>OW971930.1:10000-2510000 GCA_943193695.1 Acrobasis suavella | reverse complement strand
TTCCTGTTTTAAAATTATAATCTTTCGTAAGGAAAAAGCCGACTTCACCAATTCGTACTTTCAAAATTGTCAACGACCTCTAGGGTCTAGTGGTCATAATACCAGGTAGGCACTGGAGGTCCCGGGTTCGATCCTCGGTCAGATCAAGATGGAAAATGATCTTTTTCAGATTGTCCTGGGTCTTGGATGTTTATCTATATATGTATTTGTTATAAAATATAGTATCATTTAATTTGTATCCCATAACACAAGTCTCGAACTTACTTCGGGGATAGCTTAATCTGTGTGCATGGTCCGTATACGTCCGTATATTACTGAACTAATTTTGTTTTTTTTTGTGGGATCAATTTGAAAATATAATCCTTTATATAAAATAGAGAATATTTGAAAGTAACTATCTTCAAAAAATAGGACCCTATCTTCTAAAAATAGGACCGAATTGAGAACTTTTTATTACTCAGTTCTGCTCTTTACAAGGTTACTTTTAAAACACCAGCAACCTTTTTGAAACAAGTTCAATCCATGACAATGAAATAATTCCCATAAAAACAATTATCGAAAAACGAAACAAAAATTTCGTCAATTCATACAAATTCCATTTGGCTGACCGATATGAAAAGTCGAAATTTTCGCAATAACCCTGGATATTATATTTGTTTCCACTTACCGCAGTTGATAATACTCTCAATTTCGTCATCCTTTGGGGGGCTACCTGGATTCTTACTCGTCTTCGGCGTAGTGCACGCTGGCACTTCCGCAGTACCAGGAACAGATTCTGTGCCATGATGAGGACCGAGGGATGCTGACGTTTGAGCACATCTAAAAATCAAACTCATGTAAAGACCTGGGGGGCTACTCAGGGCCGGATTAACCCTATCAGGGCCCCTAGGCAATTCAAAGATTCAAATGTTTATTCAGTAATTAGACCTTTACAGGCACTTTTACACGTCAATAAGTATAATTTATGTTACGTGTAAAGTATATTAAAATTTAATTTATTTTTAAAGAAAAGCTACTGATACCAGCGCTTCGTAACGACTGTAACACTGCTGAGAAGAAACGCCGAAAGAAATTCATTTTCACAGTATTGGTCGCCTACTCGCCAGAAGCGCTTTGTCATATTATTATTAATGTCTTTTAATCAATAAATACTTATAATATAATACAATGTTGACACATTATAACATGTAATGCTTGCGAACAAGTAAACAAACATAAATTGCGTAATAAAAAATATTAAGTAGTCAAAAAATCGAAGCCGAGCTGACCAGTCCCTCCCGGCAACACCCGTTCACGAGTTGACGCACGGATCAGCCATCGTTAAACTCAACCATATTAGAGGGAATCCAACGACCCGACCAGCGACGCCACCACCGGATTGAACATTTTAGTGAGCATGAAAAACCCGAACTCGCAGACCTTTTCAAGAGAAAATATTAATTATATGTTGGTCACTTATTGATCGCAGAGCATTTACATGTTTTTACAGTAAGCTTATTATGGTAACAGAAAATGCAGCTAGTTTATGTTTCATGTGTGGAGTGTAATGGAAAATGTTTAGGAAGTATCCACGCGTTTTTATCTCTTAAATAATCATTGATAGTATAGCCCCTGTCCTTTACACTAGTATTACTTTTTAAAATACGTTTTTTCTATTTCAAAAGTCGAGTCGATCTTTTTTATAATTACTTGTCTTGGTTTTACTACGTATGAAGTATTTCATCAACTGCAACATGCGCCGAATAAAAGGAAACAATTTTATTATTAAGGAAGTACACAAATTAAAAAAAAAAATCCTACGATGAATTTTTTACTTTTTCTTTTGCGTGCACGGGGCCGCTTGGCAGTTGTGTTAGGGCCGTAACAGACGCGGCGCAAGTTGCGCCGCGTAACAGCTAGTGGTGGGTGATGCATAAATACTCAATCAACCCATTTGAGTATACTCAGTAGATTGAGTAAATACCCGATAAATATCCTTATTTATCCATTTGGTGAGTAGATTGATTTATATGAGTTGCGACTCATATTTATATTCATATTCATTATTTCATGTTTTCATGACAATTTTGAAACTTAAATCTAGTATACACTTGCAATTATTGTCGGAAAGTGTGTGCGTACGCCATAATATGCTTAAAATGTAGGTAAACGTTATATGCGACGCTAAATTATATGAAAATACCCTGCTAATCATACACTGAAAGTAGACTTCTTTGACTAATTATCATTTTTTGGTGGGAGGTGTGCATAGACGTAATTTTACGTAAAAATAAGTAAACAGACATCAAATGCGATGTCAATACATGAGCACATTCTATTTAATCTATTTATTAAATAGATTGAGTACTATCCATTGCCCATCTCTAGCTGTTACGCGACGCAACTTGCGCCCCATCTGTTGCGGCACTTATCCGCCTTATGGATAATCCGGCCCTGGGTTACTCCATAAAATAATACGTTAACCGTCCGATAGTGACGTCTTATTTCTAAATCAAACCAAATTTAGACTATATCTTTATACATTAATGTTCAATGTTGCTTGACACTAAAACGCGGATACGCAGTAATGCCCGTCTTGCGTACCGCTTTAATTATTATTATTTATTCATAAATCACATACAGAATAACAGTTATTCATCAAAGAATCTGCACTGTAGTCACGAAATAGGTACAATTAAAATATTACAGGTTAAGGGTTGGATCTCATTTGTCAGCACGGAGCAGCACTTTTCTATGCTCCTATTCTTTGCTGTCGCTCAGAACTGTCATTTGCCAGAGCGAGAGAGAGCGAGGGATCGCTATTGCACCGGCCGTGCGATAGCATTCTGCGCTCTCTCTCGCTCTGGCAAATGACTGAGCGACAGAAAAGTATAGCAGCATAGATAATAAAAAGTAAAAAAACTAAAACCCAACTACGACAAAAAACGACGCTAAAAAAGTATAAAACAAGATTTTCAGAATACTGAACTGAACAAAGTTGCTAATGTAGTTGCAAGTAAATGGACTCAGTAGACTCTACCAAGATGCCTTCGTTGTAAATTGACAATAATGTCATACAATACTAGTCTGAAGTATGCAATATTCACTATGTAGAGATAAATTTTCATGTTTGGAAAACCGCAGTCACACGTTGTCAAAGTGCTACGGTAGGTAGGTATATGTAACGAGTGACTACGCCTTTCCAAACACGAATACATAGGGCGCACTATAAGTTTCCGGAACTGGCCACTTACATAAACAATATTTAAAAATTTATTGCAACATTTGAAAATAGAACTCTTTGGCTGTAGAATGCAGTTTGTTTCATCTGACTGTCTTTTGTTTTTACCTTGTGGCGCCATTTAAAAAATTGTGTGTCTGCATCAACATGGATTTAACTCGGGAAAATTTTCGTAGTATGATTTTCTACGATTTTAAGTGTAATTTGACAGCTCAACAGAGCATCGCTCGGCTTGAAACAGCTTTTGGCAATGAAGCACCATGCAAGACAACTGTTTATAGCTGGTTTGCAGAATTCAAGCGTGGTCGTATCAATCTCAGTGACGAATCTCGCGATGGTCGGCCGTCCACCGCTGTGACCAACAAAAACATCGATGCTGTGCGCCGTATGATTGAAACAGACAGGCATGTGACCTACCATGAAATTCGCGCATCCTTAGAAATAGGCATGAGTCAAATACAATTAATCCTACACAAACATTTGGGTGTGAGAAAGCTGTGCTCGCGGTGGATCCCACACAACTTGACCGAGGCTCAAAAAACGGACCGCGTCACTTGGTGCAGTGCCATGCTTACCAGATTCAACGAAGGTGCGTCAAATTTGGTGTGGGACATAGTAACAGGTGACGAAACATGGATTTATTGCTACGATCCCAAAACAAAGCAGCAATCGAGCGTATGGGTCTTTCAAGATGAGCCGAAACCAACCAAAGTGGCGCGCGTGAAAAGTGCATCTAAGCGGATGATTGCTTCTTTTTTTAATAAAACTGGACACGTGGCTACTGTTGCTTTAGAGAATCGTCGTACAGTGAATAGTGACTGGTACACGACCATTTGTTTGCCGGAAGTTATTGACGAACTCCGTAAAAATAACCGTAAACGCCGTATCATCCTGCACCACGACAATGCTAGTTCTCACACGGCCAGACAGACAAACGACTTTTTGAAGGCGAAAAATGTAGAACTCATGAGTCATCCTGCATACAGTCCCGACCTGGGACCTTGTGACTTTTTTCTGTTCCCAAAAATTAAGAACCAATTACGCGGTCAACGATTTTCATCACCAGAAGAGGCTGTCGAGGAGTATGAAAACACGTTTCAGAGGTCACCACAGAGGAGTGGCACAAAAGTTTTCAAAACTGGTTTCATCGAATGAAAAAGTGCATAGACGCCAAGGGAGATTATTTTGAAAAACAATAAATTAATTTTGTACCTTTAATAGTATTTTTTCATATTCATTCCGGAAACTTATAGTGCGCCCCACGTATATATATATATATATATATATATATATATATATATATATATATATATATATATATATATATATATATATATATATATATATATATATATATATATATACATTACATTTTGAATATATATATATTCAAAATGTACAAGTAAAGCGCTTTCAAATGATACCAAACACGGCATATTTATCTTAACTTTATTTTTTTCCTCTGTATATTTTGTCCGCTAGAGGGCGCCACATAAAATTTTGTGAAA
This sequence comes from Acrobasis suavella, assembly GCA_943193695.1. Taxonomy (NCBI): domain Eukaryota; kingdom Metazoa; phylum Arthropoda; class Insecta; order Lepidoptera; family Pyralidae; genus Acrobasis; species Acrobasis suavella. The sequence goes on along the minus strand of OW971930.1, from coordinate 2,505,272 downwards.
CCCCATATAGCTTATAACCAGCGGACAATTAAGACGCTTCTAATGATATGTCATTTGTCAAATTCTGATAAGTAGTTTAGAAGTTACGAGGGAACAGATGAACATACATACATAGCCTGTTAAAATCATAACCCTCCTTTTGCTTTGCCGTAGTCGGGTAAAAGTGCTGCTCCGTCAATGTCAATATGGTCAAATAACATAAAAACTTAGAGAACATGCACAACGAACGATGCAAATTGGAAACAATGTCAATGAGTACTATATATGTCAAATTATATAATTAATTTGGAGTAACCCCCTGGCGGATGTCCTACGCTGCGCTTTCCGATACGTGGTCGTTTTGGAAATCCTTGGGGAGGCCTATGTCCAGCAGTGGACTTCTCGTGGCTGATATGATGAACCCCCCCGACTTGTAGTTAAAATTCACGCTCACAATACGTATAGCATTCTTTACTTACGGGATGTCTCCAACTTCACCCACTCGGCTGGTGCTAGCGCCGTCAGATGTGACTTTTCTGTTGAAAAACAAACACTAAATAGGTATATGGGCCGTAACAGACGCGGCGCAAGTTGCGCCGCGTAACAGCTAGTGGTGGGTGATGCATAAATACTCAATCAACCCATTTGAGTATACTCAGTAGATTGAGTAAATACCCGATAAATATCCTTATTTATCCATTTGGTGAGTAGATTGATTTATATGAGTTGCGACTCATATTTATATTCATATTCATTATTTCATGTTTTCATGACAATTTTGAAACTTAAATCTAGTATACACTTGCAATTCTTGTCGGAAAGTGTGTGCGTACGCCATAATATGCTTAAAATGTATGTAAACGTTATATGCGACGCTAAATTATATGAAAATACCATACTAATCATACACTGCAAGTAGACTTCTTTGACTAATTATCATTTTTTGGTGGGAGGTGTGCATAGACGTAATTTTACGTAAAAATAAGTAAACAGACATCAAATACGATGTCAATACATAAGCACATTCTATTAACTCTATTTATTAAATCTAGTGAGTAAATACTCAAATGGGTAGATTGAGTACTATCCATTGCCCATCTCTAGCTGTTACGCGACGCAACTTGCGCCCCGTCTGTTGCGGCACTATAGAAACAATGAATTTTCAAAAAGTACTTACAAAACCAGCCAAGTGCGAGCCAGACTCGCGCACGAAGGGTTCCGTACCATTATCTATGAAAAATAATCACGTTGTATGGGAGCGCCCCTTAAATATTTATTTTAATCTGTTTTTTGGTATTTGTTGTTTTAGCGGCAACAGAAATACATCATCTGTGAAAATATCATCTAGCTATCATAAGATACCAAATACCAGTGACGAGCAAAGATATTTTTTACAGGGTAGGCATTAATCTTAAGACGAAGTGGTAGCTAAAGTGGCGCCCTCATTTGAAATAAATTCTTTAAAATTGAATATGGTGATAATTAAAAATTTGATTTGTATAAATGTCTAGAAAGACCTTTAAACTATTTTATGAATAACCTTTGAAAGTAATATTGGTAGTACGTCTGGTTTTAAAACTGTTTTTCACCAAAAGTGGCCACTTTTGGCGAAAAACAGTTTTAAAACTAGACGGACTATTGGTAATAATTTCAAAGGTTTTTCATAAAATTGTTGTGACACATTCTATTTGTCTCTATAAAATGCATGTTACTGTGAGATACAGCTTGGTGACAGACAGAGACGGACAGCGGAGTCTTAGTAATAGAATCCCGTTTTTACCGTTTGGGTACGGAACCATGAAAAGGAATAGAAATAAAAAAAAACTCACTTAGACGGCAAATCGACGTCTACGTCGACGTCAGCTTCCGTAGATGCTGGTACGGGGCAGCTGAAAATAAAAATAAAAATAAGAACCAAGTTTTTCGTTACTCACAAGAAGGAAATACCAATTCCGTACTCACGGGCTACGTAAACGCCGTTTCTTAGGTGGGTGGAGTGGCACTTCCATGGGCAGGCCCTCAGGATACTCAAATATGTATACCAATTCCAATCTGAAAGTAAATGATACAAAGTTATTTGCACGATAATTAAAAAAAAAAAACACTTTTAATGTCAAGCGTTCACCCTAGTGTTGCAAGCAATTGTATAAAATATCGATAGTCTATTGATACTATTGTGACCTTGAAAAACAGTAATAATGTCGATAGTATCGAATTACCGATAGTATCGATTGACAATAGTTTGCAATACTATTGATGAAAGGTAAAGCTATCGATAGTATCGTTACTATTGAATTTAGATACACATGTCTTCGATACTATCGATAGTATCTAAATTCAATAGTATCGTTAATATCGATAGTTTTACCTTTCATCAATAATATTGCTAACTAGCGTTGCAAGCAGTATCGATGGTATCAATACTATCGATAGTATCGATAGTTTTTAATTTATACAATCGATGCTATCGTTAGTAAAAGTACCATTTGTATTAAAAACTATCGATAGTAATGTGACGAATATCGATATTATAATGATATTGTGACTGCTTTTCGAGGCCAACTACCGATAGTTATGCAACGCTAGTTCACCATAAGTAATAAATAAATAAATAAATATATGGGGACAAATAACACTGATTGAGCTAGCCCCAAAGTAAGTTCGAGACTTGTGTTATGGGATACTAACTCAACGATACTATACTTGCAATTACCCCCAATAACTTTTGAACGACTGAACCGTTTTTGATCAATCATAGCTAACAACCGCAAGGAAACTTGTTGTCACATAAAAGAAATCGACAGACAGTCAGATGCATAAAAACGTGGCTAAAATCGACTATGATCGAAGAGCTAATTAAATAAATATCTTGAGTTTTTACTTGTGGTTAAAACTACTAAATACGGTGTTGCTGTAAGCCCAAATAAATGTCAGGCAATAGTAATCGGCAGCTCTCGTCAAATCTCTCAATTTAATTTTGAAACTATTTCTTCTTTACAATTCAATAATACTACCATTCCCTATAGTGAGAGTGTGAAGGATCTCGGTCTACATATCGACTCTACCCTGAGCTGGACTACCCAAGTAGCCGAGGTTAGTCAAAAAGTAACTGCCTCGCTGCGCTCTTTCTATCGTCTAAAGAACTTTCTTCCACTTAAAACTAAAATAACGTTAGCTCAAACTTTAATTCTTCCCATTATTGATTACGCGGATGTTTGTTATTGTGACCTGACACAAGTTCTCCTAAACAAATTGGATCGTTTGGCCAATAACTGCATCAGATTTATTTTCAATATTCGTAAATTTGATCACGTCTCTTCATTTCGCTCTCAGTTAGCATGGCTCCCTATCCCCTTACGTCGTAACACTAAAATACTCTCTATGCTTTTTTCTATCTTGAATAACCCGCACTCCCCTAACTATCTTAAATCTAAATTTAACCTTCTCAGTTCCACTCACTCTCGCACACTTCGCTCCTCAAGCATTTCCATCCTTAATATCCCTCCTCATCGCACTTCCTTCATGGGCAAGTCTTTCCAAGTCCAGGCTATCCTGCTATGGAATGCCCTTCCGGAATCTATAAGAAGAGCTCCTAGTCGTTTGGCTTTCAAACAAGCGGTACATAAATTGTTTCTACAGCAGTCCTAGCCTCAATCATCCTGATATATGTATTCATTTGTATGTATATTACATATATATTTATTAATATGTATATATATGTCTATATATTGTATTTTATGTATGTTGATATATATTATATGTTTAATGGTTTATTTTTCTATATGTAGTTATGTAGATATTTATACTTTGTTTACTAAATTATGAATTTCATCACGCCAGCCATACATATTTTCCGCTTGGTCTAATGGTTCACCGAGAGAGAATGCCATATGGCATTAGGTCCGCCTCTTGTACATTTTTTTTAATTGTGCAATAAAGTTTAAATATAAATAATAAATAAATAAATAAAACTAACAATCACAATACATATTGCATTTTATACTCACGGGACACCTCCACCTTCACCAATCCCGCTGGTGCCAGCACCACCAGATGTACCGCCATTTCTGTTGAAAACAATAAATGAATTTACAAAAATTAAGTGCATTACGTTAAAAACTAATAGAAATAAAAACAAGTTATTAATTAAAAAAATCTTTTAACTAAAACAATGAACTTGAAAGTTTAAAGTGCTCTTCAGGACGAATCAAACGTGCTCTAACTCGATGGGTTGCGTCATTTCATTACGGAGTTCTTTAGAGAAATAGAAGACATAAATATCAATTCTGTACTCACGGGTTATGTAAAATCCCCATTTTAATAGAGTTGAGGGGCACTTCCAAGTGCGGACCCTCAGGATTCTCAATGATGTATACCACTTCCAATCTAAAAGTAAATTAGGTATATTAAATAAATTAGTAAATAAAGGTTGAAATAAAAAAAACTCCAAAGATACAACTAATTATAATAATAGCAATAGTTCGGCAGCTATGGAGGACTGTCCGTTGGTGCATCTCAATGGTACATCAAGGGATAGACCTCCATAGATGCAGCCATCTCACTTTTTAGATAAAAAGGTACTAAAAGCCTTTTTCATGTTGGCTTTGGCCCATGAACGCCTCAAAGGACCAGGTCGTCATGGACCCGTGGCTGAAAAGCAGCGTACCAACATAATAATAATAATTTTTTATTTTACCAATGCAATTCCAGTACATAATATTTATTACATTATGTCAAAATGACATTCACACGGATTTATCCTGACCCATTTGGAAGGCCATCCTCGAACTAGATGTGAGTCTGTATCTCGAGGGATGAGCTAGGGTCATTAAAGGAGAGTGAGTGACATGATAGTACAAAAATTGTGTACTGCGGCTATAATTGGATAAATTACAAAACATTTCTTCTGCTTACGGTACTTCAATGGTACTTCATGGACCCTACAAGAGTTGAAGGGTCCACCCCTTTTCCAAATGTAAGATGCATTTTTTTTTTCAAAGAGCTAAATTTTAAAAATTATTACAAACTTTCACTAAGATTATCCATAAGTTTTCACCCCCAAACTACACAACCGATTGTGATAAATTTTCTATGGGACCATCTGACAAGTATACCCTTTCAAACAAAAAAAGAATTTTCCAAATCGATCCAGGCTTCTTTGAGTAATTGGTGAACATAGATGAAAAAAACATAAAAGTTTGTGACGAATTGATAACTTCCTTCTTTATGGAAGTCTGTTAAAAATAAAACACGAATGCCTTCTTAAACAAGTCATTATTAAAAAAAAAACAGCTGCCTTTTAATATACCAACCCCGCCAGAAGGGGGAGTCCCCTTCTGGTGCGGTCCAAAAATAGTATAAAGTCTTTGTCACTCGAGGGATGTAATTCGTACAATACCCCACACATCCTAATCCATAGGTTGTCTAAATTTTAATGTTTGTTTAAAAAGAGTGTACTATTGTAGGGACACACTGTACCTATGTACTTAATCGTATATCTACATGTATTGTAACATGTATTTCTATTTAGCCACAGTTGTTGCTGCCCCGCATTAAAACCAACACATATCACATGCACTTGCTTTCATTTCATTAAACCTCGTCCTTAAGTAGTAGTTCTCTATAAAGTTCTATCTATCTTACGTAATCCAGAAGATGGAATAAATTTTACAAAGTGCTTTACCCGTTTTCATCTTCTGCGGCTTCCTCCTCTACAATTTTAGTATCTTTGGCCTGCAGTCCCAGTTCACACAGGTGTCTCAGCTTCTCACTGTCTTCCTGGTTTCCCATACCCTCTTTTGCTGTTGAGCTCTTAATCCCCTTGCTGTCAACACTTTGTTCAACCACGGCTGGCCGAGCTGACCGCCGTGTCCGCTTTCCGCCCTGAGGCTTATTCACCTGACTTCCAAGCCTGGCGTTGTTCTGACTCTCCAATCCAGTCCTCAGCTTCTCATTGGACGGTACTTTAGCAGTAGGTTTGATCCTACGAGACAACCTCTGTGGTGACGCAGTCTTACTATATGACTTCTCCTTTCTATCTATGGCATTAATTAGCACATTCCCCGAGGAGACCTTATCGCGCAGCCTGGACGACCTTTTCGGAGTAAAACTATTAGAAACTTCCTCGTTCTCAGAAACTGAATGGCTCTTATCTTGTGATTTGGAAGAATCATTGTCATCTGTCCACTCCCACTTGCTGCGCGTCTTATCAGACTTTTCCGATCGAACCGTAGGCACTTTCTTCGGCTTGGAGTCTTCAGTCTTACTCTTTTTACACTTTGACCCGTCCATGGTAACTGTCAGGTTTTCGACTGACTGGCTTGTGTCTATTTTCTTCTTGGACGAAGAGGGGACGCCTTCGTCGTCGAGCATTTTCCAAAACCTCTCAAACAAGTATTTGCACGCAAGTTATTTGACCACACAAGTCGTATTTATGATTATTATTTAAGATTATTTATCTGGATCAGGATGCTGGACAAAACAATAGCATTTCACTTTTTTAAAACAACCAGAAAAACAACAAAAAACTGAACAAAATGGAATTAACACGTAGGTATATTTTAATTAATGAAGCACATGGATGAACCAAGCCAAGCTGATCACAAAGAGAATTCAAAACACAGAACAATATATATTCTGTCTAATTTGTGACAATATTACTATTCAAAATGCCGACCAAGCCAAAACAAACTAGTGTTGCACTTGCAATCTAGTATAACCTATCGAGACTATCTAAAACTATCGTGGCCATAAGCAAACAAAAATATCGATAGTTTAGATTATCAATCGTAAATATCGTAATCGTTTGTAATGGGCGTTTTCCACTACCCGGCACGACGGCGCGGCTCGCCGCGGCGCCCGCGCCGGCGGCGACGAGGTCGGTGGTGATTGCATGTGTTACATGTGTATTCCCTGAAGTGCCATTTTTCAAACGCGGAGTCACCTAAACGAATGGTTTTTTCTCTGTTCCGTGGTTTTTCCATACAAAAAACCGTTAGTTTAGTGACTCCGCATTTGAAAAATCGCTCCACTGCTTTAGCGAAATCACAGAATGACATTGACATTTCTTTGGTATCAATGTCAATGTCACAGTGTCGACTTTTTGTCTAGTATCAGAAGTGCGATTTCTTAAACGCGGAGTCACCTAAACGTTTGGTTTTCCCATACAAAAACCATACGTTTAGGTGACTCCGCGTTTCAGAAATCGCACTTCATCTGTATCTAAAATCCAGTTTACAAAAAATTTAATTTATCTTAAAAAATATATTTTGGCAAGTCAATTTTGTTTCTTGTTATCAGCATATTCAACGAAGGTTATCTACTAAGTTATACCTAAATAACATTAGCAAAAGTTTCGTTTCGATAACCGGTTGCTCTTTCATCCGGTCATAGTAATAAACTAACCTTGAATAGTTTTCTAATCTTACAAGCAGTCTTTCGTTTCCCGCGGACAGTTGGATTGTATATCTACTTTCAATTACAATCTCAGTATTTGAATTCTCTTTGTACAATCTTATCTAGCAAACCATGAGTTTGTACTTGAAGCCCGAACATGTCCTCCAAGGCGGCTACTGCAGCGCTACGTTGCGCAAACTGCAAGAACCCAACACGGGCATCCAGGCACATAATGTTATGTATCCAGTCTTCTTACTGTAAGTACAGTTTTACTTTCATCCAGTGGCGTAGTGTGCCTTGGCAGGGCCCCGTATAAAAATTTGTTAGGGGGCCCTTAGGAAGGGTAAAGATTTCTCACAAAAGAAAAAAAATATTTGCAAAATTAAAAAAAAAAAATATCACAATTATCTATCTGTCACTTTTTCCAAAATGAAAACAAAATTCCCCATTGAAGTAAATGACTTAAACGGGGAAATCCCGCAGCCCGCGATAACCGATGTAGGGTGTTGCCAACTTTTGAAGGCACGCTTTACGCAGAAGGAAAACAAAATTGTTTTTTAGACTTTTGTCATTTCTGAAATAATAAAATATATTAAGAAGTTTTTAATAATTTTTGCTTATGCATGTTGGGGGCCCCTGTAGCCCAGGGCCCCGTATAATTGATACTACAGATATGGTGGTAGCTATGCCCCTGCTTTTATCTTTAATGGTGTTTCTCTAAATGGCTTCAACAGAGAAAGCAAAGGCATCACATCCAACTAATATTATAAATGCGAAAGTGAGTTTGTATATTTGTTTGTTTGTCAACTCTTCACGCTTGAACCACTGAACCTATTTTGATGAAATTTGTTATGGATATAGTTTGAGACCCAGGGAAGGACATTTTATCCCGAAACTCCCAAGGGGAGCGAACCCCACAGGCACAGCAAGTAAAAAAAATATATATATAGGGACAAATTACACTGATTACACAAAAGCCCTTAAGTGAGTTTTAAACTTGTGTTATGGAGAACTAACTCATCAATACTTTATTTTATAATAAATACATTTATAGACCTAAGACCCAGAACCATTTAAAAAGGCCAGATTCCAACTAGCCCTCGCAAGGGATCGAACCGAGAAACTCTGGATTGGCAGTCTAATGTGTTCACCATTACAGCATGGAGTTTATTATGTCCTGTTTATGTATTATTTAAGTAAATAAAACACCTAGGTAGCAGTTGTCATGTAATGACTAAATCCAGACTGTCACATAATTATTACAACTACCTGCACTAAACTTCACTTTATATTTTAACAAAGTCAGCAAGTACCCACATTACTATTCCATATATGACATACCTTCCCCTTAAGTATAAAACAACAATTACTAGTAATCAAACAAGCTACTTAAACTATTCTCAACCTAACTGCTCATTAGTCCTGCTATTCTATATAATCCTTTAAATGCAACAATCATTGATATTCCAATAAGAAATAAGTAACTGTATAATTAATACAAATAATGAATATCAGATGAAGTACTAGGTCTCTGATATGGGGTCTTAGAATGGACGTTTAGTTTATTTCGAATCTTTCCTGTAGTAGCACTAGGATTAACTGATTCATCTAATGGCGGAATTCCAAGCATATCAGCCCACTTGTCTGCATCAGGAATCTCTATGATATCTTCGTTTGTTTGGCTATCGTCTGTCCTTTTCGGCTCACTCTGTCTGTAGCTATCCTTAGCTTCGGGTTGGTTTCCATTTTGTTCAGGTGGACCAACAATGTCCCTTCTTTCCATCTCCTCAGAGTTGAATGGTTGTGATTCCGCTGGTGTGTCTTGTGCTGGTTTTCTCACTGTTATGATCTGATCTACATGTCGATTAATTATTCCTCCAGTATCACTTTGTATCTGATAACTCGAAGGTCCCTGCTTACTAATCACTACTCCAGGTGACCATCTTGGGCCTTCATTTCTATAATTCCTGAACAACACTTTTTGTCCTATATCTGTTTCTCTATTCTCTATATCTGTAAGTCTCTCTTGGTAAATTCTAAATTATCAGGGTGTATGGTATCTAAGACAGTACGCAAGCGTCTCTTCATTAACAGTTCAGCTGGGCTTTTTCCAGTCGTAGTACATGGTGAAGCTCGTAGTCCCAATAAAAGGTTGGGGATTTTAACGTCCCATGTCAAGGATTCCATTTTCCTCAACTTGTCTTTGACGGTCTGTACCATTCGTTCTGCCAGACCGTTGGTGGCAGGATGATAAGGAGCTGTTGTTTTATGACAAATGTTGTTAGCTTCTAAAAACTGTTTCATCTCAGCAGAAACAAAAGGTGTGCCATTGTCGGAAACCAATACTTCACATAGACCATGAGTGGCGAACGTTGATCTTAACAGACGAATCACAGTAGCTGAAGTTGTGTTATTTACCATGAATACTTCGGGCCAGCGAGAGTAAGCATCAACAAGGATCAAAAAATATTTATTGTTGTATGGGCCGGCAAAATCAACATGAACTCTTGACCATGGTCTTGTTGGTGTAATCCACTCGAGTAGTTTTTGGTGGCATGTGCCGATGTTCTAAGCAAGTCTTGCATCCACTCACTAACGTTTCTATGTCATCATTGAGCCGTGGCCACCAAACGTAACTTCTGGCCAAAGACTTTGTTTGAACTATTCCGCTGTGTGTTTTATGCAACATTTGTAATGTCTTTTGACGTAAAGGTTCTGGTACTACGACTCGGCAGCCTAGCAATATGCAGTCGCCTTGTACTGAGAGTTCTGATCGATGTAGCCAGTACGGATAAAGCTCTGACCTTGATTCCCTGGCAGGCCAACCGCGTTGTATATAAAAAATTACTTGGCACAAAGTCTTGTCTCGTTTGGTTGCTTTTGCTATGTCATCTACGCAGTACGGGAAATCTGTGGGTGTTTCAGCCATCAACAGAACATCGCAAAGCTGTTGCTCTGGCTCTTCTGGAACTGGCTGGGGCCATCGACTTACACTATCTGCATTACCAATCTGTGGTCCTGGTTTGTATTCGATCTCATAGTCATGTGTAGTAAGAGCAATCGCAATTCGCGTCAAGCGTGGTGAGATCATATTAGACATTGACTTTTTAGGGTCGAATATACCAAGCAGGGGTTTATGATCGGTAATTATTCGAAAACGTCTTCCCACTAAGTAATTGTGAAATTTAGTAATACGAAACATGATGGAGGTGGCTTCTTTGTCCAGCTGTGAGTATCGACGTTCATGTGAATGTAATGTTCTAGATGCCATGGCAATCGGACGTTCTCGTCCGTCATCAAATATATGCGACAAAACTGCTCCTACTCCATACTCAGAACTGTCAGAAGTAAGAACAAGAGGTTTCTCCAGATCGTAGTGTACCAGAGTTAAATCATAGGTGATCTGACGCTTAGCAGTAACAAATGCAGTTTGTTCCTGATCTGTCCATTTCCAAGTTTGCTTAGAGTCTAAGAGCCTATGTAGTGACTCTAACAATGTGGCTTTATGTGGTATGAAACGTTCATAAAAATTGTAAAGACGAAGGAAAGCCTGTAGTTCCTGTTTATTCCTAGGTGCAGGTGCAGGTGTGTTGAATATAGATTCTATTTTACTGGGAGCCGGATGGATGCCTTCAGCATCGATGACGAATCCTAAAAATTCTACTTTTTCTTTTGCAAACTTGCATTTATTTTTATTGAGTCTCAAACCTGCCTTTTGAATACGTTCAAGTACAGTGTCGAGTCTTTTTTGCATTTCCGTCATGTTTTGCCCACTTATTATGATATCATCAATCAGAACTGCTACCCCTGATATGCCAGCTAGGAGAGAAGTCATTAACCGCTGAAAAATACCAGGGCTAGCTTTTACTCCAAAGGCCAAACGATGTACAGTGTATAAACCCTTGCAAGTATTCAGGGTTAACAGCTTTGCAGTATTTTCATCAACAATAACTTGTGTATAGGCACGGTCTAGGTCCAGTGTGGTGAAGAATCTACCACCAGCTATGGTAGCGAAGACTTCGTTGGCTGTAGGCATAGGATAGGTATCCGATTCAGTAGACTCGTTAACTGTACTACGATAGTCTCCACATAACCTGATTTCCCCAGATTTTTTTATAATTGGCACTACTGGGGTTGCCCAATCAGAGTAAGATGTCGGTCGCAACACTCCTTCTTTCTCCAGTCTGTCTATCTCCTTCTCTACCCTCTTTTTTATAGCGAAAGGCACCGGACGCGCTTTTAAAAATCTTGGTGTTGCTCCCGACTTCACATGTATTGTCACTAGATGTCCACGGTAGGTACCCAAACCATCTTTGAATACCTCTCTGTATTTGTATGTTAAAGTTTCTATCACTCCGTCTTCATTAGAAACAAAGTTAATGTTCATGGAAATATTTAATGGTTTGAACCAATCACGTCCCAGTAGATTGGGACCATTACCCTTTGCTACAACAATTGATAAATAGTTTGTATAATCTTTGTAAGTCACAGGCAAAATTGCCTTTCCGATGATCCGCACTGGTGTCTCTGTCCATGTGTGCAATGCGAGTGATGCTGATTGGAGAGTGGAGCTCGGCAGGAGAACACGTATTGAGTGCCAGGTTTTTTCATTCAGTATGGAGAAACTGGCTCCGGTATCAACTTGCATATGCACAGGCATATTGGCAACTGTCACTACCACTTCATAAGGCGGCACACGATTTAAGTTTTGAATACAATAAATTCCATTGAGATGATCTGCAAATCCTTCTGTGAAGTTAACTTGTTTGTTAGCACTTTTCTTTTTACTTATACAAATCTTCTCGATGTGTCCCTTTTTCTTGCAAAAATTACAGACAGGTGTTCAGAAACCGGCACTCTCCAGAATGTTTATCTCCACAACGATAGCAAAAACGATTGTTTGATCTCTGATGAACAGCGTTAACATCCATTGGTTCAACGGCGGCTAAAGACATCGTCGTGGAACACGGCACTGGCTCGGTAGCCGTTTGCATCATGCGCACGTCCCGCACTGCACTTTCAGATGAAAACATCGCATCGACCACGTCTTGGTAACACAAGTTGTCACGTTTCAACAAATCGTACTGCAATTTTTGGTCACACATGCCGCAAACGAGCCTATCGCGCAACATTCGCTCCAAATTCGCAAAGTTACACTTAGCACTAAGATGTCTTAACGCAGCTATATAGTCCGCAACTTTTTCACCACGTTTTTGATCACGTTTATAAAACTGAAATGACATTGAAATCTCATTTGGTTTAGGACTGTAATGTTTAGTCAAAATAGTTTCAACTTCACTAAATGTCACAAGACTGGGTGATCTCGGCGTTATCAACGCAAGTAAAGTTTCAAACACTCGCGCACCACACACGGTAAAAAAATTTGCACGCTTAGCACTGTCCACGGTGACGCCATTTGCTTCGAAGCAAAATTTTAGTCGACTTAGGTAAACATCCCAATTGTCCGTTTCAGGGTTGAATTCCCCAAATTTTACTGCCCTTGCATTATTGTCCATTTTAACACACTTTTAACCTTACGTCGCCACTATTATGTCCTGTTTATGTATTATTTAAGTAACTAAAACACCTAGGTAGCAGTTGTCATGTAATGACTAAATCCAGACTGTCACATAATTATTACAACTACCTGCACTAAACTTCACTTTATATTTTAACAAAGTCAGCAAGTACCCACATTACTATTCCATATATGACAGAGTTCGAGTAAGATCTCTTTAATTTGTGAAGAGATACTAATTTCCTTTGTAAAAGTTGATAAGTTAAAAATAAAATAAAATGTTAAAAAAAACAAAGTTGATAACTTGCCAGACTTATCACTTTGTCCAGTTCATGTTTCACATAGAGTTGCCATATTGTAAAGTATGTAGGGGAAAGTTTACTCTGATACCTTAAATTTGAGATGGCAACATCTACACAACATGTTAACACACTTCAAAAGTCTTGGCTCATTGGAGACCAGCACACAATCCAAAAACAATCACAAAATTCATATGTATGTAAAAAAACAATGCACCCGCACCGCTTTAAAAAAAAACCCTTATTGTCCCAATGCTGGGCAAAGATCTCCCCCATATCCCAATTAAGTGCACCTGTGACCAATTGCAAGCATTGCATTAAAAGTGTTAAATATTGTAGAGAAAACGATGATGCTAGCCAGCCTGTCTCCAGCATGCCCAACGTGTACCGATATGGTATCAACCAACTCATTCCGGTCCTCTCAGACTTGGTGAAGAAAGGCCTGGAGTCTATACTGATCTTTGGGATCATTGAGACACTGCCAAAGGTAAATATTTTATATAGTTGTCTGGGGCAGCAGGGTCCACTTGCACACTTTTGACAGAAAAGAAATTGTATTTTATTAAGCCTGTCTGTCTGTCTGTGGCATCGTAGCTCTCGAATGGATAGACAAATTCGATGCGGTTTAACGTGAAAGCAAGTTCCCTTGCGGTGGTTCTTAACTATGTTTAATGAAAATCGATTCAGCAGTTCAAAACTTATTGGGGGTTAATGCTTGAAAGTCGGGGTATTTTAATTAATATATAAAAAATACGGATATCAATTCCACTTAACATCAGTGTAGTTCCACCACTCATCAGTAGATGCTGGCCCCCGATTACTATCTAGTGAATAATGATCTAGTGATTTTTTAATTTGCTCGGCAAATACACACATACATACATACATACTATCTCGTCTTTATGCCTTACTGGGCAGACAGAGTATTTGGGGTCTCTTGGCTCTGTACAGACAGTGCTCAGGAGCTCAAGACTCAAAGGCCCCTTTTAGTGTGATGGTAGGGAAAAAATAATCAAATAGTGATGCTAGCCGCATAAACTATTAATATAATTCGCATTTTCGCCCATTCCCTCGATCGACTTCTACGATCTGCGCGGGAAGAGAAGCACCTGGCACATTCCAAGTATTTTTCCTTTTCTCCCAGACCACAGCATGGAAGCAAGTAAAGTCGTTTAATTACTGCTTAAATACAAACTGAACACATCCAAGTTGCTGCCTCTATACATTTCCTGTGAACATGAGCAAAATTGCCAACCATCTAAGTATAAACACCTCATCAGCCCCTGAAAAACGTTGCTGCGTTCTTTTTGCTAGTATTAGTCAATATTGTAGTGTGTAGGTAGATGCTTATGCACCTCTCTGACAGTAATCCCCATGGCCCATGAAGTTTCATCTTTGAGTGTTCATGGATTAACTAAAATCCAAAAAACTTATTGGCGTATAAAAACACTAGGGCTAGGGCAAATGATGGCCTTCACAACTCTCAGCTGGCTTGAAGAGAGATATGGAGATAATTTAGTCACCATAAAAATAATTTAGTCACCATAAAAATAAATTCAAAAAAGTTTAGTTAACAGAACCTTCTACCTCAGTGACAACTTCCATAAGAATGACTTGAATGCACAGTTGGACGCCACGACAGTTCAAGACTGTGCAAAATGGAAAAGAAGGACAAGGAAGGCTGACCCCCAAGTAAAAGGGATAAGGTCTAGAGGGAGAAGAAACTGACATTTGTACTTTTGATCCTCAGAAACAAAAATATTTCAGGATCCCACTGGCTCTCACGCAGACAGTTCAAACAATCCAGTGATGAAGGCTTTGCCCAAGCTGAAGGCAGCTTTCCCCAACCTCGTGGTTGCGTGCGACGTCTGCCTGTGTCCTTACACGTCACACGGGCACTGCGGGTTGCTGCAGCCCAGCGGTTCTATTGACCATGCAGCGTCAGTCAAGAGAATAGCCGAAGTGGCACTTTCATACGCAATGGCAGGTAATAATGTTACTTTTTTAGGGTTCCATACCCAAAGTCCGTCTATCTTTCTGTCACCAGGCTGTATCTCATGAACCGTGATAGCTACACAGTTGAAATTTTCACTGTCACAGATGATGTATTTTTGTTGCTGCTATAACAACAAATACTTAAAACATTCACCAATACAAAAGAAATATAGATGATGGTAAGGAACGCTTCGCGCGCAAGTCTGTTATTTTCACTTCAATGTCCCAATTAGACCCACTAAGAAATGTTTTCGTATTGGGTCCAATTGGGACATAAAATAAAATGAACATTTGAAAATCACAACCATTTAATTAGGGAGTTTCGCATCAAAATATTTTCAACAAGGGACAACAATCAACAAAATAAATTTTTTTTCTAGGAGCGGACATTGTAGCACCTTCAGACATGATGGATAATAGAATAAAAGCAATAAAGGAGGCCCTATTCTCTAAAAATCTAGGAAACAAGGTTTGTACATTTACATTGTACGAGTATATTGTACTTGAATACAAACAACCAAAGCCACCCACATCAACACAGCAAATGTGGTTCAGCTCTCCAGGGTTCTTGAGACCTGCAGTGAACGTGTCTACAACAGCTAGAAAGAGGAAGTAATCTGTAGGCGGTATATAATATTTAACCTGTCTGATTATCAGAGAGTATGGATATGACTATATAATCTATAAATAAAACAATCATAATTATGTGATTTCAATATATGTTTAATCGAAAAAAATATACTTATCCTGAAATCACATAATTATGATTGTTTTATTTACTTAGTACCCAATTAGATTCTCGAGAAATCCCGGCACTTTTAGTCATATCCATACTCTTGATAGCACCCGTGATTCCGATCTCTGCTGATTATATAACGCGGATAAACTTTAAGATTACTTAATAAAAAAAAAAGGATGACCCTCACCAGGTTGACGCGGTTTGACTTAGCTCAATGGTTAAAAGTCGTACCGCAATGATACATACCTTGTTGGATTGCTAATTATATAATCTACAAATTATATACTGACATATATACTCAAAAAATGCATGGTTACTGAATAATTCGTGGAAATACTCTCAGATAAATGAGATTTTTTTGTTAAAATTGAAATAAAACTCAACATTGCTCGCTAACTTAGTATGGTATTTACGAGGGGACAAATGTAAATTGTAGCACATTTAATTCTGCTTTTTATGACACCCCACACAAGCTTACATGTGACATACTTTCTGTTGTATACGCAATATCCTGAAACGTGCCAGCGGCCATTTTGGTGACGTCATAACTTGTGACGCAGCCACTGCAGAAACTGTCTCGCGATATTTTTTTAGTCAGAATAACATGCTTAACAACATACTAAAAATATGGTGCTGGTTTCATCAAACGCACTTTTTTTCCGCTAAGGGACTTATAGCCTTCCGACTAATAGCCGAAATGGATTTGAAGCTCGTCAAACTAACATTTCGCCTCCAGGTGTCAGTGCTGTCGTACTCGTGCAAGTTTGCCTCATCCATGTACGGCCCGTTCCGGGACACCATGAAGAGCTCCCCGATGGCTGGGGACAGGAAGTGCTACCAGCTGCCGCCCGGGAGCGCCGGTCTCGCCGCCAGGGCTGCTGTGAGTATTCCGTTCATCTTGTTCTACATGGATAGGAATTCAGACTTAAGTGATTTTATTGGAACGAAGTTCCTTTTCGGACGGTGCGGTCTTGGCGAATGGGGGCTAGGCGAAATAAGTAAGATTTGATTAGCTCGTCGATGGCTCAATTGGGTGAGCGTATTCCTTAAGGCGGCCCTTCCCGGTCGCTCAGTCGTCGACGCGAGCATAGTTTGAAAAGCTTGCTGTTTCATCCAGGGCAATGCTAGAAAAAGGGGTAAATCCCAAAGAGAAAAATAGCACGGTTTGTAGGTTCTACTTTTCTTTATATTCTGTTTTGAATTTGCTAGTTTTGCTCAAAGATGGAGATGAAAAGCAGAGTGTGTTACTCGGGTACGGTAATATTTTTATCTCGGG
The DNA here is from genome assembly GCA_943193695.1 of Acrobasis suavella. Taxonomy (NCBI): domain Eukaryota; kingdom Metazoa; phylum Arthropoda; class Insecta; order Lepidoptera; family Pyralidae; genus Acrobasis; species Acrobasis suavella. The sequence goes on along the minus strand of OW971930.1, from coordinate 2,488,071 downwards.
CGATATAAATGAATCCCTCGCTTCACTCAGGATTCCACCGTAGAATAATAAATAAATAAATAAATAAATATATAGGGACAAATTACACTGATTGAGCTAGCCCCAAAGTAAGTTCGAGACTTGTGTTATGGGATACTAACTCAACGATACTATATTTTATAACAAATACATATATAGATAAACATCCAAGACCCAGGACAATTTGAAAAAGGCCATTTTCCAACTTGCCCTGACCGGGGATCGAACCCGGGACCTCTGGGTGGCGGACTAGCATGGTGACCACTACGCCACGGAGGCCGTCGAATCAACTGTGGAATCCTTCGTTTTGCTCTGGATTCAAACCTACACATCTACTATACATATATTACAATGAAAAGATAAAATATTTCCAGGCTCGTGACGTAGCTGAAGGAGCCGACTTCCTGATGGTAAAGCCTGGTCTGCCGTACCTGGACATCGTCCGGCAGACCAAGGACCAGTATCCACATCATCCTCTCTTTGTGTATCAGGTTTGTATGCAGCTATGTTGTGTTAGTTTTTTTATTTCAGAATAAGCTAAATAAACGAATAGAACAGTAAGGGATACACGAATTTTTCGGGGTCCAATGCTTTTTATTTCAGGCCCTTTTGAAATAAATTATTTGGAAGGAAACCGAGATATTATTATAAATTTTGTCTTGATAAAGCCCTAGGTAACCCTTGAATCTATTTTATGAACTACTGTTTTTCACTTTAAAGTGAGACGTGAAGCTTTACTTAGTGCATTTGCGTTTTACTTAGCAAAAGCTGCCTTCATTTGGGTAATGTGTGAAGAAAAGCTTCACGTTCTCACTTTAAACTGTTGATAGTCTGACCAGACCAAAAGTCATGCTAATAATTTCAAGGATGTTTATAATTAAACATACAAGCGAAAAGCGAGGCTGGTTCATCCGTCGCATCTCAATGCTGATGGGTTTCACCATGCAGCAAAACCAAGGTTGAAGGAAGGGGCGTACGTAACCAATGTGTTGCAGGCATGCTTACGTACCTAACAGATTCATTGAGACGGATCCTTTAATTATGTGGGGCGATTTTACTTTAAGTAATCTAATATATAAAATTCTCGTGTCACAGTTTTCGTTGCCATACTCCTCCGAAACGGCTTGACCGATTTTGATGAAATTTTTTGTGCTTATCCGGTATCTATGAGAATCGGCCAACATCTATTTTTCATCCCCCTAAATGTTAGGGGTAGTCCACCCCTAAATTTTTATTTTATTTTTTAGACAAAATTTTTAATTTCTATTTTTTTATGATACAACATACAAAAATACATACAATCCTCAATTTTGGCAAAACAACGTTTGCCGGGTCAGCTAGTGTCATTTATAATAAGATAGTAGATGCAGTATTAAATACTCTAACTAAAGAAGGAAATAATATAAATATTTAATCAAGAATTCAATAAACGAAAGGTAGATATTGTATAGCAGATTCACGTTAATCTCGTTTACCGAGGAATTCAAAAGATTCTAAACATCACTCGAATTTGATACTAAATAATCCCAAGACTGGCACCCTATATTTCATGGATTTTATGCCTTGATACTTGCTACCTACAAAAACAACATTATTCAGAAAAACGTGTTTTTTTTTTAAGAAAATAAGGTTTATTTCTTGTGCAGGTGTCTGGTGAATACGCGATGATAGCCCGCAGCGGAGACTCCAACGAGGTGGAGACCACGCTCATGGAGATGCTCGTCTGCATGCGGAGAGCCGGTAAGTGATTTATATTGTAATTAATTCATAAATAAATAGAGACAGATTACACTGATTGAGCTAGCCCCAAAGTAAGTTCGAGACTTGTGTTATGGGATACTAACTCAACGATACTACGAGTATATTTTAGAACATATACATATATAGATAAACATCCAAGACCCAGGACAATTTGAAAAAGGCAATTTTCCAACATGCCCTGACCGGAGATCGAACCCGGGACCTCTGGGTCCGGCGGGTCTGGCGGACTAGCATGGTGACCACTACGCCACGGAGGTCGTCAAAGTGAATATTTTATTCGCGACTTGGGGCTTGAATTTTCGGCACCACTACAGGAAAGTACTTCGTTCTAATTGATCCAGCAGTACCTATACTTCCAGCTGGTAAAATCATTTAAAATAACAGCATCTGAAATTTGACCCCTACTACTTCTACTAATGCGTTAACGACGGGGGATTACTCCAAAAGCGGTACGCAAGACGGACGTCACTGCGTACCCGCGTTTCAGTGTCAAGCATCATTGAGCACGTATGATGATAAGTCTAATTTGGTTTGACAAAGAAATAAGACGTCACTATCGTACGATTAACGTATAAATAAATAAATATATAGGGACAAATCACACTGATTGAGCTAGCCCCAAAGTAAGTTCGAGACTTGTGTTATGGGATATTAACTTAACGATACTATATTTTATAACAAATACATATATAGATAAACATTCAAGACCCAGGACAATTTGAAAAAGGCCATTTTCCAACTTGCCCTGACCGGGGATCGAACCCGGGACCTCCGGGTGGCGGACTAGCATGGTGACCACTACGCCACGGAGGTCGTCTTATATAATTAGGTATTTATTAGGTAGGTTAGAGGAGGAGGTATAATTTTATGGAGTAACCCCCCAGACCTTGTCGATATCATAGTATTGATATGGAAGGGAACGCTACAATGACGATTTGTGCCAGAGATTTTTTTTTAAACGATCAAGCTGGTCACCTGATGGTAAGTGATCACCGCTGCCCATGGACAACTGCAACACCAGGGTGTAACAGAAGCGTTGCCGGCCTTTCAGAAAGATATAGACTCGTTTTTTGAAGGTTACAATGTAACTCTAATTCAAAAATTTGTTCCAGGAGCCGATTGCATCATATCTTACTTCACGCCACTCGTTCTGGACATAATATCAAGGAAATCCCAACAGTAGGGATTAATAAAATGTAATTTTAAGTTATTGTTGCTATTGCTCAAAGGGTTATGTAAGTACACGTGACTGTTGTTGTTATTGAAAGTTTATAATAAATTATTTTTTAGCAGTTTGAGGTTTCTTTCATGAGTTCTCCCGACCCTGGTATCGTTTGTCCGAATGCGTAACCCCAGCAAAATGTTGCGCCTTAGAGAAATTAGAGTATTACAGATACTTGGTTCATAGTAAGCCTCAATATGTTCAAATACAGTGGACCCCCGGTAGTCCGACAAACATTTTGCAGGGCAGTGTCGAACTATCGAATTTGTCGGATTATAGAGTACTGCCTATGACCCCCTATAGTCCGAATTTTTTTACAAAAGAGTACCTTGTAATCCGACAAATTACAGATCCAATGATAAGAGTTTTTATATTATATACATATATGTACTCTGAAGTACAAATCATACTGCATTATGTATGTCAAATTTAGTAAATTAAACAACACAATAGAGAGGTTACGTTTTATTATAAAATTAACGTCATTAATGCTATAGAACTTACAAAAAATATGCAATAACTTTACATTAGGAAATAATTGTGTACAAACAAATGTACATACTAAAATAATCAAAAACTATGAATTCAATTTAAGAAGTATGAAAATATTCATGAATTTGTTTTTGTTTAACATTGTTGAAACGCGAGATTAAAGCTTTGTCCCTCAGTCTTCTCAAAAGTAGAAGTTCGTTGTAGGATGCACCATTTTCTTCAGTCTAAATAAAATTCAAACTAAGCAATCAGAATCAAAACAATACCCTACGCGTCGAGCACAATAGTGATGGTGCGTACAAGTTGTAACTTGTCAGTCATGCATTAGCGAATATTATCAAAAAATATTCAATAATAAATAATAGACCATGTCGGATTACAGGGGGTGCCGGATTAGACAGGGGCCGGATTACCGGGGGTCCACTGTATAGCAAAATTCGTTCATGTTGTATTTTCGAAGTTATTCGAGAAAAACTGATTTTGCTGGAGTAACGTTACCCCAGCAAGATGTTTTTCAAAAAAAGCGTTTAGCCTAGAATCAAGTAATATGAAAAGACAGCTCTTAATGAGTTGTAAATGTATACCGATAGCAAAATTTGTTCATCTAATACTTTTTGAGATATTCAAGATTTTGCTGGGGTAACGTTTTGCAATTTTCCATATCTCGAAAACTGTTAGTAGCAGAATTTTGAAAAAAAATTTGCTATATTTGAACATATTGAGGCTTACTATGAACCAAGTATCTGTAATACTCTCATCTCTCTAAGGTGCAACATTTTGCTGGGGTTACGCATTCGTTTGTCCCCTTCGACAAGTATGTCTAAAGCGAGTCTCATTTGCCCCATCGATATCACGTAATTTAAGAGCGGCGCTATTGCGTGTGGTGTTTCTGTCCTATAACCACAGATTAATATTAACTTAATAACTACCATCTGCACCCAGGATGACTTATGTGCAGCTACTGATGTTAGAGTCGCTCAAATTCATCTCAATTCCAACTATTATTATGAAATGAAATCGTTTTATTTCAGGCAACAAGGCCCATAGAATAAATATTTTACAGACAACACTATTTTGTACGTAATGTCTGTAACGCACTGCACGATGTCGCGGTGTCCGGTAGCCTCCCGCGATAACGCCGACCGATATAATTTGAGACCAAAGGAAGGACATAGGAGAGTTTTTATCCGAAAATTCGTTTAGAGGTTTAGGGACCTAAGCCGTTGTTTCGCTTTCCAAAATGTTGCATTTATTTTTAATGAGAGGAACGAAACCATAATGTAATAGTTTAATCACAATATTTATATTCTAGCTCTCTTCGATCCCACTACAGCTCTCATGCTATTTTAGTAGTTAGTACACGCAATCAATATACGTGGCCTATGAGAAATACATTAATTTTTATAACTACTCGGTTTTATTGATAACATCATAGTTACAGTGTGTACTGTTATGACATAAGTTGCATCAATCTCAACAAAGAAAGTTACATAAAGTTTTTGATACCTATCAATATCTTTGAAACCATGAGATAACGAATGCATTTTTACCCAACTCCGGCAAAACTCAGAGAGTTATCAGTTTCATAGCAGTTGTATTGTTTCTTGGCTAAAATATTGGTTCTGGCAGACAGAATTATCAGCGTCGCAGCTCGACCAGCTCGTCTGTGTCATTGTGCTGAGTCAGGTTTTTCGCTGTCTAGGTCACATCTCACAGTACAATCGCACTGTAATAACTCAAACTATTCTAGATATCTGTTAGTTGTTTGTTTTTATAGCTTTAATCTATCAACACATAGCCCAAAACACTGGACGGATCGGGCTGAAATTTGGCATGCAGGTAGATGTTATGACGTAGGCATCCGCTAAGAAAGGATTTTGATCAATTCTACCCCCAAGGGGATAAAATAGGGGATGAAAGTTTGTATGAAACTTTGTCAAATTTAAACCGATCAGGCTGAGACTTTGCATGCATAAAGCTACTATGACGTAGGCATCCCTTGAGAAAGAATTTTGATAAATTCCACCCCTACGCGAGCGAAGCCGCGCGCAAAAGCTAGTTGTACATAAGAAAGAACACAGCTACAAATCAAAAAAGTAAACATACAACGGCGGACTTATCCCGTCTTATAAAACCCAAACTAACTTTGTTACTAAGTTTAAACCATTATCCGACCAAATCAAGTTGATATCTAGTTATATCACACTATCTCACCTGTTAATGTCAACTTCATTTTGGGCGGATAATGGTTTAAACCTAGTTACAAAGTTAGTCTGGGTTTTATAATAAGACAGATCCCGTTTAGGGATCCCTTCCAGTCAACCGGCCAGTAATTGAGAGGAATGTTTAGGTACTTTTTATGCGTTTGGGGCAGAAGTGGTACATTACAATATAAAATTACAGAAAGATACTACTGTACAAATTACATGTAGATGTAAACTACATGAATACAACTAAGATATTTTTTTAAATTATTATTTTGTGCTTTACTCGTGTACCATGTATATGTGGCCTTTTAGTGAATAAAGATGTTATATCTATCTAGGTAGGTACCTAGTTGTCGCAAGGAGGTTTCGGTTCATGTCACCCGCCAGATTATTCACAAGGCAGTACTACAACCAGTCGTTTTACCATGGGCCATGATCCTAGACCCGCGCTTGACTCGTCTTTCATAAGCTCCTCATCACAATTGACGTCTAAAAGAAATTGTAAGTCCACCAACGTTTTATTTAGAAAATCTGCGGTCTACAGAGAGAGCGTTAAATAAGAGTGGTGACATTTTTCATGCACGACGATTAATTTTATCTGAGATCACCGGTTCTCGTCGTCTGGTGTGTTATATCAACAATCTTTCAATTTGTAGTGGATTACTATCGTATTAGTTACTTGATGAAACTACTTGTACCTACTCATAGATCTCGCTATTTTCCCCTGCCCTGCCTCACTGACGCCGCATGAATGACTATGGCATACAGTATAATAATGGTTTGTTACTGACCATCACCCATGTCAATATAGTTCAACACCGAATCAACATCTTATCGGGATTTAGCAGCCAGAGAGGCTTACCCTCCGCTTGCTATTTAGTAAGGCGTCTTGCTTCTGACAACAACGACAGTGTATAAATCCCAACCAGTGTCAAAGACCTGACTATCTCTTGCTGATGTCAAGACGCCTATTTGATGATTGGTGATGTTAATAAGCAAGTAAGCTCGCGGGGTACATTATTCTTCTTTGCTCGCGGGAAGTTTTTCATAGCAATGTAAGTTGACCAAATCCAGCCAGCCTTGTTTGTTGTGTGTAGAATAGAAAGTAGACAGACCTATCTCTCTGTGGGTGCAAAAAACAGAAAATACAGCCAAAACAAAAGGTTTTATAAAGATTTGATTATCTTTCAAGAAAATTCTTGAAACTTTGCGAAGGTTCAGGATTTTTAAAAAGACCGCTTATTTCGTCATCCCAGCTGTGCCAGTTATGAACGTGGGCCAATAGGATTGCGACAAATAGACACACTTGGACCAATCAGATGAAGTGATAGTAAACGTCATCACTCTGTGAGCCAATCAGATTCGCCCACGATCAACACTAGCGCTAAATAATAGCCGCGGCGGCGTGAGAAAATTCAGTTCTTCTTGAAAAATCGAATGTGAATGATCAGCGTACTTTGTGAATTTGTGCAAGTGTTCCATTCCAAGTGCTGATAACGTGGCTGTGAACTATTATCTACTCAATTGAAAATCTCCAATCGTCGTGTTAATTGTTTGGTAATTATTACTTTTCGTATTTGTAAGATTACTAAGATTGTTCGATCATTTCGGTTCGGGGTTGTTCACCTGTCAATCTCGCTGACACGTATTTTTACGAAAAATACTATTTCGCTCCTCAATTTTCCACTATCCTGTTAATTTTTATTGTAGTTTTGAAGCATTCTAATTGGAAACATGTTGGTGTCCATTTAAAAACCTGAAAAAAGAGGTAAATCGTCAGCGAAGATTCTCGATGTCGTGTAGGCCGGCGCGGTGCCCTACATCTGGCGTAGCTGTTCCCGACTACCGTTACTATTTTATTAGTTAGTTTCCCGTTAGTGTCTGTTGTAGCGAAGCCCCTTTCACTTTCATTTGCATACGTTCCGGATTGTCCCGGCGAGTGACGTGTCCCTTCAGTATGATTACGTGTCCCTCTATGAGTTATTGAACTTGAGATTTGGCTGCTGCACGCGGTTCCCTTGCCAACGTTGGGCGGGTTTACTGAATGTAGACTGTATTTTTTGCAGGTTAGAGTGAATAATTGCATGGTGAAGATGCGGTGGAGTTTATTCGCGCTGTGCCTGGTGGTCGCGGCCGTGTGCGCCGACGACAAGAAGGAGAAGGACAAGGACATCGGCACCGTCATCGGTATTGACTTGGGAACCACCTATTCGTGGTAAGTACTCATTTTCACTTACATTTTCCTTGTTACTACGGAAGGTCAGAAGTACCCGTAAAGGAAAGAGGTCTGTCAGGATCATAGCAAGTCAAGGTCCATAGTCTCTGCCTACCCCTGTGGGAAACAGGTGTGATAATATGTATGTATGTACTATGGGGATTCAGTTGGTGACATACAGCACCCATGGGAGATTGCAGATTATTCCTACAATCTGCTATAAACTATTGAATTTAAATTCTCTGTTTCAAGTAATTTGCCATATTTTTGTGTACCTAGTTACATAAATTCTTTCAAAATTAGTTTTACAGCATGTTATTCTTGTAGGAATTGAATTCAAATAGTTGTAGTTCAAATAGCGAGATTAGTTTCAGTCAGTAACAAGATGATAATTTCTTCAACTTTCTTTGTTTCAGTCTTATATGTGTTATTTTAACCATGTTTTTCTTTTGTCCACAGTGTTGGTGTGTACAAGAATGGACGTGTGGAAATCATTGCCAACGACCAGGGTAATCGTATCACTCCTTCATATGTAGCATTCACCCAGGATGGCGAGCGTCTCATTGGTGATGCTGCCAAGAACCAGCTGACTACCAACCCTGAGAACACAGTGTTCGATGCCAAGCGTCTCATCGGTCGTGAATGGAGTGACTCCACAGTCCAACATGACGTCAAATTCTTCCCCTTCAAGGTGGTAGAGAAGAACAGCAAACCTCATGTTTCCGTCATGACTGCTCAGGGTGACAAGATCTTCGCTCCTGAAGAAATCTCTGCCATGGTGCTTACAAAGATGAAGGAAACTGCTGAGGCTTACCTCGGTAAGAAGGTCACCCATGCTGTCGTCACTGTCCCAGCTTACTTCAACGACGCTCAGCGTCAAGCTACCAAGGATGCCGGTGTCATTGCTGGTCTCAATGTCATGAGAATCATCAACGAGCCTACCGCCGCCGCTATCGCCTATGGTCTCGACAAGAAGGAGGGAGAAAAGAATGTTCTTGTCTTTGACTTGGGTGGTGGTACTTTTGATGTGTCTCTACTCACAATCGACAATGGAGTGTTTGAAGTAGTCGCCACCAATGGTGACACTCACTTGGGAGGTGAGGACTTCGACCAGAGGGTCATGGAGCACTTCATCAAGCTGTACAAGAAGAAGAAGGGCAAGGACATCAGGAAAGACAACCGCGCCGTGCAGAAACTGCGTCGTGAAGTCGAAAAGGCGAAGAGAGCTCTGTCCTCCAGCCACCAGGTCAAGATCGAAATAGAATCCTTCTTCGAGGGTGATGACTTCTCTGAAACTCTTACCAGGGCTAAGTTTGAAGAGTTGAACATGGACTTGTTCAGATCTACCCTGAAACCTGTGCAGAAGGTATTGGAAGATGCTGACATGAACAAGAAGGATGTTGATGAAATCGTATTGGTAGGAGGTTCCACTCGTATTCCTAAGGTTCAGCAACTGGTCAAAGAATTCTTCAATGGCAAGGAGCCATCCCGAGGCATCAACCCAGATGAGGCCGTCGCCTACGGTGCCGCCGTGCAGGCCGGAGTACTCAGCGGAGAACAGGACACCGACGCTATCGTCCTTCTTGACGTCAACCCTCTTACCATGGGTATCGAAACTGTTGGAGGAGTGATGACCAAGCTCATCCCACGTAACACTGTAATCCCCACAAAGAAATCTCAGATCTTCTCAACTGCCAGTGACAACCAGCACACTGTCACCATTCAGGTATACGAAGGTGAGAGGCCGATGACCAAGGACAATCACTTGCTCGGAAAGTTCGACCTCACTGGCATTCCTCCAGCTCCCAGAGGTATCCCACAGATCGAAGTAACATTCGAGATTGACGCCAATGGTATTCTGCAAGTGTCTGCTGAAGACAAGGGCACAGGAAACAGGGAAAAGATTGTCATCACAAATGACCAGAACAGACTGACTCCAGAAGACATCGAAAGGATGATCAAGGATGCAGAGAAGTTCGCCGACGACGACAAGAAACTAAAGGAGCGCGTCGAGTCCAGGAACGAACTAGAAAGCTATGCTTACTCAATAAAGAACCAGCTCCAGGACAAGGAGAAACTAGGTGCCAAACTCAGTGACGACGAAAAGTCTAAAATGGAGGAGGCTATCGACGCGGCGATCAAATGGCTAGAGGACAACCAGGATGCAGACTCGGAAGACTACAAGAAACAGAAGAAAACTCTGGAAGATGTTGTGCAGCCAATCATTGCGAAATTGTACCAAGGTCAGGGTGGCGTGCCCCCTCCAGGCCCGGGAGGCGAGGACGAGGACTTCAAGGACGAGTTGTAACCTAACAGACTGTAAATCGTGTGATCCTAGCCAAATGTGATCTCCGTTAGGTCACTACAGCGTATGCACAGGCCGAAAGTGTTTCTCCGTGTACATAGGCTGTACGAAGCACAGATTCGTGATGTTTGAGCTCGTGTTGTGTATATTTATTGTGTGAATGCGCGAGTGTGGTGTGCGGTGCTAGCAGCGGAGCGGGGGATCTGATCGCGCTCTGCCGCCGCGCACGTGTGACAGTTGTGTGAATGCTATGTAATGTGTAAATTGATGCATTTTTAATTTTAATACAAGCAATAGTTCAGAGTGAATTGCGAGGGCTTGTTTCCATGACTGTATGAAAGTCGATTCATTTGTCTTCCTCAATTTTATTTCTGGATCTATGAATCGGCATAGTCTCAATTTGCTATGGAGATTACCTCATTGTTCTATATTGTATGTATGTAATGAGACTGCAGAATTGTTAGTTTTTAATTAGCAATTAGATAATATGTAGTATAATTAATTCAATTGAAGTACGGAGGAGTACATAATAAAAAGATTTTCTATCTAAAATTTCTTTTATTCAAGTAGAGTATAATAATAAATTAATAATACAAATTAAAGCTCTAATCGCCACGCACATTGCGCAGGCGTTGGCCCACGGCTATGTCAAATGACGGATGTGAAATCACAGCTGCCTGGATTTTGACTTGGACTTTTTCTGAGGACAAGGCAAATCGTTATAAAAAAAAAACAAAGTGATAAACAGTAATTAAGTAGTAGTAACCTCATCCTAAGTCCTGTACCAAAATAGCGTTTCATAACAATCGATAGTTGACCTTGAAAAACAGTCACAATATCGATAGGACTATCGATACTATCGATACTATCGATTGTCAATAGTTTGCAACACTATTGATGAAAGTATGAAGTAGTAACTACATTTTGTACGAAAAACTAGATAGCTAAACTACTATCGATAGTATTATAATATCGATATTCCTTACAATACTATCGATAGTTTTTAATACAAATAGTACCTTTACTATCGATAGTATCGATTGTATAAATTAAAAACTATCGATACTATTGATACTATCGATATTGTTACTGTTTTTCGAGGTCACGATAGTATCGATATTTTATACTATTGCTTGCAACGCTATACCAAAACACAAGTTTATTGCTAAATTGAAAACCCTGACTATCAAGAACGCTATCTAGTGATGAGGATGCGGAATGATCAATGTGGCGCTATTTGCTAGAGAAAGCGTTAACCCCCAATAACTTTCAGACGGCTGAACCGATGTTCATCAAACAACTAAGAACCACCGCAAGAGAACTTGCTTTCACGTAAAGAAAAAACCGCATCGAAATGGGTCCATCCGTTCGAGCGCTACGTCGCCACAGACAGACCGACAGATATTACCGTTAACACCCATCTTTCTCGGGGGTTAAAAACATTCCTTGCTGGTCGTAGGTCGTGGATGAGTATTCTCAAACATTTTCTTTTTTGATCCGAATAAAGAGTTGTGTTGGCAGCATGCTAAATTCCTGCAACCGCGCGGTTCTGTCTGATTGTCCCGTGTAATCACTGATATATCTTTTGACAAAGCCCTTCTGGCGAATAGGCGACCAATACTGTGAAAATGAGTTTCGGCGTTTCTTCTCAGCAGTGGTCGTTACGAAGCGCTGGTATCGGTGAGGCCAGCCGGGCGTATTTTATTTTTTTGAGTCGCCGAAAAATGAGTTGCAGAATTTTTGCTGCATTCGGTTTCATAGAAAAAAGTCCTGTTTGGCCACACGTCGACCAAAAATGAGTTGTCATTTTCTATAGAAAATAAATTGCGCAACTCATTTACTGCGACTTATAACTCAAAAACTTACGCTCGTTTGGCTTCACCCTAAATTGTATCTACTTATTGACGTGTAAAAGTGCCTGTAAAGGTCTAATTACTGAATAAATATTTGAATTTTGAATTTGGACTGACTACTTTTTTACTGTGCACTGAAGCACAGAATTAAGTATTACATACAGAACAAATTCATTTAAAATTTTGTCTTGGCCAGGCACTAGATAACCCTTCTAACGATTTATGAACTATTGTTTGCAGTTTTGAGAACGTAAAGCTTTTCTTCGCACAATTGCGAAAAACGGTCACGTTTTTTTTTTTTTTTTTACAATTCATTGGTTTAGGCAATTGTCCTCAATCTCACCTGATGGAAAGCGACGATGAAGACTAGGATGAAGCATGCCTATCCAAAAGATACCCATTCAATCTACTTTTGAATGTCCCGGGGCTGTACTTCTCTGGGAATATAGACGCAGGCAGTTCATTCCACACCTTAGCTACTCGAACCAAAAAGGAATTGTCAAAGCGTTTAGTTCGAGACTTAGATATTTCAACGACAAAGGGGTGAAACCCCTGTCCGCGCCTCGTAGTCCGATAGAGTTTGGCGTATGTGCGTAGAAAAGCTTCACGTTTTCACTTACTACCTGTAAATAGTAGTTAATAAAATAGTTTGGAGGGTTTTCTAGTGCCTGGTCAAGACAATATTTTAAATGACGTCTCCGTTTCCTATCAAATGACTTATTTCAAATGGGGCAGCACTGGACCCCGGAAAATTCAGGTATCCCCTAACTGTACTCTGTGGTATACTCGCAGCAACGTACCGAATGTGTCTTTAGCGTCGATCTCGACCGCCGTGATACCAGCCGCCGCGCGCATCTCGGCCAGCGTTTCCGAGAAGTACAGGTCCAACTGTAAAAAACAATTTATAAAATTCGCACATTCTTCATGGCTGTGTATTTGGTTCAGTTACACCTCAAAACAGTTAAACAACCCACTTCGCATATAAACTAATATCTACTTACTCTGATTTTTAATGTATTCCCTAGACAATTTTACTTAACACCGGCCCCAGTTCTGTACCCTGTGGAACACTGTCTCCCTGACTATATTAATTTTCAAACACACAAATCCTTATTCGTCTCTGTCACAAAATAGCTGGTTGTTTATGTAGCAACTCAGTTTAGTGCAAACATCTGTAAAATTTCGTCGTTAAAAGGCGCCCTGACCATGGCAGCATGATCGAAGGCCTACTTAAGGTTCACTGGCACACATACGCACGCGCGCACGTGTTTATTGCGAATGCTAAAGTGCCATATTTTAAACGCGAAGTTACCTAAACTAATGGTTTTTCCACACAAAAAATCGTTCGTTTAGTGACTGCGTTTGAAAAATGGCACCCCCAGTATGATTCACATATGAATGACTTGTCGTTCGGTAGAATTTTTTTTATTTCTAATTTCTTGTCGAAGGCAACCTAATTTTATGAGGTCACTGATATCGGATGCCATATACTTATTTACAGGATGATATTTTACCCACCAGCCAACATTTTGGAGCAAGTTGGTCCATGATACTGAGCTACTTTCTATAAAAAATAATATTAAATATAAATAAAAAAAATCGTCTTACCATACAAAATTTGACCGAGCGCTGATTTGTATGGGAAGCAGATCTTGTTTTTCGTTTTTCGTCAAATGTTTTTAAGGAAAGTATCATGGACAGCAGGACTTGCTACAAGAATTGGGCTGGTGGTAAAAAGTCACCTGTATTGATAAATAATTTTTCCCCTTGAGTAACAGTGGTACTCAAGAGGGTGTTACCCATCGGGAGCAAACGGAGCGTAGGAAACACTTTAGTAGTAGGCACATTCGTTTTGTACAAATGCAAATCCTAAAAGGATTGATGTCAAGTAAGTGGCCGATGGCCGTCCCGGCCAACCCAAATGTTTTTATTTGTTCCGCGTTATCTTTACACACTTCTTGGAGAAGAAAAAGTTAAAAAGCGCACCTCCTGCTTCGTAACAGCGAGGGCTGCGCGGCTAATTATAAGGCGGTAAGATGAGAGAGGACGTTATGATGATGATGAAGATGAGAGAGAAAGAGAGAACTACTGCTTTTTCATCTTGGCGCGTTCCTGGTTACACTTCGGCCCTGCTACTTTAGGCTTAAGTCACACCGGAAGAGAAGCGGTGGGCAGCCTACTTTATTGTCAAACCATGACCTAAGGTCCTTAGGTCCCTCGATGGGGCAGAGAGCTTCAACAGTCTTTCTCCATCGCGAACGGCCTTTGGCTATGCGCTTTACTTCGGGTCAGGTTAGCCCAATTGTCTTCATCTCCGCTGCTACTGTGCGCCTCCAGGTCTGCTTGAGACGGCTAACTTTTCGCTTGCCCTGAGGGGTCCACTCTAATGCTTGCCTCGAAATGTGTGTGGACGAGAGTCATCATGCACCGCAAATGGACATGGATAAGCCATACTCTCAGGAGAGACTCCTGATAGTATGGCCTATCCATGTCCATTTGCGGTGCATGATCTGCTTGTATATGGGCATTTCCCGGCACAACTCCCAGAGGAGTTCGTCGGAGATGTTCTTAGGCCAGAAAATTCCAAGTATTTACCGCAGGCAGTGGTTGATAAAAACTGTCAAACCATAAACAACTTTATTTCTGAATTAAAAATGCATAGAATGGCTTGAAAAAATCTCGACCGCTTGGCGTCGCTCGCTGGCAGTCCCATATGGATTGACAATGACTTCCCTTCCCGTGTAAGTAAATTAGGGTTGAAGAGAGCGACGGAAAGCATCAGCACAGCAATTCACAACACAATCAATTCCGCGGTGTTCCGACGCTCTCTCTCGCTCTAGCGAAAGACGGTTCTGAGCGACAGAAAAGGGTAGCAGCATAGAAAAGTACGGTTCTGTGCTGACAGATGGTAGCCGAAACCTTGAAGCCCCTTGGGTGCACTTACCCGCTTTCTCTTCTCCAAATCTAATGCATGTCGAGTGCAAATTGAGGGGTCCTATTCTAAGGAAGCCAAGGGATATATCTATTATGTAACTAAGTCCGTTTTAAAATCCCGTAGAATGCACTGACATTTGTAGTGTTGCCTACAATGAGTAAAGTAATATAGAGGTAAGTCAAAGCACTCTACGGGATTTCAGAACGGACTTTACATTAATGAATAGGCACCTCTAGGTCGAGGTTCTCCTCCAATTCCTTGGGGTGGTAAAGAACGCGCGGGCCGGAGCCCGGCAAGGCCTGCTCGCCGGTGCACCAGTCGATGCCCTGCGCCCGCAGCCGTGCTCTGCACGTCTCCTGATCCGCGTTCAGGAATATAATCCTGGATAGAAACTACGTATTTAAAATACGCTTTTCTATCTCGTGGCCTAGTGGTAATCTTGCCAGGCAGTCTCAACGGAGGTCAAGTCAAGATGTGAAATGATCTCTTTTAGATTTACCCGGGTCTTGGATGTTGATCTAATTGTAAGTATAGAATATGTAACAAAAACCCTGTCCGATCCTTGTAGGAGCAACTCAGACCGTCAATTCATCGTTCATATGAACAACTTTTCATATGGGACCAATGCTTGAAACTCGATAAAATAATCGACTTTTTCATACAAAAGTGTTCGGCCGGCCCGGCAATTTGTATGAAAATGTCGAGTGTCTATTCCTCTTGTGAAAAAATAGGTAAATCTTTTAGGCCGTAGGTACCTACTCTATATCTCTTTAGAATAAATAGGTATCTACCATATCAAGACAAGATCACCTATAGATTTATTTAAGTACTTATACAACGTGAAAGGAACATAGCCGTAATAAATCGCACCACGAGCTATACTAGATCACTATAGTGCAATGAAATTAAAATGAGAGTCAAAAAACAAAAACAATCGGCATTTTCACAAAATGTGTGCTGCCGCCCGGACTGCCTCCGTGGTCCAGTGGTCAAGGCGTTCGCCTTGTGACCCGGAGGTCATGGGTTCGATTCCCACTGGGAAGCATACTTTGTGAAAAGTTGTTTCCAGTCTGGATAGGATATTGCAGGCTTGAATCACCTGATTATCCGAAAAGAAAGATGATTCCGTGTTTCGGAAGGCACGTAAAACTGTGGGTCTCGAACGCCACCTAGCGTTTGATCATCAAACTATTTAAGGCTTGGTTCCTGGTTTGCCCTTTGGGTTGTGGAGGTCAGACGGCAGTCGCTCTGTGTAAAAACCAGTAACCTCGTCAAATTTCCTTGGTTAGGTAGCGGACCCCGGCTCTGAAGCGTTACTGCTGAGGAAGCAACCGGGAATACGTGAGGATGATGATGGTGTGCTGCCGCCCGGGCAATTTGTATGAGAATGAAGATTTTTTCTTCTATTATTTGAATGTTATTTTAATTTCATTATACCTACTGTAGTAATCTAGTATATCTACTTAGCCTGTGGTTCGATTTATTACGGGTATGTGCCTTCCACTTTGTGTAAATCAGTTGACCCCCTGTGTCATGGGTCACATCTCAAATGATATGGTTATTTATATCTTAGTAAGATAATAAATCTAAGCATTTTTATTTTTACTCTTTTACTGAAAAAAAAATATCAGCTTTTAGTCGAGCTAGCTTCTCCACTGTTAGTACTGTTACCCACTTAATCTGACAGACAGACTAATTAATTATAAATGCCTGTCTGTTCTCTTCACGCTGTAACCACTAGGTACTGAACCGATTTCGATGAAATTTGGTATCCAGGATACAGTCTGAGACCCGGGGAAGGACAACCCATAGTTTTTATGCCAACATAGGGGAGTGGAACTTTGTATTGCGAATCCTATTTGCTGTACAAAAGTAGACTTTACGTCTACACTATTTACGCAAACTAAGTCACGGGTAAAAGTAGTTCTTAATAAATAATCACAGTTTTATTGGGTACTTACAGCGAACATTACTTTCTCTTAGAAAGCATTAGATAGATAGTGATAAAATTGTAATACCTGGCTAAGTAAGACTATCCAGACTTTCATACAGGCAAAGTGTAGGTGTTGTAAGTAATACTTATCTACAATATATTTAAATACTTACCGATTCGGTGGCGTGGCAAGGTTGTCCAAGTTCTCAAAATCTAGCCCAGAGGTGGGATAGCCAGTCAAAACCCAACCTTGGTCTATGCAGTCCTAAAACAATAAGATTACATAAGTTTAAAAAACTACTGACTGACTACGGGAGCCATTAACGGGTAACAATTTATAGTTATATTTTTAAAATGTACTAGTTAAGACCTTCCCTTTGACACCCAACTCCAAATCGAAACAATATTTTTTAACACGCCCTTTTTTTGTACATATGTGACATTTTTTTAAAATACCTTATGCCTACAAATTGTAGCCATGTCACGCGGACAAAAGCGGACCGGTGCTACGGTGGAACACACATAAATAGTCACATACATACATACATAAAATCATTATTCTTCCTCCTTCCTCTCGGGTAAAAATTAGGTAAACTAAGTTAAAACATTCCGGGATTTCCGGGACACTTACGGCTGTAGACGTAATTCAATTGTTATTTCTATTGTCTGGCTGAGCGTCCCGAACATGTTATTTATGATACATACTGAAAAGTGTTATGTACTTATGTTATTAGGTAAGTACTTATAGGAATTGATGATAGTAAAAGTACACAAATAATTATCGCTCTAATGCATTTCTTAGCCACTGATTTTTTGAACTTACTAAATTTTTTAATAGAATTTTGTTATGAGTAGGTATATCCTTGATATGTGTAAGGATATCACTATAAAGTATGTAATATCTAGGTGAGTACAAGCAAACGATGTTGTTAGATAGAAGTCGTGCAATGCACTAAATAAGTACGTTAAAATAAAAGTTAGATGTTGTATATGTCGGGTTTGCCCGTACAATATACTGTCCCACTGCTGGGCAAAGGCTCTAGTACGCCACTGATCTCATGTTGTGCGATGGACTTCCAGGTGTTGTCATAAAGCGCCAGATCATCACACCACCTTGTCCTTGGGCGACCTCTCTTGCGACGCCAGCCTTTCCGGCACCCATTCTGTAGCAATCTTGGCCCCCCTACCTTGGTGCATCCTACACACATGCCCAGTCCAGTCCCATTTGAGTTTGTTTGCTTTTCTCCCCACCCCACGTCTATTATCTTGATTTTGGTGATTTATTTATTTATTATGCGTAGATTTAGGTGTTCTGGAGTGTATCTTTCGAAAATACTAAACTATGACCTCGTAATCTCAACTAGCACACTAGTGAAAAACGCAGCTTTCCTTAAGGCTCCAATGTGGTGGGGGTGGCATAAGGGAGTCAGATTTAGGCACGAGTTCGATAACAGCTAAACTTATAGCTTATGACCGCAGCAGAAACCTAACCAACATTAACTACACAGTAGTTAGATCTTTTGTGCCACTTTTAGTTGCATAATGTTTAATGTTGGATAGTCTATGGCTATACGATTAACTTATATCATGTAAAGTGTGCATTATGATTATTAACTATAGCAACACTATATATTTTTGTCAATGACTGAGGACACTGATCTATGGTCCACTCCCTTCCGTTCTCTACGTTGTCATGTCGGTCTGGGCTTGCCCTCTGCGAACTGTTATTTTATTTAACTATTATTCATTCTGTTATAATTTCTATAAATATCCATCACGACAAAGCAATGGAACAATAGTTGTATTTGAAAGTGAATATACAACCATTGAAGCTATCCAGTCTTTTATTCCGTTGGAACAGTCTGCTGCTGACCCGTCTCACTCCACACGATCCACACCTCAACATTTAAGAACACCATTGACTGCATTGTAGTTATAATTGCATCCCTATTGGCACTTATCGTTGCATTAAAGTCCCGCGTGACATACTTTGCCACCTTGTTCTGCATAGGATAGGAAATTGTGACTCCTTTACATACGTCTTACGGTTTGTTGTTATGCATGTGAGCTAAAATAACTCCTTAGCTGGTAAAAGTATTTTTTGTAGAAATACTATACTGCAATGCTTCATGATGGGAAATAAAAGCTTTCCAAGAAAATGACAAGCTACGACATAAGCAGTATAAGTTTTATTTCTCGTAGTTTTTATTTTCTTGAAAATTGATATTAATGAACTTTGTTTCCTTTTTACGAATAATTCTCTAACCTGTAAGGGTATTGCTCTCGAAGTAGATTTTGAGAGTGAAATAGTCAAACTGAAGAATATATTAGCATATTCCTACTAGTTTTTTTTTTCAAACAAGTGTTTTTAGCATTGGTTTACAGATCCCTCAATAATATGAATTGTATGTGCTGAAATTTGTGTGAGTTTTATATTTTATAATAGTCACTGTATTGGACATTGTAAGGAGGTTGAAGATCTAAAAAAAAATTGCAGCATGCATGGAACTAAGAGCTTCTGAACACTAATTTATATCACTCATTTCTGCAAGGGCGCTATAGTAACAAAAATTAGAACCCAAGGCTGCAATCATATTGACGCCATTTTCTGAGACAATTACTTTATGTTTGTATATTTGTTCATATATTTCTGTTTATTTATGCAACCATTATGTAATACTTATTTATCCATAAATGAACATAAATCAGCATTAAACTTATAAACAAACAACTTATAAACTTATAAACAACTTATAAACTTTTAAACAGTAAGAAAGTAGTATTGGAACTGCAGCTACAAATAAATTAAATTTTTATAAAATCTTAAATAAATTGAAGGCTCATTAGTTTTATTCCGAATACATCTAACATGTTTCAGAGTTAATTAAATTTGCCGATGTTTTTCACCTAAACAAGCCACATAACTCAAACAAATCATATAAAAACACTATAATGCCATCATTTTATTATTTTTTCTACTCCTGTACTGCTATCTGTCTTTTAAATGGTCCCAACCAGTAATATAAGAACATAGATTATATGATTTCAGAAAAGTCTATAGTCTATTCCTTATATAATAGCACATGTGTCGTTATTTCGCCAAAACGATACTCATAGCCATAGACCTATAACTTTTTTTCCTTAAATCTATCATAATGCCAACATAATAAAATCGTTATTTTAACATATGGTGCCTTTTTCAAACGTGGAGTCACTGAACAAATTATATTATAAGTATTTATTAATTAAAAGACAATTATAATAATATGACAAAGCTCTTCTGGCGAGTAGGCGACCAATACTGTGAAAATGAGTTTCTTTCGGCGTTTCTTCTCAGCAGTGGTCGTTACGAAGCGCTGGTATCGGTAGCTTTTCTTTAAAAATAAATTAAATTTTAATATACTTTACACGTAACATAAATTATACTTATTGACGTATAAAAGTGCCTGTAAAGGTCTAATTACTGAATAAACATTTGAATCTTTTGACAAACGGTTTTTTGTATGAAAAAACATTCGTTTAAGTGACTCCATGTTTCAAAAATGGCACTTTTGGTCACTAGAAAGACGACAATAAAAAAATTAAGTCTTCCATAGATACCTAGTATCTAGCAGACATATGGTAGTACTTCATACTTTTCTTTGTTTATTTTTGGATTTATTTTAGTAAATGTAGTCGTAGAAAAAGTATTGTATGCAACGTTGTATAAGTATGTCAAAAAATGCTCGATGGCGTCTCCTTACAATGCTCGCCAAGGCTCGCATCGTATCCTGCGCCACTCGCATTTTATGAACCTTTTTATACAACTGTTGCATAAAATACTATTACTAAACGCTGCCATATCAGGCCTGTGTCACTCCCCGTTTCGGTATCGAAAATATACCTACATTATTACTTTGCGAGCGGCGCCCACTTCGAAGGGGAAAATTCAGTCACATGAAGCGTTTGTCACGAGTAATAAAAATGAAATTGGCTTGCAATGGACGTCTAGAGACGCCTTATCTAAACGTAGAAGTGAGGAGTTCTGATGCGAGCTAAATTAAACCATATAGCGCTAACCACATTAGTTAGATATTGCTTTGCATTTATTTTCTGAGTAAGACTTTGTACGTGAGTACTAGTACTTATTCTGTGGCCATAGCCATAATTATCTTCAAACTTGATTCAAAACTAACATTAACATACCAAAACACAAGATAAAATTATCACCTCGCGCTGCGAAACATTGCATTGACGACTCGGAGTGAATAAAAAAGTGGTGTATCGTTCTTTAATTCAGTTAGTGTTAATATTAGCTTTCGGCCGCTATTTTCTCTTTAAGTAGTAAAAAAACCTGTTAAAGGTGCTTAAGAAGTGATAGTAGCACCTCTACTGGATCTGTTAAATAGGGTCTATAAAGCACCCTTTAAGTCTATAGCAGCTGCAAAAGGGTTGCATAGCACGCTATGTAGCTGCCTCTTGCAGCTTTTAACTATAATTTTATACGCTATATAGCTCTTAAGCAACCTTTGTGTGCTGCTTGGGCCGGTACCTTCTGAAGTAGCCGTCGCTTGACGATCTCCTTCTTGAGCTGCACGGTGGACCCATAGCTCCGCAACTTCTCCCCGATCTCGTCCTGCTTGCCCATCGCCTCGCAGTACAGTTGTTGAAATTGAACTGACAGAAACAGTAGGTATGATCAGATATAAAGTACCTATAGTCCGGCTACTTCGTGCGTGACCATCCTGCGGGGTACAGACGTTGGCGGGAAGAAGATAATCAAGGTGATGAATATCGTAATATATTATTTTAAAGAGTGACCCCCCTGTATCTGCCAGGCAAGGCATAAGGGGCGATACCTGCATTTTTTTTGGAGTCCAATGCTGTCCCATTTGAAATAAATAAAATAGGAAAAGGAGTTAGTGAGAGTGAAATCTTGAAGGGTTATCTAGGGCTTATCAAGATACAATTTTAAATGATATATCTGTTTCCTTTCAAATTATTTATACCCGAAAAATTTTTCTATCCCCATAGTAAGCTAACTGGAATTTCAGCTAACCGTCAACCAGCCCGAAATGCTTGGCGAGCAGCCCCGCTTGCGAGCGGCAGCCGGAGCCCCTCGGGCCGATGAGTAGCACGCGGTACACGCCAGGCGCGCCCACCACCATGTGCCCCTGCCTCGGGCCCTGCAGCCCGGCGACCATGGCTGTCACGGCATCGAAGCATTTGTGCATAACCGTCTCCGAGTCGTCGCTGGGTTCGATGAACACTTTCTGGCGACGGGATATGCTTAGCATTTTTAGCTTGAACTACATACATATGCACGTAGGTATATAGAATATAAATAAATAAATATATAGGGACAAATTACACTGATTGAGCTAGCCCCAAAGTAAGTTCGAATCTTGTGAACTGTTATGGGATACTAACTCAACGATACTATATTTTTAATAACAAATACATATTATAGATAAACATCCAAGACCCAGGACAATTTGAAAAAGGCAATTTTCCAACTTGCCCTGACGGGGGATCGATCCCGGGACCTCTAGGTAACGGATTAGCATTGTGACCACTACGCCACGGAGGTCGTCGTCAATGTAGGTCAGCTAACTCCTTAATAGGTGAAACCGTAAAACAAATGTAAAGTTAATATCGAACCAAACGCAACGCAGGATGTGCTTTCCGTCTTATCTGTTCGTCTGTCCGTCACACCATCTATAACAACATATTCGTAATTGATATCCATAGCGCCTGTATTATTTGCCATCGCATTGAAATCGGTTCATTTGAAAGTTCGAGAGTTACGATCCCACAGACAGACACACAGACACTTCAAACTTATAACTCCTCTTTTTCTTCGAGGGTTAAAAAGTACAAATTTCAATAAACATTCATAAACATATCCGAATACAGCTTGCGGCGTCCTTATCCCATAAACTATATTGTACGTGGAAAGTTTTGCAAAAATAAAAAATTTGGGTTCGATGGTGTTTTTTTTAGTATTTAGTATTTATTTATTTATTTTATAAACAGCTGTCTTTACAGGTTTTTAATTAAATCTTTTTAAAATACTCTCCACCAGCCACTATACAAAGTTTCATGCGTCTGAACCAATTTTCCAAACACTTTTTCCAGTCCGCTGCAGGCACATCGTTTATAGCCTGCTCAAACGCTGACAATAGCGCATCTTCCGGCGACGAAAATTGTATCCCTTTCAGCAGATTTTTTATTTTCTGGAATAAAAAGAAGTCACATTGTCCGGGCTGTAAGGAGGATGACACAGGAGTTTGACCGGCGTGCTGTCCAGGTAGTTGTCGTGGTGGAGCAGTAGCCCGCGGAGCCCTGTGTTTGGTCGCTTGTTGCTCACAACAGAGAAAAGTTCTGGCAACCATTTGGTAGTATACCATTCGGCGTTGATGCTTCTTTGATTCCGTAAAGAAATTGACAACAAGTAGCCAGTCAAATTGAAAAAGCTCGCTATCAAAATCTTCCCCCGCTTCTAGATCACTTCACTTTGGTAGGCGTTGATTCGTTTTGAAACACCCAAACCGTCGACTGGCGCTTCGTTTCTGGATCGTTTTGATAAATCCAGGACTAATCACTTGTAATGTAATGTCGTTAACACGCCGAAACCAGCCTCAAATTTGTTTATTATATCGCGGCACCATTCCACCCGGATGGTGGCTCCGGCTTGCTTCTGAGCATCTGTAAAGTTGTGCGGCACCCATCATAAAACTATCCTCCTCACGGGAAGATGCACGTGTAAAATCTCGTGAACGCATCCTGATCCAATCTGCAGGATGTGCTGAATCACCTGATACGTAACTCTCCTATTGTCGTGGATTAATTTTTATTTACTGCTAACAAGTTTTCTTTCGTAACAGCCGTCAAAGGGCGACCACTTCTTTCCTCATCCCTTAAAGTGAATCGACTGCGCTTGAATTCGTTATACCAACGATACAGGGTTGCCTTGGAAGGGCCTTCACCCATAAATGCCACTGGAAGCTTATCGTACGATTCATCCGGTTTCAGGCGACACTTGAAATCGTAAAAAAATCATAGCGCGATAATGTTCTCGGCTGAGATCCATATTCAATAAGACACGATAATTTAAATTAGTCCACAAAAAATGAAGAGGGATATTTTAAAATAGGAACGTACAATGCGACACAAATAAGTTGAACAAAAATGGCGGACTTTAATGTACAAATTCCCAGCACGTAGGTTGAACCCAAATGGCGGTTATCGGCGCACATATAATGCGCCGACGACCACCGCCATTTCGGTTCAATTTACGTGTCGGGCGGGATCACTCGAGAATTTGTACAAAAATGCTTTAAAGTCCGCCATTATTGTTCAACTTATTAGTGTCGCATTGTACGTATCAGAATATTTTTAGACCAGCAATACAGAAAGTACAAGACCAGCTAATATAGGTGATGTGACATTGTAAACCTTCAGCGTAGCCTTGTAGGCAAACTTGAGCCCTTCGAAGTCCTGGTCAAAGAAGCCCCTTGGTGGTGTGTGCGGCTTTTCCGTAGGGGGAGCTTGCGTCGGAGGGAGGCTAAGCAACAAAGTCACAGACGGCAGCACCCCGTCCTGCTGCAGACAGCGGGCCTCGCGGACGGTGCACGGATGATCTGTTTCAAGGTGGAAGATAGGAAGTCATCATCATCTGAGCGTATTTTCCCGGTTGCATCCTCAGCAGTAACGCTTCAGAGCCCGGGGTTCGCTACCTAACCAAGGTGATTTGACAAGGTTACTGGTTTTTACACAGAGCGTCTGCCGTCTGACTTCTGCAACCCAAAGGGTAAACCAGAACCAATCCTTGGATAGTCGATGATCAAACGCTAGATGCCATTCGGGACCCACAGTTTATACGTGCCTTCCGGAACACAGAATCATTTTTCTTTTCGGATAATCAGGCAATTCAAGCCTGCAATATCCTAACCAGACTGGAAACAACTTTTCACAAAGTAGCTTTCCCAGTGGGATTCGAACCCATGACCTCCGGATATCAAGGCGAACGCCTTAACCACTGGACCACAGAGGCAGACGAAGTAAAGATAGGTAAGTACCTACCTATACTGTACTTAGTGGATGGAACTGCTGGCTGAGAAAAGAAGAAAAAATAAAAGGAAAGAATGCAGGTTGTAAAACTAATTTTTAAATCGAATCGAATAAGATATACTTAGAGGTGTTCACTTACCTAACTTTCTCAAAATAAAAAGTCAAGTATATGTACTTACTCGTTTGTATACTCTGTCAATTTTATTTACCTTTTTTTTTCTCTTGCTCGTAGTAAAACTAAAGGCGTCAAAAGAAATTGCAATTTCATAATTTTTCAAAACTAAACCAGACTTTAAAACCAAACTAGATTTCGCTAAATTTTGACAAGTATGCCCATTCAAAGAAAAAAATAAATTTCCAAATTGGTTCAGGCCGTCTTCAAGTAATCGGTGAAAAAAACATTAAAAAAAATTATACAAGAATTCGACGAATTGATAACCTCTCCATTTTTGAAGTCGGTAAAGGATGGAGCTAACTATTTCTCTTTTTTCTTTGGGTGTCTATTATAATACATATTTTTTGACATCGAATTTCATTTCCCAGAAAGTATTCGACGATTTTTAATATATATTTCTTAATAAATCGAATAGTTGATCATCACAATCTCATATTATCGATCAAAATGTCATAAAAATGTTTTAAAATAGTTTTCGTTACTAGAAAAACGGTATATCGAACTAACATTTCATATAAAGTATTAGTTGCCTATCGATAAAACTTTTCATAAAAACATGTTTCAAAATGTAACGTAACGGTATAACCTAACCTATAGGTTTGCCGTTTACCTAGTAAAATGAAAAGACCTTTCATAACACTCGTTTCAAATGCTTCAACTATTTTTCAAACTGAAACTTACGTGGAAATAAAATTATGGGTAGCAAAACTTCAATGTTACATTATTTCGATAAAATACATTAAATATGAATAGAAATAACTATCGACTGAGTTTGCAAATAATAAATAATCAAGTAATTAAAATTTCGATGTAAATAGATGTTAGGATTTGTTAAATAATAGATTAAAATAAGCGAATAGTTTTGTGGGAAATGAAAATCGTTGAAATAAATTTCGATAAAGTGATGGGTTCACTTTTCCTTCACATCGTTAACTTTGTTCAAACTCATACCAAACATAAGCCATCCAGCCATTGGCACAGGATCCTTGAGGGTAAGCATCTTCGTGACTTCAGACATGAGCACCGGGGACACGCAGCCGGGTACGTAGTCTTCGTGCTACAAAGTAAGTTACAAGTTTGGTGAGTAACAATTCTATTTGCCAGGTAAATTAGATAAACCCCGACTTTCAAGCAATTTTCAATAACTTTAGAAAGTCTGAACCGATTTTCACCAAAAATAGCCAAGAACCACTGCAAGGAAACTTGCTTTTACATAATAAAACCGCATCGAAATCGGTCCATTTGTTTAAGAGCTTTAAACGATGCCGCAGACATTGGCGTCAAACTTATAAAACCCCTCTTTTTGTCGAGGCTTAAAAACTTTAGACCACTTTTTTAGTGTAACTTTTTATGGGTGCTTGGTGGGAAACAAATATTTTACAAAATTTAAATTGTTTACATTTTTTATTAAAAAATTCCTAGTAATATAACTACTAGTATTTTTCTTACGCCATATGTATTATTGTAAGTAGGTATACTTTTTCAAAACATACATAAAAAAATATCTGAGACTTGCAATACGAAATGATTGAAAAAATACCAAATTTACCAGATCATACATACATATTTGTGATCCGAATGTTACAGACTAGGTGACGTACAGGAGATCCACATCTTTGATTATTTTCTTTCAAATGTTTTTGATAGCGCCTCTTTTTGATTGCCAGTCTTGTACCGTTACACCTACTTACAAGTTACGAGTCTTAGATTTGTACATGTTTCTTTCCTTATCGCCTTCCTAATCAAAAGATTACTTACACTTATATTGTAATTTCATATTACAAGAATACATAGTTGTTCGTTGATAGTTATGTCTGTGGACTCTGTGGTTGATAGTTAGGTATACTGAGGTACCTTTTCGTAACGATCCATCACGCAGCGACGTGTGATAACGAACACTCCGAGCGCCTTGATCAGGTCTTTAACAAGCCTTTGTTTATCTGATGAGCAAAAGTGACAAATTGCATTATTACAACAACAAAAAAAGAATAGGTAATTTTCTTGGCATTATTAAAATAAATAAAAAATACCTAAATAGCTATGCATATTTCTTGGCTGCCAATAAATGAAAGTGTACATCCATTTATTGGCAGCCTTCTATATCCCACTTTTAAATAATAAATTAATAAATATACTATATAATAGGGACAAATTCACTGATTGAGCTATTCCAAAAGTAAGTTCGAAACTTGTGTTATGGCGTGAGTACTTGTACTTATTCTGTGGTTATGGGATATTAACTCAACAATACTATATTTCAAAACAATAACTTATATAGATAAACATCCAAGACCCAGGACAATTTGAAAAAGGCTATTTTCCAGTGGCGGTTATGGTACTACTACGCCACAGAGGTCGTCAAATTTGGGTTGGAAAGAGGCCTTACTCAGTGCATGCCATCCACCTCCTTGGTTAAGAGTCAGAAACTCAGGAAATCAGGACTTGCTTAGTAAAACAGTGCTGGCCCTAGCCGTCAGGTCGCCCGAGGGAAAAATGTCATATGCGCTCTTATTTCATCCGATTCATTACGTGGAAGGGACATTCCTGTAATTAATCAAACCACGGGCTATACTAATAACTTAAGTATAGGTTATGTCCCTTCCACATTGAATATTTTATCTTTAAAAAAATTAGAGATGCGAAATTTTTTATATTATATTCAAAGGTATTAAAAACTTGCATATATCTAAAGTAATTTTGGCGCATGCGCTGCGAAATCTTTTGATAATACCTACATAATCATTATAATGTAGATAGGTACCTACTTAAAATATTCATAGTAATTATAATTGTCATTAGTGTCATTACCTACAAAAAAGTCCGCGAGACTATATTATTATATAGACTTATTATACAATAACAGTTAAGTACACTTTTTTTAATAACTGGATCAAATCATCCGCAAATGTACCTACCTCCGTGAATGTTTTCAGTTTTCAAAAGTTATAATTAAAAATACATCGTACCCAACTTTAGATCAGGCGCCACCAATATCATGACCAGTGGTCGGATAATCGGGCGCTTATTTGCCTAAACTTCACGCGGTACATAACACAGCGTTGATACAACCACCAACCTGATAAAAATGAACATCAATCTCTTATAATGCAACTTTGCTTTTGTGGTTATAAACTCGTTTGGAAGTAGCCCCATTGAAAGTACGTAAGTAGTATTTGATTTCAATATCATTATTTAGTCACAATGACTTTTAAAGAAATTATAAGTAGGAAACAGGGGTTTTTGGCGGGAAGGCAAGGGGTTCAGTTGGAGTTTGCTTTAAATTATTTTGCAAATTAATTCTAATGGACTTTATAATATAAAATCGGTGTAGTTTAGCTTTATAAATGCTCATGTTCATGGACAATATGTAAAATGGTTAAAGTGGACACTCATAGTGCGGCTGTAGTGATATTTATTTGCGGAATGTGGTGGGCGTCTTTAGGCGCCTCTGCCACTCATTCGGCTATGAAAACCAGTGGACTCGTATAGATTTGTTGCCAGAAGCTCCCTTGAAATAATCAAAGGACCTACACCAACCTTTGATTGTACGTACAGTTATAGTTAGGGTTAAGGGTTAGGAATAAAGAAGTGATAAAATAAAGATGGGCTCTAAAGGACTAGTATTCAGAGCCGTAAAATAATTATTAAAAAAAAATAAGTAGGAAATATTTTTAAAAAGTCAGCACTAGGTACTAGTAGTAATTTCATGTACAACAAGAAAGTATAAAGCGTCTATTGATAAACCATAATAGCAAAGTTGAATAAGGAGAGATTGATATTAATTTCTACAAGGTTGGTGGTTGTATCAACGCTGTGTTATGTATTGCGTAAAGTTTAGGCAAATAAGCGCCCGATTATCCGACCACTAATCATGACGCGGTCAACTTTCCTTGCAGACATCTGGTGGCGATTCAAGTACCTACGTTTTCATGAACTTCAGATGGTCTCGAGGCAGTTCGATGATTAATTCCCGCATCATATCCTATTTTCATTATATTAGTAAATAAATTAACTTACCTACCTAAATAAATATGGAACGAATTGCACAGATTGAGCTCAAAAGCCTCAAGTTAAAATTTAAAATTATGGTATATTAAAGTAACGATTCTAGATTTTAATTTTTTTTTTTTGGGCCACGTAAAATGTATGCCCTTTTAAACAAAAAAGAGTTTTCTATATCGGTCCAGGCGTCTTAGAATAATCGGTAAACATACTCGTACATAAAAAAAGATTGACGAATTGATATCCTCCTTCTTTTGAAAGTCGGTTAATATAAACACCTAAGACTCTGGTCAATTTCATCATCGTCATTCATTCTCACATTCTCCTGTTTTCTTGTAAATACTAACTTGAAAAAATAAATAAAGTCTTTTATTCTGTAGATAAGGAATGAATTTTTCTGGCATGGAAAGAGGACGTATGGTAGCATCAGTTTCAGTCATTCTCCGTTACCTACTATAAATTATTATAAAACGATAAAATATTTAAAATAGTTCTATAATAATTAAACTTTACGATTCTTCTTAAATTATACGCGTAAGTAAGTAGATTTATTTTTTATTTCTGTTGCAATATAATTATTTTGACAAAAATAAAGTTATATTGACATTTGATTGACATGACATGACATTTATCACAAAAAGGATGTAGAAAATGAAAACGTTTTTAAAATAGCAAAAAAAAAGCGCGAACAAGTCATTTTACAAATAAAAAATAACACCAATTTCCAAAAATATAGGTAGCTTTACTCAAGACATGATATAAACTTAATAAAATTCGAACCAGCCTAGCCTAGAGATACTTTTGAACACCCTTTTTACTGTAAGATTTTTCAATCTGCCTAAAGGCATCTGACACACTTAGCTCCACGACTATCATAGAATACAATGATGACAGCCGGAAGTGACCGGGACCACGAGCCTTCCGAAGCATGGATATCAGGAACTAAGGAATTTTTGAAGTGAAAACTTCTTTAGCGGCGTTGTACACTGTTTTTGGTCAGGGCGTCAGGACACGTAACCTGATCGAAAATTCGTAAGACGGATGGAGAATAGATAGCCGGCGTGGCGTAGGAGAGGAAGTATCCCCCTCTCTTTCTACGGCGCGGCGAACATGTATGCCTGCTGTTTTGTTTAGGCGCCGCAGGGCGCTTGCGCGAATGTTCGTGTGTGTTTATGTTACAGTGTGCTATGCGCATCCATGGAAATGCACAACGTTAATATTCAAGTTTTCACTTCTGCCGGCACTCCCGGAGTGCAACCCGTCGTTTTTTTTATCTGGTCGTCCTGTCCAAGTACGTCCGTATTTGACACGCAGAATGCGTATACTCCAATCTTGCCGAGCCAACTTGCCCCATCATTACAGATACAACCTAAAGACACTGCACCCCTTTTTCGTGTCGTAGAGTTAATGTTGCGGTGGCGGGTTTTTCGTGTCGTGGATTTAAGAGCAGCCAACCAGTCTTACTTTTTTGAACTAACAGGTATCTTGTGTGCCATTCCCAGGTTTCTAGAGATATAAAAAATTAAAATTTGGAAAAACAAATTCAGTATAAGCCTCCACAAATTTTACCTGAACTTTGACCGTTCATGATGTACTCATAAATTGTAAAGGTAATGAAAATATTTCGATATAAACCTCGCAATTGTAATGAAAATTTTAAATAAAAAACAATTATTTACATTTATAAAAAAATCGACATTTTCATACAAAAGTGCTCGGCGGGCCCGGCAGTTTGTATGAAAATTTCGATTATTTTTTTCGAGTTTCAATCATTGGTCCCAATGAAAAATTTGTTCATATTGACGATCTCAGTACTAGATGTTGATACAACGGTCATGATGATCTTAAAAGTGGAACTGGGCAGGGCACGTGGCCCGACGGATGGCAGGTGGAGCAAGGCACTGACCGAATGGTGGCCCAGAACGGGTAAAAGGAACGTCGGTCGTACGCCTATGCGATGGGTTGACGATATAATCAAAGTGGAGGGTCGCACCTGAAGTGCGATTTCTGAAACGCGGAGTCACCTAAACGTATGGTTTTTGTATGGGAAAATCATTCGTCTAGGTGACTCCGCGATTCAAAAATCGCTCTTTTGGATAAAGGCAGCACAGGACCGAGATAGGTGGCGTCTACGAAGAGAGGCCTATGCTCAGCAGTGGTCGGAAGAAGGACTGGGATGATGATTATGTTCCTATATATGTGTACTTCTACTATTAGTGTTCCTACTTTAATAAACTAACAAATATTTTAAACATGTATGTATCATCGATGAAATATTACTAGTAGTATGTATATGTCGTGGCCATATCGTAGATTTGATCACTTTATGAAATGATCGAACATTTCATGAAATGGTCGCATTTCATGAAACGACCAACTTAATTTGACCAGATCATGAAATCGTCAACGTTTCACGATTTTGTCATCCACGTTTGGCCGGATCGTATAAACAGGCTGAAAAAAGCTAACAAAAACAAAAACTTGTGACAGAGCGCTAAGTATAGGTAGGTTAAGGTTGCGGCGGGGTGGCCCTTGGGCCACCCCAAGCCGCGCCACATGAACGTATAGTGTAAACTAAAAATATAACAATTTTACGATATAATCAACCATTTCATGAAGTGACACGGTAAAATTCATGAAATGGTCGAAATCATTTGATCATATCGAGAAACAATTTCTTATCATTGATCCGCCCAATCCACATCACGATGTGGCCAGTAGCCAGTGCAACATTTCATGAAATGCGACCATTTCATGAAATTCTCGATCATTTAATGAAGAGATTAAATTTACGATATGGCTACGACATATACATATACAACATGGAAGGGACATACCCGTAATAAATCGAACCACGGGCGATACTAGATCACTATAGTATAATGATATTAAAATAACAGTAACATAACAAAAAAAAATCAGTTAGCAAAAGTGTCCAGCCACCCGGGCAATTTGTATGGGGATGGTCGAATTTTTCTTTGTTATCATTATACTATAGTGATAAATTTTAGCCTGTGGTTCAATTTATTAGGGGTATGTCCCCTTCCACGTTATACACAGCTCGAATCGCCTAAAATTTTATGTGTAGGTACTTTACGTTTTTCCGCTGCGGCCGCGCCTGCTTTACATAAATGTACAGCCTACCAATACTTAGATCAGGCGAGATCAGCAACAGGACGCGGTCAGCTTCTTTTGAAGACAGCAGGTGGCGGTTCAGATACGTCTTGATGAACTTGAGATGGTCCCTCGGCAGGTTGATGATCAGCTCACTCATGAGGTCCTACAAATAATATATGATCATATAAAACCATGTCAGGTGCGGATAAGGCAAAAAAGGGTTTCTGCCACCCCAAAATCGGCCTAGCGTAGAGCTAGTCGAAGTACGAACTCTCTTATAATCGATACAAATAGTGCAGTCCTACAAACGAGATGTTTGCAAAATATATGTGACGCTCTAAGATTTTATATACTCTCTAATGCCCGCAACTTCGCTCGCATTGATTTTATGACTCCGGCGTTTCTGCATTCTGCATTAGGTTCAGGTGTGTTCCAGATTTACGATTTTTATACCTCTACAAAAAATGCTCATCTGGCCGAACAACTTTTGCCAAAAGAGCCATCAAACGCAGTTCAAGGTTGATCATTGACATTTTATGCTTTTACTCGAAAAATAATAATAGGAAATTATATTTTTCAAGAAATATAAATAGCACCTATTAGCAAAACCGATATTCACATTTTTTTTATTATTTATACAATGAAATATTTTAACAGTTAAATAGGTTTTGATCCTAAAACTGATCAATGATCAAAGTAACTCCAGTTTACGGTATTGAATATTTGTTATAATATCATTTTGTCTACGACTATATTGGTCTCAATAGACCGTGAAAGTGTGACGTCACAAAGGTTGTAAGTAAAAGCATGCCCATATTGCTCATCGTGCCATCACGGTGGACCCGCGCAGGTCTGATCGGAGGTCACTCTGAGCTGAGAATGTCCCAAACTGAGATCCACATAAAAAAAAACAGTGGCACTCCGGGAGTGCCGACAGAAGAGAAAACTTGGTTACGGTTTCTAGTACTTATAGTCGCTGAGTAAAACTGCGGACGGACAGACAGACAGACAGACATGGCGAAACTATAAGGGTTCATTGTTTACTACGGAACCCTAAAAAAGGGTTTGGTTACCACCAGTAAGGAGATATTGTGCGATGCCCGCTCCTCTCTTCAAAAATGCAGGACATTTACTCCAAAAGCGATACGAACGTACCACATAACTACATATATGTAGCGATATACAACGTGAAAAGGACATACCCGTAATAAATGGAACCACGGGCTATACTAGATCACTATAGCATAATGAATTTAAAATAACAACCAAAAACAAAAAAATACATTCCCATACAAATTGCCCGGGCGGTTGCACACTTTTGTATGCAAATGCCGAACGTTTTTTTATTTTTTGTTTTGGCTGTTATTTTAATTCATCAAACAACAAGCAACATTGGTCGCTACGAAATGATGATATATAGTCGGTTTGACATTGAAATAGGACAATAAAGAAAGAAAATCTTTAGTCGGCAAACAAAAAAATCTTATGTACTAGACTTATATCTATTAAGTGTGCCGAAAAGGCGGCCAGCTCAGCTTTGTGCTGCGGTGTGAACCACAGTATCGGACGAGTGTCGTGTTATTTTATGGAGTAACGGTTCTGGGTGGTTACTCCTTAAAATAATACGACAGTCGTCGATAGTGACGTCCAAATTCTATAACAAACCAGTTTAGACTTTATATACATTAATGCTCAATGTTGCTTGACACTGAAACACAAATACGAAGTAACGTCCATCTTGCGTTGCGTACCGTTTGGAGTAACCCCCCTGAAGTTTCAGAAATCGAACTTCAGTGGTGCGATTTTTCAAACACGGAGTCACCTACACGAACGGTTTTTTATATGGAAAAATCATTTGTTTAGATGACTCCGCGTTTGAAAAATCGCACCACTGAAGTTCGATTTCTGAAACGCGGAGTCACTTAAACGTATGGGTTTTGTATGGGAAAACCATTCGTTTAGGTGACTCCGCGTTTCAGAAATCGGACTTCTGGTTATGATGAGCACACGCGCCGCCAAAAGTCCACAACACTCACCTTGAACATCAAATACAGTCTATGTTTTTGCAGATAAGGGACGAACTGCACCGGCATTGATAGAGGCCGTGTTGTAGCATCGGTTTCCGTCATTTTCAGCGTGTATTTACGGAAATGTGTAGGTGCTTATAAAAATTTTATCAAACTAATTAAATATAGATATTATTATTCCAGACGAGAATTGAATCACAAATTAGAAAGAGTCCTTATATTGACGAGTTTTATTGAGCACAAATTAGACAGAATATATCCTTGAGTACCTACCACACAGACCTACCACGTCAAAGATGATGATTTCTGACATAGATATTTCCTTTTCTGGATGATAAATTTGTGCTATACAAGGAGTTCTTATCTAATGTTTTATCCATATATCTCACTGGTTTTATAGTAATTTTTATAGATTTCGATTTTTTACTCTGTAATTAAGTTTTATTTATTCAGAACTAGGTTTACTGAATAAACGGCATATTGGCACCTATATACCTACAGCCCTGTGCCCCGGGTAGCATTTATGAAATCACTTGTCACATCACGAATGGTTTACGCGTGCGTTTCCAAACAGGCGTATTTTTTAAATGATAGTTTGCAAAGGATTTGCAACGAGTGGTCTCGCTCGACCACTCGTAATTTTGACATTTATGGCGCAGATATGTCAAAGAAACCTTTCATCAAAGATATAGAATAGGACCTAAAACTTTTTTTTTTTGCTCTTTGCCTTTCATAGAGAATCAGTTCCGTTTCATGCTGCTTTTTATAAGTGGTGAAATTCTTAGAAAACCATAGACATATTTTCGATGTTTTCTGCGTAAAACAATATTGTTTTTTTGCTGTTTCAAAAATACGTCCGAATCGCTTTTTACGCGAGTGGTGAGTTGGAAAACTACACGCTTTGTGTTTCGGTGAGTCCTTAAATGAAAAATAGCACTCGGTCATCACCAGACCGGTGCCATCATGCCCTAACGTCGCCCGCCGCCGCTCTGAACATAGCTGAGAAGTAAGTAAATCAAAAGGCGTTGATTTAAACGGAAGGCCCTAGTGCAACGGTGGCTCTAAATAAATTGTATATTATCTAGAAGCAAGCTTACCCGTTTGCTTCCACAGTAAGTATATTCTTCTCTTGTGCCACTAGATTTGTTTGCCAAATAAAGATTTTCTTTCTCTATTAAGGTGCAGTTTCCCAAACTACTCCCTATGCAATTCAACCCATGTGCTGAAAGCAAAGTGCCGCAGGGCTGATTTAATGATTTTCAGCTGGTACTGTTATTAAAATAAGGTAGTAGCCCGTTGCCCACAAAATTATGTTGCCTATTTAGAAGGATTCCAGCAAATTCCAAGCCCATTCCATTGATTGAATTCTATGGGCGAGGAGAGGCAGCTGGTAACTTAATTTTATGTACTTATAGCTCCCAGACCAACATGGAAGTTAATGAATTCATTTTGAAGTTTGAATACCAATAGGTACTAGTACTTATTCTGTGCCTATTACTCTGAATGGATGGTCTGAAATTTAGACCCATTCGTTTGCCGCTTGAGGAACATCCTCTCCTCCCTGAGCTCACCTCTCTTCTCTCTTATATTCCATCAACACATTACACAATATTCCAAAAAAATTCGTAGTTTTCCAACAATCTTTTCGGGCGTTTTATTTTTGCACGTTTTCAGTCGGTTTCTTTTAAGCTTTTTTCTTTTCTTCTTTATGAGCAGAAACTAGACGTTTTGACAATCAGCTGTCATCTGTCACGTAAATGTCATAACAAGAACAACGTGCGTGAAGAATTTGAGGTTATTTTAACACAAATTGTTTTGATTTTGTAATGAATCAATTTATCAACAGATAATAACTTGCCTGAAATCATAACTGGTTTAATTGAGTTCTTCATTACTGTGTATCTTGTGGCGGGGTCAGATGTCGTAAAGCTGATACTGATACGCTTTGTTCGCAGCAGCACATTATTGTTCGATAGTCGATAATCCCCCGGCATCTACTTACTGTGGTCTTAGACTGCGTTTGATTACATTACGACTGCGTAGCTGCAACCCCAGAGCCTGTTATTTTAGTCCTGGCTGATGTTTAGCATCAGCCTCCGTTTGAGTTCAGTAGTGCATAGATTTACTGTAAGAATGAGCTCTACCAATTCATATGAAGTAAGTGCACATCATTATTGTTAACAATTTATATTATTGATATATTAAATTAGTTTTTAGAGTTCTGTACCCAAAGGTAAAAACAGGACCCTATTACTAAGATTCCGCTGTCTGTCTGTCACCATACTTTATCTCGTGAACTGTGATAGCTAGACAGTTGAAATTTTCACAGATGATGTATTTCTGTTGCCTCTTTCACAACAAATACTAAAAACCTAGTAAAATAAATATTTAAAAGGGGGCTCCCTTACAACTAACTAGATTTTTTTTATAGATAATGGCATGAAACCCTTTGTGCATTAGTCCGACTCGCACTTAGCTGGTTATTTATTTTATTTTATATTTTTTGTTTCAATATCAATCTTATAATTTTGTAAAATTTCTAATAAAATGTACACCTACAAATGTACAAATGTACACACACCTAAAAATGTGTTGCAATATCATCGAGTGAACTTTATTTTAAATTTTATTTGTTTTCTTATCTAATGTCTCAATATCGATAACTTTTCATCAAGGGGACCTACATCTACAGTACTCCATATTGATGAGTACGTAATAATGGATGTTGTATTTATTGTCTATAGGTACATCTAATCGCTTTTTCTAACTGGACAATAAATTATATGTCTATTAATATTTAACATTTCTTGACCAGTAGATATTAGTAGGCACTACTCAAAAGCAGTAAAACGGAAGCTTGATTATTCAGCTTGATTATTCGTTTTCCTAACTACCCACATTTTAGGTTCACTTATTACAGATTAGGGATTCAGATATTTTGCTAAGCGCAGTGTTCTAATATCTGACGGACTTCTAGCAGCAACATCCGATGAAACGAACTCGATATCTTGACACCATATAAAACAACCTTTTGATTCCATGACTTTCGATGTAGAGTATATGTCATGACACTGATAAAACGGCCGATTGATTTCATGACTTTTAATATGGAGTACCGTAGATGTAGCAACCTGTTGATGCGTAGTTGTCGATATTTAGATAATAGATACATCGAAGTTCGATATCACGTATGTCCCCCGGGAAAATGGCCTTTTTCAAATTGTCCTGGATCTTAGATGTTTATCTATACAATGTGTTTGGACATGAACTACCAATAATTTAAGGACATGCTGTCGGCATCTATACAAACAACTTTTACTAAGGGAAAAATAAAGAAATCTCAAAAAAATCTGCAGTTTCATACAAAATTAAATATCTACCGTGCCAAAATGTATGGATCAGCCAATTTTTTTTGCGATTTTGTATGTTTCCCTTGGTTAAAGTTGTTTGTATAGATGACGACAGCACGTCCTTAAATTATCAGTTCATTCTTTCTTTCTTTCTTTAAGGTCTAACTCCATCGTTTAGCCAAAAGATGATTTTGCCAATGTCAAGGTAGAGATCGGCAGTTCATGTCCAAACACATTGTATATGTATTTGTTATAAAATATTGTATCATTGAGCTAGTGTCCCATAACTCAAGTCTCGAAATTACTTTGGGATTAGCTCAATCAGTGTTATTTGTCCCTATATATTTATTTATTGATCCAAATGCAACAGTGTCAATGTAGTCATAACGACCAAACTGACACACCTCTTCTGCCCATCGTTCCCCACTAGCTGCACTAAGCATAACTTATATGAGGCCTCAGACAATGCTGTGAAAATGGTAAACTGGAGAGGAAAAATTTAATTTAATTTTAAGTTTTCAACTCAAGAAGAACAGTGGGACACCATGGAATATCAAAAAACAAAGATATTATACTATACTCGGTTGGATTATAGGATAAAATGTTGGTGAAGATATATGAGGAACTTCTTGTTTTTTTTTTTACATGTATTTAAATAAAAGATATATTACTTTTTTTATTATTTCAGAGTGCTGTGTGCAAGTTAAACTTGCTTCAATCAAACAGATCAGTCATTGACCAAATAAGGAAGAACATTAGGGCTGGAGATGTGAGTATAATAGTCATATTTATTTAGAAGTTACTAGTGTGTTCAATGTAAACAAAAAGTATTAGATAATTCGAGGAAACTTATACATGTTACTTATATTGATTCTAGTATAGCCCGTTTAAATTAATCCAATACAATACCTTTTATTGCACAAAGAAATAAATACAGGACATTATAATTATCTTAAAACTTAGGAAATGCGCAAAAGGCTAAACAATTTCTTCCTAGCCACCTCAGTAGTAAATAGGTAGGAATTGTGTAAACTTCATAGGATCATCATAGGATGAATCAAAAAAGTTATAATTTAAATAACTTTTTTAATTCATTCTGGTCTGGGAGAAAGGAAAAAACTTAGAATGTACCAGCTGCTTCTCTTCCCAAGCAGATCGTAAAAGCCGATCGAGGGACTAGGCGAAAATGCTAATCATTTTAATAGGCGATACAGCTAGCAACCCATCACTATTTTGATTACTTTTTCCACCTTCTCGCTAAAAGTGGCTCTCTCTGCTTAGAGCTGCAAGACTCAAAGTGCCCTGTCTGCCCCGTTAGGTACAAAGACGTGATATGTAATAAATAAATAAATGGATAGTTAATAGATTCAGGTGTTACTTTGCGGAAGTCAAAGTTACATACTACATGATTTGAATTACTTTGTGTAATTATTCCGCCACCAGTACGTTCATGCAAACTATTGCCGGCCGGCGCCCACCCACTACTGTCAGTCCCAGCATACCTGCCACCAACAAGAAAGGAAGGGAGCATGCATCATCTTATGGAGGGTAAATGGAAGGAGAACTGTCTCTGTATGTAAAAAGTGTCCGCTGAAATGTGTTAAATTAGGGTGGCGCTACTGTAGCAACAGGGTAAATTTTAAATCAAGCGCCATAATTACTATTTTAGGTTATATTTTTCAAAATATATTGGACAACGTAAACAAGAAACGTTTATTAAATTTAACTTTTACTAGCTGACTAATTTAGCCACAAAAATTATTTAACCCAGTAATTCTGTGACTCGGCTAACTTCAATTTGTCACCAACGGCTACATTCATTCCATACCCTTTGCTGCAGCTAGCGCCACTCTTGGAGGATTTTTCAACTGTTATTTACTGCGTACAGCTGGACACTTTTTCAAATATCCCCCATATAAGATAGTTCTCCTTCCATTTACCCTCCATAATCATCTGTTGGTGGCGGGTGCACACGGGCTGTCAAATCCGTGTGCACACACACAATCGCACAAAGTAATTTAAACCACATAGTATGGGTACATAAATGGACTATCCATAATTTGATAATTGCACTACATTTTGTTGAAACAAAAGAGATCTCAAGATCCTGGATAACTTTATTTAATATAAATTTACCTACATGTTTTTAGGAAAAATGCAAAAACTTAGAAGATATGCAAAACTATCTGATGCGCACAGGTGTGCCTCTGACAAAGCTTGATCAGTTGTCTGTCATACATGTAGCAGGGACTAAGGGAAAGGTAAGAGGCCTTATTTTTGGTATAATTAATTAAGACCTTTATCTGTTTATCTTAATCTATTGACATGTATAATTGTATATAGTACTAGCTTTAACCGCGGCTTCGTCCGCGTAGAAGTCGAAAATGTTTATTTTATTACTTTAATGTGTTATTAATTTTGTTATAACATATGAACCGCCGCAAGGGAACTTGCTCTCACGTATAAAAAACCGCATAGAAATCGATCCATCCGTACGAGCGTTACAATGCCACAGACAGACAGGTCGACCGACAGACAGACTGACAGACATTAGTAACAAACTTATAACACCCCTCGTTTTTGCCGGGGGTTAAAAATTATTGTGTGCACTTTTTAGTATTGTTTGGGCCGACCGCTTTTAGTATTGTTTGGGCCGGCTTGGTCGCGATGGCGGCCGAAGGGGATTAACCATGTATTCCAAACTAGTTGATCCGCGACTTAGTTCGCGTGGATGTTATGACTCCGGCGAATCTTTTCCAAAATTAATTATACTCTTTATGTTGCCCAGGCTTTACCATACCAGCTTTATAATAAAACAAGATTCATTCGAGTCCGTCCAGTATTTCCGAAGATCTAATTGACAGACATTTTTATTGTTACTATGACTCCATCGCCCCAATTTTTTTTTTTTTTGGGAATGTATTCAATGTAATGACACATTTTTACTGTTATATGCGTAGATATCGACATTGTGTGTGTCTATTTCCATACAATGACACCGACAAGAGCCTAGCTCTTAAATGTAGAAGGAACCACATATTCCAGGGTTCCACAAGTGCAATGTGCGAGTCCATTCTACGTCACCACGGATACCGAACAGGGTTCTACTCGTCCCCGCACCTCGTGGCCGTGAGGGAGCGCATCCGCCTCGACGGGAAGGTCATCAGTGAAGAAAAGTTTGCAGACCACTTCCACAGGGTCTACGACATGCTCAACTCCACAAAGGTGAGTGTGCCACTGCCGTGTTCATTAAGTCTGTCCTCTTAAGAAACTACCTGAGGTCCAGTGCTGCCCCCATTTGAAAAGAAACGGAGATATTGTTTAAAATTTGGCTTTGATATAATCCTAGATAACCGTTCAAACTATTTTATGAACTACTGTTTATATTTTAAAGTGAGAACGTGTAGCTTTTTATAGCATTTTTGCTAAAAGTGGCCGTTCTTCGCAAAAATGCTATAAAAAGCTACACGTTCTCACTTTAAAATATAAACATGTAATGTACAAGATCCGATCCAAAACCTTATCCGATCCTTGTAGGAGGAACTCAGACCGTCACTATGAAATCTTGAAAATTTAAGAAAAAAATGGAAATTGCTGGGCCGGCCGAACACTTTTGTATGAAAAAGTCGATTTTTTCGAGTTTTAAGCATTGATCCCATAGGAAGAGTTGTTCATATTGACAGTCTGAGTTGGTCCTACAAGGATCGGATAGGGTTTTTGTTACATATTGTGTATTAATTCTGTGACAGTGTTTTAGACTTTCACTTGTTTTCCTAACATTTTTTTTAATAGATATTTGAAAAGATTACTCCACCGACAAACAGTTAGTTCCTAAGTTTGGTGATTATTGTTAAACTTTATGTACTTTTTTTTGGTCAGGCGTTTGACGGCGACATGCCCGGCTACTTCGCGTTCCTTACCGTGCTGGCCTTCAACATGTTCCTGACGGAGAAGGTGGACGTGGCCATCGTGGAGGTGGGCATCGGCGGCATAGTGGATTACACCAATGTGCTGAGGTTAGGACATTGAATCAAAAAGAATTCTTGAACACCATTTTTGAAAAGTTGAGTCTCTAAACGGACAGTTTTTTGTATGGAAATAACAATTTGTTTAGTGACTTAGCGTTTTAAAAATAACCACCCAAGTGCGAGTCGGACGCATGCACGAAGGGTTCCGTACCATTAGCTATTATCTAAATATATATAACTCAAAGGTGACTGACTGACTGACATAGTGATCTATCAACGCGCAGCCCAAACCACTGGACGGATCGGGCTGAAATTTGGCATGCAGGTAAATGTTATGACGTAGGCATCCGCTAAGAAAGGATTTTGATCAATTCTACCCCAAGGGGATAAAATAGGGGATGAAAGTTTGTATGAAACTTTGTCAATTTTAAACCGATCGGGCTGAGACTTTGCATGCATTAAGCTACTATGACATAGGCATTCCCTAAGAAAGGATTTTGATAAATTCCACCTCTATGCGAGCGAAGCCGCGAGCAAAAGCTAGTTATCTATTAAAATCAAGTTGTTGTATGGGAACCCCCTTTGAAATATTTATTTTAATTTAAT
The DNA here is from genome assembly GCA_943193695.1 of Acrobasis suavella. Taxonomy (NCBI): domain Eukaryota; kingdom Metazoa; phylum Arthropoda; class Insecta; order Lepidoptera; family Pyralidae; genus Acrobasis; species Acrobasis suavella. The sequence continues at coordinate 2,445,833 of OW971930.1, read as the reverse complement.
TATTTATTTTTAAAGTGAATATACAGCTATATATATTCTGTAAATGTTTCAAGTGGCTACCTGTCGCCATTGTTAATATCGACCAAAAAAAAACGTCAAAATAATCACGTTGTGTGGTAGCCTTCCTTAAATGTTTATTTTATTCTGTTTTTAGTATCTCTTGTTATAGTGGTAACAGAAATACTATGCGAGAAATGTAAAAATGTCTACTATCTAGCTATCACGGTTCATGAGATACAGCCTGGTCAGACAGTCAGACGGACAGCGGAGTCTTACATTATAGGTCCTGTTTTTCCTATACTAATTAATAACAGTATATACGTTTATTACTTCGTCCTGTTTTAGGCTGGGAGCCAAACAGTTAGTTCGGTAGTACGAGACTTCTTTTCTTAAGAGCGGCCTTCCCGTCTTACTTTTCATGCAAACGCTCGTACGTGATTATGACGTTGTAACTGATCTTTCTTGAATTTTTTTAAACTAACAGGTATCTTGTGCGTTATTTCTAGGTTTCTATCGAAATAAAATAAAAATAAAAATTGGAGAAAAAAATTCAAGTATAAGCCTCCAAAAATCTGCTTTTTTGCACAAATGTTACTTGAACTTCGACCGTTTATAAAGTACTCATAAATTGTAAAGGTTAAAAAAATATTTCGATTGAAACCTTGCAAACGTAATGAAAATTTTAAATAAAAAACATTTATTTCACAAACTTGTAAGGCTTACTGAAAAACACGTATCACCTGGAACAAGTTTTATGAAATTTCGGCACCCAATGAAAAGTGAAAATTCGTTCAATGGATAGTTAATAATAATTTCATTCAATAGAATGTAAACCGAGCCCTCAGGCGCTATCTCTCCCGTTTTGCTTTGCTTCTTTTTCTAGCATTGCCCTGGATGAAATAACAAGCTTTTCAAACGGCCTAAGCGGCCGGGAAGGGCCGCCTTAAAGAGCTAAGCTTTTGTCTGGAGCAACCAATGCACTGTATCTCTCTTTGTCCAAAGTGAATTCCTTTACATCCATATAATCTATATATGATCTTTAAGATCGAATACTTAAGAACCCCCTTTACCTCGACTTTTCCATGCAAACATAGTCTAGCTTTTATTTTGAAATGACATGTGACATTTCGGCAGTATTTTGTAATTTTAATGAAATCGCATATATCTTTATTTTTCGACCGTAAAATATGAACTTGAAAGCAAAATATGAAAGTGTAGAAGTTTTCCATACCTCGACTACGACTATATTAATAATAATAATAACGACCCCATCGCCCACTGGATTCCCAGTGCAGTCAGTCAACGCAGGGCAGCTTGTGGCGAGCTGATGGTGAGTGGCGACACCACGTACCCTACCTCCAGGGGGACCATACACACATGCGCTTACACACACACATACACACAGTTACACACCCCCCGCCTCTGTCTTGCCTTAACTGGCCGGCCAGAGTGGAGTCGCAAGAGCAGAACATACGCTCCAGGGTGGAAGTGTATTGCACGTAATTGCGTAATAACGGGGGAAACCGTTGTAAAGATAAAATTATATATTCTTCTTTAAGTTCATATTTTGAATGTGAAAACTAGTTATATGCCTTAATATATGCAATTTCTTTAAAATTACATTATTTCGTCAATATCTGACATGCGTTAAATAAAAGCTAGACTACGTTTGTATGGAAAAGTCTGATTCTGTCCAGGGTAAGGGGTCTCTTAACCTTTTTAACCGTAAGTTACTAATAGCTTAACAATGTTTTTTAGGAAGGTGCCCATAGTGGGTATCACGTCACTGGGGCTGGACCACACGGCCATCCTCGGGGAGTCGCTGCCGCAGATCGCGGCGGCGAAGGCCGGCATCCTGAAGCCGGGCTGCGCCGCGCACACGGTGCCGCAGCCGCCGCCCGCCATGCGGGTGCTCCGCACAGTCGCCGCTGACCTCCAGGTGAACTAGCTATCAGTGACGTTCGGTCCCAGAATTATTATCAGTTATTTATGCAACTGTTGTATAATAGGGGTATTAAAACACGAACGTGGGTTCATCACATTAGGCGAAGCCGACTGTGATAATAGTATCACATGAGTGTTTTAATACCTAATTAATACAGTTGCATACAAGACTTCATCTACACTCATGATATGAATCCTCTATAAAAGGTTTTAAATCCATAGGGTGCTGTACAGTGTTATAAGGACTCTATGTAAATTTCTAGTTTGTTTAATTGCTGAGTATCTAATACAGACTAACTATGTATGTATAGGTAATAATTAAATGATTTATTGTAATAATTATTTAAATTTTGATCGTACAATTATTGGAATGCAAATGATTTATACGATTATATAATGACAAACAAAAATGGCGGGATAAGACGTAAATTTGACTAACCAATAAGTTCTTTTTTTAAATTACGGAGCTGTGGTAGTGAACCGCGCTTACATGTCATTTTCTTTTTTTGAAATTCGTAAAGAATGTGGCTGTTTGATGAATAAGGAAGGGATCGAGTTTGCGTTGCATAATGAAAATTACTACAACATTATAACACTTGTTTGGGTGATATAATGGTTACTATGACACTGGTTGTATTAATGTTGGCAATAAGCTAACTGTTTCAGAAACTTTTATAAAGGATTTATAGCATGGCCGCACAATGCGCTCATAATATTTTCATTTACATCAACATTTATAAACATTTTCGTATAACATTTGCAATCTTTGAAATATAGTGTTTATTAAAAAAATAATCTATCTTTATACTTAACAACTCACCTTAATCTAAGCAACCCAATAACTAGGTATTAAAACTAAACGAGGTGTGAGCCCTTTTCCAGACCAAAAGGAAATAATATTTAATTTTTATTTATTTCAGGCACATTTAATTTACAATTGAATTGCATTTCAGTGTCCTCTAAGCATCGCTCCGAAGTTCGAAAGCTACAACTTTCCCAACGGATGCAAGACACTGCAGTGCAACATGGAAGCGTACAGAACCAACGCATCACTCGCCATACAGCTCGCACACGCCTGGATGCAACAACAAAATACCGTAAATGCGAATAACCAAACCGTTAAAAATGAAACGGAACGCGAAAGCAAGGTTTTGAAAAAAGATGATGAGATTACGTTGCGGAATGCCAAAGATTTAAAAAATAACGACGAGGCTTTATTCCAAAATGACAATTTGAAAAAAGAAAATGGTAATTACCAGAGTGGCGATGGAATGGAAATGGAAGAGGTTTTAATACAAAAGGAGAGTACGCTTGAAGTGCCGTACGAGACTTGGTTGGGGTTGAAGGAGTGTCGGTGGGCGGGACGGTTCCATGAGGTAGACGCGTCTTACGCGAGGTTCTACCTGGACGGCGCGCACACCAAGGAGTCTATGGACATCTGCGCAGAATGGTTCAAGCTGAACGCTACGTAAGTAGTTTTTATTTAAAATGAACTAATAATGACGACCTCCGTGGCGTAGTGGTCACCATGCTAGTCCGCCACTCAGAGGGCCCGGGTTTGATCCCCGGTCAGGGCAAGTTGGAAAATGGCCTTTTTCAAATTGTCCTAGGCCTTGGTTGTTTATCTTTATATATGTATTTGTTATAAAATATAGTATCATTGAGTTAGTATCCCATAACACACGTCTCGTACTTACTTTAGGGCTAGCTCAATCAGTGTTATTTATCCCTATATATTTATATATATATATATTTTACTAGCGGCTATTTAGGAAAAAAACTCATCATCCGAGCATATTTTCCCGGTTGCACCCTCAGCAGTAATGCTTCAGAGCCCGGGGTCCGCTTCTTAACCTAGGTGATTTGACGAGGTTACTGGTTTTTACACAGAGCGACTGTCGTCTGACCTCCGCAACCCAAAAGGTAAACTAGAACCATGTCTTGGATAGTTTGATGATCAATCCTATATATTTTTCAAAAAAAAACTTATGACCGATCAGTTTTGTATTTGGTCCATTTTTACATATGAAACTTTTGACCATCTATCACCACTTTATCTTCCAGGAATGAAAACAAAATCCTCATATTCGGCGCAACAGGCGACCGAAACTCCGAAGTTCTGATGAGACCATTGACGGAGATTCCTTTCAAACGCGTCTATTTCGTCGTCCCAGCCGCGTACAAAGCGATCGGTGTTAATAAAGATTCCTACTCCACTGTGGAACTAAAGGACATGGTAGCCAGATGCGAGACTCACCAGAAAATGTGGCAAGCAATGGATAAATGCGAAAGCGTTGTATCAGAATGCGTCGCCGATGCTTTAGTTAGTATTAAGAAGAGTGGGCTTCACTTGCCTGCGGTCTTGGTGACGGGATCTCTGCATTTAGTCGGTGCGACGTTGACTATTCTGGACCCAAATTTGACAACGTATAGTTGAAGGTTTTGTATGAGAAAACACTAATCTATATTGTGTATAATTAAATATTCTTGTTGTTTGCCAAATTTTGCTATTGCGCTGTGCTATGTATTTTTGATATGAGATATCAAGTATTAAGTTATTTAGTATGTAAGTTTCAAGTGGGACAACGCGCCACTGTAAAATATAAGGTCTAACAAAATATACTGAAACTATTTTAAGTGTGAATTTAGTTCATGATAGTGAACAACTTTGCCTAAGGAACACGTATCGAAATATGAAAAGTAATTTTTGGTCTCCCATACAAGTTGACCTAAAGCTGATCAGAATTTGTATGAAAGGCCAAAAAATATTTTTCATATTTCGACATATGTTTTTTCGGGAAAGTTGTTCACTAACACGTACAGAATTCACGCTTAAAATTGTTTTCGTATATTTTGTTAGACCTTTATAAGACCAGCCCTCGTAGCATGGTAACGGCGACAGCGTTTATCGAGCGCTATCATCTATTGTTATCTCACTTTATCTGGGTTTATCTACAGTTCCGTGCTACAGGCAGCTACACATATCCAAGAACGAAAGGATTTTGAAGGTGCAAATCAGACACGCTGAAATGTATACGGGGAGATATCTTGACATCTTAATTAGATTGGAGATGTCTCACTGAATTGATTTGGACATCAATATAAACCCCATATAAAAACATTTAAAAAATAACCTATCGCATTTTACATATGCACTCTACCACCTAAAACGTGTGACTGATTTAAAGACTTCCCTTACAGCATATTATGCATACGCACAGTCTAGATTATCTTACGGCATAGTCCTGTGGGGAAACTGCTGTGATATTAATTATATATTCGCGCTACAGAAAAAATGTGTCAGAATTCACTATGTCGGCCATATTTCAAAAAACATAAAATATTGACCCTTACACCCATTTATATTTTGGAAACTTGCAATAAAAGAAATAAAAGATATTTAAATAAATTAAATATTCCATTTACCAATATGGCATTAATCGCGTCTAGCCCTCACCATATGGCGATAAAAATATATAACCACATTCCAAATAGTATAAAAAATATAATAAAACCAAAGAGTGTAGCAGTATAAACACGGGTCAGATGCCCCTGGGAAAATTTATGTTAAAAATATTGATAATGAAATCACCGTCTTAAGAGAAATATTTTCCTAAGCTATCACACTTCTGAATGCGTCAGGTTTTAAAAAAATTTTTTTTTTTCAAATTTTGAAAAAAAAAATTTTTTTCTTACAACATAATATTTATTTTTTGATTTTTCGTACAAACATTGGATACACCAAAGAAGCATTGAATAAGGCATTTTCGAAGTCTCTGCAGTGATTTATATATCAGAATATCACAAATTCAAAATTTTAAAATTCAAAATTTCACGTATTTTAAGAGACACTATTACGATTTTTTTTTTATAAATAGCCCTTACAATGCTCTACAACATATATTTTTTTCAAAATTTTATCCAGGGTAGAACAGTCTTAAAAAAATATTATTACTATTCTGATATGAATATTTGAGCATCTGAGCAAGTAATTCTGCTTTGATTTTTTAATGTAATTTTTAATAATATAATAATAGTTAATCTTCATCACTGTTGGACAAAAATCAATATATTTTTAAATTATTTGATTATTTAAAAATATATTTATTCATGATAACAGTGCAAACATCTATATGAGAATCACTAATACTGAACTGTATAAGAGCCAACTTTGTAATAACATGATTTTGTATTAGCAAGCAAAAGAAAGATACGTTAAGACCATGGATTCAAGAAAACTACAAAGTAAACAAACACGCATCAACATGTCGCGTATTCGGGGCTACGACTAGATGCTCACTTGAAACTAATGTAACAATAAAGCGATAACTAGAATAGCAACAATATACATATAAATTAACTTCATATAAAATATATCCAAATAAAGCAAAAACTAAAATATTTTTTTTAAACAAAGCCAAAATACTCTCTTAATTTTCATGCCACTTGAGTAGAAATACGACTGAATGCATAAAATAGATAAAAAATTATCATTAAGAGTTACGAAAAATTGTAAACATGATAAACAAAAAGCGCGTTTCAATTTCTTACTGTTATAATTATTGAACATCGTAATTATTAAAATTTTAAATTTAAATGCATTTACAAAATCAAAGCAGAATTACTTGCTCAGATGCTCAAATATTCATATCAGAATAGTAATAATATTTTTTTAAGACTGTTCTACCCTGGATAAAATTTTGAAAAAAATATATGTTGTAGAGCATAGTAAGGGCTAGTTATAAAAAAAAATCGTAATAGTGTCTCTTAAAACACGTGAAATTTTGAATTTTAAAATTTTGAATTGGTGATATTCTGATATATAAATCACTGCAGAGACTTCGAAAATGCCTTATTCAATGCTTCTTTGGTGTATCTAATGTCTGTAAGAAAAATCACAAATAAATATTAAGTTGTAAGAAAAAAATTTTTTTTTACAAAATTTGAAAAAAATTTTTTTTTGAAACCATCAGGTTTCAAAAAAAAAATTTTTTCAGATTTCAGAGGTGTGATAGCTTAGGAAAATATTTCTCTTAAGACGGTGATTTCATTATCAATATTTTTAACATAAATTTTCCCAGGGGCATCTGACCCGTGCTTATACTGCTACACTCTTTATTTAATAAACATTTGAAAGCCTTTCTCTTTAACAAGTGTTATTATAGTATCTCAGAGTTTTTTGATGATAAAATTGATGGGTATAATCTTTGATTTCCTTACGTTAATAAAAGATTGACAAATTAATTAATTTATTTAAGTAATGGCATCTAGTTGCCCCCATGTTTGCTGTGCCCTTGCAGGGCGACACTTGTACTTTATTTATAGATATTTATGTGACATCTTTTTAACTTGCAAATAAAGAATCTGAATCTAGTCACACCAGTGTGATGTAATTGAATCTACAAAAATTCATGGGTTAAAATTGTTTACTCGAGTCACCAAAAATATTTCTATCGCAGTGACAACTGCTTGATGGCAGGTCTTCATTAGCGTTGCAAGCAATAGTATAAAAAGATCGATAGTCTACCGATACTATCGTGACCTCGAAAAACAGTAACAATATCGATAGGACTATCGATAGTAAAGGTACTATTTGTATTAAAAACTATCGATATTATAATACTATCAAGTTTTTAGTACAAAAAGTAGTTACAGTATTAATACTATCGATAGTATCAATTAAAAACTATCGATAGTATCGATACTATCGATAGTATTACCTTTCATCAATAGTATTGCAAACTATTGACAATCGATACTATCGATAATTTTACCTTTCATCAATAGTATTGCAAACTATTGACAATCGATACTATCGATAGTTTTATCTTTTATCAATAGTATTGCAAACTATTGACAATCGATACTATCGATAGTCCTATCGATATTGTGACCGTTTTTTGAGGTCAACTATCGATTGTTATGCAACGCTAGTCCTAATTACTTTAGTTTTCAAACTGAATTTGGTAAACGGAATCGAGATATGTCCTATTTGAATATACAGACAGGGTGACTTTTTAACTATTTGCGAAATTTCAGGAGCAAGTTCTGTCTATAACACTGGACTATCTTCCATAAAAACAATTTAAGAAAAAAATATTCGGTTTCCAATACAAATAGGCATTCGGCCAAATGGATTTTGTATAGAACAGATTTTTTAATATATTTTTTTTTAAGTTTTCATAAAAAATTGTTCAGTATCATAGACTGGACTTGCTTTAAAAATTTGGCTGGTGGGTAAAACGTCAACCTGTATACATAACTTTAAACTTCTTCTCGAGTCGAATATTTAAACTTAGGCTTTTTTATGTTTGTGTGTTTCCTCTAAAAGTGCCGTCCGTCCAATCATCGCTTTCATCTGGATAATTTATTTTGTTATTTCATGTGTTATTTGCTTTTAATCATTTTCAATGTCACACAATTTTGGAGTGCGTGCATCGAATGTAAAATATGTTAAGAGTAAGACCAAGGCTTATAATACCGGTATTTATGGGAACCGGTACCATTGACCTTGGTGCGGTACCGGTACTATTTTTCTATCAGTATCTGTACTGGCGCGGTACCGGTACTGTCTGTACCGGTATTTTTTTTTCTATTAGTATCGTTACTATACCGGTATAAATCACGTCAGAGTGAAAAAGCAAATACCAGCAGGTACAAGTATAAGCAGATAGCAGCAGGTACCTGAATTAGGTACCTCTACTTTTAAGGAGGAAGGTACCGAAATGAAAAAACCTTTAAATACCGGTAAAGAACCTGTACTTTTGGTAGCTAGCTGAATCTGTGTAATTTGTAGTTTGGTAGAGATTTGTATTAAAAATGTCTCTCTTCGTAAATAGGAAAACCTTATGATGTATTAAATATAAATAAAAATTGTTTGCCTTTGGAGCTGTGATAATACTATCCTGTGATCACAATTATATTTCTATCAAACTATATGGACTTATAAAAAAAATCTTCAATAAATTTATTGTCATGAAAAAGTCTTTCAATCTAGGCAAACCAAATAAAAAGCATAGTACAGAAAACGTAAAAATAAACTTTATTGCATTTAAAACATAACTGCTTCATTAAGTGATAGTAATCGTCAATAAATATTAGTTATACGTTAGGATAGGTCGGGTGCGGTATAACGTAGCGAGCGAGGCCGCCGTGGCCCGCGTCGCGCGCGCCCTCGCCCCGCGCCACACGAATATAATCATTTTGGAATGTTACCGGCTGTCTTCGTTTCTGCGGCAAACAAACATTTTGTTCGGTTAAAATGTTAGTCAACGCTAGCTACCGAGGCCTACGCTGCCTACTGTGCAGCCCTGTTCACATCGCACTGGACCGGGGCGCACATATGGCAAGCGCAGTGCATTTTTCACTATCAAACTATTATCGACATTGTCCACTTTGAAATAATATCCAAAATCAATTAACACAATACTTACGCACATAAGGCGTGTTTCGACTAGGCTCTAAGTATTGTGTTCATTGATTTTGGATATTAAAATCAGCGCATTGCTTCTTTGAGCAATATTTCCGCTGAGTCTACGACCTTTTTGTGCTGCTGCAGCATACATACACACATCACATCGTTAAAAACCTGTGTTTAATATACACAAAAGTCATTCGTGTATTTCCTTGTGTGTGGGTGTGTGTGCAATTTTCACAAATAAACGATTTATCCATCTATCTATTATTTCAAAGAGGACAATGTTGATAATAGTTTGACAGTGAAAAATGCTCTGCGCTGCGCTTCGCCATATGTGCGCCGGCCCTTAGGTTTGGGACACGTTTGGCAAAAACGTAACAGCACTTTTCTAAGCTGCTTTCCTGAGTCAAAAACCATTTATTTATCTTTGGGTATCACTTGATAATTGTAAATTTTTCTTTCGATTTCATAATAGATAATTGTTGAAGTTAGATCATTTACTTACAGCTAAGTTTACTGCCGCCTCCAAAGCGCAAGTACAGAAGAAGCGGTAACAAACTGTACTGCAGCATTGTCTCCAAAAACGTCAACTTACAATTACACTGATATTAAAATTAGATATGTGAACTGAATTATTATTAGTTTCCCTTTCTGTCGTTTCGAACCATCATTTGGTAGAGCGAGAGAAAGAGACGGAATTCCGCGGAATCAACGATTCCGCGGCGTTCGGTCTCTCTCTCACAGCATAGGAAAGTGCTCTTACGTGCTGCCAGATGTGTCCCAACCTTTACTCCTTAACGACACGACAGTCGTTCGAAAGTATCGTCCTATTTCTGTTTCAGAGCGTAATCTGCGTCAAGCGTATCTCTATTGGTTTTTAAACTATCTCTGTCAAAAACAACGTGCGACAGAGACGGCATCACGCGACGTATTCTGCTATCTCTTTCGCACGTAGTTTCTGACAGAGATAGACTGAAAACGTCGCGCGGTTATGCTTATTATCATTATTTCTCAATGTTGCTTGACACGTAACTACGTATGTATGTCGTGTCGCTTTCGGAGTAAGGGCCCTAGTCTCTGCTGAATTTGACTATTCGACCCACTGAGTGTGAATGGCGCTAGCAGCTATTTAGCGGATACTGTAACTTTATCTGCGTGAACTAAGATGCTGTGATTTGTGTCAATACGCGTGGTGATGCAAATGTTAGCAAATTTACCTTGAAGTCCAACAAATTAATTCGTGACACTTCCATGAAGAGCAACGCACGAAGGGCGAACTATAACTTTGGCCAGGCCTGTGTCACTCCCCGTTTATGTATCGAAAATATACCTACATTATTACTATGCGCGCGGCGACCACTCCGGAGGGGAAAATTCAGTTGTCACATGAATCGTTTGTCCAGAGTAATTAGAATGAAATTGACTTGCAATGGATGTCTAGGTATCTAAACTAAAAGGAGCAGAGTTCCAACGCAAGCTGAATTAAACCATATCGCTAACCACATTGAGTAGATATTCCTTTGCATTTCTTTACCGAGTGAGATTTCTGTACGTGAGTACTAGTACTTATTCTATGCCCGATGGTGCTAGTGCCTTGCGTTTTTCGTTATAATAAAGAGCAGTTATTCTAGTTTTAAGAAATGATGGCTCAAAAAATTTTTTTTTTTGAGCCATCATTTTTTTTTACCCACTTTTAGGACCAAGTACCTGTAATAACGGAGGACCCTGTAGGGATACAAAAATCACTTTGGAGATATGTTTACGACCATGCAGTCGCTCCCTTTGTCGCCTGCCGAGTAAAAACATCCTATTACACACACAGACTTGATTTAAACTACTACCCACAAGTTGGTATGAACTGATGTCAAAGATGTCTTTCAACCTGTTTCTAAAGTAATGGTTTAAAGCAAGTACTGATATTACTCCGCGTTTTGTAATAAGACAGGGCTTAATTCATACTGAAGTGGCAGCGGGCGGCAGCGCATAACGTCAAATCATACTTCGACTTTATTCCTATCTATGAAATGCTAGATCAAAGATATAAGGGGGAGGAGTTTAAGGTAGCACCGATTGAAGGGAACTTAAAAAGCTACCCTTTATCTAGGTACAGTCACGTACAGAGCAGGGATGCCGAACATTTAGGCCAATACAATTTTTTAAAACTAAACACAGACTGGAAGAGATCCCATCATGGGATAAGTCCGCCTTTGTACTTACACATTACATGGTTTGTAACTGTTCCTATAATTGTAAACTGTTTATGTACAATAAAGATATACAAAAACAACAACGACTTCACCTAAAACACGGAAGATTTAGAACAAAAAAAAACAAGTATGCTCTTTCAAACAAAAAACGAATTTTCAAAATCGGTCAAAGCGTCTTCGAATAATCTGTAAACATACATAAAGACAAAGATTCCGACGAATTTATCAACTCCCTTTTTTGAAGTCGGTTATAAATAGTTAACAAGGTTGGCTACAGAGAAAGAAAACGATAATTGCTTCTTTGTAAATAGGACTCTATGCATAATGAAGATAAAGCCGAATATGGTTTGTCGTAAAAGTGCGCTGCCAACCGCATGAATTGAAACTAAGTGTTACGAAAGAAAATGTTAAGACTAGCACACAGCTACTTAGTTCTCGCAAAGTAATGATGCTAACTAGTGTCACTACCGACCGAACGAGTGACCGCCATGTTAATGCCACACTCACTCTTTGCCGCTTTCCGTTATTTAGCGAGAGAAGACTCTTCGCCCTTCAGTCGCGCACGTAGCCAAACTACGCCACCAGTTTCCTACAAAGAATGGTTCTTCGTACGTAACTAGTTTCGTACGAATGATAATTCGAAACCTTTCGATTCTTTATGTCAACAATACTGATACTGATTTTGTTAAATTTTTGCTTCTTACTTTTGACTTTGTACGAAATTCTTAATTATAATTTCATTAACGATAGAAGCGACAGCAAAGAAAAAAATTTGAGTCCTTTATATCGTCCAAAATTGCGCTTGAATTTTTTAAACGCAGACCTACGATGAATTCTGTTGGTTTTGTACCAAGAATACCATGTATTTCTATGCAATTGGTTACCTACGAAAAAACATTCTTCGTACGAAACTGGTTACGTAGCCCCGCTCCGTACGCGCCTGAAGGTATGGTTGCATGCAGGAGAAGCAAGAAAAAAGGCCAATATTTGTCATATTGTTTATTAATTACTAGAACCGATACAGAAACGAAAGTCTCCAGGACGCGCAACGTGAACCGCCATACATCGGATATAAAAATAAAAACTTATATGATCCTATTTTATTATGATACAGCTAACCAGTGAGTGTATAGGTACATAAGCTACACAATATTTAGTCTCACAAATACACCAATTAGTTACTGTTGTATGAAATTGATAACTATTAGGAATTGGCTAGTTTACTATGAAACATGGTTACTGTGTAAGTGATCATGTGAATGTGTGCTGTTGTTGTTTTGCTGAAACTTTTAAAAGACATTACAGGTACTAGTTACCGCAAAATATTATTGTAATACTATGATTACTTTAAAAAACCTAATATTAAGCTCAACATTCTACCTGAAGAGGGGGGAGGACGTAGCGCATTGGGTGAGAATCTAAATACAATGTCCTTTTTAATTAAGTACAAATATTTTAAGGGGTGATTCAGTACATCATTTTGAACAACTTTTCCCGATAAGTGTTTATCGAAATACGCAATTTTTTTGCATTTTTCATACTAACTATATCACGTGACTAATTCGATTTGTATGAGAACCTAAAATTTTTTTTCGTATTTCTGTATAAATTTATTGGGAAAAGTTGTTTAAAATTATGGACTGAATCGCCCCTTAAAATATTTGTACTTAATTAAAAAGGACATTGTATAGTATCCTCGAGTTAGTATCCCATAACACAAGTTTCGCGCTGTCTTTGGGACTAGCTCAATCATTGTAATTTGTCCCTATATATATTTACTCTCGCATCCCCGCGCGCTCTAATTTGTCCCTGATTCCACACTTCCTTAACACACTGATGCTAAGAGAGAGAATATACTTTATAGTCAATTTAAAGACACAAAAACCGTTTTTTCCCGTTGAGTCACACCAAGATTAGGAACACTGCTACTCATTGGGAAAAAAAAATCTCAATAAGTAACAGTGATACACATTACAACTGATTATTGCACATAATTATCCACATCCCTTTTTGGTTGTAGGTATTTATTTTCAATTCACTATGCCTCGCGCTGGCAGCACGACCACTGGTATAAAGTCTCGCGAAGAAAGGGTTAAATAACGTTTTAAAAAAGGTCTAACGTTTTAAATAAGTTTTTTTCTTGTTGAGTCACACCAAGATTAGGAACACTGCTACTCATTGGGAAAAAAATCTCAATAAGTAACAGTGATACACATTGCAACTGACATTTTTCCCAATGAGTCACACTGTTACTAATCGGCAATCTTTATTCCCGCTGACCCACAGAAGTAAAGTTTAAAAATGAAACTTAAGAAATGATTTGTTTATCAATTTATTTATTTAATTACTGTGACTCAACGGAAATAAAGAGTGCCGATCATTGAATAGGGAATATGCACGTATTTTTTTTTATTTGTTTTATAAAATCCTTATTAACCACAGTAAATAAATATGAAAGAACTTATAAAATATCTCAATCAGCGACGAACATGTGATACTTTAAAGTTTCAATTAGAAAGAGAAGTCCGATATGGACTGATGACGTCAAAGTCCATATCAACTATACATTTACCATAGAAAATAGTGTTTTTGCGAGTGAGATAGACATATTTTCGTAAAATAGTCATATCTCGTTCGTATTTCAACCAACTTTTATTATGTTTTCACAGTTAATATTTTACTTTTAAATAATCGTGGTTAAACTGGTTATATAACGCATATTTTTTTCGTGCATATTCCCTATTGATTGAGTGCCGAACCCCTGCTCGTATTATTGCTCATAGTATCCACATCCCTTTTTGGTTGTAGGTATTTATTTTCAATTCACTATGCCTCGCGCTGGCAGCACGACCACTGGTATAAAGTCTCGCGGTGAAAGGGTTAAATAACGTTTTAAAAAAGGTTTTTGGGCAAAACAACAACAGATACACGCGTGGTACACTCGTCCGCGCCCTCGACACCGCAACTTGTGACCGATACAGATCCTCCTGCGCCCAGTCGTCTGGCCCGACACACGCTTTGGACGTTAGCATGGCCAGGGGAGCGAGCACGTTATCCAATCCGATATACAATCAACAGATATTTTTACGTATTTCACTCACTAACAGTGGGACACGATGGGACACGCGGCAGAAAAGTAAGATTGTAATTAGTCTTTTAGATTAACGAAAAATAATGGACCCACATTTTTCAGTTTGCCAAAAAAAAAAATCATATAGATACGGAGCATCAAAGTTCCGGAGAAGCTTGCGACGTCACCGCCACCGCTAAGTAAAAATCGTACTTAACTGTGACGTCATGTGACACTTCAATACGATGGTATCTTCGTAATTTTTTGTTTATAATTAAAATAAATTATGTGTACAATTTTTTTTTAATTATCTAAACTATGAGCTAAAAAAATTTTCAGTCATATGCCTATTGTAATTTCTATTTTATCTGGCCCCACATTCTTAATTTTCAAGAAACCCCTTTGTAATCTCAAAAGTTAACATACTTGATGATAATGATCATCACATCATCATCATTAGGTGCCGTGCCATGAAGTAACAAGATCATAAATAAAAATATCAGACCGATTTCATCTAATGATTTAATAACACAATATACAGATCCGTGGAGTTGTCATTAACACAACCTATCCATCCTCACTATCCCAAAATAATACAATGTAAATAATTTTACCACCGTTGGGGAGATGGGGGGGGGGCGCAATCTAAGTGTTATATATGTGTATGTAGTAGTTCTGACACGATTCTGGCCACGGATATCGGATTGGATAACGTCAAAGGCTCGTACATTGCTGCTCGTTCTCCACACAGCCTCAAGAGCCACAAGCCTCAAGCGTGAAAGTTAGCTTTGTACAGAAACACACATGTGGCAGTCACAGTTCACAACAGACCTCCTGCCCTCCATGCAAACAACTTACCTACTTCTAGCGCTCACTGACATCCGTTTTCGATTTTTTTATTCAACTAACAGGCAAGGCGTGTGGCCTATCGTAAGCTAGACTATATAGATCGATTTTGCAACCCTTAGCTAAGGCGTGTGGCTTATGGTAAGCTATACTATAAAGGTCGATTTTGCAACCCTTAGCTAAGGCGTGTGGCCTATGGTAAGCTATACTATAAAGGTCGATTTTGCAACCCTTAGCTAAGGCGTGTGGCCTATCGTAAGCTAGACTATATAGATCGATTTAGCAACCCTTAGCTAAGGCGTGTGGCCTATGGTAAGTTATGATTGATATTGCAACCCTTAGCTACAAATTGGAATCTTGGACTCGGAATAATAGAACACGAAACCGTAATAAAAAAATATATTTTGACGTTTTGCTTATTAAGAGGGTCTAAAGGACTCTTATTCGGAGCCGGAAAAAAATTATAAAAAGAAAATACCCCCAAAATTTTTATCAATGGCTAAGTTAACGATTTTACAACACGCCGAGCAGGTTGTTCGGTTTTTATTATAAAACAAGGTAATAGTAACAGAACTTTTTTTATTCCGCATAAGTATAGAGTACCTTCCTTGAATATTGCAAGGAGGTCCTTATACAGAGGGCTGAAAATCCCTCTGTATAAGGTTACCTAAGCAACACCAGAACGCCACACGCTCATTACTGACCCTGCCACGCGCATTGCCGA
This sequence comes from Acrobasis suavella, assembly GCA_943193695.1. Lineage (NCBI taxonomy): Eukaryota > Metazoa > Arthropoda > Insecta > Lepidoptera > Pyralidae > Acrobasis > Acrobasis suavella. Next base: position 2,429,625 of record OW971930.1, on the reverse strand, counting down.
CCCTGCCACGCCCATTTTGAACGATCTCACGTTGTACTATTTAAAATGCATACTAATTTTTTTAGAAACAATCATATTTCGATCGTTACTAAAAATGCAAGCACAAAACTTGCTTTTTCCAGGACGCCTACGCCTACAGACGTTAATTTTATTATGTCTAATCGAGTGTTTAGTAAACTGAAAAGTGTCCCCCATCGTTTGATTATTACCTAAATTAAGTCTATACACAAAAAGCACGCACTGGCAGTGATGGTTTAATATCTCCTTGTGTTGTAAAATATATTGCTTGGTCGAATAAAAAAGCCTTTTATCTATGTTCTAAAATAATTTATCCAGAATGCAAAAGTATTCTTTGGCGTTATTGAGATGCGAGCGTACGATGTAAGTGATGTTAAAAGCTCTGTAATATATACATTGATGATCGCGTATTATGCATGTTTACCTCCATGAAGTTTATCCAAAGAGGGGACACTAAAATATATGCAATATGCAAGTATATACAGGCAATATGTACGTAAACACTCTATGACAAGTTCCAACGTTCGCGTCTTGCATATATTCTCAATCCAGCCGGTTTCTATATATTACATCAAACTACACAACTAGCAATCTATCTATCTATATGGAGCTACATGTCACCGGCCATTAAACTATGTAGTATTTCAAAAAATCCTGCCAGTGTTGAAATGACCAGTACGGACTGGCCAGAAAAAAATAATTTCAAAATTAGAATCCTTGCACACGTAAGATCAAGTGTCTGGCCTTTGAAAAATCAAATTCGAAATTAGAATTCTACGTGCTGGCCGTCTACGTACCGTTACTGGCCATCAAGAAACCATTTATCGAGCTGTGGCTGGCGTCCAAACTATTTGCTAATTTCCTGCCAGTGTCAAAAGAGGTCGTGTGAGCACTCAGTACCGGCCATCGAGACAAGCATAGTCGGGAGCAATCTGTATCTTAGTGTTGGGTGTGGCGCTGCCTAGCGTTTACCGTTGTTGTACGAGAGGCCCCGCAGCGGCGCCTTGAAGTTGGCCGCCGCCTGCTGCTGGATCTGGTACGCCAGCGGGTGGATCTTGAAGCCGTACAACCTGCCAAATATCATTTGGTTACTTAACTATACACAAAATAATTAATGGACTTATCGTCTCCCCTAACCTCTTGCAAAAAATGTTGTTTAAAATACCTTTCAAAAGTGTTCGCAGGACGAATGTACTATTCACTGTTACACCCGCTCGAACTAAATATGCTGCTAATGCATTCTTTCGTCGTTGTTTGACTGATTATAACCGTACATTTTCAGGTATAGATATTTTTAGTAATAATATTAATAATTACAAAAAATCATTAATAACCTTTCTTTCCTCGGAAATTGATAAAGCATAATAACTAAATACTGTTTTTAAACTAAGTAAAAATAATAACTAGCACCTAATAACAGCTTATTATTCCATATACCATTGTTAACTACACGCAATACTTAGCCTCAATATTAATAATATGTTTTCAATGTATGTATAGTGTCTACATTTGTTTATTATAATTGGAAACTATATTTAATTAATTCACCGATTCCATAGCTATCACTTTTGATTCGCACTCTCTCTGATTTATTTACATTAGTAATATAATGTACCCGTATTAGGCACTCAAGGTCTATTATCTAAGATAGTTTTTAAGTATTAACATAAGTACATGACTATGTTGCCAAAATAAAATATACGAGAAGCTTTGACGACCTCTGTCACATTATCACAAACAGAACGGAATCTTTTAAGGTCCCGCCCAATACGCGTACCCGCTCCCCGTTCTCGCACGTCTCCCCCGTTCTCGCCTTGTCGACGCGGCTGCAAACGCCTGCAGCCGCCCGCTCAACACCTCGACACGGCGCGAACGGGGGAGAGGTGCGGGGACGGGGAGTGGGGGGCGCATATTGCGCGGGACCTTAGGAGATTTCGTTCTGTTTGTAATAAGAACTTATATTAATTCGGTGCCACTGTGGCCTATTGGTCATCATGCCACGGCGTCATACCAGAGGACCCGGGTTTGATCCCTGAAGTGCGATTTCTGAAACGCGGAGTCACCTAAACGTATGGTTTTTGTATGGGAAAACCATTCGTTTAGGTGACTCCGCGTTTCAGAACTCCCACTTCTGGTCAGTTCATGATAGAAAATGATCTTTTTCAAATTGTCTTGGGTCTTGGATGTGTATCGTTACCTATATGTTATAAAATACTCGTATAGTACCGTTGAGTTGGTATACTATAACACAAGTCTCGAATTTATCTTGAGTCTAGCTCAATCTGTGTGATTTGCCCGTATAGAAAAAAAGCTCGATGGCCCGGCGCGGCGCTAACTAGCACTTTCGCAAGTTCGTGGTCCGCACCTGGATGGGTGACCACAAGTGGCATGAAAATTTCTCGAGCTCCTCCGTGCTTCGGAAGGCACGTATAAGCCGTTGGTCCCGGTTGTCATCATTGTATGGCAGGGACGTGCACTGCTATTTTTATAGGGAAGGCACTGACACAGGGCCTTGTAAAGGTAGGATTACCTAAATTACAAGAACGGCTCCATATCGAAGAAAATGATGACATGTACTGGTTGATGGCGCGCAACTCAGTGTTGTCTTTAGACAACAAGCTCTTAATTTATAAGACTAACCTAAAACCAATATGGACCTATGGACTTCAACTATGGGGACGTGCATGTAATTCCAATATCACCATAATGCAAATATTTAATAATATTTGCATAATAAAATATTTCGGCATAATAGTTCTTAGGTATAATTGTTTTTTGGCATACGGGTAATTTTGGCATAATTAACTTAAAGGTTATTTGTTTTGGCATAATGTTCATTTGCATAATCTCCAAATTAGTCGCGAAAGGTAGGTTAGGTTATGGTTGTGCAGTAACCATCACAGGAGCGAGCGAGCGAAGCGAGCGAGCGTCGAAAAGTGACAGAAGTAACCAAATTGCGTAAAAAATTTTATGCTTAAGAATATTATGCTTAAAAAAGTATTATGCTTAGATACATTATGCTTCAAATAAGTATGCGTAAACTGTTATGCGTAATAACGATAAGCTTATAAACAATTATGCCAAAAAACAGTATGCCATGTTACATTATGACTTAATTTTTTATGATTATGGATAGGGAACCATTTACACACCACTCATCCGCTTATAGTCAAGGACTGATCATAGATATAAAAATAAAAATAAAAATATTTAGCGTCGTCAAGCTATGTCAGAAGCCTTTAGGCAGCGCGAAAGTTTTGACTTTACACGTCAAAAACAAACAATTATAGTCGAGGAGAAATGTTAGCTCGATGGCTCGATAGCAGCAGTACAATTTTTATAATAAATAAAAAACTTTACAGCATAGGCAAGCAGCAGTGCTGTGTGGTCACAGCCTAGAATAGGACCACTCCGTCTTTTCTTCCTGTAAAGACTAAACAACTGAACAAATGACAAATATTTTGCCTTTGGAATCCTTGGTTGACCACTGATTTGTGATGCATATCACTGTGTTACGCAGTGCAAGTTTCTTAATTTATAGTCATTTTTGGGGTTCCATACCCAAAGGGTAAAAACGGGACACTATTACTCCTACTAAGACTCCGCTGTCCGTCGACGAATTTCAACTGTCTAGCTATCACGGTTCATGAGATAGATCTCATGAAACGTGATAGCTAGACTTAGCAGGAAAGAAATTCTATTAAGGGATGAGTCGGCCGTTGTCAATTTACTCTTTATGTTGTTATTGAATGCAATTGAGCGTTTTTATAGTACAAAAAGTAATTACAAACAAACAGAATAAAATAAATATTTAAGATTCCCATGCAACAAACGAGATTTTTTATAGATAGCTTTAACCATCCCGGTCCCGGTCCCAATATGGATTAGAATGTAACGAAACTTAGCAAGCATGCCATGATGGTACGGAACCCTCCTGCTTTAGTTTCTTTTTCCTTTCTGTTCAAGGTTCATTTAATGGGCCTTAAAAAGAAAGTAACTGGAGGAGAGTAACTAGAAATAGAGCACAATATAGTAGAATAGAGGAGGCCCATGCCATGAGGCACATTAGAAATTTGAGAGAGAGATAAGAGAAAATCAACGCAACGAATTTCAGAATTAAGGGCTAATTATAATTATTATATATTATTATAATGGGCCTCAAGTACTGACCTGGGCACGAACTGGGAGGCAGGGCGCTTGGGCCTGTACTCGGGGTGCACCATGAACACCATGTGCGGGAAGCCGGTGCCGAAGTAGGCGCCGTCCGTGTGGTGGTGCCGCGACGACTTGGGCGTGTACACCTCCATGCAGCGCGGGCAGTACAGCTTCACCATCGCCTCGCCGGGCACGTCCGACAGACCTGCGCCACAGAATAGAGAACATAAACAATGAGTCCATTTTGACAAATACGTGGGGCGCACTATAAGTTTCCGGAATGAATATAAAAAATACTATTAAAGGTACAAAATTAATTTATTGTTTTTCAAAATAATCTTCCTTGGCGTCTATGCACTTTTTCATTCGATGAAACCAGTTTTGAAAACTTTTGTGCCACTCCTCTGTGGTGACCTCTGAAACGTGTTTTTCATACTCCTCGACAGCCTCTTCTGGTGATGAAAATCGTTGACCGCGTAATTGGTTCTTAATTCTTGGGAACAGAAAAAAGTCACAAGGTGCCAGGTCGGGACTGTATGCAGGATGACTCATGAGTTCTACATTTTTCGCCTTCAAAAAGTCGTTTGTCTGTCTGGCCGTGTGAGAACTAGCATTGTCGTGGTGCAGGATGATACGGCGTTTACAGTTATTTTTACGGAGTTCGTCAATAACTTCCGGCAAACAAATGGTCGTGTACCAGTCACTATTCACTGTACGACGATTCTCCAAAGCAACAGTAGCCACGTGTCAAGTTTTATTAAAAAAAGAAGCAATCATCCGCTTAGATGCACTTTTCACGCGCGCCACTTTAGTTGGTTTCGGCTCATCTTGAAAGACCCATACGCTCGATTGCTGCTTTGTTTTGGGATCGTAGCAATAAATCCATGTTTCGTCACCTGTTACTATGTCCCACACCAAATTTGACGCACCTTCGTTGAATCTGGTAAGCATGGCACTGCACCAAGTGACGCGGTCCGTTTTTTGAGCCTCGGTCAAGTTGTGTGGGATCCACCGCGAGCACAGCTTTCTCACACCCAAATGTTTGTGTAGGATTAATTGTATTTGACTCATGCCTATTTCTAAGGATGCGCGAATTTCATGGTAGGTCACATGCCTGTCTGTTTCAATCATACGGCGCACAGCATCGATGTTTTTGTTGGTCACAGCGGTGGACGGCCGACCATCGCGAGATTCGTCACTGAGATTGATACGACCACGCTTGAATTCTGCAAACCAGCTATAAACAGTTGTCTTGCATGGTGCTTCATTGCCAAAAGCTGTTTCAAGCCGAGCGATGCTCTGTTGAGCTGTCAAATTACACTTAAAATCGTAGAAAATCATACTACGAAAATTTTCCCGAGTTAAATCCATGTTGATGCAGACACACAATTTTTTAAATGGCGCCTCAAGGTAAAAACAAAAGACAGTCAGATGAAACAAACTGCATTCTACAGCCAAAGAGTTCTATTTTCAAATGTTGCAATAAATTTTTAAATATTGTTTATGTAAGTGGCCAGTTCCGGAAACTTATAGTGCGCCCTATGTATCTCTGATTTTGTAAGCATTTACTTAAAAAATATTATACTTTTTTATCGATTCATTTTTATATTATTCATTGACGACCTCTGTGGCGTAATGGTCAACACGCTGGTCCGCCAATCTGGAGGTTCTGGGTTCGATCCCCAGTCAGGGCGAGTTGGAAAATGACGTTTTTCAAATTGTCTGGGGTCTTGGGTGGTTATCTATATATGTATTTATCATAAAATATAGTACCGTTGGGTTAGTATCCCATAACACAAGCTTAAGGGGCTACATGAATTTTCCGGGGTCCAGTGCTGCCCCCATTTGAAATAAATCTTTAGATAGGAAACGGAGATTTCACTTAAAATTTGGTTTTGATCAGACCCTAGATAACCCTTCAAACTATTTTATGAACTACTGTTTACTGTTTAAAGTGAGAGCATGAAGCTTTTCTACGCACATACGCCAAAAGTGGCCGTTTTTCGCAATTGTGCGTAGAAAAGCTTCACGTTCTCACTTTAAAGTGTAAACAATAGTTCATAAAATTGTTTAAAGGGTTATCTAGGGTCTGATCAAGACAAAATTTTAAATGAAATAGAATTATTTCAAAGGGGGGCAGCACTGGACCCCGGAAAATTCATGTAGCCCCTTAAGCTAATTTAGGGGCTAGGTCAATCTCTGTGATTTGTCCCTACATATTTTTAACATTTATATTTATTTATTTACTTAGGTTTTTAGTTGAAAAAGTCCATTTAAAAATAATGAATTAGGTGGCAACGCGCACGCTCAAAAACGGGCAATAGTGCCAGTTTACTATTTCTTAAATTACTTAATGGTAAACTGGCCCATATAAAATTTTAATTGTGCCACTTCACCACTTCTATAATAGGTAACAGGAAACTGGCCCACGTCACTGTAACGTCTTATTATGCATAAAATTAGACTAATTGTTACGAATATAGGTACTATGAGTATATTAAGATAGCATAAACAATGACACAATTGATACATATAATAAAACAGTAAAATTAATATGTCCACACATTGAATATATCTCAAAAAAAAAAAATGGGTAATGGGAGGCAAAGTAAAAGAGTAAGAATTTGAAAAAAAAAAGTCTGTCCAGAATTTTCGGAGATTAGCGTGTACAAACAGACAAACAAACGTCTGTTTATACATGCTAATCTCTGGAAATACTGGATGGGTTCCAAAGAAATTTGGAAAATGCTCTGTCTGCCCCATTAAGAATAAAGACGCGATAGTTGTATGTATTTCATTTCATTTTTTTTTTTAGAATAATTGATGTATTTTTTGTACTTGTATAAATTTAAATAGTTAAAACTTACCCAGTGGGAGCATTGGCTGGCATTCGCAGTAGACACGTGGACAGTGACCAAAATCACCATTTTGGAACTTTTCTAACATCTGCCCAATACCTCTGGAAATAAAATAAAAAACATACAAAAATTAATATACTTAAACATAAGTCTCTCATCTACATTTGGTGTTGTAGATCTTGAACAAGAAGAATGGAAATAGGACCAAAGAGGATTTTTCATTTTTTCCCAACATTGAACATAAATCCTTTGTCATAAAATTCTCTAGCACATAATTTTTAGTTTCAAATTTTTTATTTTTTCTATATTTAGTCATTTGTTATTCCATAACTACATTTTAAGTCAAGTCTCCATAGATTTCAAACCAATTTACTAAATACTCCTCCCCAGTATCTTACAGGCAACATGTGCTGCTTGAGAACCTGGGGTCTGGCTCCAGTGAAGAAAAATCTGGAACCAATCAAACAATTTAGCTGTGGTTTTATATCAACTCCTGCCTGATGTCAACCCTTCTAAGGAATGCTAGCACAAGACGTCTGTGCTTTTTAGCCTATGTATTGTCCTATCTTTGGGCACAGCGCTCCACTTTGTTCTTCCATGATCCACGAACCAAGGCAGCTTGCTGCCATCCTCTCATATAATTTTCAATGTTATGCTCAGACCCTTCTAATAATAAAAACTATTTATTTCAGGAAAAAATATATTAAAATATTGATAGCTCATATTATATTTGACCGCCAGGATTCTTACAAAAAAGTGTCCTTAGTGGATACTTATTTTCTAGTATAATTTTGTAGTAAATATACAACTGAAATAAATAAATTGTAGTAAATATACAACTATACTATATAAACGCTTGGGTCATTGGTATAGCTTATCCCTCTCATTTTCCGTCCGGACCGATGGGGAAAATCGACACAGACGAACTTCAACCTTATTACATTGACATAAAGTTTTAGTTTTTCAGGCAATTTTTGACCTTTGCCTTAACAGGTTAAACATATATACAACAAACTATTCTAGTTTATTATGATAGTTTTTTTTTTCTTTTTCTTTCTTCTGCAGCTCTGATTGCCCTTCGGCAGAGGCGTCCTCCAGCCATCAGGTTTTAACCAAGTCCACAACATCTTTTTATTTTCTTGAATTTAGTATTCAAAATTTTCGTAATTTTCAAATTTCTCAATGTGTTGATAAAAAGAGACTGATATCTACCAGAAGGGAAGAAGTTGTTTTAACCCAACTATCAATCCTGTAAACCAAACGTCCAGTTGATGACTCACCTATTAGTCAATATGTAGCGGGCATGAATCAAGCCATACAAAATCTCGGAGGCCTGCTCCACCAGATCAGATTGGTTCGGATTATCGTCTAAATCATCATCTAAAACAAATGCAATAAATAACAAGAATATATTGAAATGGAAGGTCGAAATAGTATCACATTACTAGACCATTAACTTCAATGATCTGCATGAAATTGTTAACTACTCTTAGTTCTTTGATCCCAATTCAATAATTACTGACGACCTCCGTGGCGTAGTGGTCACCATGCTAGTCCGCCACCCAGAGGTCCCGGGTTCGATTCCCGGTCAGGGCAAGTTGGAAAATGGTCTTTTTCAAATTGTCCTGGGTCTTGGATGTTTGTCTATATATGTATTTGTTATAAAATATAGTATCGTTGAGTTAGTATCCCATAACACAAGTCTCGAACTTACTTTGGGGCTAGCTCAATCAGTGTTATTTGTCCCTATATATTTATTTATTTAATTTTGTAAGTATGTACTTAAGTGGTGATGCGGACAGCTTAACTTAAAGCGGCCCTTCCCGGCCGCTCTGTTTTCAATGCGAGCATAGTTTAAAAAGCTTGGGAGTTTTGTCCAGGGCAATGCTAGAAAGAGAAGCAAACCAAAAAGAGAGAGATAGCGCCTAAGGGCATGGTTTGCATTATATTAAATGAAATTAGTATTATTATTAACTATCCATTGAATGAATATTAACTATTAATAGGGTGCGGAAATTTCATAAAACTTGTTCCGGGAGATACGTGTTTATCAGTTTTTTTTTCACCACATACCTATTCAAGTTTTACACTACCCCTGTCATTCTCTACATCACCAGTTTGGTTGACTGGTAGATAAAGGCTTTAAGTATGCCATTACTTTGTATTTGTGTATGAAATTAAATAAATAAATATGTTAGTAAGAAACTAAAACTATGTTAATTAAATTTAAGACATGGATTTTGGACATGTATAGAAGAAAACCAATGACTCAGAATTGGGCTAAAAGGCACTACTACAAATTAGCTCTTCAATTTTATTATACAGTAGAAATTTTAAGGATCAGAAAAATAGCTCACCTGGTTCAAGATCCAGAATCATGTCCAGGGCCTGTCTGTAATGTGGAACCTGCTCATTGAGCCCTGTCAAGTTAAACTTATCATTTATATAGTCCTCGTCCACCTGAAAAGCGAGAAATTTGATCAATATCACCACTTCACGGACGAACGACATATGTACGAGTAAGTTATAGACCAACCCACTCACCTCACAAAAATACTCGTTACCCCGCAGCCCGCAGAACCAAGCGATCCATGAAACTTCCTCCGAGCTGCTCATTTTCCTAAAATATATTCACTAAGTTAGACAAAATTGCAGAGTTGTTTTCAACATAAAAAAATCCCAACGCTTTCCAGCTCACACCAAGGAATTGAAATGAAGTTTTTCTTAACCTTTCTTCTGTATTTCGACTATTTTATTTACTTATTGAATAAAAATTCGGTTGAGAAGGATATTTTCACGGTATTCTGGTAGAAATATACAGGATTTTATATGAATTTACGGCTTAAAATCACGGCAAACCTCACCTTTTCGTGCCTTGATTAGCCACGCTTGACGGAAGGTAAATAGAGTTGCCAACTCTCAACACGCAGTACACCCGCCTCTCTGCCGATTACACACACAGTGCAGCCGCTGCCGTTATCAGAATATATTTATCTATCTTGTGGTAGAAGATAGAAGGTAAGAATATTAATTTTTAATTTTAAAGTCAATTCTATGAGACACTATACACTACTATTATTATCAATTAGGGGTATTCCTCATGATTACTTTCATTTCTTATATTAATGCAAATAAAAGTACTCTGTCGCTTGAACTTCTTGCGAATATTTATAAGTCTTGATATTTGTGTGAAACGAACATTACGAATATCATCGGCGAAATTACCATTTAGAATTCAGTGTCGGCCATACAGTTTCGGAAAAAAGCTTTTACTAAATCACAGCAAAGAAAAATTGTTTAATGGATTTAAATGTTTGGCATTTAGTGTAGATAGCCTTTAAGTGGCCAACACTGGATATATCACGGAACAGAGAAGAAGGTTGTTTTTCTCTGTTCCGTGATATATAGTCTATTACCTAGATTAACAGCTTTGTATCCTGGAAAATTTAGGAATGCCTACCGTTTTAGAGATAGCCAAATAGCGAATTGAGTGACACACACAGGCAACACCGCGGGTAAAAGGAATCTAGTGAATGAATATTCAGTATAATATATCAGTTTCTGTGCAAGCACCATAAAGTCACTATCGCTGCATTACTTCTCGCTTTACGTAATAATAACGACTGGGCCGGGATGGCACCAGTCCGTCATGCCACGCATGCGATTTAAACTTTGTCTTGATTTATGAACAGTGACATGCAATGGTGGCTGAACATGGAATGGGTTGAGTTTGCAGTTTAATATCACTGCGTGTTTGTTAGCACTACTGCTCCAATGAGACAGAATAAGTAATTCAATGGATAATAGTAAGGGTTCCGTACCATTATCTATAAAAAAATCAGGTTTGTTCTATGGGAGCCCCATTTAATATTTCTTTTGTTCTGTTTTTAGTATTTGTATTATAGCGGCAAAAGAAATACATAATCTGTGAACATTTCAACTGTCTAGCTATCACGGTTCATGAGACACAGACAGACGGACGGACAGGGGAATCTTAGTAATATTGACCCATTTTTATCCTAGGGTACGGAACCCTAAAAATCGTTGCTATTAGAATGAATTCCCTAAATTTAGGGAAAAAACTAGTAGCTGGTAACTATTAGTTGTCTATGAACGGCAGTGTTGCAGCAAGAATTGCCATTACCAGTGTTGCCACAATGAATATTTAAGAGGATATTCTCTTTTAACCCCCTATAAGAAAGAGGTTTGTAAGGTGTGCTATCATGTTGACGTGTCTGTCTGTCTGAGCAATGGCAAACGAATGAGCCGCTATTTATACTGTTTTTTTTTTGTTGGAAAGGTCACTTTTTCGAGATGGTTCCTAGCCATGTTTGATGTAAATCGGTTCAGCGCTTGAAGAAGCCTCATTTTGTAAATTTGCCTGGCAACTAAAGTTGTTCCCGAATCAATCAATCACAGATCGTAATGCTTGGGCCGGACCTGCGCCTATCGTCACGAAGCTTCGTGCTATTACACCATACACGCAAATGTGACCGGCCGTTATCAGGTATCGTCCCGAATATTCGGACTTCGTGTTGGGTATCGCGCGGGTGGCGATACATCAAAGGATTTAAGCACTCTAACCATTCGCTCTGCGTGGTCGCACTTGCGTTATTTATTTTGAATTTGTTTTCGACTTGTTCAGACGCGTGCTGTGCGACAGTGCCACGGTTGTTAATGCCTAAAAATGGAGTGGAACGATAAAAGAATGTTAAAATTTTTAGCTTTTTCTTTCTAGGTTTCTTTTTAGGTTTCAATAAATGCATTATGTAATTGTTAGCACACATGTTAAAGAAAAGAAAGTTGTCGTCCATATTTAAAACACGCAGATGGCGCAAAAATGGATTATTGCCAGATAGTTCGAGAAAAATAACGAAGCCGCTAGTGTGACCAGCACTGTATCGCGATAACTTTTTAGTGTACAAAACGTACGAATATTCGCCGCAAATTGCTTCGGGACGATAAGGACAAGTGCGGCCGAAGCATAATGGAATCCTCCCAATGAAACAGCATGTTGAAGGCACACTTCACTTAAAATTAATGATTGTAAAGAACAATGCATTCATTTATAAAACATATCTTTATTCAATTTAAAACTTTTTATTATTATACATATGAATTACCTATAAATGCATAATGTATAAATATCAATCAGTTGTTAGAAAACATACCCACACTACGTGACCCTCTTAGGGAAGAGAGGGGGGGGTTGGTTTTGGATTCAATATCCTCTATCTGTATCTCTTGAAATTTGAAATCTCACACTTTTTCGAGCTATCAAATACTAGCGCATAATATTCAACATTTTTAAAACTTGCAGGCACTTTTGCATTTAATGAAGATTTTTTTTAACCTATGATAAAAAAGTTTTTAAATATTTTATAAATACACAAGCATTATTGGCGCCACGCGGCAAACAGACTAATATAAAATATATACATATATATTCAATTTTTTACTTTTGTTTCTAAAAATGGTTTTAAACTGGAAGGGGAGGAGGGGTCTTGGCTGGCATATACTGCAAATGGTCACCAAAGGGGGGAGGGCGGTAAAAAAGTGGATAAAATTGACACATAATATAGGCTACCTAACAAAAATAACTATGACAATGTCGGAACACTTAACTAAATCAAAGATGACAATAAACCTGACGCAGCACCAATATAAACAATATTAAACATTCTACTTGACCAAAGCTGCACAGAGGTCTTTAGCCAAATTCATATCATTTAGATTCTTCCAGCCTTCCGTACCCATGACACTAGGATTCTGCCGGATAAACTTGATGACTTTGTCCCAAAGCCCTTCCAGGTTATATTTATTAGCTAAGGCTGCAATATGAACAGCATTCTCAATATTTATCTTGTCACATATCAGATGCTGCGCCAAAAGGAACAGGTTCCCCAACTCAAATTTGCATGCAATTTCTTGCAGCCTCATGCAATCTTTATCGTGCAGGTTTTTAACCGTTCCTGTATACAGGAATTCTAGTAATAACTCCATGTCTTCGTCAGAAATGTCCAAGAATTCCGATGTTTTTGAATCACTCTTAACAAGTTCCCTAAGTACAGGGCTATGGGCGCAAAGTACTACTTTATGTACTGGATACTGCTTCCGGCTCCCTGATTCCAGGGTAAAATCCGTTTGTTTCTGTTGCATCAATTTTTCTCCTAGGCTGTTTTGGATTTTCATTTTCTTTATTACTTCCGGATTCACGAGCCGTGTGGGATCCATGTCAATGGAGACAGGTATATATATCGTATTATCTTTGATAACTGAAATATGTTCTGTAGTAAGACATATAGTCTTCAGATGGTAATTTTCATTAGGCTTACTGCTTTTTAAGATACGAGTGTAGGTGACTCCATCAAATGTGATGGTTATGGTTACGTCTCCTATTTTTCTGTGGTTGACAAATAGATTTATAAGATGATCCTTTTCTGAGAATGTCGATGTGGTCATGTAGAACCACAGGTCTGACTCAACGTCCGTGTACGTCCCTCCGAGATCATAATGACCGCTATGTTTTACTCTGTATGGTAAATCACAAATACATAGTTTCTTAACATCTTTTGATTGACAGTTGGTTACTACAGATATCACTTCGTTCCAATTCTGATTCTGAAAACAAGTTACCTTGTTAGTTACCTACATTACGTTAATCAAAGGTATAGCAATTTTTTTTATTTGTATAATTTTATTGTTACCGTATTTTCATTTGATGTTCCTAAATATGAGTTAAGTTGTTCTATGCTGATGGTCGCCATCGTATGATGATTAAGGAATAAACTGAAAAAGGAAACTTTGTTATTAAATTGGGTTAGAACTTCGTTGAGTACAACTTGGTGTAGGCATGGACGTAGGATATAAACGTATAAGTATTTGCATTTCTCTCTATATATAATAAGTTATGCTACGTTCACGTACTACTGTCAGGATCGTAGCAAGTGGAGGTCCTTAGTCTCTGCCTACCCCTGTATGTACGTCCACGGCTGTAAATAAAAGGAGAATACAACATTGTAGAAATTCACTTTTTGGTGACTGCTTCTGGATCAAAATAAAGAGTAATAATTTTTTTTATATAAATCAATAGATATAATCATATAACTTACCCAAGCAAACAATTCTGAGCTTAGATTCGACTAGACACTAAATAACAATGTATAATAGACTTATTTCACGTTTATATAGAAATCATTATTCATTCGAATTCTATGAAATCATCAAATAGAAAAACATCATTGAGAAAAACAGGAAAACAAACCACATTTGAATGACAAACGACATTGACAGCTGTCACTTTCACCGAGTGAGACCAAGGTATATCTTGCACAGGTACAGAAATCACTAAAAGAAAGGTCAGAATCTGTTCTGACCTTTCTTTTAGTGAGTTCAAAACCGTAAAAGTGGATCAAAGGCTCGTTTAAAAAAACTATGGCTTATTTAATATCAAAATTGTGTGCTAGTATAGAATGGACCTTACTTCTTACTTACTTCCCTCGAAAGCTGACGCTGCCAACCTCATTTCTCGCACCAGCCCAGCTCCTGCAGGAGGCCTAGAATGTCTGCATGCACCCTCCATGCCTCCGCCATGGTTCCCGGGTGTTCTAGGAACCTAGAATGGACCACTCCATCTTTTCCTGTGGATGACGTAAATCGTGAAGTCTCGTCAGGCAACAGAGTCGAGGGTACACGTGTGGCCTGCACTGCCACTCCTTTTATACTTGTATTTTGTATGTACATATATTTTGTATGAATAAGTTGTAAATATTGTAAATTTTCATGAATCGCAACATACAAGCGGACATACATTCTTTTACACGTATATAAATATATTGTCATTTATGAAAGACCGCTGCGCGCATGCGTGGCCATCAACCGTCTTATGAAGACGGTGTCGCCACGCCTGACGTGCGGCGGCTAGTCGAGTAACTATTTTTTGCTCTCGCTTTTTGTTTTAAAATTTTCCTGTAATAAATAAATTTTAATAGGGAATTGTAAATACTTTTGGAGAGCATCATTTATCCATAACTCCGATAACATCATTCACCTTCTGTATATATAATATTTGTTTGTGCTAGTGTGAAGTGTACATAAATAAACTGTAAATAGTGATCTCCTTCTTTTCCTTCCTTCCTGTGTACATAGCTTACGCCTAGCCATAACATTTGATCCTGCGCTTGGCTTAATCTTTACCCAACGCGCTTCACTGGTGACCCACATTGAACACAGAAATGAGTGATTCGGAGAGCAGAGATAGCCAAAAAGGCAAAATGGCGCTGGAGACATTTCGAGTCGGCGTAAAGGTACCTCCTTTTTACGCCGAAAAACCGGCCCTTTGGTTCGCGCAGCTTGAAGGCCAATTTCAGCTGGCCAATATCACCGCAGACGGAACCAAATTTTTCTATGCTATTGGGCAACTGGCAGCACAGTACGCCGCTGAGGTTGAGGACGTCATCACCTCCCCACCGTTGACCAATAAATATGATAAACTGAAGACCGAGCTCATCAAGAGGTTGTCGGCATCTCGTGAGAAGAAATTGAAACAGCTTATGGACCATGAGCAGTTAGGAGATCGCAAACCATCAGCATTCCTGCGTTACCTACAGAACTTGGCTGGCCCTGGGGTTCCCGAGGAATTTCTTAGGACAATTTGGACGAGCCGACTGCCATCTGGGACCCAGACAATCATAGCTTCCCAACAGCGAGCAAGCCTGGATGAGCTAGCTGAGTTAGCTGACCGTGTCCATGACGTTGTCTCACCGTGTCAGGTTGCTTCGACTTCGAGAGAAACCCCATCTAGTAGGAGCAGTGAGACAGTGGAAAACCGGATCGCTGAGCTCACTAAACAAGTCGCAGACCTCACAACGAAAATTAACCAGATGCCAGGAAGAGACAGCCGTCGTCGATCAGTCAACCGCAACCAAAGCCGTTCCCGGTCTAGAGCGAGATCCCAGTCCAACTACAGGAAGTACCCAAATTGTTGGTATCATGCCAAGTTTGGTGACAAGGCGGATAAATGCATCAAGCCGTGTGACTTTGGTTCGGGAAACGCAACGAGCAATCGGTAATGGCGGCCGACGATTGCGTGAATAGTGGTCGCTTGTTTGTGACGGACAAAAAGACTAAATTGCAGTTTTTGGTAGACACGGGAAGTGATCTTTGTGTATTTCCCCGTATTTATTGTAAAGAGCGCCGGGCTCGTACTGATTATGATTTGTGTGCGGCTAACGGCACGACTATAGCAACTTACGGGCACGTAAACTTGGTATTAAACCTAGACTTGCGTCGTGACTTTGCTTGGTCATTTATTGTTGCCGATGTAACAAAGCCGATTTTAGGTGTTGATTTTTTGTCGTTTTATAATTTGATGGTAGATTGCAGGAACCAGCGACTTATCGACAATAGCACTAGTCTGTCGACTGTGGCTTCGCTTGCACGACCGTCGGATATCATTTCTTCGGTCAAATCCGTAACTGGTGAGTCCGATTACCTTGACATATTACGACAATTTCCTGACATCACACGCCCACACGGTACACACCACACACCTAAACACAATACAGTACACCACATACGCACTACACCCGGCCCGCCTGTTTATTGTACACCCCGAAGATTAGCCCCAGACAAATTAAAAATAGCTAAAGAGGAGTTTGCATCTATGCTGCAGAGTGGCATAGCCAGACCCTCAGAGTCTTCCTGGGCTTCTCCTCTTCATCTTGTTCCTAAAAAGAACAATGGTTGGCGTCCCTGCGGGGACTATAGACTGCTTAATGCGAGGACTGTTCCGGACAGGTATCCAATACGCCACATCCAGGACTTCTCTCACAGTCTTTCAGGATGCAAGATTTTCACCACTATCGACCTGACGAAGGCGTATTATCAAATCCCAGTTAACGCAGACGATATTCACAAAACAGCCATTTCAACGCCGTTCGGATTGTACGAATTTCCGTACATGACTTTTGGTTTACGTAACGCCGGTCAAACTTTTCAGCGTTTTGTGGATGAGATGGTGCGGGACCTGGACTTCTGTTTTCCCTATCTGGACGATTTTCTGGTCTTCTCCAGGACTCCAGAAGAGCACAAAGAACACCTTCGCACTCTGTTTTCCAGGCTGCAGGAGTATGGCATCGTAATAAACTTTTCGAAGTGCGTTTTTGGCGCCTCGGAGGTAGTTTTCCTAGGATATCTCATTTCAGCTGAAGGTACAAAGCCCCTCCCTGCAAAGGTTGATGCTATAAAAGACTTTCCTGTGCCCAAAACAGTGCGCGAGCTTCGTCGGTTTCTAGGGATGATTAATTTCTACCGAAGATTCATTCCTGGTGCAGCTGTCCAACAAGCTCCCCTAAATGCACTTTTAGAAGGTTCTGTAAAAGGCTCGCATCCTGTGTATTTTTCATCAATAGAGAGCGAAGCCTTTGAAAACTGCAAGAAAGGTCTATGCCAGGCAGCCCTTCTTGCACACCCAGATTGCAACGCCAAACTTGCAGTCGTGACAGACGCGTCCGACAACGCTATTGGAGCAGCGCTGCAGCAATTCAAGGAGGACCAAGGATGGCAGCCTCTTGCTTTCTTCTCTAGAAAGCTAAGTCCAGCGCAGAAGAAGTATTCTCCCTACGATCGCGAATTACTAGCGATTTATGAAGCAATCAAATACTTCCGGCATATGGTCGAAGCTAGAGACTTCATAGTATATACCGACCATAAACCCCTATCATTCGCGTTCCATTCACGAAAAGAGAACTGCTCACCTCGTCAGTTTCGACACTTGGATTTTATATCCCAATTTACGACTGACATCCGGCACATAGCAGGTAAGGACAACGTCGTGGCCGATACCCTTTCGAGGATTGAAGAGATCGTACAGCCTGTTGATCTGAATCAATTAGCGAACGCTCAAACTTCAGATCCTGAACTGCGACTTCTCCTTGAAAGCACCACGTCATTGCGTCTGAAGAAGATGAAGCTGCCAGATGTTCGGGTAGATTTATATTGTGAAGAAAGAGACGGGAACGTGAGACCTTACGTCCCAAAGATATATCGTCGGCAGGTATTTGACTGTCTGCATTCCCTTAGTCATCCAGGGGTGAATGCTTCCCTAAAATTAGTCACGGATCGATATGTGTGGCCAGGAATCAGAAAAGACTGCCGAGAATGGACCAAAAGTTGCCTTGCTTGTCAGCGATCAAAGGTCACTCGACACGTCTCATCTCCATTAGGTTCTTTCCATCTTCCGAGTGCAAGGTTTGCCCACATTCACATAGATCTGATTGGCCCACTTCCTTTATGCCAAGGTTATAGGTACTGCCTCACAGCTATTGACAGATTCACGCGATGGCCTGAGGTAATACCACTCCAAGAAATCACTGCTGAAGTCGTTGCTAAGGCCTTACTACATGGTTGGATTTCTAGGTTTGGCTGTCCTATTAGTATTGTCACCGATAGGGGCAGCCAATTTGAGTCTGCCTTATTCAAAAGTCTCTCTCATCTGGTAGGCTTTCAACACAAACGTACAACGGCCTTCCATCCGTCTTGTAATGGCCTTATCGAGAGGTTCCATCGGCAGTTAAAAGCTGCGATTGTCTGTCATTCCAGCTCAAATTGGGTCGATTCACTTCCTCTAGTTTTACTAGGTATCAGGAGCTCTTTTAAGGAAGACCTTTCGTCTTCGACAGCTGAACTCGCCTATGGCGAACCTTTGAGACTCCCTGGTGATTTTTTCCATCCTAGTAAAGAAGATTCCACTGACTTAACAGATTACTTGTCACGTCTTAGGTCGTTTGTAGGTAATATTAGACCTACACCAGCTTCTCGACACGGCAAGCAATCGGTTTTCATCTTCAAGGACCTTGCAACTGCTACACATGTATTTATACGTGATGACACTGTTCGTGGGTCTCTTACTCCTGCATATTCTGGACCTCACGAAGTGTTAGAGAGAGGGGACAAGAATTTCAAAATATTAATTCGTGGTAACTCGGTTACGGTATCGATAGACCGCATTAAGCCGGCCTACATACTTTGTGACACAAACACCACACATGCCACCCCATCACATTCTAACACACGTACACACACCCCAGTTATGCCGTCATTACCTCACGATACACTCCCTGAACCCCAAAGAAATGATATCCTACGGACACGTTCAGGTCGTGTTGTACGGTTTCCTAGGCATCTATTATCGCCCTTGACGGTCTCTGGAGGGGGGTGATGTGGCCTGCACTGCCACTCCTTTTATACTTGTATTTTGTATGTACATATATTTTGTATGAATAAGTTGTAAATATTGTAAATTTTCATGAATCGCAACATACAAGCGGACATACATTCTTTTACACGTATATAAATATATTGTCATTTATGAAAGACCGCTGCGCGCATGCGTGGCCATCAACCGTCTTATGAAGACGGTGTCGCCACGCCTGACGTGCGGCGGCTAGTCGAGTAACTATTTTTTGCTCTCGCTTTTTGTTTTAAAATTTTCCTGTAATAAATAAATTTTAATAGGGAATTGTAAATACTTTTGGAGAGCATCATTTATCCATAACTCCGATAACATCATTCACCTTCTGTATATATAATATTTGTTTGTGCTAGTGTGAAGTGTACATAAATAAACTGTAAATAGTGATCTCCTTCTTTTCCTTCCTTCCTGTGTACATAGCTTACGCCTAGCCATAACATTTGATCCTGCGCTTGGCTTAATCTTTACCCAACGCGCTTCACACGTAAATACGCACCAAAATTAAACCATTATTTTCATGTCAGTAAATTTATTATCACAGTATAAAAAAATCTATTCTACAGTCAATTGTACATCATTAGTATCTAACAACCTATCAATATCTGTAAGCCATGATATTAATCGCTCCAAATATCCACCATCTTGTTTATAGCTAAGGAGAAGCAGCTGTAAATGTTGGTATGCTGTGGGTTGTTCCATCAGATAGGCCAGCCTTGCATCTCGCAGAGACAGCAACTTAATCACAATAATAGCTATCAATGTCCACTGGACTGGCTTGAACATAATATTATTTGCTTTCAATTTAAATGTGTTTACGAGGAGCCGAACATCTGAACTTATGGTGAGACTCAATAATCCCAATGACTGGAGGAGATCTGGTAAGACTTTATTGAGATGTTCACATACTATTCGTCTCCTCAGAGCATTTTGAGCATTCTTGTCAACAAGGGGCAACTGAGTCAGTTTATCTTCATGTTCTGTACTGATTTTATCTTGATTTACTTCCTTAACGTCAGGTATAGCAGTTTCTCCGGCAAAGAAAGCTTTGACTTTCAACTGCATCTTTTTGCTTTCCTCTTGCAACATGGAGTAGTCTGGTAGAGGTTTGGTCTCCCTTTGCAGCGTCTGAGCGTCATATTTCTTGTCTTCCATTTCTAGCATATTCAACTTCCGGCACAAGGCTTGGTACTGATCATAAGTGTTAGAATTATAAGCTATACTGTGTGCGTAGTTGTTCAAATAATCTTTTATACAATCTCCCTTATCTGTGACCATTTCTTTGACTTTTTCTTCTCCAAATAATAAAAGCATAGTGTCAAGAGTGAACCATTCGGCAAGACATTTCTCAACTTCAATCGTTAATATGGTAACAACTGGCTGTCTCTTTTTCATTACAATTTTAGGTTTTGTTTGTGATTTGGGAGTTTTAGCTTCAGGTAATTGTATTAATATTGGATCTATTTTTCGTTCTGGTTTTTCTACAATGTCTCCAACTATATTTAACAAATTTTGTTTCTTGATTGGTGGATTTGGATTTGGTTTGTCTACATGATTTTTTATTGAAACGGACATTTCATTTTGATTGTTTTTACTAAGATCACTGTCTTGATTAGCGTTTTCCAAATTATTTAAACTGTCATCTCTCTGTAAAGAATTATTACTATCCTGCACACGACAATGTTCTAACTTATCACTACTATTATTCATGATCTCCGTAGCTTCAATGTTCTCTAGCTGGTGACTATTTTCAGGTATTTCATTGAGACTTGCACTAGCAAAGTCATTTATTGAAGAAAATTGTATCTTTTCAGTTTTATCCTGGATTTTCTCTATGAAGGACACATCTACTTCTTGACCCAAGCTGCCGATAGTGTTCAAAGGCAGTAAGTGGAAGGAAGGTATCTCTTCGTACTCCCTGAACCACAGGGGGCTCGTCAACATCTGTTTCTTAACATATGTAGCTGCTTTATAACAGCTATTACTGCAAAAGCTTTTCCGGGCTGTGATGTCGTAAACTTTATTCGTTTTCATTGATATACGGTACTTCTGTTTAGGTATATCTTTCACTAAAAGTGGATTTTGACATATGGGATATCCACAGAGGCGGATGATAGCCCGCTCCTCTATGATATCTTCGAAGTGGCTCTGATTGATGTCAGGCAAGCATTGCATAAAATAAACTTCCGAGATGTCTTTTTCTAGTAGGCTTTCCACAATAGCCTGCGCTTTCGCGTTGCACTCCCGTTTTTTGACAATCGCTTCACGAATTTGCTCCTTCGTCATTTCTTCAATTTTAGACGGCTTTTTCTTAATTTTAACGTTTTGCATCTCCATTTTATTAACTAGGTATATATACAAAATGAATTTTATTTGATGTGAATACTTTCATATATATTAATTATTTACTCTATTTCAGTATAACAAGCAAAGCAAAACAAGTGTCAAAAGTGAATTGGATTGGTGTGACAAGTGACAACGACAGTCGACAAGTCGATATCTAATAAAATGATGTGACGTGCGTGAGTGAAGTGACGTTGACACAAATACATACCTAAAAGACAAAGATAAATTCTTTTGTCAAAAAAAAAACTTTTGTCTATTATACCTATATTAAAAGTAAAAACGTCAACAAGACAGCGGTGCGACAGCTCTATAGCTAGCATAATGTCAAAGTCATTCAAATTAATGTTTTTAAATGACCTTCTTCTTTTTCTTTCCATTCGCTTGATTTTTCGATAAAAGTGTAATTAAATTTTATATAATAAACACTTTCACCATTTCAACGTAAAGTACATTACATACAAGTATGAGAGATTATGCAGCTGGCTACGTTGCTTTATAATTAATTGTGTTTAAATTTGTTATCAATACAGGACTATTTATTTTAGTTCCTTTATATCAATGCTGTTCCCATTATGATAAAAGTTGATAGCGATATGGCATCGACATAGCGATATCTAAGTGACGGTAAACATCTACTTTAGTGCTTCGTGCGTGATCATTTGTTTATTATAGGTGAGTAACATTTTTCTTTGAATCATGCCATTCATGCTCCATTCCCATACATATCTAATGAAAATGACAATATACCTATATCTAACGTCAGATTATCAATAAATTAATAAATGGTAATTAGTAAATAGAATATAACACATTTCTTTACCTTTAGAGCTGTGGCATGTAGGGTTCATTTAGAGAGTGAAGCCTAATCACAACAGTGGAGGGTTGATAACTGCTGCTGATGATGATATAATCATTTGTTGTAAGCATTAATTAAATGGATTATTCACATTCGCCCTGATGAAGATCTCCGGATGAGGTTTAAACATGTCGGCTAGTAGCTGACTCTCTACATGAGCAACCTTTTTAATTCTTGCTAATGATTTCCATGTCTCACATTAGTTTTAATCAGTTTTGTTTCATAACATTTCAATCCTAGCATAGAAGAGTTGCACGTTTCTCAATACAAAGCCATGTATGGCGTATAGTATCTATTTAATTTATTAGTTTACTTTACATGTATATCATTAGACTCAGCGGGTACTAGGGGTAAAAGTTAATTTTCCAGGCAAATTTCCATCAAACATAGCTTAAAACCTGTCTGTAGCTATCTGGACAGACAATGCTTTCGATAAAAAAAGCTCTTTTTGTGAGTTTAAAAAGTGACCATGGTACACCTAGCATACTATGGAGAAGTAAAATATATTTTAATATTAACCATTTTAATAGAAACCGCACAATAAAATTTTGTACTTTATTCCATTAAATAAATTTAAATGTTTTCAAAACTAGATGAAAAATAAAAATACTTTTGTGCAAAGGTATTTTTTATTTTTCATTTAGTTTTGCGAACATTCAAAATTGGTATTAAACCTTCAAATGCAAAGTTGGATTTATCCAACAAACATTTGTGTGCCCGTTTTAGGACTGGAGAATCCAAGGTCTTCCTTTAAATTCAGTAAGATAAGAAATTTCAGATCGCCAGGCAGTTTATATAGAAATAACAAATTAACACTATACATACATTTGTTTATATTATACCGCAGGTACCAGTTTTGTTGATGAAGTTAGTGTAAAAATAATCCATTTTATTGTTCTTTTTAAGCAGTTTTTATTTATGAACACACAGCATAATTTTTTTTGTGTATGTAAGTGGCCAAAACTGGAGTCAGATTTTCCGGCTGCCTAAAGACATCTGATATAGCTTAACGACTGTCATACAATGATGACGGCAGGGACCAATGGCTTATACATGCCTTTCTTAGCACGGAGCAGCTTGAGAAATGTTATGCCACACTTGTTGTCATCCATCTCAGTGCGGACCACGCCCGATGTCGCTTTCCTTGAGAAAACGCTAGCAATGCGCACTCCCGCCGGGCCACTGAACTCCTCAAATGAACATCATAATATAAATTATACTACATAAAAATACTAAGGTAAGTTAGTTAAAATCTTTATTGCACCAAAACATAATGTTACATAAAAATAGATAACACAAAACAGATGCCTAAGTCTATTTTCTGTCATTGTTTTTGTTTGCAGTGCGTGTATATTTTTCTTACATCTATTTACATTGGACATATGTGTATGCATGTACTACATTAACCTGCCAATATTATTTATGCACTATTTATCGTTTTCTATATCATTTGCTGAATTTATGTGCATGCCACGTCTTTGTAAAAGCCGATGCTGCCTTTGAAGCACGCCGACGTGCCAATCAATTGAACGAATGGACTTTGCACAATATGAATAACCACATAATATGTAGATAGTTACAAAAGATAAATAAAAAATAACTAAATATTTAGAGTCAAATTACATGGATTGAGAAAGCCCCAAAGTAAGCTTCAACTTGTGTTATGGGATACTGACTCAATGATACAATTTTTTTATAATAAAAACATACATAGACAAACAGGCAAGACCCAGGACAATTTGAAATAGGCCATTTTCCAAACTTGCCCTGGCCAGGGATCGAACTCGGAACCTCCGGACGGTTTTTTATTTTGCCTAGAAAATTAACTTGTTTCTGTGATCTGGTGATGTTCTTTATCTTTTTTGCTAACCTTTAAAAGGATGACATAATCTAAGGACAATTCTATACAGGGTGTTTTAACGCTAAGCGTGGCCTTTGGGTGTTACGGCCCTGGGATCTGTCTACCCCGTCAGGAGTAAAGACGTCAAAATATATCTGTAGGTTTATGACGGGTAAAAAAAAAACGGGCTTAATACGATAACTATTTGTTTTGTATTCACAGAATTAACAAGTTTTACATACAAAATGGAAACTCTAGGGTTCCGCGTAATATGCGTCCCCGTTCCCCGTCCCCGCACCTCTCCCCCGTTCTCGCCTTGTCGCGCGTGTTGGAGGCGAACACACATAGTAGTAGTGTTTGTAGTACTATTAAGGCCTGCGCAGACGACGGAGTTTTTCTCCGCGGCGGAGAAAAAAGTACGCCGCGGATTTACAGCGAACTCAACGCACACGGTGTGCGATCATTTGTTGCCCGGAAATGTAGAGAACAATCGCGGACTAAAGTCCGCCATGTGCGTTGCTTCGCCTCGTTACACGAGTTCTATTTTTTTCGGGGACTCTCCCGTACCTTTGTCCGGTCCGCTCTCTGCATGTCCTCGGTTATTCGGGGGACTTTTTGTACGCGGTATTTTTAATACCTCGTTTGCGTTACTCGATACAGTTGTAAGTCGATCTATTTTAGCGAACAAAAAGTCCGCGGACACAAAATCTCCCGTCTGCGCAAGCTTTTATGGTGACAGTATGTTACATATTGGAGATATGTTCTAGCTCCAAACCACAGAATTAATATAGGTATTATATACACGATCGGAATATCCTAAGGGCCCGCGAAATATGCGTCTCCATTCCCCGTCGTCGCACCTCTCCCCCGTAATCAGTTCTCTCCTTGTTGAGGTGTTGAGTGGGCGGCTGCGGGCGAACACACACACATTGCCTTGTGTACGGATGTAAAGTTTCGTTTGTAGTAAAGGCATAAATGATACTGCTCTTCTATTAAGGCGGCCCTTCCCGGCCGCTCGGTTTTCAACGCGAGCATATTTTGAAAAGCTTGGTGTTTCATCTAGGGTATGCTAGAAAAAGAGGCAAACCAAAAAGAGAGAGATAGCGCCTAAGGGCACGGTTTGCGTTCTATTGAATGAAATTAGTATTATTATTAACTATCCATTGAACGAATATTAACTTTTCAAAGGGTGCGGTAATTTCATAAATTTTGTTCCAGGAAATACGTAATTTTCAGTAAGCCGTGTGTGAAATAAATGTTTTTAATTTAAAATTTTCATTACATTTGCAAGGTTCTATTAAAATAATTTTTTACTTTTACAGTTTATGAGTACTTTATGAACGGTCGAAGGTCAAGTGTTTGTGCAAAAAAGCATATTTTTGGAGGCCTATACTGAATTTGTTTTTCCAAATTTTAATTTTTTATGTCGATAGAAACCTAGAAATAGCGCATAAAATATCTGTCAGTTCAAAAGTTTTCAATAAAGATCAGTTGCAACGCCATAATCACGTACGAGCGTTGGTATGAAAAGTAAGACGGGAAGGCCGCTCTTAAGTGCCATACCTGAGTCCTAACTTACATTTTCAGATCTACAACCACATTATCAATCATCAGGCCATGATCCATTTTGCCTTTTACATATAGGTTTCAATGTTTACATAAATAGCCCGCGTAAAGGCCTGTGGCCTGTGGTCATACTTTAAATATTATGACAATCCTATTCTAAATACGAAGGGTGTATCAAAAATAAATTTGGTCATGTTTTGCTAACAATATTCAGGGCCATTGTTCATTATGACAGTTCCAACTTCTGTTTATGTCTGTGGGCTTGCTTGTACAATGATTTCAAATAGCAGTAGTTACGTTGCTGGGATTGGCTGAGATAAGGCCAGTTTGAGTGCATAAGGCCTGTTGGAGTGCATTATCTAATTAAATAATCAGTAAATTTTATCAGTGCTATTGAGGAAGTGAAGTTACCTGTTACATACTCTAGGATTATTTTGTGTTATCGGCAATATATGTAAGTACATCATATTCAATTCAAATATATCTTTATTATCATAGGATATTAATAGTATCGTTTAATATGTTTATATTGTATGTTTTGTTGCACAATTATTGTTGACGTCAAAAAGTTACTTAGAGCTTAGTTTGCTGCCGCTTCCAAAGCGCTAGTGCAGAAAAAGCGGTAACAAACTGCACTGCAGCATTTTCTGTCTAATATTGGGTAATTATATTGAAATAAAAAATATATATATTCGTGATTTTGAGTTGGTCCTGTTCCGTGTTATTATAAAACCCAGATAATGGTTTAAACTTTTGTTACTACGTTTAAACCATTATCCGAACAAATCAAATTCACATATAATAATATAACACTATCTCACCTGTCAATGTGAACTTCATTTTGGGCGGATAATGGTTTAAACCTTGTAGCAAAGTTAGTCCGGGGTTTTACAATAAGTCGGGTAAAGATCAAACACGTCTTAACCTTTCGACCACTTTTAGTCGCAAAACGGTCGTTTGACTGAGATACGTCATTGACGACTAAAGTGGTAGAAATTGTACCTACTATTTTTACTAGGCTTGGCGTCGGGAGTTATATCAGTGATCGAAGTAGGTAGATTGATATCTACTATGCTATCATGATATCATATCATGATAGTACATGCTATCTGTATATATGAGTACTATCATGAACTGTCACAGAAATCACAACATGGATAAGCCTTTTTTACGGGACTTCGTTTGGCGTCGGGGGTTTTATCAGTGATCGGAGTAGATAGATTAATATCTACTGTGCTTTCATGATATCATCAAAAAAAATCGTAATTTTCATACAAAAGTGTTCGGTCGGCCTGGCAATTTGTATGAAAATGACGTTTTTTTTTCGAGTATCAATCATTAATCCCATAGGGAAAGTTGTTCATATCGACGATCTTAGTTGCGCCTACAAGAATCGGACAGGGTTTTTGTTACATATTGTATATAGCTATACAGGGTGGATTTGAATTCGTTAGCATCCTTTTAACTATCTATTATACCCATGATACAAAGTAATTTAAGACTAATAAAATGTCAATCAAAAGTTATCATTTTCATGTTAAAGAAAACCTCTAAAAATGCGTAAGACTCTTTGATAGATACCATCACTGCAATTATAAATAAAAAAACAAATCCTCATAAAACTCACGAAAAAGAAATTAATTATAATAGTATCAATTTCGTCTCGCCGTAGTATACTAACATGCGTTCCTACTTTAAACGTAACCTTGAATAATCTACTATCCTCAAGCGGTCGTGTGACCTCATCCGTCCCCACTCGATTTTAAACCTTATTCTCGTATTTTAAAGTCTACTTTTGTATGCCGGCCGCCCGCGCCCGCACAGTGGCTCAGCTGTGTCCGTGGCTGTGTGCGGCGGGTTCTTTGACCTCACGGCTCGTAAGTATACACAATACGCGCGCGCGACTCAAGTATTTTGATGCTTTGGTAATTTTTATTACTTTTTGATACTTTTTAAATTCTGCATTAATAGCAGTGTTGTTACCGTACAAAATATCCTTTATGTGAGTATGTGTATACGTTAAATTAATGCTAATGATTTCAATTGCACCCTGTATATTATCATGAACTGTCAGAGAAATCACAACATGGATAAGCCCTTTTTCGGGATTTCGTTTGGGTTCCCTTTTCCCAATTTGTTTGGAGTCAGTGCAGTGTGTCCCTCTAGCATTCTTTCCTGTATTTTATAGCAAGATAGGCGAAACACTATCGAATACTCTGTAACTGTAATATAAAGCTTATCAGTATGCGATAGGATTGAATGTCATTGAACTGCAACGGGTTTAGATAATAAATGTTGGTATTGATTGAGACGCATTGTGTTAAACATAATCTACATTTTTGATAAGTGGATAAAAAATATAACAAATAATTTTTCAATACTAAAAACCGAATTCACCCCCAAACTACGCACAAAAAAAGAAAATTGAGTTAGTCTAGGCGTTTTTTAATAATCGGCGATCGATCATACTGATCATACATATAAATATCGCGCACAAAGGTTTCCGTACCATTATCTATAAAAAAAAACACATTTGTTTTGTTGTATGGGAGCCCCACTTAAATATTAATTTTATTCTGTTTTTAGTATTTGTTGTTATAGTGGCAACGGCAACAGAAATACATCATCTGTGAAAATTTCCAACTGTCTAGCTATCACGGTTCATGAGATACAGCCTGGTGACAGACAGACGGACGGACGGACGGACAGCGGAGTCTTAAGCGCTGGACACATAGAAAAGTCGTAAGACGCAGACGAGGCACGGACAGGGCACAGACGGGGCGCCGTCGCGACTTTTGAAAACATACAGACGAGGCATGGACGTGACAGATACAGACAAATCCGTATCTATGGCAACACTCGACGCGCAAGTCCCCCAACTCGCCCGCAAACCCCGATTCGCCCGGCCGCGCCCGTGCCCCGTCTGTTCTGTATGTTTTAACACTGAAAGTAGCTAACTAAATACATCAGTACTAAAGTATGTGCGTAAGTACAATACGATTAGATAACAGAAACACAATGGAATCTGGACTATACTTCGGCCCGCGAACGAAAGAAATGTTTACTAACAAACCGTTGCCTGGCGACCAAGTTTTTTAAAAATATCAAATACTGTAGTGTAGTTTGGCAATCCCTTGACTTATTTTTGATTGGATTAAAAAATATTTTTAACCGACTTCCAAAAAGGAGGTTATCAATTCGTCGCGATCGTTTTTGCTTTTTTAGTGTTTCGTACAAAAAATTAAAAAACGGGACTCTAATAGGATCACTCGCGCGTCTGTCTGTCCTTCCGTTTGTCACAGCCAATTTGCTCCGAATCTACTGGAACTGGTCCAAATCTGATTTAATTTGGTAGTATGGTGTAATCATATGACCCAAACATAGATGTGTAATATTAGGAAATTATTTTGTTTTAATTTCATAATTTGTCCTTACTGTTTCATATATCAAATGAAAGGGCTCGTTATGAGGATCTCAAATATATTTTTGTTATTGTTGTAAAATCAATAGTTTGTATTTTATTCATGACAGAAAACGAAACTTGACAATTCCCCTGATCTACGAAAAATTTTACAAATAAATAAATTAAATGTTGAAAAAAGAAATACAAGAAATATTTCATGGCTTGTAGATTATAGGAAAACCTATAAGAATTCTATTAATTGCAAAATAAAGTGGTAAACCCAATATTATACGTTCAGTTACGAAAAATAGCTCACTTAGATGGTGCTACATATTTTTTTTTTTTCCCTGTATTGGTTTGCCTCTAACAGGGGATTTTTAAAGTCTCGCGATTTGATACGAGACTCAGATGGTGCTATATTAGGTAACTTGCACTTACTCCATCATCATCATCCTCACGTATTCCCGGTTGCTTCCTCAGCAGTAACGCTTCAGAGCCCGGGGTCCGCTATCTTACCAAGGAGATTTGACGAGGTTGCTGGTTTTTACACAGAGCGACTGCCGTCTGACCTCCACAACCCAAAAGGCAACCCAGGAACCAATCCTTGGATAGTTTGATGATCAAACGCTAGGTGGCGTTCGGGACCCACAATTTTACGTGCGCTTCCGAAACACGGAATCATCTTTCTTTTCAGATAATCAGGTGATTCAAGCCTGCAATATCCTATCCAGACTAGAAACACCTTTTCACAAAGTATGCTTCCCAGTGGGAATCGAACCCATGACCTCCGGGTCACAAGGCGAACGCCTTGACCACTGGACCACGGAGGCAGTCGAGTAGTCAGTCAGTAACTTGCACTTACTATGACGAGTTAAATATGAAATTTTTTATTAATTTAAAAACTTTAGCTTTTTTTTTTACGAAATAACAAACAGTTACATAATAGTGTATTAGTTATCTTACAGATACGATATTGAATATATATGTGTTATTAATTACATAACCCACAACGTTATTCACAGCTTAAATTATGTGCATACTATAAAATAAGTTGCCACTAGAAGTACTTATATAAAAATCGGATAAACAATAAGAAAGAATATTTGAAAAGATTATCAATATATATCTTTGTACGGAACCCTCTCCACGCGAGTTCAACTCGCACTTGGCCGGATTCTATTTTAATGCATGTTCACCGATTACTCGAAGACGACTAATTTAGAAAAACCTTTTTTTGTTTGAAATAAACTGTCAGGTGGTACCATTTTGACAAAATAGGTTATTTAGTTTCGTGTTGGAGTCGGTTTAGAGTTTTAAAAAAAATGTTATAAACAATATGTAACAGAAACCTTGTCCAATCCTTGTAGGAGCAACTCAGACCGTCAATATGAACAACTTTTCCTACGGGACCAATACTTGAAACTCGAAAAAAATATCGACATTTTCATACAATTGTGTTCGACCAGCCCGGCAATTTGTATGAAAATGTCGATTTTTCTTTGAGTTTCAAGCATTGGTCCCGTAGGAAAAGTTGTTCATATTGACGGTCTGAGTTGCTCCCACAAGGAGCAAACAGGGTTTTTGTTACATATTGTATACATATACATAGGTACATATAATTATTTTTAGTGTTGTTTTGTATAAAATATTTTCGAAAAACAAACATAGACAAATAAATACCCTATTCTCTAAGACCAAGTAACTAAAAGTAACTTTTTAACGGCGTTTTGATTTCTAGGCAGCATAATCAGAGGCACACATGGCTTGTTCCAGGTCACCCAAATAAGTCAACATGCATATGTGGATGTGGTCGGGCTATGATCTGGGCGAGTTTCTATTCTCCGGGCTGTGGATCAGCTCGCAATGGGCCTTCGCCCTCACGTGGATAGCGCTGTTCTTCGTCGCCATGCTATTCGAGGGCTCTAAGGTATATCCCAGTCGGATTAGCGAACTTTTAACATTTAGTGCCGCAACAGACACTAAATGTTCAAAATTGTCATGAAAACATGAAATAATGAATATGAACATAAATATGAGTCGCAAATCATTTATAGCATCATATATATAAATGGATAAATAAGGATATTATCGGGTTTTTACTCAATCTACTGAGTAAATACTCAATGGGTTGATTGAGTATTTATGCATCGCCCATCACTAGCTGTTACGCGGCGCAAATTGCGCCGCGTCTGTTACGGCCCTTAGTAGTAGTAGGATGTGGCGATCTCTACGCCGCTATGAGACGAACTACAGTCATAACAACGAAGCGACAACATCTAACATCTAAGTCTACGAGATGGCGCTGCCAGTACATCTCGATATGATTACCATATATACGACCTCCGTCAACACACCGTCAGAACCGCGGATCCTTGCGGAACACCATGGCAACCAGACGGGAAAATCTTCCATTTATGGCGGTCGAGCATACCACTTCGCTCCCGCTACAAGGATATTCAATCAAACGCAATGTTTTTTTTTTGGTTCCGTACGAAAAGTGTAAAAACGAGACCCTTATGCTAAGACTCCGCTGTCCGTCTGTCAGACTGTTACTCATGAACCGTGATAGCTAGACAGTTGAAATTTCCACAGATGATGTATTTCTGTTACCGCCATAACAAAAAGTCCTAAAAACATAGTAAAATTTAATAATTAAGGGGGGCTACCATACAACAAACGTGATTTTTTTTATAGATAATGGTACAAAACCCTTTCTTCGCGAGTCCGACTAAGGGCCGTAACAGACGCGGCGCAAGTTGCGCCGCGTAACAGCTAGTAATGGGCGATGCATAAATTACTCAATCAACCCATTTGAGTATTTACTCAGTAGATTGAGTAAATACCCGATAAATATCCTTATTTATCCATTTGGTGAGTAGATTGATTTATATGAGTTGCGACTCATATTTATATTCATATTCATTATTTCATGTTTTTATGACAATTTTGAAACTAAAATCTAGTATACACTTGCAATTCTTGTCGGACAGTGTGTACGTACGCCATAATATGCTTAAAATGTAGGTAAACGTTATATGCGACGCTAAATTATATGAAATTACCATACTAATCATATACTGAAAGTAGACTTCTTTTACCTATTATCATTTTTTGGTGGGAGGTGTGCATAGACGTAATTTTACGTAAAAATAAGTAAACAGACATCAAATGCGATGTCAATACATAAGCACGCTCTATTTATTAAATCTAGTGAGTAAATACTCAAATGGGTAGATTGAGTACTATCCACTGCCAATCTCTAGCTGTTACGCGACGCAACTTGCGCCCCGTCTGTTGCGGCACTAAGCGGTCGCATGAGATCCATACATGCGATACATTTCAACCATTGCATAATAAACCTTATTCCCACAGTTTAGACCCTAATTTGTTTATTAGGTATACCTGGCCAGCGTGCAGCGCCAAGCCCAGAAGAAGCTGTACCCGTACCGGTCGGACGAGAGGAGGAACCTTTTGTGCGAAAGGTGAGTTTATTTTAAAGCAACAGTAAGAAACAAGTCATTATTGAAAAAAAAATAAACCCGACTACCTATTTTTTATATACCCAGTGTCACTTTCACGGTAAATACGAATCTAACGACACCTCTGAAGCTAAAACCTATTGAGCCGTTCCGGCTGCAGAGCGTGCCAAACAATTTTACATACATACATACTCTC
Source organism: Acrobasis suavella (assembly GCA_943193695.1). Taxonomy (NCBI): domain Eukaryota; kingdom Metazoa; phylum Arthropoda; class Insecta; order Lepidoptera; family Pyralidae; genus Acrobasis; species Acrobasis suavella. The sequence goes on along the minus strand of OW971930.1, from coordinate 2,396,658 downwards.
GAAAAACATAACCCTCTTTCTGGCGCAGTCGGGTAAATAGACCAACGGCCAACGAGTGCTACACCCGCGTTGGCGATCCTGAGTGTCTAAACACACGCCGAAGTTGCGCGACTGAGCTTCAGCCTGGTTACAGAGGTGGATTAACCAGTGGGCAATGCAAGACTGATGATCCCAGGGCAATTAACCTTGTTTTAAAAATTAAAGTTGCGCCTCTAAAAACAATTGGAGATCAACGGCACGCGAAGTTGTGAATGAAAATGGGAACTCACATAAGCCGTTGGGTATCCACACGCCGAAGTTGCGCGACTGAGCTTCAGCCTGATTAGTAGAGAGGTGGATTTACCAGTGGGCAATGTAAGGCTGGAGACCCCAGGGCAATGAGCCTTGTTTTAAAATTAGATTTGCGCCTCTGAAAACAATTGGAGATCAACGGCTTGCGAAGTCGCGAATGAAAATGGGTACTCACCTAAGCCGTTGAGTAACGTTGTAACCGGAAGTTGCGCGACTGAGCTTCACTCTGGTTACAGAGTTCAATTAACCAATGGGCAATGCAAGTGGAGACATCGGGACAATTAACCTTGTTTTAAAAATTTGATATTTGGCTCTTAAAAAATTGGAGACCGCATAAAAATGGGGACCCACCTGGGCCGTTGAGCTCCTACGCAGCCTATAAGGAATAATCCAGTCCTTTGCTGCCTTATTACGCCTGCAATGCTTTTTGAATTACCTACGAATCACTTTACCGAACTTACGTCGCGTTTTGGCTTAGTAACTAATTAACCTTCTTCGGTCGCGCAACTTCGGCACAGTGTGTTTAGAGTGTAAAAAAAAAAACGCCTCTTCAATAACCTCATATTTTTACACGTCGTAATTACGACACGTGTGTTGATATTTTACAAGCTTTTATTTAATATTGTGTATTTTTCATCGTTCAAAGATTCAAATGTTTAGTATTGGTCGCCTACTCGCCAGAAGGGCTTTGTCATATTATTATTATTGTCTTTTAATTATTAACACATTCACTGCTGAAAACATACTTATAATATAATACAATGTTGACACATTTAACATGTAATGCTTGCGAACGAGTTAACAAACATAAATTGAGTACTAAAAATATTAAGTAGGTAGTCAAAAAAAGCGAAGCCGAGCTGACCAGTCCCTCCCGGCAGCACCCGTTCATGAATTGACGCACAGATCAGCCATCGTTAAACTCAACCATATTAGAGGGAATCTAACGACCCGATCAGCGATCGGTGGGCCGTCGTAGGTGTAAATGCAATGACTAAGTAGTGTTTGATTGGAATAGTAAATATCGTTGTTGTATTGAATTCATCAAATCCATTGTTCTACATAGTTTGCATTATTTTTTTAAACTGTGTTACAATAGAACGAGCAAAATATTTCAGTAGCCTAAGATTAGATAATGAAACGAAGGGTTTTATTCTCAGCTTATTGGAGGAGCTTGGTGATTGAGCGATATTTTGATTTTTAGGGTTCCGTACCCAAAGGGAAAAAAACACTACCCTATTACTAAGTCTCCGCTGTCCGTCCGCCGGTCCATCCGGCTGTCCGTCTGTCTTCAACCAGGCTGTATCTCATGAACCGTGTCAACAAGTGGGGCTCCCGTCCTGGTTATTTATTTGCAGGCTGGTGCTAGAATTATTTGATCTTTTCAGCTGCATATCCACTGCTCTGGACGTGGCCCCTAGCATTATTTGAGTTTAAGCAATGATAAGATAAGAAATAAAACCGGTCAAGCGCGAGTCGGACTCGCGCACGCAGAGTCCCGTACCATTATCTATATAAAAATCACGTTCATTGTATGGGATTTATTTTATTCTGTTTTTAGTATTTGTTGCTAAAGCGGCAACAAAAATATATCACCTGTGAAAATCTATCACGGTGTATGAGATACATGACGACAGACAGGCGGACAGAGGGACAGTGAAGTCTTAGGAATAGGGTCCCGTTTTTACCCTTTGAAGTTTGAATACGGAACGAAACCCTAAAAAAGGCACGGAAAATAAATAAATCTTGAGAAATTATTACACATTGAGCTGCACACACACCACATTTTAAGGTAGTATTATGGGAGAGTAATATTAAAATAGATACAAAATATTTAACCCGTCTCGTATTTAACGGGTCCCGTTTTTACTCTTTGGTAAAAACTTGCAAGATTTGATAACAGACAGATATACAGACAATGGGACAGGTGAAACTAAATAAAAGCTTAATGATCAAATTTGGTTTACTGAGCTAACTAGTAGGCCAATCAACTGCTACATATTCTCGCCGAGAATAATGTAGGCCTTGCAGGCTTTCTCGGCCTTGCTACAATTGTCTTTCAAGTTTCACCACACAAATAGGCATTTACCAAAGCCCATTCACTTTTGCTGGTACCTAGTACCTACTTAATGTCGTCATATTAGGTAGGTACTAGAAATTTTATGAGTAAATGGAGCGGTCAGTAAAGCAGACAGTCTGGATCTAGATACTATGCTCTAAAGCAATTGCTGTTAGGTAGACCTATTAACCCCTTGTATGCCGGAATATCACACACAATAGTTAAACAATGCATTACTCGCGTAGATTTACGCAACGGCATGCGAGAGGTTAAGGGGCTACCTGAATTTTTCGGGGTCCAGTGCTGCCCCCATTTGAATTAAATCACTTAAAAGGAAACGGAGATATAATTTAAAATGTTGTCTTGACCAGGCTCTACATAACCCTTTAAAATATTTTATGAACTACTGTTTACAGTTTAAAGTGAGAACGTGAAGCTTCTCTACGCACATACGCCAAAAGTGGCCGATTTTCGCAATTGTGCGTAGAAAAACTTCACGTTCTCACTTTAAACTGTAAACAGTAGTACCGAAAAATTCATGTATCCCCTTAAGGGGCTACCTGAATTTTTCGCGGTCCAGTGCTGCCCCTATTTGAATTAAATCATTTGAAAGGAAACGAAGATATCATTTAACATTTTGTCGCATGTGGCTCTAGATAACCCTTCTAACTATTTTATGAACTACTGTTTACAGTTTAAAGTGAGAACGTGAAACTTTTCTTGCGAATTTATTTAGCAAAAAACGGCCACTTTTGGCGTATGTGCGTAGAAAAGCTTCACTTTACACTTAAAAAATTCTGGTAGGTTAGATAACATCACTAGCAATACATCGATCTCCTTAACGATTTAGATAATTTTAAACAAAATAACCAGCCAAGTGCGATTCTGACGCGCGCACGAAGGGTTCCGTACCATTATCTATAAAAAAATCACAGACGGACGGACATGCAGACAGACGGACAGCGGAGTCTTAGAACGGGGTCCCGTTTTTTATCCTTTGGGTACGGAACCCTGAAAAGACTTCAATTTTTGCTTCACACTTTCTGAATGCAAATGCTTCATTTGTTGACAAAAACATCAAAATCACTATTATTATTCACGTATTCTTAGAATATTTGAGAGGTTTCCTCGATTTCTCAAGGATTTCATCATCAGATCTTCACCTGGTTAATATGGGCCCGGTTAAATAACGGAGAAGTTATTGAGGAACATACACAATAAAAAAGTTTACAATGTGGAAGGGACATACCCGTAATAAATCGAACCACGGACTATTACTACATCACTTTAGTATAATGAAATTAAAAAAACAACAAAACAAATTCGGCATTTCCATACAAAATTGACCAAACCGCCCGGGCATTTTTTTTTTTTACAATATATTGGTTTAGGCATTTGTCCTTAATCTCACCTGATGGTAAGCGACGATGAAGACTAGGATGAAGCATGCCTATCCAAAAGATACCCATTCAATCTACTTTTGAATGTCCCGGGGCTGGGACATTATTGTATGGGTATGTCGTTTTTTTTTTTTGTAGTTATTGACTGTTTTTTCATTTCATTATACTGTATTATGGGTAAGTATGTACCTTTCACGTTATATAGAATCGAACTAAGAAGCTCCTCTTGTTTTTTGAAATGGCTTAAAAATGGCAAACTGTGCATTTACTTAACTCTTCAAGCACCGATTGGCCCGATCGTGTCAAAAGAACAGTTGAATTCAATTGTGTCTGCGATTTATGTGCTTGAAGGAAGAATGTATAAACGTCAAGACCGGTTTATGCTCTGTATTTTTTAAATCAATTTTCCTTAAATATAAGGAAAACGCAACTATCCTCCATAAAATCATTTAAATGTAATATAAAAGATATAACACTTCATTTTCCTATTACATTTTATATGTGTAATTTTATTATTATAATGCTTGGGACGGACCTGCGCCTATCGTCACGAAGCTTTGTGCTATTACACAATACACGCAAATGTGACCGGCCAATATCGGGTATCGTCCCGAATATTCGGACTTCGTGTTAGTTATCGCGCGGGTGGCGATACATCAAAGGATTTATGCACACTAACAATTCGCTCTGCGTGGTCGCACTTGCGTTGTTTTCGTTTTGACGTTTGTTTTCAACTTGTTCGGACGCGTGCTGTGCGACGGTGCCACGGTTGTTAATGCGTAAAAATGGAGTGGAACGATAAAATAATGTTAAAATTTTTAGCTTTTTCTTTCTAGGTTTCTTTTTAGGTTTCAATAAATGCATTATGTAATTTTAAGCACACATGTTAAAGAAAAAAAAGTCGTCGTCAAAACAAAAACAAAACGTGCGAAGATTCGCCGCGAATTGCTTCGGGACGATAGGCACAAGTGCGGCCGAAGCATAAGCGTGCAATGGCGTACATTACTACCAGTACAATGCGACGTCGCGCGGACAAAGTCAGTGCAAAATATGCAATTTAGAAGGGACATACCCGTAATAAATCGAATCACGGGCTGTACTTTTTTTTTTAACACAGATTGAGCTAGCCCCAATGTAAGTACGAGACTTGTGTTATGGGATACTAACTCAACGATACTATATTTTATAACAAATACATATATAGATAAACATCCAAGACCCAGGACAATTTGAAAAAGGCCATTTTCCAACTTGCCCTGACCGGGGATCGGACCCGGGACCTCTGGGTGGCGGACTAGCATTGGTGACCACTACGCCACGGAGGTCGTATAAATGGAACCCTGCGAATGTGTCTCTAAATATTTAGTGGTTTTAATTGAGCACAAGAATCAAATGTAAAATATTAATAGATTAGTCGTAGTTTTGAAAAAATATTACAAAAAGGGGATTACTTTGGATATTTTTTTACAGAGTGAAGTTTGTTAGATCATGTAACTGAACATGTAACGAATTTTACTAGACTAGATCCTTTGCAGAATTTGAAACACTATTTTCTATGTCTCAGATGGTCTTAAAAACTCAAAAACTCTGCCGACCAAGCCATTAAATATGATGAAATCATATTGCGTTTCTGTTGCAGGGAACAAGGCAACCCTATGGAGCCGACGACCAGTCGGAACACCAGCACGGGACAAGTCAGCCGATGGTCTTCCTTTAGAGTTAGGTAAAGGTACAAACATTTAACTACTCGTATTATTGTACATTACGATATAAGTGCGTTATGGTGGTTATAATACACGAGGCGGAATTTCAGCCCGAGCCGAAGGCGATATAGCATATAATAGGTTGGAGAAAAAGTCTTTTCGCATTTTATATGAAAATTCAAAACATTTTTTAATATACATTATTTACATTTAACTAAAGTATGTAGGTACCATTTTGTTCTATAACTTTTTGCCATCTTATAGGTAGGGACATGATCCCTAACTATAGAAATTTTGGGGCTTCTGATCAAAAAACTGCGTCAAGTAGTTTTGGCAGTCCTCTTGTGATGTTAACCTGACACTGCCTAAAGAATTCTGAAGAGACCGAGGTGGAAATTTGAAGGTGCCAGGTCAGGACTATACGGCGGATGCATTAAGACCTCCCAGTCAAACTCTCTTAATTTTTGCTGAGTGGTTAAAGATGTGTGAGGTCTAGCGTTATCATGATGAAAAACCACACCCCTTCTGTTGATTAATTCCGGCCGCTTTCTCTCAACTTCTTGCTTTAATCTTATCAGTTGTTCGCAGTTGAGTTCTGAATCGATGGTCCTGCCTGGTGGTAACAGCTCATAATGAATAATGCCCTTCCGATCCCACCACACACACAGCATCACCTTGTTGCGAGTTAACACGGGTTTCGCCACAGTCTGTGAAGCCTGACCGGCCTTTGACCATGACCTTTTTCGCACGTTCTTGTCGTACGTGATCCACTTTTCATCACCAGTTATCAATTTCTTCAAAAATGGTTCGATCTCATTACGTCGTAATAAAGAATCACAAATGAGTACACGGTTCATTAGGTTTCTTTCAGAGAGCTCGTGAGGTACCCAGATATCGAGCTTTTTTGTGTACCCATTTTTTTTTTAATACGCCAAAACTGTTTTGTGGTCAATTCCCAGTTCTTCAGCTACGTCGTAACTACTGATATGCCGATCTTGATCCACTTTTTAAAAAATAGCATCCATTTTATCCGTAACAGGGCGACCAGAGCGACGTGCATCTTCGACATCAAAATTTCCGGATTGAAAACGCTTAAACCAAATTTGTGCTACTCTCACAGACACTGCACTAGGTCCATAAACATCGCAAATTTTCGCGGCTTGCGTTGCATTTTTACCTTTTTGGTAGTAAAGTTTTAAAATGTATGTAATTTCTTCATTAGACTCACTCATCTTGATGGTAAGAAAAACAAATGAAAATCACGCATTTTCCTAATTTGAATTTGGAATTATCTTCTTTAAAATTTAAACTTTTAAATGATACCAAAACCCGACAGGTACAAATAGTATAGCCAAAGTGGTTTTATTACAAGTTCATACATACTATATGCGAAAAGACTTTTTCCCCAACCTAATAATAGAGCCGAGTGTGTTTAACCATATACGTTTTTCAACTATATTTTTTTGTATATAGAATATAACTTTACCATTTGCATTTATAACACTCGCGTGTTTTATGAGCTGCTTTATATTCGTACATATATCTAAAAACGGTGAAATTAGATCCACTTTACGATCAAGTGTGTTGAAAAATAGTTTGAAGGGTTAAGTATCTAGTTATTGATCGACGCAAAATTTTAAATGATATCTCAGTTTCCGTTCAAATAATTTATTCAAATGGGGGCAGCACAGGACCCCGAAAAATTTAGGTAGCCCCTTAAGTTGAATACCAGACTTCTAAATAGTGGGTAGAGATGCCGAATAACGCATGTGCTATGTAATGAGCAAACTCGTCAGGGTGATTCGAAGTCGCGGTAGCACAATTGTAGTGCACTCACGGCGTTAACGTGAAGGTCGTGGGTTCGAATCTCACTCTTGGCGAAATTTATCATCACATGTTTAAATTAGGGTTGTTTAATGTTTTATTTCACTGATACGAATGAAATTTTTTTTAGATCACGCCGTTTGTTCGCAGGGCGCTGCTGAACCTGTACCAGTCGGCGGTGTTCGTGACCCACAACGTGGTGGGCTACCTGCTCATGCTGGCCGTGATGCTGTATAACGTTCACCTCATACTGGCGGTCGTGTTCGGCATGATGCTGGGTCAGTATATCTTTTATATCTGGCCAATGCAATGCGTTTAAAATAAGTCTAATCGTAATTAGGTGACGACAGGGCCAGAAAAGTATTATCCCACCAAAAACATACCTGTTAAAAAGGGGGCCAAGTTCCTATCGGCTAATTGTTCGCCTAAAAAATGCCAAGTTTAGATGCACTTTAAAATCGATCATAATCATCTTCATCAACAGCCTGATCCACTGGTTAACATTTACCATTCCCAAGACTCGCCACCGCACCCACTCCCCCGCCTTCCGCATCCAGCCACTACCCGCCACCTTATTCACGTCAACGGTCCATCTGGCCGAAATTCACTTTACTTTGGGTGTGTGGTAAAGTGAATTTCGGCCAGATGGAGCGTGGTGTGAAGTCAGTTTTTAGTTTTGGTAAATTATAGATTACCCAGAAATAATAGACCAATATTTGTAAGTTTATAAAAATAAAAAACAAAGATACGGAGCATGAAAGTTCCGGAGTGGGGGCTTGCGACGTCACCGCTAAGTAAAAATCGTACCCAGCCGTGAAGTCATGCGAAATGTCAATGTAATTTTTTGTTTCTCAGCGAAATGAAAAATACCACCAGTACGGACCACGCCTGCTGTCGCTTTATTTGCGAAAGCGCTTTCTTACTAGCATTCGTCGTTCACACAATAGACACGACGAATCGAAAAATATTTTTAGCCCATCGGTTAGATTTTTAAAAAATTTGTACACTTTTGTTTTGCTTTTCTGTGTGAAACAAACAATGACAAAGATACAGCGCATTGCAGTTTCGCATGACGTCACGGCTACGTACGATTTTCACATAGAGGTGACGTCGCAAGCCCCTAGCAGGGTAGGCGAACCTTTATGCATCAACGTGCCATTTTTTCTAAAGAATGTTTAATGGGGTCATTGACGTGCCATCAAATAATTTTGAGCTTCTGATTATTTGGAAAATAATAATAATAAATACTAATCAAAACTCTTTATAAATAAATTAAATAAAAAAGGTACATTTTGGAATGTTTTAATTACATGCAAAAATTAAATTACTGTAAAATTTGTGTGACTTCTGTTGCTGCAAGTTAGATGACAAATAATTTATGTTAGGGTTGTAAGATGTTACTTTAACGAGTAGCAAAATGCATACTGAACTGGATTCATCTGTCAAACGATTTCTAACCGAGTTTTTTATGTTATTCATCACTTAACGCCCCCACCCCGCGTACCGAACACTCCGTAGCGTAGGTAGGATCACTCGCGTTCGATCGTCATAAAATACTTAACACATTTTTTACACATGTTTTATGATCGACGACGTGCCCAAAATATTGTGTCGCGTGCCATCAATGGCACGCGTGCCATTGGTTCGCCTACCTAAAGATACGAAGCATCAAAGTTATAGACTAGGGCCTAGTCTATAACTTTGATGCTTCGTATCTTTGTGAAAAAATATGGGTCCACTATTTTTGGATAATCTAAAAGACGGGTCAATTAAAATTATACTTTTCTGACCCTGTCGTATATATATTACTTAGTAATATTTCTTCTATTTTCCAACAACTCAAATCAGATACTTTTTCTAAACGTCAAAACAAACATTTTCTATAGGATTTGTAAAACATGGCGAGTAAATATAGACTAATGACGTCACAGTTTCTTGGAGTCAAACATCGATCCTAATTATAGTTTTTCTGCAACAACAAATCTAAAATCACATTGAAAATGGATAAAATAATGACAAGTGACATTATTTTGTGACGGTTTATTTTATCTCTTCAAATAATTTATTTTTGATTTGACAGGAAAGTATCCGATTCATTCCACTGATGTGACGATAATGGTGACTGTAAATTTCAGGGTACTTCCTGTTCGGCACGTCGCTGACGCGGTTACAGATGAGGTGCTTCAGCACGAAGCGCGTCGTCATCTGCACGCCTGAATGCGACGACACAGGTAAGGGAACATACCTATACTACGTGACCCTAAGGGGGGGAGAAGGGGGGTCTAGTTCTTTGTCACAAATATCCCTTATATTAAACATCACGCTTTTTCAAGATTCAAATTACAGCACACAGCGTTCATACTTTTTAAAACTTATTGTCACATACGCATTTGATGAAGATTTTTGAGTTTTTTTTTTCACTTTTCATTGGATATGGTAGATATGCACGCACTCTTGACTTCACGCGACAAGCAGACTTATACTAACCAAATATAATTATTTTACTTTTTGTTTGCAAAAGTGCTAACTTAATAATTGTGCAACAGAACAGATTGACTTTCTGACCTATAACCAAAGGTCGGAATTAGGTAGAGTTATATATGTACTTACACTGATTTCATACAGCGAAAGAATAAAGTGGATATGTCTTTATTCCCGCGATAAAGATATATATTATATGTAGTATATATGTTATAGTTTATTTTTCTATATGTACTTATGTAGATATTTATACTTTGTTTACTAAATTATGAATTTCATCACACCAGCCATACATATTTTCTGCTTGGTCTAATGGTTGACCGGGAGAGAATGCCATATGGCATTAGGTCCGCCTCTTGTACATTTTTTTTTTTAAATTGTGCAATAAAGTTTAAATAAATAAATAAATAAAGAGCAGAAAAATCCCGTGATTTCTTATATAAAAAGTTATTTACTTCTACACAATTTAAACCACTGCACGCGCGACGTTGCCAATATGTTAAAACCAAATAAAAAAACTTATGTAAATACTCATAAAAATTGTTGTATGTAATTATCTTTGTTTTAATCGTCTTATCTATCTCTGAGGTTTTTATGGTTATTTATTTGTAATATTGTTGGCAACGTGGGATTGTCCATTAGAAATCCCGGGAAGATCCATATTAATATCAACATTTCGAAGCAAGTACATAAATAACTCTACCTAATTCCGACCTCTGCCTATAACATAACATTCATCGTCCGGATAGCACGTGACAGTAGCGCATGCTTCAACAAATTGGTTCTTGATCGCGGCACGTCTAGCAGCTGCGACAATGTAGCCTAAATACGTACTTATTTGGAACGTATGCCAAATCCCATGCCTTCCAGTAAGCTTGGATTATTCAGCCTTCCTCTCAGCAGTTTACAGAACAGAGTGCGAGTTCCCTCCTGAACCTCAATTGGTTTTATCCTACCATACCTAATACGAGCAAGATTGGGTAGGTACATTAATAGTTATTTATGTAACTATTGTATTATAAAGGGTATTAAAATACGTATTCGTCTCGTGTGATAAAAGTATTTAATGAGTGTTTTAATACCTAATTATGTACAGTTGCATACAAGACTTTACCTGCACCCATAATATGAATCCTCTATATAAGGTTATGAAACCATATGGTGATGTACTTACTTACAGTGTTATTAGAACTCTATGTAAATTCATGGTAAGTTTAATTGCTGAGTATCTAATACAAACAAACTATGTATCGATTATTATAGAATTATTTATTGTTATAATTATTTACATTTTGTATCGTACAATTATTGAAATGCAAGTTATACTAATATTGATCGAAAATGGCGTTAAAATAAGTTGTTTTTAAATTACGGAGCTGCGGTAGTGAAATGCTCGTCAATGACGTTTTTTTTTTTAAATTGATACCATGAATTGAGTAGTGAGAATTTGGCTGTTTGATAATTAAGGAAGGGATCGAGTTCGAGTTGCACAATTAAATTTAGTACAACATTACATATAACATTTGTTTGGATGATGTTATGGGTACTCCTGTACTATTATGTCTTTTAAATGGTCCCGAACACTATTATAAGAATATAGATAATATGATTTCAGAAAAATCTATAGTCTATTGCTGATATAATAGCACATAAGTAGTTATTTCGCTAAAAAGATACTCCTAGCATAGATAGACCTAGAATTTTTTTCTTTAGATCTATTCACCATAGTGCCTATGTAGATGCACTTACATTAAGGTTTTACTCGATCAACACTAAAAAAAGAAAGCACAACTACCAACTTAACAAACAATTGAATTAATACTGGGCGGTTACTTCAAAAGCGCTATGCAAGACGGACGTTACTGCGTACCCGCATTTCAGTGTCTAGCAACATTGAGCATTAATGTATATTATGAAGATAAAGTATATTTTGGTTTGACATAGACATAGGACGTCACTATCGTACAATTAACGTATTATTTTATGAAGTAACCCCTCAGTTCGTATTAAAAACAAAAATATACCGAATAAATTCTTTACTGTCAAAATAAGAAAAACTTTTTCTTTTAAGTCCATAGGTATGTACTTAGTATCTGCCTTACGTAATATGAATATGTTAAATATTTTCTTATTTTTCTTTGTTTATTTTTGTATTTTATTTATTAATACAGTCCTAAAAAAAGTATGGTATGCAACGTTGTATAAGTAGGTCAAAAAAGCGCGAAGGCTCGCATCGTAACCTGCGCCACTCGCATTTTTTGACACGTCTAATACAACTGTTGCATAAAATACTATTACTTGTAGTAAAACAATATAACATTCGTTTGGATGAAATTATGGTTATTTTATTAACCATAATTTAATCTACTGGCACTGGAACTGTTTCAGAAACTTTTATAGAGGATTTATAGCATGGGTGTAGATGAAGAATATTATGAGTTGTCTGATAGGTACGTAAAATATTGTAGCTAGATATTAATGTAGGCTAAACTTTCAGTCATTGGACGCTAACAGTCATTGGACAGAACACAATCAAACCTTTTTTATTAAGGTTGCTTTCAAAACGGAAACACTGCAGCCAAAGAGTATAAAAAGCTATCAGCTGCAAGTGAACAGAACACTAGAAAACTGTAGCTTAGGATGCTAACGTATGGTGTGTGTAGGTATGTTACGTCCTACGGGAGATAAATAAAATGCGTTTTCTTCATTCGACTTTCTGCTAAGGAGATCCTTAGCAGAATGATTTATTTACAATGTTCGGGTTTATATACATCGTTGAGACGAAACAATGGCCTAATACTGTCGTCCTTGTTCCTGTGTTGTGATTGGTTGACGCGGCGCGCGACTGCTCCTGGATCCTGTTCGATTCCCTTATTTGGTAATGACCGACGGCGCGGGCGAGTGCTAGTGTTGATGGCCAAAAATGGATATGTATTTGTAGCTACGCGATGTATGCATGCTGTAGTGTGGATACAAAACCTTATTTATTAAGGTTTTATTGTGTTATGATGTCCAATGACTGTAAGCGTCCAATGACTGGAAGTTTACCCTATCTCTCCTATTATCCTTATCCTAAGACCGCTGCAACACCGAGAAGTGTACGTGGGAGGTCTGCGAAGGCAAACTATGCAAGGAGATGGGCGCCATAGAGCTGCAGCAGGCCGAGACGCCGCTCACAGCGGAGCACTACCCGCAGCGCAAATATTAGTGGTTAGACTCGCAATGTTGGTAGAATAGTTTGGGTCAAAATCAAAATCATATAGGTATTCATCCGTTACCGTCTAGGTAACGATTCAGACTGTAATGGCAACAACGTACTTTCACTATCGAGACACTTCACGTATCACATCGGCGAAATACATATGTACAATTCCCGGCACATAAGTTGAACCAAAATGGCGGTCGTCGGCGCAGGACAAATAATGCGCCGACGACCTCCATTTTGGTGAATATGAACGATTGAAAAGTGAATATGGCTTGGCAGTAAATATGCGCTGCCGGCCGCTGCCATTCCAGTGTGAATCGATATATCCTTGGTATCATCTCTAGCATTTATCTTACATTGTGTATTGAGTATCGACATCAATGTTATATGCTTCGCGTAGAGTTTTGACACCTCTATAGACTAGTACCTACTAGGCTATTCTTTTTAGTGTCTTCGCTTCTTATTAATTTCCGAATAGGTTGTATTGTGGTTGTTTTCAGTCTTCTGTTTTTCTGTTCCTATAACAGTTCATCATTTTATATTTTGTTGTAGTTTGAGTGTTGACTTAGTTGCATTACGTACCATCGTAGAAGAATGGAATAAGTAACTTTCACTAGAAATAAATCATCCTACTAAACAATAAAATCATTATTGTTCGTAGTTTAGTTTTTTTTTAAATATGAATCGTTTTTATGTGACAATATAGAGATAGGCATTTTTATTTCGTTCCAGCCGAAGGTACGACGCCGCCGCTTCTAGATTCAATCTCAGAATCAGATTTCTTCATTTGCCGCACGCGGAACTGCATTCAGCCCTCACACTACTTCCCCGCCGCGGGGAGCTCCAGCGAGCAACCCACCTGCCACTACGGCGCCAAGAGCTGCCCTTCAAGAGTAGCTCGAGGGAGAAAAGTAGAAGCTGCCGCAAGCACCTCTCAGGAAAGCGAAAAGGAAGATACCCCCAGCGTGGAAGACGTACAACTCCTACGCACGGAAAGACAAGTTTGTTGCAAAGAGAAACCCAAATCTAGTCAGGACACAACTGTGGTGGTTCACGAGCCATGCTGCAAGACAGAGACGCAAGAGTCGCCAGAGAGAGAGGAAAGTCCGCAGATCACGTGCTGTCACGCCAAAGTGCCTTCAGAAAGTCAGGAGCAAATCGCGTAGCTGCACGTAGCTCTAATCGTGGAATTGACTGAGTTTTGATAGCCGGTACACTGGTGTTACATGAAGCTAGTTTGTGAGCACTAAGTGTTGACTCCACTTGTGTGTACACGGTTTTAGGACAACAAAATGAAGTGGGGAATAAGTTGATTAAAAGTACGATAGATTGACTTGCTCATACAGAACCGCTAGTTTTAGTTATAAATTATATTTTTATTACATATCACTATTTTTAGATAGACTCATCGAATTTATTTTTAGTTAATTGGCAGTGTATTTTAAGTGCTATTGTATTTTTTACTTGCCATACCACGTTATTTTTGACCATATGTGCCTGTTGCACTGGAGTATCGATTGGCTCAATGTTTCTGAATTCCTAAGAAATTGGAAAGTTTCATGCTCTACAGTTTGTATACGTATGGCAGATAGTAATAACACTATTGATAATAATAATAATAATAAACCATTTATTTCAGGCAACGAAATGAACATTTACATTGATGTAAATTGCGTATTATAAAAAAGTATACAAACGCATATATATTTATTTTTATTGATACAAATTCGTGTATTTGTGAATGACTTAAGTTTGTAGTTACGTAATAAGTTTATGATTGTGTTCAATGTTTCTTTTTGTTAGTTCACCATAACTTTTAGAAGATATATCCAGTACCTGCTAGGGCAAGTGCCTTAAACTTGAGTTGCCAAATACGTAGAACGAATTGTTGACTAAATTATTTCCAGCCACTATGGTTAAGATTGTTGTAATAAACTTATGACAGTATTTGTTATATTTTTTTCCAAACCTAAATTGTTAGCTATGACATGCCATCAATGTGTTAAGCCTGGTTTACATATGTGACAAGTGCGAGTGACAAGTAGGTGTTCACACGCACTGACTGCATTACTGCTATCCACTTGCCACTTGTCACTCGTACTTGCCACTTGTCAATATGTAAACCGGGCTTGAAGTATAGCTTCAAGCCAAAAAGAAATACATAAAGAAAAGTAAAAACTTCATAACAGCCTTGTGGAAAAGATACATGTCCATTTGTTTAGGTATTCAAAAGAATGTAAACAATCTTGACATGTCTTTTATTGAAACATACACTTAATAAATCAATACCTTTGCAAATTACAAATTGTTTATTTTTTAAATTATAAATGACATATTTTCTTTTCAATATCTAAACAAATGGACTATACTCCGTTGACACAAAAATTAAGAGGGATGGAAATTTTGAAATTTCGTTTATGCACTTTACCAAAAACGCTTCAGCCTAGACCATCTAACATCACAACCTTGTTAGAACTTTATTCGGCAACTTTAATCCGCTATTTTCCAACAAGTCAAATCAGATACTTTTTTCTAAACGTCAAAACAAATATTTTCTATAAGATTTGTATGAAATACAGGCAAATGACGTCATAGTTTCTTGGAGTCAAATAGCGCTCTTATCAGGTTTTTTTTTTCAAAAATAAATCTAAGATCACGTTTAGATTGACATGTTCATAGACAAGTGACATTGTTTTGCGACGTTTTATTTTCTTATCAGTACAAAATAATTTATTTATGACTCAGGTAAAAATAATATGTACCATGTCAAAGTTTAATTGAACATTATAATTCATTGAATTGAACCATTAGATAGCTTAATTTACACGCGGCAGCGATGCGTCAAATACGCCGCTATCGCGTCTTCCGCTAGAAGACGAATTCGCCTCGTGACGGTCGTGACTGTGTGGCTGTACGGATGGAGTCGCCGGTGGCAACTCGCGCCGGTTCGCTGGACTTCGGCACTATTCGCGCGCGGTGCTGGCGACTTTGCGAGAATTCTCCACTTGATGCGATTGACCTCAAATTTATTTTTAAACATTATACAATTGACATAAAGTTCGATTTCGTGGCAAAAAGTTGCTTCGCCTCGATGCTGCGACAGTGTAAATTGAGCCTTAGCATGGCAACGGCTTATATCAAGCGCCGTCATCTATCATTGAGAGCGGCATTAGTCCGACGCGCGAAATCACTTTCTGAGTTTATCAATGCTACGGGGACTGAACTTGAATAGTAAGAACATTTGTTTAAAAGAAAGAATAATGTATCAATATATTTATTTATCAATATAATAGAACATTAAATGAATGATATTAAAATAATGGCTTATCCTAGCTTACACTACGTTTGTTACACATAATCACAAGAACGGTGGGCGCGGCTTCGCTCTGCGCTGAGATTCCCAGATGTAACTGACGGCCCATTTAGACTGTGCTAGTTTCTTGAATCGTGCAATAAAAGATCTGTATGGCTGGCTTCTCGTTTAGATCATCCAAGTTATGTATTGCATCAATTTAATGGAGAATGTTAATAGGTATGTAGATTGCTTGTAACGACTATAGCTTGTGTGTATACAGATATAAAATTTTTCGTTTCATTCAAAAAGACCAAGAAGTTATGATTTTACAGGCATTTGAAATTCTCATAAAAAATGTAGGCCTGCGTTCAGCGTGTGCCGTCACATTCCAACGCCCCGCTCCGCTCGCGCCTCGCTCGCACGTCGCACTAGCCGGCCGACGGTACAATGTGACGTCACCGCATCAAACGCCAGCCCAGTAGAATCTCGCGTCGCGCACTCATTTTAAAATTCCATATCTCTAAAACTAAATGAGATATATTATTCAAGATATATATTCCAAATATATTTTTCACAGATATTTTTTATTTTCACGATGAGCTAAAAACCGAAATTAGTGAGCATTCTTCATTCACTCTTTATTGTATGCAACAGGCAAGTAACTTGCACCGTCCAAATGGGCCTTAAGGATCTAACTGAAACAGGCGATAAAAGAAAGTGTTTTGTGCGAGTTCTAAACAATTGGAATATATTTCCCGTTTTCTTTGTTAGAGATAGCTTGCCTTTTAAGGCGTATGCTGCTCACACTGGCCTTGCTTCCACGACCCCGTTTTAAAGCAGTTTTATTCCAAAACAATTTTTCCCAAGAAACAATTTTTGATGCGAATATTTTTATTATAATTTTGTTTCATATGGAATATTCATTTTTCAGAGCGAAATTTTATAAAAAGGCTAGACCATTGTACAAATTTCACCCTACAAGAAATATATGGTGACTGAAAATCATGGCGTAGCAATAGTTAAGAGCGGCCTTCCCGTCTTACTTTTCATACAAACGCTCGTACGTGATTATGGCGTTGTATCTGATCTTTCTTGAAAACTTTTGAACTCACAGGTATCTTGGGCGCTATTTCTAGGTTTCTATCGAAAAAAAAAATTGAAATTTAGAAAAACAAAGTCAGTATAAGCCTCCAAAAATCTGCTTTTTTGCACAAATTTTACCTGAACTTCGACTGTTCATAATGTACTCATAAATTGTATAAGTAAAGAAAATATTTCGATACAAACCTTGCAAATTTAATGAAAATTTTGAATACGAAACATTTATTTCACATACTTGTAAGGCTTACTGAAAAACACGTATCTCCTGAAACAAGTTTTATGAAATTTACGCACCCTATGAATAGTTAAAATTCGTTCAATGGATAGTTAATAATAATACTAATTTCATTTAATAGAATGCAAACTATGTCCTTAGGCGCTATCTCTCTCTTTTTGGTTTGCCTCTTTTTCTAGCATAGCCCCGGATGAAACACCAAGCTTTTCAAACTATGCTCGCGTTGAAAACAGAGCGGCCGGGAAGGGCCGCCTTAATAACTTCAAACATTAACAACTCGCACTCAACAACATTATAATTAACAAAGTTTTCGCCACACGGCATATCACAAAGAAGTACCTAGTACATTCAATTCGGGTCAATAAACTTATGAATACTATAATAATTATATACGGTGAACTACAGTCAAAGCCGCACCCTCAACTGCGAGGTTCGTATCAACTATCAACAATAAAGTTAAATAAATATGGCCGTTGCTGTCTCATAACCCGACGGTGCGGGATTCTAAAATTCTTATGAGTAAAAAGAGTTTGTACCCAATGGAGTATGCGTATATTGCACCGATCCATGTATATTGCATCAACTATGGGGAACCACAGACACTTTAAACATGGCCTATCACGGCGCATGTCATACTATTCCCCAGGGGATCGGGCTAGGGGATCCTAGTCGACCATCTCTCTTAGATTCACCATGGAACCTTATCCCTTAAAAGGGCAATTGTAAAATACTTCCCACATGAAATTAAACTTTATGCCCTTGACAAGTTCAAAACCAATGAAAAAAATATACCTACGATGCCCTATAAAGGTTGAACAAGTCGAAACTTTTTCTATACAAACGGAGGGGATTTCTTCCACTTTTTATTTTAACATGATATCGTTTTGTCTCATTATACATTTTGTCTGTATGGATACAGAATAGTAATATAAAAATCCATCAAAAAGTTATAAGCCATCAAGATTCGTTTTTTTTTTTGCTTATATTAACGTTACTTTCGGCGTAAATAAGTAATAAAAGAACTGTAAAATCGCCAAAACAAAGTCCGTATCGACACAGCTTAATTATCGAAGATTTTTAAAAACTTAATTTGTAATTGATTAATGTAGTAGTTTTTGCATAAAACCCCTTTTCCTGAAGGACTTTACGTATACTTTGACGCGCTTGGTTTACCACGAATTATCGTGCATTTCACCTCACTGCTTCGCCCGAACACAATGTAAGGTGAGACAGCATGCTTTTAGGCCGCGCCCACCTTTGATTTCGAACCCGCGACTAATTCAACCTTAAGGGTTATATCTAAAACAAACAGTCTACGTTTTTACACTTGTCTGGGTCATGTATCATGTATACGCTGACCCGAACACATAGTGTTACTACAATGTAACAAGTACTGTCTTCGTTTAAACCATTATTATATACATAACCACCTAAAACATAATGACACTGATAAATCACAAAGTGACAAAGTAATCGGTTAATGAAGTCAACTTATTTTGATGGGATTATGATTTAAACCTTAATTGAGTCTACGTTTTATAATAAAACTAACAAAACTCTTGCGCCTTTCCATTACTGGATGTTGGCTGTCAAATTCCCAATATACAGACAGACTAATGAAAATGTTAATTTTTTTTTTCGAAAACTCGAGCAGTGTCCATTGGGTAGAAGCTCTTTGTTCTTATTTCAACATTTAGGGGGTTAGAAAGCAAACACTGGAATGAAAAGGAAGGGTTACAATAAACGTAAGAAAGGAAGACAAGCCCCGTGGACTACGGGGCGCTCCGGTGAAAAAACCCTCGCGCTAACCTTAACATTCGAAAGTTCAAGGCGTTGTTCTAACATAACACCATTTATAAACATCGTAAAACCAGATCATCTACTAATCAGTTACTAGTAAAACTCTATAAAAAGCAGGACCTTTAGCATAATAAACATCTGTCCAATATAATCAATGTTCAATTAACTGATTTCATACCCCTTCGATCTTCAAGGGCTCGATGTGAACCTCAATCGATTGTAAATCTTATTAACTCGTTTTAGAGTCTATTTTTGTATAAACGCATCCACCGCTTAAAGGCTGACATGCGCATTACCGTTGTCCATCACAAACGGCCATCTTTGTCGTGAATAAAATATGGCGATAGAAAATGGCTGACAACGCGATCGATTAGTAATCAAATCAGTTTTAATTAACTTTTCTCATTTCACTGAATCATAATGATTTAACTACCAGGCTTACTAATTTTAGTAAACAATCACTTGATAAACGAAAGAAATTATAACAATCAAAATTTTTCTTAATATCGAGATAAATCCGGTTACGCTTTAATGTGTCATTAGGACAACGCCTTAGGCTGTCTGCACTCGCGATGCGCACGCATGCAAGCAGCCCGATAATCACAGACATTTTAAACCTCACTCGTAGAAAAATAAAATAACCAAACTATAACATTAATTTACCTATTTGTAACATTAACATTAGAGTGCAAAATGTAATCGAAACCTTATTTATTATGTATAGAATACATTTGTCAAATTCTCCACGCATATACTTAGGTTAGGACGTACCTTATAGAAAGCAAAATGGGGATGTACAATATAGTATGGTAAACAATGGCAAATTATAGTTTCCTTTCCACTCAAACTGTGTTAAAATTCAAATATATCATTATTATCATAGGATATTTATAATATCTCTTAAAAATCGTCAGTTTGTTTTGTTGCACAATGACGTTGACGAATGTTGACGTCAAACTTCTGTTATACAGATAACCAACAGATTTCAGAAAAGTTTATCAGTATAATACTAATCTACTTTGTTTGTAGGGTATTGTCGTTAAGGGGCTACATGAATTTTTCGGGGTCCAGTGCTGCCCCCATTTGAAATAAATCATTTGAAAAGAAACGGAGATATCATTTAAAATTTGGTCTTGATCAGACCCTGGATAACCCTTCAAACTATTTTATAAACTACTGTTTACAGTTTAAAGTGAGAACGTGAAGCTTTTCTACGCACAATTGCGAAAAACGGCCACTTTTGGCGTATGTGCGTAGAAAAGCTTCATGTTCTCACTACAAACAGTAAACAGTAGTTCATAAAATAGTTTGAAGGGTTATCCAGGGTCTGATCAAGACCAAATTTTAAACGATATCTCCGTTTCTTTTCAAATGATTTATTTCAAATGGGAGCAGCACTGGACCCCGAAAAATTCATGTAGCCCCTTAACTGTCTGTCTCTGTCTTACGTTTCACGTGTAAGATGGGCGAATAAAGATGGGGCAAGTCCCATTTGAGACTGTCGAAGGCCCTTGTTATGCTTTGTTCCGATCACAATTGACAACATTTCAAAAATTTTATATTCATATTTTATATTTTTTCCTTAAAGAACTTCTAAAAAAGGACATACGTATTTTTTCTTTTTCATTTCTATTCATTATTTCTCCTAAAATTAAATTGTTTAAAATCTCTCCATTCTAAAAGAGCGTAAGTACAAGAGTTAGGATGTAACGAGTTTACATCTTTGCCATACACTATAATTAAAAATTAAAACTTTTACTGACGTCTATAGAGTTGTGTTTTGTAGCAGTAAGATATCGATATCGATACAAAAACTTACGTATCGTAAAATAGGGTTACTTTGATTCATTTAAAAATTCAAACGCTTCTATCTCAGCTATTTTTGGCATAAAAATATTATATTGACGACTTGGTTTGTGGAAAACAAATGGCATAAAAAATTACGCTTGTAATACTCGACAAAAAAAAAATTGCCCTATCATCTCTATACTTGAAATGGGGTTTTTGTGTAACCCACGTTTTTTAACGGATTCTCATAGTCGCCCCTTACAGGAATTTAGAAAAATATAAATAAATATGCGTTTAGAAATTTGAAAGATTTAATTAAAAAACCAAAAAAAAGCTATCATAAATGTCACCTTGTGTTTTGAAAGTCGCCCTATTTTAGGGTAGCATTTTTCCTTACTTCATTTTTTTTATAGTTTTTAAGACCTGGATGTCAATATTATTTTTATTTAACATGAAATATCAATCATATAAAGGAAATATTAGCATTTCGTCACCAAACTATGTAAACATTTGAATGCATGTGTATTTTTTCCAATCCTAATTCTACTTTACTGAAAGAACTATCGATATTAGATGGTCTTCCTATCGAACTGATACTTCTATAGACAACACTAGTATTATCTCTCTCTCTCACTCGTGATGTCAGTTGTCAGATTGACGCACGTGTCAATTGACAGCTGACAGCTTGACATAATTTTTTCACTTTTAGATGTTCAAGCAAAGGCGTAACCTGTTAAATGCCTATATCCTTGTACTTTTGAGTTTTTTTCATTTATCTCTAAAAATATAACTCAAAAAATCTGAAAAAATATTTTACGTGTTCAGAATCGCCAAATCTCGAAATGATTCTCGAATTTTCATACCTTTTAGAAAATTAAATGTTGTCAATTGGCATTCTTTCCCCATCTGACGTTAACAGTTAACAAAAAAAAACTCACAAGAATTATGGGTATACTTTGTACATTTCTAGCGCAGTTTAAGTGGAAAGGCAACCAAAGCAACTTATATGAAGTAAAGCTAACATAATATATCTGTGGGTGGTTGGTGCTGGCCACATGTTTTTTGACAATTTGGTGACCATCAACTAAGTGATGTACACATACCTTTATTTACATATCGGATATCCGTCCAGTTATTTTACTTTTTGGCAGATAAATTCCAAAACCAATTTTAATGCACTAGTAATACAGTTTATATTACAATGTACTATGTCAGGCCTGTGTCACTCCCCGTCTAGGTATCGAAAATATACCCACAATATTACTAGGCGCGCGGCGACCACTTCGAAGGGGAAAATTCCGTTACATTAATCGTTTGTCCAGAGTAATAAGAATGAAATTGGCTTGCAATGGATGTATAGGTATCTAAACGAAGAAATGAGGAGTTCTGACGCGAGCTAAATTAAACCATACCCTTTACCACATAAAGTAGATATTTCTTTGAATTTCTTTTTGAAGGCTTCTGTACGTGAATACTATTAAAGTACTTATTCTGTGACTCTGTGCCCTAAACCTCAAAACAATTTGAGTTTCAAAATAAACACAAAAGTTACGTCATAATATCGTTAAGTTCTAGGAATATAAACATTATTATTATTATTTATTTATTAAAACTTGATTGTTCCACATAACAAATTCGCTATTTTTTACAATAACTCAAATCAGGTACTTTTATCTAAACGTCAAAACAAACATTTTCTATGGGATTTGCATGAAATGTAGACTAATGACAGTTTCTTGTAGTCAAATAACGCTCTTAAAATCAGTTTTTCAGAAATGGTCATTACTAGAAGTAGTCAAACCCAGAATTAGACAAATCCCGAAATGGACATTATGAGAAGTGGTCCCTGACCGCCAAAGCCATTTGAAATTTAAAATACTAACTACAAAATACCTCAACGTCAGGTATTTGAAATAAGATTTCCAAAATTACCTATCCAAAGCATTAACATTTAAGGTAAAATAACTGGATGGAAAGTCTACAATTTAGTCAACTACGTGAGAAAGGGACAACGTTATATAAAAGTCACATTATAAACGTTTCATGTGAAAAATAAAGGGTCGCGTATTAGGGTTGGATCTTACTAATCAGTACGGAACAGCACATGTCTATGCTGCTATCCTTTGCTGTGTAACAATGTTACAATAAACCTCATCCTTCATGTCCCCGTTTACCTCCTTTCTCCATTTCATACTGTCCACCTTTCTAAAAATAATTTAAAGTCAAATTAATTTTCTACCATCTCTCGAGCTGATTACATTTCCTAACTTATGTATCAGTATTGTAAATTTAAAATAAATAAAATAACTCTCTGCTTTTTTATTGTGCTATTTCTCTCAAGCTCTCCACTACTTACCTTACCTACCTTTTTATGAGGAAACACTAGCTGCGCACGAGCTGGGGCAGTTGCCTCCTACAACTGTCGCTCAGAACCGTCATTTGCCAGAGCGTGAGAGAGCGACGGAACGCTATAGAACCGCAGTGGCATATAGGATAGCAGCATAGAAAAGTCCTGTCCCATGCTGTCAAGTGAGATCCAACCTTTATACAGTTCTGGCCACGACATATTAAAAAACTTTAAGGGTTTATTCTGAGCTATTTGGATCCCCCAGGGTGTCAACTGAAAACAGTATTTCACATAATTCTTATCTATTTCTATTTTCAGCTTACACTGTAAAAAACACATAAACCCCTTCAAAATCTGTAGTATATTAAAAAGTTAGAAATAAAATCACAGTCTCATATATATTTCTATATAATATGTCCAACTCGTCGCCAGAACTGATATTCATTGAAAAAGTATCCTTATGTCTTACGTAGCATCAATTAGAATCGGTTGATCAAATACTGTGTCGATCAGGCAATTCTTACGAGGCATTCTGTGTATTCAACGCTATTTATATTTAGAGGTCCCAATATAATTTATTATTTCCTATAAGAAGCAAATGCAAAATTTTAGGTCAAACAATAAATATTATCTATTCAATACGCCGAAAAGAAATTTAGAAAAAACTAAACAAAAAAATTTTAATACTTTAACAAAATTTTAACAGAAATGATTCTTTGAACATAAAACTTTAGAAAGCCAATATTAAAAGTCATTAACAAGTAGGTGTAGAAAACATTGTTTTGAAATGCATTCTAGAATCTTCTATTCGTTTCTCTAAACAGCTAAGAAAATGTTAATAAATCATTGGCTGTTTTGAAAAGCATTAACCTGCTTCTGCAGTGAGGTGAAAGAAATGATTTGACATTACCTGGCTGTTCACAGAAACGCACTGCCATCTCCGTGGCAGTGTTTCCAACATTCCTCAATCGACCTCCCCGTTCCGTTCAAACCATGAGTTCCCAGTACGGCATCACCATGCCATTCTCGCCCCTCAGTCCCTGTGGCCTGATGAAGTTCATCTCTATGCTCTTGAACCTTTTCTTCAGCTCGGCGTCGAATAGCTGTTGGAAGAAAACTATTATTAATATTCGTAAAAAGTAAGAGAATAATTTTAAATGGTTGAAAGTTTTTTTTTATTTCATTATTATGATGTGACAACTCAGTACCACGAAAAAAAATAATTAAGCACAACTGCACTCAATCCCGACAATATATTTTGACGCAAATTAAGACCGTTATATTATGTAAATCGAACTTAAGTTTATTCTTGCTTCTTTTGAAGATACCGCCATCGATGGTAAAGTATCAGAATTTTTTCGTAAAGTTGTACTATTAACAATATTGCAAAACATCGTAAGTACTTTTTAGCAAAATAAATCTTATTTATATGGCTCAAAGGTCATTATTGAAATAAATAAAAACGACAAATTAATCGAATTATATGTATGTAATGCAAATTAGTGGTTTATTTGTACGAGAGAGTACGGTTCCGCGGTTCACGTGTCACGTGCGGGCAGAAGTGCGTCGCGACGCTTCTATACATTTTGTATAAAAAGACGCGGAGGAGACATGTCTGCGCTTCGTCAGCGTCTTACGTTTTTTCTGTGTCCAGCGCCTTAGGTGACAACGGTTTCGATACAAATTATGTCAAGTAGCACTTCCACCAGTTTTTTCTCTTCTGTGGGTAAATTTGTGTGAGTGTGGGAACAACGGTACCGATACAAACTTTGTCAAGTAGCACTTCCACCAGAATTTTCTCTTCTGTGGGTAAATTTGTGTGAGTGTGGCGACAACGGTACCGATACAAACTTTGTCAAGTAGCACTTCCACCAGTTTTTTCTCTTCCGTGGGTAAATTTGTGTGAGTGTGGCGACAACGGTACCGATACAAACTTTGTCAAGTAGCACTTCCACTTGTTTTTTCTCTTCTGCGGGTACATTCGCATGAGTGTGGCGAAAACGGTACCGAAACAAACTTTGTCAACTAGCACTTCCACCATATTTCTCACCGTACCTTGTCATCGGTGTCGGGCAGCACGGCGGGCTGCACGCGCTCGCTGCCGGCTCGCAGCACGCTCGCGGCAGCGTTGGCCACGTGCGGGCAGAAGTGCGCGCGCAGCGCCGCCACCTCCCACAGCGACGAGCCCAGCGCTCGCGCGCTCATGCACTGCGTCTCCTCCATCACATACGGGTCGTTGGACACTGCAACGAGAATGACATTTTAAAAACTAATACACGACTACGGAAGCCACATATTGCTAACAATGTACAATATGTAACAAAAACCATGTCCGATCCTTGTAGGAACAAATCAGACCGTCAAAATGAACAACTTTTCCTATGGGACCAATGCTTGAAACTCGAAGAAAAAATTGTCATTTTTCTACAAATTGCTAAGCCGGCCGAACACTTTTGTATGAAAATGTCGATTTTTTTCTTCGAGTTTCAAGCATTGGTCCCATAGGAAAAGTTGTTCATATTGGCGGTCTGAATTGCTCCTACAAGGATCGGACAGGGTTTTTGTTACATATTATATATATTTTTGTAATTTACTAATCAAGACCTTTCATTTGATACCACACTCGATACCGAAACAAAAAAAAATGTTTTGCCTCTCACTTTTTTCCAAGTACAAGTCTAACTCGCGCAAGAAGACTTCCGCACCATTAGCTATGAAAAATCACGTTTTTCTTAAATAAATATTTAAGAAAAACGTGATTTTTCATAATTAGGTAGGGGAAAAAGTCTTTTCGCATATAGTATGTATGAGCTATAACGGTCTCTTCAGAATTCTTTAGGCAGTGTCAGGTTAACATCACGAGAAGACTGCCAAAACTACTTGACGCAGTTTTTAGATCAGAAGCCCCAAAATTTCTACAGCAATGGGATCATGTCCCTACCTATAAGATGGCAAAAAGTTATCGAACAAAATGGTACCTACATACTTTAGTTAAATGTAAATAAACTATATTAAAAAATGTTTTGAATTTTCATATAAAATGCGAAAACACTTTTTCCCCAACCTATTATTTTATTGTTTTAGTATTGTTGTTATAGCGGTAACAGAAATAGATCATCTGTAAAAATTTCAGCTGTTTACCTATTAGAATAGGGGTGACGACAGTGTTAGAAAAGTGCAATTGTAATTAGTCCGTCTATTAGATTATCCAAAAATAATGGACCCATATTTTTCAGTTAGCCAAAAAAGGAAAAATTCGAAAATATACGGAGCGTCAAAGATTCGTTGTGGGGGCTTGCGCCGTCTCCTCTATGTAAAAATCATACGTAGCCGTGACGTCATGCGAAATTTCAATGCGCTGTATCTCTGTCAGTTTTTGTTTCTCAGAGAAAAGAAAAATTAGTGTGCAATACTTTTTAATAATCTTACCAATGGACAAAAGTATTTTTCCATTCGTCACATACAGCAAAGTTTTAGTAATAGGGTCCCGTTTTGACCCTTTAGGTATGGAACCCAAAAAACGAATTCCTGGAGCCACATACGGCTAACAATGTATACAGTTTAGAAATGAACTGATTAAGACCTTTCATTTCACACCCCAATCGACATAGAAAAAAAAATTTTACTCTTTTGCATACAATTTGTCATTCACCCGAACAATAATGAATATTAATAGATAATGAATCGATTGACATATCATTTGTAAAAATTGGACAAACGATCCGAATGCTACTGTGCAACAGTCATACATACATACACTGCACTGGTAAAAAATATACTTTGACATTTGTGACTCTTGTTGTTAACCCTTTCACCGCGAGATTTTATATCAGTTGTCGTGCCCCCAGCGCGAGGGGTGTTAAATCTAAAATAATTACAATTAAAATAACCTACTTCAGTTATGTGCAATACGAGCGTTTTTTTTGTCGGAAATATCCGACGCTCGCGGAATGGGCACGACAATGTTTGTCGGATAAATCCGACGTTCGCGATGAAAGGGTTAAATATTTACCCAAATACGCCAGAAAGAGATTTATGTTTTCCAAGTCTATATACACATAATATTTGTGTATTTCGCTCTGCAGCCCAAACGGCATGATGAAATTAAATTTGAGAAGTGTCATTTGATAAGTGAAACTGGAAAAACAATTAGAACAAAAAAGAAAATGGCGGATTTTTGACACCAAATTATGTCTTCAAATTTTTTGGTTGCTTGTTTGTTGTTTGTATAACTTTATTGTACACACATAAATACAAATTAAGAGTAAAAGCACAGTACAGAAGTGGACTTATCCTAGGTACGGATCTCTTCCAGTTTCATCAATTTTTTTAAATTAATAACCTGTCGAGCTGTGTATCAAATGAAGGATGTTATACACTTAAGAATTACATAAAAATACACAATTTAAATGTTAGTACTGTTGTTTTATTATGCAGTCCGATATTTCTTTACTTTTATTAATAATTACTTGTTCTGATTGGCTGAGTAGGCAACTCACAAACAAGTAAAAAAACTACTGTCAATGCCTTTTGTTAGCAAACATAATATCTGCTTATCCTTCCATATAAGATTTAGGAACATGTCACTATACTCACTGATAGCTGGCGTGTCTTCGTAGCAGATCATGCGTTTGAGCCCCGGGTGCCTGAGCAGCAGGTTGGCCACCAGCTGCAGAAGGCCACTCGCGTCCTCGGGGGGAGCCACCAGTGCCAGCCGCGACAGCCGCTTGGCAAATGCTGCCACGAGGCCCTCTGGCAAATGTCTGTATAAAAAATATATTTAAAAAAATAAAACATCACAAAATAATGTCACTTGTCATTGATCATAATCATATCCATTTTCAACGTGAGTTTGGATTTATTATTGCAGAAAAACTGATATTATAAGAGCACTGTTTGACTCCAAGAAGCTATGAATTTCATATGAGTCCCAACGAAAATGTTTATTTAAAAAAACCGGCTAAGTGAAAGTCGGGCTCGCGTACAAAGGGTTCCGTACCCTTATCTGTACAAAATCACGTTTGTTGTATAGGAGCCCCACTTAAATATTACTTTTGATACGTTTTTAGTATTAGCTATCCTGGTTCAATAGATACAGGTGACAGACAGACGGACGGACAGTGGAGTCTTAGTAACAGGGTCCCGTTTACTTTGGGTATGGATCGCTTAAAAGTATCTGATTTGAATTGTTGAAAAGTAGCCAAATGCGCAGTAACAATAGAGATGGACTCACGTGGAGCTGAGGAACACGTCCGCGAGGTGCAGCAGCCGCCGCTTGTAGCGCGTCGCGAACATCTCCGGCTCGAACATGCCGTACAGCCGGTCGTACATGTCCGGGTAGTCGATGTTGTGCCGCCGCACCAGCTCCAGCACGCCTTGCAGCGCCAGCATGCTTATTGGACCGCCTGGGAACATGTTAACACCCTTCATGAAAATTCACCACTTCATAGTTTTTTTTTTCATGGGAATGAATGTAGATTGCTCACAAATTTTTGTTTTTCATCATCATCAGGTCTTTTTGTCTCCACTGCAAGAGCACGACCCTCTCTATACTACCAGAGTCATACTTAGCCAGAGCAGCCAGAGGACATGGCCTTCACTCTCCTCGCTGGCCAGACGGGTTGGAGAGGTCTCATTGATGTTTATAAGCTTTGTTAAGCTTGTATTCCCTAAGTCGCCTTCTACGACATCCACGGGAGGACTTGGTGTGGCCCTATTCTATTCTGCCGAAAGCACACGGCTTCATTTTCTGTTGAAAATAATAAAAAAAACTGTTAGGAAAAAATATATTTTGATATCTCGTTTAGTTTCCGAGATATGAAATTTTAAAAGGCGTGCGCGACGCGAGATTCTATTTGATGCGGTGACGTCACATTCCACCAGCGGCCGACTAGTGTGACCTGCGAGCGAGGCGCGAACTTGTATGGACGGTAATTCTTAAATGTTTAGATGCATAGAATTCGTGTCGCTCGACAGTAAAAATACGGAATGGAGCGCAGATGAAAAAGTTTTGTCTGATTGTGACAGCCGCGATCTGTCATGTCGCGATGTGAGTGAAGTGCGCCGCGTCGCCCATCTGCTCTAACGTTCGTGCGAGCGGCGCCGTCTGGTTGTCGCTGGTGCGTCGACGTTGCCAGCAACAGCTGGTTCTTTTGAACTCACCGACGTCGAGACTGTCGCACAGCATGTCGGTGGCGAGGTGCGGCTTGCTCAGCAGTGGCATGAGCCGCTCGACCATGAGCGGCCACTGGCACGCGAAGCTATATACAATTACTCGTAACTCACCGACGTCGAGACTGTCGCACAGCATGTCGGTGGCAAGGTGCGGCTTGCTCAGCAGCGGCATGAGCCGCTCGACCATGAGCGGCCACTGGCACGCGAAGCTATATACAATTACTCGTAACTCACCGACGTCGAGACTGTCGCACAGCGTGTCGGTGGCAAGGTGCGGCTTGCTCAGCAGTGGCATGAGCCGCTCGACCATGAGCGGCCACTGGCACGCGAAGCTATATACAATTACTCGTAACTCACCGACGTCGAGACTGTCGCACAGCGTGTCGGTGGCAAGGTGCGGCTTGCTCAGCAGTGGCATGAGCCGCTCGACCATGAGCGGCCACTGGCACGCGAAGCTATATACAATTACTCGTAACTCACCGACGTCGAGACTGTCGGACAGCATGTCGGTGGCGAGGTGCGGCTTGGTCAGCAGCGGCATGAGCCGCTCGACCATGAGTGGCCACTGGAACGCGAAGCTATATACAATTACTCGTAACTCACCGACGTCGAGACTGTCGCACAGCATGTCGGTGGCGAGGTGCGGCTTGCTCGACCATGAGTGGCCACTGGCACGCGAAGCTATATACAATTACTCGTAACTCACCGACGTCGAGACTGTCGCACAGCATGTCGGTGGCGAGGTGCGGCTTGGTCAGCAGCGGCATGAGCCGCTCGACCATGAGTGGCCACTGGCACGCGAAGCTATATACAATTACTCGTAACTCACCGACGTCGAGACTGTCGCACAGCATGTCGGTGGCGAGGTGCGGCTTGCTCGACCATGAGTGGCCACTGGCACGCGAAGCTATATACAATTACTCGTAACTCACCGACGTCGAGACTGTCGCACAGCATGTCGGTGGCGAGGTGCGGCTTGCTCGACCATGAGTGGCCACTGGCACGCGAAGCTATATACAATTACTCGTAACTCACCGACGTCGAGACTGTCGCACAGCATGTCGGTGGCGAGGTGCGGCTTGCTCAGCAGCGGCATGAGCCGCTCGACCAGCAGCAGCAGCGCGCGCCGGTGCGTGCGCGGCTCGCACATGAGCGGCCACTGGCACGCGAAGCTCCAGCAGCGGTTCGCGTACCGCCGGCACACGCCCGCGTTCCACGGGAACGGTGGTTTGTCTGTTGGAATGATAAATTTTCATGTTCTATAACTTGGAGATAGCGAGTCCTAGTGACCCATACTTACAGGCTTCGGAAACCTAGCGTGGGCACCAGTCCTACGCAAACACATTTTTAAATTGATTAAGTCTTTTTCGTGTACATATTCGTTGTATGAAATCGTAACTATTTTTTGGAGGAAATAAATAAATTTTATTATTATTTTTATTGTTTATTTAATATAACATTTGAACATAGAATATGAAAATTCAAAACATTTTTTAATATAGTTTATTTACATTTAACTAAAGTATGTAGGTACCATTTTGTTCGATAACTTTTTGCCATCTTATAGGTAGGGACATGATCCCATTGCTATAGAAATTTTGGGGCTTCTGTTAAAATTTAAACTTTTTAATGATACCAAAACCAGCCAGGTACAAATAGTATAGCCAAAGTGGTTTTATTACAAGTTCATACATACTATATGCGAAAAGACTTTTTCCCCAACGTAATACATAAAAAATTATATATTCTGACAAATTGATAACCTCCTTTTTGGAAGTCGGTTAACTATAGTGCGTTTGTTTAGTTATATAAAAGAATGTTAACAATCTTGACATGTCTTTTTATTGAAATATACACTTTATAAATCAATACCTTCGCAAATTACAAAGTATTTATTACGTAAATTATAAATTACGTAATTTATTTGTAATTTGCAAAGGCGTTGATTTATAGAGTGTATATTTCACTAAAAAGACATCAATGTCAAGATTGTTTACATTCTTTTAAATACCTAAACAAATAGACTATGGATACAGAACATGCTTACCATCAGTGCCACACAGCAGTTTCTCCTCTTTCTCGTCATAATCCCGCTCTCTGACCTTGATCTTGGCTTCAAGTGGAATTTCTAGAGCGAGCAGTTTGTCCAGCAGTTCCAAGTAGTTCTGCATGAATGTAGCATTTGGCGATCTGGAAATAAAATTGAATGCTTTAACCCATTAAGTCGCTCTTTATTTTTAATTTTAAAGCTCAATAACTATTACACACAGATTAAAAAGAAACGGCCCACTAACATTAGTGGGCCGTTTCTTTTTAATCTGTGTTATGGGCAGTCCCATGTTAAATTAAGTGATGCAATATTGCGAAGCCCACTAACTTATATTTTGACCTTTACTTAAATTTACTGCACACAATGTCAATGCATTTACTGACCAGTTTGTCTTTGGGACATGTCGAGGATCAATCGGCTATTTTTTTTTTATTATGCAAGGTGTAGGCTACACATCCTTTTTCCACATTCCTACTTTGACGTGTATCTATACAACGAGGCGCCCTCTATGCGCCACAATCCACAAGACAGTATTAACTCAACCGTCTTGCCGTAAAGAGCAGTTCCAGCTTTTTCGCTGACGATATGAGCAACCCTTAATATCATATCAATAGTCATATACGTCCCGCTGTTTTAAAATGGTGTCCTTCGCGTGTGGACAGTAAGAACTTGACGAACGTTGGCTTGTGTGGTGCCAGTGTGACGTGTTTAGTAAAATCTACGTGGCTGGCTGAGCTGGAGGTCCAAGAAGCTCGTTGACCGAAGATCTGAAAGGTTGGTGCACGTCTTCCATATACCTTATCTTAGCCATTACCTTGCTGACCTCTGTTTCGACATTTTCTTATTTAAATTCAACTATCGAAGGTTCACTTCATACGCGCGATACCAATAGGTATTACTTACTATTCTTTGTATTCTTGTACAAGTATATTTAACAATTTGACATGTAATTATTATGCATAAATGAGCATTTTTATCATGTGTCCTAATAAGTGTTGCCGCTGCATAGTCTACTATTGATAGCTTATCTATCGGTTTTTAAATAAAAACGATACAATCGATAGTATCGATTCTGATGACGAACTAATAAAATAAACTATCGATAGTTTATTCGTCGTCATCGCTCGATACTATCGATAGGCTAGGCCTATAGATATAGTCTTCATCTGGATCTACAGATATAGATCCATTCATACTCTTCAAGTTCATCTTCCGTTATTTCGGTCTGAATTTTTGTCTAACTCTTTTAGTTTTCAAGTTACACGACTCTATAATGCCTTACCTGAAGACATCAAAAGTATCTCAAACAGATTCCAAGTTCACACACACCTTTCCGTTAATTTGTTACAGCAGAACTATTGTGTATTTTATGAATGTTTCTAAGTAAACTTATAGTGTATTTAAGTACATCTTTAAACGCCAATCGCTATTAAACTAATTACTTTTGTCTACCTACAGGTTGACTGGTAGAGAATGCATTAGCATTAAGTGCACCTTTTGTACCTTTGTGTTCAATAAAGATTTTAATAAATAAATAAAAAGATAGTTCGACATTTTTCAGATTGAAACCAATGCTATCAGGTCTTGGAGGTGAATGCTTTTACAGCTGTACAGATCTTACGAACAAATGCTAATGAGTTTTTTCAATAGAAGGTAGAATAGCAACCAGCCCAACCTAATAGAAGGTAGCCTGTGGGTCCCGTATCTTCGATACAACTTATAGCTGCACCACTGGTCCAATTACTATTGACATAAAACTTGTTTTCAGTGACAGAAGTAGGTGTAAACTACATACTTGCGATATGCGAGCGTGGACAGTACTTTCAGCCCATATTGCTGCACATCCCTGTACTCCGTGAACTCCTGAAAGCGGGCTATGGGCGCTGACATTGACATGTCCGAGTCTAGCAGCACTGAGAATATGTTCTGAAACAAAATAGATTTTTGATTGTGGGAATCTGGAAACGATGAGCAGTGCCTACAGCCCTTTAACTCTAACCCTACTGCTTTCTCAATTTACGTAAAAAATTACATAATTATTATTGAATTGCTGGTGTTGTTTTTTTACATATACTATCAGTGACAGTTATCTATGTAATGTAAGCCTTCTATGTAAATGCATATTTTAGATAGTATAAGGGTTGGGCTACCTGTGGCAGGACGGAACAGCACTTTTCTATGCTGCAATCTTTTTCTGTAGCTTAGAAAAGTAATTTGCTAGAACGAGAAAGAGCGACGGAACGCCACGGAAACGGCTATGCTGATGCGTTCCGTTGCTCTCTCTCGCTCTAGCAAATGACGGTTCTGAGCGAGGGAAAAGGATAGCAGCATTCGAAAGTTTCATTCCGTGCAGACATATGTGTCCCAAACCCTAAGAGTCTGTTAATTGCTAACACTGGTATCAGACCTTTCAAGTTTAGGCATATGAAGTACCATTTTTAAAACATGGAGTCACTAAACGAATGGTATTTTTCTATACATAACAGTTCTTATTTGACAGTTTAACAAGATACTTTGCATTTGAAAAATGGCACTGCTGCCTGATGTTACTCAATTTCTGTCATCTAGTGACGACTGTAATTTTTACACACCAATGAAGTATCCAGATTCCTTGTACAAATCAAACATCAAATGTAAGAAAACAACCTACCTTCAATCTGAGAGAAGGGAAGAAATAAGCCGTGGTGCTTTCAAGTGGGTTCTTGCCTTCCATCTGCAACAGTTTGCTAGCTGTGACCAGGGCCTGCAGACGGGAGCTGGTGCGACCACGCTTGATGCACTCTAGTGTCCTCGCAAGGGCAGTCTCGTAGCATTCCTGGAGCCATCTTGTGTACTCTGCTTCTGGGCTATGGTCTGGAATGACAAATTCGAACTCAAGACTACCCTACATCATCGATTCCTTTCAAGAATGAAGCATAATATTTGCTATGTCTGATATCTTAAAACCTAATACAGTTTGCTTCCTTGATCTTTGGCTTACTTGGCGTTTGGACTTCTGATCCTGCATAATAAATATAAAAAACATTATCAGATTAAGTATGTGATTAATACGATTCTGGAGAATAATTTTTCACCTAGGATACATGCCTATTTTAGCAAAACACGCTATTATTTATTTTAATTTAAAAAACGCCATTTGTATTTAAAACAGTCCACTGTATACATACGTTAAAAATCCACACATAAGCTGTGTGGTCAATGTTAATCCAAAAAAGTCAGCACAATATGTAACAAAAACCCTGGCCGATCCTTGTAGTAGCAACTCAGATCGTCAGTAGGAACAACTTTTCCTATGGGACAAATGCTTGAAACTAAAAAGATAAATCGACATTTTCATACAAAACTGTTCGGCCAGCCTGGCAATTTGTATGAAACTGACGTTTTTTTTTCGAGTTTTAAGTATTGATCCCATAGGAAAAGTTTTTCATAGTGACGGTCTGAGTATCTGCTACAAGGATCGGACAGGGTTTTTGTTACATATTGTATACTTCATAAATAAAATTGATAGCAGGTACACATACATATACGTACACATATAAATAATAGCCTACTCGACTTATTATATATATTTGTATACTCAGAAATATCAAAACTTGGTACATTTGGGACATAATGAATCTAGAACTTAAGTTGACAAAATTTAAAATTTCGACATTTTAAAAATTTAATTTAAATCATGACATAACAAACAATGTATTCTCTGTCCACATATTAACTTCAAATATTAATTTATTTACGAGTTGACTTCCTTGGAGAAAATGATGCAGTGCAGTTTGTTGCGGCTTCTGCTTCACTAGCGTTTAAAGAAGCGGCAGTAAACTTGGCTGTAAGTAATCATTTGATGTCAACAATTGTGCAACAAAATAAATTGACAATTATTAAGAGATATTAGGATATACATATCCTATGATAATAAAGGATTGAATTTTTTTATATGTAAGTTGAAAATTGAAACATTTCATGCCAAGGCATGTTAAAGGTCTTGTAACAAAACCTTCTTCGGCCCATAGGTGTTTATACAATAAATTTTTCCATATTTTAATAAATAAACATGGCACCGACAGACAGCGACCTTGAAACTATTTACCAAGAACGCAGGAAAACGTGACATGGGTTCTGGTAACCCAGTCGTGAAACTAACTTATGTAAAGTTTATATAAATAAAGCAGCCCAACACAATGTACAGTTCGGTAACGAGGTAATTACACAAGCCAGTGTCCGCCTGTACCTCTACTCACAATTTATATAATTGCAAAAACGTCACATGTCGCAAAATGTGATCCATCCCTGCAAATTGTACGAACTACCAACTCGCACACACACTTCTACTATGTCTCAATGATCAATTTAAAGCGGAAATACGAAAAGTATCTTGTGGTATTACGCAAAATCAATAATTTTATCCCAAAATACGAGCGACATAACTATAAACCGCTTGGGTAATGTACTCACCAATTGGCTTCAGTGGAACTATTTCTTCAATCAAATCACCCCTTTTTAATAATTCAGTAAATATCACTTCGATTGTAAGCAGTAGTGGTGTATAATTGTCTGTTTCAGCCTGAAATACAACAAAATAATTCAATATTTAAACGTAACCTAAGACTACATAAATATAGTTGGATTTACATCTCATATCAAGCGTACACTTTACCTCGAACATTTGCAGTATATCGGCAAGATTATTTGCATGTTTTCTTGAGTTCAAAAACTCCGTAGCTTTATTGCGTAGTTGTGCCGAAAGCATTTTTGTAAAATTTTGATGCACAGCGGCCATTTTTGTAAATTGAAAAGACAATTCATTTCGAGTCAAGATGACAACCTATTAAAAAAAATATCGATGCGATGCGTTCCAGAAAAAACGCAGCTGTAGTAGGGGCGTTTTCATTACGTTTGTACTCTCCACCAGCTACTAGCTTCTTGGTTTTGTCTATTGACTCTTTGAATGGTCACTGTCAGTTGTCAGTGTCAATGTAAGTCAGACGAAATGGTTGAGGATTGTGACTTGTGTTGTGAGAAGAGAAAAAAAAACACAAAACAAATACATACATACATAATACAAATAATTCAATTCTTTATGATTTGCGATACAAAGTAATAATAAAATATGGTTAAAAGTTTTAAATAAAACATACATCTCAGTATTATCTTCCGAAAGTAAATTGTTTGCCGTAGACAAATATCGTGATGATGGCTCAACCCAGTGCAATGGTAGTGGAAGCTGATGAAGATCTAATCCAGCTAGAAGACATAAAGAAAGAAGTAAATCTGCCAGTAGACTTTCCGGGTCCAAAGGAGTGTTTGGTTTGCCTGTCGCGAAGTTCTGAGATTTACAATATTCATATCACTACCGCTTCGGGGACGCCGCTACACTCTTTCATCAAAAAGTTTGCCAACATTGAGCCGTTACTTACTCAAAATTTTGCTAAACACGTCTGCAAGAAGTGCTTTGACCTTGTCAATGTTCTCGAGAAAGCTGAAAAAGAATATTTTGAACTAAAAAATACTTTTGAATCGATCATCAGTAAGAACCCTCTATGTTGCGTACTTCCTCAGTCGGTTTACTTGAAGAGTGAGTCTGTACATTATGGGACAGGGTCTAGTTTAAGAGAATACCCAGAGAATGAACCTGTTTCTATGAAGAAAGTAACTGAAATTAAAAAAGAAGATGGTGACGGGTATGTATCAATCTATCTTGGGACCATCCATAAATTACGTCACAGGAATTTCATGACTTTTTGACTCCTAGTCAAAGTTGGTAACAATTTTGAGAACCCCACCCCCTAGTGTGACGTCACAGATACCGATATTTTATTTAATAAAAAAAAGAAACAGGCCAGCATAGCTACTAAATATTTAACTGATAAAGTAGGAAATATTTTAAAGTTTATTCTGCATTACCTTTTGTCTGTGCCGTGAACTACTGACTCCCGTTAAGTGATGTATATTGTGTATCTGTAGCCATACCTGCATATAATAAACATCTTTATACCTTACTCTCTATTATATAAAGAAATGAAGGAACAAGCTACTAAATGAATAAGAATTCATATTTTGTTAATTTTAAAAATTGTTCTGCCTCTGGGGTGTTTATAATTACTTGTATTTATTTTTCTTAAAGTAAAATGTATTTATAATGTTATATGTATAATATTGTTGAATAAGTATTCCAAAAAATAAGTTTGAAAAACTTGCTTTGCGGCTAGCTCAATCTGTATGATTTGCATCCACCCCATATTGGATGTCATATATTAGTTTCAAAACAATATTTAACTGTTGTACATATATATAAATGTTTCAATTTTGTTTTAATGTGTATAAAAAATGTAAAGTTAATTTTTAATTTAGTGTAATTAGTACTATTATTACAAATATACTGTACTAATATTACAAATCTAGTAAGAATATGAGAAACTAATTAGAATGAAACATCAGCACCTGAAATAAAACTTAATAAATTTTATATTTCAGAAAAGTGAGAGATGGCTTTAACATAGTTTTGGAAGTAGAAACAGTTGATGATCATTGCAATGCCATGGCCATGGATGAAAGCAATGACAGTTCACATGACCATTCAACGCTCTCAAGAGGTCAGTTTATCAGATAATACTTTAATAGCTATTATTAGAGGAAAGTTTATTATAGAGAAAGGTTACTCATTTCAACTATGGTGAGGATGATGTTGGTGACTCGCATCCTTTTCTACCTATTCTTTCTAATTTTTTAGGAAAAGAAAGAAGTCTATTTAGTGTAAGATCTCACTTGTCAGCACCGAACAGCACTTTTCTATAATGCTATCTTTTTCTGTCGCTCAAAACCGTCATTTGCCAGGGCTAGAGGGAGCGACGGCGCACAACCAAAATTTTAATAGTTATTAAACTTAAGGGTTAAGTTTCATAAATATCTAAAATTTTGCTTGTGGCACATATCCTTCCTAACAAAATCCAGCTCGGCGCCGCAGCAGCTAAAACCGTTTACGCAGCAGTGTATGTGTGAATGCTCCAAGTTCCAAAATTACCTTACTTCAACAAATACTCATAACAAACAACAAAAAAAAAATATTTTTAATTTTACAGGTGGTGATTTTAGTCAAGAGTCAGAAACTGAGAAAGAAAAGCGTGCCGAAGAACATTCAACTAACAAGACGCAACATGTATCTCAAAGGGATGCTGAAACACAAACTTCACCAAATTATTTCAAAACCAAGCGATCCTATGAGTGTGATATTTGTAATCGCATATTTCATCATAAACCAAACCTACAAAGTCATTACCGAACGCACACAGGCGAGAAACCTTATGAATGTAATGTTTGTCTGCAGCAGTTTAGAGAGAAACCTCATTTGCAAAGACATTTACGAACACACACAGGCGAGAAACCCTACGAGTGCGTTGTTTGTCAACGTAGATTTATTAATAGCCACCATTTAAAGAGTCATTTAGCCACTCATACTGATGAGAAACCCTATGAATGTGAAGTGTGTAAACAACCATTTAAGCACCTTGCTAGTATGAAGAGACATATGAGGAGACATACAGGCGAGAAACCTTACGAGTGTAGTGTCTGTCAGCGTCGATTTAGCAATAGTCATCATTTACAAGGCCATTTAAGGACTCATAGTGACCAGAATCCTTATAAATGTGATATTTGCCAACTTGAGTTTAAGCATCTTGGTAAGATGAAGAAACATTTGAAGACACACCGTTTAGGTGAGACTGAAACATCTTCAAGTAATGTCTTTATGGCTCATAC
Source organism: Acrobasis suavella (assembly GCA_943193695.1). Classification (NCBI taxonomy): domain Eukaryota; kingdom Metazoa; phylum Arthropoda; class Insecta; order Lepidoptera; family Pyralidae; genus Acrobasis; species Acrobasis suavella. Next base: position 2,357,153 of record OW971930.1, on the reverse strand, counting down.
TTTACTTTCAGTCGAACATTCCTTATGTTCTGATGAACCAGATGGTGGCACACGTCACTAAACATGAGTGAGAAACTAATACAAATGACCATGAACAATTTTGGAAACGAAACAATTTGTGGAACAAAGTTCCTTATTAGATGGTACGGACTTGGTGGATGGAGACTAGCCGAAAAATGTGTAAGATTTTTCCGTCACGAATTAAAGTGAAAGTTAATTTTACAGGTTTGACTATCTCGTCTAAAGTTCAGTTGGAAGAGCGTATGCCTGAGATGGTCAATGTTCCTGGTTCAAACCCAGCACACGCCAATAATTTTTATTTTATTTTATTGTTTGATTTATTATTTATAAAAAAAGTGTAAGACCTTTGTCCAGCTGTGAGACAATAGAGTTAAAAAAAATAAGATATTTTCCGTCACTTTTTTATCGTCACGAATTAATAATTTTCTAGGAATATAACTTTGTTCCATCCGCGAAGTCCACGACCCCTGACTTGTTGCCTGTCTTCGTACAGCGAATGTTAGCTCATCTGTTAGTCCCGTTACGTCACACACACCATCTTGTGAAAAACGGGCTGCGATTGAGAATATTGAGATGACATTGAAATGCCGCAGCTTTGATTCGTGTCTAAACGGAGAAAACCAATCTGTGGTCCCATTTTTCAAATTCTGAGTCAGAGTCGCTAAACGAACGGTTTTTTATATAGAAAATGCAATCGTTTAGACTACTCCGCGTTTTAAAAATGGCACATCTGAGCTGAGACACAATGTTGTGTCCCTCCTGTGTATTAGATAGTGATAATTATTATCGATGACATTGTCACGTTGGTATTATTATTTTAAAAAACATGTATTATTAAATGGGTAGAAAAAATTAAACGTGGTATTTTATTTATTTATTTATTAAACCTTTACAGCAAAATACATTTTGTTTAACACAAAAGGCGGACTTAATGCTAAAAGCATTATCTAACAGCCAACCTTTGGGTTACAATAAGAGAAATTTAAGTGGGTGTAAAATAATAGGATAGGTAAAAGGGAAAGTAAGATAAATATTTACAATTACTACATAACATAAACTACTGTAGGTGTAGATCTATATGCTACTTACTAAAATAAATACATATATTTGGTACATATAAACAAATATATAATATAATACTAGAATAAAACATAGATATTACTTAAACTATAAATGCAGCAATTTCACAATTAATTAGACTCAGCCAGCAAATGCTTAAACAGCGAAGTTTTAAGCACAACTAGCTGGATGTATTCACAGTTTTATTTACCTCTGGTCTGTAGCCTGACCCTGGAGTCATCATAATTTCAGCAGGAAGTCCTCTGCTGGGCATAGGCCAAGGGAATCTGCAAGTTGCCAACAACTCAGATACGTTTACAATAATAAATTTAAAACCATGTTGAAAATGGATATGATCAGGACAAGTTTTATTTTCTTAACAGTAACAAATAATTTATTTTTGTCCCAGGAAAATACTTATTAAACTAAAACAAAATACAAATAGTTATCTGCATTAAAAAAATATTGTAACAAAGATAATCAACTAATAATTTTACCATTGCCTATACAGATTGACTATTTACCCAACAGCCAAATTTTTAGGCCATGTTCAGTCCATGTTATTGTTACTGAACTGCTTTCTATCAAAAAAGTTATTAAAAGTCGATAAAAATGTTCGTCGTCCCATACAAAATCCATTTGGCCGAACGCTAATTTGACTGTATGGGAAACCGAATTGGTTTTTTGGTTTTCTATAATTATTTTTATATGGAAAGTTGTTAAGTATCAAAGACAGAACTTGCTCCAAATATTTGGCTCCTGGTGAAAAAGTCACTATATTTATGAGGATAGTCTATACTTGAACATCTAGCAAAACCTTTTTAAAGAAATGGTGCGCTGAAATTATAACAGATCCTATCATCCTATGTACTCTGTTTATTTATTTATAAAATGGCATGTAAAAGCAGTCTTTTTTTATATTTTGGTTTATTCAATTGATGCGATATATACCTACTGGCGTGCGACTGGGACTCGAATGACGACGGACGAGTCAGCATTTGGTACTATTTCTGATTTATACTTGATAAAAATATTCTCGTATCTTTTAGATATCATCATCCCACATTCTTTGCTCTTCTCAAAGATTCAAAGATTCAAAGATTCAAATGTTTATTCAGTAATTAGACCTTTACAGGCACTTTTACACGTCAATAAGTATAATTTATGTTACGTGTAAAGTATATTAAAATTTAATTTATTTTTAAAGAAAAGCTACCGATACCAGAGCTTCGTAACGACCACTGCTGAGAAGAAACGCCGAAAGAAACTCATTTTCACAGTATTGGTCGCCTACTCGCCAGAAGGGCTTTGTCATATTATTATAATTGTCTTTTAATTAATAAATACTTATAATATAATACAATGTTGACACATTATAACATGTAATGCTACAAACATGCTCTTCCGTCCACTGCTGATAGCATAGGCAGTGGCGGCGCAAGACCTAAACTTAATGTGGGCAAACTACATTTCGCGAGGCCCTCTGCTGGTGCAAACTAACTAAAAAAAACTGCTCATCCAGCATTTCCATACTTCCCGTCCTCTGCAGTAATGTACTTTTATCAGAATACCGATTATTTCATTCACATTCATTTCGGGCGCCGAAGAGTGGAATATCTTTAAATTGAGAATTAATGTATTTATTGTAAGAAAAACCTTGTGGCGTGGCCGTCTGTCACAGCCAATTTGCTCCGAATCTACTAGACCAAATCAGATGAAATTTTTTAAGGTGTAACCCTACGACCCAAACATAGATGTGCAAAGAATATAAATTAGGAAATTTAAAAAAAAGTTTTGCACACCTTACTGTATCAAATTGACCATACCCCCCCCCCCCTCCGATCACCGAAATTATTAAGCATAAAATTTTGAAAAAAAAAATACATAATATAGTTTATTACTCGTAGTAAATAATATAAGAATTCTATCAATAGAAAATAAATCCACGCAATTATCCTATGAGCCCATTTTTCAGGGGACATTCTGCTACCATGACCCGCCTAATCCCACTTCAACTTGGCAGTTTTGTGACCCACATCGGCGATGCCTAGATTACATATTTGTATAAGAAAATTATCGGATACATAACATTATTATTTTTCAACTGGATAACATAGGTACACCTACACAAAGTTTTGCGGCATCTGAACTACTATAGTCCAGCCATAATATCTGTGAAGTGTAAATGAATCAAATAGAACCACCCGTTTTTGTAGTCGGATAAAACTTTCAGTTAAAAAACATTTTAGATTTATGATTGGAGCATGAAGATATAGGGAAAGGTGGAGGCCTATTACCTACATGAAGAAACCTTGACTCCATTCTTTTTCGCTCACGTGAATCCCCCTCCTCTCTTTCTAAGTAGGGACTCTCTTTCTAAGTCTAAAGTAAAAAACAAGGAGTATATCCTAATAATAACATTTTTTTTTGGTTGGAGTCCCTACAAACGATTGTCAAGTCTTTACATCTGTCACTGTCACTCAGTGTCAATATTGTGAATTTGTGTTGTGACTGGCTGGCTGGTGTACGTGAATTTCGTAATGATCAAAGAAATATAATAATTAGAACATAGAATTAATTTTATTTACTACCTACAAAATAAAAGAAAGCACAGTTAGAAAGTTAATAGCGATAATAATGGCCGAAAGTTCAAGTGAAAATCGATTGGTTACCGCAGAGATCAAGGAGGAGGTCGAGGATGTTCAAAAGGAGGTGGAAGTTGTCGAGAAAGAAGATTTTGTGGCCCCAGCACAGCAAGAGTGCGTGGTTTGCGTGTCCCAAAGCCCTGAGAGTTTCAACATCTATGACACTCACACTGCACTGTCGTGGACACCGCTTCACGTCTTCCTCTCCGAATTTACCAACACTGAGCTCCCATTTTGTCCAGAATTCGCTAAGTACATCTGCAAAGCTTGTCTAGAGCTCGTTAATAGCCTCGAGCAAGCAAAAGTTGAATACGACAAGCTAAAAAATAGTTTTGAAGCAATCATCTGCAAGAACCCACTGTTTTTCTTACCGCAGTCAATTCAAGACGGTGGCTTGAATGGTGATTATCCAGATTCAAGGCATGACTCAGAAATGGATGCGCCCTCAGGCACTGACAAGGAAATGCAACATCTGAATGATGGGTATGTATACTAAAACTCACTTTTCATTTAAGAAACAGGTGAAGGCACGTTTTCTTTAAATAGATAAAATAGTAGATTCATTTTTTGAGTGTGTAATTGGACAACAACTTGATGACTGCCATACAATGATGATAGCTGTGACCAACGTCTTATACATGCCTTTCAAAGCATGGAGGAGCTCGAGAATTTTCTATGCAATGTGTTGCTTTACTTGCCAAAGCGGTTGTAATGCCCTTTTTAAAACTCCCTCTGTACAATGTTATAATAAACTGTAGCGTTACCCTGGAACAGGTAAAAAAATATATTATCTATTCAAGTCCACTGGTTTCCGTAGCCGATTGAGTGGTGGACGGCGCGGGCGCCTAAAGACGCCCGCCAACATGCCCAAACAAATATCACTACAATTGTCCACTTTAAACATTTCACATATTACCCATGGGCGTTTTTAACACTAAACTACACCAATTTCATTTGATAAAGTCTACTAGAACTAGAATCAAAACAATTTAAAACAAACCCTTGGCAAAAAATATTTTAATGCAAGTGTAACGCACGCGATGTTAAACATTTTGTGTAGTACACGCAACTTGTTGAGTTACCCCGGCAACCTGCAAGATGGAAATTATCATTAATTGAAATAGGTACCTACATTAAAACCAGAAAAGATATTTAATTTTGTCAATCAATATATTATTCATTGAAATATGAATTGAAAATATCTAATTTTCATTGTTCATTTAAATTTGAACACTAATCATTTTTAATTTTATAAATTTGAATAATTAGTATCAAATTCAATTTAATTCTTTTTTTTACAAAACAAACACCAATGATATATTTTTTTAAGTTGAGTATTCATAACAAAAAGCTTTCGATTTAGCAGTTTAATTCAAGATCTATTAGATCGTTTATTAAGGTTAAAACGCACAGATATCATATTAATGATATTGTGATTAATTTCATAATCGGAAATAAAATATAAAATAATTAGCCACGTGCGTGTCGGGCCACGCGCAATGTAGGGTTCCGTAGTTACGAATGCCAACTTTAAGTTCATGCCACTAAAAACGTCTAAAAACTAATTTTCTATTGAATTTGTATGAAATTTTCCTTTTCCAAATACATTTTAAGTTGATCGCCTATAACTTTTTAATTTGTAAAACCTACTTAGCTCTGATAGTTTTCCTTTAAATTTCGTTATATTTGTTATAGCTGTGATTTTATCACATGTCCATATATAACCGTTTAGCAGATAGAGGGGGGGGGACCCTTGACTCTAACAAAAATGTTCATTTTAAAACCAAATATTTCAGAAATGGATCCCTAAATCGAAAAACGATGTTTGCAAGCTCATAATCTTTTTGAAAGACCTATTCAACGATACCCCACATGATTGGTTAGTCGAGAAAATAAAATTGACTTTAGACTTTACTTGAATGGGAGCTACCCTAAAAAAATTTTTTTTTCAATATTTTACTTTACTACTTTTTCCGCATAATTAATATACATACATATACCAAATTACAGCTTTCTAGTACTTACAGACAGACAGACAGACAGACATGGTGAAACTATAAGAGTTCCTTGTTTACTATGGAACCCTAAAAAGATCGAAAAGAAACAGATTGAAAAATAAAAAAGTAATAACAAATGCACTCCATCAAAAAGAGTATTGGCAGGGCCTTAAACTTACGATGGAAGAATCAACAAGTAATAAAAATGCTTTGCGAATGAGAGAGTAATTCATAAGTTCATAACACAAATCTTTTAATTTTACAGTTACAGCTTAGATTTAAATAATAGCTTTTGAGAAGCTAAAAAAATGCAAAAAACTTACTTATTTTCTTTTAGCAATGTTTGAAGTGTTTTGAGTGCTTGAATGCCAGCTTGTTTGGGTGTGAGTGAGAATGTGTGTGTGAGTTAGAGTGGGAAAGGCAGTGGCATTAGACCACTTAGTCTACTTGGAGTTTGAAGGAACAGTGTAAGGGTCAGTTCAAGACGGAGAGGGGTGCAGTAGAGGATTTTTTTTTGACACTCGAAAATAAATTTACAAACTGCAAAACGCGATTTAACGTGATAAAATGCTTGCACGGTCTCGAGACTGCGAGACTGCGTGAGAATTTTGACATATTTTGAGCATTATGCCATATTTAAACGTTTATAAACTATGGTGTATATTGGTCTTGTTTTTAATTGAGTTTGTAAATTAGAGTGTTTTTCTTCTCTGTCTGAACTGACCCTAATAAGTTGCTCCGGTCGCTCGTGATTTACGTATCTTGCCTGAGGTTCTTCTTAATTTGTATGTACCTACTTATTTAATATTATTTTTTACTAAAAAAGATGTATGTACCTAAGAAGTGAAAGTCATGATCGAAAGATCTCCACAATCAAGGTGCAAAGTATGTAACTTAATCTACCCTGTGTTAGATTGATTTATTTCTTCTGCCTGATTATTTTAATAGGTGGATAGATAACTCTTTATTGTACACCAAATAAAAAATGTAACTCAAAGAAATAATTTTAAATATAGGTAGTTATTAATAAGGTAGTTTCATTAGACTCTGCTGCTTCTCAGTAGGTAATCAAATCAGGTGATTTATGAATGAATCGATTGACTATACTCATTAGGTCGATTGTAGATTTTGGCATTGTCGTTTTCTGTCGTAAGCACATTCAGGTCGCAGGAACATCATGACCATAGCATATTGTACATTTTGACGATTGAGCGTATTAACCCAAGTACTATAAGACTTCTACTCATTGTATTTCTGGGCGGAGAATGCCAAGATAGGTAGGTAACACGTGAATGAATTGAATCGAACCACGCCAGTGTTGCCAACTAAAATTTGCGAAATCCCCAAACACAACTCTTAATAAAATTTGAATTCTCTCAATTTAATTTTGAAGGCGATGTTCGAAAAATTGCAGTCAACTTACTATAAAGTGTTATAATTATATGCTGTATATTTTTAAATAAAAAATATTGCGCTGCAGTGCAAGTTTTGAATTTGAATTTGTAAATCTATCATTGCTGATAAATTAAAAGAATTGCTGCTTACTCTCACGTAAGTAAACAATTATTTAAATAATTAAATAAATTTACGTGCATTATTTTTAAGTACAAATGAACAAGTTTATTTGCTAGGCAAATAAAAAAGCCCCGACAACACCATCTAGTGATAAGTGGCGAAACTACATATTATTATAACCGATGTTAAGTGTAATAAGCGCCATCTATTATTTGCCTGGTAAATTACAGACCCCGATTTTCAAGCGTTAACACCCAATAACTTTTAAACGACTGAACCGATTTTCATAAAACATGGCTAGGAACCAACGCAAGTGAAGTTGATTTCACGTAAAAAAACCGCATGGAAATCGGTCCATCCATTCCAGCGCTACGATGCCACAGACAGACAGACCGACAGACATTAGCGTCAATTTTATAATATCCCTTTTTTTTGTCGGGGCTAAAAAAGTTAACATGTAGTTAAAAATGTGTATCACTAGAATAATATATATATGTACACATCAGCTGTCTCTTTTTACTTCTTATGTTGGTCATAAGATCTGTACCAACTGTTAAAGTGCAGGAATGCAAAGCATGCGCGCCTTCTCTGCTTTTTTATACCCAAAATTTTAAATTCTCAAACATTGAGCCCTGAATTTAAAACTTTATTATAGTAAAATAAAAAATCTTCCAAAAATACAGCTTTCAAAAAAATCAATACTTTTGATTTTAGGTTTCACTCAAAGAAGGAAAAAAATACGAAAGAAGAAATACGAAGAAGAAAGAAAGCGAAAAAACAGAGAAAAATGTAAGCGATACAGAGAAACGAAAAAGAATAAGATCCCTGCTCTGCCCATCAGTGGCCATTTTGATTCCGAAGAAAAAAAAAAGAGAATAAGAAAGGAAACGAAAAAACAGAGAAAAGACTAGGCGATACAGAGAAAGGAAAAAGATTGAGGTTGCTGCTCTGTCTATGACCACGCAGATTTTTCTAGTGATCCATCTGGTTTAAAAATGGAACAGGCAAGACAAAAACAAATAAACGCAGAAAAATGTAAGCGGTATAATAGAGATATTTCACAAAATATGTCTAATCGTAAGAATGTACCACAACAGATACATAGTTCTCAAATCGCGAGCCCATCAACAAGAGATATGCGAAATGTACCGCTCGTCATCCATACCTGTCAAATTAAAGGCCCATCCACCAGATATGTGCCACCAGTTCTCTATAGTTCCACAATCGCAGGTCCATCATCAAGAGATGTACAGTCAAGTACCAAGATACCTGACCAGGCCCTCTACTTATATCTTCAATTTTCTCTTAAACTAAAAGTAATATAAACATGAAAATTTATATTCAGAAAGCCTTAATTATAATCTGTCTGAATATAAATTTTCATGTTAATATCATTTTTAGTTTGAGAGAAAATTCAAGATATAAGTAGAGGGCCTGGTCAGGTATTTTGGTACTTGACTGTACCTTATATTCCACCGAGCCATTCTAATGGTTTTTCACTCAATATGAGAAAAAGTCTAAAAATATATTCTTGAGATAGCTTAAAAAAAATAGGAAAATATTATAGTTCATAGAATACCAAAAAAATTTGAATATTCGATTCAAAGGTTTCAATTTTATAATCTGTTTTAAACACCAAATACTAACCGCTATGCTATAACGTCATATGCGGCATATGCCTGTGTAAATTTAGAACTGTCAACTGTCAAAATAGATACATTGGCGCATTTGTTCATATGCATATCTGACGTCATGACTACAGAGCTATAAGGTGTCCAATGCTCCAACATGTTCGGTATGTACGCGCGAAATTGAAAATGTAAAATTTTTATGGCTCTTATCGATTGAAAAAGAAATGTGGTGTCGTGGGACACCAGGTAGGAACGAAGTTCAAAAGTTCTTGTGTATACGACTGTCGCGCCTGCGCACGTCTCATTTAACGGTTTTATTTAACGAGGTCATCCTTACGGTTTTACTATCACATTTTTTTCAGTTCGGTCGCGCAGCAAAATCCCTATCTCCTCCAAGCCTGCCGTAAGGAACTTCGTTCCAATAATTTTTTTGTGTATTTTTTACGTGGTTTATTAGCACCACTTGATCCTCCACCCACTCAATCTAATTTAGACACATTTTAAAAATTTCACAATTCTCCCATTTACAATTTAGAAGATTTAGAACTACAAATAAAGTCATACCCCCGCGAGCCCATCATCAAGAGATATGCCTTAGTCAACCATACTTCTCAAATTGCAGGCCCATATTTTACTTGCACCATATACCTATAGTAAAGTTTTAAAATATAATGATCATGATGTAAGAGTTGCTGAAATTGTGTATAAAAATTCATAAGTTTCATTGGTATTCATTTCAAAGAATACCAATCAATCAAATTTCATATTTCATGTATTTGTAAATTTACGCTTTTACAATTTTTGTATGTAAAATTATTTTTTATCTAAAATAGCGCATTAAATGAAATATAATGTTTGTAGTAATCGATAATAATAAATAAAAAAAACTTGACTTAAAAGCATTTAATGCAAAATAAAATATTTCCTGACATTTCAAAAAAATTTCGTGACGAGTAAAAATAAAATTTCCTGATGATTAATTTTTTTTTCTTGATGATTCGAAAAATACACACGTACTCTCCGAGTCTTTTTTTACTAACCATCCATCATTACCCATTTTTATTAAACATTAAATTTAATTTAAATTAAGTGTTCACAAAACAATGCATTAAATTTTCATAAAGCTTTCGATTTTATAGGCCGGTGGCCAACCATTCGACTTCTTGTTTTTGCGTACGAGAGTTTGACCTAATCCTTCTTTCTCTTGTACAAGCTTTTATTTAGTCCTGTCCCGTTGTCAGTCTGTCTGTCTATCCGTCTGTCTGTCTGTCGTAATCAAACTTTGCATGTTAATTTGACACACTTCCCGGTTTCTGATTGAGCTGAAGTTTGCACGGATTTGTGTATCGCGTGTCAATGCAACATTATAATGAAGTGGAGCTTGAAGATAGCCATAGAAACTCTGTATTGAGACGACGCAACCTCATCGAGTTTGGGCTTATTACATTCGTCTTAATACGTACTTAGGCCTCACGATAAAAGGCTGCACGAAAAAATCCATTTTTTTAATATATTTATAATAGGGTAAACAGAGTTTGTCATCATCGTCATCATTTTAGCCGCATAACGTCCACTGCTGGCCATAGGCCTCTCCCAAGGATTTCCAAAATGACCGATCAAGAGCGGCCTGCATCCAGCGCTTTCCAGCGACCTTGGTCAGATCGTCTGACCACCTTGTGGGTGGGTGTCCTACGCTTCGCTTGCCAGTACGCGGTCGCCATTCGAAAACCTTTTTGCCCCATCGGACATTGGTTCTTCGCGCTATGTGTAACGCCCACTGCCACTTCAACGAGCTTATCCGCTGGGCTATGTCAGTGATTTTTGTTCTTCTACGAATTTCCTCATTTCTGATCTTGAGCCTTCATATGAGACCCATAGTAAGGCACCACGTTTTAGAACCATTAGTCATCTTTGGTAACACACATTGATTAAGCACTTTCGTCTTGAGGCACTGAGTTGTAGAAAACAACAGAGTTTGTAGAAAATAACATTTATGAACACTAACGTTTCAGGGACTTCAGCGACAGCACGACACCAATGGACGATAATAATTGCTCAGAAGATGACACCAAAGCAGAAACCATGTTAATACCTCATACCACAGGTATTACTTTAAAGTACAATTTAATAAAACACAAATATAGATACAATACAGAATTTGCCACTATATATATATAAATACTTACACTACATACAACGTGGAAAGGACATAGGCGTAATAAATCAAACCACAGTCTATACAAGATTACTAAAGTATATTGAAATTATAATAACAGCCAAAACACAAAAAAGAATTTGGCATTTCCATACAAAAGTGTGCAGCCGCGAGATCAATTTATATGGGAATGTCGAAATTTTGTTTCGCTATTTGGTTGTTATTTTAATTTCATTGTATTATAATGATCTGGGCCCGTGGTTCGATTTATTATGGGTGTGTTCCACGTTGTATACAATATGTGACAAAAACCCTGTCCGATCCTTGTAGGTGTAACTCAGACCGTCAATATGAACAACTTTTCCTATGGGACCAATGCCTGAAACGCGAAACAAATCGACATTTTCATACAAAAGTGTTTGGCCGGCCCGGCAATTTGTATAAAAATGACTATTTTTTCTTTGAGTTTCAAACATAGGTCCCATAAGAAAAGTTGTTCATATTGACGGTCTGAGTTGATCTGATAAGGATCGGACAGGGTTTTTGTTACATATTGTATAAGGTCATACCGATCAGCCGATCCGAGTTTGTACGAAAAGCAAATTTTTTTTAAATATTCGACATTATGTTCCTTGGGGAAAGTTGTTTTTTCAAGATTCAAAGATTCAAATGTTTATTCAGTAATTAGACCTTTACAGGCACTTTTACACGTCAATAAGTATAATTTATGTTACGTGTAAAGTATATTAAAATTTAATTTATTTTTAAAGAAAAGCTACCGATACCAGCGCTTCGTGTTCACTATCACGCACTGCAGCCACCCTTAAAATAGTTTCAGTATATTTTGTTACACGTTTTATGTACCTATGAATTAATAGACATACATATGGTAAAGCACAAGTGACTGATAAATCACAATATGATGACCAGAAATTGTTATTCAAGCCAGGATAAATTAGAAAGAAATGTATTATTTAATTTTTGTTTATTTTTTATTTATTTCTCAATCTAACCTCACATCATTTTCCTTTCATTTCTCGGATTGTCTTTCCTTTTGCCATGATCTATCAAAATATTTTTTTTCAGTTGGAGCTTTTGAAACACAGAAAAAGAAATCTCAATGCCATGAATGTGCTGTTTGCCTACGACAGTTTCAGCAGAAATGTCACCTACGTGACCACTTCAGAACGCATACCGGCGAGAAACCTTTTGAATGTAACATTTGCAAGCGAACGTTCGTCCGCAAGGACCATCTACAAATACATGAAAAAACACACACCGAGAAACCTTACGAATGCCCTGTGTGTCATCGAAAATACAATCAAAAACATTATTTAAAAGTTCACATGCGGAGCCATACTAGTGAGAAACTGTTTAAATGCGATGTCTGCGAACGGAGATTTGATCATAAACACACTTTGAAAAGGCATGAAGCCATTCACACCGGCGAGAAACCTTTTGACTGTCACTTATGTAAGCGCAAATTTAGTCGCAATTATCATTTGAAAAGACATTTAGCGGTACACGAAAAAGAGGCAGCGAAATCAGAGGCTCTAAAAACAGAGGCGATGCAAGCGACAACTTGAACTGATATTCTCTGTCGTTGGGTTAAATGTGAATCGACTGCATGTCGCATTTTAAAAATAAATTGGAAATACCTTTATTTTTCTGTACAATTTTACGTTTATGTAAAGTTGTAATGCATTTATGTACGTACAGCTGTTAGCAACGTATATAAACCTTTTTTAACCTCCACTTTTGCATTGGACTTTTCGTTTGACCTCCAAGATTTACTAGCCTTCAGGTCAGGTCCATTCTAAAGGAAATAAAATAACAAAATACCTGACTTACAAAAAGCAGATGTCATTTATGTTTAGCAAGGACAAGCTGAGAAACTGAAAATGCTTGAAGTAGGTATCAGGAAATGCGAGTATCCGTAAAATACTTGCGACACAACAGCTGTAATTTCTATTAGTAAATGTTAGTCTTGAAAACAGGTGAGAAATGTGCGAGAAACCGGACGTTTCTCGCTCAGAATATCCTTAATAATATAAAGAAATGTGCCAAGTAAACGCATACCGCTACTTTTTGCTGCGCTCCACGTGTTAAGTCCACTGCCACTGATACAATACTTAAATATTGTTTAGTTATAAGAAACAAGATAAGTTAGCACTTAAATTTAAGTTTTATCGTAGTATTAGTGTATGCGTGATTTTCTGTGAGTTGCATTTATTTATGAAAATAAAACCATACTTATTGATTTGTTATGTATGTCTTTCATTTAATCTCCATAAAGTTGCTCCAATCACATCAGATTTGGCTACGGCGAGGATGAGCCGCTGGCTGGGGAGCTGGTCCACCGCACCATTTGGTCCACCTGCTGAAAAGCTTCCACCCGGCGGTGAACTGCCTTGGCCGACCTGGAAGTGCCTAAACAGGTTGAGTTAAGAACCCAGGTTGAACGATGCGTAGATAATTTAGTCAAGTGGAAATATATACACAGAGACAACAACGTCTGTGACTGTGGGGCATCTTCAGAGACAATGGCACACTTGCTGAGCTGCCCAGACACTGCACTTTAGAGGACCTGTAGAACGCCAGTCCTAATGCAGCACAGGTAGCTCAGTGCTGGCTCCAAAAAAATATTTTAGGTCTGAGTGGACATCGACACGCAAAGAACATTTAATCGCAGAGCAAACCAACTTCATAATAATCCGACTTGTAGTACTGTTGAGGTTCGACGCTTGGGCTCTGTTGCTCAAACTTCCAACTCTTCACTATAGAAGCAGAATTGTTGTACCTATCTTTTCATCAACTCGCCAGTGTGTTTTACGTAGTAAATCGTAGTACATAATAAATCTTAGGTCTGTGGTGTGCGTAGAGCTCGTATGGTACGGAATTACGGATCATACCCATTCTGGAATTCAAGACCAGGAGTTATTCCAAAAAATGTGTGCTATTATTTCTTCTCGATTTCGTATGGTCTTTTAAATTCTTATTTTAAAAAGTTTAGAATAAAGAAGGCACTAAGGCTCAAAGTCCAGAGCCGCTAAACTTAAAAATCATTTCTGTCATTCAAAGTTAATGTCAGTGTCACTTAGCCATTTCAGCTTTTATGTTTTTGTCATAGGAATGGGCAAGTTACTAAGATATACCGATATCGATAGCTTGTGATACTATAGTATCGATTGTTCAAATAGATAGTTTTGCCCACGAAAGATGAACTTAATAACCCGGCAGCATATTTAAAAATACACATTTTTAAAAATTTGATATTAAAGACTAGTTCAACTCAGGGTCGGTCGGACTCGGGAGGTCAGACGACAGTCGCTCTGTGTAAAAACCAGTAACCCCATTAAATCACCTAGGTTAGGTAGCAGACCCTTGGCTCCGAAGCGTTACCGCAGAGGATGCAACCAGGAATATGCTCGGATGGCGATGAAGACTCTAGTTCAACTCACATACTAACAATAGTATAGCACTATCGATAGTTTACCTTGTACAATATCAAACAATAATCAATAGTATCGATACTCTCGAGAAGCAATACTATCGATAGTCAGGACTTGCTTACTGTTGGTGCAACACTATCGGGCGGCGGCGCGGCACGGTATCTCGCTCGTGCAAAGTTTATTTTATTTATTTATTTCAACTTTTCAACCACAGTAAAGTACATTATTATGTATAGATATATTTTATATATATATTTGCCCTTGTTTTTTCCTAAAATCGATGAGTATCGGTGTAGTTATAAGTTAAAGTACCTTTGTGAATCAAATCTTGGATGCCTTTGAACTTGTAAATAGGCCAGTGTCATGAATTCCGACGATCAGCCTATGGCTTTGATCCCTAAAGAGGATATAAAGAAGGAGGTGGAGATTCCAGTGGAGTTTGTACGTCCAGAGGACGAACATGAGTGCATGGTTTGCCTGTCGAGAAGTTCCTATAGTTACAACATCCATAGTACACACACCGGCACGTCGAGGACGCCTCTAAACGTTTTCATCGGTAAATTCACGAACACAGAGCTCCCATTTTGTCCAGAATTCGCTAAATACATCTGCAAGAAGTGCTTAGAAGGCATCAATGTTCTTGAGAAAGCTGAAATAGAATATTTAAAATTAAAAAATGGTTTCCAATCGAGCTTACAAAAAAATCCTATGTTTTTAATGCCCCAGCCCATTAAATTGAAATGTGTGAAGAATGAGGGTCAAAAGGAAGATAATTCAGAAGAAGTTTGCCATGCGATGATAAGTCAGATTAAAAAAGAGAACTTGAATGTTGGGTGAGTACTAGTATTTAGCATTTCTTTAGTTTAAAGATAATTTTGACAGAAGTCATAACTATTAATAGTTATAAATGAAAGTTGGTTTCCCACGGGTGTAGAGACTATGGAACTCCATGCTATGAACCTTGCAAACCTCTTTTGCTTTGTGTACACTCATTATTATTTTCATGCATGGACTCCAGTCCAGAAGTGCCATTTTTAAATGCGGAGCATACAAAAACTTAGCGTTTGAAAAATGGCACCATTGGTAAAAGATATCCTTTCTGAAAATCAACTGAGGTGCATACATCATTTATATATATGATTGTTATAAGAGCATTTTCCATGAATACGTTATTAAGGAAGTTTGCTATGATAACCAAAGATATGCTGTGGGTTTAAATAGGCAAACGGGCTGTGAATTCAACTATATATATTATAAGCCTTTATTAAACTTACAATGTATATTGTATGTATGTATGAATGTTTGTTTAGGTCTTACAACTCAATTTTCAACCAGTTAACCTATACAGATTAAGCTGAAATTTTGCATACTTGTCTAAATCGAATGACAGTACAATATTATGACTCCATAATATTGTATTGTCATAATATGCAGTTTTGACGATGGAGCCGGAAGATATTTGATGGAACTTAGTTATAAAAGAACATAAACTCATTGTGTAGGATGCGCTTCATTGGTCCTGATGAGCACTATATGGTAGACGATACCTAGAGTCTGATCACGGAGACGGAAGGTGGTCTATGAAAATCAGTAATAAAACGATGCTACTGCATCAAATTTGGGCTTATTACATTTGTCTTGATAAATACTTAGGCCTTTCAATAAAAGCAAATATTAAAAAATATTTTAAAAAAATTTTTGCTTGTAACGTTTTGACAGAGAGACTGAACAGATGTGTGTCTCTGAACATAGCAGACAATGGACATAGTGGACATTATAATGTCTCTATCCATAGGTATATGCAGAATTTTTGGCCTTGCAGCTCTAAGCAGACAGAACCCAGGCTGCAAGACTCAAAGGCCACTTTTACTGGGATGGTGGGTGACAAGGTAGGATAAGGAATCAAAATAATGATGGGTTGCAAGTCACATTGCCTATTATCACGATTCGCATTTTCGCCCACTCCCTCTAAAGGCTTTTATGACGCATGGGAAGAGAAGCAAGATTTGAAGAAACCCTGCCTTTAAATATTCTATTATATTGCTTCATGTTATAAAAAAAATGTTTGACAAATCAATTTTGCGTGTTTTTTCAGGGAGTGTAGCAGTGTGGACCCTCTCAATCTTGACAGCGGCTGCCAAGTTCATAAAATCAGTGACTTGCAGACAAATAGTGGATCACAGATTCAAGGTATGTACTTAAATATGATTGTCCTCCTAATTTTAATGTGTTCCTGGTTGCATTTGTAATGTGCTACTTGCTTGCTTTTCGTGTGTGTAAGTGGCCAACACTTGTGTCAGATTTTACAAGCTGCCTAAAGACATAGCTCGACGACTGCCATAACATGATAACAGCGTGTACACGTGCCTTCCGAAGCACGAAGGAGCTCGAGAAATTTTCATGCCACTGGTAGTCACCAGTCCAAGTGCGGACCACGCCCTGTATCGCTTTACTTGCGGAAAAGCTAGTAATGCGCACATCCGCAGGGCCACCGAGCTCCTCGAAACTGTGCTACTGCAGCCGAGTTGCACTTTTGTCATACATGGACGCATGTATAAGAACATTGTAAGACAATTTTGCTCAAAAAGCATTCAGAGCTGCGTCACTGGCAAGCATAGATCCAGGGGGTTATGGGGATGATGACACGCTCTGAGATAATTATCATAATACATACAGTCCTTCCCAGAGCTGTACCAGAGTTGTTTCTCTGCATATTTCTTCACCCTTGGAACCGGAACAACTGAATGAACATTTTTTTTTGCTAAGTAGGTATGATTTTTAAGGTTTATCCGTTACGATTTGGCAATTCTTATTAGGGTTCTTGTGTTTGACCATGTAAATGGTCTTTAGAGTCTAAATAGTTTTTTTTAAAGAAGATATATTGACTGTATGTTTTACGCTCTAGATCGGTAATTTTGGAAATCGTTGGGAGAGGCCTATGTCCTGCAGTGGACGTTGAGCGTCTGAAATGATGATGATGTTTTCCGAATAAAATAAAATTTTATTTATGAAGTAACTTATTTGTAAGATGTGGTTCCGTAATCGTGAACGTAATACAGATTAAAAACTTTTCTAATATCGCTAGGTCCGTCTGTCTGTTAATCTATCCATTCGCGCATTAACGTTATCGGACCCGCCTTGTAGACCCTTTTTTGCGCGACGCGCATGTCATGATGGGTCAGTACCCATAATACGTTATGGGTACTGATCTAGTTCTTATTACTGTTCTTAGAGTTAATTGTTGAATGAATGAATGAATGAAAATGAATGAAAAACTCTTTATTGCACCAATACAAAAAAATAGCAACAACAAAAGAAGATTTAAAATTTAAAATACATTGGTACAATGGGCGGTCTTATCGCTTAAAGCGATCTCTTCCAGACAACCGGTGGATGGAGAGGAATGTAGGCACGTCAGAAATAACGGTGGTGAAAAAAGAAAACTATCAGTTAAATCAACAGGTAGCTAAGGTTACTTTTTAATTTACATAATACACTACACATATATTCTATAATACACTCACACAAAAAACTACATATATACAATATAACTACATAAATAAGTTTAGTAAATATAACATACATACAAATAAATATAATACAATTATTAAAAAAATAATAATAATGTAATTGTTACAAGGAACCAATATATTTGATTGAAATTTGAAATGCCTTGTTATGATTATATATCCTCCAACCAACCACCAATTCAACTGAGGTGCAAGCGCCACTTGCGATAGACAAATCATTCACAATAAGTAATTTAATTATTTTTCTATCGCAGGTGGCGCTTCCACTCAGCAATCAAAAGCCGAGAAACCAATTCAAGATAGAGGAAAGACCAGTGAAGCACAGCTACCCGGCGAGGCGCGTCTCGAATGTCGCATTTGTTTGAAAAAGTTAAAAAATGAGAGATCCCTGAAACGACATTTAAGAATACACGGTATTACAAAATATATGGATGAGGACCCACTTAAATGCGACATTTGCCAACGAAAGTTTAAACGAAAATGTTCTTTGGCACGTCATTTAAAAATTCATACCGCAGAGAAACCATATGAATGTAACATATGTCACAATCGGTTTGATGATGAGCCTACTTTGACTGAGCATTTGAGAAGTCACACGGGCGAGAAACCATATAAGTGTCATATTTGTGTAGAACAGTTTATTACTAATGGTGACTTAGAACAACATTTGAAAATACACACTGACGAGAAACCTTTCGTGTGCGACATCTGTCAACGCCGATTCCAACATAAGTATAATTTAGGATTACATTTAAAAACACACGCTGCCGAGAGAGAGAAACGTGAATGTAAAATTTGTCAAATGAATTTAAAATGCCATCTGCACGAGGTTTATAAGTGTGACGTATGTCAGCGTCAGTTTGCTCAAAAGTATTCTTTGCAAGAACACGCGAGTATTCACACCGGGGAGAAACCGTACGAATGTAATATTTGTCAAAAACGATTTCGTAAGAAGCACCTATTGGCCAGTCATTCGAAAGTACACACTGGCGAGAAACCTTTTGAATGTAACTTTTGTCAACAACGGTTCGCTCATAAAAGTTCATTTCAGAGTCACGTAAGGCGTCACACCGGTGAAACACCATACAAATGCACTTTCTGTGAACTGGGCTTCGTTGAAATTAATGAATTGAATATTCACTTGCAAAGTCATGCTGAATTTCCAGTTCAGTTCGAATGTAAACTTTGTTCACTTCGGTTTTACTATAAAAGCAGTCTAACACAACATCTGAAGAAGCACACTGACGATAACCCAATCAGTGAAGTCTCGAAGGAGGTATTTGAATGAACACACGAATTGGAAATTGGTACGAATTCATATGTGTGACAAACCTCATAATTGCGATGTTTGTCAGAGTTCGAGTCAGCCTCGAGTATTGAGGCTTCTTTATATATATATTTGACGACCTCCGTGGCGTAGTGGTTACCATGCTAGTCCGCCACCCAGAGGTCCCGGGTTCGATCCCCGGTCAGGGCAAGTTGGAAAATCGCCTTTTTCAAATTGTCCTGGGTCTTGGATGTTTATCTATATATGTATTTGTTATAAGATATAGTATCGTTGAGTTAGTATCCCATAACACAAGTCTATAACTTACTTTGGGGCTAGCTCAATTTGTGTTATTTGTCCCTATATATTTATTTATATGACGTGAAATACTTTTTTTTTATTTGCAAAACTGTCAGTTATACGTTGCGTGAATGGAATTTTGGTACCTGCCCTGAATAAATCGTTTGTAAATAAAGTCATGTAATTTTTAAATATTGTCACAGAGTGAAAAGGAATTATATGTATTGTCATTATATAGTAGTACATAAGTATTCTGTATAATTTTAAATAATAAGAGGACCTAAACATTTCATTTATAATAATAATTTATAGTTTCTTTTAACCTTAAGGTACCTTAAGGTATAGTTTCTTTTAACCTTAAGGTACACCAGACAGCCAGTCTACGGACAAGTTCCACCTTCCAAACGACTGAAGAGCCGCAATAGCTTCCTTAGGCCGCCTGCCGTCGACACTAAGGAAGCCGAAAAACCAGACTGGAGCAATGGAGACTTAAATTTCCCGCCTCTCCCTCTCAACTCCCGCCATCGGAGAAACTCCCACCAGGTGCCAATCTCCCCTGGGCAGTCTGGAAATCTTTGAATAGACTACAGACTGGTGTAGGGAGATGTCAGGAAAACCGGGTTAGGTGGCGTTACTCAAAAAATGACAAGTGCGACTGCGGTGCTGTCCAGTCAATGACACATCTACTGTCCTGTCCCATATGCCCTACATCCTGCACAATGCAGGACCTCAATGAGGCAAATGATCGGGCAGTTGCCGTAGCCAAGCACTGTTTAAATTTGTTATGAAAATATTTTGATTTTGTATAGCCATTCGACTCGAAAGAAGAACCTTAAGGTACTCATATCAATTAAAAGATGGCGGTTGTATTTTTTTTGTTTCCATGTCGAGTGGCGTATCAAAGTTCTCAGCAGTTTAGCTATGAAGCTAAACGGGCCCTCTAACGTGACTTATTCATAGACGTAAGGTTGACATAGGCATGACGAATAGAAAAACAAGTTTAGCCCATCGGTTAGATTTTAAAAAATAGTGTACACGTATTTTTTCTTTTCTCTGATAAACAAAAATTACAAAGATACAGCGCATTGATATTTCGCATGACGTCACGGCTATGTTCGATTTTTACATAGAAGTGACTTCGCAAGCCCCCACTTTGGAACTTTGATGCTTCGTATTTTTTGTGGTTTTTTACTTTTCGGTAAACTGAAAAATATGGGTTCATCATTTTTGGATAATATAAAAGGACTAATTAAAATTATACTTTTCTAATAATGCTGTACCCCTTTTTTTTTAAATTTTACACTAGAGACAAGCTAGCGATAAATAATGGACCGTTCTTATGCTAACGTAAGGTACATTTTTTACACGCTAGGCTTATAAGTCAAAAGATACTGCATAAAACGTCACATATAGGTAATGTATGTTTTTTATTTTTATTTGTCATTTAGGTCCCATTGTAAAATAATTAAAACATTTTAATCACAGGTGAGGCTACTGCTCCGAACGCTGAACAACAATGTCAAGCTATAGCGGACTCAACTAAAAAGATACAAGAACTTGGTGAGAAACCCTATGAATGTAATTTTTGTTCAGATCGGTTTAGTGCTAAGAAAAATTTACAAAGACATTTGTATAAACATACAGCAAAGCGTTTTGTATGCGAAGTTTGTCAGCGTGGTTTCAATCGAAAAGATGGTTACGAGCAACATTGTAGAGTTCATACCGGAGAGAAACCTTATGAGTGTAACGTTTGTCAAAATCGGTTTGCACGCAAGTGGCAATTATCGAGTCATTCCAAAATACATACTCGCGAGAAACCTTACCAGTGTCATTTGTGTCAACAACGATTTGCTCATAGCACGACATTACTAGGCCATGTTAGGCTCCACACTGGCGAAAAACCGCGTAAACGCAATAGGAATTCCAACAAGCATAGTGGCGAGTCGGGGTATAAGTGTGGCGTGTGCCAGCGGCAGTTTAGTCGGAAGAGCCACTTGCAAGAACACATCAGGACGCACACGGGGGAGAAACCATATCAATGTAATGTTTGCCAAAAACAGTTTATTAGGAAGCGTAACTTGCAAACTCACTTAAGAACTGTGTGTTCGCAAACTAAGCTATGAAAATAGATAGGGTTGCGTGCGAAAAATGAAAAAACGGAACCCATATAGGATCACTCGTGCGTCTGTCTGTCCGTCCGTCTGTCACAGCCAATTTGCTCCGAATGTACTGGACCAAATCAGGTGAAATTGAGTAGGATGGTGTCACCCTATGACCCAAACACAGAAATAAATATTTTGTTTAAACAAGGGTCATTTACGAAAGAAAAAATAGGAAATTTAAAAAAGTTTTGCAAACCTTACTGTGTCATATATCAAATGAAAGGGCTCGTTATGAGGATCTCAAATATATTTTTTTATAGGTGTAAAATAAATAGAATTGATTTTATTCATGAATAAAGATAAAAATTGACCATTCCTCCCCTGATGTCCAAAAATATTGAGCCTAAAATTTTGGGGAAAAAAATTCAAAATATAAATCATTGCTTGTAGATTACAGGAAAAGTAATATAAGAATTCTATCAGTTGAAAATAAAGTGGTAAACTTCAATATGACACGTTCACTTACGAAAAATCTTCGGCATTGTACAGAACCACGCGAGTCCAACTCGCACTTGGCCGGTATTTTTAGACTAGATTGACTGTTTGACATTGGTTTGTGCCTCCCTGACATAAGCGGATATTTGCGTTATCTCTTAAAACTGTCTGAGATTAGCCAATTTTGCGTATAATATCGAAATAATCACAGTATAAGTATAAACTAGCTTCTTGGATCTTTTTATTGTTTCGTTTGTTTTATAAAGTAAAACCATACTACGCGAAGATTATTGCTGAAAAACACGTTTATTTAGTTAATGCGCAGATAATAAAGCGTAACTTGGTAACAGGGATTTACAGATGCTAATTACGCCCTTTCATTTGACATCCTGCGTTAAAAATACTGAAATAAAATCCTGTAACGTACTCGAATTAAAATTATTTATTAGAACGGATTAGAACCACACAACACAGATATAAAAATATGTAAGTGTTAAGCAAGAGCAAAAGTCGTCTATAGACTATAGGTTTATCTAGCTAAACCAAGACAGATACCTTCACTGTTAAATCACAATATTTAATACCCTGCACGCTATGATTCGATTTATTTTATTTTTTAGTTCATCACTTTATGGCCTATAGAGGGCGCCATATGGAATTTACTGTGACGTCATATAGCCGATAACCAACAGACCAAAGAGCAAAAAAAAAATTTTAGCAACAGACAGCCAAGACGCCACCGCCTTATTTGTCAAGGTGT
Organism: Acrobasis suavella; assembly: GCA_943193695.1. Lineage (NCBI taxonomy): Eukaryota > Metazoa > Arthropoda > Insecta > Lepidoptera > Pyralidae > Acrobasis > Acrobasis suavella. The sequence continues at coordinate 2,334,224 of OW971930.1, read as the reverse complement.
CATAGATAATATCACTCAAAGTAACTGCAAAGTAACGTTAGATGACATAACTAAATATATAAAAACGGTTTTCTCGTACGTACGTACGTAACCACCGTAACGTATTCACGTAGTGTAGTCGGAAAAGGCCGACTAGTTTCGATCGGTTTAGACTAAGGACGGCGACCCGACGGTTTCGGTTTAAAGAACTTTATTTACTCATTAAGACATTACGTCACTTACATGAGCAACTTAAATATAACAATTACAATCAGTCACACAAAATAAACTAATATAGTTAGGTACGCGTAATAGTTAAAAGCGGGTAGAAATGATTGTTCGTTGCCTCGCGTAATCCGCCGCTCCTCGCGTAGTGCGGTGCAAAAAGTTATCATTATGGGCGGTGGTCCAAGTTACAAGATTTCTTGCCCTTCAATATATTCCAAATTTTTTTTTCTGAACACTTTAAATGAGCTTGCTTTCTTCACACTAACTGGAAGTTCATTGTACAACTGTGCTCTCGCAAAAGTAATAGTATTTTTGGCGTAATTTGTTCTAATTTTCGGCAACACCAAGTCGTGTTTGCGACGAAATTTTATTGTTCATGATTTTATATATAAGAATACATGTACTATGTTTCGCTGTCCTCAACGCACCCAAACAAAACAAATAGAAACCGTTTTAAAAAACCTATATAAAAACCGTTTTTATATATTTGTCATAGATATTATTGAAGATACGAGAAACGAATAAACATACATACATAGCGGCGAAACACATAGATAGGGTAATAATTAAATACACATGTACCTAAGTATAGTTATAATTTGTTATAAGATAATTAATAAACATATTTTATGTATATTATACTTAGTTTATTTTACCCATTGAGTTAGAATAGTCTATAAATAGTTGTACCGAAATGCTTTTACCATATTAATTAAAATATATAGACAGAAAGTATAGGATTAAGATAATATTCAAAGAAAAAAATACTGAATAGGGTAAGCTTCCAGTCATTGGACGCTAACAATCATTGGACTAGACAGAACACCATAAAACCTAGCAGTGGACAGAAACTGCTGTTGATACCTTTTTATACTCGGTACCTGCAGTGTTTCTGTTTTGAAAGCAACCTTAATAAATAACGTTTTAATGTGTGTAAGTTTACCCTAGATTGATCATTTTCATGATGATGATTAAAACTACGCGGCAGCGGGTCTAGATTTTTTTCAAGGCGGGAAAAACCTAGATATTCTGCCGTCGTTTGAATTTTTCCAGCTCGCTTGGAAAGTTCTCGATTTCGCAGTCTTCGCTCCGTCGTTGGGTGATCATTGTGACCAGAAATTTCAGATACGTCCTCGCTGTGCCTCCTTGCGGCGCGGGCTGTGACGCCGTCGGTTCGCTGCTCTCAAATAGTTCAAAAGAGGTGAAAGTATTTTTTCTATTTATTGGAAGAACTTGTGTACTGTACGGCGAATAAAAACAATTATAATGTAGAAGTAAAATTATTTATATATGTTGGATTGCGGCGGGGAGTGTGGAGCCGTCGGGTAGCCGCTCCTAAATAGTTCAAATGAGTCACACGAGATGGCGCTGATAGTATCCTGCATCCCGATATTAAAGTTCTTGAGATTGGTTGCTTAAATACAATCGACGATACTCCGTCGCGACGGTGAATCTTGGGGCGCATCGCCATGCCTAGGACCATCCTCTTAACTTTTCTTTTAATTATTGGAAAAACTTGTCTACTGTACGGCGAATAAAAACAAATAATATTTGGAAATTAATTTATTTTCGTATATACAACTAATTCAACTGCACGTCTTGCCGCGCGAGCTCGAGCAACATGGGGTCGTCGAAGAACTTGTTGATGGAGACGTCCTCGCTGAGCCCCTTGCGGCGCCGCGTCTTAATCATGAACTCGCGCGCCAGGTGCGTCGCCGGCTGCGGCTCCAGGGGCCTGTCAAAACAGAAACACATTTAATAACCGGCCAAGTGAGAGTCGGATTCGCGTACGAAGGGTTCCGTGCCATTATCTATAAAAAAAACACGTTTTTTATAAGGGAGCCCCACTTAAATATTTATTTTATTCTGTTTTTAGTATTTTTTGTTCTAGCGGCAACAGAAATTCATCATGTGTGAAAATTTAAACTATCTAGCTATCACGGTTCATGAGATACAGCCTGATGACGGACGGACAGCGAAGTCTTAGTAAATAATAGGGTCCCGTTTTTACACTTTGGGTAAGGAACCCCAAAAACTGCTTATTGAGTGTGTTATAACTATTACTGTAGCGACAGATACACCATTATAAAAGATCTACTGTGATGTGACATCATCATCCGAGCGTATTCCCGGTTGCATCCTCAGCGGTAACGCTTCAGAGCCCGGGGTCCGCTACCTAACCAAGGTGATTTGACGAGGTTACTGGTTTTTACACAGAGCGACTGCCGTCTGACCTCCGTAACGTAACCCAAACGGTAGACCAGAACCAATCCTTGGACAGGTTTTGGTTTACCTTAACGCTAGATGGCGTTTGGAATCAGCTTTCTGTACTGATAATCAGGTGATTCAATTCTGCAATACCCCAACCAGTCTGAAAACAACTTCACAAAGTATGCTTCTCAGTGGGATTCGTACCCACAAGAACTAGTGTAACAATGAGGGTTACAATTATAAATTAAAATCTGGGTCTAGATTAAAAACAAAAACACATTTTAAACTTTTTATCGAGTGTATTATTACAGTGGCGACACGTACGCCACTTTACAAGAACTACTGAGACAATAATGAAGATACAGAAATAGTTCACAAGAGGCAAACGAGATGGCGCTGTGTTGATCCTACCACAGAGTAATTAATATACTAGATACTAACAGGTCCTATCCTTTGCAAGCGCGGATCCAGCCCTCAAAAAAGGTTGTGGTCACAGCTACTAGAAAATCGGCTAAGTACGAGTCGGAGCTCGGAGCATGAACATGCTCATTAACAATCATGCAAGTCGTGTATGAACTTTTGAATTAGATTATTTCCTTTTTTCTGAGCATCAGGACTTTGGCCTTAGGAATGGAAATAAACTTAGGAGAAAGTCGGACCCGATTTCTTAAAATTAAATAGTCTGTTTCGATCCAAACCTATTTCAATCAATAACTTATATTTTTTTCTTTTTTTCTAGTAGCCAGTAAGCCAATATAGGGACACTAGACTGGGTAAATAGGTATCTTGAAAAATTGGGCGCTTTTTTACAGTAGTGTGAGCTTTTTCCGTGGCACGTCGCGGTTTTCGAGCGACCACTTCTGGCAACCCTGGCCACGCACGCCTCGCTATACGCGGCTCGGAAGTTTTGGCGGCACGGCAATAAGTTGTCAAAAATGTGACATAAGTCATAACATGTCAGCATATCGTCTATGGCTCTTTGCTGCGTTCCGAATCACGCACGTTTCATGATTCATTGTGTTTTTAAAGTTTATTATGGCATATCGTTTATTATCATCAGCCTATCGATCTCAATAGACCGTAAAAGTGTGACGTCACAAGTCTATTAAGGTTGTGGGCATGCCCATCGTGCTCACAACGGTGGATCCGCCCTTGATCCTTTGTGGAGCTCGGTGGACCGGCGGGAGTGCGTATTACTAGCGCTTTCGCAAGTAAAGAAACACCGGGTGGTGAAGTGGTATAAAAAAAATTCGAGCTTCTTCGTGTGTCAGTAAGCACGTATAGGCCGTTGGTCCCGGCTGTCATCACTGTATGGCAGTCGTCAAGCTATGTCAGATGCCTTTAAGCAGCTTAAAAATCTAACATCAGTGTTCGCCACTTACACACATGAAAAACAAACAAAACAAATACAGTGGTGACAAGTACACCAATTTACAGGAATCACTGTGTCTATAATGAAGACACGGAAATAATTTACAAGAGGCGAAAAAGATGGCGCTACGTGTTGATCCAACCACAGAGTCATTAATATACTAGATGTCAAATTTGGTATTACAACGATGGTCTCACCTGATGACGATGCTCTTGTCGAGCGGGTCCCCGGGCACGATCTGCCAGTGGTGGAATACCTGCGTGTTACTACATTGGCGACTAGTACGCAACTTTACAAGAACTACTGTGACAAATGAAGACACGGAAATAATTCACAAGAGGCGAACTAGATGGCGCTGTGTGTTGATCCTACCACAGTTATTTAATATTCTAGATATCCAATTTGGTATTAAGACGATGGTCTCACCTGATAACGATGCTCTTGTCGAGCGGGTCCCCGGGCACGATCTGCCAGTGGTGGAACACCTGCAGACAGAATGCCTGGCCCTGCGTGTGCGTGCGCAGGTCGGTCTCGAACCCGAACGAGTCGATGCTGGGCACGAACGCCTTGATGGTGTACAGCGGGGAGCCCGCCACCGGCGCGTCCTGCGTCACGTGGCCTGACACAGACACACTCTTATTAAGGGCCTTTCATATACAGGGTGACTTTTCACCCACCAGCCTAATATTTGGAACAAGTTCAGTCCATGATACTGGACTCTTGTCTTTAAAAAAAGTTATTAAACATCTATTAATTTCGCTCTCAGATAAAAATCCGTTTGGCCGAGCGCTGATATGTATGCGCTGACATATCATGTAAGGCAAATACTTGATACCTATGTTAACTTATTTTTTTAAATTGACGTTTACTACATTATTAAAAAAAAGCTTATTTTGACAGTAAAGAATTTATTTCGGAACGTTTTGTTTTTGATACGAACTGTATCAATTCAGTTAAGTTGGTAGTTGTGCTTTTTGTTAAGTTAGTGTTGATCTTGTAAAACCTTAACCTATGTGCATCTACATAGGAACTATGTATGTAGCATAGATCTTAAGAAAGAAAAAATTGTTGGTTTAAGACTAGGAGTATCTTTTAGGCGAAATAACGACACATGTGCTATTATAGTAGGAATAGAGTATAGACTTTTCTGAAATCATATTACGTATGTTCTTATATTAGTGTTCAGGACCATTTAAAAGACAGATAACAGTACAGAAGTAGAAAAAATACTATTATACACACCTCTTCGTTTCGCGAGCACCGTGTATACGGCGGAGACACAGTCAGCCGGCGCCTGCACCTCCACAAACAAGTAGGGCTCCATCAGTCTGGGCGTGGCCATCAAGAACGCTGAGTACGCCACCTGCACAATACACATTTTTATACATTAAGGTCGAACTAGTCAATAATTTTCCTATACAAATTTCGGAGAGGTTTTCCTCCAATGTTAGACATTGTACATTAAAATAACATCCTACCGTTTTTTTATTGATTATAAATTTTGTCTGTATGGATACAGAATAGTAAAATAAAAAGCTATTAAAAAGTTATGAGCCATTAAAAATTAGTTTTTTTTATTGCTTATTTTTACGCAACTTATACAGTATACAACGTAAATAAGTAATAAAAGAACTTTAAAATCTCCAAAACAAAGTCCACACCGACACGGCTTAATTATCGAAGATTTCATTAAACTTTATTTGTAATTGAATAATGCAGAAGTTTTTGCATGAAACCCCTTTTCCCAAAGGACTTTACGTATATTTTTACGCGCTCGGTTTACTTTGAATTATAGTGCATTTCACCTCACTGCTTCGCCCAACACAATGTTAGGTGAGACAGCATGCTTTTAGGCTGCGCCCACCTGTGAGTTCGAGCCCGCCACTAGGTCAAACTTAAAGGCCCATTTAGACGGTGCAAGTTTCTTGCCCGTTGACTTCACCATTTTAGTGAAGCAATAGATAACTTGCATGATCTAAACGAAACGGAATCCAGACTAAATCATTTATCAGTTCAATAAAATGCTATGCAACAAACAGGCAAGAAATGCACTGTCTAAAACGGCCTCGAAGTCCGCCAGTCCAGAAGTTCTGGGTTCGATTCCCGGCCAGGACAAGTTGGGAAATAGCCTTTTTCAAATTGTCCTGGGTCTTGGGTGTCTATATATGTATTTATCATAAAATATAGTATCGTTGGGTTAATATCCAATAACACAAGCTTAAGATTTCTTTGGGGCTAGCTCAACATTTATTATTTTCAAAGTCGAAAGCCAAAATTAATTTATTTGTCTTTGGATATTTGTATCACTTGACAATTATCATAATGATGATCTTTCATGCTGGTATGGGAGAACAGAAAAAACTTAAGATGTAAGCTGCTTCTCTTCCTGATCAGATCGAGGTACTGGGCAAAAATATGAATCAAGTTAAAAAGCGATGAGGCTAGCAATCCATCACTATTTAAATTTCTTTTTCCACCTTCTCGCCCACCAAAAGTGCCTTTTAGATCTTGCGACCCTCGTCTCGGTCCACACCGTAACGGATAAAGACGTGAAAGTGTATTTTTACTCACTCTCCTCGCGGTGGGTATGTTTAAACCGCCCCCTCTGTGCAGTGGTTTCTGTGCTATGACTGCGTGCAGAATTTTGAACCTTCCTGCTAGTGATAAGGTCCAAAGTAAATTACAACACTCACTCTCCTCGCGGTGGATATGATCTGACCGCCCTCTCTGTGCAGCGGCTCCTGTGCTATGACTGCGTCCAGAATTTTGAACCTTCCTGCTAGTGATAAGGTCCAAAGTAAATTACAACACTCAATCTCCTCGCGGTGGGTATGATCTGACCGCCCTCTCTGTGCAGCGGCTACTGTGCTATGACTGCGTCTAGAATTTTGAACCTTCCTGCTAGTGATAAGATCCAAAGTAAATTACAACACTCAATCTCCTCGCGGTGGGTATGATCTGACCGCCCTCTCTGTGCAGCGGCTACTGTGCTATGACTGCGTCCAGGATTTTGAACCTTCCTGCGCAATGATAAGGTTCGAAGTAAATTACAATACAACACTCACCCTCCTCGCGGTGGGTATGATCTGACCGCCCCCTCTGTGCAGCGACTTCTGTGCTATGACTGCATCTAGAATTTTGAATCTTGCTGTGCAGTGTTAAGGTTCAAAGTAATTAACAACACTCACTCTCCTCGCGGTGGGTATCTGACCGCCGCCTTTGTGCAGCGACTTCTGTGCTATGACTGCATCTAGAATTTTGAACCATTCTGTGCAATGTTAAGGTTCAAAGTAAATAACAACACTCACTCTCCTCGCGGTGGGTATGATCTGACCGCCGCCTCTGTGCAGCGGCTCCTGTGCTATGACTGCGTCCAGGATTTTGAACTTCACATTTCTTATTGGTTCTTCGCATAATGGGCCTTCTCTCGTCCCCCACTGGAAGCCTGCGAAAAACAATATTTTGCTGTAAAACTGTTTATACGAGATAGCTGGACAGCACTATGTACTAGTGTTGCTGCTCGATAGTCCACTACCGATATAGACCTATTAACAAACTACCGGTATTTTCAAATAAATATAAATATATATAAATATAAATATAAATATATATAAATATAAATAAATATATAGGGACAAATAACACTGATTGAGCTAGCCCTAAAGTAAGTTATAGACTTGTGTTATGGGATACTAACTCAACGATACTATATTTTATAACAAATACATATACAGATAAACATCCGAGACCCAGGATAATTTGAAAAAGGCCATTTTCCAACTTGCCCTGACCGGGGATCGAACCCGGGACCTCTAGGTGGCGGACTAGCATGGTGACCACGACGCCACGGAGGTCGTCGATGAATAAAATGAAACCGATAGTATCGATCCTGACGTCGAGCAAACTATCGATACTATCGATAGTTTATGAAAAGCAATTCTATCGACAGAATCGATAAATTTGTCCGTCGTCAGGATCGATACTACCGATGCTCGATAGTAATGTTGTTTAGAGATAGTATTGCACTAAAAGAGCTAGAGACAGAAATACGCGCCACAAAAATAAATTAAATCTACCGATATCAAATATGCAAATGTTTCAAAATAGTCCGTACGTTATGTCAATTAAGATATATAATACAATTCCTGAAAGCATAAAAGTAGAACAAAAAGACACAATATTCAGATCACGCTTAAAATTATTACTGATCTCAAAGGCCTATTATTCTGTAGATGAATTCTTAAACGACAAGTTTAGTAAATAAATTAGCTTGTAGCGTGTGTTACCTCAATCTCACGTCCACGGAAAAAATTAATTAAGTTGGTATAAAATATTTGAATAACATGTATATATCCAAATAATAATATTGTTTCTTATTTGTTTTTGCTACACCCAAACTGGGTACATGTTGATCTGCATAATATAATGTTAACTTTTTGCTTACAGGTTGCGAATAAATGATTTCTGGCTATCGATACTATCATAGGCCTATGAATAGTTTGTCATTTTTCAATTCAAACGATCGATTGTTTGGCAACACTTCTGTGAAATCACTCTTTTCTACACCTCCGTGGCGTAATGGTCACCATGTTAGTCCGCCACCCAGAGGTCCCGAGTTTGATCCCCGGTCAGGGCAAGTTGGAAAATGGCCTTTTTCAAATTGTCATGGGTCTTGGGTGTTTATCTTTATGTGTATTTGTTTTATAATATAGTATCGTTGAGTTAGTATCCCATAACACAAGTCTCGAACTTACTTTGGGGCTAGCTCAATCAGTGTTATTTGTCCCTATATTTATATATATTAAAAAAAAAAGAAAATTAAAAAAAAACTATGAAACATCTGAAAATCGAAAGGATTCGCCTGAGCCTCTGTACCCCGTATGCGAAGACTTATAAAGGGGTTCTACACACAATAACATATGACCAGCAATGTTTTTCTGTGGGGCAGGTTGATGTCTGGTAAACTGAGTCAAAATGCGAGAGGTCTAGCAACTTTAATCTCATCAAACCGTACCGAAGTATACGTTACAAAAATAACAACAAACAAAACGACAACAACTGCCGCTTCCTAAGCGCTAGTGCAGAATAAGCGGCAACAAACTGCATTGCAGCATTTTCTCCAAGGACGTAAAATAACAATTAAATTAATATGTGGACAGAGAATACAATGTTTGTTAGGTTATAATTGAAATTTACTTTTTAGAATATTTTAAAATAATGTCAAGTTGAAGATTCAGTATTTACCAAATTGTGATATTTGTGAGTATACAAACCTTTAAGAGGAACCCGCGCCAAGCTCAAGTCAGACATTTTTGTCTTTAAGGTAGTCATCGGTCCTCTTTAAGAGGAACCCGCGCCAAGCTCAAGTCAGACATTTTTGTCTTTAAGGTAGTCATCGGTCCTCTTTAAGAGGAACCCGCGCCAAGCTCAAGTCAGACATTTTTGTCTTTAAGGTAGTCATCGGTCCTCTTTAAGAGGAACCCGCGCCAAGCTCAAGTCAGACATTTTTGTCTTTAAGGTAGTCATTGGTCCTCTTTAAGAGGAACCCGTGCCAAGCTCAAGCCAGACATTTTTGTCCTTAAGGTAGTCGTCGGTCCTCTTTAAGAGGAACCCGCGCCAAGCTCAAGTCAGACATTTTTGTCTTTAAGGTAGTCATCGGTCCTCTTTAAGAGGAACCCGTGCCAAGCTCAAGCCAGACATTTTTGTCTTTAAGGTAGTCATCGGTCCTCTTTAAGAGGAACCCGCGCCAAGCTCAAGTCAGACATTTTTGTCTTTAAGGTAGTCATCGGTCCTCTTTAAGAGGAACCCGTGCCAAGCTCAAGCCAGACATTTTTGTCTTTAAGGTAGTCATCGGTCCTCTTTAAGAGGAACCCGCGCCAAGCTCAAGTCAGACATTTTTGTCTTTAAGGTAGTCATCGGTCCTCTTTAAGAGGAACCCGCGCCAAGCTCAAGTCAGACATTTTTGTCTTTAAGGTAGTCATCGGTCCTCTTTAAGAGGAACCCGCGCCAAGCTCAAGTCAGACATTTTTGTCTTTAAGGTAGTCATCGGTCCTCTTTAAGAGGAACCCGTGCCAAGCTCAAGCCAGAAATTTTTGTCTTTAAGGTAGTCATCGGTCCTCTTTAAGAGGAACCCGCGCCAAGCTCAAGTCAGACATTTTTGTCTTTAAGGTAGTCATCGGTCCTCTTTAAGAGGAACCCGTGCCAAGCTCAAGCCAGACATTTTTGTCTTTAAGGTAGTCATCGGTCCTCTTTAAGAGGAACCTGCGCCAAGCTCAAGTCAGACATTTTTGTCTTTAAGGTAGTCATCGGTCCTCTTTAAGAGGAACCCGTGCCAAGCTCAAGTCAGACATTTTTATCTTTAAGGTAGTCATCGCGGGTCCTCTTTCAGAGGAACCCGCGCCAAACTCAAGTCAGACATTTTTGTCTTTAAGGTAGTCATCGGTCCTCTTTAAGAGGAACCCGCGCCAAGCTCAAGCCAGACATTTTTGTCTTTAAGGTAGTCGTCGGTCCTCTTTAAGAGGAACCCGCGCCAAGCTCAAGTCAGACATTTTTGTCTTTAAGGTAGTCATCGGTCCTCTTTAAGAGGAACCCGCGCCAAGCTCAAGCCAGACATTTTTGTTTTTAAGGTAGGAATCGGTCCTCTTTAAGAGGAACCCGCGACGAGCTCAAGCCAGACATTTTTATCTTTATGGTAGTCATCGGTCCTATAATAAGCCTTCTAGTTACGAGTATTTATCGATTAATAAAAATCATCTCACCTTGAACTATACTGTCCTTGACCGAGGCCAACAAATGTTTGTCCACTTCAGAGGGCAGCGTATCGTCGACCAGGATGTTGGGGCCGGTGGTGTCGGGACCGAACGCCCAAATGGAACGCGCCGCTAGCAAGTCCCAATCGTATCTAATGAAAAATGTTTTTTTTTATTGCATATTATTAAAATATTAGCTTTTGCCCGCGGCTTCGCTCGCGTAGGGGTGTAATTTATATAAATCCTTTCTAAGGGAATGCCTACGTCATAGTAGCTTTATGCATGCAAACTCTCAGCCCGATCGGTCTACAATTGACAAAGTTTCATACAAAGTTTCATCCCCTATTTTATCCCCTTGGGGGTAGAATTGATCAAAATCCTTTCTTAGCGGATGCCTACGTCATAACATCTACCTGCATGCCAAATTTCAGCCCGATCCGTCCAGTGGTTTGGGCTGTGCGTTGATAGATCACTATGTCAGTCAGTCAGTCACCTTTGAGTTATATATATTTAGATATCAATAGAATACCAGTACTTTGTATCGATATATCGATAGTCCCTGGACAAAAGGGATCGGTAGTCAAACACTCACTTGGTCTGGAAGAACTCCCCCAGCCGCTTCCTGTCCCACGTGACACACACGGCTCCTGCCTCGATGTCCTCCGCCAACCCTCGCTCCAGAGGCTCGGCGATCATGGTCAGTTTGTTCCGCTTGTTAGGGGTCTCCGCGAAGCACTTTAATGAGGATGTCTCGACCACTGTCTCGCAGAACGACACAACTGGGTCCGCCACTGAGGATAAAGAAAGTGTTTTTAACCGACTTAAAAAAGGAGAAGGTTATCAATTCGTCGCGATTTTCGTAGAGTTCCGCACCTCGAAAGGAATAAACGGAACCCTTATAGGATCACTGTGTTGTCCGTCCGTCTGTCTGCCTTCTGTCTGTCTGTCAAGACCCTTTTTCTCAGGAACGCGTGGAGATATCAAGCTGGAATTAATATCAAATACTCAGGTCTACTGTACCTTGGAGCTGTGAAAAAATCAGTCAACATATTCAAAAGATACAGCCGTTTATGCCGCAAATTTTTGACACTCGCAAGGGAATCAAAACCTACAGGATACTTTCCGTGAACTCAGAATCTTGAATTTTGGTACGAAGCAACGTCTTATAGCACAGATTAAGGGAAAATTGCGAAAACCGTAAATTTTTAGTTACATCATATAATAAAAATATTTTTAATAATTTTAAACTTACTATACCTACAGGTTTGTATGGAACCCTCGGTGCGTGAGTCCGACTCGCGCACTTGGCCCGTTTTTTATGCATGTTCATTGTTCACTGATTAATTGAAAAAGCCTGGACGGATTTGAATATATTTTTTATTTGCAAGGGTATACTTGTCGGTAAAATCGGTTGTGTAGTTTGGGGGCGAAGTCGGTTTTTAGTTAGATGAACAATTTTCTAAAAAGAAAATGTTATATGATTAGGACCCGCTAAAATAAAAAAAAACATGACCTTATAATATTAGTTTATGAAACTGCGTAATGAAAATATACACAGGAGTGTGTTAATGTTAATACCGAGTTATGTGCAGTTTCATACACTATTTTATCTAGTCTCACAGGATTGGATTAAATAAATAAAAGCGTAATAATGGCGACTAAATAGCACAGCGTTCCATTTTCAAAAAATAAAAGAAGTTAACGCCACATCTTAAACCTACCTTTAATGTCAATTTCGGAGTACATATCTCGAAGATCGTGCATAACGCAGTCCAGGTACAACTCGCCAGTGCCCAGTATCACGTGCTCTCCGCTTTCCTCCACTCGGGTTGATAAGAGGGGGTAGGATTTGTTTACCTACAACAAAAAGGTAAAAAAACAAGTAAATAGATAGAACTTGTTTTTAACAATAACACGAAAGGAAGGTTTTTATAAATATACTAGCTTTTGCCCGCGGCTTCGCTCGCGTAGGGGTGGAATTTATCAAAATCCTTTCTTAGGGGATGCCTACGTCATAGTAGCTTTATGCATGCAAAGTCTCAGCCCGATCCGTTTAAAATTGACAAAGTTTCATACAAACTTTCATCTTCTATTTTATCCCCTTGGGGGTAGAATTGATCAAAATCCTTTCTTAGCGGATGCCTACGTCATAACATCTACCTGCATGCCAAATTTCAGCCCGATCCGTCCAGTGGTGTGGGCTGTGCGTTGATAGATCACTAGGTCAGTCAGTCAGTCACCTTTGAGTTATATACAATGTCCTTTTTAATTAAGTACAAATATTTTAAGGGGTTATTCAGTCCATCATTTTGAAAAACTTTTCCCAATAAATGTATATCGAAATACGAAAAAAAATATTTAGGATCTCATACAAATCGAAGTAGTCACGTGATATCGTTACTATGAAAAATGCAAAAAATTTTTTCGTATTTCGATATATATTTATTGGGAAAAGTTGTTCAAAATGATGGACTGAATCACCTCTTAAAATATTTGTACTTAATTAAAAAGGACATTGTATATTTAGAGATATGGGCAAATCACTCATATTGAGCTAACCCCAAAGTAAGTTCGAGACTAAGTGTTTTGGGACACTAATAAAACGATACCATATTTAATACATATTATAAAAATCCAAGACCCTGTTCAATCTGAAAAAGATCATTTTCCATCTTGACCTGACTGGTCCATAGGACCCGGGACCTCCAGTGTGACAGTGTGGCATGACGACCACAATGTCACGGACGTCATTGTTGCCACGACACCATGGTACTTCCTGTTCCTGTGTCTACCGGCGCCTCGTTGACAAATAGGTTCGAGTAGGTCTATTCACTTTTTGCGGTCCGTCCAACATCTTGGGCAGTTCTTATGGATTGACCGGCTCCACGGCTAACTTGACAACCTGCGTGTTGAACCGCAGCGGCCTGAACGTGTGGAGATAGTCCGTCTTATTCAACGACAACATGATACTTACTGGTACCTATATAAAAAATGAACAAAAGGACACTTCATTTATAAAACAAGTTAAATCACTACTACTTTCAAAAGCATACTACACAGTAGACGAATACCTAAATGTTAAACTAGCACATTCACTAACCATCTCATTTATACTTGGCATTTACAGTGACCCGTTCTCAATCTCTCGTTCTATTTGTGACTTCTATAAACCTAAAAATGTGACTTAATAGATAAGTAGCTACCTATTGTTTGACTACCTTGGACGTTTTAGAACTTAAGAATTTTGCCTAAGCATGCTTACCTTTTTCTTACGTTGAGTTAGTATTCCATAACATAAGTCTCGAACTTACTTTGGGGCTAGCTCAATGTAATTTTTTATGAATAAGAGAGTAAAACTCTATAATAGTAGATTATTAACCAAGGGGATAAAGCAGTGTCTTCTGTCGCGGGTGACGACTTATCACGAGCGAAGCGAGGGATTTAGGACGAGTCCTGAGTGTAGCGACGGATTTAAGTTCACCCAAGACAAAGACAGCTTTATCACCGAGGAAAATACTCTAATTTTCGTACCATTTGCGAAAAAATAAAGACAATAATATCAAGAGACAAGCATTTATTAAAAGATATATTTTAATTAATTTTTATCCAGTTACATAAAAGATACAAAATGTTTTACGTTGTAAATAAGTATAGGTACGCAGAAAATTTGGCTGTATGTGTGAGACGCAAATGACCCTTTGCTTTTTCTTTTTGGAAAACTAAACAGTTGGTGTAAACAAACAATGACATGACTTGATTTAGTTTTTTATTTTATGAAATTTAAGTGGTTTTGTGGACTTTGCGGATACATGTTGTCGATTCAAAATCGTTATTTTTTTACGCTTAACAATATAGAAATGAATTCAGTTCAGTATAAATTTCGGGAAGTATTCCAAACTTAAACCACTTTCTCCCTCTAGAGGATGAAGGAAATTCAGTACAATTTTCTTTCCCTGTTTTCATTTTTGGTCTAGAGCCTGAATGATTTTCAGTACATTTTTCTTTCCCTGTTTTTAACAGATTAATAATAACTATTGTTATGTTCGCTTTTTGTGCCATAGAATGTGCCTTTTTGAGCAAGTGGTACGAAAAGAATATTATAATCTTAAAATTTAAAAATTAAAAATGTATTTAACGGGAACTTATACTGATATTGTTAAATTTTATTCGATGTTTGCATCGCCACACCCAAAATGGGGACATGTATTACTGCACTAATATTTTGTCACCTTATGCAACATGTTAGCGATTAATAAATAAGTAAATGAGTCTGCTGGCTCCTAGTTGACAAATAGTAGGTCTACTCACTTTTCTCAGCCCGTCCAACATCTTGGGCAGTTCAGATGGATTGACCGGCTTCAATGCTATCTTGGCGAACTGCGTATTGAACCACAGCGGCTTGAACGTGTGGAGATACTCCGTCTCATTCAACAACACCATGGTACTTACTGATCCTGACGTGTCCCTAGTGTCTATCGGCTCCTCGTGGACAAATAGTAGGACTACTCATTTTCTCAGCCCGTCCATAGTCATGGGTAGTTCTGATGGAGTGATCGAGTCGGCGGCTACCTTGACAACTTCCTGATGGGCCCAATCTATCTTTTCGGGCTCCTAGTGGACAAATTGTAGGTCTACTTACTTTTCTCAGCCCGTCCAACGTCTTAGGCAGTTACGAAAGGTCGACTGGCTCCACGGCTATCTTGACAACCTGCGTGTAGAACCGCAGCGGCCTGAACATGTGGAGATACTCCGTCTGATTCAACAAAACCATGGTACTTACTGGTCCTCAGATTCCCTAGTGTTTGCCGGCTCCTAGTTGACAAATAGTAGGTCTACTTACTTTTGACAGCCCGTCCAACATCTTGGGCAGTTCCGAGGGGTCAACTGGTTCCACGGCCATCTTGACGATATGCGTGTGATACCGCAGCGGTCCCTAGTGTTTACCGGTTCCTATTTGACAAATAGGTAGATCTTCTCACTTTTCTCAGCCCGTCCAACATCTTGGGCAGTTGCGAAGGATCAACTGGTTTCACGGCTATCTTGACGATATGCGTGTGATACCGCAGCGGTCCTGAGGGGTCCCTTGTGATAACCGGGTCCTAGTTGAAAAATAGGTAGATCTACTCACTTTTCTCAGCCCGTCCAACATCTTGGGCAGTTGCGAAGGATCAACTGGTTCCATGGCTATCTTGACGATATGCGTGTGATACCGCAGCGGTCCTGAGGGGTTTTTAGTGATAACCGGGTCCTAGTTGACAAATAGGTAGATCTACTCACTTTTCTCAGCCCGTCCAACATCTTGGGCAGTTCTGATGGATTGACCGGCTCCACGGCTATCTTTACGACCGCCTGTGTGTTGAACCGCAGCGGCTTGAATGTGTGGAGCTCCTCCGTCTCGTCAGAGGAGACCATCGTGCAGGTCTTCACGATAGGCTGATCGATACCTTCCACCAGCGCCCAGCAACCGGCTGGCACTCGGTTCAATTCCACCTAGATAACATTACGTTGTCATAAAATTCCTCTACAGTATGTAATAAATGCGTGAAAGAGAGAGTAAAAAAAATGGAATAGTAAAATTAATATAAGATGTCCTTTGTCTGTTCTGATGGCGATATCTAAAAACTTAAAACACTCCTTTTTTTTGTGGAAGTTAAAAAACCTTCTTTCTGGAAGTTATGTGTAAAAAATTCAACAGTCTAGCTATCACGGTTCATGAGATATATATTTATAGCCTGGTGACATACAGAAGGACAGCGGAGTCTTAGTAATAGGGTCCCGTTTTTACTCTTTGGGTACGGAACCCTAAAAATGAAGTGCAGACGTAAATATTTGACGACCACCGTGGCGTAGTGGTCACCATGCTAGTCCGCCACCCAGAGGTTCCGGGTTCGATTCCCGGTCAGGGCAAGTTTGAAAATGGCCTTTTCAAATTGTCCTGGGTCTTGGGTGTTTATCTATATATGTATTTGTTATAAAATATAGTATCGTTGGGTTAGTATCCCATAACACAAGTCTCGAACTTACTTTGGGGCTAGCTCGATCAGTGTAATTTGTCCCTATATATTTATTTATTTAAAATATTTAGTACCTTGTATCTCGCCTCGTATATCCACAGCCGGCCCACGCTCATAATCCTAGAGTCCTCTTCGTCCTGCGTGCTGTAGTTTTCGCCAAGCACTCGCACTGTTTGCCCCGCGTACAGTGTGCCCGACATTATTCGGGCTAAGACCTGGAAGACAAATTCATTTTGACACAATGAAAACTAGTAGCTCTGTGATTAGATCTCGCGAGAAATTCGCGCGAGGAAAGATATATTTTTTTAAGTTTTCAACCCTCATATTTCCGCCGTCGAAAAACGAATCGTCTGAACCTTTTTTTATATATAAAATATCTAATTTTTCGATATTTATCGAACCTGCTAGCAAAATTTTAAGAGAATCGGTTGAGAAATGCGACTTGTAGGCGAGAACAGCTGGGAATTTCGACATCCAGACACATAAAAGTGTTTTTGCCTGAAATGAAGATGTTCACTCGGTCAATAAAAGAAATTGAGAAAGAAAGTCATGTTTCCAGCCAGTTGCTCACCGCGGTAACTCAATCCCATAGGATCACTGCTCTCAAATAGTGATCAATTAATTTCACAAGAATTTTAATAGCTGAAGCATGTATTGCAGCCCAAAACTCTTGAATGGAAGATAGAAAAAGACAGATGATCACAGTACTTATTAAGAAGAATCTGCAGTCATCAGTGGTATGTGCCAAAGCCGAGCAGATTGATCAAATTCCACCATGTCATCATACAAAACTCTTTGTTGTTACACGTTTTGCTTTACGCTAGGCGCCATCTAGCGGCAACGACAGGTATGGAATAACAAAGAAAACTTACAAAAAAGAACGTGCAGTCATCGGTAGGGTACATCTTAGTGGTATGTGCAAGTCGCCGTCCAGACTGTTCGCAAACCACCATTTCCTCGTAGAACGCTCCTTTAGGTCCTCGATATGCACGTTTCAATTTACGCTCAGCGCTATCTACCGCCGACGATACATATAAAATGACAAAGTAAACTTACCAAGAAGGTACAGTCATCGGTGGGGTACATCTTATAGGTATGAGCGACGAGCCGTCTAGGCTGATCTTATCTCACTATGTCATCATACAAAGCTCCTTCAGACATTCGATACGACGCCTGTTTAACTTTACGCTCAGCGCCATCTAGCGGCAATGCCAGGTATAAAATAACAAAGAAAACTTACCGAGAAAATGGTGCAGTTATGGGTGGGATACATCTTAGTGGTATGACCGCCTACCAGACTGGTCGCGTCCTACCACGTCATCGTATAAAGCTCCTTCAGCCCCTCGGTACGGATTCACTTTCCGCTCAGCGCTATCTAATCCTCGATAGGCACGTTTCACTTTACGTTCAACGCCATCTAGCGCCGACGATACATACAAAATAACAAAGTAAACTTACCAAGAAGAAGGTGCAGTCATCAGTGGGGTACATCTTAGTGGTATGAGCGACGAGCCGTCCAGATTGGTCGCATCCCACCATGTCATCGTATAAGGCGCCTTCAGTCCCTCGGTACGCATGTTTAACTTTCCGCTCAGCGCCATCTAGCGGGGATGGCACGTGTTGAACCACCATTTCTACAAAACCACTGTAAGAAAAATAGATTATTGTAATTCATATTTTCATTGCCTCATCTATTATTCCATCTGACTACTGTAGTTTTTATGGGCAAATCCTCTCTTTACAGGGAGAAAGCTTTAGACCAGCAGTGGACTGCTATAGCCTGTAATGTAAGTAATGTGCATAAGGAGCGAAGATACCAAATAACTCGATTCCTTACAGCTTGCATTAGCGGATCCTAATATAAACATTATTTTTATTATGAACAAATTATACTTAGTTTATCTCCGCACTCCGCACTTTAAAAATATATTTTCTCCGATTCTCATATATTTAAGCCACTCATTCGCGGCTTCGTTGATTGCACACACTCAAAAATTCACGAATAATTATAATAAACATACACACACAAACATATGAGACGTCATGTCGCTTGAGTAAAGGTACTTATTGTATTCTTCTACTGGCCAGCTGTACCGAGCCATAAAACCACACACCGCGAATTATGTGCGTTGCTTTGTAGAACAGAGAAAGTGTCTATGTAGCTGATTCAATGGACATGTTAGAAGGTGATCAACAGAAAACTTAGCAATCTAGTGCTGCAACTATGAACATTTGATGCCATAGCCAAGGCGGAGTGGAAGATAAAAGCGAAGGAGTCTTTTGGGATTTATAGTTGGGAAAGGGGGCCACCTGTGCTGTAAACATAAATGACTTTGAAGCATGGATATTGCTCAAATTTTACTTTTTTTTTAAACTACGTCACTGGATCAGTCATCTTGACAACAGTGCAGATGCTTCGGTGAATAACTGTGATTCTGTATGCGTTCATGAATAAATAAACAAATAATAATCATTAAATTAATAATAACATTGAAAACTCACCAAAAGTCTCCAAAGAATCTGCTACAGACGAGCCTGAGTAAGGGGCGCACGTTGAGCTTGGATTCCTGCTTGCTCAGCTTGATGCCTAACTCCGCTAGAACAGCTGGCAGAGTATCGTCGACGTCGCCTACCACCTGCAGATATAAAATTACCAATTTAACCCTTTCAACCCTTTATATCAGTTGTCGTGCCCCCAGCGCGAGGGGTAGTAAATCTTAAATAAATACCTACAACCGAAAAGGGATGTGGATACTTAAGTTATGTGCAAAACGGGCATTTTTTTCTCGGAAATATCCGACGCTCGCGGTTTGAGCACGACAATGTTTGTCGGATAAATCCGACGTTCGCGGTGAAAGGGTTAAGGAAAGCTCGTAAGTAACCAACACCGGTGTCAGATTTTTCAGGCTGCCTCAAGGCATCTGACAGCTTGACGTCTGCCATAAAATGATGACAGCCGGGACCTAAAGGTTTATACGTGCCTTCCGAAGCACGGAGGAGCTCGAGGAATTTTTATGCTACTCGTGGTCACCCATCCAAGTCCGGACCAACCTTAACTTGCGAAAGAGGTAGTAATGCGCAGTCCCGCCGGGCCACCGAGCTCTTCAAAAAGAAAAGCCGTAAGAAAGAGGCTTATTTTTTAATCTACTGACTTTACTACATGCGTGGCCATTGCTTTAGCCGCTCGCCGTAAGGAGCTCGCCCGTGAAACTTTGGTATGCATTTGTCGGCTGATAGCTTTGCTTTCAATAATTAAATAAAATGCTTATGGCAGAATATGTACTTGCACACTTCTTTTTAGCTAAGAATATGTTGAAAAAAAATCTTTGCCGATTAAAAAATAGTACATTACCGCAGAGGCCGGGAAGTATAGCATTGCTGGACGAGTAGTTTTCAAGGACAAGCATTAGCGAGGATGATGCATGGGCCAAGAATAACAAAATTCGAGTCTTTTTTTGTTTCAGAAAAGTCAGTATAACGACTCACTTGAGCGAATATCTTGTACAGCGGCTCGAGTATGAACTCGACGAAGCTTCTCTGCGCAGACGAGTGGGGCTGCTTCCTCGAGAACCGCCTGGTCTTGGCGTTGAAGTACACGTCGCCCCACAGCCACGCGGCCATGTCACTCGCCTTGAGGCCGGCGGTCGGCTGCGACGCCGCGTACATAGCGGCAAATGACTCCAGTGTGAAGCACACGTCGTAGAGGGACGATGCGAAGCATACGTTGCCTGCGGGATAAATAAAATATAGAGAGACAAATCACAAGAATCAAGCTTTTTTAGAAAAACAGGAACACCACTGTACGTGTTTCAGAGAAACAGCCATAATCAAATTTATTCATGAAAAATATTTACATGTCATCCGGAAAATTTAAAAGAGAAATCAAATAAGTAATATAATGAAATAAATTGATCATCATTCATCATCATCATTTCAGCCACATAACGTCCACAGCTGGATATAAGCCTCTCCCAAGGGTTTTCAAAATTACCAATCTAGAGCAGCCTGCATTCAATAGCTTCCAGCGACCCTGATAAGGTCGTCTACACACCTTGTTACGGGTACTTACCTAACAGAGGAGAGAACACTGTTGCAGGCTCATCGGGATTGTCTTGCGGCTGGTTGGTCTCCAACATGGTGTTCAGTTCATCAATGATATGCCTTAGTTTATAATAAGCATCCGCAGGGGGCAACTTCAGCTCTAGAATTAGCCGGTCAATCTTATTGATGCACAGGGTCAGGGGCACTCGCTCTTGCACGGCGTGGCGGAGGAGACGCTCGGTGTTGAGCATTATGCCTTCTGCAGCGTCTACGAATAGGACTGCACCTATGGGCAAAATAAATTCAGCGTTAACTTCACTTCATGGGGAAAAGCATAAGAAAGCAGAGCATTATACTCCGCAACCAAACGTATATCCTTAAGACCTTTCAGATAAAATTATGAATGTTTTTTATGTATGATGTTTAATTATGTATGATTAATTCAATTTCTTTCATTTTCAAAGTTTTTCATAGAAGTGGTATCTTAGCCATTTTAAGAGGTTAAGAGTACCGAAATAATATCACCGAATTTAAATAAGCCTATGCTGTACACCATTGCTATACACGCAAAAGCTGTCTCCATCTTTGGCCAGCACTTCTTGATTCTATAGAATTGTTGGATTTATTTTAATTATTTTTTACAATTTATACTTTATTTTTCAAAAAGTCCTACCATCAGAAATCCTCAAAGCAGCAGTCACTTCATCGCTAAAATTAACATGTCCCGGGGTGTCCATGATATTCAGTAAATGCGACTTTCCCTTGATGTTCTTTAGCAGCAGTGTGACAGGCATGGACTTGATGGATACTCCCCGCTCCTGCTCCACAAATAGGGTGTCTGTGTAGCGCATTGGGATGGTTGTGTCATTGTTGATTGTGCCAGGGTGAGTCTGCCGCATTAGGCAGTCTACGAATGATGTCTTGCCTGGAAAATATGACAAAATCATTATTTGCAAAGTTTCATCTGGGAAAAATGTAGAATATACCAGTGGCTACTCTTTCCATAACGGACATAAAAGCAGGGATTCACGTCGATTGTGTACAATAACAATTATATCTTTTACAAGGTAGAGCTTTGGTGGCCACATTCAGCATAAAGTATCTCAAACTTGTCTATGCTTCGGAACCACTAAGCCATTGGCAATATTATCTTGATATGCCCATTGACAAACTATGCCAGATGTCTTTAGGTAGCTTGAAAGGCTGACAGCAGTGATGGTCACTTAAATACCCAAAAATCAAAAAAATGGTAGACTAAATTTTCAAATCCAAAGGCCCTTATTAATCCCTTGTAAGAAAGAATACCAGACACAATAGTCAAAAAATGCGTTTTCCTTAGCTTAGATTTATGCATCAGCATATGAGAAGTAAAAGGAAAATAAAACCGGTCAAGAGTGGTTTGGACTCGCACACTAATGCACGAAACATAACAAGCGGGAGACGCGCGACGAGCGCGCGCCTCGGGCGCTCTGTTAAATTGTATGGAATAGTAAGTAACAAAACATGGCAAGCCTCCGAGGCGCCACGTCGCAAAGTAACTGAGCATCCCCGGCGCTTGATACGTTTTGTGCCTAAGGGTTCCTCCTGACCATTATCTATGAAAAATCATATTTGTTGTATGAACAAACGTGATTTTCCCCACTTTAATATTTATATAATTTTGTTTTTAGTATTTGTTGAAAATTTCAACTGTCTGGCTACTGTTCCTGAGATTGAGCCTGGTGACAGAAAGACAGACACATGGACAAACAGACACACACTCCCTTTTGGGTTCAGAACCCTAAAAATTTACATGTAAAAATATATCACTCATAAAATCCAAACCATTGTGCAAATGTCCCATCAAAGTGACGTTCCTCATCAGATTTGTATTGTCCAGCATGTCAGCCAGGTACTCCATATCATATTTAGTCTCTGGCAGCTGTTGCTCCTGCACCTGGAACTTCTTGTGCTTGACGGGCTCCACCAGCGGTTTGTCCAGGGCCTGCGTGTCTTCTTCTTGAACCACAGTTTCAACATCTGGACCATACACTTCTACGGCTTGGGGGTAGTATCTAGAAGGTAAAAGAACCAGTTTTTTATGTACTTATGAATTTAGAACATTACAATTTGTATTTGGTTTTTAATTTTATTATGGAGTCAACTGTATTACGACGAATCTGAATTACGAAAAACCCAGAGAATGTCGAATTTGGAACAAAGTGAATATGGAACAAACGATTTTAAATACCTAGTTTAGTTAGAGCCCTACTTTATATTTCCCCAGGGCCTTTGGTTACCTAGCTACATCACTGTAATTGAAAGAGCTTGATATTACCACTATATGAATAGCTGCAGTAATTATAGCAGTTAGTATGAGAATATAATACATGATTTGAATTACATTGTGCAATTCCGCCACCAGTTAGTTCATGCAAACTATTGCCGGCCGGCGCCTACCCACTACTGTTAGTCCCAGCATACCTGCCACCAACAGCCCGTGTGCACCCGCCACCAACACGCCTGTTGGTGGCAGGTATGCTGGGACTAACAGTAGTGGGTGGGCGCCGGCCGGCAATAGTTTGCATGAACTAACTGGTGGCGGAGTTGCACAAAGTAATTCAAATCATGTAGTATGTAACTTTGACTTCTGCAAAGTAACACCTGAATTTATTAACTATATGAGAATATGTTATATTTCTTCAACAGAAAATCAATACAGCTCCAAGTTTGTTTGGGGCGACCAAGCCTACGCCTACCCTGTGGGTTTCAATTAAGGGCTCTACAGGGAATATGGTAGTGAGGCCAATGCAACATATGAATGATTCAGCTCCACTTGCGTTCACAGTTTTGTATGTAAATTGGATCTTCCTCGCATAGATTCCACAAGTCCTCGTTCGAGATAACTGTTTCCATTCAAAAAATACTCATTATACATATAGCGTACTGAGTTGGTACCTCTTCATAAAATATCTATAAGGTTATGTTTTGAAAACGTTAGAACAAATAAATGTTACAAGCGATTTGTATTAAAAAGTGCCAGTTACCGTTTATCTTCGTGCAGCACGACAGACATCGGCGCCGCCTCGGGCTCCGCATCGACGTCCTCATCTTCGTCCATAGCATCCTCGTCGGCATCCCGGTTTTCTTGACCGTACACGCTCTGATCATCGTCGGAGTCCGATTCCAGGTCAGGACCAATGTAGTTACCAAATTCATCGTATAAATCGCCGTCCATTTTTCAGCTTTACTGAAGAATCAAGTAAAATGCAATCGAAAATAGGTATCTACAACAAACAATCAAAACAATCGCTCGCGGCTCGCGGTTCGATCTCAAAAAATTTGCTGTCAAGTTTTTTTGACGTTTGACAAAGAGTATATAATCACTTCGTTTACGTTTGACATATGGAGGGTAAATGGAAGGAGAACTGTCTCTGTATGTAAAAAGTGTCCGCTGAAATGTGTTAAATTAGGGTGGCGCTACAGTAGCAACAGGGTAAATTTTAAATCAAGCGCCATAATTACTATTTTAGGTTATATTTTTCAAAATATATTGGACAACGTAAACAAGAAACGTTTATTAAATTTAACTTTTACTAGCTGACTAATTTAGCCACAAATATTATTTAACCCAGTAATTCTGTGACTCGGCTAACTTCAATTTGTCACTAACGGCTACATTCATTCCATACCCTTTGCTGCAGCTAGCGCCACTCTTGGAGGATTTTTCAACTGTTATTTACTGCGTACAGCTGGACACTTTTTCAAATATCCCCCATATAAGATAGTTCTCCTTCCATTTACCCTCCATAGTTTGACAGTTGTCAAGTTGCCATAACCTCAAAAAATTGGAAAGATTTTTTTTATTTCCCACAAATCACATGGAACGGCGTTTTGGCACTGTATGTGGTATAAGTTCTTTGCTATTAAAAATAATAATGTCAAAAAAACACTAAGGATTAGCGTTGCATAACAATCGATAGTCCGACTATCGATAGTTGACCTCGAAAAATAGTCACAATATCGATTGTCAATAGTTTGCAATACTATTGATGAAAGGTAAAACTATCGATAGTATCGATACTATTGAATTTAGATACTATCGATAGACTCGATAGTCCTATCGATATTGTTACTGATTTTCGAGGTCACGATAGTATCGATAGACTATCGATATTTTATACTATTGGTTGATTCAAAGATTCAAAGATTCAAAGATTCAAATGTTTATTCAGTAATTAGACCTTTACAGGCACTTTTACACGTCAATAAGTATAATTTATGTTACGTGTAAAGTATATTAAAATTTAATTTATTTTTTAAAGAAAAGCTACTGATACCAGCGCTTCGTAACGACCACTGCTGAGAAGAAACGCCGAAAGAAACTCATTTTCACAGTTGCAACACTACTAAGGATATTTTGACCAGCGTTGCCAGACCGTACCTAAAAGTATGGTTTTCCGTACTATTCATCACACAACCGTACCACAATCGTACTTCAGTGTAGACCGTACCTTTTTCGTACCTTTTCCATATTAGTGGTTTATTTTTCACTACAACCTACAAAGAGTAAAAAAAACAAAATAAATCGCCTTCTCCTGTTTTGCTCAACATTCTGAATTTGAGTTCGAAAAACTTTTTTCTTCCGACCAAATGAGACTTAGCTGTTTGGATTACATTCCTTGCCTTCCTTTCTCAGGAGCGATAAATTAAAAAAAAAAAACAGAATAATCAGAATTATATCAGAAAATAGTCTGCGGGATTATCATCGATGTCTATTTTGACAATTTTGACATTCACATTAAAAACCACGAAAGACAAGGTGTTCACACTGCAAGTTTTTGTTGAAAAATCTGAGAATTTAACAATTTTAAACTAAATAGTGGCCTTATATAGTTTCAAACTCAATAAACACACATTTTAGACAGTCGAAAGTGTTTTAAAACCACAATGGCTCGTGGTAAAGACAAAAAGAAGTAAGTTAGGTTATGTTGTGCCGTGTTGTTTTGTGTTCGAATTCGAGATAAGTACAAAACGTTTGGATATTTCAGGCGGAAGTTGGAGAAGAAGCAAGAAGGCGAAAATGTCCCCAAGAAGGTGCCGCACACGTTGGAGTCGCTCCGAGAGAAAGATGAGACGATGCTGGCCAATGTTGAGGCGGAGGAGCAGGAAGAGGTTAGAACAGCTGATTGCATACATTTACACTCATCTCTTTCCTTTATAGAATATCACGGGTCGCAAAACCTAAGATTTAAAACAGAAATCAGTAATATTATCCACCCAAAAGGCTAGGCAGAACTTTATTGTAGCAGGGTTTAATTCTTCTGTCACTGTACTCATACAATTTTTTATGGATTACATATTTGTAATTTTGTAATTGAATCATATGAATAGGCAATGCAGCCAGCAACCCTATGGAGCATGGGCGCAGCGGGGGGACAATAAGTGAAACACTACACTTTGTGGAGTACTGGTCTCTAAACTTAAACTGATTTATTGTTCATTTTCCAGAGGTTTATATATACAAGATTTTCCAACATGGGTAGAGGTCACATGACATTTAATTAATTTAAAAATATTCCATTAAACAATAGGCTTACTGGGATCATGCTGAATTGTGAGTGACTATCTCGTCATGCACTAAGTAGGTGTAGGTATGACTTATGAGTATTGTGTGTTGTCACACACCACACCTTCCCCCTTTTTTTTGAAGTCTATTTTTATTACTTTGCCGACATTCCCCACCCGAAAGCTAGTGGCCTTTGTGTCTTGCGGCCATGGGCTCTGTCTTCTTAGAGACTAACTCAAAATGATCTGTCTGCCGCATTGGAGAAAAAGATGTTATAGTATATGTGCATTGTAAATTTCCAGGCACAAAAAGACATGGAACTGGATGAGCTGTCTTCATATTACCAGAACTCTTATGAGCCCAAAGTCTTGATAACTTTCTCCGACAACCCGCACAACAAGACGAGGATATTTGGCAAAGAACTCACTAGGATTATCCCCAACTCTATATCTAGGTATCGACAGAGGTAAGTTTCTTGTGAGAAAATTGCTTTAATAGATTTTACTTTTTGCATCTACCTAGTAATGAAACTGAGCATTTTATGACCCTTTTAGGGTTCTTTACCCAAAGGGTAAAATATATATTATCTATAACTAAGACTCTACTGTCCATCTCTCTGTCTGTCACCAGGCTGTGTCTCACGACACAGTTCGATAGCTAGACATTTGAAATTTTCACAGATGATGTATTTCTGTTGCCAAAAATACTAAAAATAATAAACTAAATATTCAAATGGGGCTCCAATGCAACAAACATGATTTTTTATAGATGGGACCCTACAAGGGACCGTGCGCGAATCTGACTCGCACTTGGTATGTTATTTTCCAACTTTTGCCATTCATGTTAGAGTTTATTTTACTGTTAACTTTGTTTGTATCTCTTGTGAAATTTTTAGGGAATAAAATGTAGTCAGTGATTTTGTTGACGTACCTCAGGTCTTTACTCCACATATAAAATCACATATTTTATTTGTTGCTTAATTTTTTGATGTAAAGTTTATACAAACAGACCTAACACTCACTATAGTAGCATAGATAGATATTGCAGGGAATTTATTTATTTTTTGGTAAAGGTAATGCGCCCCGAAAGATGGGCCAGATTGTCTTCATTCTGGTTGCCAGATGGACGCAGGGGTAGGGGTGGACCGAGGACCAGATGGCGGGACAACCTTGATAAATTAATGTACGACTGGCAGAAGATCCGATGAAGATAGGGACGAAGATAGGGACGTGTGGAAGGATAAGGGGGAGGCCTTTGCCCAGCAGTGGGACACAATACCTACAGGCTAGTAAAAAAAAAGGTAATTGTCGTCTGTACCCTACTTCTTACTTCCTTTGAGGACATTTATCTGCAATTAGGCCTAAATTGGCTGGTCTCGTTTTGCGTAGGGAACTGACGGCCACAGTTCTTAAAACCAGCCTAGCCCCTGCAGGAAGCCTAGAACGCCTGTTGGCATCCTGCATGGTTCCCGGGTCTTCTAGAAACCTTCAAGAAGCCTAGAACGCCTGTTGGCATCCTGCATGGTTCCCGGGTCTTCTAGAAACCTTCAAAAACCGAATTATCCTTTTTTTATAGATCTTCAGTAAAAAGAATAGTACAATCAGCGATCCGCGAGGACGTGACAGATGTGGTCATTATTAATGAAAACCAGAAGCAACCAAATGGCTTCCTTCTAATTCACTTACCCAACGGTCCCACTGCACACTTTCGTCTGTCTAGCTGTAAGATCACTCCGGAATTAAGGAAAGACTGGAAGGAGATCACTACGCATAGACCAGAGGTAATTTGAGTTTTTTTTTTATTTGCTTCAGGTAACAGGTTACCTATTTATGCTTCTTTTCTATTGAGTGTTTTAATAACTTCCTATCATGTTAATTGGTGTTAGATTTTTCGAGCTGCTTAAATGCATCTGACATAGATACCTTTAGCTCAGGGTCTATGTCTGTAAAATACTAAAAACAATAATTCCGTCTTCTTTCTTTTCTGTTTTAGGGTTCCGTAGTAAACAAGGAACCCTTATAGTTTCACCATGTCTGTCTGTCTGTCCGTGGTTTTACTCAGAGATTATAAGTACTAGAAAGCTAGAATTTATTATGGGATACGTATATTAATCATGACATTCATGACGAAAAAGTGGTAGAATAATATAAACTTGAAAAAAAATTTTTTAGGCTAAGTCCCATACAAGAATAGTGGAAGTAATTTTTTTTCTCAAATAACCCATCGTGTGGGGTATCGTTGAATAGGTCTTTAAAAAGTATTGCGAACTTGTGAACATCATTTTTCGATTTAGGGATTATGGGATGTTTCGTTTTACCTATAGTGCACATTTTTGTTCGAGGTAAGTTCCCCCCCTATATCTGCTAAATGGTTATGTATGAACACGTAAAAAAATTTACTTTAAAGGAAAACTATCAGAATTAAAAAGTTATAGGTGACCAAAATAAAATGTTCTTTGAAAAGGAATATTTCATACATTAGTAGAAAATTAGTTTTTAGACGTTTTTAGTGGTGTGAACTTAAAGTCGGCGTTCGCAACTACGGAATCCTACACTGCGCGTGGCTCGACACGCACTTGGCCGATTATCTGTATTCCCTTTTGTTTTTGGTTCAATAAAGAAAGAGTATGTGTATTGTATTTTACATGAGTATAATACGAGATACCAATATTTGAGAGAACCTCAAAATTTTACGACTTTCATTAATGCATCCTTAGCTGCCGTGGTGCACTGGTTTCTTTTCAAAGGCATCACATACCACATTGAAGTGGCAGTGGGCGGGACACATAGCGTGACGAACCGATTGCCGATGGGCCAAAAAGGTTCTCGAATGGCAACCACGTACTGGCAAGCGAAGCGTAGGACACCCACCTACAAGGCGGTCAGACGACCTGACCTTCGCTGGGAAGCACTGGATGCAGGCCGCTCTTGATCGGTCATTTTGGAAATCCTTGGGAGAGGCCTATGTCCAGCAGTGGAGGTTATACGGCTGAAATGATGATTACGATGACATACCACATTCAGGTACAGCACAAAAAAAATATTAAAATAATAATGTGCAAAATCTGGCTGATATGATGATACATACATACATATTTTCACGCCTGTTTCCCATGGTGGTAGGCAGATACTATAGATTACCACTTGCTACGATCCTTGCAAACCTCTTTTGCTTCGTCAACACTCATTACTCTTTATAAGCATGCTCTCCGGTTATAGGTACTCCTTACTTCACCTTTTTTCAAAACATCTGCAATTTGGTCACAGAACCAGATATGATGATGATGTACAAAATAGTAAAACTAAATTGGTTGTTCGACCAGGTTATCCTGAACAACTTCAGCACCCGTCTCGGGCTGACAGTGGGTCGCATGCTGGGCGCCCTGTTCCACTACGAGCCGCAGTTCCGCGGCCGACGCGCAGTCACCTTCCACAACCAGCGGGACTACATCTTCTTCAGGCACCATCGGTAATTTACCTAAAAATTGTTAGTAGCACCAGGCCACAGACGTCAGGCTACAGAATTCTTACTTAGAAAAGAAATTCAAAGAAATATCTACTTAATGTGGTTAGCGCTATGGTTTAATTTTGCTCGCGTCAGAAGTCCTCACCTCTTCGTTTAGGGCCTATACACAAAACTGCGAATCGGCGCGATGCGAATTTGCAACGCAGGAAACTGTGACGCAAATTGCTGCGATGCAATTTCGTGCGGCAAGGCGTCTCCCTTCCTCGGTTTGGGAAAGATCGTGAGAATCAATTTGCAAGTTCTTGCGATGCGTCGTGCGAGTTCGTAGAGTTTTACGAAGCGACTTCGCATCGCAGTTTTGTGAACAAGCCCTAAGATACCTAGACATCCATTGCAAGCCAATTTCATTCTTATTACTCTGGAAAAACGATTCATGTAACTGAATTTTCCCCTTCCGAGTGGTCGCTGCGCGCATAGTAATAATGTAGGTATATTTTGGATACCTAAACGGGGAGTGACATAGGCCTGGTCAGGCCGAAGGGGAAAATTCAGTTACACGAATCGTTTGTTCAGTGTAATAAGATTGAAATTGGCTTGCAATGGATGTCTAGGTATCTAAACGTAGACGTGAGAAGTTCTGAGCGAGCTAAATCAAACCATAGCGCTAACAACATTAAGTAGATATTTATTTGAATTTCTTTTCCGAGGAAGACTTCTGTACGTGAGTACTAGTATTCTGTGGTAGTACTTACTATGGCTCTTTATTGCTTCTCGTGTAAGCAAGTAAAGTCATGTCCTTAGCTGAGTTGCTTTGTAATGCAAAGACAAACAATCCTACCTCAATTTTTTTCTTCAAAGGTGAGTATGTTTATGCAACTTAGTTATAGATAATCTGTGGGACACTTGAATTATTCGGGGTCCAGTTTTGCTCCCATTTGAAATAAATCATTTGATAGGCAACGGAGATATCGTTTAAAATGTTGTCTTGATCATGCTCTAGATAACCCTTCAAACTATTTCATGAACTACTGTTTACAGTTTAAAGTGAGAACGTGAAGCTTTTCTACCCACACTAGCCAAAAGTGGCAATTTTTCGTAAATGTGCGTAGAAAAGCTTCACTTTCTTACTTTATTTCAAATGCGGCACCATTGGACCCCGAAAAATTCAAGTATCACCTTAAAAATGTTTGTAGTTTCTGATAAAAATCAGTCTCGTAAAACAAGGACTAACTTTATTACTAGGTTTAAACTTTAAACCATTATTCACCAAAATCAAGTTGTCATTCACAATGAGCGACATTTTGCAAGATGTCAAGAGGCGGAGAATAGTTTAAAGTTTACCCATTTTAAACCTAGTGTAGATAATAATAAAGTTAGTCTTTATAATCATTTAATAAGTCATGATCATCTTTATATTATGACAACAATGTATTCTTATTCCACATATCTAATGTTAATAACAGAAAAAGCGGTAACGAACTGTAGTTCGTTACCGCTTCTTCTGTACTTGCGCTTAGGAGGCGGCAGTAAACTTAGTTGTAAGTAAATGATCTGACGTCAACAAGTTACCTATTATGTAATCGAAAAAAATTGACAATTATCAAGTGATACAAATATCCAATGATAAATAATTTTTTACTTTTGACTATTGAGGTGAAGAATAGTTTAAAGTTTTAAACCTAATAATATGGTTACCCTCATGTTCATAAAGAGTAACAATTCGTATGCTAAATCTATTTTAGTTAAAATATATTTTGTCTCGTGCTTTCAATGTCAAAAATTTTAAAATTAGGTAGAAAACATATTTTAAAATAGGTTTAGCCATTATAATAACTTTAAGACATGGTGTCTTAGGTACGAATTCACAAAAGACGGCAAGCGCGCCAAGCTGCGCGAGCTGGGCCCCCGCTTCACGCTCAAGCTCATATCCCTGCAGCAAGGCACCTTCGACTCCAAGCGCGGCGACTACGAGTGGATCATCGCCGGCCGCAGACACCAGCTCGAGACCTCTAGGAGAAAGTTCTTCTTATAGCTTAATACATTTAGATTTTCGCAGCTGTTGTTTTATTTCTGACAGTTCCTCTATACTTAAAGCGAATATTGGGTTTTTGGCGGGAAGTCAGAGGCTCAGTTGGAGTTTGCTTAAAAATTGTTTTGCAAATTGATTCTAGTGGACTTTATATGAAATTGGTGTAGTTTGGTGTTATAATTGCTCATGCTAATGGACAATATGTGAAATGTTTAAAATCAGGGGCGTAGCTTCCGCCGTATCTACCTTATCAATTATACGGGACTCCCGGGCCACGGCGGCCCCCAAATTCTATGCAGAAGTGGCGCCCTCCTTTTAAAAAGTTTAGTCTTAGATATGGTTTTTCGAATGAGGGCGCCACTTTGACAGTATTCGCCTTAACTCCTTACAATGATAACCATTTCGAAGGTCGCAAAGACAACAATTCGTAGTGTCGAAAAATACTTTATTTGTCATAAAATTATAAATCCATAATAATATATTAATCACTGAAACTAAACTATTCTTACACCCAACTTTTCCCGGTGGGTCAACGTTTACGAGGGGTGATCCAAAAGTAA
Source organism: Acrobasis suavella (assembly GCA_943193695.1). Lineage (NCBI taxonomy): Eukaryota > Metazoa > Arthropoda > Insecta > Lepidoptera > Pyralidae > Acrobasis > Acrobasis suavella. The sequence goes on along the minus strand of OW971930.1, from coordinate 2,302,028 downwards.
TGATAATGAGAATAATACAAGTTCACTATAGTAAAAAATACATTTTATTTTTCAACATACGAGGGAGCGTTTTTATGTTCGCGGAATGGAGGGTAAGGGGTGGAAATAAAAAAACCAAATTATTTTTCCTTTTCAATATATTCACCTGCAAGACGGATACATTTTTCAGATCTTTCAATTAATTTATTTATACCCTCATAAAAAAAGTTTTATCTTTGTCTTCAAAATACGCTGAAACTGCCTCTTTAACTTCATCATCGGTGGAGAGCGAGAGCCCGACCGTTGGCGAGACTGGACATCACTGCCGCTGATCTGTCTAAGCATAGAATTAATATAATCCCGCGCAATATGCGTACTCGTTTCTCGTTCCCGCACCTGTCCCACCACCATCATCATCATATCAGCCACAGGAAGCCCACAGCTGGACATAGGCCTCCCCACGGAACGTTTCGTGGGCCTCCCCCAAGAATTTCCAAAACGACTGATCGGAAGCGGCCTGCAACCTCTGCCCCGTTCTCGCTTTTTAGAGTCGACTGCAGCCGCCTGCATCCGCCCGTTTAACACCCTCCACGCGGCGCGAACGGGGGAGAGGTGCGAGGACGGGGGACGGGGACGCAAATTGCGCGGGACCCTAGGAAATTCCGCTCTGTATATAATACTTGTATTATTAATTCTGTGGTCTAAGCACTAACTCTTGTCCAAGGGGTGAATGTAGTGTTCCCGAGGACTATAGGCTTTTAGCCCTAAATTTAAGCTATCGGTCTTTTTTTAGGGCTATGTCATTTTTAAAAGCCTATGAGCCTAAAAAGCCTTTCTTGTGACTGTTGGTTTTTTAGAGTAATAGGCTTATACTTAGACGAAAGCCCTTTTTTTTTTAGTATCAGCCTGAGTAAGACATAATAATTATAAATAGAGGATTTATTTTTAATTAATATTGAAAAAAGAAAAGAAAATTTATATATTACTTAAATATCGCCAAAACAACATCGAACCATAATCCTATTAAGACTTCTTTAAGCTTGGCCTATTCAACAGCCCTAGCCTAAAGGACTGTCAAATCTAAAGCCTGTCAAGCCCCTTTATTAGGAGTCCAGGCTTCAAAAAAAGGCTAAAAGCCTATGTCCTCAGGATCAGTAGGTGAATGTCGTGAATCTATATAACCGGCGCGACGAGCGGTCGCCGCGCCGGCAGTTTGGACCACGCTGCTCTGTGTCCGCTATACGTGGAGCGTGCCAAGCGCAGACACGTCCATAGAATCGCAGACATGGGGACATGGGTTATCACTCTCATCTCAGCATATTTCCAGTTGCATTAATTTCAAATTTGACATAATTCTTAATTAATAATTATGACATAACAACGTATTCTCAGTCCACATATCTAACTTTAATATCAGTATAATTGTAAGGTTGACGTTTTTGGAGAAAATGCTGCAGTACAGTTTGTTACCGCTTCTTCTGTACTTGCGCTTTGGAGGCAGCAGTAAACTTAGTTGTAATTAAATGATCTGACGTCAAAAACTAACAATTAAGAAATCGAAAGAAAAAAGAAATGACATTTATCAAGTGATATAAATATCGAAATCGATTGACAGATCATTAGTAAAAATTGGACAAACAATTCGGATGCTACGGTGGAACAGACATACATACATATAGACTGCTACAATCATTACCCTTCCTCTTGGAGTTGCCGTAGTCAGGTAAAAAGGGAACTAAAAACATACCTTCTACTTCTATAGTAGTTCCTCTGCAAACGATCTTGTCGTCTTGTCAGTGTTCAGCATCACCAGCTAACACCTGAAACCGATACCAATTTGAGAACATTCTCAGGATATTCCATTGCAATTTGTTAGTAGACATATATAATCAGAGGTAGTGACGAATGAGATTTTATAAAATCACAATATATCATTAATTCTTATTCACATCATTAATCGTACATTTGTATAAGTAGCTAAATAGACAACGCATTACTCGTACAGTTTTCTTTCCACCATAATTGTAATATAGTCTGTACAATTCGTTCTATCAAATAGTTTGCAGACTGTCGGCGCACCAAGCACGGGTTAGGCTTTTTAGGGTTCAGTACTTAAAGGGTAAAAACGAGACCCTAATACTAAGACTCCGCAGTCCATCAGTCTGTCTGTCTGTCACCAGGCTGTATTTCATGTATTCTGATAGACAGTTGGAATTTTGAGATGATGTATTTCTGTTGCCGATATTACAAAAATACTAAAAATAGAATAAAATAAATATTTAAGTGCCCCACTCTCATATCACGTGATTTTTTAACAATAATGTACGGAACCCTTTGTGCGCGAGTCAGACTCGCAATTGGCCGGTTAAAAATGCCATCTTTGTGACACCGTCACAGAAAACCAGACGGTTAATATAAATGTGTGTTTGTTACTGACCTTTTCTCACTAAATTGCCGTCGGATATCCACACCTCATTGGAGTATCTGTAAAAACAAATTATGTTTAGTTAATGTGACTAAATAAGTACTTATAGTAAATGATTAACTTCGATTAGATATAATCAGACGCGTTTGGTTGGTCAACATGGTTGATTGGGTTCTCTCTGTTGAGGGAGACCTGAAGGTCAAGTCATCATTTTGTATGTTCACTAGGTAACTCTCTCTTATTAATTTGAACAAAACCGGCCAAGTGCGAGTCTGACTCGCGCACCAATGTTCCGTACCATTATCTAAAAAAAAAAAACAAGTTTGGTGTATGGGAGCCCTAATTATGTATTTATATTTTGTTTTAAAATTTTTTGTGATAGCGGCAACAGAAATACATCTATGAAAATTTCAACTGCCTAGCTATCACGGTTCATGAGATACAGTCTGGTGACAGACAGACGGACGGACAGTGGAGTCTTAGTAATAGGGTCCCGTTTTTACCCTTTGGGTACGGAACCCTATAAATAAATAGACTGGGATAGGCCAGTACAATGCGACACAAATAAGTTAAACAAACATGGCGGATTTCAAAGGATTTTTATACAAATTCCCAACACGTAGGTTGAACCGAAACGGTGGTTATCGGCGTCGACGACTGCCATTTTGGTTCAATTTACGTGTCGGGAATTTGTACAAAAATGCTTTGAAGTCCGCCATTTTTGTTAACTTACTTGTGTCGCATTTTATTAATTTTCTATTTGTTTTATACTGACCTTTCATAATTTATTTTCAGTCATCAGTCGTTCTCATAATATTACCTGTAAAAAAATATACATTTATTAATCACACATTGAAAACTTTTTTGAGTTGTATTATTGTTTGGATGTAATCAGACGCGTTTGGTTGGTCAACATGGTTGTTTGGGTTCTCTCTGTTGAGGGAGACCTGAAGGTCGAGTCATCATTTTAATATGTCAATGAAAATTCTTATAACAATAGTTGAAGTGAAAAATGGAATCAAAATAGTGACAGCATTTTCGCCCATCACCGCGATCGGCTTTTACGATCCGTACATTAATAATCTTTTCTTCAGATCAGCATGGAAGAGTTCAAATTTACGAAATACAAGTTTTTAGGTCCAAAATGAAGTTTACCTTTTCGTATTTGGTTTCTGTCCAAGGAAACCATGAAACCTAAAACAAAAAGAAAAGCCTATTAATACAAACGTAGACGATGATTAAAAAAAATAGAAGTTTGTTTTTTAGTAATCAGACGCGTTTTGTTGGTCAACATGGTTGTTTGGGTTCTCTCTGTTGAGGGAGACCTGAAGGTCGAGTCATCATTTTTATTTTAATTAAAAATAAAGAAAAAGGAAATAGACATAAATAAATTTACATTTACCTTTCTCTATTATAATTTTCGGCCTTGAAGTAGCAAATTACGAAACCTAAAACAAAAGGAAAAATTTGTTATAGTAAACCAGACGATGATTTGAAAAAATAGAAGTTTTTTTTTTTATATAATCAGACGCGTTTTGTTGGTCAACATGGTTGTTTGGGTTCTCTCTGTTGAGGGAGACCTGAAGGTCGGGTCATCATTTTGAACTGGAGACTTAAAATGGTGGAGGCCAAGCGCTTAAAGCGCTGTTTGTGTGTCTGTGAGGCTCGAGTTCGATTCTCACTGGGCGCGACTTGTACCTCTGAGTTCGTACTCATTCATAAACATGTACGCTAATTTTCAACTAACACCACTTGCTTCTAGTAAACAACAATAAAATTTATATGTCTATATAATATGTATATATGTATTTCAATGCATTTTGTAATTACGATTAGCATTCAGTGTTTTAGCTTGTAAGTGCTGCAAAATATTCATGTCATGTCAAGTTTTCATAGGTATGAAGAGAATATTTTTTCCGTAAATAAAGTTGTAACTTTATAAGAACTAGCTGCGCCCCGCGGTGTTACCCGCGGAAAAGTAGCCTATTTGTTAATCCACGGTGTCAGCTACCTGCATACCAAATATTATCAAAATTGGTCAGGCCGTTTGCGCGTGAAGAAGTAACAAACATACACACTCAAATTTTCGCCTTTATAATATTGGTGAGATGGCAACACCTTGTCATTGTTACAATTTACACTTGCCAGACTGTGGTAGCTCTATTTTTCTGGACTAATTGGCCAAATTGACAAATTGTCTTTTTGGAGAAAAAAGGGCAGAAGTACAAGTCATAGCTGGGCAAAGGCAGGAATACCGATATTTTTTTATCGAACTATCGATACCCGATATCGGTATTTTATCGATATTTTTTATCAATATATGGATATAAATTTCGATATATCGATACTAAGTAATGGTATTATATCGTAATTTTGTATAAAATACCGGTATATTATCGAAATTTGTATCGATATATTGATATATCGGTAAAAAATAACGATAAAATACCGATATCGAGTATATATCGATTAAAAAATATCGGTATTCCTGTCCCCGTAGCTGGGGGATATGTTGATTGAAGAATAAACCCTTTCGACAAAAGCCCACTGCTCGTATTGCACAGAACTTAAGTATCCACATCCCTTTTTGATTGTAGGTATTTTATTTTCGATTAGTGTATCGTTAAAATACCGATATCGGGTATCGATATATCGATAAAAATATCGTTATTCCTGTCCCCGTAGCTGGGGAATATGTTGATTGAAGAATAAACCCTTTCGACAAAAGACCACTGCTCGTATTGCACATAACTTAAGTATCCACATACCTTTTTGGTTGTAGGTATTTATTTAGATTCACTATGCCTTGCGCTGGGGGCACGACAATAGTCTCGCGGCGAAATGGTTAATTTGGTGTATTTTCCAGATAATATCAGTACTTTACACACCTTTATAGTATTACGGGAGGATGCTAAACAGTTCCCTGATAAGACCTGTGAACAAATGATAGTATATCGCAGCTGTACAGAACTTGAAAACTATTATGGGAGAGAGTGGTACTCAGGTAGCGGAACACAGTGTAATAGTTCATCAGGGATTCAGAACGTGATTCATCATGTTATGAGTCTTGAAAAGTTATTCAGTATTATAGACTGAATTCACTCTTAAAATGGTTTTAGTACTTTCAGTTCAGCATATTTTGTTACGAAATGTTATATATGGGACCATCCATAAATTACGTCACACATTAAGGGGGAGGGTAGGGCTCAATGAAGTGTGACATTGTGTGATAAGGAGTGGGAGGGGTCATAAAGTTCGTGACGTCACAAAACAAAATTTTAATAATAAATAAACTTTAAAATATTTACTGCTTTATCCACTTAAATAATTAGTGGCTTCACTTGCTTGTTGCTTTTAATTACATAAAATTTATCTGTGACGTCACATTTGGAAATGGGGGTCAAACGAATTCCATGACTTTTGATTCCTTCTTGTCACAATAAGACGTAGTCAAAAGTCATGAAATTAGTTTGACGTAATTTATGAATGGGCCCTATGATAAAATTACTTCAATGGAATATTGAAAAAAAAAGAACAAACCTTATTTAAAATGTCCAGTTTTTCTTCTACTTGGCAGTACAATGTCCCATCCTGAAAATAACATCTTATTGTACATATTGGAACAAACAATGGATATTTTCTTGGTATAGCACTGGCAGTCAGTGAGGATAGTTACGTTAACAGCATTATGTTCAGATGTCCCTATCTAAAATCATCATTTTACTACTAACTTATTATAATTTTACAATAAGATGTTAAAATGTTTTCAAACATTTTCTATTTACTAACAAATGTTAGGAATTGTTAGATGTTTCAAATGCCACTATAATTTTTTATAGAATTGTTTTCCAACATTTCCTAATATTATCAAATGAATTTTACGAATGTTTGTAAATATTCTTCTTTAGTATTTCTGTTATATTATAGTAATTTCAGCTGCATTAAGTTCACAGCTGGACATAACACTTCCTGTATTTCCTTTCACTTGTTATTTTAGTAACTGAAAATGAATTAAAAAAAAATATTATAATAAACTTACCTCATTTTAAAACTGTCCAGGATTTGGTAAAGATTATTAAAACAATAATCTGAAACAAATGAAATAAAATTTTAATAAATGTATTATTTTTCCAATTTAAAACTGGAGCCAAGTAATAAATCAGTGCGGATAGTTATGTTAACAGCATTATAATCAGATGTCCCTATCTAATATCATCATTTGAAATGCAAAACATTTTTAGTTAATAACATTTAAAAAAAAATCAAATTTCAGTAAAATGTGGGAATAAATTATACTTACTCAATAAGATCTTTTAAAAAGTAATTCATTGCACACTATCACTCCATCACCAAATCCCGAAATCTGTAAAAAAAATACTATTATAATGCATGTCTACTTAATAATACAATTTTAACTTTACAATTCTCTGTCAGATAGGAGCGAAAGACATAAATGTGTGTACATCAATGCAATCAGATGAACTATGAAATCATCATAAAAACTAACAAGATCTACGTTTAAAAATTTAAAGCGCCGGACGCACTGAAAAGACGTAAGATGTGGACGGGGCGAAGATATGTCTCTTTCGCGTCTTTTTCATACAAAATGTATAGACGCGTCGCGACGAAAAAACACAGAAAAGACGGGGCGCGGACAGGGTACGGGCGCAGACAGGGTACAGACACGACGCTTACTCATCCGCGTCCTATGGTAGAACACACAGAACGGACGGGGCAAGGGCGCGAGCAGACGAATCAGGTTTGGGGGCGGGTTGCGGGACTGGCGGGGACTTACGCGTCACACAGTATTAGCATAGATACGGATTTGTTTGTATCTGTCACGTCCGTGCCTCGTCTTTTTACAAGCTTTTATTTAGTTTCACCTGTCCCGTTGTCTGTCGGTCTGTCTGTCTGTAATCAAATATTGCAAGTTAAATTTGACCCACTTCCCGGTTTCCAATTAAGCTGAAATTTTGCACGCATACGTATATCGCGTGACAATACAATATTATAATGACTTGGAGGTGATCTGATGATGGAGCCTGAAGGTGGCCATAGGAACTCTGTAATGAAACGACGCAACCCCGTCGAGTTTGGCTCGTTTGATTCATCTTGAGGAGCACTTTAGATAAAAGCTTGTTTTAAAATATATTTTATTAAATAATTACTTTTTCTATATGTTATTTAAAGTCGCGACAGCGCTCCATTCGTGTCTTACGTCTTTTCTATGTGTCCAGCGTCTGATGACACGCACTTTTTAACCGACTTTCAAAATGGAAGTGGTTATCAATTTGTGGCGATCTTTCAATATTTTTTTATGTATGTTCACCGATTATTCGAAAACGCCTGGAACAATTTAGAAAATATTTTTTTTGTTTGAAAGGGTATACTTGTCAGGTGGTCCCATAGGAATTATATCAAAATCGGTTGTGTAGTTTGGGGGTTGTGTAGTTAAGTAGGTTTTTAGATTTGATTTTTTTTAATGCAACATTCGTTATCATCCATTTGTTGCATACAAATTTTAGCCTATGTCACCCGGAAAATAATGATGAATCGATTGACATCTTATTTATCAAAATTAGGTAGTATAAGCGGTTCGGATGCTACGGAACACACATAAATATCTACATACATAGACTGCTAAAATCATGACCCATCCTTTTGGCTTCACCGTAGTCGGGTAAAAAGTTATTTTTTATAAACAAATAATTCACCCTCCATAGCATGGCACGTCGACAGTATTTATAGCTTGTTATGACTTATTACTATCTCACTCTACGCCTACGTAATAACGAGCGGGATGGCACTAGTATAAACTTCTCTCATCTGGGTATATCAACGATGACATGCTTCAATAATATGTAAAGGTATAATAATTGTACTTACAAGTTAATATTTGGTCCTGCTTTGCTCCAACTAGTCAGCACACTTATCTACACAAAAGTAAACTATATTAATTTTTGTTTCTTAATTTTAATTTTTATAAAATAATATAATACAAAACTAATCTAAATCTTCATCAGATAGGAGCGAAAGACATAAATGTGTGTACATCAAGGCAATCAGATGAACTATGAAGTCATCATTAAAGATTCAGCATACCAGACATACAAACATACATACATTAACATGTCTCCATCCCTAATGGGAGAAACAGAGCATTTTGGGTGTTGCAGCTCTGAGCAGACAGATAGGACTGTTCTAAATAAACAAACTTGCGAAACTAACCTTTTCTTCACAGCGGTGCTGCCATAACTGTAAATAAAACAAAACATACATAAATTAAGGAACTTTAAGAAAACAAAAAAACTTTATTCCAAGGTGTTTCAGACAGCTTAAAGCTTTGAAATCTCATCAAACCTCGCAGCAGGGGCCCTAAGCTAAAATTTTGAATAAAAAAAAGAGTGAAAATTGACTCAATTACCAAAAGTTAATAATTGTCCCTACTCTATATAAAACCTGCTGTGAGGCAACCAATGGTTTTCTGCTGCACTGCGATGTCATCATTAGTAAAAGATACAAAGAAACCTCAAAGGACCAGCATAGTGATTTTCAAAATTTAAACTAAAAGCCTTTCTATGGGACCACCTGATAAGTATACCCTTTCTAATAAATAAAGATTCTTCAAATCGGTCCAGGCCTCTTCGAATAATCGGTGAACATACAAAAAAAAAAAGATTGTGACGGATTGATAACCTCCTTTTAGAAGTCATGTAGTCGGTAAAAATTACAAGATTTGTTTAGCTCCTAGAATAAGTTCATAAATGAGTCACTATAAAAAAAATTACATTTCGTATTTTAACCACGAACGCACTCAAAAAAAAAAGGGTTTTTAAAAGTTTGAGTCATCGTCTGTGGCATCATAGCTCTTAAATAATGAACAGATTTCAGTGCGTCTTTTTTTCTGTCGCCTTGTCTGTCAAGATGGTACTAAGCTAAATTTTTTGGAAATCGGTTCAGCCATTCAAAAGTTATTAGAAGTGAACGCTTGAACTTCAGTGGTTTTTAATTTGTCGGTGAAAGGGTTAATTTGTCAGGCAAATAGACTTGTCTGATTTGAGGATTCAATGCAGTAATATAAGTATCTTTTCAGCCATAAAAAAGTATCTACTTAGAGAATGTTGTTCCAAGTCTGCTTTAAAATTAAATCTGGACCTAAACAAAATGATTCAGATATTTTAGAGCATTTCGAGACCTGGGTTGCATTGCCTAAGGCTTTCTATGGCTTAATTCAGACATATCAGAAACATACCTGAATTACACGGTCTCCCATAGTCAATAACTCTTCTTTCCTTCAACCTGTAAAACAGAATTTTAGGTTTAAAACTTCTCAATGGAATATAAATACAGTTTATAAATATTTTGTTCAATCAGCTAGAGCTAATATACATGCAAATCACAGTAAATCAATGGTTAGCACTTTCATCATTTTAAAATGCACTTTTTTTTCAATAGTCAAAAAAGTCGCTATTTTAACTACTGCAAGGTCAAAACTGCTTAAGTGTTGAAATTGTGTGACAAGGCAGGTGGTACAAAATGGATGTTGAGTATTATGATTAATTCATATTTGAATTATTTTTAAATTTCTGTTTAAGGCAAGGTGTTTCAGTCAGGAATTAAAATTGTTTTATCAACAATGTCTTATCTACTGATTTAGGCTTAACTCACATTAGAATGGCAGTGGCAGGCAGCCTTATTTACTGTCAATCACATTCAACATTGTTTCTATTTATTAAATGCATAGAATGGTTTAAACAAAACAAGCCTCACGACTGCCAGTGCTGCCAAGTTTTTTCAAGGCGGCAGACTTTTTTCAAGCCATTCTATTTATTAAATGCATAGAATGGCTTGAAAAAACTCTGCCACCGTGAAAAATCTTGGCAGCACTGGCAGTCGTGAGGCTTGTTTGGTTTAAGCTATATTGTGCATTGCAGCAATAAAGGTGAATATGGTTTGGCAAAGAAAGTGCGCTGACTGCTGTGCCGTTTCAATGTAAGTTAAGCCTGACAGAGACCAATAGACTTATCCTTACCATTTAGGGCTGGCTTCCGGTATTTCCCCTGAACAAAGATGCGAGGCACATCTATTCCTTCCTTGAAGTTGACAGTGCGACGCTGTACATATGTGTTCATGAGAACTTCAAACCCCACCTCCAGGAATAATTTGCCCAGTTCTTCTTCTGTGAAGTAGTAACTCCTGCAGAAATAAACAATAAAATAAGTATGTATATTGTGGAAAAACATGTGTCAATTTATGGTCTAAAAATGTTTTTCTGAACTTTGCACAGCTTAGCATTGTAGGTTTAAAGGTTAGAAATGCTTAGCTCATGTTATATAATCTTTGACTAAAGTAATGTGATTTATTCTAGAATACACTAAAAGATTATTAGCTGATGCATGTGTCTTAATGTTTGGAGATCTTGTTTTGGTCCAGTATATTATTGGAGCTTATTTTAAATTTATTAAAAAGTTTTTAGTTTTGACAGATCATATAATAGGTACAGTTTCTGTTCAAGTTAAAAGCATATAATATAAATTTAAACCTACCTTGTCCCATCCTGCCTCATGTAGAAATTCTCGGCAATCTTATGGCCAGGCTTGAACCGCAGCTGCGCCATGTCGTACCGCCCGTAATCCCTGAACAAAAGTACGCCGCCCGGCTTGAGCGCGCGGAACGCCACGCGCGCCACCTGCCCCCAAGACGCCGGCTGGATCGCCGACAACACGAATATCAAGCTTGCAATGTCCGCAGAACCTTCCGGAATATTCTCGAACAAATCTTCAGTAGTTAAGTCCGCGCAGAACGCCTTCATTTTACTTGGATCGTACAACTTATTCGTTTTGACGAACTCAACAGCACGTGGTGAAAAATCACATGCATAAAAATAAAAATTTGAGAACCCTTCCTCAACTAACGGAAAAATCATGTTCCCCACACCACATCCAAGCTCTAAATATATGATGCGTTCATCAGCATCGAAGTTTATCAGCTCTTGAAACTCACGTGTCGTCCAATGCCGGTCCCGAAAGAATTTAGTTTCATTTCGCTTGTAAAATATGTCCCAATGACGCTTTGCCTCTTTCTCCAGTTTGGCGGCTTTGGATTCGGGAATCTTGCGACTGTTTTGACTTTCCAAACGCTGTTTTTCTTCGTCCGTAAGCTGTTTCAATCGATGAACAAATACATCTCCATTTTCGGCTACAATCTCATCCGACTCCATCGTGGAAATTCTTCAGTGTATTCCACTAATTGTAAATATAAGCGGTAGTCCTAAAATTTACAGAATTGAAGAACTCCTTATTTTATTATGACAATACATTAAAAGCAACTAAAAATTACAAGAAACACAAACGGTAGAAACCACTCAAATCCCGTTGTCAAAGCCAAAACAAAACTGGCCAAAAGAAAAATGCAGGGGGGAGACAGTGACGTACAAAGTGACAGTTCGAAAACGTGGAGTCGACATCTAAATCTTATCCCTTTGTACTAAATAATAAAAAAGTTAAAGTAACTACATTTGAGTTTTGACTGCTGCTCAATAGATGTCACTACTATTTTTATAGACAAACAATGGCATCATAAAATTTAGTTTAAATTTTTATTAATATTAATATATTAACATTCTTTATGGGTACAGGGTAATATACCTGGAGTATTACCGTTATCTCTTATAGCAGGACTTAAACTGAACTGCCTTGCTTATTCGACTATGACTCCTTTATAGCAGGCCTGCAGCAGGACTGTTTTGGCTGACGTCACAAAAAAAAATCATTCACCTTTTTTTGTATGGACTATGGAGGGTAAATGGAAGGAGAACTATCTTATATGGGGGATATTTGAAAAAGTGTCCAGCTGTACGCAGTAAATAACAGTTGAAAAATCCTCCAAGAGTGGCGCTAGCTGCAGCAAAGGGTATGGAATGAATGTAGCCGTTGGTGACAAATTGAAGTTAGCCGAGTCACAGAATTACTGGGTTAAATAATTTTTGTGGCTAAATTAGTCAGCTAGTAAAAGTTAAATTTAATAAACGTTTCTTGTTTACGTTGTCCAATATATTTTGAAAAATATAACCTAAAATAGTAATTATGGCGCTTGATTTAAAATTTACCCTGTTGCTACTGTAGCGCCACCCTAATTTAACACATTTCAGCGGACACTTTTTACATACAGAGACAGTTCTCCTTCCATTTACCCTCCATAGTATGGACTATTCCTACCGTGACGGCTATTTTGACAGCACGAAAACGATCGTTGCACGTCTCAAGTGTCAAATAAAACGATCCTTAAAAAGTTACTTTTCAGCAACTTTTTATGAGCATTGGTTTTCTTGTGATCATATGAATTTGTTTTAATTTTTACTTTTAATTCTTACAAAACAGTAAGTAAATAAGTGATGCTACCATGGGACGTTAATTATTCTTACTTAATACCGCCATTGTTCTATTATATGTAGGTACGCCTCACAAGTGGAGTCCCAATTTCTCATACTGATTGTATGAGAAATTGAGACTTCATTTTTGAGTCAATAAAGAATTACAAACAAACAAACCTTTCATTGGAAATTAAATAACAAAAACAAAGTTAGATATATTACTTAATTAATTAATGATACAACCTAGCTCAATTTACATTACGGCAGAGTCGCAGAGATTCACCGAAATCGTACATAGTATAATGAAATATCGCAGAGTCGCGCCAAAGTCAAGCGAATCGGCGCGACGCTGCGTGTCCCCGCCGGCAACGCCATAATTTGAACATTATACGATTGAAATAAAGTTCATTACGCTATGTACGCGCTGCGACTCTGCCGCAATGTAAAGTGAAAACTAGTATGTTTTCTTATTGAGTTAAGATTTGGAGTCTATTCAAATTGATGTATTTTTGTATTAAAGTGTAAGTCAATAGTAATGCTAATATTTGTTCAATATTTATTTACGCACGATAACAAACAACACACACTTAGTTATAATTTATATATTAAAACTATAACTACAGACATAAAATACTATTATTTTAAGTACATATATATTTTGTCCAGGTAACATTGGTAACTCTCTAAGGACCATAACGGCACCAATTTCAAAATTTAAGACAGGGTTCAGAAGCCTGTTATTATTATACAAATATTACTGAGAGAGCCAGAGAATTACAGCCTCCTTTGGAACCTACGATTGAACTGGTGAAACGGCAGAATGTTGAACTCCAGACATTTTTACAATTTGCTTTACATGCGTCTGCTTGGTCTTTATAAACTTTAAACTACTTACTTCCATAAATAAATTTTATTGTATGCGCTACAACCAATGCGTAATAACTAAAATATGGTCTCTATCTCGTTGAGTTAGTATGTACCACAACCTGAGACCACAACACCTTCTATTTTGGAGCTAGTTCAATCTGTGTGATTTGTATGTATGTATACGTATATTTATGATAGTACTTAGAAAAGAAATAGCAAGTTTCAATGCATAACTATTATAATAATCCAAAACAAAAACTTTGAATTTATATAAAATATAAATTATATATGTATATTATATAAAATATAAATTGTACCCGCTGAATATCACAGGAAAAGACCACAAATTAGAAAGAGTCCTTCCTGGGACATCCGACCAAAAGATTCTTCTATTTTTTGCGCTCATTAAAATTTTTGCATTCTGTTACGGTCAATTTCAGGTTGCTAACATCTAGTTCTGACACTGAGGGACAAAACTCAGAGGCCGCCACTTCAAAATTGTTGGCTTGAAATAGACGCAAGAGGACACTCTTTTCCTTCTATAATACTTTACTCATTGCCATTGGAAAAATGAATGAATACTAGGAATTGCCAGAAGTGCGATTTCTGAAACGCGGAGTCACCTAAACGTATGGTTTTTGTATGGGAAAACCATTCGTTTAGGTGGCTCCGCGTTTCAGAAATCGCACTTCAGGGATGAATAATTCCAAACAAATTGTCAATGTCATATGTCATCATGACTGTCACTGTCAGTGCAGTGTTACCAACAAACAAACAAAATAACTTTAAAATTATTTTTGAAACGCGGAGTCATCTAAACGAATATTTTTTCAATAAAAAGAACCGTTTGTTTAGATACTATTTGAAAAATGGCTCTCATACAACAAACGTGTTATTTATAGAAAATGGTACGGAACCCTTCGTGCGCGAGTCCGTCTCGCACTTGGCTGGTTTTTCACTTTGTATGTGATTTCCAAGTAATTTCTTCGCTCTGCCTTACGTTGATAATAGTAATACATAACAAGTAGCGTTGCATATTTAACGATAGTTTGACTATCGATAGTATTGAATAACCGATACTATCGATAGTATCGATTGTCAATAGTTTGCAATACTATTGATGTAAGGTGAAACTATCTATACCATAGTAAAGATACAATTACGATAGATTTAGATACTATCGATTCTATCGATAGTATCGAATACTCTCGATAGTATCTAAATTCAATAGCATCGATATTTTATACTATTGCTTGCAACACTAGTTACAAGTTATAACTAGAGATGTACAGAACTCGAGTCTTTTGAGTCCTAAACTTTAGGCTCGGCTGACAAATTGCACAGCTCGACTCGTTACAACAAGACCCCCAGACTAGAGCACTTAAGTCTACATAAAGACTCGAGCGCAACATGGCGCTCAAGTCTTGATTCGCGCGCGAGTCGTTTTACGCGACGAGTCGCGCTCAAGTTCTTTTCCATTTGGAGTTCCTTTATAAATAAACAGGGAATAAAATATGTAACTTTAGTTATTTTTGTAAAGTCTAGTATTCTTAGCTTTTGAAAATCCTACTAATATTATAAATGCGAAAGTTTGTGAGTATGGATGGATATATGAGAATGTTTGTTACTCTTTCACGAAAAAGCTACTAGACGGATTTGGTTAAAACTTTACAGTAATATAGGTTATACGTCAGATTAACACATAGACTATAATTTACGAAGTCGCGGGAAACAGCTAGTGTCAATTATGTATTTTTAAATAAATCAACCTTGATACGCTCAAGACTCGATACACTCAAGCTCTTTTTAAGACTCGAGTTCTTTTTAAGATGTGAGCTTCTTTTTAAGACTCGAGCTCTTCTTGAAATACGAGTTCTATTTTGGCGTTCGAGTTTTCGAGAAAGGACTGGAGCTCGGCTCGACTCAAGGCTCTGAGTTTTCTTAGTACACCGAGTCTTGTAAAATTGAGCCGAGTCTATCGAATTAAGACTCAAAGAGTCGAGTTCTTTACATCTCTAGTTACAACCCGCATCGTGCGTAGCTAATAGCAGTGGCAAATTGACTCGACCTCCACAATCACGGCCCTGACCTTAGCCCATCGATCTGCATGCTGAGGGATCCTAATTCGAATCTATTCCAGGAACGATACTGTGTGCAATAGTGTTACATCCGTGTCTTCTTCTTCCTTAGGTTTACTCTTAACCTGCGCTTACTGGAATGTATCATCTTATTTGCTTGTGTTTGTTTTTCTTGTTTTACACACAAAGCATTGCTGACGCTTTCTAAACACGACCAGGAGAGTCAAATCAGTTAAATTTACAGCTTCAGTAATCCTACACCTCGGATCTTTTTACGTCCATCCTGCCAGGAGCCATGTTTTGATTGGCCCGTCGTCACTATAGCATCGTTAAACGTTAATTAACGGCTTAATTTGGGTCTAAACACACAGATAAACGAAGAAATAGATCGTTCAAGTGGCACAATCCTCCTACGCTAACGCTACGGATCTTTTTACATCCATCCTGCCAGGAGCCATGTTTTGATTGGCCTGTCTCGTCACCATAGCATCGTTGAACGTTAACTAATGGCTTAATTTGAGTCCAAACACACAGATAAATGAAGAAATAGATCGTTCAAGTGGCATAATGATCCTATGCCATGGATTTTTTTACATCCATTCCGCCAGGAGCCATGTTTTGATTGGCCCCTCGTCACTATAGCATCGTTAAACATTAACTAACGGCTTAATTTGGGTTCAAACACACAGATAAATGAAGAAATAGATCGTTCGAGTGGCACTACGATCCTACGCTTTGGATCTTTTCACATCCATTCCGCCAAGAACCTTGTTTCGATTGGTCCGTTGTCACTATACCATTGTTAAACGTTAATTAACGGCTTAATTTCAATCCAAACTCACAGATAAATGAAAAAAATAGATAGTTCAAATGACACAATGATCCTACGCTGTGGATCTTTTTACTTGAATATTCTAAATCTTTGTTTTACATGTATCCTGCTAGTAGTCTTGATTGGTCAGTCAAGAAATATGAAGAAATAGATCGAAAAAGATGGATGCTATAGGAAATGAAAAGGTCAAAGGGGCATTAATATAATATGAAGTAAAGGAAATGGCAGCATTCATGTCGTATAGGAAAGTCAAACATTTATCTGAACAGTGGGAGAAATGGAAAAAGATTCTACTGACAAAGACATACTCTGTAATTAGAAAAGTTACTTAGCTGTTTACATTTCAGAGTGAGAATGAGAACGTGAAGTTTTTCTACGCACATTAGCCAAAAGTGGCCGTTTTTCGTTAATGTGCGTAGTAAAGCTTCACGTTCTCACTTTAAACTGTAAACAGTAGTTCATAAAATAGTTTGAAGGGTTAGCAAGGGTCGGATCAAGACAAAATTTGCAATTATATCTCCGTTTCCGTTGAATTAATTTATTTCAAATGGGGGTAGTACTCGATCCCAAAAAATTCAGATAGCCCTTTAACATCTTTTTTAGGGATCCGAAGTAAATAAGGAACCCTTATAGTTTCGCCATGTCTGTCTGTCCGTCTGTCCGTCCGCGGCTTTACTCAGTGACTATAAATACTACAAAGCTGTAATTTGGTACATGTATGTATATAAATTATGCGGAAAAAGTGGAAGGTAAAATAAAATATTGAAAAAAATTTTTTTGTTAGGTTTGCTCCCATACTAGTAAAGTCAAAAGTTAATTTTATTTTTTCGACTAACCAATGATGTGGGGTATTGTTGAATAGGTATTTCAAAAATATTATGAGCTTGTTTTTTTACCGTACGAGTCATATTGTACCGCGCGGCACGTCGGCAGAAACAAAATTATAGAAACTTGTTTGGTCTATTTGTGCGTTTGTCTGTGGCGTGGCTTGTCAATTTGTGTCCAACAGCTGACAGTCGTCAGCGATGAGCCCCAGCAATCAAGACGATTTGTTTTATCTGTATGTTGACCTGCTGATGCGTAAATACAACTTTATTATCAACACAAACATTGGAACTGGGGTGTTTGGTAATATACAATGCATGTGCGATAATGATAAATCATTGATTACGTACCTAAGTAGGTATTGGTATTAAAATATCACTGCTCTCAACACTATTTCGGGTACATGAGTAAATCTATTCCTTTACAGGTTGATTTACAAGGTGTAACGGAAAGGGGAGTTACCCCAAAGAGAGTAAAAATACTAATCAATGTGAACAACTTTAACTACAAGACCATTACTGAAATCGTAAAAAAAATCTGCACCACCATACATTCTGGCACGGTAGGTATCTGATTTTGTATGGTAAAGACTTTTTTTTACGATAACAGGGATGGTCCCATATTAAAAGTTGTTCACGTTGATTGGTACGTTTACTCCCTTTCGGGTTGATACCGCCTTCCCATTACACGTTGTATACAAGGTGACTTTTACCTCACCAGCAAAATTTTTGGAGTTAGGTAATGATACTGAACTATTCATATAATACACATAAAATAGCTGCATTTTCTGTTACTATAATAAGCTTACTGTAAAAACATGTAAATGCTCTGCGATCAATAAGTGACCAACATATAACTAATATTTTCTCTTGACAAGGTCTGCGAGTTCGGGTTTTTCATGCTCACTAAAATGTCCAATCCGGTGGTGGCGTCGCTGGTCAGGTCGTTGGATTCCCTCTAACATGGTTGAGTTTAACGATGGCTGATCCGTGCGTCAACTCGTGAACGGGTGCTGCCGGGAGGGACTGGTCAGCTCGGCTTCGCTTTTTTGACTACTTAATATTTTTTATTACGCAATTAATGTTTGTTTACTTGTTCGCAAGCATTACATGTTATAATGTGTCAACATTGTATTATATTATAAGTATTTATTGATTAAAAGACAATTATAATAATATGACAAAGCCCTTCTGGCGAGTAGGCGACCAATACTGTGAAAATGAGTTTCTTTCGGCGTTTCTTCTCAGCAGCGGTTGTTACGAAGCGCTGGTATCGGTAGTTTTCTTTAAAAATAAATAAAATTTTAATATACTTTACACGTAACATAAATTATACTTATTGACGTGTAAAAGTGCCTGTGAAGGTCTAATTACTGAATAAACATTTGAATCTTTGAATCTATTCCAAATTTTTGTTCTAAGTCCTGCTTGGCACAAAAATTTGGGGAGTAGTTAACAAGTCAGTCTGGTTTGTAATCAAATTATAAAAAAAAAATTACTCCTAAATCAGTAATATCGGGGCTCTGTTATTCAAAATCATGAGTCAGGGGGGTTGATCCAGAAGCGGTACGCAAGACGGACGTTACTGCGTATCCGCGTTCCAGTGTCAAGCAATATTGAGCTCTAACGTATTATGATAAAGTCTAATTTGGTTTGATATAGCAATAGGACGTCATTATCGTACGACTAACGTATAATTTAATGGAGTAATCCTCCTGGTTTCTAACCAAAGTATAAAAAATCTGTTTCCCTTAATTCAATAATATCGGGTCATTTTTTAACTTATCTTTCAATACACAAAGTCACCCTGTATATCATAGAATTACTTATCAATTTTTGTGGTAGGTAAAAGGGATATACGTGATGTTAGCTTTTTCGAACTGCATCTGATGTAGCTCACTGGCTGTCTTTTAGTGGCACGTCATTATTTCTCAGGTATTAACAATAAAAAAAAAAATCGGTCCCGGCGTTTTCGAATAATCGGTGAAAATACATAAAAAAAGATTGCGACTAATTAATAACCTCCTCCGTTTCAGAAGTCGCTTAAAAAGAAGTCGTAACTATGATAGATTAATTCATACGCACTTTATTTATAAACATTACAACGTAGAGTATGTACCCTACATGTAATGTAAGCCATGAGCACATCGTAAATAGCACACCAATTACAGTTAATTAATTTGGAAGATCGTTCCTCCACGGCTAGCAATGTGGATGTCGTCATTTGTGATATATGGCAGTCACATGTGTGAAGTGATACAAAACAAGTAATTATTTAAGGAATATATTTTAAAACAAGCTTTTATCTAAAGTACTCCTCAAGATGAATCAAACGAGCTCAAACTCGACGGGTTTGCGTCGTTTCATTACAGAGTTCCTATGGCCACCGTCCAGCTCCATCATTGGACCAGCTCCATGTCATTATTACATTGTATTGTCACGCGAAATATGTATGCGTGCAAAATTTCAGCTCAATTGGAAATCGGGAAGTGGGTCAAACTTAACTTGCAAGATTTGATTACAGACAATTTTTTGTGACGTTTTAATTCCTTAACGTTACCAAATAATTTAAAACCAGTAATGTAAGCAATTTTATATTAAACAAAAATAAAATCACTTCATCTTTTATCTTCAGGTTTGTTTAATCCTGATGAAGAGATTTTATTGTAAACAAACCACAAAGATATCTCTTCGTTCTCTCAGAAGATGTAAGTGTTGGATTGGATGTCACACACCTGGATTCCAGCTGAACCTGCACTTGCTCTGCATTTGCAAGCAGAGAACAGAGTTGGTGAGATACTAAGCTACGTGTTTTCACGTATCAATGAGAGTGTTGCGTGACTTTTGATTAATAATCATGCGTGGCTATTTAACGAACAAATGTCTTCTTATAATAATTTTCAGTAACTTATATTTAACGAAAGAACAAAGCATTTTTATACGAGGGTATGTGTGATACCTAATTTCCCATCACTTTCTTTTATAAACCGAGGTTGCCTGGAAAAATTGCCTAGCTATAAGGCTGCATTTTGCGAATTTTCTAGTTTTTAAGTCCTGTATTTATTTTTTTATGCAATAAAGGGTATTATTTTGTACATATATGACGGTGGTGTAGATTTGTATATATTTAACCGACTTCAAAAAAGGAGGAAGTTATCAATTCAACTGTATGTTTTTTTTTTCATTTTTTTTTGTATGCATGTTATGTTACGCGATATCTTCGTCAACAGTGGACCAATTTTGATGATTCTTTTTTTAAAAGTTTGTAGCACTAAGTTGGTTCCAGTATTAATTTGGTGAAGATATGATGAAGAACTTTAAAGATATGAAAGGAATTCTTGAAAGAAAATGAAGTCGGTTTATTTTTTGTTACAAATTGAATTCTTTTCTAGGCATTTTACCATAAAGCTCATTGGTTATAACTCCTGAAATATATGGTTGTATAACGTTCTGTCGAAAAAACTTATTTTGTGTTGGCTGAAACTGAAAATGAGGCGATGAGGTAAATATTTTTTCAAAAAGGATTCCGTACCATTATCTGTAAAAAATCACGTTTGTTGTATATGAGCCCCTCTTAAATATGAACTTTATTCTGTTTTTAGTATTTGTTGTTAAAGCGGCAACAAAAATACATCATCTGTGAAAATTTCAACTGTCTAGCTATCACGGTTCATCAGATTCAGCGTGACAGACAGACAGACGGACAGACAGCGCAGTCTTAGTACTAGGGTCCCGTTTTCACCCTTTGGACACGGAGCCCTAAAATGGCTTTATAAATATTCGCGCGATTGCTATGAAGCTTAACCTCTGCATTTATCTACTCTGTGTTTCAGACTGCATTGTGCTATTCGTGCTTGTGCAAGTGTGCAAAGCCTGAAGACTGTTGCTACGTGACGCTTGCATAAACATGCGAATGTTTATGACTTCAAAGTGTGTTGAAACCAACGTACCTACACCTACCTTCTTGCGATACATGATTAGAGCAGGGTTGGTATACAATATGTAACAAAAACCCTGTCCAATCACAAAATTCATCCATGTCTGTGTGTCCGATCCTTGTAGGAGCTACTCAGACCGTCGATATGAACAACTTTTCTGTACCAATGCATGAAACTCGAAAAAAAAATCGACATTATCATACAAATTGCCGGGGCGGCCGAACACTTTGGTATGAAAATGTCGATTTTTTTTCTAGTTTGAAGCATTGGTCCCATAGGAAAAGTTGTCCATATTGACGGTCCGAGTTGCCCCCTTAAGACGAAGTGGTAGCTAAAGTGGCGCCCTCATTTGAAATAAATTGTTTAAAACTAAATATGGTGATAATTAAAAATTTTATTTGTATCACTGTCTAGAAAGACCTTTAAACTATTTTATGAATAACCTTTGAAAGTAATATTGGTAGTCCGTCTAGTTTTAAAACGGGTTTTTGCCAAAAGTGGCCTCTTTTGGCGGAAACCCGTATTGAAACTAGATGGACTATTAGTAATAATTTCAAAGATTATTCATAAAATAGTTTAAAGGTCTTTCTAGACAGTGATACAAATCAAATTTTTAATTATCGCCATATTTAGTTTTAAACAATTTATATCAAATGAGGGCGCCACTTTAGCTACCACTTCGTCATAAGGATCGGAGAGGGTTTTTGTTAGATACATATACTAATCTATGTATAAGACGTCTAATAAAATATAATAAAACTTTTGAAGGGTAATTTGGTTCATGGTGTTGAACAACTTTCTCCGAGGAGCATATATCGAAATACGAAAAATATTTTTTTTTGTTTCCCTTACAAACTCGGATAAGCTGGTATCAAATCGTAATGATAAGATCGTATTTCACATAAGAGTCCCCTTACCCTGGATCGAAACAGACTTTCCTATACAAACGTAGTCTACGTTTTATTTCGGAACGACATGTCGGATATGGGCGAATTTATGTACCTAATTCTAAGAAATTGCAATTATCTAGGTTTATAATTGGTTTCCTATAATAAAATTATATACTTAAAAGAGAATATAGTGTGAATCATATTTGACCATCAGTATGGAAAACTTCTACACCCTTATATTTTCATTCCAGTTCGTAATTTTACTGTACGAAACAAATTATAATTTTTTACCGAAATCTGACATGTCGTTTCAAAATGAACGTAAACTACGTTTATATGGCAAGTCTAGGGTAAGGGGATTCTTAATTGTGAATTTTATCACGTCACCCACATTTTCCACACATATTTTCCTCTTGGTTGACCGGGAGAGATTACCATATCGCCACTTGTACAATTTTTTCTACTCCTGTACTGTTATCTGTCTTTTAAATGGTCCCGAACACTAATATAAGAACATAGATTATATGATTTCAGGAAAGTCTATAGTCTATTCCTAATATAATAGCACATGTGTCGTTATTTCGCCAAAACGATACTCCTAGCCATAGACCTATAACTTTTTTTATTTAGATCTACCATACTGCCAACATAATACAATCGTTATTTTAACATATGGTGCCATTTTTCAAACGTGGAGTCACTGACCGTTCGTTTAAGTGACTCCATGTTTCAAAAATTGCACTTTTAGTCTCTAGGAAGACGTCAACAAAAAAAAAATTAAGTCTTCCATAGAAACCTAGTATCTACCAAACATATGGTAGTATTTCGTACTTTTCTTTGTTTATTTATGTATTTATTTTAGTAAATGTAGTCGTAGAAAAAGTATCGTGTGCAAGCAACGTTGTATGAGTAGTCAAAAAATGCTCGATGGCGTCAATTTACAATGCGAGCCAAGGCTCGCATCGTAACCTGCGCCACTCGCATTTTTTAACCCTCCTTTTACAACTGTTGCATAAAATACTATTAACTGTGCAATAAAGTTTAAATAAAAACAAAATGATGAAGCAATTTATAAAAAATCCTGTTTACATCGTCAATGAGGCGTTAACATGTCAATTACTGTGGTTAACTGAATGTAGCTACTTACAGTAATTCACTAGTCCACTAGGCCTGTGATAATGTGGCCCCAAGGCCAGAGCATCTTCCGCTGTAAGGCGGGGCTGATCGTAATCAGCGTGGTGGCTGATAAATAAACCCGTGCCCGTTGAAATACATGTACATAAGTATATTAATGTATTTATTTCTCAAAGTACTTACATTAAGGGGATACCTGGATTTTCTACGCTCCACGTTCTCACTTTAAACTGTAAACAGTAGTTCATAAAATAGTTTGAAGGGTTATCTAGTGCATGGTCAAGACAAATTTTAAAATGATGTAAAATTTATGTATCCCCTTCATGACCTAGTGGTCATCATGCCACTCCGTCCCATCCCCGAGGTCCCGGGTTCGATCCCCGGTCAGGTCAAGATGGAAAATTATCTTTTTCAGATTGATCTGGGTCTTGGATGTTTATCTATGTATTATAGTATCGTTGAGTTAGTATCCCACAACACAAGTTTCGAACTTACTTTGGGGCTAGCTCATCTGTGTAATTTGTCCTTAGGTATTTATATTATTTAAGTACCTACATACCATCGTGTTCATGAAAAGTAATCGACCAAGTGGGAGTAGGGCGTGCACGCGTAGTATAAGGGTTCCGTAGTTGCGAATGCCGTCTTTGACTTCACGGGACTAAAAACGCGTATTGTCACGCGTCCAAATTTCTAATTGGTACCGATTATTCACTATATGACTGATTTCATACAGCAGATGGTCATGATGTTAATGCCAATCGTTTAAATGTCTTTCACTTTTGCGGCTATGTCCTCGCCGTAAGGGATGAAGACGAGATCAGTTGTTTTGCCTCTATAGCACATATACAATATGTAACAAAAACCCTGTCCGATCCTTAACGGAGCAACTTCAACCGTCAATATGAACAACTTTTTTAATGGGACCATCTTGAAACTCGAGGAAAAAATCGTCATTTTCATAGAAATTGCCGGCCCGGCCGAACACTTTTGTATGAAAATGTCGATTTTTTTTCGAATTTCAATCATTCGTTCCATAGTTAAGTTGTTCATATTGACGGTCTGGGCCGGACCTGCGCCTATCGTCACGAAGCTTCGTGCTATTACACGATACACGCAAATGTGACCGGCCGTTATCGGGTATCGTCCCGAATATTCTGACTTCGTGTTAGTTATCGCGCGGGTGGCGATACATCAAACGATTTAAGCACGTTAACAATTCGCTTTGCGTGGTCGCACTTGCGTTGTTCATTTAAAAATTGGTGTTAAAATTTTTAAGCTTTTTCTTTCTAGGTTTCTTTTTAGGTTCCAATAATCGCTTAACTGTCTGTCAATAAAGAACAATAGTAAAACAATGGCGCGCGACCGTATTACGGTCGTAGACTGTTGAAGGGATAAATGAATTATGTAATTGTTAGCACACATGTTAAAGAAAAGAAAGTCGTCGTCCATATTTAAAACACGTAGATGACGCCATCTTGGATTATTGCCAGATAGTTCGTGAAAAATAACGAAGCCGCTAGTGTGACCAGCGCTTTATCGCGATAACTTTTAAGTGTACAAAACGTACGAAGATTCGCCGCGAATTGCATCGGGACGATAGGCACAAGTGCGTCCGAAGCATTACACATTGTATAATGACAACTAAAAATGAGTCAATACAAGCGATACGACGTTTATCACCAATGTCATTACAGAGTCCAACAAATGAGTCTCACTCACAAATGGGTGAAATAGGAAGTGATTTGCGTTATACCTACTGTACACGTAACTATAGTGTATGTATATGCATATTTACCACGATAAGCATTACTTTTTTATACAATGTGTATTTTTATACTTGATCAAACGAAATGTGCGGATATAAGACGAAATAATAGGCCTTTATCTATGAAATTGCCGTTCTGCAGTACTGGCCACTTCAAATCAAAATAATTTTTGTTAGGCTAACACACACAAATGAAGGAAATTTTGAACCGCATTGTTACCTGCGATGAAAAATGGATTCTGTTTGTTAACCGCAAGCGCTCAGCAAGTTGGTTGCATCCTGGTTCAGCACCTAAACAATGCTCTAAACGAAAACTTACCCCTAGAAAAGTGATGGTCACTGTTTGGTGGTCTAGCGCCGGTGTGATTCATCACAGCTTCTTACCAAACGGGGTGAGCATTACTGCAGATGTGTACTGTGAAGAACTGAACACAATGATGGAGAAGCTGGCACATCTCTAACCAGCATTGGTCAATCGTTCCTCCCGCTGCTCCACAGCAGACAGTCTCCAAGTTGCAAGAACTTGGGTTGGAAGCTCTCCGTCATCCGCCCTACTCACCAGGCCTTGCGCCTACAGACTACTACTTTTTCCAGAATTTGGATAACTTCTTGGCGGGAAAAAGATTCAATACCCGAGAGGCAAAAAATAATTAACAATACCAAACAGGAAATTAGTAAAAAAAATAATAAATGAAAAAATTTAAGTGCCTGGATTTTTTAATTATTTTTTTAACGATATTATTTTCAATTTTTTTTTATTGATAATATCCGCACACTTCGTTTGACCAAGTATAAAAAAATACACATTGTATAGCTTAGCTATGTACTTACATAGTACTTACATAGTGTCTCATTGTTGGGCAAAGGCCTTCCCTTCTTGCTTCCACGACTCATTATTTACTTAATAAAAAAAATGAAGCCATCAGTTAGATAAATCAAAAAATGTTGCTTTACATTCGTAGGTAATTGGTACATATTTTTCTTTTCTCTGACTATATAAAACTTTACGAAATGTTTTTTTAATTTCGTAGGTACGATTTTTAAACCGGGACGTCACAACACTCACAACCCGCCTCACGGGAACTTGGATGCTGTGTCTTTGTGTTTTTTTCTGATTTGATATACTGAAAAGAATTGGTCAATTCTACAGAATTAATAAAATCTAAATACCTACCCATAGTCCAGGTGTCTTTTTATTGAAATATACACTTTATAAATCAATAACTTTGCAAATTTCAAATAAATTATGTAATTTATAAATTATAAAATAAAATAAATCATAGGGATTGATTTATAAAGTGTACATTTCAATAAAAAGACATGTCAAGATTGTTTACATTCTTTTAAATACCTAAACAAACGCACTATAGATTATAAAAGTCTGACCCAGTTATCATCCCTATTTTACTTATGTAGTTTAAGGGTTAAGACGAAGTGGTAGCTAAAGTGGCGCCCTCATTTGAAATAAATTTTTTAAAACTAAATATAGTGATAATTAAAAATTTGATTTGTATAAATGTGTAGAAAGACCTTTAAACTAGTTTATGAATAACCTTTGAAATTATTACTTATAGTCCGTCTAGTTTTAAAA
This sequence comes from Acrobasis suavella, assembly GCA_943193695.1. NCBI lineage: Eukaryota > Metazoa > Arthropoda > Insecta > Lepidoptera > Pyralidae > Acrobasis > Acrobasis suavella. The sequence continues at coordinate 2,275,333 of OW971930.1, read as the reverse complement.
CTGTTTTTCGCCAAAAGTGGCCACTTTTGGCGATTGTTTCTAATCGGTACCAATTAGAAACAAAAACAGTTTTAAAGCTAGACGGACTACCAATATTACTTTCAAAGGTTATTCATAAAATAGTTTAAAGGTCTTTCTAGACATTTATACAAATCAAATTTTTAATTATCACCATATTTAGTTTTAAACAATTTATTTCAAATGAGGGCGCCACTTTAGCTACCACTTCGTCTTATGGGACCCGTGATAACAGCATTCGAGTAATAGGTTGTTAGTTATATTAAATCGTCATCTCTTACGTCATTAGCTATATTTTATTCGATAATCATATATTGTGCATTCGGACGATCTGTCGTGTTATGGACTAACGTCTCTGCACACAAAAATTGGATTTCTATGAATAGAGCAGAATCTTCAATGAAATGCCTTAGAACTTGTAGCTGTAAAGCAAAAAGGTGTTATCCCTAGAAAGTCTTTGTGTACTCCGGTCAAACTGAGCCGGCCAAATAAATGGTTGAGCTGCCACAAACTACCGACGGAAGAGAGAGATAATAAAGAATATTCATGAAAAATATGTGTTATCTAACCAGTTTATAAAAAATATTCAAAAGTAAAGTACTAACAGTGAAAAGAGAATAAAAATTGGTTAAAAAACGAACGAGATATAACGATTTAACGAAAATATGTCTATCTCACTCGCAAAACCATTATTTTCTGTGGCAAATGTATAGATGATATGGACTTTGACGTCACCAGTCCATATCAGACTTCTTTTTCTAATTGAAAAATCGCTAATTCAGATATTTCACAAATTCTTTCATATTTGTTTACTGTGGTTAATAAGGATTTTAATAAGTTAATAAAAAAAAATACATACACAGAATTAACATAAATTACATAGGCGCCTGCAGCCGCCTCGACAAGGCGAGAATGGTTGAGAGGTGCGGGGTCGGGGAAGGGGGACGCATATTGCGTGGGACCTAAGGAGATTCCGTTCTCTATGTAATACTTATATTAATTTTGTGACAAAAGATAAAACAAAATATGACTAACGTAACTACTAAGTTTTATTAAGGCTAAAGTGGCAGGCAGAGCATTTTGAGTCTTGTGGCTGAAAGCAGACAGGGCCCAGGGCCTCAAAACAACCACAAGACCCAAAGACAACTTTAAGTGTGATGGTGGGCGAGAGAGTGGAAAGAGGAGTCGGAGTGAAATTGATTGATGGTGAAAGTAAAGGTTGAAAAGAGAGTTAAGGCTGATTGTAAAGTGAAGCTTAGCGCGGCCCGAAGACATAAAAAAAATAGTGGCACTTCGGGAGTGCCGACAGAAGTGAAAACTTGGTGTCGGTTGCGGTAACAGTGTTGCGAGTTCAATGGTTCTTTCCCATCTAAAAAAAATGCACGACGCGCAGAAGTTTTTACTTCAAAAATGAGATTTTCTATAACAATCCAAGACAAGACTCAAACAATGGCGGAAACGTTATAGCTAAAATACTAAAGGATTGCTGGCCGCATACACTTTAACCCTTTCACCGCAAATGTCGGATTTATCCGACAAACATTTTTGTGCCCATTTCGCGAGCGTCGGATATTTCCGACAAAAAACCATTGCTCGTATTGCACATAACCAGATATCGCAATTACGGGTGCTATTGCTATCAAAAGTATGGATATGACTGTATAATCTTTAAATAAAACAATCATAATTATGTTATTTCAGGGCATATTTTAATCGAAAAAAAAATTACTTGTCCCGAAATTACATATTTATGATAGTTTTATTTATTTAGTACCCAAATAGATTCTCGAGAAATCCCGGAACTTTTAGTCATATCCATACTTTTTATAGCAATAGCACCCGTGATTCCGATCTCTGCTCATAACTTAAGTATCCACATCCCTTTTTGGTTGTAGGTATTTATTTTCGATACACTATGCCTCGCGCTGGGAGCACGACAACTGATATAAAGTCTCACGGTGAAACGGTTAAAGGAGTTTCATAGTGTCGTTTCCGTAGCCTCTCTATTTTACGGCGCTGGCCAGGTAGACAGCCCATTTCTCGGAAACCAGCGTGTTTGAACATGACATCCTTGGCAAACAAAGCCAGGTTCTACACTTTACATAATACAACACTAAAACTATTGAGAATTTGTCGGTACGGCAATCCTATTTTTTTTAAAGGATTTTTTTGAACTCAGTGGATTTAGTTATTGAAATTTAAAACAAATTTGCCGTCAAGATTTGAAATGAGCTTCCTATTGAATAAATTTTAAATAAAAGTTATTTAAGATGTAGAATGCGACCTTTTTAATTATACAATCATTGTATATACTCTTCATGTTCTCGCACGTGTGTGTATTTTAAACAAGAATCACCAGAGGGCGCTAGCAGTTAGTGAATATGAAATATTCAATGAATTTGAAAAATATGAATGGAAGATATAAAAATAATTTTTTTTCCTTTATAGAATATATTTTTACTATTTATTCCGGATACGAACCAGGACAGCATGCTTATTTTCTTTTATAATAGAGAAGAATGCTTTTAAATAACCTATTTATCGATGCAAGACACCCATTGAAGTTGCGGTTTCTGGTTATTTAGTTCTTGCCGAATAACATTTGTATCAAATGACATCGGTAATTAATAGATAATAAATCAGTATTGATAATCACAATATAACTTTGCAATACGACGTTGTCGTGCCGCCATTTTGTCAGTTGTTTTCACCATCGCTACGTAGATGGCGCTAGCGGTATTGCACGTCTCGAACGAACAAAGCAGAATTTTATCTGGTCATCTGTCTGTTTATTTGGCACAGTTCCGTCTTTGTTAGGAGAAAATAATACAACGTAAGTATATGTGGCAGTAAATATATTCAGAAAATATCGACTTAATTTCATCGTATAAAAAAGTTTAACTTTCGTCACCCTTCAGTACAAATACAATATTGTCTATCGAATTCGAAAATCGTCTCTTACATTTAATAGTTATTGCTTTATACAATATCGTATCGAGTATAACATTCGATAACAAACATAGATAACTACCTATCTAAACTTAGGAATAACCAGCCGTCCACTCGATCCCTCTTGTACACGATAAACACTTAATTTAGATTATTTTATAATAATTACATATCACAATCGAGAGACGTCCTTCAACATAACTCACTCGCACACAAATAATACAAAATGAAGGCACGAGATCTTACTAATGCTACGACTACTCAAAACATGCCCAAAACGATAGTCTAAATGCATCGGCGCCAAAAGCGGCGCGTGTCATTGTCAGTCAAGTATTACGTTTGGAAGAATTTCAATATTACTATCTTAAAGTGAAGCGGACGACGAAGCGGGTCTGGAATACAATGAGGGCCCGCCGGAGGTCGTTCCCCGCGCCGGGCCAGCTAATGGAATGTCGTGCCGAGCCCCGCCGTCCGGGCCGGCGCCGGCCCCGGCCCCGGCACGCTTGTAACACCTCACAGGACGGCCTAAGTCTGTCTCGGCTCACTTCTGCTCGAACAAAGAAGCGTTCGCCTCTCACCAACCGTCCTTTTTTCACTATTTAAAACGTGACTACACACTGCCCTTTCTTTCGAACTTTTGAGCTAGTTCGCCCATCAGTTCCTTGTAGATCAGCGGGTCGATGTTCTTTCCTAGTTGATACAGCACGAACCAGTCGCCGATTTGCAGCATGCGGGCGACGCTCTCCACTTGCTCTTGGGGCGCGAGGCGGCTGCGCGCGCGCAACAGGTACTGCCGCACACGCGGGCCAGCCACCACCGCCATGCGGTAGATCAACGAAATTCCACTCAGGATAGACAGGATCACGAACCAGAACCACAGGAAAACGTAGATCTTCTCGTTTACGATGTTCAGCGGCAGCACGCACAGCCCATCAAAGTTCTGCACGGTTCCCGAAGGACCGTATTTGTGGAATGTACATTTTGTCACTTTTGGGAATACACGGGCCATCGGGTCCTCTCGGTCTTCGGGTTCCATTTCTGTGAAACGGACTACGTCGGCACCGTACGTCGAGAATTCACCGTCGAGGAAGAAGTCCATGAAGAAAATCTGGCCAACGACGTTGATAAAGTTCAGCACTTCACAGATGAAGAACCGGAACGCGTAAAAGTTCTGCGTATGGAGGTTCGTGTAGAAGTAATCCACGAGGAGTTTCTTGCGATCGGCTTTGTTGTCGTCGCCCACCACCGGGCAGTTGAGGTCCAGCACTAGCATCTTGATGCGGCCACCTTCCCACGACTTCCACAGGTACCGCGGCACGTAAAAAAGAATCGCTTGGAAGAACAACACGAAACACACCCACTGGTAGTATTTGTGGTACTTAACTTCATCGCCCTCAACGTGCGACGCGACACCGGCCTGTACCACGTCTTTCCCGACACGGCCGACCAGTCGCTTCGGGATTGTGAAAGTCGAGTAGATCCAGCAGTAGGTGTCCATAACCGGCAGCGGAATTTCGTCGACGATGCAGTCGATCGGGTCCCCGATGTACTGCCGCGAGGTGACGAGCAGCGAGAACGCGATGAGGATGATCACGGTGGCTTTGTAGTGCAGCCGGAACACATTGTTGTCGATACAAACACTGTCAAGTTTGAGCAGCCCCTTGACGGAGCCGAACACGTCAAACATGGCGCTGGTACTAGCCGCGGCGCGCGGCGCGTCGGATCGCGGTCGTTAAAGATTCGGGCGTGCGCTTCGCCCTCGCGTCGAGTGAAGAATGCTGTTCGGCCGAGGCTAGAGGGGCGCAGGCCTACGCGGGGGGAAGGCGGGTTAGCGGGGTGCGGGGAGAAGGCCCCCGCCGCGCCTTCACGCAGTCGCAGAGTCTGTGCTTCGGCCGGAGCAGCGACCTTATTTCTACCTATATTCGTGGCGTCATCTGGTAGCGAGCACGCCAGCTGCCACCGGCTATGCATCTCGAGACGTTGAAGTAACAAGCGCACTAACGAACGGCATTACGCGTTGCATGTGATCTAATTTACTTAAGCGATTGATTGCAACATTTGGGAGTGTGCCGACGACGCGAGTGATGAGACGTGAACGCTCGCACGCAACAAGTATGAGGGGTTCATCCGTATTGTTGTATTTTTTGTCCAAAGGCAGGTGTGTCTGATGTAAACGTCTGAGTTGTTAGATAATGCGTTCTAAATCCAGAACTCACATTATGAATTGGACAATTTGCAGTCGCCGATTAGAGTGGTCATTAGAGGTCAATAGGCTAATTAAGATTACGACAGATAAGCAAATGTTTATGGAGTGTTACAATGCAGCATATTTGACTGGTGTTATCGTATCTAATAGGATGCGGTGACGACAATGGCTAAAGTTCAAGTGTACATATTAGAGTAAACATCTCATTACAATACGTTCAGTTATCTGGTCGAAGACACCAGTAATATTGCACCTAACGGTTTGAAACTCGGTCAACATTACTTTAACGATGTCGCTATGTTTCTTTGATGGTTGAAAACGAATAATTTATTTTATTTATCTTCTGCACTTGCGCATAGAAAGCGGCACTAAACTGAGCTGTAAATTAAATGATTTGACGTCAACAATTATTATGAAATCAATAACAAAATAATTGACAATCACCAAGTGATAAACATATTCAAAGATAAATAAATATCGTTGAGATTGACTTTAAAATTAATATTTTTGATGACTTCAGGATTGTATTTCAAGCTAGTTTTAAAGAAGACAAAAATTTACTATTTTAGTTGTGAATCTTATAGAACTGGTCGAAATGTCTCAATCGAGATTGGGGTCAAGCTGACTGCGTTGATTCAAAAGGATGACGGGTGGAAAGATGAATGCTTGTAATCGAACAAGTGTTATTAATTTATGATAATGTTGGTGACCCGACCCATTTGTTAGTAAATAGGTACAGTTTATTAAGTACTTATACAAAATGTTTATCGTCATTATGGAGGTAAAGAAACATTAAGTACATCAGAAAAACATATGGTTATCTTATTACAATCTTCCATGCTGGTCTAGGAGAAAAGAATTAGTTATTGGAATCATCTTAATTGTAACTGTTCACCGCGTGGTTCCGGGTTAGAATAGGACCACTCCATTTCTTCCTGTGGATGTCGTAAGAGGCGACTTAAGGAAAAATAGCACTAATAGCTCGTGCTGCAATAGCATTCCCAAGGAGGGTTGTAGTTTGTGTAGTTTTATGTCATTTTAATTTTCTTTTTCGTTTATTTTATGTATAAACACGCCTGGATGCCTCTCTGCCTGAACATCTCCTCTCACAGGCCTACTGGAAGAGATCTCTTTTGAGATAAGTAGTGCCTTTGTACAACTTTTATTTGATGTATTCTCTGTATAAATTTTCCGTGTACATAAATTGGTAAAAAAATAAAAATAAAAGAAAAAACTTAGAATATACCAGCTATTCTCTTTCTGCGCAAATCGTAAAAGCCAATCGAGTGACGGCGAAAATGCTAATCATTTTACCCTTTCACCACGAGAAATAATAAATTTTATATCAGTTGTCGTGCCCCCAGCGCGAAGGGGAGTGAATCTAAAATAAATACCTACAACCAAACTGATATGTGGATACTTGAGTTCTGTGGAAGACGAGTATTTTTTTGTCTGAAATATCCGACACTCGCGAAATGGGCACGACAATGTTTGTCAATTATTCCGATCCAATACCACGAACGAATACCACTTTTTAATTATTTTTTATTCCGAACAATAACCACTCTTTAAATTATTTAATTTTATGTCCGAACGAATACCAAAACCTTAATTTGGTACTGTCAGCTCAGTCATCAAATTCAATTTGTTTTTTAATATTTTTATGTCATTGAAATATAATGCTAAAACTTTTAGAATTCACTTAATTTCCAAGGAACTGGTAAAAGTCGTTTAAATGAATCATTCATTATTATGTACTTAGTCTATGATAAATGACTAATTTTATTATAAAAAAGTTGATTCTATGTGATATTTTACAATTTGCAATTAGATTGTAATTAAATTGCTCTTATTTGATATTTTTGCGGAAATTAAAATGGTTATTATAAAAAATATTATTATAATATAATTGAACTAGACGTGAGCTAACTAAATTGGTTTATTTCGATCTAACAGATTTTTTAGCAAATAAAAATGTTGTAATTACATTCAAAGCATTTTTACTGACTGTATCTTTGAATATTCGATCGGAATAGAAAATAATTACGAGTATAAATTCAAAGTAATACCAGTGGTATTCGTTCGTGGTATCTATTGGATCGGAATAAATCTGTTAGTCGGATATAAATCCGATGGTCGCGGTGAAATTTTTAGGCGATGCGGCTCGCAACTTATGTTTTTTTTTATTCCTTTTGCCACCTTCTCGCCCACCATCACGCTAAAAGTGGCCTTTGAGTCTTGCGGCCCTGGCCTCTGTCTGTTTACAGTCACGAGACTCAAAGCGCTCTGTCTGCCGCGTTAGAGATGAAGACGTGATATGTGTATGTATCTCTCATCACGTGGCATTTAAGTCTTATAGCCCTATTTGTCTGTGGCCCTATAGAACAGAGGTTGCCAAACTTATTTTGTTAAACGCCCACTTTAAAAAATCTGTTATTTTGTAGCGCCCCCCATTTTTTTTCATCATAAAAACCTGAATCACATATTTGTCTTGCCTGTAGTTTAATTCAACCTATATTCTAAACTAGACTTTTTTACAAGAGATAGCAATAATAATACATACACTAGTACATTAGAGTATCTTTTATAAAAAATAACAATAATCAACATTGTTAATTTTAAATAAAAAAATAGCAATAATAATACAATTTTACAATATTAAAGAGTATCGGAAGTGGGGACATCACCTGCGAAACTTTAAAACACGAAATTTTTTCAGTGTTTGATTCCTTTAACGATATAAATAGCGTTGTGAACGCATTAAAATAATAAATATTCATTACGTTTTTAGTTTATATTTGTACAATAAAAAGGATATAAATATGAACTAATAAATGGATGTTGTGTAGTAAGAGGATTTTAATTTCAGTGAAATTTAAAATATGAAATAGCTGAAGTTATAAATCACTCATTGCTTAAATCACATCAGCGCCCCGCAACTTTATTCTGGGCCCGTTACCGCCGCCCTTAAAGCCCCCAGCGCCCACAAGGGGGCGTTATCGCCCACTTTGGGAAAGACTGCTATAGAACGAGATAAAGCTTATAGACATTATACATCCATTTCCATTCCATTTTCAGCCCACATCAACTTACAGCTCCTTTTTGCGCCATTTCCCACGGTCGTGTGCCATTCTCATCCACTGCTTACCCGTCAATCTTACAATATCATCTGACCAACGGGCTGGTGGTTTCCCTACTACTTCTACTACATTATACATACAAGACATATATTTAGTTTACTTACACACATAAGTAAAAGCCTTTGGGCAAATAATATACTTACAGGAATATACTCGTCTTATCCTGCTTTTTATTACTCCCTGTTCAAACTCTAATTTTCGAGAATATCGTTTAAAAATTGAAACAAAAATTTCGCTTTTTTTTTTTCTAAAGGACACAAGTTTTCCACGATTTGTTTATTTGACAAGGAGTATTTAGTAGCAGTTTCTATTAATTTTCCTGCATTCATATTTAGCTATATTATCCCCCTTTCTACTGCTTCCATGGGGATTCCGGTACTTCCTGCTTCAGCAATGTTCCCACGCCGTTAATTACCGTACAATAAATGTTCTATTCCTGTGCAAAAGCCGTGCTGTGTGACCCTGATTACCTTATTAGCCCATTATCCAGAAGCTGGGAAGCAAATGGAAATACAACAGTGGAACTACATCATTTTACCTCACCTCACTGGCTGTTTGAAATTCTTTTAAATTAATTATTATACCTAGGTTACATTCTTTGTTAGTTCTTCAAAGAGAAAGAATTTGATGTTTTCTTTTTACTTCCCTTTTCTTCCCCACGATTATATATAGTATTTTTGATATATCAGATTTATTACGTATGCATTTTCGTTTTTGTTGAACTTGACTCTAACAAACATTTTTATTTTAAAACCAAATATTTCAGAAACGAATCCCTAAATCGAAAAATGTTATTCACAAGCTCAAAATATTTTTGAAAGACCTATTCAACGATATCCCACATGAATGGTTAATCGAGAAAAAATATTGACATTTCACTTTACTTGTATCGGAGCCATCCTAATTTTTTTTCCTTCATTTTATTTTACCACTTTTTCCGCATAATTAATATACATACCCATGCCAAATCACAGCTTTCTAGTACTTATAGTCGCTGAGTAAAACCGCGGACGGACAGACAGACAAACATGGCGAAACTATAAGGCTTCCTTGTTTACTACGGAACTCTAAAAAGCATTATGCTGCAATCAGGCTTTTGTTTCCGAGCTGAAGGCTCTCACAAAGATAAAATCAAGCAAGACCTCCATTTCTGTTTAAACTTCTTGTCATTAGTCAGTGAAGCGTGAATCACGCTGTGATAAGGCGAATTGCATTGTTGCAAATCAGAATTAGACCCGAGAATTGCCGGGAGAAAGTTCTATTTCTTCATTTATTTTCGTATTTCTTATTTATCGCTTACATGTACTTATACAGAAGAAGGTAAGAACATGAACTCTGGCAGGGTGTTGTGAACTTATTCAAATTATTACCGTCTTATTATAAAACCCAGACTAACTTTGTTACTAGGTTTAAACCATTATCCCACCAAATCAAGTAGACATCTTGTAATATCACACCTGTCAATGTCAACTTCTATTTCGGCGGATAATGGTTTAAACCTAGTAACAAAGTTAGTCAGGGTTTTATAATAAGACGGTTAGTGTTTATACAAATAAAAATAGTATTCACATTCAAGTAGAACAAAGATAACATCAATTAAACAGTAAATTAAATTAATGTTAATAGATAGAAGATATAAATTAGATTATGAAACTTGTACGTTAAAATTAGTTAAAATTGCAATAAGTTTAATGTCAGCAAATAGTGACTTATAGGTTTTGTAGACCAAAAATATAATTATTATAAATATAATTACTGCAAGTGCGTTTCCATTCCTCACAGGAGCTCGGTGGCCTGCGGGAGTACGCATTACTAGTGCTTTCGCAAGTTAAGCGACACCGGGCGTGGTCCGTACTTGGATGGATGACCACAAGTGGCATAAAAAAATCTCGAGCTCCTCCGTGCTTCGGAAGGCACGTGTATGGCAGTTGTCAAGTTATTTCAGATGCCTGCAGCCCGAAAAATCTGACACCATCACACCAGTGTTGGCCACTAACACACGAGAAAAACAAACAATTCCTCACTTTTTAGATTTGTTGGAATTTCTCCGAGAAACTCATAATTATATCATAATAATCATTAAATTATTTATTATTGTTTTGTGTGAATAAATTGATTAGGCACTGGAAGTGGAGTATTCTAGACCGGAACCACACCACACGACCAACCGACCCAACCGTACCTTTTAAATACCAAATAGAAGAAAAGATAAGCATCTGCTGCCGTCCACAAAACAGGGTACAGCCACCCTGCGTCACACCTGACGAAAGGTGCTACATTTTTTTAATTCCCGTTTTAGAAACACCTGACCTAAGGCATGTAGAATTGTTATAGAAGCTTTGATAAAAACTAGTAACAAGTAAATAGTAAAAAATATATTTTTTACGACAAGTTTTTATCTTAATTTTTCGGGGTCCAGTGCTGCCCCCATTTGAATTAAATAATTTAAAAGGAAACGAAGATATCATTTAAAATTTGATCTTGATCAGACCCTGGATAACCCTGCAAACTATTTTATAAACTACTGCTTACAGTTTAAAGTGAGAACGTAAAGCTTTTCTACGCACAATTGCGAAAAACGGCCACTTTTGGCGTATGTGCGTAGAAAAGCTTCGGAGGAAAGGAAAGGATAGACCTGTGGCTGACTATTAGATTGATGGTTGGTGGTCGAGAAGATAGAAAAAGGAATCAAAACAATAAATAAATATACGGGGACATCTTACACAGATTGAGCGAACCCCAAAGTAAGCTTAAGCTTGTGTTATGGGATACAAACCCAACGATACAATATTTTATGATAAATAACATGTATAGATAAACATTCATTTTCGTTTCTTTCATGAATAAAGTCAAAACTATTTATTTTACATAAATAACAAAAATATATTTGAAACCCTCATAACGAGTCCATTCATTTGATACATGACAGTAAGGTTGGCAAAATTATTTTTTAAGTTTCTTAATCTGTTTCTCGAAAATGAGATTTATTTAAAAAAAAAATTACTTTGCAAATCTAATAAATTTCACCTGATTTGGTCGAGTAGATTCGAAGCAAATTGGCTGTGATAGACGGACGGACTGACAGACGCACGAGTGATCCTATAAGGGTTCCATTTTTTAATTAAAAAGCGGATCTAGCAACACTATTCCTGAAATTCAACATTCAAAATTTACACGTAAATACTGACGGCGTCAAACCAGCATTTTTGTAGGATTGCCATGTCTTCTAGGGCCCGGTGCCTCACTCAAGTACTCGTATGGTGCTTAAGTAAAGGTATAGTCTGAAGTAAGCACTCAAGGTAAGTACATAAGTACCTGTTTAGTTAATCAATGAATAAGTTATTGGTCAATAAGTACCTAGTAAATTAAGTGATAGATTTTCCGACTACTTTGATGCATTACGTGTAATTTCACCAAAATACGATTCAGAAACAGATAAGACGTCTCATATCCGCAAAGATAAGATATTTCCTCGACTAAAGTGACGCGTAATAAGTACATTCAGTCGGGAAATATTTCGATTTAGATTTAAAAAATCGCAATTAAATATGGCTTGAATAGTACGAGTAAATATGTCATTCCAATTAACATTTAAAATAATTGGCCAAGTGTGTGTCGGGCCACGCGCAGTGTAGGGTTCCGTAGTTACGAATGCCAAATTTGAGCAGTAAACTTAGTTGTAAGTAAATGATCTGACGTCAACAACTAACTATTAAGAAATCGAAAGAAAAAAGAAATGACAATTATCAAGTGATATAAATATCCAAAGATAAATAAATGGTTTTTGACTTTTTTTTTTGACTTTGAGTTCATGCCATTAAAAACGGCTAAAAATTAATTTCTATTGAATTTTTATGAAATTTTCCTTTTCGGAGTACATTTTATAAGTTGATCGCCTAATACTTTTTAATTTAGATAGTTTTAGATAGTTTTCCTTTAAATTTTGTTATATTTACTATAGCTGTGAATTTTTTCACGTGTCCATATGTAACCGTTTAGCAGATAGAGGGGGGGGGGGACATGACTATAACAAAATTTTTCACTTTAAAAACAAATATTTCTGAAACGGATCCCTAAATCTAAAAATGGTGTTTGAAAGCTCATTATATTTTTGAAAGATCTATTCAACGATACCCCACATGATGAGTTAGTCGAGAAAATAAAATTGACTTTTGACTTTACTTGTATGGGAGCTACCCTAAAAAAAATTGTTTTCAATATATTACTTTACCACTTTTTCCGCATAATTAATATACATACCTATACCAAATTACAGCTTTCTAGTACTTATAACGCTGAGTAAAACCGCGGACGGACAGACAGACAGACATGGCGAAACTATAAGGGTTCCTTGTTTACTACGGATCCCTAAAAACGAGTCAACTCACGTTCCGAGTCAGCAACATGGTCGGCATGTTTCGATCTCATTTACATTAAATTTTCATTTAAATTAAATTTTCAAAAATTAATATTTAATTACTTACTTAATTCGTTTTCATAAATAAAAACATATTCTTTTAATCTTATTTTTATAGATCTTTTTTAGGTTGCGTTGTTTAACGAGATGAATTATTAGAGTCAGTTCAGTTTGCGAAGACTCAGGCAAGGAATACCTACCAAGCTATTAATAAAATAACTTCTCATACAAACTGAGCAATTAACTGATTAAGTTTCTATATATCAAGTTTGAAAAGAACATACCTACTTATTTAGTTACGTGCATCTACAGAAAGTAATTAAACAAGTTATTTAGTTATTGTAAGTCAGAGAGATCTAGATTCAATTTCAAGGTTTTGTGGTAAAACAATCTTCAATTATTTAAGTTGGCAAGGAGGATAGATGACTGATGAAAGGATGAAAATAATAATAGAAGTGGTCCTTAGGAGTCAAAATAATTATTTTCTGTTTTATTAAAATGCTGCAGTGCAGTTTGTTATCGCTTTGCACTAGCGCTTTGGAAGCGGCAGTAAACTTAGATCTAAGTAGCTTTTTGACGTCAACAATTGTGCAACAAAACAAAGTAACGATTATTAGGAGATATAATTATCTTATGATAATAAAGATATTTTTGAATTGAACCAAATTGAATCTTAATGCAAATGTTGTATTGTTTTAGCCGCATTATGTGCACTGCTGGACATAAGCCTACCCAAGGATTTCCAAAACGACCAATCTAGAGCAGCCTGCATCCAGCGCTTTCCAGCGACCTTGGTCAGATCGTCTGACCACTTTATGGGTGGATGTCCTACGCTTCGCTTATTGTTATATATTAGTTAGAAAATTCAATGATACAACGTCAATACGATGACACAATATTAGAGGGATCAATAATGTTGAAAACAACAATAAACAAATAAATGATTTGAATCTTACAAGCCGTACGGTCAGCTTTAAATCACGTAGCGCAGTGGTTAGTATGGTGGTTATAAATGCACTATAGTTTATACCTAAATGAGTGTATTCCAGGTAAATGCATACGGATTTTTACCATACCACAATGACTACATAATATCATGTGATGTTTACTGGGAGTTGTTTACTTATTAATTATAAAACCACTGGTCTTCAATGTTTTAAAACATAATTTCGCTTGGGCGGTGGTTTAATGTGCTAACTGTGTACCTACACATTGATTGGCGCGTAACGTCATCCATTCATGTATTGTTTTATTACGCATACAGGCTGAATTTTTATCCATCAGCCAAATTTTTAGAGCAAGTTCTGTCCATGATAGTAAACTAATTACCACATAAACAATTAACAATTATAAAAAAAACCTTACCAAACAAAACAGCGTTGAGCCAAACGGATTTAGTATAGCAGGGAGGTTTTTAAGCATTTTTTAATAGAATGCATGTGGATTGAATTTGCTCCGGAAAATTGGCTTGTAGTAAAAAAAGTTTGATAAAGATAGGTAGATGGGTCTATAATTAAACTTGTTTTAAATTTTAATAATAAGTTTAAATTGTATAATTCCAAAACAAATGTTATATGAACCTTACGCATCAATAGTAGTGTAAGGCTTTTTGACTTTTTACAGCTTGTTTTAGTCCTTAACTCAGTTTTAAGTCAAATTGTGGAGAAAAACAATAAAATTTTTATTATTTTGGTATATAATTACTTAATTACAAATAAATGCATTCTTTTTGCGCCGGGCTATAATAATAAGTAATAACCCTTCTTGGAAATGCAGTTGTTTCATAACCAGTCTTATTATAAAAGGCAGACTAACCTCAGGACTTGGTTTAAACTTTAAACCATGTGAATGTGACATGTATCGAGTCTTTTTTTTTTGGGCGGATAGTAGTTTAAACCAAGTACCGACTAAAGTTTAACCGCGTTTTATATTGAGTTGGAAGATGTTTGTAAGCACTTACTTACTTATTCTTTAGATAAGATCAAGCTGATGATCAAGGGGGCTACTAGAAGTATAGATAGAGGGTGGGAAAAGTATGTACAGTAGAGACCTTATGAAGCAAGTGAAAACTTCAACGAGTTCTTGACTGTACAACAAATAAAACATGTAAACATAGTAATTAGAAAGATGTATCTATTCTTCATATAGGTATCTATTAATTTATTGATTCAAACATAATCTACGGGAGTTATTCCGTATGGAATGGATGTATTGAATGTCAACATTGACAAATAATAAAGGTTACATTTTTTCGAGAGAGTTTTTGGCTAGAAGTCAAGGGGTTCAGTTGAAGTTTGCTGTAAATTGTTTTGCAAATTGATTCTAGTAAACTTTATAATATGAAATCACGGATTTCATGAAATTGGTGTAGTTTGGTGTTATAAATGCTCATGTTAACTAGGAGTATAAGACAATAATATGTGAAATGTTTAAAGAGGACACTCATCACAAGCGTAGCCAGCCATGGGCTCAGGGTGGGGCAGCAATCTGAAATAATATGTAACTAGCAAACTACACGGTCCGCCGCTTACCCCAGTTAATTTTTACATATAAAATGTCGAGTGTGAACTTTCTTACGAATATTAAGTATTGTAGTAAGTACCTAGATAATTTAATTTTTAGGTTTGGTTCGGTAACTTAAAGGTCTGAGCCAGGGTGGGGCAAGAGCCCCACCGTGCCCCACCGTGGCTACGCCCATGACACTCATAGTGCAGCTGCTGTAGTGATAAGATAAGACAAGATAAAATTTCTTTATTGCACCAACTAAGTATGACAATGATCAAAAGTACATTTAAAATCTAGTAGGTACAAAGGCGGGCTTCTCACTAAAGCGATTTCTTCCAGCCAACCTTTGGGTAAAGAAAACCATAAAAGATGTGGGGGAGTTGGCGCAGTTAGAGTATATTTATTTGCGGACTGTGATGGGCGTCTTAAGGCGCCATCCGCCACTCAATCGGCTATGAAAACCAGTGGATTCGTATAGATTTGTCGCCAGGGACCTGCACGAACCTTTAATTGTATATTTAGGGAATGTTAGGTTAGGAATAAAGAAGTGAAAAAATAAAGATGGACTTTAAAGTACAATTAGTATCCAGAGTCGTAAAATAAAATAATAAAAAATCATTTTTTCGGATCTCTAGGGGGTAGGCAGCAGCCCCTCCCTGCCCCCCCTTGGCGCCCTTGTCTTTAGACATTATAATCGTATCTACGGCAGCGTTGGAGTGGTTTCATTTCAGGCCGGAAACCACACAGCGAATGTATTCAATTTATTAATAGGTACCCACTAATAACAACCTCAACTTTGATGATGTTGATGTTAGGTTTACTTTATCAACCATTACTGTTGGTAATAGTAAGAACATAAGTAGGTACGTGTTTTAATAGCGGAAATTAAACATTTAGCCGATAACCACAAACCCACAGGAAACGCCTTTTAACAGTTTAGATAAATAACTATAAAGTGGTAAAATCTATTGAACAGCAGCCTTGAAACTAATGATTTTATCTACTTACCTAAATATTATTTAAACAAACAGTTTGTGCTGTGGGTCTAATGTTTAAGATAGGTACCTATCTAAGTAGAATAAATATCCAGTTGAATCCAGGATCCATCAGTTCTCTAGTCAGGCGATATTGTGAGCTTGATGGTAAAACAGGGAATGGTTTCGGTGATCAGACCCTAGACTTCGTCAACCACAGTCCTCGTCAAGACCATAAAGTGTCCCGATGAGGTTGTCAATACGAATGTATAAGTTTTTAGGGTTCCGTACCTCGAAAAGAAAAAACGGAACCCTTATAGGATCACTTTGTTGTCCGTTCGTCCGTCCGTCTGTCTGTCTGTGAAGACCCTTTTCCTCAGGAACGAGTGGAGATATCAAGCTGGAACTTATTTAAATACTCACGTCTACTCTGTCCCTTGGAGCTGTAAAAAAATCAAACTTCAAACCCAAAACAATCAAAAGTTGCCGTTCATGCCGCAAATTTCCGCAAATTTTTGACACTTCGCAAGGGAATCAAAACCTACAAAATTTTGAAATTTGCAACGTCGTATAGCACAAATAAAGAAAAAATTACGAAAACCATAAATTGTTATTTAAATCATATAATAAAAATATTATAATGATTATGCTTACTTTACCTACAGGTTTGTACGGAACTCTCGGTGCGCGAGTCCGACTCGCGCTTGACCAGTTTTTTTTAATGTATGTTCTCCGATCTCTTACATTTCGTTTGCTGTCTCGGTCGCACAATCAAACTTAAGAGGCATTTTACATTTCGTTTGCTGTCTCGGTCGCACAATCAAACATTTTTAAAGATTATTAAAAAATGTGTCTCATTTGTAAATAAGTGTTTCATTAACATTGAATATAATTATATTGTGGATATTTTAGACACGTTTGTATATTGTGATGTAGACATTGACTACATCGAAAATTAGGTCATCAAAATTTAAAAATTTTGATGACCTAATTCTTGATACACACACACATAAACAATAAAAAAACATGTCTACAATATCTATCATATAATTATATTGACAGTTAATGAAACACTTTTCTACAAATGAGTCATATTTTTTAATAATCTTTAAAAATATTTGGTTGTGCGAGCGAGACAGTCAACCAAGTGTAAAATGCTTCTCGAACGATTTGGAAAATTCTTTTTTTGTTTGAACGGGTATACCTGTCAGATTGTCCCATAGAATAGAAATTTTATTAAAATAGGTTGTGTAGTTCGGCGTGAAAACAGTTTTTGAAAAAATTATCGACGGTAGCTGACCACACAATGTTGAACAACTTTGAACCGATAACATAAATGCGGATAATAGCAAGCCTTGCCTTCCTGACCTATTTGTAGGCCATAAACTACAATACAAACACGATTGTATTATAGTTAACATGTGTACCTACGAGTATGTTGTGAGTAGAGATCGGAATCACGGGTGCTATTGCCAACGGCGGATCCAGGACTTTTTTCTGGGGGGGCACAAGGGGCGGACTGCAAAAAAACTACAATAACTGTTCAAGTTTATTTTTACAAGTTCAAGTAGGTACTTATGGGCAGGAAGGTTTATGAGAGTATGTAGAAAAATTAAATGTTTATTAAAGACAGTTTTCTTTTATGTTTTCTGCTAAAGATGTCTAGCATTTCATTAGGGTCCATTTTTTCCGCAACGTCTTGATGGATATGCATTACAGCCAGTCCATTCAAACGCTCTTCTGCCATTCTTTTGCGAAGATATGCTTTTAAGTATGTACTGTGATAGAATCTCCTACACAAAAATATCGTCTGGGTGGGATATGGATTTAGACGATATTTTTGTGTACTGTAATAGAATCTCCTCAGTACACAAAAATATCGTCTAAATCCACTACTGGCTATTGCTATCAAAAGTATGGATAAGACTAAAAGTTCCGGGATTTCTCGAGAATCTAATAGGGTACTAAGTAAAAAAAACAATAATAATTATGTGATTTCAGGATAAGTCTATTTTTTTCGATTAAAATATATCCTGAAATCACATAATTATAATTGTTTTATTTGACGACCTCCGTGGCGTAGTGGTCACCATGCTAGTCCGCCACCCAGAGGTCCCGGGTTCGATCCCCGGTCAGGGCAAGTTGAAAAATGGTCTTTTTCAAGTTGTCCTGGGTCTTGGATGTTTATCTATATAGGTATTTATATGTTATAAATATAGTATCGTTGAGTTAGTATCCCATAACACAAGTCTCGAACTTACTTTGGGGCTAGCTCAATCAGTGTTATTCGTCCCTATATATTTATATTTATATAGATTATATAGTCATACTTTTCATAGCAATAGCACCCGTGATTCCGATCTCTAGTTGTGAGTTAGGTGCGTATCTTAATATTCGAGAATGTAACTAAGTAGTAGAAAGGACACGCACTTGGCCAGTTTATTTTACTAGCTGTTTCGGAGAGCTTAGCTCCCTGTAGAATTTTAGGGATAAAAACGGGGTATTCCTCGAAGCGCAACCATTTTGAGGCGCAAATATTGAACTTTATTCCTAGAATCGCACCCACGTTTAAAAAGGTGCGCTCCAAGGAATAAATAAGGTGCGCTTCATTAGGTGCGCCTCAAAATGGTTGCGCTTCGAGGAATACCCCGTAAAACTATCCTATGTCCTTCCCTGGGTCGCAAACTATACCAATACCAAATTTCATCTAAATAGGTTCAGTGGTAGAAGCGTAAAGAGGTAACAAACAAACAAATATACAAACTCCCTTCCGCATTTATAACTAGCTGCGCCCCGCGGTGTTACCCGCGGAAAAAGTAGATTATGTGTTAAGACAGGGTGTCAGCTTCCTGCACACCAAATTTTATCAAAGTTGGTCCAGCCGTTTTCTCGTGAAGAAGTAACAAACATACACACACACTCACAAACTTTCGCCTTTATAATAGTAGTATGATTATTGATTAGCTAGGATACCAACCTGTCAGTTGTATCATATCACTCTGCCCTCAGACAACGCTCACGCTTCCACAAAACTTGTTCAATCATTTCTAAATTCTAATAGCATTCGACTACGTCAGATATAGGCGGGAGCAACGCGAGGGGTCAGAATGACCAATCATCGACACTACACTTATTTTTAGCCACCCACGTCTACCAAGACGACACTAATAAACCAATTAAGTACATATAAGTAGGTATATTTTATCAGACCTCAGGTACCTACATTTCTGACAGACCTCAGGTACCTACCTGCTCAAAATGAAAGACCTGGACTTAAAAAAGATCTTAATCAATGCTTACAATAACCAATTAAGGGGTTACCTAAATTTTCCGGGTGCTATCCCCATTTGAAAAAAAAAATCATTTAAAAGGAAACGGAGATATTTTTAAAAATGTTGTCTTGACCAGGCTCTAGATAACCCTTTAAACTATTTTATAAACTACTGTTTACTTTTTAAAGTGAGAACGTAAAGCTTTTATACGCACATACGCCGAAAGTGGCCGTTTTTCGCAATTGTGCGTAGTAAAGCTTCATGTTCTCTCTTTAGACTGCTAACAGGTTTACAAAATATTTTGAAGGGTTATCTAAAGCCTGGTCAAGACAAAATTTTAAATGATGCCTCTGTTTCCTATCAAATGATTTATTTCAAATGGAAGTAGCACTGGACCCTGGAAAATTCAGGTATCCCCTAGTGTAGCGTGCACTCGTCGACAGAAAAAGAGAAAACCGTTTTTCACTACTAAATGTTATCTGACCTCAATGATTTCTAGTATGTTATTTACACAATAAAAGACTAGGTTTGTCGGTTTTTCTTTATTTACAATTTGCCGTAATAAAAAGCAAATATATTTGTAAATTTTTAAAAAGGGTAACCGTATTCCTTGTTTTTAGGGTTCCGTAGTAAACAAGGAACCCTTATAGTTTCGCCATGTCTGTCTGTCTGTACGTCCGTCCGCGGTATTAATTAACGACTATAAGTACTAGAAATCTGTGATTTGGCATGGATACGTATATTAATTAGGCAATAAAAATGGTAAAATAAAATATTTTTTTTAGTGTAGCTCCCATACAAGTAAAGTCAAAAGGCAATTTTGTTTTATCGCCTAACCAGTCATGTTGGATATCTTTAAATGCATCTTTCAAAAATATTATGAGGTTGTGAACACAGTTCTTCGATTTAGGGATCTGTTTCTAAAATATTTGGTTTTAAGTTAAAAATTTTATTTGAGTCATGTGTGCCCCCCCTGTATCTGCTAAACGCTTATATGAAAAAAATCACAGCTATAGTACATATAACTAAATTTAAAAGAAAACTATCAGAGCTAAGTAGGGTTTACAATTTAAAAAGTTATAGACGATCAAATTATAAAATGCACTCGCAAAATGAAAATTTCACACAAATTCAATAGAAAATTAGTTTTTAGACGTTTTTAGTGGCATGAACTCAAAGTGGGCATTCGTAACTATGGAACCCTACATTGCGCGTGGCCCAAAACGCACTTGACCATTTATTTATTGTGTCAACAACTGGCAAAGTGTAAGTCGGTGTAGCGCATGGAATGTTCCGTACCATTATCAATAAAAAATCATGTTTGTTGAATGGAAGTCCCCCTTAAATATCCATTTTATTTTAATTTAATTCCTTGTTTTCAAAGTGAATATACAACTAAATATTCTGTGAATATTTCAAGTGTCTAACTGTTGCCGTTGTTAATATCGAGCAACAAATGGCAGAAAATCACATTTGTTGTATGGGAATTAAATATTTATTTTATTTTATCTTTAGTATTCCACAAGCAATTCTCATTTATTTGTTGAAAGTAAAAATTTAATTACAAGATTTGAATTAAAAACTAAATTTAAAAACTGAACTAATATCTAAATTAAAATATAATCTTAATTAAACTTTATTAAAAAATCTAAGTGTGGTTCATGTGGCATGGTGCCAAGAACACTGGCTGCATTTCCGCGCTGAATGGCTACTGCAATCTTCTGCGCGTGATATGAGCCAGCCCTCTTGTCACCAGCGGCATCGACAAGAGATGATCGACAAGAGTGTTATTTTTTTTTATATATTTTTTTTGTATTTGGACCCCACAGGCCAAAAGTTTCGACGCCAAGCGGAACAAAAATATACTCATTTGATAATGACGAATACTTTAGTATTTGTTGTTATAGTGGCAGTAAAAATTCTAAGCCGTAATAAGGCCACCTCTTACGTATTTTCTAGTTTCTAAGATTACCTTTGCTTTGTATTATTTTTTGTATATGTTGGTACACCGATTATACGAAGACTTCTGGACTGACTACTTGTCAGGTGGTCTCATAGAAACTTTATCAAAATCGGTGGTGTAGTTTCGGGGTGAAGCCTGAAAGATTTTTAAGAGATTTTTAGAACAAGTCCATGATACTGAACTATATCATGGATAGAATTTGTTCTAAAAATAGGATTCGTACTCAAAATAGGTTCAATCTTATTTAAAGGGTTGTTTAGATATATACCTACACATTATTATTAATCGTGGATTCTAATTCATAATTAATAAAAATAAATATTCAACATCAACTTTTATAGATTTGGCAAAAAGAGTTAATTGGTCTTAAGGTTATTTTAGTTAACAACTTTTTCCCCGAAGTTCTACAAGTATGGTTTAATTACAGCATTTTTTAAAATAACATAAGCTATCGAGTCCGTATATAATAGTCCGATCAAGAATTGGCCAATATTTATGAAATAATGACTGTACAATACAATACAGTTTATTGCACAAAATAAATAAATACAGAACAGAATTATCTTAAAATCTAGGAAATGCGCAAAAGGCTGCCTTATCGCTAAGCAATTTCTTCCAGGCAACCTCCCTATATAGAAAATAGTAACGCTAAATTAGGTAGTAGTAGTAGGACTATATTGAGAGCCCATATGTCTCTGCCATTCTACTTTGACTAGTGCGTAAAGAGTCTGTAGAATGTAATGCAACCAATTTGCGTAGGCGTCCAAACATCTTTGCTCTGTCCAAACCTGATTAGAGCTAGAGGTTAGGTCGTCGTGCTAATTCGTGGTAACGGGACCGCGGCGACATCGACAGGCCAGCGGTGGACACTTGAGATGTGGTAGAGTGGACTGAGGACAGGTAAGATTGAGGACAAATGCCTAATTGTAAAAAAAAAATATTTTTTTTAAAAAGGTTCTTTTTCGGACTGTACGGACGAATAAAGCTAGGCGAAAAAAATGTAAGATTTTTCCGACATTTTTCACCGTCACGTTTATCTCGTCCATAGCTCAGTTGGTAGAGCGTTTGCCTGAGATGGTCGATATTCCCGGTTCAAACCCAGGACAGGAAAGCTGACTCAATCGAGATGGTTCTTAGCTATGTTGGATGGAAATCGGTTTAGTGGTTCAAAAGTTTTAGGGGATGAACGCTTAAAAGTCTGGATTCTTTAATTTAATTGTAAAATATGGTTATGCTTCGATATTTCTTTGTGTAACCTGAATATCA
This sequence comes from Acrobasis suavella, assembly GCA_943193695.1. NCBI lineage: Eukaryota > Metazoa > Arthropoda > Insecta > Lepidoptera > Pyralidae > Acrobasis > Acrobasis suavella. Next base: position 2,252,623 of record OW971930.1, on the reverse strand, counting down.
CAGAATCTGCATATTCTTATGAATGGCCCGTTTATATCACCCTGTAGATGAAGTACAATTTTCCCACACTCGGTGCGTGTAAAGTCTTTTGGACAATTTAGCCGACCATCAACAAGCGGACCGTTATGTTTCGTCACGTGGAATGACAAGCACGTTTTCCTTAGGCACAAACAAAATGTCGAACGTGTAGCCCCTCATGTATTGCATCTATTTATTCAATTCTTTGAACTTTCTGATTCATTTTGCATTCAAGTGAATGGGTATTTTGAATCACGTTCTTGCTATCCTGTCCTGAATAACAACCTATAGTGTTAAAGGCAAAATTTTGTTTCATGTGGCTCTTCAAACTATTTCATGAAATACTGTTTACAGTTTAAGAATCCCCTTACCCTAGACTTTTCCATACAAACGTAGTCTAGCTTTTATTTTGAAACTAGCTTTTGCCCGCGGCTTCGCTCGCGTAGGGGTATAATTTATCAAAATCCTTTCTTAGGGGATGCCTACGTCATAGTAGCTTTATGCATGCAAAGACTTAGCCCGATCAGTTTAAAATTGACAAAGTTTCATACAAACTTCAATCCCCTATTTTATCCCCTTTGGGGTAGAATTGATCAAAATCCTTTCTTAGCGGATGCCTACGTCATAACATCTACCTGCATGCCAAATTTCAGCCCGGTCCGTCCAGTGGTTTGGGCTGTGCGTTGATAGATCACTATGTCAGTCAGTCAGTCACCTTTGAGTTATATATATTTAGATAGAAGATAGATTACATGTGAGAATTCGGCAGTATTGTGTAATTTTCAAGAAATTGCATATATCTAGGCATAAACTAGTTTTAAATATGAACTTGAAAGCAAATATGCGAATGTAGAAGTTTTCCATACTGATGGTCACAAGATATAATACACTATATTCCCTTTTAAGTTCATATTTTGACTGTGAAAACTAGTTATATGCCTCAATACATGCAATTTCTTTGAAATTACATAATTTCGCCAATATCTGATATGCCGTTTCAAAATAAAAGCTAGACTACGTTTGTATGGAAAAGTCTGATTCTGTCTAGAGTGAGGGGACTCTCAAAGTGAGAACATGAAGGATTTTTTGACATTTTGCGAAAAACGGTCGCTTTTTGCAAAAATACTAAGTAAAACTTGCAAAAATTCTAACAAAATCAAATAATTTATTTCAAGTGGGGGCAGCATTGGACCCAGAAAAAATCATGTTTCCTTATTGCGTACCTGAATATATGTAGAACAATGTCATTTGTCGCAAGTGATCTACTTATCACATCTATCTAACGCATGATCCAGTAGCTGACAGTCAGATGTCCAACATTGACAATCCGTATCTATAAGAGACCTTCAATTCTATTGCCTAACGCCACAAACTTATCTGTGGCGCTACTATCTACGTCTATTCACAAAATTAATAAGAACATATCCTAGTTCCATTTTTTGCCACTGACACGGATAATGCTGAAGTATTTTATGTTTATCTGGTCGGATAAAAAGCATTAACTTGTCAAACGCACCGCACTTTATCTTCCACGGCTAAAGCCGCTTTGTCGGCTTTTTATTTTTTATGGCCAAGTGCGGGCTATGCCAGGTTTGCAACGCAACTTCATGGTTGATCGGAAAGAGGATTAAACCTGGTTAATAAAGTTTTGTCGATTTAAATTATGTTATTTACTAACTTAAAGATTTTTGGCCACCATATGCGGCATGACAACTCATAAAAAAACATCCTGGAATTAAAAGTAGAAGCTAAGAGAGGAAAAGGAAGGCCAAGAAGGCAGTGCCGTAAATAGGGCGGTACCACTGATGCCCAGGCAAAGGGCGTAGACAATGGGGGGCGCAAGAAAGGCCGGACCAGGCCGGACTATTATATATTTTGTTTGCTCCTGATTAGTTCCGGCTCCGCCCCCAGTGCTCAAAATCAAAAACGTCTTTAAAATTAGACAAAACATCGCGCTCATTTTTTGGCGGCGCACGAGCGTATTTGTTTTCAGTGTTTACCGGAGTCAAGTTCCTTGTGTTTTTATCACCCTGAATGAAATAAAGCAGGCCTATACATAGCATTGCTCTAGGGTACCCATAATATGTACAAAAACAAGGACGCAGTCATAGAAGCTCGCACAGGGCGCAGAAAAGGCTATTTACGGCACTGCAAGAAGGTCGTTCATGGATGAATTAAAAGAAAAGCCAAAAAACGTGGCGTACAGGGAAGTCAAGCATTTAGCCGAAAATAGGAAGACGTGGAAAATACTCCGCCGATATAACATAGTTCTTCAATTTATTGATGATGATTAATTTTTTTTCATTAACTAGTACGAGTAGAAAAAACCATCTACTTTATACAACGTGGAAGTATAGAACGATACTACTTTATACACGGGCTATACAAGATCACTATAGTATAATAAAACTAAAATAAAAGTCAAAAGGCAAAGAAAAATTTGCCATTCCCATACAAAAGTGTGCAGCCGCTCGGGCAATTTGTGGGGAAACATCGAATTTTTTTTCTTCTCTGACTGTTATTTTAATTTCATTTTACTACAGTGACACTAGTCTAGCCTGTGGTTTGATTTATTACGGGTATGTCCCTTCCACATTGCATACAAACAAATCACACAGATGGAGCTAGCCTCAAAGTAAGTTCGAGACTTGTGATACTATATTTTATAACAAATATATGCACAGCTAAACATCCGAGATCCAGTACAATCTGAAAAAGATCATTTTCCATATTGTCCTGACCGGGGATCGAACCCGGGACCTCCGGTATGACAGCCTGGCATGATGACCAACTAGGCCACAGAGGTCGTTGAAAAAAAGAAAAATAGTTTATTTGATATATCACATTGAAGGTAATAAAATGACTCAGTTGTTACAAATACACATACAATTTGTGGCTACATTAAAAAGGCCTCCTCTCAGCAAGGTGTCGTGGCAGGGCCACAACGCTGGTCTTCCGAGGTCTTCGTTCTCACAGAAGTCCTTGCAAAGTGGGATAGTGTGAGGAAGAAGTATGCAGACAAGTTACAAACCACAAGAACTAAAAGCAGACTAGTGAGTTATGACGTAACGCCGGTCTGCCAATCCCGGCATCGTATGAAGCAATGATTATGCTGTTTCCTTTATCGACGGGTCAGATTGCGTAAGATGCTTTAATGTTGAGAGTATTTCATTACGGTATTGCTTTTTATCAAACGTCGTTCAAGTAGAGTATTTTATCAATTGAAATATGTCAAGTGAATTTCGATATTTTTGAAGTTTGTGATTTTTCATTTTAGTCATTCAAAGATTCAATCATTTATTTGCTAACTAAATCTTCATCAAACGTCGTTCAAGTAGTATTATATCAATTGAAATATGTCAAGTGAATTTCGATATTTTTGAAGTTTGTGATTTTTCATTTTAGTAATTCAAAGATTCAATCATTTATTTGCTAACTAAAAGTCATAATACATACATATCTTGGGATGTTCTAATCTAGGAACTCAAGGAGTATTGCAAATATAATGAGTAGATGGCAATAATTTAAATTAATAAATTAAACACAATTAAAATAATGTAATTGACCTAAATTCTGTTAATGCTAACAATCAGTTTTAATTAATTGTGGTCTTTGACAGTGTAGTAATTTTGAAATAAGGTAGGAATTTAAAGCATACGAGAATTTGATAAATGTTTTTCTTGTCGTAAAGAGGCTTCATTAAATATTTAGACTGCCATAATGGACTATCACACCCATCACATTATATAATAAATGTAATAATATTATAAAGGCAAAAGTTTATGTGAGTGTGTGGCTACTTTTTCCGCGGGTAACAACGCGGGGAGCAGCTAGTGTCCTATAAATTGGTCACTACTTTAGCGAAACTCTCGTCAAAATCGGCTCAGCGATTTTAGTTTTAATACAGAACGTATTGAATCGAATGCAATTTAATTTAAAGTTCTCCACAGACAGAGTCGCAAGTACCAAAGGTCACTTTAAGCGAGATGATGGGCGAGAAGGTGGACAAAAGAATCAAAACTATAAGGTAACAACCCGTAACTACCATATTATTTGGCGGATATATATCATATTATTTACATGATTCGCATTTTCGCCCATTACCTTTGTTTTTACGAATCGTAACTTAGAATGTAACTAAGAAACTTAGAATGTTCCACTTGCTCCTTCCTTGTTTCTTTCTCTCACACCAGAGTGGAATAATTTTTCAAACCGGCTTCACCCCTAAACTATACAACCGATTTTGATAAAATTTCTATGGTAAGTACCTCCTGACAGTGACAAGTATTTCCCTTTCAAACAAATAATAGCAGTCCATACGTTTTGGAATAATCGTGCCACATACTTTAAAAAAAAGGTCACGACGAATTGATAACATCCTCCTTTTTTGGAAGTTGGTTAAAAATGGCAGCACGCTACGTAATACGTATAAATCCCGGTTTTACGCAGAAGTTTTTCAATACGAGCTAAAACAGTTCACTAATTCTACGGTAACCAACAAACAGACAGTTGCACGCCTGTTTGCCAAAGTTGTGTAAAAAGAAAAGTTTTGGTCGCTCGGCTTCGGACTCGAACAGACAAGCCTCTGGCCGTAACCTAGGCCGTGTTACTCACTGGGCCACAGCGTGACGTCTTGAGACGCTTGACGCGTATAAGTACCGCGCGGCAATGACCTGCTCCACATTCGGACAACGATAAATGAAATGGATCTCATATTGTTTAAGGAAAATATAATAACACTTAAACCTGTGTATACTACCGTAGTGATATATTAACCTACTTTCAGAAAGCAGGAGCTTATTAATTCGTCGCGATTTTTATTAGTTTGTTCACCGATTATTCGAGGATGCCCGGATCGAGTTGAAAAATTATTTTTCATCTCATCTACTCAAAAAACGACGTTTTCATCCCAAAACATTTGGAGCTAAAATTACTGGTTATTCTCTCGGGACTAAAAAGTGAAAAAGAAGATCTGTAAGGAGTAAAACCAATTTGAAAACTGAACACGAGTGTAATCTATGTAGAATCAAAAATAATGTTGGCAGTCCAGCAAAAACAAAGAAGAATTTTGTTTTAAAATGAAAAATAATTGGTACAGACGTCGTGATTTTTTAAATTTAGAATACATATCGTCATCGACATGGATGAATGTAGGTAAACATTTTCATGTTCTTGGCTTCGGAAAAAGAAATAAGTATAATTAAAACGCGCATTTTTTTCTTTGATTCAAGTAATTACAAAAGTTTTAGGTTATTTGTATTGAAATTTATTTATTTGTGTAAATGTGAATGCCCCCCGATACTTTTTCGTGAGTTTAAAAGTGTATAGTATAGTTATCTTATAAAAATAAAGTGAACATTTTATCTTAAGTTGGTGGTCTTCGAAAAATTATTTCTTAGTATTTATTGTATGAAAACGACACCAAACAAAGGTTAGTATTAAATTGTCGGTTGAAGTCTGGTTAGGTATTGTAGGCGTTCTACTTTTCTGTGTATTCTGTTTTACCATTTTTTCTCATAGATGGAATTGAAAAGTAGAGTGTAGTTAGTACTTGGGTACGGTAATATTTTTATCTCGGGTGATATAAATAAATCCCTCGCTTCACTCAGGATTCCACCGATTCAACTGTGGAATCCTTCGTTTTTCTCTGGATTCAAAGTGTGCCCGCACTTCAAAATATTACCTTATCCCCTTGTTGCACAATCCACTATTTCATGTTTCCACCTGTGTTCCTTGGGGAAAGTGGTTAACTATTACGGACTGAATTCGCCCTTACAATAGTTTCAGTACATTTTGAAACACCTTATATATTGTTGGAAATATTAATTGCCGGAGCTGCGTGTTAGGATTATAAACAGAAATTCGGCTGCGAAAAACAGAAAACCCAGAAGCCAGAAGTGAAGAGTGTCAAGACCAGTAAACTGAAGTCAGAAGTCAAATTCCAGAAGACAAACCAGAAGGCTGCACTATTACGACAGTGTCAACAAATCTCTAATCTTACGAAGAAGACCTGCAGAGCAACGCGACGGATACAAAACAACAAAGCAGTCTATTATCCTTCCAAGTATATATCACACACCAAGTATTATATCTATCCTCCCCATACTGATTTGATGCTGGTATTCGGTCGGTTCTTTCAACTCCCTCTCTCTCCCCTACTCCCTGACTGCGAATATCTCCTACACACCCTTATCCCTATCTACGAGTCCAACTGGTTTCTCGAGCCATGAGAGTGGTATAACGAGGTTTGGCGTCGCCATGTTCTAGGAACTGAGGACGATATACATGCATCGGCTTTGGTCTGCAAGCGTGATGACGTACTCTCCAAGGTAAACCTCATTCATAAGCTCTTACAGCGTAACTGCTAGCTGGGCGGACTCAGAACAGAACAGAACAGAACAGAGCTGCGTGTTAGGATTATAATAAGGCAAGTAAATAATTTAAGTAAATGCATACTAATTCCACGAAAAAATTAAATTAAAAAAATATTTACTCTAGTCTAAGTGTAATTCTTCTTCAAATAGTCTCGGCATTCGTGTGAAAACTGATATAAATGAATCAGAATACACAGACTAGCAAATTGACGGAATTATTTTATATAGAACATGCAATATGAGACACAGGGAACGAATGCATTGTTTTGAAGACATATCGTAATCAATTCCGATCATTCTGACTGTAGTTTTTACGATAGAAGTGTAAAATTTTGAGGATAATACGTGGAAATATTTATATCCATAGTTTATTCATTTTTTTATATACAACGTGGAATTGACATAGCTGTAATTAATCGAACCACGGGCAGTAGAATGAAATTATAATAAAAGCCAAAACAAAAAAAAAAATTCGGCACTTCCATACAAAAGTGTGCCAGAGAAATTTGTATGAGAATGTCGATTTTTTTAGTTTTTTATTGTTAATTTAAATATCATTATTATACTATAGTGATCTAGCATAGCCCGTGATTCGATTTATTAAGGATATGTCGCTTCCACGTTTTATATGATTATTTTATAATTAATTACAATAAAACTTAAAACTAAATTAAAAATCTAAGTTATTATTATATTGTTCAAATATTTGAAATGAAATGAATTTATTTTTGCGAAACATGGTCGTTTGTTGTTTTTCGTGTGTGTAAGTGGCCAACACTAGTGTCAGAATTTTCTAGCTATCTAAGGCATCTGACATAGCGTGACGACTGCCATACAGTGATGACAGCCGGGACCAACGGCTTATACGTGCCTTCAGAACTTAGATCGTTTATGATCTAAGTTTCAGAAGCACGGAGGAGCTCAAGAATTTTTTATGCCACTTGTGTGCACCCATCCAAGTGCGCACCACGCCCGGTCTCGCTTTACTTGCGAAAGCGCTATGTTGTGCGCATGCCCGCTGGGCTAACGAGCTCCTCATGAACATGGTAGGTACCTACTTATAATGGAATTAGATGATTGAATAATACTTACCTACTTTATTAATTTGAAGCTGTATTTATAGCTAACACAGGTGTCAAATCTTTCGAGCTGTCTTAAGGCATTTGATGTAGCTCACTATTTAATTTGTCGGAGTACCTACTCAAGTTTTTTTTTTATTGTATTCGAACCGTAATCTTTAAGTTTTAACCAAGAAGTCTATGAGAAATTCGTTCGCAAGTTATTGAAAAAAAAGTAATGTATAGCAACACACTTTTATGCACAAAAAATAGGACCTATAGTCCATTTGTTTAGGTTATTTAAAGAATGTAAACAATCTTGACATGTCTTTGTATTTTTTTTTTCGAGTTTGTAATTGGCCAACACTGGTGTCAGATTTTTCAGGCTGCCTAAAGGCATCTGACATAACTTGACGACTGCCATACAATGATGACAGCCGGGACCAACAGCTTATACGTGCCTTCCGAAGGACGGAGGAGCTCGAGAAATTTTTGTGCCACTTGTGGCCACCCATCCAAGTGCGGACCACGCCCGGTGTCGCTTAACTTGCGAAAGCGCTAGTAATGCGTACTCCCGCCGGGCCACCGAGCTTCTCTATCTCTTTCTTCTTTCTGTCTTTGTATTGAAATATACACTTTATTAATCAATACCTTCTAAAATCTAAAAATAATTTATTTGTAATTTGCAAAGGTATTGATTTATAAAGTGTATATTTTAATAAAAAGATATGTTAAGATTTTTTATATTCTTTTAAATACCTAAACAAATGCACTATAGAGAGTGTGCAAAAGGCGACCTTATCGCTAAGCAATATCTTCAAGCAACCTCGCTTAATATCGAAAAAGGTGAAGGAAAATTAGGTAGCACAGGGTGGTCAATATAATCAATAAACGATATACAAAATCTAAATATATATAACTCAAAGGTGACTGACTGACTGACATAGTGATCTATCAACGCACAGCCCAAACCACTGGATGGATCGGGCTGAAATTTGGCATGCAGGTAGATGTTATGACTTAGGCATCCGCTAAGAAAGGATTTTGATCAATTCTACCCCCAAGGGGATAAAATAGGGGATGAAAGTTTATATAAAACTTTATCAATTTTAAACCGATCGGGCTGAGACTTTGCATGCATAAAGCTACTATGACGTAGGCATCCCCTTAGAAAGGATTTTGATAAATTACACCCCTACGCAAGCGAAGCCGCGGGCAAAAGCTAGTTCATTATAGTATTAAAAAAAGGGAGTATTTTCAAGCTAAGTCGTTGCAGCTCATAAATACTCATCGGTGGTTTCAATTACGCTGATGTTATTGTTTTTGCCTTCAACTGATTCATAGCCTCTATCGTCTTGTGATTCTACATTTCAAACATCATATAATGTAGATACGTTTAACGCGTGTCTTTTTTCGCATTTAAATATTTAACATAATAACTGTATAACTTATTTATTATGGATGTGTGATTCGTCGATGCAAGAGAAAAAACACTACGCATAAAGAAGGAGTAATGTTGTAAGTATTCTCTCTCTTTCTGTTTATGAATTTGAATTTAAAAAAAAATATTTTTTTGTCCAAAAATATGTCTATGTCAACATTATTTTGGATAATATATAGATGATATTTTAAATTTTCAAATGTATTCATCCCGTGTCCTTTTTTAAATAGATGTTATGAAAATTAATTAAAATTCTCTAATTAAATTATGTAGAATATAGATAAATAAATAAACACTTATAAACCATGTACACACTCGCAGTGCATGGTTGGTTTTCTATCTAATCTCAATAATAATTAATATACTTTATCTTCAGATCTCTGATTACTAGACACAAAGGTTCGCAAAGCCACACCTTTTAATTGATGTCATAAATATTTATCGTTGAATGCAGTAAAATTGACGAAAATATAGGGGTATTTGAAGACTTTATTGCCTGATTAGATACTCAGTATAAGCTACATAATGCTTGACTAATTCTAGTAGTGTTTTATAGTAGGTAGGTTATGCTTTTGTGCGGTAGCCTAATTAAGTTTAATTTTCCATCAAACCAAAATCTATCATGTTACCATTAAAAAGGTTATGAATTTTGATGAAAGGTGGGTTAAATTCTTACTTCCCCAATATAGGGAAAGCGAGTATCTATAGGGGCTTAACCCACCATGCCTTCCATTCTTCTTGGTTGACACACATCCTTATAATTAAAAAAAATCCTTATAAGTAAAAATTCTATTATCCCAGGCATATTAGTATGCCTGATGATAATAGAATTTTTACTATTAACTGAAAATAATGATGAGCCAATAAATCATGCATGACATATTAATTCAGATAAATCTCTTCAAAGTGACATGAGACCATCCGTATTAGCAAACGAAGCAGATGTGATGGTTAACCAGGTCAACAGTTTCATAACCTCTCAAATTACGATAATCACCTAAACAGCGTAGGTATTGTTTGTATTTCCCAAGTCTTCCCAGACGAAACATTACTCCATTATACATCCATTGCCTGTTATCTAAAGCGGTTTTTTAAATTGTGCCGAAGTACATCGTCAATGTAAAGAAGATTATTCGGAGATCAATTGCAATATTCCTTTGAGAATAGTGCATTGAAAGAATGTTTATCAACTTCGGATGAGGTGCGGTGTTGGAGATATTGTTTAAAATATATACAACAACATGTATCGAATGCTAGTTTTATATTTTTCTTCTTGCATAGATGCGTTTTTGATTTTTTAACCCTCGACAAAATGACCATTATAAGTTTGACACCAATGTCTGGCTGTCTGTGATATCATAGCTCTGGAAAGGTTGGACCGATGTCAATTTTCTAGGTTTTTTACCTTAGCTGGCAAATAAACTTGAAACTTATAACATTTTTAACATAAGGTAACATCCATGGCGTAAGTCAGTCACAGTATTCCATAACCTAACAATGTATGACACTAAATAGTTAGATACTGCTAATGAATGATGATATTGTTCATAATGATTCCTTACACTATATAGGATTGCAGGCTCGACACAGCCTAGGGCCATAAAACCTAAAGATGGAAAGGATAATAAAAATAGTGATAGGTTGCTTGTCGCATCGCCTAATGATATGACTCGCTTCGGCATTAAGGATCAATGTGAAAAAAAAACAACTGGTTCGTTCATCTCTTTTTGACTGAACTACCCCTAATATTCTATACTAAATATATACTTAGGCGATTCGCACAATGCTCCTCACCCGCTGCGTATTGCGGGGCCGGACTGTATGCAAGTATCTCAATTTGTATAGAAAACACGCATAGGACAAAACGCTGACACTGACAAACGGGTTGCGGAGCAGTGTGCCAATAGCCTAATAAGATCTTCTATTTTGGATTCTACTAAAAAAGATCTTCTTGTACGCAATTTTATGAACTGTTTCAGATATGGCTTTGAAACAGTCGGCAATAGATTAGAGTCAGGACTACGTGACATATATCTGATTGTATATTGATAGCATTCATGTATAATAAGTAGTATGATCTCACAGCCTTATCGACCTCCATCCTCTTGTCCTTATCAAATAAGTCTGCAGCCTTGAGTGACTGGATCTACGCAGATCTCAATTTAATGCCTTCGTTTACATCTAGTAATTTTCGCCTACCATCATCTTAAAGTGGCCTTAGAGTCTTGCGGGCATGGGTCTGTCTGCTTAGAACCCAAATTGCCCTATAAAGAAAAAAAAAAGAAAGAATCATTGTTTATTTGGTTACATACTTATAAAACGTAACAAATTGTGTTTGTCTTCCGCGGAAACCGAAAAAAATGTTGATATATCTAATAAATTATAATTAAAATACATGAATCGTGAAAAACAAAATAAACTACAGAGTATTACATGAATTTTTAATAATATTAAAAAGACGTTATGGATGTAGTAAATTTGACAAACATCCAATACTTTTGACTTAAAAGTAAAGATATAGTGGAAGAGGAAGACCGAAAAAGATACCTATTAAAAATAGTAAACTCGAATACGAGTAAAAGAGATAGGCCAGAGATGGCAATGGAAGTGAAATTATACATATATAGGGAGTGTTAATAAAATACCATTCATAATTAAAAGAGACTCGGTTTTAGTTAGAGAGTCGAAATGCAGGCTTCAAATACAAATATGATTGTCTGCGGCGATGTCTTATTCTTTCTTGACCATATATCGAGAAAGAATAAGACATTGCGCAGACAATCAAATTATTAGCAAACCATAATCAAATTTACATTTCAAAAAATCCTTTGAGTGCGTTAAATTATTTTTAAGGACAAATTGCTTAAATTTTTTTGTTTCGCTTTGGCTCAAATTATCTTTTCTTTTCTCTTTCAATATCATATGTAAGTAGGTACTCGTACATGCAATTTGAAGTGGTAGGTATTTTGTAGTTTAGGCAATCTAATCTAGTTCTGAACATTGGCGTATCTAGTATCTATTTCATCAAGATTATCCCAAAATGCATTGTCACCGTGTCACGCTCTTTCTCCACTGGACTTTTTCCGAAATGAACTGTCATCATGTCACGCTCTTGTTCTACTGGATTTTTCCTGAAATGCACTGTCACCGTGTCACGCTCTTTCTCTTCTGGACTTTTACCCTGTTCTGTCGGCCTGCTTGTTTTACTTATCTAATTTTGTATACTAGTCAAACTCTTCCATACTGGTCTGGGAGAAAATATAAAATTGAGAATGAACCAGCTGCTTTTATTTCCTCGCAGATCGTAAAAGCCGATCGAGGGCAAGCCAGAAGGATAAAACAAAGAAATGATAATGTAATTACTTTACATCTAAGATTTATGTAAAGTGTTAAACTTCAATAGATTCCGCTTATATAAATATAAAAAGATGCAGAAATATTACGATATTTTACATTTTTCAAACAACAAGGAAGATCATAATATTATGAATATTTGATTAATGCGAGTAAGTTTTGAACTTTAAAATCAGTAACTTGCTTAATTGGGCAACTCATTATGTGCGAAATTAATGGTTATTATTAATCATTATATAAATTACGATGTTACGAATGGTGAGACCTTCTGAATGCCTAAGTATTATTATTTAATGAATTAGGTCATTTGTTTGTTTCTACTAGCGTTTCGAAGAAGTTATAACAATTGAATCACTGAATTAGCATTTATTCAATCAATTACAATATAAGCATAATTTGGATTCATTTAATAACCTATACTTAATACAACTATTGAATTAATAAACCATACTTGTTTTTTTCTGTAATGTATGAAGTAGATCAGCTCATGAACTTCTCTGCAAAATTTTTCTCTTCTGCAACATTATTAAATCGACATTTCACTATGTTTGTACTCGTACAGTACGCGTCAAATAACTCGGCGGCTCTGAACTTCGCGCGGATCGCTGCGCAGTAGACGAATACAGGATTAGGGGGGACGGTGCGCCGGGCGCCAGCTACCCCGCTGTCACTTGCAGCTAACTTCCGAGCCGCCAAGTTATTTTGCGCGATCTGTACAATGAATACCAAAATTACCGATTGGGAGTCGCCTCCTCCAATGATTTTTCTGCTTATTCCGGCCTTCTATACAAAGTGGGACATACCCGTAATAAATCGAACCACGGGCTATGCTAGATCAGTTTAGTCTAATGAAAATAAAATAACAACCATAAAGTAAAAAAAAAAAACGATATTTCCATACAAAATGCCCGGGCGGCTGCACACTTTTGTTTGGAAATGCCGAATTTTTTAACCGACTTCCAAAAGGAGTATGTTTGTGTTGTACAACTGTATGCACATTGTACGTAGAATAACTTTTAAAGCATTTCACTACAAACCTCAGTGGTTTATAGAAATGTCGTTTAATGTTCTGTTGTACTTATTTTGTAATATGATAGTATAAAATAAAAAAATATCTGTAACTATACTCCCGAAGATGGCCGAAGGAAAAGAGGTAGGCCCTGGAAGCGTTGACTTGCGACAGTTTCAATAGGAATGGTTGGAAGAAGCACACAATCGAGATATTTGAAAGGAGATGGGGATACCTTGGCCCAGCAGCGTTACAGTAGAAATTAAAAAAAAAAACTAAACTTACAAATATTTTAAAGTAGATAATACCTAGCCTCGAAAAACGTTTCAAGTAAAAAGGTTGAACTTAAAACTGTAGGTTTAACTTGAACTCTGGGAGGTCAACACTGGAGGACAAGCATTGTGTCAGTTGTATAACAACGTGCTCGCAACAATAGATGGACCGAATTCTATTGACACAGTGTCAATGTGTGTTCGTACGTCGATGGAGGATATTATGTAACACGGACTTACTTTTGAAGCTGCGAACAAAGAACAACATCTGCCGGTTGCTTCTCCTCTGTAGATTATAGATTTTGTAATAAAATTATAGATCGCGTACGCTGCAGCTCTAACCGCATCTTGAAGGTGTTTACAGACAGATGGGTCTCTCCAGATGGCTAAATCTCTATACTAATTAAACTGCTTGTTTTTTTTTATTATTTTATTTATTAACATAGCATCACAAACAGGTTAACAATACAATGCTTAATATTAACGTATAAACCAAACAAAATTCTAATTGTAGACCTAACTACGTTGGCCACATTCATTGTATCACGTACATCTTAAGTGTGCAAAGCTAATCAGTTAAGACGAAGTGGTAGCTAAAGTTGATTTGTATAAATGTCTAGAAAGACCTTTAAACTATTTTATGAATAACCTTTGAAAGTAATATTGGTAGTCCGTCTTGTTTTAAAACTGTTTTTCGCCAAAAGTGGCCACTTTTGGCGAAAAACAGTTTTAAAACTAGACGGACTTTTAGTAATAATTTCAAAGGTTATTCATAAAATAGTTTAAAGGTCTTTCTAGACATTTATACAAATCAAATTTTTAAATATCACCATATTTAGTTTTCAACAATTTATTACAAATGAGGGCGCCACTTTAGCTACCACTTCGTTTTAATCACACACTATAAAAAATCAAAAATCACAAACCCTGGTGCATAAAGAGCTGACAGTGCTGTAGGTAACAGAAAAATATCTAGCTTATACCTAGATAAATGTTACATACAAAAGCCGTTGAAGTAATTAATCAGTTTGCATTCTCCGTGTGAGATAGTTTATCATTATAGTACTTCATAATACGATTAATAGGAGAATGAATACCTGCCTCAGTTCTACTAGCTTTATTTGAAAATAACTGTTAACAGAAATAGTTTTCAAGTACCTAATCATTGTTACTAACCCGATATGGACGTGGTCAGAAATTAAAAATAAATGTATTTTTATTATGTTGCTAAGCTTTTCAGACACGGGTCCGTGGGGACCTGGTCCTTTGAGGCGTTCGTGGGGCCAAAGCCACCATGGAGAGGCCTTATAGTAGCTTTTTATCTAAAAAGTGAGATGGCTGCATGCTGCATCTATGGAGCATCCATTTATCGTGATGGTGGAAAAGGAATTGAAATAGGGTTGAGAAGGTGGAGAAAAGAATCGAAATAGGGTTGCTGTACAACATTAAGATGATTCGCATTTTTGCACATAACCTTGATCGGCTTTCACTTTTTGTGTGGGAAGAGATGCAGCTGGTACATTCTAAGTTTTTTCTTTTCTTTCAGGTCAGCACAGAAGATTTGTCTGATTATGAATCTTCAAAAAGAACAAAAAATATCAATTTTTCGTAAAAAAAATGTGAGAATAAATAAATAAATATATAGGGACAAATAACACTGATTGAGCTAGCGCCAAAGTAAGTACGAGACTTGTGTTATGGGATACTAACTCAACGATACTATATAACAAATACATATATAGATAAACATCCAAGGCCCAGGACAATTTGAAAAAGGCCATTTTTGAATGTTCTGTACATTATTTGTAATTAGTTTACACTTAAGTATTTGTACTTATTTATTGTGGTGTAACTACGAGTGTGTTTCTTTTTAACGGACTTAACGAAAAAAGGAGGAGGTTATCAATTCGTAGCGATTTTTTATATTTTTATGTATATTTACCTATTATATGAAGACGCCTGGACCGATTTGAAAAATTCTTTTTTTTATTTGAAAGGGTATACTTTTCAGGTGGGCCCATAGAAAATCAAAATTGGTTGCAGTTGTAGTTTGGGGGTAAGTTGGTTTTTACTTTTGAAAAGTTATTATATCTAAAGCTATAGTCTATCTGAGTACCTACCTATTTATTTGTACGCCTACGAGAGTTTCTCTTTTTATTTATCCTGTAGGTTAACTGGTAGACAATGCGTTTAGTTAGCATGTTGTTTTGGTAAATTAAGTTTTAATAAATAAACGTTGACATCTTATCTTGAAGCTATAAGCTGTAAAACCAGTAACAGTAAACTTGCAAATCAAGACTTGCGTTACGACCTAACGACCATAGTGACTCCAACAATTAAGAAACAACGGAAAAACAAGCATCCAAATTGACGCCCGCTCTTTTAATACTCATAATCGCTTCTATGAGACTCAAGGGTAAAAATAAAGACGTTGCGCCGCGAAGATTCTAGAAGGATATAGAAAGCGTAAAGTTACGTAAGATACTTTTGTTCGGTTACAAAAATTGTTAGACTATGATAAAAAATACAAAATTTGTATGAGTGTAAATGTATTTCCAAAAATTAAAATAATAACGGCCCTGGTAATTGATCATCATCATCATCATCAGGTCTTTTTGTCTCCACTGCAGGAGCACGACCCTCTCTGGACTACTAGAGCTATAATTGGCCAGAGCAGCCAGACTTGGCCTACACTCTCCACGCTGGCCAGACGAGTTGGAGAGGTCTCATTGATGTTTATAAGCTTTGTTTAGCTTGTATTCCCTAAATCGCCTTCTACGACATCCACGGGAGGACTTGGCGGAAACCACACGGCCTAATTTACTTCATTATGTAATGTAAATTGATCTTGAACCCCTTTTATTATTCCACAATCTGATTACAAATTCAAAGCTTTTCTATGGAAAAACTTGTAAAAGAAAGTAGATTTCCTTAAAAACATATGCTTCGCTTTTTTTTACAACTAAAAAATGTCTGTGTACATTACATCTTGCAGAAAATTTGACCGGAGAGAACGCATTTTAAAAGAAGTCCTACAATCTGAATAAATAACTATACATTGTACTGGGAAAAAAGTAGTGTAGAATTCTAAAGTTTTAGTAGTAAAACTGTACAGAAATCGTTTTTTAGTACCTATTACAGCCCAAGGATTTCGTTGAAAGTAAGGGAGTTTGTAAACAAATACCACGAAAGATTTTCATCGCCTTCTTTACATTGCTCTATTAACAGTTAGTGAGTTCACCTGTAAAAACGCGATATAATTTAATAATTCATTTATTTTAGTAAACAAAGTTTAAAATAAACACCTAGGCACATATCCACATATATATATTGATATTTTATTTTAAGGTATACCTTAAAATGCATATAATTTAACTTAAAAATTTGCGACACACGTTAAGGCGGCGAGACGTGTTGTTGCGCGTCATTGGGTTATTATATTTTCGAGTAGGTTGAGTAGTCTGTGTCGAGCAATGACTTCTGCTTTTTTGTGTCTAGCTGTGCGGCGTCTTACTTTTTTGGTGAGTCTGAGACGCGGGTAGCCCATAACCTGCGCTGGCGCAGACGACGGGGAGGAGCGGCGCGCGCGGGGAGCAGCGGGTAACACGGAACCCGCCAAACCTGCCACCGCAAGCCCCCTCTTCTCTCGCAAAATGCCTTCCCGACCACATTCAAACGAATTGAAGTTTAATTACTGTAGAAGTAAGGACGTTTTTCACTTTGACATGAGAAAAAGTTCCAAGATTACCTTTCTATTCCTTTTATAACCGCTTTTCGACTAAAAAGCCTTAAATAATTGTTTCAGTATCGGAACCTCGCTATTGATGTCTTTGACATAAGGCTCTTAATTGACTGCACTTTTCTTCACTCCAAGAACTACCAAAATCAACTTTAATGTTTTGAATTTAAGTTCTAATTTGTAATGGAGAGATTATGGTTAATTACATCATTTCTGTGACATGGCCAGTAATGCACAAGACATGTTCGAGTTTGGAGTTTCTTGGAATTGAAAATGCTGTCGTAGGAATGGATGGTTCTGAAGAAAATTAAGTTGTCGGGCCTGGAAACGCATACATAAAAACAAGACTACGTTTATTTGGTTATTGATTCGATAATATGGGATGGGTTAGCGTGAGACCCATTCCGTAATGAATGACTGACCAACACTATTTAAGTTATTTCGAATTTAACAAATAGTTTTGTTAAATGCTAGTGTTTAGTGGCTAGTTTACTCTCAAAAGTTGCAAATTGCAAACTGTCCAAAAAGGATATTTTTGATCAATACTATGTTTGGAATTTTTTAAATAAGTTTTGCTTTTTTGGTGTTGTGAAAATCGCAAGTTGCATCTGACGAAAAAGAATATTGCTAATCTACATAGTTTTTATAAATAGCTTGCTTCATTGGCCAGTGTTTTATCGCGTGTTAGAATCTGCCAAAAAGGATATATGGCTCGAAGGACTATTTAAAGATAATTGCTTAGAACCAAACACGTTCTAATTTTGAATGCAAAATATAACAACCATTCCATATACGAATGTTAGTTTTTTGACATACCTTTTAAAGATTTTCTTTCATTATACGAACTATGCTCATTAGCATAAAAAAGAGGTGAGGAACAAAGAGGAACAATCCGTTCTCATGCTCCTTTGTGGCACAGGAATCAAAATCATTCAGCCGGCGGTGTCGGCGTACGCGCATTGCATTTTTATGGCCGAACTCTGGTCCCACGACCCGTTTTAAAAAATGACCACAAAAAATGGTCGAACTAAAACCAGTATGGCTATCCATCCACGTCGGATTAGTAACTCACGGACTATTATCGGGTTGTTTACCTTATATTCCGTGTGCTTTTTTTAAATATGCCTATTTAATTTTAGATTTCGCGAGAAGAATACTTAGATGATATCTTGTTTGACTAAGTGCAGATATTTTAAGAAGTTTGCTCGATGAAGAAAGACTAGACTAATAAACGTGTATCGTTAAATAAAAAACAAAATATTTTTTAAGTAACCAAATTAATTACATGTCTGTTGCAATTCGCTACTTTCCTACAAGTCAAATCAGATACTTTTTTAATATTATTATTTTTTGCAATAATATATCTTAAATCACCTTGAATATGAAGGTGTTTGCAGATAGGATGGACTCAGCTATCCTGAGCCGATTCATCGACCTGCATGTCAGGGGTGCGAGTCGATAAATAACTGAAGTTTATTTAATTTCATTTAATTTAATATTGCTTGTCCGCCTCGTCAATATAATACGTCATATATTCATTCATTTTTAAGTCTGATGGATGAACCTAATTAATATTTCTGTGGACTAAGTTGTCTGCTAATAAACGATTTGATTTTATTTTTATTTATTTTTTATCATGACAAGTGACATTATTTAGAGACCTTTTTATTTTTGACCCTGGAAAGTACCCAATTAATATGAGATGCAAACAGTTTTATGATACTTTGTATTCCCTAAAATTTTAAGGGAACAAAGTTCAGAATTAAATATTTGGTCTCAATTAAAAAGGATTTTACATAAAATCGTGAAGTCTCACCGCCGTATTTATAAAATCTGCCCTCTGAAATCAGTCATATAGTAAGTAATCTACAAATTTAAGGAGTGCAGGCTTTCAATGAATTTGACAGCAAAATCAGCGCCTTTGAAATAGGTAGCATTGTTCCACAACGTAGAAAGGACATACCCGTAATAGATCGAACTACGGGTTATACTAGATATAAACAAAAAAATATGGCATTCCCATACAAATTGCCCGGGCGGCAGCATACTTTAGTATAAAAAAACCATTTTTTTGTTTTTTTTTGACTTTTTTTAATTTCATTGTACTTAAGTGATCTAGTAAACAAAAAAATATGGCATTCCCATACAAATTGCCCGGGCGGCAGCATACTTTAGTATAAAAAGAAACATTTTTGTTTTGTTATTATTTATTATGTAAGTGATCTAGTATAGAGCGTGGTTCAATTTATTACGGGTATGTCCATTTCTCGAAGCATAACTGATTGAGTGCAGATTATCATAAATATGGTAGGACTACTGAATGAGTAGAACAAGAAGCCTCTTTAGAAATCGTCGGTAAAAAATCTCGTTTTCATAACTCATGTTTTTTGCCCCCGGGTAGTACTTATGCTACTGTGGCACACTAGTAATTTAAGAGCTTCTCTTCCGGCCCATTCATAATTGCTACCGAAGTTCAGAAGTTTTTAGAGCTTGATTCAAGATTCAAAGATTCAAAGTGCGAGTCAGATTTACGCAAAATTCAAAATTCAAATGTTTATTCAGTAATTAGACCTTTACAGGCACTTTTACTCGTCAATAAGTATAATTTATGTTACGTGCAAAGTATATTAAAATTTAATTTATTTTTAAAGAAAAGCTACCAATACCAGCGCTTCGTAACGACCACTGCTGAGAAGAAACGCCGAAAGAAACTCATTTTCACAGTATTGGTCGCCTACTCGCCAGAAGGGCTTTGTCATATTATTATAATTGTCTTTTAATTAATAAATACTTATAATATAATACAATGTTGACACATTATAACATGAAATGCTTGCGAACAAGTAAACAAACATAAATTGCGTAATAAAAAATATTAAGTAGTCAAAAAAAGCGAAGCCGAGCTTACCAGTCCCTCCCGGCAGCACCCGTTCACGAGTTGACGCACGGATCAGCCATCGTTAAACTCAACCATATTAGAGGGAATCCAACGACCCGACCAGCGACGCCACCACCGGATTGGACATACGCACGAAGACGCACGAAGGGTTTCATACTATTAAAAATCACGTTTGTTGTATGGGAGCCCTATCTACATATTTATTTTATTCCGTTTTTAGTATTTGTTGTTTTAACATACATCATCTGTAAAAATTTCACGGTTCAGTTCACCTTGTAGCTATCACGGTTCATGAGATACAGGCAGGTGACAGACAGACAGACCGATGGACAGACGGGCAGACGGACAGCGGAGTCTTAGTAATATGGTCCCGTTTTAACCCTTTGTGTACGTAACCCTAAACAAGTACGTCGTACCAGCTGGTTCTCTTCTGTCCTATAATTGCTATTGCTTCAGATTTTCGGAAGCTTTTAATCTTAGAGCTTTAAGAGCTTCAGCATCGTGGTGCAGCAACAGCCTCTCAGGCATACGCTCTCCCAACTGGGCTATCGACGACTTAATAAAACTTATGAAATTCCCTTGACGGAAACATCCTACATTTCTTTTCGCCTAGCCCCCATTCGCCAAGACCTTACCATCCGAAAAGGAACTTCGTTTCAAAAATATGTCCTACATAAGTCATATAGTGAATATGCTACCCATTTAAATGGAGTGCAGACATTTTTAGGCAAATGACATAATAATAGCGCTCTTTTAATTAATAGCGTTACACTATAACACTACAATATATAACTGATTTAATAGAAGATTTTTTATGAATAAGAGGGATAGAATGTAAAAGAATTGACAGAAAAGAGATTTCAACTAGCATTGTAGGAAATACGTGACCGAACGAAATATTCTTGCATTAATGAAACTGCCGATGCCGATCACTAAGTATCTATAAATGGATAATGCATAATAAGTTTAAAGCTGGTTACATAACGTAAGAGTATCTGATGAATTTTAAGTCAGATTTGGGTATTTAGTTAAGTACCTACGTACCTATCTATGGTTTTGGTCGACCTATAAAAACTACTTTTTTTTTGCGTTTGCTTTGGTTTCTTCCTGTTGAGTTTTAGTTAATGTAAGTATTTACTTATATTGTCTTTGGTTTTAACTATACAAATAAAGTATTTTTCTCTCGCGTCGAGACGATAGAAAGGCTAACGTAGTTTAGTTCAGCGATGGTTGACGCGTCAACTCGTGAACGGGTTTCGTATTGAGTTTCTTCGTTCGTTTCTATTTAGTCTGTGATAATATTTCTTTAATAAGTAGGGATAATGGGCGTGTCTTTGCTTACCACTGCCGTACTTATCTGGTGCACCACTTTTTGAATAACCTCATGTCATTTTCCCTCTGAAGCTTTTAAAGCATTGGTAGGTTTAGTTTAGGTTTAGGTACTGTAGGCATTGGTTGAGGAGCTCGGTGGCCCGGCGGGAGAGCACATAACTAACGCTTGAGCACGTAAAGCGACACCAGGGTTCGCACTTGCATGGGTGACCACAAGTGGCATAAAAATCTCTCAAGCTCCCCCGTGCTTCGAAAGCCACGTACGTGTAGCACGTAAAAGCAGTTAAAAAAAGTCAAGTTCCTTTGAGATAAAAATATATTATAGTGATTAGACTTCAAAAAAGAAATCTACTGGGATGTATGCAGACGCATACTAAGAAGAAACAATTAGAATAGGGACAAGTTTGTCGATTCCCGCCGAGTAGTGTTGGACCTTCCACGATACGCTATTAAGACGACAGTATTGAGCTACGTTACGTACGTCGATAAGAGATGTATCAGAAAACATCTTAGTCAAAATAACCTTCACATTCTCAAGTACGCATTTGAGTGATAATGACTTGATTATGATTTCACGACGAAGTAGGTATAATTCTATACGAAAAACGGGCTCTTTAATCTATGTACATTTTAATATCATCAAATCAAATAATAATGGTAATATTGTCCTCATTGTGTAAACGTAGAATGCAAAGTACACAGTACATGACGACGAGCATTATGATTAATAAGGCATTTGCAGGTATATTGGCCGCTCCACTGTGGTCGACAGACCACCGGGAACGGGGGGTAGGGATGCCCCTACGGTACGAAATATTAACTTTTTGTATTTTTTTAAGCGAGTAGATTGTTAGTGGTCAGTATCATTGTTTTCAATGCAATGAGTCCGCTAGACAACGTTGGCATAAGCCAAGATAGGTTTAATAGTACGATTAAGTACCTACTCATTAAGGCATTTACTCTGGGAGTAAATAATTTCAAAATCACGAAAGATGGTTGGAGATTTGAATCGTATTCCTTTTTCGTAGGAAATACTATACCTATGCTACGGATAAAACAATAGAAGATTTAAGTAAATTCATTACAAAATATGCAGTTCCATATAACATATATTTTTTTTTCTGGGAATTATGTGATTTGTATTATGTTGTAACTATATAATTCTTTGACTAATGCAGTTCCAAACTTATTGATCACTGTATTTTGCGGATAGGTATACTAAACCTTAGAGCAGTAACACTCAAATGTCACGTTTAGCAAGGCGGTGGTAGATTAAAGTGGTCCTATAAACGTGATTCTACAGCTTATTTTTATTTATAAAGACAGGTGACCGCAGATACAATATGTAAAACATGGTTGTGCAACCGGATCCATAATGAAATGACGATATTAACATATAACACTTATAACTGGATATTGAATTATTAACATACTAGTAGCTTTAATATTTATGCGTTTATCGACTAATAAAGAGTCTAGACTGCAGGTCCCAGACACGATATGTTATGACAATCCCAGGTGAAAATGCAAATAATTTTATTACAATACCCGGCATGTAAGTTGAACAAAAATGGAGGTCGTTGTTGTACGTTGTTTGTCCGTTTAGAATCACATTTTATAACATTTCAATCCGAACTTCAGATAGAAATGATTTCGGCTTTGAAGAAAGACCAAAAAATCTTTTTTAACGATTTATCTCCAATTAAACATGCGCCGACGGCCGCCCCTTTTGTTCAACTTACGTGCCGGGTATTGTAAGAATTTGCATTTCTGACAAAAAAAAAACATTTAGTTAAACTAAACTAACCAAATTTAAATAATAACTAAAACATGCACCTAATAATTAAAAAAAAAAATGTAAAGTTGATTACTGGAAAAAACATATATCGAATAAAAAAACATCCATTACACGGTTTTTCCGCCCAACTGTAAATTTGTTTTAATTCGATATTGGTTTTTAAAGTAATCAATTTTATTGGCGAACGCGTGGCGAATTAGGCATGTGCAGGACTCATTTTTATAATTATAAAACGGCATATTTTAAAAGTAGTTAGGGAGTTAGGCCTCCTATACGTAGAAATTGACGAGCAGATTTTTTCCTTTATGACGTAATGGTAGCTAAAGTGGCGCCCTCATTTGAAATAAATTGTTTAAAACGAAATATGGTAATAATTAAAAATTTGATTTGTATCACTGTCTAGAAAGACCTTTAAACTATTTTATGACTAACCTTTGAAAGTAATATTGGTAGTCCGTCTAAAGTAATAATTTCAAAGGTTACTCATAAAATAGTTTAAAGGTCTTTCTAGACATTTATACAAATCAAATTTTTAATTATCACCTTATTTAGTTTTAAACAATTTATTTCAAATGAGGGCGCCACTTGAGCTACCACTTCGTCTCAAAGAATAAAAAGTATTTTACTGACTTGTTTAATATCATGATATAAATAGTCGTCTGACCAACATACTAATTTTAAGTAGTTTCCATGCCAATTTATATTTCGGTAAGAAAAACTGTGTAAGTAATATCAATTAAAGCTTAGTAAGCGTTCTACCAATATCCTGTAGGCGTGTCTATTACTTAAGTTTTTAAAATACATTCAATTTAAACTCAATAGGCATATAGGCATCATGACTAATGTATTATGTTGAACAAGGGTTTCCCAGTTGAAAAGCAGTGGTGCGTGTGTCACTAACTCTGTTTCACTAACCACTTATTAGCGGATTTACCTGTCATTTGTTTATTATATTAAACTAGCTGGTATCTGCGACTGCGATTGCGTAAGTACAATGAACAAAGTCTACTTTTGTGTGGTAAAATATAGGATTCCACATACAAAGTTTCACTGTTCATTTCCTTATTAGATGATTTTTAGGATAAAATCTAAGCTATATTCTTTTCCGGGTCTCAAATTATATCTATATCAAATTTTATCTAAATCGGTTCAGTGGTTAAAGCGTCAAGATGTAACAGGCAGATAGAGTTACTTTTTCTTTTATACCTATATATTAGTAAGTATGAGTATAGAAATTAAAGGATAACCTAAATAGGAGGAGGTAAGGAGGTATTAGGATTAGGTAAATTATTAATAGGTGTGTGTTTGTACCATAAAACTGGTTAGGGCACAAACACACACAACACAACCAAAAAAAATCACTCTATGTATTAAGTCTTTTGTCAAAATGTAAAAAGAAAGTCTTTTTGTTGTAGTGTTAATTTTTATATTTATGATTATTTATTTAAACACAGGTATACAGGGGGGTTACTCCAAAGGCGGTACGCAAGACGGACGTTACTGCGTATCCGCGGTTCAGGGTGTTACTCCATAAAATAACACGATAGCTTTATTATTATACGTTAATGATCAATGTTGCCTGACACAGAATCGCGGTTACGCTGAAACGTCCGTCTTGCATACCGCTTTTGGAGTAACCTTCCAGTATCAAGCAACATTAAGCATTAATGTATAATGATAAAGCCTAAGTTGGTTTGACGTAGAAATGGGACGTCACTTTTGGATGTCTATTGTATTATTTTATGGAGTTACCTATAATTGTTATATTTTATATATCTATAGTTTCAACTGCATGATGTATTGAAAATAGGACAGTCTTACAAGTTTCCTCGCAATGTTTTCATTAATGTTTAAAACACTCGGTATTCAGTATAGGTAGATACTATAGGAACATAGTCGTCGAAAATTTGAACCCCGTGCCTGATATCGGCAGTTCGGCACACTAACTATTCACTAGACAATCGAGGCAAGTTCATTCATTCAGGAGTTTTTTCAATCATTCACTTTGTCACAAAACTATTTTTATTTCATTAAAAACTGACAACACAGTAAACGTCAGTTGACTTCGTCTAATTAAAAATACGACTATAGTTTGCGATGGTCAACTACAGAGCAGGATGGTTAGTGCAGTCAGAAGGAGGCATATGACCGGCAGTGGTCTGAGAGCTGTAGATGATGAGGACGATAGTAAATTACTAATAAAACAAAACAAATCTCTGCCAGCCCTACCTGTGAAAGCACGAAAGTTAAGGCCGGGTTATCTGGTGGCTATAAACTGAGTCTCGTTGCCAGGCGAGCTTCAAGTTGCAAAATCACAAGAGCACACATGTCATATATACATTTACAGGTTAGCTGCAAAGCTTGGAAATATTAAGAAGTAATAGCAAGCTAGTTTATTTTCCTGATTTCTCATGTCATTCTGCTATTGTCGTGGTGATATGTCCAACAAATCAAAGATTATAAAAATCAGTCCAGTCGTTTTTGATTTATAAATTCGTGTAACAAACCCGACTTGAAATTAAATTAAAACTAGATAATACAATTTGAAACTTACTGACTGCCTTCGTGGTCCAGTGGTCAAGGCGTTCGACTTGTGACCCGGAGGTCATGGGTTCGATTCCCACTGGGAAGCATACTTTGTTAAAAGTTGTTTCCAGTCTGGATAGGATATTGCAGGCTTGAATAACCTGATTATCCGAAAAGAAAGATGGGTTCCGAACGCCACCTAGCGTTTGATCATCAAACTATCCAAGGATTGGTTCCTGGTTTGCCCTTTGGGTTGTGGAGTTCAGACGGCAGTCGCTCTGTGTAAAAACCAGTAACCTCGTCAAATCTCCTTGGTTAGGTAGCGGACCCCGGGCTCTGAAGCGTTACTGCTGAGGATGCAACCGGGAATACGCTCGGATGATGAATACAATTCGAAACTTAGTACTTATTCATAGTCCACTTATTTCATTTTTACAGATTTGTATCCAATACAATAGTAAAGTAAAAATTACATATTTAGCAATTATTTACATTATAACTTATTTATTATGCACACGGCAACCTTTGTAAATTCACAAAGAGTACACTGGAAGATCTATATGTATTCCTCTGCAGTTTCCTTATTTGGTGCTTTGGTAGCTTGTTTCGCCAGAAGGGCTTTGTCATATTATTATTATTATTGTCTTTTAATTAATAAATACTTATAATATAATACAATGTTGACACATTATGACATGTAATGCTTGCGAACAAGTAAACAAACATAAATTACGTAATAAAAATATTAAGTAGTCAAAAAAGCGAAGCCGAGCTGACCAGTCCCTCCCGGCAGCACCCTTTCACGAGTTGACGCACGGATCAGCCATCGTTAAACTCGACCATATTAGAGGGAATCCTTGTTTTTCCGTGGTTTATGTTAGCAGATATCACCGGCGTCTTCTGGAAAGGCATGTTTGTGTATGGAGGATTGGAGGTACCACAATGGAGTATGCATTGAAGTCCCTCCACGTGTGTAAAAGAGGTCTAATAACATATACTGAAGCTAAATTCAGAATAAGATATTGAATAACTTTCCCCAAGGAATGTTTATTGAAATTGAGAATCTTCTCCTTTTTTTGCAATAAATTTAAAAAATTACCCTGGTTTATTGAATTAAGGAGAACAGATTTTTTATACTTTGGCTAGAAACCAGACTCATGATTTTGAATAACAGAGCTAGATAAACAGGGTGACTTGTTGACTATCAGCCAAATTGTGCCAAGTCCTGTCCATAGTAATAAACTACTTTCCATAAAACAATTAACGAAAATTAAAAAGTTTTTACTTCCCATAAAAATCAAATCAGTGCTCGCCTAAACGGTTTTATAGGGCGGCAAACGAACAAGCGGGTCACCTGATGGTAATGCCCATGGACAACTGCAACACCAGGGTGTAACAGAAGCGTTGCCGGCCTTTCAGGAAGATATAGACTCGTTTTTTGAAGGTTTCAATGTCGTATCGGTCCGGGAACACTGCTGCAGGACGTTGATTGCACAGTTCGGTCGTACGTGGTAAAAAGTTCCTTTTAAAACGTACGGTGGTTGATTGCCAACTATCCAAGTGGTGTGGACTTAGTGTGGGAGGACGAAAATTCTTTCTCGAATTTTTTATTACAATTTTTTGAGAAAGTAGGTCAGTATTATGGACTGAAAGTGCCCCAAAAATTGGCTGGTTGGTAATAAGCCCACCTGATACTCCTGCATGGCAAACAGCAGATTTGTTATCAATTGAAAGTTGGCATTCTCCAGATATGTCGTTTATGACTGAGATAAAATAATATACGTCTCACAAGTGGGTCACGCGCACATGGAGTTAAAATATTACAAATGCTTAGTGGTATCTAGGACGGCCATATAAATGTCACAAATTAAGTGCCTTAGTACCACATTTATTTTATGTATTCTCTTTATATATTTTACGTGTGCATAATTAAGTAGGTAAATAAATAAAGTACCCACTTACGTACATTCCTTCTGTGGTAATTGTGTATTCCAATTGTTAGGGTTCCGTACCCAAAGGGTAAAAGCAAGACCCCACTAAGACTCTGCTGTCCGTCTGGCTGTCTGTCTATCTATCACCGGGCTGTATAACCCTTTGCCTGTCCCTAATAATAAAACAATAGATAAACAATTGACCTGGGAGGAATTCCTCCCAGTAACAGGTAAGGGGATATCTATCATGATAGGTAGACAGTCGAAATTTTCATACATGATGTATTTCTGTTGCCGCTAAAACAACAAATGCAAAAAAATGAATAAAATAAATATTTAAGTGGGGCTCCCATACAACAAACGTGCTTTTTTTATAGACAACGGTACGGAACCCTTCGTGCGCGAGTCCGACTCGCTCTTGGCTGGTTATTAATTACTAATTAGAATAATAATACGAAGAATTATAATTTTAGTTTACATTTTCTTTTAATTTACCTTGTATGTTAGGATTTTAATGAAAAATTTACAACAAATTGAGGAAAGGTTGGGAATAAGGTCCTAGGCTTTCCTTAATTTGTCCTATTATTTTAAATCAAAAAAAATATTTACTTGAGTACATATGTATAAAGTCTAATCTTTCTTAATTGTCAATTTGCTAAAACTGGTATGACATTGTGGTTGAGACTTTACAAAAAAACCTAATAATGATGATGCTTTAAGTTTTAACTCCGTCTTGCAAAGTATGTTTGCATGCGGATCACCAAATTAAACTAGAACATTCTCGTCTTACAGCTTACTCTTCTCAGTTGAGTTAAATAGAGATGCCTTTTCTCTGCCATCTTTTTAAGGGAATACCTGAATTTTCCAGGGTCCAGTGCTGCCCCCATTTGAAATAAATCATTTACAAAGAAACGGGGACATCATTTAAAATTTTGTCTTGATCAGACCCTAGATAACCCTTCAAACTATTTTTTGAACTATTGTTTACAGTTCAAAGTGAGAACGTGAAGCTTTTCTACGCACAATTGCGAAAAACGGCCACTTTTGGCCATTGTCTGTGTCTGTCAGTTCACATGTCTATGTATAACCGTTTAATAGATAAGTACATGGGGGGGGGGGACGGGGGACGACACTTGACTCTAACAAAAATATGCAATATAAAAATATTTCAGAAACGGATCCCACAAGATGTTCACAAGCTCACTAAAGTTGTTTGTTTGTTTGTTTTTGGAAGACCTATTCAACGATACCTCAAACGATGGGATAAACAAGAAAAAAAATTGACTCCTACTTTACTTGTATGGGAGCTACCCTAAAAAAAATTTGGCATGATTAAAATACATACCCATACCAAATTACAGCTTTCTAGTACTTATACATACATACACTTAGACAGACATACATGGTGAAACAAAAGGGTTCCTTGTACGTTCTACGGAACTCTAAAAACGCTCTCAAGGTATAGTAAACATGCGATATGCGAAATGTCCCACACAGTTATCTCCATTAGCCGCAGATGGCAGAGGGCAAGTGGCAATCAGCCGATATCGCGACCTCTGGGACAACGAGGGCTGTGCGCTATCAAGGATCAGGTACAACTATAATATCTCGCATACCTCTTGGAATAAAGGCTCTTTTGTTAGTTTTACTGCAAACTCTTGGGCGGCCTTAGTGGTCAAGGCATAGCGGTGGCATAAAGACACGTTAATCTATAATTTTTCAAACCTAAAAACCGACTTCATGCCTTAAGGGGCTACATGAATTATTAGGGGTCCAGTGCTGCCCCCATTTAAAATAAATCATTTGACTGAAAACGGAGATATAATTTTAAATTTTGTCTTGATCAGACCCTAGATAACCGTTCAAACTATTTTATGAACTATTGTTTAAAGTTTAAAGTGAGAATATTAAAGTATGAAGCTTTTCCACGCACATACGCCAAAAGTGGCCGATTTTCGCAATTGTGCGTAGAAAAGCTTCACGTTCTCACTTTAAACTGTAAACAATAGTTCATAAAATAGTTTGAACGGTTATCTAGGGTCTGATCAAGACACAATTTTAAATAATATCTCCGTCTTCTTTTAAAAGATTTATTACAAATGGGGGCAGCACTGGACCCCGAAAAATTCAGGTAGCCCCTTAAATAACACCCTAAACAAAGCCGATTTTGATTAACCTTTTGTGTGTGGCTGTACCGGATTCTGGTATAAATTAATTGTTTTACTATTGTGTCTGGTTTTTGCAACACATAAAAGGTTAAAATTCTATTGGACTATCTGACAAGTATGCCCGTGCAAACAAAAAAAAAAAATTTTTTAAATCTTTTTAGGAGTCTTCGAATAATCTGTGAACATACATAAAAAATAAGATTCCGACAGATTGCTTTCTCCTCTTTTATGTAAGTAAATGACACTCTACGTACGTATCGTCTCTTTTTCACCAATAATCTAAACCTCAGAGGAGAAAATGCCAATAGTTGGGTGGAATATTGTATAAACCATGTCAAAGGAGTGAGGACTATCTTCTGACCGGACGCAGCCAATTTGTTTTCAGCCAATTATCTGAATTATTTCATTACTGCGTGTCGCTTTGAATGCCTACTTACCTTCGTGTACTGTAACGTACATCTGTTCATCATTTACGGTCACGCCTCTACGTGTGACGTAGGTTTTAAAAGTTACCCAAGTTTTTAAAAAATATTTATTTATAAAATAAATTTCAAAAAATCTCCTCGTCATCATTATCCAAGCGTATTCCCGGTTGCGTCCTCAGCGGTAACGCTTCAGAGCCCGGGGTCCGCTACCTAACCTACGTGATTTACACAGAGCGACTGCCGGCTGACCTATACGCAACCCAAAGGGTAGACCAGAGCCAATCCTTGGATAGGTGGGATGGCGTTCGGGACCCGCACTTTATACGTAAAACACGGAATCATCTTTATTTTCGGTTAATCAGGTGATTCAAGCCTGCAATATCCTAACCAGACTGGAAAACGGATTCGAACCCACGACCTCAGGATCATACAGTGGTCAAGGCGTTCGATTTGGACAACAATTTATAAAAACATTTAAGAGTAAAAACGGTTCATAGTATCCCAAAGAATCGTCTAGTGACAAAAGAAAATATAAGAGTTTTTGTTTTTAAAGTAGGCATAAAAAAATTCGATTCATGTTCACTTGTTTGTTTCAGAATAATTTAGATATATTTACCTAATACTAGCTTAAATAGGTACCGTACCACCTAAACATGAATACTAAAATTTTCCTTACATCATCGACTTATTATTTTTAAATATAATTTAAACAGGCACAAACAGGACATACTAATTATCGACCTTATGCAAACAAAATAATAATTTTAATTAATGGAATATATTTTATAAATTTGGTTGTTTTTACAACGGTAGATAAGTTTATCATACACACATGGCATGCTTAATGTAATATTGTAAAACTGCGACATTGGCGACAGCAGTACCTAGTTTGATAAGATGCCTATCGATGTCATCAAAAGAAAACCGACGGATAGATTAGGAAATAAAGTCTTGTAAAATGAAGGTCATTTTTAGTAGGAATGTCGAGAATTCCAGTTTTTTTTAGCTATTGGTGGTGAATTCAAATTCAAATATCTTAATATCTCTTAATAATCGTCACTTTGTTTTATTGCACAATAATTGTTGACGTCAAAAAGTTACTTAGAGCTAAGTTTACTGCCGCCTCCAAAGCGCTAGTGCAGAAGAAGCGGTAACAAACTGCACTGCAGCATTTTCTCCAAGAACGTCAACTCACAATGAAATTAATATTTATAGTTGATATGTGGACAGAGTATACATTTTTTTTGTCATAATTTAAATAATTTTTTTTAATGTCGAAATTTTGAAATAATGTCAAATCAAGTTGTAAATTCAGTATGTACTTAATATACCAGATTATGACCATTTCTGAGTATACAAACCTTTAAGAGGGACCCGCGCCAAGCTCAAGCCAGACTTTGTTGTCTTTAAGATAGTCATCGGTCCTATAATAAGCCTTCTCACAGAGTACCTTCTTTACATAAGCTTTAAACTTTTTGTCAGGCATATCAAGGACCGATTGTGGCAGTTTATTATAAAAAAGGATACCGTTCCCCATAAACGTTTTACTAACTGTTTTGAGCCTATAATAAGGGGCAACTAAGTCACTCTTATTGCGTAAGTTTCTAACGGTGAATGCCAGACATGCCAATCCTTCGAGTAGGCGTCTAGATCGTCACGCCATCTGGAGATGAGTACTTACCTAAAAATTGTGTATTCCTATGTCAGACTAAAGAGATTAAATCAAAAGCACTTTTATGTGATTTATTTCAATTTATAACCAACTTCCAAAAAGGAGGAGGCTATCAATTCGTCGGAATCTTTTTTTTATGTATGTACATTGATTATTCGAAGACGCCTGGACCGATGCGAAAAATATTTTTCTTAAAAGGGCATACTTGTCAGTTGGTCCCATTGAATTTTTTTTCAAAATCGGTTGTGTAGTTTGGGATGAAGTCGGTTTTTTAGTCTTGTACTCAATATTTATTACTCAGTAGACTACTCAAATAGGTACATTGAGATTTACCGTAAGTCCACAACATTGTCCACAAAATTTTAGAAAAGCACCTACATTGATCAAAAGTTTAAAATAAAAAGAAATTTCAAAGTATGAAAAGCTTTCAAAAGTATCTAAAAACTAACTCGTTACAACAAAATAAATAGCAAAAAAACCTGAAATAGATATTTTTGACGATAGTAACAATCGTTTTATGTTTATAGTGCTGGATCACTTTGATTTGTAATATTATAAATACTTTGAATTTATTAAGTTTGTTATGGGACTAAGAATAACAAATAACTTTTAAACTCTAGAATTTATAATTTTATTTTCTATTTACGGCATCGAATTTGTATGCAAATATGCTGTGTAAGATCTTAGTTGGTATTACAATAGTATTTTTTAACACTGATTCAGCTAACCCCAAAGTAAGTTCGAGACTTGTGTTATGGCATACTAACTCAACGATACTATATTTTATTACAAATACATATATAGATAAACATCCAAGACACAGTACAATTTGAAAAAGGCCATTTTCAAACTTGCTCTGACCGGGGATCGAACCCGTGACCTCTGGGTGGCGGACTAGCATTGTGACCAGTACGCCACGGAGGTCGTCAAAATACTGTATAAATTATGTAACACTGTAAGCATACCTTTTGAATAAAATAATAAACAAAAAAGAAAAATATTTTTTTAATATAATAATTGAATCTGTTGAAAAAAGGCGACATTTATTTATAAAACTAGGTACTTAAGTAGTTACTATGTATTCTCTAATATGCACTGTTTCATCAAAAAATAATCCTCACTTCGAAAATAAGGAAAAACCACATGCAGTTTATGTTTTTCTAATAGGTTTAAAGAATGCTGCGTAGGTACCGAATTAGGTATGTATATAAAATGCTACGTAGGTATACTCGTCTCAGCTGCATTGTGGTGCATCATCGCCGCACAATGTTCATTCATGCACTGCTTGTCATCCTTGCTCGTCATCACACCTGTTTTATGTCATTCATGAATGAACCTGTAATTTACAATTATTTAAAAGCCGTATTTGGTACAAGTATGCAGCATAATTTGAACATGCCTCATGTATGATCATTGTCCGAGAGAAATAACACGGCCGGGCTATTATTATAAGAGAAGAGTGTTTTGGGACCTAAAAACCAGTAACCTAGGTTAGGTAGCGGACCCCGGGCTCTGAAGCGTTACTGCTGAGGATGCAATCTTGAATACGATGAGGGTTTTGGTCCTCAATTGTCGAAAATAATCATTTCTTAAAACTTTCTGCAAAAAAAGAACTATTGGTTTGGTATATAGGGTCTAACAAAATATACTGAAACTATTTTAAGAGTGGATTCAGTCCTTGATATTGAACAACTTTCCCCAAGGAACATATATCAAAATATTAAAAGTAAACTAGTAAATAGGAGTCTTAAGTTTCGCACCGGGCGCATGAAAGGCTACTGAACAGCACTGCGATTTTTATATCTAATGAGGTAGACAGAGCATTTTTGTTCTTGCTACTCTAAGCAGATAGAGCTCTGGGTCACAACACTCCTCTCATCTTAGCGTTTTCGGTAGCCCGGGGTCCGCTTTCCGACTTTTTCTTCTCCACTTTGCACGGTCTTGAGCATCCTTGGTTGTAAGACGATCAGCACGCATATCATCCTTGACGACGTCAAGCCAGCACTTCTTGGGTCTACCCCGCCTGCCGCTGCCGGGCCCAGAGGCGGCATGGTTTACCCCGTAAATTGCCGGCTTCCGTAGGACGTGGCCCTGGGCTGCAACACCCAAAGGCCACTTCTAGCGTGACGATTAAACATAATTAAATAAATATATAGATACGGACAAATCCCACAGATTGAGCTAGCCCGAAAATAAGTTTGAGACTAGTGTTATGGGATACGAACTTAGCGATACTATATTTAAAAAAAAAATACATACATAGATAATGATTTCAGAAAACGATCACATTTGCACAATGGTAACAAAACAACGTAACATACCTAACGGTCGTTTTATGAATGTCATTGTCCCATATAATTTCCGAGTTGTGTTGTCAAGTGACGGCAATAACAATCACAACGCAATAACGCACTTGATGCTGGGCAAAAAATTAAGACAGACAGAGTGCCGCAAAGCGGCGGCTGCTGCTGAAAATACAAAATTGTATTATAAAGCTCTATAAATAAGATTAAAAGGCGACATCTGCTTATTTGGATCTAACAGCAATTTTAGCTCTAACTTCGAAAAATAGAAAAAAAAAACTAGGATATCAAACCAAAAATCAAATTACTATCAAGCAATTTTTTTTAAACAAGGTTTTAAGAGTAATCAAATGAGCCCAAATTGCGTCGTTGCGTTGTTTCATTACAGAGTTCCTATGGCCACCTTCTATCTCTATCATCATATCAGCTTTTTGTCATAATAATATTGCATGGTCACGCTATATACGTATACGTGCAAAATTTCAGCTCAATCGGAAACCGGGAAGGGGGTCAAATTTAATTTGCAAGATTTGATTACAGAAAAATGGGCAGACTAAGGCACAAGTGAAACTAAATAAAAGCTTGTGAAGTGACAGAGCTAAATAACGGCAAGTTTGAGCTGTTTTAGGATGAATTTTGAATATTTTAATAAAAAGCAGTTTGTATTTTGACTCATAAAACGATACAAAATAATATTGTCAATGTTGCTCGCAAATTAATACATATAATAAATTTTGTGGGATGCTTGGGAAAGCCTACCCGATATGGCGCCTTTAATTACCGAGGCATACACAAAAACAGGCGTGTTATAAGTTTGATATGAGTGTGAAATTTTGTGTTAGAGTTCATATTGTTTTGAAAGAACATCAGATTCTACGTGACGTCACATATTCGTTCACACTATCGCACGGGGCACTTCACGGTGCGACGTCTTTCTTTTTAACTCGATACCACAGCTGGCACCATACAATCACATGAGCTCAATGAAGGAATTCCGTTTCGTCACATTGACCACTGGAGCCAAATTCGTCAATTAATTGACCAAAAGGTGCCGTGGAGTCTTGCGTAAGAGCCCATTGCGTAGGGTCCCAAAGGCCAATTGATTGCTTCGGTTCGCGAGTAGATTCGTTAGACCATAATCTGTGTTCATTTGCACATACACGTGTCGTGCAAAAACTGAAATGTATAGAGCTGCTTCTCCCTCCCTGTAGATTAAATGAACCTATAAATGGATAGAAGACATAGGCATAGATTGCATATAACTTACTTGGTATATTTGTTTTTATAAACGGAAAATTCACACAGATTGAGCTAGCCCCAAAGTAAGCTCGAGACTTGTGTTATGGGATACTAACTCAACGATACTATATTTTATAACAATACGTATATAGATTTACATCCAAGATCCAGGTGAATGAAAAAGATCATTTTCCATCTTGACCTGACCGGGGATCGAACCCCTTCAGGTGGCAGCCTGGCATGATGACGACTTGGCTACATAGGTCGTCAAAATAAACACAAATTTATTTTCCACTGTGGAGTTTTTCATACCAATTTTAGTCCATATACACTGGTTAGAGCTAAAGACACCATAAACCAAAAAGCCACTTTTCGCCTGTTGACACGGTTCCCTCAATCAGCTTTTATGATGCGCGGGAAGAAAAGCACCTGTTACATTCTACATCGTTCCCATTCCTCTCAGAAACAAGTATAATGCTGTAAACAAGTAAATAAAAAATTTAAACAAGTATAATGCTGTTATGTCCCAAAACTGAGTAAGAACCTCCCCTTTGTCTTTCACTCGCCTCTGACCGTGGCCGCTTCCTGCCATTTAGATAAGATTTAATCAAGGTCATCTCGCCATCTGGTTCTTGGTCTGCCTCTGTTGCGGCGACCTTCTGGTACCCACTTCTGGAAGGTCGCCAGTTTCACCCATCTATTAATTCTGGTAATTTCTGGTGCCAAATAACTCGTAGTTCCCCTCGAACTGTGAACTCACGGACCCTATATCTCGCACACTCCTTGACCGATTTGGCTCATGTTAAAACTTGAAAATTCTATTGGCTACTACTACACGCCTACCAAATTTCATGACGCTCCGATCAAAACTACTCGTTGCAATAAGATATCATTCACGAGGGCTATATCCACGGTGGATATCATCCACGAAAAACTGGATAACTTTTCATGCCCTCCGAGTGAATTCAAAGGTTTACATACAAAGTTATAAAGATTGGCTTTTAGTTCAATTTGTGTTCTTATGTATTGTGTATAATGTTTTGTACATAATGTATTATGTTCTCCTCTAACTCTTCAGTAACTATCCTGTTAAGTTTGTTATGTATATGAGATTGATTAAATAAATACATATCATGCCGGATTATTCAAATAGACTCATAGAGCGTTTGCTCCGCTCGCTCGTCCAAAAAAAACGACGGGTTGCACTCCGGGAGTGCCGGCAGAAGTGAAAACTTGAATATTAACGTTGTGCATTTTTGAAATTTTGGAATGGTTAGAGAATAATTTTGCACGAATTGCTTTTATTATCAGTATAAAAGTACTATCATTTATGTGGTAGAATACAATATTTATTTATTGCGCTATCGTTCACAAACATGACAATTTATATTACATTAATTAAACACTTTATATACACGAATTTTACGAATACACAGCAGTGTGGCTACTAGACAGACGGTCGAGCCATCAGTTGTCACTGTCACCATCCATGGATACGCGTGGCACGCTGTTAACATAAACACACACGAACATTCGCGCAAGCGCTCTGCGCCGCCTAAACGAAACAGCAGGCGCAGGCATACATTTTCGCCGCGCCGTAAAAAGAGAGGGGGATACTTCCTCTCCTACGCCGAGCCGGCTGTCTACTCTCCAACCGTCTTACGAATTTCCGATCAGTGTCACGTGTCCTGACGCCCTGACGCGAGTTTAAAATTTTTTACCCATGACAAAAAAGTGAACAACGCCGCTGAAGAAGTTTTCACTTCAAAAATAGTATCACCATCATTGTTGTCGACTGTATCTAGTTCAAGTTCAAGGTTACGTTTCTATTTACGGCCAAGGTCCCGTCACCTACGGCCCAAGGCCCCCACTGTTCCGACCCCCAGCACAACATTGCGCGCTAAACGGGGCACTTTGCCAATCTCCGGTCTGCAGTTCCTACTGCAGTTATAAATTGCATACTGCAATAATGTTTTCATAGGTTAGGTTGTTATGTAAGCATAAGAAAACATAATGATACATGCTCTATACAACGTAGAACATACCCGTAATAAATCGAACCACAGGCTAAACTAGATCACTATAGTACAATGAAACTATAAATACCTAAGTCTCGAACTAAACGCTTCGACATTTCCTTTTTGGTTCGAGTAGCTAAGGTGTGGAACGAACTGCCTGCGTCTATATTCCCAGAGAAGTACAGCCCCGGGACATTCAAAAGTAGATTGAATGGGTATCTTTTGGATAGGCATGCTTCATCCTAGTCTTCATCGTCGCTTACCATCAGGTGAGATTGAGGACAAATGTCTAAACCAATATATTGTAAAAAAAAACAACCAAATAACCTAAAATATTTTCGACATTCTCATACAAACGGTTGCACACTTTTGTATGGAAATGACTATTTTTTGTTTGTGTTTCGGCTGTTATTTTAGTTTCACTATACTATAGTGATCTAGTATAGTCCGTGGTTCGATTTATTATAGGTATGCCCCTTCCTCGTTGTATTTCCTCATGCCCTGTTACCATATACCCATTACTTCGCACTAATAGAGCTACTACTAATTACTAAGCTCTTGTCTGTGAAGCACAAATTCCTTGCATCTCTCTCTGTCCAAAGACATCTCCTTTACATGTTTGTACGTTTAAAGTGGATTTGATCTACAGTTGCTCGTTTGAACGTGGATTTTATGTATCAATTGCTTAAAAAAACTGTATCTAGGTCTTCAAGCCTCTTCTTCCTTCTTTTTTCCCTCCAATATTTGGAAAACTCATCTGTATAATAAGGTTATAACATTTTCCCTCTCCTAGAATGTGTAGTTTGCAGTATTTTGTGTTGCCAGACCCACTTTATCAAGCTCAACCCTATAAATAAATATACAGGGACAAATCACACAGATTCAGCTAGCCCCAAAGTAAGTTCGAGACTAGTGTGTTGGGATACTAACTCAACGATACTATATTTTATAAGAAATACATATATAAATAAACATCCAAGACCCAGGACAATTTGAAAAAGGTCAAGTCAGACTTTCTCTGACCGGGAATCGAACCCGATACCTCTGGGTGGCGGACTCGCATGGCGACCACTACGCCACGGAGGAGGTGTCAAAAGGAGGTACCTATGATAATCGACTTATTAACCGCAATAGTTTTATTAACACATAAACGCTTGAGGGCAACCGAGACTCGATACAAACCTCCTTTTGATTTTATAACACCTTTAGAGGAACTGCCTTCGGGTCATGAACCCACATGGGCCACATTGAAGACCCTAAACTGCGAACTGAGGTAGGTCGATGCAGGCATAACTTGGCCCGATGGCTTAACATTGATAAATCCGCAACACAGTGCCACATGGCCGACCTGACTACGTCACAACTCACACCTCCTTTCTTGCTCAAAATGTGACCGTTATGAGGCTTCCGACAACGCATAGAGTAAGAGTGGCATCACTCTGGAGGGAAAAAAATAATTGTTTGACCCGAAAAGAAGAATAAGTAGTTTGCGTTTCAATACAAATGCCAATACCTCATTAGTTTTCTTTTCTGTCCAGCTAATTCCTACCATGCGCTGCTAGGCCATCGCCACGACTAGCTCAATCTTTTTTTTGCCTATGATTTGCAACTGTATAGAGACGAATATCTGGTGATCTTACATCTATCTTCTATCTAAATATATATAACTCAAAGGTGACTGACTGACTGACATAGTGATCTATCAACGCACAGCCCACACCACTGGACGGATCGGGCTGAAATTTAGCATGCAGGTAGATGTTATGACGTAGGCATCCGCTAAGAAAGGCTTTTGGTCAATTCTACCCCCAAGGGGATAAAATAGGGGATGAAAGTTTGTATGAAACTTTGTCAATTTAAAACCGATCGGGCTGAGACTTTGCATGCATAAAGCTACAATGACGTAGGCATCTCCTAAGAAAGGATTTTGATAAGTTACACCCCTACGCGAGCGAAGCCGTGGGCAAAAGCTAGTTGAGAAATATATTTATAGTGGAATTAAGGGATTTTCGTTCTCAATTTAATTGCAGACTTTCTTAAAACAGGAGAGGTCAGAAGTACCCGTAACCGGCGGGCATGCATAAAGAGCGTGATGAGTGTAGATGAAGCGAAAGAAGTCTGTCAGGATTCTAGCAAGTGGAGGTCCATAGTCTCTACCTACCTCTTTGGGAAACAGGTGTGATAATATGTATGTATTTAATTGTCAAAATTTCTACATTTTCTAATCCCATTTTATGCACATTCTGGAAACATTTCTTTGATTTGATAATAATACGTTAAAACCCTACGAATTGAGACCTTTAATACGTCACACATCTGGAGTGGATATACGATCTAAATACTGAATATTCGCCTTGACTTGAGTTATAATTGCAAGAATACGATGTTAGGGCCCGGACACATGGGACAATAAGCGACAATGCGTGCTACTGGCTAAGCGACAATTTGCTGACTACAAAGCTTATCAGCAGCGTTCTGTTGTCATTCAAAAAATTCCCTGTTACCATTGACATAGATCGTAAGATTACAAACGGATCGATCCCTTGAATCTAAGGGCTCTGTTTATACGTTTAAACGATGTGTTCCGAAGGGTTACATATATGTCAAGGGCTTCTTTTTACCAATTGCATGTCACGCCATCGAAAAGGAATTACTAAACTTTATCTGGGTTTACACTGTGGCAAAATAAGTACCGCGTCCTCACCATCTGACATTCCACCTGACGAGAAGCTGCCCCCGGGTAAGGATCTCCCCTGGGCTGTACGGAAATCTTTAAACAGACTCCGATCTGGTACAGGGCGATGCCGAGAGAGCAGAGTCAAATGGGGTTGGAACTCTGGCAACATTTTGTGTGACTGTGGGGTCACACAAACCATGGACCATCTTTTGTCATGTCCCAACAGCCCGACTCCTTGTACTAAGGCATATCTGAATGTAGCTAAGGACAGGGCGATTACCGTAGCTGGATCCTGGTCTAAAAATATCTCATTTGAGCCATTTTGACTCTATAATACTCGAAATCGAATAGAAAATGGGGTTGGGTTTGTCAAGGGTGCAATTCTACAGCATCTTTATACAGCCCACTTGATGGAACGGTTACCGTAGACACCGTGGTAAACTTTACTATCAGGTGGACCGTACATCTGTTTGTCTTCTGAGTCGTATACACATTTGACCTAGCCCTTACTCCATAATTGAAATCCCGCGGGAAGCGCCGGGGCAGTCGCAATTGTTTCGGCCTTGCCTCCTACTAATCTGGTCCGACTCCTTTGATCAGTGGCTACTGTTTCACTTGTTTATGCGGTGTTAATTACAAGCTTGTTGTTATTTGGCGACATACTTCTAACGATGAATGATTGTGATTTTATTACTTGTATAAACTAGTGGCTCTACGAGCTACGATCGACTCGAAACTTAAGTGGGGCGCTCATATATCAAAACTTTCAAATAAGCTTAGCTCTGCGGCTTATGCTGTTAGGAGAATAAGACAATTGACAGATGTAGCAACTGCTAGACTAGTGTACTTTAGTTACTTTCATAGTTTAATGTCATATGGCATACTGCTATGGGGGAGTGCAGCCGATATTCAGACTATTTTCATTTTACAAAAAAGGGCCATTCGAGCTATCTACGGCTTAGGATCTAGAGACTCACTCAGAGAATTATTCAAGGAAATAGGTATACTAACCTTACCATCACAGTATATATTTGAAAACATACTGTATGTAAGGAAAAATATTTCCTCATACAATAAAGTAAGCGATTTTACCGTCAGAAACTTACGCAATAAGAGTGACTTAGTTGCCCCGTATTATAGGCTTAAAACAGTTAGTAAAACGTTTATGGGGAACGGTATACTTTTTTATAATAAACTGCCACAATCGGTCCTGGATATGCCTGACAAAAAGTTTAAAGCTTATGTAAAGAAGGTATTTTGTGAGAAGGCTTATTATAGGACCGATGACTATGTTAAAGACAACAAAGTCTCGCCTGATCTTGGCGCGGGTCCCTCTTAAAGGTTTGTATACTCAGAAATGGTCAAAATCTGGTACATTAAGTACATACTGAATTTACAACTTGATTTGACATTATTTCAAAATTTCGACATTAAAAAAATTAATTAAAATTATGACAACAAACAATGTATACTCTGTCCACATATCAACTATAAATATTAATTTCATTGTGAGTT
This sequence comes from Acrobasis suavella, assembly GCA_943193695.1. Taxonomy (NCBI): domain Eukaryota; kingdom Metazoa; phylum Arthropoda; class Insecta; order Lepidoptera; family Pyralidae; genus Acrobasis; species Acrobasis suavella. The sequence continues at coordinate 2,210,855 of OW971930.1, read as the reverse complement.
GACGTTCTTGGAGAAAATGCTGCAGTGCAGTTTGTTACCGCTTCTTCTGCACTAGCGCTTTGGAAGGCGGCAGTAAACCTAGCTCTAAGTAACTTTTTGACGTCAACAAGTGTGCAACAAAACAATGTGACGATTATTAAGAAATATATTAAATATACAATGATAATAAAAATATATTTGAATTGAATTAGACTGAATTTCAACAATTGTTTGTTTCAATGATATCAAGCGGCAGGTTTCTTATATCGCAGAACAGTTCCTCAAAATTTCTGCCATGGCCTGGCGTCGAATACCTCGCCTATATTAACACCATGACTAATTACCGGCCAGCCTCTGCCGTCGCCGTAAATAAATAACGTAAAAAGAGCAGGTAGACGTGATGGATGCCGGTGAGTCATCGGGAGGGCAGGTAGCTGGATGATCCTCTCACTAAAAAGACATCCTAGTAATAGTGAAGTGAACTGTCGAGGTTGAGGTGAATAGGCGATATCGATAAAAATGTAAAGTACATATTGTCGATAATCACAGGTAGTTTATTTTTAAGGATTGCTTGGGGAAAATATGAAATAATATGTATCTACGTTCACGCAGACCATGCTAAATAATTCTATCATGTCATATTCTAATATACAATGTCCTTTTTAATTAAGTGCAAATATTTTAAGGGTTTGTTCAGTCCATCATTTTGAACAAATTTTCCCATTGTATATCAAAAGACGAAAAAAAACTTTAGGTTCTCATACAAATCGAAGTAGTAAATAATAATTTATCGGGAAAAGTTGTTATAAATAATGGACTGAATCACCCCTTAAAATATTTGTTCTTAATAAAAAGGGGACATTGTATATCAAATTTAATATACTACACTTTGTACAATTTCCTGAGGGTAACATTTGAGCGATATCTTAATATCTGTCACTAAAAGTTTAATATTTTTATTTACAGTCCTTAAACATCCCCAGTTAAGTCCATAATCATAAAATGCAATCCTTAAGAATGCCTAAGCATACTTTAGGTTACATTTTATGTTTATGTTGGATCGTAGCCATTACTTCTAATGCAATTTTCATGTTACCTTTAAAATAAAACTTGTACTTAAATGTATTTGCTTCAATTTCATGTCTTGAAATCAACTATTAAGTTTCAATTTAAGGTTTTAGATTTTACATTGTTTTTAAAAATAGGACACTTAAAACATATTAATAATTTAGAGTGGTTTTAGTTTTTGTCGCTTTATGTGGAATACACATTGAGTAGTATAGAATCAAAAACAGCAATCTGACTTTTCACTAATTAACGGTAATTAGGAAAAGTAGTTTGATTATTGTAATTAGCAAATAATTTTTTTATGAGTATATAATAACATATATTTTTGATTTATGAATTCATTATTTTAAGATTGAAATAAATTAAATATGAATTAAATTAATAACTTAAATTACCAGATTGCTGTTTATGATATTGACTTCCAAATATGTACATTTTTCTGTGCTATGCTCTTTAAAAAATCTAAAATTATGTAACACCTATATTTAAAAACTTTTGTCATTGTTAAGATATGTTATAAAGCAAGTGGTATTCACCTTAGAAGGTGTGCGCATTAAGCAAAAAAAAATGTTTTGCATTTTAGATATAAGCCTGTATTAATGTAGTACACAATGGTGAACCTTATAAATAAATAAAAAATAAATAAATAAAAAATCAAAGACAAGCTCGATACAAAGGAGAACTAAAACCTACTTTGTATCACTTATTGAGATTATGTCGATATAACTCTTTCTATCGATAAAAGCCCAACACTATTCACGCGTAAAAGTAGTAGTCGGCTCTCCTAACGGGTCCGCTGCCATCTCTTTTTCCTCTTACCAAAACTTGTATTACCGTCCTACTCTCGCGTAGGTGTAGCCCAAATAACCGGGCAGAAGATTAGTGGTAGGTGGGAAGGTGTTTTGATAGGTGTCCGTAATTGTATATATTCGGATTCAATAGGTGGGTAAGGCCGTAGATTTTTCCACTTTGTAACATAAAGTAACATGAGCACTTTTATGTTACGGTATCATAAAAGTAACATAAAAGCAACGTTTTTTATAGTAAAGCTGCGAACATAACGAAATGATTAGTGGAATTTTACAAAAAAAAAAACAAACAAGTTCTGTTACTGTAAGTCATTTTATTAAGTACCTATTAATAACTAATTAAACACTTTGATCAATGTTTAACATTCATGGTACCTATTTATTTTTATTTGGCTTTTTAAAGCAATATTTTTCGCAATCACAAATTTGAATTCACTTTAAAAGTACATAACAATTATTGTTATTATTTTGCTTACATTCAAATAAATGAATTTATGTAAACCTCTTTAATAACAAATTGAAATTATTTCACTTTTGCTGTCATATACTTATCATTATTTTTACAACGTTAACATTAAAAGTAAAAAAACTTGAGCTAAACTCAGTAAATATAGAAGTAACGATTAACAAACCGGACTAAATTTGTTGCTTAAAATCCTGTATTGATCGACAGGATAAACTTTATTACAGATCAAAAAAGTCGAGATCTCCGCATCTCATCTGTTTCACATCGGACGAATGATATCATATCATAGCAAAACACCGAAAAGGTGAAAATTGGATATGCGTAGAGAGACTGCCGTCACTCCCGTCGTCGGTGCCGGTGACGATATATCGTTATCGACCGATGTGAATCTTCCAACTAAAAAAAATATTGAAAACTAAAAAAATAAAAACCTGAAAAAACTCTTATTCAAAATAAACCGTGTCATTATCATCACTCAAATAATATTCCTTGGAATCTTTTCCTTGAGTAATGTGGACTTGTTTAACTATAGATACTTCAGGAACTATATCAATGTCTCGTTTTTTTGGAATAATGAATTAGAATCTTGGACCGTTTTCAAGAATTGTATTTTATAATAGTGCTCACTATTCCTTAATTCTGAATTCATTACAAAGCCGACGTAGTATTTCCAAGTTTTTTTTTGGTAATAGCGTACTAAAACGGTTTCATTTATTTTTAAAACACCACACACTAAGCTTTCAGTGTTAAATTGCTTTTTCTGATCAGAATTTTCATCTTCTTTAGCTTTGTTGCCCCTTATTTCATCTTTACTTATTACGTCTTTAACGTCGTCTACTTCTGCTTTAATCTTTTTATCCACAGCTGTGTTTGGGTTTTCTTCAGCTCTATTTCCATCTTCGAGATCTTCATTTCCGCCTTCTTCTGCTTTATTTATACCTTCTTTGTTTCTTTGAAAGTCTTTTTCTGATTTGTTTCTGTCTTCATCATTTTTATTTCCGTCTTCTGCTTTTTTGCAACCTTCTTCAGATTTATTTATACTTCCTACAAAACTATTTTCGTCTTTTTCAGCCATGTTTCCATATTTTTCGACTTTACTTTTGTTTTTTTTGGTTTTATTTAGGTCATCTTTATATTTATTTCTATCTTCGGTTTTATATCTATCTTCTTTAACTTTATTTTCATCCTCTTTAGCTTTACTCCCATCCATTTTGGCTATAGTTATGCCTTCTTTAGATTTATTATCATTAACAATTTTATTTTTTTTAATATGACTTTCCTTATTTTTGTTTTTTTTAATATTTACAGATTTCTTTAAAATTTTATCAGACAAAATGTTAATTTTTTTGTTACAATTATACAAAACGCCAGTTTTTTCATCCAATTCAAAATTCGCTGTCTGTTCAGGAACTTCTGGAAAGCCCTTATTTTCTTCGAGCTCCATATCAAAGATATCTAGACTCGTATCTTCATCCATGTAGCATGTTACGTCACTATCTGCATATTCAATATCCATACTATCATCTTCCGACGATGTGCTAACTTTTCGATTTTTTTTTGTTTTCTTAATTTTTACATCGTATTTCTTGTTTTCTTTTTCACTTGTGTTTCGTTTCTTACTTTTATTGGTCTGTCTTTTTCCTGTCTCCTGTACACTCTTGAATTCATGATTTATTGGAGAATAACAGCCGCACAAACCATTCAAATCATTACAAAAACAGCTAAGATTTCTGTACTTGACTTTTAATATGCCGACTGTCATCAATTGATGTATTTTCATCGTGCCAGTTATGGGGATCAGATTTATGTCTAAAGGTTTAATATCTTCGGTAGGTACAAAAAACAGTTTTATATCTGTATCTGAAGCATTCAGTACATTGAAAGCAGTTTCGGCATCAGGAACATCAATTCCTTGAGAAATTTTTTCATCAAGCTTGCGCTTTATGGTTCCTCCAATTCCATCTGCTGCTCCTTTCCCGTGGGCTGACTCAAAAAACGACCACGTTGCGTTTTTAAACCCATATTCATAAATATTTTTGCTGAACAAATAAAAGTTTTTTTTTTGACGATACTGCGTCGTCGGCCCGTCAGAAAAGAAATGTAAGATACTTACATTTGGATAAGCGCTTTTAACATATTTTATAACAGGGTCAAGATGTGCCCAAATGGCTTCTGGGCAGTGTTCATTATTTGGAGATATAGAGCAAAAAGATAAATGTTTTTTATTTGTTAAGTACAAGACACCTGTATGTAAAGTTATTTGGTCCTTAATAAAATGCATTGCTTGAACTTCTGTGTGATATTTACATGTGTAGTTCTCCGAAAAATCTATGTGAATTATAGCTTCATTTTCTTTCAAGTTATTTTTGCAATCTTTGTATTTATTCAACTGATGATAAAAGTTGAACACATGAATTTTAAATTTTTTCATATCTTCATTAAATATTATAATTAGATCTCGTAATGTTCCTTCTTTAGTTATCTTCATCATTCTTTTAATTTTTTTAGCTTTGTCACCGTGACCATATTCATGTTCTTTCATAGCCCATTCAAACCATTTAACTTTTTCAGTTTCTTCTTTATCATTACCATCTAACTTTTTATCCGCGCAAATACCACATTCACCGTACATACATTCTTTAGACTTGAAATCACAAACAAAGTCGGATGTAACATCATTTATGCTATCTTGTTCAATTAATCCGTGTGATTTTAATTTATCAATCAAAAACTGCATATTAGAGTGCTTTACACAGGCACAAGTTTCACAGTTTTTAATTTTGGGAGGTAAAACATAAAACGGCCTATATTTTTTAAAAGTGCTAAAGCTTATTTTTCCTACCTCTGTGATGAATTTCTTATGTAGTATTTTTAGTTTATCTAATTGATATCTAATCTGTTGCGAAACTTTTTTATAAGTTCGGTACTCTTTTTTCCCGGCTGTTGCACGAGTAACGTCATCTCTATTATAAAATTCTTCTATTTTATTTCGCAATTCAATAGACTTACGAATATTATGTACCCTCTTTTTTTGTTTTAAATTACTTTTTAATCCCAAAGAAATGGTAAATTTACTTTTTTGTTTGTACTTCTTGACCAATTCGTTATTCAAAATTTTTTTGAAGGTATTTTTTTCATAATTATTTGATTTTTGCATCTCTTGCTTCAGTGTTTCTGTCAAAACATTGTACTCCAGTAGTTTTTGTTTAATTACTTCTTTTTTCGGTGTTTCAATGTTAGGAACATTTTCACTAACAAATTCATCAACTTTTTTCCTTGGGGTATATTCATCTATATTTTGTCTCCTTTTAATGGTTTCTTCAGTCTCATCCGGTTTTATACTATCTTCAAATGTTTTGAGTCTTATCATAAGATTTTCAAAATTTTCATTCAATTTGTCAATTTTTTTTCGCTGTCTGTTAAACTTTCTTTCAAGAGATTTAAAACCTTTCGACAAATTGGATACTTTGTTTCGTAATTCCAAGTTTTCTAGCTTTAATTTATATTCAATGCGACGTTCAATGTTGCTTAACTTCACAGCTTCTTCTACAGCACTATTTTTTTGTGAAGTTGATGGCATTTGTGCTTTAGATTTTTCTCTATCTTCTTTCCATTTGCGCCTTTGCTCTTCTTTCTGTTCTGGTGTGTAGTTATTTATCTTATTTCTGTAATACTTTAAAGCATTTTCTGAAGACTTTTTTTTCATCTCCTTATATTTTTCTGGATTGTTATTTTTCATCTTTTCTCTATATTTTCTTTGCTTTTCAGCCGGTGTCATTGGCGCCATCTATTAAAAAGTAAAAATACTTAAGTAAAAAAACCGGTCAAGTGCGAGTCGGGCTCGTACATAAAGGTTCCGTACATCCGTAAAATTGGCTAAAGCAATATAGATTCTGTGAAAATTTCAAGTATCTAGTTAATGCCATTATAAAAACGCTGAAAAAACACGTTTTTTGTAAGATGACCCTCTTTAATTGATAGCTTTATTTTATTTTTAATATTTAATTTTATAGCGGCCACTGCAATACCTAATCAGTAAAAATTTCAAGTGTCTAGCTACTATGGTTCAAGAGATAGAGCCCTGTGACAGACGGACAGACAGACTTTGGCACCTTTGGGTACGGAACCCTAAAAGAAGGCAAACAAATTAAAAATACAATATACTAAATTTTTTCTTTCAGATAAATAAAGAATTTTTTAAATCGGTTTACAAATGACGGAGTTCTGTGGTAACAAAAATTAAAAACATACAACCGAATTAAGGGCATTATTTTTTTTTTTAGTCGGTTATAAATATTTTTTTTTAGGCGCGTATATATGTAGGTATGTATGTTCAGTGTTACGCCAGCGGAAGGTAAGTATTTCGGTCTGTTTATACGGTAAATCCTCATAGCGCAAACTTTACTACCGTCTTTTTTAAGTTATTATGTGCACAAGCCTTTACAGACACTTATGTTACGTAACGTAAAAGTTTATGTTACCGGTAACAGAAAAGTATCATAAAAGTATCATAAAAGTATCGTAAAAGCGAAATATTTTTGATGAAATTAGGTTATAATTTCGAAATTAAACAGACTTGCGCTTCTAAAGATGTTTTCTCGATTAATATAAGTTTTGTCGCACAAGAAAATAATACAATTAATATAAACAAGCGTCTTCTTACCTTAAAAAATCACAATAACTGTTTTTTCAATTTCACTGACGAAAAAACGCGTGCACTGTTTGACACAATCCATAGACAACTAAATGGTGACTTTTTTATTACTTTTGACAGTTCTGTTTGGTGTTGCCCCTTTAATTATACCTATTCTCCCGATATTGTTCAAAGATTACATTTACTCATGATATTGGTAACATAAAAATAGTAACATAAAAGTGTAAAAATTAAAGACATGTCTTAAAACTCGGATAAAAAATAAATAAATGCCGTTTAAACATAATGAGATATTGCATTAAATTGCTCAAACATTATACTTTTCTATGAAGTAAAAACTATACGGCTTACTTCGAAAAATAATCGTCACGATGTTGATTTACTGTGTGATTGAACTTATGGACATTTCTTTTTTGTATAAAAACGTAAATTCTCAAACTCATTATAATTAATTTAAATAAAAACTGTTTTAGTTACAGCTAATTCCTTAAAATTGTTTTTACCTTAAATACAATTCTACAAGATGAAAATATTGAAGCTTGTAAAAAGATTTTATTGTTTAAGATATTAGTATGAATCTCAGTGGTCATGCAAAAAGTGGAAAAATCTACGGCCTTACCCAGGTAGTTAGTCGCATTGTGCCTAATGAGAAACACTTGATTTCTGGTGGGAACCGAAGAGGTCGGTGGAAGGTGACGGGACAGGTCTTGGCTTTTTGTTGCATATCTTCGAGACCTGTTTTCGAGCTTCGACGGCGTGTAATTTTTAAAACGATTCTGATTTTGTGATGTTACATAATTTAAAAGCGGTTTAAGAATACGCTTAACCTAGACTTTTCCATACAAACGTAGTTCTAGCTTTTATTTTGAAATGAGTGAGATTGAATGAGATTTCGGAAGTATTTTGTAATTTTAAAGATATATGCAATATCTAGTCTTTTATGCGTCTTTGTCACATTCCTCTCCAACCATTGGTTGTCTAAAAGAGATCGCTTTAAGCTATAAATCCGCCCATTGTACTCATTTAATTTAAAATTATTTCTTTGTGTTACATTTTTCCTTTGGTGTACAATAAAGAGTTATCTGTCTATCTATCTAGGCATATAACTAGTTTGCGATAGTCAAATATGAACTTAAAAGAAAATACGAGAGTGTAGAAGTTTTCCATACTGGTGGTCAAATATGATATGATACTCTATATTCTATTTTAAGTTCATATTTTGACTGTGAAAACTAATTATATGCCTTAATATATGCAATTTTTTTTAAAGTAAGAAATTTCGCCTATTTCTTTCATGCCGTTTCAAAATAAATAATAAATATATAGGGACAAATTACACTGATTGAGCTAGCCCCAAAGTAAGTTCGAAACTTGTGTTATGGGATACTAACTCAACGATACTATATTTTATTATAACATATACTTAATAGGTAAACATTCAAGACCCAGGACCATTTAAAAATACCATTTTCCAACTTGCCCTGACCGGGGATCGAACCCGGGACCTCTGAGTAGCGTACTAGCATGGTGACCACTACGCCACGGAGGTCGTCACATAAAAGGTCTACGTTTGTACGGGAAAGTCGATTGATTCTGTCTATGGTGTAGAAGGGGACTCTTCTGTAATTCAGTTTTTTCTGACAATTTAAAAATGTTTGAACATTGATTCCTTCCATGCTGGTCTGGGAGAAAAGAAAAAACTGAGAATGTGTAATGTACCAGCTGCTGTAGTAATTGTCAACACGCTAGTCCGCCAATCTATAGGTTCTGGGTTCGATCCCCAGCCAGGGGCCTTTTTCAAATTGTCCTGGGTCTTGGGTATTTATCTATATTATGTATTTATCATAAAATATAGTTTCGTTCGGTTAGTATCCCAAAACACAAGCTTAAGCTTACTTTGGGGCTAGCTCAATCTGTGGGATTTGTCCCTATATATTTATTTATTTATATTTATGAACCAAGCCTTTACATCTGAATACTTTGATAGAGTAAACAAATCAAACATCCACAAACCATAAGGCCACGCTTAGCAAGATGTGGGCTTAAGATATTTATTCCTGCTCTAAGACCAATATTGAAGACTGTTTGACATTTAACACAAATATCAATTTTCCCCATTTCTTTCCTTCCTTGCTTCTTCTGTACTTGCGCTTTGGAGGTGGCAGTAAACTTAGTTGTAAGTAAATGATCTGACGTCAACAACTAACTATTAAGAAATCGAAAGAAAAAAGAAATGACAATTATCAAGTGATATAAATATCCAAAGATAAATAAATGATTTTTGACTTTTGACCTCAACTTATTCGAAAATGAAGTCACCAAAAAATAGGGTTAAATTTCCATGTTCGAAAAAAACATTTTGGTGTTTGCTTTCGAAATCCGCATTTAATCTGGCCCTAATTGTTAAGTTTCTTCGAAATCTCCAAAGTTCTTTATTATACCTTTATCAATGAACTGGCTTTTGCCCGCAGCTTCGCTCGCGTAGGAGTGGAATTTATCAAAATCCTTTCTTAGGGGATGCCTACGTCATAGTAGCTTAATGCATGCAAAATCTCAGCCCGATCGGTTTAAAATTGACGAAATTTCATACAAATTTTCATCCCCTATTTTATCCCCTTGGGGGTAGAATTGATCAAAATCCTTTCTTAGCGGATGCCTACGTCATAACATCTTCCTGCATGCCAAATTTCAACCCGATCCGTCCAGTGGTTTGGGCTGTGCGTTGATAGATCACTATGTCAGTCAGTCAGTCACCTTTGAGTTATATATATTTAGATTTATGGGAGTAACTACATAGTAAAAGGCTTTAAAAAAAAGAATAGTCAAAATCGTTGCAAGAAGAAGCGATGATATCGCGTTAATCATATAAGTACATATGATTAACGCGATATCATATATATACATATATATATATATATATATATATATATATATATATATATATATATATATATATATATACAAACTCCGTGGCGTAGTGGTCACCATGCTAGTCCGCCACCCAGAGAGGTAAGATGAAAAATGGCCTTTTTCAAATTGCCCTGGGTCTGGGATGTTTATTTATATAGATACGTTTTTGTTATAAAATATAGTATCGTTGAGTTAGTATCCCCTAACACAAGTCACTTACTTTGGGGCTAGCTCAATCAGTGTTATTCGTCCCTATATATTTATTATATTCAAGAAGTAGGTATGATTCATTAATTCCACAAGGTGACCACAACATTTAACAATGATGGATGCGTCTTAGAAAAGAAAGATACCCGACTTGAACATCTATCTATCGATACTTAGGTTATTATAAAGAAATATATATATATGTACATACATATCCCCATCATGTACATACATATCCCAACCGCAGAGTCGCGTGACCTGTTAATACTGAATTCCTTTCTCTGATTCAGTCGCCGTTTTTTTATTTTGCAATATCGCACTTTCGCATGGCAACAGTCGTGGGGACAGCTTTAAGGCTGTTTTAAAAGTACCTACTAACTTTTAAGGTGGTTCTTAACCCCGAAAAAATGGAGGGGTATTATAAGTTTGATGTTATTACTGTTTTTCTGTGGCAGACACGCGAAAAACGGCTACTTTTGGCTAATGTGCGTAGAAAAGCTTCACTTTCTTACTTTAAACTGAAAACAGTAGTTCATAAAATAGTTTGAAGGGTTAGTTAAAGCTTGGTCTCTTGGCGTTTCCTTTCAAATAATAAATCTAAAATGGGGGCAGCACTGGACCCCGAAAAATTCATGTATCCCCTTAAGAGTCCCCTTACCCTGGACAGAAACAGACTTTCCCATACAAACGTAGTCTACGTTTCATTTTGAAACGACATGTCGGATATGGGATAAATTAGGTAATTTTAAAGAATGTGCAATTATCTATGGTTATAATTGGTTTTCGACAGTAAAATTATGAACTTTAAAGAGAATACACTGTATTATATCATATTTGACCATCAGTATGGAAAACTTCTACACCCTTATATTTTCTTTCCAGTTCATAATTTTACTGTAGGAAACCAATTATAACCCTAGATGATTGCAATTTCTTTAAAATTACAAATTTTTACCGGAATCTGACATATCGTTTCAAAATTATACGTAGACTACGTTTGTATGGAAAAGTGTAGGGTAAGGGGATCCTTAAGGCCTTAATAAGAGTGAGCAGTATACCCACGAGGTGATAACCTTATCAAACACTGACTATACAAATACGCATTAGGGCTTAGGACCTTATCTTTCCTGGTTTGATGATCCCGTGTCGTTTTTGAGATGTAAAGTTATAATAGTACTTTATGCAACAGTTGTATAAAAAAGGTAAAAAAGCGAGGGCCGCAGGTTACGATGCGAACTTAAGCGAGTACCGTAAGATGACGTCATCGAGCAGTTTTTGACGTACTTATACAACGTTGCATACAATACTGTTTCTATGACTATATTCACAAAATAAAATACAAAAATAAATAAAGAAAAATATAAAACAGTTTAACATAATATATTTGATATCAATGGTAAACCTTTTTATAGACGTCTTCCTAGTAACTATGTTAAAAAACGTTTTTCTTATGTTGGCAGTATGGTAGATCTAAAGAAAAAATTCCAGGTCTATGGCTAGGCGTATCTTTTTAGCGAAATTACTACACATGTGCTGTTATTGGGAGTAGACTATAGAATTTCCTAAACTCATAAATTTTATCAATGTTCTTATATTACTGTTCGTGCTTATTTAAAAGACAGATAACAATACAGGAGTAGAAAAAGATATGATCTACTTGGATCATTGGTTGTTCAAAATATTAAAATTATCGGATCCGGCAACTGGAACCGCGGTCTGAAATTTCGGTCCCAGTTGCCGGTAACCTCCACTGTGTTGAAGCGAGGGTATACCTTGGATGTCCAGTTTCGCTAGGTTCATTTTTTACCACAAGAATTATCCAATAATTCCCATGACTTTAATCTCTAATTTTGCTGCCTCATGAATGGAGATTTCCGATGATAGAAAATATCTTATTAACGTCAGAATTAGATAGCAGGATATGATGAAAGAAATAGTTAGTATCAAATGGTCGCAAACCACAGATATAGAAAGGGAACCAGACTTAATAATTATTGTATAATGCCGCGTAGCATGAATTTACACATACGGTACATACGTTTTGTTGTTTTTATTTAATTAAATATTTGGAACAAAAATAGTATAGTAGTATTTACTATACTTATGAATGAGAAAGACTGCTTAGTATGCAAACACCCGCAATAACTGTTTATTTATATATTATACAGGCATTTAAAAAATAAGCTGTCCTAGGACATCCTCCGTCTTATTATAAAACCCAGACTAACTTTGTTACTAGGTTTAAACCATTATCCGACTAAATTAAGTTGACATCTAGTAATATCACATTGTCTTACCTGTCAATGTCAACTTCGTTTTGGGCGGATAATGGTTTAAACCTAGTAACAAAGTTAGTCTGGGTTTTATAATAAGACGGCCTAGGTTTAAAGACAGTGGCATTGAAAAAAGCCTTCATTAATAAATCATTTCTTGATCAGGATTAGTGCTTTCCACTTAAACCGTTATATACATTATCATTAATCAGTATTCTTTTCTCAGGCTTCACTGCTCACTTATCTATTGCAGCATTGTGTTATAGTACATAATATGTTGTGTTTACGCATTAAGGGCCTACCTGAATTTTTTGGGGTCCAGTGCTGCCCCCATTTAAAATTAATCATTTGAAAAGAAACGGAGATATCAATTGCGAAAAACGGCCACTTTTGGCGTATGTGCGTAGAAAAGCTTCACGTTCTCACTTTAAAATGTAAACAGTAGTTCATAAAATAGTTTGAATGGTTATCTAGGGTCTGATCAAGACCAAATTTTAAATGATACCTCCGTTTCTTTTCAAATGATTTATTTCAAATAGGGGCAGCACTGGAACCCGAAAAATTCAGGTAGCCCCTTAATAAGTTTTTAGACTGTCGTTAACATGTCGGTTCCTTTCTGTTTATGTATGTAACTGTTATAAATGGAGATTTATAAATTACTTCATGATTTTTAAATTGTAATGCTATACTATTGTTGTTGACGATAATCTTCCAAATTAATAAAATAAAAAAAATAGTATTTTATGCAACAGTTGTATAAGGAGAGTTAAAAAATGCGAGTGAGTGAGTGAGCGAGTGACGCAGGTTACGATGCGAGCCTTGGCGAGCATCGTAAATTGACGCCATCGAACATTTTTTGACTACTTATACAACGTTGCTTACAATACTTTTTCTACGACTATATTTACTAAAATAAATACAAAAATAAACAAAGAAATGTATGAAATACTACCATATGTTTGCCAGATACTAGTTATCTATGGAAGACTTAATTTTTTTTATTGACGACTTCCTAGTGACCTGAAGTGCCATTTTTTGAAACATGGAGTCACTTAAACGAATGTTTTTTCATACAATAAACCGTTTGTTCAGTGACTCCACATTTGAAAAATGGCACCATATGTTAAAATAACGATTTTATTATGGTAGATCTAAAGAAAAAAAATTATAGGTCTATGGCTAGGAGTTTCGGCGATCGTTTTGGCGTAATAACGACACATGTGCTATTATATTAGGAATAGACTAAAGACTTTTCTGAAATCATATAATCTGTTTGGTGTTTGGGACTATTTAAAAGACAGATAACAGTACAGGAGTAGAAAAAATATATAAAATAAGCTACGTGTAAAAGAAATGCCACGCGTTTTAAATATGTAATGTTTGGTTTGTTTTCTCTGTGTCGCAAACGCATAAAGCATATGAAATACTTTATTTTGAAACATGAAAGCTAACAAAGTTACACCTTCGAACATGTATCAATTACAATTTTCAATTATAACGGATATGTGCCAAGACCTTAGACTTTTCTTGTTAATACGTGACTCGTTCTTGCGTGTATGTGTGTCTGTGCGTAGGTCAACTAGTGGTCAACTCTCATTTGTGCACTAGATATCCAGGCTGCTTCATAAATTAGTGTTAGGTTACAAGCTACAACTAAACTCTACTAAGGTTCTTTTAGAAAGGTTCGTAGCCAATAATGCTTTTACGAAAAAATTTAAAATGGTTGTTATTCAGAACGGTGCAATTAAATATTGATTCCGAATTAAATATTTTGTTTCGTGTTTAAACTCTTTATTGCACACTAGCTGCGCCCCGCGGTGTTACCCGCGGAAATAGTTGCCTATGTGTTAATCCAAGGTGTCAGCTATCTACATACCAAATTTTATCAAAATTGGTCCGGCCGCTTCAGCGTGAAGAAGTAACACACACACACACACACACACACACACAAACTTTCGCCTTTATAATATTAGTGTGATTTAAATATAAACAAGTTACAAAACAAATGCATTAAAAATTAAAATGTACAACGACGGGTTTATATTCTATTGAGGAATTACTTCCAGCCAGCCAAGTACTTATATGAAAAAAAAAATTCATCACAATGGTACCAAAGACGAACTTAACGGCAATGCATTCTTACCAGTTAATCTTCAGGAAAAACATAAACTATTTAACTGATATTGATATATTTTACAAAAATCTAACAGAGCTAAGATCGAAGACGTAGGTAGACGGATCACGTCGTTGAAGTGGGAATGGGTGGGACACTTGGCTAAGGAGAGAAGACAGTCGATAGACCAAAGCAGTAACAGTGTGGTGGCCGACACAGGGGAACGGACCAGTAGGGAAACCACCGTCAGACGATATTGTAAGGTTGACGGGTAAGCAGTGGATGAGAATAGCACAGGACCGTATTAAATGGCGCAAAAAAAAGGGAGGCACATGCCCAGCAGTGGGCTGAAAATGATGACAAAAATCTAGCAATATTTGGGACTCCAAAATTTATGATATACAAACTATTCACGGCATGAACAATATGCGCTCTTAAAAATCTTAAAGAAAAGATGTCGCTGGTCAGATAACGTAAAAATATAACATTGTTTGGGCTTCGCAGAGGCAATGGTACGAGCCACTCTGCCTGCAGGCACGAAACCATTTACTAGAGACCGCAATTGGTGAGGTGGAGCGTTCTCTTAGTCAGCTGTGAGCCAGAGTCAGGGTACTGGTTGAATGCTATCTCTTCGGCCAGCGTAGGAACCCTCCTGGAGCGCACCACCTTTAGCTTGGTGGTAAGCCTCCGCCTTGGGGCCAGGATTAACGAACCCCATCGCTGCCGTTGTGGAGGAGACGTCGATCCTCTGGGTCACCATGGCTTGGCTTGCCGCCGCAGTGCAGGTCGTTTCTCGCGTCATACTGCCCTGAATAACGTCATCCGTCGGGCTCTTGCTAGCGCCGGTGTGCCAGCTGTCTTAGAGCCAGCTGGTATCACACGAGACGATGGCAAAAGGCCCGACGGAATGACGCTCATTCCTTGGAAGAACGGGCGGTCGCTGGTTTTGGATGCGACGTGTGTGGACACCGTCGCTCCATCACATTTGCGAGCGACTGCCCGTCGAGCGAGCTCGGCTGCAGCTGCGGCGGAAGCCATCAAGAGGCGCAAATATTCAGCTCTAGGTGAGCCTTATATATTTGCGCCTTTTGCCGTGGAGACTTTAGGGCCTTAGGATGTGGAGGCGCGTCAAATTTTTAAAGAAATCTCCACACGCCTGATCGACGTTTCTGGGCACCTAAGAGCTGGTGCGCATTTTGGCCAGAGATTAAGTCTGGCCATACAACGAGGCAATGCTGCCAGTCTCTTAGGCACCCTGCCTTGCGACCGTAGCGACCTGGGGTCTATTTTTTATATAATATAATGTTTTATTTTTAATTAAATATATTTTAATTTAGAGGTAGGTTATTTTGTTATTAGTTTAATTATTTATTTTATATTTTGTGCTGTGTATAATTTATTCTGGAATAAATAAATTATTGTTTGGGCTTAAATCTTTGCATATGTCCAGCAGTGGACTTCATGTGGCTGATATTTTGATGACGATGAAACACGCAGGAAATACAAACTTGGTACTGTGACTTTTTAACCAACCACCAAATTTTTGGAGCAATTTCAGTCCATGACACTAACCTACTTTCTATGAAAAAGTTATTAAAAATTTTCGTCCTCCCATACAAAATCCGTCTGGCTGAGTCTGTTTTGTAGGTAGGTGAATTTTTTCTTCGAAGTTTGATAATTGTTTTTATGGAAAGTAGTTTTTAGAAGGCACCTTAGTAAGCTCTAGTAATCAATCAAGACTTACATGATTGGTTACCGTATGCTCCTTTGTTTCCGACTTTATGGAGAAATCCGTAGTTGGAGAAACCAATTTGGTCGTGTATTGTTGGCAGTTAATGGCTTTTGAGTCTATGTTATTGCTTAAAGCGTTTATGTAGTACCAACTAGCTTTTATCCGCGACTTCGTCTAAGTTAATTTAGTATTTTGTAATAAATTCAACTTTTGTAAGTTAAAACGGCCTGATGTCGTCAACCCACCTAGGGTTGGTGACATCAGGCAAGTTGCTGGAAATAACTGGATTGCGATGGCCAACCACAGAGCAGGATGGCGCAGACAAAAGGAGGCTTATGCCCAGCAGTGGGTACCTGAGAGCTGTTGATGATGATGATTGTAAGGCAAAATAGGAGCCCCTATACAAAGTTCCATCCCCTTTCATTCGCGTTGACTTAAAGAAAGTCAAAATTTGAAGGGAATAAATGAAATTCTGGTGTGCGGTGTGCCCACTTCAGCGATCATATTGTGGCCTAAGTTTTTATATTCTCTATAGTTGTTAGTCATTGTGAATATTAAAAGTTCCCTGTCTCATGGATCAAATATGATTCATGACCGGACATTCTTTAACTATTGTTTTTTATTAGCATGAATAGGACTGACGACAGGCTCAGAGAAAAATGATTGTAATTAATCCGTCTTTTAGATTATTCAAAAATAATGTACTCATATTTTGCAGTTTACCAAAAAAGTAAATATTTACAAAGATACGGAGCATCAAAGTTCCGGAGTTGGGGCTTGCGACGTCACCGCTAACTAAAAATCGTACCTATAGCTAAAAGTGACGTCATGCGAAATTTCAACGCACTGTATCTTTGTCATTTTTTGTCTTTCAAAGGAAAGAAAGAAATACGTGTACACAATTTTTTTATAATCTAACCGATGGGTAATTTTTTTTTCCATTCCTCATGCCTATTAAACGGGTTACTCACGAAGAGAGTCAGCTACTGGCCGTCATGATTCGCTTTCTCCGTAAGTCTTCATCAGGGCGAATGTGTTGCGAATGGGTTAAGAACCCCATCAATCGTATGCACTTGACATGTGTTTATGTCAAATGTAGGCCACAACTAATCTAATCTGATACTAGATTGATAGTGCAATAGCTAGATGCAGCAGCTATCCATTGTGGTAGTATAAATATATATATATATAAAGATTGTTCGAAACTTTAAAAAACTATCTTCCCAAACTTCCCAACTAGCTTCCTTAAGAAGAAAGATGTGTAAAGACTTATAGGTACCATTTTCTTCGATCGCCAACCCGTTTGTCCAGTGTGGTGATTTGTCCAGCAGTGGACTTGAATAGGTTATAAAAAAGTTTTTATTTTAGTCCGATGGCATTTAAAACGCGGAGTCACGTTAAAAGATGGTTTTTTCGCGTTTGAAAAATGGCACCACAATGCATCTAATCCTGGCAATGCATTTAATTATATTGTCATCGTGCTGATCTCCAACATGAAATCTGCTGACATTGATTTCAACAAATAATTCACAGCATTTAAAAACTTGCGAAGCATGTCAGTGATTTTATAAATAATCCTTCAACCACCGCATATTTGCAAAACCATTGTTATCAACTGTTCTTTCGGCCGGATTCAGCCGATTCTATGGTTGATAGAATAAAGACTTGTATATTCTAAATCTTTGATAAAGACATACTTCTAACGGTCGAGTAAGTAGGTATTTAAATCTCTCAAGTCTCAATCAAGACTTTGTTCGAGACGAAAGAAGCATAGACAAATCCTATTTTTTTAGCCGCTGCCTGCCTCGACCGAGAAGGAATGCAGTCATTCTGGCTCGACGCACACATGCATGGGACACGTATGGATGGTGGACAGTGTGGGTGTATACCGGGCATGATGCTACCTACCATTGATGCTAAAGTCACTTATTTATCGATTGCTTTTTTGAACTA
Source organism: Acrobasis suavella (assembly GCA_943193695.1). Taxonomy (NCBI): domain Eukaryota; kingdom Metazoa; phylum Arthropoda; class Insecta; order Lepidoptera; family Pyralidae; genus Acrobasis; species Acrobasis suavella. Next base: position 2,192,691 of record OW971930.1, on the reverse strand, counting down.
CTTAAAAAAAGTTTCTGGGCATCGACAAGTGTTTTTTTGGGCAAAATATTTAATTTTACTAAAAATAGAATGTGAATTGAAGATTCTTCTTCAATGAAGAAGTAAACATTTTGGTATTCTAAAGAGCCATTCTTGTTTAATATGTAAGAATAAGAAACTTCAATAATAATAATTCGTAATAAGAAGTTTAGGCCATGTCAGTACCTCTGAATATTACGCTTTCTTTTTAGCACTTACCTAGAGAGATAAATAATAATAATCATACAGAAGACGCTTGTTAAATACATATTATAAGGGATGAGAAATTGATCTAGCTAGGTTAAATTTGCGAGAACCTCTTTTATATGCTAATTTAATTGAGCGAAGTTCATCATAATATGTTTTCCTTGCATTCAGTTAAACTATGTACATAATATGAAATCAAATGTGAAAAGAACTTGACTTACTGTATATTATATGAACTGTTATTGTTTTTATGGTAAAATATCCATCCTTAAGACTATTTTTACGACACCCGTTTATAAAGATTAATTAAATTTAAGTTTAAATCTGCATATTCGCAGTATATTAATAGGTAAATCAAAGTAAGTTCGAGACTTGTGTTATGGGATACTAACTCAACGATACTATATTTTATAAAAAATACATATATAGATAAACAACCAAGACCCAGGACAATTTGAAAAACGCCATTTTCCTATAAAATGTAAGGTAAAATTTGGTGTAGCATATTTTCACTCAAAATAAACTAGGTTTATATTAGGATATATATTACATACATTTTAAAATATTTAAAACTAGTAGTTTTTTGAAACAAGAGCAAATATAAAGGTGTATCAAAAAAGCTAATCAAGGATTTGATATCTAAAAATGAGTCCATTGCCCAAAACTCGTTTACAGTAGTTATTTTAAAGAGCAAAAAACATTTTTTTTTCAATACAGAATTAGAAGATAAATACAACAAAAAATCAAATTAACAAAGATGAGATGAGATACTATCGAGTTCGTAGTGAGTTGCGTACACATGGTAGGTGAGCCAGGTCATTGCGTGTGTGACTCGTCTGGACCCTGGACCAACAGATCTGCACTTTTTGCCCATTGCGGTTTCCGAATTAATAATTTAACAGTATCGCGAATTTTGGATAACTTCATATAATTTTTTTATTTTTGATGTTTATTATTGCATTTACATGTTGTAATACTACAAAAAAAAATTTTGTTCGTGCAATTTGTGGATTACCGGCACGTAAATCTTGCAAAACATTTTTTAAAAACCTTGGTCTATTGCCTCTGCCATCACTTTATGTTTATGAAGTATGCATGTTTGTCTATAAGCATAAATCACTGTTTAAAAACAGCTAGAGATTTATATCACCGTAATACTAGCAATCCGAATAGACTGGTTTTAGACGTTGCTCCTAAATTTGAAAAATACAGAAGTAGTTGTTTATGTATGTGTATACAAATATTCAACAAATTGCCAGAAGAACTAAAGATTTTAAATGTCAGGCTCTTAAAGAAAAAAATGTATAAATTGCTTGTTGACAAAAACTTTTATAGCCTCAGACAATTCTTGAACTACTAATATTTGCATGCTATTACTAATAGCAAAACATGTTTGTTCTTTAATATTTATTGTAAGACCTATTTTTATTTATTTATGTACACGGAAAATTTATACAGAGAATACATCAAATAAAAGTTGTACAAAGGCACTACTTATGTCAAAAGAGATCTCTTCCAGTAGGCCTGTGAGAGATGTTTATGTAAGAGAGGCATACAGGCGTGTTTATACATGAAATAAAGGAGGAAGAAAATTGAAATGACATAAAACTACACAAACTACAAATAAACATACATATATTATTACACATATACTTAAATAAAGACATATGTCTATTAAGAATGAAATAAAATACATACTTAATTTGAACATTATGAGTTACAATTAAGATGATTCCAAATAATAATGATCTTTTACTCGTCATTTAAATACCGAAATCGTTTTAGAGTCGCGTATTACCTATATTACCATGTTTTAAGCAAATAAAAATATGATTATGATTAAAACAGAAGAAGGTTAGGAACGTCTGCTAGGTATTTATTTGTAGGGTATAGTAGGTACTTATTTACAGGGTACCTCCTCAGGGTGCCTCACTCTCCTACGCAGAGAACAAGAGCATCATAATGTTACCAAGTATGAACGAACATTGTCTTGGATTAAAATGCATACCATCGTGGAAGGGACATACCCGTAATAAATTAAACCATGGGCTGTACTAGATCATGAAATTACAGTTAAAAAGCAAAAAAAAAACGACTTTCATTGTCACTACCGTTGCACTACGATGTAGAAATCAAACCACACACTACTGCTGAACTCGTTTTTTTTTTTTTTCGAACTAAGATTACGCTGTATGCTGGAAGCATTCTACAGCTCACCGGACGCGACGGAATTTAAAAGGCGGGACCAACATTTGCCAGAATGGCAAGATGTTGTCCACACCGGAAAAAGTGACAGGATTTATTGGAAATATACACCAAGTATTATGAATCAATATAAAAGAAACCATAACCAGTTTTAATTTTTTTTTAAATTTTGCACAACGCCATCTAGGGATCTTAGAAACTAACATTTGTATAGAATATATATCATAACTAAAGGTTTTATGGTTATGGGTAAAGCTGGTACTTAATGCTATTTACGTCTTTAATTTTTACGGGATGGACGGAGCCTACAACTGCCATAATTAAAAAAAGAAATAAAGGTAACAAACAAATTTGATTCCACGAATTTAGACACCCATACCAATTGCCTGTGCGGCTGCACACTTTTATATGGAATGGAAATGCCAACTCTTTTTTGCTTTTTGACTGTTATTTTAATTTCATTTGACTATAGTGATCTAGTAATTAAAGCCCGTGGTTGTATTTATTACGGTTAAGTCCCTTCTACATTGTATACAGGGTGTTTTTGAAATCATTGGCATCCTTTCTACTGGTGAAAGTACTCATGAATATGAGCAACTTTTTGTATGGGACCGACTGAATCCAACCGAAAAAAAATCAGCTGTTACATTTATACATTTTGGGATTCTAAGTATTGTAAAATAGTATGGAACAGCTGATTTTTTTTCGGTTGGATTGAGTACTTTCACCAGTAGAAAGGATGCCAGTGATTTAAAAAACACCCTGTATAGGTATATGCACGTCATCGTACCTATATGTTTTACTAAAAATATGACAAAATGTTTTCACCTCTGATTTTGTGTTGACTGGAAGAGATTCCTTAGGATAAATCCGCCTTTGTATTGTTTTCTTTTGTATTTTTGGTGTGTCTTTTTGTACAATAACGAATTAAAAATAAATAAATAAATATAGATGGACAAATTACACTGATTGAGCTAGCGCCAAAGTAAGTTCGAGACTTGTGTTATGGGATACTATATTTTATAACAAATACATAAATAGATAAACATCCAATATACCCAGGACAATTTGAAAAAGGCCATTTTCCAACTTGCCCTGACCCGGGATCGATCCCGGAACCTCTAGGTGGCGGACTAGCATGGTGACCAGTACGCCACGGAGGTCGTTAAAATTTACACACATACAAACAATATTTGCAACTTACACACGAAACAAATTCCATCTATGTATATCAAAAGATACTTACATCGGGAATTCATTTCCTATAATTTTGCTGTTGTAGATAATATAACCTTTTATAATTCCATGCGGGTCTTGGTGAAAGAATAATTGGTTAAGTGCTAGTCAGACTTGCGCACGAAGGGTTCCGTACCTATAAAAATCACGTTTGTTGTATGGGAGCCCCACATAAATATTTTTTTTTAGTTTAATTTTTTAGTATTTGTTGTTATAGCGGCAGCAGAAACACATCATCTGTGAAAACAACCATCCAGCTATCACGGATCATGAGATGTTTATGAACGGACGGACGGACGGCCAGCGGAGTCTTACAATACAATACAATAATACAAAAAACTTTATTGCACCAAAAAACATTCACATATTCGAAATACTTACAAAATAAGGATAACATGATATAATGAGGTACAAGAGGCGGCCTTATCGCCGAAGCAATCTCTTACAGGCAACCAAAAAGAAAAGGAGTGCGATCTACATAATAAGATAACAGGTGGTGCAGTTAGAATTTTATAAATTAATATAGTAATAAATACAAAAACCAGTTAAGATTGTAAATATACATAATATACAACATAATAAATAACTTAATATACATATAACTATATAAATTTACGTACCATGACACAATATAAATAAATATAATTTCATTCATCATCATCCGAGCGTATTCCCGGTTGCATCCTCAGCAACACAATATAAATAAATATAATTTCATTATATACATACAAATAAATAAATATATATCACAATGATTAGTAATTGGATCTCATTTTCTCAATCTCATTCTCCGACTGCGCGCCAGAAGGAGGGTTATGTTTTCGAGAGTATGTATCTATGTATGAATGTATAATTATTTGGCACGTTCTGCAGCCTGAACGGCTCGATAGATTTTAGCTTGAGAGGTATCGTTAGATTCGTATTTACTGCGAAAGTGACGGGTATATCAAAATTTAAAATATTAATTAAAAAAAAAAAACTCAAAAAGGCATTCGGTTTTTTTTGTAATAATTACTTTGAGTAAGGAAACTTCAAAAGCTTAGAATGTACCTGCTTGTTACAGCGCAGATAGAAAAAAAAAAGTCATCTTCATACAGAAGTGTTCGGCCGCCCGGCATTTTGTATGAAAATGGCGGTTTTTTCTTCGAGTTTCAAGCATTTGTCCCATAAGAAAGGTTGTTTATATTGACGGCCTGAGTTGCTCCTACAAGGATCGGACAGAGTTTTTTAAATAAGTAAAATTAAAACTAACTAAACTAAAACATTTATTCCAGAATAAATTATACACAGCACAATACATAAAATAAATAATTAAACTAAAAACAAAATAACCTACCTATAAATTAAAATTTATCTAATTAAAAATAAAACATTATATTATATTAAAAATAGACCCCAGGTCGCTACGGTCGCAAGGCAGGGTGCCTAAGAGACTGGCAGCATTGCCTCGTTGTATGGCCAGACTTAATCTCTGGCCAAAATGCGTCAAACGGCCAAACGTCGATCAGGCGTGTGGAGATTTCTTTAAAAATTTGACGCGCCTCCACAACCCAAGGCCCTAAAGTCTCCACGGCGAAAGGCGCAAATATATAAGGCTCACCTAGAGCTGAATATTTGCGCCTCTTGATGGCTTCCGCCGCAGCTGCAGCCGCGCCCGCTCGACGGGCAGTCGCTCGCAAATGTGATGGAGCGACGGTGTCCACACACGTCGCATCCCATACAAGCGACCGCCCGTTCTTCCAAGGAATGAGCGTCATTCCGTCGGGCCTTTTGCCATCGTCTCGTGTGATACCAGCTGGCTCTAAGACAGCTGGCACACCGGCGCTAGCAAGAGCCCGACGGATGACGTCATTCAGGGCAGTATGACGCGAGAAACGACCTGCACTGCGGCGGCAAGCCAAGCCATGGTGACCCAGAGGATCGATGTCTCCTCCACAACGGCAGCGATGGGGTTCGTTAGTCCTGGCCCTAGAAATAAATAATATATAATATCAAAAATTTTGGCCAAATCGCTGTATAGTAACGATGACACAGGCACAAACAAAGGAAGATTAGTATCTAATTTGTGATTATTTGCTTATAGTATTAGATGGTCCATGTAACACTGTCAAGGTGATCACGACTCACGGCCTAACAAACAGACAGACAAGGAAATGAGGTCTTGCTGTCATCACGGAATTATTCATAATTTGTGAATTTCGCATATAATTTGCACAATCCGAATATGACTGGCTGCATGTAAATGATATGCCGTGTGTAAATGTGCAATAGGGAATATGCATGAAAAAATATGTGTTATCTTATCAGTTTATATCTATTTATATTCAAAAAGAAATGTGGTGTCGTGGGACACCAGGTAGGAACGAAGTTCCTTCGGCTAATGTATACGACTTGTGTATACGACTGTCGCGCCTGCGCACGTCTCATTTAACGGTTTTATTTAACGAGGTCATCCTTACGGTCTTACTATCACATTTTTTTCAGTTCGGTCGCGCAGCAAAATCCCTATCTCCTCCAAGCCTGCCGTAAGGAACTTCGTTTTAAAAGTAAAGTACTAGTAGTGAAAACAGAATAAAAATTGGTTGAAAAACGAACGAGATATAACGATTTTACTAAAATATTTCTATCTCACTCGCAAAAACGCTATTTTCTATGGCAAATGTATAGATTATATGAACTTATAGACTTCACCCAGTCCCTATCGGACTTCTCTTTCTAACTGAAACTGAAAAGTATGTTCTCGTAATATAGATATTTTATAAATTCTTTCATATTTTTACTGCGGTTAATAAGGATTTTATAAAGCAAATAAAAAAAAGTGCATATTCCCTATTTGTGTGACTAGTACTTCCTCTACCTTTTTTAACCGTTAACAAAAAGAGGGAGAAGTTACCACACCACAGACAGACAGACTAGGCATTGACGTCAGTCAATGTTGACTCTGTCTGTCTGTGGAATTGTAGCTCTCGTACAAATGACCGATTTCGATGCGAATTTTTTCACGTGAAAGCAAGAATTTTTTTGTTTGTGATCTAGGATGGTTAGTAGTTAGATGGTTTCCCATTATTCGCGCTAAAAAACTGAAAACTTAAACTGATTTTCACTTATATCTTCGTTTAGGTGCATTTCAGCTAAAAAGAGTTTTGCACAATGTTGCAGATAATTAAATTTCCTATAATTTATGTTTTAAATTTTGTTAATAACCTACGGAAATTGATTTAAAAAGTGTACGGTACGCTTCCAAAATGGAGTCATAATTTTTCATACAATTAGTATGAGAAATAAGGACTCCATTTTTGAACCCTGACTGTAATGCGCTTTGTAGGTAATTAAATTCTTTAAAAATTTTATTCTGATACTTGTTTTCCTAGAATAGACCATAACTTAATAACATAGTTCTCAAGTTAAAAGTTTGAGAAATTCCCGGATTTCTGGAGACTTTACATTTTTTTTATCCGTAGTAACCATCTGTCTTAGAAACAAAATTTAAAATATAAATTATAGGAAATTTAATTCTCTACAATCTTTTCTTAAAACGCACCTAAACGAAGATATAAGCAAAAATCGGAAGAAATTGCCATTTTTTTTCCAAAAATTCAGAACTACCTGACCGTTTGTAGTGTAACCCCTTTATAGCCTCCACTCTATTCACTGGATTAACTAAACGTGATCGAAATATGAAAAATATTTTTATGCTTTCCATTAAAACTTGGAGCATTGACTTAGTATGGGAAGCAAAAAAAATTTTATTCTGTCTATTCATATTCCTTGGGGTAATTTGTTCAGTACATTTTTTTTATCATTATTTGTACTTGGTTTTTCAAAAAGTACGGTTCGAGGATTATGTAGAAAAAGCTACAACAACGCAATGCGTGTTTGGTACGTTGGCACCCCTGGCCCCTGGTGTGGTCATGATAACCCTTACCATAAGGACGTTAACCGGTATTTTAAATTTAAATACTTAAATAATAAATAAATATATAGGGACAAATTGCACTGATTGAGCTAGCTCCAAAGTAGGTTCGAGACTTGTGTTATGGGATACTAACTCAACGATACTATATTTTATAACAAATACATATATAGATAAACATCCAAAACCTAGGACAATTTGAAAAAGGCCATTTTCCAACTTTTCCTGACCGGGGATCGAACCCGGAACTTCTGGATGGCGGACTAGCATGGTGACCACTACACCACGGGAGTCGTAAAATGTAAATAAATATTTAGAAATAAAGCTTAAAAAACGACGTAGTAATATTAATAATTAGGCTGTTTTAACTAGGTACACGGTACACAATATTCATAATAAAAATTTTGGCTGTTTTCAGGAAAATTTAACATAAAATATTATTTGTTCAACATGTTCGAGAATTAAGTGCTTCATTAACATTACACCTAAACAATGAGCCTTATCGAATGAGGAATGCCTTTAGCAAAACCCACAAAAGTTTATTAACAAAATAACAATATGTTTGGTAGGTACCTACCTAGTTTTAGTTTCATATTTAGGTAGCTTATGAGTATAATATACTTATTACAACTTCATTGTTTCTTTACTAATATATGAATAACATTGCCCGATCGTATGTGGAATGAAGTGATTCGAAAGAGGACTAAATTCAGGGACGTTGTTGACACAATAAAAAGACAAAAATGGAACTGGACAGGACACATAGCAAGAATGGATTCAAGTCGGTGAATCAGAAGGGTAATGGAGTAACGACCATGAGCCAACAAGCGAGGTAGAGAGCCAGGGTAGACACCCAACAATGCGTTGGGTGGACGATATTAAGCATCACGCAGAGAGACAGATGGAAAAATATGGAGGAGGTCTATGTCCTGAAAGGATAACATAAAGGCTGCTATGGATGGGATGGTTTCTTAACTTCAACAATAATTCCACAACAATAATTCCTGCAAAGAGCGTGCATCTAATTTTTTTTATCGTCGATTCCCGTTTGTCCATTTTACACTTCCATACATGCAAATTCAGTGGTCTATTGGTCACCTAAAAGGGATTAAAATAGAACAATTTTTCAAAACTAAAAACCGATTTTTTCCCCAAATTTGACAAGTATACCCAGCCAATAGAACAAAAAAATAGCAAACTGTCCAGGCGTTTTCGAATAATCGGTGAAAACACATAAAAACAAGATCGCGGCGAATTTATAAACTTCTCGTTTTCGGAAGTCGGTTAACTCATCATCTGGTGCAAAAAATAAAACAACAGATAAATAATTGACCTGGGAGGAATTCCTCCCTGTGACAGGTAAGGAGTTAAAAAGCCCAACTTTCCACTTTGCACTTTGTACTACATTACGATATAAGCAGGCTCGGGCGTAATAGAGCCGAGTGTGTTTAAACAATATACGGACGTATGTCATACGACGTGTTTCAATAAACTGGCGAGAAAAATACCCAATAAACTGAACTTTTTGGTTTTAAATAAACTTAACCATAAAACTGTGATGCACACTGTTATTTTACAGCAGCCGGTTACAGCTACCCATGTCTCGCCTCCAACTTCATTCATCTAGTCCTCTGGTGATGTCAATAAAAATATACAATAAACTCCCGGAAGACTTGAAAGCCATTAAAAATGATAAAAAATTCTCCAAACACTTAAAAGAATTATTAATAGCTAAAACTTATTATACGATAAATGAATACTTAGAAGACCGACTTAAACACTTCGTTCAGTAAATAAATAAAATTACTAAAATATAGATAATCGCTATAAATAACAATAATAAGTAATACATACAAATTGCTACGCTTATTAACAACAAAAAACGATTATAAATCTAATTATTAATAATAAATAAATAAAGCTTAGAACTATTAACACAAAAGATAGGTACATACTATACTCGGAAAATGAAATAATTATAGGAAATACACAGGAAATATTCTACATAAAATATAGCCCCTCTCACATTGCAGCGCCCGTCAGGGTCCTTAATTGTTACACATCTTTTATTTAACACCTGTATAAATTATTATTAAGGAAGCAATAAACGAATTCAATTGAATTGAATTGAATATTTTCCCGCCGTCTTACTTTTTAAATGAGCGCGGCGCGCTGCCTACTGCCAGCACCGGTTTCCAAATTTGAAAAAGCAAATAGTGCGGTTATAGAATATAAGTTCTCTATTTGCGTTCATAACGCACGCGTGTTTTATGAGCTGCTTTATATATTTAAAAACCGGTGAAATTAGAAACACTTTACGAGGAAGGGTAAACAAAATTAAAAATTCTTTGGGATATTTTGTAAATATTTGTTACAGACGATAGAGTTAGAGAGATAAAGAGATAAAGTCACCGTAATGCGATTTTGCCAATCTTCAATACAGCGAATACTCGTCAAGAAGTTTATCATACTCAGATAACAGGTAGATATCATCAGGCAGATATTGAGAACACGGACAACAATAGACGTGACGAATTGTCACTTCGTCATTAAGTACATCAAATCCTAGTATTTGTCATGTATATTTGTACTTGTGCGTTTCTTCATTTCTTGTTTCTAATTAGTCACTGTTCCAAGATAATGTTGATATGTTTTGTGCGTTTAGATTTTTCATTGCTATCCTCAAAGCTAAAGCTGAAACTGGGATAAGGAACCCACTGCTGGGATTAAGCCTCCTTCCGTCTGCACCATCTTGTTCTATCCCTTGCCATCGCAAACCAGTTCTTCCAGCAGCCTGTCTGACATCGTCGACCCACCTAGCCGCCGGATGTCCTTTACTACGTTTCCCATTTCTAGGATACCACTCGGTGACGGCCTTACTCCACTTGCCATCATTACTTCGAGCCAGGTCTCCCGCCCAGTTCCATTTAAAGCCTTCTCATAATCGACAAAGTCTACGCACGGGGCCGTTTGTAATCAGAACTCTTCTCCATCAGCTGTTTCACAGTATGAATATCGTTGGAAAACCCGCTTCGGAAACCAGCCTGTTCTATGGGTTGACTTTCGTCTAGTACTCTATAGTAAGACGGTTGCAGAGAAAGGACTTTAGCAAAAAGTTTATGAATTTGTGAAAGAGGCTAATAGGTCGATAGTTGGTTATGATTTGCTAAAACTAAAACTGCCTATTAATTTTATTCATTTCCTTATATTTTAAACACCCAAAAAAGTGGCAGATATGTAATAAGTTTGACGCTAATGTCTGCTCGAGCGAGAGAAGCGTCTCAGTTTCGAGATTGGCCAAAAATGCTTTTGTCCGGCTATCAGTTTTTCTGTGCTTTTGTCCGGCTATCAGTTTTTCTGTAAGTCTGTCCGGCTGTTCCCGCTTTGAGCATTTCTCAACCCTTGAAATTTTGTGAGAAGGTTCGAAAAATAATAGATTTTTTTGTCGATCATTATCGGGGCGAGTTTTCACTTTTAATAAATCTTTTTAATGGTGACGGCTTTTCTTTCTCACGTCTTTGGCGATCGTGAATTGATATGTTCTCAATGAATAAATGATTAAGTAAAAATACTGTTTTGTTCTATAAAGATCCGTAATTTTCTTGCTTAATTTACTGTTAGAAACATATGGCTATGCAGGTAGACCACTGGGAAAAAATATCCCGTAGTTCACCTGGGTGGACTTCCAGGTGGACCACGCGAACTAAAGGGAAATGCCGGATAGCGCACCCCGGTCCGAAGAAGTACAGCTAAGGTCTGTCTACAATTAAGAGGCAAACTTTTGTCGGTGACATTATATGGAAAGAGACACACACTTTGGCAGAGATATGAAGTGGTTTGCCACTGCCTTCTCCTTGCTAAGGATGCAAAACAGCACTCACACACAGCCAGCACACACACTCACACAATAGAAGACAGCTTTTTCCATGCTAAGGATGCAACACACACACAACCACAGCACCGGAATCGCGTATTGATGAGGATGTGTTTAGAAGTCTGTAGGGGTGGAAAGTCAGATCAGAACCAAGCTCAAATAGTTAGATTGTGTTCAGTACGACTTCAAGAAAATTCAACATCAGGGCTTCTACTTATTTTAGGCAGAAAGCCTAAAATAGAACTATTTAGAAAAAAATTAGACCAAGCCAAGAGAAGCTACCAATACCAGCGCTTCGTAATGAACACTGCTGAGAAGAAACGCCGAAGGAAACTCATTTTCACAGTATTGGTCGCCTACTCGCCAGAAGGGCTTTGTTATATTATTATTGGGTCTTTAAATTTATAAATACTTAAAATATAATACAATGTTGGCAAATTAAAACATGTAATGCTTGCGCTTAACAAATATAAATTTTGTATTAAGAAATACTAAATAGTCAAAACAGCGACTAGCTATTACAAACTTATCTGACTATGTATTATGAACATTGACACATGGATTAAGTAAGGTTAGAGGAATTTAGATACCCATAAAAAGCTATAGACACACATGTGATAGTAAAAATATATGTACTTCCGAAACAATAATTTTTAAAATCAGTTTGTAGATTACGGTTACCTCTTCTCTGTATCAAACACAGATCTGTATGTAAACCTATGTAAAGATTTGTATCACGTATGTATCTGGAACAGATTATTAATATTTAACTTGTTTTTATTATAGAAATATTCATATTTTTCATATCTATGTGAGTGAGATCATTTTTTGTTTTGTTTTCTTTGCCATAACAGCTTAGCAATTCTGGAATGACAACTCTCTTGATTACATAACTCGTCTACTGCTGATCAATTAAGACGAAGTGGTAGCTAAAGTGGCGCCCTCATTTGAAATAAATTGTTTAAAACTAAATATGGTGATATTTAAAAATTTTATTTGTATCACTGTCTAGAAAGACCTTTAAACTATTTTATGAATAACCTTTGAAATTATTACTAATAGTCCGTCTAGTTTTAAAACGGATTTTCGCCAAAAGTGGCCACTTTTGGCAAAAACTCGTTTTAAAACTAGACGGACTACCAATATTACTTTCAAAGGTTATTCATAAAATAGTTTAAAGGTCTTTCTAGACAGTGATACAAATCAAATTTTTAATTATCACCATATTTAGTTTTAAACAATTTATTTCAAATGAGGGCGCCACTTTAGCTACCACTTCGTCTTAAATACTTAACCTTCTAAAATTAATGACCTGATTGTACCAAACATAAGTTCCTTCTTAGCTGATTCACGCATTCACGAAATTTTTAGTAATAAAAAATTAGAATTCAATGAATTCTTACTTTTTGATAAAATCAAAGTCGTACGGTATCGTATCGTTTTACAATACAATTAATGTATTTCCAGCCTTAATTTCCAGATTTCTTGACAGCTATGATTGATTTATACAGATTGGCCAATCCCACGACCTGGATTAAACACATTAGGCCAGATTACAGCGGATAATCCAATAAATACTAGGCAAATGTGATTTGTACACATAAATTGTATCAAAATTATCCCATTGACGTAGATAAAATTGTAAATACAACGTAACGCAAAGAGTTAGTATATGAAGGTTAAAAGTGGTGGAAGTACTCAATATTTATATCTTAGTAAAAAAATTTTTACGTCTGTGGATAGGAATCCCAAATTAAGTTGACATCTAGTAATATCACACTATCTCACCTGTCAATGTCAACTTGATTTTAGGCGGATAATGGTTAATACCTACCTAGTAACAAAGTTAGTCCTGTTTTTTATAATAAGACGGTATAGGTACGGAATGTGAATCTCCCTTATTGAGTGTATAGCTAACACTGGTGTAAAATTTTTAGAGGCAGCTGACGTCGCTCAACATAGATCCAAGGCCCGGACTCCACCAAAGCGGAGATGTGCCGAAGGTATCTACCAAAGCTGAGCGGAGATGTGTACTGACTAGACTGTAGCGGAGATGTGTGCCCGCGCGAAACTGAGTTGCGTGCAGTGAGCGTTGATTGCAGTTTAGTTCAATCTGACTCGAAAGCCAGACGTCTCCATGTCACTATTACTAAAACAGTATCTTCTTTTACTTGAATCAGAAAAAACAGAATCTGAAGAAGCAGAATTGATAGCTCTATACCACCGAACGCAGCCGCAGTAGCTTTTCTTTAAAAATAAATTAAATTTTAAAATACTTTACACGTACACAAGTAACGTAAATTATACTTATTGAAGTGTAAAAGTGCTTGTAAAAGTCTAATTACTGAATAAATATTTGAATCTTTGTTAGTTCGAATGGCCCTTGCAAATATAATACATCTCCGCTCTCGTCTCGTCTCCGCTTTGGTTGGTGTCCGGGCCTAAAGGTACAAGATAGCTATAGCGTACACGAAATATTATTGTGTGACCTTAAAAGGGTGGTATCTGTACCTACTACACGAATTATCAGTAAAGCAGTACGATACCATCTTCCCAAGGTAAGATAACTTACAAAATAACACAGTTTGTGTGACGATGTTCGAGCCAGGGTGATAATGGAATGTACTTACGTTTTGTATGAAAACTTGTCGCACTGTCAAATTGATCGCTATCTCTTTTGCTCTTGTGAAGGTGACAGTAGTCGCACTTGGCTGGAGTGGTCTATTTATGCTTGTATATTCTAAATCTTTGATCTTACGCAGTAAAAAATTCTAGGTCCTATGTAGCTGAATGACTGACATCTACTGACATCAGTTTCACACTAGTAAACTAGGAACACCATGTTTTGCTGCACCGAAAGCTGGTGGTTGAAAATTACCGTAAATGAGTAAATGGTATAAGTCGCGCACTCGCGCTAAGTGCCGCAACAGACGGGGCGCAAGTTGCGTCGCGTAACAGCTAGAGATGGGCAGTGGATAGTACTCAATGTACCCATTTGAGTATTTACTCACTAGATTTAATAAATAGAGTAAATAGAGCATGCTTAAGTATTGACATCGCATTTGATGTCTGTTTACTTATTTTTACGTAAAATTACGTCTATGCACACCTCCCACCAAAAAATTATAATTAGTCAAAGAAGTCTACTTTCAGTGTATGATTAGTATGGTTTTTTCATATAATTTAGCGTCGCATATAACGTTTACCTACATTTTAAGCATATTATGGCGTACGTACACACTTCCCGACCAGAATTGCAAGTGTATACTAGATTTAAGTTTCATAATTGTCATGAAAACATTAAATAACGAATATGAATATAAATATGAGTCGCAACTCATATAAATCAATCTGCTCACCAAATGGATAAATAAGGATATTTATCGGTTATTTACTCAATCTACTGAGTAAATACACGAATGGGTTGATTGAGTATTTATGCATCTCCCATCACTAGCTGTTACGCGGCGCAACTTGCGCCGCGTCTGTTACGGCCCTAACAGGCGATTGGCAGATCGCTCCGCATCCCGCTGCGTAGCGCGGGGCCGCCGTACAAAAACAACGCGCGTAGACGCGGTGTCAGTGTGTTGTCATGGTACAGATATATACAGTATTGTATCTTCATGCAAACGGTCGGAACGCAAGTCATACCTACGCGCCTCCAAGGTCAGCATACACTTGTTCCGAGTCTCGGCGTACAAACAGTCGCGGTTGGGCCGCAGTGGCGAACGGTGTGTTGTAAGCAGTGATCGTGAAATTTGGGAATACATTTATTATATATTATCTTATTCGTGGAATAATATGGCAAATCATAGACAATATTGTGCTGTTTTTGGTTGCTTAAATACACCATTAAAGTACCTAGAGATATTTTTTTAGGGTACCTCAAAACACCGAAAGGTAAGACAAAAAATAGTTTTTATATAGGTACCTACTAGCACGTAATTTGTTTCATTTTTATTATGTATTTCCTTTTTTCACAAATCAAAATACCTGAACTTAAAAATAAATTAGTGGGTAAGGTGGAAGACAGCGACACAAGTGGCCTATCTTACCTACCTACGCCCTACGCTCGCGATAAAAAAACTAGTAGCTAGGTAGTTGTTTCCTAGGCTACATAACTTACTAATATTGTGCTTAGCTACTTACATGTATTGAAGTAGAATATCATTAAAAGTTATAATGTTACCTACCTTTCTAGAAAGATTAACGTTAAGTAGGAACCTACCCATAATTTATTTTTAGTAAGATTTTGTTATGAATGTTCACTAATTGTCAGAATGCGGATTTTTTATACATTAAATATTAATAATAATAGCCTTTCGTACTTTTCAGTCGAGGCGGAAATATTTCTCTGTCGCAAATTTATAAGTATGCATGTGTGTGATATTTTTATTAAATCTACTAAAAAAACAAAAAAACGTAACATGTATTTTTATTTAACGCTTCCTTTTTCATTCACATTACAATCACAAAAGTTTTGGCGAGCAGCCCTAGCGCACGCGTAGCGTAGGTATATTTTTCAAGGACAGCGCCGAGTGCGAATACTGTATGTCTATACTGTGGTGTTGTCCTCTGCGTGTTTTCTCAAGTACTTGCATACAGTCCGGCCCCGCTCTACGCATTTTTATAACATAATTTTTAAACGGCTCAACCGATTTTAGCCAAACATAGCTAAGAACCAACGCAAGAAAACTTGCTATCACGTAAAAAAAAAAAAATCGAAATTCGTTCATCACCATACCATGGAAATTTTATCAAAATCGGTTGTGAAGTTAGGGGGTGAAGTCGGTTTTTAGTTTTGAAAAATTATTTAGCATACAAGACAGCGCACTATTTTACAAAGACAGACAGACCGACAGATATTTACGTCAAACTTATAAAACCCTTCGTTTTTGTCGGGGGTTTAACAATAAGATCCTAACATCTGCTTCAACAAATTGATTGGTGTTTCAGAATGTTCGAGGTTGAATCGAAACGTAATCTTGAGGAGTTCCTTTCCTGCACGATAAGGCGTTGCAGCGATAACCTCAATTTGTTTCTCTGAGGCAATATAAACTTAACGACTACCGAGTATTACTATTTACATTAGCAATTAATTGTGTTAGAAAGTTAGAATCTTTTTGACATATTATTATTACATAAAAAACAGTAAAAAAATAAATAAAAGATTTACAAATAGAAAATTTCTTCCAACGCACCGCATTGAGGCAGCGTACTATTGAATACTGGCAACATTTCCCCGCTGAATCGCTATACTTATACGCTAAGTGAAATAGCTGCCAGCTCTATGATCACCAGTCTATGGCCCATTGTCTCTACTGCAAAAGTTTAAAATATATAACTGTCACCCAGACCCACGTATTTTCGTTTCTTGCTTGCCTCAGCTATACACGCCACTGTCGAACCCCGGGTCGAAGTTGAAGGCAAGTGTGAAGCTGCGAAAGTGTCAACACAAGTCGCATCCCTAGTAAGAATAGTCAGAATTAATAAAAAAATCTGAAAGGTGATTAAAACCCGCTTGCCGTTCCATCTTATATTTGCAATACCCAACAGGGTTCATATTGTACCTAATTATAAACAGTGGTAATATTAGTAAGACTAAGGACTGATTATAATATAAGTGCAATAAATAAATTAAATTGAAAAAGAAAAGGAAGAAAACAAAGTTAAAAACATCTTGAAAGATGACACTATTTTTAACGTATATACTTTACTAATATTAAAAAGGCGCAAGTTTGTGAGTTTAGATTTTTTAATTGTTACTTAAAGGAACATACGTACACGAACATACTATCACGCCTGTTACTCAATAAGCCACAAAACAACTGAAAGGATTGGAATGAAATTCAGCATGTAGCAGGATATTTTAATATCGAAAGAAAAGTAAAATTTTGGTCAATGTCGGAAAATATGTATTTTTTTATTTGCTTAATTAAATCCTTATTAACCACAGGAAACAAATATGTAAGAATTTATAGAATATCTTAATCTGCGACGAACATGTGATGCTTTAAAGTTTCAATTAGAAAGAGAAGTCCGATATGGACTGGTGACGTCAAAGTCTATGTCATCTATACATTTTCCTTAAAATAGCGTTTTTGCGAGTGAGATAGACATATTTACGTAAAATCGTTATATCACGTTCGTTTTTCAACCAATTTTTATTTTGTTTTCACTGTTATTACTTTACTTTTAAATATTTATGAATATACTGGTTAGATAACACATATTCTTTTTTATGCATATTCCCTATTGTATTTTTCAACATGACCACAGAATATATTTATAGAATTTGACCGTCACCTGTCATGCAAATAATAAACGACTTTTTAACTCTTTAACCCGCGACAAAAAAGAAGGAGTATTATAAGTTTGACGCTAAAGTCTGTCTGTCTGTAAGTGTCATCGTGGCTCTCGAACGTATGTACCGATTTCAATGGGTTTTAATACGTGAAAGCAAGTTTCCTTGCGGTGTTCTTAACTATGTTTGATGGAAATCCATTTAGCGGTTCTAAAGAACCCTACACTGCGCGTGGTCCAACACGCACTTAACCGGTTTTATTTATTTTTTAATTTTCCTGGCAAATGAACTTGATAATAAACCATCATGGCTACCCCGTATGTACCGATTTCGATGGGGTTAATTATGTGAAAGCAAGTTTCCTTGCCGTGTTCTTAACTATGTTTGATGGAAATCTATTAAGCGGTTCAAAAGAATCCTACACTTCGCGTGGTCCAACACGCACTTGACCGGTTTTATTTACTTTTTAATTTTCCCGGCAAATGAACTTGTTAATGAACCATCATGGCTACCTTGTTAGGTGAGAAAAGAGCTGGTTATTTATTACAATAACGTTATTTAGAAGCTAGTAAAAAAAATCACGAATTCGCGAATAACACTTTTCATTAAAATTCGATATCAACGGACATTCACTGGAACTAATAGACCACAATTAATGATTACAAAAAACCCGACTGCCCTTTTTGAAGTGAAAACTTCTTTAGCGGCGTTGTACGCTGTTTTTTTAATGGGTAAAAAATGTTAAATTCGCGTCAGGCATCAGGACACGTGACCCTGATCGAAAATCCGTAAGACGGATGGAGAGTAGACAGCGGCGTAGGAGAGGAAGTATCCCTCTCTCTTTCTACGGCGCGCCGAATATAAATTGTCATGTTTGTGTACGATAGCGCAATAATAAATATTGTATTCTACCACATAAATGTTAGTTCTTTTATACTGATAATTAAAGCAATTCTTGCAAAATTATTCCCTAACCATTTCAAAATATCAAAAATGCACAACGTTTATATTCAAGTTTTCACTTCTGCCGCCACTCCCGGAGTGCAACCCGTCGTTTTTTTGTATTTTTTACTATTTTGATATACCCAGTGTAATCCTCTCACAGTAAATACGAATCTAACGACGCCTCTCAAGTTAAAATATATCGAGCCGTTCAGGCTGTAGAGCGGCCCAAACATTTGAATTTGGCGCCAAAAAACCCGCCATATTGTTTTTTTTTATTTTGGCTTAAATCCATCGAGCCGTGTAGGCTGCAGAGCGTGCCAAACAATTATACATACATACTCTCGAAAAACTTAATACTCCTGTCGCAGTCGGGTAAAAAGGCATGAATCAGCAACAGTCCTTAAAATCATTTCCGTAATTTAAACAACCTTTCTGCAAGGTTTACATGTCCATTTGTTGTCTAGCTGTCAATTATATAGAAACCCATGAAAGGTTGCCCAAGGCAAAATCTCATGCTAAGACAAAACATAAGTATCACTAATCACCACCAATCCTTTTTTAAGTCCATTGTATTTTTTTTTATTTAAACACTGCAAAGACAACTTCTAAACACTGTAAAAAAGACGATAAATAAGTTATGACGAAAAAATAATTTTTGTTTTTTCTTTTACTGTGACGCCAAAGTAATTATTAAGACAAATAAAAAAAAAACCAAACTCGATGGTGTTGCGTGGTTTTATCATTGGGTTCCATGGACCACCGTCCGTCTCCAAGGTAAAAAAAATTGTAGGTCTATGCCAAGATCGGACTCTAGACATCGTCTACAATAAAGTGCTCGTCAAGGTAAGTAATCAAACGACTCGTTCTCAATGAGGTTGTTGGAATATCCGTTCGGTAAGGGATAAATTAAAATACTATTTCTCCGGTGAAGTATGAAATTATAATTATTTTGAAATATATACGTCTGACACCTAACACAATCAGGCGAGAGAAGAGATGACATAAGTGGGGGTTGCCAACAGCAACTTGGTTGCTTTAGTATTGCCAGCCATAGCAAACGTAAAAATTATTTTTTGCAAATAAAATAATATAAATCAACAGAGGTTGTTTTAGAACTGAGTTCCGTCGAATATCTCCCGGCTTCATCATGACAACAGCTCATTGACTCCATAATATTGTATTGTCATCCGACTAACACAAGTATGCAAATTGCAGCTCAATGGGTTGAGGATAACTGGCTGAAAATTGAGTTGAGAAAATTACATATCTACAAGATACATTTGTAAGTTAAATAAAAGCTTGTTAAATGATCATACTCGAGTCAAATCCGTAGTTTCAATTTAAATACTTAAATACCTGAATTTTCCGGGGGCCAAGTGCTGCCCCCATTTGAAATAAAATAAAAAAATAATAAATAAATATATAGGGACAAATTACACTGATTGAGTTAGCCTCAAAGTAAGTTCGAGACTTGTGTTAAGGGATACTAACTCAACGATTCTATATTTTATAACATATAAATATATAGATAAACATCCAAGACCCAGGACAATTTGAAAAAGACCATTTTCTAACTTGCCCTGACCGGAGATCGAACCCGGGACCTCTGGGTGGCGGACTAGCATGGTGACCACTACGCCACGGAGGTCGGAATACGGAATAAATCATTTGATAGGAAACGGAGACATCATTTAAAATTTTGTCTTGACCAGGCACTAGATAACAGGGACAGGACTACCGATATTTTGTTATCGATATATCGTTACCCGATATCGGTATTTTATTGATGATTTAATCGTTATTTGTATCGATATATCAATATATCGATACAAATTTCGATATATCGATACTAAGATTTTATACAAAATATCTATATAATACCAGTAGGTATTATATAGATATTTTGTATAAAATACTTGTATTATATCGATATTTATATACCGATATCAGGTATCGATATATCTCCGTATTCCAGTGGTCAAGGCGTTCGCCTTGTGACCCGGAGGTCATGGGTTCGATTCCCACTGGGAAACATACTTTGTAAAAAGTTGTTTCCAGTCTGGATAGGATATTGCAGGCTTGAATCACCTGATTATCCGAAAAGAAAGATGATTCCGTGTTTCGGAAGGCACGTTAAACTGTGGGTCCCGAACGCCACCTAGCGTTTGATCATCTAACTATCCAAGGATTGGTTCCTGGTTTGCCCTTTGGGTTGTGGAGGTCAGACGGCAGTCGCTCTGTGTAAAAACCAGTAACCTCGTCAAATTTCCTTGGTTAGGTAGTGGACCCCGGGCTCTGAAGCGTTACTGCTGAGGATGCAACCGGGAATACGCTCGGATGATGATGATCAGGTATCGATATATCGATAAAAAATATTAGTACTCCTGTCCCTGCTAGATAACCCTTCAAACTATTTTATGAACTCCTGTTTACAGTTCAAGGTGAGAACGTAAATCTTTTACGCACATACGCCAATTATCAAATGATTTATTTCAAATGGCGGCAGCACTGCACCCCGGAAAATTCAGGTATCTCCTTAAATTAGATAATTTGTTTCACTGCAAAAGAAACATTTTTTGTGGAATTTGCATAAAATACAGTCAGAATTGAACTGTAGGACGGTGACGTTAAAGTTTCTTAGAGTCAAATAGGTTTTTCTGTCATAATAAATCTAAAATCTCGTTCAAAATGGAGTGATCAATGTCGAGTGATATTATTTTGTGACTTTTTATCATATTATCAGTACAAAAGAATTTAATTTTAAACCAGTTGGCATTCCTAATGAACATTTGCCTATTCAATTGTAGCCCGAAGCATTTAAAATAAAAAGCCACTATATTTCATTCTCAAAAAAGACAACCAATTGCCGTTACACCTTGCCTGGCTATGTTAATCATTGTTCTGCTAAATGAGGTGTTTATCTTCAAGTTATCTTATCCATCTGATAGTAACTGACATACTCTACAGCTGTCCGAAGTGCGGTTCGCACGTCGGTACGAAAATTCACAAAACTACTTATCGTATGTTGATTTTTAATTTTGTGCA
The DNA here is from genome assembly GCA_943193695.1 of Acrobasis suavella. Lineage (NCBI taxonomy): Eukaryota > Metazoa > Arthropoda > Insecta > Lepidoptera > Pyralidae > Acrobasis > Acrobasis suavella. Next base: position 2,170,944 of record OW971930.1, on the reverse strand, counting down.
GTGTTTAGTGATAAGTGATCGGTAAGTTGCATATTTATCACAGTTTTAGGGAAATTTAGGTAATATTTTTAATTAAAAAGTGATTGTTTAACAGAAAATGTGCTTTGTGTCATAGTATGTTGATAAGATTCAAAGATTCAAATGTTTATTCAGTAATTAGACCTTTACACGTCAATAAGTATAATTTATGTTACGTGTAAAGTATTTTAAAATTTAATTTATTTTTTAAGAAAAGCTACCGATACCAGCGCTTCGTAACGACCACTGCTGAGAAGAAACGCCTAAAGAAACTCATTTTTACAGTATTGGTCGCCTACTCGCCAGAAGGGCTTTGTCATATTATTATAATTGTCTTTTAATTAATAAATACTTATAATATAATACAATGTTGACACATTATAACATGTAATGCTTGCGAACAAGACACAAAATTAGCATATATTTATCCCCTTTAACCCCCGACGCAAAAAGAGGGGTGTTAAGAGTTTGACGTATCTGTGTGAAACGAATGGATTGATTATGATGCAATTTACTTGTTTGAAAGCTTATGCGATCAGATGGTTCTTAGCTACAGTTGGGTCGGTGGTTTCTTTAAACTTTTTGGAACGAAATGTCTTTTCGGACGGTGCGGACTTGGCGGATAGGGGCTAGGCAAAGAAAAGTGTAATCTTTTTCCTTCACGATTTTTTTTCAAACTTCTCTATAACGTATTTTTTAAATTTTATTTCTTGCTGTACAATTTTGATCGATCCATATTTTCTTACACCTTGCAAGTATTTACGACTTGACTTTCTCCACACCATAGGGGATTCATCTCAACCCTGAAGGTTAGTTGTCAACGGGTAGGTTCTAAATAATAGAGTCATCTATACTAACCAGGCATTGTAAAGACCTATATGAAAACCTATGGGGTCATAGAACCTTAATTTAGGCCCATTTAGACGAAGCAACTAGCTGCGCCCCGTGGTGTTACCCACGGAAAAAGGAGCTTATGCGTTAATCCAGGGTGTCAGCTTCCTGCATTCAAAATAAATGATTTTTTTGCAATAACGAAATATGAGTTTTTTTATATAAAATAAAACATAAACAGTGACGTCAATTGCTTATTGTCATTTGAGGGTTTGAATGATTGAATTAGGACTGCTGAAACAATGGATTCATTGTTTTTTTTTAATAACAAGTTACGCAAATAGTGGTTATGAAAGCAAGAAAACGCTTTTTTACTAATGTCAATTATACGTTTTGAGCGACCCAGCTGACAATAGATTAACTATGATTTTTTTGAAAATATTATCGTAAAATGTTCATGTATTTTAACTTTCAACACTAGGTAACCAATATAGTTATATTAATCGTGGTAAGTAATCTGACGAGTATTCCGATAACTCTTCAGTTTTCCGAAAAGGCAACACAGTTGTCCTGAAAAGTACTTATATATATTTGTACATCATTCATTATAAACACTTGAGTACAACAATGAAAAAGACAGGGTTATCTTTATGTTCAAATATGTGCAATCTGGTACTAAGTATACCTAACTTTACTTACATTATTAAACTCAAGTGCATTCTAAACATAAAAGCGAGCCACAGAAACAAAAGAATTCCTTTGTTTGGACTCAAGTTTAGGCCAAGACTCCATTGAAGGTAAGCGAGGACGTATCGACTGATTGATCTCTTCGTCGACTTTGACATTCTTGCCAAATGAACATCAGGAATTTATTTAGGAATAAAGGATCATCAGGAATAAAGGATTTTATTGGAAGTTTATTAGTATGAGTGCTTTACATTAGAAATATTTAGCTTGACGCGAGTCTTATAGAAAACTAGCTTTTGCCCGCGGCTTCGCTCGCGTAGGGATGTAATTTATCAAAATCCTTTCTTAGGGGATGCCTTCGTCATAGTAGCTTTATGCATGCAAAGTCTCAGCCCGATCGGTTTAAAATTGACAAAGTTTCATGCAAACTTACATTCCCTATTTTATCCCCTTGGGGGTAGAATTGATCAAAATCCTTTCTTAGCGGATGCTTACGTCATAACATCTACCTGTATGCCAAATTTCAGCCCGATCCGTCCAGTGGTTTGGGCTGTGCGTTGATAGATCACTATGTCAGTCAGTCAGTCACCTTTGAATTATATATATTTAGATTAGATGACTATAGATCTAATAATTTTCAGATGCAGTTCCTATAAATCCTGTAAACGAAACGAAAATAACCAAAGATGTTGATGACAACACTCTCCCAGTTGACGCCTCGCATGAGGTTCAACTACAGCAAACCAAACATAGAAAACACAGTCTTCAAGCTCCACTACAGGTTTACAGTAACCATTCTCCTGGCCTTCGTCATCTTGGTCTGTGGTAGAGAGTATTTTGGAGAACACATCAGATGTATTTCGGACCAGGGCGTTCCTAATCATGTCATCCAAACGTATTGTTTCTTCATGGCAACATTTACTATTGTAAGTATCCTGTAATAGTAATACCAACCTTATGCGGAAATGGTAGTAAGTGGACACGTTTTCGTGATCTGACAAAGATTCAAAGATTCAAATGTTTATTCAGTAATAAGATCTTTATAGGCACTTTTACACGTCAATGAGTATAATTTATGTCATGTGTAAAGTATATTCAAATTTAATTTGTTTTTAAGAAACGCTACCGATACCAGCGCTTCGTAACGACCACTGCTGAGAAGAAACGCCGACAGAAATTCATTTTCACAGTATTGGTCGCCTACTCGCCAGAAGGGCTTTGTCATATTATCGTAATTATTGTCCTTTAATTAATAAATACTTATAATACAATACAATGTTGACACATATAACATGTAATGCTTGCGAACAAGTAAACAAACATATATTGCGGTAAAAAAAAAAAAATATTAAGTAGTCAAAAAAGCGAAGCCGAGCTGACCAGTCCCTCCCGGCAGCACCCGTTCACGAGTTGACGCACGGATCAGCCATCGTTAAACTCAACCATATTAGAGGGAATCCAACGACCCGACCAGTGACCCCACCACCGGATTGGACATTTTAGTGAGCATGAAAAACCCAAACTCGCAGACGTTGTCAAGAGGATACTAACAGTAGTTGCTGGAGAATAGATATTTATTACTATAAATAATGTCTCGTTCTCATTTACTTCTATTATATCTACTTATATTTGCAAATTGGGGGATCTACGCGTAGAACCGGCAAGATAGTAACGATATGAACAGAGAAAATACTGACTCCATATTTCTTTCAGGTGCGGCATTACAACGAGAGTCTACTTCAACATGGGTTCCTACCTCATCCAGGAGTGGGCCCTATCCTGGAAACGGACGAGACACTCCACCATAAGTACTACCAGTGGGTCCCGTTCGTGCTTTTCATCCAGTCCATATGCTTCTATCTTCCGCACTACATCTGGAAGAAGAAGGAAGGTTTGTCATACATTTACTCATTAAAATAGATACTTTTGAAACAATTTTTCTATACGAACATATTACAATGATGCGTCCAAAATGACGTTTATTGGCGCAGGTACCAATAATGCGCCATTTTGGTTCAACCTACGTGCCGGGAATTTGTACAAAATAGCTTTGAAGTCTTGTAAGCTTTGAAGATTGTATATCTGACATATTCTTGACGTTTTTTATTCTCCAACGACTATATACATGTCAAAGGTCTCCCAAAAATGCCTACGACCGTGTTAAATGGAGAAAAAGCTGAATATCTTCCTATGGTAGCTATGATGATGTCGTTTTTCGACCGGCTGACTGTATGACGTCAAACCTCCTTGGGGTGTTTCCAAACTGTGCCGAAAGAGGCAAATAAAGTACTCTTTCGGCATGCATACGAATAGAGGGAGAGGTGCGCCATTTGAGTAGAACCTAAAAATTAAATTGCATTTTTTTTATTAATATATTGTTTCTTTGGGTCCAGGCGGCAGAATAAAGGCTTTGGTGGATGGCCTCCAGTATGCGAGCCTCGCACTGCACAACGAGGATATGTCTTTCAACAACAAGACTGTGCCTTCCAAGGCCACTTTAGGGAAGAAGATTGACCTGATCAGGAGAGACATTATTCTCAGGTAAGTTAGAATGGCCTTCGGTCTAGAAAAGGACCACTCCATCTCCTCCTGTGGATGTTGTAATAGTAACTAAAGGACTAACCACAAACACGGCGGCCGCTTGTATACGTTCTCGCACAAATGCACTCCTAAAGAGGGTTGACATCAGGCAGGGACCGGTTGTTAAACTATAGCTAAATCGTTTAAACTGATCTTGATTTTGCATGATCATCTACATCCTTGGATAACCATTGAAATACATATTATATTTGGAGAAGAAAAAGCGGGAAAGCACACGGTCTTCTAAGCAGCACAGCTGAGGATGCCGAGAACGCACGAAGAAAGAACCAAAGTCTTTATACAAAATAGATGGAGAACCTTATAAATATATTTTTTAGGTTGCGCATATCTCGCACCTGGTCAACGTGGCTGGTCGCGATGGAGGTCACCAATCTGCTGCACGTGATGTTCCAGATCTGGCTCATCAACATCTTCCTCAACGGCAACTTCATTGGCCTCGGCAGCAGGGTGATCAACTTTAGGAACTGGGAGGGCATCGCTGATCCTCTTGAGACTGTGTTTCCTAAGGTTTGATAGCTTTCATCATCATGATAGTCATTTAATCCACTGAAAGTCTACTGCTGAATACATTTGGTCCCGGATTTCCGAAATGATGGATTATTAGATGGACCCTAGCAGGTGGGTGTCTTATGTATGATGCGCTTGCCATTTGCTTTCTACCCAGTAACTAAGTATGTGGTAACCATTAGAGACCCTTCCTTTCCCAGCAGACCATATCTAAGATTAGAATCTTAGATATGGTCTGCTGCTATGTAATTATATTATTTCTATCTGTGCAGGTAACAAAATGTTTGTTTCACAAGTTCGGTCCCAGTGGCACGATACAGCAGCACGACGCTCTGTGTGTGATGGCTCTGAACATCATCCACGAGAAGATCTACACCATCCTTTGGTTCTGGTTGCTGTTCTTATTCATCGTTTCCTTGTTGGGTAAGTTAAGTTTGAGGTTATGTGTTGCCAAAGGGGCTAAGCACCGAGCTTCTCAGCAAAATCCCGGTGACGCGCGCGCTGCGCAACCTTAACCGGATTGCGAAAAAGGATATTATATGTATGTTTTCCTGTTTTCTGTGCGCATTCATTAGAAAAGCTTTATATGTAATGTGTTTTGTAATTGATTGCTTCTCTATCGTATTGGTTCACACTGTAGTAATAGATTAAGTATGTGGAAATTAAAAATAAAAGTCTAAGTAGATTTTCGCCAAATTTTATGAATTCTTGGCACTTTTTTTATTTATTCATATAGAACCACAAACAGGTTTACAATACTCGTACAATGCTTCATATGAACGAATAGACTGAACAAAATTCTAATTGTAGACCCAACGACGTTGGCCACATACATTATATCATGTATATCTTAAGAGTGAAAAGCTAATCCATACTACAAAAATCAAAAATCAAAAACCTTGGTGCATAAAGAGCTGACAGTGCTGTACAAGAAAAATGTCTAGCTTATACCTACATAATTGTTACATACAAAAGCCTTTGATGTAGTAATGGTGTCTAACAAAGAATCTAATGCATGTTTAGAGGTTTCATTACTCTTAAATTACTTTGTATCATGGATATAGTAGATACTCCAACGAATAAAATTCCACCCTGTATGACTTGTTAAGTATGAGTGCATGAATTTACTATTGCAGCTGTCATCTGGCGTATTGTATCGTTCTTCGTGTACCGGCGCTCGCTGAAGTTCAACGACCTGGTGTTCAAGCAGGTCAGCAACAGCAAGTTCGACCCCCACAACGTGATCCGAGTTGTCAACGGCTGCGAGTTCGCTGACTGGCTGTTCCTGTACTACTTGGCGAAGAACATGCAGGGGCCGCTGTTTGAGTGAGTTTTCTTTCATTTTTTTTTTATTTAAGACTTTTTTACCACTAATAAATGATTTAAAAAGCGGACTTAATGCTAATAGCATTCTCTACCAGTCAACCTTTCTTCTCATTTATATAAACATAGGTTTCTTCCACGCTGGTCTGGAATAAAAGACAAACTTGCTTGTATAGCTATACCAGCTGCTTCTGTTCTTTTTTAACTGACTTCAAAAATGGGAGATCATCAATTCGTCAGAATCTCTTGTTTTTTTTTTATGTATGTTCACCGATTAATCGAAATCGTCTAACCCAATTTGATAGATTTTTAAAAGGGCATACTTGTCAGACTCAGGTGGTCCCATAGAAATTTTATCAAAATTGGTTGTGTAGTTCGGTGGTGAAGTCTGTTTTAGCTTTGAATATTTTTTTAATTGTCTTAATTTTTCTGAAAATTAAATACCTCGTTTCTTTCCTTGATTCTTCTTCTCTGATCTAACTCAATGTCAGACAAACTCAAGATTTTCTTCGAATCGGCAGCATTTAATGTCCGAGTTTGTATTTTTGTTTGTGTTGGATCTAAGAACAGCACGCAATTTAGGGCACGAAATGTTTATAATTGGCATTATATGAAGATTTTCGGACGACAGTCGTGTTAGGTATTTTTCGGGGTAAAGCCCCAGATGTTGTATACATTAGGAAGATAGATTCCTTAAGGTTTTTTCTACAATCAGTTTATTTATTTCACAGGGAGCTCTTCAGAACTTTAGCAGAAGAGTTGGAGAAACGTGAGCTGCCGATAGAACAGGAAGGATACGAGGAGAAAGGTGTCGAGCCTATCCTTCTCTCGAAAACGGAGTACGATGACGAAACTCTACCCCTGAAGAGCAAATCTTCATAATGAATACTTTAGGAAGAAACTGTAAAAATATTATTAAAAGTACTCAAATTAACGTGATATTTAAAACTATTATAAGGTGGGTGTACCATGGAAGGCCACTCTAACAAATAAACCGTTATTATTCGTTTATTTATTGGATAAATTAAACTAACAAATATTTAAGTAATAGTTTGTTTTATTACGTAACATATAAACCACTTCTTTTTATTGTAGATTTAATCAATATTGATTAAACACGTTTCATTGAACTCTTCCAAATGACCTTGCTAGGAACAAGGCTCCTTAGAAGGCCATTGTAATGAATCAGTCATTTAACACTAAAAGTTACTAAATAGCGATTAGATCTGCAATTTAAAAAAGTGTTTTATATGTTACGCAATAAAACAAAGTATTACTTAAATATTTGTTAGTTTCATTTATCCAGTAAATAAACGAATAATAACTGTTTATTTGTTAGAGTGGCCTTCCATGGTACACCCACCTTATTTTAACGTCGTCGATTCCCGATATTGAAGAAGCGAGGGACCGTACTGCCAAAATAGTAGCGCGAGTGATTCGCCGCCGCGTCTTTGATTTCCAGTTCGATGGGTGTTTGTGTAAATAGAAGGAATTTGTCATCCCATGGCAATAACTACGAAATTTTAATAATTGGCCTTCGAAGGAGCATGGCCTTCCATGGTCCACCCACCTTACCTATAAGTCGTGGTGTTTGCTCGAGAAGGCTATTACTCTATGTTCAACAGTGGACGAAAGAAGGGCTGAAGTGAAAGTGAAGATATATCGAAGCTCTAAGGCAATAGGTAACTTCATGACTCAGCCGCTTTATCCGATCAGAATCAAGAATTACCAAAGTTTTGACGAGGACTAATAGAACTAAGTAAGATGATGAACCTCGCTCGGGGCACTTGTCGTACTCTGCCAGGCTTGTGTCCCTCCCGTTTTAGGTAACGAAAATATACCTACATTGTTACCATGCGCACGGCGAACACTTGGAAGGGGAAAATTCAGGTACATGAATCGTTTGTCCAGAGTAATAAGAATGAAATTGGCTTGCAATGGATGTCTTAGAATCTAAACGAAGAGGTGAGGAGTTCTGACGCGAGCTAAATTAAACCATAGCGCTAACCACATCAAGTAGATATTTCTTTGAATTTCTTTCTGAGTAAGAGTTGTGTACGTGAGTATTAGTACTTATTCTGTGAATCTAGCTTAGATCATTCCTGGTTGCATCCTCTATACCGCTTGGGAGAACAGGGTGCGCTTACCCGCTTTTTCTTCCTCAAATATGAATGTCGATAGTCACCCAAAAATACCGAAGTCCATGTGACGCTCTGCTTATACGTACTATGTATCTCATCCTAATCTTAACTATCCCTGATTTTCTGACTAATATTATAGATGCGAAAGTCAGATTGTATATTTGTTTGTTACCACTTTACGCTTCAACCACTGAACCTATTTAGATGAAATTGGGTATGGATATATTTTTGTACCCAGGGAAGCACATAGGATAGTTTTTGTCCAGAAATTGTCACGGAGGGTGAAGCCCACGGGCACAGTAGGAAAATAATTCATCATTTGGTTGTGACATTTCTTTGTAGGTGACAAGTTTTTTAATTACTGGCGAGGTACTAGTCGGACTCCCGTAAGAACGGTTCCGTACTACAATACCGATCTATAAAAAATTACGTTTGTTGTATGGGAGCCCCTTTAATTATTTTATTCTGTTTTTAGTATTTGTTGTTATAGCGGCAACAGAAACACATCATCTGTGAACTGTCTAGCTATCACGGTTCATGAGATACAGCCTTGTGACTTGTGACAGACGGACAGCGGAGTCTTAGTAATAGGATCAGTACCCTTTGGGAACGGAACCCTAAAAACCACGATTAAGTGTAAGTTGGCTGTGAATGGCACAAATTGGACTTTGAGTGTTTTGTGAACTTTTGTGCGATAAAGTATTATTAATATGTTATTGTAAATATAGGATAAAACTGCGAAATAGTACTTATTTGTTACTATTAATTTTATTTCTCCTTTCTTAAATACAAATACAGAAAAAAAAAAATTATTTAAAAGAACTCAAAGTATAATTATACAAATTACCTATAAATAATTTTTATTTAACGTCTAATAAAATAAACTGAAGCTACATATTGTTGGGTATTACAAGATTTTATTAGGTTCCATTATTACACTGAACAATTTTCTCCCTGGAACATTATATGAAGGCTAGTTCGTGTTGGGAAAAATACTAATAAGTATACACGGTGATTTTTCAGTGGTTTTGGAGCCGAAGGCCACTTCATAGGGATCGTTAGTAAGATCTAATTAGCCAGTCAAAATAAAAATTCTGAAACAAAATATGTTGACTAAATCTCGAAAGTAAAATCGTGAGATCAATTAGTAGTACCGCCGGCCGGATTGATTTCGAGTTCATTGGGGTCACGCGTTAGTTTAGAACGGGCGTAACTACGTGGTATCGAGCGAAAATCATTTTCGCAACTTTTTAATCTTATGTCATACACTTTGAATTACGTTTATCTAATATATAAAATTCTCGTGTCACAGTTTTCGTTGCCATACTCCTCCGAAACGGCTTTACCGATTTTTAATGAAATTTTTTGTGCTTATCCGGTATCTATGAGAATCGGCCAACATCTATTTTTCATCCCCCTAAATGTTAGGGGTAGTCAACCCCTAAATATTTATTTTTATTTTTTAGACAAAATTTTTAATTTCTATATTTTTATGATACAACATACAAAAAATCATACAATCTATTTATATGGCAAAACAACGTTAGCCGGGTCAGCTAGTGATTAGAGAAATTTATTTACTACACAATTTTTTTTTTCCAAAACCAATGAAAAGTCAGCGTGTACTTATAGAAAAAGCTCAAAATGTGCTGTTTTTATTTAATTTTGTATATTATCGAATATAATTTGTTTATAGTTTTCTTGTAAAGAAAGACTGCTTCAGATTTTTAAATAAATTGTTGTTAAAATTGCTACTGTATTTATTTTTACTTCCTCATGAATGGTATTTTGTACTAACTACGAGATTATGAAAAAATACCATTCATCCTTATCCTTCAAGAGTCAAGGGGCCATTGTAGGAGAGCAAACTGCAAGAAATTCACTAACAGACGTAAAAATGTGGCCTTTTGCCTAGGCCTAGTTTTTGAATAAAAATTTGATTCTTATAAAATACAGGAATAGGTTTGACGACAGGATAAGAAAAGTATGATTGCAATTAGTCCGTCATCCAAAAATAATGGACCCATATTTTTTAGTTTACCAAAAAAGTTAACTCGTACCTAGTGACGTCATGCGAAATATCAATGCGCTGTATCTTTGTATTTTTTTTTTTGTTTTTCAGAGGAAAGAAAAATACATGTACCATATTTTTGAATAATCTAACCGATGGGCTTAAAGTATATTTCAATTCGTCATGTCTATTGGAATTCTTTGGGGGTCGCGTATGTCCCACCCACCTGAGGCTAAAATTAATTAACTGACTTGCAAAAAGTACTTCATTTCTTGTATGTCATGTACGTTTACAGATTATTTAAAGACTCTGAACCGATTTGAAAAAATCCGTTTATTGTTTGAAAGGGCGAACTTTTCCAGTGGCCCCATAGAAATTTTATGAAAATTGTAGTTTGGGGGTGGAGTGGGTTTTTAGTTTTGAAAAATTATTTATTATTTTAGGGACAAAGTGGTAGTTTTACCAACACTGTAGGTACTTGAATTATCCATGTTATAATTAACTTAAATATAACGGGAAAATGGGCAACGTGAGTAACTTGCATACGGTGTAGATTGGATCACAATAGTACGGGATCCTGGTGTTCCTGCTGCAAGTTTTTTGTCATTAGAAATCTTTTTGTTCGCTCCAGTGTAGGCTCCGTTTTCACGAAAAAGTGCGATCCCCTTATATTTCAAAGAGTTGAGAAGATATGATTTTCAAAATAGGCTCAAAAGTCGCGTATTAAAGGTGCAAAAAGAATTTTTCGAGTAAGTTAAAATCAAAAAAGTTATGGCCGAAATAGTGAAAAAAGAAAAACATTTTTTGCCGAATTTTTGATTTTGGCGCTTGATATTTTGGATACGAAAATTGATTTCAAAAATTTGTGAAAAATTCCTCTGTACTATTTAGTCAGCTACAATTTGGGGCTAAAATAAGACGATCGGGTTAAGGGTTTGCCCAGTGGCTTAACCTTTATGAAGTCAAAAATCAGAACGACATTTTTCACATGACATTTTTAACTTACTTATTTTTCGAATTCCGTAGATTCATTTCCAATGTGCTCGATATGAGTGTGCGAGATTCTTGCCTGATGCATATCAGTTTTTTGAAGCAATAAATGATTTATTTTTATTTTATAGGTACACTTTATCATGTACACTTGAAAATTTTCAAATAAAACCTTATAAAAGTTAACATAGTATATAGGTGCTACTAATTTCTATAGAACTATCTTTCAGCAGAGACGCGAGGGGAAACGAGAAGAAAGAGGTAATTGGCGTGTACAATACAAAAATAAATAAATACTTATACCTTCAAGAAGCATTAATAAATTAATAAACATACCTACATAGACGTACGTAAAATAAACTTGTATAAATACATAAATATATACTGATATATACAATTAATGAATACATAAGATAATATTTCTAAATATGATGATCAAGATGATAAAGACAGATAGTCATCTTTTAATCGTTTCTTAAACGTGATTATGATTTTTGATTCACGAATGTTCAGTGGTAGCTGATTCCATAGCCTAACTGCTTGCGTGGGTGTAGGTAGCGGAGCTATGAATTGGGAATTGAAGGAATAATTTATGGCTGGACCGACAGGGAGCGTCGACAGGCCATGCGAAAGAGAATCTTTCACGTAGTAGGGAGGATAGGAACGACTGTACAGAACATTGAAGAGAAGGTAAAGGATTCTGGTGTTCCGGCGAAGGCGGATGGGGAGCCACTTGAGCTGCTTGCGAAAGTCGGAGACATGATCAAATTTCATCATCAAGGAAACAAGCATCAGCATACTCAAGAATTGGGAGTAATAAGGAATGACAGAGGGAGATTTTAGTTTGAAATGGTAAGAAATTTAAGAGAATATTGTAATTTACGGCTAATCTCGGAAATATGGGCAGTCCAACTTAAGGTTCTGTCCATAATAACCCCTAAGTTTTTAGCAGACTCAATGTACGCAATTGGAGAGCCATCGAGCTATAAAGGAGATAATGCATTTACGTTAACGGCTCTCTCATAATAACTACTACCAATAAGCATTTTTTATTTGTATGGCTGACGTTTCGTTTAGACCATGCAATGCAAGCTATCTATTGCTTCAATAAAATTGCACCAAAAACTTGCACCGTCTTATTATAAAACCCAGACTAACTTTGTTACTAGGTTTAAACCAAATCCGACAAAATCAAGTTGACATCTAGTAATATCACACCTGTCAATGTCCACTTCATTTTGGAATCATGGTTTAAACCTAGTAACATAGTTAGTCTGGGTTTTATAATAACACGGGCAGCGTCTAAATGGACTTTCGTCTCGGATGTTCATTTTGTATGGCCACAATTTAACGACATACAAACAAACTAACATCATCCTTTTAAATTGGTGACATCGCATATATACTGAAGTCATTAGGGAAATATTAGAGCATGGTTGGATCCCCAAAATATCTAATTTTGGGGATCCAACCAGAATAGCAAGATGATGACTAGCATGTAGTTAGATCTCCTAAAATCAAAAGCTTAGCTTTTTACTAAGCCTTCTAACACCTCAAATTTGCTTTAACTCAACCTTTTCGAAACTTCAACCTATTCAATGAACTAATATTTAAAGAAGCTAAAGTGCGTCTTCTTGGCAGAAACTTAATTTGCCTGTTAGCATTAGAATTTGATGTTGGTTGACCAGTTTATTTACCAGTTTTATTATAGTATTCTATGTTGACCAGACGGGTCTATCTATAGAAAACCTTTTCATGACTTCTAGGATAGAGCTAGCTACAATAGTATTATTTACAATTGTATGATATCTGATAACGTAACATTTGTGATCGTGTCAAATTCATGAAATAAGATGCAATGCTACAAAAGGTGTTCTTACCTAGCTACGTCCTTAGTTATTTGATTTAACAAATTCGGAATATTTGTTTGCTTAAAAGGTAGATAGTAAAGTATACTTTCTTAAAAAAATCAAAAAATTGTAGCGGGAGCGAGGTGATATGCTCGACCGCCACAAAGGGAAGATCTTCCCGCCAGGCATGTTGTTGCGCCTGGGGAACCGCGGCTCCGACAGTGTATCGTCGGGAGTTGTATAATGCAGCGAATCGGGCGAACTCTGAGACCGAGATGTAGGATACAGCTGGCGCCATCTGATATGCTTCTTGTGAACTATATTGTCGGTTGTCTCTTCATTGTAGTTCCTCGTAGTGGCCGTAGAGGTCGTCACAAAATAAATGAATGTGAAATTATGCAGTGAGATCTCAGCCTTCAGCTTACTGGTAAAGTGTGGTTACATTTAGCGATAACTCTACTTATTAAACATATTTGTTAACAACCGACCCACTATCCAGTCGTCATACAGTTAAACTTCAAATATTTATATCACACAAAGTTCACTAATACAGTGGTTGATCTACAAAATTAAATGTATATAGTCAAATTACTTTGTGTAAATAAAGACATTGGAGATATTGAAGAGGACAAAATATCTATTGAAGATTTTGGAATTTTTTAAACAAAAGAATAAATAGGAAAGAGTGATTTTTGCTTTGAAAAGACATTGATCATTTTGATGAGGAAAAAATATCAAGCAAAGATTTTGGAACTCTGATACCAAAAGAAGAAAGAAGCTAGAATAATGATAAACAAAACGTTGAAGACAGCCACTAAGGTTTTGAAGCCGCGGATCAGAACGCCAATAGAGAAGCCATGCATAGAAAACTTTGTGTTCAGACTGCACTCGAAATGTACCGTGATGCTGCTTCTGACCCTGTTCCTTCTGGTTTGCACACGGGAGTACTTCGGGGATCACATCCAGTGTGACAAAAATTATAAAAAAATAGAACCGAATTTTGTAAACAATTACTGCTTTTTCACGTCAACGTTTACTTATGTGAGTATATTTTATTTATTAACCCCGACAAAGAGTGGTGTGACCTATAAGTTTGAATTTCTATCTGTCTGTCTGTTTGTCTGTCTGTCTGCCTGTGGCTAGGCAGCGCTTGAATGGATGGACCGATTTGAATGCGTTTTTACGTGAAATCGAGTTCCTTTGCTATGGTTCTTTAGCTTCAGCAAATATACCTTTGTTTGCTGAGAATCGGTTGAGCAGTTTAAAAGTTATTGGGGGTTAACGTTTAACGAAAGTCAAGATTTTCCCTAGCAAATGATAGATTGCGCTACGGATATTCATACGGATACGGAGCTGCTATTCATCACTAGATGGCGTTTTTTAAAATCGGTGGTAGTTTTAAAGGGGCTACCTGAGGTCCAGTGCTGCCCCCATTAGAAATAAATCATTTGAAAAGAAAAGAAGATTTTATTTAAAATTTGGCTTTGATATAACCCTAGATAACCCTTCAAACTATTTTATGAACTACAGTTTATATTTTAAAGTGAGAACGTGAACACCGTTTTTCGCAATAAAATGCTATAAAAAGCTACACATTCTCACTTTAAAATATAAACAGTAGTTCATAAAACAGGTTAAAGGGTCATCTAGGGTTATATTTCAGCCAAATTTTAAATAATATCTCCGTTTCTTTTCATATGATTTATTTCAAATGGGGGCATCACTGGACCTTAGGCAGCCTCTTAATTTGTCTCGCAAATAAACTTGTTTTTAACTTTTAGAGTCTCCGCCTGAGACTTGAATTTTCAGTTTCATCACAGAATAAATACTTGTACTCGCTTACAGAAGTCTCACTCAGTAAACAAATTCAAAGAAATATATACTCAAAGTGTTTTAGCACTATGGTTTAATTTAGCTTGCTTCAGAACTAAGCACCTCCTCGTTTAGATAACTAGACATTCATTGCAAGCCAATTTCATTCTTATTACTCTGGACAAATCATTCATATAAATGAATTTACCACGCCGGAGTGGTGGCCGCGCGCAAGAATCGTTTGTTCAGAATAATAAAAATGCGTTCAACTTACCTTCAACCGATTGAACTAAAATTTTGCATATTTATGTAAGTCGGATGGCAAAACAATAGAATGGAGTCAATGAGCTGTTCTGATGATGGAGCCGGGAGATATTCGACAGAACTCAGTTATAAAACAACATAACCTCATTGAGTTAAACTCGTATGATTTGTCTTGACAAGCACTTTATGGTAGACAATGTCTAGCAGTGTTGCCAATTTAGCTCTTTTAGAGCTAAATTTAGCTCTAGATTTAATAAGTCAGCCCCCAAAAACACGGTTTTGAGATCTTTACCTCTTTTTTTTTAAATTTTAGCTCCTTCCCATTACATGTAAACAAAAAAAACCTGTATTTTTTAAATGTGTTTTTATCCTTTCCAAGAACTTTGTTCTTTTGCTCTTGCAAAATTTTTATTTGTCATGGTCAAATAGAGAAAAGTACTTAGCCAGATTAATATCGTCAAAACAAATCTAGAAATCAACTTAATAATGACACCACCAATGCAATTTTAACTGTCAGTTCTGGATTACGACGGACCAAAAAATGCTGCCACAAATATGAAGTGTCAAAACAAGTCCTGAAAAAAAAATGTTACGATGGCAATTTATGATGAGGAAAACTAGGAACCAAGTTGACACACAGCGTCGATAGTTCTGACGACGAATAATCGTATTTTTAAATATCTCTTATATTAATCTAAGAAGATAATTACCATGTTACGCTTTTCTGTATCAATAATTAAAATTTAGATTTCTTAAACTTTGTTTAATATTAGCTCCGTTTTTCCAAAAATTTTGCTTTATTTTAGCTCTTTTTCAAAGGTGATCTACCTCTTTTTAAAAACTTGAGTTGGCAACACTGATGTCTAGTCTAGGATCTGATTACGGAGACGGAAGGTCGATGGTATTCAGTAATAAAACATACACTTGACTCTAACAAAAATGTACACTATAAAACCAAATATTTCATAATCGGATCCCTAAATCGAAAAATGGAGTTTACAGGCTTATAATATTTTTGAAAGACCTATTTAGAGAGTCGAGAAAAAAAATAACTCCCGTTTTACTTGTTTGGGGTCAATCCAAAAACTTTTTTTTCAATATTTTATTTTACCATTTTTTGGTACAATTAACCGATGCCAAATTACAGCTTAGTAGTACTTATAGTCTCTGAGTAAAACCATCGCGAACGGACAGACAGACATACAGACATGGCGAAACTATAAGAATTCCTTGTTTACTGAGGTAGACAAATCAGCAGCTAAGGAATGCACGGGACTGAAGGAAGAGTACTATGTACCAAAGGGTAACGGGTGGTGGTCGAGACAGACGAGAAGCCCCTCCCCCCTTAAATTGATGTGAAGGAAGGCTCTGGTTTGAACCCCCCTCCCTTCCTCAAACACAGGGCTACGGTCATGTGGACCGTATATTCTTTTACACTTTTGTCATTTAGAAAAAATGACAGCGGTTTTCTAAAAGTTTTAACGTAAATAACAACGTCTCTAGAAGTGGCACAAAAAAAGAAGGTAAATGCCCAATTGTTTGATGTGGGCTGAAACTGGTAGATAATTATGTATTCATTTAAAAACGTTATTCCGAGTTTAATGATATGTTTTTCATTTTAGGATTATGGAGATGACCGACATTTGATAGGAGGCAATTGGTATCACCCGCATCGTGGCATAGGCCCAGTCCCAGGCCCAAGTGCCAAAGATATAGAGAGGATGAAGATAGGCCTAGGCCCAGACCCACGTGCCAAAGATACCAAGAGGATTAAGCATAAGTACTACCAATGGGTTCCTTTTGTCCTCTTCTTTCAATGTATCTGCTTCCATATGCCTCATTACATTTGGAAGAGAGAAGAAGGTAATTGCCTACGTACTTATTTAATATAAACGGAAATGTTATATTTTATTAACGTCTTGCGAGGTTTAATAAAAATACAATTAGCCTTTTTAAAAATTCAAAAATTAAAAATTTGTATTTTGTTAAATATGTGATTTTTCATTGGTTTTGGAGCTGAAGGCCACTTCATGAGGATCGTTAGAAAGATCTAATTAGCTAGTCAAAATAAAAATTCTGAAACCAAAATATGTTGACTAAAACTCGCAAGTAAAATCGTGGGATCAATGAGTAGTACCGCCGGCCGGCTAGATTTTGAGTTCATTTGGGTCGAAAGTGTTAGTGCCGCAACAGACGGGACGCAAGTTGCGTCGCGTAACAGCTAGAGATGGGTAGTGGATAATTCTCAATCTACCCATTTGAGTATTTACTCACTAGATTTAATAAATAGAGTAAATAGAGCGTGCTCATATATTGACATCGCATTTGATGTCTGTTTACTTATTTTAACATAAAATTACGCCTTTGCACACCTCCCAGCAAAAAAATGATAATTAGTCAAAGAAGCCTACTTTCAGTGTATGATTAGTATGGTATTTTCATATATTTTAGCGTCGCATTTAACGTTTATCGATATTTTAAGCATATTATGGCGTATGCACACACTTTCCGACAAGAATTGCAAGTGTATACTAGATTTAAGTTTCAAAATTGTCATGAAAACATGAAATAATTAATATGAATATAAATATAAGTCGCAACTCATATAAATCAATCTACTCACCAAATGGATAAATTAGGATATTTATCGGGTATTTACTCAATCTACTGAGTAAATATTCAAATGGGTTGATTGAGTATTTATGAAACTCCCATCACTAGCTGTTACGCGGCGCAACTGGCGCCCCGTCTGTTACGGCTCTTAAATATATGTTTTAAAATATTGAGAGTTCATTAGTTCATGCGTCAGATATGAACGGGCGTGGTCTCGATCGAAAATCATTATTGCAACTTGTTTATCTTATGACATACACAAATTTTGATTACGTATATGGATAGAGGAATTTATTTACTAAATGACATTCTTTTTTCCAAAACCAATAAAAAATCTGCGTGTATAAAGGCAAATTATATTTTAATTGCACCCCGCGAGACGTTATAACATTTTCATTCACATACATACAGTGGATACGGCTAGGTATTAAGTATTATGTCTTATGAGTTTATGATTTTATGTCTAAAGGCATTTCATGCCTTAGAACTAAAGGCGATATGGGCGTCGAGGAAAAAGAGAATGAAAGTAGTGATGGTTTGTTAGTCGCATCGCCTATTGACATGTAGAATGTAGATTCTCAAACAAATCACGACCTCCGTGGCGTAGTGGTCACCAACCATGCTAGTCCGCCAGCCAGAAGTTCCGGGTTCGATCCCCGGTCAGGGCAAGTTGGAAAATGGCCTTTTTCAAATTGTCCTAGGTCTTGGATGTTTTTCTATATATGTATTTGTTATAAAATATAGTATCGTTGAGTTAGCATCCCATACACAAGTCTCGAACATACTTTGGGGCTAGCTCAGAGTAATTTGTCCCTATATATTTATTTGAAAATTTAAAAAATATTCCCTCGGTCGGCTTTTTAAAGTTATTTATAGTTTAGAACTACTTGTACAAACAGTACAAATAAATAATTACCGAGTGTAGTTACAGCTTATATCCGAAAAGAAAGGCTCGTGTTTCGGAAGGCACATATAAACTGTGGGTCCCGAACACCATCTGGCGTTGGCACAAATTCCAAGGATTCATTCTGGTCTATTATTTGGGTTGCGTTGCGGAGGTCAGACGGTCGCTCTGTGTAAAAACCAGTAACCTCGTTAAATCACTTAGGTTAATTAGTGGACCCCGGGTTCTAAAGCGTTATCGCTGAGGAGGCAACTGGGAATTCATGCTCGGATGATGATGATGTAGGTATAACTGCTATTTACTACTCGTATTGTAAAAAATACAAACAAATTTTCTAGGTGGCAGAATGAAAGCCCTTGTGTCAAGGCTAGAAAATGCTAGAATTGCGATTCAAGAGCAAGAAGTGAAGATAAAAGACAAAGTAATGCCCACCAGGAGTGCTTTAACAAAAAAGGTTGAGGCTATTGGCAAAGACATACTACTCCGGTAAGTCTTGCGTGCTGTAACATAACGTGTTGTATTTAGGGTTGATTCTCACTTGTCAGCACGGAGTAGCACTTTTCTATGCTGCTATCTTTTTCTTTCTACTCCTGCAATGAAGACTGAAAGACCTGATGATGATTACATTAAATGAATTGTTGATTCTGGAATTTTCAGATTGCACGTAACGCGATCCTGGTCGGTCTGCCTAGTTACACTGGAGGTGCTGAATCTACTTCATCTCCTTCTGCAAATCTGGCTCACCAACAAGTTTTTAGGCGGATATTTCTTGAGTTTAGGCTACGACTGGATTTATTTGACAAAAAATAATTACGTGAATGAAAAGGATCCGTTATCTTACGTCTTTCCTAAGGTATGTTAGTCATATTTTTATTAGTCTATACTGTCCCACTGCTGGGCAAAGGCCTCCCCTCTAGTACGCCACTAATCTCTATCTTGTATGATGGATTTCCAACTCTTGTCAAAAAGCGCCAGATTATCACACCACCGTGTCTTTGGGCGGCCTTTCTTGCGACGCCAGCCTACTGCCACCCATTCTGTACCAATCTTGGCCCACCTATCTGGGTGCATCCTACACACATGCCCAGCCCAGTCCCATTTGAGTTTGGCTGCTTTTTCCTCAACGTCTACTATCTTAGTTTTGGAGCGAATGCTGGTGTTACGTACTTGATCTGTTAGTTTAATTCCAAGTATACTTCTTTCCATGGATCGTCGGCAAACCCCGAGTTTGGACTTTTGAGATAAGGTCAATGACCAAGTCTGTGATCCATAAGTCAGAACGGGCAGGATACACGTGTCGACTAGTTTACGCTTGAAAGATAAAGGAAGTTTTCCTTTCATGACGTCACCCATGGACCAGAAGCTTTTCGAGTATGTTATCATACAATAAGATATTTAGAGGAAGTTCAATGCAAGACAGGTACAGCTCTCGAGGCGTAAGCTCAGCTTTGCATCAGTGTTAGTGAGCGCCAAAAGAAAAGTCAGTCAAAAAATTACATAAAAATAAAATCAATGTTTTATTATTATTAATAATAATTTTAAATTACTTGATATTAAGTAAATTTATTTTACGTAATATCAAGTAATTTAAAATTATCATTAATAAAAATTATTATAAATATATGTATAATATATTTTATTATATGATTTCCTTTAGATTCGCGGGTCTTTTCACCCCGGTCCTTTGAGAGGCTTGCGTGGGGATACAGGTCCAACACGTAGAAACCTTTCTGGCATTCCTGAATATACCTATGTAAAGTTGTACCCTTGAATACGTTTCGACTAGAGAAAGATCTATTGCAAGAAAAAGGAAAAGGTCTATGGGTTATGGAATGAGACAGGCCCGGATCTAGACGGGGGCAAACCGGCCCGTGGCGCCAGTTTATAAAAATAAACTGGCGCCCGGGTCGTCAAATATTTAGGGCGAAAGGGGTGCCTTAGATTTTGTCTCTCATAAAAAGTCTAGGACTAGACTCTTATTTGGACAATTTAGTCGCCTCTTACGACACACGTGGGAGAGAAAATGGGCGGTGACAAATCGCATTCTACCCTGCCATCTTTCCACAGCCAATAAGATGTCATGATGATGTGAAATAACATGTCAATGCCTTTTTATACAATATGTAACAAAAACCCTGTCCGATCCTTGTAGCAGCAACTCAGACCGTCAATATGAACAACTTTTCGTATGGGATCAATGCTTGAAACTTGAAAAAACTTGTTCGGCCGACCCGGCAATTTGTGTGAAAATGTCGACTTTTTCTTCGAGTTTCAAGCATTGGTCCCATAGAAAAAGTTGTTCATATTGACGGTCTGAGTTGCTCCTACAAGGATCAGACAGGGTTATTTGTTACATATTGTATACCCTGTGTTACGCTCACTGTAAATACGAATCTAACGTCACCTCTTAATCTATAATCCTTGGAGCCGATCAGGTTGCAGAGCGTGCCAAACATTGGAATTTGGCGCAAAAAATATGCCATTTTGTTTTTTTTATTTTTTTATACCCAGTGTGACTCTCACAGTAAATATGAATCTAACGACACCTCTCAAGCTAAAATCCATCGAGCCCTTCAGGCTGAGCGTGCCAGACAATTATAGATACATACATACTCTCGCAAAACATAACCCTCCTTGGCGCAGTCGGGTAAAAATAATATATTTATATTTCCTTAGATGTCAATATGCGAGTTTCATGTATTCGGGCCTAGTGGTACAATACAGAACGTCGACGTGCTTTGTGTGCTGTCCCTGAATGTTCTATACGAAAAGATCTACGTCTTCCTATGGTTCTGGTTCCTGATGCTGCTCGTCGCATCCGTATTTGGTTGGTATAGTTCAACAAATATTCGTAAGTACGTAGACCTGAAAGATGGAGCCACGAACTGATTTTTTAATCTGTAGCTTATGTTATGGAAGTGATAAATAAGACATTATAAAATGTCCGCGCAGTTTGTGTGCGTCTATTTCCATACACACCGAAAAGAGCCTGTGGTGCCATTTTTCAAACGCGTAGTCACTAAACGTAAGGTATTTTGTATGGAAAAACCATTCGTTTAGAATGAAGCGGAGTCATCTAAACTTTAGTTGACTCCGCGTTACATAAATAGTACTCCTGGGCTAGCTGTTAACCTAGCACGCCAACGCTTGTTAACGTGACTTTACCCCCGACGCCAAGCCTTGTATAATTACAAAAGTACAATTTCGACCACTTTAGTCGTCAATAGAGTCTCAGTCACGCGACCGATTTGCAGCTAAAGTAGTGAATGGCGCTTAAAATGTTAAATGTAGAAAGACTTAAGACTTAAAATAGGAGATACATGAATTTTTCGGAAAATACTGGGAATTTTTCGGGGACTATTTAAATAAATTATTTGAAGGGAAACTGAGATGTCAATTATAAAACTAAGTGAAGTATTGAGTTGAGTAAAAATGCTGACTCTGAACGATGATAGCTCGTAAATCACAAAAAACAAAATAAAAAAAAATTATTACTTTGACAGGATTGATATGGCGCGTCGGTACCATCGTGTTGTACAGGTCACCTACGTTCACCCACATGATGTACCGAAGGGTGACCCTTGGGAGACTGGAAACAAAGGTCATTGCTTACGTCATCAGCAAGTGCTGGTACGCAGACTGGTTGTTCCTGTACTATTTGGCAAAAAATATGCCTGGATTTGTTTTTGAGTAAGTATTTTTATATAGATATCGACTTGTTTCTTATAGTCCGTTTATTCAATTATTTTTACATTTTTAAATATAACTAGCTGACCCGGCAAACGTTGTTTTGCCAAAATTGAGGATTGTATGTATTTTTGTATGTTGTATCATAAAAAAATAGAAATTAAAAATTTTGTCTAAAAAATAAAATAAAAAATTTAGGGGTGGACTACCCCTTACATTTAGGGGAATGAAAAATAGATGTTGGCCGATTCTCATAGATACCGGATAAGCACAAAAAATTTCATCAAAATCAGTCAAGTTGTTTCGGAGGAGTATGGCAACGAAAACTGTGACACGAGAATTTTATACACGTATATTAGATAAAAATTACAAATAAAAAAGAGATTCCAACGCATCACCGCGAGGCAGAGTACCCATAAGGCTGGCAGGATTGCCTCTCTGCACAGCAATAGAAAATCTTTGTGCAAAGAAATTGCCCGCCCTTAGGTCGCCTTAGGACGCGTTGAAATCTCAGTCACAAAAGCTTTTGCTTCTGGGCCCCATGGACCCATCGTCTCTACGGCGAAGGGCACAAAAATGTAAACTTGCGTCTTGATTTTTCTCATTATTATGATTATGATTCTTGATTTTTGTTTCTTGCACATAGCTGCTCGTCGTCTCTATTTATTCCCGGTTGCAGCTGTACTACTCTGGGAGGCTGGAGTGACCTTACAACAGTTTTTAA
The DNA here is from genome assembly GCA_943193695.1 of Acrobasis suavella. NCBI lineage: Eukaryota > Metazoa > Arthropoda > Insecta > Lepidoptera > Pyralidae > Acrobasis > Acrobasis suavella. Next base: position 2,147,981 of record OW971930.1, on the reverse strand, counting down.
CAATATGTACTACTCACATAAGCATTTCATCAAGTAACGGTTCTTCGAATAAACTGTTTTGTAATAAGGCGTCAACAACTTTAAACTATAAATAATAATTTAATTGTGAGTTGACATCCTTGGAGAAAATGCTGCAGTGCTGCACTAGCGCTTTGGAAGCGGCAGTAAACTTAGGTGTACGTAATTTGTCGTCAACAATTTTGCAACAAAACAATGTGACGATTATTAAGTAATATTATAAATATCCCATGATAATAAAGATATATTTGAATTTGAATTCTTTTCAGTTAAATATAAAATAAAATAATGCTTACTTAATTATTGATTTACCCATTACAATGCTCGGAACTAAGTAAGTACATTAAAAATACAGGGTGGAAGTGCATTAACGGTGGTTCGAAGTGCATTCAAGGTAGACATGTAAGGGGCGTGAAGTAAAATAATATTTTTTGTTATCACATTAGTAAATTAATATTTTTTGTTATCAGAGAGGTGTTCAACCAGCTGGAACAAGAATTGAAAAAGAAGGAAAGCGAAGAAAACGGCAGTATCGGGAACGATGACACTCTTCCTTTGCCAAAGCGGAAAAAACTGTACAAAGAGCAGGATCCAATTGAAATTATTTAGAAAGTCGGGAATCTTTTTTTCCTGTCTTGTAAATTCGACTTATTAAAAAAAAGGCAAAACCTTATACATATACAATATGTAACAAAAACCCTGTCAGATCCTTGTAGGGGCAACTCAGACCGTCAATATGAACAACAGTCAGTAAATCGTCTAAGGGAAACTGTATAAAGTTTTATAATAAATTGCCAGAATCGGTCCTTGATATGCCAGATAGGAAATTTAAAGCTTATGTAAAGAAAGTACTTTGTGAGAAGGCTTATTACGGAACCGATGATTATCTTAAAGACAAAAACGTCTGGCTTGAGCTTGGCGCGGGTCCCTTTTAAAGGTTTATATTTGTACACTCACAAATGACATAATTTGAGTACAATCAGTACATGAATTTTATACAAAATTGACATTTTTAATTAATAATTATGACATAGCAATGTATTCTCAGTCCACACATCTAATTTTAATATCAGTATAATTGTAAGGTTGACGTTTTTGGAGAAAATGCTGCAGTACAGTTTGTTACCGCTTCTTCTGTACTCGCGCTTTGGAGGCGGCAGTAAACTTAGTTGTAAGTAAATGATCTGACGTCAACAACTAACTATTAAGAAATCGAAAGAAAAAAGAAATGACAATTATCAAGTGATATAAATATCCAAAGATAAATAAATGATTTTTGACTTTTTTTTGACAACTTAACCTATGGGATCGATGCTTGAAACTTGAAGAAAAAATTGACATTTTCATATAAATTGCCGCGCCGAAAACTTTTGTATGAAAATGTCGACTATTTTTTTCGAGTTTTAAGCCTTGGTTCCATAGGAAAAGTTGTTCGTATTGACGGTCTGAGTTGCTCCTACAAGGATCGGACAAGAACTCTGTGGCCTAAATGAAAGTGACAGTAATGAAGTAGAAGGTGACGGGTGTCTATTAAAAAACAGATTATATCGACATCGAATTTTTTTCTCAGAAAATTAGTCCACGATTTTTAATTTATATTTTTCCAAATAAATCGAATCGCAGTTTCATATTACCGAACAAAATTTCATACTTTTTTTTTATTCTTTGTTCATGTTTATTGTTCCATTACATGAAACCTTTGATCAACTATTCAATTTATTAAGAAAAATATATTTTAACTAGCTTGTGCCCGCGGCTTCGCTCCCGTAGGGGTGTAATTTATCGAAATCCTTTCTTAGGGGATGCCTACGTCATAGTAGCTTTATGCATGCAAAGTCTCAGCCCGATCGGTTTAAAATTGACAAAGTTTCATACAAACTTTCATCCCCTATTTTATCCCCTTGGGGGTAGAATTGATCAAAATCCTTTCTTAGCGGATGCCTACGTCATAACATCTACCTGCATGCCAAATTTCAGCCCGATCCGTCCAGTGTTTTGGGCTGTGCGTTGATAGATCACTATGTCAGTCAGTTTGAGTTATATATATATAGATAACCGTAGAGTAGTTTTATGGAAAATAAAATTCGATGACAAATACATCTGTATTCTAAAAGACACCCGACAGACCGACATTGGCGTCAAACTTATGACAACCCTCTTTTCTTTTTTGGGTTAAGAAATGACTTTTATTGTAAATCGCATGAGTATGTTTTGAAACTGACAAACAAGACGAACGCAAAATGAAGACGTTGTACTGATTCAATTATCACGTGCCAAATGTTGTAGTCCAAGAGCTAGATGTAAGAAATGTATTGTTAATTCAAATCTACTGGCTGTAAATTTATGGTCGACAGACACGCAGTTGAAAGAATGGTTCTGTCCGTAATTTTAGTGAAAATTGGCAATGTTTTCAAGCTTATAGAAAGTTGTTCAGATCAATGGGTCGCCTATAAATATTTGCCGACCGTTGATATACTCTTGGTATAGTTATGTTAGGTTAGTACCTAAAGCTACCTACTGAAAAATGGTTTAGTAGGTAAGGTTTAATTACTTAGAAGTATCAGTTCGATTTTTTCTGTGCAAGAGATCGATTTTTAACTCTTTCGAATTGAAATTGTGCATGAAAATGGCATAATTACTGTTGATAAAACCAATCCGAGCGGTGAAATGATGATGATGGATCGGAGTGATTGGTACTTATCGTGAAGGCTTAATCGAGTTCAAAAATGTATCTCCATCCTATTTTTTATAAGTGTTTAAAGTTAATAAGAAATAAAAACTTAAACTAAGTATTGCTTTTATTATAAACATCTACGGATTGTCTACGTTAAAGAACAAATTGGTTTGTCTCATTAAAAAATGAAATGGATGATTAAAAAAATATATCAGTGACACTCCGAGACTGCCGACGCAGAAGTGAAAACTTGGTGTCGGTTACGGTAATGGTCACGCGAGTTCAATGGTTTTTCTCATCTCAAAAAATGTCCAACACGCCTAAAGAACATTTCACTTTAAAATAAATCTGCTAAAATATGGTTTGTTTGCCATAGTGTGTCAATGATCACTTGCAGTAAACATCGCTACTTATACCATTGTTTCAAAATCTGACGCGAATGGGAAATACAAACAGACATCAACGCGCTAACTGCGAAATGAAGATGTTTGACGATATAGTTAATTATCACACTCTGGCCAAGTGTGTTTCAGGAGCGGAGACTGTGATTCATTTCATTTGGGCCAGTTTGTAGGGCAACAGTTAGAATGGAGTCACAGAATAGGTAGCCAAATATTACTAACGGAGGTTACCTTCTTACTGTTTATTTTATTCTTTTTGCTTGAAATACATACTAACCAGCTGATGCAACTCATATGTAGATAGTCTGCAGGTTTGCATCCTACTAATTAGGGCAAAAAAAAAATGCTTATGTTTACATAAGCATGTATTTTTTTTGCTAATAAAATGGGAACATACCAGAACTTCTTAATATTTTTTTTTACTTTGATTAAGACATAGCAGTTTTTATCCTGAAAAAAGAGAGATTCTAACTACTTACTATCTTTGACCGTGCGGGAAACGCCGCAGGCAACAGCTGGTCAAAGGTAATACAGGTAGAGTAAAATACTCTACCTGTATTACCTTTGACCAGCTGCAGGGTCACGTGTCAAATTCACATAACTACGGTGCATTTCTCAATAACAATGACGCTTAAATGACTCAAGGTTTCAAAACCAAACTGAAACGAAATCAAAAGTAATTTTATTGTTTTTTTTTTTTTGTTGTAGTGTGTTTATTGGATTTTAACTAAAGTATAAAATGTAGGCTTATTTACACGTGTGCAGTCATATACCTACGTATAGAAAACAGGATCCATTGTCTTTGCGGGTTACAGAAACAAGCTTTAATTTTTTAAAATGGCGTCTGTCCCCTGGACTAGCTTAATCCGTTAATTTAGCCTATTAAGGTAGGTGTGTCCTATTGGCCTCCATTCAAAACATAGCTTCATCAATCGGACAAGATTGGTTCATGATGAGATTGGAAGGACGAACTTGTTACTGAGCAGAAACTCAGAAAGTCCTATTTTGAACTGACTTGCAAATAGAAGGACGTACTCAGTTCGTCACGATTTTTATTTTTATGTATATTCACCTAACTTGAAGACGCCTGGACGGATTTGAAAAATTCTTTTTTTGTTTGAAAGAGTATAACTGTGAGGTTATCCCTTAAAAATCTTAACAAATTGTGTAATTGGTGTCTTGGGTTGAAGTTGGGGGTGAAGTCGGGTTTTAGTTTTGAAAAAATATTCTACGTTCCGTCAGGAGTATGTTCTTTTTACCTGACTACGCCTGAAGGAGAGTTATAATAATAACGTAGGGCAGCTTGTGGCGAGCTGATGGGGAGTGGCGACACCATGTACCCTACCTCAAGGGGACCATACACACATGCGCTTCAACACATACATACACACAGTTACACAACTCTCGCCTCTGTCTTGCCTTAACTGGCCGGCTAGAGTGGAGTCGCAAGAGCAGGACATACGCTCCAGGGTGAAAGTGTATTGAACGTAATGGCGTAATAACGGGGAAAACGGCTCTCGGGAGTAAGCCCCGTGATGGTGAAACCGGAGCCGCACCTCTCGACATCCTCACCAACGAGCAGCAAGTCACCATCTACCAGGCTAAAATTGTTGTGAGAGATTTTAGGAAGATGTCCTGACATCTCACTCCATAACCCAGTTAACCGGTCTACTAACATCCCATACACATATCCCAAACCAAGTAAATCCCTTCCTGGCAATTCGGCAGCTATGGAGGACTGTCCGTTAGTGCATCTCAATGGTACATTAAGGGATAGACCTCCATTGATGCAGCCATCTCACTTTTTAGATAAAAAGGTACTAAAAGGCTTTGGCCCAATGAACGCCTCAAAGGACCGGGTCCCCATGGACTCGTGGCTGAAAAGCGTGCCAACATGATAATAAAAAGGCGTCGGGACGTGACGACCCCATCGCCCACTGAATTCCAAGTGCAGTCAGTCAACGCAGGGCAGCTTGTGGCAACCTGATGCTGAGTGCCGACACCAAGTACCCTACCTCCAGGGGGACCATATACACATGCTCTTACACACGCACATTTACACAACCCCCGCCTCTGTCTTGCCTTAACTGGCAAGCTAGAGAAGAGCAGAACATACGCTCCAGGGTGGAAGTGTATTGCACGTAATGGCGTAATAACGGGGAAACCCGCTCTCGGGGTAAGCCCCGTGATGGTGAAACCAGAACCGCAACTCTCAACACTCTTAGCTGCTCACATTGTGTTGCGGCTATGTTCGTGGCTAGTTAGGGTGCTCACAGGACCTTGTCTCTGCTCTCCCGCACTCTGCGCACCAATGATGATATTTTCTTGCGCATAATAGCAAAAAAGTCGACTACTGCTGTATCAGCGAACATGCCTAAGGCGCTGCAGAAACGAGGAAGGCGAAACAATGCCCTGAGGGTATTATTGTATTGCACCCGCAAGATACCGTATGACGCTAGAGTAAATTTCGACCATAACGCACAAGTATAAAAACTTTGACAGTGTGTTTTAAACAATACTCGTTTCACTTCTGCGGTACATCGCATGAATCTATGCGCTAACATATTACCATTAATGCACAATGCCCTATGTTCCCTTTGTATATCATGGTCATCTTTGAAATCTTCTATCACCATATGACAGAGATATTTAATCTGCTTGACACGATCTAAAAATATTCTATTTAGTTTAATAGGAAGCACATTATCTGGTTCCTTTAGATTTCCTTTAAACAACAAAAACTCACTCTTCTTTTCATTGTATTTCAAACAGTGTCTCACAGCATAAGCCTCAAAACAGCTGAGAAGCTTCCTTAAGCCTGATAGCTGGGCTGAGCAATACCATATCATCCGCATATCTTATATATATAGCCCAAAATGGCTTGATGGATTTTAGGCGATTCACACACTATTCCGCAACCCGCTGTGTATCGCGGGCTGGATTATATTCAAAGACCGCAATTTGTATAGAAAACACGCATAGTTCAACACACTGACACCAAGTCCACGCGCGTGATTGTTGTATGGCGGCTCCGCGCTACGTGCGTGGGTGCGGAGCAGTGTGCCAATCGCCTTAGCTTGAGTGGTGTCGTAGAAATTTTTCACCCAGTAAGATTTTTTCCAGTAGGGCTGACTTTTTCAATAATTAAGTAGGTAGGTATTTGTTACTCGGATGATGTGTGTGCATGACCCAAGGGTGTTCTAAGTGCGCGATATGGAGAATAAGCTGGGGCCATTGCGATTAAGGTTCCCACAAACTATGGCGCATCTACTTTCCTGTCCCGGATACCACCTGCCCTGGATGATTTACTTGAGGCTAACTATAAAGCCGTCGAAGTAGCCCACTGCTGGGCTGATCAAATATAATGAAAAAAAACCATCGCCACACAAAGAAGAAGAAGCTGGGGGGCCATTAAAGAAATTACAAACATTTTATGTAAACATAAAAACTACTATAAACATAAAAATACATTACATTATTACTCTGTTAGGCAGTTTGCGGAAAAGGGATGAAGGTGGAATGGAGGGCATTCCAGGTATATATATTGGGAACCTTAGGTATTTCAACATAAGCATTATGTAATATAAACTTTAAGTTAGTGGCATAATAAATAAGTGACATAACCTTAGGTCCGTGAGGGCCATCAACCTATAAACTTATACAGTCTTATTATAAAAAAGGCCATAATCGTGGTTTAGTCCCGTATTATCTTAGTCGGGGTTTAGTACGGTAACAAGCGATAAATCTACTTTAGACTTTCTTTTATTACAAAACCTGAACCAAACACAGAATACGATAGATCCAACTTAGTCTGACCGGAAGTAGAAAAATCGTTCCATTTTTCATAATAATATATTTTCGTCGAAAAGATTTTAATTAAAAGCGAAATAAGTTTAAATAAAATTAATTCAAAACTATGCAACGTACATAATTTTATCAATAACCTCTTATTTATTGCTCTGATTATTAAATAACAATTATTAAAGAATAATAAAGTAATTACAGTATCAAAAAACGGAACGAAGCTAAGTTGACAACTTTGACAACGTAATTCTATATTTAGTCTGTGGGCACTCGTCTTAATAAACTGTCATGGAGCCTAACCTATGATTTTGTTTACATTTGTAAATTGTAAATAATCTTAACAAATATTGTTTTTATATGTGTGTTGTATTGTGTTATAAATATAAAATCGTCTTTTTGATGTTGTGAATGGAAATAAACGAACAAAAGTGTTGAAATTGTGTTTGTCATAGAAACTTGTAAAACAATAAAAACACTTTTATATCATAATCATGGCAGTTTTAACACATTTCCTAGATATAATAATAATTGATTATCAGCCATCAAGTAAAATTTCGGATTTACTAAAATTTCACAATAATTTTTATGTTTTGTTTTGATTTCTGTCACGGTTTTGAGGTTAATCGTAGCTTAAACTAGCCTCCTAGCTGGTTTATCTTTAGGCCGAGGATCGTCCTCAGAACAAAACATAAACTTTGTTTTATAATAAGATTTTCCTTGTTACATAGTTTAGATCGACTTTAAAACTCGATCTATCTATAAACCTTGTTTTATAATAAGACTGATAAATTTTATTTATCAGAAGTTGGTTGAGGTGTCAGGTGACCAAAGGGCTGGCAATTACTTCACCCAACGAATAAACTTTGCCATCCAGCGTGGTAATGCTGCCAGCCTTTTGGGCACTTTACCTCAGGGCAATGATCTGCACGATATTTTTTATTTGTAAGTTTTTTATTTTTATTTATTTAGTGTTTAATTTAGTTGGCGAGACTTATAGCAGTGTCGCAAGTAGAGCCGGGTGCATAGTTACATGTTCTTCCATCGCCCCACCTGGGTTCGCTCCTGGACGATGACTCAATGCCGGCGGTGGCCGTCGCACTGCGCCTGGGTCGCAGAGTATGCGAACCCCATAAATGCATTTGCGGCTCCATGGTGGAGGCTGACGGCTATCACGCGATGAGTTGCCGTCGTTGCACGGGCAAATTCCCTCTCCACAACTCCCTGAACGACATTGTCCGCCGGGCCTTCGTTTCAGCTAATATCCCCTGAGTATTGGAGCCCCCAGGACTGAGTCGACCAGATGGTAAGAGACCGGACGGTCTGACCCTGGTTTCGTGGAAGTATGGTAGATGCCTGGTGTGGGACGTCACATGTGTTAGCACTGTTGCGGCAGCTGCAGCTGCAGAGGACACCGCGGAGAGAAAACGCATTAAGTATGCGGCTCTGGAGCCGCACTACTGCTTCGTCCCTGTGGTGGTAGAAACAATGGATTGCTGGGGCGCAGATGCTAAGCGCCTTATTGGCGAGATAGGGCACAGAATCTCAGAGAGGCGAGATAGGGCACAGAATCTCAGAGAGGAATTTCTCCCACGCTGAATCACCGATCTCAGAATCGGAGATTCAGCGTGGCAATGCTGCCAGCGTTTTGGGCACCTTTGCACGGGAAACGATAAGAGGCGGTCTTTATGATTGACTTTTATTTTATTTTATGTAAGCTATTGACAATTATTATTTAAAAGGACATGTTATAATTTAGTATAATGTAAAAATATATGATGTAACTAAAAATTTAGTTTTTAGTTTAGTTTTTAATTTAGTTTAACCATAACCTATATTAATTTCAATAATAGGTAAAGTGGCATTAGGTTTAATTTTCAATTATGTTTTTTTACGAAATAATTACTCGAAGTTTTTCTAGTTTTGATGTTATTTCTTTGGGGGCCATCAGCGACATTCCATAAGCCTGTTGATTTCGGCCAGGAAGCACACGGGCTTTTGTAGCTAAAAAGCGCACTCCAAACCCCAGAACGTTTCCGCCGGTTTCCCTACTGGCAATTGGAGTAAGTATTATATTATTATTATTTATTATCATTTATTATCATTATTTATTATTTTATTATTATCATGTTTATATTTCACTATGCGTGCTCAGGCGGAACCTGGTCTTTTTGTGCAAGCACGGGTTTACAACCAAGTGCTCACACAATAATTTCTGCTTTATTGATTGAACGTCGGCGTCGCATTATCGGAGTCTAACTGCAAGAATTTCCGGACAATTCTGCAAGTGTTCAGTATGGCAGCTTTCTGTATTGTCAGGTATGTGTATTTTGGTAGGTTTAACTGATTAAGTTGTTGGAAAATGTCTTTTGGTATCACCCCCGTTGTGGATATAACAAGAGGTACTATAGTGACTGTGTTCATTTTCCACATTTTCTTAATCTCTTCCTGTAGTTCTGTGTACTTGCGTATTTTTTCTGTAATTGTGGGTTGGATGTTGTGTGTATTAGGTATTGCTATATCTATGATGTAGGTGTGTTTACTGTTCTTATCTTTTAAAGTAATATCCGGTCTATTGTTATATATGGTGTGGTCTGTCAGTACGGTTCGGTCATAGTATAGTTTATGAGAAGCGTTTTCAAGTACATTTTGTGGAGTGTATTTATAATATGGTGTACAACCTGAATAGTGATGGGAAATTCCCGGGAACATTCTCCTAGCGAGAACATTGCTGTTAAGTTCTCGAGAATGTTCTTTTTGCAAAGAATTTACGAGAATTTCAAAATTGGAAGGGTATCATATACAGCAGTATTGAAAACATATAACTTTAAGAGATATTCTTTGCATTTTTAAACATCTTACAAAAATGACTTCAAAACTTTTTACTACAGAGGTTAAATTCTTCTTAGCAAGAATGTTCTTAGGGAATATTTCCGAGAATGTTCTCTTAAATTCTCTTAAATTCTCATAAATTTCAGCTAAAGTAAGGGAAGTTATTTAAATGGTTAAAAAATATGCCTGTTTAATAGATAAATAATTGACTGTAATTGATCAATGTAATCATTATCATAATAAATCAATGTAGTAAAAATACATTGATAAATACTCATAAACTACCGTTTATTTAACTAAACTCTTTTCAAACAGATAAGATTAATTTAAGTATGTTTTTGTTTAGCGGCAAAAAAAAATCATTTATAAATATTCAACTGTCTAGCTATAATGGTTCATGAGATACAGCCTGGCAACGGACAGACAGACAAACAGAAGGACGGTCTTAGTAACATGGTCCCGTTTTTACTCTTTGGGTACGGAACTCTTAAAAATTGAAGATTTGGAACACCTGTGAGGCAAGTAAGATTAGGGCAACAAATTTTTTCCTTCAATTTTGTCGCATTTCGCGTAATTTACCGCAACAAACATAGACAAAATTGAGCGACAAAATAAATTTCATTCATAAAACGTATTTTATCTCATGCCTAACTCCCGTGCGAGCATGGTTTCGACAGGTCAAAGTAGACATATCGACGGTTGGCAACGTGAAATCATGTAAATTTGTCGCCGATTTTCTAGACCCACATAAGATTCAATTAAACCATTTTTAATAGTATTTTAAACAGTTATTTCATTGAACTAATATTAAATGTATATTTACATATTTAAATGTAGGCAGACATCTTTAAACAATGTATTATTGAAGTTTACAAACTTAAAAATATATTTAATTACAAAACTATAGCGCCATCTTTTGATGAATCCTACAACCACTCCCGGCGGCGGTGAATGCATACGTACTCGGTAGTGATATTTTCCTTTATGTTGGTTGTACGACAGGAGTCGAAACGTTCCGTTGCACATTCATTTTTATAACTATTTATTTTATAATTTTAAATACTCTTTGGTTGCAATATTTTTTCAAGGAATTATTACATACTTATATCGTTCTTTTATCTATGGTAATTGTTTTACAAAACGCGTGTTTTAATTTAAAATTATTATATTTTCTTAGCAGTCATTAGAAACACTGTTTAAAACCTGCTTGCGTGTGATGACTCATTTTACTACGTGTCCATTCTAGAATTTTATCTAGTCGTTACAGAGGGAAGATACGTAAAGACCTCTCAGATAAAACATCATACTAAGGCCGCTGATGCAGAACCAAGTCAAATTTATTTGCACAAATATTTGTTTACTACAACCGATTATCATCTGATGTGGAAATCTAAGATATCATTAAGCATAATATAATAACATAAGCTCTTCGGTGTAATAACATAACTCCATTCGGTGAAGGCGGTATCAGTTTGGGCCTAATTTTTGATATCGTCTTGCCTAAACTGGCTAAACCTCTCATTTGCTGTTTAATCGTTTGGGATTGGGATGAATGCACAATGGCCAACAAAAAGGCAGTGGAAGCTGTAGATAGAACGTTGCGAGACATTCGTCGAGATGACAGGCCAATAGACAATGTCACATTTTTGTTGTCAGACGATTTTCGTCAAACCCTTCCAGTTTTATGTCTGGGCTCTAGGGAAGATGAGATTAACTCCTCATTAAAACAGTCTTATCTGTGACCTAAAATACAAAAGTTCAGATTGACAATTATATGAGAGCCCAGCTTGGCGGTATTAGTTAGCCCAAGAGTTTTCAAGAATATTATTAAAAGTTGAGAAGGTCTTTTTCTTAAAGAGAATGATCAGGTGAGTCTTCCCGTAATACTTGGCGAAGTTGTTTCGTCCGAAGAAGAACTTATAAGTTCAGTATTTGCGGACCTTCAGAGCATAACACACCAGGAAAATTCTTGGTTATGTGAACGCGCCATATTGACACCAAAAAATGAACAACACACATTACACATCAATTAATGAAGAACTTATGAGGTAAATTATTGGTAATGAAGTGGTTTATACTTTTATGGATAGTGTTATTGATCAGGACGACGTCACCAATTATCCAGTTGAGTTTCTTAATTCTCAAGAGAATTTGCAAGCAGCAAATGGACTCTCGGCTCACAAAATAAGTCTTAATGTCGGAGGGCAAATAATGCTGATGCGAAATTAGACTCCGCCGAAACTGTGTAACGGAACCCGATTTAGTGTCTCAGCACAGTATGCCAAAGTTCAGCGGCTGAATTTCAGCCAAAGCATGGCTGCAATGTTATTTGCATCACTGAATCGGAACTTCGGACCCGTACCCGTACCCGCATCCGCTCGCGCTCTCACTCTCGCTTCCGCTCCCGCTCCTGTTGGGGTCTCCCGCTCCCATTCCCCACAGACGCGCCAAAGACGCAGAGTAAATTCTCATATCGGCACATCATTACTGTCCGGCGTTTCCACCGAACTTCAGCGGCTGAACTTCAGCTTATTTAGTGTGTCATCCCCACCGAACTTTAGACACTGAACTTTAGCCGCTAAACTTCGGCATAGTCTGCTGAGACACTTAAAGTCAATGCTTTTAAGCGAAATATAACTGAAGCTGAGATTCTCACTGTAAGTGGTGCCAGTGTAAGTGTATTTATTCCGCGTATACAATTCATCCCCAACAATTTTCCTTTTGAAAATACACAGTTCCATGTGTTTACTTGCTTTGATATGACAATAAGTCACAGTGTCAGACGCTTAAAGCCGCTGATGCTGATCTAAGGACTGGTTTTTCGCATGGCCAACTTTATGTGGCTTTCTCCAGGTTTAGTAACACTTCAGGTCTTTTCATATTAGTTCCCGAAGGAAAGACTCCCAACATAATTTATGAAGAATTAAAATAATATTGACTTTTAACTTTCACTGCTACAAGTACTTCCTTATCTCTCTCTCTCTTTCTCTCCCTCTCTCTCTCTCTCTCATTAGTTTGTATTTATATAAATACGCCGGAGTCATAAAGTCCACGCGAACAAGGTCGCGGGCATCAGCTAGTAATAATTAAGATTATTTCTATTTACAAAACCAGGTTTTCATATTAAAATTGAATTAAATTGCATTTTATTTCAAATTCTCGTTAATTCTCTTTGCTCCGAGAACATTCTGCAACTTAAAGAATTTTCTAGAACATTCTCGTTTAGGAAACATTTCAGGAGAATTTTCTCTCGACCCATCACTAATCTGAAATGAGTTTATATTTAAGAGCTAGTTTCTGATGTACAATATTTACTATTTGATCATTATCATTTATCATGTATTATTTATCATATCATATCATATCATATCATATCATATCATATCATATCATATCATATCATATCATATCATTCATTCATTCATTCATTCATTCATTCATTCATTCATTCATTCATTCATCATTATATATAACTCAAAGGTGACTGACTGACTGACATAGTGATCTATCAACGCACAGCCCAAACCACTAGACGGATCGGGCTGAAATTTGGCATGCAGGTAGATGTTATGACGTAGGCATCCGCTAAGAAAGGATTTTGATCAATTCTACCCCCAAGAGGATAAAATAGGGGGTGAAAGTCCGTATCAAACTTTGTCAATTTTAAACCGATCGGGCTGAGACTTTGCATGCATAAAGCTACTATGACGTAGGCATCCATGATTTTGATAAATTACACCCCTACGCGAGCGAAGCCGCGGGCAAAAGCTAGTTATCAATAAAGTGAGATTACAAATGCATGTTGATTTCGGCCAGAAAGCACACAGGGTTTTGTAGTTGAAACACACACTCTAAACCCTAGAGCGTTTCGGCCGCGCCGAGCCCTACAGGTTGTTAGAGTAGGAAAACAGAGTTAAGGCCACTACAAATCCCCGAAAAGGTTATCTAGTTCATTCAAGACTTGTAGCTTTCATAGGTATGAATACTTTAATACTCTGAGCTCATCGGCCCGCGTTCTCTCTACAAGCGAAACACGTTACATAATTAGTTCCAAAAGATAATGCATTGCATGCATTTTATTGTTTTACTTTATATATTTGTATGATGATATTTTTTTATGGTCGCTTGTTTTGACGAATAACAAAAAGAACATGTTAATGATGTTTGATTTTTATAATAACGTGACTTTTTTTAATTTTGTTTGATTTATAAAAATAACCATTTTTCGTGTGTGGAAGTGGCCAACACTGACAGCTTGTCGACTGTCATACAATGATGACAGCCGGGACCAACAGCTACACGTTCGTTCCGAAGCACGGAGAAGCTTAAATATTATTACAACACTTGATGTCAGCCATCCAAGAGCGGACCGCGCCTGAAGTTACTTACCTTGCGAAAACGCTAGTAAAGATGGGTTCTATTACCGAGCCACAAAGCTCTTATTTTGTCGTTTTTGTCATAGATGTACTATGTAACTATTTTTGTGTTATATTAGATAACAACATTATACATTAAACTTCTTTATTATACTACGAAATGTTTTTACTTTTATCTGTTACCAGTATAAATCGATTACTCGAACTTTGCAGTATGTATAAGTAATATTTAAAAAAAATACTCTAGTCTGGGGTTTAAAGAACTTATAAGATCCAACAACAAAACCTTTCTGGCCGAAATGGACAGGCATTTGAAATCTCACATTTACTTTTTCCAATAACCTGTAGGGCTCGGTCCGGCCGAAACGCTCTGGGGTTTAGACTTGATTTCAACTACAAAAGCCCGTGTGCTACTTGGCCGAAATCGACATGCATTTGTAATCTCACTTGATTAATATTTACTTACTTCAATAGCCGGTAGGGCTCGGCCGTCGGACCGGCCGAAGCACTCTGGGGTTTTGAGTGCAAATTTTTACTACAAAGCCTGTGTGGCTTCCTGGCCGAAATCCCTGTTGATTTCGGAATGTCCTGTGGAATCTCGCGGGTCATTAAAACTGTTTGGCTTAGGTTATTAGATCTGACGTCAACTGCGGATTTCAAATGTAATGTTGTATTAATTTAAAAACTTTGGAATTTTACAAAACCGATTAAAGGCAGTCTTAAGTTCAGACATTAAAGTCAGAAACACAAGGGCAAAAAAGATTCAGTAACTATTTAAAGAATCTTTTTTCGGTCTTGTTTCTGGTTATTATTTTTTTTAGTTTATTTTAATATCTTACAAGCACTCATCATTACAGGTTAACCTAGCGATGGTACTGACGTGGGGCGTCATGACCCCTGTGACCTCCCCTCTCGTGCCTACTTCACATAGCAACAAACAGGCAGTAGGTAGTACTTACCCAACATCTGATAGCGCACGTAAGCAATAAATAATCAGTGCCTCATGCCCTCATCCCATAAGTGCAGCAGGGCAACCTCGGTGTATTGACCGGAGAATGCTTCGGGACGTTGAGTGAGTCAGGTACCCGACTGCGAAATAGGTTAGTAATGTCTAGAGGGGATAAAAAAGGAGTTATATTTAGCCACAATTATTAATGACTACAGCCTCTGACAGTTCGTTAGACACTGAATTTAAGGAATTAACTAGCTTTCCGGGCGTTACGCGGGCTGCAAGCAGCCCACGGTTTTTCGTGCAGCTGTTGAGATTGACTAAGGTATGTTTCCAGTTGAAAATATGGGTAAAAATTATGCAGTCAGTAAAGAAAACATAAAAAAAATGTGGGCCATCTTAGATCCGAAATCTGAATGCAGTTTCGAGTTTCGCGGGGTGCTTTACTTCACCGTAGAAAATTTCAGTCCCCTGGGATGTTCCAGTAGGACGTTATGAACGCAAAAAGTAAAATTTCTAAAATTCTGACGCCATCTTGAATTCCAAAAAAGCAGATTTAGATTCCGCGACCTGAAAACCTCAAGAATATTTAATTTCAGGTACATATAGCATGCAGTTGACTAATGCATTGTGGTCATCTTGGAAAATTAGGGAGTAGTTCGGCCTACGGCCTTCGGTGTCAGGCTTCGCTTAGTTACTCAGGGGGGTCTGCAGGGAGAGGGAGGGGGACAGGGAGGGGCTCGGGCTTCGTAAGTTAGTCATAAGTTTATTATTAACTCCCGACGTTAAAAGAGGGTTGTTATTAGTTAGACGTGTCTGTGTGTCAGTCTGTGTCATCGTAGCTCCTAAACAAATGGACCTATCTCAATAAGATTGTAATCGAAAGCCTTGTCTGTCGAGATGGTTCTTAGCCATGTTTGATAGGAATCGGTTTAGCCGTTCTAAAGTTATTGAGGGTGTACGCTTGAAAGTAGTTTTTTTTATTTGCCTTGCAAATAAACTTTATGAATGTAAATTGTCGAATTGCATATATTTTTTTCTGAGATAAGTACAAATATTAAGGCTAGGCCAACGTACCTTCTTTGACGTATCATAATTACCTGAGAATTTGTTATCACACATCAATATTTGTACGACATACATACATCTTTGGAGAAGAAAATACACAAAACGCACCGCACCG
Organism: Acrobasis suavella; assembly: GCA_943193695.1. NCBI lineage: Eukaryota > Metazoa > Arthropoda > Insecta > Lepidoptera > Pyralidae > Acrobasis > Acrobasis suavella. The sequence goes on along the minus strand of OW971930.1, from coordinate 2,131,747 downwards.
CGCGCTCCGAAGCGCCATCTAACGCCTCCGGAACGTGCTTTGTATGACGTTTATTCTCTTCTCTAGTTATTCAAAGCTCACGCTGTACAATATGTAACAAAAACCCTGTCAGATCCTTGTAGGAGCAACTCAGACCGTTAATATGAACAACTTTTCATAAAGGACCAATACTTAAATCTCGAAAAAATATTTGACATTTTCATACAAATTGCCGGGTCGGCTGAACATTTTGTATGAAAATGTCGGTTTTTTTTTTCGAGCTTCAAGCTTTTGTCCCATAAGAAAAGTTGTTCATATTGACGGTCTGAGTTGCTCCTACAAGGATCGGACAGGGTTTTTGTTACATATTGTATAAAATCCGATGTCCACTTCAAACCATATGCATTGTTACCTAAACATTAATAAGAGATATTTGTACCTACATTAAATACATATTATATCTTATCAAGTGGAGGTCCAAACTCCATAATCTCTGCCTACTCGTATGGGAGACAGGTGTAATGCACAGTAAAGGTTATCAAAAAAGTTAGTGGGCCTGGCCATATGCGAAAAAAATTGGAACTAAATTAACATGGGATGGGACTACCGCCCCTTTACATAGTAGATTATAAAAACCGGTGGCACCATCATTTTAGGTCTATCTTAGTTGTTAACCTTCAAATGTAGATTATTGTAGATACCTATGTGTAAGTATGGTAAAAGATAAGTATTAAAAATATCTCCACTCGTTTTAGAAACAGCGTCCCGAAGGATTCGTCTTTCCTGGAATTTCGGTTGCACAGGTAGCGCGCGACTGGTTCTTGAATCTTGAATGCTGATCACTATTTGGACCTTGGACCCGTCTCAGTGCCCGTACTACCATATCCTGCTTAGTGAATCGAGATCTATGTGACCACTACACAGAGTTTTAATTAGCTTGAGTGTCATGTCCATCTCACCAATATTGTTCTCGTCCAAAATTCTGCATGATGGATGAATTATGCTCTATGACTGCTGACTATAGAGTTCAATTTAGCTTGTCAAAGTAACTCAAAGTGGTGACGTCGGCGATATTGTGCAGAAGCAGAAGACTAAGAATGTTTCTCCTCGAGTAGAAGACAAGAGATGTCTTTAACAACTTTCGGAAGTCTTTCCATACTCATGTGAGAGTGAGAGGATAAAGGTAGCTGAATATTGGAAACTTGTTGTAGTGCACTGATGTACCAAAAATCTCCAGCTCAAGGTGAAGTGACACGATCACCAGCAGTTAGAAGGTGCAGCGATGTTTCACAGCAGCACGCAGCACTACTGTGCCATCAGGCTCTTCTCGAGGGTCCAGAGTTATAGTCACATTCGCATTACATACTTTCAATTTGATAAGTCGGTTACAGATATAAATATGGCCACACGTATTTTTAAAAGCTTTATCAAAAACCAGATTATTCTACTTATTTTTAAATATTTTGGAACGCTAAATGAACACTTAAAATAAATAATTATAGCAAATATATAAAAGAAGCAAAATTATAATGTAAAATATTTCAAAAAACGGAACGCTCCGACATTAATTTTTTATTATGGCAACAGTTACACAATATGGCGTCGACGCGCCAAATGTCATTTTCAATGAAAATGTAGGTCGTAAGCGTTGTCAGATATTTATCTCTTTCTTACATCAATATGATACCTTTATTATCATATCGTTTTCTCTCTCGAACATCACTAACATTGTTTGTGCGGTGCAAGTACCTACAAAATTATTATTGTGAGAGACGAATCGGCCGTGCGACCGTCTACTTTTCTTTAACGACGTTTCGTTGCGTTTTACTGTTTCATTTGTGTTTTGCGATATTTTTCGTATATTAATAAATATATTAACTATTCGACAAGACTGACAAAGTGTACGTGTATGTGGACAGTTCTGATAATTTTTAATACATAAACATTGAAGTGCCAAGTGCCAGATCGTACCGTGAAAAACATTTTCATTCAAGAAAATTACTAAACAATTGTTTGGCTGAGTGTGACTGCGATCAAGTGAGTACAAAATGTTGTAATTTTTAACTGGGTCATAGAAAAAATTGGTGGACTTCTCATTTGCTGTTAAATACACGGCACACCCAGCTGATATATTATTTATTTTGGAACCAAAGGCGCTTCAAAAAATATTATATTCAGCTGTTTTAGTAGCATACTAATATATCCTCATTATTTAACGTCATTATTTCCTAAACATTAGGCGTAGTTCATTGAACTCAGGCCTATAATTAATAAGAATGCCACTGTACCATAGTTTTTATCACTAGCCAAATATAGAACATTGTTAAAAAATGGTTATTTAATTATGAAAATCTATATAATTAATTTTACCTTTGGATTTTCTGCTGCTACATATCTTCATTTTTATTATTTATTCCTAGCCAAGATAGGAACGTAAGTGACACAGTCTACTTTGCAAACATAATTTGAATTTGGAACACACATTAACTCATCATCTGGTGCAAAAATAACCTTGACCTGGGAGAAATTCCTCTTTGTGACAGGCAAGGTGTTAAAAGGCATTTGTTACCTACCCCCAAAGTTAAACCCGTTACCGAGAGGCAAAGAAATCAAAAACATTTAGGCCAATGAGTGAAAAAAAAATCTAGAATTCTGGACACTTTCTAGCCATAACTGTTGGTACAATGCTTCCAGTGAAAGTTCTAAAGCTTTTTTTTTTAAATGATCTACGATGTTTATATGCTTTACATAGTTTCTTATACTTTTCAAGTCTACTACTTTAATCCCTAATGGGAAACTAAAACAGTCATTGTCCATAGTATATGTATATGCTAGACATAAAGAGACTATGTGACATATTCTTCTTCCTTTCCTTATCGAAGTGGGGTCAGCACAATGTGTTAGTTGTTTCCATCTTTGATTAATTTACAGCCCTTGATCTATCATTCTAACAATAATACATCACATATGGTTGCTTTCCTTGGCCTGACATGGTCTTAATATATCTACGGTTGAATACTGTTGCTATCTCAAATCTTACCCTGTATTTTAAGATGCCATCAAAGTGGAAGGATTTTACTATGGTTAGTCTATAGTAGAAAAAAAAATTAAATGCCCATTTGGTCTGCAGGCGCCCAACAAAATACATTTTCTTATTTCAATGAAGGTGAGTTAGCTATGTTTTCAGAAGAAAAAATTATCACTCTCAATGCCAATGTGGTACGCTGGCGCCCCACAAAAGATTTTCTCATGGCAATGAAGGTGTTAGACATATTTTAATTAAGCCCATGTTTTTTATATTTATAATCTTAAAGAAGTTTTGTCTCAATAATCATAAGTCAACGATCAATGTTATCAACTTATCTTAATATGCATATGCATAGACCTAGATTTTTTTTACTGGCTCAAAGGCTATTTGACAAGTTATTAATATACACTTCTCATAGTTACATCTTAAATATATCTCATTAATATATCTTAAAGTCAAATATATTACTTATGAACAGTCGAATGATGATTGCATATGCTCAAAACATAGCCCAAAAAATTTTTTACTGGCTCAAAGGCTATTTGACAAGTTATTAATATACACTTCTCATAGTTACATCTTAAATATATCTCATTAATATATCTTAAAGTCAAATATATTACTTATGAACAGTCAAATGATGATTGCATATGCTCAAAACATAGCCCAAAAAATTTTTTACTGGCTCAAAGGCTATTTGACAAGTTATTAATATACACTTCTCATAGTTACATCTTAAATATATCTCATTAATATATCTTAAACTCAAATATATTATTTATCAACAGTCAAATGATGATTACATATGCTCAAAGCATAGATCTAGATTTTTTTTACTGGCTCAAAGGCTATTTGACAAGTTATTAATATACACTTCTCATAGTTACATCTTAAATATATCTCATTAATATATCTTAAACTCAAATATATTACTTATCAACAGTCAAATGATGATTGCATATGCTCAAAACATAGACCTAAATTTTTTTACTGGCTCAAAGGCTATTTGACAAGTTATTAATATACACTTCTCATAGTTACATCTTAAATATATCTCATTAATATACCATAAACTCAAATATATTACTTATCAACAGTCAAATGATGATTGCATATGCTCAAAACATAGACCTAAAAATTTTTTACTAGCTCAAAGGCTATTTGACTGGTTATTATTATACATTTCTCATTAATTGAATTAATAATATTTTGTGTAATAATTTATAGACGGTTACCGCTTATCCTCTACCTAAATTAATCAATTTATTTGCCTATTGCTTTTCACATAAACATACACAGTCTTATTATAAAAACAGGACTAACTTTGTTACTAGGTTTAAACCATGATCCGCCCAAAATGAAGTTGACATTGACAGGTGAGATATAGTGACATTACTAGATGTCAACTTGATTTGGTCGGATAATGGTTTAAAGCCTAGTTACCTAGGCCAGACTAACTTTGTTACCTAGTAACAAAGTTAGTCTGGGTTTTATAATAAGACGGACAATGTATTAGTTTACACTACACAGTCACTTCTTAAAATAGTGAATATATCCTAAAAACTGGTAGCTCTCTTAGTTTGACTGAGAATTTGAAATTTAATTTAATTTATAATTTAATTTAATTTGAAATTTAATTTAATTTGACATTTAATTTAATTTGACATTTAATTTACTTTGAAATTTAATCTCTTGATTAAGAGCCTGAGTGATTTATATGTATTGAATGTTATGTTATGTAAATTCTTTATTGTACAAAAGGACACAACACAAATACAAAAGAAAACTATACAAAGGCGGACTTATCCCTTTAAGGGATCTCTTCCAGTCAACCCAAAACCAGAGGAGAGAAATACTGAATTGTGTTTCTTTCGGCGTAATCTTCCCAGCAGTGGTCGTTTCGAAAAGCTAGTAGTTATTAGCTTTTGCACTAAAATAATATTTTAAAAAAATCACCTTCAATAAGAGGTAAATTTATCCTACATTGAATAAAAATTTTTGACTTTGACTTTTGACTTTGAATAACATTTAGTAGTGTTGAACATTGTTTGTATTTAGTTAGTTTTTCCAAGAGGAAAAACTCACAAATACATACCTAATAGGGTTTATCAATTTAGGTAGATCCTAACCCAAGCACAACTACGAATTTTAAGAGTATTTATGAGTATTGTATGAATATATCTAAGCTAACTTGTATATGAAGTGCATTTTAAATAAGATAACCGTTGAACATACATTAAAAAAAAATTATCGAGGGGCGATCTCCGAGCGACTTTTAAAAAAAGATTTTTATTTAAGCTAAAAATAATGTTATTTATTTGAAAACTCAACAAAGACTGACAATTATGGAATATTGAAAATACATAATGAAATTGGAGTCACTGGGCCGGCTGTTGGGCAATCTGCTGACTGGACGGTCTTGCAGTACGTAGTGGTTGCTATTTCAGCGGTATAGCACGATTATGACGTGCTAACTCCTCCCTCCTTAAGATAGAACCGTGTTCCACCGGTTCGTTTGGCGGGCTTTTCTGATGCCGCTGGTCCAGGCAATGGGGTGGTTTTTCTTTCCAAGTAGTATTTATGTGTCTTCCAGGCCAGGAAAGTAGCTCCAATGATGTAAAGGATGATCGTGGTCCAGCTCGGAGTTAATGACACAAATGCATTTTCATTATAGTCTACATCTTGTATATTCTGAACTTTATTTATAAGATTATGTATGTTGTCAAGTGAAATGTCTTCTAGTTGCACTTCGAGTCTTATTTCATTCGGCACGTATTGTTGTTCAGGTAGTGGGATGACGTCATGTATGGTCACGGCGTTACTATGTGTCTGTAATGTCATATTGAGTACTTCGGCGTGACATTCGTTCGAGATTGAGATGAGTTGCGTCTTCGTGAGAGTATGGTATAATACTTCGTTACCGCACGTCGCTCTTAGGACTTCATGTTGATTGGTGATGAGAAGCCAGCTGTTGGGGCTGATGTTCTGGATTTTTCCTTTCTTGAGCTCCATCTTCGCGTAGGAACATGTGAGATGATGCGGTTGATGTTGAACTATAGATGTCACGCAGTCTCCCGAGTCATCTAGTGGTCTCGTGATGAGTTGTTTGCAGACTTGGGCTTCATCCGTTATGTGACGGCATTCTTCATTGATGTATGAATACTCTCCGCTACCAAGTACTAGGTATTTGGACTTAGGAATTATAGTGAGATTTTGGTTATTGGGGATGGAGTATATATGAATGAGGTCGTAAGGGGTTGATTCTACACAAGGAATTTCTAAGATAAAATTTAGCGAGTGTTGAGTACTATAGGCTTTAACCTCTATAGATTTCTCTATGCCATGTATTTTTTCTAAGCTAATTGGAGCGACAGCTGTAAAACTAAAATTTCTTTGTATGTCCAGCATGTCGGCTATTAAACTTTTAGAATTAACTATACTAGGGTGCATAATACCTATCTGTGCAAATGCCATTGCATCTTCTAATAACATAAGTTTGTCTAAAATTATCTGCAAGCTGAAATCTATTTGTATATGCACCTGTAAAAGATTAAAATGTTTGTAAACTAGGTTAGAGTTAATAGTTATATTTTTTATTAAAAGTTCTAATTTATTTTGATTCTCATTTATTATATTTAGTTGTTTAGCAAACTCTGTGATAGCCTTTTGAGCTATTACTATTGATTTTTCGTGAACGTTATGCATGTTATTCTTAATATTAGATATTTCTTGTTCTATTTTCAAAGCATCATTATAATCTAAATTACCAGTTATAAGTTTAACTACAGATCCTAATCCATTAAATAAACCACGCTTTACTCTACTGTAAGGTGCCAAAAATATTAATTTGTTATTAATAATATTTATTTTATGCTCAATCTGATCTGTATATGATCTCTGTAATTCTCCTGAAATAATGTTAGGATCTAAAGACTTAGTGCTTGCATATAGACCTGCAAGTTTAAGGGTGGTCAAATGAAGGTAAGTTATATTATAGCTACACACTAAATTAACAGTATCTATTTGTTTGAGAACAATGCCTTGTTTTAAGAGTAATAGGCCGTTGGAGTTATCTACTGGAGTAATGTTCACGGTGGCTGTTGCTGAGAGCACGAGGGCTCCGAAGAGGATTGCCCTGGAACAAGGTGAGGCCTTCGTAATAACTTGAAATGGACTCTTATCGATTTGGAGTTAGGGTGGTTACCTATTATCTCAGCCACGTTGTTAGGGTGTAAGTGAATGATCTTATACGGACCTTTGAACACAGGCTTGATCTTGTCGTTTCGCGCTGTCTTGGCTACCTGCTTATAAACTGTTTCACCTACCTTTAGCTGAGTTTCTTCCGCTGCTTGGTTCCGCTTTGCTATCACCTGCTCTTTGTTTTTAGAGAGGTGCGCCGCTACACACTCCTGCACAGCTTCTGCGTTCGCCCTATGCTTAAGCACAAAGTCTTGGTAAAATTCTTTAGGGTAGTAAATCTCTAAAGGGTTCCTAGCTGCTGTATGTCCATAGAGTAACTCATATGGGGTGTAACCTGTCGCTGAGTGTATAGAATTGTTATAGGCTATAACTGCATATCTCATTATAAGTTGAATAGTATCATCTTTATTGGTCATACGCTGGATTCTTATAATTTCACCAATGGTTGAATGAAAACGTTCTATAGGGGAATTTGAATTAGGGTTGTAAGGGGTAGTAAAGTGTATTTCTATATTGTGAGATGCACATATTTCTTTTAAAACATCGTTATCAAATTTAGTGTCTGAATCTGTTGTTATTTTAAGGGGTAGTCCTAAGATAGAAAATACTTTTAAGAGAGCATCTGCTACATGAATGCTGCTTGAGCCTAGCATAGGTACTGCTTGAGCAAATTTTGAGAAATTATCTATTATAGTTAGGAATATTCCACCACCTGTGGAATACAGATCCATGAAGAGATGTTGCATAGGTTTAGTTGGTGTTTCTGTTACCATTAAGGGTGGCTTTAAGGGGTTGCGCTCGTATTTAGCTTTAAGGCAAGTATCGCATTTATTAATATATGTTTGGATAGTTAATAACATATTGGGCCAATGATAATTTCTACGCATGTGTTTATAGGTCTCCTGTATACCACGATGTATGTTCTTTCCCTCATGATATTTCTTAATAAGATCTAATTGCTCAGATTTATTTTCTACAAGAGTTACACGGCATGTGCATCTTATTAGTTTAGGGCCTCTATCGTTAAAGATAGTGGTATATACTCTCGAGAAAGCAAGGTACAGATGTTCATCTATAAAGTAACAATGAAATACTCTATCGGCTATGGTATGTTCCTTAAGGAATCTAATTATCTCCTGTTCTGTGTTATTTACAGGGATAAACACGTCTTTAATCGTAGTTTTTGAGTTGGTAGTTCTGATTTCGACTCTATATGTAGAACCTGGGGTAGATCTTATATAAAACTGCTTTTGCTGTCTCTCTATAGCGTCATCTATTATAGGGATGCCAATGTTTTCATTGTCAGGCTGGGTATGGTTCGTAGAAACTAACTGATTGGGATCTAATGAAACTACACTCATACTATCAGATGTTGCATCTGTTTGAGGTGGGGCAACGGACTCTACTGGGTTAGGCTGATTGTTGTTATTCTCAGCTTCACGTTCCATCTCACGACGGACGTTCTCAAAAATCCTAGGTATTATCTCATCGTCCTCATTATCTTCAAAATTAACTGCTAGTGAGTCTACACTGTTATGAAATATTTTAGCTCGAGATAAGGCATCGGCATTTGTATTTTGAGAGCCCTTTTTATATACAACATTATAGTCATACTCGGCTAGTTTAAGTCTCCATCTAGTTAACTTTGAGTTTGGGTCTTTAAGGGACATAAGCCATGTGAGAGGGCGGTGGTCGGTATAGATAGTAAATTTACGACCGTACAGATAGGGTCGGAAGTACTTTACAGCCCACACAATGGCTAATAACTCCTTCTCTATTGTAGAGTAACGGGACTCTGTCTCAGATAGGGTCCTAGACGCGTATGCTACGGGCTTATCTGATCCTATTTTGCCTTGGGATAAGACTGCTCCTAGAGCGAAATTGGACGCATCTGTTGTTAGGACAAAGGGTTGATCGAAATCGGGAAACTGTAATATAGGGTCATTGGTAAGTACCTGTTTACATTTACTAAACGATTCTAGAAATTCGGGGGTGTGTTCTACTTTATGGTTTTTCTTAAGGCACATAGTCATAGGCTTAGTCATCTTAGCGAAGTCCTTAATGAACTTTCTATAATAACCCACTAAACCTAAAAAGGATTTTATTTCTTTTTGTGTAGTAGGGATGGGAAAGTTAAGAACAGCTTTAATTTTATCTTGATTAGGCTTAAGGCCATCTGAAGTAAGCTCATGACCCAAGAATTGTACGTGTTTCTGAAGGAATTCTGATTTATCAAGTTGAACTTTGAGGTTATGAAGTTTCAAACGATCAAATACTTGTTTAAGCTTGAGCATATGTTCCTGAAGGGATGTAGAGGCGATGATGACGTCATCTAAATACGTAAATACGTTATCTATGCCTCGTAGGATGTGATCCATCAGTCTCTGGAAGGTGCTGGGGGCGTTCTTAAGACCAAAGGGCATGCGAAGAAATTCGTAATGCCCTCTTTCTATAGAAAATGCACTTTTTTCAACATCGCGGGGGTGCATTTCCACTTGATGGTACCCGCTCGCTAAGTCGAGGGTGCTAAAGTATTGAGCGCGCCCTAACCTATCCAAGATGTCACTTATGTTTGGTAGGGGGTACTTGTCCTCTATAATTCTGTCATTGAGCCTCCTATAATCTATAACAAGACGCCATTTAACCTTGCCAGAAGCATCTGGCTTCTTAGGTACGATATGGACAGGGGCTGACCATGGGGATACGCTTTCGCGAATAATACCTTGTTTCAGTAAGTTGTTTATCTGATTTTTTATTTCATCCCTTTGCTGAGGGGCCTGCCTATAACTGCGTACAAAAATAGGGGTATCGTCTGTAAGCCTTAACTCATGTTTCACAGCATGTGTAAAAGTAAGGGGTATGTTTTCCGAATAAAAGATATCTCTATATTGATAACATAATCTTTCTATCTCACGTTTCTCTTCCTCATTCAAATGTTCAGTTCTAATTTTCTTTAAATTTTCACAAAGCTCTCTATCAATATCCGGTTGTGTTTGAATTGAGTTTAATGTGCAATGAATATTCGGGGTTTCTTTTTCAACAAAGGGTTGTAAAACAATAGGGGTTTTATTTAAAATAATTTTCTTTTCCGGGTTTAAGTTAAGAACCTCAGTAAAGAATGAGCCATTAGTTACTTGAACTATAGCTGAAGGGGATGTTAACCCTGGCATCCACTCATGGTCCTCGTGTATATAAGTACCATCGGTATAGTTAGTTTTAACTTTAACAATTTTCCGGCAATGAGGATCTACTCGGATTTTCTTAATAGGATAATCAAAATGAATAGGTATTATTGCGGTGGATGTGCGTAGTACCTTATTTTTTAAATCAATATTACTAGAGAGCGATTTCAATAAATCTAGCCCTATAAGACCTTTATATTTCGGATCAAACTCGAAGATGAGAAACTTGTGACTTATATCACTATTAAAGACCGGTGGTAGTGGTAAATATGCAACGTACGAGTGTCGAGTTACCGCGTGAGCTGTCTTTACCTCGAAAGGCTCGAAGTCGACGCAATGTTCGAATACTGTATTTTGTATGACGTCAGGTGATATCATAGAACGCGAGGCACCCGTATCTATAAGGAATTTACCTCGGAATTCCGGTATCTCGATGTATGGAAGATGATCTTTATCTTGATGGTTTAACTTTATCAACTCCGCTCGTCCGGCTCCTGGTCCTCTTGAAAATCCTGAGGGATAGTTGTTTGATCCTCCTCTGTGCTCGTAGAAGGGTAGTTTACATCTTGCTCGTCCGCATTAGGGTAGTACTCCATAGGGTAATAATATTGAGGTGGATAGTAATTTACATTACCTTCGTATGGCGAATAAAATAGTTCCTCAAATGCGAATTGCGGCGGCATCGGCTTGTTAACCGATCGCATGGTGACGTCAGAGGAAATCTGAGGCGGGTTGACTTGTTGCTGCGGAATGTTCGGCTGCCTTTGGAAATTTCCTGAGTTCCTAAAATTGCCTGAATTATTTCTAAAATTACCTTGAGGGTGTCTATTCTTCCAGGGTAACACGGAGTTTACTAACTGCTGTTTCTGTTCAGGGGTTAGGTTGTTACGCTGGGGTACGAAATTATTAGGGGGTGCAAAATGTGGCTGAGGTGCAAAATTATATGGTCTAACAAAGGGTTGGTTGTTAAAATGACGCTGAAAGTTATTTTGATTATTATTTGATTTAAAATAATTTTCAGGTTTCTTATTTTGGGGGTTACTAGAGGGGTTGTTAAAGTTAGGTCCCTGTCTATAACCGGTTTTTGCTTCCTCTGCCCGTGCAGTGACTATTGCAAGCTCTAAGGTTGAGGGTTTATTAATTCTCACCCCTACAGATACTTGGAACTCTAATTGATTTACATACTGTTCTATAGCCATGTTCTCGTAATAACTTTTATCTGTATGCTGACCTACCATATACAGAGTGTCGAGCACATCTCTAATACGTTTGCCAAAGGACTCAGCATCCTCGTTTTTATTGCGCCGGGTGCGCGTGAGCTCTTGCATAACCTGTATTTCGTTCCTAGGCTCTCCTAAGCGCGTTATTAAAGCACGTTTTATTTCTGACCAACTATTAAGGGTACCTTCATGTGCAAGGGCATCTATAGCTGCACCACTTATCTTACTTTTAATTAAACATACTAGTGCTAAGGGGGCTGCACCCTCATTGGGTCTAATCATCCCCATAAAATTATCCATTTCTTTAATATAAAACTGTAACCTCTTGGGGTTCCCATCATACTTGGGCATAAGTTCCGAAATCATCTTATAATCTGTTTGGAACTCCATTTTCTAAAAGTAAAATAGGCGTGTGCACTTAAACCTTAAATTGATTTAAAATTTTAGTTTATAATCTACAGCGATATGAGCCTATAGATAGACACACGTAAAACAATATCTTAAGATTAAACGAGAGGAAATAGAGCAGAAAGGAATGTACTTGGGAAGCAAAAGAGCACTCACCAACACAGCATCCTCTGCATCTCCTGCTCGGGTCTTGTTGAGTACAGGTCTCCAATTCTCCGGATTCCCGCAAGTTGAAGCCGCGTTTACGTGACCGCCACGAGGTTCTTCTTATCGCGGATGACAACGATTGAAACCGTTCACTCTGGTCGGCGAAGAGGCTATTCACACGAGAGGACTTATCTCGAAAGTCCTAGAGTGCCGCGATCCTACCAAAGTCGACTGCGCCAGATATGTAGGGGCGATCTCCGAGCGACTTTTAAAAAAAGATTTTTATTTAAGCTAAAAATAATGTTATTTATTTGAAAACTCAACAAAGACTGACAATTATGGAATATTGAAAATACATAATGAAATTGGAGTCACTGGGCCGGCTGTTGGGCAATCTGCTGACTGGACGGTCTTGCAGTACGTAGTGGTTGCTATTTCAGCGGTATAGCACGATTATGACGTGCTAACTCGAATCGGTAACCTTTTTTTTTGAAGTCGGTTAAAATATTATAAAATATATTATTGTGGGGTAAGTATCCCATAATACAAGTTTTTAATTAGTTTGGCGCTAGCTCACTCAGTGTGATGTATACATATTTATTTATTTAGTGTCGTATACACACATGTAAATTAAAAAAAAAATAGGCAATGATGACACTTACCATCATCATTCATATCTTGCTTTTCTACTCGCTCTTTTTTAAATCCAGGAAAAACCCTATAATAGCAAATTCTCACAACAATTCCATTATCCATAGATAATTGCATCATCCGTTGCGTAAAACGACCATGGGACCACATGGCCGGCGCCGGCGCACGTGCTACGTCACCACCCACAGACCTATTTTATTTTAGTCTTCTAAGGTCTTTGACGTCCTCCGTGGCGTAGTGGTCACCATGCTAGTCCGCCACCCAGAGGTCCCGGGTTCGATCCCCGGTCAGGGCAAGTTGGAAAATGGCCTTTTTCAAATTGTCTTGGGTCTTGGATGTTTATTTATATATGTATTTGTTATACAATATAGTACTGCTGAGTTAGTATCCCATAACACAAGTCTATAACTTACTTTGGGGCTAGCTCAATCAGTGTTATTTGTCCCTATACATATATTTATTTATTTATATTTATAAGGTTTTATCTTACTTATTCTGCAGACCGTTTGTGAGCAGTGAGTGACAGTGATATGCATTTTCTTGACCAGTTTCAATATTTTTAATTGACAGTGACAAGCGAAATATGAACATAAGCACATTTAGCAATGTGGTCACTATTACGATAGAATTATTTTGTAGCGTCACAGGTATGTTACTTCATTTGACACTGCTGTTGCGGTACAATCCAAACCTCTTCCCCTGAGCTCTCGAATGGAGTCTATTGCTTATACGATATGTAACAAAAACCCTGTCCGATCCTTTTTTGGCACCTAAGACCGTCAATATGAATAACTTTTCCAATGGGACCAATGCTTGAAACTCGAAAAAAAATCTACATTTTCATACAAATTGCCGGGCCGACCGAACACTTTTGTATGAAAATGTAAGTTTCTTTTCGAGTTTCAAGCATTGGTCTAAGCTACAAGGATCGGACAGGGTTTTCGTAACATATTGTACATTACTGTTTGTTTCTTTGTTTGTTTGTAAAATCTTTATTGTACATAAACACAGGACAGAACAGTACAAAGGCGGATGATTCCATGTTCCATGTTCCATGATTCATAGAGAATTCTATCATCCATTGCGTAAATCGACTTCAGGCCACATGGTCAGCGACTCGCACGCGCTTACCGACGGGATAATGACCGCACCACATTTTTGTGGCTGCCCAAAGGCGGACCATATAATTTGGTCCATCCTGGCTTTAATCACCTCTAATGGTAGACGCCGAGGGGCGGGCAGTGATTTATAACTCGTCTAGGAACGAAACCAGACTTGTACAACCTTAAATGCTTAGTTAAGTGGAGTTTTCTACGGGTCAAGATTGATTGGTCAAGTTTGGATCGAATTTGGCCGTCTAGGACCTAGTGAGCAGACTTGTAATTTTGGAAGAACCTAATTTTACCGGACCTAACAGACATAACTGGCATAATTTCGCAATTATTTAGTTAGTAAGGATAAAAGACTGAAATGAGGGAAACTTATTCTAATTTCTGGAGCAATTTCATGTCCCATGATACTTGTTTTTCATGAAAATAATTAACCCTTTCACCGCGAACGTCGGATTTATCCGAGAAACATTGTCGGGCCCATTCCGCGAGCGTCGGATATATCCGACAAAAAAATGCTCGTATTGCACATAACTTACGTATCCACGTCCCTTTTTGGTTGTAGGTATTTATTTTAGATTTACTACCCCTCGCGCTGGGGTCACGACAACTGATATAAAGTCTCGCGGTGAAAGGTTTAAAAACGGAAAAAAAAAATATTTGACCTTCTATACAAATCAGCGCTCAGAGCCGGATCTTCTCTGAAAGGATGAAGTTTTCTTTTCGTCTTAAGTAGTTCAGTATTATGGACTGTACTTGCTGCAAATTCACACCCCAAGTGTGTGTGGTGGATAAAAGGGCACCCTGTATACAGAGGGAAATAGAAAAGATACGTACTGTCCTGCGACTAGTGATCCCGAGGACTATAGGCTTTAAGCCTTTTTTGAAGCGTTTAATTAAGCGGCTTGACAGAACCTGTAAACGTTTTTAGTCCTTAACGCCCTTATTCATAAAAATTACAAACGTTTGCTAAATCTATTTTAGTTAAAATATGTTTTGCCTCGTTCTTTCAAAGCCAAATATTGTAAAGTGGAAAAAGGACAAAACATGTTTTAACTAAAATAAGTTTAGCAAACAGTTGTTATTTTTTATGAATATGAGGGTTAGGCTAGGCCTGTTGTATAGGCCAAGCCTAAAGGACAAGTCTTTATAGGCTTTTTGTTCTATGTTGTTTTGGCGTTATTTAAGTAAAATATAAATTGACTTTGTTTTTCAAAATTAATAAAAAATAAAATAAATCCTTTATTCGTCATTATGACGACCTCCGTGGCGTAGTGGTCTCCATGCTAGTCCGCCACCCAGAGGTCCCGGGTTCGATCCCCGGTCAGGGCAAGTTTGAAAATAGTCTTTTTCAAATAGTCCTGGGTCTTGGATGTTTATCTATATATGTGTATGTTATAAAATATAGTATCGTTGAGTTAGTATCCCATAACACAAGTCTCGAACTTACTTTGGGGCTAGCTCAATCAGTGTTATTCGTCCCTATATATTTTATTTTATTATGATGGCTTACTCAGGCTGATACTAAAAAATGGCTTTAGCCTAAACATAAGCCTATTACTCTAAAAGAACAAAAACAGTCTACAGTCACAAAAAGGCTATTTAGGCTCATAGGCTTTTAAAAATGACATAGCCCTGAAAAGGACCGACATGTTTAAATTAAGGGCTAAAAGCCTATAGTCCTCGGGAACACTAGTCCTGACCCCACGTGGTCATTATAGATGCTCGTGCCTCCCAATAAGAACTAGTTTCGCCGAACAAGGCACCAATGCCAATGATTACGTAAATCGGAGTAAGGCATACCGGTTGGCTATAGTGCAAATGCAACTATGGACTGCGAGAACAGAACTGCACCTTGCATAGGACCGGCCTGCCTTGGCCACCGACCGGTAAAACGTTCTAGATTGGACGCGTGTACGTCATTACTTTTGCTCAGTAGGCATGATGTGTGAATTTGCACCTAAGTTAGGAGAGGACAAAGTGTATGGAGCTCTCGGACTAATATACAGATCTGTAATAGAGATCAATGGTGGCCAAGACATGGTAATAGTGCAGTAGAAAACTACAAATCCATTGGACAGAAGGTATCGTGAGGCGTAGGTTCAGTTTGTATTAGCACAGAATACGTAACAGTACTCACAGTAAAAAAGAAATATCTACTTAATGTGGTTACCGCTATGGTTTAATTTAGCTCACGTCAGAACTGCTCACCTCTTCTTTTAGATACCTAGACATTCATTGCAAGCTAATTTCATTTTTATTACGGAACCGATGATTATCTTAAAGACAAAAACGTCTGGCTTGAGCTTGGCGCGGGTCCCTTTTAAAGGTTTATATTTGTACACTCACAAATGACATAATTTGAGTACAATCAGTACATTAATTTTATACAAATTGACATTAATTTCAAATTTGACATTTTTAATTAATAATTATGACATAGCAATGTATTCTCAGTCCACACATCTAATTTTAATATCAGTATAATTGTAAGGTTGACGTTTTGGAGAAAATGCTGCAGTACAGTTTGTTACCGCTTCTTCTGTACTTGCGCTTTGGAGGCGGCAGTAAACTTAGTTGTAAGTAAATGATCTGACGTCGACAACTATTAAGAAATCGAAAGAAAAAAGAAATGACAATTATCAAGTGATATAAATATCCAACGATAAAAAAAAAAATTACTCAAGACAAACGATTCATGTAACTGAATTTTCCCTTTGGAAGTGGTCGCCGCGCGCATAGTAATAATGTAGGTTTGAATTCAATACCTAAACGGGAAGTGACAAAGGCCTGGTATAAGGCTCGGCGCAAACGGGCCTCCGACCAATTTTATACTAATTTATTTTCCGCCACCAGCAACCGTGTGCGGCGAATCGATACAAAATGTCTGAAAACTACAGGAATAGGATCGTCGGCGGTGTTTTTTGGTGGCCCGTTTTCGGCGAGTCTAAACGGCTCGCAAAAAAAAAAACATATAATCCCAGCTACAGCTAGCTTATCTTTTTAGTAAGTTGATGTGGGCTGATAATGACGATGAGGTCTAAGTTTTTTTTTTCCGTTCTTTGATGTATTTTTGTTTTATATGCACAATACACTTGTATTTAGTTATACGTAACTATCTTCTATATTCTAGTTTTGTATTTAGATTTTTCTTTCCCTATATGTATACTTAGTATATTATTTCTTTTTTCTATTTACTAATGCTACTTGCAATAATGTAATTATTGTATTTCACTGGCTACTGTGTTCTTGCTTCTCCATATTTCTTGATCTTCTTTTTTCTATGTTACTTCTACTTGTGGAGACTTTTAAATGGCTTTCAATTTCTTATTTTTTCTATATAATTTGTGTTAAAGCTGTAAGTCTTCCTAAAATGTAATAAATAAAAAAAAATATGGCAAGGTCCATAGAGGCATGGATATTGCCGACCACTAAGAAATGCTTTTGTATTGAATTAAATTTAATGTTGAAAGTCCATATAGTTTACTCTCACGAACATTTTGCTCCCATATTTTCTGACAACGTTTTTGATGAAATTTTCTATAAAATCTGCCTATTTTCATGTTGCAGTTTAGTGAGCTAGTTAAAATCTTTATTGCACTAAAACATAATGTTGCAGAATAATATAATAGATAACATAAAACTGATTTTAAAAGGCGGCCTTATCGTAACTGCAATCTCTTCCAGGCAACCTTGGAAATGTTTGACGAAAACAGATGAGGTGCTAAGATAAAGGCAAGAGAGAAAAAAGAAAATAGCTGTAGGTACAATCAATAAATAATAATGATTGTCTTCCAAGCGAATAAATCTGAACTCAAGATTAAAATAGAAAAATAAGACACTCGTTATTATTGTGACTCAAGATTAAATTAAAACAAATTGCTGGAAACACTAATCAAAATGTAAATGTGCGGTCGTTGACTCGACAAGACCTTCATAAAACAGTATCAAGGCCACGGAAATCTCTCCACGCTGCGTGGACAGGTGGATGCGCTTGCGCATTCGTTTCCGGACTTTGACACATTTTAATTTAGTATTTAATTTACATGACTGACCAGATAAAGGGGTGAATATTCTGAATTACGGACTTACGCGGACTGTAGCTCGTACATAGTGGCATCTTAACCACTTATTATGTCTTGTTTAGTTAAATCCACTGGCTAAAATATACCTACAGTAACTAAGTACCTAATAAAATTAGTATTTTTTTATTTGTGCAAGGAAATGATCGAAATTATTTGAAGCTTTATTGAGACAAAAACCACAATACTCGTATGAAGACTTAACGCTAAAGTCTGTGGCTAAAGGCTAAATTCTCTCCCTGTCCTCCTTCAAGGACGATATTCTCTTTAAAATTCAAAATCACATATTTTTATAGGGACAGAAGAGGAAACCCTCTATAGCTGAATGGAATTTATTCACTGATCCGCCAGAAACTTAAGGCTGTACTAAGCACAGTCATCATTACGTAGAACAGCACGAGGGCGTAAAAATAGAATTTACGATTCTGCAAAATTGTGTCACTTGTAATATAAAACCACAATGACGTCATTAAAGTAACTGAATACAAATATGTCTATATCCCTTACGGGGTAGACAGAGGCCGTAAGACCCAAACAAGTTACTTAATAGACACATGTGATAAAATAAATAAATAAAAATAAAAAAGCCTATTTATTACACTGAGTAAATAAATACATAAGCTTCGTTTTACATTCACAATAAGGTACATCATGCGAATTATTTCTAGAAGACAAAATAAAAGTATTGTTACATTATATGAACAATTTTTTTAAATAATAAATTAGAAGAGAAACCTTATAGTGAATAACCTATTTTATAATTCTGATTAAAATAAATAATTTACATAACATAACAGAACATAATTAATTAATAATTATTATTTATTACACAAGTAAGACAGGTTAATTAAGGTGCCTGATTATTAATTGCTAATTAATTTTATTAAACAACGCTTTTATATTCGGTAGTTTTGGATATCGGCGATTCTAAAATAGCAAACAGCCACAGCTTTCTTAAAGTATCATTAGGATGCACTTTACTCTTTATCGTCTCTGGATAATCATTTAATTAAAATACTTATCTATCTCAAAATAGAATAAAATAAACCTCAATGGCCTAGAATTTTGAAAAAGAACAGAAACTACTTCTTTACTTATAGATCACAGGAAAACCTACGAAAGTCTTTGGCATTCAAAGTAACATAGACAATTTTATTATACGTCAAATTAATATCAATATTCATTTAATTACGAATGTGAGGGAGCGATTTTGACTCGAGCTTACATACATATTATCACGCCTGTTTCACACAGGGGTAGGCAGAGACTATGGACCTCCACTTGCTTGACCTCCAATTGACTTGGACTTTTCCAGTTTTATTGTTTGATAAATAGACTGGTTTCATCATAATTTTTATGGCACGTCGATCTTTGCATCTGTGACATCAGCAATCACACACGACACGACCATCGCACCGTAGCGTGATGTGGCAATGCAAATAAAATTTAGGCCATGTTTATCTTCAATCTATCAACATTATTAACCAACATCCTACATCACTGGACAAAAATTATGAAAGTTCTGTGTTCTAGGTATTTTGTGTAAGGAAAGATACGTCTACATTTTTTTGCACGTTAGAGATACTGGAAGTTTGCTATGGCTTTCTTCATTTCACATTGTTATGTTAAAGAAATGACAAAGGTAAATGGAAAAGACAAACATGCTGTCCCCTATCCCAAGTGGTATGGGATAAGGAGGAAGAGTTTGTGGGCGTTATTGTTTTTTATAGCACATTGACTTTTGCACTTGTGACATCAGCAATCACACATTGCCATCTTAACGTCCCGTGATATTTAGGCCATTTATATTATTCTCTTTAATGCTGCCTGGTCAAGGCCTTCACCTTGTGATCCGGACGTCGTGGGTTCGTTTTCCAGTGAGAAGCATACTTTGTGAAAAGCTGTTTCTAGTCTGGTTAGGATATCGCAGGTGAATCATCTGATTATTCATAAAGAAAGATGATTCTGTGTTTTGAAAGGCACGTGTAAAATGAGGGTCACGAACGCCATCTAGTGTTTGCTCAAACCTATCCAAACGTTGGTTTAGGTCTACTCTTTGGGTTGCGGAGGTCAGACGGCAGTCGCTTTGTGTAAAAACCAGTAACCTCGTCCAATCATCTTGGATAGGTAGAGTAGACACCGGGCTCTGAAGCGTTACCGCTGAGGATGCAACCGGGCATACCTACGTGAAGATGATGACGATCCTTAAGGCGCTGTATCCCTCAACCTGAAAATGACGCGATATAGTACGTATTCCTAATGAAATAAGGTTGAAAGTGGCGATACCGGTTGGCCTGACACCAGTCTCAGATCTGTGAGCAAAATAAATACTAGACACAGATAAACGTAATACATATTTATTTTGCTAGGTAAACCGTTAAGCTTAATACATTGATCACTAGAACTCTATGAAATATCTACAATTACTTCAATGAGTTATAATATCTGGATTGACACAACCTTACGTGGCAAGCTTTGAATCCAGAAGACCGTTGACCGCGCATGCGCAATATCGTACCGCTATCCTTCTGATAGGGTTGCCCGCTGCATTACGATGCTGCCAGCCGGTACACGGTGTTGCAAGTGTCAGCGCCAGAAAGGCGCTAACAGTTCAAACCCGAATCTGCCATTTCGGTTGTTATTTTTCAGTTTTAATTTAATAAATATAACCAAATATTGCATTTTTTTAGGCATCCCTCTTGCTTATTACTTTATACTTTTTATAGACGTAAAAAAGTTGGTAGTTGTCGCTGAAAATATCAAGTAATTCGCGACGAAACTTTTTCTGGATATAGCTTTATTGCTATTTTATTTTGCTAGGTTTTAAATATTTGTTTAAAAATATTTTGATGTAATCATTATTTTTGATCTTTGAACTGTACTTCATATTTTTTTCATCCTAGTATTCCATAAAAAATAAGGCTAACTGCGCGACGATAAAATAGACGTTTTACGGTATTTTTCTGATGCACAGCGCCTTACACTCATATTCATAAAAAAATACAACCGTTTGCTAAACCTATTCTAGCTAAAACATGTTTTGTCCCTTTTCCTCTTCTTAATGTTTGACATTGAAAGAACGAGACAAAACATATTTTAACTAAAGTAGATTTAGCAAACGTTTGTTATTTTTTATGAATTTGGGGGTAAATCTTTATATCCCTTTACCCAGCAGTGGGACAGCGTAAGATTCGTAAAAAAAAAGCAGGAGCAAGACTCCTCCGTGCGAGAAAAAATATCTGTCGGTAATAATATAAATGATGTGTGTGGACTATTTTGTGCCAATAAAATGAAAATATACTATTTCAATTCTATTCTAAAAATTGCTGCCACAGTGCATCCTGTTATTACGACCGTGCGGCTCTGTCTACCTACAGGTATGAAGCGTAGTAGGGCCGGCATTTTTGTTGATTAGTATGGAGTCATCATAATTTTTAGAACTAGCACACCGAACTCGTGCGGCTCTGTCTACCTACAGGTATGAAGCGTAGTAGGGCCGGCATTTTTGTTGATTAGTCTGAAGTCATCATAATTTTTATAACTAGCACATCGAACTTTGCATCTGTGACGTCAGCAATCACACATGGCCATCGCACAGTGGTGTGACAATACAAATAAAATTCAGGCCATATTATCTCCAATCTGTCTATCTGTTTCATCAATGGACCAACATTGTGGAAGTTATGTGTTTAATTTTGTGCTATAAATTGTTGAAATACTGATATGCGAATCATCACCTGTTTTAAATTTTTTATTGTGTTTCAGCGATATGTTTGGTTTTTCTATAAAATTTTGGCCTAGGTTTTCCTCTCTTCGCCTAGTACATTACATAGGTATTCTTTGCATGAACATGATGGTTGTTATAACTTGTTATGACGTCGGTGATGATAGGTGTTTGAACATTTTTCATTGCTTCAGATATTGTAATTGTTGATTTTGTCATATTAAAAACTAATAGTTCATAGAATAGACAAGCTAATTATTCGACCTTCTTTATTGAATTAATTAATAACACTTTGGTTGGTATTTTGTAAGAATTTACTTTTTATATTTTTTAAAAAAGAATAGCAATTGTCATTGCATGTTTGTCATTACATAAAATATATTTGGTTTTCTCATAGGGACAACTGGTATTTTTATTTCTAAAGAAATGGATTATCAGTACTAATGAAGTAGATGTCTACCCCCTCAAGTGAATCGTCAATTTCAACATTTGCGACCAAAGTCAAATATCTCAAATGGATATACGAATTGTGTACGCAATTATGATTAATTGTGCGTTTTTCACGAAATGTGGACAGATTAAAATAAAATAGTATCTTTATTGCCTGTTGAATTTGATTGCAGCAGGCCTGTGTCACTTCTCGTTTAGGTATCGAAAATATACACCTACCACTCCGGAATGGGAAATTCAGTTACATGAATCGTTTGTCCAGATTAATCAGAATAAAATTTACTTTTATAATTTAGTTATATAGGTATTTAAACGAATAGGTGCTGAGTTCTGATGCGAGCTAGATTAAACCATAGCGCTAACCACATTGAGTAGATATTTCTTTGAATTTCTTTGCTGAGTAAGCCTTCTGTACGTGAGTACTAAGTACTTATTCTGTGATTGTAGTAACCATGGACAAAGCGTTCTTTCGCAAGCACGCGGCGTGGGTTGTGCCCGTGCTTAGGTCACAATTACCGCTAGTCGGGCAATCTCCGAGGCTTTTGTTTCCTTCTGCTTAGAACTGTACACGTCAGCGTTGATGCCAAGTGATGTATCATGCAAAAGAGATCGGATAAGAATAACATATTTTTTTAAAACTAAACATCTTTTCGTGTAGTAAAAAAAAACACGATTTTTTTGCACTCATGTATTTATTTTATTCTGTTTTTAGTATTTGTTGTTATAGCGGCAACAGAAATACATCATCTGTGAAAATTTCAACTGTCTAGCTATCACGGTTCATGAGATACAACCTGGTGACAGACAGACAGCGGACGGACGGCGAGCGGAATAATAGGGTCACATTTTCACCCTTTGGGTACGGAATCCTAAAATAAGATTATAAAGAATTGATAACCTCCTCCTTTTTGGAAGTCCGTTAAAAAGATTCTAAAATATTTTTAAGATCCAGTTCAATACTATTATTCAAATAACGGGATTTCCTGCGATTGATTTCATTATGACCAAGATTCAATTCAATTCAATTCGAATATATCTTTACTATCATAGGATATTTATTATATCTCTTAATAATCGTCACTTTGTTTTGTTGCACAATAATTGTTGACGTCAAAAAGTTACTTAGAGCTAAGTTTACTGCCGCCTCCAAAGCGCTAGTGCAGAAGAAGCGGTAACAAACCGCACTGCAGCATTTTCTCCAAGAACGTCAACTCACAATGAAATTAATATTTATAGTTGATATGTGGACAGAGTATACATTGTTTGTTGTCATAATTTAAATTAAATTTATCTAATGTCAAAATTATAAACCAGTATGTACCTAATGTACCAAATTATGACCCGCGCCAAGCTCAAGCCAGACTTTGTTGTCTTTAAGATAGTCATAGATATTTTAGCGACCCTATGCCGTCACGATCACTGGAAGACTGAAGAACTGCTGTTAGTGTGAGCTGTCAAGGGAATCTTGTCAGTAGGGTCGTTGAAATATCTTCAATCAAAATAAAATACTGTTACCGCAACAGTCTGAAATCAGTCCATACTAACTTTCGTATCTAGTTGCCTTACAGCCTGAAAGTCACAGCATTATGGCTGACGTGTTTATTTTCGATATTATGATGACAAGGAGCTGATCTTATGATGGAGCTGGAAGGTGTCCATAGGAACTCTGTAATCAAAGGATACAACCCAATCGAGTTTGGGCTCGTTTGATTCGTCTTAAGAGCACTTTAAACTTTTAAGTTCATTGTTGTAGATCAGAGGTTCCCAAACTTATTTTGTCAAACGCCCACTTTAAAAAATCTGTTATTTTGTAGCGCCCCCCATTTTTTTCACCATAAAAACCTGAATCACATATTTGTCTTGCCTGTAGTTTAATTCAACCTATATTCTAAACGAGAGAGCAATAATAATACATACACCAGTACATTAGAGTATCTATTATAAAAAAATAACAATAATCAACATTGTTAATTTTAAATAAAAAAATAGCAATAATAATACAATTTTACAATAATAAAGAGTATTGGAAGTGGGGACCTCACCTGCGAAACTTTAAAACACGAAATTTTTTCAGTGTTTGATTCCTTTAACGATATAAATAGCGTTGTGAACGCATTAAAATAATAAATATTAATTACATTTTTAGTTTATATTTGTACAATAAAAAAGGATATAAATATGAACTAATAAATGGATGTTGTGTAGTAAGAGGATTTTAATTTCAGTGAATTTTAAAATATGAAATAACTGAAGTTATAAATCACTCATTGCTTAAATCACATCAGCGCCCCCCAACTTTATTCTGGGCCCGTTACCGCCCCCCTTAAAGCCTCCAGCGCCCACAAGGGGGCGTTATCGCCCACTTTGGGAAAGACTGTTTCAGATGAAAGATTTTTTTTATATTTAGATTATAGACTACTTCCTGCGTAATCTTGACATTTGCTACTAATGGCTGCTTTGTCAAATGTTTACTTTAACGTCTTATCACTAAAACGCCTAGTAAATTCTGCGTCAACAGTTTACAATAAGACCTGACGATTTGGTCTTTTGTATGGCCCGATTATAATATCAACAAGTGCGTAGTGTTTATAAACAGTGTCTGTTTGACTATTATGGGCATTGTTTGGTCTTGAATTGAGTTTGTCTATTAGCTGATGAGTCTTTCAATAAACTGTTGATATCTGAATGGAACTTTTTGTGCTATTGTCAATAGTTCGGTAGTTTGTCCGGTATTTAGCTGTACTAGCATAGTTTATGTTAGTATTTATTTGTTCTGTCACTCTAGTGCCTTGTCGCTCCGACGACCTGTCGTTCATGTGACCTGTGTCTCCAATTACATAGATACTGGTGTAATCTTTCATATAAATAACTAGCTTTTGCCCGCGGCTTCGCTCGCGTAGGGGTGTAATTTATTAAAATCCTTTCTTAGGGGATGCCTACGTCATAGTAGCTTTATGCATGCAAAGTCTCAGCCCGATCGGTTTAAAATTGACAAAGTTTCATACAAACTTTCATCCCCTATTTTATCCTTTTTGGGGTAGAATTGATCAAAATCCTTTCTTAGCGGATGTCTACGTCATAACATCTACCTGCATGCCAAATTTCAGCCCGATCCGTCCAGTGGTTTGGGCTGTGCGTTGATAGATCACTATGTCAGTCAGTCAGTCACCTTTGAGTTATATATATTTAGACAAAAGTGCTTACAACAAAAACTTAAGTAAAAGATAGCAAATATTTTGACGGCAGTAATTAGTTGAGATTCGGTAACGGTTTTATAATTCGAAATTATTTATTAAGTAATTATAAGAGATGTTATTTTGATTATTTACATTATTTGACATAACCTTCATACAGATTTTATCCCTTGCCTACTTTAATAATTAATTTTGCCACAGACTAGGTCCGTCTGTGGCAAAATTAATTATTAAAGTAGGCAATATTTTTGACAAAAAATATAAAATATGAGCGTTTCGAAGGATAGACGCAGAGTTATGTGGTGCATTTGATATAGGCAAAAAATAATAAAAAAAAGGAAGGAAGAAATATAGGAAGTTAGTGTTAACGGCGTCAAATGTCGGCATAACTTGTATTATTTATTTGAAATTCTATAATAAAAGTATAGTATAGAATATATAAAACTATCTAGAACTTATAATAGGGAAGAACTGTTCTTATCTAGAACTTATAATAGGGAAGAACTGGTTCTCGGGATACAGGTTATCCTAGTCCGAGAGCCAGGGCTACATTTATCTTGTAAATCTGTTTGTTGAGAATAAATGATTATTATTATTATTATTATGGTTGTTCTTCCATTTGGAATTCTCAGGCGAAGCCTGGTAGTTTTGGGGTCAACACGGACTTTTAGCCAAGTGTTATTATTATTAAAAGTATGGTTGATACTATTACCCCTTAGTAACTAGCATAGTTTATCCCGCTGTCACTCCTGTGCCTTGTCGCTTTAATGACGTGTCGCTTGCGATACCGGTGTCGGTAAAAGTTGGTACATTTTATTAATTTTGTCGTTTTTTGTTGGGATTTACAACTGTAATTGAGCGTTACTGTGCCACTGTAGAGCCAGCGTAAGTACTTACTTGCATTGTAAACAAGCGGTACTTCGATCATGTCAATTGGTAGTGACATCGGCAATTGACCAATTTAGGCCGGCGTCGGTCACGCTACAGAGCAAAGATTGATAGTCTATGTTTATGGTCTAAGATCCGAATTAGAATAAATGAGGGGTATTTTATATTGAATACAGTTTATATTACATACTTTTAATATAAAATAGCTATCATTCATTAAGCACATGTGTGCAGATCTTTTTAATTTGGATCTTGGACCATTATAGGTTATTTATTCTATCTAATAGACTTTTTGGAAAGAAATTACATGATCTCGTTGAAAAATGTTTTTATAGTATTAATGATTATTTAGAACCAAATAGAATTTAATTGTAACAAATTTTTGTCTGTAGTTTTTCTATATACATACAACTGGCACTGTACTGTATTTATTATCTAGGCATTTAGAAGGTACTATTTTGTCTGTTGCAAAAACATTATATTTTTGCATGCTCGAAACATCAAGTGTGCGATCCTGAGTTAATGTACTTACAACACCGATATTGTAACGTCACTTATGCAAAATAAAAATTTCATTTCATTTCAAAAGATTGTGCTTAAGACGAAGTGGTAGCTAAAGTGGCGCCCTCATTTAAAATAAATTATTTAAAACTAAATATGGTGATAATTAAAAATTTGATTTGTATCACTGTCTAGAAAGACCCTTAAAGTATTAATGAATAACCTTTGAAATTATTACTAATAGTCCGTCTAGTTTTAAAACGGGTTTTCGCCAAAAGTGGCCACTTTTGGCAAAAACCCGTTGTAAAACTAGACGGACTACCAATATTACTTTCAAAGGTTATTCATAAAATAGTTTAAAGGTCTTTCTAGACAGTGATACAAATCAAATTTTTAATTGTCACCGTATTAAGTTTTAAACAATTTATTTCAAATGAGGGCGCCACTTTAGCTACCACTTCGTCTTAAGGCTTTTTCTGGTCAAAGTTTCACAAACTTCAAAGCGCTGTATCTTTATAATTTTTTACTACATTGCTTAAGGGGCTACATGAATTTTCCGGGGTCCAGTGCTGCCCCCATTTGAAATAAATCTATTGAAAGGAAACGGAGATTTCATTTAAAATTTTGTCTTGATCAGACCCTAGATAACCGTTTAAACTATTTTATGAACTATTGTTTACAGTTTAAAGTGAGAACGTGAAGCTTTTCTACGCACAATTGCGAAAAACGGCCACTTTTGGCGTATGTGCGTAGAAAAGCTTCATATTCTCACTTTAAACTGTAAACAGTAGTTCATAAAATTGTTCGAAGGGTTATCTAGGGTCTGATCAAGACAAAATTTTAAATGATATCTCCGTTTTCTTTCAAATGATTTATTTTAAATGGGGGCAGCACTGGACCCCGGAAAATTCAGGTAGCCCCTTAAGGCTTTTTTTGGTCAAAGTTTCACAAACTTCGAATCTTTATAATTTTTTACTGCATTGCTTAACGAAAAAATATGATTCCTTTATTTTTGGATAATCTAGTTGACGCACTAAATAAGATAATATATTTTTTACCCACTCCACATCCCTATTATTTAGTTCGAGTTCTAAAAACTACTCATTTTGTTATAAAGTAAACAATAATAATGTAGGTACTTGTCAAGTTACAATAAACTAAAGCCTTTTTTTTCAACTTAGTTAACAATGGATCTTTACTGAAATAAAGAAATAAAAATATGGACAAATAATACGATTTCGGTATTTAAAAGACGAGTAAAAGATCATTATTTATTGGAATCATCTTAATTGTAACTTATAAATCTTATAATGTTCATTTTAAGTATATATTTTATTTTATTCTTAATAGACATATGTATTTATTTAAGTATATTTGTAACAGTATATGTATGTATATGTATGTTTATTTGTAGTTTGTGTAGTTTTATGTCATTTCAATTTTCTTCCTCCTTTATTTCATGTATAAACACGCCTGTATGCCTCTCTTACATAAACATCTCCTCTCACAGGCCTATTGGAAGAGATCTCTTTTGAGATAAGTAGTGCCTTTGTGCAACTTTTATTTAATGTATTCTCTGTATAAATTTTCCGTGTACATAAATTGGTAAATAAATAAATAACACTGATTGAGCTAGCCCCAAAGTAAGTTCGAGACTTGCGTTATGGGATACAGACAGATACATCTATAGATAAACATCCAAGACCCAGAATTTGAAAAAGGCCATTTTCCAACTTGCCCTGACCAGCGATCGAACCCGGGACCTCTGGGTACTTGTATTGTAACTGTACTTGACAGATGATAAGTTTAATCAACAATGTACAAATTCTTACACAATCGGTGACGTAAACCTCTCTCTATCGTGATTTTATCTTAGTCAATTGATTTTAAGATATTTCAGGCTAGAATCAGTGCAAATGACTTGACAGCCAATTGCCATCTGACCTGCCAAGTGAAGGCGGTGGGAGCGAATCACAATTAATTTCGCAAATTGTTCACTATTGCCATTGACGTCATCTCTAATGTAGTCAGACCGTCCGTCTGTGTCATTGATAATGAAATCCTAGCCGAGACGTGACAAAAAAAAGTTTTACCCGACTGCGACAGAAGGCATGTTGTTTTTCAAGTGCATATGTATGTATGTTTGCAGCCTTAACGGCTTAATTCATTTTAGCTTGAAAGGTGTCGTTAAATTCTTCTTAATTATTTTATTAGAGTGACACTGGGTATATCAAAAATCAAACTGGCCGATTTTTGGAATTTAATAAAATGATATACATCGCTCTCCCGATAATTGGGTTCTTTCATGGGTCAAAAATAAGTTATTTGGTACTGTTAGGAAAATAAAACTTCGTTAAATAATGTCATGATCATATACATTTTCAGTGTGATTTTAGATTTAATAATGCAGAAAAAACTGATAATTTGACTCCAAGAAACTGTGACCTCATTGGTCTATATTTCATGCAAATCTTATAGAAAATGTTTGTTGTTAGTTGTTGGGATAAAGCGGATTGTTTGATTACCATTTAAACATTTAGTACCATTTACGAGTATATAGTAAGTTAATCATAACTAAGTACCAATTTCGTGGAATATTATATACGTAATGCGTGTTGACATTAAACTTTTTATTTAATTGGTTCATTTACATTACCATCGCAGTACATATTTGAAAATAAAATGTATGTAAGGAAAAATATTGTCTTATTTATTAAAACAGGTGATTTTACGGGTAGAAACTTACGTAACATAAATGCTTTAGTTACCCCGTATTATAGGATGAAAACAGTCAGTAAATCGTTTAAGGAAAACTGTATAAAGTTTTATAATAAATTGCCAGAATCGGTCCTTGATATGCCGGATAGAAAATTTAAAGCTTATGCAAAGAAAGCACTTTGTGAGAAGGCTTATTACGGAACCGATGATTATCTTAAAGACAAGAACGTCTGGCTTGAGCTTGGCGCGGGTCCCTCTTATAGGTTTTTATTTGTTCACTCACAAATGTCATACTTTAAGTACAATCGGTACATGTACTTGATTTACAAATTGTCATTAATTTCAAATTTGACATCATTCTTAATTAATAATTATGACATAGCAATGTATTCTCAGTCCACATATCTAACTTTAATATCAGTATAATTGTAAGGTGCTACTTATAATATCTTTTTATATTCGTTACTCATCATCATCACCGTCGTCGTCTATCTGCGCCATCTTGGAATTGTAAAATATAAATAATTCATTGATATTGATTTAACAAGCTATATTTATGTTTAGTAAAGTAAAATATTCAAGAAATCGTATTGTTATTATGAATTTTACAGTGTTTTGTAAACTGAACTGTTGAATGTTTAAAAATTACAGCCTTGAATTTTACATTTAGCCTCGGGTTTGGAAATGTTATGTTAAATAATGTTTGTTCGACAAATAGAAATATATTTTTCATACAATGTGGAAGCGACATCCCCGTAATAAATCGAACCACGGGCTTTATTATAATGAAATTAAAATAATAGCCGTCAACATTTCCATACAAAAGTGTGCAGCCGCTCGGGCAATTTGTATGGGAATGTCGAACATTTTTTTGGTTATTTAACTGTTATTTTAATTTTATTATACTTGAGTGATCTAGTATAGCCCGTGATTTGATTTATTACGGGTATCTCCCTTCTATGTTGTATAACGTAATATACTAGTAATACTAGCAGATCATTATAAGCAGCGTCCTAAGTTTTGGTCATCCTGGTTTTAGCTGTATTGCTTTCCTTCCATTTATGCTATTTATTTATATGCTCTATTTGTATAGTAAATAAACATCGTAGGCATGCTCAGGCCTATGTCACTCCCCGTTTAGGTATCGAAAAAATACCTACATTATTACTACGTGCGCGGCGACCACTTCGAAGGGGAAAATTCAGTTACATGAATTGTTTGTCCTGAGTAATAAGAATTAAATTAGCTTGCAGTGGATGTCTAGGTATTTAAACGAAGAGGTGAGGAGTTCTGGCGTGAGTTAAATTTAACTATAGCGCTAACCACATTAAGTAGATATTTCTTTGAATTTATTTTCCGAGTAAGCCTTCTGTACGTGAGTACTAGTACTTATTCTGTGGCATGACACGATAATTAACAAGCTCTTGATAACTTCTTTTTTAATCATCACCGATTCAAATTTTACTTATGTGTTGTAATATTTAAACAAAAAAAATAGGATTTTTTCGGAAATTTGACTTTTACACACACTCTTTCACGTTATTATGTATATTATAATTAGTGTGATTATGACGATATATTTAAAATATTTACAATAAAAAAAGGCTTTGGGAAGACCACAGCTGAGAAGAAATGCTGAAAGTAACGAATTATTGGTCGCCTACTCGCCAGCAAGGCTTTGTCATATTATATACTTTGTACTCTGATTCATAATTATATGACTGCCCAGTTCCTTTTAGTTATTGCCGTTGATTTCTCGTCACAGATGCATGGCAGGATTTATAATGACTAACATTTCCATTCACGTACCTGCACTAATTATATCAAGTGAGTAATATAATCATAGTGTTAAGTATACTATCAGAACTACACGTGCAATAACATAGTGCACTTCTTGAGTAACTGGTTATCTAAATGTAATCAGATTGCACAAAATGCCTTGTTATCTGGTATGTCGAAGAGCTGAGGAAAGAGCCTTGTGGTACTCCTAATAAATACTATATAAAGTTTAATTGCTATGCAAATTAAAAACACCCCGACTGTCAAGAACGCCATCTAATGATGAGTAGTGGCACTACCGATACGACTTGATCTCCGTAGCGCCATCTATTTATTTGTTAGGGAAATCCCTGACTTTCAGGCGTTAAATGGCTAAACCATTGGCTGGCATGGAGAGAATTAATTGCTCCCTTTATTAATTTTATTGGTTCATGTACACTTGAAAATTTACAAATAAAACCTTATAAAAGTAAACATAGCACATAGGTGCTACTTATTTCTAAAGAAATTTCTTCCACCAGACCCGCGAGAGGAAATGGGAATAAAGAGGTAATTGGCGTGTAGAATACAAAAACACATAAATATTTATACCCATTAAAAACATAAATAAATTAATAAATATTCCTAGATAAACGTATCCTTTATTGGGAGAGACTTTTAGTTCAGTATATATGGAGAACAATATGCACAATGATATACCACAACCATCCAAACGCACAATGAAGAAATTTAAAGAACGTCATGTGAAACGCATTTATTTTGATTGATATGATCTTTAATATCATTAGACATTAAAAAAAGATAACAATAGTAAAATTTAAATCAAAACAATTCTACGAGTATAATTACTGCAACAATACGTTAATGTTCTGCGGTTACATCATTTAATTGAAGCTTACCATATTTTATGTCTATTTGTGGTTTGACTTCATCCGTAATCGTAGGTCGTGCTTTGTGTGGAAAATTAAATATCAATTAGATACAAATTCCATATCATTTTAGCCCTTTTGGCCGCCATGACACCGTGTCGTGACGCGTGGCATTGGATTGTAAGTGAGTGAGTATGATTTTGAATCATCTAGGTCTAGGCTGTTTTGGACATCAAGTCACATTCAAAAAGTTAATTAATGAAATGTGTGGTCTCCTCTATTTACTAATATAATTGTAGATGTTGTTTTTCATGTGTGTCACGGCCTCTGGTGTCAGTTTTTCAAGCTTTCTATAGGTATCTGTCTAACATAGCTTGAAGACTTCATTGCAATGATGATAGCCAGGACAATGGCACGATTAATAGACAATGTACTCGAATGATGTTATTTGACAAGTAGGGCTGAAATATTTATTAACCCTGATATTCATAAAAAAATACAACCGTTTGCTAAACCTATTTTAGCTAAAACATGTTTTGTCCCTTTTCCTCTTCTCAATATTTGACAATGAAAGAACGAGACAAAACATATTTTAACTAAAATAGGTTTGGCAACGTTTGTAATTTTTTATGAATTTGGGGGTAAGTGTACAGCTTCTTATTAATAAAACTATGACCGTGCATGACTTAGAATCAAATTGCAAACTGAAAGGCAAATGTCTGGAAGATGGAAGTATCCGACTATTCGTAGATTAAAAGTTTGAAAAATTAACTAGACATACCTCTTGGCTATCATGCTATAAAGACTCAAATATTAGCAAAATTATTACTGCAAAAAACTAATTAGCTTTGAAGGCTAGTACAACTTCCAAATGGCATACCATCTCGTAACAGGAAATTATAGACCCAATTAACATTAAAATAAAATGGACTTATAATATCAATTCATTAGGAAGTCCGTTTCGATTGGATACTTGCGAAAGAAACTAATATAGTTTTATTTCAAAACCAATTACTTTTCTGTTTTTTTTTTGTTGACAATTACACCTTTCACTTGGAGGTATGCTGATTGAATTCGATAGGGTATTGTTTTTTACAAGGTCAGTTTTGTCCACGAATTTCGTGATCTCTCTTGTTGTTGCAGTATTAGAGCATTTAATCGATATTGATTTGAAAATTAAATTTGCAGTTTTGGTTGGGGTTGTTTGCAAAATTCGAGAATTACTGGCTTCAGAAGCAGCCCAGTTAAGGATGCAACGGGAAACGCGTGAAGATAAAAAGAAAAAGTATAGTTTTCTCATATTACCAACCTACTGCTGCCATTTTGCTGACATTCTTTAAGTGAGACAGTGAGGTCAGGACATAGCCGGAGATCAGAGTGATGAGAATATTTGAATAGAGAGATCAGTCAAAGATTCAATGGATATTCTTAATTCCTGCCTACCCCGACATTGCATTGCTAATCGCGGCTAGGCGAGATACTCTGATAAGCACTAGGTATCTTGCCATATTCTTACTGTTTCCATACTGTTATTTATATTAATGCATGTGAATGTGACTAAGATTTATTATCACAAGTAGACTCCGTAACTTCGATAAACATGTAAATGAGCATTGATGAAGCCAGTGATGACTGTAATTGAAGAGAGAGATCAGTAAAAGTTAAATGGATATCCTTAATCCCTGCCTACCCTAACAAAAACATATTTCGTGGCTGCCCTGACGAGAGAATTTGAAAGCAGTAGGCCTTACATTATTCTTTCTTTCTCTAATTCATATTAATGCATGTGAGTGAGATCTATTGTAACTAGCAGACTGCGTAACTTTGATAAACATGTCAATAGTTCAGGGTCGGAGATAAAGTACAGCGAGACAAATAACTGTGATTTAATTACTGGCCAAGTGATTGAATTGAAGACCGCGGGGTCTTGAAATTGCATTCTTTTACTGCGTGTTGCAATAGTCAATACGTTTGTCATTTGTTTCACTACCTTGTTCGTTCTTTAATAGCTTTGATCCGATATAACCACTCAATATTTTAGTCATCTTCAAACGCATGCTGCTGTGACCCTGTAAAAACTATTAAAGCGGAGCTCTTACTCCAAATAATCCACTTTTGAAGTGTTCTATAGTGGATTTCGATCCAAGTGCAATAGTGCATTCCCCGGTCATGTATCTAGTTTCCAAAAAGTGGCTAATTCTTCGTTCGCTGACACTAAATTTAGCTCTAAACTACAGAGCTCACCCGTCAGTCGTCAAAACTGCAATAATAACGTACATCACGAACAGTAGGCCACTGTTCTCATCTGTTTTATTCCTATTGGGCATTCAGGAATAGCCCACTCGCTTTTTGCTCAAACTAACCGCTCGACCGCCCTAGAACTTTTTGCTCGGATTCCGACCATCTGAAATACTTCGATTTATCCGTGCGGTTTAGAAAGTGTCGCTAAACGCTCCATCACGTATCCGTTGACGATCTTTTGTGATTTGGTGACATTTTCACCAGCTAGAAGGCTATTATTTGGTGTTGGCTCTTATAATTTGAAAAATTAGCAGTTGGTGACAATTTCTACTATTAGAAGTGGCACATTTAGGAAGTTCATTCTAAACATGGTTAGAAAATGCTCTTTCAGTTTTCATTTTATGTTATTTGCTTTGTGATTTTGTAGTAATTTCTTCTTGGCGACTCTAACCGTGTTATACATTGAATAAGGTAAGAATGTTTGTCATCTTATTTGACTTTTATTCTTCATTCTTAATGAAACTTGTTTCAAATTTTTTGCAGTTCTATCAGGATTCCAACTGATAGATACAGGGAGAGAAAGATCTGGGCAAAAGCCTCCCATCTGAGAGGCTTTTGCCCAGCAGTGGGACACAGGTTGAGAGTACCAACGTTTATAAGCTTTTATATTATGTAGATTGTCCATCTATTACAAATTATCCCCGTTTTGTCGCAATTCCCTTAATAATACCAGTATACAAAGATATATTGGTGGTTCATATTTGTTCAGTTGTGGCGCCGAGACCACCCAACCAAAATAGGAGTATCGTGGAAATCGGCTGAACAATCCGTTGTGTAAAGTTTTGTTTGCTAACTCACTGTTATTAGAAGTCAAAGTTTCAATACGAAGGGGGTCTTGGAACAGAAAAAAGGAAAGATATTTTTTTCTGGCGCTTTGACTACCCGAGCAAAATATCGTAACGCTATTGATATCGGCTGAACAATCGTTGTGCAACTTTAGTTTGATAAACTGTCTATCATGAACTCGGAGCAGCAATAGGCATGACCAATTGAAAAAAAAAATCTTAGTCCATCGGTAAGATTTAAAAAAAATATTGTACACGTATTTTTTCTTTTCTCTGGGAAACACAAAATGTCAAAGATACAGTGCATTGAAACTTCGCATGACGTGACGGCTACGTACGACTTTACATAGCGGTGACGTCGCAAGCCCCCACTCCGGAGCCTTGAAACTGAAAAGTATAGGTCCATTATTATTGGATAATCTAAAAGACGGACTAATTACAATTATACTTTTCTGACCCTGTCGTCACCCCTATTCGGAGGAGGTCTCGGTAAAGAAAAACTACTTAAAATTGTAACAGAAGTTTATTTGTGCAGTTGTGGTGCCATGGCCACCCAAGCAAAACGTCATGGCGGTATTAATAAAAATTGTAGTTTTCAAATATTATTTCAAACATACATTACTCTGATAACTTCGTCTGAAAACACGTTGCGCTAATACGCACATATTTTGAGAAGTGAGAATATTATACATTGGTAGAACAAAGCTTCATAAAAGTTCTATTCAGAAATTCTTCAACTTATTTAGTGTCTGGCACTATGACACTAACGAGCCTCTTAATTAACTCGTTAAGATCTTAATTTCAGTTTCCTTAATGATGCATTTACATTTGCAATGTGATTTCTTTTCGAGGTCTAATTTATGATTAAATATTTTATTTATCAAAATAATTGCAATGGTCAAATCTTATTATTATTAACTATTATATCCATTGATTTGATTTGATTTATTTATTTTCACAAAATCCACAGCTCTTAAATAATTTACAATATTAATCTTAATAAGTACAGCACTGACAGCCAATAACGGATTTACTTTTTTTAGTTTATTCTTAAATACACAACAAACATTATTATATTATGCAAATATTATTTTACAGAGCAAAAATTTAGGTACAATAAAAGACAGCGTCTAAAAGGTGGAGAAAGGCGTGTGTGAGTGTGTTTGTGTGTGTGTGTGTGAGGGTGTGTATGTGTATGTATGTATGTAACTGAGAATACTTTGCAGTTATTTCTTCAAGGTATTCTCAATCACCTGGATTGCAGTTTTCCTGAAGGTGTGCTTTTTCGAATGGAAAAGATTTTTGCTGTTGTATGTACGGTGCAGTCTATTAATTATTGCATTTTTGGCATATTTGGTTTTTGTAAAACTAGTGCAGAAAAGGGGAGTATGTCTAGTTCTAATGGTGGGAGTTAGGTCCATCTTTCGCCAAACCAACTATGCGACTAATAACTCCATTGTTCCCTTTCCCAGTCTGTAAGATCTCCTCAGATGAAAGCCAAATATTGTGAATGTTCTCCTACTCATATTATTCATCATCATCCGAGCGTATTCCCGGTTGCATCCTCAGCAGTAACGCTTCAGAGCCCGGGGTCCGCTACCTAACCGAGGAGATTTGACGAGGTTTCTGGTTTTTACACAGAGCGACTGCCGTCTGACCTCCACAACCCAAAGGGCAAACCAGGAACCAATCCTTGGATAGTTTGATGGTCAAACGCTAGGTGGCGTTCGGGACCCACAGTTTTACGTGCCTTCCGAAACACGGAATCATCTTTCTTTTCGGATAATCAGGTGATTCAAGCCTGCAATATCCTATCCAGACAGGAAACAACTTTTCACAAAGTATGCTTCCCAGTGGGAATCGAACCCATGACCTCCGGGTCACAAGGCGAACGCCTTGACCACTGGACCACGGAGGCAGTCAGGACCACGGAGTCAGTCAGGACCACGGAGGCAGTCATCCTACTCATATTATTCTCATATATTATTTTGATGTATTTTGCGTACAGTTTGTATAAATATGTACTTTGGTAACGGTGCCTGATATGACTTTATCTTATCTTAAATCGAAGCTCGGTGCAATGGTAAAATTTTTGGAACTTGTGGACATTCCCATGAAATAAAATAAATATTAAAATTTAAAAATGATTGGAAGTAAAAAATGACGTGCTCGAACAGTTGACTGCACCACCTCGTTAATTATGTATGCACAAGAAAATGCACTGATTAGCGCTGCAGGTGTTAAATGACCCATTTAGGCTCAGGTGCTTGTTATACCTAACAAGCGATAACCGGTCAATGACTCCGGCGACGCGGTTGAGACAAACAATTGGCAAACTCATTAAATCCACTTGTTTTTTATGTGTTTACACAGTTTTAAATTGTTGGTGTAAGAGCGGTAGTGCAGCTGCAGACTTGATAGATTATTTTACGAGTCATTTGCTGAAAGATATTTATTCAGCTGGAGCTATTTGCTTATGGGAAAGAGATTCCGCATCGCAAGGCCTTTATAGCAAAGTGTGCATCTAAAATTTTATTCCGGTGGCATACATTAATGACTAGGTCGGTGATACTTTGTGGTTACGAGCAGACTTGAAAGATTGTCTACGACAGTCATTTGCTGAAAGATATTTATTCAGCTGGAGCTATTTGCTTATGGGAAAGAGATTCCGCATTGCAAGGCCCTTATAGCAAAGTGTGCATCTAAAATTTTACTCCTGTGGTATACATCCATGACTAGGTCGGTGATGCTTTGTGGTTACGAGCAGACTTGAAAGATTGTCTACGACAGTCATTTGCTGAAAGATATTTATTCAGCTGGAGCTATTTGCTTATGGGAAAGAGATTCCGCATTGCAAGGCCCTTATAGCAAAGTGTGCATCTAAAATTTTACTCCTGTGGCATACATCCATGACTAGGTCGGTGATGCTTTGTGGTTACGACCAGAAGTCATTTGCTGAAAGATATTTATTCAACTGGAGCTATTTGCTTATGGGAAAGAGATTCCGCATCGCAAGGCCTTTATAGCAAAGTGTGCATCTAAAATTTTACTCCGGTGGCATAAATCAATGACTAGGTCGGTGATGCTTTGTGGTTACGAGCAGACTTGAAAGATTGTCTACGACAGTCATTTGCTGAAAGATATTTATTCAGCTGGAGCTATTTGCTTATGGGAAAGAGATTCCGCATTGCAAGGCCCTTATAGCAAAGTGTGCATCTAAAATTTTACTCCTGTGGCATACATCCATGACTAGGTCGGTGATGCTTTGTGGTTACGACCAGAAGTCATTTGCTGAAAGATATTTATTCAGCTGGAGCTATTTGCTTATGGGAAAGAGATTCCGCATCGCAAGGCCTTTATAGCAAAGTGTGCATCTAAAATTTTACTCCGGTGGCATAAATCAATGACTAGGTCGGTGATGCTTTGTGGTTACGAGCAGACTTGAAAGATTGTCTACGACAGTCATTTGCTGAAAGATATTTATTCAGCTGGAGCTATTTGCTTATGGGAAAGAAATTCCGCATCGCATGGCCTTTATAGCAAATTTTACTCCGGTGGCATACATCAATGACTTGGTCGGTGAGCCTTGTGATCACTACTGATATTGCCTTCACCCTTTTTGCCATATAAGATGGGATAACTTGTTCCTCTTGCGGGTGGCCTTCGTGCAAATTCGCAGATAAACCTAAAGTGTTTACTTTAACAGTCGAAATCACATCTTCTAGTGACTTAGTCGTAGTTTAAATAAGATAATGCATGCAGGCCATTTCGCTACTTTCCTACTACTCAAATCAGATATCTTTTTGTAAACCTCAAAACAAATGTTTGCTATTGGATTTGTATGAAATACAGTTTCCTATTTCAGGGAAGGGTTCAGGGAAGCCTACGCCTTTATGTGGATGATCATGTTTTCGCGTTGGCTGCTTGATTTGTACTAGTTGTTTTACGAAACGACCACCTGCCTCAAGTGTCTCAAGCAAGTCATTTAGTTAAGTACCCCTCGACACGCGATATTGCGCTTATTATGTTTTACATCACTGTTTACGTGTCCGGTGACTTGGAGATAGTGAGGCTGCAAGGCATTTAGCATTACATGATATAGGATAATCATTGACCGAGCGAGCGAAGCGTCTCAGTTTCGAGATTGGCCTAAAACGTTTTTGTTCGGCTGTCCGTCAGTTTGTCTGTCCGGCTGTTCTCACTCACAGGTCGTATTCCTCAACAGATTCCCGTGAAATTTTGTGAGAATTTTTATTGTCGATTTAGTTTTTTTAAATTTTTAACTATGGCGTATTTATGGGGGTTGAAAACTTTATAAATGTCATCTATATCAGCCATTAACAATTAAAAAAAAAACATAATTAAATTTAAGTTTTAATATATTTAGAATGTAGATCGAGAAGCCTTTGGATTCTCTGATTGACTATTTTTTTTCGAGTTTCAAGATTTGGTCCCATAGGAAAAGTAGTTCATATCGACGGTCTGAGTTGCTCCTACAAGGATTGGACAGGGTTTTTGTGACATATTGTATTTTATGTATTTGTATATTTGCTTTCAAGGGAGCCAAGAATTAATACAATTATCAAGAAAAATTGAATGGATATCGAAAAGCCAATAAAATGCTCCCACGGATAGCACTAGATAGCACTAGATAAAACTATTACACAGAAAACATATCAAAAAACGCACTGTCTTTAGGCCAAAGCAAGCATCCGCATTGTTAGGCCATACTAAATGTGTAACGATGTTACAATAAACCTCATTCTTCATGTTCCCGTTTACCTCCTTTTCTGTTTTCTAAAAAATAATTTCATTTTCAAATTCAATTTTTAAATTTTAGATTCCTTCCTCATCGTTCGGATTCATTCCACTACCATCTCTCGAGCTGATTACATCTATGTCAGTATTGTAAAGTTATAATAAATAACTCTTTGCTGTTTCTCTCAAGCTCTCCACTACGTACCTTGCCTACCTCTTCATGTACCTAGGAGCTCCAACTGCCCCAGCTAGTCCGTGGCTATTCAACTACAAACGATCGCACGAAAACTGTATTATTAGTAAATGGTAAAGTACAATTAAATAATTTATTAGCTAAACTACGCCTTATACGCAAAGCTGGTGTTGAAGAAGGCCAGATAGTATATTTCAATTTCCCTCTAGATTTAAGGTTTCACAGTCACCATTTACATATTTATACGTTTACCGTTTATATCATTGGATCTCAGTTTATGACTCAAATCCATAACATTATTCACGATACCTTCTGCTTATATCAGTTAAAGTTTTACTACCTGTATCCTCATCTAAACCTGGATTACGGTATCAACTATTAAAGTTTATCGCTATTTCTAAACCATTGCTTGGATGAAATTGGAAAACAGTAAGTACTTCGTAGTAACTATTGTAAATTGAATTATTATTGTAATTCCATATCCAGACTCCAGGATTAAGAGCAGCCTTCCCGTCTTACTTTTCATACAAACGCTCGTACGTCATTATGGCGTAGTAAGTGATTCTCTTGAAAACTTTTTAACTAACAGATATCTTGTGCACTATTTCTAGGTTTCTATCGAAATAAAAAAGAATATTTGGAAAAACAAGTTCAATGTACGTCTCCAAAGATCTGCTTTTATGAACAAATTTTACCTGAACTTCGACTGTTCATAAAGTACTCATAAATTGTAAAAATAAAAAAAAAATTTTGATAGAAACCTCGCAAATGTAATGAAAATTTTAAATAATAACATTTATTTCACAAACTTGTAAGGTTTACTGACAAAAACGTATATTCTGGAACAAGTTTAATGAAATTTCCGCACCCTATGAATAGTTAATATTCGTTCAAAGGATAGTTAAAAATAATACTAATTTCATTCAATACAGTGCAAACTGTGCCCTAAGGCTCTATCTCTCTCTTTTTGGTTTGCTTTTTTTCTAGCATTGTCCTGAATGAAAAACCAAGCTTTTCGAACTATGCTCGCGTTGACGACAGAGCCGCCGGGAAGGGCCGCCTTAAGTTTAAAAAGTAACTCTTAGTTAAGTTTAGAATTGTAATAATTTCAAATTGATTTACATATATATCTCATTACAAAATAAATGTTACAAAAGGCAAAAATGTATCCTCCACCAATGAAATAAAAAGAATTTATTTCCATTAAAAATGGAAAAGTGTTAATATTACTTTCACAATACAATTTACATTGGCCCGAAATTCAATTGACTGTGTTTCCATTACAATTCATGACGGTGCCACCCATATTCGCCCGTATTAGGAATTAAATCGTAGAGCAGAGATCGTATTTTTAAAGATGCCTAAGAATAAATATTATAATTTTCATAACTCCCAACTTCATTGGTTACCAATCGTCAACGGCGTAACTTGCACATCCTTACAACTCTCTTTTCGATTCTTTTTTAAACCCGCTACTCCAGCTTACCTCAACTGTAATTTTTCAGTTTCAATGCAATACCCATCTCAGAGATCTTCGCTCCTCTAACAATTTCAACCTATTTTTGCCAGTTCACCGGAGTGGGTTCTTTACACATTCTTTCATCGTCCAAGCTATCAAACTATAGAATGATTTACCAGTTGATGTTTTAAGAAACTGGTGAAGACACACTTTCTTCAAAAACTGTCAGATAGAATATAGTGTATTTATGTAGTATATGTAGGTATTGTTTATTAAAGTATATACTTAAGAGCGATTATTTTTTTTGTATATAGTTTA
Source organism: Acrobasis suavella (assembly GCA_943193695.1). Classification (NCBI taxonomy): domain Eukaryota; kingdom Metazoa; phylum Arthropoda; class Insecta; order Lepidoptera; family Pyralidae; genus Acrobasis; species Acrobasis suavella. The sequence continues at coordinate 2,089,804 of OW971930.1, read as the reverse complement.
TTGTTCTGACATAGTCTTTTTTTTTCGCCATATACCTATTCAAGTTTTGCACTATCCCTGTCATTCTCTACATCACCCGTTTGGTTAACTGGTAGATAAGGCCTTAGGTTAAAGTTAAATAAATAAATAAAGTAAGTACCGACTTCCCCCCACACTACACAACCGATTTTGATAAAATTTATATGGAACCACTTGACAAGTGTACTTTTTTCAATAAAAGAATTTTCTAAATCGGTCCAGGCGTCTTCGAATACTTCGGTGAACATGCATAAAATAAGATTTGATAAATTGATAACCTCTTTTTTGATCAAGAAGATCGACCTTTCTTACCACTAATTTCACACGTCTGCAGACCTAGGCAATATGGTGACAATGAGAATTAATGCTGACTCACTTATTATTATAGACATCTTTGTAAAGGAATTAAGTCTATTATAAAACCGACAATTCTGTTTTCAAAACAATATTAGCACCAATTAATTTCAATTGTTCTTGAAAATCAGAACAATTGTGACCCCGATATGTTTGTTTTGCCAACACAATGATGAGACTCAAAAAGTTCCCATCATTAACCACTCTCAATTTTGTTTCAGACATACCCGTGGAATCTCGAAATCGAAAGACTGATAGACTAAGCTTCCTGATGTATAGATGAGAGGATACAACCAAGATGTTCAAGTTATTAGGAGGATTGAGTGTGTATTTTAAGTATCAACCGATCAGGACTGACAATGCAGTGTTCAGACTACATAATGTGTTCACGACGGTACTGCTACTCACATGTTCGATGATTATCACTGCGACACAGTACGTGGGGCAGCCTATACAATGCATCGTGAGCGGCCTGCCTGTCCATGTTGTGAATACTTTCTGCTGGATCACGTCCACATTTGCTATGCCGGATGCCTTTGCCAGAGAGGTGAGTTCATTGTTAACTTGAACTGAATCCTATTTCCCGGTTATAAGGTCGATAAATATCACTGCAATGCAGTTTCTACTTATCTATTCTTCTGCTGCTATGCCGGAGGGATGGGTTTATGTTGTATGGATAATTAGCTACTGCCGTGAGGTCTGAGACATTAGAAGCACAGATTAGAGGTCTCCTAGATTGTTGATCAATGGAGTATTTACATAATGGAGAGTATGCGTGCATTTTTTTATATTTTTAATCGAAAGTTCTTGTCAAAGTACAGCCGCAAAAAATAAATCAGTGCTGAAAAACAATGTATAAGGTACAGAAAATAAATATCAAAAACTCAAGTATATTACAATAACTTAAACGCGCTATATTAAAATATGACGTCAAAGTCAGCAATATAGCTCGAGATAGGAACAAAAGTGTCATTTTTAAACGCGGAGTAATGGTGTTTTTCTTACAATAAAAAATCGTTCTTAAGTGATTCCGCGTTTCAAAAATGGCACTACCGCACGCACGTTTTTCTTTTTCGGGAATGTTTGATATTATCAGCCAGTGATGTTTATTAAACTTTTACAGACATACATATCGATAATCAAACTACATGGACAGTCCAACCCTAATGTAGACTTTGTCGTCATTTCCTTTTTGTTTGTTAAAGTTTGCCGCGCAATATTTGCCTAATTTTGATAATTTACTTCTAACTTTAACAAGGGTCAGTAAGAAAAATAATTAGCTGAGCCTGATAATGCATTCATAGAAATTGTAATATAAAAATATGAGCCGGATTGGTATTCCATGCATATTCCTTATTGCTTCCAGTATGATATTCATACTTTGCCGCCCCTTTCATTGGAGTAGTAATGTTATAGTGCCATTTACCTGTCGGTACAATAAGAGACGAAGATGGGTGGTGGCAAACAAATTGGCATCTTTGCCGCACCGACAATCTGTACTACTTAGGTTTGAGCCTACACAGTTGGTAAACCCGCCAATGTTGTTGCAGGTAATACTGCAAGTCAGTATACCAGTTGCTTGTGGTTGCTAAGCCATTGTCTTATAAGCACTGCACATATCACTATGTGCGCACAAACAAACTTGCATAATGTGAGCAGTCTTCGTTTGACAAGTTTTGTTCTGTAAATATCATTTGGCAGGCGTCCAGTAGTCAGAGTAGTGCTTTCGCAAACTTTCGATCTCTTTGTTGTTCCAAAACATGATTTGATGATTTGGTAAATTCTCTATAATCTTAGTTATTCTTATAATTTGTGTTATATGACGTCTAAAAAATATACTGAAAGCATTTTGAGGGTGAATTGTTTATGATACCAAACATCTTTTCCTGAGGAATATTTATTTAAATATGATTTTTGCTTACCATATAAAGTCGGATCAGCTGATCGGTTAACTTGTATGGAAGGCAGAAAATATTTTCCATATTTCGTATGTTACTTGGGGAAAGTCATTCTTTGGCTGTTCTGTTCTGTTCTGAGTCCGCCCAGCCAGCAGTTACGCTGCAAGAGTTTATGAATGAGGTCTACCTTGGAAAGTGCATCATCACGCTTGCAGACCAAAGCCGGTATGTGTACCGTCTTCAGTTAGTCGAGCTTGGTGATGCCAAACCTCGTTATACCACTCTCATAGCTCGAGAAACCAGTTGGACTCGTAGATACGGATAGGGAGTGTAAAAGATATTCGCAGTCAGGAATTAGGAGAGAGAGGAAGTTGTAAGAACCGACCGAATACTTGCATCAAATCAGTATGGGAAGGATAGATATTATACTTGGTGTGTAATATATACTTGGAAGGATAAAAGACTGCTTTGTTGTTATGCGTCCGTCGGGGTGTTCTTCGGTTCTTCTTTGTAAGATGCGTATTTATTACTATCATGGTGGAGCTGCACTTGTCCAGGACTTTAGGCTTCTCGCTTGTAGGTTCTGAGTTCCGATTTCCTGATTCCCTCTTCTGCTAATACTTTAGTCCTAATGTTAGATTTATTATCTCCGATATCCTTGGTTTCTGTCCTCTGAATCCTCGGACTTCCGACATTTGATTTCATTTTTCTGATTTCTGACTCTTGAGTCCAGGCTTGTGACCACTGACCCTGGTTCCTAACTCCCGACTTCTAGCTCCTGAATTCTTGATGTTTGAATCCTAACTCCCCGGCCTCGGTTCCTGGCTACTGACCTCTGATATTTGACTTTTGGCTTCAGACTCCTTAGCCCTGGTACCTGGCTCGCGACTTCCTGATACTTGGCTCCTAGCTCCTGCTCCTAGCTGCGGGTCCTGACCTCTTGATGTTTTTGGGGAACGTATTTTACTATGATCGGAGAAAAATTACTTATGAAGGGTGATTTGCCGATTAGATTGCCGTAAAGCTGAGACACTTGAACGACGAGACACGCAGTATAGTTAGTAGCTATAATTGTACGCTTATTATTCATTCTCTATCTACGTCTTTAGGGCCGTAACAGACGGGGCGCAAGTTGCGCCGCGTAACAGCTAGTGATGAGAGTTGCATAAATACTCAATCAACCCATTTAAATATTTACTCAGTAGATTGAGTAAATACCCGATAAATATCCTAATTTATCCATTTGGTGAGTAGATTGATTTATATAAATTGCGACTTATATTTATATTCATATTCATTATTTCGTGTTTTCATGACAATTTTGAAACTTAAATCTAGTATACGCTTGCAATTCTTGTCGGAAAGTGTGTGCATACGCCATAATATGCTCAAAATATCGGTAAACGTTAAATGCGACGCTAAAATATATGAAAATACCATACTAATCATATACTGAAAGTAGGCTTCTTTGACTAATTATCATTTTTTGCTGGGAGGTTTGCAAAGACGTAATTTTATGTTAAAATAAGTAAACAGACATCAAATGCGATGTCATTTTATGAGCACGCTCTATTTACTCTATTTATTAAATCTAGTGAGTAAATACTCAAATGGGTAGATTGAGTACAATCCACTGCCCATCTCTAGCTGTTACGCGACGCAACTTGCGTCCCGTCTGTCGCGGCACTTAAGTATACTTTATTTAATAATATTTCTAAACTAAAAACCGACTTCACCCCCAAACCACACAACCGATTTTATAAAATTAGAAATAAAAAGATCTATGTAAAATTTAAATGGGACCACTTGACAAGGTTACCCTTTCAAACAAAATATATATATATATATATATATATATATATATATATATATATATATTTTCAAATCGGTAAGGTCCTTTTAGAATAATCGGTGAACATACATAAAAGAAAGATCGCGACGAAATGATAATCTTTTTGGAAGTCGGTTAAAAATTACCGTAAAGTTCAGACACCGTAAAATGACGAGACACAGAGTATAGTAGCAATATATTGCGCATTTAATTTATTCTCTACCTACACCTTGTACCTACTTACATTAAAAAATATCAAGGACTTCTCCGCAGTTTAGATTTCAATTTAGAAGTCAAGCCAATTGACCTCACTGAGCATTTCATCCAACGATATGCAATTTGCAAATTGCCGTACAATGTGTACCAAGGGTGCAGGCGAGCAATTTCAGTAAGAGCCGAGTTCCTTCGCAGAGCACGAGACATCTTGACCTCAGCTATCAATAGTCATTTTTTTTTTTTTTTTACAATTTATCGGTTTAGGCATTTGCCCTCAATCTCACCTGATGGAAAGCGACGATGAAGACTAGGATGAAGCATGCCTATCCAAAAGATACCCATTCAATCTACTTTTGAATGTCATTACATGCGTGGCCTTTGTACTTATGCCGAGATGGCTTGAAGATATTTCCACAGAATGTGCTCTTGCTTCTCTTCCCTTGTTTATCGTAAAAGCCGAGGGTTTTTTATGCTTATTTAACGACTCTGGATACTAGTCCTTTACAGCCTATCCTTATTTATTCACTTCTTTATTCCTAACCCTAACCTTAACTATACAATCAAAGGTTGATGTAGGTTCTTTGATTGCTTCAAAGGAGCTTCTGGCGACAAATCTATACGAGCCCACTGGTTTTCATAGCTGATTGAGTGGCGGATGGCGCTTAAAGACGCCCACCACAGTCCGCAAATAAATATCACTACAGCCGCACTATGAGTGTCCACTTTAAACATTTTACATATAGTCTATAAGTATGAGCATTTGTAACACTAAACTACACCAATTTCATATTATAAAGTTCACTAGAATCGATTTGCAAAACAATTTAAAGCAAACTCCAACTTAACCCCTTGACTTCCCGCCAAGAACTCTAAAAGCCGAGGGTGATGTGTGAGAAACTGTCATGTCAATACGTGATACGGCTAGCGATCCATTAGAGCTTATTTTAATTTCCACGTCTCACTTTTACGCTAGTACAGGCTGATTAAAAGTTTGGAGTTTGCGTTTTATCATATTTTTCCAACAATGCAATTAGGATCTTAAACTGAATAAGTTGTAAAAGTCGCACCAAAATGTTTTGTCAAATAATAACTTGAAATCCGCGTTTGTGAGTAGTAAATTAAAAAATCGAAGGCGGCCAGGCGGCAGCTTCATAAGCAAAGAGCAAAAAACAATTTTTACACGGCTCCTATAATATGCATGAATATATTCTTACCCTCATATTCATAAAAAAATACAACCGTTTGCTAAACCTATTTTAGCTAAAACATGTTTTGTCACTTTTCCTCTTCTCAATATTTGATATTGAAAGAACGAGACAAAACATATTTTAACCAAAATAGGTTTAGCAAACGTTTGTAATTTTTTATGAATTCGGGAGTAAATCTTTGGCATGAATTGAGTTTCATTTTTAAACAAGCATACTGGCCACTATCAATGGCTGAATACATCAAGAGCGCAAGGCCATAAAAAATACGGCTGCGCGTAAAATTTTCTTGTTTAAATTGCAAAATATACTTTTCCAAAAAAATTACGACTGTAAAAGTGAGGAATTCTATTCGACGCTTGAATCGAAAATAGAGGCAAAGGCAGTCAAGGAAAACTTATTACCTCTGATTTCAAAGGAATTTTCATTGAATTGTGTAAGTAGATACTTGTTAAATAACCAAATCTGATAAAACAGTTTTACATTATTTCCTCGCTTTTATAATGAAATGTAGAGTGTTCAACCCGCGAACTATAAGCTCCCTCGCTCGCTTCTCTCGCTCGTAAGCCTAACTATCTCGGGTGTAATTGATCACTTACAACCCTTGTTTGACAATCTACTATTGATTTTTTACTAGCTGCGCCCCGTGGTGTTACCGCGGAAACAAGTAGCTTGTGATAATCATATCAGCTTCCTGCATACCAAATTTTGACAAAATTGGTCCAGCGGTTTGCCCGTGAATAAATAACAAACATACAAACACACACACACACTCACAAACTTTCGCCTTTATAATATTAGTGTGATTCTAGCCTGTTGTTGTTTCTCACTGCTGGGCAAAGGCCTCCCCTGTTCTTTCCACACGTCCTTATTTTAAGCAGTCTGCTGCCATCCACTCATGAAAGGGTCTATGTTGTCCCGCCTACTCTTTCGTGGTCTCCCCCTGCGTCTGCATCCTTCTGGCACCCATAAGGTGATTTTTCGGGCCCACTTGTCCGACTGCATAACACACGGCACACATGAGTTCAATCAGTGTTATTTGTCCCTGTATATTTATTTATTTATGTGCTTTGCCGTCTTAACTCTTACATCAACGATATTAGTTTTACTGCGCAGTGACGTATTCCGAAACCTATCTATTCGCCGCACTCTTAGAATGTTGCATTCCATTGCTCCCTGACAGACATTGAGTCTGGACGTTTGTGCCTAAGCCTCAGGCAGTGACCAGGTTTGAGCGCCATAACTAGGGAAAATGTGCAGAATACACAGGAGTGTGCGCTTCAGACACAAAGGAAGATTGCCCTTCATTAGCGCCTTCATGGACCAGAAGCTCTTCCAGGCATTTTCGATGCGACGTTCAATTGATGACCTCTGTGGCCTAGTGCTCACCATGCCACGCTGTCACACCGAAGGTCCCGTTCGATCCCCGGTCAAGTCAAGATGAAAATTGATCTTTTTCAGATTGACCTGGTGCTTGGTTGTTTATCTATATATGTATATGTTAAAAATATAGTATCGCTGAGAGTATCTCATAACACAAATCTTGAAATTACTTTGGGGCTAGCTCAATCAGTCTGACCTGTCAAACGAAAAACTGCAGCAACAAAATTTGTAGCGTAATATCATTGATGGCGTAATTTTATGACCCTTGTTTAATACAGGTGATGCCTATTATTTGAACAATGTACCTAACCTATTCATAAAATAAATCGCAAGGTATGTTGCTGTCAATTCATTATAGGTATTACGAGACACTTGACCTAAAACAGGTGATTTAAATGATGATTTAGCTTGCGACTTTGTTACTTAAACGAAAAATAAGGTAAAAATGCGAGCATTAAACCTTTTTGAATAAGAAATCTTTGAAATGACTAAACCGATTTAGATCAGACAAACTTAGACGAGTTGCTGTTTAGACGAGTTCCGAGTTTCGTTTGAGATGAGTTTCTACATAGAATATTTGTGTTTAAGACCATTCATTCGATACTTACTCATAATATCCGGCTCGAAGGACCATAAATATGGATGGTCTATTTCTAAACCATAACCACCACCACCTTTAATGGTTAGAAAAGCTTTGATGATGTTTTAAATGATTTTTTTGATAAATTTGATAGTTATAAGTAATAGATATGAGTACACGCGCTAAATAAATAATATATTCGGACAAGTCACACAGATTAAGCTTGTCCCAAAGTAAGTTCGAGACCTGTGTTATGGGATACTAACTCAACGATACTATATTAACTAGCAAAAACATATATGGATAAACCAGCCATGGACTAGGTCAATTTTAAAAATATCATTTTCCAGCTTGTCTAATATGATGACCACTTTTGTAGTTATCTCCTCTGGTTGTAGAGTTGACTGGTAGAGATCCCTGACAGGGATCAGTCCGCCTTTGTACTATTGTGTTTTTTTTACTGTATTTTAATTGTGTCTTTTTATGTACAATAAAGAATTTATCTATCTATCTACTAAGTACGGCATGCTGACACAAGCGAAATGTACGCTGTATGCATCGTACATAACAGTGGGGGGAGTCTTCCCCCTTCCAGAAGGAAGCAGCATGAGCCGACAGAAAGTGATAACTGGGATAGAGCGTGTTCCGATTGCATGTTAATGTTAGGCAACCTCATACAATAATTATCAAACAAACAAGTATTAGACCACCTCATTTTTGGACGAGATAAATCTTTAGACAACTTCCTATTATGACGAAATGCGATTTAGACGTTGAGCGTTTTAAACGAGTAGCTACCAGAGGCGTTGGGTGAGAACTTGGGCTAGTAAAGCTGTAAAACTATGAAACAAATGAAATACATACCTAATTGGGTTCTATACACGTAAAAAAATACTTTACCTCCTTACAAAATTATATACCTACCGTGCCAAAATGTATGGAGCTGCAGATTTTTTTTACGACTTCAGGGATGGTCCCATAGTAAAAGTTGTTCACATTGATAAGTACGTTTACTCCCTTTTGATACCCCTTTTCCGTTACACGTTGTATTTTTATTTTTAATGACCTAATGTGATGTAAGTAATATGTCTCTGAGCGTGTTTATACATCGTCAGTATATTTGAATGTATAGTGAAAATTTTCGTATTTTTTCAATATGTGGGTAAGTGCAATCCAGTCCAATAGTAAATGGACATTTTAATGGACGGTGCACTGATATACGTAGGTTATTATTGTTGTTAGTGATAAATGCGTATACCTATATTAGAAACCTCTAAGATAATTCGATGGGAATCGGCTTCTAAAGAGGCCCCGCAACTGGTAGCTACATAGTCTGTTTCCATTTAAGACCATTCGATACTAACTCCATATTTATCACATAAACCCTTCTAATAGAGATCAAATTCAGATCACTTGCCTGATTCATATTTAAATTAAATCTCTTTCGAAAGAGCTATTTGAAATTTTCACAAACAACAGAATCTCCTGTATAATTTGATTGTATAGATGTATGAGAAAACGAGGCTAAAACAACGTAATCTCCTGTATAATTTGATTGTATAGATGTATGAGAAACGAGGCTAAATCCAGAAATAGCAAATCATCATTGTTTATTCTATTCTTATTGTGTTTTAAATGTCTGTTTTTTATTTTACTTGGCAAATAATAGATGGCGCTACATCAACTCCACCATCGGTTGGAGTAATGTAGTTCCGCCACTGATCACTAGATGGTCTCGGCAGGGGTTTTTTCATTTGCCTGGCAAATAAATTTATCAAGCTGTATAATGTGCTTATATGATTGCTTGACATACATACATACTATCACGTCTTTATCTCTGACGGAGCGGACAGAGCATTTTGGGTCTTGCGGCTCTAAGCAAATAGAGCCTAGGGCCGCAAGACTCAAAGGCTACTTTTAGCGTGATGGTGAGCAAGAAAGTGAAAGAAGAAATCAAAACATGATTCGCATTGTCGCCCATTTCCTTGATCGGCTCCTACGATCTGCGCGGGAAGAGAAACATCTGGTACATTCTGAGTATTTTTTTCTCTTCCAGACAGGCACGGCAGATATGCTTAAGGGACATCATTTCAAATTTTGTCTTGACCAGGCACCAGATAACCTTTTAACTATTTTATGTTTACAGTTTAAAGTGAGAACGTGAAGCTTTTCTACGCACAATTGCGAAAAATGGCCACTTTTAGCGTATGTGCGTAGAAAAGCTTCACGTTCTCACTTTAAACTGTAAACAGTAGTTTATAAAGTAGTTGAAGGGTTATTTAATGCCTGGTCAAGATAAAATTTAAATGAAGTCTCCGTTTCCTATCAAATGATTTATTTCAAATGGGGGCAGCACTGGACCCCGGAAAATTCAGGTATCCCCTTAACGGTTGCCAATTCGCTATTTTACAACAAGTCAAATCAGATACTTTTTCTAAACGTCAATTCAAACGTTTCCTATAGAATTTGTATGACATACAGGCAGATAATGTCATAGTTACTTCAAAGATTTAGAATATACAAGTAGTGTAGATTTGCCACCGAGCGTCCAGTGGTAAGAGAAAGACATATTAATGATTCTACGTATATTTTTTTCATGGTCGGGTTATAGGCACACTTTAAATACATATATATGCGATTTGAAGTGTGCCTATAATCCGACCATGAAAAAATGATCGGTCGGTGATACAGACAAAACACGACACTCTTTTCTTTTTATTCTTTTAGAAATCTCAAAAAGACTATTTCGCTCTATCAAAGCGTGTCCAGGCCTTTGTAGTTATTTGGAGTCAAATAGCGCTCTTATTATTAGTTTTTCTGCAATAATAAATCTAAAATCACGTTAAAATACATATGTCAAAGACAAGTGACATTATTTTGCGCCTTTTGAATTCCTTATCAGTAGAAAATTATTTATTTTAAACCTAGAGAAATACCCAAGCCATTACTAACGGCTTAACGTGCGTTCGAGGTCCGATGTTTAATTTGAAATTAAAACCTGATTCGCTGTGAACCCATCCTATTTATCATTCGTAATTGGGTGATTTGTGGTCGACTTTCATTGATTAATTACTGTGAAAATTACCCCCTTGATGGGCAGATAAGGTTACTTAACTGGTTCTAGACGTAGAACAAGTGAATAATTGGTGTTAGATTTACAGCTTCTATTATACTATTTCTATGGTATCGTCAACAACTAACTATTAAGAAATCGAAAGAAAAAAGAAATGACAATTATCAAGTGATATAAATATCCAAAGATAAATAAATGATTTTTGACTTTTTTTTTTTTTTTTTTTTGAATGGTGATTTGGGACTGGAACAGATTAGTGTGTGAGCTTTGTGGGAGGGGTCGTAAGGTTCGTTACGTCACAATACAAAATCTATATCTAAGCAGTAAAACTAAAAATATTAACTATATTTTTTGTCTAACATCGTTCCACTGCTGGGCAAAGGTCTCTCCCATTTCCTTCCATGTGTCTCTATCTCCTGCCTTCGCTGACCACTCACGCTGGAAAGCGTCGAGGTCATCGCGCCATCTCTTTCTCGAACTTCCCCTGCGACGTCGACCATCCTCGGGTATCAAAGATACTATTAACTTATTAAATAACTTTAAAATATTCCCAGCTTTATGAGATAAATATTTAGTAGCGTCGCTCGCTTGTTTTTTTTTAATGAAAAAATTGGTATCTGTGTTGTGATGTCACACTAGGGGGCGGGTCTCAAAATTGTGACCAACTGTAACAAGGAGGGGGGAGGAGTCAAAAAGTCATGAAATTCGTGTGACGTGATTAATGGATGGTCTTTACTTTCGTGTTTATTGTTCTTCTATTTACACCGTTTCTTCTTTGCAGCCCATGTCCGACCACTGCTGGACTAAAGGCCCTTCAAAAGGGACAAAGTTTTTAATGCTGAAACATAATTCAATATCTTTTTTTTTCAGGTCGGCAAAGAAGTAGCACACCCTGGAATAGCAAACGAGTATGAGAGCACTGAAGAGAAGAAATATTACACCTACTACCAGTGGGTGTGCTTCGTGCTTTTCTTCCAGGTACGTTTTTATGGTTGAACTAGTCGCGGGTTCGAACTCACAGGTGGGCGCGGCCTAAAAGCATGTTGTCTCACCTAACATTTTGTTCGGGCGAAGCAGTGAGGTGAAATGCACGATAATTCATATTCATAAAAAAAATACGTAAAGTTCTTTCGGAAAAGGGGTTTTATGCAAAACCTACTGCATTAATCAATCACTAATATATTATAATAAACTTTTACTAAAATTTTAGATAATTAAGCTATGTCGGTGCGGTTTTGAAGATTAAACACTTCTTTTGTTACTTATTTACGCCAAAAGTAGCGTAAAAATAAGCAAAAAAAAAAGAAAACTAATCTTAGATGGCTTTTAACTTTTGAATGGCTTTTTATTTTACTATTCTGTATCCATACAGACCTTCAGAAAATTTATAATGAGACAAACGATATCATGTAACGAAATTTGTATAGAAAAAGTACAGATTAGTTCAACCTTAAGTCAAGATCCCCCCCACAGTAGATTCACCTGCGCAACGCAGTCATTGAATCAACATTACCTCAACTGCGAATCTTTAATCATTTCCCCGAATCCTTTTCACCGAAATCTCCATCTTGCCATTTTGCCAAATGTTGTTCCCGTTTAAAAATTCCTCGCCAGTGAACTGCCTTCAGCATGCAATGTCAATCTTCGTTCGAAAAAAGTCATGAAATAATATTTATTATTCAAGAAACGAGTAATCAGGTTTCAGGTCTTCAGGTCGAATGCGAAGTAGTCGTATAAGCTTCGCACCTATACCCGCATATTTTAGATGTGTAACCCGAATCCAAATACCCACTACATTATCTGGTAGATGAAAGGGAATTAAGTTTACGTCTCACCCTCTGGTGACAAATTCTATTAGGAAATCAAACTTTAATGATGGCAATGATCAGATCACTTTTGGGCAAACGATCGAAAATCCGAAAAACAGTCGTGTTAAAGAAAACAAATGAATTGGGCAAACGATCGAACATCCGAAAAACAGTCGAGCCTTAAAGAAAACAAATGAATGACAGAGAACTACGACTGATAGAAAAGCGAACATTATATTTTCCTTTGTTGGAAAAGTAATCTTTTTTGCAATGGCGGTCCGAAACGCCCAGCAACTCCTTGGCGGATGGAGTCAAGGCGAAAAAAGTGTTAGATTTTACTTTTTTTCAAACTTCGTTCCAACCGTGTTCCAACCTAGTGTTCCACGATATTCACGCATTTTTACAGCTTGTCTATCTATGTATAGAATCAGAAGTGCCATTTTTGAAACGCGGAGTCGTCTAATAAGGTTTTATCCATGAAAAACCTTTCGCTTAGTGACACCGCGATTGAAAAATGGCACCACATCATTTTGTTATCCTTTTCAATAATAATAACTCGTGTTATCATTGTCTCAATATCTTTGGACATAGTATCTAATGAATACATATGTTTGTACAATGCGACACAAATAAGTTGAACAAAAATGGCGGATTTCAAAGCATTTTTGTATATATTCCCAGCACGGAACCAAAATGGTGGTTATCGGCCCAGGTACCAGTAACGTGCCGACGACTGCCATTTTGGTTCAATTTACGTTTCGGGAATTTGTACAAAAATGGTTTGAAGTCCGCCATTTTTGTTCAACGCATTGTACGGCCGACAGCATTGTTTAAGACGAAGGGGTAGCTAAAGTGGCGCCCTCATTTGAAATATATTAAAGGTCTTTCTAGACATTTATACAAATCAAATTTTGAATTATACCATATTTAGTTTTAAACAATTTATTTCAAATGAGGGCGCCACTTTAGCTACCACTTCGTCTTAACATATAAACGTTTATAAATTTGCGTGTCAAAACATATATTTTGCGTAACTTCCAAGCCTTGGCATGCATGTTTGTTTCTTTGAATTATCTCACGTACTCACACAACTGTTATTTTTTATAGCATATATTCGCGAATATCCTTCCATGATACTTTGATCTCTATGGCTCTGCAATAAATATTAGAATCGGTTGCAGTCGAGAGGTTATCTAAATGTTGTTGCATGAACAGTAACGACTGATGGACCATTTCAAAAATGGTCTTAAGATAATGATGTGCTTACTATGTTTTTGTATTGGAGTGTTTTCAATTTTGAAATATATCAGTGCGTTATTTTTAGCTACAAGTTCAATTTAACTGATTATACATATTCAAGAAAATAATAAATAAATATATATATAGGGACAAATTACACATATTGAGCTAGCCCCAAAGTAAGTTCGAGACTTGTGATATGGGATACTAACTCAACGATTCTATATTTTATAACAAATACATAAATAGATAAACAATCCAAGGCCCAGGATAATTTGAAAGAGGCCATTTTCCAACTTGCCCTGATCGGGGTTCGAACCCGGGACCTCTGGGTGGCGGTCTAGCATGATGACCACTACGCCACGCAGGTCGACGACGATGAATTGGAGTACAGTTGAACTTTGGTATCGTTAAATTTGACGTGACAGTCGAAATAAGGATTTTATTAGCGAAATCCACACGATTATTTGATTGAGAGGTGTTAAAGAAATCGTATATATAATCGTAATAAAAAAAACGACGGGTTGCACTCCGGGAGTGCCGGCAGTAGTGAAAACTTGAATATTAACGTTGGGCATTTTTGATATTTTGGAATGGTTAGGGAATAATTTTGCACGAATTGCTTTAATTATTAGTATAAAAGTACTATCATTTATGTGGTAGAATACAATATTTATTTATTTACAGCGTGCCACGCGCAAGCGCCCTGCGCCGCCTAAAGGAAACAGACGCGCCGGCATACATTTTCGCTGCGCCGTAGAAAGAGAGGGGGATACTTCCTCTCCTACGCCGCGCCGGCTGTTTACTCTCCATCCGTCTTACGAATTTTCGATCAGTGTTATGACGCGAATTTCCTGACGCGAGTTTAACATTATTTACCCATTACAAAAAATGTGTACAACGCCGCTAAAGAAGTTTTCACTCCAAAAATATATTTAAATGGTACGGAAACCTTCGTGCGCGAGTCCAATTCGCTCTTTTCTTGTTATTGTAGAAAAATAAAACCTCATTTTACGTTACTTTTATCTCGCTTGAGATGGCAGTGTCAACGGTTGGTCACAGTTACAATTGGGTCGAGTATCGGCGCGTAACGGTACCTGCCTGACGTAGGTATAATGACCTACTAACAGACAGACATGTCTGCGAAATCTAAAAGAATTCGGCAACCGGTTTATTCTTATAGGAATTTGAATAGTGTGATTCGGTTATGGAAGTTTATGTGCGGGCGAGATAGTTGATCAGCACGTCATACCTGGATGATCGAATTTCGCTCGATGAAAAACACAAAATATGAGAAACCAAAATATGACTACCGAGATTCGAACATTGAACCTTGTTATTCACAATCTATCGCTAAACCAACTGAGATCTGTTGTCTGTACGGATATCTGTTGGCATTGTGTTTCACAACATTAAAAAAAATGAGAAACCCAAATATGACTGCCAAGATTCGAACCTTGGACCTTGCGGTTCAAAATCTATCGCTGAACCAACTGAGATCTGTTTATCTGTACTGATATCTGTTGTCATTGTGTTTCTTAATTTTTTCCTGTACAATATATTTTCCTATATAAAAACTCTGTCCGATCCTTGTAGGAGCAACTCAGACCGTCAATATGAACAACTTTTCCTTTGGGAACATACAAAAGTGTTCGGGCGGCCCGGCAATTTGTATGAAAATGACGATTTTTTGCTACCTCTTCTTCTGTACTTGTGCTTAGGAAGCGGCAGTAAACTTAGCTATGTAATAGTAAACTTAGCTAAGTAAAAGATCTGACGTCAACAACCACCTATTATGAAATCGAAAGAAAAAAATTTACAATTATTAAGTGATACAAATATCCAAAGATAATAAATGACTTTGACTTTGACTTCGCCTTTGCCTTTGCCTTTGCCTTTGCCTTTGCCTTTGCCTTTGCCTTTGCCTTTGACTTTGACTTTGTTTTTGACTTTGAGGTCTAAATGCAAATAAACCTAACAGTAATTGTCTTCCGCAGGCCATAATGTGCTACACACCGAAGTTCCTATGGGACGCGTTCGAAGGCGGCCTGCTCAGAACCATCGTAATGGGCCTGAACGTAGGCGTGTGCCAACAAGAAGAGAAAGACAAGAAAAAAGACGTCATCATAGAATATCTGTGCCGGTACGAGCGGGTGAGTCATAATTGTCATAAATAATATGTATTTGTTATGGACCAAGTGATTAATATAAGACATTATAATAAATGTCCGCGCAGTGAAAAATGCCTAAAACGAGAGAGCAGTGTGATTAAAATGATTAAAATAATCATACATCTATGGGGCAGATTAGTCGCCAAAAGCAGGCTCGTTCTTGCAGTCATATTGACCACCTAGGTCATGTAGTATGTTGGCGGCCAACAGCGCCAACAGTATTCTTCCAGAGTCATGCATGTATCATGCATATGACCTGTTCCTGATATAAACATCTGCTATATGGGCAAGAACCTCCCCCACCGCGTCTTAAAAGCCGCAACAGCTTTATAGAAAATTGCAGTCCCTAGAGCATCGTCGCAAAGTAGCCTGCTTATCGGTCTTCTATAGGATACATTTTGGAGAGTGTTCGAAGGCTCTTTTTGATCTCGTGAAACCCTCACCATTTCTCTATCGGACTACGAGGCGCGGACAGGGGTTTCACCCCTTTGTCGTTGAAATACCTAAGTCTCGAACTAAACGCTTCGACAATTCCTTTTTGGTTCGAGTAGCTAAGGTGTGGAATGAACTGCCTGCGTCTATATTCCCAGAGAAGTACAGTCCCGGGACATTCAAAAGAAGATTGAATGGGTATCTTTTGGATAGGCATGCTTCATCCTAGTCTTCATCGTCGCTTACCATCAGGTGAGATTGAGGACAAATGCCTAAACCAATATATTGTAAAAAAAAAAAATTATAAATTGAGACATTATGAAAAATGTCTCAATTTATCACTTGGTCCATAAGATATTCATTTCTAGCACTTTTTTTTTGTTTTATTTTTTCGCGTATTTAGTTGATTGTCTGAGTCACTTTTTTGCACTTCGAAGCAACATAAATAAAAGATGCTATCGGCTTCGGTTTTTATTTGGTTAAACACCGTTTAACCAAATGCTACAAACGTTAAAGAGCACTTAACTTTCAATCACAGTTCGTTTACCTATTTGGTATTCATTGCCAATGACAACGTTCGCTGGGAACCTCTGGGAATTTGTTGCTTGAGTCGTGCTTCGTTTGTTAATGTTTGCACGGGTTCAAAGTCTGGCAGTACTCTTAAGGCAGCCCTTACCGGCGACTTTGTCGTCAACGCGAGCATAGTTCGAAAAGCTTGTTTCTTCATCTAGGGCAATGCTAGAAAAAAAAAGCAAACCAAAAAGAGACAGATAGCGCCTTTGGGCACGGTTTGCACTGTATTGAATGAAATTAGTATTATTTTATGAATGTAGTGCGGTTTCATAAACCTTGTTTCAGGATATACATTTTTGTCGGTGAGCCTTACAAGTTTTTGAAATAAATGTTTTTATTTTAAATTTTCATTACATTTGCGAGGTTTCTATCGAAATATTTTTTTTATTTTTATAATTTATGAGTATTTTATGAACGGTCGAAGTTCAGGTATAATTTGTGTAATTACGTACGAGCGTTTGTATGAAAAGTAAGACGGGAAGGCTGCTCTTAAGAGCGTTGTTTGACTCCAAAAACTATAAACTGCACGAATCCTAAACATTTAAGGGAATACTACCTGAGGTCCAGTGCTGTCCCCATTTGAAATAAATCATTTGAAAAGAAACGGAGATGTTATTCAAAATTTGGCTTTGATATAACCCGATAACCCTTCAAACTATTTTATGAACTACTGTTTATATTTTAAAGTGAGATCGTGTAGCTTTTTATAGCATTTTTGCTAAAACGAGTACCGAATTGATGACTTTGATGTCAAACCTCACGCGACTGGTAAAACGGTGGTCACGCAAACATGCAACATGGCCGAATGTTCGACGCCGCTATCTCAGGTCAAAATGTGGAAACGTGACAACATTTACGACTCGAAGGACCAACGTGTTCAAAGCATTGGCATTATAAAGCCCTTAAAATAGTCTGTTTGTAACGACGTGTTGCAACGACGCTTTCATTTCTGCATTATAAAGGGCTAGTTTACAACATAGAGGCAGGGAGGAAAGGCACGTTTCAAAGAGAACTTACTTACTACCTTGAGTCTATTTTGTACACGCCTACTATTACCTGTATTCTTCTCTTTTCCTGTCCTGGGTCTGCTGGAAGAGATTTCTTCAGAAATAAGCAGTACCTATGTACTCAATATTCTTACTTTGTTCGTTCCTATTTTTGTATATTGTGTACATGAATTTTGTAAATAAATAAATAAATAAGAATTTGAATAACGATCGTTAGTGGACAGCGATATAGGGAAAACTAATATTACGAGGTCTAGTGCAGCCCCCATTTTAAATAAGTTATTTGAAAGGAATCATTAAAATTTTTGTCTCATGCGGGTCTAGATAACCCTTCAAACTATTTCATGAACTTCTGTTTACAGTTTAAGGTGAGAGCGTGACGCTTTTCCAATCATTTTTGCTAACAACGGCCAAAATGCTTTAGGCAAAAATGCTAAGAAACGTTTCACGTGCAAGAAAGTCGGCTGTGAAAACCAGTGGATTCATTTATATTGGACCGTAAATATGTAACAAAAACCCAGTCCGATCGCTGTATAGGAGCAACTCAAACCGTCAATATGAACAACTTTTCCTATGGGATCAATGCTTGAAACTCGAAAAAAAAACGATTTTCATACAAAATTGTTCGGCCGACCCGGCAATTTGTATGAAAACGTCTTTTTCTATTTCTTATTTTTATGTAAAATCCCGCGATATGTACTCATTTTTACTCGACTATGGCAAGGGCTGCAAGACCAAAAGGAAGGGTTATGATTTTAGCAGTCCATGTATGTAAGTATGTTTGTGGGTATAGTATGTGTATTCCATCGTGGCAACCGAACAGCTTATTCAATTTTTACAAATGTGATGTCACTCGATTCCTCATTATTCCTCATAATTGTACAGAAATAGTAGCCTATGGGCTACAATTTGTATGCAGTAAATGTACTTAAATAACGAATGTAACATACAAAAAAGGGAGAGTATAAACTGTCTTTTTTAAACTTGTTATCCTAAGCGCAGGGGCGGGACGCAGACATATGTCTCCTCCGCGTCTCTTTCATACAAAATGTTTAGAAGCGTTGAGATACAGAACACGCAGGAAAGACCGGGCGCGGACAGAGCACGGAAATTACGCTTACTATTTCGCGTCCTATGGTAGAACACTTAGAACGGACGGGGCAAGAGCGTGAGCAGAGTAAACGGGGTTAAAGACGGGTTGCGGGACTCGCGCGTCGCCAGTGTTCCCATATATACGGATTTGTTTGTATCTGTCACCCCCGTGCCTCGTCTTTTCTGTATGTTTTTTACGCGACGGCGCCCCGTCTATGCCCCGTCCGTGTCCCGTCTGCGTCTTACGTCTTTTCTGTGTCCAGCGCCTTACATGTAAAAGACATCAACGCGACCCATCGATTCTATCTAACATATTAAAGTGAACCTTATCCCAAAACAACAAAGTTCAAAACCAATCAGATATCTTTTTACATATTCCTTTCATGGTTTCTTATATAATAAATAAATTTGTAGGGACAAATTACACTGGTTGAGCTAGCCCCAAAGTGAGTTCGAGACTTGTGTTATGGGATACTTACTCAACGATACTCAATTTTATAATAAATACATACATAGATAAACATCCAAGACCTAGGACAATTTGAAAAAGGCCATTTTTTAACTTGCCCTGACCGGGGATGGAACCCGGTCTACCGAACCTCTGGGTGGCGGACTAGCATGGTGACCACTACGCCACGGAGGTCGTCAAACCAAAAGTTCGGTATTTAACTTATTAATATAGTGCATCCAAAAAAAAAACACATTTCTTCCTCCCAGCTTTGGCTAAAATGTCTTTGACATGTATTTACGTATTTAGTGACAAGTATCTCTATTTATAATGCGACTTCTATTTTCGTAGTGTTGTTATTGAATAGTCATTGGTTCCTTGCACAGCTTAAAGTTATCGCAGTGAGGTGTAGCGTCCCATATACGTCATCTGCCGTGGTCTCTGTGGTCAACTGATTGTTTGTAATTGATTATTCTATTGGCAATTAAAAGGTGATTAGTACTTCATCATCATAACAGCCGCAGTCGTTTGTTTTTCGTGTGTGTAAATGGCCAATACTGGTGTCAGATTTTTTAAGCTGCCTAAAGGTATCTGACATAGCTTGAAGACTATTATACAATGACGAAAGTCGGAAACAATGACTTCGCGTGCCTTTCGAAACACGGACGCGTTCGAGAAATTTTGTACCACTTCTAGTTACTCATGTCCGAAACACGGAGTAGCTCGAGAGATTTTGTACCACTTCTAGTTACTCATGTCCGAAACACGGAGTAGCTCGAGAGATTTTGTACCACTTCTAGTTACTCATGTCCGAAACACGGAGTAGCTCGAGAGATTTTGTACCACTTCTAGTTACTCATGTCCGAAACACGGAGTAGCTCGAGAGATTTTGTACCACTTCTAGTTACTCATGTCCGAAACACGGAGTAGCTCGAGAGATTTTGTACCACTTCTAGTCACTCATGTCCGAAACACGGAGTAGCTGGAGAGATTTTGTACCACTTCTAGTCACCCATCTCCGAAACACGGAGTAGCTTGAGAGATTTTGTACCACTTCTAGTCACCCATCTCCGAAACACGGAGTAGCTCGAGATATTTTATACCACTTCTAGTCACCCATCTCCAAAACACGGAGTAGCTCGAGAAATTTTGTACCACTTCTAGTCACCCATATCCGAAACTACGGAGTACCTCCAGAGATTTTGTCCCACTTCTAGTCACCCATGTCCGAAACACGGAGTAACTCGATAGATCTATTGTAGCATTTCTAGTCACCCATCTCCGAAACACGGAGTAGCTCGAGAGATTTTGTCCCCCTTCTAGTCACACATCTCCGAAACACGAAGTAACTCGAAAGATTTTGTCCCACTTCTAGTCACCCATCTCCGAAACACGGACTAGCTCGAGAGATTTTGTACCACTTCTAGTCTCACATCGGCGCGACTCGGCGCGTCGCCGCCTTATTGTCTGAACAACCTTTTTTATCCGATAAACTTTAACGTGTGTACAGTTCACAGAGCTACTAGTTCTAGTTCTGTAGAACAACTTGAAGGTCGTAAAATCATGGCTGAAAAACATTTTCGATAACGAATTATTTATGTACAATGCAAAGGTTAAACTCAGGCCCTAAAGATTTCACAAGTGTCGTTACGCTCGATCGGCGGCCCCTTGTACAATCTTTTTTTGTTGCTACTGCTTACAAAAGAAATTGTGCAACGTTTAGATTAATTTCCAAATAATATTAACTTTCTGAAAATATATCTAAATGGTACAGTACCACAAACGGTCATGAACCTTAAATGGAACTAGGCTGGTCAACTCGGTGGACGAAATGATGAACGGCAAATCCCGTAGCTAGAGTGAAGCTGAGTATTTCCATAAACATTAACCCTCTTATTCATAAAAGTTAACTACCGTTTGCTAAATCTATTTTAGTTAAATCATGTTTTGTCCCTTTCTTTGATTTTAACTAAAATAGGTTTAGCAAACGTTTGTATTTTATTATGTATAAGGGGGTAAATAAATATAAAAGGAATGTGGAATGGCTCCGCTAAATACCAACTTGAGGCACTAGACTCTGTTGACCGAAGAGCCCGCAGGCTTATAAACAGCGATGAGCTTTCGAATAGAAAATTGCAGTCCCTAGAGCATCGTCGCAAAGTAGCCTGCTTATCGGTTTTCTATAGGATACATTTTGGAGAGTGTTCGAAGGCTCTTTTTGATCTCGTGAAACCCTCACCATTTCTCTATCGGACTACGAGGCGCGGACAGGGGTTTCACCCCTTTGTCGTTGAAATACCTAAGTCTCGAACTAAACGCTTCGACAATTCCTTTTTGGTTCGAGTAGCTAAGGTGTGGAATGAACTGCCTGCGTCTATATTCCCAGAGAAGTACAGTCCCGGGACATTCAAAAGTAGATTGAATGGGTATCTTTTGGATAGGCATGCTTCATCCTAGTCTTCATCGTCGCTTACCATCAGGTGAGATTGAGGGCAAATGCCTAAACCGATATATTAAAAAATAAAATAAAGGGACAAATTTCACTGATTAAGCTAGCCCCAGTAAGTTCGAGATTTGTGTTGTGGGATACTAATACTAACTCAACGACTTTATATAAAAAATACATATAAAGATAAACATCCAAGAAACAGGAAAATTTGAAAAAGGCCCTGACCGAAGATCGAACACGGAACCTCTGGGTGGCGAACTGGCATGGTGACCACTACGCCACGAAGGTCTTCATCATATATTTATTATTATTTAGCGACACTTCGCTAAATGTCGGAAACTACCGACCGACTTAGAAATTTTTGGGATATGTATCTCAATTAACATGGTTAGGATTTTCGCCAATTTCCTTAATTTCCTTTTTTTTATGAAAATGATGATATTATGTCTTTTTTTAACCGACTTTAAAAACAAGGTTATCAATTCGTCGGGATCTTTTATTTCTTTTATGTCTGTTCACTGATTACTCGAAGTCGCGTGGACCGATTCGGATTTTTTTTTGTTTGAAATTACTTAGTGGTCCCATACAAATGTTATCAAAATAATAAGTTTTGACAAATTATATAAATACTAGCTGCGCCCCGCGGTGTTACCCCCGGAAAAGTAGCTTATGTGTTAATCCACGGTGTCAGCTTCTTGCATACCAAATTTTATCAAAATTGGTCAGCCGTTTGCGCGTGAAGAAGTAACAAACATACACATTCACAAACTTTTGCCTTCATAATATTAAATATATTAGTGTGATATAGTGTGATGTGATTGTTGGAAACCTTAACCGTTTCCTGCGTTGGTAGTGTGATATATAATGGAGTGTGGGATCATGGCACACTGCCGTCTCGTCTGGCATACAAAATGGATACTTTTTGCTACTCGATCGGCCATTGTGCATCGCATCGCTATAGGGATATTATCGAGACAAACGACTCTGGAATTTGAGTGTCCTGCATGTGCGTATTTTGCTGGTTTGTATATGTGCGTGTGCTCTGAGGGCCACTCACTCAGAATTCTCCGAAAACATGCTCAGGATTTAGTGAAAATTTCCAAAGAATTGTGAAAGTTGGAACCAAATTTTGTGAAAATCAAATAAGCGAGTTATGGGATTTAAAGTTGGACCCTCAGTCCACACATAGAGGATTGAGGGTCCACTTGTACCGGATAAACTAAGGGCACTAAAGAAAAAGTATTTACGCCAAAATGTAAGATAATGCCAAACAAAATATTATAGCAAAACATTGTATTATTTTCTATGTCTCCGTTCAAAATGGACCCTCACGTCGAAAGTTGATTACGCTAATAATAACAAAACCATTAACTTTTGGCTACCCTTTGAAATACAATATTATGGTAAATAATTTGTGAAATTTTTTCAAAGCCATAACAGGTCACGATATCACGTTGGTTAAAAATTATCACCTTGTAAAAAATCGGACTCTCAATCCTCCACTTTTTTGTTTTTGTTTTATTTCGCTTAGCGTGTGATAGCTAAGAAAAACACAAAATTATCTCCTTTTGTGGAAAAAAATGTGCTACAAATACTAATCCTTTGGTAATAAAAACATCTTTTATTGTATAAGAAAATCAAGTTTTATTTTTATAATTATTGTTTTTATAATTACACATTCTTGTCTTTACAATTTTAAAGAATAGAAACACAACCTCATTTTTACTTAAAAAAAAAAGTTTTTCACTGAACATAAAATCGTTTGTTTTGGTGGGAGCTGGGAGCAGAATAATTACAATTATATTAATCAACCCTTCTGGTTCCTACACTAGGCGTGGCCTGTTTTATTGGAAACCATTAATTGTATTACGATATTACTTATTCCATGTAGTGTCATATTATCCTGATTTTTCTTTCATTTGCATTGATCTCGCCATCGTTTCGCCCTTCGCAATTTCCACAGCATCGGACCGTGTAAGTTATCGGAAATCATAGATCGTGCTCCACCAGATCGGCCGCAGCGACACTACATTTTTTTTTACCAGGGTCAACGTCCAATAAGCGTTCGTTGCTCGCCACTAGTTACGCAATACCTTCGACGAGCCTTCCCGTACAGTCGCCAGCAAAAAGTTTTGACTACCTTTATTTCATCTTCTTGAAGTTTACATTGGAATTTGGAACGAAGTTCTTTTTCGGTACCGACTTGGCGGATGGAGGCTACGCGAAAATAACCGGCTAAGAGCGAGTCAGACTAGCCATTATCTATAAAAAAATTGTATGCGAGTAGCGTTTGTTGTATGGGAGCTTAAATATTTATTTTACTCTGTTTTTAGTATTTCTGGTTATAGCGGCAACAGAATTACATCATCTGTGACAATTTCAACTGTCTAGCTATCACGGATTATGAGATACAGCCTGTTCGGATGCAGCACGGATGGACGAACGAACAGCGAAGTCTTAGTAATACGATCTCGTTTTTACCCTTTGGGTACGGAACCCTAAAAAGTATAAGATTTTTCCGTCTGCGAGGAAACTTAAAATCTTAGGCTGAAACAGACTACTATGAATAAAAGGATCGACTAAAGGAATTTTCACTTTTTTTTTTAAGTACCTACAGTAAATACCAAGTCTACATAGACTTGCTGAATAATTTTTACATGACTGTCTTTTGTCTTTCTCACATTCCTCTCCATCCACTGGTTGTCTGCAAGAGATCGCCTTAAGCGATAAGACCGCCCACTGTACTCATTGTAAATTTATTTCTTTATACCATTCCCCCTCCCAAAAGTTTATTTTATTCACTGAAAGCAGTGAATAAAATGCACTTTTACTCACTATTTTAATGTTTGAATTGTAGAAATTTACTCTTAATTTTAGTAATATTTTAATGTCCATTTTAATTAATTTAACCTTCTTTTTTCTTCATTAAATGTCTATTTTCGCTTAAATTTTTCTTTTTAACCGACTTCCAAAAGGGTAGGTAATCAATTTGTCGGAATCTTGTTTTATATTTGTTGATCGATTTATTCGAAGACGTTTGTAATGATTTAGAATATTCTTTTTTTAAAGCTCCTTTTTTTTCTTTCAAAATCACCTGTCAGGTGATCCCATAATTTTTTTATTAAAACCGGTTGTGTAGTTTGGTGGTGAAGTCAGTTTTTAGTTTTGAAAAATTATTCTCGTAGGCATAGTATAAAGTATAGTATGCAATTCTTGAATAAAGCGGATTTACATCGAGGGCCATGAATCACTCGCATTGCTCAGGATTCTGACACTTGAATCACTCGCTACGCTCGTGATTAATCATCATAAATCACTCCCTACGGTCGTGATTCAGTCGTTAGAATCCTTCACCTGGTCGTGATTCATCTATGGCCCTCGAAGTAAATCCGTCCTTTATTCACTAATTGCATAATATACTATTGTGTTACATTTTTCTTTGGGTGTATAAAGAGTTTTATATCTTTAATTTTGTAGTAGACTGTACCCCATCGTCTGGCCATCGCCTATGGTTATCACGATAGCCCGTACTTGGTCCGCAATGTATTGATACGGTTTTTGCGTGAGGCAACTCAACATTCCAGTTTGGAAAGCATTAGGTCGAGGTTCCATTTAAGTTGAGCGAGGCAGCTCCGTGTTTTGACATCCAATAGGATTCTGATACCGCTAGACAGATGTATTACCTCTTTCGAAGTGACTAACGAAATGTCATTGGTTGTCATAATTTAATTTATTCAAAGAAATATACATAGTTACAAAATAATACTACTTAATACCTAAAAAATCAATAAAAAAAAACAATAATAGTAATAACAATAATATAAACCTTAATCAAAAATCCCACCCCTAATTGTACCCAGCTCAAAAGTGCCCATTACACTTGCTGCGTTTCCTCTTTGAATGGCTATGGATATCCTTTGAGCCAGGTACCACCCTGAGCGATGGTCATACCCTCGATCCCGCAAGCGGCGCCCTATCTCATTAACTAAGTCTTTAGCTTCGGGACACCAAGGACCAGCTGTCTCGACATTCATCATTCGATGTTCGTCATTGGTTGTTAAATTACAGACTTGTTCAACTTAAGTGGAGCCTGGACTTTATAAAGCTTTGATTTGTACTGAAGTTTTTGTTACTAGTCGCGAGTTGCTTTTCAATTGAATTTTTAATGTAATTGTTTCTAGATACGACACATCTTTATGATAAAAAGCAGTGCCTTCCTTGCTTGAAGGAGGAATTTTAACGGTAATTACGTAAAAAACGGTATTTAGCAAAAATTAAACGATAACAAAAACTTAGCGATACAAGTTTTTGGTACCGTTTAATTTTCGATAATTATTTTTATTTTTCGGACCTGGTTTGTTTGCTATTGCTTTGATGAAACTGAAATTATTTCAAAGGCAACTTCAGGTCTTTTCATGATGCTAGGCTTCTTTTCGCGTGTTACATAAGTGTCAGATTATTTATTTACTAAACCCTTTTTGATTCACAATCTTTGAATGCGTTCTGTCTCAGTATATTTTTTGAGCTGCTTAAAGGCATGTCTAGTTGCAACAGTCATTTTGCACATCAGTAAAGTACACACTAGTGTGCAATGGTGCTGCTGTGCTGAACAATTTGGTAGGTACTAAATTGTTTTATTTACAGCAAAAAAAAAAACATACGTACTAAATATCTTTACAACCAACATAAAGATACAAGCACTACACGCTACTAATATTCACAAATAAAACGAAGGTACTTTGTTGTGATCTTCACGACAGTAAAATGTTATATTGTGTACCTAGTTTTGGTGAAAATTGCGTCAAATTTCGTGGTTTAATTATTTCACAAAAGGGGTGTCGAAAGTTCGCTAAAGGCAGGTGAGAAAACTAAAAAAATTGGATTCTGCGAATCGAAATCAAAAGGTGAAACGAAATCTAAATCAACAAATCTACTCGCTGTGTAGGACACTGATTATTGTAAAATCAAGTACAATTTACAAACGATCTGATTACAAAATATGCGCGTGCAAAAGTTAGTTTATTATAAGGAAATATAAAAAAAAAACAGTTTGTAATTTTAATTAAATCCTTTTGCATTTCTCAAAGAAGTGGTGTCGCAATACTGGTTATGATTCACGGGTTCTTGGAATGGAAAGGTAACGGGTGTCCATTTTGGGGTGGTCGGCTACCGGCTGCTCGGTAATTCGACGAGGTTAATGTCATAAGAAATACCGTTCTTGGATCATTTATGATACGATCACATTGTAAAGTGGACTTGCAAATAACATTTCAAATATTTTTGAAAAGAAAATTCTACCAAAAACAAATGTATCCAATGTTTTCCTTCACCTGAATCATTGTGCTATGTTTAGACGGGCTGTTAGACTCTTGACGTAGTCTTCTCTGTTACTGGTCCGTAACAATCGTTTACGCTGCAAAAGAAGGGCTAGGCTGGGATCTGACAATAGGGATTAGTGATGTGCCGCCGAGAAATTCTCTGTCCTCGGAAATTTTCAACATTTCTCGAGAATTTTAGTTGAAAAGTGTCCTGAAGAAATTTCTTGCGAAAAATTTCTCGGAAATTTTCCAGACCTTTTCGGAAATTTCTCGAAATTTTTAAGTACTACACATCACTAATACGGATGTGGACTTGGTAAAACTATATTATTTTATTTAGTCCGTCAGCCAGATTATCCAAAAATAAAGGAGCTTTATTTATTTTTTTGTTTAGCAAAGTATTAAAAATTCACAGCGCTTCGAAGTTTCGGAGACGGGGCGATTTACGTCACCTTTGGTTAAAAATTGTCGCTGATCGTGGCATCACGCGAAATTTAAAAGCGCTGTGAGAAAAAATGACCATACTTTTGAATAATCCAATGGCGAAAAAAAATTTTTAGTTCACATTCCTTTTCTTCTAGAAATTACACATACATAAACAATATCACGTCTTTATCTCTAATGCGACAGACAGAGAATTCCCATCGCCCATTCCCTCGATCAGCTTAACGATCTGCGCGGAAAAAAGAAGCCGCTGGTACATTCTAAGGTTATTCTTTTCTCCCAGACTAGCATGGAAGAAAATTCGTATTTTCGTCTCGGAATCATTTAAAATTTTAATACGTTGACGAGAGCCCTTAGTATACATACAACAAAGTAGTCATTATTTAAAAAAAAACCCTGACTGCCTTTTTATATGCCCTGCGTCACTCTCACAGTACGAATCTAACGACACCTCTGAGTCTATAATCCATCGAGCCGTTCTGGCTGCAGAGCGTGCCAAACATTAGAATTTGGCGCCAAAAATCCGCACTTGTTTTTTTTAGAGAGTTCTTTTATAACAAGTAGTCACTAATGAAAAGAAAAAAAACTCGACTGCCTTTTAATATGCCCTGCGTCACTCTCACAGTAAATACGAATCTAACGACACCTCTTAGTCTATAAGCCATCGAGCCAAACATTTGAATTTGGCGCCAAAAATCCGCCATTTTTTTTTACGATATTATCCAGTGTCACTCTCACAGTAAATACGAATCTAACGACACCTCTTAGTCTATAATCCATCGAGCCAAACATTTGAATTTGGCGCCAAAAATCCGCAATGTTTTTTTCCGGTATTATCCAGTGTCACTCTCACAGTAAATACGAATCTAACGACACCTCTTAGTCTATAATCCATCGAGCCAAACATTTGAATTTGGCGCCAAAAATCCGCAATGTTTTTTTCCGGTATTATCCAGTGTCACTCTCACAGTAAATACGAATCTAACGACACCTCTTAGTCTATAAGCCATCGAGCCAAACATTTGAATTTGGCGCCAAGAATCCGCCTTTTTTTTTCCGGTATTATTCAGTGTCACTCTCACAGTAAATACGAATCTAACGACACCTCTTAGTCTATAAGCCATCGAGCCAAACATTTGAATTTGGCGCCAAGAATCCGCCATTTTTTTTTCCGGTATTATCCAGTGTCACTCTCACAGTAAATACGAATCTAACGACACCTCTTAGTCTATAATCCATCGAGCCAAACATTTGAATTTGGCGCCAAAAATCCGCCATTTTTTTTTCCGGTATTATCTAGTGTCACTCTCACAGTAAATACGAATCTAACGACACCTCTTAGTCTATAATCCATCGAGCCAAACATTTGAATTTGGCGCCAAAAATCCGCCATTTTTTTTCCGGTATTATCCAGTGTCACTCTCAGAGTAAATACGAATCTAACGACGCCCCTCAAGCTAAAATCCATCGAACCGTTAAGACTGCAGAGCGTGCCAAACAATTATACATACAAACATACTCTCGAAAAACATAACCCTCCTTCTGGCGGGTCGGGTAAAAACAATTTGCCAAATGATTTAGTTCATAGATCAATACACACACTATTTAATGGCAACAAGTATGGGTATCTGTTCTCCTGCCGGTCCTATTGTTGGCAGTCAAGTCGCCACTTCCTGTCATCTGGCGGATGCTCAGAACGCTAGGGTGGCCAATTGACACCTTGCGTGAACTTTTTTTCTAATAACCGGCAAAAGAAACATTGTTGTGTCGCGAGAGACGCCACTTAAAATGACCTAACGATATGGACTATCGTAACATTCGTAATGTAACATATCATTAAGGCGGCCCTTCCCGACCGCTCTATCGTCAACGCGAGTATAATTTAAAAAGCTTGTTATTTCATCCAGGGCAATGCTAGAAAAAGAAGCAAAGCGAAAAGGGAGAGATAGTATCTGAGAGCTCGGTTTACATTATATTAAATGAAATTATTATAAACTATCCTTTGAACGAATATTCACTTTTCACTGGGTGCGGAAATTTCACAAAACTTGTTCTAGGTGATACGTATTTTTCAGTAAGCCTTACAAGTATGTGAAATAAATGTTTTTTTATTTAAAAATTTTATTACATTTGCAAGGTTTCTATCGGAATATTTTTTTTACCTTTACAATTAATTAGTACTTTATAAACGGATGAATTTCAAAAAAATTTTTGCAAAAAAGCAGATTTTTGGAGGCTTATACTGAATTTGTTTCTTAAAATTTTATTTTTTTATTTTGGTAGAAACCTAGAAATAGCTCAAAAATTTTCAAGAAAGATCTGTTACAACGTCATAATCACGTATTAGCGTTTGTATGAAAAGAAGGCCGCTCTTAAAGCTTCCTTTGGAATATACCTACATAAGCGAGAGTACGCAAGCTAGCATGTATAAGCAGCATACGTTAAGCGAGAAAGCCCTTTTATTATGAGATTGTTGCGATGATGAGCAAATTTAAAAAAGAAACTCTTTAATTAGCGCATTTTGGAGTTCGGGCTCAGTTTATTAAAACAACATTAACAGTAAGTACCTATTAAGTTTAGTTTGAAAACCAATGTGATTCATCTCTCTAGCTCAGTCTTTCCCAAAGTGGGCGATAACGCCCCCTTGTGGGCGCTGGAGGCTTTAAGGGCCTTTAAGGGTAACGGGCCCAGAATAAAGTTGGGGGGCGCTGATGTGATTTAAGCAATGAGTGATTTATAACTTCAGCTATTTCATATTTTAAAATTCACTGAAATTAAAATCCTCTTACTACACAACATCCATTTATTAGTTCATATTTATATCCTTTTTTATTGTACAAATATAAACTAAAAATGTAATTAATATTTATTATTTTAATGCGTTCACAACGCTATTTATATCGTTAAAGGAATCAAACACTGAAAAAATTTCGTGTTTTAAAGTTTCGCAGGTGAGGTCCCCACTTCCAATATTATTATTGTAAAATTGTATTATTATTGCTATTTTTTTATTTAAAATTAACAATGTTGATTATTGTTATTTTTTATAAAAGATACTCTAATGTACTGGTGTATGTATTATTATTGCTCTCTCGTTTAGAATATAGGTTGAATTAAACTCCAGGCAAGACAAATATGTGATTCAGGTTTTTACGGTGAAAAAAATGGGGGGCGCTACAAAATAACTGATTTTTTAAAGTGGGCGTTTGACAAAATAAGTTTGGGAACCTCTGCTCTAGCTAGTCTCTTTGTCAGTAATGTAATGACCATTTATTGTGATGTTTAAAAGCCCGTTTTAAATACAGCAATCAGAACAGAAAACACTAACACCCTTTGGAAATTACTGTTTATTTCAGCCACATATTTATATTTTTTACTAAAACCATTATTTTTTAATATAATCTTAAGATTTTGAGCGCAATAAATAATATAAATAAAAAAAACACCTCTGTTTTAAATACCCCTACGCTTGTTTCTATGCTATTAATAATAGCAACCCATCAGGCTTTTTTTGTCTCGTTCAAGAACCTTCGTTGTTAAAAGGGCTACTTTATCACATACGGCTACCGTTATTCGGGACACCTGCTAGGTTTTTTTTAACTTCTCAATTATCTACTCAGCAGTGTCATTCAACTCGAAACATACGATACCCTGGATTTGGATTTTACTCGTATTTAGTCTCTTGGTAAAACTTAAAGAAGTCTTATCTGATTCGTCAGAGATTTGTTCGTAGTTATCGCAATATATATCTATTAGTTACAGATGGAAGAGTGAAAAGGTTGCGGTGTCCACCAAATTATGAACCGTTACAACATTTCGGTAGTTTTGATTCGGCTATTTCCTACCTCATCTATGTATACAGGATATTTCTTAAATCACTGGCATCCTTTCTACTGGCGAAAGTACTCATGAATATGAGCAACATTTTGTATGGGACCAACTCAATCCAACTGAAAAAAAAATCAGCTGTTCCATACTATTTTACAATACTTAGAATCCCAAAATGTATCGAACAGCTGAATTTTTTTCGGTTGGATTGAGTCGGTCCCATAGAAAAAGTTGCTCATACTCATGAGTACTTTCACCAGTAGAAAGGATGCCAATGATTTTAAAAACACCCTGTATAAACTACGTTTAGGTTTTGCACGCGTTGAGGTGATGTTTTAATTTCAAAATTTCTTTTTTTTATTTATGCTTCACAACCTTGTATTACATAACATAATGATATCGTCGACATAGGTAGGTACATGGTTAGCAGAAGATTGTGAGAGACTGGTATCTGAACTAAGCGAAGCTTGTATCTCCGAACACCAGACTCGCCAAAGTTTGTGGAAACAGTTGACCTGTCACAAAATACGACCTATAAAATGTCAGAGTCAGGATTTTTTTAAATTATTGTTTTTTTCCTCGCACACTGCAAATCGTGTAAATTCCTTATAACCTTGCGCAATTCAGGATATAAGTAAGTACATAAGAATGACATGTGAGATTTCGTATTAATATTCAATTTGTTTTCGCACATCCTAATCCGCCGTATTCGTCACCATGGGGTTAAATAAAGTTAACAGGACTGTGAGTCAGGCCCACTGATTTGTTTCCTTATTACGCTCCGCTGACTACGATTCTGCAAGTGTCACGTCACAGTGACGTCACAACCATTTGCAGGTAGGCGTGTAATGTGAATGCCCTCAATAACTGAGTGTCATCAAGATGTACATATGTCAAAATCTGTCAAGACTCCCAATTATATATGGTCCACTGATTACGATGTCATGATGTCACAACGGGTAGGCTTGCAAAGTGATTAAATGTTAGTCAAGTACTAATGTTGTACGCGTTTAAGGTTTGCGACTCCTCGGAACGGAACTTTTGCACGCTGTTATCCTTTTCTGTCGCTCAGAACGGTCATTTGCTAGAGCGAGAGGGAGTGACTGGACAAATCACACAGATTGAGCTAGCTCCAAAGTAAGTTCGAGACTTGAGTTATGGGATAAAACTATATTTTGTAACAGTATATACTCGTAAACACCCAAGACCCGGTCAATCTGAAAAAGACCATTTCCCATCTTTATCTGACCGGAGATCGAACCCGGGACCTTCGTAGTGGCAGCCTGGCATGGTAACCACTAGTCCACAGATGTCGTTTAATTTATTATGGCGGTATGATTGGCAAAGCAATATTGCAATACACCGTCACCTGATTCGGCCAAAGGTGTGGCTGTTGTATAACAGGACTGATACGAGCACACTCGGCGCCAGGTGTCCCTTTTTTCCTCAATCGGTTGCCACCCTACCCGGAAGCGTATTTAAAGTGTACGAATAAACTGATTGCCTGTGATTATGTGGTCAAGGATATGCGATGTAGTATGTAATCATATGATTTAAGTCACAAGTAGCAACGCGTAAGTTTAGCGCTGAGCGACATGTACTGCGCTAGGGTACGGTACAAATTTCTTTTTAGGGTTCCGTAGTAAACAGGAACCCTTATAGTTTTTTTTTATGTCATAGGGCGGCAAACGAACAAGCGGGTCACCTGATGGTAAGTGATCACCGCTGCCCATGGACAACTGCAACACCAGGGGTGTAACAGGAGCGTTACCGGCGTTTCAGGAAGATATAGACTCTTTGAAGGTTTCAATGTCGTATCGGTCCGGGAACACTGCTGCAGGAAGTTGATTCCACAGTTCGGTCGTACGTGGTAAAAAGTTCCTTTTACGTGGGGCGCACTATAAGTTTCCGGAATGAATATGAAAAAATACTATTAAAGGTACAAAATTAATTTATTGTTTTACAAAATAATCTCCCTTGGCGTCTATGCACTTTTTCATTCGATGAAACCAGTTTTGAAAACTTTTGTGCCACTCCTCTGTGGTGACCTCTGAAACGTGCTTTTCATACTCCTCGACAGCCTCTTCTGGTGATGAAAATCGTTGACCGCGTAATTGGTTCTTAATTTTTGGGAACAGAAAAAAGTCACAAGGTGCCAGGTCGGGACTGTATGCAGGATGACTCGGAGTTCTACATTTTTCGCCTTCAAAAAGTCGTTTGTCTGTCTGGCCGTGTGAGAACTAGCATTGTCGTGGTGCAGGATGATACGGCGTTTACGGTTATTTTTACGGAGTTCGTCAATAACTTCCGGCAAACAAATGGTCGTGTACCAGTCACTATTCACTGTACGACGATTCTCTAAAGCAACAGTAGCCACGTGTCCAGTTTTATTAAAAAAAGAAGCAATCATCCGCTTAGATGCACTTTTCACGCGCGCCACTTTGGTTGGTTTCGGCTCATCTTGAAAGACCCATACGCTCGATTGCTGCTTTGTTTTGGGATCGTAGCAATAAATCCATGTTTCGTCACCTGTTACTATGTCCCACACCAAATTTGACGCACCTTCGTTGAATCTGGTAAGCATGGCACTGCACCAAGTGACGCGGTCCGTTTTTTGAGCCTCGGTCAAGTTGTGTGGGATCCACCGCGAGCACAGCTTTCTCACACCCAAATGTTTGTGTAGGATTAATTGTATTTGACTCATGCCTATTTCTAAGGATGCGCGAATTTCATGGTAGGTCACATGCCTGTCTGTTTCAATCATACGGCGCACAGCATCGATGTTTTTGTTGGTCACAGCGGTGGACGGCCGATCATCGCGAGATTCGTCACTGAGATTGATACGACCACGCTTGAATTCTGCAAACCAGCTATAAACAGTTGTCTTGCATGGTGCTTCATTGCCAAAAGCTGTTTCAAGCCGAGCGATGCTCTGTTGAGCTGTCAAATTACACTTAAAATCGTAGAAAATCATACTACGAAAATTTTCCCGAGTTAAATCCATGTTGATGCAGACACACAATTTTTTAAATGGCGCCACAAGGTAAAAACAAAAGACAGTCAGATGAAACAAACTGCATTCTACAGCCAAAGAGTTCTATTTTCAAATGTTGCAATAAATTTTTAAATATTGTTTATGTAAGTGGCCAGTTCCGGAAACTTATAGTGCGCCCTATGTAAAACGTACAGTGGTTGATTGCCAACTATCCAAGTGGCAATCACCATGCCTGTCTGTCTGTCCGTCCGCGGTTTTACTCAGCGACTATAAATACTATTTGGCATTAAACGAAAACCTGCTCAATCTCGACCCTTCTTGGAATTGCAGCTGTTAGTATACTAGTTCGGAAACCAACAGGTACAATCTTAAGTTTATTTTTTTAGTTAGCCAGATGTAGTGTCCCACTGCTGAGCAAAAGGCCTCCCCCTCTTCTCTCCATCTATCTCTATCCCAAGCAATCTTCTGCCATCCACTCAAGAAACCCCCGATGTCATCCCGCCATCTCTTCCTTGGTCTACCCCTAGGTCTACTCCCCTCTGGCACCCACCAGGTGACCCTATGGGCCCATCTATCTGCTTGCATGCGGAACACATGTCCCGCCCAGTCCCACTTGAGCCTGGCAGTCTTGACGCCAACATCCATAACCTTAGTTTTGGAGCGCAGATAATATACAGGGTGTTTTTTAAAACACTGGCATCCTTTCTACTGGTAAAAGTACTCATGAATATGAGCAACATTTTGTATGGGACCAACTCAATCCAACCGAAAAAAAATCAGCTGTATGGAACAGCTGATTTTTTTTCGGTTGGATTGAGTTGGTCCCATACAAAAAGTTGCTCATATTCATGAGTACTTTCACCAGTAGAAAGGATGCCAATGATTTTAAAAACACCCTGTATAATAATAAAGATATTTATATCTTGCCAAAATTGCATGCAAATTTATATTCGTATGAATGAATCAGTAAGTCTTGTAAGACATTTACATATTATGAATGACTTACTTACTATGCTAGAAACATAGTAATACTTCCGGTGTTTTAATTTTCAAGGGCGGCCTAACTTCCTTAATTAACTTTTTTGTCTCTATTTTTCTTTATAAAATATACTTAATTGTGTGTTACTATTTCTGTATTATACTATTGACGCAGCTCGCAGGGCGGAAAAAACAGCCATTACAATTTTTTTTTGGTAGGTAATTTAGTTCAAGTGTAGTCACTCAAGTGTGGTAGCCAAAGTGGTGTCTCATTCAGTTGCGATCTGTGTCGAAACACCACTTCCATGACTTTGACCCGTTCATGTTTTTTTTGTTTTGTATAACCTATTACAAAATTGCGTTAGAGTGATTTTGAATCATTCATAACTTTTTTATTGCGTCACCTTTTTGTGAGTGAATGAAATAGTAGAATCGAAAGTTTTTCTAATTTGGGTTCCGTACCCAAATTATAAAAACAAAACCCTATTACTAAGACTTGACTGTCCGTCCGTCTGTCTGTCACCAGGCTGTATCTCATGAACCGTGATATCTAGACAGTTGAAATTTGAAAAAAAAAAACTAAATACCTAATAAAATAAATATACACTTCCTTGCAGGAAGCAATCCAAGGTGCCAAGGATAAGCAAATAAATATGACGCCATCCACATCATCCTCTGAACAAATGTTTTATGCTCATAAGCGTGATTTTCAATATAAAAAATCCTTTAGAGGAAACACAAGAAACCGCTGGACCCCATCATATGTAGCACGAGGGGGTGCAACATATGCAACGCGAGGAAACGCATATGCAACGAACAAAAGACCTTACACGAGGGGAAAACCAAATACACGTTATCAGCGTGGTAATAGAGAACGTAAACCTAATAATATACATCGAGTAAATGTAGCTCAAGAAGCCGACATCCTAAATGAAGAATCAGGTGACATGTTCCAAAACTTTTTCGTGACTTTTTGTAGATAATGGAACGGAACCCTTAGTGCGCGAGTCTAACACGCACTTGGCCGGTTATTTTATTCAGTGCTTACTATTTTGATAAATGAATTGTACCTACACTATTCTGCTATTAAATCCTTCGTATTTTAGTTTTTTATACGTATTTTTGTGGAGTACATAAAAGCATGTGAAATATTACTTCAGCATGCTTTTTATCTACCAATGCTTTTATTTTGAACGATAAACAGGGTTACATTCCAGAACTTTTTAGTTTACTTTTGATAACGAAACGATATGTGCAGAAAACTTAGATAACGTTTGATTTATGTCAAAAAAATAATAATATATAATATTTTTTGACGCTTACTTTTTTATAAATAATATTAAATTAGGGTTTGGATAAAATGGAATTACGAATTATGGTTACAAAGCATTCAAGACATGCGTTAATAATAATCTTCTTATCTACTTTACCATGACCCATAGAAACTTGTTATAAAAAGCTACTTTTTGTTACCTTCCAAGTTGTCTTACAAGTAAAGCTCAAGGTGTACCTGTAACATACTCGCAGATGCGCAAAACTAGATAAGAGAGTATGAAAAAAAATAATAATACGCGTGTGCGCACACGTCGTTCGGACGACACGGCACACTAAGCTTATGCCTAGCGCAAGCCTAGCGCGCTTTGAAATATTTGACATTTGGTGCATATAATTTGAGTCCTGTCAATGATTCAAATCTTTATTCAGTAATTAGACCTTTACAGGCACTTTTACACATCAATAAGTATAATTTACGTTACGTGTAAAGTATATTAAAATTGAATTTATTTTTAAAGAAAAGCTACCGATAGTAGCGCTTCGTAAAGATCATTGCTGCGTAGAAACGCCTAATGAAACTCATTTTCACAGTATTGGTCGCCTACTTGCTAGAAGGGCTTTGTCATATAGAAAATCCCTCCCTGGCAATAGTTCGGCAGTTGTGGAGGACTGTCCGTTAATGCATCTCAATGGTACATTAAGGGATAGACCTCCATAGATGCAGCCATCTCACATTTTAAATAAAAAGGTACTAAAAGGCCTCTTCATGTTGGCTTTAGCCCCATGATCGCCTCAAAGGACCGGGTCCCCATGGACCCGTGGCTGAAAAGCATTATTCCGTCTTTTAATTAATAAATACTTATAATATAATACAATGTTGATACATTATAATATGCAATGTTTGCGAACAAGTAAACTAACATAAATTACGTAATAAAAGATAAATAGTACAAAGTGGTAAAAAAACCGAAGCCGAGCTGACCTGTCCCTCCCGGCAGCACCCGTTCTGGAGTTGACGCACGGATCAGCCGTTCGTTCGATCATCGGTAAACTCAACCATATTAAAGGGAATCCAACGACCATTTCAATACTACTCAAATTGGATTTACCGAAGTCAACACGCGCATGCTTCGCCTACGCCACGCGCTCGCCTTGCCTCCGCCTTGCTCTCGCCCTACGCCCGCCCGGCGCCCACTTCGACTGGACTTCGGTAAATGCAATTTGAGTGCACATTCGCCAAAAACGGCCACTTTTGGCTAACGTGCGTAGAAAAACTTCACGTTCTCACTTTACACTATACTCGTAAAGTTCATAAAATAGTTTGAAGGGTTATCTAGGGTCTAATCAAGACAAAATTTTAAATGATATCTTTGTTACTAGGGACTGGACCCCAAAACATTTCGGCTTCATAAACCAAACTAATTTCTTTTTCCATCTTTTTGTCCATTATCAGGCCGAAATGTTTAAATTTGTTTTGCTTTAAGTTCTGTCCACCACGTTAAGGTTGAAGACGCGACAGAGCATAAAGACGTCACCAAGCCACACCTAAGCGATCCTGATTCGCTACAATCAGACGCAGTGTGTCAAGGTAAACACGCGGTGAACTTGAGTGCAACTGCACAACAGGTTGCATTGCATACGGGTTATGCAAATCTTGCCACATGGACGCGTAATAGTGCGCTATATACGCAGTTAAAATAAACCATTCCCGTCGAATTGTTTAAAAATGCAGTCTTTTAAATCAGTTGTATACGTTCATCCAACCAATCCGGAAATAAAGATAAGAACACAGAATGTACAGGTAGCGGCATGATACTCTAGCGCTGAAGCGCAGAATTCAAAAATTTGTACCGTACCCCCTCTACATGTCGCTCAGCGCTAAACTTACGTGCCGCGACGTGTACCCGATGCTTCTTTCTGCGCATTTCTTAAAATCTGACTGGCAACTCGTCACTCTCAAAGATAATATAGTTATTAACGCAACAGATACCCAACGTCATAGGAACGATTAAAGTAGGCAAAACTAGAATTGCGGGTAGGCACAGAGATGGCAGCACATAGGACTAGCAAAAAAGTGACAAAGAAAGTGTTAAAGATGCTTTAAAATAATCATTGCATTTTAATTAAATACACTATTACTTTATTTAAATACATTTAAATAAAAGTAATAAGTAAGATTTTAATGTTTTAATGTGTACACATATAGCGCCATCTAGTAATAAGGAAGAAAAATTATTATGCTTATAAGGCGATGGTTAGGCATGTCACAATTTAGATTTCTATTTTCACTTCATCCCGTTTAGCCTACCGGCCTATCGTATTATGGATAGCGTGCGTGACTAGTAGTACCTAATGCCTGTAATCAACAAATTTATATGCACATAGATTTATAAGATACAAAGATTCAAAGATTCAAATGTTTATTCAGTAATTAGACCTTCACAGGCACTTTTACACGTCAATAAGTATAATTTATGTTACGTGTAAAGTATATTAAAATTTAATTTATTTTTAAAGAAAAGCTACCGATACCAGCGCTTCGTAACGACCACTGCTGAGAAGAAACGCCGAAAGAAACTCATTTTCACAGTATTGGTCGCCTACTCGCCAGAAGGGCTTTGTCATATTATTATAATTGTCTTTTAATTAATAAATACTTATAATATAATACAATGTTGACACATTATGACATTTAATGCTTGCGAACAAGTAAACAAACATAAATTGCGTAGTCAAAAAAAAGCGAAGCCGAGCTGACCAGTCCCTCCCGGCAGCACAACCCGGCAGATACAAGATGAATATAGCGTATTGTAAAATGTGACCAGAAATGAAACATTTTTGTGTGACCTGGTTGTACCTACTGCACGAACTATCGGTAAAGCAGTACGATACCATCTTTCCAAGGTAAGATTACTTACAATTTAACACAGTTTACAATTAGAAAAATCCAATCGAGCCAGGGTGATAGTGGCTTATATGTTTTGTATGAAAACTTGTCTCATTGTCAAGTTGATCGCTGTCTTTTCTCTTGTGAGGATGACAGTTACCGTATTATACAATATGTAACAAAAACCCTGTTCGATCCTTGTAGGAGCAACTCAGATCGTCAATATAAACAACTTTTCCTATGGGACCAATGCTTGAAACAAGAAAAAAAATCGTCTACGGGCCGGCCGAACACTTTTGAATGAAAATGACGATTTTTTTCGAGTTTCAAATATTGGTCCCATAGGAAAAGTTGTTCATATTGACGGTCTGAGTTGCTCCTATAAGGATCGGACAGGGTTTTTGTTACATATTGTATATGTGGTCGCACGCGGCTGGTGTGGTCTTTTTACGCAGTAAAACATTCTAGGTCTATGAATATGCAAGACGATGACGTTTTGACTAATAACATCCCTTCTTCCAGTGTAAGTAAGTCAATGTCATATCCGCATGTGTGGTAGACAGTGGTCAAGTTATGGTTTATAAAACCGATGCATCCATTGTATCGCGCCAGACCGGTGTTCTGAGAACGATAGCTATTGTATGCGGTGGTCGATGGCATCTAAATTCGGATCATATTCTAAATTGCAATTTTTGTGACATATCTGAAAGTGGTAATGAATGACCTTTTCTTTATTTCTATTATGAAAAAGCAATTAACCAACACCGCCCGAAGTTCTTACGAAAAAAGTGCCCCTGACGCCAGACATTTAATTTCTAATAAAACTTTGTAGTAGATGTGCAACTGTTGCGCTAGGGGCATTGGTATAACCACTGTGACGGCTGTCCGGATGAGGATGCCCAACACACCCTAGCGGACTGCCCAGCCTGGGCGGAAGACCGCGCAGAGTTGCGCGCGGTTGTGGGGGACGACCTTTCACTGCCGACTGTGGTACGTTGCATGGTCGACAGTGAGACGTCGTGGACAGCAGTGCAGGCCTTTGCGGAGAGCGTCATGCTCCGCAAAGAGGCGGCAGAGAGAGAACGGGAGGCGACGACCAACCTGGCCATCCGCCGCCGGCGCACAGGGCGCAGGAGGCGGGCCTATGGCCTGCAACTGCTGCCCTCATAACGAGGGCCAGTCGGGCGATGGAAACGGGATTCCATCGCTCGACAAATATGGTCCTCCGGGTTGAAAGGCGCGTCTGTGTCAACACAAGCCTTTACCCTAGCGGGTAGAACTGAAGGCCGACGGGCCACCCCGCAGGCCACTCCGACCCCTCTCGCTAATTGAGAGGGTACCGTGTGTGAGCCAAGCCGAGGCCGCTGAAAAGCGGCCGCCGTGCCAGGTCTGTGGAGCGAGAGTAGCACACGGACTTGGCAATAGCGGTACCGGCGTTGACACCGCGGAGTTTTTAGTGGTAACACCACATAACCTTACCGGTCTCCCGTGACTGGTAAGGTATCCGAAGGGATATTCTCCGCGACAAAAAAAAAAAAAAAAAGGGCATTGGTATAGCAGGTAGTCCGTAGTATGCAACTTTGGCGGTTACTAGGTAAATGGATTTCTATTAGGGCCTACCACTAAAAACCTTTTAAATATCAACAAAATAAGTTATCTAGGTAGCATGCGACGGAAGCTATTATTATTCCGGTTTTCACCTACCCTGGTCTTATTTACTTGCGTAAATTTTTTATTTGTTTGTTTGTTTTGTTTGAGGAGCTCGGTGGCCCGGCGGAAGTATGCTTTACTAGCGCTTTTGCAATTGGACATGGTGCGCACTTAGACGGTGACCCTAAGTGGCCCACAGCCCTTACCTTTGGTACCATTAAGGTTACAATATATCTATCAGAATCCTAATGTAGGTAGATAAACCGTATAACCAGAGTAGATTAGACCTCCTTATTAGAAGAGTAGACCTAATATGGACAGCCCTTCCGGAATGAATAATATTAGTAGTCCTTATTGGAAGGGTAGTCCTAACAGCTCTATGTGAATGAATTATAATAGTAGGACTTAAGAGTCCTAATATGGACAGCCCTATGTAAGCGAATAATAATTCATAGTTGAAAGCTGTTGCCGCCTGTGCCATTGTTGCAATGTTCTGTGACACACATGCTAGCATGCGACGCATTATGCACCATGCATCCTGCAAGACAATGCGTGACGACAACCGACTATTACTGAGAACATCAAATTACATAATGTTAGAGATGTCATGAATTATTTAAGCCCTTTTCCAGTGTTCCTAGAAGTTGGTTGGTTATAAATTAAGGGGAAACCTGAATTTTTCGGCGTTCAGTGCTGCCACCATTTGAAATAAATCATTTGATAGGAAACGGAGACATCTTTTAAATTTTGTCTTAACCAGGCACTACTACTGTTTACAGTTTAAAGTGAAAAGTGAAGCTTTTCTACGCACATAAGCCAAAAGTGGCTGTTTTCGCAATTGTACGTAAAAAAGTTTCACGTTCTCTTCTTAAACTGTAAACAGTACTTTATAAAATAGTTTGAGGGGTTATCTTTTAAAGACAAAATTTTAAATGACGTCTCCGTTTCCTATCTAATGATTTATTTCAAATTGGGGCAGCACTGGACCCCGGAAAATTCAGGTATCCCCTTAAGTGTTCTATCCCCTTAAGTGTTCTTTGAACAAATGAAATATGAGATACTTAATACACGAGAACTTGGCAAGATTATATTAATATTTTACGAGCTTTTATTTAGTTTCACCTGGCCCGTTGTCTGTCTGTCTGTCTCTGCTGTACCTAATCAAATCTAGCAAGTTAAATTTGACCCTCTTCCTGGTTTCCGATTGAGCTGAAACTCTGCACGCTTACCTACGTATATCGCGTGTCAATGCAATATTATGATGACATGAAACTGATCTGATGATGGAGTCGGAAGGTGGCCATAGAAACTCTGTAATGAAACGACACAACCCCATAAAATTTGTGCTCGTTCGATTCGACGTAAGGAGCACTTCAAACTTTTAAATTAATTGTTTTAGATAAATAGCTGTTCTTTTAAAATATATTTTTTTAATAATTATTTACTTGTTTGTGTAAGATTATGTCAATCAAAGTTCGATCACCCAGTTTCTATTTGTTAAAGTACATGCTTCGCTCGATGTTAAGCTAGAAGTAAAGCGAGGTTCTCGAAAAATGAAACATAGCTAGTTCGATTTTTCCGACCCCGAAACACATGTTTATTTTCAAAAATTTTGTTAGTATACTTACTAATAATGACTGAAGGAACTTCATTCACGAAGTATATCAGAAGTAATCATAAATACACGGATCACACGATTTTATTTTCGTCTCAGAACTACAATCAGTACCCAGAATGAAACAAAAACTGTAACACAATTAAGACCGGATAGGATATTAGGGAAAAAACTTAGTGTTCTTAGAACTTGACCGTGTGTGGTTGCCAGATGTTTTTGCCTTCGGGTTTTTGCGTATATTCTTATTGCAACAAACAGAATTTTCAATCTCCAGCCGTTGGAATGAGAATGCTTAGAGCATTTAAAGGATGTATTATCTTCCTTTCCTATCCTAAATTATAAATGCTAAAGTCTTCTTTAGGTAGCCTACCCACCGAATTACAAATTGTGTTATTTTAAGACGAACGGTATGTACTGTTCTTAACACGATTTGTATTTCGACTTATTTCATCTATGTACAGTTAGTACAGTCAAAAAAAACCAGATAATAAAGTAGATTACTATTTAAATTAAAAGACGAAGAGTTTGTGGCGCTATACAAGAATAATTCTAAATGAACTGGGGCTGCATGTATTAAGATGTAGGTACTTACGTAGAGCGGTATTGTGTATAATACTGCACTACATTCATAAAATCCCCCAAAACGTTAGGGAGCTATTGCGTGCGACGTAGAAAGATTTCAATTGGTTTATACATAAATATTCGTAGATGAAGCAGGAATATGACGTCATGTTGAAATTCAAAATGACACGGTTTGAAACTCATCTTTAATTCACACATTAGCAACCAAATCGAAAATGGTTTCTTGTACGAGGTTGTTCGGTGGAAACAGGTCGCAAGCTAGGGTTTACAATATATTTTTAACATCGTGAACTAGGATTAATGTACAAAGTCCACGCGTGGTCTTGTCCATAGCATCCATTTATCTCGATATAGATTGTCAATCGATTGATTGATTCAAGGCTCTTCTTTATTACGAGTATGACTATAAGACATTCCAACAATATCTAATCTAAATCTAAATATATATAATTCAAAGGTGACTGACTGACTGACATAGTGATCTATCAACGCACAACCCAAACCACTGGACGGATCGGGCTGAAATCTGGCATGCAGGTAGATGTTATGACGTAGGCATCCGCTAAGAAAGGATTTTGACCAATTCTACCCCCAAGGGGATAAAATAGAGGATGAAAGTTTGTATGAAACTTTGTCAATTTTAAACCGATCGGGCTGAGACTTTGCATGCATAAAGCTACTATGACGTAGGCATCCCCTAAGAAAGGATTTTGATAAATTACACCTCTACGCGAGCGAAGCCGCGGGCAAAAGCTAGTCGTATGTATATACTTCGACCTTAGATAGTGATAATGAGGATACATAAAATATGTACTTACATATAGATCGTAGAAGCCAATCGAGGGAATGGGCTTAATACATGAATATATGAATTTTTATACAAGGTGGTCAAAAAGTCGTGGATCAAACGAAACAGGGAGATAAAGGAGGTAATTTCCAACAAAAAATCTTTCCCCAGCATGGCCATAACTTCATTGCAAATAAGTGCTCTTAAAGTGAGAAGTAATTTTTTGTAACGCTTTAAAATTTACGGAAAAAAAATCATTGCTCGTTAAGTTTGATACCAAGAGCTGCAATACAATTTTTGTAGTATTGATACATTATCGACTCATAATACAACACCTTTTGTTTTATTGTTTTTAATCAATTTAATTTTTTACTGATTAAATTGTAAAAAAACTCGGTAGTTTCATTGAAAAAACTAAAATAATTCATATCTTTTCGTGCAATGAAGTTATGGCCATGCTGGTGAAAGATTTTTT
This sequence comes from Acrobasis suavella, assembly GCA_943193695.1. NCBI lineage: Eukaryota > Metazoa > Arthropoda > Insecta > Lepidoptera > Pyralidae > Acrobasis > Acrobasis suavella. The sequence continues at coordinate 2,045,193 of OW971930.1, read as the reverse complement.
GTTGGAAATTACCTCCTTTATCTCCCTGTTTCGTTTGATCCACGACTTTTTGGCCACCCTGTATAAAATACATGAATTTTTTGGGGTCCAGTGCTTTTTCAATAAATTACTATCCATTCCAGTCCATTTAAAATAAATTACTTGAAACGAAACGGAGATGCCATTTAAAATGTTGTCCTGATCAAGCCCTAGATAACCCTTCAAACTATTCTTACCTTTACGTCCCGCACCATCATAAACGGTGCCAATAACTCAATTCACCGTCGCGTTGCATCACCCCTCACCCCTCCACTGCGCAAAATGTAAGGGTGACTAGCCAGGTGTATGTGGCGGTACATCTGCCGGTTTAGCGAATAGTCCACCAGACCTCTGCGCACTATTGTTAGATCGTTATCCTAGATAATCGTCTGTTAGTTGAGTTACTTACTAATTACTATCATGGCTCAGCGACCCAAAGTGAGTCTTGGCCTCCAGCACAAGAGTACGACAGCGCTCTCGGTCCTGTGCTAGCTCCTGCCAGTTGCCGCCAACTTGAAGCTTGCGCAGGTCCATCACTCTGTCATCTGTAATTTAGTTAAATAATATTCAAAAGTAAGGCATCCGTAAGCACTTTCAAGTCTGTATGTATTCCTTTTTCCACCTTCTCGCCCACCATCACGCTAAAAGTGGCCTTTGCGGCCCTGGCCGCTGTCTGCTTAGAGCCGCAAGATCCAAAATGCTCTATCTGCCGCATGAGGATATTGGCACACTGCTCCGCATCCCGCTGCGTAGCGCGGGGACGCCGAGCGCACCAGATAATTTATTTTTGAGCTTGGAAGTACCCAATTACTGTTTCAAACCTAATAAATATAATATATATGAAACTCGTTCGTTAATAGAGAAATTAAATTGTAAGTCCCGCCTGCTCTCTGAAACTACCTACGTTTACCACGAACGACACGTGCATGCACATTGTGTGATGAACCATTAGTGCGTAGCAACAGCAATATTTATACAAAGACAGACAGACACCCGAGCGGGATCAGCATGTGATATCATATGATAACAACCTACCATTGAGACGAGACCACACGCCGCCGTTGGTCTAATGAGCCTCGTCTTTCATTTAATTTTAGGATGTAAAACCACAGAGTTAAGACAACAAAGTCTGGCTTGAGCTTCGCGCAAACTAACTTTTAAGAGGGACATCTTAAAATTTTGTTTACTCACAAGTGTCATAATTTGGTACACGCTCAATCTACAACTTGAGTTGACATTATTTTAAAATTTCGACAATTAAAAAATTTAATTTTATTTATGACATAACAAACAATGTTATATTCTCTGTCCACATATCAACGTTTAATATTAATTTCATTGTGAGTTGATGTCCTTGGAGAAAATGCTACAGTGCAGTTTCTTACCGCTTCTAAGTAACTTTTTGACATCAACGATTGTGCAACAAACCAAAGTGATGATTATTAAGAGATGTAAAGATATATTTGAATTGAATTGAGAAATATTAGCTTCTCTTATGCAGACAGACGCTCTAAAGAGTTTGTAATCCCTTTCTGATCTGACCATTCAAAATGCATGTTGTGTGTTTAGTTCATATGTTATCAACTGTACTAAATATACAATGTCCTTTTTAATTAAGTACAAATATTTTAAGAGGTGATTCAGTCCATCATTTTGAACAACTTTTCCCAATAAATATATTTCGAAATACGAAAAAATTTTTTGCATTTTTCATAGTAACGATATCACGTGACTACTTCGATTTGTATGAGAACCTAAATATTTTTTTTCGTATTTCGATATACATTTATTGGGAAAAGTTTTTCAAAATGATGGACTGAATAACCCCTTAAAATATTTGTACTTAATTAAAAAGGTCATTGTATATCCACAGTGGATATATATTTAGTACAGTGGATATGACAAATGCTAATGACATAATGGAGGCATTATGCGTGTGATACGGGAATCCAGGGCGAGTCGCTGGCGGGTCAGCCGGGTCGCAGGCAGCCAATTGACTGCATTTAACTTGACATTCCTGTGATACTGGACGTTAATGGATCTCAGATCATTATGAGACTCATATAGGAATACCAGCAAGATACGAGTATGTAATGTTTATTAAAGTTATAGATAACTTTTTATTACATCGCATAGCAGCATTTTTGAGTCATTAGTTAACTAATGGAGAAAATAAGCTGGACGAATAGATAAAGTACTAGGTACTGATTGAAAATAGAAGAGGAAAGATGATTGGAAATCTAATAAGACATGACAATCTTTTCAGAATAATAGAAGAAGAAAGATGATAGAAGAGAGATGTGGAAAAGGAAGACCGAGGATGAAGTTTTTCTAACAAATTAAAGAAAAGTTAGGAGTAAGGTCCTACCAGGAAATTAGAAAGATAACAGAGAAAAGAGAGGAATGGAGGCATCTCAACTGAACTCCACCGACGAGAGCAAGCTCTTAAATTATAAAAAGAAGATAAATAAATATGGAGTGGATAACTAACTGCGGAGTAGCTGCGTGTACAAATACAAATACTCTTTATTACACCATAAACTAAAGGAAATACAAAAAGGAGGGCTAATCGCATAGCAATCTCTTCCAGTCAATTTATTTACCAATCCCACAGAAACCTCAGTTATTTTTTGGAATAGCTGGATTCTTTTATTGATTCTTAAAATAGATACCTACGGCGAATACACATATGCAGTTTATATATAACGTCTAACAAAACATACTAATACAATATTAAGGTTCCTTCCTTTTTCATATTTAGATGTACGTTCCTTGGAAAAAGTGGTTATCATGGACAGAATTCAACCTTAAAATCAAAATAGTCTTACTATATTTAGTTAAATCCTGTTTAAAAATATATCACTACAGGTATCAGCATTAGGTAATATTAAAGCAGCTATAAGACAAAATTAACATCAAATATATGAGTGGTAAAAAAACTTGAATGGTCCTTGTTCCAGTTTTGACCCAGACTTACCAGCTACTGTTAGCTTACCGTGTCTTCCAATTTGTACCACCAAATAGAGCGTTATCTAAACAAATCGAATTAGGATGTGTGGTTCCGTCCGACATCAGTATTGGGTTTCGTTTCGTTTCCTGTTATGTGTCAAAAAGGTCACTAGTTTCTGAATTTGGAGTTCTGATATCATTTATTTGTACTATAACTTGGAGTATCGATGTCACTTCATTGATGGCCATGTCATCTCTATCTCACTTATGATTGGCTGTTTATACACGGTGATTTTACAACGGTTTTGGAGCCGAAGGCCACTTCAGAAGGATCATTAGCTTTACTAGTCATTAGCTAGTCAAAATAAAAATTCAGAAACAAAATATGTTGTCTAAAAGTACCGCCGGCCGGATAGATTTCGAGGTAATCGGGGTCACCCGGCAGTTATGGACGGGCGTACCTACGTGGTCTCGATCTAAAATCATTTTCACAACTTTTCTATCTTATGTCATACACAAATTTGAATTACGTATATGGATAGAGCAATTTATTTACTACATGACATTCTTTTTTCCAAAACCAATGAAAAGTCAGCGTTTATACAGGGTTACTGGTAACTAACGCAAAACCTTTTAACATTAGAATCAAACTCCCCAACACATTATAGATCTGCAAGAAGAAAGGCAAAAATTGCAGAAAATAAAATGGGCCTCCCATACAAATTCACTGATCACCTGGTCTAGTTTCTATGGGGATTCCAATTTCTTTTCTTAGATTTTTTTATTTTTTTCTTGCAGATCTATATTATGTTAGGATTTTGATTCCGATGTTAAAAGGTTTTGCGTTAGTTACCAGTAACCCTGTATAATACAATTTGTCAAGATCTAAGCGTTAGATGTTAGATGGTAAGAAGATGATTTATATGTAGGTATATCATGTTCTTCCATCCACAGAATCATTAACAATTTTCACAATGGATACTGAAAAGATTTAGCCATATCTTCGAGACTTAGACTTCCATAGAGGAGAAGGTTATCAATTCGTCGAAATCTTTTTCACCGATTTTTCGAAGTTTTTTTTTTATTTAAAAAGGTCTACGTGTCTCCGTGGTCCCGTAAGAAATTCGATCAGTATCGAAATATCACAATCGGTTGTGTAGTTTGGGGGTGAAGTCGGTTTTTAGTTTTGAAAAATAATTACTTTTATTGAAAGATATTCCATGTAATCTTTCGTACGCGCGTTCGTAACGTTGAAATGAAATGTTGCCGAATAACATCCAGCCGTCGTAAACCTCATCCAAACAAATGGAAGGTTTCAATAGGAAATCCTTATAATGTGTAAATCATACATGGTTACCTTGAATCATCGATTGAACTGTTGAATATATATTTTTCTCTCTTTCCAGGCTCACAAACTGTACGCGCTCCGGTATTGGGGTTGCGAGCTGCTCTGTCTCATCAACATCAGTCTACAGATGTGGATGATGGACAGCTTCTTCGACGGAGAGTTCCTTTCCTACGGCACCAGGGTGCTGGGGTACAGCGAAGTGCCTCAAGAAGAGAGGTGAGTGAACTATTCCTTCTATAATGTTTGTTTCGCTATTTCAATGTGGGTGTCGTAGAAAAAGTTTTTATGTGGATGAACTAATAATTTTTCGAAACTCAAACCTGATTTCAAAGCCAAAATACACAACCGATTTTGATGAAACTATGACCACCTTTCAAACAAAAAAAAAAATTTTTTCCCAATTGGTACAGGCGTTGTGGAATAATCGGGAAACATTGAAAGAAAAATTATAAATTCGAATTATTAACTTCCTCCTTTTTGAAAGTCTGTTAAAAAGGGCCTTAATGTATGCTTAAAGAATAACCAGTAAGCCTATAATAGGTCTAAGCAGATGTGCTACAAATTGCTTAAGATACTCAAAATTTGGCTCTTATACAAACTCGGATCAGCTTTTCGGTACAAAAGACGCCACATTTATTTTTCGTGTTACGATGAGACTATTTTGCCTGTTAGAGTAACACGCCAATGCAATACACGAGCACTCAAATAAATATTTATCTTTTCAGATACGACCCAATGATCTACGTGTTTCCTCGAATTACAAAATGTACATTCCACAAGTTCGGTGCGTCTGGCACGATCCAGACACACGACAGCTTATGCATACTGCCGCTAAACATCGTGAACGAGAAGACGTACATCTTCTTGTGGTTCTGGTACATCATTCTGTTGGTGGTATTGTCGCTGCTAGTTCTTTATAGGTGAGTGTGTAGCTCTCACATGTAAGGTGTGTTTATTCATATAAATAAGTAACGAGTCTAGAATGCTGCCTTGAGGCACGCCACGTCATGATGAACTTGTTCCCTTGCATCAGGATATGTACATGTCACAAGTTTTGCCTCCGGCAGCATCCATCATTAATTACTTGTTGGTGTAGTCGCTAGAATGTTGGTGTTGTCCATAGAAGGTGCGAAGGAGCTTAGAATGCTGCCTTGAGGCACACCCATGTCATGAGTTTGAAATACATAATCCAGCTTACGTTTTTGTCTCACCATATTTTTTAGATTGGTTGACTTGAAAAATAGGTCGTAATGTTTATGTGGTGTGGTGTTGAGCCACATGAACGTTATGGCCAAGACAAGTCTCAAGCTAATCTTTCTTCACGGATACTAACTCAATCATCTTTCCTCATTCCAGATTAGTGATCATCTTCGTGCCATCAGTTCGCCCCAGGCTGCTCCACGCCAGATCTCGCACCATTCCAATGGAGATAGCCGCTGTGATATCAAGACGAACAGACCTTGGAGACTGGTGGCTGCTCTACATGCTAGCTAGAAATATGGATCCACTCATATACAGGTAAACGGCGGACCACCGTTGCTTGCGTCTTTGGTCCTGTGGTCAAGGCGTTCGCCTTGTGATCCGGAGGTCTTGTGATAATACATCAAGTTTGGATAGTGATGATGATGATTTGACGATCACCGTGTGTTGGCCACGCTCGTAAACTGGTGGTCATGGGTTCAATTCACAGCGCAGATAATAATAAAAATAATGTATATTCAGTAGTTGACATCTTAACTGCCATTGTGGTTAAATAGGGACACTATTTTGACAACTATGACAATTAAGATGTCAACTGTCATATGACAGTGGCAGTTAGGTAGTCAACTACTGAATATTATGAAATTATTTTTTTATACGTCAGACAAGAAGGGCCAAAGAAATGGCGGCGTTAAAGCAACCTGAATTTTTCGGGGTCCAATGTTGCCACCATTTGAAATAAATCATTTGATAGGAAACGGAGACATCATTTAAAATTTTGTCTCGACCAGGCATTAGATAACCCTTGTATGTATTGGATATCTCTGTGTTCCACGTAGCATCCGGACTACTTATCCAATTTTGACAAAGGAGATGTCAATCGATTCGTCATTAGCTACAATTTGTATGCAATAAATGTATTATAACGAATGTTACGAACAAAAAAGTAAGTTGCAAAAACAAAATTGTTTCAATATCGAGTTGGGTATCAATTGAAAGGTCTTAATTATTACATTCAAAATTACATATGTGTATTGTTACTCGTAAATGACTCCTTTAGTCGGGTATTCGTTTTTTTAACGTATATCTTGTTCTTTGACCTCTGGTCAGAGCTAGTGATTGCCCAACTGATTCATTTGCGTTCAATTCAATTCAAATTCAAATATATCTTTATTATCATAGGATATTTATAATATCTCTTAATAATCGTCACTTTGTTTTATTGCACAATAATTGTTGACGTCAAAAAGTTACTTAGAGCTAAGTTTACTGCCGCCTCCAAAGCGCTAGTGCAGAAGAAGCGGTAACAAACTGCACTGCAGCATTTTCTCCAAGAACGTCAACTCACAATGAAATTAATATTTATAGTTGATATTTGGACAGAGTATACATTGTTTGTTGTCATAATTTAAATTAATTTTTTAATGTCGAAATTTTGAAATAATGTCAAAGCAAGTTGTAAATTCAGTATGTACTTAATGTACCAGATTATGACCATTTCTGAGTATACAAACCTTTAAGAGGGACCCGCGCCAAGCTCAAGCCAGACTTTGTTGTCTTTAAGATAGTCATCGGTCCTGTAATAAGCCTTCTCACACAGTACCTTCTTTACATAAGCTTTAAACTTTTTGTCAGGCATATCAAGGACCGATTGTGGCAGTTTATTATAAAAAAGTATACCGTTCCCCATAAACGTTTTACTAACTGTTTTGAGCCTATAATACGGGGCAACTAAGTCACTCTTATTGCGTAAGTTTCTGACGGTAAAATCGCTTACTTTATTGTATGAGGAAATATTTTTCCTTACATACAGTATGTTTTCAAATATATACTGTGATGGTAAGGTTAGTATACCTATTTCCTTGAATAATTCTCTGAGTGAGTCTCTAGATCCTAAGCCGTAGATAGCTCGAATTGCCCTTTTTTGTAAAATGAAAATAGTCTGAATATCGGCTGCACTCCCCCATAGCAGTATGCCGTATGACATTAAACTATGAAAGTAACTAAAGTACACAAGTCTAGCAGTTGCTACATCTGTCAATTGTCTAATTCTCCTAACAGCATAAGCCGCAGAGCTAAGTTTATTTGAAAGTTTTGATATATGAGCGCCCCACTGAAGTTTCGAGTCGATCGTAATTCCTAAGAAGGTAGTACTTTCAACAAGATCAAGTTTTTCGCCATCTATCAGTATGTCGACGCAAGCTTGCCTCACATTGGGAAGAGAAAATCGAATGCATTGGGTCTTTTTCGCATTTAACATGAGGTTATTGGCAGTAAACCAATCAGAAATAGAAGACAAGGTGCTGTTCACCGCGCTAGCATCCGTGCTATGACGGCCAATTTTGAATATTAGCGAGGTGTCATCAGCAAACAGCACTATGCCTGCCTGTTTCTCAACCATGTAAGGCAAGTCATTTACATAAACTAAGAAAAGGAAAGGTCCTAGAATAGAACCTTGTGGTACGCCGATTTTAACATTAGATCCGTGCGATTTTATGCCGTTTAAATCAACAGTCTGAAGCCTATCTGTTAAATAAGATTCTATTAATTTAATTAAATTTTCATCAAAACCATATTGACGAAATTTAAGCAAAAGTGTCGGATGATCTACGCAATCAAATGCTTTAGAGAGATCGCAAAAGGATCCAATCCCATCATTTTTGCTCTCCCATGCGTCGTAAATATGAGTGATGAGTGCCACTCCCGCATCGGTGGTTGATTTTCCGCCAGTAAAACCGAACTGTTGGCTATGGAAAAGGTTGCAGGTCTTGAAGTGAAGTAGCATTTGATTGAGCATTATCTTTTCGAACACCTTACTCAAAACTGGCAAGATAGATATAGGTCTGTAGTTGCCAGGGTCTGTTTTTTTGAATAAGGGGATTAGTTTACTACATTTCATTAGGTTAGGAAATATGCCTTCATCAATACATTCGTTAAATATAAAAGCTAAATCACCAGCTATGACATTTATAATATGGCTTACTACAGCAACCGACATGCCCCAATGATCTTCCGATTTTTTTAAATTTAACTGTTTAAATGCTTCTACTATATTACTAGGGCCAACATGCTCAAATTTAAATTTAGAATCACAAGGCCTAATATTATTCTTAAGCAAGGCTTCAGCACGTTGGGGGTTAGAATCCACATTGGAAGTAAGTTCCAAAGGTATGTTAGTAAAAAAATTATCAAAAATATTAACAATTTCTTCAGGTTTAGTAACAATCGTACCGCTAGCTTTGATTTGACAGTTATTTTCTTTTGCTTTATTTTTACCAGTTTCTTTATTAATAACATTCCAAGTTTCTTTTATCTTGTTAGGGGCATTATTTATTTTTTTACTAATACGATTGGCCTTGGCTTGTCTACAAACTTTTTTAAATATTTTAGAATAATTTTTAACATATTCTACAAAGGAAGGATTAAAATTAAATTGTTTTTGGGCATATAAGTCATAAAGCTTGTTCCTACTTATGTAGATGCCGGTAGTAGCCCACTCACTAAATTGTGATTTACTATGCACAGCAACTTTTTTTTGTTTCAATGTTTTAGAATATTCTGAAGAAACACAATTAAAAAGCTTATTGTAATGGTCGTCCGGATTTTTCCCTGTGTATACGACAGATAACAGTTTGTTATCTAAATTATTTTTAAGTTTTCTTATAATTTTTGAAGTAATTGGCTTACAGAAGGTCTTATCTTTGTTCAAGTGGCTGAATTTGCCTTTGGACTCCTTGACATAAGCTACGTATACACCCGAATGATCAGAAGGCAATTTATTAATAACAGATTTGTCAGAATATTGAATATTACTAAAAAAATTGTCTAGACATGTGGCAGATGTAGCAGTGATTCGGGTTGGCTCAAAGAATACGTTTACTAAATCATAACACTTAAAAAGATTTACGAATTGCGTACTTTTTGGATTATCTACTGAGATATCAACATTAAAATCTCCACAAACAATTATATTCTTTTTACTAGTTGAACAGGACTTAAGTACCTGGTCCATTGCTTTAAGGAAAGTTTTAAAATCACTATTAGGGGGACTGTATACACAAATAATTATATGATGATCTAGCTCGGCACAGGTCACCTCACAACAGCGCTCAACAGAAAGTCTGACGATATCCTTACGTTCTTTGCTGCGGAAAGAATCTTTAACAAAAATTATGGAACCCCCTCGTTGAGCAGACTTCCTATTAAAGCAGCTTACAATATTATAGTTGTTTAGGCTGAACATCATCTGACTCTCATACAGCCAATGTTCAGTCAAACATAAAATGTCCACATCCATTTCTTCTAAAACTAATTCTACTAATAATTCTTTGCCGGAAAGACCTTCTAAATTTTGATGAATTATTCTTAGCTCATGAGGCCTTTCCGTTGTCTTCATGTTCAGTTTAAATCTGCCGTCAAGTCTACAGAATTACCATTACATATTACTGGCAATTCTGTAGGCATCTTATCCCTAGGTTTTTGTTTACAATGTAAACTCGTCCAAAAATTAATATTATTTGCTACTAATGTAGCAATCTTACGTCTAGAATATTCTGAAAGATATATATTATCTTTTGTCAGATTACATTCACTTATGAAATGGTTAGTGTCAAAAAACACTAATTTATCACTATAACGACATGTTATATTATGTATTAAATTATTAAGTCGTTGATGGGAACTCTAGGCCATCATGCAACCCCACTACTGTTGTCCAACTGGACTATAAGTAATTATAGTACACTAGCTTTTGCCCGCGGCTTCGCTCGCGTAGGGGTGTAATTTATCAAAATCGTTTCTTAGGGAATGCATATGTCATAGTAGCTTTATGCATGCAAAGTCTCAGCCCGATCGGTTTAAAATTGACAAAGTTTCATACAAACTTTTACCCCATTGGGGGTAGAATTGATCAAAATCCTTTCTTAGCGGATGCCTACGTCATAACATCTACCTGCATGCCAAATTTCAGCCCGATCCGTCCAGTGGTTTGGGCTGTGTGTTGATAGATCACTATGTCAGTCAGTCAGTCTCCTTTGAGTTATATATATTTAGATTACTGCAGAGGCCGGGAAGGATGGCGTTGACGGACGAGTAGTTTTCAAGGCCGAGCGTTGGCGAGGCCTTGACAATAATTAAGAGTCCGGCAATGCCATTCCCGCCGAGGCATGTATAGTGCTTTTCTCAATAAATGTGAGGAAATCATTAAACAAATAACCAGAAATATTCAAATATTTACCGAAAGCAATTAATATTTACTGCAAAGAGTAATACATTCGTACTTTGAAAGAAAAGAAACTGCTTTCCCGCGTTTTTTAGTGCAAAGGAAACATAGCTCATACGGCGCGGTCATATTTTACGCAAAAAATGTCATACCGTAGATCTTTTTTTTCTATCGCAACGAAAATTTTGGATATTTTCTTGTGATTTTATAACAACATTATTTTAATAAAATTGTGGTCATTAGAATATAAATAACAAAAAATGATGCTGGAAGAGTGCATTTTTTTATTATGTGGTAGCAATGGCTGTATGACAAGTTAAAGAATTAAACGCTTAATGTCTTTGCTAAATGTAAAATCGGAATTGTCACCTGAAACGTCAATGTCACTGTCTTGTCATTCTGAATACACTTTATTTGTCTTGTTGTTTTGAGCAGCGACCAGGAACGAATTTTCATGCTACTTTCCTGGCCTAGTCCAGCAAAGTAATGCACGAGCCAAGAATTACAAACTTCGTGTCTTCTTCAATAATGCCTAAATTTCCGAGCATGTTTTAGAAAAGTATATCAATTCCATGTTTGTTTTTTTCCAGTGAGTTGCTGACTGAGCTAGCCAAGCGCATGGGGGAGAAGTCAGGTCCCCGCGCGTGACGAGCGGCTCCCCCCCGCCCGCGGGGCCCGCCCCCGCCGCCGCCCACGGTGTCCGTGCTCAGCGAATGACCACCGACGATTTCTGCTGCCCTGGTAACTTACATGGGGACTCTAATACCGGTATCTGTAACCGATAAATACCGGTATTAATATTTATAAACCGTTAATACATTGTTGAAATCAGTAACCGTTAAAAATTAATATTAATATCGGTAACCGTTAACCACCTTTATCAATAAAAGGTAACGGTTAATACCGGTTCTTATATCAGTTGAATGTAAATATTGATATTAATATGAGGAATTATACTAACGATACCGGTAAATTAAACGGTATTTCACTACCTATCAATATACTGTAAGGTTTCGATATTTTTATTGAAAATGTTAGTTATTATGAAGTTTTCGATAACGATATCTGTTTCTTTTAAACAGACACGTCGAAAATGCCAATACAAAGTCTCTGTTGATGTATATTAGTAAACGACGACTGATTTTGACAATTTTGATACAAATTTTGTATTTCTATAGTTTTTTGTGAATGTTAGTAGCAATTTCAAATGACAATACTTCGATGATAAAAAAGGATTTTTTGTAAATTCTTTTACAATTTTCCAATGACAATATTTTGATGATAAAAGGCAAAGTTTCTAGTAACGTCATCTTATCAATATATGTAAACATCATTGATACAGACTATATAATTACTCTAGATATGCAAGATTGAATTTCATTAAAACATAACAATTTTAGGGTTTTATCAAAGAGATTGTTCGTTCTAAAAGAAAAAAACCTCTCGAATCCTGTCAAAAGACTTTTTCATTTAAAAAAATACTCGAATTAATGCTAGAATCAAAAGTTTCATGAATAATCATGATTAAGATTTTTTTAAGTGTCTCGAATTTAGTACAAAATTCTTTATATTCTTTAACTTAACTTTTCTGTCTCTATTATTTTCATTTCTCATAACAATGAATAGTCTCGAATATTTTTTCTTTATGATATTATGCTTTAGGGTGGGTATGCTAGTTAGGTACTTTGAAAATGTTTTCCACTCCCTCTGGAATTGTAATGTGGGCCACTTAAATGTTCGTTTATTTTGAAAACGAATATAAAGTTGGATGTGTGTTTCAGAACTTGATTTATGCAACAAAAAAAAAGGTTTTGTACCTTCACTGCCATTTAGTAGGTTGGTATAGTTTCATACAGACAGCGCTGTAATCAAAGGTTGTATATTTACTTGTTATATATTTCTAGGTAATTTCGTTTTATTATATATTCATTATGTAGTAATTTTACAGCATGGTTACTTGTCGGTTTTTGTAGAATCATGTTTCTGCTTTTTTTGACAGCTATGTTATAATACAGTTATTAAACCCCTAACAGCTCAGATAAGTGTTTACGAGGATTATAGGCTTTTAAGCTAAATTAAAGCCTATCAGTCCTTTTTAGGGCTATGTCATTATTAAAAGCCTAAAAAGCCTTTCTTGTGACTGTACGTTTTTTAGAGTAATAGGCTTAGATTTAGGCGAAAACCATTTTTTTGTATCAGCCTGAGTAAGACATAATAATTATGAATAAAGGATTTATTTTATTTTTAATTAATATTGAAAAAAGAAAAGAAAATGTATGTTTTACTTAAATATCGCTAAAACAACATCGATCAACCTATAAAGACTTATAGTCCTTTAGGCTTGGCCTAATCAACATCCCTAGCCTAAAAGCCCCCTTATTATTAGTCTATGCTTCAAAAAAAGGCTAAAAGCCTATAGTCCTCGGGATCACTAGCTCAGATTATTCAATCTAAATCGACTTTAACGCTACGAAGTTAACAACTTATGTTCCACGTTACGGAATTTAGAGTTCCGATAAAGTCGCTTTTAAATTATAATTTTTAGCGGGAAGAATGTTTGCTATAGTTGTAAAACGTTTGATGTAAGGAACGTTTTAAGAATGTTAGTGCCAAGAAAAGACATTTGACAACATATTTGTTTTAAGTTCAGTCGATAGCCAAAGTGACGTTAATCTTGATATCTTCTCGTTTTTTATATAAACATTTTTTAAAAACATTTTATGATACATGAAATAGAAAATCGGAATAATGATATATTCGTATCTTTTTTTACACTGACACGGAAAAACAGGTAAATATCGGGTTTTAAAAAAAATATTTACAAAATAATGGTTATTTTTCCAAAATACCGGTATATCAAAACTCCTTGTTTAACAATTATGATTTGAAAACTTCTAAGACGTTGTCGGCTGAACACAACCCTATGCAACGTGGAAGGGACATACCCGTAATAAATCTAACCAAGGGCTATACTAGATCACTTTATTTTATTGAAATTAAAGTAACAGTCAAAAAGCCAAAAAAAAAACATATTGGCATTTCTATACAAACAACCGCGAGGGCAATTTCTGTGGGAATGTCTGTTATTTTAATTTCATTATACTATAGTGATCTAGTAGAATAGAATAGAATAGAAAAATCTTTATTCAGTGATAATGTACACTTAACAACTTACAAGTAAATTTTTAAAATTGCAAATATACTAAATCGTTAACTAACACTAGTGATATCCACTCAGCTGCTGATCGCCAATTAAGGTAAGGAACCACAATTATACAAACAATCGTTTACTGAACTTTACAAAGAAGGTCGAGTGGTTTAGTACAGTCCGAGGTTTGATTTATTACGGGTATGTACCTTTCACGTGGTAGATTTTTGCTAGTGCACAAAATAATTCTACCTTATGGTAGTTTTTAGGTCTGTACATCTAAAAAGACTTTGATATTTCGCCTTATTGTTTTGTATATATTGTGTGTACGCTGTTATTTTGTTCCGAAATGAAAGTTTAAAAAAAATATGGGACAACAGGTAGCACAGTGACGTCAGATCCAATGACTGTTGTGATTGGACCATCAGTTGACAGTTTGTTTTACTGATTGGACTTCACTTAACTGTGCTGCCATCTATGTAAGTCCCTTTTCTTGAAAACCTTTGTAGGGGCTCCAACTGCCCCAGCTAGTCCGCGGCTATCTACCTACTAGGAGCCCTACTAGGAGTATGTGGTGATGTGACTAATTACGGAAAAGATTGGATTGAACTTGCGAATTAAATACATATTTCAGAACGACGCTGAAAACCAGTTATTGGGTAAAATATATCATTCTTATGGGAGTTGTATGTGATAGGTATATTGATTTAGATTGTAAGTATATACGCCGGCCCCCGTAGCATGGTACCTTAGATAAACCACAGAAAAAGTACTAGTACTCGTGTACAGAAACGTACAAAGTACACACGTCTCACTCAGCAAAGAAATTCAAAGTAATATCTACTCAATGTGGTTAGCGATATGGTTTAATTCAGCTTGCGTCAGAACTCAGCACCTTTTAGATACCTAGAAATCCATTGCAAGCCAATTTCATTCTTAATAATCTAAACAAACGGTTTATATAACTGAATTTCCCATTGCGTAGTGGTTGCCGCGAGCATAGTAATAATGTAGGTATCTTTTCGAGGAACGGAGAGTGACACAGGCCTGGATAAACTAATATAATTTTTTTATCGCACTGCAGTCTAGTAACATCCCGCACGTTATTGTTATGTAGAGCAAGATGATAGCACTCGATAAACGTTGTCGCCGGTACCATGCTACGAGGGCTAATGTTGTAGAATAATGTCCCGAATTTTACTTTACTATTTTCAACTATTTTTTATCTTGTAATAGCGTTTTTAAACTGGCTGTTACGAGGCACTCTTAACGATTTTTTTGTTAAAATTCATGCATTACAAAAACTATTATTTTTTTAATAACTTCATTAAAAAATTTGGAATTTTTTTCTGAAAATAAAATTTAGAATTTTTGAAAAAAGTTAGGCTAAGTCAATTTGAAAAAAAAATTGCCTTAATTTGAAATATCGCTGTGGTAGGATAATGTGACCAATTCGTAGACTGTACAGTGTTCATTTTTACTAGAATCTACCTCATTTTGAGGTGTTTTGTATCTTTTACAATCTTTTTCGCGTGTTGCTACGACTTTAATATGTTAAAATTAGGTCACATTTGTTAAAATTTCACTTAGTGTAGGTAATTAGGTACCTTATCATTTGGCGAAACTAGCTTGTGTCTACACCTTTGACTAGCTTCATACTGTAACCATTTTCTAGCTTCATACTGTTCACCTAATGTCGTAAAAAACTGTTTGATATTTCAAGCTAATGTTAAAAAAAAAACTATATTAATTCGATCTCATATTGCCTACTAAACAGAAAAACAATACAGAAATGTGGTTATAGAAATCTAAGTCCTCTTATAACGATCAATTTAAGACTTTTGAAACTCCTAAATCTTGCTTCTTAGATTTCCATAGAATCGCCGTTAACTCAAAACCATTATAAGTAAAATTTGTAAAAGTTAGCTTGTCTCAATGGACCTGCAGATACACATCTGTGCGCGGGGCGCTATGAGTGTGTGGGCTTGTAATTGTATAGTTTTAATTTGTGTTTAAATTAATACAAAAATTCTCTACGAGGATTTGTTTGAAAAACAGGCAGATGACGTCTTAGTTTCTTGGAGTCAAATCGCGCTCTTATAATCAGTTGTTCTGCAATAATAAATCAAAAATCACGTTAATGGATATGTTTAATGACAAGTGACATTATTTAGCGACGTTTTATCAGTACAAAATAAATTATGTTTGACTCAGGAAAATACCCAATTATCTGCCGACGACTGCCCCGTTACTGCCACACACTAAAGCTGTACAAACTATAGTCAAATTTTTTTTTACATATAAACGCACACACTCACTTTACCAAGTTGTACTAATAGGTCTTATAGTAAATGGGACTGTAGCAATTACATTATGCTCAAAACAGCGTGTTTGAACATTTCAAACGTTTATCCAAGTTGATATGTATGTGTGTTCAGTGATTTGAAGGTCAATGACCCACGACGCTATAGCACGTTTCAGATAGAGCGTCAATACTGGACATTGACCCATCTAAGTTTCTCTTTCACTCGCACTAAATTTTATGGCATCTCGGTACAATCGTGTGAGCGGGACGGCATAATGTAAGCAAGTGAGAGAAGGGTCATTGCCCTGTATTAACTGTTTGATTGGCGTCTATTATACATATTTTATTGGCACCTATGTACAGCGTCGTGGATATCGTCCTTATTTGTATATATCTAAGATTTGTGAACTAAAATTAGTTATAAGAAACGACGATAACCGATACAAATAGTACCTAAGTGGCTGATATTGTAGATAAAGATTACTAGATTTACTGACCGATTTATGTACATAGTATAGGAATGTTCCTAATTCGACATTAATTTTAGTTCACAATGTTTATATTTGCATAAAAGACGTGTGTTTTTTATATAAACATTCAATCAGTGTTTTCAATGGCTGATGGCTGATATATCTCATGTTATGTTAGGACTACTAAACGATTATTATAATTTGTTAGCTTCATGAAAAGAATATGTAATATAGTTTTATATTTATTTTTACATAAGTGCGTATAATTTTTGTATTATTTGTCAGCTCATTTTCTAAAGTAGATTTTTATGTAGGTACCTAAATAATTGGGATGATGACTTGGTTAGAAAAATTACTCTTCTACTCCGTCAGGTAGATTGTTTGAAAATAATGGTACTACAAACTAATGCTAATACACTTCTTTGTTAGTTTGACGACCTCTGTGGCCTAGAGGTCATCATGCCAGACTGTCACACTGGAAGTCCCGGGTTCGATCCCCGGTCAGGTCAAGACGGAAAATGATCTTTTTCAGATTGGATGTTTATCTGTATATGTATTCGTTATTAAATATAGTACCGTTGAGTTAGTATCCCATATCACAAATCTCGAATTTACTTGGGGCTAGCTCAATCTGTGTTATTTGTCCGCAAATATTATTTATTTAGTTTATCAAATTAGTAAAAATACACAAAGATCCTGTGTATCCAAGTTCCGGAGTGGGCTTGTGACACCACGGCCCTATAAAAGCCACGCTATGCCAAATTTGAATGCTCTGTATCTTCGTAATTTTTGGTGAAACAAAAAAAAATTAACGCAATTTTTTTTTAATAATCTAACTGATGGCTTAGTAATATTTTTAAATGATGGGTTATGGTTAACTGAAAATTTTCAGTCATCATGCCTATTTTGATTTCGTCAGCCTTTGTTCATCGCAGGGTTTACTGATTGAAAACGAGGATTTAGAAATAATACAAATTACTGCCCATCGCCTATTTATAATAGGTTTCAGTCTATGCCCATTCCTTAGATCGATTTCTACGTGGCCTTTACTGGAAATCTTATCTATTTTTTCACTATTTTCTATTTGAGTCCCGTTTTTGTCTACAGTTACATCATCGTGCTAAGCCTTTAAATTTTCGACAGTTGGCTCTGAGGCTTAGGCATTCCACATTTGGTATGCTGTCTCGCTCGCACAATCAAATATTTTTAAAGATTGTTTAAAATGTGTTTCGTTTGTAGCAAAGTGTTTCATTCACATTCAATATGTATGTTTGATATTTTAGACATGTTTTATATTGTTTATGTGTGCGTGTGTGTGTGTAAAACTTAAAAATTTTATGACCTAATTCTCGATGAAGTCAATGTCTACACAATATACAAACATGTCTAAAATATCAATTATATTGAACGTTAATGAAACACTTTTCTACAAATGACACACATTTTTTAATAATCTTTAAAAATGTTTGATTTTGCGAGCGAGACAGCCAACCAAATGTGAAATGCCTCTTAAGGAGTGTTAGAGTATCTTCATCTTTTTAGACAGATTTTAGTTCAAAAAATGTGTACAAAACACGATCCATTCAGGGTTGGGTTACATCCACGGAACAGCACTACCATGCTTCTATCCTTTTCTGTGGCTCGGAACCGCCATACGCTAGAGCGAGAGAGAGAGCGAAGCAACGCCACAGAATAATTCCTAGTACCCACGTACAGAAGTCTTACTCGGAATAGAAATTCAAAGAAATATCTACTTAATGTCGTTAGCGTTATGGTTTAATTTAGCTCGCGTCAGAACTCCTCACCTCTTCGTTTAGATACCTAGACATCCATTGCAAGCCAATTTCATTCTTATTACTCTGAACAAACGATTCATGTAACTGAATTTTCCCATTCGAAGTGGTCGCCGCGCGCATAGTAATAATGTAGGTATATTTTCGATACCTAAACGGGGAATGACAGGCCTGGCAACGCCGAGGAATCGCCGATGCTGATGTGTTCCGTCGCCGTCTCTCGCTCTAGCGAATGAAAGAAAAGAATAGCAACATTGAAAAGTGCTATTCCGTGCCGACAATTGTAATCAAACCTTTACTTGTAAATGATTTTGCAAGATATTGAAAAGCACAGGTTATAAGGTTATAAGTTTAAGACGACCTCCGTGGCGTAGTGGTCACCATGCTAGTTCGCCACCCAGAGGTCCTGGGTTCGATCCCCGGCCAGGGCAAGTTGGAAAATGGCCTTGTTCAAATTGTCCTGGGTCTTGGATGTTTATCTATATATGTATTTGTTATGAATTATAGTATCGTTGAGTTAGTATCCCATAACACAAGTCTCGAACTTACTTTGGGGCTAGCTCAATCAATGTAATTTGTCCCTATATATTTATTTATTTATATTTATTTATTTATAAGTGTAACTGTAAGTGATTGCATTTATTTTAGCATATAACTATGTTAAACGCCCTTTTTGGGGCATGTTGATATTCCAGACATTCGTATTGTATGTTATTGATATTAGGACAGTGAAACAAATCTACATATATTTTTTGTTTCATTCTTTGAGCCGCATATTAGGGTCTTACTCAGTACAAGATCTGTTCTAATTATTAGTTATAAGTCGTTTTTTTATGTTGATAATCTACAAAATAATATTAACTGTCTAGGTACTGTATGATATTTAAGTTAGAGGAGGGTTTTGATTCTCAAGCGTCAATAGATGGATTATTTCTTTAAAATAGGAATATGTTTTTTTTTTAATTCTCAAAAATCATGGCTTGAAAGACAAGTGACAGCTAGGGTAAACTTCCAGTCATTGGACGTTAACAGTCATTGGACAGAACACAATAACACCTTTGTTTTTTAAGGTTGCTTTCAAAACGGGAGCACTGCAGCTACAGAGAATAAAAAGGCATCAGCTGCAACAGACAGAACACAATAAAACCTTAACCCTTTCGCCTAGAATTTATCCGATAAACATTTTCGTGCCCATTTCGCGAGCGTAGGATATTTCTGACAAAAAACCACTGCTCGTATTGCAGATAACTTAAATATCCACATCCCTTTTGTAAGTATTTATTATCGATGCACTATGCCTCGCGCTGGGTGCATAACAACTGATATAAAGTCTCGCGGTGAAAGGTTTAATAAATAAGGTTTTATTGTCTTCTGTCCAATGACTGTTAGCGTCCAATTACTGGGAGTTTACCCTACTATTTTTATTTTACTTCTTGCTCTTATCTCTATCTATTGACACTTGTATTCTAAAATTCCTGATGTACTCTTAATTATTAAGTATCTCATTATCTTCCTTACCTGAGTAAGACTACTGATAATCGTGGCTCCTTTAGGTTATTGGTGTCCTGCTGTGGCACAAATTAGCTTAGACTGTAATACAGTTTAAGTATTTAAAACTAGATTTTTTTTTGTACAGAGGTAAAAAAAAACAACTAAAGTGTAAGTCAATAAGTAGGAAGAATTCAATAAGCGAGTGACGATGGCGATTTTCCATTCGGTCAATTGGTTGATAAGTCGTCGACAAAGCGGTATCGGCTTTTTCAAACGCGCAGCCTTTGTGGCGCCCTGACGGCGTGCACACCAATTTAACAAATGAATAAGAACAAATTAAACTGGACTACCCTTAAAGCAAGTTATATATTGTGTTATAAATTTACGAGTTGCGATATTTCCTTGCTTGTCTGGGAAAAAGGAAAAAACATAGTAAGCGAATTTTTGGAGTGGGAATTTGGTATTTTTTAATACTTTGCTAAACAAAAAAATATGGCGTTTTATTTTTGGATAATCTATTTGAAGGACTAAATAAAATAATAGTTTGTTTACTCAGTCCACATCCCTATTGAGTAGGTATGCGCGAAAGAGACGAAATTCTTTCCACTTATTGACTCCTATTATAGTTGGACGAATGCTGGCTTTTTGTGGCAGTTAGCGAATTTTTAAATTTATTTTATTATTTATTGCAAAGCCATTACTGTACTTTGTACGTGACAAAACTCGTGTAAGTATCACTAAGTTGATTATGAAATATATACGATTATGATTTTTGTACAATGTTTTTAATTTTATTTCTTCCTGTCCTGGCGTCACCTTATAATCTTTAGATTTAATCGTCTATACAGGCTGACCGGTAAATCACGTGTCAAAAAATATAAAACCAACAAAATAATGATTAATTACAAAGAAAAATTTAATCAAATTAGTGCGCGCTCGTTTCGCTTTCGGTACCTACCTACCTAACTGCGCGAGTGTCCACACTGCTTGTTTTTATTGGATGATTTGGTCAACTTTCAAGTTTTTATATATTTGGAACGAGAATCGAGTACCGAGTGCCCCCTTTCCAAATGTTATGTAATTTACCAGTTACAATACAATTCAATACACTTAATTGCACAAAATAAATAAATACAGAACATAATTATCTTAAAATCTAAGAAATGCGTAAAAGGTGGTTTTATCGCTAAGTAATTTCTTCTAGGCAACCTCGCTATATAGAAAATAGTGATGGGAAATTAGGTAGTGCGGGGCGGTCAATATAAACATACCTATGTACAATAATAACAATAAACATACATATACATCGGACATACAACTTACACTGAAAAAAATATATATTAACAGTGCAAGATGAAGAGAAATGGAAACAAGCCAGTTGGCCTGTATACATCTGCTATGTAATTACCAGAGCTTCCACGTAAATTCTATTCTTTTACTTATTTTCTAGTCTAACATGCTCGCAATGGTTGGCGTGTCAAGATCCTGAGAGCAGATATATTTGAAATGTTAATTTAGATTATAAAGGACTACGTGGGTACCAGAGGGCGCAGGCTCAAAAGGCGACCGTTGTAAGAAGACTTAAAACCAACTTAAAACTACGAAAGGTGGGTAACATTTGTTGGTCCTTCTATAACTATTAATTATGTATAATGGCAATATCCGATATTGTCATTATGGGTTAGGACACTTCTGGCAGCACTGACATCTTTTTAATAATAAATAAATAAAATAAATATATACGGACAAATCACACAGATTGAGCTAGCCCCAAAGTAAGCTTAAGCTTGTGTTATGAGATACTAACCCAACGATACTATATTTTATGATAAATACATATATAGATAAACACCCAAGACCCAGGAAAATTTGAAAAAGGCCATTTTCCATCTTGCCCTGGCTGGGGATCGAACCCAGAACCTCCAGATTGGCGGTCTAGCGTGATGACCATTACACCAGGAGGTCGAGAGAGATTTGCTAGAGGGAGAGAGAGAGCGACAGAAAAGGATAGCTTCAGAAAGTTGTCGGATGTGCCCTAACCCTATCCCTTCATTGCTGGGCCAATATGAATCTGTGAGGGACGAACGGACGGACTAAGTGACATCCTATGTGTATATTTTTATCCGATTACGGCAAATCCAAAAGGAAGAGTAAGATTTCAGCAGTCTTTGTATGTATATGTATGTCTGTTCCACCGTAGCGTCCGAAGCGCTTGCCCAATTTTTACAAATAATATGTCAATCGATCCGTTATTATTGTCCGGGTGACGTAGGCTACAATTTGTATGCAAACTTTTTTTATAACGAATGTTACATACAAAAAACTGAGGGTCAAACAAAAATATGTTTCTATAATGAGTGTGGTGTCAACTAACTATCCAAGCATTGGTTCCTGGTTTGCCCTTTGGGTTGTGGAGGTCAGACGGCAGTCGCTCTGTGCAAAAACCAGTAAACTCGTCAAATCTCCTTAGTTAGGTAGTTGACCCCGGGCTCTGAAGCGTTACTGCTGAGGATGCGACCGGAATACGCTCAAATGAACGATCTAGATTAGCACATTTCAAAAATTTAAACATTTTTAGCCGGATAAGGCTCTCCTAGACGGGTATGCGTTTTTTAAAAGTAAATCTTGTTGCAATTGAGTATAATAATTAAATTAATAATGAAACCAGCCAAGTGCGAGTCAGGCTCGCGCAAAAAGGGTTCCATTGTCTATAAAAAATAAAATTTGTTGTTTGTTGCCCCACTTAAATATTTATTTTATTCTGTTTTTATTTACTAATTGTTGTTGCAGCGGCAAAAAAAAAAAAAAAGAAATACATCATCTGTAAAAATTTCAACTGTCTAGCTATCACGGCTCATGAGACACAGCCTGGTGGCAGACAGACTAACAGACGGAAAGTGTAATCTTAGTAATAGAGTTTTTACTACTCGGATGCGGCCCTGTGATCAGTGCCCTCCCTATAAAATATGAAGCCGTTCTTGTTAATTAGGAAGGATTACGAAAACGGCTCGATATCGAAGAAAATAGGTACATTTCTCACTGCCGTCATTATTAGGGCGGCTCAAGGTAGACAAATTTCTGTTTGTCTGTATAGAGTGCACGCCACTGGCATCCAATGTATCTTGGGAACCAAGACCAATAAAGAGCACCGTTTACTATAGAACAACACATACAGTGATGGATCGATTACAATGGATTAAATGCATCAGTATTAAGGGGCTACCTGAATTTTTCGGGGTCCAAGGCTGCCCCCATTAGAAATAAATCATTTAAAAGAATACGGAGATATCATTTAAAATTTTGGCTTGATCAGACCCTAGATAACCGTTCAAACTATTTTATGAACTATTATTTTCAGTTTAAAGTGAGAACGTGAAACTTTTCACGCACAATTGCGAAAAACGGCCACTTTTGGCGTATGTGCGTAGAAAAGCTTCATATTCTCATTTTAAACTGTAAACAGTAGTTCATAAAATAGTTTGAAGGGTTATCTAGGGTCTGATCAAGACAAAATTTTAAATGATATCTCCGTTTTCTTTCAAATAATTTATTTTAAATGGGGGCAGCACTGGACCCCTAAAAATTCATGTAGCCCCTTAAGTAATACTGATGCATTTGCATTTCATAATTATAGATTTTTATTTTATTTAAATGAGATACACAACAAATTGTCACCAAAGTAATACATTATATATTTATGTTTAAGTATACTAGCAGGGCAACAACTCAAAACATGTGCAGTAAGTTTAAGTATTAAAACAGTTGAGAACTAAGTTTAAAAAAATATTTTCGTACCACTTGCTCAAAAAAGGCACATTCTATGGCACAAAAAGCGAAAATAACAATAGTCATTATTAATCTGTTAAAAACAGGGAAAGAAAAATTTACTGAATTTCATTCAGCCTCTAGACCAAGAATGAAAACAGGGAAAGAAAATTGTACTGAATTTCATTCATCCTCTAGAGGGAGAATGTGGTTTAAGTTTGGAAAACTTACCGAAATTTATACTGAACTGAATTCATTTCTATATTGTTAAGCGTAAAAAAATAACGATTTTGAATCGACAACATGTATCCGCAAAGTCCACAAAACCACTTAAATTTCATAAAATAAAAAACTAAAACAGGTCATGTCATTGTTTGTTTGCACCAACTGTTTAGTTTTCCAAAAAGAACAAGCAAAGGGTCATTTGCGTCTCACACATACAGCCAAGTTTTCTGCGTACCTATATTTATTTTCAACGTAAAACATTTTGTATCTTTTATGTAACTGGATAAAAATTAATTAAAATATATCTTTTAATAAATGCTTGTCTCTTGATATTATTGTCTTTATTTTTTCGCAAATGGTACGAAAATTAGAGTATTTTCCTCGGTGATAAACCTGTCTTTGTCTTGGGTGAACTTAAATCCGTCGCTACACTCAGGACTCGTCCTAAATCCCTCGCTTCGCTCGTGATTTAAGTATTTAACACCCTCGCTCCGCTCGGGAGTAAACCTCGAGTCCTTCGTGGCGCTCACGATTTAAGTCGTCACCCGCGACAGAAGACACTGCTTTATCCCCTTGGTTAATAATCTACTATTTGGGAAGTAAATTTCTGCCAAAGTCTTAAACTTAGTAAGTACATATAAAGTTTAGAAATGGAGAAGTCGATAGCAGACCTCTCCATAAACACTACCAAGAAAGTCACTAAGTGCAATTTTACACAGTGAAACCAATAGTAGCACAGTACAAGTACAAGTAAAAATAAACAAACTTTCAGATATATCTAAAATATGACGAATTATGTTTTTGAAGGAGTACAAAGTGATTCCAAGAATACCATAGATAAAGTTCAAACTTTAGCCCAACTCACATTTTATAAGTCTATAATTTATTAAAAGAAATAGGGACGTGAACTGGGTCCAAATAAGTTTATTTGTTAGGCAAATAAAAAAAACCGACCGAAAATGTTAAGAACGCCATCTAGTGATGAATAGCGGAACTATCGATACCGCTATTACAGCGCCATTTATATTTTTTTTGGAAAGCTCTGACTTTCAAGCTGTAACCCTCAATAACTTTTAATTAGCTGAACCACCGCTAGGGAACTTGCTTTCAAGTAAAAGAAACCTCATCCAAATCGATCCATCCATCGAGCGCTTTTTTTTTAGTTGTAGGGTGGCAAACGAACAAGCGGCTCACCTGATGGTAATTGACCACCGCTGCCCATGGACAACTGCAACACCAGGGGTGTAACAGAAGCGTTACCGGCCTTTCAGGAAGATATAGACTCGTTTTTTTAAAGGTTTCAATGTCGTATCGGTCCGGGAACACTGCTGCAGGAAGTTAATTAAACAGTTAGGTCGTACGTGGTAAAAAGTTCATTTTAAAACGTACGGTGGTTGATTGCGAACTATATAAGTGGTGTGGATGAAATTTTAATTTCAGGCGGGTGGTGTGGTGGTGAAATTTATCCGACAATATACCCGACGAGCCAAAAAACCTCTTCCCATTGTTAGTCTAAGTCCGTATTGTAATGCAGCCTTTGGACACAAGCCACATCAATATGTTCATTATTTTCTGGCATTCTTACCAATATCCGTATAATACTTTACTTATATAAGGTATCTTGTAGTAGACCGTGATCACGTCCGCGCCATATGAAACACATTCGATTCAAACGAACTAAATAAAATTATCGTCGATTCCGGACTTCGTTGTAATAAATCACAGAATTTTAACGAGGCAGCATCTGCTCTGTGCGGCCTAATTTTTTTTTATTGCTAAGGTTAACGGAGTAGTTGCATTAATTCCTCATAAAAGTCAGGAAATTGTTGATTATACTCGAATTATTACCTAATTACGTCGTTCAACAATATGTACTGACGATCTACCTACTACCTACAATTAAATAGATAAGTAAAACTTACCTATTTGATTGTAGTTTTGACCCTCGGCAAACAAGAGGGGTGTTATAAGTTTGACGTTTATATTTGTTGAAACGGATGGACCGATTTCGATGATTCAGAGATTCAAAGATTCAAATGTTTATTCAGTAATTAGACCTTTACAGGCACTTTTACACATCAATAAATATAATTCACGTTACGTGTAAAGTATATTAAAAATTACCAGCGCTTCGTAACGACCACTGCTGAGAAGAAACGCTGAAAGAAACTCATTTTCACAGTATTGGTCGCCTACTCGCCAGAAGGGCTTTGTCGTATTATTGTTATTGTATTTTTATTATTAAATACTAATAATATAATACAATATTGACACATTATAACATGGAATGCTCGCGAACGAGTTAACAAACATAAATTGCGTAATAAAAAATATTAAGCAGTCAAAAAAGCGAAGCCGAGCTGACCAGTCCCTCCTGGCAGTACCCGTTCACGAGTTGACACACGGATCAGCCATCGTTAAACTCAACCATATTAGAGGGAATCCAACGACCCGACCAGAGACGCCACCACCAGGTGCTGTTTTGTAACGTAAAAGCAAGTTCCCTTGCTTGGTTCTTAGCTATAAAGTAGTGTAGCTTGGAAAGATTAAAAGTGGGAAAGTCAGGGCTTCCTCTAGCAAAGTCAAATCAGTAGCGCCATCTTTTGCGATACTGATAAAAATCGGTAGTTCCGCTATTCATCACTAGTTGGCGTTCTTGACAGACGGGGGTTTTTAAATAAACTTGTTCATCATTTATATTCGTAAGTGCAGAATTTCGAGGACCTTCATCTTCTCAACCAACTAATTTGATTCCCATGATTTATAATGTTTTTAAAATTAATATAAGTACTACATAAAAAAAAGGAATTTCCTAAGGTCCTCAAATCGATCCCCCGTTCTCGCCTTCTCGAGGTGGCTGCAGGCACTTGCAGCCGCCCGCTCAACACCCTTCAGAGCCGAAGCACACGATGCGTTGCGGTGTCGCTCCGCAATTATTTCGCCGTACTGGCGGGCACACGAGCGATGCGGCACTGCAGGCTGCTAATAAAAATATATAGTATAAACGACAGAGCGGTGCCGCTCTTGCGTCGCAACTCAACGCATTCACCCCTCCCCGCCTCGTCTCGACGGTTGCAAGCAGTAGCGGATTGCGAAATGGAAGCTAATGAAGTGCAAGACATCTTTAATAAACATTTTTCTAAAGATACTCTCATAAACCTTCCTACACATAAGTATCTACTTGAACTTGTAAAAATAAATTTGAACAGTTATTGTAGTTTTTTTTTGCCCGTCCGTCCCTTGTGCACCCCTCCCCCACCCCCAAGAAAAAAATCCTGAATTCGCCGTTGGTTGCAAGTCCGGTGCGGCACCGCAGGGCATCGTGTGGCATACCACAGATACCTATTTTCTATGCAAGACGACGAAGCGACACCGTACCGGCATCGCACCGCCGCCGCAACGCATCGTGTGCTTTAGCTCTTTCACGGCGCGAACGGGGGAGATGTGCGAGGACGGGGAACGGAGACGCATATTGCGCGTGACCTTAGGAGAGTTCTGTCTATATATTTATTCTGTGTTTGCACCTCACGCCCACCATCACGCCACCATACGATATTATGCATAGATTATATAATTAACATCTTTGGTATATATATATATATATATATATATATATATATATATATATATATATATATATATATATATATATATAATAAGCTGTCCACGTGCCAAATTTTATTCCAGTCCGTACAGTCTTTTTTGCGTAAAAGAGTAACAAGTAAAAAGTAAAAGTAATTTGTTTCCTCCAAACAATCACAATAATTATAAAGGTATAATACAATTTTATACAAGGCGGCCGCAGCTGTGGCGACGGCAGAGGCCAATAAGAGGCGCAAGTATGCGGCTTTGGGAGAGCAATATATTTTTGCTCCTTTTGCCGTGGAGACCTTGGGGCCTAGGGGTGCGGAAGCTCGTTAGTTATATAAAGAGTCTTATAAGCCCTTCTGTCGAGTAGGCGACCAATACTGTGAAAATGAGTTTCTTTTGGCGTTTCTTCTCAGCAGTGGTCGTTACGAAGCGCTGGTATCGGTAGCTTTTCTTTAAAAATAAATTAAATTTTAATATACTTTACTGTAAACGTAACGTAAATTATACTTACTGACGTGTAAAAGTGCCTGTAAAGGTCTCATTACTGAATAAACATTTGAATCTTTGAATCTAAAGAGATATCCGTACGCTCTATCAACGCCTCAGGGGATCCAAGAGCTGGTGCGCATTTTGGCCAAAGGCTAAGCTTAGCCATTCAACGCCGAAACGCCGCCAGCCTCTTTGACACCCTACTTATTTGATGTTATTTATAGTATTGTTATCTAGTTTAGTTTTATTATTATTATTCTCTTTATTTATTTTAATAATCTTAGATTAGATTTTTTTATAAAATATCTATAAAAAGATAAATATAAAAAAATAAACACATTTTATAAAAAGAACTTAATCTAGCTGCCCACTGGCAGCGGGGCCTTAACTCCCAAGATATCGGCGGTTAAAATCGCAGAGAGAGAAACGTCCAGGAGTACTGCCTTCTGTATCTGACCCTTGATTCAGCTATCTAGTGAGAGAGTCTTAAAGTGTTGGTCAAGACTCTTCGCTCGTATAAGACCGTTCGCCGATACAACTATCGGGACAATGATCGTCGATTATTATTATTACTTAGTTATATTTCGTTTAATAATAGTATAGTGTAGTTTATTTATGTTATTTAAGTTTATGAAAAATTAATACTTGGGTTGATACAGGCAGAACAAAATATTTTTTTGGGGTGGTTACCAATGCAGGTTGGACGAGGCTGGAGCCTGTTGAAGGTAGAAATCTGTGATACAGGGCTCCAAAGCTCTCCTTCTTTAGCAGCTTGGTACCAATTACATATTCAACGCATAGGGGTCACATACATCCATACATCCATACATACAAACTTTCGCGTTTATAATATTAGTACGATAAAATACCAGGACTTCGGAGTTGCATAAAACTAATCTGATGTACAGTCAAGTACCAAGATACCTGACCAGGCCCTCTACTTATATCTTAAATTTTCTCTTAAACTAAAAATTATATTATCATGAAAAATTTTATTCGGACAGATTTTAATTAAGTCTTTCTGAATATAAATTTTCATGTTCATATTACTTTTAGTTTAAGAGAAAAATCAAGGTATAAGTAGAGGGCCTGGTCAGGTATCTTGGTACTTGACTGTACTTTATTGCATGACTAATCGGATGTCATTTTGATTCCCCAATGTGTGTAAGGGAAACGTTAGCCAAGATCGCAGATTTTTTTTCGATGTAAATGTGTTTTCCATCATAGCCCATCTCAACTTTAGTTAATATATCCGATCGCTGGTCATTACCTAGAGGTCGATAAATGATGTCAGATACCTTTAGGTAGCTTGTCTGTAACAAGCTTTATTTAAATATATAAGATTGGATAATTTAAATATTTACAAATTAAAAGAAAAAGTGAAATACCTACTATAAATTTAATCTAGAAAATCGCGCCCATGCGGCATAGTGCCAAGAACGCTGGCCGCATTTCCCCGTTGGATCGCGATACTGATGCGTTGGGCGAAAAAGCAGCCAGCTCTCTTGTCACCGGCGGCGGAGATCAGTCTTGGGGAGATCTCTTTAAGGAGACCCATAGCACCGGGGCCCCATGGTCCGAAAGTTGTTGTAGCTTGTTAAATCTGCCACCAACTCCGTTACTTCATAAAGCAACACGATCGTGCGATAGATAAGAGTCGTGCTTTGTTATGTTAAGCCAAATCAGACTTTATTATTATTCGGTAATGCTCAATGTTGCTTAATAAGAGCGGCCTTCCCGTCCTACTTTTCATACAAACGCTCGTACGGGATTATGTCGTTGTATCTGATCTTTCTTGAAAACTTTTGAACTTACAGGTATCTTGTGCCCTATTTTTAGGTTTTTATCAAATAAAAAATTTGATTTAAGAAAAACAAAGTCAGTATGAGCCTCCAAAAATCTGCATTTTTTGCAGAAATTTTAGCTGAACTTTGACCGTTCATAAAGTACTCATAAATTGTAAAGGTAAAGAAAATATTTCGATACAAACCTCGCAAATATAATGAAAATTTTGAATACAAGTCATTTATTTCACAAACTTGTAAGGCTTTTTGATAAACACGTATCACCTGGAACAAGTTTTATGAAATTTCCGCACCCTATCAATAGTTAATATTAGATCAATGGATAGTTAATAATAATACTAATTTCATTCAATAGAATGCAAACCGTGCTCTTAGGTGCTATCTCTCTCTTTTTGGTTTGCCTCTTTTTCTAGCATTGCCTGGATGAAACAACAAGCTTTTGATACTATGCTCGCGTTGACGACAGAGCGGTCGGGAAGGGCCGCCTTAACACTGCAACGCGTATATGGACGTAGCTATGTACGGTAGGCCTCAGAAGAGGAGTTCCAATTTCTCATACTAATTGTACTAGAAATTGAGACTCGATTTTTGAGGCTTATAGTACCTGTCGATTTTAAACCCCTAACAAAAAAGTGGGGTGCCATAAGTTTGCCGCTAATATCTGTCTGTCTCTGGGATCGTAGCTCTCGAACGGATTGACCGATATCGATGCGGTTTTTTACGTGAAAGCCAGCCCTAGCAGTGGTTCTTAGCCATGTTTGGCGAAAATCGGTTCAGTAGTTTTAAAATGATTGGAGGTTAACGCTTGAAAGTCGATTTTTTTTAAATTTTCCTTTCAAATATTAGATGGCGCTACAGATATCAATTGGAATAAGTTCCGCTACTCATCACTAGATGGCGTTCTTGAAAGTATAGGTTTTTTTTAAATTTGCCTGGCAAATAAACTTGTACCTTCCGTAAAGTATTTACTTATGTTTATAACTATTCTTCATCATCATTAGATACTTTTAACTATTGGGAGTATTTTCCATTTACCTACATCGACTCTTTACCCTTTTGTGTATTTGAAAGGTCTTTCATTAAATAACTTGATCGTATTTACATTAAATTTAACTTTATCACCCTAGGGCTCTGGGGATTAAAATTAAGCTTACCAGTAATAAAATGCATGCTATTTTCATATCATTTATTCGATGTTTCCCACGGTAACTTGTTCATTTTGCATAATTTATTCCACTAGAGTATTTATTTTGGCACAATATTTGGCATAAAAAGTCTACAATACGATTACTGGCTTGTCTACAAACACTAAGTATTAAATCAGCCTCAATCAGTTGGGTTATTGAAACTGCTATAGTTCTTTAAAGAACGATTGTGTTCATACACTTGCAATTACATTTTCTATTAAAAATATATTAATATAATAAAATGAAACTTTAAATATTGTATTAATGGCATAATTTATTACAGATAAACAATACGGTTATATTCTTTATAACTTAAATAACGTCCATGATTTTACAATCGTGTTTTACATATGAAAATAATTACATAGAAGCAGTATTAGCAATATTACAGGGGCTTTTCATTTAGATAAAGTTAGGTACCTATGTCTTTGGGAATAAGTATTAGTCTAAATTATAAGAGTACCATGGGAGAAAAGTAATTTTTTACCACGTTTAATGAAATTGCCAGTTACTTAGTGCCTGTAAACAAGTTTTGTGAGTACGTAATACAGTGGACCAATTCAAGCGCACAATTTGACAATGCGTGACTTATTTCATTGAAAAAGGTGTCAATTAATACTGCTTTAGGTAAAAGGCCCACTGTACCGTAAGAAAAGTGTGAGAATCGAGTAAAATTACATTTTATCGGGAACATTAGGAACATTTAAAAATCAATTTTACACGTTGACAGTGAATCGGCAAGTATCAACATATCCAATTGTTACATACACGTTACGACCAAACTTTACATTTACATTGTTCTTCTAAACCAAAAGAGCCTTCTTAACCCAATTCAATGGCACCCCATTAAAAATAAATTATTCATTAGATTCAAAGGTAAATCTAAAATGTATTTATATGTTTTGATAACACTTTCAATATCTGTTTAACATCTGATTGTGATTACATAACTATATTAAAGAACACATAAATGTCTTTATTACAATATCCCACAATAGTTCATTATTATCATTAGTTAGTTCTATCAAAACATTTACGAAGGCAATTTTACATTCTCAACTTTGTTTGATAAAATATTCTCTATTTCAAATAGGAGCGCCACAGAAGTCAGTTTAGGGCCATACTTTCATCAGGTTATTTCTGCTATGTTTGCTTTGAATAAAATGAGATAAGTAGCTACAAGCCTTTTGGTTTAGCAGCACTCTATTTAACCCTACAAATTTTTATATCCGTACGAACACAACAATTTCCAACAATTTCATAGTCGTCTAGCACGAGGTATCGAATTAGGCACAACTAAGTTTCATTGATACAATTTGATCTAAGTTTTTAGAATTAAAACTTTTACCCCGACTGGGAAAATAATTTAAAGAATGATAGAATAAGTTAAAGCCAAGATTTTAAAATAACTCTTGGTGTAAATTAATATATTTATAGTTTCAGTCCAGTTATTGAAGTATCCAGCTTAAAAAGCGTTAAAATTAAATCTGAATGAGTAATGTTAGATAATAAATACCTGAATTCAAACAATTTATTGTGGATTAAATCCCAGAGTAGATAAAATTCACAAACTTAACTCTTTGAATGCTTTGCAATGCAATGAAATGTCTTTTGGCACTCAAAAGTAAACATGTCCAGACGAGGACCACGAATTTATTAGACGCGACACGTGGTCTCCCCACGGTCTAAAGATAAAGATTTCCCTTAATTCCACCTATCATTTTAATTAGATACTACTACTCTACGATACTTACAGTATTTTTAGTTATTGCCTTATTATTTGGTCTGACAAATCTTTGGCAAGTGAGGAATTGTGTAAAAAAGATAAAGTTGTGTGCTTTAATCCATGTGCTTATATTCGATTATATTAGCTAGAATAGAAAAGAGAAGCGGATTCGATTGATCAATCACTACGAGCAGCAAAACTATGAGTAAAATACTTCTAAAAGTTGAACACTAGTTTCTAACGGGATAGCCGTCATCGCTGACAATTAAAAGGCCTTCGATAGGATTCATCCTGAGATCACGTTCTTATAGATTAAGTACAAACTATTATTGCGTGTTTAGAATTGCACTGTTACGATCCTTAACGTTTACAGAAGTATCGATTAAGAAGTCTCTGATACACTCCGCAGTATTGTCCAGTTGAGGCTTGGGGTGCCTCAGGGCAGCCGAGTAGGCCCGCACGTGTTTTTGAACGTCCAAAAAGAAGACTCGCTTTCCCTTTGGCTTCAATAAACACTCGTTTGAAAAAGTGAAACGCATCTCAAACGGGCGGGTCCATGTCGCGCTGCAACGACGTCAGTCACGTGTGGAACACCCACCCGGGGATCGGAGGTCACGCGTCTGGAACACCATGGATATGGTGTTGGTAGTTGTGGTTTAGCTTGTTGGCGAACTCGTTCATGATGTCCCTGAATATCACGGAGTCGAGGTTCTCTCCTAGTATGTACAGTAAGTACCAGTCTCCCATTTTGCTTCTCCGCACTATGGTGTCGACGTTGTCTCGTCTGACGAGTCTGAACCGCATTCGCATCATATAGACGCGCATGCGCGGTGAGAAGATGATGACGAGCCGGTACAGCAGCGTGATGAAGGTGAGGAAGCCGAGGATCACGAACCAGAACCAAAGGAACACGTAAATCTTCTCGTTGACCACGTTGAGCGGGAGGATGCAGAGCGCATCGTGCCGCTCCACTTCGCCGGACGAGCCGAATTTGTTGAACAGAGTGCATTTTACCATTCTGAAAATTACAAAAATTTGGTTTTATATTTTTTCTGTATATATATTTATGTGCTCATAATAATCTTTTGTGAATCTTAATGATAAATTGCAAAAAGCAAAAACAGACCAACCAAACCAACACTAATGTAATTTTTACATCAACATTTCAACCGCATAACGTCCACTGCTGGTCATAGCCCTCGCCAAAGGATTTCCAAAACGACCGATCAAAAGCGGCCTTTATTCAGCGTCTTCCAGCGACCTTAACGATTTTACAACGGCATAAGAAAGAAGATGCCGCGTGGTTTTTAGCCTAGAATAGGACCGTAAAATGCGACTGTGACTACGCACACTCCGCTCATGAAAGGGTAAAACTTTTTCTTCTTTATTTCGTACACGGTCTCTGACCTCCCTGGGTGACCATTAATATTCATGTGGGATTGATATTTTTATTTAAGGCTTAATGAACACATAAAGTGGTGTCATTTTACAAACGCGGAGTCACTAAACGAACGCTTTTTTGTATGGAAAACCCATTTGTTTAGGTGACTCCCCGTTTCAAAAATGGCACGTCAGAAGTATGAACGCAAATGAATAAATAGAAGAGTGAGTGAAGAAAAATAAGATATTGAGTTAGTCCTCTCTCTTCTCGCACCACTCTAGCCGATACGACGCGTACTGGCTGTTCTGTAAGATTTTTCCTTAATTACTGTAGTCCACAATAAAGGATTGTCCTGGAGCTCCTCTTTAATTGCCCGCCTCTATCCTATATTAATATATTACCTGACCTTCCAAGCAGGACAATCAAGGATGCCCTCGGGAACGCGCTAGGATGAGAAATAGAAGAAAAGGGAAAATCACCTTGGAAATATGTATATCATAGGGTCGACGCGGTCTTCCTGGTCCGACTCCATGTAGGCGATGACGTCCAGCCCGAATGTCATGAACTCCCCGTCGAAGAACCGGTTCATGAGGAACATTTGCCCTTTAAATAAAAAAAGGTTTCTTTAAAAATCACACTTTTATATCGGTTTATTCAGTGTCACTCTCATGACAAATCTAGTAACATCATTGTCCTGTATGCAAGATTTCAGATCCATTGAAACCCGTGAAGTTGGTCCACAAACAAATTTTATTTGGAACAAAAACTACGACTCTCGCACAAATCGTTAAAGTGAACCCGATAATTCTTAACCGCGATAGATATTCTGAGGAGGTTTTTCAGTTAGGGTCATTGTTTTCCTCCCTTTTATTTCTCTCCCCTCAGCTGATCGGAAGCTTCCAATAACAGACGAGGCGTGCCCGCTGGCGCCGAGATTTGCTGTGCACGCTGTCCTTATACTGTGTGGCCATTAACTAAGCGGTTGCAAGCGTTTCCTTTATTAAAGACTAGCTTTTACCCGCGGCTTCGCTCGCATCGAATCCATTAGAGTTCGAGAGACTCCCTAAGAGATTTTTTTAAGGAAATTGATATACTCACTGTACCATCCCAGTACATATTTGAAAATATAATGTATGTGAGGAAAAATATTGCCTTATTTAATAAAACAGGTGATATTACGGGTAGAAACTTACGTAACATAAATGTTTTAGTTACCCCGTATTATAGACTGAAAACAGTCAGTAAATCGTTTAAGGGAAACTGTATAAAGTTTTATAATAAATTGCCAGAATCGGTCCTTGATATGCCAGATAGAAAATTTAAAGCTTATGTAAAGAAAGTACTTTGTGAGAAGGCTTATTACGGAACCGATGATTATCTTAAAGACAACAACGTCTGGCTTGAGCTTGGCGCGGGTCCCTTTTAAAGGTTTATATTTGTACACTCACAAATGACATAATTTGAGTACAATCAGTACATGTATTTTATACAAACTGACACTAATTTCAAATTTGACATTTTTAATTAATAATTATGACATAGCAATGTATTCTCAGTCCACACATCTAATTTTAATATCAGTATAATTGTAAGGTTGACGTTTTTGGAGAAAATGCTGCAGTACAGTTTGTTACCGCTTCTTCTGTACTTGCGCTTTGGAGGCGGCAGTAAACTTAGTTGTAAGTAAATGATCTGACGTCAACAACTAATTATTAAGAAATCGAAAGAAAAAAGAAATGACAATTATCAAGTGATATAAATATCCAAAGATAAATAAATGATTTGACTTTGACTTTGACTTTGAAATTAAATAATTGGATAGTGTAGATTTACGCTTTACCCTATGTTACTTCTAGTACCTCCCAGAATATGTGTACAAAATTTCATGATTATTCATCAAGTAGTTTTTGCGTGAAAGCGTAACAAACATCCACGCTTTCACATTTATAATATTAGTAAGGATTAAAGTTTTTTTGCAAAAAAAGAAACATTTTTTTGTACAAGAATTTATTGTGAGGCCAAAGAACTTATTAAAAAAATAAACCCACATTCGATGTTTTTGCGTCATTTTATTACTGAGTTCCATTGACCACCTTCCGTCTCCGTGATCCAAAGATTTTGAATACACAACCGTGATCAGACCCTGGACATCGTCTACCATAAAGTTTTTGTCAAGGCAAATCAAACGAGTCCTGCTCAATGAGGTTACGTTGTTTTAGTGCTGAATTCTGTCAAAATCTCCCGGTTCCATCATCAGAACATTTCATTGACTCCATAATATATAGTTGTCATCTGACGTACATAAATATGCAAAATTTCAGTTCCTGGTTGAAAACTGATTTGCAAGATTTGCCTTAAGGGGCTACATGAATTTTCCGGGGTCCAGTGCTGCCCCCATTTTAAATAAATCATTTGAAAGAAAACGGAGATATCATTTAAAATTTTGTCTTGATCAGACCCTAGATAACCCTTTAAACTATTGTTTACAGTTTAAAGTGAGAACGTAAAGCTTTTTAACGCACAATTGCGAAAAACGGCCACTTTTGGCGTATGTGCGTAGAAAAGCTTCATGTTCTCACTACAAACAGTAAACAGTAGTTCATAAAATAGTTTGAAGGGTTATATAGGATCTGATCAAAACAAAATTTTAAATGATATCTCCATTTTCTTTAAAATGATTTATTTAAAATGGGGGCAGCACTGGACCCCGGAAAATTCATGTAGCCCCTTAACCAAACATATATACTTACAAGATACATTGCAAGGTTAATAAAAGCTTGTGAAATAAAAAATATATATCAGTCGGTATATCGAGTATTTTTAATACTTGAACTAAGTTTTAAAAACTTAAATTTACTATTTAGCAACGCACCAAATGCAATTGAGATGTAAGTAACAAATAAGAGCGAGCCTAGGCTTATATGACCTTCTTTTTTTCTCGAATTAAATACCTAAAAGGTAGTACTTAATAGTAGGTAATACTTCATGTACTTGCTATGTGATTTGGATTACATTGTATGCTAAAGTGCTATTTATTGATTTTTTAAAAGTTTTTTTTTTTATATTTATAATACACCTAACACACCTACATAAGACAACTAAACCTACAACAGTAGTCAATGCCTTCAAATAACGAGAAAAATGCACATTTTCATGCGTGAACTAACTGGTGGCACAAGGATAAAGAAATTAACAACAAAATTTTTACATGTTCCAATAGGTAAAATCTAAATTTTTAATGAATTTCCCTCTACGTGACATTATTCACAAAGAGCCCTCGATGCCAAAGAAGCCAGATCTAGATTAGAGCTCCATAGACTCCGGACTGGTGTTGGGAGAACCGGGTTAGGTGGCGTTTCTCCAAAAACGATAAATTCGAGTGCGGCGCTTTCCAATCAATGACCCATTTGTTGTCTTGCGTCTCAAAAATCCCCACCTTCTGTACGTTGCAGGACCTTAATGAGGCAAATGACCGGGGAGACGCCGTAGCCAAATACCGGTCAAATTTATTATAATAGGGATGATGACAGGGTTAGAAAAGTATAATTGTAATTAGAGCGTCTTTTAGATTATCCAAAAATAATGGACCCATATTTTTCAGTTTGCCAAAAAAGTAAAAATTTACAAAGATACGAAGCATCAAAGTTCCGGAGTCGGGGCTTGCGCCGTCACCTCTATGTAAAAACCGCACGTAGCCGTGTCGTCATGCGTTTCAATGCGCTGTATCATTGTCATTCTTTTTTTCTCAGAGAAAAGAAAAAATACGTATACAATATTTTTTAATAATCTAACTGATGGGCTAAAAATATTTTTCCATTCGTCATGCCTATTTAATCATAGACTTTCGACTCGAGAAGAAGAAGAATTAAAGAGTGCACGAATTTAGTTGTAATAAAACGCCGAGCTCCTGGCCATACAAAGCCCTAAACGTGTCCTAAAGTGGGATAGCAGCGGCCATCTGCCGCGGCCCTGCCCGGAATCGCAACTAGCGGCGCATTGTAAATCAAAACATATTGAATTAAAACGTCAATAAAAACTGTACGGTTCATAGGTACAGCCCTACAGGGCGTTTCAGCGAGTGTTATAAATTTACCCAATCAAGTCAGGGCAAGTTGGAAAATGACCTTTTTCAAATTGTCCTAGGTCTAGGTATCTATCTATACATGTAATTGTTATAAAATATAGTATCGTTGAGTTAGTATCCCATAACACAAGTCTCGAACTTACTTTGGGACTAGCTCAATCAGTGTGATTTGTCCGTATATGTATATTTCATTATTTATATACCCGACTGCTGCTGCATGGAATCGCAACTAGATTGCGGTGCATTAGATAGATAGATAACTCTTTATTGTACACCAAAAGAAAAATGTAACACAAAGAAATAATTTTAAATTAAATGAGTACAATGGGCGGTCTTATAGCTTAAAGCGACCTCTTCCAGACAACCAGTGGATGGAGAGGAATGTGAGAAAGACAAAGACGGTGGTGCAACTGACTAAGAAGGAAAAAAAAAATGTATCTAAAGCAACTATAAACTTAATAAATTTAACATAAATTTACACACATTTTAACCTTTACCTATAAATACATTAAAACATAAATAGGTTTAGGCAATATACATACATAAATTATATATTACACATATACATATACAAAATTATAACATAGAGCGTTGCAAATTAAAACATACAGTGGCTCTGTGAACTGTTGATTTCGCGATTCCCCTGACTCGTTGAAGTCGGATAAAAAATTTGTTCAGACAAAAAATTGGCGTCTTTTTAATGCTAACAAAAAATATTAACGACGTTTTTAAAAAAATTCGAAAAAGCTGAAATATGATATTTTTCAAGTTTTCAACCCACATATTTCCGCGCCATTTTAAAAAATTTCGAAAGACTGAATCGACAAAAAAATGATGTATAATTTCGAACCTACTCACAACATTTCAGTGAATCGGTTGAGAAATGCGACCTGTTAAGCGAGGACAGACGGACAGACAAACTGACAGCCGGACAAAAGCGTTTTTGGCCAATCTCGAAACGTCAATAAAAACTGTACCATACAGCCCTACAGGTGTTCCAATGACTGCCGAAGAGGTGTGTGTCAAAAATTTAGAATATACAAGTACGTTTGTGTTGGGGTTGGGTATCAGAAATAGGGTATTTTCCTGGATCAAAAATAATTAATTTAGCACTGTTAAGAAAATAATACGTCAAAAAATAATGTCACTTGCCACTTTGAACATTCACTTTGTCGTTGATCATATCTACCTATATTTTCAAAGTTGTTTTAGATTGGTTATTGTAGAAACTGACTCCGAGAAAGTATGACGTCATTAGCCTGTTTTACATACAAATTGCACGAAAAATGTATTCATGATTGATGACGATCAGCTGAGAGATGATCAGCGGGCTGCGGGTCCCTCTTAAAGGTTTGTATACTCAGAAATGTCATAATTTGGTACATAGGTACATACTGAATCTACAACTTGATTTGACATCATAATAAAATTTAGACATTCAAAAAATTTAATTTAAATTCTGACATAACAAACAATGTATTCTCTGTCCACTTATCAACTATAAATATTAATTTCATTGTGAGTTGACTGACGTTCTTGGAGAAAATGCTGCATTGCAGTTTTTCACCGCTTCTTCTGCACTAGCGCTTTGGAGGCGGCAGTAAACTTAGCTCTAAGTAACTTGACGTCAACAATTGTGCAACGAAATTGAGTGACAATTATTAAGAGATATTATAAATATCCTATGATAATAAAAATATATTTGAATTGAATTGAATTGAATTACAATTTGTGTGAGAAGAAACATTTAAACTGAATAGTCTATAAACGGCTTGATCGGACGGAAAATAAGACGATACAATACTGTTCTGACAAGTTATGTATTTTAAAATGTATCAATTTGTTTCCCGCGTTGCCGCAGGATATTCAAATTCAATTTGACGTCGAAATAGCTGGAGCTGGAATACAGGCGAACGTCTAAGATCTGCTGGTAGACAGATAGAAAGATTACAGGTAAATGTTTATGTAATTTTACAAGCTTTTATTTAGTTTCACCTGTCGGTCTGTCTGTAATCAAATCTTGCAAGTTAAATTTGACTTACTTCCCGATTTCCGATTGAGCTGAAAATTTTCAAGTATACGTATATCGCGTGACAATGCAATATTATGATGGCGCTGACATGGAGCTGATCTGATGATGGAGCTGGACGGTGGCCATAGGAACTTTGTAATGAAACGACCCAACCCCATCGAGTTTGTGCTCGTTTGATTTGTCTTGAAGATAACTTTAGATAAAAGCTTGTTTTAATTTTTTTTTTAAATAATGACTTGTTTAGTGTATTTCTTTAGCTATGGAACTAACTTTCATGGAAGGAACTTCTCCAGAACAGACTTCAACACTAAACTCCACAACCGCTTTTGGTAAAATATATATGACATCACTTCGCAAGTATGCCGTTTCAAACAAAAAAACAACAAAGTTTAGGCGTCTTCGAGTAATCGGTGAAATTACATAGAAAATAAATATATTCAAAATGCTTCTTTTCAGAAGTAGACTAAAAATAAGTAGGTACAATGGGACACAAATAAGTTGAACAAAAATGGCGGACTTCAAACCATTTTTGTACAAAATCCCGACACGTAGATTGAACCGAAATGGCAGTCGTCGGCGCACAGACTACTCAACCTACGTAGGTTAAGAGGTCTGTGCGTCGGCGCAACTGGTACCTGCGCCGATAACCACCATATTGGTTCAACCTACGCGCTGGGAATTTATACAAATTCGCCATTTTTGTTCAACCTATTTGGGTCGCATGGTAAATATCCTCACCTATAACGTTGACAAGAGCAAGGCCCTCGCACAAGTAGTACCGGTAGGCCCACCAGTTGTGGTACCGCAGGTTCTCCCACAGGTAGTCCAGGATGAGCTTCTTCTTCGTCTTCTTCTCGATCTCGGTGCACACCCCGACGTCCAGGTCCATCATCAGGGCGCGGATCTTGCCGCCTTCCCAGGACTTCCACAGCCATCGCGGCGCGTAGAATAACATTGCCTGGAACAAATAGAGAATACTGTAAATTTTGGGGTTAAATGAATTGTTTTTTTTTTTATCTCGTAATTAAAAGTTAAATAATTTTAAGTGGGTTGACTGGTAGATAAGGCCTAGGGCTTCAAGTCCGCTACATTTGTAAAAAAATTAAACAAATAAAATAAATAAATAAACACTCCTGGAAATATTTCAGAATTTACATTAAGGTTAATCCATTCGCTGTTCGTGAAAAAAAAAACATACAGCAAAACAATATTTATGATCATGACGATCATGAATCATATGTGATCCATGGGACAGGAAACTTGTAAAAATGGGACAATTTCAAAAAATCTATTTTTAGTATTTTTTGTTACAACGACAACATAAATACATCATCTGTGATAATTTCAACTATCTAGCTATCATGGTTAATAAGATACAGCCTGGTGACAGACAGATGGACGGACAGCGGAGTCTTAGTAAAATGGTCCTGTTTTTACCCTTTGGGTACGTAACCCTAACAACGATAAATCTATCACATCGTGGGCGAGATTTTACATATCCAATAAAATTGACAATAACTGACACTAAAACTGTATACATTTACTTATCACAATTTTTAAACCTGCAACCTGCGATTACGGGACATTGTCAAGTAAAAACTGCACCTATTGCACGGTTATAGAGTGGTAAATGTAAGTGCATCTCAATCAGACATCAATAAATTCATCTGGCTAGACGGTATCGTAAACTAACTTTATGGGTATAAACTATAATGGTAGCTTTCATCGCGGCAGTTAAAGAATACATTTGGGTAGCATGAAATCAAATCGACAGATTGAGATCGGTGCGTTACTTCGCAAACAAGTTACTTGTTCAGATGTATACATCTATACAGGGTCACTGAATTAATTTAAGTATTACATACTGAACGGAATCTAATAAGGTCCAGCACAATATGTGTCCCCGTTCCCCGGCCTCTCACCTCTTCCCCGTTCTCGCCTTGTGGAGGGATATGAGACTTATGAACGGGTTGCACGCGCTTGCAGCCGCCTTGACAAGGAGAGAACGGGGGAGAGGTGTATTTTGTTTTTTAGTTAGTGATCTAGTATAGCTCGTGGTTTGCTTTCTTACGGTTATGATCCTTCCATGTTGTAATTAAAGATCAAGGAGTAAGACAAGATGGACAGGACAATCGCCGGTTGACTGGAAGAGATTCCATTAAGGGATAAGTCCGCCTTTATCAATTTACTCTTTATGTTGTTATTTTATGTAATTGTGTGTTTTCATAGTACAAAAAAGTTTAAAAAAATACGTCTTTGATAAAGTTATTACAAACAAACAAACAAGATGGATAGACAATGAGGTCGCTACTATGATAAGTAAGTTCACCCAACAAAGGTTAAAATAACCAAAGAGTTCTAGCAAAGCTAAAATTATCTATGAAGAAAAAGAAACAGACATCTATCACATTACTTCATCTTGTTAATTCTAAATCTTTGACTTCGTATCGAAGATTTAGAATTTTTGTTCTTTGTTAAGAATATACAAGACTTTGATAAAGTAGTACTTCATCTATTTTAGAGTATTTATTTTCTATGTTAATCGCAAACCTGTATTTTCTAGACTCACCAATAGTACCAAAGCGTTCTCATTTGCCCTACGAGTACCAGAGTTTCAAAACATGAGCAAAGAAATAAGTACATTAAAGGTGAAGAGTTCGCTTTACGAACCAAAAAACCCTTCTCCGGCAGACCTGCCAGCGTTTATACCGCACGCCTGCAGGCAGTTGGAGACTTCATTCATAGTCAGAGTCAAAACCGACATTCAAGGTAAATAATGTTTGGGTTCCGTATTAGACAAGGCACCTTGAGGGCCGTAACAGACGCGGCGCAAGTTGCGCCGCGTAACAGCTAGTGATGGGCGATGCATAAATACTCAATCAACCCATTTGAGTATTTACTCAGTAGATTGAGTAAATACCCGATAAATATCCTTATTTATCCATTTGGTGAGTAGATTGATTTATATGAGTTGCGACTCATAATTATACTAAAGTGCATGAAGATAATTAGTCAAAGAAGTCTACTTTCAGTGTATTATTAGTATGGTATTTTCATATAATTGAGCGTCGCATATAACGTTTACCTACATTTTAAGCATATTATGGCGTACGCACACACTTTCCGACAAGAATTGCAAGTGTAAACTAGATTTAAGTTTCAAAAGTGTCATGGAAACATAAAGTAATGAATATGAAGTTTATAAAATAGTTTGAAGGGTTATCCAGGGTCTGATCAAGACCAAATTTTAAATTATATCTCCGTTTCTTTTCAAATGATTTATTTCAAATGGGGGCAGCACTGGACCCCGAAAAATTCATGTAGCCCCTTAAAAGTCTTACACAGAAAAAAAATTTTGCTTGTCAGAACTACTTACCTCTTTGTTTAGATACCGAGAGATCCATTGCAAGCCAGTTTATTTCTTATTATTGTAGAGTTCACTTTTTTAGTAGTAAGTAAGTAGTAGTAGTTAAGAAAATGGCAAAATAAATCAAAAATGTACTGAGCGCGATTTCTTTTTTGTTTCATTTTGATGAAATCGCGCTCTGCACTT
This sequence comes from Acrobasis suavella, assembly GCA_943193695.1. Taxonomy (NCBI): domain Eukaryota; kingdom Metazoa; phylum Arthropoda; class Insecta; order Lepidoptera; family Pyralidae; genus Acrobasis; species Acrobasis suavella. The sequence goes on along the minus strand of OW971930.1, from coordinate 2,001,412 downwards.
TTTTGATTTATTTTGCAATTCGTTCTACTAAAGTGCATGAAGATAAATCTGTTTGCCTTTTGAAACAGTAGAGTAATGTTTGACGCTTGATTGTTCTCACATTAAGTACAAATAATATTTTTTTAATGTGCATATTATCTCCGATTTAATTAAATAGTGATATTTTAGTCCATGTGATTCACTTTTGTAGAAAACACAATTATTTTCAGAGACAAAAATGTGAAATACGAAGAGGGAAACCTTATTAAATATATTTACAAAAATAGTTTTCTAATCTCTCTTGCAGAAGCCTACGTGAGCAGAGTAGCAGAAGGGAAAAGTAGAAGAGTCGTAAAATCAATGACTACCCCTCAAATGGGTTTGTATCAAAACATCAATATCTTTAATATCTATTATTTGAGGCGCTTACAAGTAAAGCGATACCGGGCGTGGTCCGCCCTTGGATTGGTGACCATAAGTGACATGAAAATTTCTCGAGCTCCTCCGTGCTTCAGAAGGCACGTATAAGATGTCCCGATTGTCATCATTGTATGGCAGTCGTCAAGCTATCTGACACTAGTGTTGGTCACTTACACACACGAAAAGCAAGCAATAACTATTTTTTTCAAATCAACATACACAATATGAAAAAATAACCTACCTAACGCATTTTATATGAAAATTCAAAACATTTTTTAATATAGTTTATTTACATTTAACTAAAGTATGTAGGTACCAGTTTGTTCGATAACTTTTTGCCGTATTATAGGTAGGGACATGATCCCATTGCTATAGAAATTTTGGGGCTTCTGATCAAAAAACTGCGTCAAGTAGTTTTGGCAGTCCTCTCGTGATGTTAACCTGACACTGCCTAAAGAATTCTGAAGAGACCGAAACAGGTGGAAATCTGAAGGTGCCAGGTCAGGACTATACGGCGGATGCATTAACACCTCCCAGCCAAACTCTCTTAATTTTTGCTAAGTGGTTAAAGATGTGTGAGGTCTAGCGTTATCATGATGAAAAACCACACCCCTTCTGTTGATTAATTCCGGCCGCTTTCTATCAACTTCTTACTTTAACCTTATCAGTTGTTCGCAGTAGAGTTCTGAATCGATGGTTCTGCCTGGTGGTAACAGCGCATAATGAATAATGCCCTTCCAATCCCACCACACATACAGCATCACCTTGTTGCGAGTTAACCCGGGTTTCGCCACAGTCTGTGAAGCCTGACCGGCCTTTGACCATGACCTTTTTCGCACGTTCTTGTCGTACGTGATCCACTTTTCATCACCAGTTATCAATTTCTTCAAAAATGGTTCGGTCTCATTATGTCGAAATAAATAATCACAAATGAGTACACGGTTCATTAGGTTTCTTTCAGAGAGCTCGTGAGGTACCCAAATATCGAGCTTTTTTGTGTACATACCCATTATTTTTTGGTAGTAAAATTTTAAAATGTATCTAATTTCTTCATTAGATTCACTCATCTTGACGTTAAGAAAAACAAATGAAAATCACGCATTTTCTAATTTGAATTTGGAATTATCTTCTTTAAAATTTAAACTTTTAAATGATACCAAAACCAGCCAGGTACAAATAGTATAGCAAAATATATTACAAGTTCATCAACTATATACATATATATACTATATGCGAAAAGACTTTTTCCCCAGCCTAATATGTTAGATATTGTAGACATGTTTTTATTGTTTATGTGTGTGTGTATCGAGAATTAGGTCATCAAAAATTTTATATTTTGATGTCCTAATTTTCGACGTAGTCAATGTCTGCACAATATACAAACATGTCTAAAATATCGACAATATAATTATATTGACAGTTAATGAAACACTTTTCTACAAATGAGTCACATTTTTTAATAATCTTTAAAAATGTTTGATTGTGCGAGCGAGACAGCCAACCAAAACTGAAATGCCTCTTAAGGAAAACTTGTTGAAAATTGAGTTGCACGATTTGACCTAAACAAACATACATACTTACAAGATACATTGTAAGTTAAATAAAAGCTTGTAAGATAAAGATAACTTTTGATGGAAAAAGGTATAATAATAATTTTAAGATACCTAAATGGTGGTTACTCTACATAAAAATTTCTCAAACACTAAGACAAAACGAAAGTTTTCAAATATTTTTTATCTTGCAGATTTAGAGGACAAGAGTAAAAAAAAAGGTGTCCCACTATCGGGGTCTCCTACAGATTTACCAATGGATGCTGCTGTCGCCACTTACGACTCCGAAGAAGACGACGTAATTGTACTGAATGCCACGCTGAACGCCGCGGAAGAAGTAGTGGGGGTCACGCTGGAGCGTCTTACCGATCCTCCACAAATGATTATTAAAGTGATCGCCCTCTGCCTGCCGTACTGCTTGCACTTGACAAAATTTACCGTACGACTAAGTAAAATACGTGGCGCAATACTATACGAAATTGCCAAAGCCCTCCCGGAGTCGTATATTACTGATCTAATTCTTGACGACACGCGCATACCTGTTGCTGAAAGATGCTACTACAAGTTCTTTGAACAACCCAATAAACTGCGCGTTCTCTCCCTTGCCCGCTGTGATCTCTCCGACAATGACTGTACAGCACTGATGAGCTGTTTGGTGCATCCGCTGCCTGCTTCCAAAACATTGAAGATATTGGATCTTACGGGAAACTATATAACCGACATAGGAGCTTGTTCAATTAGCGAATGTTTACGAACCAACCGCTCCCTAAAATATCTCAATCTAGCGGGAAACCAAATCGGTGAAGACGGTGCTGCAAGAATATTGGAAAGTCTCACTGAATTTTCACTAACCTTACAAGAAATACAAACGAAAAAGAAACGTTTACTAGATTTTTTGAAAATGCGTCAGGATGTTTATAATAGGTTTTACAATGACATTAATGCTGTCTTGCTCGAGAAAGAAGAGGCTAGTCAGGTCAAGTTCAACAAACGAAAAACCGCTCGAAGGAAGTCAAGTGTCAGTGGTTTGAGTGATTTGAGTGATAAAGCAGAGAAGATGACAACAGAACTTGTAGGCACGTACTCGGACCCTTTCAGCTCCGACCAGACTGTAGTTCGAAACAATCACTCATACTGCATTGGTAACATGTCCTTGTGCTATTTGAATTTGGCGTACAACAACTTAAGTTACCTGAGTTTAAAGAAGTTGGTGAATGTTGTGAAATACCAGGGGGATCAGATTAAGGCTGCGGGAGCGGGTCTTCTCGGCGTAAAGATTGAAGGGAACAATTTGCCAGAGTGTATAGACATGTTTGTGCTTCAAGACCGACTGGATCGCGCTCAGTTGGCGCAGATGGCGCCCACTCCTCGGCCGCGCTCCAAGTCGATTCATCAGAAAATGCGTAAGAGCATTGCACCAGTGTAGGGGTATGAAGTAGCCAGTCACAAAATGGGGACTTTATTACCTTATACTACCCATTTTAAACAAGTAACACATAATTGCATTAATCGAGTGCACAGCCGAAAACGAAAACACAAAAGAAGCTTCGGCTTTAGTATTGTCTTCGCCGAATACGGAAAAAAGAACGATAATTATTTACACAGTATAAAATCTTATTATTTCCGCGGTACACTAAAATCTTGTTTTATATTTTTACACCGTTGACGCCACGATCCATGACTTTAATTGTCATCAATACATCTCACATCAGCTGGACATCCGACTTATCTTTTACCTTTTCTAGGCTAGGTTAAAAGCCTTGCTTCACCTGCCATTAAGGGTTTCCAAACATATGAGACTCTTGGTGGCAGCCCAGTGACGTAGGTCCAATCGACAGTTATCATTGAAGCATCTGTTGACAAAGTGGTGACCTCTACGGCCACTACGAGGAACTACAATCAATATAGTTCGCAAAAAGCATATGAGATGGCGCCAGCAGTACCTACATCTCGATCTCAGAGTTCGCCTGATTCGCTGCATATATACAACTTCCGACGATACACCGTCGGAGCCGCGGACCCCCAGGCGCCCCAACATGCCTGGCGGGAGATCTTCCCTTTGTGGCGGTCGAGCATATCACCTCGCTCCCGCTACAGACAGGTACTTTTGCTTCGTCAAATGTATCCAGTAACAGCAGCTAGCAGCGATCGACCTGACTTCACTGCAGTAACGTGCATTTCAGACATACGCATAGAATTTACCCTGTCCATCTACCGTATTGTCGGATATTAGGGAGAAATGTATTTTGTTTCATATGGAACCGTTCTCGTAATTTAGGCAACATTTACATATGTCTACCTTGTAAAAATAATTACACGTCACTGCTTCACTGTGCTGCCATCTATTGTCCTATATTTTTCATACCCTCATAGTCGGATTAATTTCGTCTTATGTATCTTATTGTGCTTATTGGTAATAAAGTTATTATAGTTTTACGTTTCATCCACATTTTTACCAATAACTGATTTAACCAAGTTTTAACTTAATAACAGTTTTTTTTTCAGATTATAGTAAGTTTTGATAAGAATTTAATTTTAATTAGATTTACTTAATTTAAGAATTTAGTAACGCTAGGTTTACTTGTTTTTATAGGGTTTTAGGCATTTAGGATGCTGTGCTAAAAGTAGTCTTAATTTACTTGTTATTTTAAAAATGTGGCTTTGTAAGTTTGACGTATTTTAATAAAGTGTTTAATGTTTGATTTGTGATTTAATATTTTGCAAAAATACTCACAAGTTTAATTAAAGTTTGTACCTACTTATATCTTTGACCTGAAAATATAGCATTGTTGAGAACACAAAGTCTCGAATTTACTCTAGGTCTACTCAATCTGTGCGATTTGTGCTTATATATTTATTTATTTATTATAGTAAGATATTAAATTTTCATAAACTTTAAATATTAAAAATTCATAAACGTAGTTTATGCCAAGAAAATTTAATATTAAGTACGTTTCCTTACGCCTACTCGTAATTGAAATAAAAAAAAATTAGGTCTATGCCTTAATCAGATCACTATAGGAAATTTGGTATAAAAACTATCCCCTGTCCTCGGATCTCAAACTAGGAGTATCCATACCAAATTTCATCTTCCTCAAAAAAAAAAATACAAGATACATTGAAAGTAATAAAGGCTTGGAAAAAGTACATTTGAAAGTCATAATTTTCATTTTGATTTACCCAGTCACTGTCAGAATTAAGATAAATTACCATATAATTATGACCCATCTCTTATCTCTGTAAATTACACACCTTTCGGTGCCTTAGGTCCTATTACCGAAATATCCAGTCGGTGGGAATGGACGTCCATTCTTCGAATGCACTACCTACTTGTATATTCTAAATCTTTGACTTACCCGAATGTCCACTTACCACATAGAAAAACATAACCTTTCTAGCGCAGTCGGATAAAAAGTACCTCTCGATAGACAAGGAGGTGGCTACTAGAAGTGAGTTGACCCAAAAAATTATCTACGAAGAAAAAAAAACATACATCTTTCACCTCGTCCAGAGCAATTTTTTTGTCTATCACACAAAACCGTTTCTAGATACATAATTTTCTTCACCAATAAGTATAGTACCGATAGAACGTAGTGATCATATGTCCTTCGAGAACCATAACTTCAAAACCTGAGCTCAGCAATGAGTGCAGTGAGGGTGAGCTCGTATGAAGAACCCATCATCAACCCCTCGCCGGCAGACCTGCCAGCGTTTGTACCGTACGCCTGCAGGCAGTTGGCGACAACGTTTGCCGTCAGAGTCGAAACCACATTTCAAGGTTAATAATGCATTGTTGTAACCTGACTGCCTCCTGGTCAGGGCGTTCGCCTTATGATCCGGAGGTCATGGGTTTGAATCCCACTGGGAAGCATACTTTGTGACAAGTTGTTTCCAGTCCATTTGACAAGAATAAGTACTTACGTGTCCCAAGTGTCCAAACACCTTCACTTAGGAAGACCTGATGGCCGCAAACGAAAAGCCATCAGTTTTAGTATTGTATTGTTACTTTGAATTGGTAATATTCTGTTTACAAAAAATATGATTTTATAATATTTCTTTGCAGAAAAATACGTTAGAACGGAAGAAAAAATAAAAAGAGTCAAAAGCGTTAAATCAATGACTACCCATCAAATGGGTACGTATCTATCTGATGCCTGGAAAAGCTTCATGTCCAACAAAATTTTGAATTCCTTTTCAAAAACCTAAGTTTCTTTGAGCTACCTAATTACTTAAATGTTTTTAGTTTATATTATATATATTCATTTTTGCATCCACATACATATTTAATATTATATATATGAGATTACATTATGTATACTAGTTGCCCCCGTCTACTAAGCCGCGGCTTCGCACGGGTTTTATTACGTGTATATTTTCAAGCGAAAAATATTTAATTCCGCGCACGACCCCTGCGTATGGCTAAGGAGCTGACCGCGCGAGTGAGCCGCGCGGCGCTCAAATTTTTAATGATATCTATCATTAAAAATTTTGTCTTGACCAAGCCTTAACCCATCGAACTATTTTATGAACTACTATTTACAGTTTAAAGTGAAATCTTGCAGCTTTTCTTCGCAAATTAGCCAAATGTGGCCGTTTTTGCAAATGTGCTCAGAAAAGCTTCATATTTGCGAAAAACTGCCACTTTTGGCTAATGTGCTCCGTTTCCTTTCAAATAATTATTTCAAATGGGCCCCCCCATTAGAAATAATTATCAGCACTGGATACAAAAACCCGTAGGCTTTGCTCGAATGACCCAACATTTCAATGGCCTTTCACTCCCGCACCTATTGCGGTCTTGGTTGTCACTCATTTTTGTCGCTCCAATGACATAGTCTGAAAGCTAACTATGGTTTCCGAGGCACCATAGCCAAAGATGCAACCGGTAATACACCTAGATGAAAGAAAGATGGGAACAGAAATACCTTTTAGCGAAAGAACATGTCTTGAGGCACTAAACTGATTTTTACTTCACAGGAAAAAATTCGTATAAACAAAAATAAAGTTTTCGAATCTTTTTTATCTTGCAGATTTAGTGGAGGACAAAAGTAAAAAAAGCAAAGGCGAAAAATCGACTTTCCAAACGGAGTCACCTACAGAGATGGATCAACAAATGGATGCTGCTGTCGCCGCATACGAATCCGAAGAAGACGACGAGATTGTAATAAAGGCTACGCTGAACGCCGCGGCCGAAATAGTAGGGGTCACGCTGGAGCGTCTTACTGACCCTCCACAACTGTTAATGAAGGTGATCGCCCTCTGCCTGCCGTACTGCCCTTACTTGACAACATTAACCGTACGACTAAGTAAAATACGCGGCGCCATCCTATACGAAATTGCCAAAGCCCTCCCGCAGTCGTATATTACTGATCTTATTCTGGACGACACGCCCATAAGAGTCGCTGAAAGATGCTACTATATGTTCTTTGAACAACCCAATAAACTGCGCGGTCTCTCCCTTGCCCGCTGTAATCTCTCCGACGAGGACTGTGCAACGCTAATGAGCTGTTTTTTGCATCCACAGCCTGCTTCCAAAACATTGAAGATATTGGATCTTACGGGCAACTTCATAACCGACGTAGGAGCTCGTTCAATCGGCGAATGCTTACGAACTAACCGCTCGCTAAGTTATCTCAATCTAGCAGGCAACCAGATCGGTGAAGATGGTGCTGCAAAAATATTTGAAAGTCTCGCTGAGTTTCCGCTAACCTACCAGGAAATACTAACAAAAAAGAAACGTTTGCTAGATTTTTTGAAAATGCGTCGGGATGTTTTTAATAAGTTTTACAAGGACATGACTGGGTCTGCAGTCTCGCTCGAGAAAGAAGAGGTTGGTCGGGTCAAGTTAAGTAAAGGAAAAGGCCCTCGAAGGAAGTCTGAAATGGTACCTCTCCTTAAAAGTGATTTGAGTGGTAAAGCAGAGATGATGACTAATGAACTTGTGGGCAAGTACTCGGATCCTTTCAGCTCCGACCAGACTGTAGTTCGAAACAAATACTCATACTGCGTTGGTAACATGTCTTTGTGCTATTTGAATTTGGCGTACAACAACTTAAGCTACCAGAGTTTAAAGAAGTTGGTGAGTGTTGTGAAATACCAGATGGATCTGACGAAGACTGAGGGTGTGGGTCTTCTTGGCGTACAGATTGAGGGGAATAATTTGCCGAATTGTAAGGAAATATATGTGCTTCAAGACCAGTTGAATAGCGCTAAGTTGGCGCAGGCGGCATCCTCTACTCGCCCGCGCTCCAAGTCAGTTTATCAGAAAATTCGCATCGCACCAGCAGTTTAGGGTTCTGAAGTTGCTAGTCACTAGATGGGCACTTCGTTACTGTATACCATCCATATGAAACAAGTAACACAAAATCTTGTTTGTTTGTACACCTAGGGAAAAAGTACATCTCATAGTTGGACATCCGACTCATCTTTTACCTTTTATAGGCTAGTTTAAAAGCCTTGCTCGACCTGCCGTAGAGGGTTTTCAAACATATGAGACTCTTGGTGGCCCAGTGACGTAGGTCCAATCGACTGTTCTGATTGAAGCATCAGTTGACAGGTTTTTAGCTTCTTTAAATGTTTCCATTAATAGCAGCTAGACCTGATTATTTGACCTAACTTTACTGAAGTTCACTGCGCTGCCATCTGTTGTCGCTTTTTTTTAATACCCTCATTATCGGAATTATTTCGTCTAATGTATCTTATCGTGATTATTGGTAATAAAGTTATTATAGTTTTACGTTCATCCACATTTGACGAATAACTGATTTAAACCGAGTTTGAACTTAGCAACAGTTTATTTTAGATTAAAGTAGTTTTTGATAAGAATTTAATTTTAATTAGATTTACTTGATTTTAGACTTTAATTACGCTAGATTTACTTGATTCATTTACTTGTTTTAATAGGGATTTTAGGCATATAAGATGCAATACTAAAAGTACTCTTAATTTACTTGTTATTTTTAAAATGTAACTTTGTAAGTTTGAAGTAGTTTAATAAAGTGTTTAATGTTTTATTTGTGATTTTAATTTATGTAAAAATATAAGTTCCAGAAAGATTTATAACTACTTATATTTTTGACCTGAGTCTTGGATGTTTATCTGTATGTGTATTTGTGAGTTGTTCTCAGTACCTTGGTCGAGTTCCACCACGTCGTCATCGATAACGTAAATTATGTGTACACTCTCAATTAAAAATATAATTATTATCTTCTAGCTCGCGGTGGTACCCGCGGAAAAGCCTATGTGTTAATTCAGGGTGTCAGCTTCCTACGTACCAAATTTTTACAAAATTGGTCCAGCCGTTTGCGCGTGCAGAAGAAACACACACACACACACACACACACTCACAAATTCACCTTTATAATATTAGTGAGATTAGTGAGATACAGCAATATCGAATATAGTAATACTAGTGTATAGATAATTCTTGATATTTTAACAGATCAACGTCCTCTGAGGCCTATTTGTCATCACGGCAAACTATCACACCACATCCGATCTCCAGTCAGGTGTTCGATACCTGGGTGTTTATCTAAATATGTATTTATTAATAAATATAGTATTGTTAAATTAGTATCCCATAACACAAGTCTCGAACTTACTTTGGGGCTTGTTCAATCCTGTCCGTCAGAATGACTGGTCACTACATTAGGCGAATATCACATTGAAACTATGCCTAAGCATTGCCTTCTTGTTGCTTCTATTTGCTTCCAATTAGTATAGAATTACTTCCATCGTAAGAGTGTCCGTTTATTCTGACATCAGGATGGCCTCCGGTCACTTAGGCGGTAGTATCTTTGCTATACGTATCCAGTATGGGTACGCCAGCTCTACGCACACCATGGAATCAGTTTAGGCCAACAATTGCTGCCAATTTGCTTCCTTCAAACTTCTTAAGCATGGATTTGCAATTATGAATGAATCTGTGTGATTTGTCCCTATATATTTATTTATTTATTCTACTAAGATGTTGAATTATACAGATATTTTTGGTTACCTAATTTGTCCCCTTATTGGGCAAAGGCATCACCCATTTTCTTCTACTTACGCTTAAATCAGATCATTATCATAGAATACCAAGTGTACCCGCGGGCTCGAATCCATATCAAATTTAATTTTAATCGATTCAATGGTAGACGCGTAAAGATTTAATAGAATGAAGATTTAAATTAGTCATAATTTTTATACCCGATCACTTTCTGGATTAAGATATATTTAAAGACACTTTTTAAGCTTAAATCGATCTAGCCATAAATTTACGTAGTAAAAAAAATTTAAGTCTATGGATCTAGCAGTCGACAAACATAACTCTCCTTCTAGCGCAGTCGGTTAAAAAGTACCTCTCGATATATGAGGAGGTCGCTACTAGAAGTAAGTTGACCCAAAAATGACAACCAAATGCTAGCAAAATTTGAATTCTCTACGAAGAAAAGAACAGACATCTTTCACCTCGTCCAGGGCAAATTTTTCTATATCTATCAAACAAACCGTTTCTTGATACATGATTTTCTAACCATACCAATATAGTAGGTACCGATATAACGTAGTGATCTTCGACTACCATAATTTCAAAACATGAGCACAGAATTGAGCCCCGCAAGGGTGAGCTCGTATGATGAACCCAGCATCCCCTCGCCAGCAGACCTGCCAGCGTTTATACCGTACGCCTGCAGACAGTTGGCGACATCGTTTATCGTCCAAGTCAAAACCGAAATTCAAGGTAAAAATTGTATTTTTGTAACCATGTCAGCTGAAGACAAGAATGGAAAAAAAGAGTAAAAGTTTGCTTAGCATTGGGACAAAGATGGCTTGTATTCATCTGGCCACGCTTTTCAATTGTCTTTTTACCCGACTACGGCAAAGCAAAAGGAGGGTTATGATTTTGACAGGCTATGTATGTATGTATGTATGTATGTTCATCTGTTCCCTCGTAACTTCTAAACTACTTATCAGAATTCGACAAATGACATATCATTAGAAGCGTCTTAATTGTCCGCTGGTTATAGGCTATATGGGGTTTCACAAAATCTAATGTGGCGCCCTCTAGCGGACAAAACATACAGAGTAAAAAAATAAAGTTAAGATAAATATGCCGTGTTTGGTATCATTTGAAAGCGCTTTACTTGTAAATTTTGAATATATATATATATATTACTAGCATTTGCTAGTGACTTTACCTGTATTCATAGGCTGATTGCATATAATTCACATCTTTTCGTTCATAGCTTCTTTACTACTTATCAGAATAAGACCACTGCAGTACCATTAGAAGGGCCTTGATATTCTGTTGGTTATGAGCTATAAATCTTGTCACCAAATTTAGTATTGCGCCCTCTAGCGGACAAAAAGTTCTATGTTAATATAAAATTAAAATAAATATACCATGTTTGGTATCACTTGAAAGAGCTTCACGAGTACTTTATGCTTGTACATAATTACAAGAATGCTTTTTAGTTCATCAATTCAACTTTTGTTAATATTATGCGCCACAAATACACTTTAACACCAAAATAGTACAAATAATAAAAAGTAAAAAAACTAAAACCCAACTACGACAAAAAACGACGCTGAAAAAGTATAAAACAATATTTTCAGAATACTGAACTGAACAAAGTTGCTAATGTAGTTGCAAGTAAATGGACACAGTAGACTCTACCAAGATGCCTTCGTTGTAAATTGACAATAATGTCATACAATACTATTCTGAAGTATGCAATATTCACTATGTAGAGATAAATTTTCATGTTTGGAAAGGCGTAGTCACACGTTACATATACCTACCTACCGTAGCACTTTGATACTTTGATGTACAAGTAAAGCGCTTTCAAATGATACCAAACACGTCATATTTATCTAAACTTTATTTTTTTACTGTGTATGTTTTGTCCGCTAGAGGGCGCCACATTAGATTTTGTGAAACCCCATATAGCCTATAACCAGCGGACAATTAAGACGCTTCTAATTATATGTCATTTGTCGAATTCTAATAAGTAGTTTAGAAGTTACGAGGGAACAGATGAACATACATACATACATACATACATAGCCTGTCAAAATCATTACCCTCCTTTTGCTTTGCCGTAGTCGGGTAAAAAAGAGTAAAAGTTTGCTTAACATTGGAACAAAGATGGCTTGTATTCATCTGGCCACGCTTTCCGATTGTCTTTTTAAAGACTCAGTTTGGCGCTTCATCGACTCTCTAATTTTGAGTTTCGCTGATATGGACAGCTGCATCCTCCCTATATAACCCAATGATGCACAAACTTTAATGTGGTCTGGTTACTCCAGTGCTTGTGACGCTCTCACTTTCCTCGCCGGCAGACCTTCCTGTTTTTGTACCATACACCTAAGAGCGGGGCTGCATCAAAGGTCTGCGTCATAGGTCAAATTTAAAACCCAAACAAATACTTACGTCCCAGGTGTCCAAACACCTTTACATGGGAACATATCGCACATCGCGACAGATCTTGGATCATTTAATACAGGATAAGTTATGCAGACAAATTCAGCCTTCAGCCATTTTTGGTGCGGAGTAGGGTAGGTACTACTACATCGTATAAAATTACACATTCACAAAACTAATTTGTGTTGTTATTAATGCACACTTACAGAAAATTGCAACACTAGTTCATTTTCAGCACAGTACTCGTAAAGCTCACATTAAAACAAATGTGTAAATATACATGATAATACATTCTAGTGCAAAAAAAAAAACAGTTGAGTGGATTATCTATTTTTAAATCTAATGCACAGGGAATAAAAACGAAGGTTGTAAATCATAAGATATGCTTAGTGGAGAGTGCGCTTACCTTACCTACTTAAAAGTGCGCGTAAGGTGCGCTTGTCAAATCAACTAATCTTTTTTCAAATAGTAGTAATAGTATCTAATTTCTGAAGCTTAAGAATGTAATTGATACATTTAAACCAGGGGTTAATGAAGTAGTCTCGTGTCGAAGGATATAGTGATAAAATAATAACATCGCAAAATGAAATAGGTATGTCAAGTTTGTGTTATGCGCTTATAGATCTTTTTGATGTGGTTATGGCAGTAAATAGCCTATTCACTTCAAATTTAAATAAGGTAAAAAATAGTTTGGGATGAAAGGAAATCAGTTGTAAACTTGACTCCATTAATGTTTCCGTAATCGATACTAAAAGATATTCAATCGATTTTTTAAAAATTACTTTTAAATAGAAAACAACTTTAATAAAATAAAAAATACTAACAAATGAAAGGCGCATAACCTTTCTTCTTTTCAGGATTCCGTAGTAAACAAGAAACCCTTATAGTTTCGCCATGTCTGTCTGTCTGTCTGTCTGTCCGTCCGCGGTTTTACTCAGCGACTATAAGTACTAGAAAGCTGTAATTTAGTATAAGTATGTATATTAACTATGCGGAAAAAATGGTAAAATAAAATATTGAGAAAAAAAATGGGTAGCTCCCATACTAGTAAGGTCAAAAGTCCATTTTATTTTCTCGACTAACCAAGCATGTGGGGTATCGTTGAATAGGTCTTTCAAAAATATTATGAGCTTGTGAACACCATTTTTCGATTTAGGGATCAATTTCTGTAATATTTGGTTTTAAAGTGATTTTTTTTGTTGGAGTCAAACGCTAAACGGTAAAGCTGAAAATTTTGAAAAAATTCACAGCTATAGTAAATATAACGAATTTAAAAGGAAATCTACCAGAGTTAAGTAGGGTTTACAAATTAAAAAGTTATAGGCGATCAACTTATAAAATGTACTCGAAAAAGGAAAATTTCATACAAATAGAAAATTAGTTTTTAGACGTTTTTAGTGGCACCAACTCAAAGTTGGCATTCGTTACTACGGAATTCTACACTGCACCTGGCCCGACACGCACTTGGCCAATTATTTTTTTCTGTTTTGGACAAATCACACAGATTGAGCTAGCCTCAAAGTAAGTTCGAGATTTGTTGTGGGATAATAAATCAACGATACTACCTATGTATAACAAATACAAAGGTATATTGTAAAGATCCAAGACCCAGGTCAAGCTGAAAATCTTGACCTGGGTCTTGGATCTTCACATGGCCGGGGAACGAACCCGGGACCTCCGGGTGATAGCCTGCGGCACGTTGACCACTAGGCTACAGAGGTCGTCAAACAATCCACCCATCTTTTATAATATATTTGAAAATTTTTTTACACGTAATCTGCACAACATGGCATTTTTATTGGAGTACTTGTACGTCCTTTCGATGCTTAGCCGATTCATTAAATGATCAAAGATTCAAAGATTCAAATGTTTATTTAGTAATTAGACCTTTACAGGCACTTTTACACGTCAATAAGTATAATTCATGTTACGTGTAAAGTATATTAAAATTTAATTTATTTTTAAAGAAAAACTACCGATACCAGCGCTTCTTAACGACCACTGCTGAGAAGAAACGCCGAAAGAAACTCATTTTCACAGTATTGGTCGCCTACTCGCCAGAAGGGCTTTGTCATATTATTATAATTGTCTTTTAATTAATAAATACTTATAATATAATACAATGTTGACACATTATAACATGTAATGCTTGCGAACAAGTAAACAAACATAAATTGCGTAATAAAAAATATTAAGTAGTCAAAAAAAGCGAAGCCGAGCTGACCAGTCCCTCCCGGCAGTACCCGTTCACGAGTTGACGCACGGATCAGCTATCGTTAAACTCAACCATATTAGAGGGAATCCAACGACCCGACCAGCGACGCCACCACCGGATTGGACATTTTAGTGAGCATGAAAAACCCGAACTCGCAGACCTTGTCAAGAGAAAATATTAATTATCATAATCGATAACGCAACTATTTTTTATGAACGTATTAGATTATTTGATCTAATACCGCAGCAGAGAGGAACGCATAGGAAAGGCTTATCCTGTATTAAATGACTTAAGGGACAAATGGTTTGGGCACCGCGCGACAGCAATAGATTCTCTCGACCTAGTTTGCTCTTAAGGGGCTACCTGAATTTTTAGGGGTCCAGTGCTGCCATTTGAATATAAACGGAGATATAATTTAAAAGTGGCCGTTTTTCGCAATTGTGCGTAGAAAAGCTTCACATTTTCACTTTAAACTGTAAACAGTAGTTTATAAAATAGTTTGAAGGATTATGTAAAGCCTGGTCAAGACAAAATTTTAAATGATGTCTCCGCTTCCTATCAAATGATTTATTTCAAATTGGGGCAGCACTGGACCCCGGAAAATTCAGGTATCCCCTTAAGTATATGTTGTCCTTTTTTATCTTTCAAAATTGTGAATGTGATTTGGTGCAAAGTTTTTGTATTGTATTGTACTCTCAATAGGTAATATTGTATTCACAAAAAATATGACTTTATAATATAATAAATAATATTTTTTTGCAGAAAAATACGTAAGAGCGGAAGAAAAAATTAAAAAAGTCAAAAGTGTAAAGTCAATGAAGTCAATGACTGCACATCAAATGGGTATGTATCTATCTGATGCCTGGAAAAGCTTCATTTTGAATCCTTTTCAGAATCCTAAGTTTTTTCGAGCTAAAGTAAAATGTTTTAAGTTTATATTTTATGATTTCCTATTCATATCTATTGCTCATCTTCGAAGTTTCGAAGCTAATTTATAAATTAATAACATTTTCACTGACTATATGAGACTATATTATATATATTAGATATATTTTAGGTATGTTCAGTATGTATATTTATGTATATTCATATTTTAGTATATTCTTTTGTGTAGTTTACATTTGGTGTAGTTATATGTCGTGGCCATATCGTAGATTTGATCACTTTATGAAATGATCGAACATTTCATGATATGGTCGCATTTCATGAAACGGCCAACTTAATTTGACCAGATCATGAAATCGTCAACGTTTCACGATTTTGTCATCCACGTTTGGCCGGATCGTATAAACAGGCTGAAAAAAGCAAACAAAAACAAAAACTTGTGACAGAGCGCTATAGGTAGGTTAAGGATGCGGCGGGGTGGCCCTTGGGCCACCCCAATGTATTTACCATGATCTGATCAAAATTCTTGGAAATAGTTGACTACTATTTTTAATTGTATTACAGTATTTAGATGTATAATGTAATGTATACTTAGCTTGAGTGTAAATCTAAATTGTAACTATAACAAAGCCTATCAGGCTGGGTAGGGACCAATACTAAACTGGGTTTCTTTCGGCTTAATCTTTCCAGCAGTGGTCGTTCCGCTAGCGTTCCGTTTTTGGTTTTTTCACTTAAATATTATTGAAAAAATTACTTTATCCTACATTGAATTTTTTTTTACTTTGACTTTACATAATATATTATTTGTACAGTATCTTTCTGTAATTTTATATTGTGCCACTACTGCCCGAAACACATACGTAAACATTTCTTATTATGTTTAAGTTTCTGATTTGTATCTATGTTCTTCCAACCCAAGATTTCAATATATTATGCGGTCTTGTTTGTCGCTCCAATGACGAAGCGAACTCTGTTTTTCGAGGCATCTCAGCCAAAGACACAACCGGTAATACACCTAGATGAGAGAAAGATAGAAACAGAAATACCTTTTGGCAAAAGAACATGTCTTAAGGCACCAAAATGATTGTTATTACATGGTATAAACAAAAATAAAGGTTTCGAATCTTTTTTATCTTGCAGATTTAGTAGAGGATGAAAATAAAAAGATCAAAGGTACACAGGTGAATTCACAAATGGATGCTTCCATCACCGCATACGAACCCGAAGAAGATGACCGGATTGTAATAAAGTCCACACTGAACGCCGCGGACGAAGTAGTGGGGGTCACGCTGGAGCGTCTGCGACCGACCCTCCTCAACTACTAATGAAGATGATCGCCCTCTGCCTGCCGTACTGTCCGTACTTGACAACATTAACCGTACGACTAAGTAAAATACGTGGCGCTATACTATACGAAATTGCCAAAGCCCTCCCGCGGTCGTATATTACTGATCTAATTCTCGACGACACACGCGTAAACGTTGCTGAAAGATGCTATTACATGTTTTTTGAACAACCCAATAAACTGCGCGTTCTCTCCCTTGCCCGCTGTGATCTCTCCGACGAGGACTGTGCAACGCTGATGAGCTGTTTGGTGCATCCGCTACCTGCTTCAAAAACATTGAAGATATTGGATTTTACGGGCAACTACATAACCGACATAGGAGCTCGTTCAATCGGCGAATGTTTACGCACTAACCGCTCTCTAAATTATCTCAATCTGGCGGGAAACCAGATTGGAGAAGACGGTGCTGCAAAAATACTGGAAAGTCTCGCTGAGTTTCCGCTAACTTACCAGGAAATACTAACAAATAAGAAACGTTTACTAGAATTTTTGAATATCCGTCGGGATGTTTTTAATAAGTTTTACAAGGATATGACTGGGTCTACTGTCTCGCTCGAGAAAGAAGAGGTTAGTCAGGTTAAATTGAATAAAGGAAAAGCCCCTCGAAAGAAGTCCGAACTATTAACTCTCCTTAAAAGTGATTTGATTGGTAAAGCAGAGATCATGACTAATGAACTTGTGGGCAAGTACTCGGATCCTTTCAGCTCCGACCAGACTGTAGTTCGAAACAAATACTCATACTGCGTTGGTAATATGTCTTTGTGCTATTTGAATTTGGCGTACAACAACTTAAGCTACCAGAGTTTAAAGAAGTTGGTGAGTGTTGTGAAATACCAGAGGGATCTGACGAAGACTGAGGGTGTGGGTCTTCTTGGCGTACAGATTGAGGGGAATAATTTGCCGGAGTGTAAGGAAATATATGTGCTTGAAGACCAGTTGGATAGCGCTAAGTTGGCGCAGGCGGCATCCTCTACTCGCCCGCGCTCCAAGTCAGTTTATCAGAAAATTCGCATCGCACCAGCAGTGTAGGGTTCTGAAGTTACCTGTCACAAGATAGGGACTTTATATTATAACTGTATACTGGTGTAAAAACACCTCCACCTGACTGCCTCCGTGGTCCAGTGGTCAAGGCGTTCGCCTTGTGACCCGGAGGTCATGGGTTCGATTCCCACTGGGAAGCATACTTTGTGAAAAGTTGTTTCCAGTCTGGATAGGATATTGCAGGATTAAATCACCTGATTATCCGAAAAGAAAGATGATTCCGTGTTTCGGAAGGCACGTAAAACTGTGGGTCCCGAACGCCACCTAGCGTTTGATCATCAAACTATCCAAGGATTGGTTCCTGGTTTGCCCTTTGGGTTGTGGAGGTCAGACGGCAGTCGCTCTGTGTAAAAACCAGCAACCTCGTCAAATCTCCTTGGTAAGATAGCGGACCCCGGGCTCTGAAGCGTTACTGCTGAGGAAGCAACCGGGAATACGCTCGGATGATGATGACTGGTGTAAAAACACCAAAGACAAATTATCTAGGTATCAAAATGACAAACGAATTAACGGATAAAACGGATGATACAGCCCAATAACCAACATTTTATATTTCTATGACTTGTAACTTTAGACCCGTCTCTCTTTACAGTGAATCGTAGTCTGACCAGGACTCTTTTAGCCAACCCACTCGTAGTATGTTTTAAAACCTACTACATTTAATATAAAATTCCTCTTATTCCTAAAACAGACGGGTGCAGATCTTGGATGTTAGATCATACGGCCTTCATTTGATATATGTGAATTTTCCGTAAATAATGCGTTCTTTCCGAACGCAGTCGTCGAAATAACAATACAAGAACTAAGCTGAAGGTCTGCTTTATTATTCTAAACTATTAGCAATTCAAAATCATAGACGATGTCGCCGAAGTCTCTCGATAAAAATCAGCTACTTTCAGAACGCGGCGAAGAATTAACCTTATCAGAGGCCATATTTATTTGCTGTTATGGCATGGCATTGTCAGTCACAACACAAGTGGCAGAATTCCGAACTAAAATCTACAATCTTTTGTATTGCGCCGCGACATTCATGACACCCCCAGCTGTAATGCTAAACAGCTAGAAGTTTTATCAAACCGCGATTATAAAATCCAACTGCGACAGTATATATCCATATTTTACGAATAACTTTACTTCACTCTGGTTTGTGTCTTAGATTATGAAATGACTTTTCTTTAATTATAATTGTTTTAGATAAGAATTTAATTTTAATTAGATTTATTTTATTTTAGAATTAGTTACACTGGATTTACTAATTAATTTAGCTGTAATTTTGAAAATATGGAGTTGTAAGTTTAATAAAGTGTTTTAATGTTTAATTTGTTATTTATTTTTATGCAGAAACGCCAACAAGATTAATAAAGATACTTAATGGTTAACCAACATCTTACACGTAGAAATATATGTACAAAACACTACATAAATATGATTACTTATATAATAATTATAACTGACACCCTTTTGTCTGAAAGTTACTACTAATCGTTTGTCAGTCAGCCTACACTGGTGTCAGACTGCAAGCTGCCTAAATGCATCTGACTTAGCTTTACCACAGAGTAAGTTTTAGTACTCACGTACAGAAGTGTTACTCAGCAAAGAAATTCAAAGAAATATCTACTCAATGTGGTTAGCAATATGGTTTAATTGGATATGTAACTACATCTAGCAGGGCCCTTCATCCTAGGCTAATTAATTAATACATCGTTTGCATTATTTCTTATACTATACATAATAATATATATTCTTATACCTCCATGGTTTCTCTAGAAAATAAAAAAAAATATCGAAAACCTATTTCTACCAGACCGTGTATGTAACACCAGCGTCGTTCCAAAACCAAGTTAGTGGACGTGGAGGGAAACTGCCAAAATTAAATGGGACTGGACTGGACATGTTTGTACGGTGCACCCGGATAGGTAGGCCAAGATTACTACAGAATGGTAGCGGAAGGCTGGCGTCGGAAGAGAGGTCACCTAGGGACAAGGTGATGTGATGATCTGGCGCTTTTTGACAAGACCTGGAAGTCCAATTTGTAATTGGATAAATTTATAAAGCATATATTTTAATTTTAATAAGTGCCGGAACAAACGGGGTGCAAGTTGCGTCGCGTAACAGCTAGAGATGGGCAGTGGATAGTACTCAATTTACCCATTTGAGTTTTACTCACTAGATTTAATAAATAGAATAAATAGAGTGTGCTCATATATTGACATCGCATTTGATGTCTGTTTACTTATTTTAACATATAATTACGTCTTTGCACACCTCCCAGCAAAAAATTATAATAAGTCAAAGAAGCCTACTTTCAGTGTATCATTAGTATGGTATTTTCATATATTTTAGCGTCGCATTTGACGTTTACCTACATTTTAAGCATATTATAGCGTATGCACACACTTTCTGACAAGAACTGCAAGTGTAAACTAGATTTAAGTTTAAAAATTGTCATGAAAACATGAAATATTGAATATAAATATAAATATGAGTCACAACTCATATAAATCAGTCTAGTTACCAAATGGATAAATACGGATATTTGTTAGGTATTTACTCAATCTACTGAGTAAATATACAAATGGTTTGATTTAGTAATTATGCACCGCCCATCACTAGCTGTTACGCGGCGCAACTTGCGCCCTGTCTGTTCTGGCCCTAAAAAGGCATGTCTAGATTTTTACCGTATCTAAAGAAATGGGGTATGGTGGGTGAACAACCCACCTGTTGTTGTTGTTGTTTTTCGTTGGTGTAGTGGCCAAGACGTGTCATTATTCAGGCTGCCTAAGGCATCTGACATAACAATAGCGTGTGGGATCAACGGTTTATACCTGCTTGAGGGCTCGAGAAAATTTTATTCCACCCATCCAAGTGCGGACCACGCCCGGTGTCGCTTTACTTGCGAAAGCGCTAGTAATGCGCACTCACGGCGAGCCACTGAGCTCCTCAATCAACCATATAACGGATGGATCCTTTTGATAAGGTAAACCTACTTATATAGACATGACTAGATGGGTTGAGAGGCGGAAATGGGAATCGGAAGCCCGGAAATTGTGACAACCATACTGAGGAATCCCCAAGTTTTAGCCCATTTCCTTGATCGGATTTTAACGACTTACGTGTTTCTGGTAAGTAGCAGTTGGCAAGGCCGGATTAACCCTATCAGGGCCCCTAGGCAAATAAATAAATATTTACGGACCAATCACAAAGATCAAGCTAGCCCCAAAGTAAGCTCGAGACTTGTGTTATGGGATAGTAACTTAAGGCAAAGTGGTAGCTAAAGTCGCCCTCATTTGAAATAAATTGTTTAAAACTAAACATGGTGATAATTAAAAATATGATGTCTAGTTTTAAAACGGGTTTTTGCCAAAAGTGGCCACTTTTGGCGAAAACCCGTTTTAAAACTAGACGGACTATTAGTAATAATTTCAAAGGTTATTCATTAAATAGTTTAAAAGTCTTTCTAGACAGTGATACAAATCAAATTTTTCAAATTTCATTTTTAGTTTTAAACAATTTATTTCAAATGAGGGCGCCACTTTAGCTATCACTTCGTCTTAACAATACTACATTTTATAACAAATCATCCAAACAAGACAATGCGAATCTCTTACTTTTGAAAATTGATTTTTTCTATTACAAAAATTGAGTCGACCAGATCGACTCCAAATTTGGTATTTACAATTTTTTTTTGAATCGTAATAATTGGCTACCCATACAAAGTGAGGCGGGTCCAAAGCAAATTAAAAATTAGTTTTAACAGTATTTAAGGCACAGTCGGCATTGACTTCTACCGACAAAAAAGAAGTTTGACGCTAATATCGGTCTGTCTGTGGCGTCGTAACGTTTGAACGGATGGACTAAATTCGATGCGGTTTTTTTTACATGAAAGCAAGTTTCCTTGCGACAGTTCTTTTCGACTCTCACTTGGCCAGTTATTATTTCTTTGGTTCAATAACCGCAAAAATAATGGCACTGCGCTACTTTGAAAATTTGCCAAAGAAGTACACTCGAAAAACATGGCACCTTCCCTCTGTCGCAGTCGGGTAAATAAAACTATACCAACGATAAAATATTGCCAAGATACCAGCAACACGTAGGTGCATAAAGGCATTCGAGTGTGAACCGATAAACTGCATTGCACTTGTTGCAACGTCGTCTGTGCCATGCCCATGACACATATGGCTAGTACATTGACATAGATTATATAGACCAGCCATCCTGATTTTATTTTATTAAATAAATAAATACCATTTTTTTTTCAATATTACAAAGATTCATCAGCTACAAGCTTCGTCAAAAGTTGTTTTTACCTAAATACAAATAAGTATCCGCAACATGCCTCGTCAAAAGTTGTTTTTACCTAAATACAAATAAATATCCGCAACATACTTCGTCAATCTTGATTGTATTTTACTAAGTTCCCATACTTTATTTATTTATTAGAATCATTTTAAATCAATAACAAGTTGATTTGCCAGGCAAAATAAAAATGCCCCGACTTTCAATAGTTTCTTATGTAAACGCCATCTAGTGATGGGCGGAGGAACTAAATAGTAGAATTTTAATCCGTGGTGCCATCATTTCAAGCGTTAATCCCAAATAACTTTTGAACGGCGAAACCGATTTTCATTAATCATAGCTAAGAACTACCGCAAGGGAACTAGCTTTCACGTAAAAAAAAACTCATCAAAGTTGGTCCATCCATTCGAGAGCTACGTGCCACATGCAGACACACAGACAGACAGACATTAGCGTAAACGCAGGTTCCATTGCGGTGGTTCTTAAGTATGTTTGAGGAAAATCGTTTCAGCTGCTCAAAAGTTATTGGGCTTGAAAGTCAAGGCTTTCCCTAAAATAATATAGATTGCTCTGCAATAACGAAACTACCGATACAATAACAAGTCATATGGGTAGTTCCATTATTCATCACTAGATGGCGTTCTTGACATTTTCGGTTGAGGGGTTTTAATTTAACTTTTCAAATAAACTTGTTATTTGTCAGGGGTTTATGCAAAAGAGAAGGAACTTAAACCGTCTAAATGGGCCTCAATGCTTGTTGCGTCTACTGGATAAGAGTCTACTACGTTACTATGTGATTTCGCACGAATCTTTATATCCAACTTATAATTGGCTATAAGAACACAGCATCATGTTCTTAGTTTCTTTAAAAACGTCTCGACAGCATAAGCCTCTAAGCCATTCTACTGGGTTTGTCAACTTCTTGTGATCAAAGCATAATACAATGTGACACAAATAAGTTGAACAAAAATTTAGGTTAAACCAAAATGGCGGTTATCGGCGCAGGTACCAGTAATACGCCGACGACTGCCATTTTGGTTCAATTTACTTGTCGGGAATTTGTATAATAATGCTTTGAAGTTCGCCATTTTTGTTCTACTTATTTGTTTCGCAGTGTACGTGTATATAATACTGAGGTCATTGGCAACACTGAAATCTGTCAAACTGTCATACACTCATTTAAAAGAGGCTAGTTGCAGCTGTCATTTTGTAATGACTGGTATGAGAGTGGTATGGGCTGCCCGGGTTCACCCGGACCAAGGTTCTGTGACTCAGTTGGCAGTCTCCGCGGTTTGACGCGGGGTAAGTCATAAGCGTATAGCGATTTTTACTTCAATTTTTGCATCACTATATTTATTTAACTTTATCACATGAAATTGTTATAGGCGGACTAAAGGCCGTAGGGTTTTTTACCAGTCAACCTACAGGTGGTGTTGACATGCGAACATTTTGGAAATATGTGGAAAATTCTAATATAAAAAAATGAGGGAGTGTTATGTAACACTCGGTTAGTTTGAAAAAAGAAATCGTGACGGAAAACTCTTACAATTTTTTTCATCGTTCTTCCGCCAAGTCCGTACCGTCCGAAAAAGAAACTTTGATCCAAAAACTGACAGCACTCAACAGCAGGTACACCACCGTTGGGCATCGACCTCTGCTAAGGATTTCCAAAATGGACGATTGAAAGCTTGCACTCAAGCGTATTTTTGGCTTATTTCTTTCTGTCATAAACAGAAAATCGAAGCTAAAAATAGGTTAATCTATAAAAGTTTCATTTTTTTTTTAAAGTTACATAGTGTTGACGCCGCGGCAGCGTAAAAATTAGAACAAAACAAATATCTGACAAAAATTACTTACATTGAATTTGATCACTAACATGGCTTTAAGATCGCAAGCCTAAACTTCACAAACGCAATAATAAAAATTAAATCGTGAGTTCCAGTTGACATATCTTTCGAGTTTTTAATGAATTATAATGTATCTTAAGTGTTGTCGTTTAAGCCAAAAGTTGGTTTTATTGGAGTAAATTGTTAAAAATATTAGTTTAACTATTCTCACAATTTATTGTATACAGTGCAGTAAATTTTATTTAATAATACTACGCTTTTCTCCAATGTCTCTCAAGGTCCCAATTGATCGATTTGGCAGAAGTCACCATCGCAGACCATCGCCAAGGCACGGGCAACAAACACGAAACCAATGGCCCGTAACCACAATTTGAGTATTTCAGGGTTCACTAATTGGAGAATTTTGGGTGATTGCTTATTAGTAGCAGATTTATGTTTCCCGTTATTTGTTTTATACTCTTCTATTGTTGGCGTTGTGACAGAATGGAATGGTCGGCGTAAGGCACGAGCGACGAGCGATTAGCGTCAAGCATAAAGATGGGAAATAAAAAATAGTTTTAAGCGACTTAAAAAAAAGGTAATTAATTCGAATGTATACCCGATTACTCGAAGACACCTGCACTCACTTGGGAAATTATTATTTTTTTGTTTGAAAGGGCATTCTTGCGACATGGTCCCATATAAATTTTATCAAAATCAATTGTGTAGTTTGGCGTTTTTTTTTATCCTTGTTGGGTAAATACTTAACTTTTTCTCCAAATTTCTTGGTTTTACAAATGTTAATTTATGGAACTGTAGAGTCTAGTGCATTTTTTGCTGTTGTGGGAAAATGTTTTGTAGCAATTTACATTGCTTATGTCATCTGACTTCTGTTTACCAAAATGTATGCTTTTTAAATTGAAAAGGATTATAGTTCATTTTGACCGAAAATACTACAAACGGTAAATACCTACTGCACCGATAAAATAAATCATGGATGACCCATGAACAAATAATCAAATTAACATTCATAGGGAAATTAGGCGTTAGCAAGCACTTTTACACGTCTATAAGTTTAGCATACACATTTCGTTTAATGTTAGTTTATTAATATTTAAATTATTATTTATTTGAAAGAAAAGCTACCGATAAATAGTAGTTTTCGCAATAACTGAGGTTAAATACAACAGTATTGTAAAATAAATTTTAAAAATGCCTTTTGCATTGAGTCAGCCTCAATGTAAGTTCGAAACTTGTACCTCAACGATACTATATTTTAAAACAAACATCCAATCTATAATATCATTTTCCATCTTGACCTGACCTGACCGGGGATCGAATCCGGGACCTCCAATGTGACAACTTGGCATGATGGCCACAGAGGTCGTCATGGAGTTTTGTCAGTTAATACAGCTAATATGTAATATTCGGGTAAAAATAATACCGTTTTGCAAAACGCTGGTCACTTGGACCGCGTTTGACCCGTTTCATAGACTCGTGTGTCTTCAGGGTCGAACGTATTCGGGAACAATTTTAACGTAAGCCCACGTAGT
Source organism: Acrobasis suavella (assembly GCA_943193695.1). Lineage (NCBI taxonomy): Eukaryota > Metazoa > Arthropoda > Insecta > Lepidoptera > Pyralidae > Acrobasis > Acrobasis suavella. Next base: position 1,975,903 of record OW971930.1, on the reverse strand, counting down.
TCTGAATTATCGCGCTGCAAGTGCACTCGGCACTTCATTGAAAGCATCGCTGCCAGAATCTTGAAATAAAACTTTGGTGCTTTGCATTGAATGATATAGAAACTTGATTCTTCCCACTTGTGTGTAAGGAATAAAATGTGTGAGGTTTTTTTTAATGTATGACTTTTTAACTTTTTCTTTTTGCCCGACTACTGCAATGCCAAGAGGAAGGGTAATGATTTTAGCAGTCTATGTACATAAGCATGTTCATCATTAGTGTCCGGGTGACATATGTTACGATTTGTATACAATAAATATATATATATATATATATATATATATATATAGGGATAAAAAACACTAATTGAGCTAGCCCCAAAGTAAGTTCGAGACTTGTGTTATGGGATACTAACTCAACGATACGTACATATATAGATAAACATCCAAGACCCAGGACAAATTGAAAAAAGCCATCAATTTTTAACTTTTTCCAACGAAAAAAAATTTCAGCCTTTTCATACAAAAGTGTGCAGCCGCCCGGGCAATTAGTCTGGGAAAGTCGAATTCTTTTTGGTTATTCGGTTGTTATTTTAATTTAATTATAATATAGTGAGCTAGTATGGCCTGTGGTGCGATCTAATACGGGTATGTCCCTTTCACGTTTTATATAATTAGAATATTCTTTTTTGACCATGTCGTCTACTATTTATTATTTATATCTTAACAAAGTTAAGTCAAGTTAATATGACAAAGCCCTTCTGGCGAGTAGGCGACCAATACTGTGAAAATGAGTTTCTTTCGGCGTTTCTTCTCCGCAGTGGTCGTAACGAAGCGCTGGTATCGGTAGCTTTTCTTTAAAAATAAATTAAATTTTAATATACTTTACACGTAACATAAATTATACTTATTGACGTGTAAAAGTGCCTGTAAAGGTCTTATTATTGAATAAACATTTGAATCTTTGAATCTTTGAATCTTTAAGCGCTGTCTGTGTATAAAGTACGAGTACCATAATTTTTCAAAAATAAAAACCTACTTCTTTCCTAAACTACTCAACCGATTTTGATTAAATTACCATCTGACAAGAATGCCCTTTCAAACAAGAAAATATTTTTCAATCTTTTTCGATCAGTGAACAAACAAATAAAAAGATCACGACGCATTGATAACCCCCTTCTTTTTGAAAGTAGATTAAAAAGGCGATAGATGGGGTGCAAAATTTTTCTTTCGTCATTGATATATATCTACTGCTGAACAAAAGTGTTTTAGGAGTCTTTCCAGTTTTCAAAGCATTTTGCACAGATTCTCTTAACAAAAGTTTCCTGGAAGTGTCATCTTTGATCACACTAGCTGCAGCCCGTCTCTGTGCGGACTACCGCAATCCTATCCCAGGACTCCTACCATTAATTTCATAGTCCAGTCTATTTGGAGTTTGGAGCCACCTCATCGATCATGTTAGCCGCGTATTTAACCTCTAGCTGAAAGTGTAAACACCTTGGGCTGCATGTAGAAGGGGCGGTTGATTAAAGAACTCACAAACATAAGGGTTAAAAAACGGTGGCAGCCCTCTTACAATTTTCCATAAATCATAAAAGTGTCCGGTAAGTTTTTTGTCTTTATTTATACCAGCTTCAGACTTCTACCATTCATTTCAGAGTCTACTCTATTTGGAGTTTAGAACTACCTCAGTGGTCTGGTCATGTCAGAGGCTTATTTAATCTAGAGTTAAGGCAGCGATGTTCTATTATAGAGGTGACCTTACAGGCAAGGTCACCTGCTAACATCAGTATCGAGCAAGATCTTGTTCGAGGCGACTTCGTGTACGCGCGTCCTCTAGTTACATTCACCCTGGTTAAGACCTCCAGATGAGGTCAAAACATGTCTGCCAGTAGCTGACTGTCTACGTGAGTAACCCGTTTAATTCATGCTAATAATGTTGGTTTAAGTGACCGTGCAGTCTTCTTTACTTAACTTAGCGTTTAACTCTATTTTTATGGCCTGCAACTGTCTCTCTGACATTTTAGCGTGTTTCTAGTTGTAGACTTAGCTATACTTCTTCGTAAATCTGTGCCTGCTTTTTCTTTTTCGCTTTGCAAAACTTCATTTGGTATGATGGTAAATCCCTAAGATGACGTATATCAGCCAGCCATGATTCTTAATTTGAGTGCATCTGACACAACGACTTTAATTTAGCTATAACGGCCAAGACTAACGGCTCCATGCATCTTATAAGCACGAGAAAACCAAAGGTTTATATTTTATACGGTTTATATTCTAATAAAACTTGCTTTCTACAACTTTACCTCTTTTTTCCAAAACATGGGATGGTATAAGTACTCATTTCCCCGGGGTCTCGTAATCTAAAAATACGCCACACTCATGTGCAAGCTGTATGCCACATCTGAGAACTAAACATAGAAACTGCTAGAAATCATTTGTCGTAAACGAAGACTAAGAACCAGGAATACCTATGCAGCTGAATATTAAATTTATCTATAGAGTGCTTTTAAGTTTTTGTATGAAGAAATTATGGTTCAATTTTGATTGTTCCTTGATTTATGAAGCGAAGAAGGACTTATAAGTGTTGTATATTGACGACCTCCGTGTAATGGTTAACATGCTTGTCTGCTGCCCAGGAGGTCCTGGGTTCGATTCCCGGTCAAGTAAAAATGGTAAATAATCTTTTTCTGATTGGCCTGCGTCTTGGATGTTTATCTATGTAAATGTAGTATCATTAATCAGCCCATAACACAAGCCCAAACTTACTTTGTAAAGTAATAAATAAATAAATATTTAGGGACAAATTAGACTGATTGAGCTTGTCCCACAGTAAGTTTGAGACTTCTGTTATGAATTTATGATACTACACAATGATACTATAATTTACAACAAATACATTTATAGATAAACATCCAAGACCCAGGACTATTTGAAAAATGCTATTTTCCAACTTGCCCTGACCGGGGATCGTACCCGGAACCTCTGGGTGGCGAACTAGCATGGTTACCACTAAGCCACGGAGGTCATCAACTACTTATATAATTACTGTTTCTAAATAAATCAGGTACCTACAACGTGTCATCGAAAACGGGTTCATTTCATAAGTACGTTTCAACGAAATATACAAAATGAAATTTTTGAATACACGAAAAATATGTTTTTTTTTTTTTTGTGAATTTTTGTGAAAATTCAGCGTTAGTTTTCTGTGAAAAACGACACAGTTAAAGGACCCCGGACGATGTTTGAATAGTGAATAGACTTGTATGTTTTTTCAAAGAGGATGCCTTTGTGCCAGGACAGTAGTGGTTTGTGTTGGATTGAACCATAATTTGGATTGATTTTAATGACATTCGGTTAAGGTAGGATCTTTTGGTAAAAGTATTTTGTTAATTTTAAATGATTTTGATTAAAGATCTTTTTTTAGACAACTTTTTATAGACTATGTACCGGTAATATAGGAAGACGAGCAACTAATTAATGTTTTATAAAGAACAAGACATTTATGCAACAGTTACATAACTATTCTTGACAAAGAAAACATCGCATAACACTTATTTGAGTGAATACTTGAATATATCGTACGTATTTCGTCTGCCATTTTTATTTTAAATGAACAATGATGAGAAACAGATTAAACAGACATTTAAATCATACAAGTATACATTGAATTAATCACAACGTAAGAAAACATTTAAACATACAAGGCATATATGTAGGGTAACCAGTCACTCGACTTTGGTCGGACGAAACGAAATCAAGTCCTGTACGGAAAGATATTTTATTTTTCAACCTATCTAAAATCTTTTGGTGGAATGAAAATTGTGTGCTTGGCCAAGGTCAATGAATTTAATAATTAACACAACGAAATTTTTTAAATGCAAAGATAAATGATAAAATTTATTTTTGCTCTTCGGTTTAATGGTGAAGAATTGGCTGTCAAAAAGGGATTCTCTAATGTCACCTGTCAGATGACGTCACGCGGCTTGGCCGGTAAAAACATTGAAAGTAATTAAAGTGTAATCTCTGAACATAATGGATATCAATCTGAAGAAAAGGTTCGCATACACAAGAGATATTAAGCATACAGTTTTAATAAGTTTGTATATTAAACAGAATGATATATATTCAATAATATAGTTTTCTCTTACTATAAAAAATGTTTCTTTATTAAAAATATGTCCAGTTTTTAGGACATACACTGGCTTTTGTGTTTCAAAGCCTGGCAACCCTACCTTGCATTGTTGTGTTTGCAAAAAAGCAGATATGTTTGGTAGACAGCGAAACATATATCGTGAGCAAATGTCAATAAAAACATACAAGGTTCCAGATTTGACGGCGCAGCATACGAAACAGACATTTTATTAAATCACTAGCGATGTATGTTTTGTTATATGTTGCTACGTTGTGGCGGGTTTTCGGTTTTAGTATTGTTTCTTAACTTTTTAGCTGCTGTAAAATAGGTGCCCGAGAGAAAGAGGGAAATTGGTATAGATCTATTTATTTGAAACTGCTTAGTAGCTAAGGCACGTTGAAGCAGAGACAGGACATTGTCCAAATTTCCTTTTATATTATCTATACTAGTACAATATGACATCTAGTGGCGACTACTTGAATTACTTATTTACAAGGATGCTACAAGCATCAAGCATTGATACAATATTCAATACTAGGGTACTTAATGCAATGCAAGCCATATAGATGGCGCTTGTGTCTAACAGCTGCTATTCGACCATGACTCGAGTGTTTTAACTTCATGAAATTTAGGAAGGTATCTATTTAAGATCAATAGAATTGCTGAGGCAAGCAAGAAACGGAAATACTTGGTCTGGGTGACAATTATATATTTTTACCTTTTGCAGTAGAGACAATGGGCCCTTGGGGCCCTGATGCTAATTTATTTCTTAAGGACATCACGACGCGCCTCATTGAGGCAATTGGTGATCATAGAGCTGGCAGCTATTTCGATCAGCGTATAGTATAGCGATTCAGCGAGGAAATGTCACCAGTATTCTGGGAACGTTGCCTCAATGCGGTGCGTTGGAAGAAGTATTGTATTTGTAATTCTTTTATTAATTTACTAGCTGCGCCCCGCGGTGTTACCCGCGGTATATATAAAAAGTAGCCTATGTGTTAATCCAGGGTGTTAGCTTCCTGCGTAACAAATTTTATCAAAATTGGTACAGCCATTTGCGCTTGAAGAAGTAACAAACATACACACTCACAAACTTTTGCATTTATAATATTAGTGGGATTGTTTTGTATGTAATAATAATATGTATTATTTGTTGATAATAAAGCTCCCCATTTATAATTTAAAGTCAAGGAGCTGTTAAGATATAAGAGTTATTTTAAACAGTACATTAACTATGCGTCTTATTATAAAATGTTTTATTAGGTACTTGGTTTAAACCTCTACGGGTTATCGTTCTTTGATTTAAGAGGATACATGAATTTTTCGGGGACCAGTGCTGCCCCAATTTGAAATAAATTATTTGAAAGGAAACAGAGATATCATTGAAAATGTTGTCTCAACCAAACCCTAGATAACCCTTCCAGCTGCCCAAGAATCGGATAGGAGTGCAGTCTGTGTACAACAAGAAAGATGAGATATAAAAAAATCTATTTACTTGTACATATGATTGAATAAATAACAAAATTTGTTTATTTGTTTTATTCAACATCATCATCATCATTTCAGCCGCATAACGTCCACTGATAGACATAGGATTTCCAAAATGACCGATCAAGAGCGGCCTGCATCCAGCGCGTTCCAGCGACCTTGGTCAGATCGTCTGCCCACTTTGTGGGCGGGTGTCCTACGCTTCGCTTGCCAGTACGTGGTCGCCATTCGAGAACCTTTTTGCCCCATCGGCCATCGGTTCTTCGCACTATGTGTCCCGCCCACTGCCACTTCAACGAGCTTATCCGCTGGGCTATGTCAGTGACTTTAGTTCTTCTCCGATTTTCCTTATTTCTTGTTCGATCACGTAGAGAAACACCGAGCATTGCCCTCTCATTCTTATACCCATAGTAATTGTAATTTATTGTTATTATTGGAACGAAGTTCCTTACGGCAGGCTTGGAGGAGATAGGGATTTTGCTGCGCGACCGAACTGAAAAAAATGTGATAGTAAAACCGTAAGGATGACCTCGTTAAATAAAACCGTTAAATGAGACGTGCGCAGGCGCGACAGTCGTATATACAAGAACTTTTGAACTTCGTTCCTACCTGGTGTCCCACGACACCACATTTCTTTTTGTTGTTATTGAGACCCATAGTAAGAGACCACGTTTTTATTTGTTTGTAATAACTTTATTGTACCAAAGAACAAAATAAAGTTCAATAAATTCGAAAGAGCAAATATATAATGGCGGTCTTATCCTATATAGGGATCTCTTCCAGTCAACCTGCGATAAATTGAGAGGATATTTACTCAATTAAATTACGGGCTTAATACAATAAGTGTACCATACTTCTAGTCACCTATATTATTTGAATATAAAGTGGGTAATATTGATTACCAAAGTGGCTAATCTCAGCTGTTTTGAACAAGATACAATAAAGTGTGCCGAGCGGTCAATAGCACCTTTGATGTGCCGTTTAAAATGTCGGCTGAAAGTCAATGAGCCTTGATAAAATTTTGAATACATACATAATATCACGCCTAGTTCCCACAGGGGTAGGCAGAGACTATAGACCTCCACTTACTACGATCCTGACAGACCTCTTTTGTTTCATCTACATTTATAAATCTCTTCATACATGCCCTTCGGTTACGGGTACTTTTTACTTTTCCTTTTGTCACAAATTCTACAATCTGGTCGCAGAAAGTTCGCCGAGGTCGACCCTTTCCTGCTGTTCCTTTCACATTTGTCTTATAAATATTTTTCGTTATTCTCTTTTCATCCATTCTTTCTACATTAAATTGTGTATGAATTTTGAATATCTATCTCATATAAATATATTATAAATACTTATAATAGAAACGTACTTATAAACTGTTTTTTTAACTGCGTTCTAAATCTATTATAGAAAATAAAGTTTACTTTTTTATTTCAAGTTTTTATTTAATTTGCGATATATCTTGTATGATGTTTGTTTGGCTCAAATCTTGCAACTCAATTTTAAACCAGTTATCCTCAATCGATTGAGCTGAAACTTTGCAAACTGGTGTTAGTCGGATAACAATACAATATTATGGAGTCATTGAGCTGTTCTGATGATGGAGCCGGGATATATTCGACAGTACTCAGTTATAAAACAACATAATCTCATTGAGTTGGATTCGTTTGATTTGCCTTGACGAGCACTTTGTAACTTCGACCACGGAAGGTGGTCGAAGTTACAAAACGCACTTGGACTTATTTTGTTTGTCTTATAAGTAGTTTGGCCTCATAATAAAAAATTGTACAAAAAAGTATTGAAAAAAGTATATTATTTACCTTGCTCTTTTTGATGTTTGTTTATTAATTTGTGTGGGTACCATAACCATACAAAATTTCACTTCAATCGAAAGGTAAAATTTTATTTGTAATATTAATCCGAAGACAATAAATGAATAAATATATGGGGACAAATTACACTGACTGAGCATAGGACAAATTACACTGATTGAGCTAGCCCCAAAGTAAGTTAGAGACTTGTGTTTTGGGATACTAAATCAACGATACTATATTTTAAAACAAATATTCAATTCAATTCAATTCAATCCTTTATTGCTTCCTTAATGTTGTACATACATGTGGTGTTTAATATAAAATGAGAACCAATTAAGGACCCTGACGGGCGCTGCAATAGGAGAGGGGCTATTTTATCTTAAAATTGTTATATGTTAAATCATGCAAATAAATTATATTTTGGATGCTAATGGATATGATTAATTTTATTATAATATTTTAATTATATTGTCAGGTGTATTTTAATAGTCAAGTTCAAGATAGGTGTTTATATTTTATTTGATTATTGATTTATTCATTGATTATGTATATAATTTATTTAGTAAAAAGTTTATCATCTATATATTCTGTTAGAGTATAATAACATTTATTAATCAGTACTTCCTTAATGAGCTGCAGTTTTTTTTTGTCATTTTCTATATTTTTAATGTCTTCAGGGAGTTTATTGTAAATTTTTACGGACATGGCAAGTGGACTGGATGCGTGGAGTTGGAGACGTGAGAATGGTATCTGTAGCCTGTTTTTATGTCTGATTGGATATTTTGATATTTTATGTTTTTCTAATACATATGAAGACAAACATCCAAGACCCAGGACAATTTGAAAAAGGCCATTTTTCAACTTACCCTGACCGGGGATCGAACTCGGGACCTTTGTGGCGGACTAGCATGGTGACCACTACGCCACAGAGGTCGTCAACTACATGCACATTTTATTTTTTTTATTTCATTTTTGTGTTATACTTAATTACCCTCGTTCTATTTATCATACTGCAACGAATCACACATACCTAGGTAACGCAAGTCTTTATTTTGGGCAAAATCTCAAAAATTTATTGATGACTGAAATTACTTATGATTCACTCTGAAGATCTGTGAGTAGCCTGACACGCAACAGGATTTCATCGGAAAACTCCTTACAAATCGTGATTCAATTGAGCACTCTCAATTTAGATATGAAATTACGTTGAATCATATAGGGTTAACTTCCAGTTATTCAAAAATCAATCAAAAATCAAAAAAAAATCAAAAAATCAAAAATGTTTATTTCGGTAAGTAGCACAGTTACAATAGATAGTAGTTGAAGCCTACTTTTAAGTATGAGAATACTTGTGCCAGTAGGCTCCGCTCCTCCGTAACGCTAAATATTGTGAGTACCTACCAGGTAAGAAATCTTATTAAAAAATTCAAACAAAATGTGTCATTGTGTGCGCGTGTGTGTGTGTGTGTGTGTGTGTGTGTGTGTGTGTGTGTATGTGTGTGTGTGTTTGTGTGTATGTGTGTGGGTGTGGGTGTGTTTATGTGTGTGAGAGAGAGGGTGAGGGTGCGTATGTGTGTGTGTGTGTGTTAGTGCGAAAATTAATTTTTAGTGTTACATAAATTCTCTTTACTAATGAAATTCTCCAATTCATCATAACTTAATGGTTTAAGCCAGTTTATTAGTAGTAGTTTACATTCACGTGAAGTTTTGTTATATATTTTTAATTTCGTATTTATTTTATTGTATATTTTAGCAGAGCGACCATTGTATTAAACTTTTGCAAATTCCGTCTTATAAAAGGGAACATGTGCCGGATTCTGTATTCTTCTACTAGCAACTTGTAAATTAAAAGGTAAGGTATTGTGTTTCTTTAATAGCATTTGAAGTAAGTACGTATAGCTTTCTAATTGAAAATAAATTACAGTGTGAAGCTTTTTTACGCACATACGCCAAAAGTGGCCGTTTTTCGCAATTGTGCGTAGAAAAGCTTCACGTTCTCACTTTAAACTATAAACAGTAGTTTATAAAATAGTTTGAAGGGTTATCTAGGGTCTGATCAAGGCCTAATTTTAAATGATATCTCCGTTTCCTTTTAAATGATTTATTTCAAATGGGGGCAGCACTGGACTCCGGAAAATTCATGTAGCCCCTTAATAAGCACAAACTTCTCATGCGAGTGGGGTATCAAATGAAAAGAGATACATGAATTTTCTAGGTTTAGTGCTGCCCCCATTCCCTAATAATTCCCAAATAAGTCATTTTAAGGGAAACGGAGATATCATTTAAAATTTTGTCTTGAGTAAACCCTGGATAACCCTTCAAAATATTTATGAACGACTGTTTACAGTTTAAAGTGTGATAGTGGAGCTTTTTAACCGACTTCCAAAAAAGGAGGAGGTAAACAATTCGTCGCGTTCCTTTATTTTGTTTTTTATGTATGTTCATTGATTATTCAAAGACGCCTGGACCGATTTAAAAAATTCATTTGTTTGAAAGGGTATACTTTCCAGGTGGTACCATGGAAATTTTATCAAAATCGGTTGTGTAGTTTGGGGGTGAAGTCGGTTTTTAGTTTTGAAAAATTATCTTCGAACAATTGCGAAAAACGGCCACTTTTGCCTAGTGTGCGAAGAAAAGCATCACGTTCACACTTTAAACTGTAAACAGTCGTTCATAAAATTTTAGTGATATCTTTGTTTCCTTTCAAATAAGTGGACCCCGAAAACTTCAACATTCCCCGTAATTAGCACATTTTAAAAATATATACATTGTTAGCCGTAAATCACAGCCGTAGTCGGATAACGCATTAGGGATAAAGATTTAAATTTATCTGCATAAAAATCCATTTCTATAAAATTGAAATAACTATTCACAAAGTTTATTACACTTTTCATCTGTCTTAAAGTGCACAAAACCAAAGAAAAGTCCCGATTTCAATGAAGACGTGGGAGTATTTCCTAGAAAGAAATGTCTTGGTGAATAATGTATGAAAAGAAACGATGCGACATTAGATTTATCTCCACCGTTCACTAGTCGACTGTTGTTCAGGTTGAATAATGATCAACTAGGTTCAAACGAACAAATGAAACAGATAGATAATAGATTTTTCGTAATGATTTTATTAAACAGAAGTAAATATGATAAAATACGAGTTGAATATAATATTACTGTCTAGTTTGAAGTTTAGTTTATTTTTAGGTTCCGTAGTAAACAAGGTACACTTATAGTTTCACTATATCTGTCTGTCAGTCTGTCTGTCCGCGCTTCTACTCAGGCTATAACAACTAGAAAGCTGTAATTTTTCACGACTGAAAAAGTGGTAAAATATATATTTTTTAGGGTATTTAGCTCCCATAAAGTAAAGTAAAGGTAGTGCCTTTTTTGCTCGACTATCCCGTCGTGTTAAGTATCGTTGAATAGGTCTTTTTAAAATATTGTGAATTTGTGAACACTATTTTTCGATTTTGAAATCCTTTTATGAAATATCTGGTTTTTTGTGCACATTTTTGTTACAGTCTCGTGTCCCTCTCCCTCTATCTGCTAAAAGGATACGTGAAAACTTCCCAGCAGTATATACATCGGAGTTTAAAGGAAAACTATCAGGGCTAAGTAGGGTTTACAAATTAAAGAGTTATAGACCAACTTATAAAATCTACTCGGAAAAGTCAAATTTCATTCAAATCTAATAAAAAAATTGTTTTTTTGACGTTTTTATTAGCGTGAACTCACAGTAAGCATTTGTTACTACGGAACCTTAAACTGTGCGTGGCCTGGCATGCACTTGGCAGGTTTTTTTCCATTAACCATAGCCTATTTCGTATTAAAAATGTTTCTAGAACTAACATTTCACAACCATCATTCGAGAAGGCCAGTGAATTAGCTTGATCGGCTTACGTTTCTTTTGGCTGCTAATTCTGCTACTTAGCAACGTGATCTTGTGTTTATTCAATCGTTATCATGCTGCTTTGGGAGATGTTAGGTTCTTTGTGTTGGTAACACGCCAGAACTTTCAAAACCTCCTTTCTCATGTTGATTAAAAAAGAGGTTATTTCTCTCCGACCAAACAATGGCTTTTTGCTACACGCTACGCGCGATATAAACATAGCACTTTTTAAGGTTTTGTACCCAAAGGGTAAAAACGGGACCCTATTACCAAAACTCCGCTGTCCGTCTGTCTGTCTGTCACCAGGATGTATCACATGAACCGTGATAGCTAGACAGTTCAAATTTTCACAGATGATATACTTCTGATGCAGATATAACAACAAAATAAAATAAATATTTCCTCCCATACAATAAACGGGATTTTTTATGGATAAATAGATAAATGGTTCCTCAATCTCCTCAGAAAAATGGAGACATTATTATATTATATATTATTGTAGCTTTTTCTAAAGGCCAGCATGAAGAAGTCATATCTAACGCAGATTGATAGAGGAAATGTGGATAATAATGCATTAGCACAGAGTTAATTTTGAAACACAAGCTATATTCTTGAGGCGAGTTACGTCCATGATCTAAACTATTTTCTATAAAAATATATTGAAAATCGATAAAAAATCATCCTCCCGTGCAAAATTCATTTGGCTGAAGGCTGATTTGTATGGAAAGTCAATTTTCCATCATTTTTAGATAAATGTTTTTATGAAAAGTATTTCAGTATTTGGACTGATTTTGTTCCATAAATTTTGCCGATGTTTTAGGCGATTCACACACTGCGTAGCGCGGGGCCAGACTGTATGTAAGTAGCTTAATTTGTATAGAAAACACGCATAGTACAACACACTGACACAACGTCTATGTGCGTGATTTTTGTATGGCGGCCCCGCGCTACGCACATCATTGCGGAGCAGTGTGCCAATCGCCTTAAAAATTTTCCTGTGTACTATTGTGGTCAACAAAGATTTAAAATAAAAAAGAAATGCTTGTTGAATATCAAAGAAGAACCGGTAAATATTAATCTCATCTTGGTAGTCTGTATAAAAGGCAATATTGTTAAACCCACACGGATATAGCCCCAACCTTTCGACCCCTCCAATGATCCAACTAATAGCATTAAAAAGTTAGCTTGCATACACTCGAGTACGCTTGATCGAATGAAAGGATTTGGCTATAACTTAGTAGGGTCCTACTTATGTAGTTAGCTTTTAATAGGCCAAAATTGGTACTTTTTTAATTGAGTAAATACTCTCTTCATTTATCGCAGGTTGACTGGAAGAGATCCCTTTATGGGATAAGTCCGCCATTGTATATTTGCTCTTCGGAATTCTTTGTACTTTATTTTGTTTTTTGGTACAATAAAGTTATTACAAACAAACTTTCCTAGGTCAAAAATAAATTATTTGGTACTGTTAATAACATAAAACGTCACAAAATAATGTCACTTTTATGATCATATCCATTTTCAACGTGATTTTAGATTTATTATTGCAGAAAAACTGATATTGAAAATGCTATTTGACTCCAAGAAACTGACGTCATTAGCCTGTATTTCATACAAATCCCATATAAAATGTTTGTTTTGACATCTGATTTGACTTGATGGAAAATAGCGAATTGTTCTACTTAAATGCTAGAATTTCCACACACATCCTTAGCGAAAGTAAAAAGGGATTATAAATAGTGATAGTATACCAAAGTCTGTTTGGTGAGAGTTGATAAATTTCATAATTCGTCTCTGATTTGTGACTGTCGCATAATTATCGCAAACTGTATCGCTTCTCTTTCGCTTTCGTCGTTTTTGTGGTACGAGGCATGAAATTGTTTTCAAACGCGGCCCGAACGGGCAAGTGGACGCGGCGGCCATATATCGCCATTCAGTTCTAGAATGCGATCCGTGTAAGTTGTTTGGGTGTTCGCATGGAGTTTTTTTGTTTTAGATGGTTAAAATTGTTTAAAATTGTAAAAATAAAATCATAAAATTTTCAAATAATAATTAGCGGTCCGCAACTTGTAATGGGTTAAGAAGCCCTGACTTTAAATTTTATTTATTTTACAATAATAAAAAATAATAATTGAGAAGCAAATTGGCTGTGACATACGGACGGACAGACAGACAGACACACGAGTGATCCGATAAGGGTTCCGTTTTTTCATTTCTTGTACGGAACCCTAAAAAATGAGTCCATATTCTTTCTCCAGAAATAAAACATAGTACTCATGTTAGTCTGAAGTTAGGCCAGCACCTAGTTATACATTCCGAGGGCCCGCGCGTGACCACACATAATGAGCCCTTAGGGATCTTAATAAGCCAGGCCCTTCCGCACCTTTATGGCTGAGCAAATATGCAGGTTAATTTTTGGACACCTTGTGATGCCCGAAATTTGACTGCCCCATGAAATTTTAATTTAGGCTTTGCAAGTATTTCATTTATTTATTGTTTACATTCACGTCATCATCAATGTATTAAGGAAGTATAATTAATAAATATATATGAACAAATCATACAGATTGAGCTAGCCCCGAAGAAAGTTCGAGACTTGTGTTATGGGCTATTAACTAAACGTTACTATATTTTATTACTAATACATGTATAGATAAACATCCAAGACTCAGGTCAATCTGTAATAGATTATTCTCAATCTTGACTTGACTAGGGATCAAACCTCCGGTGTGACAATCTGACATGGTGACCACTAGGCAGAGGTCGTCGGGCTATGCTCTAGTCAGTGGAGAATTTTCCATGCCTCCCGATCTTCAGCCAAATGCTTAAATTCCCTATACGACACGACTTCACCTTTTTCTTTACTTCATCCATGAACATCCTTCTTGGCCTTTCTTTTTCTGTCCTTGCCTCTATGTTTCCTTTATTGCTTTTTGGCTGTTATTTTGATATAATGATATAGTACAGCATGTGGTTTGATTTATTACGGGTATGTACCTTGTATATCTTGTTTCGAGTCATAGTGGCGAAAACTGGTTTCTAGTCTTCGAGCTACATTTGAAATAACTTGCATCGTCTTTAGAGAAGCAAAAGCTGGAAAGCGCGGCCCGGATCCCAAAGCCAAGGAAGACCTAGTTTTAAATCTATGAAGAAGGACGCTATACGAGGAAGGAAGGATGAGGAAGGATGCTATGCGATAAATAAAGTTATTTCTCTAAAAAATCCTGAATATGTGCAATCGAAATATTCGATTCCCTGGCAGAGGTACCACCTGTTGAGGACTTCACGCAGGCCAAGTCAGTCTTATAAATAATGTGCCGCAATCCATCAATCCTGACAGGATACATTTGAAACGAACTAACCTGCCCCATTAGCAAACCGGCAAATATTTACGCGCTCACAGAAAAAGCCGTTTCAGTTCGGAGGATTAAAATACGCTATGAAAATTTGAAATTTCAGCTTACTTGGTGTTTTAATAATATTTCGCTATAAGGAATCTATAGTCAAGCAATTTACTGATATAAGCTGTACAGAAAAAAAGCAGCCTCTAGGTTTGCAGTGTACTTTTACTTAGGTAAAGCTAGATTATAATTACACGTATACGTAACCTATTCGTTAAATTATGAAACCGTTTTCCGAATCCTGAAGGAAATTCTTTAATTTTTAAGTAACTATTTTGTTTAACTATGGCATTTAACATGCACTTAAGAAATACATTAATATTTAAAAAAACTATGCATTAAGTGTCCCAAACTGAACTTCGATAAACCGTATTACGACAACATTTTATTTCGACAATATGTAACTCCGATACATCTTTACTTCGAACATAGTTTAATCCGAAATATCTAAGTCTGGTTTTACTATACTGTAACAAAAGACATGACTTAGCTAGGAAGCGATTCGAGTGCAAAGAAAATTTGTTATATTTCTTATGCAAAATCATCACATTTGTAAATTACAACCTTTTCCTAAAAGCGATTGCTATTCTCGACATATTTCTTTGACAAAAATCACCACATTTATAAATTATAACCCTTTTCCTTTAGCGTTTGCTATAAATACAGTTCGACAAAGGGGCAGCCCACTTCAAACTATTTATACGCAAATAATTATAGAAGAAGCCATTAGCAGCGAGTCGGCTGTTATTTTGGAATGGATAGTAATGATACAAATTGATCTCTATCTACATACCTACATTTTGTTGGTAAGTACATTATAGGTACTTCCCAAATGGTAACTTTATTTCTTTATTTTTCGCTTACATGCACTCATAATACTCATATCATACATAACATTGTTAGTAGGTGTTGGAATATCTGTTCGGTTTGTACTAAATTAAAATACTATTGGTCTGGTGAAGTATGAAATTATATTGATTTAACTTTTACTTGGAACTTTTGGAAGTAATACATGTCTGATTCCTATCATAATGCAAGAGAGAAGAGAGATGACATAAGTGGGTGTTGCCAGCAACAAAAGGTTGCCAGCTATATGTAGTAGAAAAATAAAGATTGATTTTTGCAATTAAAATAATAGATATCAACAGTATTCACAGACAATGAAAGGCACACTTGCTGAACTGCCCCGTGTACCCCGACACCTGTACTTTGGAGGATTTGTACAACGCCAGTCCTAATGAGGTAGTTTGTACAAACTCTAAAAAAATAAACTTTATTTAAGGGGCTACCTGAGGTCCAGTGCTGCCCCCATTTGAAATAAATCATTTGAAAAGAAACGGAGATATTATTAAAAATTTGGCTTGACTATTTCTTAGTGTTGTCTATCTTTTAAATAGTCGCTAACACTTATATAAGATTATTTTTCTACTCCTGTACTGTTATCTGTCTTTTAAATGGTCCCGAACACTAATATAAGAACATAAATATAAATAAATAAATATATAGGGACAAATTAAACTGATTGAGCTAGCCCCAAAGTAAGTTCGTGACTTGTGTTATGGGATACTAACTCAACGACACTATATTTTATAACAGATACATATATAGATAAACATCCAAGACCCAGGACAATTTTAAAAAGGCCATTGTCCAACTTGCCCTGACCGGGGATCGAACCCGGGACCTCTGGGTGGCGGACTAGCACCACTACGCCACGGAGGTCGTCAACATAGATTATATGATTTCAGAAAAGTCTATAGTCTATTCCTAATATAATAGCACATGTGTCGTTATTTCGCCAAAAGGATACTCCTAGCCATAGACCTACAACTCTACCTACAAGATCTACCATACTGCCAACATAATAAAATCGTTATTTTAACATATGGTGCCATTATTCAAACGTGAAGTCACTGAACAAACGGTTTTTTGTATATAAAAACATTCGTTTAAGTGACTCCATGTTTCAAAAATGGCACATTTGGTCACTAGGAAGACGTCAATAAAAAAAATTAAGTCTTCCATAGATACCTAGTATCTAGCAAACATATGGTAGTATTTCATACTATTCTTTGTTTATTTTTGGATTTATTTTAGTAAACGTAGTCGTAGAAAAAGTATTGTATGCAACGTTGTATAAGTATGTTAAAAAATTGTCGATGGCGTCTCCTTACGATGCTCGCCAAGGCTCGCATCGTAACCTGCACCAGTCGCATTTTATGAACCTTCTTATACAACTGTTGCATAAAATACTATTATAATTTATGAATTCAGGAAAATCTATAGTCTATTCCCCATAAAAGCACATGTGTCGTAATTTTGCCAAAAATATACGCCTAGGCATAGACCTAGAACCTTTATTCTTTAGGTCTACCATACTGCCAACAAAAGAAAAAAACCTTTTCTTACCTATTCACTAGGAAGACGTAAATTAATAAAAAAATAAAGTTAACTACAGACACCTAGTTAGATACTATAGATATAGGAGGTATATAAAAAAAAATTGTTTGCTCTTATGTATCTTCCAAACATGTCAATAATCTAAATATATATAACTCAAAGGACTGACTGACTGACATAGTGATCTATCAACGCACAGCCCAAACCACTGGACGGATTGGGCTGAAATTTGGCATGCAGGTAGATGTTATGACGTAGGCATCCGCTAAGAAAGGATTTTGACCAATTCTTCCCCCAAGGGGATAAAATAGGGGATAAAAGTTTGTATGAAACTTTGTCAATTTTAAACCGATCGGGCTGAGACTTTGCATGCATAAAGCTACTATGACGTAGGCATCCCCTTAGAAAGGATTTTAATAAATTACCCCCTACGCCTAAGCCGCGGGAAAAAGCTAGTTTTTCATATTTTTCTTTGTTTATTTTTGTATTTTATTTAGTTAATATAGTCGTAAAGGTATGTATTGTATGCAAAGTTGTATAAGTAAGTCAAAATTGCTCGATTGCGTCTTCTAACCTGCGCCACTCGCATTTTTTGACCGTCCTTATACAACTGTTGCATAAAATACTATTCCCGCACAGTCAGGTATTGACTTACAACTTTTCCGACATGGTCCCATCTATTGTATCCGATATTTCGTTTTCGTCCGAAAAGCGTCGGCTGACGGCTCGTTAGCCGTCGAGCCGTCGAAATGTGCAAATTCTATTGCGATTCGGCGCATTCATCATGGCCACGTCAAGTGTCAGGTTCAACTGATTTATGCAACATGAATATTATGCTTTTTTAACATGTTGTACCTATCTTTATAACATTTATCAACATGTACTGTCTGTCAATAATAACTATTTTCTATTTAATTCAATTTGAGAAATAAATGGCATAGTATTTAATAGATAATTGCTAATACTCTTAATTAGTATAGGCACATACTCCCGAGCTAGAGAATATACTTGCAAAAGTTAAGTTAATAAACGTTTTATTATGAGACGAATGCTTAGGGTCTAAAATTGCAATCAAGAAATATATACTTTAAAACAAAAACAAAAAAAACATACCTACTTACTTAACGTGTTCAACTGTTCTAGATATAAATCCTATACTTAAACGAGCAATTATTGTACATGTAATGCATAAAGAACATCTCGGAAACAGCTTCAACGATTTTGATGAAACTCTGTAGCAGCCAAGTGCGAGTCGGACTCGCCCATGAAGGGTTCCGTAGCAGCAAGTAACGTAATATAAAAGTTCTTGTAGTTCGTTGTAACTTTGATCGATGTTTTAATAAACGTATTAAAAAAAACTACTTACTAGATCTCGTTCAAACCAATTTTCGGTGGAAGTTTGCATGGTAATGTACATCATATACTTTTTAGTTTTATCATTCTCTTATTTTAGAAGTTACAGGGGGGGGGGACACACATTTTACCACTTTGGAAGTGTCTCTCACGCAAAGTATTCAGTTTAGAAGAAAATGATTTTAAAAACCTTAATATCATTTTTGAAGACCTATCTATAGATACACGTATGGGTTTGATAAAAAAATATTTGAGTTTTAGTTCTAAGTATGGGGAACGCCGAAATTTTTTGTTTTTTTTTCTATTTTTGTATGAAAATCTTAATGCGGTTCACAGAATAGATTTACTTACCAAGTTACAACAGAATAGTTCTTATAGTTTCGGAAAAAAGTGGCTGTGACATACGAACGGACAGACAGACATGACTAATCCATAAGGGTTCCGTTTTTTTTGCCATTTGGCTACGGAACCCTAAAAATTATTTTTATAAATAAGTAACCGAGCAAAGGTCGCCCAGCTAGTTGTATTTGATATATGATACAAAATTGCCACGATCCTGGTATCTGGAACTTATATCATTGTTAATATTTGTAACACCAGATTTCTGGTGTACCGACATCTCATCTGACGTTTGAAAAGCGTCAGCGCCGTCGACCGTCAGCCGTCAGCCGTCGCGTCGATGCGAAATGTGCAAATTCTATTGCGATTCGGCGCATTCATCATCGTGACGTCACGTCCGGTTGTCAGGTTGAAATCAATTGATTTATGTTGAATATGGTCCGAAAGCCGATGAATTTAACATTCGCTAGAAAGCTAGCTTGTTAAAAAAATTTGTCTGTTAAGAAATCCAAATCCTATGACAGGTGGAATTTTGCGAGGTGAAAAAGTGCCTGTAAATCCCTTGTTTCTTATTATTTATTTAGGTAAATTGCCACGGCTGACGAGCCGCCTTAAAACAAATAAAAAAATATATATGAAAAGATAATGAATGAGATGATTTTACAACTTTTTTTTCTTAATTAATGTCTTAGGTCCTAATGACAGATTTTGAGAGCCACCTTAGGACATGTGTCGGAACCTAATGACTGTTATCTAGTGACAACAGTAATTTTGATACACTAGTCAAATTGTATTCAACTAATTCTTCACCCCGGAAGCAAAAATGTCAAGTTAAAGTCAAAATCATTTAGTTTTCTTTGGATATTGATATTACTTGATATTGTCATTTTTGAAACCTTCCTTTTCGGACGGTACGGACTTGGCGGATGGGAGGGCTAGGCGAAAAAAGTGTAAGATTTTTCCGTCCCGAACATTGTGAAAGGTAATTTCACAAGTTTGACTATCTCGTCGACAGCTCAGTTGGGAGAGCGTATGCCTAAGATGGTCGATGTTCCCGGTTTAAACCCAGCACACGCCAATATTTTACTTTTTAATTTTTTATTGTTACTAAAAAGTGGTCGGGATACATAGCGCGAAGAACCGAAGACCGATGGGGCAAAAAAGTTCTCGAATGACGACCGCGTACTGGCAAGCGAAGCATAGGACACCCACCCACAAGGTGGTCAAACGACTTAACCAAGGTCGCTGGAAAGCGCTGGTTGCAGGCCGCTCTCGATCGGTCGTTTTGGAAATCTTTGGGAGAGGCCTACGTCCAGCAGTGGACGTTATGCGGCTGAAATGATGACTAAAAAAGTGTAGGATTTTTCCAACACATTTTTCCGTCACGAATTAATAATTTACGACGAAATTTTTTTCGTTCTAACCGAGTGTTCCGTGAAACTTACGTTCCTTTTTCTTTCGATTTCATGATAAGTTAACATGAGTACAAACTCAGAGGTACAGGTGACGTCTAGTGAGGATCTAACTGGCGCCTCACAGACTCACTGCCTTAACCGCTAGGCCACCCCTAACAATCCGTCCATCGATTCTAAAGTTATCATATCATACAAGCAATTAACAACACCGACCGAGCTATTCTTAAATCTTTGCGGTGGAAACTGCTATATCGATACAGTCGGAATCGGAACGGAATGGAAGGCTAATAGTGGTTGTGCCTTGTTTAGTCTAGTTTAGTCGCTTTTGTAAGGCGAGTCGAGTAACTGACTTAATAAAATTCAAAATTCAAATGTTTATTCAGTAATTAGACCTTTACAGGCACTTTTACACGTCAATAAGTATAATTTACGTTACGTGTAGTGTATATTAAAAAATAATTTATTTTCAAAAAGCTACCGATACCAGCACTTCGCAACGACCACTGCTGAGCAGAAACGCGGGTAGAAACTTACTTTCACAGTATTGCTTCGAGAACTTACTAGAACATTAAGTCTCAATTACTACTACGAGTAATAGGAGTAGTACCTGTCTGTCACATCGTGTGTGTAAGTGGCCAACACAGATGTCAGATTTTGCATCCTGCTTTAAGGCATCTGTCATAGCTTGATTACTCCCATAAATGACAGCCGGTACCAATGGCTTTATGTGCCTTTTGAAGCACAGAAAAGCTCGAGAAAGTTGTTTAGTCGCTTTATAAGGCGAGACGAGATACTTAGTACATCAAATTTCAAAATACTACAAAAGGAGTAATTTGGTATTTAACTTCAAAATAGGAGAAGATTATTAATTCGACCTATTTGTTCTTTATTATTCTAATATTTTTTTGTTTGTATGTTACGCGATATGATGAAGAACTTTAAAGATATGTAAGAAACTCCTGCAAGAAAATGAAGTCGCACGATTTATATTTGTTAAAAATTTAATTATTTCTTTATTTGCTGACATTATACTCGTACAATGTGATGGTTTTAAAGTACTTGGGAGAAGTACCGAGCCGAGTAGCATATGTAACACCATATCAAACAGCTTAGCTACTAGAGCCAGTGCTAAGTAGCTGTAAACAATCCCTTTGCTGACTTTAAGTGGCGCCTGCGCAGTTGCTCCAATTTGAGTTATCGTTCATTCACAAAATCATTGCTACTCCTATTGTCTTGTTACCAACGGCACTTACATAAATCTATAGTCCATTTGTTTAGGTATTTAAACAAATGTAAACAATCTTGACATGACCTTTTATTGAAATATTCACTTTAAAAATCAATCTCTGCACACATTACAAATAAAATGTGAAATTAATAATTTATAAATAAATTAAATTGTTATTTGCAAAGATATTGATTATCAAAGATAGATAGATAAAAACTTTATTCGCTAAAAGGCCACATATTATACATGTAATTATGAGTAAAGCACGTAACTATTAATAAATTTGAAGAGTAGTTTTTAATAGTGGTAATGCAATGCGGTTGTACTGAGAGATGTGACCTAGAGAGCGAAAAGGTCCTGACTCAGCATGATGTCACAGACGAGCTGGTCGAGCTGCGACGCTGATAATTCGCGGCTAATTATATTACTATACAGTGTGTATAAGTTGAAGATATTTAATAATTTCAATTTTATTCTCTTCTCGATCATTTTAATAGTATGTAGTATGATATACGGTTTTATAAATAATATAGTAGTTACGATATGAATAGATATAACGATTGATAATACATGTGTGCTGAGTAAGAATAAGAATTACATAAAATTGTGAGTGAAACATATAAATATTTAGTTGAGCTTAGGGTCAGATGTTTGCTACCAAGACTGCGTTGGATTAAAAATGTATGTTTTAATAAAAAGACATAACAAGAGTGTTTTCCTTTATTTAAATACCTAAAAAAATGGGTTATAGAGGAACAAGATACGCATCATAAAATAAAGTCATGAAAAATGTGACCAGGGGTGCTACCGAAACAAAATTTCACGAAAGCTCTTTTCTTTCCGTATTACTTTCCGTTTCTGTTTAATGATTGTGCCAATGTTATCGACTATCGTCTTCCTAACGACGTCTATAACCTAGTGGTCATCATGCCAGACAGTCACACCGGAAGTCCCGGGTTCGATCCCCGGTCAGGTCAAGATGGAAAATGATCTTTTTCAGATTGACCTGGGTCTTGGATGTTTATCTATATAAACATCCAAGACCCAGGTGTTAAAAATATTTGTGTTAAAAATATGGTATCGTTGAGTTAGTATCCCATAACACATGTCTCGAATTTACTTTCGGGCTAACTCAATCTATGTGATTTGTCCATACATATTTATTATTATTATATTGGTAAGATTTTCAACCACATGTCCATGAGGACCCGGTCTTTTGAGGCGTTCATGGGACCAAAGCCAAGTACCTTTTTATCTAAAAAGTGAGATAGCTGCATCTATGGAGGTCCATCCCTTAATGCACCATTGAGATACACTAACGGACAGTCCTCCATAGCTGCCGAACTATTGCCAGGGAGGGATATGTGGATGGCATGTTAGTGGACTGGATAACTGGGTTATGGAGTGAGATACGGACATCTACCTTAAAATCTCTCACAACAATTTTAGCCTGGTATGTGGTGACTTGTTGCTCGTTGGCTAGATACACTATGTTAAATATGGTTGGCTGGTTGGTAATTATTATTTATTAATCCCTCCACATCTCCCTGCTGACTTAATAATCTATATTGTTTATGGTACACGTTCAAGATTCGCAAGGTTATGATAGTGTGGGTGCTGAGTGCCCTTTAAAGGTCAATAATGACAGAAGAAAAAGCGAGACGGAGACACCCAAATGAAATGCTTTGCGTTGCTACACGAACAATCTCGGTAATGTAGCATGAAACATTATAATAATTACTTTGACTACGAATATAGTTTATCTACTAGCTGAAGCCCACAGCCTTGCTCGCATGATTTGACTATCCTTACATTTCTCCGCTGTTTTGCCGTTTTTTACTCCCTTAGAGAACCTATACTTTTATTTTGAGCTGTGAGCTCATATGTAGTTCTTGATCGATCAGTCGATATAATATGTCTAAAAGTAAGTAAGTTTCTTCTTAATATAAATATGTAGTTATATTTTATGGACCAAGTGATTAATAAGATATTATACTAAATGCCCGCGCAGTTTGAAAGATGCCCAAAATAATTAAAATGCTTATCATCTATGGGGCAGAATAGCAGACTCGTTCTTGAACAGTCATGTAGACCACCCAGGTCATTTAGTATAGGAAGTGTTCTTCCAGAATCTTGTAGACCACCCAGGTTATGAAGTACAGGTTATGGTGCCGCAATATGACCTGTACTTACATAATTCGGGGTTAAAGTTAGCCAAATTGGTCGCTTTTGTCACTTGTTCGATAGACCTTAAATAAATCAACTTTAGGTGAATTCCCGCATGCATTATACCGGTGTATTATCAGATTCTGAAACCACACGACAATAATCATCATGCTCGGGCATTATGAAAAATGACCCAAATTATCCCTTAGTCCATAACATATATGTAGGTGGGTAAAGCAGACAGTATACGACCTACATCACTCTTCGTTTGAAATAGAGGAAAAAAGTAAAAAAAAAAAAACTATTATTTTCTTGACTAGTAAGCGTTATAAATTCACAGGCGCTTACAGGGAGGCTTTACATTCGTCTTTCTTACAACGCGGCCCGGATTACCCAACGTTAGTCCCCACGCACATTTTATATCGACTATCTAGGTTGCCTAGGTCTTCTTTTTAACCGACTTCCAAAAAAGGAGGTTATCTATTCGAATTTATACATTTTGGAAGGGACATACCCGTAATAAATCGAACCACGGGCTTACAGTAGATCACTATAATAAAATGAAATTAAAATAACAGTCGAGAAAAAAAAATGGTATTTCCATACTAAAGTGTGCTGCCGCCCGGGCAATTTGTATGGGAGTGCCAAATTTTTATTGTGTTTTTGACTGTTATTTCAATTTTAGCGTACAACTAGCTTTTACCCGCGGCTTCGCTCGCGTAGAGGTGTAATTGATCAAAATACTTTCTTAGGGGATGCCTACGTCATAGTAGCTTTAT
The DNA here is from genome assembly GCA_943193695.1 of Acrobasis suavella. Taxonomy (NCBI): domain Eukaryota; kingdom Metazoa; phylum Arthropoda; class Insecta; order Lepidoptera; family Pyralidae; genus Acrobasis; species Acrobasis suavella. Next base: position 1,951,523 of record OW971930.1, on the reverse strand, counting down.
GCATGCAAAGTCTCAGCCCGATCGGTTTAAAATTGACAAAGTTTTATACAAACTTTCATCCCCTATTTTATCCCCTTGGGGGTAGAATTGATCAAAATCCTTTCTTAGCGGATGCCTAGGTCATAACATCTACCTGCATGCCAAATTTCAGCCCCATCCGTCCAGTGGGTTGGGCTGTGCGTTGATAAATCACTATGTCAGTCAGTCAGTCACGTTTGAGTTATATATATTTAGATAGTGATCTAGTTCCCGTGATTTGATTTATTGCGGGTATGTCACTTCCACGTTGCATATTTATATTTTTATGAACGGTACCCGATTACTCAAAGACGCCTGGACCAATTTATACAATTATTTTTTGTTTGAAACTTTCTGTAGTCTTATAGAAATTTTATCAAAATTGGTTGTATAATTTGGATGTGAAGTCAGTTTTTAGTTTTTAAAAATCATTGTGTCAGTGATTCAAACCTCCATGTTGTTAGAAAATTTGCCTACGCCTATAGAACCCGAAAGAAAACACTATTGTATGTAATTTCAAAAAAACAAATCCTTTTTAGATTGACTTGGGCCTTAAATTTTTATCTATACAATGTGTAACGGAATGGTGGTATTAACCCGAAAGGGAGCTAACATCAATGTGAACAACTTTTACTGCTGGACAATCCATGAAATCGTAAAAAAAAAACGACGGGTTGCACTCCGGGAGTGCCGGCAGAAGTAAAAAATTGAATATTAACGCTGTGCATTTCCATGGATGCGCGTGTCACGCTGTAACATAAACACACATGAACATTCGCGCAAGCGCCCTGCGCCGCCTAAACGAAACAGCAGGCGCAGGCATACATTTTTGTGGCGAGAAAGAGGGGGATACTTCCTCTCCTACGCCGCGCCGCGCCGGCTGTCTACTCTCCATCCGTCTTACGAATTTTCGATCAGGGCGCCACTTCTGCTACCATTTCGCCTTAAGATTTGCGCGGAAAGGGAAGCAGTTGGTATATTCTATCTTTTTCCTTTTCTCCCAGAGCAGCTACGAAGGATCCCAGACCAACAAGTAAAAATCTAAAAAAAATCTAGATATGGTAACAGATAAGGCGCTTTTTACTAGCGGAGTTCGTACCTATATTGAATTATTTCAATGCTACTAACTACGTGCTACTACAAAAGAATCGATACATCCGTGCACACACGTATTAATGTGTGAGTTCCGTGTTCAATGCCATCAAACGCACCCGAGAACGGGAGAGAGGTGCGCGGACGCCATATTGCGGGAATCTGGGAGTTTCCGTTCTCTATGTAGTACTAAAGCAGGGGCACGGCTACGGGCATTATCATTTATCACCAGCAGCTGTCCATGAAGAAGATGAACATGAGGCTCCCAGTACATCCGTGGAAGTCGTCGACGCAGGAAACCAGAAACCCCTACCACTGTCGCTATGAGCGAAGCGAGCGATCGCTAGCGCCGCCCGCGCGAAGCTCCACTAAAATCAGTATGGCGCGTAGCGGCTTCGCGTCACATTAACCTTGATAAAGAACTCCGGATGAGGTCGAAACATGCCAGGCCAGTAGCTGACTCTCTACGTGAGTAAGCCATGCTTGTTAATAATCCAATCCTATTATCTGTTACAATAACGAAGTAATGGCCGTGTATCGCGCTAGAACATTATTCGAAGGTAGTAAATCCAGCCTATCTGATGCTGTATGGCGTATTGTCCGCAATTTGCACTGCGCCCGCGGGACCGGGTTCTAATCCGGTGGAGTGGACTTATTTATGGAATATTGATTGGTTATAACGCAAGCCGATTCAATAAGCCTATAATGCTGCTTTTACTCCTGGGCTTACGTGGAGATTACTTCGTAAATCTTGTTAATTCTTGATTCTGGAGTTGACCTTTTGAGTGATTGCTTATTTTGCTTTTTTTTGTGGAAATAAGTAAAGGGTGTTATCTTTTAATTTCCAATTGAAGCTTTCGCAACAATTCTCAGTCAACAACCAGTCCCGTTGTCTGTCTGTCTGTAACCTAATCTTGCAAGTAAAAGACCCACTTCCTGGTTTCCGATTAAGGGGCTACATGAATTTTCCGGGGTCCAGTGCTGCCCCCATTTGAAATAAATCATTTGAAAAGAAATGGAGACATCATTTAAAATTTGGTCTTGATCAGACCCTGGATAACCCTTCAAACTATTTTATGAACTACTGTTTACATTTTTAAGTGAGAACGTGAAGCTTTTCTACGCACATACGCCAAAAGTGGCCGTTTTTCGCAATTGTGCGTAAAATATATATATATTCATAAAATAGTTTAAAGGTCTTTCCAGACAGTGATACAAATCAAATTTTTAATTATCACCATATTTAGTTTTAAACAATTTATTTCAAATGAGGGCGCCACTTTAGCTACCACTTCGTCTTAAGCTGAAATCACTGCCTGGCGCAAGCCTTCTAGTCAATTTACCGGGTAGCGATTTGCTAGGCCTTTTTCATTTATAAGTAATTTTATTTAATTTGGTGTTGTTGTGCTTTTAATGAATATATAAGTGATAATCTGCCTAAGGACTTTCTTGACTCTTGAAAGAATTTTGTGCAGGACCGCGAGTCAAGAGCGGCCTTCCCGTCTTACTTTTCATACAAACGCTCGTACGTGATTATGGCGTAGTAACTGATCTTTCTTGAAAACTTTTGAACTAATAGGTATCTTGTGCACTATTTCTAGGTTTCTATCGAAATAAAAAATTAAAATTTGGAGAAACAAATTCAGTATAAGCCTCTAAAAATCTGCTTTTTTGCACAAATTTTACTTGAACTTCGACCGTTTATAAAGTTCTTATAAATTGTAAAAGTAAAAAAATATTTCGATAGAAACCTTGCAAATGTAATGAAAATTTTAAATAAAATACATTTATTTCACACACTTGTTAGGCATACTGAGTTTTATGAAATTTTCGCACCCAATGAAAAGTAAATATTCGTTCTATGGATAGTTAATAATAATAATTTCTTTCAATAGAATGTAAACCAAGCGCTATCTGTCCATTTTTGGTTTGTCTCTTTTTCTAGCACTGCCCTAAATGAAACAACAAGCTTTTCAAACTATGCTCGCGTTGACGACAAAGCGGCCAGGAAGGGCCGCCTTAAAGCAGTTATTTGAATTACCAAATCCAACGCCAAATCGCTCTAATGATAATTTTTAAGCCTCTTTGGCAAGCGGAAAGGGGCAGATAGCAACAACTGTCATCTTAGCAGTTAGCTGACAATTGGGTCGCGAGACGATGCCCGAATGCTAATCAACTGATACGCTCGTGTAAGTTTTTATTTTGGTTATTGTTAAGCTGTGTTTCCGATAGTGCGACACGACTTTCCACTGAAATAGATGAACGGCGGCGTGCCAGCGACCCTTCGCGATCAGCGACGGTCGGCGACCAGTGTCGCTGCGATTTGTTGCGAATGAAGAATGTTCACTAATTTTGATTAGCTCATCGTATTCTCTATTTAAAATGAAAAAATATCCGCTAAAAAAGAATTTTTATATCTCGTTTATTTTCCGAGATATGGAATTCCAAAATGAGTGAGCAACGCGAGGTTCCACTGGGCCAGCGTGCAATATGCGGTGACGTCACATTCCACTGCCGAGGCGCGGGCGGAGCGGTGCGTTGGAATATGACGTCACACGCTGAACGCAGGCCTCCATTTTTATGAGAATTTAAATGTCTGTAAAATCATAACTGCGTGGTCATATTGAATGGAACAAAACTTAATCTTTTACTAGGTATGCAGAATTACTTCAAAGTTTCTACGCACTTGTATGTATACAAATACTGACCAGGTTGGCTGGCACGCTGTCGCTCGTCTGCCTGAGCGGCCAGCTGGCTAAGCATCAATAACGAAAATACGCCATTCTTCACGTAAATTTTACATTGTGTATTGCCATGAAGTACGTGACTGTAAGCTATACTTTCAGGCAAACAATATATCAAACTACAATAGAAATAATGCTATAAGTCAAAGAATTCACCTACGAGTTCCTTATACTTTATTAATACACAAGTTTTTTCTATTATTTAGCATTATAGTATTGAACCGAAAATTTGGCACGAAAACTTATGTAGTTTTTATGCATTAGATACCTATCAAGTTTATATAATGTTTATAGATTCCCTTTATGATTTACCTAATTATAATTTCATCGAAATTAATCGGAAAAGCGCTGCCACGAAACCGTACCCGTACTGCTTCCTACAGCGGAAGCAGTATTATCAATATCATGTTTGTTATTTGCATTGATTACTTAACGCCAAATTCTATATAAACCTAATTATGATTTCATCAAAATTAGTCGGAAAAACGCTGCTGCGAAAGTGAGGGTAAGCGAAGAAAAAGTCGTCATTTCATTCGATTTTTTTTTCGAGTATCAAGCATTGGTCCCATGGCAAACGTTGTTCATATTGACGGTCTGAGTTGCTCCTACAAGGATCGGACAGGATTTTTGTTACATATTGTATAAACCTTATTTTAATTTCATTGAATTTTGATTAAATATATTGAAAATCGCAAAAACGCTGCCACGAAACCACAGCGGAAACAGTATTATCATGTTCATGTAATTTGCATAGATTCCCGCTAGATTCCGCACGACTTCCGCCCGGTTATAAAAATGCCGGCTGTCAGAATTAGCATCCACTACAAGGAACTACGCCATTTTAACTGTCATAACAATATCTTTCTTTGTTTCGTTTCTGTTCGGACTCGAATTTCATTTTACAAGAATAATTATAGGGAGTTATTAGTGTTAATTTCTACTTCTACTAACATTTTTGTTCTTGTGTTTGGATTTGTGAAATGACAAGAGTTAAAACGTAAAAATCATTATTAAAATGTATACAATACCCACACATCGCAAGTTTCTTGAAGGACCTACACCATCCTTTGATTGTATAGTAAGAGATGGGCTCTAAAAGACTAGTATCCAGAGCCGTAAAATAATAAAAAAAAGTTTGCGATGGACAACTGACCCATGCTATAAATCCTCTATAAAAGTTTCTGAAACAGTTAGCTTATTGCCAACATTAAAACACCTAATGTCATAATAACCATTATATCACCCAAACGAGTGTTATAATGTTGTACTAAATTTTACTATGCAACGCAAACTCGATCCCTTTCTTACTCATCAAACAGCCACATTCCTTATGAATTTCAAAAAAGGAACATTGTCATGTACGCGCCGTTTACTACCACAGCTTCGTAATTTAAATAATTGGCCAAGTGCGTGTCGGGCCACGCGCACTGTAGGGTTCCATAGTAACGAATGCCAACTTTGGGTTTATGCCACTGAAAACACCTAAAAACGAATTTTGTGAGTTTGTATGAAATTTTCCTTTTCCGAGCACATTTTATAAGTTGATCGCCTATAACTTTTTCATTTGTAAACCCTACTTGGCTCTGATAGTTTTCCTTTAAAGTTCGTTATATGTACTATTTCTTAGAATTTTTTCATGTGTCCACATATAATCGTTTAGCACATAGATGGGGGACACTTGACTAAACGAAACGGACGTTTAGATCTTGCCATGCTGGCGATGAAAATGTCACTTTAGAGAACAATTTAATTACAGTAGATCTTACTAACACACCCACTCCTAAAAATAATAAGCGGAAATCAATTGGCTCAAATAAAATTAAAAAATACACTAGAATTGATAAATTTATAAAGAAATCTGAAAACGCAAGGCAAACATTAGGAAAAACTTTACCAACTAAGCAGCAAAATTTAGACTTAAGGACACAATTATCATCATGTCAAGATACTATAGAGCGTAATAATGATGAGTTAGAACAGTTACAAAATAAAATTGTTTCCCTACAGTCTGAATTACAGTCAATGACTAACAAATATAACTTATCGAGTAAAGTCATTGCTGATTATTCAGTCGCATTAAAAAGTTAGTCGAAGGTTGCTCGGGCAATGTGTGTAAGAAACGCGATTCTCTTATACCTGTCCCCGATGGGGAGGCACCAGCTCTGGATGCCTCCACCGACTCTTTGAGTGTGTTGCCACTGGAGACTCCGCCCCCTTTACAGGCTCCTCCAGTCACAACACAGTCAGTTGTTGAAAACAGTTCTTTGGTTAGGTCAGGCTCCACTAACTGCAAGACCCCTAGAACTATTATCTTATCGGACAATCTTGGAGTAAATATGGGACCTATTTTGTCAAATTACACTAATCAAAATGTTACCAATATATGCATGCCAGGGGCATATATTAGCCAGTTAGTGTCAAAATTAAAATCTGAAAAATATGACTGTAACACGACCTTAATTTTAGCTGTAGGAAATAGTTTAAATATAACTCGCGACAATATACTTTCTTGTATTAAAGTTCTCTCAGGTATAGAGGAGTTGGGTGTAGGCAAGATAGTGATTTGTCTTTTTCCCTATCTTAATAATAATTATATGAACAAGCATATTCATATGTTGAATATCTATCTGTGTAACTTGGTGTGGCATCACAAAAAAAATAATGTCATTGATATAAATAGATTTCTTAATAATTGCTATATATACAATGGTACAGTGTAACTGCGTACTAGGCTTAAGACGACGTTTGCTATATTGTTAGCATATCATATTTTTAAACCCGTTATAAGTAATATAACGCAGTATCTTATAGACTCGACCAACATTAGTACAAGTACTAAAAACTTAAAAAACTAGATAATAAGGCAATGGTGAAGTCCTCTAACATTATTTTGTGCATCAGAACATACAGGGCCTCACCAACAAATATCTAGAAACTTGCCTGTTCCTAGAAAGTAACAATGTTGATATTTTTTGTGTCACGGAACACTTTTTCCAAAAAATGATAGTCAATTAGTGTTTCCGAACAAATTTGCAGTAGGTAGTGCATATATAAGAGAAAATAAAGAACATGGAGGTTCCTTAATTCTTTTAAATAATAATATTAAATTCAAAGAAAGAAAAGACCAGGAGTCTTTTCTTTCTTTGAATTTAATATTATTATATATTCAAGATATAAGTAGAGGGCCTGGTCCAGGTATCTTGGTACTTGATTGTACGTCAGATAAGACATCTGTGGGCCTAAACTCACTATTTAAAATCTATCAAAAAAAAGAAAATGTAACTTTTATCTTATCTACAAACTGTATATTAGCCAAATATTTTGACTAGCCTAATTCCGGATTCCGTTTTGATTAACAGCCAGTTTAAAGCGCCATTAAAGCTGCACACATAATAAAAATTAAACGGGTCGCGTGTACACGTAAACATACTAATAATAGCCTCAGCTTTGTTTTACTTGCAGTGCAAGATATGGAGGGTATACAAGTGAAGCCCGTTCTTGCTGGGTCTACAAATAGAAGGGGTGCCACTGTATACCGTGAATCGTAAGGAACCATCCATAAAGGTGAACGCAGACTTATCCGAGCCGAACGAAACGAATTTTAGAATTCTTTATATGAAATCCTATGAAACCTCGCACACTTGACCGCTTCGAATCGTCGAATCTGGAAGAAACCTGTAGGAACTCCTAGTAGGTAGGTAGCCCACGCACTAGCTGGGGCAGATGGAGCTCCTACATTAAGAGATAGGTAAGGTACGTAGTGGAGAGCTTGAGATAACAAGAGAGTTATTTTATTTATTATAACTTTACAATACTGATATATATAAATTTACAATACTGATATAATTATAATCAGCTTGAGAGATGGTAGTGGAATGAAATGTAGAATGATGAAGAAGGAATCTAAAATTTAAATATTGAATTTGAAAATGAAATTATTTTTTAGAAAACGGAAAAGCAGGTAAAGGGCACATAAAGAATAAGGTTTATTGTAACATCGTTACAAACCCAAAAATTCTAAACGAATTCGGATGTCATCATCAAATTCGGCGCGGGTGATGCGATCGAATCGATCTAATCGCCTGCATTCCGACAATGACAAGTGTGTGCGTAAGAGCAACGAGAGTTATGCGATCGAGTTACTTACTTAGATTTATTTTAAATGTTACAAAAATTAGTGATTCTTACATATTTCATTGATAAAAATGATAAAGCACTTACAATAAAAATCTCGTCAAGATATAATTACAGCGCAGAAGGTGTAAAGGAAATGGAAACAATTCTTTTGGCGCAGTCGTTTCTTTCGGTGCGGAGAGATATGCGAAGTCTTAAAAACTTCGATCGATTCGACGCGTTCGGCTCGGATAAATGTGCGTTCACCTTAAATTACGTCACATGAATTTCATAACCTTTTAACTCCCCCTCCTTGTCACAGTTGGTCACAATTGTGAGACCCTACAAGTGACGTCACTATACTATTTAACGTTGACGTCACCCCGTCGTACAATTTTTGTAGGTCTGTGATGTCACTAGCCCCCACTATCACATCAAACTTAGATGTTTCGTATCTTTGCGAATTTGTCAATTTCAAATACCCAAATTTGAATAAGTAATGCAGTCACAATATCCAAAGATTATGGACGGACTTAATATTTTTTTTCTAACCCTGCCACCATGGGCCTGACCGATGGGCCAAAAATATTTTTCAGTCAATATGCCTATATATTGTCTGAAAAAATATTTTTGACCCATCGGTCAGATTATTGAAAAAAAACACGTATTTTTTTCTTTTCTCTAAGAAACAAAAAATTAAAAAGATACAGCGCATTAAAATTTCGCATGACGTCACAGCTGGGTACAATTTTTACTTAGCAGTGACGTCGAAATTGAATAAACGCGGGAATTAGTACTTTTTTGATAAACTGAAAAATCATCATCATCCGAGCGTATTCCCGGTTGCATCCTCAGCAGTAACGCTTCAGAGCCCGGGGTCCGCTACCTAACCCGTTATAACCCTAACCTTTTTTTTTTTTTTTTTTTTTTTTTTTTTCGGAGGAAAGATCCCTGTTACGGATACCCGTTAGCCTGCGGGGGAGGCTGTCGGGTTATGTGGGACTCCACGCCAGAGCGACGTGCCTACCCACTAAAAAACCTCCGGAGTTCCATCTCAACCGCTTTTGCCGGGGACACGGGAACGGAAATACATCCGCGAACCCCGGCGCGGCTGGCCGCCAAAGCGGCCCCTCCTCGGGGGCGTCACAGCGCCCCCCCCACTCACCAAGTCGACGCGTCCGGAACTCACGGACGCGCCGTACCTCCTCGGCCCAATTGAGAGGCGGCAAACTCCCACGCAGTCTACCGCCTGTGGACCCATGGGAGCCAGATAAACCGGCTCCCAGCGGCGGAGAAGATGAAAGGCTCCGCCGCTTGCCCCTCGCCGCAAACACGGTGCGGCACCGCTCGGTCGCGGAGGATAGGGAGAGCGGCAACGTAACACCGACACTCCTCCTCCTCCGCGACCGATCTCCCACCACAGCCACGGCGGTGTGGCCCCGCCTGAAGCGCCGGGAGGGCAATGAAACATTCCCCTCCCGGCAGCCCCACCCCGGGTGGGGGGAGAACTTCCCACTCCCCCGCCGCCCCATTGGGCGCATCCCTACAGGCTCAAGGCCGAAGCCGAGCCCGCGGGAGCGCCCCTCCTCGGGTGGGGGGAGAACTTCCCACTCCCCCGCCGCCCCAATGTGGGCGCTCTCTGCTGGTGCACGCCAGCAGGAGCGCCCCCTCGCGGGTTCCTCTTAGCTTCCCCGTGGCCACCGACTACCACGGGTACTGAGCCCCCCCGGTACGACAAACCGGGAACCCATTGGGGGGGTAACCTAACCTAACCTAACCTAACCTAACCTAACCTAACCTAACCTAACCTAACCTAACCTAACCAAGGAGATTTGACGAGGTTTCTGGTTTTTACACAGAGCGACTGCCATCTGACCTCCACAACCCAAAGGGCAATTTTGATAAACTGAAAAATATGGGTCCATAATTTTAGGATAATCTCCAAAACGGACAAATTACAATAATATCTTTCTGACTCTGTTTTCACTTATTCTGATAAAATATATCAAAAATCTAAGCACATGCTGCTATCCTTTTGTATTCTTTTTATTTAACAACACAATGTATGAACAGTGTTTTGCCTGCGTTTTGTATATGCGCGTGCGCACCTTGATGTACGAGTACGCTTGCGACACGCTGTCCCGGCTATACATGCTAACATTATAAACGGTGAAACTAGGTGAACTCACTAAATTTAGGAGATTATTATGTATGCTATCTATCACTATCGCCCAGTTAGAAATCCTCTCAGTTTTACTTTATAAATGGTAAAAAATGTGCAATATTTTTTTTCTGGGTTTTTTATTCTTTTACATACTTACAAGAGCATTATAATCCCACCAAAAACATAACTGTAAAAATGGAAGCCTAGTTCAACTTCAATATCCTACAAAAGACTTGAAATCTAAATGGCTGCTAATACAGCGTGTAACGGAAAGTGTAATGTGTGTCAACCCGAAGGGTATACACGTGATATCGAACGTCGATGTATCTATTGTCTAAATCGACAACTTTGCATCAACCGGTCGCTACATCTACGGTTCTCCATATCAATGAGTTCGTAATAATGAATGTTATTGTATCTACAAATAATGTCTAAATATTGATAACTTTTCGACGACGACGTCGCTACATGTACGGTACTCCATATTGATGAGTACTTAATAATGGATGTTGTTGTATCTATTGTCCATATGTACATTTAATCATGAAGTTATACATCAACTACTAACTACACTTTCTGATTTGATCAATAAATTATATGTCTAATAATATTTACCATTTCTTGTATCAGCAGGCACTACTGGAAAGCAGTAAAACGGAACGCTTGATTATTCGTTTTCCTAACTTATAGCAGCGACATTCGATGAAACGAACTCGAACCAATTGGTTCCATGACTTTCGATGTGGAGTATACGATGTCGTGACACTGATAAAACGGCCGATTGATTCCATGACTTTAAATATGGAGAACCGTAGATGTAGCGACCCGTTGATGCATAATGTCGATATTTAGACAATAGATACATCGAAGTTTGATATCACGTATGTAACCCCAACCCGAAAGGGGAGTAAACATACTAATCAATGTGAACTACTTTTACTACGGGACCATCCTTGAAATCCCAAAACTAAAATATTTGGAATATTTATTTGGAATCGGAATAAACCCTCTGCTGTAATATTTAGGTCATCATCATCATCCGAGCGTATTCCCGGTTGCATCCTCAGCAGCAACGCTTCAGAGCCCGGGGTCCGCTACCTAACCAAGGAGATTTGACGAGGTTACTGGTTTTACACAGAGCGATTGCCGTCTGACCTCCGCAACCCAAAGGGCAAACCAGGAACCAATCCTTGGATAGTTTGATGATCAAACGCTAGGTGGCGTTCGGGACCCACAGTTTTACGTGCCTTCCGAAACACGGAATCATCTTTCTTTTCGGATAATCAGGTGATTCAAGCCTGCAATATCCAGATCCAGATCCTATCCAGACTGGAAACAACTTTTCACAAAGTATGCTTCCCAGTGGGAATCGAACCCATGACCTCCGGATCACAAGGCGAACGCCTTGACCACTGGACTACGGAGGCAGTCGGTCTATTTATCATTGTATCACACTAATATTATAAAGGTGAAAGTTTGTTAGTGTGTATGTTTTTTACTTCTTAACGCGCAATAAATAGCTGGACCAATTTTGATAAAATTTGATATGCAGGAAGCTAACACCCTGGATTAACACATATGCTACTTTTTATACATATCGCGGGTAACACCGCGGGGCGCAGCTAGTTATTATTAAAGGTAACAGAACAGAATAAAGTTACCTTTGTTCTGACACACAGTACTTACACATAGTAATATTTAGGTATTTGTATGTATTTATGTAGTAAGTTATGTATATTATATGTATGTGTATATTTATATATTATGTATCAGTATTTATTTCAAAGGTATGTTTTATTTTATTATAACAATCAATATATGTATTATATTAGATGTAATATTATATTGGTATTGTATTGAAAATATCACAAGTTGGCTTGCCACACCTGTACCCTTATTCCAATCTCTCACCATGTCCCAAAGGCAAACTGGTAGATAATGCATTAGCATTAACTTTGACCCATTGTAATCAATCCGTCATAAGATTGTATGCAATAAACTTAAATAAATAAAATACGACCAGCTCCATACAAAATTAAAAACCTACCATACCAATATGTATGCAGCTGCATATTTTTTTTACGATTTCAGGTATAGTCCCATAGTAAAAGTTGTTTACATTGGTTAGTATGTTTTCTCCCGTAATACGTATGGAGAATCCTGATATTTATTTGTAAGAATCTCAACATTTACCGTTGCTTTTTTTGCCAGAAATTCTTATACGTATTTAGGAGAATTATCTTTACAAAGTGAAAAAAATAACTTACATGTATCATAAAGATAGTTAATTTTTTGCCGAATATATGTCGGTACGATAAACTATTAACTATTTAAAAACATTATTAAAAAGTAATAAAAATTGGACGCCCACCGTCCATTCTTACTTCGTGTCCTGCTAAACGCAGCGCAGTAAGAATGCCAGACGAAGCCAGACTGTCTAAAGGACTACTGGAGAGTCAGCAAGATGGTTGCCGATATCGGGGCAGATCCAAGCTCTGGGGTTAGATGATCAGATGGTCATCAGAACCTTGAGGCAGGAAGCCCTAAGCAGAGCTATGTATTTGGAAAAGAATACTAGATCAGGTCTCCCAGATAGAAACAGACTTTCCCATACAAACGTAGTCTACGTTTTATTTTGAAACGACATGTCGGATATGGGAAAAATTATCAAATTTTAAAGAACTTGCAATTATTGAGGGTTATAATTGGTTTCCGATACAGTAAAATTATGAACTTAAAAGAGAATATCGTGTGTTATATCATATTTGACCATCAGTATGGAAAACTTCTATACCCTTATATTTTCTTTCCAGTTCATAATTTTACTGCGGAAACCAATTACAACCCTAGATAATTGCAATTTCTTTAAAAATTACAAATTTTTTCTGACATGTTATTTCAGAATAAAACGTAGACTACGTTTGTATGGAAAAGTCTAGGGTAAGGGGATTCTTAAGAAGATGATTGATATTATAATTAAGTTGATGTAATTAAAAATCTTTCAAAAAACTAAAAGGGTCCTTATATAACTGCTTTTTGAGATGTCAAATAGTTACATAGTATCTATACATTATAATTTTTTTTAGATGAAACAAAACCCTTTGTCACAGTTATCCTCAAAATACTTAGTTCCTGTAAATTAAACATCTTCAAAAGTGAATGAATAGATAACTTATGAGGTTATGATACCACCACTGTGATACTTCTTAACTTTTTAATTTGAAGGTCGTTTAGAGTAACCAATATCAAAAGCCACCTCTTCATTCGACAGCAAAAACTATTTAAAACTACACTTACCTGAAAAAATAGGCAAAAACACACCCATTGGTAGTACTTGTAGATCTTCCTGTCGCTCATATCTTCCTTGCCTTTCTCCCGGCTGTTCCCGATCCCCGGGTACGGCACCTCCACCCCCACCTTCTTATTGAAGAAGCTCTTCAGCGTATACGTCGAATGGATCCAACAATACGTATTCAGCACGTCTTCAGGAATGTCCTTCGTATGGATGCAGTCTATAGGGTTCCCCACGTACTGTCTCGTAGTGACAATGAGACTGAAGGAAATCAGCAGGATAACTGTTATCGAATAGTGTAGTCGAAATACTGGTGAGTCGATGTGGATATAGTTCACTTTAACGAGATTCTTTAACCCGCGGAAAATGTCTAACATTTTAAACGCTTGAGTTGCGTGTGGGGTTCTTTCACTAACATTATTAAATTATTGTTTCGAAGCACCAGAGTTCACTGTCGTTGTAGTAAGGCACTGGTTGGCAGTGGTCGAGCAGTCTCACGTTGGTGTAACTTTTTCGGTATCTTTATGAACTTGAGCAACGAAAGGGCTTGTGTCATGTTTTCTTCGTTTCATGGTTGCTCTCACCGTGTCATGTTCGTCGGTAATCGCTGCAATTTTTACGCTCTGGGAATTTTATTGGGGTTATGAGATTATAGGGTTAATATGCCGATTCGACGAAGCACCGCGCGCGGTTATCGAGTCAGGATCAAGATTGTAGTGTTTTTTAGGGTTCTGTAGTAAACAAGGAACCCTTATAGTTTCGCCATGTCTGTCTGTCTGTCCGTCTGTCCGTCCGCGGTTTTACTTAGCGACTATAAGTACTAGAAAGCTGTAATTTGGTATAGGTATGTATATTAATTATGCGGAAAAAGTGGTAAAATAAAATATATAAAAAAAATATTAGGGTAGCTCCAGTTAAGTTAAGTCAATTTTATTTTCTCAACTAACCAATCATGTGGGGTTGAATAGGTCTTTCAAAAATGTTATATGAGCTTGTGGACACTATTTTTCGATTTAGGGATCCGTTTCTGAAATATTAGGTTTTAAAGTGAAATTTTTTGTTAGAGTCAAGTGTCTCCCCCCCCCTCTATCTGCTAAACGGTTATATATGGACTCGTGAACAAATTCACAGCTGTAGTAAATATAACGAAATTGAAAGGAAAACTATCAGAGCTAAGTAGGTTTTACAAATTAAAAAGTTTTAGGCGATCAACTTATAAAATGTACTCCGAAAAGGAAAATTTCATACAAATTCAATAGAAAATTAGTTTTTAGACGTTTTTAGTGGCATGAACTCAAAGTTGGCATTCGTAACTACGGAACCCTACACTGCCCGTGGCCCGACACGCACTTGGCCAATTATTTTTAAATTCCTATTATGCCTAAAATGAAAACATCAATATGTTAAATGTCATAGGAGTATTATTCTTTGATCAGATCAGAAAGTTTTTAAGGGCATATTTGCCAGATATATTTATTTATTTTTACGGTATATTTATAGGATGTCGTTATAACTTATCAGGCACACAATAACCGTTGACTTATTGTATAAATATTTTACGACTTTAATGAGAAAAGTTTTGAAAAAGCACTTATTTTTTTCCCCCGACAAAAAAGAGGAGTGTTGTAAGTTTGACACTAATTTCTGACGGTCTGTCTGTGGCATCGTAGCTCTCGAAAGTATAGACCGATTGCAATGGTGTCGGGTCTTTGTCTGTCAAATAAACTCGTTTTAATAATGTTAAGGCGGCACTTCCCGACCACGCTGTTGCCAACGCGAGCATAGTTTGAAAAGCTTGTTGTTTCATCCAGGGTGATACTAAAAAAAGAGGCAAACCAAAAAGAGAGATATAGCGCCTAAGGGCACGGTTTGCATTCTATTGAATGAAATTAGTATTATTAACTATCCATTTAACGAATATTAACTATCTATAGGGTGCGGAAACTTCATAAAACTTGTTCCATGTGATACGGGTTTTATTAGTAAGCCTTACAAGTGTGTAACATAAATGTTATTTTATCTAAAATTTTCCTTAAAATTGCGAGGTTTCTATTCAAATATTTTTTCCTTTACTATTTATAAGTACTTTATGAACGGTCGAAGTTCAGGTAAATTGGTTTAAGAAGCAGATTTTTGGAGGCGTATACTGAATTCGTTTTTCCAAATTTTAATTTTTTATTACAATAGAAACATAGAAGTAGCGCACAAGATATTTGTTAGTTCAAAAGTTTTCAAGTAAGATCAGTTACAACGCCATAATCACGTACGAGCGTTTGTATGAAAAGTAAGACGGGAAGGCCGCTCTTAAGAGTTGATGTACCTACTTATAATCATATGAAAGGCTATATACCTATTATGTGTTATTTACATTGAGTGTTCCGTCCACCCTTGTCTCGAATGACAGCTTTGGGTGCCAAACATACAAATGCTCATAAAATAATTCTCTTCGCGACAACGGTCGTATCGATCGACCTACTATTGATTTGCTTTCGTCACTTCTGCTAAGTTAATGTTTCAGTATCACTTTAACTTAGGAGCTCGGTGGCTCAGTGCGCATCACTAGCGCTCTCGCAAGCAAAGCGACACCGGGCGTGGTCTGCACATAGACGGGTGACCAAAAGTGGCATAAAAAAATCTGGAGCTCCTCCGAGCTTCGGCACGTATAAGCCGTTGGTCTCCGCTGTCATCATTGTATGGCAGTCGTCAAGCTATGTCAGATGCCTTTAGGCAGCCTGAAAAATCTGACACCAGTGTTGGCGAACAACATGCGAAAAACAAACAATTAAGTTACTTTAGAAAGTTGTAAAGTCAAAAATAATTTATTTATCTTTGGATATTTGTATCACTTTATAATTGTCTTATTTTTTCGATTTCTTTAATTCAATTCAATTCAATTCATTTATTGCATTTCATAAAGTACAACAGTTCTAACTATTAAAAGTCACCGTCTTCTATAATAGGTACACTATGAACCCTGTCGGGTATCGCAAAACAAAAAGTGGAACGGCAAGCGACATTTATGACATGCAGTTAACTTATAAATATAAATGTTTACAAAATATTATTTAATAGTATATGTATATATGTATATTATTATTATTTTTAGTATTTATTAGCAAGTGAATTATTGTCAAGTTATAAGTTTAAATGTGATGTCAATGTTGATTTGTTAAGTAGGTATTTTTGAATTGTCAATTTTAATTAAAAAATTTATCGTTAAAATACTCGTCTAGTTTGTAATACGTTTTATTTACTAGAATTAATTTCAATTTTATTATAAATAAGGAACTTTTTTCTTCATTTCTTAGGCTGTCGGGTAGGGCATTATAAATTTTTATCGTCATAGCTAGCGGGCCGGACTGAAAAAGTTCTAGCTTGGAAGCGGGTGTCACTAGTTTATTTTTTTGTCGTGTGGGATATCGTCTTGGTAAGTCTTCAATTTTTGTGTAAAACTGGGGATATTTGCGTACAAATTTACATGCTTCTAAAATGTAAATACGTTTAAATATTTAAAGGTGAGTGTTGACGTCAGATCATTTACTTACAACTAAGTTTACTGCCGCCGTTTACTTTAAGTCAACTTGACGACCTCCATGGCGTAGTGGTCACTATGCTATTTCGCCACCCAGAGGTTCCGGGCTCGATCCCAGGTTAGGGCAAGTTGGGAGGCCTTTTTCAAATTGTCTTGGGTCTTAGATGTTTATAAATTTATGTATTTGTTATAAAATATAGTATCCTTGAGTTAGTATCCCATAACACAAGTCTCGAACTTACTTTGGGATTAGCTCAATCAGTGTAATTTGTCCCTATATATTTAAAAAAAAGTCAACAAGTTTTCAACAAATTCGACTTTTTATTTCGCCATTGTTTAAGTCTATCATTACAGGGTAAACCAATATGATAGAGAAGCAATTAACTATTGTAAAACATTATATACAAAGCCGTTATTATGAAATCTAACGTATATCTTCTTTTATGTTTTGACGTAATATCTTCACCATCAAAATAAATTCAAGCCGAGAGTGTGTAACTAAATGGAGTTTCCGATCTGACTCACGAATTAATCATAACACGACGATTGAGCTATAAACGCGATCTCTTCGTATTAGACAGGAAATAGACTTAACGTAAACATACGAAGAAGTTGTTTGCAAACTCGTGGATTTTATAAAACTAAACATTTGGAATTATATGACTATTACGAGATGGAAAATTGTAACTGGACTATGATTATGTAGCTTACCTACATAATCATAGTCCAGTTACAATTTTAGAGGTTTTGGTTCGAACCCCAGCTTGGGCAAGTTAGAAAATGGCCTTTTTCGCCTTGTCCTGAGTCTTGGGTGTCTATTTATATATGTTTTTATCATAAAATATAAGTAGTATCGTGGAGTTACAATCCAAATAACTCAAGTTTAAAACTAACTTCAGGGCTAGCTCAATCTGTGTAATTTGTCATTATATTTTTATTTATCTAATTAACCGATTTAAAAAAGGAGGAAGCTGTCAATTCGTCGGAGACTTTTATTCACTAATTACTTGAAGACGCCTGTACCAATATAGCAAATTCTTTTTTGTTTTAAAGAGCATACTTGTCAAGTGGACTGCCTCCGTGGTCCAGTGGTCAAGGCGTTCGCCTTGTGACCCGGAGGTCATGGGTTCGATTCCCACTGGGAAGCATACTTTGTTAAAAGTTGTTTCCAGTCTGGATAGGATATTGCAGGCTTGAATCACCTGATTATCCGAAAAGAAAGATGATTCCGTGTTTCGGAAGGCACGTAAAACTGTGGGTCCCGAACGCCACCTAGCGTTTGATCATCAAACTATCCAAGGATTGGTTCCAGGTTTGCCCTTTGGGTCGCGGAGGTCAGACGGTAGTCGCTCTGTGTAAAAACCAGTAACCTCGTCAAATCTCCTTAGTTAGGTAGCGGACCCCGGGCTCTGAAGCGTTACTGCTGAGGATGCAACCGGGAATACGTGAGGATGATGATGACTTGTCAAGTTGTCTAATAGATTTTTTATTAAAATCCGTTGTTTAGTTTGATGTTGAAATCGGTTTTAAGTTTTGAAAGATTATTTATAAATTACTACAACAAGAACAAGAGTCCCCTTACCATATACAGAATCAGACTGTCCCATACAAACGTAGTCTAGCTTTTATTTTGAAACGGCAATTCAATTCAATTCAAATATATCTTTATTATCATAGGATATTTATAATATCTCTTAATAATCGTCACTTTGTTTTGTTGCACAATAATTGTTGACGTCAAAAAGTTACTTAGAGCTAAGTTTACTGCCGCCTCCAAAGCGCTAGTGCAGAAGAAGCGGTAACAAACTGCACTGCAGTATTTTCTCCAAGAACGTCAACTCACAATGAAATTAATATTTATAGTTGATATGTGGACAGAGTATACATTGTTTGTTGTCATAATTTTTAATTAATTTTTTTAATGTCGAAATTTTGAAATAATGTCAAATCAAGTTGTAAATTCAGTATGTACTTAATGTACCAGATTATGACCATTTCTGAGTATACAAACCTTTAAGAGGGATCCGCGCCAAGCTCAAGCCAAACTTTGTTGTATTTAAGATAGTCATCGGTCCTATAATAAGCCTTCTCACAGAGTACCTTCTTTACATAAGCTTTTAACTTTTTGTCAGGCATATCAAATATTGGCGAAATTATGTGATTTCAAAGAAATTGCATATAGTAAAGCATGTAACTAGTTTTTACAGTCAAAATATGAACTTAATCCTTCAAGAACATAAAATACCAGACTAAATAGGATAACAATAGAAAATGGCATTAATATATGCAATGCAAGTCTCAAGGGGTAAAAGAAAATAGTGAATCATATCATATTTGACCATCAGTGTGGAAAACTTCTAAACTCTCATATTTACTTTCAAGTTCATATTTGACTATCATAAACTAGTAATGTGCTTAGATATATGCGAAATCTTTTAAATTACAAAATACTGCCGAAATCTCACGTGTCAATTGAAAATAATAATAATTGTTTATTGCGGACAAAAAAAAACCATAAATTGTTAGTAACATTGTTCTTAATTACTATGTTAGTATGTGTACACGCGATATGAGCTCGCATGCAGTTGAGTCCAGTGATTTAAAATGGGCCCATCTACCCTGCCAGCAAGGATGGTGGGAAGGCTGTTGGAACTGCAGTATACCCGCATCAGGGAGGCCACCCTCTTTCGCACTATGGCTTGAAAACTATCCACCTGGGTCTCTGCAAACATACCTGATGCGGAGCAGTATCTCGGCAGTCCCAAAAGCGAAATAGAAGCTAGATTTCGTTTGTTCGGAAAAGTAAGGGATTCTTAACGAACGTAGGTACACTTATTTCTGGTCCATCTTTTAATACAGACTAGTACTGATGCCACTTATTTCTATTGACAAATGATATCTTAACACCTCTTTAAGTTCCCCTTGATCATAAGACACGTATTATCCAAGCCCATCCGGCAGGAAACAAAAATAAATCCGTATTGCAGTGGAACATTGAATGGAATTGAAACATGAGTCAAGACTTCAAATAACGCTGCTTGCTTGCTTGCTTTCGTGTAAGTGGCCAACATTAGTGTCAGATTTTTCAAGCTGCCTAAAGGCATCTGACATAGCTTGACGACTGCCATACAATGATGACAGCCGGGAAGGGCTTATTCCGATTCCAAAGCACGGAGGTGCTCGAGAAATTTTCATGCCACTTGTGGTCACCAATCCAAGAGCGGACCACGCCCGGTGTCGCTTTACTTGCGAAAGCGCTAGTAATGTACACTCCCGCCGGGCAACCGAACGTAAATACGTACGCTCGGTGTTATATATTTACAAATAGAAAATTCTTTTTTTATTTAAAAGGGTATACTTGTCGGGTGGTCTCATTGAAATTTTATGAACATCGGTTGTGTTGTTTGGAGGTGAAGTCGGTTTTTAAAAAAAATAAAAAAAAAATATTTCAGATAATTAAAATCCATAGCCAAATGCGTAATAGGTACAAATTTAAAATAAATAAATAAATAATTAATTAATTAAAACTATTCTACGTCATCATTCAATTTAAAAGATTTAAACTTAAATAAAATTTGGAAATTATTTATATTTATTTAACTCTTCTCAAAATATTCACAGTTGGTAATCCGCAACATGCTTCGTCAACATTTTCACAGTTGGTAATCCGCAACACGCTTCGTCAACATTTTCACAGTTAGTAATCCGCAACACGCTTCGTTTATTAAATTACTCTTCTCACTAGGGACTTCCATAGTGGAGAGGGCAAATTGTCAGCCACTGTCTTCAGGATGCTGTTCTGACTAGTACGTAAGTTCTGTTTTAGTTTTGGAAATAACTTTTAGGTTATTTTTTAAATAAATCAAAATTACCACTAAAAATATATTTGTTTTTAACTGAACCTAATTGTGAAAATGTCTCAACGTGCACGCTCCGTAAATTAGTTGGACAGACGCGCGCAGCGGGCACAAAGGTTTAAATAGTTTTCAAAGAAACGCCGCGTGCACAATGTAAATCTTGTCATTGTGAGATGAGAGTCAGAAGTATTATGAAATTATGTTTAGCAGTGACGATAGACACGAGACGTGAAAATATCATTTGCTGTTTTGAAGCGACAATTCATTTATTTATTCCACTTTATTTAAAAATGCAATTGAAGCTGTGTATTTTATTACCTAAATGAAATTGAGAATGAGAGAAGAGAATACATACCTCTCCGCTCTCCCCAAAGCAAAAAGACCTATTGGAACGAAGTTCCTTACGGCAGGCTTGGAGAAGATAGGGATTTTGCTGCGCGACCGAACTGAAAAAAATGTGATAGTAAAACCGTAAGGATGACCTCGTTAAATAAAACCGTTAAATGAGACGTGCGCAGGCGCGACAGTCGTATACACAAGCTAGTAGTGTATAATACCTTTGAGCACGATTTTTCTTTTGCAAATTGTGTCGATTCTACATTAGCCGAAGGAACTTCGTTCCTACCTGGTGTCCCACGACACCACATTTCTTTTTCTTTTTTTGAGAGTGTGTCGTTCAGCGGCTTTGTGCACGAGCGCGTCACATTCGCCCTGATGAAACCTCCTGATGAGGTCGAAACATGTCGGCCAGTAGCTGACTCTTTACGTGAGTAACCCGTGCTTTATTCATAATACCTACTGTATTCTTGTTTTCTGAACCAATAGGTACAATACTATATATACTTTTATGGGCACTACCTGTAGGTTGACTGGTAGAAAAGGTCTTACGCCTTAGTCCGTCTGTTACATTTTTGTAATAAAGTTTGATAAATAAAAATTAATACTAAATCCACTACTACTACCTACTATAATATAGTTTCTGTGTTCTGTCGTAGTCAAAATTGTGAAAATTGTAAATATGTCAAAAAACTTTAGGTTTATAAAGCTTGTGACAGTTATGACTACAGAAACATTATTGCAAATTATGGTAATCACAAAAAATATGACTAAGTCATTGTTAAATATTGTGGCGACCTCTACGGCCACTATATAGTTCACAAGAAGCATATGAGATGGCGCCAGCAGTATCCTACATCTCGATCTCAGAGTTCGCCCGATTCGCTGCATATACACGCTGACTTTTCATTGGTTTTGGAAAAAAGAATGTCATGTAGTAAATAAATTGCACTATCCATATACGTGATCCAAATTTGTGTATGACATAAGATAAAAAAGTTGTGAAAATGATTTACGATCGAGACCACGTAGTTATGCCCGTTTATAACTGACGCATGACCTCGATGAACTCGTAATCTAGCCGGCCGGCGGTACTACTAATTGTTCTCACGATTTTACTTTCGAGTTTTAGTCAACATATTTTGTTTCTGAATTTTTATTTTGACTAGCTAATTAGGTCTTACGAACAATCCTTATGAAGTGACTTTCGGCTCCAAAACCAATGAAAAATCATCGTGTATATAACTTCCGACGATACACCGTCGTAGCCGCGGTTCCCCAGGCGCAACAACATGCCTGGCGGAAAGATCTTCCCTTTGTGGCGGTCGAGCATATCACCTCGCTCCCGCTACAGTGGTGACCCCGACGTGATTGAAAGCAACCTTCTCTATCATCAGCAGCTAAGCAGCCTTCTTCAGCATCGTCGAACTCTGTCATCATTGCTCCTCTCTCTCACTCAATATTGGTCAGCAGCAGTCTCACAGCAAGCCAGCACAACGGGTCAATCTTCAGGTCCATCGCAGCCGACTCACCGAGCTTCCTGGTCCTGATACCAAGCACCCACAAGTCACTTGACGACTTCAGCGACCGGCGCATCCCCCGCAGCATCGCACCCTGGATCTGAGGCATCTACTCTCCAGCGTGGCACTCCGGCAGTGGACATCATTCCGGCGCCAATAAGTCGACAACGCTCTACACAGGCTCGACTCACCGCAGACTACGAGCACGCTCAGCACGGTCTCGACTCACCGCAGGCCACGAGCAGGCAATTCACTTCCGACTCACTGGAAGACTCCCGACTCACTGGGACAAGAATCATCTGGCACTTGCAAGCTACGACATGAAGCACAGACTGCACTTGAAAAAGCTATCAGACCTCCAGTCTTGGTACTGTAGCGGGAGTGAGGTGATATGCTCGACCGCCACAATATTTACTAAATATAAAAATTAAAGAACGCAACTTAATAACTAGATTTATTCTAATGAACGAACATTGACTTGTGACACATAACTCATTTAACAACCAACCATCGTCAATACGACGAACAATATTATGAATGAAAAATTTAGAAGAATCAACCAGATCCCCTCATCCTCCATCTGTCATGGTAACAAAGTGAAAAAAAAAATACTAGTTTCTCCACACGTTCACTGTAGTGTCATCGCGAGATAAATGCTCTCAGAATTATGAAATGTGTGCTCAGACGTATGTAGCGACGATAGATGAGAGAAAACGTAAAACTAGATTGCTGTTTTGTCGCGAGAATATGAATTGAATTAGTGTTTGTAAAAATGTAAGTGAATATTTGATGAAAAATCTAACTACTTGCAACTTAGACGAGTTGCTATTTAAACAAGTTCCGAGTTGCGTTTTAGACAAGTTTTTACATAAACTATTTGCGTTTAAGATCATTCGATATTAACTCGTATTTTTAATTAAAGGAGTTTGACAAAGAAATTAATACCAAACGAAGTATTGTTTTTTTTTTTCATTTTTGGAATTCCAAGATGGCCGTTGAATGTCAACTGCTTCCGATTTGGCTGCTAATTGATATCTATATGTATTTTAACCCGAAAAATCCAAATTTTAGTTTTTTATGGAATCCAAGATGGCGTCTGTTTTAAAAAATTTAATTTATTTCGTTCATAACTTTTCACTGGGACATCGTAGGGGTCTAAAATTTAGTATGCCGGGGTAAAGCACCTCGCGATACTCGCAACTGCAATCAGATTTTGGATCCAAGATGGCCGCTTTATTTATATTTGACGGTCTAAATGCTGAGGCGTAGGTACCTACGCACATTGGGTATGAGATATTACAGAACATGGGTGGGTTAAACCTGGATGGGTGCGCAATGCAAATCTGTAAAGTTATATGGTTAAAATTTATCATACAAGTGTATTTAATTTTGGTCTAAGTAAATAGAGCGGGTTGGGCTCCGACAGCCGATATTTTTTTTTTAAATATATACTGACAAATAACACTGATTGATTAGCCCCAAAGTAAGTTCGAAACTTGTGTTATGGGGTACTAACTCAACGATACTCTATTATATAACAAATACATATAAAGATAAACAACCAAGACCCAGGTCAATTTGAAAAAGGCCATTTTCGAACTTGCCCTGACCGGGGATCGAACCCGGAACCTCTGGGTGGCGGACTAGCATGGTGACCACTACGATACGGAGTTTTAAAAAATACCTAATGATGATAATAACAAAGTAATAGATAATCTTTAAACTTTGGAGAATTTAAAAATATTACACGAGTTGTTGAGATCAAACATTAGCATATTTTAATATCCTATAATCTTTGTCTATCCTAATCGACTACATCCGAAAATGTTGTAAATTTTCTCAGTATTCTGTGAGCCACAGTATAAAACTAGTGTCTCTTCTGATTCACGATTTAAAATACACTTCATTAACGTCTTTAGAGTATTTTTAGAGCTCCACAATCACAATGAAAATGGTTTCACGGCAATAAATTATGTTGTCTGCAAATAATTGAGTCAAAATCTACGAGTTGACAATGTGTTTTGGCTTTATAACAACTTTGTTGAGAACGGATTAAAATAAACTAGCTAAAACAGACAATGATATCGGTGGATAAGGAGAAGACAGGGCCGAAATGGCGCCCTCGTTTTATACAAGTTGTTGAATCGTAAATGTGGTGATAATTAACATTTTGCAAATTGTTAGGCATTAGATAAACCTTTAAATTGTTTTTTATCCTCCTTTACTGTAATTTATCTCTGTTTTACATGTTTTCGAACACTAATATAAGAGCATTTATAAAATTACTCTAGAAAAGTCTATACTTTATTCCACATAACAGCACATGTGTCGTTCTTTGGCCATAAAGATGCGCCTAGTCATAGACCAATTTTTTTTATTTATTTAAATCTATGCGCGTAGCTACCTATTTAGTTTAAACTTAGGTAAATGTTTAACTCGATAAACACTAACTTAACAAAAAAAACGCAACTACCAACATTACAAACAACGAAATTCATTACTTTGCATTAAAAATAAAACTCTGAAATAAATGATTTACTGCCAACATAAGAAAACTTTTTTTAAATAGTCACTAGGAAGTCAATTAAAAAAATACCATAGAACTGCCTGCCTAATAACTGCATAACATATGTTAAAACATTTTCATATCTTTGTTTATTTTTTGTATTTTATTTAGTAAATATAGTCGTAGAAAAAGTATTGTATGCAATCTTGTATAACTACGTCAAAAATTATCGATTTCGTCTCTTACGATGCTTGCCAAGGCTCGCATCGTAACTTGTGCCATTCGCATTCGTTGACCCTTCTTATACAACTGTTGCATAAAATACTGTTATAAAGCTTTATTAAGCGGAATATTCACTATCACCTACATAGAAGTCAAATTTCTTTTTCCTAAAAACATCACTTCAAAAGAAAAAAAAAATGGTATGCTTTCTAAATTGAGTTACCATTCATCTTGTGATATAATTACCCTACAAATAGTCGTTTAAAAATCGTGTGTCTGTCGCAAGTAGTTAATGAATGAGCGGCGAAAGGCCGTCGCATGTAGTTGTCGTCGAGGGCGATATATTCATTATATCGTTAGCAACTTCCAAGGTTAGTTCTATTTTTCAGCCAAAGGCGTTGTCCACACTAAATGAATTTAGTTCTAAACTAAAAACATGTTTAGAAAAATTAGGGAGAGTGCCATTCAGATACGAATATGAGAAGTTCAGAGATCATTAAGAGGCGATTAAGGGATTTTAAAGTAAGAGATGATAACGTCACATTGACGACATATTACAGAAACGATATCTATAGTAGTTTTACTAGTACTGTTACTTTTCAAAGGCAACGCGTGTGATTAACTGTCTTCAATGCACTGTGTTAATCAATGATTACTTTAAAAAATATACTAACGGTGCGTGCACACGCACCACCATAGTAATTTATGCAAGAGTGTAATAAGTTTTTCAATCGTCTCGTATCGTTATAATCTCATTAGACGATAACGATACGACAGTGAGATGATAGAGAGACGATTGAAAAAGGATAGACAGGCGAAAACGAGACAATAGAGAGACGATATAGTGACGATAAAGAGACGTTAGATAAAGGTGATAGAGTAGCGATTGAGAAACGATAAAGATACAATAGGGAGACGGTAGAGAGACGATGTAGAGGCGATAGAGATAAGATATGATAAAATTTCTTTATTGCACCAACTAAGTATGACAATAATCAAAAGTACATTTAAAATCTAGTAGGTACAAAGGCGGGCTTATCACTAAAGCGATTTTTTCCAGCCAACCTTTGGGTAAAGAAAACTATAAAAGATGTGGGGGAGTTGGCGCAGTTAGAGTTTCACAGTGTAGAAGAATATAAGTATACCAATAAATAATAGGAGTACATGCCATAACAAATAAATGAACAATAAAGTAATAGAAATACACAAACCATAAAATTTGTACGAACATTAAAAAAAAAGTAAATGAAAGAAGCCAGTAAAAAGAAAAGAAGTAAAGAGATATTAGTTAGAGCTAGAGGAAAGGTAATGAGACGTTACCAAATCTTTGAATTTTTTTAATGATTCCACTTTACGAATATCCAGTGGCAAAGCATTCCAAAGTTTTACTGCCTGAACTGAGAAAGAATTAGAATAGAAATGAGTACTATGAACAGGAATTGAGAGTTTAAAGGAGACTGTGCTACGCACACTTCGATTCGTGTTCTCACGAAAGAAGCTAAAGCGTTCTTTAAGGTATAGCGGAGTAGAAGGAACGAACAGGACTGAATAAAGAAGGGAAAGGATATGCAAGTTACGACATTGTCTAATAGGGAGCCACTTGAGTTGTGCACGAAAACTAGAAATGTGATCATATTTGAGAAGTCCAAATATGAATCTAATGCAGAGATTTTGGAGACGCTCAAGTTTATTTAATTGCTCTTCCGTGAGATCGAGGTAGCAGGTGTCAGCGTAGTCAAGGATGGGGAGAAGTAAAGATTGTGCCAGCGCAATTTTAGTTTTCACAGGGAGAAAGTTATGCAGTCTTTTAAGAGAACTCGCAGAGAGACGATACAGAGACTTTTATTCTGGTAAGAAGCTATGTTAACCCTTTCACGAGACTTTATATTAGTTGCCGTGCCCCCAGCACAAGGGGTATGAAATCTAAAATAAATACCTACCACCAAAAAGGGATGTGGATACTTAAGGTATGTGCAATACGAGTGGTTTTTTTCACGACAATGTTTGTCGGATAAATCCGACGTTCGCGGTGAAAGGGTTAATGCCACATTATAATCAGCGTTCAACTGTTTTTTCGGGTTCGAGTAACATATTTCAAACTTGCAGACATATAGACTTTCAAAATGATATAATATAAGTAAGAAATCTTTGAAGTATAGGCACCTACCTAGTGTGATCAAGACCTTACATTGAAATTTATTTTTGGAAACATAATTGAGATTTACTGCAATTTGCCGTCATTTAATTTTATTATATTCTGTCTGCACATCATCATTTTCCTCGGTACTTCTCTTTTTGGGGTCGGCTCCGTATGTCAACTGTTCCCACTTCTTTCTGTTATTGACCATATTTGCACTATCCCCTCGCTTCTTCATATCTGTCCTTACACATTCTTTCCACGTCTTTCTCAATATTCCTATCCCTCTGTAGCCCTCCAACTCCAAATGGACCATCCTCTTAGCCAGATGTTCGGTATCCCTCCTCATGACGTGACCATACCACGTAAGACGATGCATAGAGTACTATAATATAACTAAAATAGAGAGCCATCTCGCGTAATTTTTGTGCCAAGAATTTAAGCTGTAATCCTGCAAATGTAGTGTCATCTATTAATGTTATTCCAAAATCAAATATAAAACTTATTTGCATCGAGGAGGGATTTGAACCTGAGACTCCTGAGATTTCTGTTAATTTGAGTCTATTGTGTAAACCACTACACCATTCAGGCTTGGTACTGCACACGCGAAATTATCGCTTATATCACTAAATTAAGAAAAAATCGAATAAAAGACTTCGTATTTTACTGCCATTGTGGTTATTTGAACCTGAGGACTCCTGATAGTTTGAGACGCATAAACTGTTACGCCATTCCGGTTTCGTACTAAGCATGCGAAATTACTGGTGACTATACCGTAAAACGGTAGAATGAGAAAGCATGTAGTGCGACATCTGTACAAATTCTAAGAAACTATTAACTAAAAGTGGTTTTGATATTTAGTCCGGAGTAAGATTAATAGATAGCGTCGTCCAAAACGAAAAATTCGCAATGTATGGGACTTTCACCCCCATGAGACACTGGCTTTCTAACTTTATATTCTGTCTGCACAACCACAACAAAATCTTTTGCGTTGGTGCTGAGTTTTACTTGTACTTTTCAAAGAGCAATGCGTGCGATTAACCGTCTCCAATGCACTGTGTTAATCAATGATTATTTTAGAAATAATACTAACGGTGCACGCGCACACCCATAATAATTTATGCAACAGATGTAAAATAAGAAGAGTTAAAATGCGAGTGGCGCAGGTTACGATGCGACATACGAAGCTTGCTGAGCATAGTAAGGAGACGCCATCGAGCATTTTCGACTCACTTATACAACGTTGCATACAATACATTTTCTACGAATATATTTACTAAATAAAATACGACAATAAACAAAGCAAAATATGAAAATGTTTGACATATGTTTGGCAGATACTAGGTATGGTACATTATCTCAGGCAAAAACCATTTTTTTTTTAATTGTTGTTTATTTATTATTCTTTGGACTATCTGAGATAAGGATAATTATTTTTTGGTAGGTAACTGTATCAAAATAAAATTATAATGTTGCCAGTAAAAATTTCAGATGGTTTTAATTTTAACTAGCTGCGCCCCTCGGTGTTATGTGTTAATCCAGGATGTCAGCTTCCTGCACACCATATTTTATCAAAATTGGTCCAGTTTGCGCGTGAAGAAGTAACAAACATACACACACACACACACACACACACACTCACTCACAAACTTTCGCCTTTGGTGTGATACAAACAGAATGACTTCAGTTATTTGTTAAGTTGGTAGTTGTGCTTATCAAACTTTATTGTTCCAAAGTGTCAATAAACCTACTAACGACAAATGGCGGTCTCAATGCTAAGAGCATCTTCTCCCGGTCAACCATAGGCACAAGAGAAAATTGTCCTGCGCAAAAAAGCAATAAGCAAATTCCTGAGCCTTTAAATTCAATGGGGCGCCGATCTTTAGTGACCAAATATTGATTTTTAATGTGCCAAAGCAGCAAGATTAGAGACTTGAAGGTCAACCCCCACTGGTGGTTGGCGAGTTCATCAAATATAGGCACTTGACCTGGTTTGTACTAAGAATACATTGTAGCTACGCCATTTTATTGAGTAATAGATATCGGTTTTTAGAGTTGAAAATAGTCTGAGAGAACGTGATTTTTCTTCTTATCTATGTGAACCACTATTCATCGTATAGCGCTGTACTTTATTATTACGTTTTTTTTGTCCATAATGAGGCAGACCCCAGGGATGAAAGAAAAAAGGGATTGGATAATAAATAAATAATAAATATATACGGCAAATCACACTGATTCAGCTAGCCCCAAAGTCAGTTTAAACTTGTGTTATGGGATACTAATTCAACGATACCATATTTATAAATACACATATAGATAAACACCAAAGACCCAGGACAATTTGAAAAAGACCATTTTCCAACTTGCCCTGGCTGGGGATCGAACACAGAACCTCCTGATTAGCGGACTAGCGTGATGACCATTACGCCACGGAGGTTAGACCATGGCGCCATTAGGTTGCTAGTCGCATTGCTTATTTACATGATTTAGCCTCTTGCCCATTCACTCGATCGATCTCCGATCTGAGCGGGAAGAAACGCCGGATTTTGATGCTGCTCCATGCTGGTCTAGAAGAAACTAGACCAGCATGGAAGAAATATAGCGCTGTGATTATTTTTTTAAGTATGATCTGTCGGACAAACCGATACACACTGACCTAACCCTTTACTACGAGCTAATTCAGTATATTTTGTATTAAAACTTTTTTCTACTCCTGTACCTGTTACCTGTCTTTTAAATAGCCATTTACATCGAACACGAATTTAAGAACATTGATAATTTATGATTTCAGGAAAGTCTATAGTCTATTCCCCATAAGAGCACATGTGTCGTAATTTCGCCAAAAAGATACCCGTAGCAATAGACCTAGAACCTTTTTTCTTTAGATCTACCATACGGCCAACATAAGAAAAAAGGTTATTAACATAGTCAATACGAAGACGCCAATTTAAAAAAAAAGTTTACCATAGATACAAAGTATATACCAAACATATGTCAAACATTTTCGTATTTTTCTTTGTTTATTTTTGTATTATATTAAGTAAATATAGTTCTAGAAAAAAGATTGTATGCAACGTTGTATGAACGTCGAAAAATGCTCGATGGGGTGTTCTTACGATGTTTGCTAAAGCTGGTATCATAACTCGCATCTTTTGACCCCTCTTATACAACTGTTAAATAAAACACTGTAGGAATATCTATTCGGTAAGGGCTAAATTAAAATAGTATTTAACTGGTGAAGTATGAAATTATATTATTTTCTCTGTCTTTTACTTGGAAGTATATACGTCTGACACCTAACACAATCAGGCGAGCGAAGAGAATGACATAACTGGGGTTGCAAGCACTAAAAATATTGCCAGCCATAGTACAAAAATAAAGATTGATTTTTGTAAATAAAATAATATAAATCAACAAATACTATTATGACATTATTCAATAGTTCTTTCCTAACTTAAGGAACATTGTCGAGTCTTAGTAAAACTGCTAAAACCCAGGAGATTAATTCGCGTCAAGCGATGTAGATCCCATTCAAATCAGCTCATTGGTCGCCACATTAGCATAAGACTCGGTGACTTTATTCTTAACCCGACCTTTAAGAAAGTAGTCTCAGTAATTAAACGAGGTTTTTAGGTTTTTACCGACCTCCTTGATATCCGATTTTGGTCTTTTTATTTTAAATTCGGTAGAAAGAAGATTATAGCGACCACGAAGGTACTAATGAAATCCATTGGATCTGGTTCGATCCATCACCGTCTACAGGCCAGGAGTGGCAACGGAATAATGGATAATTTATTTGAATATTTATATTAAATTGTTGTACAGTGTTATATTGAATGTACACGTCCGATTAGAACGTGATGTGCTAAATTAACATAATAAATTATTTGCTTATTAATTTAATATAATATTATAAGCCACGCTTATTTTTTTAAAGTTTTTTTGCCTATAAAATCGGGCGTGCAGTCGATGGCGGGCCCATTCGCTGCTCGACCGCCATGCGGATAACACCTTGGTGAAATCTATCTTGTATTTTACTTGTTTTGCAAGTCAGTAATATTTCGGTTTAATTATTAGTAAATTGTTTAAAATGGCTGTTTAGTTTATTTAATTAGTGTCAAAAACATTTATGGATTATAACCTCAAATGTTCTTTAGTATTTGTGTTTTTTTTTTTTAATAAAATCCCTTAGGATAGCTAAAAATATATATCCTAGTTTACATAACGTACAACTATAAAGATGCTGTCATAAAGATTTCTAATCGAAAGAAATTAAATAAAATTTCTTTTTAACGCCCAACAAAAAGAGGGGTGTTGTAATTTTGACGCTTATGTCTGTGCGTCTGTGATATCGTAGTGCTCGAACGGATAAACTAAGATAGAAAAGTGTAAAACAACTTTCTTGTTTGTCTCATCCTGTAGTCCATTTGGTTAGGTATTCAAAAGAATGTCAACAATCTGGACATGTCTTTTATTGAAATATAAACTTTATAAATCAATAGCTTTGCAAATTAATAATTAATTTTATATAAATTAACTAGCTTTTGCTTGCGGCTTCGCTCGCGTAGCGGTGTATTTTATCAAAATCCTTTCTTAGGGGATGCCTACGTCATAGTAGCTTTATGCATGCAAAGTCTCAGCCCGATCGGTTTAAAATTGACAAAGTTTCATACAAACTTTCATCCCCTATTTTATCCCCTTGGGGGTAGAATTGATCAAAATCCTTTCTTAGCGGATGCCTACGTCATAACATCTACCTGCATGCCAAATTTCAGCCCGATCCGTCCAGTGGTTTGGGCTGTGCGTTGATAGATCACTATGTCGGTCAGTCAGTCACCTTTGAGTTATATATATTAGATAATAGGAGCTCGGTGGCCCGGCGGGAGTGCCAATAGGTAGCGCTTTCGCAAGTAAGGCGACACCGGGCGTGGTCCGCATTTGGATGGGTGACCACCAGTGGCATTAAAAAAATATCGTCCACCTCCGTGCTTCAGAAGGCACGTATAAGCCGTTAGTCCTGGCAGTCATCATTGTTTGGCAGTCGTCAAGCTATGTCAGATGCCTTTAGGCAGCCTGAAAAATCTAACACCAGTGTTGGCCACTTACACACACGAAATAAATTACCTATATATTTTTTTGTAATTCGCAATAGTATCGAATTATAAAGTGTATATCTACCTATTCCAATAAAAAGACATATCAAGATTGTTTACATTCTTTTAAATACCTAAACAAATGGACTACAGTTTCTTATTAACAATTTCCATTATCAATATTATTTAAGTTACCAATACACAACGCCATAAAATCAGAAAAGGCTTGTCCCACGAAAAGTCCCCGGCAACTGTCCGCTTCAATTTCCGAGATACGATCACACACGCGGACACACGGACTCATTTCCCGACCGCGTCCGCTGCGGGATCTGATTATATTTATTTAAGAAATATTTTGTTTGCTTTATGTTGTTTTTGTGACAGGATATTTAAGCAATATAAGGGACTGATAAAGAGTTTTATATAGTATTTTATTAGAGCAGAAACAATTTAGAAATAAAACTTTCAACTTCCCAAAAAAAAAAAACTCATTAGTGGCTGACCAGTATGTGAGGTCAGATATTTCTATAGCATAACTCATAGGCGGCTAGACTATGGAACTCTCTTCCGTTCGAGCGACTTAGCCACTTTCACATTACCAAATGTGAAAGTGGCTACGTCGCTCAACTCTTTCAAATCTAAACTTAGATCTGTTTTTGCTTTGGACATTTAAGCTTACATTTCGGTATTTTCATGCAAGTACAAGTATGGTGGTTTATATAGACATATATATGTATATTCGACTATTTATATTTATGTATGTTTATGTATATGTCTTGTTGTAAGTATACATGTGTAGTTATTTTAGTTAGACTTAATGTAAGTTTCATTTATCCTATGTAAGTACGAACTTTTATTACCCTTCTCGTGAATTGTCCTATCTTCTTATTCGCCGGTTGACTGGAAGAGATTCCATTATGGGATAAGTCCGCCGTTGTCAATTTACTCTTTATGTTGTTATTTTATATAATTCTGTGTTTTCATAGTACAATAAAGTTATTACAAGCAAACAATCAAACTCATCGTATAGAATTCGAGTGAGATAAATATTACCAATACCATGGACTATAATTTAGTGAAATTCTAAATAAAAGTCTGTCTCAACACTCGATGAATCTTTATCCGTACATACCTACCTACAACATTGCGATGGTTTTTGCATTGCTAAAAACGATCTCTTTTTCTTCTATATAAAGCTACAATCATATAAGTAGGCGTTATTGGTCATGCTAGTTAGTGTCTGAACCGTTTTGTCTAGTTAGTGTATGAAATACCCATTTTGTGTTTTTCACTTCTTATTTCAAGACGCTTCTTTGTAGCGGTTTTTAGACAACATCAACAAACGAGCCTTATGACGTGTCTGATAATAAGTATCAATGAAACACAAACACCATAACGTTCAGAAAGACCACATTCATCAAGTTTCCTTTGAACGTAAATACACGGGCCATTAACAGTTTTTCCGCCGCCGGCGCGAGTTCGAGCGCGTAATTTTGACAAATGCCGCCGCGTGATGATGAGCGTAATCGTTTATAACATATTAATTTCATGGGAATTAGTATCGTTAGTGGATTTTATGAGCTTTGAGTGTTTGATTTATATACTTACAGAGAAAATAATTACTAAACTTTATGCCATGATCCAAAACGCGTAATATCACGTCTTCATCCCTAACGAGACTGGCTAGAGCAGAGGTTCCCAAACTTATTTTGTCAAACGCCCACTTTAAAAAATCAGTTATTTTGTAGCGCCCCCCATTTTTTTCACCATAATAACCTGAATCACATATTTGTCTTGCCTGTAGTTTAATTCAACCTATATTCTAAACTAGACTTTTTTACAAGAGAGAGCAATAATAATAAATACACCAGTACATTAAAGTATCTTTTATAAAAAAATAACAATAATCAACATTGTTAATTTTAAATAAAAAAATAGCAATAATAATACAATTTTACAATAATAAAGAGTATCGGAAGTGGGGACATCACCTGCGAAACTTTAAAACACGAATTTTTTTCAGTGTTTGATTCCTTTAACGATATAAATAGCGTTGTGAACGCATTAAAATAATAAATATTAATTACATTTTTAGTTTATATTTGTACAATAAAAAAGGATATAAATATGAACTAATAGATGGATGTTGTGTAGTAAGAGGATTTTAATTTCAGTTAATTTTAAAATATGAAATGGCTGAAGTTATAAATCACTCATTGCTTAAATCACATCTGCGCCCCCCAACTTTATTCTGGGCCCGTTACCTCCGTTACCCTCCTTAAAGCCTCCAGCGCCCACAAGAGGGCGTTATCGCCCACTTTGGGAAAGACTGGGGTAGAGGTAGAGAGTAAGCAGCTAGGACAAGCAGTTCTAGAAGTGTATGAACATAAAAAGCTCAGAGTGCGCCCAACTATAGGCAAAACTTGTTCTTTACAAGGTCAGCCAAGGAACTGAGCAAACTGGCTGTCTGCCCTGAACTGGACTTGTTCAATTCAACCCCCAGATGCTTCAAAAATGGTATAGCTAGGTTGTGGTTTGATGGTTCTTATTCTGTTTATAATTAGAGTACTTTATTGTTCTTCTTTATTAATTTTTTTTTTGTTGTTTACTAGTACCACATTCTGCCTTTTCTCTGTTTTGTTTATCTTTATATCTACCGAATACTTCACAGACAAGCACTTTTGCTATATATATGTGAGATGATGTAAATGTTCTTTAGAGTCTAAATAGTTTTTTAAAGTAGATATATTGACTGTATGTTTTCCGAATAAAATAAAATAAGATACTAGTGGCTCTGTAGACCTCGTGAGTCACCCCGACCTGTTGAAGTGTATCTGATAAAAAAGTTGTTCAAACAAAAAAGTTGCGTTTTAACAAATGTAACATAAAAGTTTTATGAGATTTTCGAAAAACTTTCGAAATGGCTGAAGTGTGATCTTTACAAAATTTTCAACCCCCATATTTTCGTCATTTTGAAAAACTGAATGGACAAAAGAATTCTACATAATTTTCAAACCTTATCACAAAATTTCATGAGAATCTGTTGAGAAATGCGACCTGTAGGCGAGAACAACCGGACAGACAGACAAACTGACAGCCGGACGTATTTTAGCCAATCTCGAAACTGAGACGCTTCGCTCGCTCGGTCAATAATATTGGATAAGAAAAGGAATCAGTGAAACCATTTGGAATCGAAAATATTAATAACTTCCTATACAACGTATCAACCCGAAAGGGGTATCAACCCGAAAGGGAGTATACATAATCAATGTGAACAACTTTTACTATGGGACCATTCTTGAAATCGTAAAATAAATCTTCATCTCCATACAAAATGCAATATCTACCGTGCCAAAAGGTTTGGAGCTGCAGATTTTGTTTGACGATTTCAGGGTGGTCCACTAGTAAAAGTTGTTCACATTGATCAGTATCAGTATGTTTTCTGCCTTTAAGGGGCTACATGAAAATTCATGTAATTTTGAAATAAATCATTTAAAAGGAAACGGAGATATCATTCAAAATTTGGCCTTGATCAGACCCTGGATAACCCCTCAAACTATTTTATAAACTCCTGTTTACAGTTTAAAGTGACAAAGTGAAGCTTTTCTACGCACAATTGCGAAAAACGGCCACTTTTGGCGTATGTGCGTAGAAAAGCTTCACGTTCTCACTTCAAAATGTAAACAGTAGTTCATAAAATAGTTTGAAGGGTTATCCAGGGTCTGATCAAGACCAAATTTTAAATCCTCCATTTCTTTTCAAATGATTTACTTCAAATGGGGGCAGCACTGGGCCCCGAAAAATTCAGGCTGATACCCCGTTTCCGTTACACTTTAAAGTTAGAACTTTAAAGTGTAACGGAAACGGGGTATCCCCCCTTATTCATTAAAAAAATCACAAACGACTGCTAAACGTATTTTAGTTAAAATATGTTTTGTTTCGTTCTATCAATGTCAAATATTGAAAAGAGGGTAAGAGACAAAACATGTTTTAACTAAAATAGTTTTAGCAAACGTCTGTTAATTGTTATGAATTTAAGGGCTACTCTTTGAATTTAAATTGATGTCAAACATAACACAGTGCAGTTCCAATAGCATCAAGTAAATCCATGACGAAATGAATTATTCCGGGAAACATAATACATTTAGTAATTAATGTTAACAGGTACTTAGGCCGAGAATTGAGGTTATGTTAAATTCATTAATATTGCATGTTTATATTAATAACTAATCTTGTGAGATATATTCAGATATATATTAATTTACATAACGAATCAATTACACTTTAAATAGATACTAGCAACATACTAGCTCTGTACAATTTTTAGGGTTCCGTACCTAAAAGCTAAAAACGGGACCCTATTACTAAGACTCCGCCTTCTGTCTCTCCGTCCATCTGTCTGTCTGTCACCAGGCTGTATCTCATGAACCGTGATAGGAAGTCAATTGCAATTTTTACAGATTATGTATTTGTGTTGCTGCTTTAAGAACAAATACTGAAAACAGAATAAAATAAATATTTAAGTGGGTCACATATAATAGTCGTGATTTTTTTTATAGATAATGGTACGGAACCACTAGAGCGCGGGTCCGACTTGTATTCGGCTGGTTATTTATACAAGGTGGTTGGTTTTTTAAACAAACAGTCAAATTTAAGTTTGCTTATGATCTTCAGATTTGTCTTATCAGTATGAAAGCGCATAAAACGACGGGTTGCACTCCGGGAGTGCCGGCAGAAGTGAAAACTTGAATATTAACGTTGTGCATTTCCATGGATGCGTGTGGCACGCTGTAACATAAACACAAACGAACGTTCGCGCAAGCGCCCTGCGCCATCTGAACGAAACAGCAGGCGCAGGCATACATTTTCGCCGCGCCGTAGAAAGAGAGGGGGATACTTCCTCTCCTACACCGCGCCACGCCGGGCCGGCTGTCTTACGAATTTTCGATCAGGTCACGTGTCCTGACGCCCTGACGTCCTGACGCGAGTTTAACATTTTTTTCCCATTACAAAAAGCGTACAACGCCGCTAAAGAAGTTTTCACTTCAAAAATCTTATTAATTAAAAATATTATAATACAGAAATAACTTAAAAATAAATAAAAAATCTAATAGACCAATTTTTAGAACAAGTAAATTCCATGATATTGAACTATTTTACATATAAACAATTTAGGAAAAACGAAAAATAATCGATTTCCAATACAATTCAGCGCTCATCTGAAAGGATTTCTACATGAGGAAGAATTTTTATTTCACATTTTCGAAAATTTACTTCAAAATTTTTTTCTTTGCATTCACTTATCGTTTTTATTCAAAAGCAAACTCCCTTTATTTCATCTTCAAATCATCCGTACAAAAGCCACTGAAATCGGACATTTTGTTCTATGACCCAAAAATTATTAGGTTTTCCATAGGGCTAAATCTTTTGTCATTCGAATTCATCCCTACAGCCCCTCGCAATAAGATCGAAAGTTGTGTGAGTATCTGTTGATTAGGGTAATCACCTCAGATGTCGGTTAATCTCATTAGCATGTGACCAAACATCTTCGTAACTGTGTCTTTGAGGCGATTCGGTGTCATTTTGTCATAAACTGTGACTCAGCTAGAGTTTACTAGGCTAAAAATGTAGGCCAAGTTTTTGTTGGCGAATTAAAAAGTTCAAAATATAGTTATGAGGAACTTTGCAGGCAATGTTCATGGTATTGTATAATACCATTGTTTCATTTCCTTTTACCATCTTCTCGTCATGCTAGGTCTTACATTAGGTCTTGCAGCCCTGGAGTCTATCTGCCCAGAAAAACGTGACAGTATAAATAATTTAATAATTACATTCACTGCACATCATTTATTGTATACAAAAAACATCACGTGCAGCTAGTCAGGCATTGCAAACGGACGAGATGGAGGTAGACATTTTCTATTTTTAACCAACTTCCAAAAAGAAAGAA
Source organism: Acrobasis suavella (assembly GCA_943193695.1). NCBI lineage: Eukaryota > Metazoa > Arthropoda > Insecta > Lepidoptera > Pyralidae > Acrobasis > Acrobasis suavella. The sequence continues at coordinate 1,912,947 of OW971930.1, read as the reverse complement.
GTAATCAATTAGTCGGATTCCTTTTTTTTAACCATTATTCGATGATTCCCAGACCGAATTGAAAAAAAAAATTATTTGAAAGGATATCCTTGTCAAGTCCCATAGAATAATAATTATGATTTTTTAACAGAGAGGTTTTTTATAACTTTTAAATATATATTAATATAATATAAAAATAGTATTAAATAATAAATTAAGCCCGCCGTTGTACATTACGGACTGCTACAGACTGAACCTTATGCAGTAAAAAAATTGTAGGTCTATAGACTGAACATACAGAATAAACCTAAAAAATTGTTTGTTTGCTCTTTGACACAGAAAAAGATATGTCAGCCATGTTCATGGAAATGACATGTTCATTTTCAGACGAAAGAAACGAATTTAAGTATTTAAAAAAAAAAAAAATGTTTTTGCTCTTTGATTAAAATAAAAAGCAAAAAAAAATGTTTATACCTCCTATATCTTTGAATGTACTAATATCCATAGACGCCTTAAAAGGAACTTATAGAAGAAAATGTGTCAGCCGTCCCCATGGCGGCATTTGGCGGGGTTGCCAAACGACGCACTCCAATTATCGCGATTATTCATTCACAAACCGACTTCGCGATATCTTTATTTTGTATACATCTTCTGGGAGTAATTGTTAAAATAGATTGCAAAAATGTTATTTTTTTGGAATATTGTTGGTGGCGTTTAAATTTAGTTCTGTTTTTAGGATTTCGTACCCAAAGGGATTCAAAGATTCAAAGATTCAAATGTTTATTCAGTAATTAAACCTTTATCTAAAGTTTTGTATGCAACTGTAATAATTAGGTACTAAAACACTCATGTGATACTATTATCTCACATTTGTGTTTTATTATACTACAGTTGCATAAAAAATAACTATTATAGGGTCTTTTACATAAGTATAATTTACATTACGTGTAAAGTATATTAAAATTTAATTTATTTTTAAAGTAAAGCTACCTATACCAAGTGCTCCGTAACGACCACTGCTGAAAAGAAACACCGAATAAAACTCATTTTTACAGGGTAAAACATTGTCCTATTACTAAGACTCCGCTGTCCGTTCGTCCGTCCGCCTGTCTGTCACCAGGCTGTATCTCATGAACCGTGATAGCTAGACATTTGATATTTTCACAGAAGATGTGTTTCTGTTGCCGCTATAACAACAAATACTAAAAACAGAATATAATAAATATCTAAGTGGGGCTCCCATACAACAAACGTAATTTTTTGACAACAGGTAAACGCTTTAAATATTCATTCAAGAATATTTTAGTTGTATATTCACTTTTAAAATTAATAATCAAATTAAAATTAATAAATATTTGAGAGAGGCTCACATACAAAAAAACGTGTTTTTTTAACAGATAATGGTACGGAACCCTTCTTGCGCGAATTCGACTCGCACTTGGCCGTTTATACAATGTGAAAGGGACATACCCGTAATAAATCGAACCACGGACTAGACTAGATCACTTTATAGTATAATGAAATAAAAATAACAGTCAAAAAGCAAAAAAAAATGGCATTTCCATATAATATATAGCAGCCGCTCGGGCAATTTGAATAGGAATTTCCATTTTTTTTAGCTTTTTGATTGTTATTTTAATTTCATTCGTGTATAGTGATCTAGTATAGCCCGTGGTTTGATTTATTACGGGTATGTCCCTTCCCCTTGTATAATTATCATCATCGGCCCCCTTAGCATGGCACCAAGGCATCGCTTATCGAGCGCTATCATCTATGGCTATCTCGCTGTCTCGTAGACAGACAAATTAAGTTGTTATTGTACATTTACACTTTTATAGCCGCCCGTGGTTACAGCGGAGTAATGCTTACTGTTTATAAATTTCGTCCTACCCGCTTCAAGGGCAGTTTTTATGTGTTGCCATAAATCTCCCAACTCCTTTGTCTTACACAACATTTGCGACACTGAGTTACTAGGCAGGCCGAGTGAGAGAAAGAAAAATCAATGTCGGTGATACATTTTTATAACAATTGCACATTAAATTAACTTAAGAATTTATTAACACTGAAGCTTGATGCCATTTACTAATTGTGAAAAATATTTTTGGTTCTTGGATAACAACATTTTTGTTATGAAACCTAGCATATTGATTTAGAAAAAAAAAACAGATGTAACATTCAACCAAATAGTTTTGCGCTAGATTCATAAAGTTATATAACTTTTCTTTGTTTTTTTTTAAAATGCTCTGTCTGTTCGATTGGGGATAAGAACGTGATAGTCTATGTTATCATGTATGTATTAAAAATATAATTATATAAATACTAAGTTTCTTTTCAGAAATTCATTTATTTAAACTGTAGAAACCGTAGATGTAAGTAAGTAATGTCATCTTATTTATGAAAACAGTCGCCTACAGAAGGTGTATTTCAAATAAAATGTTATATTTCTTGCGTAAAAGATACACCCTGGTAGAAGTTAAGGTTGGACTAGTCAATACTTTTCTATACAAATTTCGGAGGGGTTTTCCTCCACTTGATGATATCGTTTTGTTTCATTATAAATTTTGTCGGTACGGATACATAGAATAGTAAAAAAAGAGCCATTAAAAATTTATAATCCAATAAAAAGTCATTTTTTCTTTTGCTTTTTTTATACGCAAATTCCGGAGTAAATGAGTAATAAAATAAAAGAAGTGTAAAATCTCCAAAACAAAGTCCGCACCGACACAACTCTATTATCGAAGATTTTAATAAACTATATTTGTAATTGATTAATGCAGAAGTTTTTGCATAAAACCCTTTTTACCAAAGGACTTTACGTATTTTTTACGCGCTCGGTTTACCATGAATTATAGTGCATTTCACCTCACTGCTTCGCCAGAACACAATGTTAGGTGAGACGGCATGCTTTTAGGCTGCCTGTAAGTTCGAACCCGCGACTAGTTCAACCTTAATCAAGGATACAGCGTGACGTTTAAACCACCAGCCTAATTTTTGGAGCAATTTCTGTCCATGATACTGAACCAATTTCCATAAAAACAATTAACAAAAAACGAAAAAAATATTCGGCCTCCTCTGGATTTAAGGATTAAAGGATTAAGTAAATTTTTTATCGATTTTTAATAACTTTTTCAGTTCAGTATCATGGATGGACTGAACTTGCTTCATAAATTTGGTTTTTATTGTATTTTGTTAGATTTATTAATGAAACTTTCAACGTCAGTAGAGGTATTAGCTGGTAGTAGAAACTATGTGAAATATTTAAGCCTGTTTGTTTCTCTAAATAAATAAATAAAAAAAAAATATTTTAAAAAAAGCAGTAAGAATTCCCTTGCACTTGATCGAGACAGGAAAGCAATCATAATTCAGGGAGAGCCGCGTGGAGCGTCTATTTCGGGGAGCGCATAAAAATGCCAATGTACACATTATCGGAACATACTCCATCCGGAGTCATCGACTTACAAAGGAACAAATAAGTTGCGACGGTGGGCTAACGAACCCTACATACAGTACTGTACAGTTTATATAACGTTTTTTGCATAAAAATGACAATGTAAACATTATCGGAACATACTCCATCATCATCGACTAACAAAGGAACAAATAAGTTGCCTACACACTGTACTGTACAGTTTATATAACGTTTTTTGCATAAAAATGCCAATGTAAACATTTTCGGAACATACTCCATCTAGAGTCATCGACTAACAAAGGAACAAATAAGTTGCCTACACACTGTACTGTACAGTTTATATAACGTTTTTTGCATAAAAATGCTAATGTACACATTATCGGAACATACTACATCCAGAGTCATCGACTTACAAAGGAACAAATAAGTTGCGACGGTGGGCTAAATAATCATACTCCCTATACTAGTGCATTATTTAGCAGTTATTATAACGTCTTTTGCATAAAAATGCCAATTTATACATTATCGGAACATACTCCATCCAGAGTCATTGACTTACGGTGGTTTAAAATAACCTTCACATTGTTCTTTGTATAATTTTTTTTGTAACGGACGATCCAAATTCAGAGCTACCGTACCGTACCGTAGAAGTCGTCGGGTTTGAGGTTGCCGGCGGTCGTGGCGAGTTTAGTAGAAAAAAATGTCGTTTGCTCCAATGTTTGTCGGACTATTTTGTTCTATACCCAATAGTCTACGCCTAGAGAAAAGCGTTCTGAACGATTTAACAGAAGTAATATTCCCTAAAAAGTGTGCAATCCACTTTACAAACACCGAAGCCACTCTCGATTTAGGACGTAGGTAGCGTCTGAGATTCTTTGATCGCATTCTTACGTTTGTTTGCAATCCTCTGTATAAAGCAGTGTCAATAATCCTCTAATCTCATCCGTTTTAGTGGACTATCAATAGAAACAATAGAAACTTTTTTTTTTATTCTCAAGCATAGTTGTCCGCATTGATCTCTAAATATAACTAACTGGATAAAATATCTCTTTTACATTGACAGTCGAATCTTGTGACTTGCTTTGGAGGAGTTTTTGGCGGGAAGTCAAGGGATTCAGTTGGAGTTTGCTTTAAATTATTTTGCAAATTGATTCTAGTGGACTTTATAATATAAAATCGGTATAGTTTAGTGTTATAAATGCTCATGCTCATGGACAATATGTAAAATGGTTAAAGTGGACACTCATAGTGCGGCTGTAATGATATTTATTTGCGGACAGTGGTGGGCGTCTTTAGGCGCCGTCCGCCACTCAATCGGCTATGAAAACCAGTGGACTCGAATAGATTTGTTGCCAGAAGCTCCCTTGAAGCAATCAAAGGGCCTACACCAACCTTTGATTGAATAGTTAGGGTTAGGGTTAGGATAAAGAAGTGATAAAATAAAGATGGGCTCTAAAGGACTAGTATCCAGTGCCGTAAAATAATTATTAAAAAAAAACTTGCTTCGGATATTTTATGTATTTAATGGTGATTTTATTTTAATAGTAGTTTCTGATAAGTATACACATAACGTCTTATTATAAAACCCAGACTAACTTTGTTACTTGGTTTAAACCATTATCCGCCAAAAATGAAGTTGACATGGACAGGTGAGATAGTGTGATATTACTAGATGTCAACTTAATAAGAAGAATTTAATAAAAGAGTCTATAATAAGATATGGTTTAATTATGTGGGGAAATGGTACTAATATACAAAGAGTGTTTCGCGCACAGAAGAGATGCGTCAGGGCAATTTGCAACATACCATCATATATTTCAAGTAAACCTTGTTTTAAATCACTAAATATACTAACCCTGCCATGCTTATATATTTTAGAAATAAGCATCTTTGTGAAACAAAATGCGCATTTATTTGTTCAAGCTAGACATTTCTTCTTACGAATAACACGAAATTGTAATAGACTCGTATTAAATCTAGTGCCAAAAAGTGAAAAATATAAAAAATAACTGTTATGCCATGTGTAAAGAGATTTATAATAAATTGCCATCTGCACTAAAAGAACTCCCGTTAAATAAATTTAAATCATGTCTGCGCAAATGGCTGCTTAAAAGAAAATTTTATTCAATTAAGGAGTTTTTAGAATGTAAAGTTAAAGATTATGAATTCGATGCATGAATAAATTAATGATGTATACGTTAGAAAACTCTAATTTGCATGTTATTTAATATGGCAAATAGGCTTAAGCTACTTTTTCAAATTGTATTTTTTTTAAACACTTGTACTGTGCACCCTATTTATTGCAAATAAAATATTATCTTATCTTATCTTAATTTGGTCGGATAATGGTTTAAACTTAGTAACAAAGTTATTGCTGGGTTTTATAATGAGACAGATAAGATTTGGTTTCTGATAATAACTCGTAAGTATACTAAGGAAATAGAGACTATGTTTGCCACTGAAACACACATAATTTTTTCAAAACTAAAAACCGAACTAGCTTGCCTTTTCAAACAAAAAGTTTTCTAATCAGTCCGATTGGCGTCTTCAAATCGGTGAACATAAACAAAAAAAAAAAACAAAAAACAATTGTTTCCGACGAATTAATAAACCTTTTCCTACGTTACTAATAAACAATCTCAGGTCAATTCTTATTGAAACGAAGTTTTGGAACGAAGTTCCTTATCGCGCGTTGCGAAAGGGAAGCTAGACGGAAAAAATTAAGACCGAAAGTTGTAACGACACTTTCTGTTCATTCAAATTTATGAAGATAATAAAAACTTGATTTTAGAACGCAGAAGAGTTTGAATGTAATTTAGACCTATTTATATTTATATTTTACTTCGTTCCATGACACCTCTCAAGTTTTTTTTAAGTCTAAGATAAATAAATATATACAACGCGGAAGGGACAAACTCATAATAAATTGAATCATGGGTTATATTAAATTACAACGAAATAAAAACAAATAATAATTTCGGCATTTCTATTATATATCATATAAAAGTGTGCAGGCGCCCTGGAAATTTGTATGGGAGTGTTAATTTTCCTTTTTGTTTGTTGACTGTTATTTTTACCCGACTGCGCCAGAAGGACGGTAATGTTTTTCGAGAGTATGTATGTATGTCTGTAATATTGTTTAGCACGCTCTGCAGCCTGAACGGCTCGATGGATTTTAGCTTGAGAGCTGTCGTTAGATTCGTATTTACTGAGAGAGTGACACTGGGTATATTAAAATAAAAAAATAATAAAAAAAGCCCACGGCTTCGCTCGCGTATGGGTGGAATTAATCAAAATCCTTTCTTAGATGCCTACGTCATAGTAGCTTTATGCATGCAAAGTCTCAGCCCGACCGGTTTAAAATTGACAAAGTTTCATACAAACTTTCATCCCCTATTTTATCCCCTTGGGGGTAGAATTGATCAAAATCCTTTCTTAGCGGATGCCTACGTCATAACATCTACCTGCATGCCAAATTTCAACCCGATCCGTCCAGTGGTTTGGGCTGTGCGTTGATAGATCACTATGTCAGTCAGTCAGTCAGTCACCTTTGAGTTATATATATTTAGAAGAAGAAGATAGAAGATGGTGTCATAGCCTGTGGTTAGATTTATTACGGGTATGTCACTTCCACGTTGCATTTATACGGACACATACGTTTTAGTATAATACATTTATTACTAGTGATACATAAATGCATACAAAAAACATACAGTCGAATTAAAAGCCACCTCTCCTTTTTTGAAGTCGAACTCGGTTACAAATAAAAAGTGTAAATTTTCATACCGTACCTGGAATGTCAAAAGCAAGTAGTCACAAGAGTTATGACTTAAGAGGTTTTATTTAATCCAGGGTATAATTTATGATCAGTAGCGTAGAATATCATCTGCGTCCATACCACTCAGTTTTTAGGGTTCCGTAGTAAACAAGGAACCCTTAGAGATATGACATTAAGTACCATTTTTCTTGACATCTAAGTAAAGTAAGTACCTATTTTTATATTTTTTGTTCCTAAATATTTGTATGCTAAAATGTATAAATATATAATAAATACATAGTATGCGAACTATTTTATATTATATTATAACATCTAATCTATTTAGACCTATGTTTGACAAATTAATGATTTATTGATATTTTCAACATGTCTGTCTGTCTATAATAGGTGTTCCAAAAATATTGTAAGCTTGTGAACACTATTTCTTGATTTACGAATCCGTTGTAGAAATATTTGGGTGCAAATTCTTGTTAGAGTCCCCCCCCCCTCTACCTGCTAAACAGTTGTATATGGACAAGTTAAAATTAAAACAAGGCAGTAGTATGAAAAATATCAGAGTTAAGTAGGGTTTACAAATAAAAAGAAAAATTTTATATAAATCAATAGATCATTGATTTTTTTGACATTTTAAGTCGCGTGAACTCAAAGTTGGCATTCGTAACTACGGAACCCTACTCTGCACGCGGCCCGTCACGCACTTGCCCGGTTATTACATATTATCGTTTGCGTGTGTGGAGAGGATTTTAATGTTTACTTTTAAATGCTTCCGACTGTTATGGTAATACCTTTATGTGTTTAATAAATATTTCCGTGAATAAGTCAGCTTTAATTTTTAAGGTTCCGTACCTAAAGGTTAAAAACGGGACCCTATAACTAAGATTCCACTGTCCATCTGTCTGTTTGTCTGTCACCAGGCTTTATCTCATGAAATGTGATAGCTAGACAGTCGCAATTTGCACAGATGATGTGTTTCTGTTGCCGCTCTAACAACAAATACTACAAACAGAATAAAATAAATATTTAAGGGGGCCCATACAACACTCGTGATTTTTTTGCTCTATATCATTAATAGGAACCGGTGGACACTTGAAATATTTACAGAATATTTAGTTGTATATTCAATTTAAAAATAAATAATTAGTTTAAAATAAAATCAATATTTAAGGGGGGCTCCTATGCAACAAACATGATTTTTATTATAGATAATGGTACGGAACCCTTAATGCGTGAGGCCGACTCGCGCTTGGCCAGTTATTGCAAGTTGTGTCTTTCGCAGTCCTGTATGACACTCTCGTAGATCCAAGAACCATGACAATTTGAAAAAACCATTACCCAACTTGCCCTAGCTGGTGATCGAACCCAGAACCTCTAAGTAGCGGACTAGCAAAGTTACCAATACACCACGGACGTCGTCAATAATATGAATAAGGAACCTTAACCTTTTGCTCGCCAGCGCTCGTTATTTTACCCCCGACACCAAGCCTATTAGAAATTGTACAATTTCGATCACTTTAGTTGTAAATTGCGTCTAGTCACGCATGCATCTAAAGTGGTCAAAAGGTTAAGACGAAGTGGTAGCTAAAGTGGCGCCCTCATTTGAAATAAATTGTTTAAAACTAAATATGGTGATAATTAAAAATTTGATTTGTATAAATGTCTAGAAAGACCTTTAAACTATTTTATGAATAACCTTTGAAAGTAATATTGGTAGTCCGTCTCGTTTTAAAACTGTTTTTCGCCATAAGTGGCCACTTTTGGCGAAAAACAGTTTTAAAACTAGACGGACTATTAGTAATAATTTTAAAGGTTATTCATAAAATAGTTTAAAGGTCTTCCTAGACATTTATACATATCAAATTTTTAACTACCACCGTATTTAGTTTTAAACAATTTATTTCAAATGAAGGCGCCACTTTAGCTACCACTTCGTCTTAAGTCATCGAATGCATTTTTAATAAAGATTTCTTTGCACTGTTAAATATAAACAAACTGATGTTACACCACATAGTCTATATGTAGATTAATGTTCTTAGAGATACTACATCTCTCGTCGGGGCCCACCAGATAGAAAGATCAAAGGCACCGTGTTTCATCATAAATACTTTGACGTGGAGAAAATGGCTGCCGCCAATTAGTGAAAACTAGTTTTGGTGATTGATGCCTCGATTAAGGATCTCTGTTAAATCGTTAAAGACGGATTTAGGGTTATTTCGTTTTGGATTTAAATTTACTTGTGAAAATGGCGTGATGATTTTTTTAAATGTTCGGCAACGCACGTGTTGCAAATGGCTGTGTTGCAGGCGTCTATAACCTATTATTTTGGCTACACTGTACTGTAAATTTACTACTATTAATATCACTTCAGGTCATAGCAGAAAACCAGCGCTTTACTTGCATCTATGAGTAAAGGTTTACACTGAGCTTTATGACCTTTTGAATTGCTGCAACTCACACAGACTATTGTTTTATATAATAATATCTGTATTTTTATGAGTTTTTTGTTTGTTTATCTTAATAGCTTGTGTGTGTTTAGTTATATTCAATAAAGATTCTTCTATTCTATTCTATTCTATTGTTGATTGTTGGTTGTGTATGATGCATCAGAGGTCTTGACGAACTCTGTGGACTAGTGGTCATCATGCGAGGTTACCGGTAACTGGGAATGCAATCAACTCGGAAGTTGCCGGACCCAAACTTAAATTTAAAAAAAAAATATGTACAGTCAAACGGCAAAATTTTTTGAAAAAAAAATAAGAACAGGAAGAAATATTCCTAATTAGAAAAGTTTAATTTAGTTTTAGTAAAATATATTATTTTAATTTTATAATTTGTTCTCTTTAGTTTAGTTTAGTTTATCATTATTTGAATTTTAGCTTCTGTTGTATTATTTAATGCTTTTTTCGTGAATACATTAATATGTCTCTTTTATTAAAAAAAAATATTTGATTAAAATATAAAAATGATTTAACACTTTAACCCGTTGTTATTTCTTATTTAAAATACAAATAAATCATTCTAGGGTTCGATCCCCGGTCAGGTCGAGTTGGAAAATTTTTCAGATTGACCTGAGTCTTACTTGGATGTTAATCAGGTGTTTCAAATCTTTGATTTTTATACCTCAACAAAAAATGCTCACCATGCTGAACAACTTTTGCTAAGGCGACATTTCTATATTTCTTATAGTTTAGCTAGACCATTATGGTTCTGCATCAGGTGTTCCATTTTCCAAAATCAATTATACCCTATATGTTACCCAGGCTTAATAGCCATATACCAAAAAGGTTTATTCGAATCCGTCCAGTATTCGGAGACGTGTAGGCACATAGAGACAAACAAAACAGTTTTACTCTAAAACTACATATGTCTACATCAGCCCATTTTTTTTTTTTGGAAATATATCCAAAGATTCAAAAAGTCAAATGTTTATTCAGTAATTAGACCTTTACAGGCACTTTTACACGTCAATAAGTATAATTTTCGTACCATTTGCTCAAAAAAGGCACATTCTGTGGCACTAAAAGCGAACATAACAATAGTTATTATTAATCTGTTAAAAACAGGGAAAGAAAAATGTACTGAATTTTTATTCAGGCTCTAGACCAAGAATGAAAACAGGGAAAGAAAATTGTACTGAATTTCATTCATCCTCTAGAGGGAGAATGTGGTTTAAGTTTAGAATACTTACCAAAATTTATACTGAACTGAATTAATTTCTATATTGTTAAGCGTAAAAAAAATAACGATTTTGAATGGACAACATGTATCCGCAAAGTCCACAAAACCACTTAAATTTCATAAAATAAAAATCTAAATCAAGTTATGTCATTGTTTGTTTACACCAACTGTTTAGTTTTCCGAAAAGAAAAAGCAAAGGGTCATTTGCATCTCACATATACAGCCAAGTTTTCTGCGTACGTAACGTAACGTAAAACATCTTGTATCTTTTATGTAACTGGATAAAAATTAATTAAAATATATCTTTTAATAAATGCTTGTCTCTTGATATTATTGTCTTTATTTTTTCGCAAATGGTACGAAAATTTGAGTATTTTCCTCGGTGATAAAGCTGTCTTTGTCTTGGGTGAACTTAAATCCGTCGCTACACTCAGGACTCGTCCTAAATCTCTTGCTTCGCTCGTGATTTAAGTATTTAACACCCTCGCTCCGCTCGGGAGTAAACCTCGAGTCCTTTGTTGCGCTCACGATTTAAGTCGACACCCGCGACAGAAGACACTGCTTTATCCCCTTGGTTAATAATCAACTATTACGTTACGTGTAAAGTATATTAAAATTTAATTTATTTTTAAAGAAAAGCTACCGATACCAGCGCTTCGTAACGACCACTGCTGAAAAGAAACGCCGAAAGAAACTCATTTTCACAGTATTGGTCACCTATTCGCCAGAAGGGCTTTGTCATATTATTATTATTGTCTTTTAAATATCCGATATACAGACACATATTTTACTTTTTTTTTAGAATCTTTTTATCTTTATTGATCTACAATTAACAATTGAAAATATACTTAGTAAGACAAAAACTAAAATTACATTTTTTACTAAATAAATATAAATAAATATATAGGGACAAATAACACTGATTGAGCTAGCCCCTATTATCATTGAGTTAGTATCGAACTTACTTTAAGTTCGATACTAACTCAACGATACTATATTATATAATAAATACTTATATAGATAAACATCCAAGACCCAGGACAATTTGAAAAAGGCCATTTTCCAACTTGACCTGACCGGGTATCAAACCCGGGACCCCTGGGTGGCGGACTAGCATGGTGACCACTACCCAGGACAATTTGAAAAGGCCATTTTCCAACTTGCCCTGACCGGGGATCGAACCTGGGACCCCTAGGTGGCGGACTAGCATGGTGACCACTACGCCACGGAGGTCGTCATGTTTTATTATGCGTATTGATAAAATAGCTATTTAAAATAAATTCATCTCAAATGACATAACAGCTGACTCAAGTGCAAATACCAGTGTTTCCGAAGAGAAAATAGAAAAACAAACGATCTTACAACCGGACGTTACTCATCGCGCACCGGATGTGGGGGAATTCGGGGACAAGCGAAAATATATGTAATACTCAGTGATTTCATTTTACAAGTGTGAGTGAACTTGCTTGTAATTTAATACTAAATTAGTCCCACCACAACTTCACGATGTTGTTTGCATACAATGTGGAAGGGACATTTAGATCACTATAGTTTAAATAAATGAAAATATAAGCCAAAACACAAAAAATCGCTATTTTTATACAAACGTGCAGCTGCCCGGGTAATATGTATGGGAATGTCTATTTTTTTATATTTTTTATTGTTATTTTAATTTCATTATACTAAAGTAATCCAGTATAGCCCGTGGTGTGTTTAGTACAGCGTAATATAGTAATAAAAAAAACTACCTACTTTATTTTCGTTCAGGAGTTTCTTCTATATCTTCAAAGACGTTATATCCTCTTCAAACTAATATTGAACTAATTTGAAATATATATTTACAATATGTAACAAAAACCCTGTTCGATCCTTGTAGGAGCAACTCAGACCTTCAATATAAACAACTTTTCCTATGGAGCCAAATCTTGAAACTCGACGAAAAAATCGTCATTTTCATACAAAAGTGTTCTGCAGCCGGCCCGGCAGTTTGTATGAAAATGACGATTTTTTCGTCGAGTTTCAAGATTTGGCTCCATAGGAAAAGTTGTTCATATTGACGGTCGGAGTTGCTCGGACAGGGTTTTTGTTACATACTGTACATTGTTTTTTGACAAAAAAAAATACCAGCTTTTTTTCGTTCAGGAGTTTATTTCGTATCTCCAAAGTTCAAAGTTCTTCGTCGTGTCTTCTTCAAAGTACGACTAATAAGTAATGAGGGATTTGAAATATAAAAGAGCCGTTAAAATCGTTGCACAATCGGCGTAAATTAAAAGTCCCCGAATATCAAACTTTATAAAACATAGCTAAGAACGCGTCATCCGTAGCTACTTACCTAATAGGGACGACCTCCTGGCGTAATGGTCATCACGCTAGACCGCCAATCTGGAGGTTCTGGGTTCGATCCCCAGCCAGGGCAAGATGGAAAATGGCCTTTTTCAAATTTTCCTCAGTCTTGGGTGTTTATCTAAATATGTATTTATCATAAAATATAGTATCGTTGGGTTAGTATCCCATAGCACAAGCTTAAGCTTACTTTGGGGCTAGCTCAGTCTGTGTGATTTGTTCGTATATACTTATTTATGTAGACTGATTTCATAATAATTTTATTTAGTCCGTCAATTTATTATCCATAATGCACATATATATCATATATATTAATACGTTAGGGTTAAGATGTTTGCCTCCCTATTTAGAAAAACCTCACAATTCCTCCATACAATTTTTTTATAATTTTATAGATAATTTGCTTGCTCTACCGGCATCAACTACAAAAAAAATTGTTATTGCTTTTTTTTTGTAAATTAATTCATTATTAAAATTATATATATAGATTATATTAAGACACAATACGACAATGCTGCCATCTGACGGCTTTAATTTTGAAACAACGTCAACATGATTGACAGTAAAGTGATAATTATTGTATATATATATATCACACCAATCAAAAAAACAGTCTCAAATAATCTGAATTTACGCTTCCATTTGCGATAAATTTGATGATTGATAGTAATAAAAAAATGTTTATTCTTTAAGCAATCCTTTTAATTTAAATAAATGCTGCATGCGTTTGTTCTCAGAAGGCATAAATATGGCTAAATGCGTTGCTTCTTTGTTATGATTTATTGTATTAGTCAGAAGGTTTGATGCACCACATACATGTATATAAATAATAAATGGTCAGTCTTTTATAGCTGGTCTGAGCATGAAAAAGAAAGAACTATAGAGGTGGGATAGTTATACCAGCAAGGTCATTGGAAAAAAAGTAGAATGAAAAAGTTCTCTTTCTTCTTCCACAGATCGTAAAGGAAGATCGAGAAAATGGGCAAAAATTGAGAATCGTATCAATAATAACGACCACCGTGGCGAAGTGGTCACCATGCTAGTTCGCCACCCAGAGGTCCCGGGTTCGATCCCCGGTCAGGGCAAGTTGGAAAATGGCCTTTTTCAAATTGTCCTGGGTCTTGGACGTTTATCTTTATATGTATTTGTTATAAAATATAATATCGTTGAGTTAGTATCCCATAACACAAGTCTCGAACTTACTTTGGGGCTAGCTCAATCAGTGTAATCTGTCCTTATATATTTATATTTATTTATTTAACTTCAGGGCATTATTTCGGCTGCCTCGTTTCTGCAGCGCCATGTTCGCTGATGCAGCAGTATAGATGACTTTTTTGCTATTATGCGCAAGAAAACGTCATCATTGGTGCGCAGATTGCGCGGGAGCAGAAACAAAGTCCTGATTATGATAGCAGATAGGATGGATGCAGCCATCTTCAGGAGGTTTACTGAATTGCATGTTTTACAAGTGAATCTTCTGTCGAAATAACCTTCATTTATTTATTATTTTTGTCAAAACTAAATTTTGCATGTATGGACTCCTATTGTCTGAAAATAAATGATTTTTATTTTTAATATTTATTTATTATTAATGGGCCAGTCTACTGGCAAACTTTTAGTATTTCTATTCCTTATAAGCATTGATAAGCGATGATAAAAAAGTGAAACTCAAATGACTGTCATACTGAACTCCGACTTTCAAAATATCGATGTCCGGAACTTCGGAAGTTTCTGTATAGAACTCCGAAATTTTCTATGAAGAAACTTTCCAAGTTACGTACATCGATATTCTGTAGTCGAGTCAAATCTTAGAATGTTTGTATCATGTGACAATTGTCAATTGTTTTTTTTTTATTTCCTAATAGTGGTTGACGTCAGATCATTTACATACATCCAAGATTAGTGCTGATTTCTAAGTGCAATTGCAGGAGAAGCGGTAACAAACTGCACTGCAGATTTGACTTCTCTGGTTTTTCCTGGCGTCCCTATTTAATAAGGTCTCTGGCGATTGTATTTATGTATGTATGTCTGTATGTATATTTTCTTGTCTGATGTTAGTTCTTTTCGTTTACAGCATTTTTTACCGCCAACGATACAGAAGGGTGTTATTATTTTGACGTATCTATGTGTCTGTCTGTGGCATCAAAGCCTCTTAACGAACGGGCAAATAGATTTTTGTTTTAAAGCGGAAATTATCGAGGCAGTTCTTAGCTATGTTTAATGGAAATCGGTTCAGCTGTTCGGAACTTACCGTGGGTGAACGGTTAAAAGTCCGGGTATTTTTAATTTGGCTGTCACCTGTCAAATAAACCTTTTTTATTAAATATTACTGTATTACTGGTTTGTAGCCAGTCTAATAAATATAGCAAATGTTACATTCCTTTTAGGAAATATTTCATATCCTTCGCCAGTTCAAGTGGGGGCTAAATTCTGAAGTCCTAATCGTCCCAGCGCTTCTCGACAGGCGGGGCATCGCAAGAGGGGTAAAAATATCACCACTTCAACCACTATGCATAATTATTTAATTCGCAAAATCTGCCCGCTACGTTTTATATTTTTGGCTTGGATTTATTTTTAAAAATTAGACTTGGACTTAATAATTTTCTTAATTCCATTATACGACCTGATCACGACATGTAGTTACTCTGGGGTGGGATATTTGAGTAATAGTTTATTTTTTTTTATTTTTCTTTCATTTTTATCAATTTTTATTACCTGTTTTCTGCGATCTATGTATTTATTCTGTCTCAAAATTTTGGTAACGCCAAAAGTGGCCGTTTTTCGTAGAAAAGCTTCACGTTCTCACTTTGAACTGTAAACAGTAGTTCATAAAATAGTTTGAAAGGGTTCTCTAGTGTAGTGACTGGTCAAGACAACATGTTAACCCTTCAACAGTCTACGACCGTAATACGGTCGCACGCCATTGTTTTACTATTGTTCTTTATTGACAGACAGTAAAGCGAATAAATGATGTCTCCATTTCCTATCAAATGATTTATTTCAAATGGGGGCAGCACTGGACTCCGGAAAATTCAGGTATCCCCTTAAAAGGGCATTGCCGTGGCTGAAAATAGTGAATGTTAGTGGCAACTCCACCGCTAACACCTTACCGGTATTGGCATGAAAAGTGTCGAGGTGTTTTAGTGGGTCCAAGTCCCACATAACCGCCCATTGTCCCGGCAGTGGAACGGTATGCAAAAGCGTTTTCACCTCGTTAAAAAAGGCCTATAGATTAAAAAAAACTACTTATACATGCCATACATGGCCAGAGCAGCCAGGTAATTTGGCCTATCCACGCTGGCAAGACGGGTTGGACAGAGCTCATTGAAGTTTATAAGCGTTTTTAGCTTGTATTTCATAAGTCGCCTTCTACAACATCCACGGAAAGACTGGAGTGGTCCTATTTTACTCTGCTGGAGACCACACGGGAGTTGGGGAGATGACTGAGTCAAAAATTAATTATTCGGTGCAGTTAATGGAATAAAACTTCACAAAATAGTGTCACTTTTCCTTGATCGTATTTATGACATGATTTTAGATTTATTAATGCAGAAAACTGATGTAAGAGCGCTTTTTGACTCCAAGAAACTATGACGTTATTAGTCTTTACTTCAAACAAATCAAATAGAAAACGTTTGTTTAGAAAAAATATCTTTTTCTAAACGTTAAGTATCTTATTTGACTTGTCATCTAGCGGATTTGTTGGCCTAAAGTACTGTTATTACTAAATTCCCCGCATCATGAAAACAAACAATGACATTTACTGGATTCGAGCGTACATCGATCGTCTTACCGAACGAAGGAGCGTTCGTAAGGCTTCACAGGAGTTACACGATGGCGGGAAAGCGTTACACTAAGACAGTATTGTTTACATAATTTATGCTGTACTCTGTGTTATTTGTTTGTGTATATATGTACACAAATCATTAAATATATACGGACAAATTATAATGGTTGAGCTAGCCCCAAAATAAGCTCGAGACTTGTGTTATGGGATACTAACTCAACGATGCTATATTTTATAACAAATACACATATAAATAAACACCCAAGATACAGGACAATTTGAATAAGGCCATTTTTCAACTTGCCCTGACCGGGGAACCCGGAAGCTCTGGGTGGTGGACTAGCATGGTGACCACTACGCCACGGAGGTCGTCAAATAGAATAGAAAGTTCTATTCTATTCTTCCAAATAATACTCCAACGTCCAAGTGAGTAAACTTTTAAAAACTTTTCACGCATCGCTCGGTCATGGGCGTCTAAACCGATCGAAACTATTCGGCCTTTTCCGACTACACTAAGTGAGATAAACCGTCTTAAGATATAGTCACCGATCAATTATGTTCTTTTTCAAAAATTTACAGTTTTCACAAGCTTTTAGGCTCGGCGCAAACGGGCCACCAGAAAACTGGGCCACCAGCCACTTTCCAGTAGTTTTTATACATTTTGTATGGACTCGCCGCACACGGTGATGCTGGTGGTTGCCACTAAATTAGTAGGAAAGTGGCCGGTGGCCGCGTTTTCTGGTGGCCTGTTTGCGCCGAGCCTTATCTTAAACTAATTAAGCCCACGGGCTTCGCTCCGGTAAGAATTTCGGGATAAAAACTATCCTATGCCTTCCCCGGTTCTCAAACTACATGAATACTTAATTTCATCAAAATCCAATGGTTGAAGCGTGAAGAACAGACAGAGTTACTTTTGCAATTATATATTTGTAAGGATTTTGCAAAAAAAAATTGCATTTCGATTGGTCATAACCCTTGCGAAAGGCCTATGTCTAGCAGGTGATAACTTGTGGCTATATCTAAATATATATAACTCAAAGGTGACTGACTGACTGACATAGTGATCTATCAACGCACAGCCCAAACTACTGGACGGATCGGGCTGTTTGGCATGCGGGTAGATGTTATGACGTAGGCATCCGCTAAGAAAGGATTTTGATCAATTCTACCCCCAAGGGGATAAAATAGGGGATGAAAGTTTGTATGAAACTTTGTCAATTTTAAACCGATTGGGCTTAGACTTTGCATGCATAAAGCTACTATGACGTAGGCATCCCCTAAGAAAGGATTTTGATAAATTACACCCCTACGCGAGCGAAGCCGCGGGCAAAAGCTAGTTATAATATATATATCATGGATAAAGTCAAAATCATTTCTTCATCTTACTCTTATTAATATTATAAACGCGAAAGTTCGTATGTATGGATGGATGTTTGTTACACTTTCACGCAAAAACGGCTGTACGAATTGTAATAAAACTTGGCATGTTAAAGTTGGATAGCTTATTACCTGGATTAAATTAACACATAGGATACCTTTTTATCCCGAAAAAATGTGAGGCTTCCGTGGGATTATCAAAAATATTCCACGCGAGCAACGCCGCGGGCATCGGCTAGTCTTTGTTACGCCAAAAGTGGCCGTTTTTCGCAATTGTGCGTAGAAAAGCTTCACGTTCTCACTTTAAACTGTAAACAGTAGTTCATAAAATAGTTTGAAGGGTTATCTAGTGCCTGGTCGATTTAAATGATGTCTCCGTTTTCTATCAAATGATTAATTTCAAATGGGGGCAGCACTGGACCCCGGAAAATTCAGGTATATCCTTAACGCTAAAAGCGTTCTCTCCCAGTCAACCATAGGGAACAACAAATAATTTTTTGTATAGGAGCCTTAAGTATTTATTTTATTCCGTTTTTAGTATTTCTTGTTATAGCTGAAATACACCATCTGTGAAAATTTTAATAGTTCAGCTAGTACGGTTCATGGGAAACAGCCTGGTGACAGGCGGACAGCGGAGTCTTAGTAATAGTGCCCCGTTTTATCCTTTGGGTAAATCCTATAAAAGCTTGTTAAGAGCCTTTTCACCTTTGATTGGCTGTCTCGCTCGCACAATCAAACTTTTTTAAAGATTATTAAAAAATGTGACTTATTTGAAGAAAAGTGTTTCATAAACTTTTTAATATATTATATGTTAGATATTGTAGACATGTTTTTTTATTGTTTATGTGTGTGGGTATTGAGATAAGATCATCAAAAAATTAAAATTTTGATGACCTAATTATCGATGTAGTCAATGTCTACACAATATACAAACATGTCTACAATATCTAACATATAATATATTTAAAAGTTTATGAAACACTCCTTCAAAAAAGTCAAATTTCTTAATAATCTTTAAAAATGTTTGTTTGTGCGAGCGACCAACCAAATGTGATAAGCCTCTTAAAACATGAACTTGTTTCGGAACAATGCCTGCAGATCGTTCGGAAATATCTGAAAAACTGGCCTTTGTAACATCTTGTCTGTCCGTCTGTAAGCAAACAAGGATCAAAGCGGGGTATTTGTTTGTGGACCGATGTGTAGGCCGAGTCGCGTCGATTCCGAGAATTTAATGTTTGTTGATGGACAAACAAATTTTATTTATGACGAGGTGGGAATTGTTTATGTTGGACGTAACTACTGTTTTCAGAATTTTAAAATCCTTTTAAAGTATAAGAAACAGGTATATCCTCAAACACGTTACAAACAGGTGAAATAATTCTTGAAGGGCACGCTTTGTTCTTTACATGGAACGGCTTACATAAGAAAAAGTCCTCTGATACAGATATGGACATCCTAGGTTTAAAGACAGTGGCATTGAAAAAAGCCTTCATTAATAAATCATTTCCTGGCCACGATAAGTGCTTTCCGCTTAAACCGTTATATACATTATCATTAAACAATAATTCTTTTACTCAGCTTCACCTGTCACCTAACTGTAGCATTGTGTTATTGTACATAATAGTTATGTTGTGTTTGCGCATTAATAAGTTTTTACATTGTCGCTAACATGTCGGTCCCTTTATTGTTAATGTAACTGTTATAAGTAGTGATTTATAAATGAATTCATGCTTAATGTCGATTATCTTCCAAACAAAAAAAAAAGAAAATCCAATTGGAAAAAAATAGTGTCCTATACAAATTTGCCAAAAAGCTCAACAATTTTTTAAGAATTTTTGAAGTGAAAACTTCTTTAGCTGTTTTTGGTATGGGTAAAAAATGTTAAACTCGCGTCAGGGCGTCAGGGCGTCAGGACACGTGACCTGATCGAAAATTCGTAAGACGCGCAGCGCGGCGTAGGAGAGGAAGTATCCCCCTCTCTTTCTACGGCGCGGCGAAAATGTATGAAGGCGCCTGCTGTTTCGTTTAGGCGGCGCAGGGCGCTTGCGCGAATGTTCGTGTGTGTTTATGTTACAGCGCGCCACGCGCATCCATGGAAATGCACAACGTTAATATTCAAGTTTTCACTTCTGCCGGCACTCCCGGAGTGCAACCCGTCGTTTTTTTTTCCTTCAAGTTAGAATTCTAAATTCATATTAAGAATTTTGACATTTTATCTTCACCAAATTAACATGGAACCAACTAGATGTAGTAAACGCTTTCAAATATATGTTTTCAAAACCAAAAACTGACTTCACCAACATACTACACAACCGATTTTGATAAAATTTTGAATATAATAAAAAAATAATCATCAAAATCAGTTCAAAATAATTGGCGAAAATATACCGTAACATGCGTTATAAAAAAAATTACAAATACAGTGGAATTGATAACGTAACATGCGTTATAAAAAAATTACAAATACAGTGGAATTGATAACGTAACATGCGTTATAAAAAAATTACAAATACAGTGGAATTGATAACGTAACATGCGTTATAGAAAAATTACAAATACAGTGGAATTGATAATCTCCTTTTTAGGGTTCCGTACCCAAAGGGTAAAAAGGGGACCCTACTCTAAAACTCCACTGTCTGTCTGTCTGTTATCCGGACGTATCTCATGAACCGTGATAATTAGACAATTGAAATTTTCACAGATGATGTATTTCTGTTGCCGCTATAACAACAAATACTAAATAAAATAAATATTTAAAAGTTAGCCTCCCATACAACAAACGTGATTTTTATAGATAATGGTACGGAACCCTTAGTTAGTGCGCGAGTCAGACACGCACTTGGTCGGTTATTTTAATTCGGTTACAAACTGTTCCATATCATTGTTTATGTACCTTCAATCTCCATTCATAGGGGCCATTTATAAATTACGTCACACAATAAGGGGGAAGGAGGGGTCAATGAAATGTAACATTGTGTGATTTTTATAGATAATGATACGACCTTATGGATCTTGTGGGGCTGATAGATGGTGAAGATATCATAAAATTCGTGACGTCACAACACAAAATCTATATCTAAGCAATAAAACACAAAATTTTAGCTAATAAATTAACAAACTTTAAAACATTTCCAGCTTTATGCCCTAAATATTTAGTGGCTTCGCACGCTTATTTTTTTTACTTAAATAAAAATCGGTATCTGTGACGTCATACCTTGAAATTCATGTGACGTAATTTATGGATGGTCCCATACAAACACTAGATTGTCTAAATGAACTCTGAGAATTTCGCCCTTTCCGTTCAACATAGCTCATACGATGAAGAAAGTCGTTCGAACTCCCAGCTAAGCGAAACCAGAAGTGAACTGCTAAGGCAATAAAAGAGTTCGCAATAAAGCTGAGAATAAAATGGAACAAGCCTGGCACATGCTAAACCAAATCACTTAGCAGATTAGTGACGATGGGCGTTGTTTATTTGTTTACAAGAGCCAAGAGGCAGGGGATATGTGCCTTCATTGATAGAATACGTACTAAGAAAAGAATTGGAGCCTTATTTTGAAAAACAAAATGGCTACCTACCCCAAAAATTTGCAAAGTGATCAGGTGGCTATGAGATGTGGAAAATCGTTTTTAGATACACATATAAGCAGGCCTGTGCCACTCCCCGTTTAGGTATCGAAAAATACCTACATTATTACTATGCGCGCGGCGACCACTTCGAAGGGGAAAAATCAGTTACATGAATCGTTTGTCTAGAGTAATAAGAATGAAATTGGCTTGCAATGGATGTCTAGGTATCTAACCGAAGAGGTGAGGAGTTCTGACGCGAGTTAAATTAAACCATAGCGCTAACCACATTAAGTAAATATTCCTTTGAATTTATTTTCTGAGCAAGACTTCTGTACGGAGTACAAGTACTTATTCTGTGCTATAAGTACATAAAGAAAAGCTTTTACGAATAATTTATTAAATCTTTCCGTTAGAAGATTATATTGCTAAACCAAATCATACAGATCTTGTGGCGGTTTTATTCTTTATAATGGCCGAGTGGCAAGGAATTAAGATGGCCGATGGGGAAAAAAGGTTCTCGAATGGCGAGCACTGGCAAGCGAAGCGTAGGACAACCACCCACAAGGTGGTCTGACGACCTGACCAGGGTCGTTAAAAGGCGCTGGATACAGGCTGCTCTAGATCGGTCATTTTGGAAATCCTTAAGATAGGCTAATGTTAAGCAGTAGACCTTATGCGGCTGAAATGATGATGATGATTTAAGAAGCACGAGAAAATATGCTCGTTTTTGTCTTATTTTGAAAAACAAAATGGCTTCCCAATTTGAACTGCTCTAATAAAAAAAAAACTATTTTATTTATGTGTATTATCAGAGAAATCTTCTATTTCATTTATGTTTATTATCAGAGAATTTCGTTCATTTGTATAAAAGGGTTGAGTGACAAGGATAATGTGTCTTCATTGACACAATATGCTAAGAAATACTAATTTTCTGTTACCTACTTGAGCTATTCTGAAAAACTAGATAGCTTATCGACAAATTTTTAAGGACTATATAAAAAATATAAATAAATAAATATATACGGAAAAATCACACAGATTGAGCTAGTCCCAAAGTAAGTTCGAGACTTGTGTTACGGGATACTAACTCAACGATACTACATTTTATAACAAATACATATATAGATAAACATCCAAGACCCAGGACAATTTTAAAAAGGCCATTTTCCAACTTGCCCTGACCGGGGATAGAACCCGGAACCTCAGGCTGGCGGACTAGCATGGTGACCACTACGCCACGGAGGTCGTCATACAGGACTATGAATATATAGTGTAAAAACTTTGGAAAAAATTACATTCATATATATAAAAGTTTAATTGGGAAAACTATTTCTATATCTTATGCTTTTAGGTAAAGTCAAAAATCATTTATTTTTCTTTGGATATTTGTATCACTTGATAATTTTCATTTTTTCTTTCGATTTCTTAATAGCTAGTTGTTGACGTCAGATCATTTACTTACAGGTAAATTTACTGCCGCCTCCTAAGCGCAAGTTTAGAAGAAGCGGTAACAAACTGTACCGCAGCATTTTCTTCAAAAACGTCAACCTTACAATCATACTGATATTAAAGTTAGATATGTGGAGAATACATTGTTGTCATAATTATTAATTAAGAATGATGTCAAATTTGAAATTAATGTCAATTTGTAAATAAAGTACATGTACCGATTGTACTCAAATTATAACATTTGTGTGTACAAATACAAACCTTTAGAGTAGCGTCAAGCTCAAGCCAGACGTTTTTGTCTTTAAGATATTCATCGATTCCGTAAAAAGCCTTCTCACAAAGTACTTTTTTTCCATAGGCTTTAAATTCTATTTGGCATATCAATAATCATTATAAAACTTTATAATAATATAAGGTAGATTCAACTGCTAGTTTTTGTCACTTGCACCCAGGAAAAACAGTCAATATTATACAATTTTTTTTTACATGGAGGTTCTTTGGCTTCAGATCATCACAGCTGAGAATGCCACTAGGAACGCGAGACGATAAGAAAGATAAACAAGAATAACCGTTAATCTTCAAAATACGTCATCCCAATCTCCTAATATTGGTTCAAATGTTTGTGTTAGAGTTCGTTGCACCATACCACATTTTGCGCCAAAATCAACGGACATCAGACAGTTTCTATAAGCAACTCTTATATAACTTGTATGATGAATCTGGCACTCGTCAGATCAGATGCCAAGTCTGCCGCATCGATCATAGATTCGATACATTGGTTCGATTGATATCGATATATATTTAGATGCTTAAGCCAATATTAATCGTCAATATTGATTAGTTTTGAATGTAGTAAATTAATCTCATAAATGCTGCAAAATCTTTGTAATAAACCACGAGCAATTTCGAAGGTTACTAAAAATCTTTAACATTTGTTTAATTTTTTGTTATGGTTATTTTATTTAGACCCTCAACTAGATTATCCAGACACAAAGGACCCATATTTTTTCGTTTAGGAAAGTAGAAAGAATTCAAAAGGATACAACGCTGCGAAGTTTCTGAATGAGGGTACACGTTGCGGCACGTAAGTTTAGCGCTGAGCGACATGTAGAGGGGATACTGCGTACGGGTACGGTATTAATTTTTGACTTTTGCGCAGGCAAGGTCAGCGCTAGAGTTTCGTGCCGCTACCTGTAATTTACGTCACCTTTGGTTAAAAATCGTAGCTGATCGTGAAAGAATACCCCTCATCTTTTTTTTTTTTTTTACAATTTATTGGTTTAGGCATTTGTCCTCAATCTCACCTGATGGAAAGCGACGATGAAGACTAGGATGAAGCATGCCTATCCAAAAGATACCCATTCAATCTAATGGAAAGTTTGAAGGGGTATTGGGCTACCGGAATCTCACTCACCAAGCGAAACACAGTAGCCTTTACTATTTCACGCCGGTATTCTTGACATAACCCTTCTTTTTATAGGCATTTACTTAGACTGAAAGGCCTGCCCAAGAATGCAGTAGGTTGTTGGCTAGTCAAGGCAGCGAATGATATAATCTGAGGGTGACACAACCCTAATAGGCTTAAAGCAAAGCAGTAAGAGGATCGAGAGTGTTAATTTCACACGGTTTACACGTCATACTGTCCTTTAAAACCTAGATTTAAATATACTTATATTATGATGAAAAATATAAAAACAGCAATATCGAGAAGACAAGTCCAAACTTTGCGAAAACCCTAAGAATTTTTCGGAAGCCTCATATTCTTGCCCCATTGTATACTTTATTGCATCCTGGAAATTCAACAACAGTCGAACAAAAGTCGAAAATCACAATGACTAAATAGTTTGATAAGTCATAAGAAGCTGTTACAAATAGCAGAAGATGCTAAAATAACATAAAAGTTAAAGACTAGTTTTAATTTACCCACATTTATAAAATGAAATGGGTTCATCGCACGTGTTACATCATTTGAATTTTCAAAGTGATTAGTTTGGTAATTTAGTTTAATCTACTGCATCATTTGAGTGCTTTGATTTCCAGTCATTTAATACGTAAATGCAAATAAATGTAATGAGCACACATCAAAGAACGTTAGTTAGTTGCGCAAACGCAGCCAAGCCTTATGAAAACACAGATAGGTGTGCGGTCGACGCACTAACCTATATTTGATACAATCGAGATCGCAAAATAAAGATCTAACTAAATTATAGATTTTTAAAACAAAAGAATTTACACACGAGCTTACAATGATAAGTTTGCCACCTTTCATGGACATCATCTTTAACCCTATATCATCATCTTCTTTAGCCTCAACAACATCTTAACCTTAAAAAGAACTCCAAGTAACAGAAAAGAATCAGCAACCCCAAAAAAGCCGTGCCTTAATAATCTATTGAAGTCTTATATTATACCTAATAATTCTAGTGAATGTTGCAAATTCACAATGTCACAAATCTTGAAGCCCATACAAGATTTTGAATTATCGTCGCGTGTACCAAGTAGTTTTGCCATCACATAAAAAAGGTATTACGTTGATTTATCGCGTATTACTTGATTGTGGCAATGTCAAACGTTTGACCAATGTCAAAGAGAATAAACAAAATATTACATAGAGAGCTTTTCACAAACCCTCACTATGACAGTGTGGCTGTTCGTCGGTAAAGTTGAATTTTAACGACGAATAAGTATAAGTATATAGATTATTAAACACTATCTACGTGTCTAGAGTAAGCGACATTTCCAGATTCGGCATTGTTTCCTCCATCAAAGTACGTCCATGGTTAATTTTCTTAAAATAACTTCAACTATGCGGATGAAATGACGGTACTAAGCCTCTCAGTTCCAGTCTCGAGGAGATTGCTCATAACTGTGTTAGTTATAGTTCATGGACTCAATACAAACAGTTTATGGTATGAGAGTGTACTGTACCGTCGGCGTGTCTGGTACGCGGCAAAAACCTGGTATTAACCCACTTACGCGCTATTTCTGACGCATCCTGCGACGCGCGTGTGTACAGGGCCTTACTTTTTGTATACAATACTCACATTGTTAGTACTCTAGATATCTATTTATTTATAAAAACTTTATTGATCCATAATAAACAATTGTTTACAATTGGCAGACTTAACGCTAAAAGCGTTCTGGCCTATCTACCATAAGGATAAACTGAGATTTGGTTGCAGCGCCAAATAATAACAAAAATAAATCCAACATATAACCTTATAAATATACCTACATATACCTAAATTTAATATATGTATGTACATACAATACATACATACCATCTATAAATATATAAACAATGAATGGTGATGGTAAAAGTGAAAGGGGATACATTATTTTAGAAGATGAGAGTGTACTTTTCTTTTGAAAGAAAATATTCTTGATGTCAATGGGTAAATCATTCCAGAGTTATGAAGCTATTTAGAAGAGGTAGACCGAAACTGAATTGAAAATGAATAAGGATGTGTTAAAACCATTCAAGGTTTGTAATCTTAATTTTCCGTGGTCCGGTGCTGCCTCCATTTGAAATAAATTATTTGAAAGGTAACGGTGATATCATTTAAAATTTTGACAAAGCCTAGATCCATCAAACTATTTTATGAACTACTGTGTACAGTTTAAAGTAAGAAACTTTTCTTTGCACATTTCGTGAGAAACGGCCACTTTTGGCTAATGTGCGTAGAAAACGTTCTTACTTTAAACTGTAAACAGTAGTTTATAAAATAGTTCGAAGGGTTACCTAGGGCTTAGTCAAGACAAAATATTAAATGATGCCTCCGTTTCAGTTCAAATGATTTATTTCAAATGGGGGCAGCACCGAACCATGGAAAATTCAGGTAACCCCAATTCATGCATCCCCTTAAATAGATGTTGCTCATATGATTTCACATCGCACTTTCAACTCGCAAAAATTATTCACACTCACTAAATCTAGTGAAATTGACTTCACATTTTTTCTGACTATTGGCGAAACATCTTGCTAAGCTTAGCCCTTGGATCTTGCATGTGGGTGTGTTTGTATAAACGTTTTAAGGTTAGAACAGACTGATTTGACTGGCTGGAAACAGATTGATACTTACTGCTTATCTCATGCAAGTTTATGAGTTCCGCATTTGCGTCGGTGGACTGATGTGTGTCTGCATTCAAAGCACTGATAGGGTTACCAACTGTCAAAACTTGTTCAGATTGATACGAAAGATTATTTCATGAAAGATTAGAGTTGCACTTAAGTATGTCAGTGGTTTGTAGTGGCTTCACTTTGGAATGTATTTGAAGCTTATTCAATTTCCTATGAATTCTTCTCTCATGGTTTTTTTTTAGATCATTAGTTTGGCCGGCAAATGTCTTGACAAACAACCCCACCTCCCAAATTTTAAACTTTTTGGAAAATAAATGTCCATCCTTGACTACCCACCTGTATCTCCGCAACTAATAGACCTAAGGGGTCAAAGATTAGGTTTCTTTAAAAGTATAGCACAAATATACCCGAAAAACGCTTCCTTAGCTACTTAGAAAAAGAAACGCTTCGAGTATGTCTGACGTCACATCTTATTCAAGAAAAAAACTATTAATGAATTACCACTATCGCATATGTGTTAGCCCTACCTTATGGCCCACATATCCACATTATCCGTTATTTTTACCCCGTGTGCGTAAGACCTGCATCTTATGTCTCTGTAATGTGTCCATAAACTTATTTTTAAAGCCTGCTAATGCATCAGCAATGATTTATACGACGTAAAACACCTTTTATCCCTTTCGTAAGTGACACAGTTGTAGTCAGTCTAGTAAAGCGAAAATAGGTCATGAATCAGAGCGTAGTCGTTAAATAATAATTTGTTTATAATAAAAAATATTATGATAGCGAATTTACGGATCAGCTGGAAGAGACAACTGGGAAATATTTAGGCATATTACAAACATTTTGTTTTAGTTAAAACTGTAGCTAAGCGTTTTAAGGGGCTACCTGAATTTTCCGGGGTCCAGTGCTGCCCCCATTTGAAATAAATCTATTGAAAGGAAACGGAGATTTTATTTAAAATTTTGTCTTGATCAGACCCTATATAATCCTTCAAACTATTTTATGAACTATTGTTTACAGTTTAAAATGAGAATGTGAAGCTTTTCTACACACAATCGCGAAAAACGGCCACTTTTGGCGTATGTGCGTAGAAAAGCTTCACGTTTTCACTTTAAACTGTAAACAGTAGTTCATAAAATTAAGTTTGAAGGGCTATCTAGGGTCTGATCAAGACAAAATTTTAAATGATATTTCCGTTTCCTTTCAAATGATTTATTTTAAATGGGGACAGCACTGGACCCCGGAAAATTCAGGTAGCCCCTTAATGAGATTTTCATCATTGAGGTAAATTAATTTGTTTTTCCTGTCCTGGGTCAAAATGTGTTTTGCGTGCATAACAAGCCATTTTCGGGCAGGGAAGATATTTTTTTTATAATATAAATGTGAAATCGCCAAATTAACACCCTCGCTTTCGGCTCAGATGGCTAATTCCCGTGTACATCTACTATATTATTATATTTACATAACCAAATAAGATACATAAACAAATTTTACTAGCTCGTTCGAAAATACTAGACCAATTGCTCGAATAAATTAAACAATTTCGCTTTCTTGTTTGAAATAATCTCGTGTATTCTTCAATATTAACGTCTCGAAGTTATTCCATCGCGCGGACTTACTTTGGTTTATTTTATAAACGGATTTAGGTCAAATTTGCTTACGTAATAATATTATGTGTTCCGTTTAGTCTGTGGATTATAATGGACGCGAATCATACACTGCCAATTGTATATTCATCTTATCATCATCATACAAGCCACATAGTACTTTATATACTAGTCCAAGCGTATTCCAGGTTGCTTCCTCAGCGGTAACGCTTCAGAGCCCGGGGTCCGCTACCTAACCCAGGTGATTTGACGAGGTTACTGGTTTTTTACACAGAGCGATTGCGGTCTGACCTCTGCAACCGAAAGGGTAAAGCAGAACTAAACACTGGATAGTTTGATGATCAAACGATAGATGGCGTTCGGGACCCACAGTTTATACGTGCCTTCCGAAATACCGAATTATCTTTCATTTCGGATAATCAGGGGATTCCCTACCAGACTGAAAAAAAAAAATTTTTACAAAGTATACTTCACAGTGGGTTTCAAACCCACGACCTTTGGATCACAAGGTGAACGCCTTAACCACTGCACCACGGAGGCAATCGTATATTAATAAACAGATAAGATAATTTCATTTTATACAAAAATGTCAACTAAACTAATGTCATCTATACATAGACGTCCAGATAGTCTATGCTTTATAATAAAAAATTCTGTTTAGAATCTGTATGCGACAGGTTTACAGAAAAACGAGTAAGTTAGGTATCTACTTAAGTAAAATACAGTGGCGGATTTACCAATAGGCTGAGTAGGCTAAAGCCTAGGGCGGCACATTTTGGGGGCGGCAAATTTTAGGCCAGTTACACCTCCCCCCCTTCGTACATCGGTACATCGCGGCAATCAAAAAGGTAGAAGGGTGCTTTTTAACTGACTTTCAAAAAGGAGGAGGTCATCAATAGGGTATATGCATGAAAAAAATATTTGTTATCTAACCAGTTTTTCCATAAATATTCAAAAGTAAATTACTAACAGTGAAAATAAAATAAGAATTGGTTAAAAAACTAACGAGATATAACAATTTCACGAAAATATATCTATCTCACTCGCAAAAACGCTACTTTCTATGGCAAATGTATAGATGATATGGACTTTGACGTCACCAGTCCATATCGGACTTCTCTTTCTAATTGAAACTTTAAAGTATCACATGTTCGTCGCTGATTAAGATATTTTAAAAATTCTCTTTCATTCATATTTGATTACTGTGGTAAATAAAGATTTAATTGAGCAAATAAAAAAAATACGTGCATATTCTCAATTCATCGCAACCTTTTGTTTTTTTTCTATTTGGAAAATTCTTCTTTTGTTTAAAAGGGTATACTTGTCAATTGGTCCTATAGAAATTTTATCAAAATAGGTTGTGTCGGAGTGAGGTCGGTTCTTAGTTTTGAAAAATTATACATACATACATATTTTCACGCCTGTTTCCCATGGAGTAGGCAGAGACTATAAATTTCCTCTTGCTACGATCCTGACAAATTATATCATGATATTTCGCTTTTGTAAACGCAGTAGGGGCGGCAATATATGAAGACTACTGGCGGCAAATGTGTAAATACGCCACTGCTTATATGAATGAAATCATTTATTTCAGACTGCACAGGTATTCAATACAGATCCATATTTTGTTAGTATGAAACTTAATAACTATGTTAATAAAATTTAAAATGTGGGTTATTATTAAAAAACGTGTAAGGACGACCAATGTTTACATATTGGGCTGTCCACTCTTTCTGACACCACCCTCAAGAGTGAGTTGGTACTGTTCCTTACCCGTGACCACAAGGATGCAACTCTTTTGCGAAGCACGGCCTGGAAGCTGTCTGTGCTGTGATCTGCAAACATCCCTGAGGCACTGCAGCGCCAGTGCAGTCCCAACAAACTCCGAAAGCTGTTGTTGTACACTTAGGTAAAATTGCTATTTAAAATGTGCTGATAAATCAAACTATTTCTTCTCACTTTTTTATTATTTTGCACGATGTAATTAATTGATAGACTGAAAGTCAAGTTCGTTTGTAAAATAATTCTTTCTGCGCAAGCGCACGTCTTGCTATTAATTTACTATTCCTATATTTACATCTATTTATTTAGAAAAAGCTATTCTCCACATCGCGGGAAAACAGTGTTGCCGCATGTAAAAATAGTGTGTTTAGTGATGAGACGGAACGGTGCGGAAGGTGAGAAAATAAATCATTTGGTGAAATCTTGTGCGATTTGAGGAAATTTAAATGTAATAAATAATTAAATGTGTCTGGAAGAATATTTACTTGTTACATTTACCGTGCCTGAATAGTTGTTGAAATGGCGATATCATTAGTTGTTGCAGATTTAATGTTTTTAAGCTATTGCATAGCTTTTATCGCGGGCTTTGAGCGCGGCGACTGAATCAAGAAATTCCGTAACGAAAATAAAACCTAACACCCCCCACTCCACCTAAACGTTTCTCGGCAACCGGCGACCGGCACAGCGGCGCAGCGTTGAAAGCCGTGCATCGTCTAACGTCGTTTCAGTTCGGCAGACTTCGGCACGGTGTTTGTGTGCGTGTGACTAGACGTATGCGTGTAGACTAGCTGCTAACTGCTCATAATAAAAATTACTGAATAACCTACACGTGTTGTAAGATAATAAAAATATTTTAAAGGTTATTAACTTCTCATTTATTAAATAAAGAAAAAAAATGTTTTATTGTCGGTCACCATGCTCAAAAAGTGTAACTTGAATTAATATCAAAGAAAAAAAATACTGCATAAATTATAAATAAATAAATAAGCATAAGTTGATAAAAAATGCTATGCAATAGCTTTAGGGCAGTCCCCGAGTGCCACGCGTTTTTTTTCCCCTACTTACGTCATCCATAACGGACCATAAACCATTCTAGAGTTTTGCGACTCAAAATGAACACTGTGCCTGAAATTATCACTGGCTATTTGGAAAAAAAAACAATTAGCGATATAGGTTTTTTAATGTTAAGTTATACCGGCTGGTATTCTGATGTTATTGACACTTCTTTGTATTATTTTTATCTCTTTTTGGAATCATCATCCTTTTCACCCCGGTCTATTTATGTATCACTCTATCACACTAATATTATAAAAGTGAAAGTTTGTGAGTGTGTATGTTTGTTACTTCTTAACGCACAATAGCTGGACCAATTTTGATAAAACTTGGTATGCTGGAAGCTAACACCCTGGATTAACACATATTAAACTTTATATAGATATCGCGGGTAACACCGCGGGGCGCAGCTAGTTATTATTAAAGGTAACAGAACAGAATAAACTTACCTTTGTTCTGACACACATAGTACTTTTACATGACTTAGGTACGAACTGCATAATTGAAAACGATGTTAAGGGGCTACCTGAATTTTTCGGGACCTAGTGCTGCCCCCATTTCAAATAATTCATTTGAAAGGAAACAGAGATATCATTTAAAATTTTATCTTGATCAGACCCTAGATAACCTTTTAAACTATTTTAAAAACTACTGACTACAGTTTAAAGTGAGAACGTGAAGCTTTTCTACGCACATCCGCCAAAAGTGGCCGTTTTTCGCAATTGTGCGTAGAAAAGCTTCACGTTCTCACAGTGTTTGATAAAACAGTAGTTGATAAAATAGTTTGAAGGGTTATCTAGGGCCTGGTCAAGACAAAATTTTAAATGAAGTCTCTGTTTCCTCTCACATGATTTATTTCAAATGGGGGCAGCACTGGACCCCGAAAAATTCAGGTAGCCCCTTAAGTACTTATTTTTATAATAAGTAATATTGATTGATTTTTGACTACCGGAGCGTTCATTTTTAACCGACTTCAGGAAAAGGAGAAGGTGGGGAATTTGTTTTTATGTACTTTAACTGTTAGGTACTTTGTTACTCGAAGACACGTGAGCCGCTTTTGAAAGATTTTTTTTTGTTTGGTAGGTTTATACTTTCCAGGTGGTTTCATAGAATTTTATCAAAATCAGCTGTGTAGTTTGGTGTTGAAGCTGGTTTTTAGTTTTGAAAAATCACACTAATATAATGTGTGTGAGTGTGTGTGTATGTTTGTTACTTCTTCACACGCAAAGGGCTGGACCAATTTCGATAAAAAAAAATATGTAGGAAGCTGACACCCTGGATTAACACGTATTTTTCACGTACTTTAGGCGCGGATAACGACGCGGGGCGCAACTAGTATATATCACACTAATTAATTAATATTATAAAGGCGAAAGTTTGTGTGTGTGTGTGTATGTTTGTTACTTATTCACGCAATTTTGATAAAATTTTGTATGCAGGAAGCTGACACCCTGGATTAAAACAAGCTACTTTTTAAATATACCGCGGGTAACACCCCGGGGCGCAGATATTTATTTTTTTTAAACTCCTCAACGTTCATTTTAAAGCTGAACGGATCATATCAAAATAGTCACAAAACTTATTAATGACCCAAATCTTTTAAATTTCTTGACACATGTAATGACTCGAAAAACATACTAAATCACCTTAACCCGTAAATAATGCATCACATTGACAAAGTACCACTATTATTCAAATAGGCCGCCATTAAAAAGCGACGAAGTAAGCGAGTGAAGTTGTTTCACAAAATAAACAAAGAGTATTTATGATGAAAATTAAATTTAAAAACGTTTCCATTCCTTAACGAGCGACATGGGGCGAGTATAAATACTTCCAAATTCATTATTGGCAGGAAGAGATTATAGTGGCTGGCTACACTGCTTGAAAATGGAATCAAAAGCCCAAGCCGTGTCCAGGGTTGAAATAATTATAACTGTAATGGTTTTTTTTTCTCCGTTTGTATTGTTTTACTTGTGAACGGGTGCTGCGGGAAGGTAGACTGGTCAGCTCATCTTCGCTTTTTTGACTACTTAATATTTTTTTTTATTTTTTGTTACGCAATTTATGTTTGTTTACTTGTTCGCAAGCATTACATGTTATAATGTCAACTTGTTTTATTGTCAGCAGTGGTCGTTACAAAGCGCTGGTTTGGGAGCTTTTCTTTAAAAATAAATTAAATTTTAATATACTTTACACGTAACATAAATTATACTTATTGACGTGTAAAAGTGCCTGTAAAAGTCTAATTACTGAATAAACATTTGAATCTTTAAATCTTTATTTTTACCCGACTCAATCCAATGGCCAAACGGAAGAGTCGATTGTATAATGCAAATAAACGATTCTTGATTCTTGAGTAATGATTTTGGCAGCCGATGTATGTATTCATGTCTGTTCCAACGTAGCATCCAAATAGCGAGTAAGTACAATTCTTTGAAATAAGATGTCAATCGATTCGTCATCACTGTCCGGCTTATGCTACAATTTGTATGCAATGAATTAATATATCGAATGTTACATTCAAACACATGCGAGTAAAAAAAATATTTCGTTTCGATATCAGGTATCGAACGATTTCAAAATATAAGTGATTGTACCTATTAATTTTTATATCTATTGTAGTAACTTTTAAACGTAATCTAGTTATCTATTTATCCCTTAGGTTAATTAATTTAGACTCTCTGTTTATCCTTATGGTTGACTGAAAAGAACGCCCTTAGCGTTAATTTCGCCAATAGTGAAGATGCATAATATTTTTTTCTAACAACGAGGGAGTGGTGGATGTGACTATTTTTTAAAAGAGTTCCTGGAAATAGTCACGTCCAATAAAAAATTATCAAAATCTCTTTACGATATAAAGGTTACAAAGTCACGTCCGCCTGTGGATGGCATCTCGGGGCTCCTTAAATAGACCGGACAGGAATGACGTCACTTATGTCGCATTAGTAGGCGGGTGTAAGAAAGTTTCTTCGGGTGCTATGTTAAATATTGCGTTTACAGGATTGGTCTCATAACAAAATTAGCTACATTTTTCTAAGAAAATCCTATGCTAATATTATTATTTTTTTAACTTTTATAACTTCTAAAATTGTCTTTTTCAACCAACTTAAAACCAAAGTTAATGAATTGATAGAAATATATAATTTTGCTCAAAGGCCTTTTTTACGTAAATGCTGACAAAATCAGAGACATTTATCAAAATCTATTCATTATGCATCTTCTCTATTGTTATCAATTGTTTGTTGTGGAACAAGAAAGTTTCAATAAATAAATTTTTGGTAGTCCTTAGTTTCTAATAAAATAGGACAGACAACATGAATCATTTGACGGTTGTTCATGAAATAATTTGAAGACATAAAATTATACGCAC
The DNA here is from genome assembly GCA_943193695.1 of Acrobasis suavella. Classification (NCBI taxonomy): domain Eukaryota; kingdom Metazoa; phylum Arthropoda; class Insecta; order Lepidoptera; family Pyralidae; genus Acrobasis; species Acrobasis suavella. The sequence goes on along the minus strand of OW971930.1, from coordinate 1,877,684 downwards.
TGACAATATTAAATTTTTATAAAATATTACATATATACTCGTAGAATATTAAAAATTGGCCAAGTGCGTGTCGGGCCACGCGCAGTGAAGGGTTCCGTAGTTACTAATGCCCACTTTGAGTTCATGCCACTAAAAACGTCTAAAAACTAATGTTCTATTGATTTGTGTGAAATTTTCATATTGCGAGTACACTTTATAAGTTGATCGTCTATAACTTTTTAAATTGTAAACCCTACTTAACTCTGATAGTTTTCCTTTAAATTTCGTTATATATACTATAGCTGTGAATTTTTTCACGTGTTTATATAAAACCGTTTAGCAGATAGGGGGGGAAGACACTTGATTCAAACTAAAATTTTCCCTTTTAAACCATATATTTCAGAAACGGATCCCTAAATCGAAAAACGGTGTTTATAACCTCATAATATTTCTGAAAGACCTATTCAACGATACCCAACATGACAGGTTAGACGAGAAAAAAAATGCCTTTTCACTTTACTTGTATGAGAGCTACCCTAAAAAAAAATATTTTTCAATATTTTATTTTACCACTTTTTCCGCCTAATTAATATACATATCCATGACAAGTCACAGCTTTCTAGTATTAATAGTCGCTGAGTAAAACCGAGGACGGACAGATAGACAGACAGACATGGCGAAACTATAAGGGTTCCTTGTTTACTACGGAACCCTAAAAACTTGAGAGGTGTCAAGGGACACCCGGATGGAACGAAGTAAATTAAAAATATAAATAGGTCTAAATTACATTCAAACTCTTTTCTGCGTTCTAAAATCAAGTTTTTATTATCTTTATAAATTTGAATGAACAAAAAGTGTCGTTACAACTTTTGGTCTTAATTTTTTCCGTCTAGCTCCCATTTGCAACGCACGATAAGGAACTTCGTTCCAATATCACAAAAAAACTTGAAAAGATAAATAATTTTCTGATCCAAACGAATGTCGATTTGAAAATGAGGTTTCTTTGATAAAACAGAACGTGCGTCAGTACTGATCCTAGCAACATATCTGTTGTATCCATGTTGTCTGCCTGCAGTTCGACACAATTCCAATTTGCCGCAAATAGATCCGCGCGTATCAGCGGATCCCGCGCGATCTCGATCCTGCGCGATCCGTCATCCGCGGCAGATACGAATACATTCATTTTCGGCCTGGTTTCAAACTGATGCTAAAAAGATAAGGTTAACAAAAAAAGGAACAAATTCCCTATTTTCTTGGCTTATTTTTGTTACTTATGCAAATAAAAGGAAAATATACGTATGTGTAGGTTCAATGTATTTACATTTTTCTTCAGCTCGACTTTGATGGAAAACCAACCTAAGGATTGAAATTTTCGTGAATACGCAATGTCATGGAATCAATAACGGATTTTATCTGTTTATTATCTGGATCATGATATTTGAGATCACCACCTGATAAGGAACTGAATTTGATGTGATTTGATGCCAGTCTCGAAAAATCTGCTCTTCGCTCACCATCACGCTAAAATTGGCCTTTTGTCCTTGTGGCCCTAGGCTCTGTGTACTTAGATCCGCAAGACTTTTACTGTTCTGTCTGCCCCACTAAGTAGATAGATAAATTCATCATGCGTACAAAAAAATGCATGAGTATCGTGTTAAACTCAAGTTGGAAAGAAGTTTGAAAAAAAAACATTTGTGGCGGAAAAAAATGACGAAAAAATCTTACACTGTTTTTACCTAGCATCCGCCAAGTTCGTACCGTCTATAAAGAAACTTCGTTCCAAAAAGAAGCACACATTAAGAAAATATACCTGCCTGCATAATCTACCATTTTTTCTGCTAAGTCCCAAGGGTGAACTGGTAGACAATGCTTAGCATTAAGTTGACTATCTTAAAGTCAACAAAGTCTGGCTTGAGCTTGGCGCGGGTCCCTCTTAAAGGTTTGTATACTCAGAAATGGTCATAATCTGGTACATTAAGTACATACTGAATTTACAATTTGATTTGACATTAATTAAAAATTTCGACATTAAAAAAAATAATTTAAATTATGACAACAAACAATGTATACTCTGTCCACATATCAACTATAAATATTAATTTCATTGTGAGTTGACGTTCTTGAAGAAAATGCTGCAGTGCAGTTTGTTACCGCTTCTTCTGCACTAGCGCTTTGGAGGCGGCAGTAAACTTAGCTCTAAGTAACTTTTTGACGTCAACAATTATTGTGCAATAAAACAAAGTGACGATTATTAAGAGATATTATAAATATCCTATGTTAAAAGTGCAATAAATTAAATAAATAAATAATTTTAAATGTGTTTGCTGCAGCAATACAAAAAGGAAACAGTTCAGGAGTAACATTGCCCGGAAGCAATACGCTGACTTTCAACTGTGACCAATGCCAGTCTCTTGGGTACCCACCCTGCGAGCGCAGCGATTTAGGCTCAATTTTTTATATCAATTGATGTTATTTATAGTACTTATGTATAGTTTAGTTTTATATTCATAATTATGTTTAGTTTAGTCATAGTTTATTTATGTTATTTAAGTTCTTTCTATTAAACCGTATTAATAAATTTTATTTTACTGTGAGCTGACCATTAGGGATAGACATGTGATAGTGGAAGAAACTGTCAAAGACCTATGACACTAAGATAGACGTTAGATAGGTCATGGTTTTACAATAAACGATCCAGTCCGGTCAGATGGGCGTTGCTTCAGCCATTAAAGAAATCGCGGAAGTTCCAGTGCCGTGATAATGGCGAAGGCCGCAATTTGGGACCATTTGCGCCAGAAGAAGTCCATTTGCGAAATGTATTGTCGTAGTAAATCATTAAGTTTTTATTTAAATTGTGTTTTTACCATTTGTGTAAATACATGCCTTAGAGATGCAGTAAACTGTTGGTATTTGCTGTCAATTCTATTTTGATGTCAATTCGGCTGACTCAAGAAATATCTGTAGGTATATTTTAAGTAATGTATTGACATATCTGTAGGTATATTTTAAGTAATGTATTGACTGCCTCCGTGGTCCAGTGGTCAAGGCGTTCGCCTTGTGACCCGGAGGTCATGGGTTCGATTCCCACTGGGAAGCATACTTTGTTAAAAGTTGTTTCCAGTCTGGATAGGATATTGCAGGCTTGAATCACCTGATTATCCGAAAAGAAAGATGATTCCGTGTTTCGGAAGGCACGTAAAACTGTGGGTCCCGAACGCCACCTAGCGTTTGATCATCAAACTATCCAAGGATTGGTTCCTGGTTTGCCCTTTGGGTTGCGGAGGTCAGACGGCAGTCGCTCTGTGTAAAAACCAGTAACCTCGTCAAATCTCCTTGGTTAGGTAGCGGACCCCGGGCTCTGAAGCGTTACTGCTGAGGATGCAACCGGGAATACGCTCGGATGATGATGATGATTTTAAGTAATGTATTATAATTATATACAGTATGGATTCTACCAATACTTTCACACGAGCACTTCTAGTACTTTCGTCCAAAGTTGTTTTATCAGCATCACCTTGTAGGTTGACTGGTAGGAATGGCCTTAGGCCTTATGTCCGCCTATTACATTTTTGTAATAAAGTTAAAAAAATGAAAGAAAAATAACATTAACCTGATGTTATTTTATTGGTTTTACGAATTTGGTGTCATTTCGTAACAATATTAGATATTATGAAGAATAAGACAGAAATAGTAGTCTCTGGAATGAAAAGAAAATTGCGAGAACATTTTCGAATCACGTTCTCTAATCTTAAGCCTAAATTTCATTACGTGACATTTCCTTGCGGGCCAGCTCCAACGTCATTCTGAACATGATTGGCTAGCGACTGGACTGTCCTTACCTGAGGCATTGCCGTGACAGACATGCCACAGTACCTATGCCGTAGAGAAGGTACTAAAAGATATGCAATTGTTAGTAAAATTTGTTAACCTACTAATTATTGAACTCGTACTTATATTGACATGTTTTATTCTGTAACATGGATCAAAGTTGTCCAAAATAAATGATATTTTTTTTGTATTTTTTTTTATTATTTCGATCCTATGAGCTTTATCTCTGGACCTTTACTACAAAAGCGACCCGATATACTTACGCATTAACGCGGCTACGCAGCAGTAGTGTCAAGTAACGTTGAGCATACAAGGTTATTCGCAAGGCAAAAAAAAACCGAAGACGCCATCTAGTGATAAATGGCGGAACTACATATTTAAAGATTCAAATGTTTATTCAGTAATTAGACCTTTACAGACACTTTTACACGTCAATAAGTATAATTTACGTTACGTGTAAAGTATATTCAAATATAATTTATTTTTAAAGAAAAGCTACCGATACCAGCGCTTCGTAACGACCACTGCTGAGAAGAAACGCCGAAAGAAACTCATTTTCACAGTATTGGTCGCCTACTCGCCATAAAGGCTGTTCCAACCAATGTTAAGTGGAATTGATATCCGTAGCGCCATCTATTATTTGCCAAAATAATTTAAAGAATCCGACTTTCAAGCGTTAACCACCAACGTTAAACGGCTGAACCGATGTTCATATACCTAAGAACCGTCGCAAGGGAACTTGTTGTCACGTAATACCACATGGAAATCAGTCCGTTCGAGAACTACGATGCTCCGACATAAACAGGCAGTCAGACATACATTAACATCAACAAACTTATTACACCCCGCTTTTTTGCCGGGTAGTAAAACCGTGACAGTATCTATCTAACAAACAAAGAACATTTCTAACAAATACCATATAAAAATCACACAGGATACTAAATAAAACAGATTTCGCGTAAACTCACTTGGCATCGATACCGACGCCAACGAATTCCTTACAATTACCAGTTGCCAGCCGGAAAGCTGGAGTAAATATTGAATAATACGTGTACCAGGAGTAGTAATAATTGTAAACGTGGCTGATGTACAAGCAAACCTCGCCAGTACGGCCATAGAGTTAGACATAATTAGAAAGAATTGGAAAGCTTTGCAATTACCAGATACCAATCTGACAGCTGGAGTAAATATTGAATAATACCAGCAGTAGTAATACGAAAACGTGGCTGATGGACAAGCAAACCTCGCTTGTACAACCATATAATTAGGCATGATTAGAAAGAATCGATATTCTTTGCAATTTCCAGACACCAATCTGACAGTTGGAGTAAATATTGAATAATACCAGCAGTAGTAATACGAAAACGTGGCTGATGGACAAGCAAACCTCGCTTGTACAACCATATAGTTAGGCATGATTAGAAAGAATCGATATTCTTTGCAATTTCCAGACACCAATCTGACAGCTGGAGTAAATATTGAATAATACCAGCAGTAGTAATACGAAAACGTGGCTGATGGACAAGCAAACCTCGCCAGTACGGCCATAGAGTTAGCATTAATTAGAAAGAATTGGAAAGCTTTGCAATCACCAGATACCAATCTGACAGTTGGAGTAAATATTGAATAATTCCAGCAGTGGTAATACGTAGACGTGGCTGATGAACAAGCAAACCTCACTTGTATAACCATATAGTTAGACATGATTAGAAAGAATTGGAATTCTTTGCAATTACCAGATCCAATCTGACAGCTGGAGTAAATATTGAATAATTCCAGCAGTGGTAATACGTAGACGTAGCTGATGGACAAGCAAACCTCGCTTGTATAACCATATAGTTAGACATGATTAGAAAGAATTGGAATTCTTTGCAATTACCAGATACCAATCTGACAGATGGAGTAAATATTGAATAATACCAGCAGTGGTAATACGTAAACGTGGCTGATGGAAAAGAAAACCTCGCTTGAAAAACTATAAAGTTAGACATGATTAGAAAGAATTGGAATTCTTTGCAATTACCAGACACCAATCTGACAGCTGGAGTAAATATTGACTAACAGCAGTAATACGTAAACGTGGCTGATGGACAAGCAAACCGCACTTGAACAACTATAGAGTTAGACATGATTAGAAAGAATTGGAATTCTTTGCAATTACCAGATACCAATCTGACAGCTGGAGTAAATATTGACTAGCAGTAGTAATACGTAAACGTGGCTGATGGACAAGCAAACCTCGCTTGTACAACTAAAGAGTTAGACATGATTAGACAGAATTGGAATTCTTTGCAATTACCAGATACCAATCTGACAGCTGGAGTAAATATTGAATAATACCAGCAGTAGTAATACGTAAACGTGACTGATGTACAAGCAAACCTTGCTTGTACAACCATAGAGTTAGACATGATTAGAAAGAATCGGAATTCTTTGCAATTACCAGATACCAATCTTTGTTAACGTTAATAATTGTTAACGTGGATAATGTACAAGCCAACTTTAACTAGAACGGCCATACACTTAGACTGGATTAGAAATCGCTGTTGCCTTTCATTGACACATCACTTGAATACAAATGTAGACAAAAACCTTATTTTACTCATTATATAGATTATTAAAAATATATTTTCTTTTATCTGATTAGCCAATTATTAAAAAAATAATATTTTTTGGACAGAGTCCACGTCCTTATTCGCTTAAAGAACAATTTAACATGACGAGTCCTCGTAAAAACACATACTAACTGTTAATAGGCACACAAATATACATATAAAAATAAAAATACTAAATTTTACATATCCTACAAAAATACAAATACTAGATAAACATAACTAGATATATCAAACATTATACAAAAGTGTAAAATGTTTATCTATATATGTATTTGTTATAAAATATGGTATCGTTGAGTCAGTATCCCATAACACAAGTCTCAAACTTACTTAGCTGAATCAGTGTAATTTGCTATAAATTTAATTATTTAAACATATTTACAAATAAATATATTGTATCCGTCTGACAGTTTGTGACTTTGTGCAGATAATGGTGGCACACGGCTTTTTTGAACGCGAGGTGACTACAGGATTTGCCGATATATATTGAGAGGGCATTCCAGAGCTGTGTACAAAATCGCGTCATAGCGTTTATTTTAATTCATATGTGGTGCGAGTTCCAACTGCTCAGCTGGCGACTTTTACAAAAGAAGATTTCTGGACGAAGGGTGTCGTATTCCGGAGATATCGCGGACGGTTACCTGACACCACTAACTGTGCAATGCGTCACAAAAACAATACCAATTAATTTATATTAGATCTATTTAAGGTTTAGGTATATATGATATAATTATATTTATGCTAGTCTGTAAGGTATTTATTCTGTGGGCCTAGTTGCCAAAAATAAAACAATTTGATTCATTGATTTGATTTGATTGATAACTTAATATGTACAGGCATTTATTACACTGGAATGTCTTACCGTTACTAACTCTATTCACTGCAACCTCAACAATAAACACACCTTTAAATAAACATCATATTTCATTCCGGCGCTCAATTAAACAGACCACTACAATTAATGACAGCACGGCCCAGACAGGACCTTGGCTCGGCAAAAACCCCGCGAACGAACACATCCAATTCGTAAATCTACTAAAGTTTATTTTTTATGCTGGTAACATTGATAGAGACCTGGTTCAATGTTGTGGGTGTTTGCTAGGGTTGCTAGGAGGAAAATTCAAAAATAAAATGTATTTGGACGTAAAAATATATGTTTAATTATTATATTAAAATGAGAATTAATTAATATCTAATATATAAAATTCTCGTGTCACAGTTTTCGTTGCCATACTCCTCCGAAACGGCTTGACCGATTTTGATGAAATTTTTTGTGCTTATCCGGTATCTATGAGAATCGGCCAACATCTATTTTTCATCCCCCTAAATGTTAGGGGTAGTCCATCCCTAATTTTTTTTTATTTTTTAGACAAAATTTTTAATTTCTATTTTTTTATGATACAACATACAAAAATACATACAATTCTCAATTTTGGCAAAACAACGTTTGCCGGGTCAGCTAGTAACGTATAAAAATATACTGAATCTTTTGTCCGGGTAAATTCAGTCCATGATTTTGAACAACTTTTCCCAAGGAACATATTTAGAAAACAAAAAATATTTTGTGGCCATACAAGAAGACCGATCAGCTGATCCGAATTTTAATCGAAAGCCAAATTTTTTTCACATTTCAATGTATGTTCTTTGGGAAATGTTGTTCAGAATCATGGACTGAATCCACCTTTAAAATTATTTAAGTATATTTTGTTAGACCTTATTAAAAGCCACGTATTTAAAAAATCATGTTTTAAATATAAAGCCTGAAAACTGCATAGCCAGTGTTTTGTCAATTTTTATATTTCACTATGGAGCGAAATAAGTATACCTACCATATTAAAAAAAAATAACATTCTTAACCTAATACTAATATTATACCTTAGCGAAATAAAATATTTTTCTTTCTTTCTTTCAAAAACCGAATTGACAAAGCACCGGGCTGCTTAAATTTCCAGACGTAGTTTAACAAATTCCTTTTTTAACGAATAAATATAAACGGACAAATCAAATAGATTGAGCTAACCTCAAAGTAAGTTCGAGACTTATTTTATGGGATACTACCATTTATAACAAAGATGTATAGTAAACATCCAACAAATGATTTTCATGGGTTTATGTTCTCAATTGATCGTTTTTATTTCATTAAGATTTTTTAAACAAGCATTAGCATTCAGTTTCTTTATTTTTTCAATGCAACTAACTGACTTGGTACTCATTATGTAATTTGACAGTTTGCATGTTAATATTAAACTAAAAAATAATTAAAGTCAAATTAGATGTATTTATTTTATTTATGATAATTTAAATTAATTAAGACATCTGGCTTCATATCTTTTAAGTATCTGCTATTTATTTAAACGCCATCTTTATTATCTGTTTATCTTTTCCGAAGGTTGACAGGGAGAGAGTGCTTTAGCATGAAGTCCACCTATTGCAGCTTTTGGCTCAATAAAGTTTTTAAATAAAAATAAAAAATAGCTTTAGAATTTTGTTTTTTTTTTTTAATAAATTTGATGTACTTATTTCGTTTCATAGTGAAATAGACAAATTGAAAAAACACTGGTTGCACAATTTTCAGGCTTTATACCTATCGTATGATATTTTTAATTACAAAAATTAATCATGGATTATATTTATTCATTTTTTCACATAATAATAAAATATATATACATGACGACAAAATATTGTATTTGTTATTTTCATCTATTAAACTTTAAATTCACAAATTGTGTTTTGGTCAAGTGGAATTGATGACGAAGACCAGAAGAGCTTTCTTATTTATACTTATTTAAAACACTTTCAGATTTTATAGATTTTTTTCAAGAAATTTAATTTGATACATTTTTCTCTTTTTCATTTATTATGTATTTTTAAGCTTTTAAGCTTTTTTTCATTTTTTTTTAAACAATATTTTAACTATTTTGTTCAACCCTACTGTGTGGTTACTATTTGCGAATGTAGGAAGTTAATAAGTATTTATAAATTGATCGCAATCGTGTCTAAGTTTGTTTCTATTCTTAAATCTTCTTTATCGACTTACGTAAGCATATTTGTGGAAACAGTAGTGAATGCTTTTTTTTAGCAAACTGTGAGTGTAAGTTTATATCCCACTTGGCCGCTAGTGCCATTTTATGTTCGTAATACATTTGGTAATGCTTTTCGACAAAAAAGAGGTTATAAGTTTGACTTGTCTGTATGTCTGTTTGTGGCATCGTAGCGCCCAAACTAATGGACCGCAATGAACTTTGATGCGACTGTTATTGATTGAATGCTGACTTGATTGAGTTGGTGCTTAGTTATATTTGATTGAAATCGGTTCAGTGGTTTGAGAGTTATTGGGGTGAACGCTTGAAAGTCGGAGGTTTTTAACCCACTTCAAAAAAGGAGGACGTTATCGATTCGATTGTATGTTCTTTTTTTGTATTTATGTTACGCGATATCTTCGACAACCGTAGACCGATTTTGATGATTCTTTTTTTATTTGAAAGCCTTTACTATCAAGATGATCCCATATTAATTTGGTGAAGATATGATGAAGAACTTTGGAGGTATTGAAGAAACTCTTTAAAGAAAATGAAGTCGGTTGTTTTCTTTTTGTTAAACATGGAATAATTATTATTTAATTTGTCTGGAAAATAAACTGGTTTTCATGCTGTGTCCACAGTTGACGAGATCATCCAAGAATGATTTTCATTATACATAAACTATCATATTGTTCATCGTCATCGATCGTATTATTGTAAAACTATCGATTTTTCGCGTAACACTATTCCAAGTCAGAAACCACACGCCACAGAAATAGTAAAAGTTGTTATGTCTGCCTATTAAATAGAATTCCTTATTTTTATGCACATTTCCTTGATTGAACATTCACAAAGGAATGACTCCAGAATTTGGACAGCCGGGATTCCACACGATTTAATGCTGCACACATTCTGATATCTGATAATGTTGGATGGAGCATTCCAGCTTCATGCATGCTATTATGATGAATTCCTAAATTCAGATTCAGAATTTCGTGAATTTCGGTTGTGTAAAGTGGACCAACATGCAAAAAAAAATAAATAGACAATTTTGCATGATGTGGTTTACATTTCTCAGGCATCTTACTAAATACTTGAAAAATAGTCGACTTTCTCTACAAACTTGCAATTGAATAAGTTTAAAAATATTATTTGTAAATTATAAAAATAATTGTAGAACTTCAATTTATTTATTGCTTTTCACATTCACAGTCACTTCTTTAAAGTAGAATGCACAACATGAACCCTGATAGGGCATTGCAACATAAAACAATGGAACAGCATGCGGCTTTTTTGTTAGTATTTATCAATGCTAAAAGGTAATTATCCCAATAAAGATCAATTTGTATGGTAGTTTATTAGATAAGTAAAGTCAGTGGTTTTTGTACAAAGTCAGGTTTTTTATTTACTTATTTAAGTACTAGCTATATTTGTTTATTTAAATATATTTATTTTTTATTTATAATTAAATGTGTTTTATTTTCGATTTTTATAGACTTTTTATAAAAATTTTCTGTACTTTTTTATTTATTTAGTTATTACTTATGTCAATATTACAACAAGCTTTTATTATAAGGCCAAATTACTTATGAAGCCAAATGAAACGTACCCAAGCTCGATGGGGTCACGTTTTATTACACGGTTCTTATGGCCACCTTCCGGCTCCATCATCAGATATTTTATAAACGCATTAAATACTGGTAGAGAATATTAGTCAAGCATAACATATTAAAATAACCAATAAAAAAATACAAAATATAGTTCATTGTTTGTATATTACAGAAAAACTATAAGATTTCTATCAATTAAAAATAAAGTTGTTATCTCAATAAAAACGTTCACTTACGGAAAATAGTTCCCTAAAATACCACTAGATAGCGCTATTGTTAGTTTTAACTCGCGTCTTACTATGACGATTTAAAAATAATGTGATATTTTATATTAATTTTGAAACTTTGGCATTGTACAGAACCCACTCGCACTTGGTCGTTTTTTTTATGTTTTTCGTCATCACGCGTGTTTCACCCGTTTGTTCTGTGTATTATCAGATTCCCCGTAAGCCCCAAGACATTTTTTTAAGGGGATACCTAAATTTTCCGGGATCCAGTGCTGCCCCCATTTGTACTAAAACATTTGATAGGAAACGGAGACATCTTTTAAAATGTTGTCTTGACCAGGCACTAGATAACCATTCAAACTATTTTCTACACAGTTGCGAAAAACGGCCACTTTTGGCGTATGTGCGTAGAAAAGCTTCACGTTCTCACTTTAAACTGTAAAAAATAGTTCATAAAATAGTTCGAAGGGTTATCTAGTGCCTGGTCAAGACAACATTTTAAATTATGTCTCCGTTTCCTATCAAATGATTTATTACAAAATTCAGGTAGCCCCTTAATGAGCGTTAAGAAGCGTGCTTGATTGGATTTTTCAAACTTTTTACTATTATATTTAAATACAATCTTTGACAATACACCGTTGGAGCTACGACCCTCGGTTCCCCAGACTCAACACCACACCTAGCGGGAGGCTCTTCCCTTTGTGGCGGTAGAAAATACCACCTTACTCCCGCTATTCACAAATGTACATCTCAATCGTATCATCCTATTGGAGGAAAACAATTCCAAAATCTATCAACGCGAAAATGATATCAGTAAGTCTATCATAACTGCTCGCAACCGACATATAACATATATTATATTTACGTTTCCCACTAGATTACATTACCAACCCCTCACTTACTCCCTAAGGCCATAAACTATGTTTATAAATACTCACGATCGGATTTACAATCACATCTTTATCCTTTGCGGGGTAAACAGTGCCAGCCAGAAAGGCCACTTTCAGCGTGAAGATGCATGTGAGAATAATTCGAATAAAAAACAAGTAATTATTAAAAAATATATTTTAAAAACAAGCTTTTAAACAAAGACGAATCAAACGAAACCATACTCAATGGGGCTGCGTCGTTTCATTACAGAGTTCATATGGCTCCATCATCAGATCAGCTCCATGTATTCATAATACTGTAACGTCACGCGATATAAATTTGCGTGCGAAATTTCAGCTCGATCGGAATATGGGAAGTGGGTCAAATTTAACTTACAAGATTTGATTACAGACAGGCAGACAACGAGACAGGTGAAACTAAATGAAATCTTGTTATAATGTCTTTTCGCTGAGAGTTGATAAATATTATAATTAACTCAAACTAGCAACTATCGCTTAATTATCGCAAACTGTATGGCGGCCGTCTCTTGTCTGGCGCTATCGCCGTTTGCGTGGTACGAGGCACGCAGTTGATGTCAATCGCGGCCCGAACGGGCGAGCGGACGCGTCGGCCATATATTGCTATTCCGTTCTGGAATGCACTTCAAATAAGTTATTTGGATGTTTGAGTGTTGTTTTCTGTTATATACAGTTAATAATTGTTTAAAATTGTAAGTTTTTAATTAGTTAAGGGCCACAGATTGTAATAAGTTAAAAAGCCCTGAATTTATTCAACTCTCCACGACAAACTTAAGTAATGGGTTGCTATCCGAATCACCTATTGAAATGATTCCTTAAGATTTTAGCTCATTCCCTAGACCGTCTCGTACGATATGCGTACAGGAAGTTAGGAAGAAAAGCAGCGTATATATTCTTCGTTTTTTTTGCTCCCAAACCATATTCCTTATTTTACCCGATCGCGTCAGAAGGAGGGTTATGTTTTGCATGAATGTAGGTATGAAGTTCTTTATTGTAAGCTTAAGGGATGTCGTTTAAATTCGTCTTAGTACTAATAGTGACACTGGGTATATAAAATTCAGTCGTTTTTTTAAACAATAAGTTATTTTCTAGCCTACAATCTAAACCATACACCTACTTGAATACTAAATGTCATCAAAATGATTTGATTTTTAGATTCCTCCTCCAATTCTACATTTCCAATATCTTCATTATAGACATAAATAAGCATGGAAAGATATGTCACCGTATGATTGTTAACAGTCATAGTTTAAAAACAATCGCGCAAGATTATAAACTGGCGTAAAATTGTGAACTGTATCATACTGCTCACAAAATAACGCATTAATTTACGATAGTTTATAATTTCTCCACCTCAAACCGTCAAATTGTGAACGTGCAGAGAGGATTTACAATCTATCCGATGTTATCACTCGTAAAATTGTAAGTTGTCCTCATTAGTCGGTCTTGACTTGACGGTAGCTCGTTCTCGACGACTAATTTATCACTGAAACTTGACTTGTTTGTTAAATCGTAGTAAAATTTTAATATGGACATGACATGTAACACTATTGTACGTAACAAAGTGTTATTTTCTACACGAAAACTATTATTTACTATAGAAAAAAAAAACATTGGTTGATATTTGGCGACTAACGAATGACAGCCAAATATTACATCACGGGCACGTGACGTTTTGACCCAATCAGAGCTCAAAGTGAGTTCTAGGTACGTCATAATATGACGGTTTGATGTGGAGATATTATAAAGTAACGTAGATTAATACGTTATATTTTGAACAGTACGAAACAGATTACAATTGTGAAAAAATTATCGACTGTTTATAATCCCGCGCGATTGCTTGTAAACAATCGGTGTTCACAGTCAAACGGTGACATATACAATATGTAAGAAAACCTCTATCCGAACCTGGTAGGAGCAAATCATACCGTCAATATGAACAACTTATACTATAGGATCAATGCTTGAAACTCGAAAAAAAATCGTCGTTTTCACACAAAAGTGTTCGGCCAGCCCGGCAATTTGTATGAAAATATAGATTTTTTCTGGTTCATATTGACGGTTTGTTTGTTTTGAGTTACTCCTACAAGGATCAGGTTTTTATTACATATTGTATATACAAGAATTTAAGATATCAGCAGTAATATTATATCCGCTAAATTACATCTCGCGGCAGCCGCCGTCGTCTCCCCCGGACATAAAGCATGTTTATAGTTTTTATAAGGAACCAATAATTTTTACGAGCCTGATTTCGATGCTGATTAGGAGATTTAATGTTCGCTTAAAATATATCTCAAATCCCAACTTTAAAAATACAACTTGGAAGGGACACTATAGTATAATGAAATAAAAATAAATATAAAATAAATATTTTATTAATCGATTTTATTAGGTAATGTGCCCAATTATACGAGCAAGCATTTCTTCTTTCTGATACTGTTGTGCAAAAATTTATAATTTTCCCACCAAAAACATAAATGTAAAAATGGGAGCCTAGTTCATAATCCGACAAAAGAATTGAGACCTAAATGGCTGCCAAGTATGACGATTAAGATTCCTATCAATTAAATTAAATGACCTATATTGAATTTTATTAATAAGAATCTTAACATTTGACTTGGCTAGTTTTAACAAGCCTACATACAGAGTTGGGCGTAGTTAACTACTATTGTGTAGTTTGATTACAAATTACAATTACATGTACTTAACTACAAATAGTTGAAATTACATTAAATCTAACTACATCAATTGCAACTACTGTAGTTTTAATTTGTAATTGTAATTAAGTAGTTATAACTACAAATTACAATAAGAATTTATTACCGCGGGCGTGTGTTAAAGGTGTTATATTTCAAAATTGTAAGTGTAAGAAGTTGTAAGCAAGAAACGAAAATTTATAAGTAAGTAAATCTTTATAAAATATGTAATTTCAAAAAGAAGTTTGTAATTGTGATTACAACTACTTTTTGTAGTTTATAGATCAACTACTTTTTCAATTACTTTTTGTAATTATGTAGTTGCGATTACTAACTACACAATGTAATTTTAGTTAGTAATTAGTAGTTTAATTACATTTTGCCCAACTCGGCCTACATAATTCATTATGTTTTTCTAACCAACTTATCAGCTTTACGTTATATACGTTATTGTTATTACATTGTAAGGTCCGATTCTTCTTAACATCAGAATACTGGTAAAAAACTAGCCAGGTCAAATGTGAAGATTCTTATTAATAAAATTTAATATTCACAAAAAATAATATTGGCACTTCGAAATTGGCAGTCAAAATACACAAAAAATAATATTGGCATTTCCATATAAAAGCTCCAGCCGGGGAATTTGTTTTTTTTTTCTTTTTGACTGTAAGTTTCGTTTCATTATACTATTATATAGCGATATAGTTAGCCCGAGGTTCGATTTATTACGAGTATGTCTCTCCCACGTTATATACAGTTAAACTTTTTCCAGAACCTACGCATTTTTTTTACCCCCGACAAAAGAGTGTAATAAGTTTAACGCAAATATCTGTCTGTGTGCCTGTCTGTCGTAACGTTCGAACGGGCGGACCAAATTCGATGCAGATTGTTTTTTTTTTAAGTTTAGAAATAAGTTTATAAGAAATAATAATTTTGTGTGTGTATAAAAAATAATATTTTCTTTTTTGTTCGGTCAGGGCAAGTTGGAAAATGGCCTTTTTCAAATTGTCCTGAGTCTTGGATGTTTATCTATATATGTATTTGTTATAAAATATAGTATCGTTGAGTTAGTACCTATCCCGTAACACAAGTCTCGAACTTACTTTGGGGCTAGCTCAATCATTGTAATATTAAAAAATAAAAAATCCGTTGAACGAAAAAGCAGCCATTAATATCTTCGTAATTTAATATAAAATTGTGTTATCGAAAACGCTGTTAAAAATTACGAGTGCCACATTATTAATCCCTGAATCTGATAAGCCGAAGAAGCTGGCGTCATTGCGCTATGTAGATCTAGAGCCGGCATTGACATTAATATGTCAGTTACTCATCCCGGCTGATTGCTTGAGTAGAGGAGCTCAATAGCCTAGCAGGAGAACGCTTACTAGCGCATTCTTAAGGCAAGCAGCCTCGGGCGTGTACCGCGCTTGGTTAAGTGATCAGAAGTGGTATACAAATTTCTCGACCTCCTTTGCTTAGATAAGCATGAAGATTTAAAATCGAAAAAGAGCTCTTTAAAAAAACCATGTCAGTAAATAATAGTTTGTTTAATTTTTGTGTAAGTGGCCACTACTGATGCATATAATAAATGCGTGCTTATTTGCCCTGGGTGGTTACTCCAAAATTGGTAGGCAAAATGGACGTTACTGCGTATCGGCGCGTTTCTGTGTCATCACTATCGGACCACTATCATATTATTTTATGGAGTAACCACCCTGAGCGCTGACGTTATTTCGCTACGCAAATCTAGAGGCGGTATTACAATGCGTGATCAAGAATACCGAAGGTGATTTGAAACTTTTCGCACAAGTGCAATGGAAATGTCTCATAAAACGGGCCACACAATTAAGGCTCTCGACTGTATCGAGAGCTGGGGGTTATTCCATAAAACAATACGATAGTGGTCCGATACTGACGTCCTATATTTCTATGTCAAATGTTAGCGCCTTTCTGGCGCTGACACTTGCAACACCGTGTAGTGGCTGGCAACATCGTAATGCAGCGGGCAACCCTATCAGATGGATAGCGGTACGATATTGCGCATGCGCGGTCAACGATCTTCTGGATTCAAAGCTTGCCGCGTAAGGTTATGTCAATCCATATATTATAACTTATTGAAGTAATTGCAGATATTTCATAAAGTTCTAGTGATCAATGCATTAAGCTTAACGGTTTACCTAGCAAAATAAATATGTATTACCTATAACTGTGTCTAGTATTTATATTGCTCACACAATCCAAATTAGATTTTATCATCATACATTAAGGTTGACCTAGTCGATAATTTTTTTAAACAAATTTCGGAGGGCGTTTTCTCTAATGTTTGACATTGTACATTCAAAGTTTGACATGCTATCGTTTTGTCTAATTATAAATATTGTCGGTATGGATACAGAATAGTAAAATAAAAATCCATTTAAAAGTAATAAGCCATCAATGATTCGCTTTTTGCTTGTTTTTACGCAACTTTCGGCGAAAATAAGTAATAAAAGAAGTATAATACTTCCAAAATAAAGTCCGTATCAACATAGCTTAATTATCGAAGATTTTAATAAACTTAATTCGCAATTGAATAATACAGTAGTTTTTACTTGAAACCCCTTTTCCCAAAATACTTTACGTATATTTTTACGCGCTAATTTACTATGAACTATCGTGCATTTCACCTCACTGCTTCGCCCGAACACAATGTTAGGTGAGACAGCATGCCTTTAGGCCGCACCCACCTTTGAGTTCGAGCCCGTCACTAGTTCAATCTTAATGCTCAATGCTACTTAACACTGAAACGCGGATACGCATAACGTTCGTCTTGCGTATCGCTTTTGAAGTAACCCCCCTGGCGTCATTGCGCTATGCAAATCTAGAGGCGGCATTAACATAAATATGTCGGAGCTATCATCCCGCGGCCGGTCGCTTCCTGTTCCCGCCATAATAACATCGGCGGTAAAAATTGTAAATCAACATAATTGGCTGTTTATTATATCTGTGGGGTCGCTTGGCCTTTGTCCTTAATTCTTATACTAGAGGCGGTTTTTAGGGTTCCGTACTCAAAGGGTAAAAACGGGACCCTATTACTTAGACTCCGCTGTCCAATTGTCCGTCCCTCTGTCGATCTGTCACCAGGTTGTATCTCATGAAACGTGATAGACAGTTGGATTTTAAAAACAGAATAAAACAATTATAAAAATGGGGCTCTCATACAACAAACGTAATTTTTATAGACAATGGTACGGAACTCTTTGAACGCGGGTCCGTCTCGCACTTGGCTTATTATGCACTCACACTATAACATGGTTAGTAGGTAAATAAGGACATGAGTCCTGGCAGGGTGTTGCGAACTAAAAGTATGTTGTGTATATATAAACTCGACTAAAAATAGAGGTTTCAGGAATTATCAGAAAAAAAATTGTCTTTTCTTTCGCAACAGTTTATAGTTATTAGGTACACGTACCTACATGATTTATAGTAAACATCTTTAATATTCATAAAACTAATGCGTGTCATTAAAATTCAGTTTTCACATCATAAACCTAATCATAACCAACATAACTACACTGTGACCCCGTTAAGGGCGTAATAAAACTTCTATCTGTACAGTAAATATGGTCTCTCCTGGATTGTTTACTGCCGGCCATAGCGGGTAATAAAGCCTATTGGAATAGGGTATAGGCTCCCTAGGGCGGTAGATAGGCCGAATCATAATGGAAAGTTGGAAGCGAGAATAGACAGATTATAGATGATTTTTTTCTTTCATGCTGGTAAAATAAAATATAGAAACATTGAATTTACCGGCTGCTTTTCTTCTTAGTATTTCGTCAAATATATATAGTCTGGGCGCATGATGTAAAAAATGCGCAATGTAAAAATGTTATGAATAAAGAATATTAATTATAAGCTTTAGTTCGTCTTTTGACTACTAGTATTTATATTTGTTTGCTCTAGCGTGAAGCATGATATAATGTATACATTTTATTCAATTTATAGGTACTTGTAAATTGACAGACATATGACAAAGCCCTTCTGACGAGTAAAAAACCGGCTATAGGCTACTTTACACTTTGATTAGCGATTAGTGCGAGTTTATACATTTTCTACTTGCACTTGCAAAAATGTATTAACTTGCATTAATCGCTAATCAAAATCTAAAGTACTTAGCTTTAAGTGCAAGTTGAACTCTCGCACGAAGGGTTCCGTGGCATTTTCCATAAAAAGTTACGTTTGTTGTATGAGAGCCCCACTTATATATTCATTTTATTCTGTTTTTAATATTTATTGTTATAGCGGGAACATAAATACATCATCTGTGAAAATTTCAACTGTCTAGCTATCACCTATCACGGTTCATGAGATACAGCCTGGTGACAGACGGACAAATAGACGGACGGACGGCGAAGTCTTAGTAGTAGGGTCTTGTTTTAACCCTTTTGGTACGGAACCCTAAAAACAAAAACATTTATTTCGGTATCAATTAATAATTACTTATAAATAAACTTTAAACGTAATGTATATAGTAAACTTATTGATGTGTACGTTTACACATATTATAATTTCTGTGAACATTTGCATTTTTAATTTTTTAACACGATAACATTCCAGACATATTATCAGACATTTTGTTAGCAAGTTTTTTCTCCAAAAAAGTTACTATGTAATTCGCTTTCTACATTCGCTAGGCCGTAATGGCCACTTACGCCATTTAGCGCCGCATAACAAAACACTCCCTATTCGGTGCAGCAGGCTCTAATTGCTATATGACTCAGCTGAGAATTTCGACTAAAGTGCATCCGTTTTTGGAATTCCGTAGAAGAAGAATTTACTTTTGTGCTTTTTCTGATTTTCAGTTTTTTGTCGTTAAAATAGGAACGTCCTTTACAAAGAAGGCTTTGGTGTTAGGTCCAATCATAATGAGAAATTGAAAAGTGACAGATTTTGGATTTTAACCAAATTTTTCGTTTCATATTACCGGTCAGAGAGAAAAAATAATTATTAAAATCTGTTCATAAACGACGAAGTCATGCGCGAACACACATAATCTTAGAAACTAATATTATAAAGAGGAAAGATTGGATTGTTCGTTTGTTTGCATCGAATAGGCTCCGAAACTACTGGCATATGTCTAACTATTATAGTTATGTCACAATAACTGTTTTTTATTTAAAAGAATTAATTGTACCTTGGTATTATCTAGGGCTTGGGAAAATGTATTGAGCTTATAAAATAAAACATTAAAATAACGCGGAAAAACGTGTGTGTGAGTGTGTATGTTTTATTATTTTTAATTTTTGATTTCTTTTTTATGGACCCGTGCGTAGTCGAATTGAGAAAACTCGTCGTTTTTGGTTTCGTTTAAAAAAAAAGTAGTAACGTTATCCCTACAGGGGTATTGAAAGCTTAGGACCGTATTACTCAAAGGCCACATTAAGCATACGAGTAGGCGTTAAGGGGAAAAAAGGTAATCAAAGTAGTGATGATACTTGATTCCAATGAGATTTCAATACTGACATATTTTCTCGATCGGCGTTTACTATATGCGCCGAAAAATATAAATAGGGTACAAACCACTATTTTTATTCCAACATTTTCAGAAATAACTTTTTATAGTCCATTTGTAAGCAAAGGTAAAAAAAATCTTGACATGTCTTTTATTACAATATAAATATAATATACACTATATAAATCTTTGCAAATTACAAATCAATGAATGTATATATTATGAATTAGACTCATAATATGTAATGTGTAAAAATACCAATTTGTAACGTGTATATTTTTATAAAAAGACACGTCAAGATTGTTTACATTTATTTAAATACCTAACCAAATGGACTCTAGGTAGAAATACTTTACACATTATCATAAATCATATCTCATATACCTACATATATCACACATGCACCATTCTCAACAGTCACCAAATATAATTTACTATATACTGAGCCAAATGTATCGTTCGGCTGACCGCAACTGACATACGAGAATTATCTGCTTAGAGTCTGTCTGAGTATATTGTAGTGGAGAACTGGAGATAAAATTTAGAATTGGGTACATATTTTCTTGGTCAAATATAAATTATTTGGTACTAAAAAGTAAATAAGCTTCTAGCCTACCTGTACAATAGGCATGACGAATGGAAAAATATTTTTAGCCCATCGGTTAGATTATTAATAATTTTTTAAAACTAAAAACCGACTTCACCCCCAAACTACACAACCGATTTTAATAAAATTACTATGGGACCACCTGGACAGTATACCTATTCAAACAAAAAAATAATTTTCCAGATCGGTGCACGCGTCTTCGAGTAATCAGTGAACATACATTAAAAAATAAAAAGGATCGCGACGAATTGATGACCCCTCCTTTTTTTGAAGTTGGTTAAAAAAACATTGTATACGTATATTTTACGTTCTCTGAAAAAAAATTATAAAGATACAGCGTATTGAAATTTCGCATGACGTCACGGCCACGTACGATTTTTACATAGAGGTGACGTCTCAAGCCACCCTCCGGAAATTTGATGCTTCGTACTTTGTGAATTTTAACTTTTTTGGTAAACTAAAAAATATGGGTCCATTATTTTTGGTTAATCTATAAGACAGACTCATTATAATTATACTTTTCTAACCCTGTCGTCACCCCTATTTTAATGTGTCTGGTACAGCAATATATCTTCAGTATGTATGTTCCTCGATAACTCTCGAACCGTGGAACAAATTTTGATGGTATCAAGAATGAGTGTAATGACTATTCAAAGAATTTTTAAATTCGTTGGGCATCAAATTCGGTTTAGCCGCTTTTGGGTATATACGCATTTTGGTTAAAATAAATGTTGCTCTATAACTTTCAAAACATTAAGCTGATTTGGATGAAACTTTACGTTTCATGAGATCGTATTGCTGTATTTCTTATTTAGTTCAGTAAAGTTACTCGTTCTTTTACTAAGTTCGCGGCAAACCACTAGTCAGTACAATTTGCTTGTTAACCTAATTTCAGATAAAAAACCATCATACCTTGGCAAACGATTGGGTCTTTCATTTAAATCAATTTGATTTAAGAGATTTCACATTTGGTTGGTTGTCTCGCTCGCGCAATCAAACATTTTTAAAGATTATTAAAAAGTGTCTTGTTTGTAAAAAAGTGTTTCATTAACATTCAATACAATTATATGTTAGATATTTTAGTAATTTTTCTTTAATGTTTATGAATGTACGTATCGAGAATAAGGTCATCAAAAATTTTAAATTTTGTCTACCTATTCTCGATGTAGTCAATGTCTACACAATATACAAACATGTCTAAAATATCGACAATAACATAATTATATTGGATGTTAATGAGCTACTTTTCTACAAATGAGGCACATTATTTTAATAATCTTTAAAAATATTTGATTTTGCGAGCGAGACAGCCAACCAAATGTGAAATGCCTCTTAAATGAAAAAAATATTTAATCGCGTGTCAAATATCAGATTTTTATTTCGGTTTAGTTGTATCTACTAATATAATTAAAAAATAAACATATTTATTTTTTCTAGACCTAGAAAGGACGTGCTAGACATGAGCTACTTGAAAAGCTGATCAAATGATGTTCTAATTAGGCTACCAAAGAGGTGGTCGCGTCTCAATTTTAGAAGGACTTGAGATTGCTGACGCGGCGATACCGCCCTTAAGGACAAGTTTATACATGCCCTCCATTGAAGAGGATGCGTAAAGAAATACGTAGGTTAATTAATTGTTTGTTTATAATACATTCGTTCTCTTTTATTGAAAATCTTAACTAATTTATAGGACCCGAATACAATGTAATTTATTCCCATCTATTGAAAAGAAATTTCTAAATAAATTGTTTGACTTTCCATGACCACAAATAACAAAAATAGTCAAACAATGGGCGTGAATCATATAAGATTCCACATGACCAGGCATGAATCATATATGATTCATGAGCATCAGACAGGGAATCTGTTAAAGTTTTATTGTGTCTGCAAAGCCCTACATTTTGGTCGTCATACTCATGCGCTTTAACTTTTAAGTAAATGTCCCTACCTACTTTTCAGAAGAAACACATACACAATTACGTTTTTTTCCCTAATGGGGAACACAAAGACTAGGGCAGTAAAACTGAAAAACTACATGCACAAGAAAATGGAAAAGGAAACATGATACATTTTTGCCCATTCTCTCGATCAGCTTTTACGATCCGCGCTTGAAGAGCAGCTAGTACACTACAAGTTTTTTCTTTTGAAACAAATATAGTTTATCGGAAAACATGACACTATAATATCGCCAACAAGTTTCCATACTGTTTCTCCAAAACTCAGGAAAATGCGGGCAACAAATAGATTAATTCTAATCCAGACTTAACCGCTACCAAATGATACGTCCAAATATAAATGCTCCCAGTTTTATGGCTAGTCAATGAAACTCTTTACTGCCGAACAGGGATTTGAAATGGGGCGGCTAATATTTTGATGCTTTTTCTTTCTTTAATTACAAATCACACAGACCGATTTAGCCCCAAAGTAAGTTCGAAACTTGTGTTATCTGCCGAAAAGACAAAAAAAGAGAACGTGATGCTTTACTCCGCACATTAGCAATAAGTGGCCGTTTTTCGCAAATGTGCGTGGAAAAGCTTCACGTTCTTACTTTAAACTGTAAACAGTAGTTCATAAAATAGTTTGAAGGGTTATCTACAGTTTTGTGAGACCAAAATATTAAATGATATCTCCGTTTCCTTTCAACTAATTTATTTCAAATGGGGGCAGCAGTGGAACCCGAAAAATTCATACGTCTGTAGATTATCCTTAAAAAAGTAGGGGCGATGATAGACCCCTATTCAGAAAAATATTATTTTTACAGTCTTTTAAATTATCTAAAAAAAATCGATTGATATTTTTCAATTCATCAAAATATTAAAAATTCTCAAAGATACGGAGCATCTAAGTTCCAGAATAGGGGCTTGTGACATAATCGCTACGTAAAAATCATACTTAGCGGCGACGTCATGCGAAATTTAAATGCGCTGTATCTTCATATTTTTTGTTTCTCAGAGAAAAGAGAAAATACAATATACAATATTTTTTTCATCTCATCTACTCAAAAAATTATGTTTTCATCCCAAAACATATGGAGCTAAAGTTACTGGTTATTCTCTCGGGACTAAAACGTGAAAAAGAAGATCTCTAGGGATTAAAACCAATTTGAAAACAGAACGCGAGTTTAATCTATTTAGAATCAAAAATATTGTTGGCAGTCTAGCAAAAAAAAGAAGAATTTTGTTTTAAAATAAAAAATAATTGGCACAGACTTCGTGATTTTTTAAATTTGGAATACATATCGTCTTCAACATGGATGAATGTAGGTTAAAATTTTTATGTTCTTTGCTTCGGAAAAAGAAATAAGTATAATTAAAAAGCGCAATTTTTCCGTTTTGATTTAAGTAATTACAGAAGTTTTAGGTTATTTGTATTGGAATGTAATTATTTATGTAAATGTGAATACTTTTTCGTGAGTTTAAGCCAATAGTGAATAGTTATCAAGTTTACGTATAAAAATAAAAAGATATGAAGGACCACGCAAACAAAGTTATGAGTGAACATTTTATCTTAAGTTGGTGGTCTTCGAAAAAATATTTATTAGTATTAATTGTATGAAAACGACACCAGGTTAGTATTAAATTGTCGGTTGAAGTCTGTTAGGTATTGTAGATGTTCTACTGTTCTTTATATTCTGTTTTTCTCATAGATGGAGATGAAAAGTAGAGTGTGCTACTCGGGTACGGTAATATTTTTATCTCGGGCGATATACATGAATCCCTCGCTACACTCAGGATTCATAGTAGCGCCCTCGCCTTCAAAATACTACCTTAGCCCCTTGTAGCACAATCTACTGTTAATAATCTATTTAACCTATGGGCCAAAAATATTTTTTAATTCATTAAGGCTATTAATCTAACTCAAACTAATTTTTTTTATTCACAGTAGGATAAAATCTGATAATAAAGATCATTTTTTAAAATATTATTAAAATGCGGAATTTAAAAACTACTAGCCTTTCGGAATGACAACTGCTGGAAAGATTACGCCGAAGAAACCCAGGTTAGTTATTTTATTACTCTTGTGTACTCATGTGAACACATTTTTAATAGTATTTAGCATAACAATGTCAAAAAGAGCGCTAACTACTCGTTCTCATAATGAACTACTCGTATTTTGACTGTCATAATTATTTACATAACCTTGACGCTATGATCATTTAAGTATAACTTTTAATGAGCTGTTCACCAAGTGGTCAAAAAGAGTTAGTCTCGATCTTAAATGCGAATTATTGCTAACTATCCTAATGGCTATTTGTCGTGATTCACGGGTTCGGGGTCAGAGGATGGGGTTTACGTGAATTCCCAACATACTTACCGGTGCTACTAATTAGCGTCACTGGTCTAAAATGTATAATGGCAGCCAAGAACTGACTGTTTTGAAGACTGTTGCTTTTAAATTCATAGTCTACTTTCTATCGAAATAGGAAGCAGTGGCTTTGGGTGAGAATTCGGGCAAGTGCAGCTGTAAAATTATGAAACGAATTAAATACTTACATAATAAGCAGGACGAATGTAAAAATATTTTTAGCCCATCGGTTAGATTAAAAAAATATATGGTACACGTATTTTTTCTTTCCTCTGAAAAACAAAAAATGACAAAGATACAGCGCATTGAAATTTCACATGACGTCACGGCTACGTACGATTTTTACATAGAGGTGACGTCGCAAGCCATCAATCCGGAACTTTGATGCTTGCTAGCAAACTGAAAAATATGGGTCCATTATTTTTGGATAATCTAAAAGGCGGACTAATTACAATTATACTTTTTTAACCCTGTCGTCACCCCTATTAGTAGGTTCTATAAAGGTTAATAACCCGTTCATTATCCGGCTTATAATTCGCATATTTTTATTGACTTACTGTGAGTAATATATCTCTGAGCGTATTTAACTATACAAAATTTATTATTGTGAGTGTATTTGAATAACTAGCGAAAATTTTTGTATTTTGAATATGTGTGTGCTAGTATACGGCTTATGAAAATAGTAAATTGTCATTTTATGCATAGGTTGTTGCTAGTAATAAATGCGTATATATGAGAAACCCCTAAAGGAACTCAATAGGAATCGGCTTCTAAGGAGGCCCCGCTACCTATTGGGTAGTCAAAAATATAATAAAATACTTATATATCTTTGAAGTGAACACTTTAGATATTAGTAAATAGTAATATCTAATCGACTTTCAATTCGTCTTGTAGTAACTACCTATTACTAAGGGGATACCTGAATTTTCCGGGGTCCAGTGCTGCCCCCATTTGAAATAAATCATTTGATAGGAAACACCATTTAAAAATGTGCGTAGAAAATCTTCACGTTCTCACTTTAAACTGTAAACAGTAGTTCATAAAATAGTTTGAAGAGTTATCTAGTGCCTAGTCAAGACAAAATTTTTAATGACGTCTCCGTTTCCTATCAAATGATTTATTTCAAATGGGGGCAGTACTGGACCCCGAAAAATTCAGGTATCCCCTAAAGAAGTGTGGTATTCACCACAATACTAAATAGTTGATAATAATGAAGACAGGCATCCTTTAAATGCGTTAGTAATATGTGATGAGGCAATGTAACTAGGTGATTCGATGTCATGGTAGCACAATTAAAAGTGCACTCACGGTACAGATGTGAGGGTTGCGAGTCCGAATCTCACTCGTGGCAAAAATTTTCATCACATATTTTTAATACAGATAATTTTAACACGTTCGCTTCTGGTATTTCTTTATCAATACATATTTCATTGTTTTACTACGAGTATACTCGTAGTTGGCAGCAAACGTGTTAAAGACGTTTCTATTTAACATAACCATAAAAAATACCACACTATAAGAGCAACAAAAACAGGTGTTTATCAGCATTTGGAAAAAAACTTTGTCTTGTGTGAGAACTAGATTTTAATTTGAAGAAAAATAAGCGACATTTTTTCTTAAGTAAGTTTTAAAACCTGCTTGTATATTCTATTCTATAACGTAAAATCTATTTTAGAAGCTAGACGTCCAAACAGCATCTAAGTCCCATATCTCTGCACCACAATCCTCTAATACATCCCAGTCCGGGTGACGTATCGGGGGCCGGGCTCAGGGCGGCTCTCAAATATTATAAATTTATCAACCGCACTGAGATATGTGCTCACTTGAGCCGGCCCTGCTTCCGATTAAATTGACCCTTGAAATACTGTCGCCGCTTTGTGGGATTGTGATGAGAGTGATTGTTATGAGGTTTTACGGTTTTTAGTGATGTTACCCCGTAAATAACCCGTTAGTGACGGTTTTTTACCTTATAGTCCAGGGTCTTAAAGGTAAAAAACGTTTTTTTTAAACATACTTGAATAAGAATTCACGAAGGGTTTAAAATTTTTAAACCCTACATGAATAACAATTTACGTAACGCTTACAATTTTTGATGCAGCTTTTTTGTAAAATTATTATTTTCCTTCTTCACTTTAGTTTAATCAAAGTGACTGTCTTCTTTTCGAGGATTTTATTAAAAGTGTACGCTTTGTCAGATATCTAGATTTTACATTGAGACTTTAACGAGGAGTGATTTAAATATATTGGCAGTAATACGTTTCAATCGTACATTTGCAATTTATAATAGTTACCGAAGAAAAAAAGCTGAATAGACGACCACAGGTAACGGAGATTTCTAGTGACGCGCGATTAAGATGATTTTTATGGTTATATTTTACCTTAGTGAAGTTCTACCAAAATTATAAGAGATAAAGCAGCAAAGAAATTTAATCACCAACATAGTGTAGCTCGTGTAAGACAAGTAATACATCATTCAATGAATTTCGGGGGAATAAATCAATGTATTATTCCCTGTCATTCTCAACATCACTCGTTTGGTTGACCGGTAGATAAGTCCTTAGGCAAGCTCCATCATTACACTTGTATTTGTGTATAAAGTTAAATAAATAAAATATAATGTATAACCAGAGAGAGATTTTTAACACTTTCTTGGACGACTCAACCATGACTTTTATGAGATAAAGCAGCGAAGAAATTTAATTACCAATATAGTGTAGCTCAAGTAAGACACGTAATACATGGTTTAATAAATTTCGGGGGAATAAATCAATGTATTATTCCCTTTCATTTCCCACATCACTCGTTTGGTTGACCGGTAGATAAGGCCTTAGGCAAGGTCCGCCATTACACGTGTATTTGTGTATAAAGTTAAATAAATAAATAATGTATAACCAGAGAGAGATTTGTAATACTTTTTTGGACGACTCGTCCATGACTTTAGATGCAAGTCTGCAATTCGATTGATCCGGCCCGAAATAGGCGAGGAGTCGGAGACACCATTCAGTCGCTCTATTGTTAGATGTGTTAGACACCTGAGTTAGATAATATTAACACTACTGCTTCCATTAGTATCACTTGTCAACGCATAGAATATCGAATAGAAATTTACGGTCCTTTTTTGTTTTTAACTTCGAAAAGAATATCGATACCTGTACGATTTTGTATTCCTATTATTACGAACAAAATAATACATTTATGTTAATAGGACGTTGTTTTTGAATAAAAAGACAAAAATGGATGTGGGCAGGACACATAGCAAGAATGGACTCAAGACGGTGGACCAGAAGGGTAATGAAGTGGCGACCATTGGCCAACAAGCGAGGTCTACCTCTAGGACACCCAGCAATGCGTTGGGTGGACGATATTAAGCGTCACGCACATAGACCAAGAATTATTTTTTACTGCGTAAGGTCACGCAGGCCGCAACTGGATGCAGGTGGCAAGGGAGAGACAGATGGAAAGATATGGAGGAGGCCTATGTCCTGAAAGGATAACAAAAAGGCTGCTATGGATGGGAATACATTTACAGAGTAATGAATTATTGGAATCCAAACACTGGGCGTGTTTGGAAAGCATTGTGAAACGAATTTTGGTTTGGGAAGTTAAATTTGGGGCGATATCTATTTATAAATATAATAAAACAGTAAAAAAAATGCGTCTGTATATGGAGTACCTTGAAGATAAACTTAAGTAAAAATACTTATATTAAATAAATGAATAAAGAATACCCAAATAAAAACTTTATAAATATAATTATAAATATGTAAAAATTGAAATTGATTGTAAATGACTGAAATAGCAAAATATAACTATATGTAATTTTGAATAATTGACAAGATTCCTCCTCTCTGCTTTGCAGTGCCCAGCAGGGTCCTTAAGTGAGTGTAGAATCGTACAACAATGTGTATAGTATAACACTATGTATCTGTATAGACTGCATGTAATTTGAGGAGCAATAAAGTATTGAGTATTGAGTAATATTTTTCCAAAAACTTTGTGGCGATGGAGACATAGCAATAAAGTAAGAATTTAAAAAAATGTCTGTTTGTACACGCTAATACTAGCGTAAAACTACCAGAAATACTAGACGGATTCGAATGAAACTCTAGTAAAGGCTATAATTGATTTTGGAAAATAGAACACATGATGCAGAACTATAATGGTCCAGCTAAACTATAAGAATTATAAAGATGCCGCCTTAGCAAAAGTTGTTTAGCCTGTTGAGCTTTTTTTTTGAGGTATAATAAAACTGCCAAGTGCGAGTTGGATGGTCGCACGAAGGTTTCCGTACCAAAATCTATGAAAAATCACGTTTTAGTATGGGAGCCCCGCTTAAATATTTATTTTATTCTGTATTTAGTATGTTTTTGTTTAGCGGCAACAGAAACACATCATCTGTAGAAATTTTACTGTCTAGCTACAATGGTTCATGAGATTCAGCCTGGTGACAGACAGACGGACAGCGGAGTCTTAGTAATAGGGTCCCGTTTTTACCTTTTGGGTGCGGAACCCAAAAAAATAGCTAAGTAGGTAAGTAGATTCTATGTTATTATAACAATGTACTATATTTATTCTTAATATAAATTTCTTTAAATAGTTACTATTTATCAATACAAGACGAACTCCAGAGAATAGTCCGGGAGCCGGCGTACAATTGTATTGTCGTAAATCGCGGACTGTCGTAAACGTCAGCGGGTTTAACTGCGATCACGTGACGCTCACGCAGGTGGTTACAGCAGCGAGAGTAGTAAATTTTAGATTAATCTAAATTATACAGACAAATATCTTAAGATATTTGTCTGTATGATACGAATCTACTGTATTTCATGCTAGTCTGGGAGAAAAGAAACGTAGATATGTTAACTGTTTCTTTTCCCGGGCAGATCGTATTATTTTCAGTTCATTTTTAAACAATATCGCAAACGGGCGTGCTGATTTGGAGAAAATTTGTTGATGAA
This sequence comes from Acrobasis suavella, assembly GCA_943193695.1. NCBI lineage: Eukaryota > Metazoa > Arthropoda > Insecta > Lepidoptera > Pyralidae > Acrobasis > Acrobasis suavella. Next base: position 1,847,440 of record OW971930.1, on the reverse strand, counting down.
TACATTCATAGTCACATTATACAAATTTTTCAAAACCATTATAATTTAGTATTATACTATAAAATTCAAAACAAAAATAGATCCCGTTTGTTTTATTGGAGCTCCCCTTAAATATTTATTTTGTTCTGTTTTTAGTTTTTTTGTTGTAGCGGCAACAGAAATATATCATCTCTAAAAATTTCATCTGTCTAGCTTCCACAGTTCATGAGATTTAGCCTGATGACGGACAGACAGACGGACAGCGGAGTCTTAGTAATAGGCTCTCGTTTTTACCTTTTCGGTACGGAACCCTAACACATAAATAAATAAATAAATATATAAGGACAAATTACAATGTTATGTGTTATGGGATACTAACTCAACGGTACTTTATACTTAATTGAAAACGAAAAAAAAAAACGAAATACTTAATTGAAAACATTTTAAAAGAAACCTTTATAAAAGAAGCTTCTTTTTTCATTAAAAGCACTTTTCATTAGCACTAAAGGCTGCGACAAAAACGAGCGAAATGATCAGCTCGCTACCATCGCAGATATATCGATTTCCGATTCCTCGACACTTGCATATTTTAATATGGCCGCTTTGCGTTTTTATATTGATTTACTAGTTTTTTATTATTCTGTGTAGCGGGAGCGAGGTGATATGCTCGACCGCCACAAAGGGAAGATCTTCCCGCCAGGCATGCTGTTGCGCCTGGGGAACCGCGGCTCCGACGGTGAATCGTCGGAAGTTGTATATATGCAGCGAATCAAACAAAAACGTTAGGTTTTAGGACAAAATTGTGCCCACATCGTGACATAATCCAAAAAATTATTTCTCCTATAGTTAAAAAGTTATAGTCGAAGAATTGGAACACTAATTGGAACACTTGGATAAAATCATATCTCATAAAGTACTACAGCTGTGTAGAAAGTTTATACATGGAAAATTAAGACTTTATTTGTGTTATCGAATAACAGTTACATGAATTGATTTTATAAGGGTTAGTTTGGAACACTCAATCCTCGTAATTGGAGAACGGAGTGTTCCTGAAATTTCCTATTCCGGCTGGATAAATTCGTAATGTTTTTTCGGCACAGTATAATAATAATTTAGAATGAATTTTTTCCATAAAAACCTTAACCATAAAAGCGCTGGTTCAAAATCAAATTCAAATTTTATTATTTTTGTCTGTTAAGACCCTTTTTCTCAAGAACGCATGGAGGTATCAAGCTAGAATTTATAATAAATACTCAAGTCTACTGTTCTTTAGAGCTGTGAAAAAATCAAACTTCTAATTCAACGCAATCAAAAGATACAGCCGTTAATGCCGCAACTTTCCGCAATTTCCAATGAGTGTTCCAATTCTTCGACTATAACTTTTTGACTATAGGAGGAACAATTTTTTTAATTATGTCACGATGTTGGCACAATTTTGTCCTAAAACCTAACGTTTTGTTCATATGGATTCGGAAAAGGAGCACTCCATCCACACGCACACGTTTCCGTTAGTACCGTAACAACAGCCATAATTAATTAAAAATCTTCAAGCCAGGTGTAGTAAACAATTTAATGTTTACTGCAAAGAGTATTTTGGTTTACTGAAAAAAAAATGCTGTCCCGCGTTTTTTCGTGCAAAGAAAACATAGACCATACAGCCCAGACATATTTTACTTTAATTATCGTGCATTTCACCTCACTGTTTCACCCGAACACAATGTTAGGTGAGACAGCATGCTTTTAGGCCACACCCACCTGTGAGTTCGAGCTCGCGACTAGTTCAACCTTAAGTATGACACGTGATTTTACTAGTCAGCCGGTATAGCATATCTGTGCTATTAGTACGAACACTATGTAATAAGCGGTTCCTGTTTTTAATGTAACGTACTGTAAACAGAACCGAATAAACGATTTTATTAGATTATTATTACTAATCCTGGCAACACAGTTGAACTCTAGTGACCCCGAATAACCCCAATGCAGATAGCACGGAAGATGTAACTTACTGCACTGTGTAGTGTAGGCCTCGTAAACCAACTTAAATATTAAACAGGCATCTTAACTTGCTACGGCGTAGCACGTGCTACGAGTCTGCTACGTGTGTCGTAGCACTCGTAGCTATGTGCTTAAATACTGATCGTGCCAACATTGTTTATTTATTGCGAGTGAAATAGTTGGGGCGAGGAATCTTTTGTCCGGCTGCGCCACACATGGTAAAGGAAGATAATGTTTTTCGGTTATTGTTAGAACAAACTGACAAATAAGTTGGAACAAAAAGTCCATAGAAAAAGGTAATAAAAATGGAGGACTGTCATACTGAACTCCAAAACTTCGAAAGTTTCTTCATAGCGAATTTCGAAGTTCTATACAGATATTTTCGAAGTTCCGCACATCGATATTTTAAAAGTCGGCCTTCAGTATGACAGTCAAAATGGAGGCCTAAATTCAACATTATCAGCAGCATTTGTTAGTGATTAAATTAAATGATGAAATCCAATTATAAATAAAAACTTTAAAATAATAACTAGCCAAGTGCGTGTCGGGAAACGCGTAGTGTAGGGTTCCGTAGTTACGAATGCTGACTTTGAGTTCACGTGACAAAAAAACTAATTTTCTATCGAATTTGTATGAAATTTTCCTCTTCTGAGTACATTTTCTAAGTTGTTCGCCTATAACTTTTAAATTTGTAAACCTCAGTTAGCCCTGATAGTTTTTCTATAAGACGAAGTGGTAGCTAAAGTGGCGCCCTCATTTGAAATAAATTGTTTAAAACTAAATATGGTGATAAATAAAAAAATTGATTTGTATCAATGTCTAGAAAGACCTTTAAACTATTTTATGAATAACCTTTGAAATTATTATTTAAAAATTTTTATTGTCAAAATTGAATTAAAGTGTATTTACAGTCTCTGACTAGAACCGCGGACAGGCAGATCGTCAGATATGGCGACACTATAGTTTCCTTGTTTATTAAAAAATAAGAATCTTTTATAATGTCGCGTCATAAATCTAAGAAAAAATCTCCGCAATCGTTTTTGTTCTACAAAAAAATGTGACCACTCTTCTTTGGCTGCTATCTGAGGCAGCATTCTGTATCAATAGTCATCAAGTCCGTCATCAATCGGGCTAACGAGTGATAACGCGCCATTTTGTCGACTCGGGTCCACGGAATGGCGGCGTAATGTCCACGCTAAATAACCTCGAGGATGCTTTAATGATGACACCACTTAAGGAAAGTACAGAAATGACGTTTCAAAAACTCTAGAACGCAAAATTAAAAAGGTTTAACGTCTGAAAAAAAAAACTTTATCAAAAGTAAAAAAAAATATAATGTGAAAGTGAGTTTGTATATTTGTTTGTTTGTTATCTCTTTACGCTTCAACCTCAGAACATATGTAGATGAAATTTGGTATGGATATACCCAGGAAAGGACATATGATAGTTTTCATCCCGATATTCCCACGGAGCCGAAGCCTACGGACGCAGCTAGTCGATAATAAATATCAAATTTGTAATCACAGTTTTTGTGTATCTTTTTCACTCTAATTTTCTTTTATTCCATTTCAAATTCTAAACAGACTATATAAGTCTTTTACAGCTGCACTAAGGCCTCTCCCAATAATTGAATTACCACATTGGGTAGGCGGATTGGTAATCAGAAAATCTGCTACCCATTAACTAATACAAGTATCTGTACCTTTCTCAGTCATCTCCTTCGACACTCGAGTGAGAGAGGAAAGGGATGGGGTCAAATCATATTCTACTCTGACTCTGCTCTGGTGGATAGTGTTACTCACGTAAAAACTAAAATACAAGTATTATAAATATCTATAATTTCTGTATTTTGTAGATGGGGCTTTGAACAACTTTTTATATTCGCACAAATGAGATAAATGGAATTCATTGTGGTCTTCCCAATGGCTAACTGAAAATTAAGTATGGCATTACTATAGTTTTAACACTCGTAATAGTTTACAACAAGGATTTTATGGCCGTATTAAACAGATGTAAATGAAACTTTTTAACTAACGCCTTTTAGTCGCTGCTGTTAAACTTTCCGGAATACTTTTGGACATCAACGAACATAATTCAACTTTATGTAACACGAAGTGCAAATACTTAAGACGTTTAGCGATAACAACCAATAAGTAACCTGAGAAAACTGTGTATGGGCAGATAAAATAATTCTATTGAATCCTTTTTTTTAGTTCAGTTAGATTATTTGTTTTGTAATAAATAAAAAATGTATTCCAATAACATTCATAGAAAATTTTTTTCGAAATTATATGTCTAGTACCTAAAAATTGAGCAACAGTACCTTATTTTAACTATATTCAATAATTTCCAAAAAATCTATTAAGTATACAGTTTTTATTTTCATTCTAGGCTATTGTACCTAAATTTGCAGATACCCATTTATTAAGATTTTTGTTTCACCTTTTCCCACATTTACAGTTTTCGATATTCGTTTCAATAGATTCAATTTCTGCTGATCTTTGTTTTTATAAAATGCATTATTTACTGTTCACTTTTACTGCTTTACTATTTTACGATTTCTACAGATTTTCTATTCAACAGAATCTTATGGCTACGGAATCAAATGCTTTCGATGATTGGATAAGATTTTTAAAATAGAATAATACCTATACTTTTCAGCTTGCATCCAATGATGATTCACATTCATTATCACAATGAATGTACACTTTAATAGCGCTTATTCATTTTTAGCAACCTCTTACTCTATCTTCTACCAAATCTTTTTTTATTTCTTCATTCTTATATCTATCAAGGATACACATTCTTATAATCTATCAATACATTTGGATTGGTAACAGGTGATGGCTACTCACGCCTGTAAAAAACCAGTAAACATAAATTATAAACAAATGGCGTTTAAACATAAATAGCGTCTTTGGAAATATTTCATGTCTTTGATCGACTGTTACTATAATAGCAGTCTTCGAAATGGTCATAGATAGATAGATAAATATATATATATATCTCTCTTTATTGTACACCAAATGAAAAATGTAACAATTTTTTTTTACATTAAATTTTTACAATGGGCTGTCTTGTCGCTTAAAGCGATCTCTTCCAGATAAGCTGTGGACATAAGGTTTGGATAGGCGACAGAATGAACGGCAATAGACACAGAAACGATCCTCAGATATAGAGTGAGGACGCTTTTATGTAGCTGGTCATAATTGTTGTCAACAAATGCAAGCTGCTAATATAATAAATCTTTGTTTTCAGGGTTCCGTACCCAAAGGTTGAAAACGGGACCGTATTACTAAAACTTCGCTGTCCGTCTGTCTGAACGGTGATAGTTAAACAGTTGAAATTTTCACAAATGATGTTTTTTTGTGCCGCTGTATCAAGAAATACTTTAGTATTTGTTGTTATACAGAACAACAAAACGTAAATTTCTAGTAGGTATTTCACTTTTTCTCTTTATTTGTAAATATGTAAATTATCCCATCTTAGCTATTTAAATAAAAGAAATCCTACTTAAAAATACAAAAAAAAAACGTCAGCAAAAACGGCGACGGAACGCACTCTCTCGCAAATGTAAATCAAGTAAATGACGGTTCTGAGCGACAAAAAAGGATATCAGCATGTGAAAGTTCTGTTCCATTCTGATAGATGTGTCCCAACCTCAAAGACACGCTCTTGCTCAATATGTTGTGAGCTTAGCGAGTTTCTCTTTTAACTAAAGTTTAGCGCAAGCGAATAAAAGTTTTGCAATAATGTGCCCTAAAAATCAGAACTAGAAAAAAATAAAAATATTCAAAAACTGAAATGCAGCGATTTAAAACCGATATTGCTTGATTTCATGGTCTGTCAATTCCGAACTAGAGTGGCGCTTTTTTACTAATCTGTGACTGCAGTTTCACATATTTTCAAATTGAATAAATTGAAATATCACATGAATTCAAATAGCTTGAATTAAAGTTTCTATCTAGACCTTTCCGCACGCGATTTTTTTTTCAGATATCTTTTCTTATCGATAAGGTTGTTATTCATACACGATGTAAGAGTCAATCTGATAAATTTCGAAGTGGGGGCTAGTGACGTTATCTCTCAGTGAAAATTTTAACAAGGCGTTTGGAATACTTAATTTTTTTTTGTCAAAGAAAACAAAATATACGAATGTTCGTAGCGCTCATACCATGGTCTCGTAGCATGTGCTACGTCGTAGCATATTCTACGAGACTTAGCGACTAAACGCTAAACCATAGTCAGATTTTTTATCGGAAATTTACTATTTGTACATGAAACCGCAATTAGTAACTCAAGTACACATATTTCATATGCGACAAATTTTCACCTGTATATTACACATTTATAATTTTTAATATTGTAAAGTTACATAAGAGAATATAAGTATTAATTTGATCATATTTACTCTACATTAAATTCAAAATGGCGCATTCTATAGGCCATAAAGTCCTTGTCGAATTATAAAATAAAATTATTAATCTTACCCTGCAAGGTATCAAATAAAATATATACATTAGAAGCTGTGACTTGCTGCTGCTTGCATTAACTGTGACCTTAGTGGTCATCATGCCATGCTTCAATATCGGAGGTCCCGGGATCGATCCCCAGTCAGGTCAAGGTGGAAAATGAACATTTAGATTGACCCGGGGCTTGAATGTGTATCTTTATATGTATTTATTATAAAATATAGTATGGTTGAGTTAGTATCCCATAACACAAGTCTCGAACTTACCTTCTCGAAGCTGATGATACACAATCTACGGCTAAATTAGCAGCAGCTTTTGACGTTAGCGTCAAAACAATATTGGTCCATTTGCGTCAAATTGGCAAGGTAAAAAAGGCTTGACAAATGGGTGCCATGAAGTCAATGATCGCCAGCGCGAAGTACGCGTCGAGACGTGCCTTGCACTGCTCAACAGACACACAAATGAAGGAATTTTGAACCGCATTGTTACCTGCGATAAAAAATGGATTCTGTTTGATAACCGCAAGCGCTCAGCAAGTTGGTTGGATCCTGGTTCAGCACCTAAACAATGCCCTAAACGAAAACTAACCCCTAGAAAAGTCACTGTTTGGTGGTCTAGCGCCGGTGTGATTCATCACAGCTTCTTACGGGGTGAGCATTACTGCAGATGTGTACTGTGAAGAACTGAACACAATGATGGAGAAGCTGGCACATCTCCAACCAGCATTGGTCAATCGCTCCTCTTCGCTGCTCCTGCACGACAACGCGCGATCTCATACTGCTCAGCAGACGGTCTCCAAGTTGCATGAACTGGGGTTAGAAGCTCTCCGTCATCCGCCCTACTCACCAGACCTTGCGCCTACAGACTACTACTTTTTCCAGAATTTGGATAACTTCTTGGCGGGAAAAAAATTCAATATCCGAGAGGCAGTACAAAATGCCTTTGAAGAATTTGTTGCCTTCCGTCCAGCTGATTTCTTTCAGAAGGGCATCAATAAACTGGCACTGCGTTGGCAAAGATGCATTGATTGCATGGGTGAATACTTCGATTAATACAAATAAAAAACACATGAGAAAAATTCGTTTAAATTTTTTCATACAAAACGACAATTTCATAGGTAAAGACCTAATATTTTTTTAATTTATTAAACTAGGTATATCTTTACATATTTTAAAGTTGCAGAGGTACATGCAAATTATTTGAATAAGAACATAAAGTTTCCAACAGTTCCAGAGCACATTCATCTTCTAAAATACTCTCAGTGCTAACTCGGCTATTCTGAACTTTATAGCTACTTTATCTTGTGTTATCTAGACTATCAGCATACGTTTACTAGCTTTGCTTCCTATCCTTGCAAAAAGTAGTGTTAAGTTAATGTTAAGTTAGCACCTGGTTTAGCTTACTTAAGTTTGCGATAAAAGGTGTTATTGTTTTGTGGCATTAGAATGGTAAATATTTTATTGGCTGAATAGAGAAATACATGTGTGAAGTATATGTTTTTGGAACGAAGTTCCTTACGGCAGGCTTGGAGGAGATAGGGATTTTGCTGCGCGACCGAACTGAAAAAAATGTGATAGTAAAACCGTAAGGATGACCTCGTTAAATAAAACCGTTAAATGAGACGTGCGCAGGCGCGACAGTCGTATACACAAGCGAGTAGTGTATAATACCTTTCTCTTCCTTTGAGCACGATTTTTCTTTTGCAAATTGTGTCGATTCTACATTACTTCGTTCCTACCTGGTGTCCCACGACACCACATTTCTTTTATATTTAAATGATACGATTTGCTCGGAAAAAACGCAGCTATTATTTTTTTTTTATTCAGACCAGCATGCAGCTAATAAAGGGAATGGACGATCATGTAAATAGTTACACAACGTCGTTCTAATAAGACATATCAACTCTTAATCCCCCTTTTCTGGACAAATTTTATGTCTAACTCTTTTTCTCTTGAAGCCTCACAGCTCTGAAACGCTTTACCCGCTGGCATTAGAGAAATTTCAACCAAATTCTCTCTAAAGAAAGAAAAGTTCACGCCCACCTTTTAAACTCCCTTTCCGTAAGGTCATCATCATTTAGTTCTTCCCTTCATAGTATATGTTGGTATAAATAGATGTATCTATTTGTGTGGATTTTTTAAGAATACTAGCTGACCCGGCGAACTTTGTTCCGCCTTAATGGCAATAAATAAGCAGTTTTTGTTATTCCAAGTCTGATTCTTTTTTGTTATACCACGTTTTATAGTGACTGACGTTTCATGTCAAGTCACACAGGAACGCTGTCGAACGGGATAAAAAGTATCCTATGTCCGTCTCCTGGCTCTAAGCTACCTCCCTACCAATTTTCAGCCAAATCTGTTCTGCCGTTCTTGAGTTATAAGTGGTGTAACTAACACGACTTTCTTTTATATATATAGATATCTATTCTAATATTTATATATAATAGGTATATAATTGTATTTTATATAGTAATATTTCATAGTGTAAGTATACTTTTTGTGCCGCATATTTTTTTTCTGTTTATCCCTATGGTTGACTGGGAGAAAATGTTCTTAGCATTAAGTCGGCCATTCGTTAATAGTATTTTTGACTTTGGTATAACTAAGTTTAAAAAAATAAAATGAAATAAATATACATTTATTCGGAAAAATAATCAAAATTATGTACTGATTATAACCCTTAAAATATTTTTAATGTATTAAATACAGCAATTGGGTATACAACTTCTAGGAAATATATACCTAGTTTAGCCATAAATATTGTAAAAAATAAAAAATATATATTATTCTATTGCAAAAGAACATTTATCACTTTTACAATGTGTTAGATTAATACATAAATATAAAACAATTTAAAATATAAAAAGCTTATTCGAAGTGGTCTCCATTGGCTGCAATACAGTCCTTTAAACGTTAAGTAGGTACTTATGTGTAGGAAGGTTTATGAGAGTATCTTATTTTTATTGCACGTGCCCCCCCCCCCCTCTCCGCCCTAAATCCGCTACTGGTAACAGTATTTATGGCCAGCGTAAGTAAGTTTTCTGGGAATTGTATACAATTTCTAATATGTTGTCACATATGCACTATAGAGATTTGATTTTCCTCCATACATCGGTAATCAATACAAAATCTAGGCTACGTTGGACAAAATCACACGCCAGCTATGCAAAATCGAAGGAAATCCTGCTCATATTTCTACTTTTAGCATTCGATAGCCGCATCCTGACAATTTCTATTGCCTTTGTTTGGCATCCAAACTGTGTTTGAAGTTTATTACATTCAAATTTAGTTATCGGATAGTAAAGACAATATCTATAGTAGTTTATGATTTAATGTATTTATATATATCGTAACAGATTCTATGTATATTGTATCTATTTATAGTAAATCTGAAATATTGCACCGCAAATCTCTTAAATGTTCAGTTCTCTCATAATTCTGTCTTCTTTTTTTTCTAATTCCTTTTGTTTATGGTGCTACAAAGAGTATTTATGAAAACACCATGCTGCCTCCGCCGAGCTAGCAGGCGTGGTAGACCCAAGGAAAGCTGGTTTGACGTCATCAAGATATGCGTGCAACCAAGAATGCTCAAGACCGTGGGAAATGGAGAAGAAAAATCCGAAGAACGGACCCCGGCTTCACAGCATGACAGCTGAGGATGCAACTGGGATACGCTATAGAGAAATATATTTTTTTTTTTCATTTCAATAGGGATTAACTCATTAGATAGATACCTTGTTTCATATAGATTTTTTTCCACCCAAAGATTGGCTGGAAGGAATTATTGCATTTATAGCGATAAGTCCGCCATTATGCCTTTATTGTTTCTTGTTGTTTTGTAATTTTTGTGCGTCTATTATGGTGCCATTATAAAGTTAATTTGTATTGTATTGTAAAGATAATTAAAAAGTATGGTACACGTGTTTTTACTTTCTTTTATTAGAAAATAATCACGAAAATGAAGCGCATTTAAATTTTGCGTGACGTCACGATCAGCTACAATTTTTAACCAAAGGTGACGTAAATCACCCCCACTCCGAAACTTCGAAGCGCTGTATCTTTGTGAGTTTTTAAAACGAAAAAATTTTGGTTTTTAAGTTTGTTGACGGACTATATAATAGTATAATTTTTACACAGTTCACATCCCTGTTGGGTGACACAACAACTGCTGTGTTTTATTTTGTATTTTTTTGTAATTCCTATTTTTTCTTTTTTCAAAAAGTCACAGAAAGCAAAATACGCTACTATTTAAAAAAATATAACCATATTAACATAAAAATCAGATAGAATTTTAGTTTAAAGTTTTCATTTAATTCAACTTTTAATTTAGGTTGTTGTTTTAATAAATTTATTATATGATGGAAAACAAAACTTTAATAAATATAACAATTAATCTAAAAACTAAATTAAAAATCTTAATTAAAAACTAAATGTGATTCTAAAAAAGAAGAATAAAATGATTTACACATTACTTTTTAATAAATCATTTATTGTTTTGCGAAATATTTTAAAACTCTTAAATAATAATAATCTAATGTCTGATTCGAATTAATTTCCTTTCACGGCAACATTAACTTGTTCTCAGAACACAAGCGTATTCCAGAGATAATATTACGATTCATTGTCGTTCTCCGTGACTCTGATTACGTTGTTTAGCATAACAGTGACATTACATGCAACAACCTGGGCTTGTTAATGGAACAGATTTATAGGGAAGACACTATTAACGGTCCAGAATGTTCTGCGTTGTAAAAAAGTGTTACTTCTTCTTTATTTAAGTATATACAACGTGGAAAGGGCATACCCGTAATAAATCGAACCATAGGGCTATACTAGATTACTGTGATATAGTGAAATTAAAATAGTCAAGTCAGTCAAGAACAAAAAAATGGAATTTTTATACTAAAGTGTGCAGCCGCCCGGGCAATTTGTATGGGAATATCGTTTTTTGTTTTGTTTGTGACTGTTGTTTTTATTTAAATAAACTATAGTAATCTGTATAGCCCGTAGTTCGGTTTATTACGGGTATGCCCGTGCCACGTTGTGTATATGTCGTAGCCATATCGTAAATTTAATCTCTTCATTGAATGATCGAGAATTTCATGAAATGGTCGCATTTCATGAAATGTTGCACTGGCTACGGGCCACATCGTGATGTGGATTGGGCGGATCAATGATAAGAAATTGTTTCTCGAAATGATCAAATAATTTCGACCATTTCATGAAATTACCGTGTCACTTCATGAAATGGTTGATTACATCGTAAAATTGTTATATTTTTAGTTTACACTATACATTCATGTTGTGCGGCTTGGGGTGGCCCAAGGGCCACCCCGTCGCAACCTTAACCTACCTATAGCGCTTTGTCATAAGTTTTTGTTTTTGTTTGCTTTTTTCAGCCTGTTTATACGATCCGGCCAAACGTGGATGACAAAATCGTGAAACGTTGACGATTTCATGATCTGGTCAAATTAAGTTGGCCGTTTCATCAAATGCGACCATTTCATGAAATGTTCGATCATTTCATAAAGTGATCAAATCTACGATATGGCCACGACACATATGTAACTTAATTTCAAAAAATATAAACAGTGAATGGAGGCCATTTTTTCTTTCTACTAATTCTACCAATACATAGTTCATAATAATGTCGCTTCCCGCTGTCTGTATGAAGTGAGGAATTATTATTTTATGTTACAATTGATACGATGCTTTGCTTTAATAATTAAAAAAAAAACTTATTCTGAATAGATTTATTACTTGCCACCAATATTTCACGTGTTCGAAATTCGAACATCCAAAAACGGCTATCCATGCAAAAATTCCGATCTCGATTAGTTGCTGCGCGGTAATTCCGGCGATATGGGTCGACATTGTCCAAACGCCTCGTGCGATGAACTATGAGCATTATCTAGTGATGCAACCCAGTTTATTATTCGTAACTATTTTCGTAACTATATCATAATGTTTTCGTTACAATATTTACACTTTTAAACTTTATCGCTAAAGGGTAAACAGAGCCTACGGCCGAAAGACTTTAAGGCCACTTTTAACGTGATGGTAGGCGAGAAAATTGGAAAAGAGAATCAAAATATTTAACGATTCGCATTTTTGATAAATATTTACGATTTTCACGAAAAGGACTAGAACATTCTTAGTTTTTGTTTTCAGACTAGTATAAATAATATTTAAAATCGTTTGAAAACAAACCCTAATATGTCTAGTAAATATCTGACCTGACAGTCGAGATGACGAAGGATAGAATAAACTGTTATCCTGTCTTGACACCGCTTGAGGTGGGCTAAGAAAAGAAATAAAAAATACTTAGGTGAAAAGAGTTATTTCAACAAGGACAAAGAATTCTTCAAAACAATGTGGAGTTTTAAGTATTAATAATACAGAAAATTAATAATATTTTCAATATTATTTCAAACTAAGAATATTGAATATCTTTACTTCGGAAACGTATAAATAATACCCGAACACTATGACTTCAGCTGTACCAACATACAAATCCTACTTAAAAAGGCAGCGTTACATAAGAAATATCCCGAAGTAAAAAAATGCCATTGACTTCAAATTATACGAAATTATTCAAATAACCTAAAAAATCGTATTCGTAAAAGCGGTCTTCGTTGCATCACTAATTATCACGCAGTTTCGCAACGGGCGTAAATTACTGGCCAGCGAGATCGAATCTTTGAATTAGGAACGCGATAAAAACGAATAAACTTTTTGGCGGGAAACCACAGGTTATATTCGGCATCTGTCAATCTTGGAAGGTGTTTATGGTGTAGAGTGTGAAACGAGATGGGAAATCGGTGTAAAAATAAAAAATATTTTATGGGGTGTGGTAAATCAAGTAAGATAATCTGGTGTATAAAATACTGAAATGCGGCCGTTTATGCCTGAAATGAATTAAATCTAATGTTTTAATTATGTTCAGAAAGAGATATTTTTTAAGTACAGTCTATGAAGCTAAGTATTGAACAACTGCAACCCTAATCTCTACTTTAAAAAATATATTCAAGTACGTACGTTTACATGTATTAGCTGCCTTAATACTTACTGTAAAAACTGAAATAAATTATAAACTATACATTTATACGGAAGTATTGAAAACTTTGCAAGAGACATCTCCTATACCCGTCTTCTCAGCCTAAAATATTACCAAATATTTGTAACTTAATAGGTATTACCAAATATTACTTGATTGAATATTGATATTAGGTGATGTATTCTATCTTTATTATCATAAGAGCCAGATCTTGTGTCCCTTGATGTTTTCAATTACTTGAAACTTCCTATAATATTGAAGAAATATAATCTATATTGATAGTTGTCATAGTAAAAAAATGAATATTTATTTAATAAACGACATGAACTGAACATTCAAATGAACCACAGATCTATCGGTCAATCCATTAGTAATTACGAAGGAGTTAAAAGTTTTCGAGCTCGCGGGTCGAGTTTCGCGGTTGGAGTCTTTCAATTCTAGCTTATTTATATAAATTTATATTATGGTAATTAAATTATGTTAGTAAGCACTTCTCAAGTTTACTTATAAACTATTCTTTTATAATTAAAGCAGTAGCATTTTGATAATATTGTATGAAAAGATTTTTTTTAATCTTTACCTTACCTACAAATATATATGTATATTCAGCAACTTCAGTTTTGGTTTGGTACTAAATTACTAAGTGTAATGAGAGTAGTGTTTTAATTTTATATAATTTTGTATATACTTTCTGATGTTTTTGATACAAAACTTTAAAAAGTAATTATGCACAAAATATAGGATTATGTAAAAGAAATTCAAGTAGGTACTAATATATCAAATGTTTTATAATCAGTAGGCATAATATTTTAACTCACTAAAGTAATCGTAAATGTCGAAAAACTTTATGAAGAATAAAACTAATTTTAGATAATGTAGTTTAAAAGATTTGTTACGCTAAAAAACAGACGATAAAACACTGTCTTTTGTAGATAGAGCACATCTGACAAGTAGACAGATTTCAAACATCTGAAAATGAATTTCAGGCGTCTGAAAGAGAACCAATAAAAATGCAATAATCCTGTCTCAAACACGTTATGGCCTGTTTAAAAGAAAAAAAAACATCCCGACAATAGACTCACTAGAATAAAGGCAAGGAATCCAGTACGTGGCCGTTAAGACACATAATTTAATGCACGTTTTATTTTGTCATTAACCTTCGCGGTGCTCCGGTTCCGAATCGGCAAAGTTTTATTTTTGAAACTCGGTTACGCGGTGATTAGCAGCTATAGCGTTTAACACGTTTAGAAAACATTTCTTGTACACACACAAGACTTGACACGAGTACACTACACACGCCGCATCGGATCTCTCCACTCCACAACACTGCCGAAACGCGCGGAATTAAAAAAAGTTTCAAGTTGAAATGAAAAAGTGATTTCGCGTTCGGTTTTCAAAACTTGGCTTCGCGCGGAGCGGGCGCGAGCGGCGCGTCGAAACGTTAGCGTCGACTGACGCTCTGACTGAAAAAGCTCCTTACGTTAAATACATGCGGCCGATGTGCATTCTATTTATAATGTTAAGTTGGGCGTGCGGCACGCGCGTGCAGCGCGCGTCCACTGCCTACATCATAATATTTGAAGTTATTAGGTCAACCGATGAAACGCCCGGCTAGGCGGCTTATGGACTATGGAAGCGGCCGCAGTCTGATACGCCATTGCCGCCTAGACTGTGCAGCGGTTTTCAAACTTTTCAGAAGAAAACATTCCGTGAATAGGAATTTTTTTTTTTATTAATTTTTTCTTTCATTTTGCATATTTTTTTTAACATGAGACTTTCTTTCAATTGTACCTAATCATTGTAAAATTGATTTGGATTAAAAGTAAACTAACAAAAGTAAATATCGTCGTCATCTTTGCATTCTTTTAAGTTAAGATTGAGGAATCTTGTAGAAACGTCTGAAAACTTGAGTTGAGTTATATATTGTTGGAACGAAGTTCCTTACGGCAGGCTTGGAGGAGATAGGGATTTTGCTGCGCGACCGAACTGAAAAAAATGTGATAGTAAAACCGTAAGGATGACCTCGTTAAATGAGACGTGCGCAGGCGCGACAGTCGTATACACAAGCGAGTAGTTGTGTCGATTCTACATTAGCCGAAGGAACTTCGTTCCTACCTGGTGTCCCACGACACCACATTCTTTTTTTATATTAGTATATATTGATTAGTCATATATTTATTACATATGTATGTATATTTTATGTATGTATGCATATATGAATTTATATTTACTGTGTTATAGTTTAGTATTTATTTACAAGTTTTGATTTTAAATATCTTTTAGTATAGAAAGTAGTCAAGTATAATTGAATTCTGTTTTCTGTTGTGTGTCATCTGTATATTGGACCCGCTCTCTACCCTGTGTTGTAAATTGTCCTTATAATATTTCATGGTTAACTGGAAGAGATCCCTATCTGGGATAAGTCCGCCTTTGTACTGTTCTTTAGTTTTAACCTGTATTTTTATCCTGTGTTTATATATAGTAAAATATTACATACAAAAAAAATCAAAAAATAGTACCCTTTTACACTTCTTAGGGCCTTACAGACAAGTGACAGGCACGCAATACCTGTGGACGACGGTCGCCGACCGTCACGTGACAGTTCTTGACAGGAGTGACAGACTGACACAGCAGTGTTATTTTTCATTGTGGGACTCACCGAAACACAAAACGTGTAGTTTTCTTACTCGTCGTATTTTTCGTGTCAGCGAACAGTCGTGTCAGCGAAAAATAAATTTCGAAAAATGATCTATGGATATGTAAAAAATTTTACATGATTAAAAAGCAGCGTAAAATTTAACGTATTTCCCATGATTGACGGTCACCTACGGGTGTTGAATGCATACTGTCGCTTGTCCAGTAAAGCCCTTACATACAAACATAACATTGCCTTGCAAGCTAGCATTATTTTATAAATTCTGTATTTTTTGTTGAATCTTTGTGATTTTAATATTTATGACGTTATAGTATACAGAATTACCGTGTCGTACTTCGTTAATGTTTAAGAATTTCAAAGAAACGTTCTAATACTGAATGCTTAATATTAGTTTAGTTGTAGTTAGTTTTATTTATTCATTTTTGTTTTTTTTTAATTTTTTTTTAAATATATTTTACTTTTTTTTTGTTTATTTTATGAATTAATTATAGTAATAAATATTTTGTAATTAAATAAAATTAATTTCTAATACTTGATTTTGTTTTGTCAATTTTATCATAGGTACAGGTTTACTTGTTAAACACCAGCAACATTTCTCGAGCAAGTGAAGCCCACGTTACTGAACTACATTGCTTAATTTTTATTGAAAGCCGATAAAAAAATCGACCTCCCATCAAAATCCGTTTGGCCAAGCGCTGATTTGTATGGAAACCCGACTTTTTTTTTAATTTTTCGGTAATTATGTTTATAGAAAGTAGTTTGGTATCATTATATGCCTACGAATCGCCTTATAAACATAATTATTTCTCTTTCATGTCACTAGATGGCGCTAGATTGATATTTATAAAAAAATCTTTTATTACTATTATTAAATAAAGTAGAACTCTAATTAATTAAATATGACTTAAATGAAATGCAATAAATATTTTTAAAGCATATTCAACACTTCGTTAGTTTTTTGCTAGTCCTGTGTGCTGCCATCTCTGTGTGGGCCGTCCAATAGTTTTTATGGCATTGGGTATAGTAATTATATTATCTTTGCTTTCGTACACAAATGTCTCCTATGCGTCAATATCGTACCAGACTTTGACCCCAACCGTATATCAGTCAATACACTGCATACACCTTTAATATTATACAACTAACACCTCGAGTTTGTATGAAATTGTGTGAAAACGTTTACGCTGATGTACATCGTTACTACATTGGAAGGGCTCCAACAGAAATAGAGATACTATTACGATTCAGCCACATAACGTCCACTGCTAGTCATAGGCCTCTTCCAAGGATTTCCACAATGACCGATTAAGGGGCTACCTGAATTTTCCGGGGTCCAGTGCTGCCCCCATTTACAATAAATCATTTGAAAGAAAACGGACTTATCATTCAAAATATTGTTTTGATCAGACCCTAGATAATTCTTCAAACAATTTTATGAACTACTGTTTACTGTTTGAAGTGAGAACATGAAGCTTTTCAACGCACATTCGCCAAAAATGGCCGTTTTTCGCAATTGCGCGTAGAAAAGCTTCACGTTCTCACTTTAAACTATAAACAATAGTTCATAAAATAGTTTGAAGGGTTATCTAGGGTCTGATCAAGACAAAATTTTAAATGAAATCTCCGTTTCCTTTCAATAGATTTATTTAAAATGGGCAGCACTGGACCCCGGAAAATTCAGGTAGCCCCTTAAGAGCGGCCTGCATCCAGCACTTTCCAACGACACTTACAACATATTAAAATACAAAAACAAATTGTCTTTATTGTGGAACACATGTAAAATAAATAAATAACTAATATTATATATATTTAGTTTACTAAATGGAAAGGGCCCGCCGGAAAAAGAAGACCAGGAAAGCCCAAATCTCCTTGTCGGACGACATCGTGTCTACAGCTGGAAAAAACTGGCAAGAAGTGACTCAGGACAGAGAGAAGTGGAGTAAATTGGAGGAAGCCTATACTCGAAAGGGGTCCGTTTCCAGTGAACACTAACATACTAACACTAATTAGCTATATTAAAATTACTGAAAAAAATAAATATAATTTTTTACTTAGATAAATACATAGATATTTAAATAAATATATATAGTTAAATCGATAAATAGTTAAGGAAACAATATAATAATACACACATTTGAAACTAACAAAACAACAAAATAAATAAACAAAATTTATCACTTAATTTTCCGGGGTCCAGTGCTGCCCCCATTTGAAATATATTTTCTACGCACAATTGCGAAAAACAGCCACTTTTGGCGTATGTGCGTAGAAAAGCTTCATGTTCTCACTTTAAACTGTAAACAATAGTTCATAAAATAGTTTGAAGGGTTATCTAGGGTCTGATCAAGACAAAATTTTAAATGATATCTCCGTTTTCTTTTAAATGATTTATTTTAAATGGGGGCAGCACTGGACCCCAGAAAATTCAGGTAGCCCCTTAATACTAAAACTATTATATAAGCAATAGAAAACCATGGAAACGGTACAATAAAGGCTTTTTTATTTTTTTATTTTATTTATTTATAAATATATTTAATATACCCGGACACGTGATTTGAATACAAGTATCTACTGTAAAATATGAATCAGGGTTTTTTATTTTAATTTTTAGACCAAATTTAGAGGTCGCTACCAGTTGTCAAACTTTTGACGTTGTCAAACAGAACTTGATTTCTTTACTTGTCAGACACTGATATCCCTATTGACGGGTTAAACAATTTACACAAAGCCGAAATAACCCGCAAATCACAGAAAAAATAGCGCATAAACGTCTATCACGACGTCATCAATATTTATCGTTGTTTTATAGTTTTCACTGCAACGAAATATGTTGTTACAGAAAATAAAATCGGTCCCTCGCGAAGCTTTCTATATTATTCTTGGAGCCCTTCCAGAATTGTTACGATGTACCTCAATGGCTTATGTTTTTATACAAAGTTAGTTACATTGTTTATATTTTCCTTATGTATTATTAATTTTCTAATTTTCTTACCAATTTCAATATTTCTTTTTTATGAGATCACCTGGCAAGTAAGTCCTTTTCAGCAGAAATAATTTTATAAATTAGTTAAGGCGTCATCAATCATTCACATCTTTATCCATGACGGGATACACAGAGCCCTAGCAAATCTATTCTAATCTTTCATTTGACTATTAAGACTAAAGAAAATGATATCTTTTATTTAACAGGACTATCATAATAATTTTTTTTCGGTTTCTGCGGAAGACCAGCGTCGTGGCTCGTACCACGGTCCACGACACATGCTGAGCGAGGCCGTTTTGGTGCATACGTGTGTTCATGTCGCTAAAGAATTGTTAAGTTTTATGAGTGTGTAACCAAATTCACAATGTTTCTCTCTTTTCTTTTAATTTTTTCTACTCTGTAGTGTTATCTGCCTTTTAAATTCACGAACACAAACATAAGAACTTTGATAAGTAATATGATTTCAGTAAAATCTATTCTCTATTCCCCATTAAAGCACATGTGTTGTTTTTTCGCTAAAAAGATACTCCTAGCCATAGACCCGGATTTATATTCTATTTTTTTAGAGCTATGGGCCTAGCTGCCTATGTAGGTTACAGTTAGTTTAAGGTTTTACTCGATCAACACTAAAAAAAAGCACAATTTGTGTTAAAAATAACACTTTCCGAAATAAATTCTTTACTGCCAATATAAGAAAAAAAAGTTGTTTTAACTGACTATGTTAACGAAGGAAACTAGGAAGTAAACGTCAATTAAAACAAATAACTATATGTTCCGTTTACCATAGAAACCTAGTTATTTTTATAATACACATATATTACGTACACGTCAGAGGCGTATGTCGCAACTTACATAAAGTTGAAAAATAAACATGACAGTAATTTTAACACTATTGACCAAGTGTCAAAATGTCACGTCCAAGTGTTTGTGTTTAAAAACACATGAAAGCTTGTAAGTCGAGCTTTCTGCTGTCGGTCACTCATAAATTGGCGTGTCCGCGCGAAACAGAGCGCGGCGTATCGGCGACACTATTGTTACCGCCGGTTGTAACACTTTGCGTAACGTTTCCTTCCTTCGCTAACAAGTGTGTGACGAAATGGGTTCGTGTACCTGAGACTGCCTATTTTTGTCACTAAGGAGATAGATTGCTGAAGCAGCCACACTAGCATGGCGGCGTTTATCGAGCGCGTCTTTCACTATCTCGTTCTACATAATAATAACATAAGGGTGGCACTGTCCGTCGCGCAATAAAAAGTTGTGAGTTAATGGCACAGAGTAAGTACTAGTACTCACGTACAGAAGTCTTTCTTAAAAAAGAAATTCAAAGAAATATCTACTCAATGTGGTTAGCGCTATGGTTTAATTTAGCTCGCGTCAGAAGTCCCCACCTATTCGTTTAGATACCTAGACATCTATTGCAACCTAATTTCATTTTTATTACTTAAGATAAACAATTCATGTAGCTTAATTTTCCCCTTTACCGAGCGCTTAGTAATAATGAAGGTATATTTTCGATACCTAAACGGGGAGTGACACATGGGGTTACTACATAAAATAATACGTTAGTCGTACAAAAATGACGTCCTATTTATATGTCAAACTAAATTAGACTTTATCGTTATACGTTAGTGCTCAATATTGCTTGACACTAAAACGCGGTTACGCAGTTACGTCCGTCTTGCGTATCGCTTTTGAAGTAACCCCCCAGGTCTGCCAACGGGCCCGCGGCATGAGTGTTTTCTTATTAAAATTTACTTTACATGAAGAGATCAAATTCGTGAATGGAAAAGTAAAATGAGTCGTTTCACGCGGGAAGTTTTAAAACAGTGCTTCTAATTTATGCTAGGAAAATATAATAATTATAAATTCAAAAATAAAGAAAAAAGCTGTCGTCGCGTGTCTACATTAATTCACCGCCGCCGAAGTGGTTGGTGGATTCATTAAAAGATGGCGCAATAGTTTCATTTTTTTATTATTATGGGGCGGCAAAAGAACAATTATTTTAAAAACTTTACTAATATATTATTTAAAAATGTTTGTCTACATGTAAGTATGTAAATATAAATTTAATATAAACCCAATGGAACAACTGTTTAAAATACGATTGAAAGTCTAGCAAATTGGTAATCAATTTACATGATTTCACGTTGCCAACCGTCAAAATGTCTACTTTAACCTGTCAAAATCATGCTCGTATGGTTAAAAACTTTTATGAATGAAAGTGATTTGTCGCTCAATTTTATCTATGTTTGAAATGCGACAAATTACATAGATAAAAAATTGTCGCCGTCTGCATATGATGAGACATAATTTTTAACCGTCTTCAAAAAAGGGGGAGGTTATCAATTCAACTGTATGTTTTTGAAGTCAAAACTTCTTTAGCGGCGTTGTACACTTTTTTTTAAATGGGTAAAAAAATTTAAACTTGCGTCAGGACATGTGACCGCGCCAGGACACGTGACCTGATCGAAAATTCGTAAGACGGATGGAGAGTAGACAGCCGGCGCGGCGTAGGAGAGGAAGTATCCCGCTCTTTCTACGGCGCGGCGAAAATGCATGCCTGCGCCTGCTGTTTCGTTTAGGCGGCGCAGGGCGCTTGCGCGTGGCACATAAATAAATAAATATTGTATTCTACCACATAAATGATAGTACTTTTATACTGATAATTAAAGCAATTCGTGCAAAATTATTCCCTAACCATTGCAAACTATCAAAAATGCACAACGTTAATATTCAAGTTTTCACTTCTGCCGGCACTCCCGGAGTGCAGCCCGTCGTTTTTTTTTTGTATGTATGATACGCTATATTTTCGTTAATCGAAGACCTATTTTATTGTTTTTTTTATTTATTTGAAAGCCTTTACTACCAAGTTGGTTCCATAATAATTTGGCGAAGATATGATGAAGAACTTTGGAGGTATGGAAGAAACTCCAGAAAGAAAATGAAGACAGTTGTTTTTTTTTTTAATAAATAAATATATAGTGACAAATAACACAGATTAAGCTAGCCCCATAGTAAGTTCGAGACTTGTTTTATGGGATACTAACTCAACGATACTATATTTTATAACAAATACATATATAGATAAACATCCAAGACCCAGGACAATTTGAAAAAGGCCATTTTCCAACTTGCCCTGACCGGGGATCGAACCTGGGACCTCTGGATCGGACAAGTAAGGTGACCACTACGCCACGGAGGTCGGAGGTGTTTATTTGTCAAAAGAGATAAACTGAATGACCTCTTAGAATATTTGTAATGAATTAAAAATAATGGGGTGTAATACCAGTTGCGCTAACGGTTAGGGACAAAAAACTTTTTTGCATCAGATAGATTATTTAAGACGAAGTGGTAGCTAAAGTGGCGCCCTCATAGGAAATAAATTGTTTAAAACTAAATATGGTGATAATTAAAAATTTGATTTATATAAATGTCTAGAGAGACCTTTAAACTATTTTATGAATAACCTTTAAAATTATCACTAATAGTCCGTCTAGTTTTAAAACTGTTTTTTGCCAAAAGTGGCCACTTTTGGCGAAAAACAGTTTTAAAACAAGACGGACTACCAATATTACTTTAAAAGGTTATTCATAAAATAGTTTAAAGGTCTTTCTAGACATTTATACAAATTAAATTTTATTAGGTCTTTCTAGACATTCATACAAACCATATTTAGTTTTAAACAATTTATTTCAAATGAGGGCGCCACTTTAGCTACCACTTCGTCTTAATAGTATGTTTTTTTTTCTCTAATTAGAAAATAAAGACAAAGATGTAGCGCATTTAAATTTCCAGTGACGTCACGATTTTTAATCAAAAGTGACGTAAGTCACCCCCACTCTGAAACTTCGAAGCGCTGTATCTTTGCGAATTTGCTAATCGAAAAAATATGCGTCCTTCACTTTTCCATATCTAGTTTACGTACTATATAAAATAAAATATATTTTTTTATACAATGTGTATTTTTTATACTTGATCAAACGGAGTGTGCGGATATTACCTAAAAAAATTATAATTAAAAAATTGAAAAAAAATTATCGTTATGTTAGTCATTTAAAAAATCCAGGCACTTTAATTTTTTCATTAATTATTTTTTAACTAATTTGCTGTTTGATATTGTTAATTATTTTTACTTTCTTAGCTTCTTAAACTTTGTAGCTTTCAAATGAGATCACTTTGAAGAAAATATGCCGTTTACATTTTGTTTACCCAGTCCACATTCAGTATATTGCGTCATCTTGATTCAAACTTTGCATTTACATTTGGAACTAAAGATCTGAACGACCACATCAGATCAACCGCCTTAATATCGATCATAGCGCTCTAGGATTGCAATAACGTCCCAATTCTAAATAGATGACGAAATCCCTGAATATTATGAGAACATTTCCCTGGAATCGAATATAGTCGTAAGTTCAAGCCTTCCCGTGGATGTCGTAGAAGGCGACTTAGGGAATACAAGCTAAACAAAGCTTATAAACATCAATGAGACCTCTCCGACCCGTCTGGCCAGCGAGGAGAGTGCAGGCCATGTCCTCTGGCTGCTCTGGCCAAGTGTGGCTCTGGTAGTTCAGAAAGGGTCGTGCCCCTGCAGTGGAGACAAAAACACCTGATGATGAATATAGTCGAGTTTCTCATAGAATTTTGCAATAGTTAGCTTTCCGTACCCAAAGGGTGAAAACGGGACCCTATTACTAAGGTCCATCCGTCCGTCTACTCCGCTGTCCATCCGTCCGTCCGTCTGTCTGTCACCAGGCTGTATTTCATGAACCGTGAAATTTTCACAGATGTATTTCTGTTGCTGCTGACAAAAAAAAAAAAAAACAGAATACAATAAATATTTAAGTGGGGCTCTCATAAAACAAACGTTATTTTTTATAGATAACGGAACGGAACCCTTCGTGCGCGAGTCTAACTTCCACTTGTCCGGTTATTTTGAAACTTTTGTTGATATTTTATATCTTAGCATATTTCCAGTTAGGCCTCAGTCGAGAATACGGTGCAAAGTCAAAGTCAAATTTTTTTATTCAATGTAGGATAAATTTATCTCTTATTAAAGGTCATTTTTTTAATATTATTTTAGTGCAATAGCTAAAAACTACTAGCGTTTCGGAACGACAACTGCTGGGAAGATTACGCCGAAAGAAACCCAGTTCAGTGCTCTTTCTATCTCCAACATACATACATACATTTTAAGCTTCCTTCCGACCACTGCAGAGCATAGGCATCTCTTCGTGGACGCCACTAATCTCGGTCTTATGCTGTTCTTAACCTGTACTTCTAATCTCCTGAGGACTAGTCAGCTCGGCTTTGCTGTTTTTTCTTGTTACGTAATTTATGTTCGTTAACTCGTTCGCAAGCATTACGTGTTATAAAGTTGTATTACATCATACGTTTTTATAAATTAAAAGACATAACAATAATATGACAAAGCCCTTCTGGCGAATAGGTGACCAAAACTGTGAAATGACTGAACTGAACTGTTTCTTTCAGCGTTTCTTCTCAGCAGTGGTCATAGCAAAGAGCTGGTATCGGTAACTTTTTCTTTAAAAATAAATTCTATTTTCATATACACTACACTTAATGGCTACCTGAATTTTTCGGGGTCCAGTGCTGCCCCCATTTAAATTAAATCATTTAAAAGGAAATGGAGATATAATTTAAATTTGGTCGTGACCAGGTTCTAGATAACCCTTTAAACTATTTTATAAACTACTGTTTACAGTTTAAAATGAGAACGTGAAGCTTTTCTACGCACAATTGCGAAAAACGGCCACTTTTGTCGTATGTGTGTAGAGAAGCTTCACGTTCTCACTTTAAACTGTAAACAGTAGTTAGTAATAAATTTCAATTTCAAAGAAGGCATTTCAAACTGGTCACGTAACAATTGTCTCGCATTAAACCCATCTAAATCGAAGTGCATAATCTTAGGCTCTAAAGTACAGATCTCTAAAATGATTGAAAATAACCCGATAATAATGATGATGGGTCAAGTTATAGAGAAGGTAGAGGAGGCAAAAAACTTAGGTATAGTCTTAGATCCTGAGCTACGGTTTGAAAACCATGTCCTTAATATTGTTAGGAATTGCTTTTACCGTTTGAAAATATGACCTTTTTGTATTGCTGTGGCACACAGATGCAGGGATATTGATATACGTTCTCAGTGCGATGTTTTATCATGTGTTATTTTGGAATTTTGTATATATTTCTTCTGTATGTGTGTGACTATAGCAACAAATAAACATCTTATCTATCTATCTAAATTGACCCAAAATGGCAGTCGTCGGTGCATTATTTGTACCTGCGCCGCTAACCGCCATTTTGGTTCAACCTACTTGTCAGGAGTTTGTACAGAAATGCTTTGAAGTCCGCCATTTTTGTTCAGTTTAATTGTGTTGTATTGTACCTTTCTTTTTCGTATGTAACGTTAACCCTGGAACGCAGATTTATTAAATTCCAATCATCATTTTCACAAATCCACTGCTGGATATAGGGCCTCTCCCAAAGATTTCCAAAATGACCGATCCAGAGCGGCCTGTATCCAGCGCCTTTCATACATGTCAATAAATTTTAAATACCTGTTTCAAGTTATGTTTATTGCAATTTAATAATGCCAGTTGATGAATTTAAGTTATTTTATTCATGTCACAAACGCGAACAAGACAATGGACGTGCATTCCTGAACTGGGAATTTAATTTGCTTGAATATTTATGCAGCTGTCGTTCATTCAGTTATGTTTTATGTTATTATTTCATAATTGTGTGACATCGCGCGGGCTCCAGCACTCCTCCGCCCCTCTTCGGCGCAGCGGGGGGGGCCCATGCCCATATATAAGGCGCGGCGGCCGGCGCTCGTGCTTTTTTTCTTCGGCTGCATCTCCAGCTAAGTAGTTCTTCTACCTAGAAGGGCTACTCAACGGATCTAGTGCCCATAACTCACGACCCTAATCTGTACCTAGTGTTCTTGTGAATCTTTGTAACTAATGTAATGTAATAGTTGTTCATTATACCTATCTCATTTGCCAATATCTAGTCTTTCCTTTATCTCATCTATCCTCCTAGATCCTAAATCTAGGTTTTACTAACCGAAACGGTACAATTGTTGTATCAAGAAACTAGAGGACCGTCTCGGCTTTGAACGGGCTATTATACAACGTGGATGGGACATAACCGTACTAAATCGAACCAAGGGCTGTACTAGATCACTATAGTACGACCTCCGTGGCGTAGTGGTCAACATGCTAGTCCGCCACCCAGAGGTCCCGGGTTCGATCCCCGGCCAGGGCAAGTTGGAAAATGGCCTTTTTCAAATTGTCCTGGGTCTTGGATGTTTATCTATTTATGTATTTGTTATAAATTATAGTATCGTTGAGTTAGTATCCCATAACACAAGTCTCGAACTTACTTTGGGGCTAGCTCAATCAGTGTTATTTGTCCCTTTATATTTATTTATTTATAGTATAATGGAATTAAAATAACAGTTAAAAAACAAAATAAAATTTTGACATTCTCATACTAATTGCCCGGGCGGCTGGACACTTTTTTTTTGTTTTTTTTTCTTTATTTGCTTAATATATGGAATTGCCGATTTTTTTTTTGGTTTCTTGACAGTTATTTTTATTTTATTATAATGTAGTGATCTAGTAGTGGTTAGATTTATTACGAGTATGTCTTTTCCACGTTATATACATAAATCTTTCCGGAAAAATGCTTTACATGTCCATGAAAACCAGATGAAAATTAACCCAGTAGAATCTGAGTTTATTGAAAAGGGACAAACAAACAGACATACAGATATGGAGAGATAGATAGAGAGAGGAAGAGCATATACATGCCGGGAGCCTTCAATTTATAGTCAGTATGTCAAACATAATATCAGGTCCTAGAAAAGTGCTATCACAATATTTTTGTTAAAATCCTTATGGCACTCACCCACACTGGTAAATAAATAAAAATTGTACGCCTCGCCTACGCCTTGCGCCTGCCTAGCCTTCACCGCGACTGGACTTCGGTAAATGCAATTTGAGTTGTACGTATTAAAAATACCCACTAAAAAACCTCCGGAGTTCCATCACAACTGCTTTTGCCGGGGACACGGGAACGGAAATACAACCGCGAACCTCGGCGCGGCTGGCCGCTAAAGCGGCCCCTCCGCGGGTACGTCACAGCGCCCCCCCCCACTCACCAAGTCGGCGCGTCCGGAACTCACGGACGCGCCGTACCTCCTCGGGCCAATTGAAAGGCGGCAGACTCCCACGCAGTCCACCGCCTGTAGACCCATGGGAGCCAGATAAACTGGCTCCCAGCGGCGGAGAAGATGAAAGGCTCCGCCGCTTGCCTCTCGCCGCAAACGCGGTGCGGCACCGCTCGGTCGCGGAGGATAGGGAGAGCGGCAACGTAACACCGACACTCCTCCTCCTCCGCGACCGATCTTCAACCACAGCCATGGCGGTGTGGCCCCGCCTGAAGCGCCGGGAGAGCAATGAAACATTCCTCTCCCGGCGGCCAAATTAAAGATACCATGCCTAACATATGGCTGTGAAACATGGTCCCTATCAAAAACCCATAGAGACATGTTACAATGCTGCCAGAGAGCGATGGAGAGAAGCATGCTACAAATCAGGCGAAAAAACAAAGCCAGAAAGCAAAAACGGGGTTAACAGATGTCCTCTCCAAAATAGACCTATTAAAGTGGAGATGGACTGGCCACATGTTGAGAAGCAGACAAGAAAAGTGGAGCAAAATCGTAACCCAGTGGTATCCCAGAGACGGAAAGAGAAGTCAAGGAAGACAATTCACAAGATGGGAGGACTAACTGAAATTGACAGCGGGTCCAAACTGGAGAAGAGTTGCAAGAGATAGAGAACAATGGAAGTGGTTAGAGGAGGCCCTTGCCACTGAGCTCAGAGATATTTAATAGTAAAGGCTCAAAGAAAAACAATCTGAGTTCAGGATAAGGGGCTAATAGATAGGATTCAAATTAAATGCAACAAATTTAAAACCGCGCCAGGCGTGGGCTTAGCGTGCGCTTGTCGTCTGAACGCGCCCTAATCCGCAAAATTCTCTCATGAATTAAAATAGCGTAACTACGTATTTTTATTCGTGTCAGATTTGCGTAAATTGTTTAACTCGTCAGCGGGCGCTGTCATAACTTGTCCAACTGAAGTCTGTCTGACAAATGTGACAGCTGACAGTTACTCAGCGAGAAATTGAAGATATTGTCTTACGGGAAATATGATAGTCCTGTTAAATAAAAGTTATCATTTTCTTTAGTTTTAATAGTCAAATGAAAATAGATTTTCTAGGGCTCTGTGTATCCCGTCAGGGATAAAGATGTGAATGATTGAAGACGCCTTAAATAATTTATAAAATTATTTTTGCTGAAAAGGACTTACTTGCCAGGTGATCTCATAAGAAGAAATATCGAAATTAAAAATAAAACTATAAAATTAATAATACATTAATTTTATAGTTTTATAAATCTTTATAAATCTTCCTTCCCGAAATATCTCCATGATAGGTTCTCTTTTCGCCAAATTGATAATCGTTTGCGTGCGAGTAACAATCCTATTTTATTCATACGCCCTCATACGTCACGATCATTCTCTAAGTCGTTTACTGTGCATGCGGCACAACTGTGGAATTCACTGCCGTTGGATATAAAGATGGCACTCTCTTCAGATTCTTTTAAATCTCGAGTTAGGAAATTTTACTTCGATTCTTCAGAACATTGAGCAATTTATATTTATTTATGTATGTATATGTATGATGTATTTTAGATAATATTGGTATTATATATATTAGTTTATAATAGGTATTAGGTATTTATTAGTGTCAGATTTTAGTTGCACTACTACCCAGATGCTTTCTTCTTGTTCTTTCAGATGCTTGGTTGGCTGGAAGAAATTCCTCAAAGGGATAAGCCATCCGTTGTACATTTTATTTTTAATTTATGTTTTGTAATTTTTTATTTTTTGAATGTGCAATAAAGAGTTTAAACAAACAAACAAACAATACACTAGGAAAATATAAAAAATCTAACTAACTTTGTATAAAAATATAAGCCATTGAGGTACATCGTAACAATTCTGGAAGGGCTCCAAGAATAATATAGAAAGCTTCGCGAGGGACCGATTTTATTTTCTGTAACAACATATTTCGTTGCAGTGAAAACTATAAAACAACGATAAATATTGATGACGTCGTGATAGACGTTTATGCGCTGTTTTTTCTGTGATTTGCGGGTTATTTCGGCTTTGTGTAAATTGTTTAACTCGTCAATAGGGATATCAGTGTCTGACAAGTAAAGAAATCAAGTTCATAGACTGAAAGATACGCTAATGCAGAAATATATTATCTTATTACAATATTATTTTATGCAACAGTTATATACAGCATAAAACGGTTCAAAAATTGCGAGTAGTGCAGGTCGTAAGGAAACGCCATCGAATATTTTTGACGTACTTATACAACGTTGCATACAATACTTTTTCTACGGCTATATTTACTAATTAAAATATAAAAATAAACCAAGGAAAATATGAAAAAGGTTTGACATATTATGTTAGGCAGATACTAGGTACCTATGGTAAAAAAATAAAGAAATTTACTTTTACTTCCTATAGTGACTATATTTAAAAAAAAGGTTTTCTTATTTTGACACCAAATAATTTATTTCGGAAAGATTTATTTTTAATAAGAACTGCATACATTCAATCATTTGTTAATCTCTGTAAATTATATATCTAATATATTATAATTAAAATAAATGCAAAATAATACAAACAAAATAAATTACAGATTGAATAACATGAATTTTAAATAATATCAAAAATTAACAATACCCATTTAATAATCTTAACTTTGACTGCCTCCGTGGTCCAGTGGTCAAGGCGTTCGCCTTGTGACCCGGAGGTCATGGGTTCGATTCCCACTGGGAAACATACTTTGTGCAAAGTTGTTTCAAGTCTGGATAGAATATTGCAGGCTTGAATCACCTGATTATCCGAAAAGAAAGATGATTCCGTGTTTCGGAAGGCACGTAAAACTGTGGGTCCCGAACGCCACCTAGCGTTTGATCATCAAACTATCCAAGGATTGGTTCCTGGTTTGCCCTTTGGGTTGTGGAGGTCAGACGGCAGTCGCTCTGTGTAAAAACCAGTAACCTTGTCAAATCTCCTTGGTTAGGTAGCGGACCCCGGGCTCTGAAGCGTTACTGCTGAGGATGCAACCGGGAATACGCTCGGATAATGATGATTTAAATAATCTAAACAAAAAAAAGAACCTAAAACTAAACTAATTACTTAAATTACTTACTTATAAATAAAAAAGCCCTGGCAAATCAATGCCCCGTGGTAACGTGCCCAGGAGGCTGGCAGCATTGCCACGTTGTATAGCAATGCTTATCTTTTGAGCCAGATAAAGGACAGCCCTCTGGTCACGCGTAATTTCAGTCGATTTTCGGGCGACAAAAATTAGACATCGAAACATAGATTAATGTTATGAACATTTTATAACTACACAAATTTTTTGACTTACTTGTACAATAAATAGATAATGCTACAATTACTGGCCCTTTTGAATTCGTAAAATTCTCTCTCTGAGTTTATATTTGAAAGATTTAACAGAAATCGAATTCCTAATCGGCGGAGGGATGTTATTCCAGCATCTAATTGCAGCATATATTTAAAAAAATTAAATAAATAAATATATAGGGACAAATAACACTGATTGGGTTAGCCCCAAAGTAAGTCATAGACTTGTGTTATGGGATACTAACTCAACGATACTATATTTTATAACAAATACATATATAGATAAACATCCAAGACCCAGGACAATTCGAAAAAGGCAATTTTCCAACTCGCCCTGACCGGGGATCGAACCCGGGACCTCTAGGTGGCGGACTAGCATGGTGACCACTACGCCACGAAAGTCGTCAATACAGTTAGACTATAATTTTTTTGATCATAACAAACGTAAAAATCATCAGTTCAAATTCAATACTATCCCGAATCTCCAATAAAACATTTACAATACCGACATCCATAAAGTTGGCAGCGCAAACGGCGAGGTTCGATGAAGCCGCTAAGCCGCTGCAGAGCTGAATGGACACACTTTTAATATCGATATTGCTGCAATATCGTACTATCACTGACAGATTATAGATTATTTCTATTTGTCCACTCTCCCATGGAGTCAGGGTAAAAACTTAGAAACATACCAGCTGTAGAATGTACCAGCTGCTTCTTTTCCCGTAAAAGAAGATCGAGGGAATGAGCTAAACCTAGATAATCCTTCGAACTATTTTATGAACTACGGTTTACAGTTTAAACTGAGATCGTGAAGCTTTTCTTCGCACATTTGCCAAAAGTGGCAAATTTCGTTAATGTGCGAAGAAACGCTTCGCATTCTCACTTTAAACTATAAACAGTAGTTCATGAAATAATTTGAAGGTTTATCTAGGGTAGTCTCAAGACAAAATTTTAAATGATGTCTCCATTTAATTTCATGTTTAAAATTGGGTTAGCATTGGACTCCGAAAAATTAATGTATCCTGACGACTTCCGTGGCGTAGTGGTCACCATTCTAGTTCGCAGGCAAGAGGTCCGGGTTCGATCCCCGGAAGTCAAGTTGGAAAATGGTCTTTTTCAAATTGTCCTGGGTCTTGGATGTTTTTCTTTATATGTATTTGTCATAAAATAAAGTATCGTTGAGTTAGTATCCCATAACACAAGTCTCGAACTTACTTTGGGGATAGCTCATTCAGTGTTATATGTCCCTATATATTTATTTATTTATTATTTATTTAATAGGCGATGCGGCTAGCAGACATCACAATTTTGATTTCTTTTTCCACCTTCTCATCCACCATCACGCTAAAAGTGACCTTTGGTTTTTTCTACTTAGAGCCACAAGACCAAGCTTTCCCCAATAGGGTTAAAGCCGGTAACAGTGTATTTATATATTTATGTTGACCTTGTTCGGATCCACCTCGTCGAAAGCTCTGCCATTAAATTACAAACTATCTTTTAACTGTTATGTTTAATAAAGATTTAATACTGTTAGAAGGTAAAAACTGCAAGAAGGTGACGTCTAGAGTTCCCAAAACCGGAGAGCGTGCATAAAAAGAGTAATGAGTGTTGACGAAGCAAAAGGGGTTTGTAGGGATCGTAGCAAGTGGAGATCCATAGTCTCCGCCTACCCCCATGGGAAACATAAAGTGCTAATATGTACTTACGTATGTATTTATTTAATTTACAAGAACAAAGACGCAGCAATGGCCTGGTAAGGCCATAATGTCGAACACTTGGCAAAAAAAATGGTTGACTTGAAAGTAGACGGGTATAGAGGAAGGAGAAGGTCGAAAAAGACGTGGGAAGAATGCGTGAGATCGGATATAAAGTAAGGAGCGGTTAGTACAGAGATGGCGAAGCACAGAAAATTATGGAGAGAGTTGACATACAGAGCCGTCCCCAAGTAGGGAAAAGGCGAGGAAAGAAAAAGAAAGACGCAATCGATAGTCGATTGACGACCTCCGTGGCGTAGTGGTCACCATGCTAGTCCGCCACCCAGAGGTTCCGGGTTCGATTCCCGGTCAGGTCAAGTTGGAAAATGGCCTTTTTCAAATTATCCTGGGTCTTGGGTGTTTATCTATATATGTATTTGTTATAAAAAATAGTGTCGTTGAGTTAGTATCCCATAACACAAGTCTCGAACTTACTTTGGGGCTAGCTCGATCAGTGTAATTTGTCCCTATATATTTATTTTTTTATTTATAGTCGATAAAAAAAAACATTTTATTACAACATCACCGAATGAATACCCGCAATAAATAGTATCGCTTATCATGACAAACGATCTATGGATTGGCACAAGTATTTATAGTCACATAACCCTTTGCCTATAACTTGGAACAGTGCAAATAACGGGCTAATACGAATCAAATTTTGACGTATCGCCAGACTAGTTGTTTTCTAAGCAATCACTTAACTCTGTTTATAGAACATAGGACCGCGGTCGTGATAAAGGCGTAAGCGGGCGCGAGAGGGAAGAAAAAAGATTTTCATTTAATTAGAAACTGACTTCATAACAATTACAATGACAGTTACAGCAAAGCTAAATATGCAATAATGGTTAAATTAAAACATTTTATTTTCAGATATTTTTGTTTAAACTTCCAAACTATTTAACCGATTTTGATTAAAAAAAATCAATTATTTGGACCAATCAGAAAGCATATCTTTAAAAAAATATCTATTTTTCAAATCGGTTTACAAATGACAAGTTCTGAGATAACAAACATAAAAGAAAATTTACAGTTGAACCTCCTTCTTTTTTCAGTTGAAATGTTACTTCTGGCGATTAAATGGAACTAAATAACCGCTTACTATTAGGGAGTAAATTAAAGGCTATAGTTATATAGGGCTGATAAGTATATTGCAATTACAACAATACAATTGTAATAAAACATAGCACGTGAGCGTAAGAACCGTTACTTTTATGAATGATAACAAAGGATTCAGGTCCTTATTAAAGGCATAAGCGAGCACGTATAGATAAATATACCTACGCTACCTCTAATACCAAATGATTTGTGGTCACGCTGTAGGTTGAAGTCGGTGTCCATTAGTTAGGTAGCGTTGTGGTTGGGAGTGGTGATGGAAACACGAGAGCCTTTGATTGTATTTATTCCATCTTCTTAAACCTACTACTTACATGGTGACGACTCTAACTCTATTGAGAACATATATACTAGAGTGAGATAGTTATCTTAAGGATTCCAACGTTTACCGGGAGGTGCAATTATCACGTATCACATATTTTCACGTTACGTGGATATGCAACTAATCTGCATATCATCACGTTACCACACCTTCGTAAACATAGTAGAATTGCGAGTTTTTAGTCTACATTAAAATATTATGCTATTGAAGGGGATTCATTCGTTCATTTATTTCCATTTAACAATTTTTACATTGTGTTGGAATTGCTTAAAACTAACATTATTATACTACTCATTAATTACATCTACTCTGTCTATGTATAATTTAAACTATATACTTTAAACAATGTCAAAAAAAACTAAAAATGGTCAACTTATAAAAATAAAATTATAATTTTAAAGCATCACTTGAAAAATTCGTCAAGGGAGTAAAAGGCTT
Source organism: Acrobasis suavella (assembly GCA_943193695.1). Lineage (NCBI taxonomy): Eukaryota > Metazoa > Arthropoda > Insecta > Lepidoptera > Pyralidae > Acrobasis > Acrobasis suavella. Next base: position 1,813,135 of record OW971930.1, on the reverse strand, counting down.
TGTCCGACAGATATGTTTTAAGTTTCCTTTTAAAAGGCTTAAGGCCATTAATACATTTAATTTCTTTAGGCAATTTGTTGTAAGCCTTATACGCTTGGTACTGAGCACTGTGTTTCATAATTTCGAACTTGGGAATGGTATCATGCTTGAGATCCATTCTCCGAGTTTCTTCGCGTGACTGTTTCTCTTTATTTGTCTCTATCGTAGGCAAGCGTTGGGATAATTCCTCGTTCCCATCCGCTCCGCTCGCGGCCTCGCTCTCCGCTGTCAAACAAGCCACTGCTTCAGTGATTGCAATACATTATGAGATATAACGCGGTAATCGTGACTCTTAATTGGCCTTTCTATTACCACCCGCTGCGCTCGCCTCCCCGCTCTCCGCTGTCAAACAAGCCGCAGCCCCAATGATTGCAATACATCATGAGATATAACATGGTCATCGTGACTCTTAATTGGCCTTTCTATTACCACCCGCTCCCCTCGCCGCCCCGCTAACCTCTGTCAAACAAGCCGGAGCCTCTGTGATTGCAATACATTATAAGATATAGCGCGGTCATCGTGACTCTTGATTGGCCTCTGTATTATCCATCACGCTATCGCAGTCGCGCGATGTAAATTGGCCACTGACACTAATGAGGTACCTGTCAGCGCTAAGTGTTCTATTTCCTTGATTAATATATCGTTTAGTAAACCTATATCTTTAATTAAGACGAAACTTTAAGGTCGAGAGAATAGGGGTGACGAAAGGGTTAGAAAAGTATATTGGAATATTACAACCTTATTTAAATAATAGTGTTAAAAGATTTTAATGTTTTGATTATTACCTATTGGCGCCATCTTGTGACAAGGAAGAGAAATAATTATGTTTGGCAATGGGTAGGCATGATACAGTCCATTCCTTTTCTTCTGGTGGTTCTTGTCATTGAAATAGTCGCCAAACTTCTCGGTTCCCAGCCTTACTCTTTAGCTGGATACGACACATTGTGCTAGGAAAATTCTGCTAGTAAGATATGCTACACCGTAGCACGTTGTATTACTCGTATACCGTAAAAATTAAGCCTTTATGAGGAAATCTTTTTGCCGTATTTTCATACAAACATCTTCTGATTTCTCACGGGAAAGAGCTATCAGAGCAATGATTTTTTCCAAAAAAAAATCCTTTCATTACGTTTTCCAGATTATTCAAAAATAATGGACACATATTTTTCAGTTTTCCAAAAAAGTAAAAATTTACAAAGATACGAAAAATATCAAATTTCCGGAGTGGAGGCTTACGACGTCTGCTCTATATAAAAATCGTACGAAGCCGTGACGTCATGCGGAGTTTCAATGCGCTATATCTTTGTAATTTTTTGGTTCTCAGAGAAAAGAAAAAAAAAACATGTACACTATTTTTTAATAATCTAACCGATGGACTATAAATATTTTTCCATTCGTTATGCCTATTGAAAAATAGGTATTTGTAAAATCTGTTTCTGTCGCGATGTGCGATAGAGACAACTGCAGCTCGGACCGAAACCACAGAATAAGTACTAGTACTCAACTACAGAAGTCTTACTCAGAAAATAAATTCAAAGAAATATCTACTCAATGTAGTTAGCGCTATGGTTGAATTTAGCTCGCGTCAGAACTCCTCACCTCTTCGTTTAGATACCTAGACATCCATTGCAAGCCAATTCCATTCTTATTACTCTGGACAAACGATTCGTGTACCTGAATTTTCCCCTTCGAAGTGGTCGCAGCGCCCATAGTAATAATGTAGGTATATTTTCGGTACCTAAACGGGGAGTGACACAGGCCTGTCAAAACTACCTATCAAAAGTACACAAAATCAAGTTTTCTTTTCGTAACATAATCTCAACTTTTTTGTGTCCTAAGTGTTGGAAAACAATAAAAAATCATATCAATTTTAAGGTATATGGATATTATGGCAGTTCGTATCTCTTTTTTTATAAGAAAAAAAATGAAAATAACCAAATCATGGGGACATGCTAATGATGCTAATCCAATTTTTTTTGTCAAGTTTGTGAACTGTATTGTCGGAACACAGTGGAAAATCTTAATAATTTTTCAGGATTATGGCTATCATGGACATTCTTATCTCTTTTAATAATAAAAATATGAATAAAATGAAATCATAGGGACATGCTAATGATGCTAATCCATTTTTTTTTGTCAATGTAAACTGTGTTGTCAGAACACAGTGGAAAATCTTAATATTTTTTAGAATTATGGATATTATGGACGTTCTTATCGCTTTTAATAATAAAAATATGAATAAAATTAAATCATAGGGACATGCTAATAATGCTAAACCAATTTCTTTTGTCAAATTTGTGAACTGTATTGTCGGAACACAGAGGAAAATCTTGAGAATTTTTCACGATTATAGAGATTATGGACGTTCGTATCTCTTTTAATATTAAATTATGAATAAAATTAAAACATAGGGACAAGCTCGCACGCGACAAAAATCTTTGCTCCGATGGCTCTATCCCGTGAGGAATCAGGGGACGTTTGTATGGAAATACGGCAAAAAGATTTCCTCATAAAGGCTTAATTTTTACGGTAAAATACAACGTGCTACGATGTAGCATATCTTACTAGCAGAATTTTCCTAGCACAATGTGTCGTATCCAGCTAAAGAGTAAGGCTGGGAACCGAGAAGTTTGGCGACTATTTCAATGACAAGAACCACTAGAAGAAAAGGAATGGACTGTATCATGTCTACCCATTGCCAAACATAATTATTTCTCTTCCTTGTCACTAGATGGCGCCAATAGGTAATTATCAAAACATTAAAATCTTTTAACACTATTATTTAAATAAGGTTGTAGTCTAATTAATTAAATATGACGAATATGAAATGCAATAAATATTTTTTAAAGCATATTCAACACTTTCTTTGTCACTTTTTTCCTAGTCGTGTGTGGTGCCATCTCTGTGTGCCTACCAGCAGTTTCTAGTTTTGCCTATTACGGGCCTTCCAATCGTCACTATGGCATTGAGTATCTGTTACGTTAATATCATATGTCTTTGACTTCATGTAAGGGGCTACCTGAATTTTTAAGGGGTCCAGTGCTGCCCCCATTTGAAATAAACCGCTTGAAAGACGCGGACTCATCATTTAAAATTTCGTCTTGACCAGGCACTAGATAATCCTTCAAACTATTTTATGAACTACTGGACCCCGGAAAATTCATGTGGCCACTTACACACACGAAAAACAAACAAACAACTAATGGTTAACACATACAAAGAAACTCATTTTCACAGTATTGGTCGCCTACTCGCTAGAAGGGCTTTGCCATATTATTATGTCTTTTAATTATTAAATCTATCTAAATATATATAACTCAAAGGTGACTGACTGACTGACATAGTGATCTATCAACGCACGGCCCAAACCACTGGACGGATCGGGCTGAAATTTGGCATGCAGGTAGATGTTATGACGTAGGCATCCGCTAAGAAAGGATTTTGATCAATTTTACCCCCAAGGGGATAAAATAGTGGATGCAAGTTTGTATGAAACTTTGTCAATTTTAAACCGATCGGGCTGAGACTTTGCATGCACATGCATAAAGCTACTATGACGTAGGCATCCCCTAAGAAAGGACACCTCTACGCGAGCGAAGCCGCGGGCAAAAGCTAGTATATTATAAAAGCGCAAATCACTCACTTACTTCTCACTCATCACGAAATCTCGAAAACTACCTAGCCAATTAAGACAAAATTTGGCAGGACTTAGATTGTAACTAGGAGACGTCCGCTAAGAAAGGATTTTTGGATATTCCATCCCTAAAGGGGAGAAATAGGGGTTGTCAGTTTGTGTGAAACTTCGTAATTTTAAAATTGAGACACATTAACTTTTTAATTTGTTTTGGTAGTTAGTAAAAAATTATAATGCATTTATTAGTTTTTTAAATGACATTTCTATAGTGGTGTAATGGGAGTTACAAGTTTGTATGAATCTTCGTCATTTTTGAAGCGAGACACATGACATTTTATTAGTGGTTAGTAAAAACGAGATCGGGAACGGGAACGGGAAAAGCGGAACAAAATATGTATTCAAACATTATAATTTTTTTACATACTATTTTATATGTTATAACGAAATTAATAACGTAAAAACCAATCAAAAAACCAGTTAGAAACATTTTCGACTCCTAGACGGACGAAGTCGCGGGTTAAAGCTAGTACTTTTAATATAATACAGTATTGACACATTTCGACTTTGAATGAAATCGTTGACTAAAAGAAGGCCAGTGTACCAATCGCCTCTGACAGGAGTACAGTCAACCACATAAATCGGCGATAAAACGATAAAGGATTACGTACAGTCGCGTGGCTTCCGCGTCCACCCAGGCTTTGCTCTTCAATTAATAGAGACTGGTCAGCTCGGCTTGGCTCTTACTAGTAGTACATAAAAAAGCCACAATTAAGAAAAAACACAATAGTACAAAGGCGGACTTATCCCTGTCAGGGATCTCTTTCAGTCAACCCTACAAACCGAGAAGATAACGCTTTTCTGACTACTTGGTATTTATTATTACCTAATTTATGTGTGTTTTCGCAAGCATTACATCTTATAATGTTTGACACATTATAAGATGTAATGCTTGCGAAAACACACATAAATTACGTTGTATTATATTTAAGTATTTATTAATCAAAAGACATAATTAGAATTATATGACAAAGCCCTCCCGGCGACGCGACCAATACTGTAAAAATGAGTTCCATTAGGCATTTTTTAAAATTAAAATTAACATGCTATGCCATGCAACAACAAAAACTAGCCAAGTCAAATGCTAAGAATCTTATAAATAAATTTCAATATTATCTAAAGAACTTGGCGGCCATTTAGATCTCAATTTGTTTGTTGGATTTTTAACTTGGCTCGCATTTTCACATTCATTTTTTGGTGGGATTACAACTTATTAAAAAAATTAAACAATTAGTTCACTCATTGCTACTAATTAAATTGCTTGTTACTAACAATAGTTTTTAAGTAATCAATGTTACTAACCCGATATGGACATAGTCTGAAATAAATTTATATTAATAATTATTATTATTGCTGCCATGAATCTGTTAACCTATTATTAGTTTCATGATTTGGGGTTAAAATCAAATATTAAAAAAAATACTTTCATAGTTTGTGACCAAAGTATCTAGTATCACTTTCGATCTCTCACTTCCATTTAGAGGTGCTTTATAACCAATTTCAATTCCATTTCCTCAGAATCCTCCGCTCGCTGGCATCAGAGAAAATCTAGGAATTTGTATTCTAACTATCCAATATTAGATCGAGAGAATGGGCGTAATGCGAATCATGTTAATAGACAGTTTATTCAGTAACTAATTAAACCTTTACAGGCACTTTTACACGTCAATAAATCTATTATAATTATTTTTAAAGAAAAGCTACCGATACTAGCGCAACGACAGCTGCTGAAAAGAAACTCCAAAAGAAACTCATTTTCACAGTATACACCTACTCGCCGGAAGGGCTTTGTCATATTATTATTATTGTCTTTTATTTAATAAACACTTATAATATAATACAATATTGACACACTATAACATGTAATGCTTGCGCACGAGTTATCAATCATTAAATACGTAATAAGAAATACAAAATTGCCTTTGATATTTTTTAATTTTTAGGGTTCCGTAGTAAACAAGGAACCCTTATAGTTTCGCCATGTCTGTCTGTCTGTCCGTCCGCGGTTTTACTCAGCGACTATAAGTACTAGAAAGCTGTAATTTGTTATAGGTATGTATATTAATTATGCGGAAAAAGTGTTAAAATAAAATATTGAAAACAATTTTTTTTAGGGTAGCTCCCATACAAGTAAAGTCAAAAGTCAATTTTATTTTCTTCACTAACCAATCATGTGGGGTATCGTTAAATAGGTCTTTCAAAAATATTATGAGCTTGTAAAACACCGTTTTTAGATTTAGGGATCCGTTTCAGAAATAATTGTTTTTAAAGTGAAAATTTTTGTTATAGTCAAGTGTCCCCCCCCCCTCTATCTGCTAAACGGTTACATATGGACACGTGAAAAAATTCACATCTATAGTAAATATAACGAAATTTAAAGGAAAACTATCAGAGCTATGTAGGGTTTACAAATTAAAAAGTGATAGGCGATCAACTTATAAAATGTACTCCGAAGAGGAAAATTTCATACAAATTCAATAGAAAATTAGTTTTTAGATGTTTTTAGTGGCATGAACTCAAAGTTGGTATTCGTAACTGCGGAACCCTACACTGCGCGTGGCCCGACACGCACTTGGCCAATTTATTATACAAAGTATCATTGTAAGGCCAAATCACTTATTAGGAATCCCCTTACCCTAAACATTTCAATACAAACGTAGTCTAGCTTTAATTTTGAAATGACATGTGCGATTTCGGCAGGATTTTGTAATTTTAAATAAATCGCATATCTAGGCATATAACTAGTTTTCGACAGTCAAATATGAACTTATAAGAACATATGAGAGTGTAGAAGTTTTCCATACTGATGGTCAAATATGATATGATACACTTAATTCTCTTTTGAGTTCATATTTCGACTGTGGAAACTAGTTATATACCTTGATTTATGTAAATTATGTCCTAACCTCCTACAGTCGTCTGCTCACTGCTGAGCGTCATGATGTGAAATTTTCCGTCTCCGTGATCAAACCCTAGACATCGTCTACCATAAAGTGCTCGTCAAGATCATCTGTGAAAATTTCAATTAGCTAGCTATCACAGTTCATAAGATACAGCCTCGTGACAGACAGACAGACGGACAGCGAAGTCTAAATAATAAGGTCCTGTTTCTACCCTTTGGGTTCGTAACACTGAAAACTATACTTACTAGCTCTTTTCTTACAATGCATAAGTACCTAAAGACCTGGAGGGGCCACCAGGTGGTAAAAGAAATATTTTGAGAAGTATTCCGTGGCCATTTTCGATACTTGAACTGAAAGGTTTTGGCTCTCGAGTGAGCATTGTATGTGGATAGCAACAACGTATTCGAAATCGAAAGAAACGTATTCGATATCGAAAAATCGAAAGAATTGTAGGCAAACATTATAAAGAAAGAACGGGACGGACAAGTATCTTTTTCACTTTGTGGAAACCGGAAAGATAAGATAAGATCTTTATTTGCTTAAAAACATAGTACATTATGTGATGTTACATAAAAATAATAGAGATCACATATTTTGCTTTTTTGTTACTTTGACTTTGACTTCATCATGATAGCATGCAAATTATTCTAAAACCTCTTTGACAATATATACATTTTAGTCGATCAGCCATTTATATATTTTTATCTTAAAAAGTTTGATATTTAACATTTTTATTTCGGCAAGCATTTTATTATCAATTCTGATACACATATACACGCAATTAGAAAGATAAGTTGTGTAGGGAACAAATGTATAGCCATACCGCCTCCGCCGGGCCTCGGCAGACCCGTGGTAGACCAAAGAAATGTTGGCTTAAGAAGAAGTGGTGGCTAAAGTGGCGCCCTCATTTGAAATAAATTTTTAAAAAACTAAAAATGGTGATAATTAAAAATTTGATTTGTATCAATGTCTAGAAAGACCTTTAAACTATTTTATTAATAACCTATGAAAGTAATATTGGTAGTCCGTCTAGTTTTTAAACTGTTTTACCCCAAAAGTGGCCACTTTTGGCGTAAAAAAGTTTTAAAACTAGACGGACTATTAGTAATAATTTCAAAGATTATTCATTAAATAGTTTAAAGGTCTTTATAGATATTGATACAAATCAAATTTCTAGTTTTAAACAATTTATTTCAAATGAGGGCGCCACATTAGCTACCACTTCGTCTTAAAGTAATAATAATGTTAGAAACCCTAGTGGTAGGACATAGTGCAACAAGTACTTTAAATGCAACAAATATACCTGTGTGCTATGCTATACCTTTTCCACAATAAAAAATCGGAACTTAAATTAAAAACCCTCAGATATAGTATTGAATGTTAATGAAACACTTTTCTACAAATGAGACACATTTTTTAATACCTCATCTTTAAAAATGTTTGATTGTGCGAATGAGACAGCCAACCAAATGTGAAATGCCTTTTAAGAGCGGCCTTCTCGTCTTACTTTTCTCCGGGTGAAGTAGGAAATGCCGTCCGAGGCAACCTATGTCTGTCAATGCAAAAAAAAAACTTTTCATACAAATGCTCGTACGTGATTATGACCTTGTAACTGATCTTTCTTGATTTTTTTTGCACAAACAAGCGCTATTTCTAGGTTTCTATCGAAATAAAAAATTAAAATTTGTAAAAACTAATTCAGAATAAACTAATATCACACTCGTATTTTTAGTAAAACAAATTATTTTAACATACCGTCTATTAAGAATATTGTAGAGGTGACGCAGCAAATAAAGGAATATCTCGTCCGAAACGCTAGACAATCAATTTGGACACATTGCATCGGCATGATTGACAGACATCCTTGATAGCAGGATAAAATATAGTTTATTTTAGAACAGCCGACCCGACTTTAATTTATATAGTAAAAGCACACGTGCCACGCTACACGCATCTGTATTGAATATGTCGCAAAGTATAAGCGAAAAGCGTTTCTAAAAATATTAAATAATTTTTATATCATTTTTGTTTAAATGCACTTTACTCACTATTTTGCTTATTTATTTTATTTACTGAAATCAGTGAATAAAGAACTCTAATTTATTATCACTAGTTTGGTGTTTGAGTTAAGGGGCTACCTGAATTTTTCGGGGTCCAGTGCTGCCCCCATTTGAATTAAATCGTTTAAAAGGAAACGGAATATCATTTAAAATTTGGTCTTGATCAGACCCTGGATAACCCTTCAAACTATTTTATAAACTACTGTTTACAGTTTAAAGTGAATACGTAAAGCTTTTCTACGCACAATTGCGAAAAACGGCCACTTTTGGCGCATGTGCGTAGAAAAGCTTCACATTCTCACTTTAAACTGTAAACAGTAGTTCATAAAATTGTTTGAAGAGTTATCCAGGGTCTGATCAAGACCAAATTTTAAACGATAACTCCGTTTCTTTCCAAATGATTTATTTCAAATGGGGGCAGCACTGGACCCCGAAAAATTTGGGAAACATAAATTTTTAAGAACAATTTCGCTTAATTTTAGTGATTGTTCCAATTTCAATGTGCTTTCAAATTGAATTCACTTTCCTTTTTCTTTATTAAAGTCTATTTTTGCTTTAATCTTTCTTTTTATATAAAGAATATTATGCAACTTTTCAATAAAACGGGTCTATATCGAGGGCCATGAATCACTCGCGACGCTCATGATTCTAACACTTGAATCACTCCCTACGGTTGTGATTCATTCGTTAGAATCCTTCACTTCCCGTGATTCATCCATGGCCCTAGCTTTAAATCCGTCCTTTATTCACTCCATCATCATCATCCGAGCGTATTCCCGGTTGCATCCTCAGCGGTAACGCTTCAGAGCCCGGGGTTCGCTACCTAACCAAGGAGATTTGACGAGGTTACTGGTTTTTACACAGAGCGACTGCCGTCTGACCTCCGCAACCCAAAGGGCAAACCAGGAACCAATCCTTGGATAGTTTGATGATCAAACGCTAGGTGGCGTTCGGGACCCACAGTTTTACGTGCCTTCCGAAACACGCAATCATCTTTCTTTTTCGGATAATCAGGTGATTCAAGCCTGCAATATCCTATCCAGACTGGAAACAACTTTTAACAAAGTATGCTTCCCAGTGGGAATCGAACCCATGACCTCCGGGTCACAAGGCGAACGCCTTGACCACTGGACTACGGAGGCAGGCCGTCCTTTATTCACTAATTGCATAATATACTATTTTTGGGTCCCTCTTTTATAGTAGAACTTTTCATGATATCATATTAATATGCATAACAGCCGTTTACAGAAACGTCATTTTGTAGAAAATGGATGGGCATCTACTAATTTATAATAGATTCAAAACCAATAATTTTCAAAATCAGAAACATCTTAGAGCAAACATTTTATAGCCATAATAATCTAAAAGTAGAATCATTTTATTGCAGAAAGTTTGCAATCAGAATCGCCTTTTGGTATTTAATTATTACATATATTCATTCATTGTAGAATCATGATTTAACAATTATCAAGGATAGAATTTTATTTTGGCATACATAGTTATGGGCACACATACATAGGCGTGAGGTGGTCACAGTTCTTACGTAACCTAATCTATATTTTTGCTTTAGCCGAGTAAATTCAGAATGCTATTTTTATTTTGACTTAATTAAATATTATTCTAAAACAAATTATACAAAAGTTAATGTCTGTAAATGGTTATAACACTAAATGAAATTCTGACATGTTAAAAGTGTGCTATTGTACATTCGAATTTATAAAAAATCGGCCAAATGAAAATTATATTAAATATTTTTTATGCATTTGAAATGTTCTTTTAAATAAGATTCTGCCAAGTATGTTATGCCAAATGAAATTCGGAACATCAAGATACTGTCAAATAGATGGTACCCACTATTTTTATTCAACCTGTCGATGTGTTCCACTGCAGTCCTTGAATATCCTGGTCATATTCTGAGCCTCCTGCCTATGACTTGCACCGCCCACACAGCACCCGTTGTGGGTTTACGACGTCCACCTGTGCATGTGATCACAGATGGGATGAAGCAGAGCATATTCTTAGTCTCCAGATGACTGGGACCAGTTCTTGAAACTCATTATCCTGGCTTAATGCTGCTAAATCAAATTCTGCGTCATTTTTTCATTTTGCAGCGAACTATTTTGCTATGGAAGCATAATCGAGCACCAAAAATAAGCCCATAGTAATTTTTTCAAATTACAAACCGTCTTCAACACTGAACTACACGACCCATTTTGATAAAAATTTTATGGGACCACCTGATAAAAATAACCTTTCAAACAATAAAAGAATTTTTCAAATTGGTCTAAGCGGTGTCTAGTAATCGGGGTACATAAAAAAAAATTATACATTTGAATTAATATTTCTTTTTAAGACGAAGTGGTAGCTAAAGTGGCGCCCTCATTTGAAATAAATTGTTTAAAAGTAAATACGGTGATAATTAAAAATTTGATTTGTATAAATGTCTAGAAAGGCATTTAAACTATTTTATGAATAACCTTTGATATTATTACCAATAGTCCGTCTGGTTTTAAAACTGTTTTTTGCCAAAAGTGGCCACTTTTGGCGAAAAACAGTTTTAAAACTAGACGGACTACCAATATTACTTTCAAATGTTATTCATACTAGCTACTACTTCGTCTCAAAGTCGGTAAAAAGTACCTTCAAGTAGGCAGTACTTTAAATCTACAACTCATTATCCACCAATACTGTTACAGGCGTTACCTCACGCCAATGGTTAGACCATTTGGCGCTGCTGTATGCACTACTTGTATATTCTAACCCTCATATTCATAATAAAATACAACCGTTTGCTAAACCTATTTTAGTTAAAACATGTTTTGTCCCTTTTCCTCCTCACAATATTTGACAATGAAAGAACGAGACAAAAAATATTTTAACTCAAATACGTTTAGCAATCGTATGTAATTTTTTATGAATTTAGGGGAAAATCTTTGGCTGTATGGCGCTAAGTCACGTCACAGCTGGCCTCTGTCACATTAATTTTCCTTTCTTATAGGAATTGATACATTTAATTTATCGTCAATTGAAATATCGGTGGTATTTAATTTGACTTTAGTTTTAATATAATTTTACTGACATTGAGTCAAAGGTCATCATCATCCGAGCGTATTCCCGGTTGCATCCTCAGCAGTAACGCTTCAGAGCCCGGGGTCCGCTACCTAACCAAGGAGATTTGACGAAGTTACTGGTTTTTACACAGAGCGACTGCCGTCTGACCTCCACAACCCAAAGGGCAAACCAGAAACAAATCCTTGGATAGTTTGATGTTCAAACGCTAGGTGGCGTATGGGACCCACAGTTTTACGTGCCTTCCGAAACACGGAATCATCTTTCTTTTCGGATAATCAGGTGATTCAAACCTGCAATATCCTATCCAGACTGGAAACAACTTTTCCCAAAGTTTGCTTCCCAGTGGGAATCGAACCCATGACCTCCGTCTGACAAGGCGAACGCCTTGACCACTGGACCACGGAGGCAGTCTCACATTGAGTCAAAGGTATTCACTTCTAACTGATAAAAATTATTATATATAAAAGCCACGGGTAAAAAAAATATTAAATACGGACGTTCATTCATGGCAATACACGAATACGAAAAAAAATTAGGTTCTCATCACGTGATATAGTTACTATTGTACTTTTTTTAAACGGGTCACCTGATGGTAACTGATCACCGCTGCCCATGGACAACTTCAATTCCAGGGGTGTAACAGAAGCGTTGCCGGCCTTTCAGGAATATATAGACTCGCTTTTTGAGGTTTCAATGTCGTATCGGTCCGGGAACACTGCTGCAGGAAGGTGATTCCACAGGTCGGTCGTACGTGGTAAAAAGTTCCTTTTAAAACGTACGGTGGTTGATTGCCTACTATCCAAGTTGTGTGGATAAAATTTTGCGGTCGTGAAATTTTGCAGCAGGTATTAAGTCGAACAGGTATTAACTTGATAAAGATGGACATTTTATACATTTAATTACCTGTTGCTCCCAGCTTTGCTTGAATTAACTGGATAAAATGTTATCTTGTGCAATGATAATGTTGCAAGTTACTCTTCTATGGTATGAAAGTTCGCTGACATTGTCGTTTTTAACCGACCTCAAAAAAGAACGAGGTTTCTCAATTAGACCGCATATGTATTTTTTGACGTGTGTTCGCGGATAACTTCGTCGTTTATGAACTGATTTTGATGATTGTTTTTTTGTTAGAAAGGAGATATCCCAAGGGTAGTACCATGGTAAAGAAACTACGATCTGATAATGGCATCCTAAAGAAATCGAGGGGGAAATCGTCCTGTTTGGAGTCAGTTTTTTTTAAATTATCTAAGCCTTCTTACAAAATAAATAAAACCCACTAACCTGAAAGAACAGCGTAAAGGCGACCCACTGGTAGTACTTCCCATACCTCCTGGGTGAGGTACCCGCCCCCCTCACCCCTGGGTACGCGCCCCCCGCCTCCCCGGCGACCGTGAACGTCGAGTGGATCCAGCAGTATGTGTTCAGGACGTCTTCAGGGATATCCCTAGGGAAGTAAGAATACTCAGAGTCATCTTACAAAAATTACATGCTACGTTCTTTCATGCTGGTCGGGGAGACAAAAAAAAACTAAGAATGTACCAGTCTCTTTCCACGTAGATCGTAGGAGCCGATCAAAGGAACTGGACGAAAATGCGAATCATAGTAGCAGCTAGCAAGTAGCAACCCATCACTATTTGATAATATTCTGTTTTCCCTACCATCACACCAAATGGGGCCTTTGAGTCTTGAGCTCCTGGGCACTGTCTGCACAGAGCCAGGAGACCCCAAATACTCTCTTTGCCCCATTACGACGACTGCCCCAGGACGACCTCCATGGCGTAGTGGTCACCATTCTAGTCCGCCACCCAGAGGTCCCGGGTTCGATCCCCGGTCAGGGCAAGTTGGAAAATGGCCTTTTTCAAATTGTCCTGGGTCTTGGATGTTTATCTATATATGTAAAATGCGAATCATGTTATTAGGCGATACGGTTAGCAAGCCATCTTTGATTCCTTTATCACCTTCTCGCTCACCGTCACGCTAACAGCGTTTGAGTCTTGCGGTCCTATGCCAGGCCTGTGTCACTCCCTGTTTAGGTATCTAAAATATACCTACATTATCACTATGCGCGCGGCGACCACTTCGAAAAAGAAAATTCAGTTACATGAATCGTTTGTCTAGAGTGATAAGAATGAGATTGGCTTGCAATGGATGTCTAGGTATCTAAACGAAGAGGTGAGGAGTTCTGACGCGAACTAAATTAAACCATATCGCTAACCACAGCTACATGAATTTTCCAGGGTCCAGTGCTGCCCCCATTTTAAATAAATCGGAGACATCATTTAAAATTTTGTCTTGATCAGACCCTAGATAACCCTCCAAACTATTTTATGAACTATTGTTTAAAGTTAAAAATGAGAACATGAAGCTTTTCTACGCACAATTGCGAAAAACGGCAACTTTTGGCGTATGTGCGCAGAAAAACTTTATGTTCTCACTTTAAACAGTAAACAGTAGTTCATAAAATAGTTTGAAGAGGTATCCAGGGTCTGATCAAGACAAAATTTTAAATGAGGTCTCCGTTTCCTTGTAAGTGATTTATTTCAAATGGGGGCAGCACTGGACCCCGGAAAATTCATGTAGCCCCTTAAGTAGATATTTCTTTGAATTTCTTTTCTGAGTAAGACGTCGGTACGTGAGTACTAGTACTTATTCTGTGGATATGCTCTATTAGCTTAGAGCCGCAAGAATAAAGTCTACCCCGTTAGGTATAAAGACATGATAATATGTATGCTATACATGCTACATGCAGTTCATAAAGACACATAGAATGTGTCTACCCTGTGCCTCCCTAATATAATATCGGATGCTAGCGAAAAATTGATTGTGCTCTGCAGCCGTTCTCGTAATTTAGATAAGACTAGCTGAACCCTGCGGTGTTACCCTCGCATTGAGTAGCTTTAAGACGAAGTGGTAGCTAAAGTGGCGCCCTCATTTGAAATAAATTGTTTAAAACTAAATAAGGTGATAATTAAAAATTTGATTTGTATAAATTTCTAGAAAGACCTTTAAACTATTTTATGAATAACCTTTGAAAGTAATATTGGTAGTCCGTCTAATTTTAAAACTGTTTTTCGCCAAAAGTGGCCACTTTTGGCAAAAAACAGTTTTAAAACTAGACGGACTATTAGTAATAATTTCAAAGATTATTCATAAAATAGTTTAAAGGTCTTTCTAGACATTTATACAAATCAAATTTTTAATTATCACCTTATTTAGTTTTAAACAATTTATTTCAAATGAGGGCGCCACTGAGCTACCACTTCGTCTTAAAGAAGTGTTAATCCAGTGTGTCAGCTTCCTACATTATAAATTTTATCTGGAAATTGGTGCAACCGTTTGCGCGTGAAGAAATAACAAACATACACACACTCACAAACTTTCGCCTTTATAATATTACTGTGATGTGATTAGTGCCTACCCAGTCAAAAATATTTGTGCACGTCACTGACATCTTTCTTATTACGAAATAGACAGAGCCTGAGGCCGTACGACTCAAAGCCTAGAATCCATTTGCTGAAATTCAAATGCTTATTAGGGTTCCGTACCCAAATGGTAAAAATGGGATTTATTATAGGCTCAAAATAGTTAGTAAAACGTTTATGGGGAACGGTATACTTTTTTATAATAAACTGCCACAATCGGTCCTTGATATGCCTGACAAAAAGTTTAAAGCTTATGTAAAGAAGGTACTCTGTGAGAAGGCTAATTATAGGACCGATGACTATCTTAAAGACAACAAAGACTAGCTTGAGCTTAGCGCGGGTCCCTCTTAAAGGTTTGTATACTCAGAAATGGTCAGAATCTGGTACATTAAGTACATACTGAATTTACAACTTAATTTGACATAATTTTAAAATTTCGACATTAAAAAAAATAATTTAAATTATGACAATAAACAATGTATACTCTGTCCACATATCAACTATAAATATTAATTTCATTGTGAGTTGACGTTCTTGGAGAAAATGCTGCAGTGCAGTTTGTTACCGCTTCTTCTGCACTAGCGCTTTGGAGGCGGCAGTAAACTCTGCTCTAAGTAACTTTTTGACGTCAACAATTATTGTGCAATAAAACAAAGTGACGATTATTAAGAGATATTATAAATATCCTATGATAATAAAGATATATTTGAATTGAATTGAATTGGGACCCTATTACTAAGACTCCGCTGTCCGTCTGTCTGTCTGTCACCAGGTTGTATCTCATGAACCGTGATAGCTAGATCGTTGCAATTTTCACATATGTTGTATATCCGTTGCCGTCATAAAACAAATGTGATTTTTTTATAGATAACAGTACGGAACGCTTCGTACGCGAGGTTGACTCGCACTTGGTACTTTATACATTGCTGGTTTTGTATTGATACACTTTTGACCGATTCTTGCAAAGCAGGCAATGCAATTCGTACAATTATTTAGCGAAGTTTATTTCCAGCCAAAAGGTTACTTTCAACGTGATAGAGAAAAGAAAAGAAGTAGAAAATAACTGGAAAAAAAAATCACTTTGGTTACATGGGAGTCCCATTTAAATATAATTTTTATTATGTTTTTAGTATTTTTTCTTATAGCGGCAACAGAAATGCATCTTCTGTAAAAAAATCAACTGTCTAGCTATCACGGTTCATGAGATACAGCCGGGTGACAGACGGACGGAAGGACGGCGGAGTCTTAGTACAATACCCAGCACGTAAGTTGAACAACAATGGCGGTCGTTGTTGTACGTTGTTTGTCCGTTTAGAATCACATTTCTATAACATTTCTATCCGAACTTCAGATAGAAATGATTTCGGCTTTGAAGAAAGACCAGAAAATCTCTTTTAACACTTTTATCTCCAATTAAGCATGCGCCGACGGCCGCCATTTTTGTTCAACTTACATGCCGGGTATTGTAATAAGGTCCCGCTTTTACCCGTTGGTTATGGAACACTAAAAATCTAGATCTAAGAGGAAAACAAAAAAAAGACGTGTAGCAATCCAATTGACATGTCAATGGACCACTCAATGTTTTTCATCCATTTCTTCGATTGTCTTTTACAATATCTAAAAGAAATATGATTCAATGGTCCCAATATCACTGCAAAAAGCAGATAATTTCCTCGGTTTTTCCGACACTAACGCCATCTAAATGCATTTTCCGGAACTACGCACACGACAAAAGCACTTCCCGTCGTCGCGTCACCAACCTCTTGACTTTTGACTCGAATACGAACCTCGTGTGTATACAGTCGATAGGGTTGCCCACTAGATGGCGCGTTGTCAATGCTGCGCTCGCCGCCAGCAGCGCAGCGGTTGTGGCTCCGCAATGCAGCCGAAACGCCACAGAGTCGATTTTAGGATTCACTCCTTGCTGCAAGGAAAATGAAAGTTGGCATTTTTCGTTGGATTTCTTCCAACAAAAATAAACGGGATGGAGTTGGGAATTTTCGGGTCGGAAAATTTAAAAGATAAAAGGAAAGCGATGTAAGCACTACTATGAATTGGCGATTCTTTTCACGCTGAATGCACATAATAATGTGTAACGAAATATACTGAGATATAAAATCCATCATAATCTTTCAAATCAGCTAGTTTCCAACAAGTCAAATCAGATTTTTTTCTAAACTTCAAATCAAACATTGTAATATACTATATTCTAAGCATTGTACATGGGATTTGTATAAAATAGCACGTCGTGACGTCATAGTTTTTTGGATTCAAATAGCACTCCTATTATAAAGTATATTGCCTTAATAAATCTAAAATCACGTTAAAAATTCTAAATTTAGTTTACTTATATACAACTTTCACTTTCACTATCAATGACCAAAATCCTTGACATACTTGTCTCTGTAGGTACATGAAGTCAGGCCAAAGTAACTCAATCAGAAGTTTCATATAGCAAAGGAATTCCGTTATTCATCGCATACTGAAATGTCAGGCAGAGCAGTTTGAAGCTTTAGTAGAGTAGCTTTATCATCGGACACCTCAATCAAGACCAAAGCCTTCCCGCTGCAGCGCCATCTGTATTTGACAGACCGATATCTAATCGGTTTGGTAGACTGACTGACAGCGGTGTATTTTTTTATAATTATTTTACGGCTCTGGATACTAGTCCTTTACAGCCTATCTTTATTTATTATATTCACTTCTTTATTCCTAACTCTAACCCTAACTAATCAATCAAAGGTTGCTGTAGGTCCTTTGATTGCTTCAAGGGCGCTTCTGGCGACAAATCTATACGAGCCCACTGGTTTTCATAGCTGATTGAGTGGCGGACGGCGCTTTAAGCGCCTACCATAGTCCGCAAATAAATATCACTACAGCTGCACTATGTGTCCACTTTAAACATTTCACATATTGTCCATGAGCACGATGAGCATTGATAACACTAAACTACACCAATTTCATATTATAAAGCCCACTAGAATCAATTTGCACAACAATTTAAAGCAAACTCCAACTGAACTCCTCGACTTCCCGCCAAAAAACTCTACAGCGGTGTACATAACAGTAGTGATGTACAAGACTCGAGTCCTCGACTTCTAATTTTGAATACTCGAGTCGGTTTTTCATGGCTCTATGAGCTCAATAGGCTTGGAGTGCCGAGGCTAGACAAGCGAAGTTATATGAGCAACTACTAGAGCCTACAAAAAAACTTGAGCCATAAAATTTACACTAGTCTTCAATAGAAGCTCAAACCGCGATGTACAAGCCTCGAGTCACTGAGTTCTAATTTAGGAGACTTGAGTCGAATTTGCAAGGTTCTGTGAACTGTGATGGACTCGGTCTCCCGAGTCTAGTATACACACTAAAAATATAATCTTCCCTCTTCGCAGTCGGGTAAAAGACTTTGGGTGCAGTAAAAGGTTTGGGTGCAGAAAGAGACTTGAGCTCTAATGTCACGCTCCGAGGCTCAATTAATCTCGCAGTCGCCGAGCAATTAAAAGAGTCCTGCGGTAATTAAGAGAGAGCCCTGCATATGACTTCTAGTCCTGAGTAAAAGGTCTCGGAGGACTCGAGTTTTGTACATCACTAGTGTACAGTTATAACGATTCTATTTTATAACTCGCGGATAGTATCCTAAATGTAAGATAAAACAGCAAATCGTTATGTTAAGGGGCTACCTGAATTTTTCGGGGTCCAGTGCTGCCCCCATTTGAATTAAATCATTTAAAAGGAAACGGAGATATAAATTAAAATTTTGTCTTGATCAGACCCTAGATAACCCTCCAATCTATTTTATGTACTACTGTTTACTGTTTAAAGTGAGAACATGAAGCTTTTCTACGCACATACGCCAAAAGTGGCCGTTTTTCGCAATTGTGCGTAGAAAAGCTTCACGTTCTCACTTTAAACTGTAAACAGTAGTTTATAAAATAGTTTGAAAGGTTATCCAGGGTCTGATCAAGACAAAATTTCAAGTGAAATCTCCGTTTCTTTTCAAATGATTTATTTCAAATGGGGGCAGCACTGGACCCCGAAAAATTCAGGTAGCCCCTTAACATGTCATTTTAAAAAAATCCAGGCACTTTAATTGTTTCATTAATTATTTTTGCAACTAATTCACTGTTTGGTATTGTAAATTACTTTTAACTTTCTTAGCTTCTTGAACTTTGTAGCTTTCAAATGAGATCACTTTGAAGAAAATACGCCGGTTACTTAAAGAGAAAAAATAAGAATCGAAACACGACCTTTACAAAAATTAAAGTGTTAATAACGATTTTTTTTTTCCAGTTTTTTTATCGATAATATTTCGTCTTATATCCGCAGATTTCGTTTGATCAAGTATAAAAAAACACAGTATATACGTTTCAATCTGCTTACCGGAACACGAAAGGTCACATAGTTCCCAACTAAAATTGATAACGGAACTTTGTGATAGTTCCGCGCGCCCAAAATTAGCTTTTTTTACTGTTTTTTCTACTGTTTATGGTCAGATTAATTTATAAAGAGATATTCTGACATAAAAGCCATCTTGTGTCTCATGGGTTCTTCATAGAACCTTGGTTTCAAGTAAAAAACCGCATTGAAATCTGTCCATCCGTACGAGAGCTACGATGCCGCATACAAACACACGCAAAGACAGACATTCGCGTAAAATTTATAACACGCCTCTTTTTGTCGGAAGTTAAAAATACTGAAAATCGGATTTCAGGGTTAAAAGTAGCTCAAATTAAGACGCTTTAAGAGTCCCCATTCCCTGGACAGAATCAGACTATCCCATACAAACATTATGGACCTTAAAACTATTTCAAACAGATATCTCTTTAAGAAAAATGTCCACATGCGTTTACTTTCTCCTTGAATGCAGCAGAAATTTTTATACTGGTTTTCTATAGTAATTAGACATATTTATTTAATGTATTTATTGTTTGTATGGTTATGTATATATATTATTTATTTATGTATATTGTATAATATATGTTTATTTTATATGTATTTAATATGTTGTATGTTTGGTGCATACTGTTTGAGTATACATTACTTTTACGCCTACTACGCAAAATTTCTATTTATCCCGAAGGTTGACTGGTAGAGAATGCTATTAGCATTAAGTCCGCCTTTTGTACCATTTATTATTGGTAAATAAAGTATTAAATAAAATAAATAAATAAAATAAAACTTAGTCTACGTTTTATTTGGCAACGACATGTCGGATATAAGCAAAATGACGAAATTTTAAAGAAATTGCAATTATCTAGGGTTATAATTGGTTTCGACAGTAAAATTATGAACTTAAAAGAGAATATAGAGTATTATATCATATTTGACCATCAGTATAGAAAACTTCTACACCCTTATAATTTCTTTCCAGTTCATAATTTTACCGTCGGAAACCAATTATAATCCTAGATAATTGCAATTACTTTAAAATTACAATTTTTTCCCAAAATCTGACATGTCGTTTCAAAATAAAACGTAGACTACGTTTGTATGGAAAAGTCTAGAGTAAGGATTCTTAAGATAAGGAAAACTATGAAAAATAAAACAGAGAAAAAGGTACACGTGTATAAAATCAAGAGTGCATTGCTCTACGCAAATGTCCCCAAACGGGGGCTTTCGGGAGCAGTGTTAATGAGGCAGACAAAGCTCTTAAGGGCCCGACGTATTTCATTATCTCTATTGCGGGCGATACAGCCTTTTCGGTAGTTCAATGTCCCTGTGGGATCGTCGGCGACGCATTTGCAAGCTTTGCTTACGTTTGTATTGATGTTTAAGAGTCCCCTTTACCCTGGACAGATAGACTTTCCCATACAAACGTAGTCTACGTTTTATTTTGAAACGACATGTCGGATATGGGCAAAATTGTGTAATTTTAAAGAAATTGCAATCATCTAGGGTTAAAATTGGTTTCTGACAGTAAAATTATGAACTTAGAAGATAATATAATGTAATTTATCATATTTCTACACCCGTATATTTTCTTTTCAGTTCATAATTTTACGTCGGAAACCAATTATAACCCTTTAAAATTTTAATTTTTTACCGTTTATGTCGTTTCAAAATAAAACGTAGACTACGTTTGTATGGAAAAGTCTACTGTAAAGGGATTCTTAAGTGGTATAAGTAATGCAAGAACGTTGACTACTTAATATTTTTTATTACATTATTAACATTTGTAACTGAAACAACAATGAACGTCCGAATTCTATTTATTTTTCACCCTTTTACACATACATAACATACATTAAAAAATCTCGCTCACACACAACTGTCAAACTTTCTTACCAACTCTTTCACTCATACCAGTTTTGCCATACATGTCTCTTACTTTCGCAATGCGTTCCTTTCCCTTACATGCCCTTGAAATTTACAAAAAAAAAAAAAATTATTTCACATTCACACCATCTTTACACATGTATTATTATTATTTCCATGCTAGTGTGGGAGGAAAGAACAAACAAATCAAATGGCAAATATAAAGATTCTTATAAATGAATTTCGGGATTTTCTACACAACTTGGCGGCCATTTAGATCTCAATTCTTTTAGTTAGATTTAAAACTTGGCTCCTATTTTCACATTCAGGTTTTCGATCGGATTTCTTTTTACATAATTTATGTTTATTCCTGGCTGGTGTGGGAGCAAAAGAAAAAAAAGGGCAGATCGCGTAGAAGCCGATTAAAAGAATAGGCGATGGGAATCAGTATAATTGTAAGTTGACGTTTTTGGAGAAAATGCTGCAGTACATTTTTTACCGCTTTCTGTACTTGCGCTTAGACGCGGTAGTAAACTTAGTTGTATGTATATTTAATTCTATGCACTCCTCAAGGTATGTTCTGTCAGACTAATGTTAGTCGAATATATGCTCTGACGAAATAATGGGCGTCGAATTTTTGTTTTTCGAATTTGGAACTCAGTCGAAATTCAGAATGACACTCAAGCCATCTTAAATTTTTGTACAGTGGAGTGTTATGATGTCATCAATTTTTTGTATATAATTTCATCACCATCATCATATCAGCCACAGGAAGTCCACTGCTGGACATAGACCTCCCCCAAGGATTTCCAAAACGACCGATCAGAAGCGGCCTTCATCCAGCGCCTCCCTGCAACCGTAGGTGTCCTACGCTGCGTTTGCCGGTACGTGGCCGCCATTCGAGAACCTTTCTGCCCCATCGGCCATCGATTCTTCGCGCTATAATCCACGCCTACTGCCACTTCTATAAGCTAATCCACTTGGCTATGTCGCTGACCTTCGTTCTCCTGCGAATCTCCTCATTTCTGATTCGATCGCGTATAAAAACACCGATACAGAATTTAAATATATATTTTTTTTACCTTTTGTGTGGGGTGTCAAATGAGAGGGCTTTATAAGCTGATTCTACAAATATTCTAGGCACATCGATTCATTTCAGTCACCTGTTTTTTAATAAAACCAAAAACATTTTCAAAACATACCAAGTTTGGGCTCCTGCAGGAAAACGAGTAAATCAATTTTTATAAAACACTAACTACGCCCCGCGGTGTTAACCGCGGTATATATAAAAAGTACCGTATGTTTTTATCTAGGTTGTTAGCTTCCTGCATACCAAATTTTATCAATATTGATCCAGCCGTTTGCGCGTGAAGAAGTAACAAACATACACACTCACAAACTTTCGCCTTCATAATATTAGTGTGATTAGTCAAATAAATGGTCATCATGTAATAAATCATTTGAAAGAAAACGGAGACAAAATTTTAAATTATATCTCCGTTTCCTTTTAAATGATTTAATTCAAATGGAGGCAGCACTGGACCCCGAAAAATTCAGGTAGCCCCTTAATGCATCTATATGTCGTGAAGCCACGCTACTATGCAAAGATCAATAAATGACTTGGCGAAATTTCGAATCAGGAGGTGATACGGCTAGCATCCCATTACTATTTTAATTTATTTTTCCACCTTCTCGCCCGCTAAGAGTAGCCTTGTCTTATGGCCCTCTTTATCTGCTTTAGAGGCGCAAGCACAAGACCCAAAATTCCCTGCCTGCCCCCGTTAAGAGCGGCCTTCCCGACTTACTTTTCATACAAACGCTCGTACGTGATTATGGCGTCGTATCTGATCTTTCTTGAAAATTTTTGAACTCACAGGTATCTTGGGTGCTATTCCTAGGTTTCTACCGAAATAAAAAATTGAAATTTAGAAAAACAAAGTCAGTATAAGCCTCCAAAAATCTGTTTTTTTGCACAAATTTTAGCCGAACTTCGACCGTTCATAAAGTACTCATTAATTGTAAAAGTAAAGAAAATATTTCGATACAAACCTCGCAAATGTAATGAAAATTTAGAATGTAAAACATTTATTTCACATACTTGTAAGGCTTACTAATAAACACGTATCATCTGGAACAAGTTTTATGAAATTTCCGCACCCTACGAATAGTTAATATTCGTTCAATGGATACTAATTTCATTTAATAGAATACCAACCATGCCCTTAGGCGCTATCTCTCTCTTTTTGGTTTGCCTCTTTTTCTAGCATTGCCCTGGATGAAACACCAAGCTTTTCAAACTATGCTCGCGTTGAAAATAGAGCAGTCGGGAAGGGCCGCCTTAAGAATAGATATGTAGATAGATACATAGGGCGCATTATAAGTTTCCGGAACTGGCCACTAACATAAACAATATTTAAAAATTTATTGCAACATTTGAAAATAGAACTCTTTGGCTGTAGAATGCAGTTTGTTTCATCTGACTGTCTTTTGTTTTTACCTTGTGGCGCCATTTAAAAAATTGTGTGTCTGCATCAACATGGATTTAACTCGGGAAAATTTTCGTAGTATGATTTTCTACGATTTTAAGTGTAATTTGACAGCTCAACAGAGCATCGCTCGGCTTGAAACAGCTTTTGGCAATGAAGCACCATGCAAGACAACTGTTTATAGCTGGTTTGCAGAATTCAAGCGTGGTCGTATCAATCTCAGTGACGAATCTCGCGATGGTCGGCCGTCCACCGCTGTGACCAACAAAAACATCGATGCTGTGCGCCGTATGATTGAAACAGACAGGCATGTGACCTACCATGAAATTCGCGCATCCTTAGAAATAGGCATGAGTCAAATAGAATTAATCCTACACAAACATTTGGGTGTGAAAAAGCTGTGCTCGCGGTGGATCCCACACAACTTGACCGAGGCTCAAAAAACGGACCGCGTCACTTGGTGCAGTGCCATGCTTACCAGATTCAACGAAGGTGCGTCAAATTTGGTGTGGGACATAGTAACAGGTGACAAAACATGGATTTATTGCTACGATCCCAAAACAAAGCAGCAATCGAGCGTATGGGTCTTTCAAGATGAGCCGAAACCAACCAAAGTGGCGCGCGTGAAAAGTGCATCTAAGCGGATGATTGTTTTTTTTTTTAATAAAACTGGACACGTGGCTACTGTTGCTTTAGAGAATCGTCGTACAGTGAATAGTGACTGGTACACGACCATTTGTTTGCCGGAAGTTATTGACGAACTCCGTAAAAATAACCGCAAACGCCGTATCATCCTGCACCACGACAATGCTAGTTCTCACACGGCCAGACAGACAAACGACTTTTTGAAGGCGAAAAATATAGAACTCATGAGTCATCCTGCATACAGTCCCGACCTGGCACCTTGTGACTTTTTTCTGTTCCCAAAAATTAAGAACCAATTACGCGGTCAACGATTTTCATCACCAGAAGAGGCTGTCGAGGAGTATGAAAAACACGTTTCAGAGGTCACCACAGAGGAGTGGCACAAAAGTTTTCAAAACTGGTTTCATCGAATGAAAAAGTGCATAGACGCCAAGGGAGATTATTTTGAAAAACAATAAATTAATTTTGTACCTTTAATAGTATTTTTTCATATTCATTCCGGAAACTTTTAGTTATAAAGCCAGATATACAGCTCTTTATTGTGCACCCAAAAAAAATAATGGAACACAAAGAAATAAGTTTGAATTAAATGATTATAATGGGCGGTCTTATCGCTTAAATCTCTTCCAGACAACCAGTGGAGAGAAATGTGAGAAAGGCAAAGGAAAATTATATCTAAAGCAACTAAAACTCGACAAATTTAACATAAACTTACACATCTAAATATATATAACTCAAAGGTGACTGACTGACTGACATAGTGATCTATCAACGCACAGCCCAAACCACTGGACGGATCGGGCTGAAATTTGGCATGCAGGTAGATGTTATGACGTAGGCATCCGCTAAGAAAGGATTTTGATCAATTCTACCTCCAAGGGGATAAAATAGGGGATGAAAGTTTGTATGAAACTTTGTCAATTTTAAACGGATCGGGCTGAGACTTTGCATGCATAAAGCTACTATGACGTAGGCATCCCCTAAGAAAGGATTTTGATAAATTCCACCCCTACGCGAGCGAAGCCGCGGGCAAAAGCTAGTATTATATAAGTCATCATCATCATCCGAGCGTATTCCCGGTTGCATCCTCAGCGGTAACGCTTCAGAGCCCGGGGTCCGCTACCTAACCTAGGTGATTTGAAGAGGTTACTGGTTTTTACGCAGAGCGACTGCCATCTGACCTCCGCAACCCAAAGGGTAGACCAGCACCAATCCTTGGATATGTTTGATGAACAAACCAGACTGGAAACAACTTTTCTCAAAGTATGCTTTCCAGTGAAATTTGAACCCACGGCGAACGCCTTGACCGCTGGACCACAGAGGTAGTCACATACTCGTATTATATAATACACAGATAGACATATATTATATAAGTATGTATGTAAAATCATAATCTTACACAAAGAAGAAAGTAAGATTGCTTTAAGAGTCCCCTTACCCTGGACAGAATTAGATTTTCCCATACAAACGTAGTCTACGTTTTATTTTGAAACGGCAAAATTATGTAATTTTAAAGAAATTGCAAATATCTAGGGTTTAATTGGTTTCTCACAGTAAAATTGTGAACTTAAAAGAGAATATTGTGTAATTTATCATATTTATCCATTAGTATGGAAAAATTCTACACCCGTATATTTTCTTTCCAGTTCATAATTTTACGTCGGAAACCAATTATAACCCTAGATAATTGCAATTTCTTTAAAATTACAA
Organism: Acrobasis suavella; assembly: GCA_943193695.1. Taxonomy (NCBI): domain Eukaryota; kingdom Metazoa; phylum Arthropoda; class Insecta; order Lepidoptera; family Pyralidae; genus Acrobasis; species Acrobasis suavella. The sequence continues at coordinate 1,786,852 of OW971930.1, read as the reverse complement.
TTTTTAACAGAAATCTGACGTGTCGTTTCAAAATAAAACGTAGACTACGTTTGTATAAAAAGTCTAAGGTAACAGGATTTTTAAGACACATTAATTAGCCATTTGCTGTTTAGGATATTCGATTCTATAGATTCTAAAGCTTTCAACTAAATCATTGTTGTTTATTTCGAGCATCTATAAGGTATGTGGGTTATCGCATAAGCGTGTAGTAAATTTTACGTGAAGAGCCACGTGGTACTGTGGCCTTCATTGCTCAGAAGAAGTTTTCTATCTCACTCTGCTTGCATGGAAATAAGAGAGAAAAACACTATTCAAGTACACTGCAAAATATCTTCGATATAAGGCCAGTTTTACACCTGCGTTGATTGAAAAATATTTCAACGCTTCTTCTCTATTCTTTTCAACGTGCGTTTCTATTGTAAGCATTCCCAAAATCTGCCATAATTTTATAATTGCTGGCAACCCAAAATGTGGGGATAATGGTAACACCGGCTACATTGTCGAGTTTAAAGGTGGGTCCGCTGCCACCGTTTTTGAACATAACATTGTTAGAAAACAATGAATTTCATTCAAAGATTCAAATTTTTATTCAGCAATTAGACCTTTACAGGCACTTTTACACGTCAATAAGTATAATTTATATTACGTGTAAATTATATTAAAATTTAATTTATTTTTAAAGAAAAGCTACCGATACCAGCGCTTCGTAACGACCACTGCTGAGAAGAAACGCCGAAAGAAACTCATTTTCACAGTATAGGTCGCCTACTCGCCAGAAGGGCTTTGTCATATTATTATTATTGTTTTTTTAATTAATAAATACTTATAATATAATACAATGTTGATACATTATAACAAGTAATGCTTGCGAACAAGTAAACAAACATAAATTGCGTTATAAAAATTAAAAAATATATTATTAAGTAGTCAAAAATCGACTCCGAGCTGACCAGTCCCTCCCGGCAGCATCTGTTCACGAGTTGAAGCACGGATCAGCCATCGTTAAACTCAACCATATTAGAGGGAATCCAACGACCCGACCAGCGACGCCACCACCGGATTGGACATTTTAGTGAGCATGAAAAACCTGAAATCGCAGACCTTGTCAAGAGAAAATATTAATTATATGTTGGTCACCTATTGATCGCAGAGCATTTACATGTTTTTACAGTAAGCTTATTATGGTAACAGAAAATGCAGCTATTTTATGTTTCATGTGTGGAGTGTAATGGAATATGTTTAGGAAGTATCCACGCGTTTCATTCATTAGGGGCGTGGCCTAAATGTTTTGTTCGTTCCAAACACTTGAACGTGTTTGATGGAGTATGTGTATAACATCTCCCGCATTCGTCTGCGTGGAAGGGAATCTTTCATTTAATCTTAGATTTTGAAGCAGCAACACATTTCGCTAGGTATAATTGAAAGTGGTTTTGATGGGATTATGGAGTGCCTTGTGGAGTGGAATTCAGAGACATCACTGCTGTAAATCATGTTAACACGTGAACGGCGCGTGATTTGACATTTGTATAGCAACTTTTAATTAAAATAAAAAAGCTAATTTTTCAAATCTGAAGTTTTGTTACAAAACTTTCATCATCATCGTGTCAGCTCTTCTTCCGCCCACTGCTGAGCATAGGCCTCCCTTCGTCGACGCCACCACTCTCGGTCCTGTGGTGCTCTCATCCAGGTGCGACCCGCGACCTTGACTATATCGTCAACCCATCTCATTACAGGACGTCCGACGCTTCTTTTACCCGTCCTAGGACACCATTCTGTTAGTGCCTTACTCCACCGGCCATCACTCCGGCGTGCCCAGTTCCATTTAAGGTTCATAACCGTTTTTCCGATATCCCGTACTTTGGTACGTTGTCGGATCACGGTGTTAGGAATGCGGTCCTGCAATCTGATGCCAAGCATTGCACGCTCCATGGCTCTCTGTGCGACCCTCAATTTTTGTACAGTCTTTTTAGTGAGCGTCCAAGTCTCGGCACCATAGGTCATGGTGGGCAGGAAACACCGATTGAATAAGCGGGTTTTCAGGCTCTGTGGAGTATGGGTTGACTTAAGTACCTCTAACCTATTAAATGCCGCCCACCCAAGTTGTATTCTCCTGTCTATCTCTTTGTTTTTAGACCTTTTCCTTTTCGTCTTTTTCTTCTTTTTTATCGTCGTTTTTCTCTGTTTATTATTACCCAGTTTCTTTATAGATAGAACATGTCCAACGTAGACATATTTGTCGACTGCCTCCAGACTCTCTCCTCCAACCGAGACAGATGAATTTGAGAGTTCAGGGACATTTGCCATAACCTTTGTCTTCGACATGTTCATGCTAAGTCCTGCTTTCAACGACGCGTCATAAAGGTCTTGCAACATTGTCTAGAGATCCTCCAAATTTTCTGCGAAAACGTGCGCACTATAAGTTTCCGGAATGAATATGAAAAAATACTATTAAAGGTACAAAATTAATTTATTGTTTTTCAAAATAATCTCCCTTGGCGTCTATGCACTTTTTCATTCGATGAAACCAGTTTTGAAAACTTTTGTGCCACTCCTCTGAAACGTGTTTTTCATACTCCTCGACAGCCTCTTCTGGTGATGAAAATCGTTGACCGCGTAATTGGTTCTTAATTTTTGGGAACAGAAAAAAGTCACAAGGTGCCAGGTCGGGACTGTATGCAGGATGACTCTCATGAGTTCTACATTCTTCGACTTCAAAAAGTCGTTTGTCTGTCTGGCCGTGTGAGAACTAGCATTGTCGTGGTGCAGGATGATACGGCGTTTACGGTTATTTTTACGGAGTTCGTCAATAACTTCCGGCAAACAAATGGTCGTGTACCAGTCACTATTCACTGTACGACGATTCTTTAAAGCAACAGTAGCCACGTGTCCAGTTTTATTAAAAAAAGAAGCAATCATCCGCTTAGATGCACTTTTCACGCGCGCCACTTTGGTTGGTTTCGGCTCATCTTGAAAGACCCATACGCTCGATTGCTGCTTTGTTTTGGGATCGTAGCAATAAATCCATGTTTCGTCACCTGTTACTATGTCCCACACCAAATTTGACGCACCTTCGTTGAATCTGGTAAGCATGGCACTGCACCAAGTGACGCGGTCCGTTTTTTGAGCCTCGGTCATGTTGTGTGGGATCCACCACGAGCACAGCTTTCTCACACCCAAATGTTTGTGTAGGATTATTTGTATTTGACTCATGCCTATTTCTAAGGATGCGCGAATTTCATGGTAGGTCACATGCCTGTCTGTTTCAATCATACGGCGCACAGCATCGATGTTTTTGTTGGTCACAGCGGTGGACGGCCGACCATCGCGAGATTCGTCACTGAGATTGATACGACCACGCTTGAATTCTGCAAACCAGCTATAAACAGTTGTCTTGCATGGTGCTTCATTGCCAAAAGCTGTTTCGAGCCGAGCGATGCTCTGTTGAGCTGTCAAATTACACTTAAAATCGTAGAAAATCATACTACGAAAATTTTCCCGAGTTAAATCCATGTTGATGCAGACACACAATTTTTTAAATGGCGCCACAAGGTAAAAACAAAAGACAGTCAGATGAAACAAACTGCATTCTACAGCCAAAGAGTTCTATTTTCAAATGTTGCAATAAATTTTTAAATATTGTTTATGTAAGTGGCCAGTTCCGGAAACTTATAGTGCGCCCTATGTATAACAAGGTCGTCTGCGAATCTAAGGTGAGAGAGATAGGCACCATTAATGTTAATTCCTTGGTTGTCCCAATCAAGCATCTTTACGATGTCCTCCAATACAGCTGTAAAAAGTTTGGGTAAAATAGTGTCGCCTTGTCTAACTCCTCTTTTGATGGGTATTGGTTCTGTCAGTTCATGTAGACGTACTTGCAGAGTTGCCGAGTTGTATAACTCCCGGAGCAGGTCGACATATCGCTTGTCAACGTTACATTGATAGAGAGAGTCGAACACGGCCCAGTGCTCAACACTGTTGAAGGCTTTTTCATAGTCAACAAAAGCCATGCATAGGGGCCGGTTGTACTCCTGACTCTTCTCCATCAACTGCTTTACCGAGTGTATATGGTCGATAGTTGAATATCCGCTCCGGAAGCCGGCTTGCTCAGGTGGTTGGCATTCGTCCAGCTGTCGTGTCAATCTATTACACAGGACTTTAGTAAACAATTTATAAATGCAACTAAGGAGGCAAATCGGGCGATAAGTCGGAGTGGCCTGCGGGGTGGCCCGTCGGCCTTCAGTTCTACCCGCTAGGGCACCACCCGCAGCCCTTAAAGTATCTAATTGACTTGTTGGAAGCCAGCAGACTTGCGACAGATACGAAAACATGACTCACCCCTCCAGACAGCAGAGCATAGATGCTGGTAAGGATCTCCATGGGCCTGCGCGGCTGCGCGGCGCGCTCGCGCCGGCGCCACGCCCCGGCGGCCGCGCCCGCGGCCGCGGAGAGCCCGCCGCCCGCTCGCGTGCCCGCGCCGCCGCCCGCGCCGCGGCTACGCCGGCCCCACGCGACGCCCGACTCTCTGTGGACAGAACTACTTTCGGTTAGATATAGTTAATACCCATTTGCAGGCACCGGATGCCGTGCTCCACACCACTAAACTTGGTCTTGTTTTTCTTAAAATTGTTTTGACACTTAACATAGTATTTTATTAACTTTAAACTAGATAGTTGAAACTTTAAAATTGTGAATATAGAGGCCGCCGCCCACGCCGCGGCTACGCCGGCCCCACAGAGAGTCGGGCGTCGCCCGACTCTCTGTGGACAGAACTACTTTCGGTTAGATATAGTTAATACCCATTTGCAGGCACCGGATGCCGTGCTCCACACCACTAAACTTGGTCTTGTTTTTCTTAAAATTGTTTTGACACTTAACATAGTATTTTATTAACTTTAAACTAGATAGTTGAAACTTTAAAATTGTGAATATAGAGGCCGCCGCCCACGCCGCGGCTACGCCGGCCCCACAGAGAGTCGGGCGTCGCCCGACTCTCTGTGGACAGAACTACTTTCGGTTAGATATAGTTAATACCCATTTGCAGGCACCGGATGCCGTGCTCCACACCACTAAACTTGGTCTTGTTTTTCTTAAAATTGTTTTGACACTTAACATAGTATTTTATTAACTTTAAACTAGATAGTTGAAACTTTAAAATTGTGAATATAGAGGCCGCCGCCCACGCCGCGGCTACGCCGGCCCCACAGAGAGTCGGGCGTCGCCCGACTCTCTGTGGACAGAACTACTTTCGGTTAGATATAGTTAATACCCATTGCACGCCTTTTTCCACAAATCATCTAAGTATACATCCATGTACACTTTAAAAAATTTAGGGACTTTAGGGCCTTGGGGTGGGAGGCGCGTCAAATTTTTAAAGAAATCTCCACACGCCTGATCGACGTTTCTGGGGACCTAAGAGCTGGTGCGCATTTTGGCCAGAGATTAAGTCTGGCCATACAACGAGGCAATGCTGCCAGTCTCTTAAGCACCCTGCCTTGCGACCGTAGCGACCAGGGGTCTATTTTTTATATAATATAATGTTTTATTTTTAATTAGATATATTTTTATTTATAGGTCGGTTATTTTGTTTTTAGTTTAATTATTTATTTTATGTATTGTGCTGTGTATAATTTATTCTGGAATAAATGCTTTAAAAAATATATTAAATAAAAATAGGCTATATTCGCGATCAGTTTGGGGAGTGAAGGCACCGAGTGCAGGCACCGGATGCCGTGCTCCACACCACTAAACTTGGTCTTGTTTTTCTTAAAATTGTTTTGACACTTAACATAGTATTTTATTAACTTTAAACTAGATAGTTGAAACTTTAAAATTGTGAATATAGTCTCCGATCAAGTTGGAGGGTGCAGAAAAACAATACCCATTGCACAACAAATAACTAGGTTTAGGGTAAAGCAGGTGCGAATTGGAACTTCAAATTCACGGAACTAAAAACTAACCCTCAAATTCATATATAATTAAAACATGTTTTGTCCTTTTCCTTCCTTTGAATATTTGACGTTGAAAGAACGAGACAAAACATATTTTAACTAAAATAAGTTTAGCAAACGTTTGTAATTTTTTATGAATAACGGGGTAATTTTCTACTGGATTTGTAGAACATTTTAAGTTGGTCGCCTATAACTCTTTAATTAACCGACTTCCAAAAAAGGGGAGGTTATCAATTCGTCGCGATCTTTTATGTTTTTTTTTTATGTATGTTCACCGATTATTCAAAAACGCCTGAACCAATTTTGAAAATTCTTTTTTTTTTTCGAAAGGCTATACTTTCCAGGTGGTCCCACATAAATTTTATCAATATCGGTTGTGTAGTCTAGGGGTGAAGTCGGTTTTTAGTTTTGAAAAATTATTTTTTAACCAATCTTAGCTTTGATAATTTTCCTTTAAACTTCGTTACATATAGGTACTACTGCCGTGATTTTTTTGACGTGTCTTTATACAAACTTTTAGTAGATAGAGGGTGGAGGATACTTGACTTTATCAAAATTTTTACTATAAAACCAAATATTTCAGAAACGGATCCCTAAATCGAAAAATGGTGTGTACAAGCTCGCAATAATTTTGAAAAATATATTCAACGACAAACACCCCCTCCCCCCAAAGGATGTCTCCCTGAGATAACCGAAAAAAAATTTTACCACTTTGTCGGCATGGTTTATGTACATTTACCCTGCAAAAGGCCACCTTATCGCTTAAAAATTTCCTCTTCGCTTGTATAGAAAAGTGATGGGAAATTATAGAGAGTACGGAGCGATTAATATTATAAACATTTATAATTATATACTTAAGACGAAATGGTAGTAGAAGTGGCGCCCTCATTTGAAATAAATTGTTTAAAACTTAATATGGTGATAATCAAAAAATTGATTTGTATGAATGTCTAGAAAGACCTTTAAACTATTTTATGAATAACCTTTGAAAGTAATATTGGTAGTCCGTCTAGTTTTAAAACAGTTTTATAACTAGACGGACTATTAGTAATAATTTCAAAGGTTATTCATAAAATAGTTTAAAGGTCTTTCTAGACATTCATACAAATCAAATTTTTAATTATCACCATATTTAGTTTTAAGCAATTTATTTCAAATGAGGGCGCCACTTTAGCTACCCCTTCGTCTTAATTGTAGACGGACATCAAGTGGCGTGCATTTCATACGGACAATCACAAATTGGTCTACCCTGTATTACCTTAATAATGACGGCAAAGTGAGAAATCTACCTATTTTCTTTGATATGGAGCCGTTCTTGTAATTTATAAGTTGGATTCCCTCTAATATGGTTGAGTTTAACGATGGCTGATCCGTGCGTCAACTCGTGAACGGGTGCTGCCAGGAGGGACTGGTCAGCTCGGCTTCGCTTTTTTTTACTACTTAATATTTTTTATTACGCAATTTATGTTTGTTTACTTGTTCGCAAGCATTACATGTTATAATGTGTCAACATTGTATTATATTATAAGTATTTATTAATTAAAAGACAATTATAATAATATGACAAAGCCCTTCTGGCGAGTAGGCGACCAATACTGTGTAAATGAGTTTCTTTCGGCGATTCTTCTCAGCTGTGGTCATTACGAAGCGCTGGTATCGGTAGCTTTGCTTTAAAAATAAATTAAATTTTAATATACTTTACACGTATCATAAATTATACTTATTGATGTGTAAAAGTGCCTGTAAAGGTCTAATTACTGAATAAACATTTGAATCTTTCAATCTTTGAATCTTTAGATAACCATACCTAATTTACATGAACGGCTCCATATTTTATAAGGTAGGCACTGATCAATATAAAAAATATCAAAAATAGTAATGCACGTCACTGCAGACATCTAATAAACAAGAATTTGAAGTCGTAACAATTTTTATAACTCCACATATGTTTTTGGAAAGTTTATTGATCTTACTTTCTGACCAAATTTCATGAAATACCGAGTATTGATTTATGAAATGAGCCTCAGTATACATAACTGTATGAGTCGAAACGTGGCACTGTATAGGAATCATCAAGTTTCTTTCTAAACCTGTGACTGACCAAAAAGAAGGAAATTTATCTGAAGATCAAGAAATCTGAAGAACAGATGACTACAATACCCGGCACGTAAGTTGAACAAAAATGGCGGCTTTCGGCTCATGTTTAATTGGAGATTAAAGTGTTAAAAGATATTATTTGGTGTTTCTTCAAAGCCGAAATCATTTCTATCTGAAGTTTGGATAAAAATATCATAGAAATGTGATAGAAATCTGATTCAAAAACGACAAACAACGACCGCCAGTTTTGTTCAACTTACGTGCCGGGTATTGAACTTTCCTCACATAAGCATGGAATTTAGACACTATAAATTTTGTTCTACCTAATCGTAAATAACAAAACCAAATGTACACGAACAACTGTATAACATTCAAATTCATGAACTACTGACGGGTTACTCCCATTGTACAAGCTTCCAGCTTTCGTGAGCTTCCGTGTCCGCCAAACATTTTTCAGAACGAAGGCAAACTTTGCATGCCGAAACTTTTAGCTGTTTGAACGAAGGCTTCAAAATTAAGTTTTTTGACTAGTTCTCTTTGGCTGCAAGTTTAGTATCGTAAATATACTTCGACTAATACAAAATTTCTAATAAGAAAATTTAACTTGTTGCAAATTTGCTTTGACAAATTTGAACAAAAAAATACAGAGATCGTTCTAAACGATAAGACCGCCCATTATACGTATACATATACAGGGTGGAATTGAATTCGTTAGCATCCTTCTCAGTATCTATTATACCCATGATAAGTAATTTAACACTGATAAAACGTCAATCAAAAGTCGTCATTTTCATTTTAAGGAAATAGTATTTTACGCAACAGTATAAGGAGGGTTAAAAAATGCGAGTGGCGCAGGTTATGATGCGAGCATTGGCGAGCATCATAAATTGACGCCATCGAGCATTTTTTGACTATTTATACAACGTTGCATACAATACTTTTTCTTCGACTACATTTACTAAAATAAATACAAAAATAAACATATTACCATATTACATATACCATATGTTTGGTAGATACTAGGTATCTATGGAAGACTTCATTTTTTTATTGATGTCTTCCTAGTGACTAAAAGTGCCATTTTTGAAACATGGAGTCACTTAAACGAATGTTTTTCATACAAAAAACCGTTTGTTCAGTGACTCCACGTTTGAAAAATGGCACCATGTGTTAAAATAATTATTTTATTATGTTGGCAGTATGGTAGATCTAAAGAAAAAAAGTTATAGGTCTATGGCTAAGAGTATCGTTTTGGCGAAATAACGACACATGTGCTATTATATTAGGAATAGACTATAGACTTTTCTGAAATCATATAATCTATGTTCTTATATTAGTGTTCGGGACCATTTAAAAGTCAGATAATCGTACAGGAGTAGAAAAACTTCTAAACATGCGTTAGAACCTTTGATTTTTAATTATAAAACTTTTTTTTTATTTGTGCAAAATGTCAAAATTCAGAAGTCATTTACTTATATTTGTATCACTTGATAATTGTCATTTTTCTTTCGATTTCATAAAAGGTAGTTGTTGACGTCAGATCATTTACTTACAGGTAAGTTTACTGCCGCCTCCTAAGCGCAAGTACAGAAGAAGCGGTAACAAACTGTACTGCAGCATTTTCTTCAAAAACGTCAGCTTACAATTATACTGATATTAAAATTAGATATGTGAAATGAGAAAACATCGTTTATTAATAAAGAGGCTACCAGAATTTTTGAGGTCCAGTGCTGCCCCCATTTGAGATAAATAATTTGAAATAAAACGTAGATATCATATAAAATTTTGCCTTGATTAAACCCTACATAACCCTTCAAACTATTTTCTGTACTACTGTTTATATATTCAAGTGAGAACGTGAAGCTTTTTACAGCATTTTTGCAAAAATGCTATAACAAACTTCACTTTTTGTAAAATAAAAATAGTATGTATAACAGCTGCACTCCCCCAAAGAAGAATAAATAAAAAGTTTTTTATTTTTCATTCATTCATTTAATGCAGTAAGAGTGTTTCGAATGTATGAATTGTATACATGAATCAAACAAAAACCATGATGATTTGGAAAAAGATGATCATAGAATGTACATGCCAGTCCGCCACCCAGAGGTCCCGGGGTCGATCCTCGGTCAGGGAAGTTAGTAAATGGCCTTTTTCAAATTGACCTGGGTCTTGGATGTTTATCTCTATATTTATTATAAAATACAGTATCGTTTAGTTAGTATCCCATAACACAAGTCTAGAACTTACTTTGGGGCTAGCTCAATCAGTGTTATTTGTCCCTATATATTTATTTATTCACCAGTACCAGCTGCTTCTCTTCCCGCGCAGGTCGTTAAAGCCGATCAAGGGAGTAGGCGAAAATTAGAAATGTCAAGGCGATGCGGCTGGCAACCCAGCACTATTTTGATCCCTTTCTCCACCTTCTCGCCCACCATCACTTTGGGGCTAGTTCAATCAGTGTGATTTGTCCCTATATATTATTTATTTATCACGTGGCTTTTGAGGCCCTAGGTCTAGGTCTTTGAGGTCTAGGTCTAGGAAGCCTCAGTCTTCTTAGAGCTCCAGAAAACAAAATATTCAGTCTTATCTAAGAGATAGTGTATGTATGTATTATATATGTCGCAGCCATCTGATAGCTAACTGGACGCGTAGGCCGTACCTTGAAGGTCGGAACTCAATTAGATAGCTACCTAGACCGATAGTTTATTAATCTAGAATCACTCAACGTTTAACAACTTTGCGTATTGAAAGTCAGCCCTTTGAAAATGACTGACTAAGACTCCAGTTTACAATATGTAACAAAAACCCTATCCGATCCTTGTAGGAGCAACTCAGATTGTCAATATGAACTTTTCCTATAGGACCAGGCTTAAAACTCGAAGAAAAAAATTGTCATTTTCATAAAAGCCGGGCCTGAACACTTTTGTATAAAAAATTCGATTTCTTTCAGAGTTTCAAGCATTAATCTCATTGAAACATTGTTCATATTGACGGTCTGAGTTGCTCCTATAAGGATTGGACAGGGTTTTTGTTACATATTGAAAATGTATTTCGCAAGACCAAGTTTTTTTTTTTTACAATAAATGGTTTTAGGCATTTGTCCTCAATCTCACCTGATGGTAAGCAACGATGAAGACTAGGATGAAGCATGCCTATCCAAAAGATACCCATTCAATCAGTATAAGTAAAAATCTGTCGTCAGTTATTTGTGTACCCTAACCACATTATCACAAATTTAATTGTATCCATATTCAATTTAATTAAATGACTATACTTATTACGTTCAGTCATCTTGTTAAACGTTGCGTTCAATGACTTGCCTAGATCCTTCAGCCATTTTATTGGATGCCGGCTTTAACAGAACGGGCTAGGCTACATATGCACTAGATATCTGTCTTGTCTATGACACATTTAAATACATTGTACTTATCGAAAAACCATGAAAAGAACTAAGCAAAAAACACTTGTCCCAAGACCCTAAACATCGCATCAAATGTGGCCACTAAAACTGATAAAGCCGTCTGAGCCGCCCGCAGTCCCTGGCCTGGCTCCCCGAGGAACGCGCCTGTGTTGCCGCCGGACATTTCCAGTGTTGCCGTGAACAACAGAAAAAAATGCCGTATTAAAAGAAAAATTACCATACCTCTAAAAATTAAACGCATTCAAATAAAACATGCCAAAAAATGTGATTTATTTTCATAACATAGGCATACTTATTTTATTTAACATAACATATTAATCACGCTTCTCTTCCCATCAAATCTATAATGCTCCCTACTCTGTAACGCAATTTAGCCAAAACTGTTCGTTTAATGACTTCCCGTTTGAATAATGGCACCAATGTGATTTAAAACATGTTCAAACTTCATTGCTTTGCAATTTGATACTCTCCAAAGAAAGGAAGCCTGGCCAAAAAAAATTGCCATACGGCAATTGCCATACTGCAGACCCTTATAAGACGAATTATATGGTATACGACCATATAATTCGTCTTATAAGGGTCTGAATGCCGTATAAGACGGCAATGGCCGTGCACTGGCAACACAAGAACGCGTCTGAACTATAAAGTGCGGTGTAGAACGTGCTTGTGCGTTGCTGAATCTTTCACAGCCAAGTACAAAGGTTTTTGGACCATACTTTATTGTTGTTCGACGCTGCGGTGGCGTTTTGGTTAATAAATGATTAGTTTCGGCGTTTCAGCCGCAGAGATTTGGAGGGATAAAATCTCAAATATTATGGTTACAATTGTATCTTAAAATGTTTTTTGGGAGCGGTATTTATCTGTTAGTAATGAATTTTTTAACTTCGAGAAAGGAAGAGCTCGTTTATAAATTCGTCAGAATGTATTATGTTTTTTCTTTATGTATATTCAATTGTTCACCGATTACTCGAAGACGTCTGGACCTATTTAGAAAATTCTTTTTTTTTTTGTTTGAATTAGCGTACTTGTCAGGTGGCCCCTTAGAGTACTTTGGTGTTGAAATCGGTTTATAGTTTTAAAAATTATAACGTAAATGCTCTGTCTAGAATTTGAACAAAATTTTTGTACAGTTACAAAATCATTCATTGTCAAGGTCCAATCCCAGCAATTGGAAGTTAAAGACTTTGATGATATACCAAGATTTTACAATACAAAATATTCTAGTTCTAGTAAATATATAATTCTAAAAGAAAATGTAGCCTATTTCTCTGTTTTCTACATGTAAAGCCAAAAACAATATTACCTAACAGTGTAACTATGTTAGAATAAATGACGACCTCCGTGGCGTAGTGGTCACCATGCTAGTCCGCCACCCAGAGGTCCCGGGTTCGATCCCCGGTCAGAGCAAGTTGGAAAATGGCCTTTTTCAAATTGTCCTGGGTCTTGGATGTTTATCTATACATGTATTTGTTATCCCGTAACACAAGTCTCGAATTTACTTTGGGGCTAGCTCAATCAGTGTTATCTGTCCTTATATATTTATTTATTTATTTAATAAACCTCATCCTTCATGTTCCCGTTTACCTCTTTTCTCCATTTCATACTGTCCACCTTTCTAAAAATAATTTCACTTCCAAATTTAATTTTTAAATTTTAGGTTCCTTCCTCATCATTGTGATTGATTCCACTACCATCTCTCGAGCTGATTACATCTATATCAATTTTGTAAATTTATATATATCAGTATTGTAAAGTTATTATAAGTAAAATAACTCTTTGCTATTTCTATCAAGCTCTCCACTACGTTCCTTACCCATCTCTTCATGTAGGAGCTCCAACTGCCCCAGCTAGTGCGCGGCTACCTACTAGGAGTTCCTATAACAGTATGTAAGGCAAACAGCCTTATAGATACTTTACTTCGTTCTGACGCTAAGAATTAACAAACGAATACTTTGATATTATTAAAATATATGTATATTGACTTTAGTTAGTTTAAACAAGTAATTATTTAAAAAAGTATATTTTAAAATAAGCTTTTATCTAAAGTACTCCTCCAGACGAATCAAATGAGCCTAAACTCGATGGGGTTGCGACGTTTCATTATAGAGTTCCTGTGGCCACCTTCTGGCTCTATCATCAGATCAGCTCCATGTCATCATAATATCGCAATATCACGCGAAATACGTGTGCGTGCAAAATTTCAGCTCAATCGGAAACCGGGAAGTGGATCAAATATAACTTGCAAGATTTGATTACAGACAGACAGACAACGGGACAGGAAACTAAATAATTTCTTGTAAAATACGTAGATAGAATAATAAAATAGTTGAATAGTTGATTCTATAAAGTCGTGCTCGTGCCCATGTGGCATAGTGCCCAAGACGCTGGCCACATTTCCTCGTTAGATAGCAATACTTAAGCGTTGTGCGAAATAGCAGCTTTCTTGTCACCAGCGGCGGAGATCAGTTTTGGAGAGATCTCTTGTAGGAAACTTGACTATAGTTAGTTTAAAAATACTCAACAACACATGACACAACACGGTTTCAAAATAAACCCACTTGCTGGGACCAATCAACTCACCTTCAATAACCCTCCTTTAGCAGTTGGGCCAAAACACGAGAGAATCGGAACAGATCGGAAGAAATGAAACGGAATCCAACACAAACAAACACACAGCGCCGGATGCGACCTGTTGTGAACTAACCGAACTTTGGGAAACCACTCACGATTTGTAAAGATCGGCGCACACGATACGGACTAATTATAAAACTGTTTTTGTTGCCGCTTCTTTCATCTGTCTGCTCTGTTACGTTTAGAGACGATATCTTTATCCGTTAAGTTGTTGCGTTTTATTTCAATACTGGGTTATTTTTAATCTATCGTCTATTTATGGCTACAACAAGATCGCATTTAATACTGCTTGTATGTTATGGTAATTAATGTGTTTATGAAAATTTTATATTTATTTATTCTCGTGACCTTCGTGCCTCGTCTTTATGTGGCTCTGTTCTTTTCGTTAGCGATAACGAGGTTATCTTGTAACATATCAAAACGGTTAAACAGTATTATGTTTTAAAGCACAAATGGGAAACGTTTTGGATACTAGCTAGTTGATACGAAACTTTGCTACTAAGTGTATCCAATGGTTACAGAATTTACAACGCAGAATTAAATAATTGGCAGTTTTCCAATTTCCCGGGACGTGACAATAGTAAGGGTCGTTGAAACGTTTGATCCGAGTTTATATTTAATATCCTATTACACAAATCAAAATTTACGTCCATTGTAAAAAGCATGGTTTTATCGTCTCTAACTAATGTCGGTATAACTAATGAGAAAACGTTGTTTTACTCTCATTAAAAATATTTATGAGGTTGGCCCAAAAACACGACCTTGAAACACCCATATTGTTTAGACTTTAAATATTCTTTATTTCAAGTCAAATCGACAGTTAAAACAATGTGAATGTGGAAAAATAAACATTATGGCAAATACAAATCATATTTTGAACAAACATTTATATAACTTCGTAATTTGTAAACAAATATCTGTGATGAACAATGTCAAACGCTTCGGAAAGGTCGAGTCACTAGACGACTGGAAATGTCCGCTAGTATTGTGATAACGGGTGAATCAGAAGTATATTAGGAACTCGGTCAAACGTCTGCTGAGGGCCACGGTCTGTTGCGAAATCTTTTCGTTTTCAATCAACTAGTTCTACTCGTAAGATATAGACTCTTCTTAAATAAGCAGGTTCTGGATTCGATCTCCAGCCAGCGCAATTTGGAAAATGGCCTTTTTCAAATTATCGTGGGTGTTGAGTGTCTATTTGTATATTAATTTGTTATAAAATATAGAATCGCTGATTACAGGATCCTATAATACAAGTTTTAACTTAGTTTGGGGCTAGCACAATCGGTGTGATTTGTCATAACATAACCTTATCCTTACTAATTCAAACAGGTAAAAGTAAGTTTGTTATCTTATGTAGATGAAAAATAATTGGCCAAGTGCATGACGGGCAACGCGCAGTGTAGGGTTCCGTAGTTACGAATGCCAACTTTGAGTTTATGCCACTAAAAACGTCTAAAAACTAATTTTCTATTGAATTTATATGAAATTTTCCTTTGGCGAGTACATTTTATAAGTTGATCGCCTATAACTTTTTAATTTGTAAACCCTACTTAGCTCTGATAGTTTTCCTTTAAATTTCGTTATGTTAACTATAACTGTAAATTTTTCACGTGTCCATTAACCGTTTAGCAGATAGAGGGGGGAGACACTTGACTCTAACAAAAATTTTCACTTTAAAACCAAATAATTCAGAAACGGATTCCTAAATCGAAAAACGGTGTTCACAAGCTCATAATATTTTTGAAAGACCTATTCAACGATACCCCACTTTATTCTTTTTTTCTTTTAAAAAAATTATATAGGGACAAATTACACTGATTGAGCTAGCCCCAAAGTAAGTTCGAGACTTGTGTTATGGGATACTAACTCAACGATACTATAATTTATAGCAAATACATATATAGATAAACATCCAAGACCCAGGACAATTTGAAAAAGGCCATTTTTAACTTGCCCTGGCCGGGGATCGAACCCGGGATCTCTGGGTGGCGAACTAGCATGGTGACCACTACGCCACGGAGGTCGTGAAAACTTGATTGGTTAGTCGACAAAATAAAATTGACTTTTGACTTTACTTGTATGGGAGCTAAACTAAAAAAAATCTTTTGTCAATATATATTTTTTACTACTTTTTTCGCATAATTAATATACATACCTATACCAAATAACAGCATTCTAGTACTTATAGTCGCTGAGTAAAACCGAGGACGGACAGACAGACAGACAGACGGAACCCTAACAAGCTTTTAACTTTCACACCTGAACAACTACTACAGACAGTAAGTAGACAAAGGCACACACCATCTTATAAAACAAGAAAACCTCCCGGGATATGAAACCTTTCCTTTCGTCGCTGTCAACTTCCATTGGGTAAATAAAGTTTTAAACATTTTATAATAAGGCGAATGGAGATTTACTAAACAAGTACGAAACGAGAGTACGAGACTTTCTTTAATACTGCCCTTCTTCTTTCTCTGCGTGATATTTGGAAATGTTTACGTCATCATCATCATCCAAGCGTATTTTCCCGGTTCCATCCTAAACAGTAACGATTCAGAGCCCAGGGTCCGCTACCCAACCATTGAGATTTGACGAGGTTACTACATAGTACACAGAGCGACTGCCATCTCACCTCCGCAACCCAACCCAAAGTGTAAACCAGAACCAACCCTTGAATAGTCTGATGATCAAACAATATGAATTGTTCGGGTTTGAACCGAAATAAGAGTTCTGATCAAATGAAAGTCACTGAAATATATTCTTGATAATTAACTGTAAAATAACTTGATGAGAAATGATATATGAGCCGCGTGGCGCGCTTGTTGGCCGTAGGTCGCGAACTGACAATTTTATACTAATGAAGCGAAATTGTTCAAAAACTAACTTATCAAATACTGGACGGTGTTTTGCTCGTACATAAATCATATTTCTTTTCGGATAGTCAGGTAATTCAAGCCTGCAATGTCCTAACCAGACTGGAAACAACTTCACACAAAGTATGTTTCCCAGTGGGATTCGAACCCATGACCTCCGGGTTACAAGGCGAACACCTTGACCACTCAAACACGGAGGCAGTCAAACACAATGTCCACGTCATTATGGGTGTTTAGCTAATGCGTGCTAAAAATAATTGCATGTTGTACATAATCCAAACTACACCTGCTTACATACTAGACCTGTGCCAATCGATCATTTATCGTAACCCGGGTCGATCATGACCCACTTGTATAGTGATCGGGTTAAAATGACTCGATCATTTGGGTCACAGAGTCACAGTTCATTTTGTCGGCACGACCGACACGTCATTTTGTCGGTAGTACAAATGAACTGTGATGTAATGTGACCCAAACAACCCAAGTGATATGCTATGCAGGTTATTACTGCTGAACAACTTATATTCATGCATAGTCATAGGCACAGGTCTCCGATGCAACTACCTATTTTGAAAAACTCAAAACGCAGATCGCGGGCGCCTGGTCTAGATCACGACCCAAACAAACCGGTTTATTCAACTCACGAGAGAGAGTGCGAGCGAACGAACGCGGTTTGTAAGTAAACGACAGAGATAGACACGTTTTGTTAGTTACGTCTCATTCACTTGACGTAAAAGACTTGAACATTTAGTAAGCAAGCAATTCGTTACTGTAACTGTATGACAATAAGGTGTAATTTGGTTTGCTTTGGAATCGGGTCAAATGATCAAATATTTCAAAGATCCGTGATTCGATCAATCGTACACAGGTTGCGATCGAATCAAAACGATTCGATCAATCGCGATCGACACAGGTCTACTACATACATAAAGCAACGGTACAATATTGGAATTCCGCAATGTGTAATACAGAAGACAGTTTGCTTATTTTTAAACGTCAATTCATATCGGTTCCGCACGCTCATTATGTCAAGTTTTAAAATAAACTGGTTAATGGATTTATTTTCGACTTTACATAAAGTTATTTAGTTTAATTTAGATTTGAATTTAGTTTTAATTTCCTCGGTGGATCTGACGGGAAGAGACCAGGAGTGCTATTTTTCATTTAAGGACTCACCGAAACACAAAACGTGTAGTTTTCCAACTCACCGCTCGCGTAAAAAACCATTTGGCCGTATTTTTGAAACCGAAAATCGTGTCCGCCAAAAACAATATTGTTTTACGAATCTATGGCAAAAACATCGAAAATATGGCTATGGTTTTCAAAGAATTTCCCCATGAATAAAAAAGCAGCATGAATCGAAACGGATTCGCCATGACAGGTTCCTTTGACATATCTACGCCACAAATGTCAAAATTACGAGTGGTCGAGACCACTCGTTGCAGATCCTTCGCATACGATCATTTCAAAAATGCGCCCGTTTGGAAACGCTCGCGTAAACCATTCGTAATGTGACAAGTTATTTCAAAAATTCGTCCCCAGATGGTCTGACTTTATGAAGTGCGTGGTCTTAGACGCCACTTGTATCAGCACAGTAGCTACCAGTCACCTATATATTTCTATAATTAAATTTATAATTTTTTGGTTCCTTTATTTATGTATTAAATGTAAAAATTTTTTTAAACTAGATTATAAAATTTAATATAAAGTTAGTTTATTTATTGAATCTTTTTTGGCCATAATGGTTTAAAGGGTGAAATTAATGCTAATGCATTATCTTCCTGTCAGCCTTTAGGAAAAAACAGATAAAAGTAAAATTATTATAAAGTTAAACTTGGCGCAAAAATAAAAGGAGAGTTTGAAATGACATGTCACATTGCGACAAAAAAATATAATTTTAAATTCTTTGTAAATATCTAGAGAGTTAACTGGTTTTGTATCAATTTTTTTTTAAAGATAAATAGGTGTAAGTATTATTAAATAACTAAATATATAAGGACAAATCACATAGATTGAGAGCTAGCCTCAAAGTTAGTTCGAGACTTGTATAATGGGTTACTAACTCAACGATACTATATTTTATAAAATCGATAAACATCCAAGATCCAGGTCAATCTGAAAGAGATTATTTTCCATCTTGACCTGATCAGGGATCGAACCCGGGAGCTCTGTGACCAGCCTGCCATGATGAGTAATATAAAAAAGTAAGGAGAAATCGTCAGCTTTAAAATGGATGCCAACATTCGGTTATTTCTTTTTATTTTAACATTAAGTATAAGAAAACAAGGCTTTAACATTTAAAAATAAACCTAAATCAAGGCAATAAAAATGTATTTTCAATACCTAAATCTATTTACATATGCTTATATCAGGGATCCTCTCATTTCTCATAAGGTTAATAATATTTTATCATAATATTTGATGCAAAAAATGTTTATTGTAATAATGTTTGTGTAAGCAAAATCATAGATTGTCATACAGAATTTTCTCATAAAATGGTTAATCATAATGGATTTGCCATAATTGTTATGGTCATAAACATAGTCTAACATAATGTATTTTGAGCATATTTTTGTGGCAGTTATATATTATATGTGGGTTGAGTAAAGATTATAAATAAAATATTAATTAAAATGTATGTAATGATCATTCGCATAATCTCCGAATTAGTCGCGAAAGGTAGGTCAGGTTATGGTTGTGCAGTAACCATCACAGGAGCGAGCGTCTACAAAGTGACATTAGTGACCAATTTGGCGTAAATAATTTTACGCTTAAATAGTAGTAATAAATTTTATATTAATTTACATTATGAGTATTACTATTATGATTAAATTATATTATGACTGTTTATGTTTATGACAATTTGTATTTATGACAAAACAATTAGGTTAAAAAAATAGAGAAAAAAAAATCATACTTATAGTAATTAAAATTATGTGAAAAAACATTATTCCAAACTATATTATTACAAATATTTTTATAAGAATCATAGCCCTTATATCAATAGCGGTATAAACAGTGGTCAACTTTGATCAAAACAAGTTTGCAAATGTCTGAACCATTTCTTTCAGCAACAACAACAAACAAACTTTGTTGACGGATGTGGAAACATTATGCTATGAATTTCGAAGATATGGAATAGGCTAGAACAGGAGTTCTTCATCTTAGCGCGTAGGTGGCATACTCAGCTTTGATGATTTTGAACCCGGCGTGCGCGTTCTGGCTTTTTCTTATCGGAAAAAAGTACTCGAATCCTCCGAGTTCTCTTACTTACTCGGAGTCGTTTACAGGGCTCGACTCGAAGACTGCGAGCTTAATAACTCGTAGTC
This sequence comes from Acrobasis suavella, assembly GCA_943193695.1. Lineage (NCBI taxonomy): Eukaryota > Metazoa > Arthropoda > Insecta > Lepidoptera > Pyralidae > Acrobasis > Acrobasis suavella. Next base: position 1,766,550 of record OW971930.1, on the reverse strand, counting down.
AGCAGTTTTGCAACTAAAACAAACCTGTGTCCTCCCTGTTTAGGTATCGAAAATATATCTACATTATTACTATGCGTGCGGTGACTACTCCGGTGGGTAAAATTCAGTTACATGAATCGTTTGTCCAGGTAATAAGAATAAAAGCTATATAAACGAAGAGGTGAGATGTTCTGACGCGAGCTAAATTAAACCATAGCGGTAACCACATTAAGCAGGTATTTATTTGAATAACTTCTCTGAGTAAGACTCCTGTACGTGAGTACTAATACTTATTATGTGACACTAGCAAATAGATAATAGTTTTTATCAACTAACCTCCTGCTATGGAACCTCTGCGCGCGGACGCCAGTGTCGGGCCGCCCCCCGGAGGTTTTGCCCATGGGGCCAGGCTAGCGCCGCGCCCCGACGCGCCGCGCCATCGGCTGCTCTACATACGCTGCAAACAAAAACATATTTATTTATTAAAAATTAATTGCACTTTCGCAAATATAAGGGGCCGTTCACATATTACTTCACGCGGAATTTTGACTTCGCGAATTAAATAAATAAATAAATATATCGAGACAAATTACACTTATTGCGCTAGCCCCAAAGTAAGTTCGAGACTTGTGTAATGGGATACTAACTCAACGATACTATACTTTATAACAAATACATATATAGATAAACACCCAAGACCCAGGACAATTTGAAAAAGGCCGTTTCCCAATTTGCCCTGACCGGGGATCGAACCCGGAACCTCTGAGTAGCGGACTAACATGGTGACCACTACGCCACGAAGGTCGTCAAATTACTTTTCGAACGGTACGAACTTAGTAAAAGAAGGCAAAAAAAAGAGTAAGATTTTTCAGGATTTTCTTTTTTCAAACTTCTTTTCATCCGGTTTCCCACGAAACTCATTTTTTCCCTTCTAGGGTTCAGTACCCAAAGAATAAAAACGGGGGCCCGTTTTTATTACTAAGACTCCGCTGTCTGTCTGAGACCAGACTGTATCTCATGAACCGTGAAAGCTAGACAGTTGAAATTTTCACAGATGTTGTATTTCTGTTGCCGCTATAACAACAAATACTAGAAACACAATAAAATAAATATTAAAGGAGGGCTGCCATACAAACAAACTTGATTTTATGCCATTTTCGCTCGATAATTATAACGGCAACACTTGAAAAATAAATAATTAAATTAAAAAAGTATTTAAGGTGGCCTGCCATACAACAAGCGTGATCTTTTATAGATAATGGTTCGGAACCCTTGGGCCGCGAGTCCAACTCGCACTTGGCCGTTGGTTGGTTGGTTGTTTTGTTTGGCATGAACACCCTCCATCGCTTAGGCGTAAACAGGCGGCATACGAGAGGTTAAGAAGTGACGAATTCTATACCGGTCAATCACTAGTTTGTATACTAATTTTGTATCAGAATCAAATCTCTATGTTTCTGTAAATTTGAATGTTGAAATCAAGTTACTGTAAGGAAAACTGTTTTCGAATGTATTTCCCCTATGTGTTTCCTATACCTCCCAAAAAGCCAATTTCCCTGCCTGCTCGACCTTTATCGGCACATGTTTGACAAACTCGTATTTCCCTACACATGCCTTGATGGTCCGTGACAGGCCCATTCCCGGATAGACGGCCTTTGGACGGATTTTGCAAGCTATTATTTTTATTTATTAAACTTTATAACAAAAATGTAACAGGCGGACTTAAGGCCCAAGGCCGTTCTACCAGTGAACCTACAGGTCTTGTTGATAAAAACAAAATTTTTTGGCAAAAGTACTTATAAAGACTATAACGATAATAAATTACTTAAAATATACCTACTTATAATATTTGAAGATATATCTAAATATATATAACTCAAAGGTGACTCACTGACTGACATAGTGATCTATCAACGCACAGCCCAAACCACTGGACGGATCGGGCTGAAATTTGGCATGCAGGTAGATGTTATGACGTAAGCATCCGCTAAGAAAGGATTTTGATCAATTCTACCCCCAAGGGGATAAAATAGGGGATGAAAGTTTGTATGAAACTTTGTCAATTTTAAACTGATTGGGCTGAGACTTTGCATGCATAAAGCTACTATGACGTAGGCATCCCCTAAGAAAGCATTTTGATAAATTACACACCTACGCGAGCGAAGCCGCGGGCAAAAGCTAGTAATATATATTAATATATAACTATAAACCAACATATAAAATAGATACTGAATAAATTCATAAACTCTACATAGACTACACAAATATTTATAATACTTTATGGCAGTCTGTGAAAAAAATGTGCGCGCACAGTACTCTAAAACGCTGGCGACTTGGGGCTTTGCGGATATCAACAGGAAGGGCATGGGCGTAGCCACAGTGGGGCACGGTGGGGCGCTTGCCCCGCCCTGGCTCAGACCTTTAAGTTACCGAACCAAACCTAAAAATTAAATTATCTAGGTACTTACTACAATACTTAATATTCGTAAGAAAGTTCACACTCGACATTTTATATGTAAAAATTAACTGGGGTAAACGGCGGACTGTGTAGTTTGCTAGTTACATATTATTTCAGATTGCTGCCCCACCCTGAGCTCATGGCTGGCTACGCTTATAAGGAAGGGTGTTCCATAGCATCACGGCTTGTTTGTTTGTATTACATCAATACGTTTTTATGCTGCAACTGTGATGGCTATAAGGTGTTAAAGGTACAAATATGATTGTCAATACTTCTAATTCCCTTCTTCTTATCGTGTCGATGTTCTTATTAAATACTTCTCTCTGGACCCAGTATTAAGCGACCTGTACTGCGTTAGCGTCCTCCAGTGTGTAGGTGCAGGAGCACGCTGGGCAACTCAGCAAGTGTGCCATAGTCTGTGAAAAATTCACCAGAACCGCAGAAATTGCGGTCTCTGTATATGTATTGTCTGAATCTCTGTTCATCCTTGTGGTTGATTGGGAGAGAACGCTTTGAGCGTTTAGTCCGCTAGATGACAACAAGTCAAATCAGACACTTTTTCCTAAACGTCAAAACAAACATTTTGTATGGGATTTGTATAAAATACAAAAGATTGACGTCATGCTTTTTTGGAGTCAAATGGAGCTCTTAATATCATTTTTTCTGCATTAATAAATATAAAATCTTGTTGAAAATGAATATGAGCAATGAAAAGTGACACTATTTTGTGATGTTTTATTTTATAAACTGCACCAATTAATTTATTTTTGACCCAGTCATCTACCCAGTAAACAATTGTATCTTGTGGATTAATAAAGTTTTTAATCAAAAAAATGTATTAGTGTTGCCACTCGATAGTCCAATATAGAAAACTGATCGATAGACTATCGATATTTTAAATAAACCGATACTTTCGATAGAATATCGAATCCTGACGACGAACAAACCATCGATAGTATCGATATTATTGCTCTAAATCAGCTATTGATACTATCGATTTTAAAACTATCGTTTTTTAGACAACACTAGTTTGTATTTCTACCTGACCAGATTATCTAATTCTCTAAAGATGGTCTATAATGTCTCCTTCTGGATAGATGGCCGGTGGATATTTTGGCAAACTACTATTATGACCTATTTCAAGTTGGCAACGAAACGATTAGCGCAGAGCTAGTTTATCCAAACAGAATGCAAGTAAAATAAGAACAAGTCCAGTCCGTGATAACGGATAACCGGACGTAAGCAAGGAATATGTTTCGAAATTAACTCAGCAGTTACTCTTAGAGACAGTCAGACTAAAGCTTTGGGAGAGTGACCACACTGTAATTTTATCACCCCGCGAGAGAAACTTCCACCTGGCAACGATCAGCCCTGGCCCATTTGGAAATCGTTAAACAGACTAAGAACGAAGGTGGGCCGTTGTAAAGATAATTTGGTCAGGTGGAAGATGATTAACAGCTCGCAAAACTTTTGCCAGTGTGGTTTCTCTCCACAAACTATTAAGCACGCTCTTACGTGTCCCAGGAGTCCAAACACCTGCACTTTGGAAGACCTGATGGCTGCAAATGACATAGTTACCGATGTGGCCCACACAAACATTGTAGTGACGAAATTTTGTAGTACCTTTTACACGACAAAAAGCCGACTCTTAGGGAATGAATTACGTCTTTATTTCGTACGGGATAAACAGTGCAGAAAGTGCGAAGTCTAAAGGCCATGCTTAGCAAGATGATTCCAACCCTTATGTCCAATCCTTTGCTTTAAAAGGTCATTGCTTCTACAGTTTTATTCCTTGTTTGCGCCCTTGATAGAACAAGCCCTATTTATGTTCGTCGCTCATGCAGGGGAGGAGTAGCAGCTGCTAAATACATGTATAATGTCTATTTTTCGTTTTTTAGCCGACTACAGCAAAGCCATGAGGAGGGGTAATGGTTTTAGCAGTCTATGTATGTAAAAATAACCCCTCTGCTTGACGCCGCCGCTGGTGACAAAAGGGTTAGCTCCACAGATATATACTGTGGTTAGCTCGTATCTCGCGCAGAGGACAGCAGTGGCTATTCAGCACGGGAATGCAGCCAGTGTTCTTGGCACCATGCCACATGAACCACACTTAGGTTTTTTTTTAATTCAGTTTTAATTTAGATTTTTAAGTTTTGGTTTCTTAATTTATTTGTAATTTATTATTGTTTTCTATACAACGTTTTATAGATGAAGCGAAAGAGGTCTGTCAGGATCGTAGCAAGTGGAGGTCCTTAGTCTCTGCCTACCCCTGTGGGAAACAGGCGTGATAATATGTATGTATGTATGTGTAACAGAAAAGGGGATCAACCCGAAAGGGAGTAAACATAGTAATCAATTTGAACAACTTTTACTATTTTATACTGAAATCGTAAGAAAAAAATCTGCCGCTCCGTAGGTATTTAATCTTGTAAGGAGGTAAAGTCTTTTTTATGATTTCAGGGATGGTTGGCCTTCCTTCTCTAAGATGTTTTCGCGGTCAAAATCTTTTAGATTTCTAAGTTAATAGTTAAGTTTTTTTTTTAATGTTATTTTGAAGCTTAATTTTAACTTCAGTTGTATTTCAGAGAATAAGTATCGCTGTTCAGCCAGGGAATGCTGCCAGCATATTGGGTACGTTACCTCGCTGTGGTGTGTTGGAAGAAATATTTTATTTATAAGCCACTGTATTTAATAATTTATTTTTTGTTTTGAATAAATATATTCAACTAACTATTGTATTTATTTCCTAGCAAAGCCAGAATTCACATCATAATCACAAAACACGAAACGTAAATAGATTTATACAATACTAGCTTTTGCTCGCGGCTTCGCTCGCGTAGCGGTGTAATTTATCAAAATCCTTTTTTAGGGGATGCCTACGTCATAGTAGCTTTATGCATGCAAAGTTTCAGCCCGATCGGTTTAAAATTGACAAAGTTTCATACAAACTTTCATCCCCTATTTTATCCCCTTGGGGGTAAAATTGATCAAAATACTTTCTTAGCGGATACCTACGTCATAACATCTACCTGCATGCCAAATTTCAGCCCGATCCGTCCAGTGGTTTGGGCTGTGCGTTGATAGATCACTATGTCAGTCAGTCAGTCACCTTTGAGTTATATTTATTTATTTATTTTAACACCTTATTTTTCCAAAGTAAAAATTTACTTTTAACAAATGGCAGACTTAAGCTTAGCTCATTTTCTAGTCTAGTCAACCATAGTGTACGAAACACCATACAGAATAACATAACCCTTAGTTCATCTTCACAGGCTGGCAACTGAAATAATACAAGAAATCACATGCATTTTCAATGCATTTGATTTCTTGTACCTAATTTTAAGTCATCAAATCAGTGCAAAACAACAATTCGCTCAATTCGGTTGTTTTTATACCATCCCGATAACAACCCCTATCATTTAACATTATGGACAACAGTAGGGACTAACAACCCCTACATGTGTACTACACATAGGGATAAACAGATAGCAAAGATAATGTACGTACACTAACTTTGCTCTCATGTAAACTCATGTCTCACTACCTGAACGGTCGATTCAAAGATGCAAAGATTCAAATGTTTATTCAGTAATTAGACTTTTACAGGTACTTTTACACGTCAATAAGTATAATTTATGTTACGTGTAAAGTATATTAAAAATTTAATTTATTTTAAAAGAAAAGCTACCGATACCAGCGCTTCGTAACGACCACTGCTGAGAAGAAACGCCGAAAGAAACTCATTTTCACAGTATTGGTCGCCTACTCGCCAGAAGGGCTTTGTCATATTATTATAATTGTCTTTTAATTAATAAATACTTATAATATAATACAATGTTGACACATTATAACATGTAATGCTTGCGAACAAGTAAACAAACATAAATTGCGTAATAAAAAATATTAAGTAGTCAAAAAAAGCGAAGCCGAGCTGACCAGTCCCTCCCGGCAGCAACCGTTCACGAGTTGACGCACGGATCAGCCATCGTTAAAGTCAACCATATTAGAGGGAATCCAACGACCTGACCAGCGACGCCACCACCGGATTGGACATTTTAGTGAGCATGAAAAACCCGAACTCAAGAGAAAATATTAATTATATGTTGGTCACTTATTGATCGCAGAGCATTTACATATTTTTACAGTAAGCTTATTATGGTAATATCGAAAAGAAATACTTGATTCTTCCGTTCAAGAAAATAGTCAAGACAGTCTTAAGTCTAGGTGATTGTCGGTCGTAGCGAGTCTTGTAGAAAAAAATCATCATTTTGTTATTCTGAATATCAATGTCTGTCTGTTTTCTTCCTCTAAGCATACTCTCTATGCCTAGAGGAAAGAGTACGTATAAGTCGGTCTGAAAGGAGACTGAGAGACCCAACACTACCATGTAAATTTTCTTCATCCAACATTCTCAAAACATTAAACTTCTCAAACACTCTTCGAGTCTCAAATATAGTATCAAATATAGTATCGTGTGCCATCGAGCATTTTCCGTCCAGAATTTATCTCGCCGGCATCTCGGGAATGAAATTCCATTCAATTTCCGCGCTAGTTTTTCGCGAAACTGCTTTTAGGGAGCGGATACACGGTCGTAAAGAGCGGACTGCGCTAGATTGACGTTGGGTCGCGAACGGGGTGGTTTGAGGAGTTTTTGGCGGGAAATCGAGGAGTTCACTTGGAGTTTGCTTTAAATTGTTTTGCAAATTCATTCTAGTGGATTTTATAATATGAAATTGGTGTAGTTTAATGTTATAAATGCTCATCGTGCTCATGGACAATATGTAAAATGTTTTAAGTGGACACATAATGCGGCTGTATAGTGATATTTATTTGCGGACTGTGGCGAGCGTCTTTAGCCGCCGTCCACCACTCAATTGGCTATGAAAACCAGTGGACTTGAATAGATTTGTCGCCAGAAACTCCTTAAAGCAATCAAAGGACCTACAGCAACTTTGATTGCATAGTTAGGGTAAAGGTCAGGAATGAAGAAGTGAAAAATAAAGATAGGTTCTAAAGGACCAGTATCCAGAGCCGTAAAACAATCATCAAATATTTAATTAAACCTTAGAAACTTAAATAACAAAATGAGAGTTAAATTATAAAGAAAATTTGAAACGAAAATTAAAAACTAAATTAAAATCTATGCTTATAACTAAATTAAATATGTGGTCGATTTATTTGGTAAATATAGAAACTACAGAATCCTATTTAGAACGTTTATTTATGGACCTATTTTTAGTTATGTTACATATATTAAGTAAATTGTACTTACTATATTTGCAAAACTGCTTTTAGGGAGCGGATACACGGTCGTAAAGTGCGTACGCCGCTAGTTTGACGTTGGGTTGCGGGCTCTTGTGTTTGACGATTTACTAAAGTTGTGGTCGATTTTATTTTGGTAGATATGAATGGAACGTCTCGATTCACTGAGTATACACATCACTTATAGTAAACAACTGCACTCGGCGGCGGAGGTATGTTAACGACTGACAGTTTGAATGACAGATTGTATCAACAGCCATATTGTCCGATTTATTGAGCTCAATAAACTACAATGAATATTATGAACGCCTATTTATAAACCCTTAATAGTAAAGTATCCTTGCTGGTCTTGGAGAATAGAAAAACATACAATAGATCTGCTGCTTCTCTTCCCGTATCGTTGTAAGATAAGATTGTGATTGCCGATCTAGCAAATATTTGAGTCTGACTGTGCTAGCAACCAATACTTTATTTCTTTTTTCTTCTCTATGTCGTGGTCTTGGAAGTGATTTTTCTGTCTAATGAAGGCTCTGTCTATACCGTAGAGGAAGCGAGAAACATCTGGTAACGTACATTTATTTATTTACCAATTAATGTACACGGAAAATTTATACAGAGAATACATCAGATAAAAGTATTACAAATGCACTACTTATCTCAAAAAATATCTCTTCCAGTAGGCCTGTAAGAGGAGATGTTTATGCATGAGAGGCATACAGGCGTGTTTATAAACATAACATAAAGGAAGAACAAAATTAAAATGATATAACACTATAATAACTACAAATAAAGATACATATATTAGAAGGAAATATAGACTGCCTCCGTAGTCCAGTGGTCAAGGAGTTATCCTTGTGACCCGGAGGTCATGGGTTCGATTCCCACTGGGAAGCATACTTTGTGAAAAGTTGTTTCCAGTCTGGATAGGATATTGCAGGCTTGAATCACCTGATTATCCGAAAAGAAAGATGATTCCGTGTTTCGGAAGGCACGTAAAACTGTGGGTCCCGAACGCTACCTAGCGTTTGATCATCAAACTACCCAAGGATTGGTTCCTGGTTTACCCTTTGGGTTGTGGAGGTCAGACGGCAGTCGCTCTGTGTAAAAACCAGTAACCTCGTCAAATCTCCTTGGTTAGGTAGCGGACCCCGGGCTCTGAAGCGTTGCTGCTGAGGATGCAACCGGGAATACGCTCGGATGATGATGATGATATTAGAAGGAAATATAATGTATATTTAATATTAACAATATAAATTACATGTTACCTTTTTTTTTATTTTTCCCCAAACCAACTAACTTATAGAAGAATTTACATAAAGAAATTAGAAAGAATTATCATTTAAAGGTACTGATATTATTTTATTGTTTTCGCTCTACTGCCGCCTATGTGCATCCAGCCTTAAATCATGTTTCGAATTGGACCGTTAAAGTATTTTGAAGTCCACTTCGGGTGAAATGTACGTTTCTCATCAATTTTATATGACGTCGACATTTCTAATATAGATCTTTGATATAAAATAGGATCAGAGTTGAAATTTGAAGATGATATAAAGAAAAAGAATGACGCTATTATAATATAGGTAGTCAATGATATTTAATAAATATGTAATATATATTTAAGAAACTATTTTTTAAGAATGGCTTACATCAAATTCCTGTAAAAGAGAAAGTTTTCTACTCCAAATAACATTTTATGAGTTTTAAGTCAGTTATTTTTCACCGACTTCAAGACAGGAGGAGGTTGCTAAATCTAAGAGATCTTTTTTAGGGTTCCGTACCAAAAAGGTAAAAACGGGACCCTATTACTAAGACTCCGCTGTCAATTCGTCCGTCTGTCTGTCTGTCTATCTGTAATTCTGTGTGTGTGTAGACTAACAACAAATACTAAAAACAGAATAAAATAAATATTTAAGGAGGGCTCCTATACAAAAACCTTGATTTTTTTGTTTTAGCTCGATATTAACAACGGCAACAGGTGTACGCTTGAAATATATACAGAATATTAAGTTGTATATTCACTTAAAAAATTAATAAATAAAATTAATATTTAATTTTTGTTAATATTTAATATGTAATTTTTTAAAGATAATGGTACGGAACCCTTTATGCGCGAGTCTAACTCGCACTTGACTGGTTCTTTTATATACGTTCACTGATTACTCGAAGACGCGAAGACCGATGGAAAATTATTTTTTGTTTGAAAACGCATACTTTCCAGGTGGCCCCATAGAAGTTTTATCATAATCAATTGTGTAGTTTGGCGTTCAAATAATCGTTTGTCTGGTATTTTACTGCGACAAACTTCGTTATTCGTTTCGCTCTGGCTTCAAAGGAGCGCCCTCGACCGAAAAATATTGGCTTAAGGGGGGCTTCCTGGATTTTTCGGGGTCTATTTAAAATTTATCTAAATATATATAACTCAAAGGTGACTGACTGACTGACATAGTGATCTATCATCGAACAGCCCGTGAGAAATAGTGTCTGAAGGCTCGGTTTGCATTTTATTGAACGAAATTAGTATTATTATTAACTATCCATTGGTCGAATATTACCTATTCATAAGGTACGGAAATTTTATAAAATTTGTTCCAGGTTATACGTGTTTTTCAGTAAGCCTTACAAGTGTGTGAAATAAAGTTTTTTACTATAAATTTCTGCACATTTGCGAGGTTTCTATCGAAATATTTTCTTTAATTTTACAATTTCTGAGTACTTCATGAACGGTCGAATTTCAGGAAAAATTTGTGCAAAAAGCAGATTTTTGGAGGATTATACTAAATTTGTTTTTCAAATTAAATTTTTTTATGTCAATGGATACCTGGAAATGGCGCACAAGATACCAGTTAGTTCAAAAGTTTTCAAGAGAGATCAGTTACAAGGCCATAATCACGTACGAACGTTTGTATGAAATGTAAGACGGGTTGGCTGCTCTTAACAACTTGCCACGTTGCCAGTCGCATCCAATTCCAGATTTTCACCCATTTCCTCAATTGGCTTTTAAGATCTTCGCGAGAAAAGCAGCTAATACATTTTACTTTTTTTTCTTTTCTCTTAGGCTTCGTATGCTTAATTACTAAGTTGTCTGTTTCTTTTGAAAATCATTTTTTTTTTCATATATTTTCGACTCACATATATCCGATTGGAGAATGTAATATTTTCATACGATTGCTTTTGAATATATTTCAACTTGAATTATATTTCAACACTTTGAATTATATTTCAACGGGCCAGTAAACCGTTATTCGTTTTTTTTACTTTTCGCTACATATTCTTAATCTTTTATTAACTTCAAAATAGGAAGAGGTAATTCATTCGACCCGTATTTCTTTATTTATGCTACGCCATTTGTGAACTCATTTTTATGACTTTTAAAAGCCTTTCTTAGTTATACTATGGAACAATAGTACAAGTTGGTCCCATATTAACTTGGTGAAGATATGATGAAGAAATTTTGAGATATGAAACAAATACCGAAAGAAAATGAAGTACGTTGTTTTTTTTGTTTGTTTAAAATTAAATCAGTCAACATTTTACTTAATTTGACGTTTGAGTATTTATTTTAAAATGTTTCAAACAATTCCTTAGTAAGGTAAACGAGAATTTAAAAGGAGAAAATTCACGTGAAGATCAAAATATTTTAAAAATTTTTTAAGTAAGGTACATGGGTATTTCAAATGAGAAAATTTACTTGATGATTAAAATTTTTCAAACATTTCTTAAGTAAGGTAAACGAGGATTTAAAAGGAGAAAATTCACTTGAAAATTAAAATATTTCAAACATTTCTTAAGAAAGGTACACAGGGAAAAAAGGAGAAAATTCACTTGATGATCAAAATATTTCAGACATTTCTTAAGTAAGGTACACGGGGATTTAAAAGGAGAAAATTCACTTAGATTAAAATATTTCAAACATCTCTTCAGTAAGGTATACGGGGATTTAAAAGGAGAAAATTCACTTAGATTAAAATATTTCAAACATCTCTTAAGTAAGGTATACGGGGATTTAAAAGGAGAAAATTCACTTGATGATTAAAATATTTCAAACATTCTTTAGTAAGGTCAACGGGGATTTCAAAGATGAAAATTCACTTGGTGATCAAAATTTTTCAAACATTCATTAGTCAGGCAAAAGGGTTTTTTTTCTAGCCCTTCAGGTCCCATAGTTGGGCAAAGGCATACCCTTGTTGTTTTTAGCTGTTTCGATCTTTAGCTACTTCTTTCCAATCCTTGTGGAAAGCAGACAGGTCGTTACTCCATCTCATTTTAAGCCTTCCCCTTGATCATTTCCCGTCTTCTAGAATCTACATGGTCGTTATGTGAGCCCATCTGTCCGGCGCCATTCGGCAAAAGTGATCCGCACAGTCACATTTCAATCTGGCACACTTCCTTCCTATGTCGACCACTTTGGTGATGGAGCGCAGCATAGTATTCATGACACGGTCTGTCAACATACTGCGCTCCATTGCCCTTTGTCAAACCTGCAGTTTGAACTTTTGTTTTCAGTCAGCGACCAAGTTTGAGCACTGTAGTTTAGGATGGGCAAGATACACATGTCCATGAGCCGTCTCTTTAGGCAAGTTGGAAGGCTGCCTTTAAATAGCTCCTTCATCGACCAGTAACTTTTCCACGCGTTGTCGATCCTACGTGCGACTTCAAGTTCCTGGCAATATTCGACTAAGACTATTTGTCCTAAGTATGTGTACTCATCGACTTACTGTATATCTTGCCCATCTACCGATACCCTACTTTTTGTGCTGTTGGTCATAATTTGTGTTTTTAATCGATTCATTTGAAGCCCAACCTGCAGGCTTGCCGTGCTCAGACCTTGGAGCATCTGTGTCAGTTCGTATGAGGAAGATACAAATAGGACAATATCATCGGCGAAACGTAGATTAGTCAATCTGTTTTCGCCGACGATAATGCCCTCCTCTTTCCAAAGGTCAGTAATGGGGATTTAAAAGGAGAAAATTCACTTGAAGTTTAAAATGTTCCAAATATTTCTTAAGTAAGGTACACGGGGATTCAAAAGGAGAAAATTCACTTGAAGATTAAAATGTTCCAAATATTTCTTAAGTAAGGTACACGGGGATTTAAAGGGAGAAAATTCACTTGATGATTAAAATATTTCAAACATTTCTTAAGTAAGGTACACGGGGATTTAAAGGGAGAAAATTCACTTGAAAATTAAAATATTCCAAACATTTCTTAAGAAAGGTACACAGGGATTCAATAGAAGAAAATTCACTTGATGATCAAAATATTTCAGACATTTCTTAAGTAAGGTACACGGGGATTTAAAAGGAGAAAATTCACTTGATGATTAAAATATTTTAAACATTTCTTAAGTAAGGTACACGGGGATTTAAAGGGAGAAAATTCACTTGATGATTAAAATATTTCAAACATTTCTTAAGTAAGGTACACGGGGATTTAAAAGGAGAAAATTCACTTGAAAATTAAAATATTTTAAACATTTCTTAAGTAAGGTACACGGGGATTTAAAGGGAGAAAATTCACTTGATGATTAAAATATTTCAAACATTTCTTAAGTAAGGTACACGGGGATTTAAAAGGAGAAAATTCACTTGATGATTAAAATATTTTAAACATTTCTTAAGTAAGGTACACGGGGATTTAAAGGGAGAAAATTCACTTGATGATTAAAATATTTCAAACATTTCTTAAGTAAGGTACACGAGGATTTAAAGGGAGAAAATTCACTTGATGATTAAAATATGTTAAACATTTCTTAAGTAAGGTACACGGGGATTTAAAGGGAGAAAATTCACTTGATGATTAAAATATGTTAAACATTTCTTAAGTAAGGTACACGGGGATTTAAAAGGAGAAAATTCACTTGAAGATTAAAATGTTCCAAATATTTCTTAAGTAAGGTACACGGGGATTTAAAAGGAGAAAATTCACTTGAAGATTAAAATGTTCCAAATATTTCTTAAGTAAGGTACACAGGGATTTAAAAGGAGAAAATTCACTTGAAGAGTCTTAGGTCGCCGGCCTCTGTCGTGGGCACATGTTTGACAAAACTTCCATTTCCCTAAACACGACACTTGACAGCCCCATCCCACATTCCGTATACGCGATGGACGTTCGACAGATGTGGGTTGCGAAGAAACTCTATACTTACCATAGCGCAGTATTATTTAGAAACTGCAATGTCTAATATTAAATATAGTTGTATTTTGTAGCGTCTGTTATTTATATACATAAATTATAATAATAAGTTTTTTGAAAAAAAAATAAATGTTATGTACAAGCTTTAATGTGAGGCCAAACTACTTATTAAGACAAATGAAACAAGTAAAAATTAAAAAAACATATATTTTTTGAAATATCCTTGTCTTTCTTTAAGATAAAAAAACAATCAGCTTAAAAATTTTAAGACGAATCAAACGAGCCCAAAGTCGATGGGATAGCGTCATTTCATTACAGAGTTCCTATAGCCACCTTCCGGCTCCATCATCAGATCAGTTCCATGTCATCATAATATTGTATTGTCACGCAATATACGTATGCGTGCACAATTTGAGCTCAATCGGAAACTGGGAAGTGGATCAAATTACTTACAAGATTTGACTACAGACAAAGAACGGGATAGATGAAACTAAGTAACAGCTTGTATAAGACTGTAACGATGTAACAATAAACCTCATCCTTCATGTTCCCGTTTACCTCTTTTCTCCATTTCGCACTGTCCACCTTTCTAAAAATAATTTCATTTTCAAATTCAATTTTTAAATTTTAGATTCCTTCCTCATTATTCCTGATCATTCCACTAGCATCTCTCGAGCTGATTACATGTATATCAGTATTATAAATTTATAATATCAGTATTATCTTCTAATATATAAAATTCTCGTGTCACAGTTTTGGTTGCCATACTCCTCCGAAACGGCTTGACCGATTTTGATGAAATTTTTTGTGCTTATCCGGTATCTATGAGAATCGGCCAACATCTATTTTTCATCCCCCTAAATGTTAGGGGTAGTCCACCCCTAAATTTTTAATTTCTATTTTTTTATGATACAACATACAAAAATACATACAATCTATTTATATGGCAAAACAACGTTTGCCGGGTCAGCTAGTAAATTTATATAATATTAGTATTGTGAAGTTATAATAAATAAAATAACTCTGCTGTCTATTCCTCTCAAGCTCTCCACTACGTACCTTACCTACCTCTTCATGTAGGAGCTCCAACTGCCCCAGCTAGTCCGTGGCTACCTACCTACTAGGAGTTCCTACAAAACTAAACTCGTCGGTGTCGGTCGCCGACTATGACTCCTGTGGCTCCCTTTCTCGCGACATGCACGCGACGACGTGCGCCGACAGGTGTCGCGGTTTCAGTTACAGTACTCTTTGTGTAGCGGACATACTATAGCTCGACTGAGACATTAGAATTGAGACCTTAGTAGTCAGAAAATCTTGCAGCCATTAGGGTGTGTTCGGAGTACTCACGTACAAAAGTCTTACTCAGAAAAGAAATTCAAAGAAATATCTACTCACTGTGGTTAGCGCTATGGTTTAATTTAGCTCGCGTCAGAACTCCTCACCTCTTCGTTTAGATACCTAGACATCCATTGCAAGCCAATTTCATTCTTATTACCCTGGACAAACGATTCATGTAACTGAATTTTCCTCTTCGAAGTGATCGCCGCGCGCATAGTAATAATGTAGGTATATTTTCGATACCTGAAAACGGGGAGTAACACAGGCATTACACGCTTAGCGCATTCCTACCGCATGCCCAGCACGCTTCGAAATTTTTTGCATATAATTTGAGTCCTATTCAACAATACAACTCAAATTGCATTTACCGAAGTCAACACGCACACGCCTCGCCTACGCCACGGGCTCGCTTTGCCTTTGCTTTGCTTCCGTTTTGCCTCAGTCTTGCGCCCGCCCTCCGCTCGCCCCGCCTGGGGTTTGGTAAATGTAATTTGTACCTGCTACCCTGCATTATGTAGCATGTGCGGTGGAAAAATTTAAGCAGTCAACCGATAAGAGGCACCTTCTCTACGGACAGACTCCGCCACCTGCACGTCTCAAGAGTCGTAACACCTTCCTCAGGCAGTCAAACATACCAGACGCAGAAGCTCCTGATGCAAGAGTTGCGCAATGGATAAACAAATATCCACCTTACGAGCCAAACCTACCAACTGCAGCGCAACTCCCACCTGGTAAAGACCTCCCCTGGTCAGTCTGGAAGTCTCTCAATAGACTCCGGGCTGGTGTTGGGAGGTGGCGTCACGCTGATAACGTCCTATACGACTGCTTTGCCATTCAGTCGATGGATCAACTTCTATCGTGTCCGAATTGCCCGACGTTGTGTACTATCGAGGATTTAAATGAGGCTAACGACAGAGGATCGCCATGGCCACATACTGGTCAAATGTCATTTGTAATAGAAACTATTCTGGACCCATTTTGACTCGACAAGAAGAAGAAGAATGTAATTTGACGCATTTTTGAAATCTCTTGTCACATTACGAATGGTTTACGCGAGCGTTTCCAAACGGGCGCATTTCTGAAATGATCGTATGCGAAGGATTTGCTACGAGTGGTCTCGATCACTCGTAATTTTGACATTTGTGATGTTGATGTGTCAAAGATACCTTTTATGGAGAATCCGTTCCGATTCATGCTGCTTTTTTACACATGGTGAAATTCTTATAAAACCATACACATATTTTGGATGTTTTCTGCGTAAAACAATATTGATTTTAGCTGACACGATGGTTTCAAAAATACGGTCATACGGTTTTTTACGCGAGCAATGAGTCGGAAAAGCGTTCGGTGAGTTCTTAAATGAAAAATAGCACTCCTGCGCTTGGCATGCACGTGTCGTCTAAACGCGCCCTACTTGTACCAAAGTAGCCTCCTGTGTTATCTACAACTGTAACACAGTGAGCAATACTCCACACGGCCTGCGAGGTGTCGCAATCCGACTTTACTGCCTCGCGAGGATTTATCGCGCGGACAATTCTGTACTTTTATTTTGCAGACATTCTTCTCTTGTATCGGAACTTTTCTATGTATTCTATTGAAGACTGTTATCGAGTAAGATTTATTGGATAGAAATTAATAAATATATAAAGATAAATCACGCAGACTCAGTTAGCCCCAGAGTAGTAAGTTCGAGACTTGTGTTATAGGATACTAACTCAACGATACTATATTTTATATAAAACAATGACAGTAATAGATAACCAACCAAAACTCAGGACAATCAGAAAAATATTTACTTTCTATCTTGACCTGACCGCAGATCGAAGCCGGGACCTCCTGAGTCGCGGACAGGCATGTTACCTGTTACGCCACTGAGGTCGTCCCACGGAAACAATAAGGCGATTCGCACACTGCTTCGCACCCCGCTGCGTAGCGCGCGGCCGGATGTATGCAAGTATCTATTTGTATAGAAAACACACTAACACCGCGTCTACGCTCGTCGTTGTTTTCCATGGCGACCCCGCGCTACGCAGCGGGATGCGCAGCAGTGTGCAGTGTGCCAATCGCTTTTGTTGACTATTCTATTTTCTGCCCATACTGTCCCACTGCTGGGCAAAGGCCTCCCTTCAAGCACTCTAAACCTTGGGGGTCAAGCATTTTAGGTTCTACATGCTTCCACTTACCGTTTTGACTGTAAAAGTTGACTGAAGAACTGAAATTAAAACTGGTAGATAAAAAGCGAAGTAGGCAATCATGTAGTACCCTGACAGAAAAATTTGCTGTACAGAAGCCGGATCTTTCGTGTTTTTTTTTTACTAAAACTAACGTGAGACACCCACATTATGAGCACGAATTAAGTGGGTTACTCACGTAGAGAGTCAACTACTGGCCGACATGTTTCGACCTCATCTGAAGGTCTTGGTGAATCTGAGGAGGACGCGTGTACACGAAGTCGCCTCGAGACACACTCATAAACATGATGTCTACGTGAATAACCCATTTAAATTGACGACTTTTATTATTTATATTGATTGATTAAGTTAACGACCTCCGTGGCGTAGTGGTCACCATGCCAGTCCGCCACTCAGAGGTCCTGGGTTCGATCCCCGGTCAGGGCAAGTTGGAAAATGGTCTTTTTCAAATTGTCCTGGGTCTTGGATGTTTATCTATTTAAGTATTTATTATAAAATATAGTATCGCATAACACAAGTCTCAAACTTACTTTGGAGCTAGCTCAATCAGTGTGATTTGATCCTATATATTTATTTAAATCATGCTAATAAAACCTTTTGTGATTGTTTCAAAAGATTTTTATAACACATAGGTGTTATAAAAATCTTTTGAAACAATCACAAAAGGATATTATAGAATACTTACTTAAATTTTATTTTGTTAATTGTTTAATTGGTGTAATAAGAAGGAGGCTTTGTCCA
Organism: Acrobasis suavella; assembly: GCA_943193695.1. Classification (NCBI taxonomy): domain Eukaryota; kingdom Metazoa; phylum Arthropoda; class Insecta; order Lepidoptera; family Pyralidae; genus Acrobasis; species Acrobasis suavella. Next base: position 1,748,451 of record OW971930.1, on the reverse strand, counting down.
GTTATGGACATAACAGCCACAGGCTAGCAAAAAAATTGTAAAATCATAAACAATAATTGGCCAAGTGCGTGTCGGGCCACGCGCAGTGTAGGGTTCCGTAGTTACGAATGCCAACTTTGAGTTCATGCCACTAAAAACGTCCAAAAACGAATTTTCTATTGAATTTGTGTGAAATTTTCATTTTGCGAGTATTTTTTATAAGTTGATCGCCTATAACTTTTTAATTTGGAAACCCTACGTAGCTCTGATAGTTTTCCTTTAACTTTCGTTATATATACTATAGCTGTGATTTTTTTCACGTGTTTATATATAACCGTTTAGCAGGTAGAGGAGGGGGGACACTTAACTCAAAGAAAATTTTTCACTTTAAAACCAAATATTTCAGAAACGGATCCCTAAATTGAAAAACAGTTTTCGCAACCTCTACTATTTTTGAAAGACCTATTTAACGATACTCAATATGACTGGATAATCGAGAAAAAAAATTGCCAGTTTACATTACTTGTACGGGAGATACCCTAAAAAAAAATATTTTTCAATATTTTATTTTACCACTTTTTCCGCCGAATTTATATACATATCCATGCCAAATCACAGCTTTCTAGTAGTAATAGTCGCTGAGTAAAACCGCGGACGGACAGACAAACAGGCAGACAGACATGGCGAAACTAAAAGGGTTCCTTGTTTACTACGGAATCCTAAAAACCATTTTATAGTCAACAAAATTGAGCGAAGTTTGGGCACTAATATAATTTTTCAATACTTAAAACCGACTTCACCGCCAAACTTACTCAACCGATTTTAATAAAATTTCCATGGGACTACCTGACAAGTATAACCTTTCAAAGAAAAAAATATATATTTTTAAATCTGTCCAGGCGTTCTCAAATAATCGGTAAACATACATAAATTAATAATAAAGGATCGCGACGAATAGTAACCTCCTGTTTTCGGCTAAAAAAAAAAGAAATTTGCATTTAAAATCTAATACAGCTTTTTCAAATATTAGCTTTAAAAATACTTTATATACGAGAGAATTCCGCTTTCAAAACTATATATGCAAAATCGTGTATCCTCGTAGCTTTAAAGCACAGCGGATTGGGACATTAATATCCTCGCTTTAAAATAAATATTTCACAATTCGGAAGTAAGCCGGCAGCCGCTAACGGGCCCGCTGGCCGGCAAACCTCCAAAACCGCACAACCAAAACAATTCCCTTGTTTTATAACCCTACAGAATAAGCCTGCGTTTGTTTTACACCATTTTCATGTAAATAACGTTTTATTCGTCGGGGATCACTTTTAAACACTTTTTTAAACGTGACGTCGCTTCTAAAATACATTTTTAAGGCCGCATTTGTGGTTTGAATTCCCTCTGCAGAATTTTAAAGTGGCAAATTCGTTGCATATTCCCTGTGTACAGAGATACTGGGTGAAATAAAATGAGTATAGGCAGTTAAAGTGAATATTGTAGCTGAGAATGGCCGTGTGTGACATTTTTCTTTTAGTGTTCGTGCTCGCAGCGAATGGGGAAGATGTGCCGGAGGTAATTGTAATTGTTTTGTCGAGCCTTTATAGTTCTCGTTTGAATTTAAATAGTGCGACCGGGCACGGGCGTCTGGCACGTACAGCCAAAATGAAGCTGCAATTTCGTAAAAGAAAATATAGAAATGTTTGAGCTTATTGTTTGTTCAGCTTGTCGTTTAACCAGGCTGACAGTTAAAATGTTGAAATTCTCCATTTTATTCTGGCTGAAACTGCATGCGAAATGTATCAACTATTACGGGGTTATTTTTAGTTGTATCGCAGCTGTATTGCGTTGCGTCTAATGAAATAAAAGGAGTTTGGTTGGCGCACGAAATCTGTGTGGACTCTTTTTTGTGGCTTTGTTAGAAATTGCTCGTCTTTTTAAAAAAAAATGATATTCAATAGAAGTAAAAACAAAAAAATGTGGTCGTACAATCGTTTAACTCTATTCACGTACAGAAGTCTTGCTCAGAAGAGAAATTCAAAGAAATATCTACTTAACTACCTGAATTTTTCTGGGGTCCAGTGCTGCCCCCATTTGAAATAAATCATTTGAAAGGAAACGGAGATATCATTAAAAAATTGGCCTTGATCAGACCCTAAATAACCCTTTAAACTATTTTATGAACTACTGTTTACAGTTTGAAGTGAGAACGTGAAGCTTTTCTACGCACATACGCCAAAAGTGGCCGTTTTTCGCAATTGTGCGTAGAAAAACTTCACGTTCTCACTTTAAACTGTAAACAGTAGTTTATAAAATTGTTTAAAGGGTTATCTAGGGTCTGATCAAGGCCAAATTTTAAATGATGTCTCCGTTTCCTATCAAATGATTTATTTCAAATGGGGGCAGCACTGGACCCCGGAAAATTCATGTAGCCCCTTAATGTTATTAGCGCTATGGTTAAATTTAGATCGCGTCAAAACTCCTCACCTCTTCTAGATACCTAGGCATCCATTGCAAGCCAATTTCATTCTTATTACTCTGGACAAACGATTCATGTAACTGAATTTTCCCCTTCGAAGTGGTCGCTCGTGGTGGTTGGCAGGAGTGACACAAGCCTGCTTTACTTGCAAAACGGTCGCGTGACTGAGACGCCATTGACGACTAAAGTGGTCGAAATTGTACTATTGTACTTGTACTTGTCGTCGAGGGTAAAGTAACGTTAAGATTTAACTATTCGCAATTTTTTTTATACTAATGTCGGAGGGGATTTCCTCCACTATTTGACATTGTACATTCAAAGTTTAGCATGATATCGTTTTGTCTCATTATAGTTTTGTATTACAGAACAGTAAAATATAAGCCATTAAAAAGTAATAAGCCATCAAAGATTCGTTTTTTTTTTGCTTATTTTTTACGCAAATTTCGGCGTAAAAAAGTGTAAAATCTCCAAAACAAAGTCCACAACGACACAGAATAATTATCGAAGATTTTAATAAACTTTATTTGTAATTGATTAATGCAGTAGTTTTTGCATAAAACCCCTTTTCCCAAAGGACTTTACGTATTTTTTCACGCGCTCGGTTTACTTTATTATCGTGGATTTCACCTCACTGCTTAGCCCGAACACAATGTTAGGTGAGACAGCATGCTTTTAGGCCGCGCCCACCTGTGAGTTCGAGCCCGGGACTAGTTCAACCTTAACAAGCGCTGGCGTGCAAAATGTTGAATGGTCCAGGATCATTCTTCGCACGTCAATGGATGTGCTTAACTATATTAACCCTTTCACCGCGAGACTTTATATCAGTTGTCGCGCCCCCAGCGCGAGGGTAGTAAATCTAAAATAAATACCTACAACTAAAAAGGGATGTGGATACTTCAATTATGTGCAATACTAACTCGGAAATATCCGACACTCGCGGAATGGCCACGACAATTTTTTTCGGATAAATCCGACGTTCGCGGTGAAAGGGTTAAACTTAATTGAAAAAATTAAAAGCCGTAAAGCGCATCCCATGAAGAATACAACAGGTAAGATAAAGGTACCCATCAACGATTCCTGTTTTTGAGTGAATTGTGATGTTTTGTATTTTATCTACCCTTTTAAATTCTAGCACACTTCATCTTATATTAGTAGTATTTATATATGTATGTAAGTATATAGGAAAAATTATAATAAAGTATTTTTCGTTTTTTATGCACTATAGTTTTATACTGCAAGTCTTGCAACCCACATTTAGACTGTCTGTAAAATCCAAAGGTTGACTGATAGACAACGCTTTTAGCGTTTAGTTCGCCTATTGTTCTTCACAATTTGTATTCAAACTACTACCTTTTTCTCTTTTTATAAATCTTCTTTCTTCTATTATTGGTTGTTCTTATCATTTCTACGCTGACGACCTACAAATTTATGCTCAGTCGCCAGCAGAGGATATCAACACGGCTGTTGTTTCTATTAATACTGCTTTATCAGCAATTATGTCCTGGTCTGACGATTTCGGTATCAAAGTCAACCCCTCTAAGTGTCAAGCTATAATGGTTGGAAGTTCGAGGCAGGTTGCTCAAATTGACACTAATTCAATCCAACCTGTATATTTCAATAATAATATTATTCCTTTCTGCAATTCCGTAAAAAACCTTGGATTACAAATTGACGCCACTCTTAGCTGGAGCACTCACATAGCTGAAATTAGTCGTAACCTCACAGTTAGTCTCCAACAATTGAACCGTCTTAGGAATTTTCTACCTGTTAAAACTAAGATCTTACTCGTACAGGCTTTAATTTTTCCTATCTTTGACTATGCTGATGTGTGTTTTCCTGACCTCAATGTTGATTTTCTTAATAAACTTGATCGACTCCTTAATAATTGCATTCGTTTTATATTCTGTCTTCGAAAATATGATCATGTGTCTTCCTTTCGTTCTGAACTTAATTGGCTTCCTATCCGCCAACGCAGGGAACTTCGGCTACTGTGCACTCTTTTTTCTATTCTCACAAATCCTGACTATCCTGAATATCTAAAATGTAAATTTAAATATCTTTCAGACACTCATGATCGACAACTTCGCTCTAATGAGACACGTCAGCTCTTTATCCCCCTTTTTCGGACAAATTTTATGTCGAACTCTTTTTCTCTTCAAGCCTCACGCTCTGGAATGCTTTACCCGTTGACATCAGAGAAATTTCTACTAAATTCTCTTTTAAAAGAAAAGTTCACGCCCACCTTTTAAACTCCCTTTCCTCATAAAATCATCATTATTTAGTTATTCTCTTCATAGCTAGATGTATATGTAAGTATTGTATAAGTAGATATTTATTCTGAAATGTATATATAATAGGTATATAATGTAATTGTATATTATATAATAATATTTTATAATGTATGTGTATTGCTTTTTTGTGCCGCATAATTTTCTCTGTTTATCCCTATGGTTGACTGGGAGAAAATGCTCTTAGCATTAAGTCCGCCATTTGTTAAAAGTATATTTGTACTTTGGAACAATAAAGTTTGATAAAAAAAAAATAAGGATTAAATAATGTTTCAAAACTAAAAACCCACTTCACCCCCAAACTACACAACCGATTTTGATATAATTTAAAAAAAAAAAGAATTTTTCCGAATAATCGGGGAACATAGATATAAGCGCCCGGACGGTTGACCATGATAAGCTTTCTTTGCGGCCCGATCCTTTCCCATTCTCTCCATATGTCCTAGCCAGCGAAGTTGGGAAGATTTTATCTCTCCGGCTCGGGCACTAGCTCTTCTATCTCCCGGTTGTAACTACGCCTCCATGCCCCATGGTCTCCTCTTGTTGGTCCCAGAATCTTCAGCAATATCTTCCGTTCCATCACTAAGAGTTTGCTCTCAGAGTCAGCGTCCAAATTTCGCACCCGTACATTACAATCGGCCTATCGAATGTTTTATAGATCCGAATTTTAATAGTTCTGCTTATCAACTTGGACACTATTTTGGTTATTTTATTTTGGGAGTCGGTTGATATGTAAATAAAATAACTGTTTCGGCTGCAGGGTTACTTTCAACAAAACCGCCAGCTCGCCAAAATCATGGTGGAGGCGCTACAAGACCGCAGGTTCGACGAGGAACTTCTCTTTGACCTGAAGAAGGAGAACCAGGTCTACCTAAACCGGACCTTGTCGCTGGTCATCAAATATATTGTGAAGAGGTAAGACATAGTAGCAGGAGCGAAGATACCATACAATATGTAACAAAAGCCCTGTCCGATCCTTGTAGGAGCAACTCATACCGTCAATATAAACAACTTAAGTTGAATATCACAATGTAGAAGTGTGATATTCAAGTTAATTCAATTTAGATGAATTGAAAGTTGATAAAAGTGAAGAAGGATTAAGTTTAAATTATTCGTTTCTTAACAGCATTACAATGCTCGGATATCAAAATGCATTGTAATTTTGTTAAAAAACCAATAATTTAAACAAAAGCCTTCTTCACTTCAGTGAACTTTCAATTCATCTAAATTAAATTATGTTGAATATCACACTTCTAAATAGTGGGTAGTAGTGAAGAATAACGCAAGCTTCAAACGCATGTGTACCATAGTGATGAAAAAATTGGTCAGGATGATTCGAAGTCACGGTAGCACAATTGGTAGTGCACTCACGGCGTTAACGTGAGGGACGCGGGTTCGAATCCCACTCGTGGCGAAATTTTTCATCACATGTTTTTTGGATATCCAAGCATTCTGATGCTGTTAAAAAGCCAATAATTAAAAATGTTAGTTATTAATATATGTATTAATTTATACACATTTTATTATAAAATATAGCAGATTTTATTCAGCACAAAAAAGAACACAGATCAAGTAAAAAACAATACTTTCATATTATTTGTCATAGAAAAATATATGTAGATAAATCGGCCAGGTTTACAAAAGAAGTTTTGATTCTCATCGAACCTACAACAGTTATTAGATTAGGCCTTATCAGCCGATTTGTCGTAGTAATTTTGTGGTTTTGATACCTAGAAAAGTTAATGTTTATACATTTAAATCATTGATTGGACATGATGAGAAAAAAAATGCAGCTCAAAAATTTTGTCAAAGTAGATTTGTCTAAAATAGATTAACATGTATAAAATTTCTAAAACTATCAAGTTTTTGTTAAGACAATAGCGGGTGAAAACTAATTATTTAGCCACATATAACCTGTAATATATATAAACTCCTCTGTAACCAAAAAAGTTAAGTGCTATTTGGTGTTCTTCGCACAAAAATATAAATAACTGTCTTTAAGTCCAAGCAAGACATATTCCCCACTTTTCCAAGGGCTGCAGAGCACAAAGCCAAGTCATATGTTACTTGTCCCCAACATACTCTTAAAACTAGCTCATTGTACGTAGACACTTAATATGTGAAATCGCAGTAGCCAACTTAAACAAACCTGGATTAATAGGTGCTTACATCCCAAAAAACAAAACGTGTACATTTCTTGTCCGTGTAGCATTTTCAGACCTCCTCTAGACCTCCCCATACGACAAGACTTTTTCTTTTACTTCATCCATGAAATACTCGACGAAAATATCGATTTTCGGCAACACTAGTAAGAACAATTTTACATATCGCGAAGAACCGATGGCCGATGGAGTAAGAAGCTTCTCAAATGGAGGCCATGTACCGGCAAGCACACCATACTTATTAGTCGATCGGGCGATCTAAGGTGACGGAAACACGATGAATGCTCGCCGCTTCGATCAGTAGTTTTGGAAATCTTTAGGGAAGGCTTACGTCCAGCAGTGGACTTCCTGCAGCTGATATGATAATGATAATTATTTTTGATACTGATTTCGTTGGTAGCTGGTAACTGAAATGCTAATTCTCTTACTGCCCACACACATTGTTTACTTAGAAAAAGATCTGAATCTTCGTACGACATTTTCCCATTTCCCAAGACAGTCAAGCTGAAAACAAAGCCAAGTTACCGTCTACTACAAACACTTCAGTCTACCTCGTTATACAGTACATCACTTGACCCACACAGGCTCTCTACATACTCTTAGTTTGAATCTAATTACTGCTGTAGTGTAAGCATTTCATTATTACCTGGTTTTTCTTTTTGTTTTAATAAGAAAGATAACTTGCCATAAGGGCTACCTGAATTTTTCCGGGGTCCAGTGCTGCCCCCATTTGAAATAAATCATTTAATAGGAAACGGAGACATCATTTAAAATTTGGCCTTGATCAGACCCTAGATAACCCTTTAAACTATTTTATGAACTACTGTTTACAGTTTTCAGTGAGAACGTGAAGCATTTTTACGCACATACGCCAAAAGCGGCCGTTTTTCGCAATTGTGCGTAGAAAAGCTTCACGTTCTCACTTTAAACTGTAAACAGTAGTTCATAAAATAGTTTAAAGGGTTATCTAGGGTCTGATCAAGGCCAAATTTTGAATGATGTCTCCGTTTCCTATCAAATGATTTATTTCAAATGGGGGCAGCACTGGACCCCGGAAAATTCATGTAGCCCCTTAAAGTATCTTCACAACAGATGCACGGCCAGTGCCCAGCGTTTATCATATTATTCTGTACAGTGTTTACGCATTCGAATTCGTTAATCCTTAAATCTTATTCAACACGCGATTCTAAATCCAATGATGTGATGGGTAGATTTTATATTTTTCATCAGGAACCCACAAGCAACAAGAACATAATAACTACGAGACAACCATGAGAAACAACTTTAATTGAAAAGAGTTAGAGAACAACATTGGACTACCAGAGGTCGGAATTAGATAGTTATTTATGTACTTACACTGATTTCATACAGCGAAAGAATTAAGTGGATATGCCTCAAACCCCGGGATTAATTTTAAAGTGCAAAAAATCCCGTGATTTCTTAAATAAAAAGTCATTAACTTCTACACAATTTAAACCACTGCACACGCGACGTTGCCAATATGTTATAACTAATAAAAATACTAATGTAAATACTCATAAAATTGTATGTAACTATCTTTGTTTTATTTGTCTTATCTATCTCTGAGGTTTTTATGATTATTTATTCGTAATATTGTTGGCAACATGGAATTGTCCATTAGAAATCCCGGGAAGATCCATATTAATATCAATATTTCGATGCAAGTACATAAATAACTCTACCTGATTTCGACCTCTGCTCATTACACACTAATATTTACAAATAAAAAAGGCCCGGAAATTCTTTAACCTGCGGCAACGCGCCCGCCAATTTAGCAGCATTGCCACGTTGTATGGCAATCCTTATTTTCTGACCGAGATATAGGCCAGCTTTCTGGCCACTGAAATCTATACTATAATAAAAGAGTAAAAAAAATGTGTCTGTACAATAAAAATTTTTCAAAAAAAAATATTTGGGGCGATGGAGATATAGTAATAGAGTAAGAAAATAAAAAAAAATGTCTGTCTGTTTGTCTGTTTGTCTGTTTGTCTGTTTGTCTGTTTGTACACGCTAATCTCCGGAAATACTGGACGGATTCGAATGAAACTTTTTTTGTTATATAGCTGTGAAGCCTGGGCAACATATAGGCTATAATTGATTTTGGAAAATGGAACACATGATGCAGAACTATGATGGTCCAGCTAAACTATAAGAAATATTAAAATGCCGCCTTAGCAAAAGTTGTTAAGTCTGATGAGAACTTTTTGTTGAGTTATAATACAACTGGCCAAGCGCGAGTTGGACACGACGATCTATGAAAAATCACGTTTGTAGTATGGGAGCCCCCCATAAATACTTATTTTATTCGATTTTTCGGGTTCCTTACCCAAATGGGTAGAAACGGGACCCTATTACTTAGACCGTCCGACTGTTTGTCTGTCTGTCTGTCACAAGGCTGTATCTCATGAACCATTGTAGCTAGACAGTTGAAATTTTTATAGATAATTTTTTTTTGTTGCCGCTGAACAAAATCATACTAAATCTATACTATAATAAAAGAGGAAAAAAAATGTGTCTGCACATTGAAAATTTTTCCAAAAAAATGTTGTTTCGTCTGAAGAAGAACTTATAAGTTCAGTATTTGCGGACCTTCAGAACATAACACACCAGAAAAATTCTTGGTTATGTGAACGCGCCATATTGACACCAAAAAATTTACAATACAAATCAATTAATAAAGAACTTATGACGCAAATTATTGTTAATTTCTTGGATAGTGTTGTTGACGACGCCACCAATTATCCAGTTAAGTTTCTTAATTCACTTGCAGCAAATGGACTCTCGGCTCACAAAATAAGTCTTAATGTCGGAGGGCCAATAATGCTGATGCGAAATTTGACTCCACTGAAACTGTGTAACGGAACCCAACTTAGTGTCTCAGCACTGTATGCCGAAGTTCAGCGGCTGAATTTCAGCCAATGCATGCCTGCAATGTTATTTGCATTACTAGCAACACATAATGCCGAACTTCCGATGCTTTTGCCTGAATCGGGCCCGTACCCGTACCCATACCCGTACCCGTACCCGTACCCGTACCCGTACCCGTACCCGTACCCGTACCCGTACCCGTACCCGTACCCGTACCCGTACCCGTACCCGTACCCGTACCCGTACCCGTACCCGTACCCGTACCCGTACCCGTACCCGTACCCGTACCCGTACCCGTACCCGTACCCGTACCCGTACCCGTACCCGTACCCGTACCCGTACCCGTACCCGTACCCGTACCCGTACCCGTACCCGTACCCGTACCCGTACCCGTACCCGTACTCGTACCCGTACCCGCCGCCACCGCCGCCGCCGCCGCCGCCGCCGCCGCCGCCGCCGCCGCCTCCGCCGCCGCCGCTGCCACTGTCGCCGCCGCTCCCGCCGCCGCTGCCACCGCCACTGCCGCCGCCGCCCCCACTGTCGCCGCCGCTTCCACCGCCGCCGCCGCCGCCGCTCCCGCCGCCGCCGCTTCCGCCGCCGCCGCTTCCGCCGCCGCCGCTGCCGCCGCCACCGCCGCTGCCGCCGCCGCCGCCACTGCCGCCGCCGCTCCCGCCGCCGCCGCCACCGACGCCGCTCCCGCCGCCGCTGCCACCGCCGCCGCTTCCGCCGCCGCCGCTTCCGCCGCCGCCGCTGCCGCCGCCACCGCCGCTGCCGCCGCCGCCGCCACTGCCGCCGCCGCTCCCGCCGCCGCCGCCACCGCCGCCGCTCCCGCCGCCGCTGCCACCGCCGCTGCCGCCGCCGCCGCCACTGTCACCGCCGCTTCCGCCGACGCCGCCACCGCCGCTTTCGACGCCGCCGCCGACGCCTCCGCCGCCGCCGTTACCGCTTCCGCTCCCGCCTACGCTCCCGCTTCCGCTCCCGTTCCCTCTTCTACTTCCGTTCCCTCTTCCGCTCCCGTTTCCGTTCGCTGCAGACGCGCCAAAGACGGAAGATTAAATTCTCACATCGGCACATCACTACTGTCCGGCGTTTCTACCGAACTTCAGCGGCTGAACTTCAGCTTATTTAGTGTGTCATCCCCACCGAACTTTAGACACTGAACTTTAGCCGCTAAACTTCGGCATAGTCTGCTGAGACACTTCAAGTTTACTGTGAGTGGTGCCAGTGAAACTGTATTTATTCCGCGTATGCCACTCATCCCCAACAATTTTCATTTTGAAAATACACAGTTCCATGTGTTTACTTGCTTCGCTATGAAAATAAGTCACAGTTTTAGAGGCTTAAAGCTGCTGATGTCGATCTAAGGACTGGTTTTTCGCATAGCCAACTTAATGTGGCTTTCTCCAGGGTTAGTAACACTTCGGCTCTTTTCATATTGGCTCCCGAAGGAAATAATTAAAATAATATTGACTTTTAACTCCTAACACTGTTACAAGTACTTTCTTATCTCTCTCTATCTTTCTCTCTCTCTCTCTCTTTCATTAGTTGTTATTTATATTAATACGCCGGAGTCATAAAGTCCACGCGAACGAAGTCGCGGGCATCAGCTAGTCTTCAATAAGTTTCCTTGAGATAACGTCGAATAATTTGTGAGCTGATGGCCCCCACGGGCCCAAAGTTTCTACCCCAAACGGCTCAAATATGTAGTAATTCCCCATACCTTCATATTAGCGCCGTTTGAGGTTAATGAAACTGATGCAGCTGCTGGGCCCGCTTTGGACCCTGTAACTGAAAGATGAGACGGCGCCAGTGTGTCAACGCAAGTAGTGTCCCACACAAGCTGGCGACCCATCTTCCAGAGCACTCGATTCTAAAGAAATATATAAATAAAGATATATTTGAATTAAATTAAATTGAGCTAATGGATATAACATTGCAGAGAGGTGGACAACTACAGATCCCGGCGAACAGACGCCATCAGTCGTCGGATCTACTCATCGCTCGTCATGAAGCTCATTGACATTGCCAAGGTGAGGATAGGATATCTCATCATCATCCAAGCGTATTCCCGGTTGCATCCTCAGCAGTAACGCTTCAGAGCCCGGGGTCCGCTACCTAACCAAGGAGATTTGACGAGGTTACTGGTTGTTACACAGAGCGACTGCCGTCTGACCTCCACAACCCAAAGGGTAAACCAGGAACCAATCCTTGGGTAGTTTGATGATCAAACGCTAGGTGGCGTTCGGGAACAACAGTTTTACGTGCTTTCCGAAACAAGGAATCATCTTTCTTTTCGGATAATCAGGTGATTCAAGCCTGCAATATCCTATCCAGACTGGAAACAACTTTTCACAAAGTATAAGTTATCTAATCATCAGAAATTGTGCCGTGTGGATTCCGGCCTAGAACTAATAGGACCACTCTATCTCTTTCTGGACTAAGCACAAACTCGTGCAACTGATACCGCTACTTCAAAGCTGAAATATCATTTAAATTTGAAACTGGACTGGAACCATTTCGATGCGATAACAAAAAGATGCTTTGTACTCTACTTTCAAAAGGTTCTTACCCGCAGCACTTATGAGCGGCCTTCCCGTCTTACTTTTCATACAAACGCTGGTACGTGATTATGGCGTAGTAACTGATCTTTCTTGAAATTTTTTGAACTAACGTAAAATCTTGTGCGCTATTTCTAGGTTTCTATTGAAATAAAAAATTAAAATTTAGAGAAACAAATTCAGTATAAGCCTCTAAAAATCTGCTTTTTTGCACAAATTTTACTTGAACTTCGACCGTTTATACAGTACTCATAAATTGTAAAGGTAAAAAAATATTTCGATAAAAACCTTACAAATATAATGAAATTTTTAAATAAATACATTTATTTCACACACGTGTAAGGCTTACTGAAAAACACGTATCACCTGGAACAAGTTTTATGAAATTTCCGCACCCAATGAAAAGTGAATTTTCGTTCAATGGATTGTTAATAATAATAATAATTTCATTCAATAGAATGTAAACCGAGCCCTCATGCGCTATCTCTCTCTTTTTGCTTTGTCTCTTTTTCTAGCATTGTCCTGGATGAAATAACAAGCTTTTCAAACTATGCTCGCGTTGAAGACAGAGACGCCTTAAGAGACTTTTTACAATCGGTTGGCCCTTAATGGTTTGGCTTGTGGCTTGAGAAGTGCCGGTCGAATCCCTAATCATGCCTTTCTTAATGATTTAATTCGTAGAGTTTTGGTCTCTGTTGGAATTCCATCAGTTTTGGATCCACAAGGGATCTTACGTTCCGATGGCAAGCGCCCTGATGGTCTGTTGCTGGTGCCATGGAGAATGGGAGAATGGAATGGGTGTCTTATCTGGGATGCAACTTGTGTGGACACTTTCGTAGCTTCACACTTGGCTTCAACTTCGACCTCGGATGCAACAGCAGATGGTGATGAACGGTAGATGGTGACTTGCTGCTCGTTGGCAACACTACCAGTGGTGTGGGCACCGTAACTAGCCATTTATTAAATTATTATTTATTCACAAATCACATACAGATTAACAGTTCCAACCAAACATCCAAACAAAACGTAACCAAAGCATCTGCACTGTAGTCAAGAAATAGCTACAATAATAATATTACAAGTTAATAGTCAATATGATTGAATTAAGTTTTTATGTTAGTCGATAAAAACATAAACATGCACTGCACATCAATCGATTTTCATTTGAAATTGGAAATAAACAATGTTCTATACTAACAATATGTCAAATGATACAATTAATTGTATTGCGATATGTCCGTCTGCTGTTTATATTTTATTTAATTGTTACTAACACCCTAGTTTTTTAAGATCAATTGTTACTAACCCTTTGTCTGTCTTCTCTTGTTATTGTCTGAAATAAACGATGTCGATAAATTGTCATACATTTATTGAGTCACTAAATACATCCAGGTCAATGTGTGTAACAAGCGTGTCTCCAAGCAGTTGCTCGGTCGGCTTTCACTGTAGAAGCATTTTTTGAATATATTTTTTTGTGTAAACCGCTATTGAAGAGAACAGCCGCGGTCTTCGTCGAGGTGCGATCATGGCACCCTCCATGCGATTCCACCGCAGGGAACACAAAGCCCAAGTTGCTCAAGTTCAAGATTGTCCCTCGTATCACTGATACCATAGAAGATGACCCAGGTTTAAACTTTCATTTCTATCTAAAAGGTCTGTTTCCCACAGGACCTGCCTCGCAACACAAGTGCTGCGAGCCGTATCGACACTGCTCATCGGTACTACATGACGGTGGAGAGCCGCGACATGCACGACCAGATGGCTGACGTTCAGGTGTTCCACGCCTGTGCTCGGCTATATGACATCATGTTTACAGTAAGTGTTATTTCAGACGAGCGACACCTGTTAGCGACCGTTATCGACTGTCGCAAACTGTGAAGTCGGTTTGTTTTGGAAAAGTCTTAAAGTTATTCTGAACTCTCTCCAAATGAAGCGTACTGTACAATCACGAGTCACATTTTTCATTTTGTGATTTATTTTGTCAGGCGCCAAAAATTCTATCGCACCTTGGCAACCTGGACGACCTCACGCCGCGAGTTCTGATCCGAAAGCTCGAAGTTATCGAAGTCAGACCAGTTCATCTGGCGATTGCTCTGCTAATTCAGGTATGTGGCCTACCAGACACGAGTATTCCAGTGACTAACTGACTAACTATATTTAAGAGTCATGCTCTTGTGTCATTGTAAAAAAAGAGGCCCTCACAATGACTATTTACGGCAGAGATAATTTAGTGGTTTGCCATCCAGCGTGGCAATGCTGCCAGCCTTTTGGGCACTCTAACGCTGGGCAATGATCTGCGTGACTTTTATTTAGATTTTAATTAAGCTTTAAATTTAGGTTTTATTATCACGCTTAAAGTGGCTTTTGAATCTTGCGGCCCTAGGCGTTGTCTGCTTAGAGCTGGGACTTAAACTGTTCTGTCTGCCCCGTAATGGATAGAGACGTGATCGTATGTATGTATGTAAAGATTTTAATTTAGTTTTTAAAAGATTTTAGTTTAAAAGACATATTTATTACTGTTTTTTTTTTCTTTCTTTTATCTAATAAACTTTAACTTTACGTATTCTCTGTATACGTTTTCCATGTACAGTCAGGCATCAAAAATGGAGTCATCATTTCTCATACAACTAGTATGAGAAATTATGACTCCAGTTTTGAAGCGTACCGTACATACGAGTGTACATTGTACAGTGGGTCACATAGAAAAGTATACCACCAATAGAACAATTACGTAGTACCGAAAGTCTAGAGGTCGTATACCTACTTTTCTATGTGGCCCAGTGTACGTGAATAAATACAATATTTACAGTACCACCTCCGCACTACCGTCAACTTCGCCCTGCGATCTAATGCCATCGATATCCTAGCCACAAAGCCAGCCATGGTGGGCCCCGAGGTGGTGGGGATGCTGAAGGCCCTGGCATCACGGCTACTGCCCGTGGCGGAGCTGATAGACATCCATCTGGCGCATTTCAGCCCGGTCTTCAAGGATACTTGTCCTTCTACGTGGTTGGGCATCGTCAATGATAAACCTACTGCGAAGTGAACTGCGTTTAATTTATTATATTCAAATTCAAATTTAAATATATCTTTATTATCATAGGATATTTATAATATCTCTTAATAATCGTCACTTTGTTTTATTGCACAATAATTGTTGACGTCAAAAAGTTACTTAGAGCTAAGTTTACTGCCGCCTCCAAAGCGCACTAGGCAGAAGAAGCGGTAACAAACTGCACTGCAGCATTTTCTCCAAAAACGTCAACTCACAATGAAATTAATATTTATAGTTGATATGTGGACAGAGTATACATTGTTTGTTGTCATAATTCAAATTATTTTTTTAATGTCGAAATTTTGAAATAATGTCAAATCAAGTTGTAAATTCAGTATGTATATATATACCATTTCTGAGTATACAAACCTTTAAGAGGGACCCGCGCCAAGCTCAAGCCAGACTTTGTTGTGTTTAAGATAGTCATAGGTCCTATAATAAGCCTTCTTACAGTGTACGTGGGGCGCACTATAAGTTTCCGGAATGAATATGAAAAAATACTATTATTGGTACAAAATTAATTTATTGTTTTTCAAAATAATCTCCCTTGGCGTCTATGCACTTTTTCATTCGATGAAACCAGTTTTGAAAACTTTTGTGCCACTCCTTTGTGGTGACCTCTGAAACGTGTTTTTCATACTCCTCGACAGCCTCTTCTGGTGATGAAAATCGTTGACCGCGTAATTGGTT
The DNA here is from genome assembly GCA_943193695.1 of Acrobasis suavella. Classification (NCBI taxonomy): domain Eukaryota; kingdom Metazoa; phylum Arthropoda; class Insecta; order Lepidoptera; family Pyralidae; genus Acrobasis; species Acrobasis suavella. Next base: position 1,732,360 of record OW971930.1, on the reverse strand, counting down.
CTTAATTTTTGGGAACAGAAAAAAGTCACAAGGTGCCAGGTCGGGACTGTATGCAGGATGACTCATGAGTTCTACATTTTTCGCCTTCAAAAAGTCGTTTGTCTGTCTGGCCGTGTGAGAACTAGCATTGTCGTGGTGCAGGATGATACGGCGTTAACGGTTATTTTTACGGTGTTCGTCAATAACTTCCGGCAAACAAATGGTCGTATACTAGTCACTATTCACTGTACGACGATTCTCTAAAGCAACAGTAGCCACGTGTCCTGTTTTATTAAAAAAAGAAGCAATCATCCGCTTAGATGCACTTTTCACGCGCGCCACTTTGGTTGGTTTCGGCTCATCTTGAAAGACCAATACGCTCGATTGCTGCTTTGTTTTGGGATCGTAGCAATAAATTCATGTTTCGTCACCTGTTACTATGTCCCACACCAAATTTGACGCACCTTCGTTGAATCTGGTAAGCATGGCACTGCACCAAGTGACGCGGTCCGTTTTTTGAGCCTCGGTTTAGTTGTGTGGGATCCACCGCGAGCACAGCTTTCTCACACCCAAATGTTTGTGTAGGATTAATTGTATTTGACTCATGCATATCTCTAAGGATGCGCGAATTTCATGGTAGGTCACATGCCTGTCTGTTTCAATCATACGGCGCACAGCATCGATGTTTTTGTTGGTCACAGCGGTGGACGGCCGACCATCGCGAGATTCGTCACTGAGATTGATACGACCACGCTTGAATTCTGCAAACCAGCTATAAACAGTTGTCTTGCATGGTGCTTCATTGCCAAAAGCTGTTTCAAGCCGAGCGATGCTCTGTTGAGCTGTCAAATTACACTTAAACTCGTAGAAAATCATACTACGAAAATTTTCCGAGTTAAATCCATGTTGATGCAGACACACAATTTTTTAAATGGCGCCACAAGGTAAAAACAAAAGACAGTCAGATGAAACAAACTGCATTCTACAGCCAAAGAGTTCTATTTTCAAATGTTGCAATAAATTTTTAAATATTGTTTATGTAAGTGGCCAGTTCCGGAAACTTATAGTGCGCCCTATGTACCTATAGTATAGTATATACACCTCTATATCCCTAATAATAAATAAGTAGAATAAATGCAGTTCAAATGAGAGCGCTAAGGAGTATGTGTTACTTTGAAAGATCGGATTAGAAATGATGTCATAAGGGAGCAGTGTGGAATGAAAGAAGATGTTGTAACAAAAATTGAGAAAGGAATGTTGAGATGGTTCGGACATGTAGAAAGGATGGATGAAAGGAGATTTACTAAAAGAGTCTACAAAGCGAACGTGAGTGGAAGAGTGGGTCAGGGTCGTCCTCGACGAAAGTACCGCGATCAGATTGCAGACGTTCTTAAAAAGGAGAGGTTACGGGTACTTCTAGTACCCGTAACCGGCGGGCATGCATGAAGAGAGTGATGAGTGTAGATGAAGCGAAAGAGGTTTGTCAGGATCGTAGCAAGTGGAGGTCCTTAGTCTCTGCTTACCCCTGTGGGAAACAGGCTTGATAATATGTATGTATGTATGAATATCCCTAATGGATTAATGAAGCATTTTAGGTCTTGCAACTCTAAACAGACCTTGTCCTCCATTTCTGATTGGTTTACTGCCAATAGCTTCAAATATGAAACAGGACCAATGCATTCGATTTTCTCCTCTCAATGTTAGACAAGCCTGCGTTGACGCACAAATGTCATAATTTGATCTTCTTCTTTTCGTGTCTAAAGCTCAAAATAAATCAATTTTTTTCCCTCCCATAAGTTGCCACTTTCACAACGTTGTGAGAGACTTCATATAGGTCATGTTTAGTGCAGCTGGTGGGGCACGACGGGCAGGAGAAGAGGTGTGTCATAGTCTAGTCGTTATGTCTACATTGACACTGTGTTGCAGTTAGATCAATATACCTCTACCGCGCTAAATTATGCTTCCACCGGCCTTCCTCAGTTCGAAACCGGTTTAAGCTTTTCCATGTGACCCATGATAGTTCATGACCCGGTGGTAGTTCCTCCGATGGTTGAATTAAATCAGGAGGGGGTGGATGTCTGCTGCGCCACAGTTTCATTTCATTTCATTTCATTTCTTTATTAGCACACAAAACAGATAACAATCATATTTTGTTAAATGAGTACAATACATTTTTAGCGTCGATCTAGATTGTTTTCCTTACATATGTATTTTTATAGGGACAAATTACACTGACTGAGCCCCAAAGTAAGTTCGAGACTTCTGGCATGGGGTACTAACTCAACGATACTATATTTTATACATATATAGATAAACATCCAAGACCCAGGACAATTTGAAAAAGACCATTTTCCAACTTGCCCTGACCGGGGATCGAACCCGGGACCTCTGGGTGGCGGACTAGCATGGTGACCATTACGCCACGGAGGTAGTCGCTGCACTAAGCGTGTCCTATATGAGGCCTCTGACAACGCTGTGAAAATGGCAACTTATTAAAAGGAAAAAATTGATTTTTGGTTCGCCTTCAAGTGGTATTGTGTTAACAAAACTATTGCGACTTACAAGTCCATAAAGTGGGTGCCTAGGATCAATAGCCTGCTTGATGATTTGTTATTTGATAATTTGGTGCATACTGAATCTACAACTTCACATTTTAAAGATTAAATTTAAATTATGACATAACAAGCAATGTCTGTGTTAAGTTAATATGTAACTTTAAATATTAATTTCATTGTGAGTTGGCGTCTTTGACGATGGTGCAGTGCAGTTTGTTGCCGCTTCTTCTGCACTAGCGCTTTGGAGGCGGCAGTAAACTTAGCTGTGAATAACCATTTGACGTCAACAATTGTGCAACAAAACAAAGTGATGATTATTAATGTTATAAATATCGTTAATGTCAAAGATATATTTGAATTATGACAGAGCCCAGAGCCACAAGACGCATCGGCCACTTTTAGCGTGGTTTCTTTATTTTTTTAACTTTATACAAATACAAGTGTAATGGCGGAGTTAAAGCCTAAGGCCTTATCTACCAGTCAACCAATCGGGTGATGTGGAGAATGTCAGGGGTAGTGCAAAACTTGAAATAGGTATTTGGCGAAAAAAAAAGACTATCTGTAAAAATAATTATCAAAACAATAATCTACATACATATAATACTATTAAGTATATACTATGCTAAACAATACCTTCATAAACTACATAAATACTCTATGATCCATCTGACAGTTTTTGAAAAAAGTGTGTCTTCACCTGTTTCTTAAATGAAAATCGGGATTTATAGCCTTCCGGATATCGACTGGTAAATCGTTTCATAGTTTTGTAGCTTGAACCATAAAAGAATGGTGATGGTGGTGTCGTGATGGTGGGCAATAAGGTGTAAATATGAATCAAGTGATGATTCGCATTTTCACACACTTCGGTTTCTAAGATCTTTTTCGGGAAAAGTAGCAGCTAGTACATTCTACGTTATTTCTTTTCTTCCAGAAGAGTATAGAAGGATACTTACTTACTAAGTAAGAAACCAGTGAATTTATAAGTCAATGACACCAAAATTCGTCCCGGATTTGGTATATCGCCGTTTATAACTTCCATGCGGTCATGCTATAAGATTTTTGGCCTGGTATAGTCTTCCCTTGACAGTTAGTCACGTGATTGGCCTAAGAATACGTCATCAGTTGGGAGTGTTGCCACTGTGTGTTTTTGAATTACCCGAGCAAATGCATTTTTTAAGTTAACAAACAAATTGTGAACTTATAATTCAATAGGTATATAGGTAAATTTATTAAAACTAAATAGATAAATCACATAGCATTTCATCACACTATAATATTATAAAGGCGAAAGTTTGTGAATGTGTATGTTTGTTAATTCTTCAAGCGCAAACGGATGGACCAATTTTGATAAATTTTGGTATGCTGGAAACTAACACCCTGGATAAACACATAGGCTACTTTTTATATTTACCGCGGGTAACACCGCGGGGCGCAGCTAGTTTTGTATAAAAGTCCCTAAATTCGCTATTTTCCAGCAACTAAATCTTTTTCTAAACATCATAACAAACGTTATCTATGAGATTTGTATAAAATATAGACTAATGACGTCATAGTTTCTTTCGTCGAATAGCGCTCTCAAAATCAGTTTGTCTGCAATAATAAATCTAAAATCACATTAAAATGGATATGGTCATGACTAGTGACTAAGTGACATTATTTTGTGACGATTTATTTTCTTAACAGTACTAGATAATTTATTTTTTGACCCAGAAAAACACCCAATTAACTTAAAAGAAACCTCAATTGTACCACTCATCGTGTCATCCGTGACGTAGTCTAAGACCAACTTAGGAAGAGATTATCCATGCATGCGTTATGAGATAGTGGAAGAGATTACAAAATAATTGGCTATTCTCGTTGGTCAAAATTAAATTAATAAATTATGTTATTTACATAGTCTTCACTGTAGGAAACACGAATATAGCGTTAATTTTTTACAAAAAATGATGATTGATTTTTAATTTCAAAAACAAAATCGTACATTTATTGTCTGTATATCACGTGATCACAAACGTCGACCGCCATTTTATTTTCATAAGTGACGTCCAAATAGCAGACACGAAGTGCAGGTAAACAGGGATTAAATGATAAATCTCTATATTGTGACTTCAAATTTATACATAGGGCGCACTATAAGTTTCCGGAACTAGCCACTTACATAAACAATATTTAAAAATTTATTGCAACATTTGAAAATAGAACTCTTTGGCTGTAGAATGCAGTTTGTTTCATCTGACTGTCTTTTGTTTTTACCTTGTGGCGCCATTTAAAAAATTGTGTGTCTGCATCAACATGGATTTAACTCGGGAAAATTTTCGTAGTATGATTTTCTACGATTTTAAGTGTAATTTGACAGCTCAACAGAGCATCGCTCGGCTTGAAACAGCTTTTGGCAATGAAGCACCATGCAAGACAACTGTTTATAGCTGGTTTGCAGAATTCAAGCGTGGTCGTATCAATCTCAGTGACGAATCTCGCGATGGTCGGCCGTCCACCGCTGTGACCAACAAAAACATCGATGCTGTGCGCCGTATGATTGAAACAGACAGGCATGTGACCTACCATGAAATTCGCGCATCCTTAGAAATAGGCATGAGTCAAAAACAATTAATCCTACACAAACATTTGGGTGTGAGAAAGCTGTGCTCGCGGTGGATCCCACACAACTTGACCGAGGCTCAAAAAACGGACCGCGTCACTTGGTGCAGTGCCATGCGTACCAGATCCAACGAAGGTGCGTCAAATTTGGTGTGGGACATAGTAACAGGTGACGAAACATGAATTTATTGCTACGATCCCAAAACAAAGCAGCAATCGAGCGTATGGGTCTTTCAAGATGAGCCGAAACCAACCAAAGTGGCGCGCGTGAAAAGTGCATCTAAGCGGATGATTGCTTCTTTTTTTAATAAAACTGGACACGTGGCTACTGTTGCTTTAGAGAATCATCGTACAGTGAATAGTGACTGGTACACGACCATTTGTTTGCCGGAAGTTATTGACGAACTCCGTAAAAATAACCGTAAACGCCGTATCATCCTGCACCACGACAATGCTAGTTCTCACACGGCCAGACAGACAAACGACTTTTTGAAGGCGAAAAATGTAGAACTCATGAGTCATCCTGCATACAGTCCCGACCTGGCACCTTGTGACTTTTTTCTGTTCCCAAAAATTAAGAACCAATTACGCGGTCAACGATTTTCATCACCAGAAGAGGCTGTCGAGGAGTATGAAAAACACGTTTCAGAGGTCACCACAGAGGAGTAGCACGAAAGTTTTCAAAACTGGTTTCATCGAATGAAAAAGTGCATAGACGCCAAGGGAGATTATTTTGAAAAACAATAAATTAATTTTGTACCTTTAATAGTATTTTTTCATATTCATTCCGGAAACTTATAGTATTTAGTGGCATTGCACACGATTTATAAATTTAGCCGTCGGTTATTTATAAGTGGAAAGTCTAATAAATAAAAATCTACCGAGGATAGACATGGTGATATTAGCAAAGTTATGTGCTTATAATACTGACTTATTATCATTGAATGCAGAAATATTTAATATAAGTAAGTACCTACTTTTATTCTATTTCATTTGTAAAGATAACTATTAATACAAAAGACATAATACTGTGCATTATTGATGAAAAGTTTATAATCTAGCATTTGTAACTGCTGGTATGACGTCACCATGATGGCGGCTGTCGTTTTAGAGCCAGTTTGTTTTGCGTGATTTTAAAGTTGTATTTTATAGCATTTTTCGTCTTGATTTTAAGAAAATAGAAACACCAGGTGTTTTATCGTCACATTAAGAACATATTTAATAAGTAGATTTTGAAAAATCATAAATTTGCCTATGGTATGCCAAATTTTTCTTATAATCATAATCCATTTCACAATGATTCTTTTTTAAGAAGACATCAATTTTCAGCTATATGAAAATGGGATCGATTTTACTGCACTTTTATGTATTTTCAAGTACTAAAACATAATCATTGTCCATGTGATATATCGGCCATAAATCCTACTCAAAGGTAGCATTTAATGACTCCACATTACCTCGGTCATTAAATCACCTCAGGAAGACTACCAGTTAGCTGAGACCCAATGAGTGTTGCCAGAAACCCTTGTGAGTGTTGCGAGCCGGTACTCTTTATCGCGGTCAGGGTTCCGTAGCAAAATCTTTTGTTTTTAACAATTTTTAACGCCTAGAAAACATTTTTGGTCACCGAACGTCATTACAGAGTGACCAAACTGAATATGTAGATAGGATAACTTGTGTCCGTCCGTCTGTCACAGCTCATAAAGTTTTGTTATATTTATCATCAATCGTAAATATAAAATAGTTACTTACATAAAGACGCCGTATTCGATAGCTCAAAACTAGATTATGAGAACTTCACTCGCTCGTTTAATTAATCCTGTCTGCCTAACTACATATTATATACTTTCATCCACAACAGGTTTTGAAACTTTGGCCGATATTTAAGATTTAAGATAGAGATAGATAAATCGTTTATTCGTGAAAATTGCACACACACACTCACACACAAGTAGGGTTACCATTCGTCCGGATTTGCCCAGACATGTCCGGACTTTCTGCCTTTTGTCCGGCTTTTCAATTTGTCCGAATTTTTTAAATATGAGTAATTAAGCTACATACAAAGTTACATCAAATAAGTCAAAAAATCTTATTAACTTCTCATTTATTTAAACTAAATGGGTGATGTTTACATTTTGTGACTAAAATGTCCGGACTTTTATCGGAATGTCCGGCTTTTTGTCAGGATCGTTCAAATTTTTTATATGGTATCCCTACACACAAGGAAATACACGAAGGACATTTGTGTATATTAAATACAGGTTTTTAGCGATGTGATGTGTATATGTAAGCTGCAGCAGCACGAAAAGGTCGTAGACTCAGCGAAAATTTTGCTCAAAGAGCAGTGCGCTGATTTTCAGCTAAAACCTTAGGTAGGTGAAAGTGCGATCAGTTGTGAAGATTATTAAGTTACGTGTTAAAGACTAAATAAAAAACAAGAATAAACTAAAGATTTAAGTTGATTTATCAAGCATACTTATACACGACTAGCTTTTGCCCGCAACTTCGCTCGCGTAGGGGTATAATTTATCAAAATCCTTTCTTAAGGGATGCCTACGTCATAGTAGCTTTATGCATGCAAAATCTCAGCCTGATCGGTTTAAAATTGGCAAAATTTCATACAAACTTTTATCCCCTATTTTATCCCCTTGGGGTTAGAGTTGATCAAAATCCTTTCTTTACGGATGCCTACGTCGTAACATCTACCTGCATGCCAAATTTCAGCCCGATCCGTCCAGTGGTTTGGGCTGTGCGTTGATAGATCACTATGTCAGTCAGTCAGTCACCTTTGAGTTATATATATTTAGATAGGCATAGTACTCGTATCCAAATACACACTGATTTGGAGATTTCTTTTGTATTCAAAATAAGTTTACTAAAATACCTTCAATAACAGATATATATCCCACATTGAAAAAATACAAAAATACGGAACCCTTAACTATGTTTACGAGACACGCTTACCAACTTTTTATTGAAGTCAGATTTACGGGCCATAAACCACGCGTAGGTATATATCTCTCGGTATCGATTTTAGCCAGGAATCGCTTGTCGAAATCGATACCTTTGCTACGAAAATCACTTTAGTACAAAGTGTTTCTATTTCTGGTTCTTGTACATACTATTCCATCACCACGTTCTCAGGATAGACAGAGTCCAGGGTAATTAGACCTTAATGTGACCTGACACCTAATGACACGAGCGTCATTGACCACTTTGGTCGCAAAATGTTCGCTTGACTTTGAGAAGCCATTTACGACTCAAGTTGTCTAAATTGTACTTTTTTTATTAGGCTTGGCCACTGTATAAGTACTAGTACGCACGTACAGAAGTCTTACTCGGAAAAGAAATTCAAAGATAGATCTAATTAATGTGGTTAGCGATACCTAGACATCCTTTGCAAGCCAATTTCATTCTTATTACTCTGGACAAACGATTCATGTAACTGAATTTCCTCCATGGAAGTGGACAATGTAGGTATATTTTCGATACCTAAACGGGGAGTGACACAGGCCGGGCTTGGCGCCGGAGGTAAAGGTTAAGATTTTCTATTTCTGTTCCTAAAATCCCATTCCCTCGATCATCTTTTACAAGAGAAACACCCCGCAGGAACCAAAAAACGCTCGTGGAAATCGATATAGTTGCTTCGAACCTCACTTTAGTCAAAGTTTCTATTTCGGTCCTACGACACCGACCGATAAAAAGACATCGTCAATCTCCGTAGATAAATCTATTAAGAAAAAAAAACAATATAGGCCTATTTCCAAGCGCTGGTGGGCACTGATTTAGACACTGTGCGTTGTCACTAGATGACAGTTATGGCGATACGTCAGATGCCCGGATTTCATATTCGTAAGCGACCAGTGCGAGTGACAAGTGGCAAGTGAAAAGCGTTTAGTACATTTACGTCACGTAGTGAACAGGCAATGGCGAGTGCAAGTGACAAGTGAAAAGTGAATTGCAGCCTGTTCTATTCTTTGACAAGTAGCTCCCCCCGCGCTACCTCGCTCTCGCCACACTCGCCCACCGCCTCTGCTGTTGCCGGCACGTCACGCACGACATATACGCGTATAAAGAGTTTGCTGCATATCTACTTGCCATTGACGTGTGAACATCCACTTGTCACTGTTTACATGTCACTTCTTAATCGCACTTGTCACTTAGCCGAAAAAATCGGACACCAGTTGTACAAAATGTAACAAAAACCCAGTCCGATCCTTGTAGGAGCAACTGAAACCGTCAATATGAACAACTTTTGCTATGGGACCAATGCTTGAAAATTGTAAATAAAATCGACATTTTAATACAAAAGTGTTCGGCCGGCCCGGCAATTTTTATGAAAATGTTGTTTTTTTCGAGTTTCAAGCATTGGTCCAATAGGAAAAGTTGTTTATATTGACGATCTGAGTTATTCCGACAAGGATTGGACAGGGTTTTTGTTACATTATTGTATACGCGTATAATGAGTTTGCTGCATATCTACTTGTCATTGACGTGTGAACACCTTCTTGTCACTTGTCAGTGTTATCATGTCACTTCTCAATCACACATGTCACTTGTCAAAATATAAAGCAGGCTTTAGTTAGCCGAAAAAATTGGATACCATTAACACACGCAATAAGAGAGAAAGATCGCGTCTTGGCAATTACTTTGAGAGTTTTAGTTCAGCCTGCGCTGGAAGCCTTTGATAGACTCAAGATGCATAAAAGGACTTACATACTGAGCCGGCCCCACTAAAAGTGGGTTACGGAAGAAGAAGCCTATAGCTACACTATATAAAGTATCTATTGTAACTGGTTTACAGAAAGCTAAGAATCATAACAATATCGAAGATGCATAGTTTTTTTTTCGTTGTGCTATGGAAAGCGTTCCTAAAAATAGACACGTCCAAGAAAAAACTGCCTTGCTAATCCAAAATTTCTTTAAGATATAACGGTTACAAAGTCACGTCCGCCTTTGGACGGCGTCTCGGAGCGCCTTAGAAAGACCGGACAGGAGTGACGTCACTTATCTCGCATTTGTAGGCGTGATGTAAGAACATTTGTTCGGGTACTATGTCATATATTGCGTTCACAGGATTAGTCCTATAACAAAAGTAGCTATAATTTGTTCAGATAGTCTTATGGTAAACTAATATGATTATTAAAACTTATTATTGCTCGTAAAATTTACATTTTCAATAATCTGTAAACCAAAGTTAATGAATCAATATAAAAAATATGATTGTGCGTTAAGGCCTTTTTACATAAATGCTTACAAAATCGGAGATATTTGTCAAAATCTACTCATCTATCTCTATAGCTGCACTCTTTATACATGAGAACTACAAAACAAAACGAACTGTCTCATTATCACTTCAATAAAAGTGTGTCAGTGGAGATGTTACGAAGCATTGTTGTGAAACGCAAAGAATATTATCATATCCTCTTAGATCCCTCGTGGTAGCCTCAACATTATCAAGACACCACAAACCGTAAAACAAATGTAAGAGTGCAAATTAAATTAAATTTAACAGTCGTTTATTTAGTTTATTCTACAAATTGGATTACTTCGTGGCTCCGTCACAAAACATAGAAAGTGTAGAAATCAAGCTTGCTGTGCTGTTTTGTTTTTGGTCTGAACCCGATCTAGTTTCACTCTTTCTGTAGAAGGAAAGTGTTAGGTCTCAAAACTATTTATTAATTTTGTTTGCTAAATTATTCTAATTGTTCTGGTGTTTTATATAGGTGTTTAATATTTTTATCTCTTCTCTGTGTTGTATCTGTGGCTTTTTATTATATTGTATTATACTTTTTTAGCAAAATACTGAAATAATAATCTACTCTAACAGAGAACTTATTCAAAACTATAACAATAACAGATTTAAAATGAGAGTTAACCTTATTTTATTCTTAGATCATAATGACAGTTTTAAATAAATTTTAATATAAAAATTTAATTGCTTCACTTCTGTCCTATTTCTATTCCGCACTTCCGTCCAGATGTATGCGCGAGCGCAGAACATTAAGCCAAATTTACGATCGCAGGTTATGGCCCACGGTTATTTTTATGAAAACATCGTTTGTTGCCGTGAAATAACGTATTTGTTCCCCTGTCAAACGGATAGTTGCACAATTTTATCGAATGGTCGCTTCCGACGGCATGAAAAATCGTCGACAAGTAAATATTACGATGCATTCGAGATAATACGTTAGAGATTTTGGCAAACGCTATGCTGAAGTGACAAATGGCGGTGTAGCTAAACATTTTGTGTACTGTACTCGACCAGTCGGTTATTTTTAACCGAATTCCAAAAAGGAGTAGGTTATCAAGTCGTCGCGATCTTTTTTGGGGTTCCGTAGTAAACAAGGAACCCTTATAGTTTCGCCATATCTGTCTATCTATCTGTCTAACTATAAGTACTAAAAAGCTGTGATTTGGCATAGGTATGTATATTATTTATGTAAAAAATTAATTTTTTTTTATGGTAGCTCCCATACAAGTAAAGTAAAAAGTCAATTTTTTTTTCGACTACCGTATCGTGTGTGGTATCGTTGAATAGGTCTTTCAAAAACATTATGAGCTTGTGAACACCTTTTTGTTTTGGTTTAAAATAAATTTTTTTGTTTGAATCAAGTGTCCTCTCCCTCTATGCTTAACGGTTATATATGGACACGTGAAAAAAAATCACAGCTATAGTATATTTAATGAAATTTAAATAAAAAACTATTATAGCTAAGTAAGGTTTACAAATTAAAAAGTTATCAGCCATCAACCTATAAATTAATGTACTCGGAAAAAGAAAATTTCATACAAATTCAATAGAAAATTAGTTTTTAGACGTTTTTAGTGGCATGAACTCAAAGTTGGCATTCGTAACTACGGAATCCTATACTGCGCGTGGCCCGACACGCACTTGGCCAATTATTTTATGTATATTCACCGATTATTCGAAGACGTCTGAACTAGGGTATACTTGTCAAGTGGTCCCAAATTTTATTAAATACGGTTGTGTAGTTTAGGGGAGAAGTCGGTATTAAGTTTTGAAAAAATATTCACCAGGCATATAAAGTATAAAAAGGTGAAACAGAAAATAAAATAAAAAATCTCTTTTTCATATACTTAAATTTAATAATACATTTCTCTAAAGTCTTTAGAAATTGTATGCTTTGTTGCAGAAAAAAATCTTTAAATATTTCATTTATTTCTATAATACATATTACGAAAGTTTTGTCCAGGTGGACGATAATTGATAGACAATTAGCTCTCAAAACAGGTTGCGCACCTGCTTTCTTGTCCAAAGTGCCCTACCACCTGCAACATGGACTAATCTACGACCTCCGTGGCGTAGTGGTCACCATGTTAGTCCGCCACCCAGAAGTTTCGGGTTCAATTCCCGGCCAGGGCAAGTTGGAAAATAGCCTTTTTTTAAATTGTAATGGGTCTTGGGTGTTTATTTATATATGTATTTGTTATAAATGTATAGTATCGTTGAGTATCCCATAACACAAGTCTCGAACTTACTTTGGGGCTAGCTCGATCAGTGTTATTTGTCCCTATATATTTATATTTATTTATTTATGTACGGCTTCTGATGACGCCGTTAGAGTAGCTTAATATTGGACTGATAAAATATATAAAAAAATCAACAATCGACACGCAAAGAAAAATAAAAATAAGTATAATAAGGTTGGAATGTATAATTAAAACGAAATGAACATTGTTAATAAGGTTTTGTTGTAAGTTCAACGTTTGATCATTGCACAAAATGTTACTTTCTTCAAATAAAATCTATGTTAAAATTACTTGTAATATCACTGCACCGTATCATAAACCTAAATTACCAACTATTTTACCCTTACGGAGGCTAAGCAAATTTAATTATAAAACAATCTCCAAATCCCTTTGGACACTAACCTTAAAGACATACGGACCCTTAAGCACCCTCTAAATAATAACTTCGTTAAGACCAGGAGTTGAATGGAGTTAAGTATGCGTAATAGGAGACGACCTCCGTGGCGTAGTGGTCACCACGTTAGTCCGCCACCCAGAGGTCCCGGGTTCGATCCCCGGTCAGGGCAAGTTGGAAAATGACCTTTTTCAAATTGTTCTGGGTCTTGGATGTTTATCTATTTAAGTATTTATTATAAAATATAGTATCGCATAACACAAGTCTCAAACTTACTTTGGAGCTAGCTCAATCAGTGTGATTTGATCCTATATATTTATTTAAATCATGCTAATAAAACCTTTTGTGATTGTTTCAAAAGATTTTTATAACACATAGGTGTTATAAAAATCTTTTGAAACAATCACAAAAGGATATTATAGAATACTTACTTAAATTTTATTTTGTTAATTGTTTAATTGGTGTAATAAGAAGGAGGCTTTGTCCAGTTATGGACATAACAGCCACAGGCTAGCAAAAAAATTGTAAAATCATAAACAATAATTGGCCAAGTGCGTGTCGGGCCACGCGCAGTGTAGGGTTCCGTAGTTACGAATGCCAACTTTGAGTTCATGCCACTAAAAACGTCCAAAAACGAATTTTCTATTGAATTTGTGTGAAATTTTCATTTTGCGAGTATTTTTTATAAGTTGATCGCCTATAACTTTTTAATTTGGAAACCCTACGTAGCTCTGATAGTTTTCCTTTAACTTTCGTTATATATACTATAGCTGTGATTTTTTTCACGTGTTTATATATAACCGTTTAGCAGGTAGAGGAGGGGGGACACTTAACTCAAAGAAAATTTTTCACTTTAAAACCAAATATTTCAGAAACGGATCCCTAAATTGAAAAACAGTTTTCGCAACCTCTACTATTTTTGAAAGACCTATTTAACGATACTCAATATGACTGGATAATCGAGAAAAAAAATTGCCAGTTTACATTACTTGTACGGGAGATACCCTAAAAAAAAATATTTTTCAATATTTTATTTTACCACTTTTTCCGCCGAATTTATATACATATCCATGCCAAATCACAGCTTTCTAGTAGTAATAGTCGCTGAGTAAAACCGCGGACGGACAGACAAACAGGCAGACAGACATGGCGAAACTAAAAGGGTTCCTTGTTTACTACGGAATCCTAAAAACCATTTTATAGTCAACAAAATTGAGCGAAGTTTGGGCACTAATATAATTTTTCAATACTTAAAACCGACTTCACCGCCAAACTTACTCAACCGATTTTAATAAAATTTCCATGGGACTACCTGACAAGTATAACCTTTCAAAGAAAAAAATATATATTTTTAAATCTGTCCAGGCGTTCTCAAATAATCGGTAAACATACATAAATTAATAATAAAGGATCGCGACGAATAGTAACCTCCTGTTTTCGGCTAAAAAAAAAGAAATTTGCATTTAAAATCTAATACAGCTTTTTCAAATATTAGCTTTAAAAATACTTTATATACGAGAGAATTCCGCTTTCAAAACTATATATGCAAAATCGTGTATCCTCGTAGCTTTAAAGCACAGCGGATTGGGACATTAATATCCTCGCTTTAAAATAAATATTTCACAATTCGGAAGTAAGCCGGCAGCCGCTAACGGGCCCGCTGGCCGGCAAACCTCCAAAACCGCACAACCAAAACAATTCCCTTGTTTTATAACCCTACAGAATAAGCCTGCGTTTGTTTTACACCATTTTCATGTAAATAACGTTTTATTCGTCGGGGATCACTTTTAAACACTTTTTTAAACGTGACGTCGCTTCTAAAATACATTTTTAAGGCCGCATTTGTGGTTTGAATTCCCTCTGCAGAATTTTAAAGTGGCAAATTCGTTGCATATTCCCTGTGTACAGAGATACTGGGTGAAATAAAATGAGTATAGGCAGTTAAAGTGAATATTGTAGCTGAGAATGGCCGTGTGTGACATTTTTCTTTTAGTGTTCGTGCTCGCAGCGAATGGGGAAGATGTGCCGGAGGTAATTGTAATTGTTTTGTCGAGCCTTTATAGTTCTCGTTTGAATTTAAATAGTGCGACCGGGTACGGGCGTCTGGCACGTACAGCCAAAATGAAGCTGCAATTTCGTAAAAGAAAATATAGAAATGTTTGAGCTTATTGTTTGTTCAGCTTGTCGTTTAACCAGGCTGACAGTTAAAATGTTGAAATTCTCCATTTTATTCTGGCTGAAACTGCATGCGAAATGTATCAACTATTACGGGGTTATTTTTAGTTGTATCGCAGCTGTATTGCGTTGCGTCTAATGAAATAAAAGGAGTTTGGTTGGCGCACGAAATCTGTGTGGACTCTTTTTTGTGGCTTTGTTAGAAATTGCTCGTCTTTTTAAAAAAAAATGATATTCAATAGAAGTAAAAACAAAAAAATGTGGTCGTACAATCGTTTAACTCTATTCACGTACAGAAGTCTTGCTCAGAAGAGAAATTCAAAGAAATATCTACTTAACTACCTGAATTTTTCTGGGGTCCAGTGCTGCCCCCATTTGAAATAAATCATTTGAAAGGAAACGGAGATATCATTAAAAAATTGGCCTTGATCAGACCCTAAATAACCCTTTAAACTATTTTATGAACTACTGTTTACAGTTTGAAGTGAGAACGTGAAGCTTTTCTACGCACATACGCCAAAAGTGGCCGTTTTTCGCAATTGTGCGTAGAAAAACTTCACGTTCTCACTTTAAACTGTAAACAGTAGTTTATAAAATTGTTTAAAGGGTTATCTAGGGTCTGATCAAGGCCAAATTTTAAATGATGTCTCCGTTTCCTATCAAATGATTTATTTCAAATGGGGGCAGCACTGGACCCCGGAAAATTCATGTAGCCCCTTAATGTTATTAGCGCTATGGTTAAATTTAGATCGCGTCAAAACTCCTCACCTCTTCTAGATACCTAGGCATCCATTGCAAGCCAATTTCATTCTTATTACTCTGGACAAACGATTCATGTAACTGAATTTTCCCCTTCGAAGTGGTCGCTCGTGGTGGTTGGCAGGAGTGACACAAGCCTGCTTTACTTGCAAAACGGTCGCGTGACTGAGACGCCATTGACGACTAAAGTGGTCGAAATTGTACTATTGTACTTGTACTTGTCGTCGAGGGTAAAGTAACGTTAAGATTTAACTATTCGCAATTTTTTTTATACTAATGTCGGAGGGGATTTCCTCCACTATTTGACATTGTACATTCAAAGTTTAGCATGATATCGTTTTGTCTCATTATAGTTTTGTATTACAGAACAGTAAAATATAAGCCATTAAAAAGTAATAAGCCATCAAAGATTCGTTTTTTTTTTGCTTATTTTTTACGCAAATTTCGGCGTAAAAAAGTGTAAAATCTCCAAAACAAAGTCCACAACGACACAGAATAATTATCGAAGATTTTAATAAACTTTATTTGTAATTGATTAATGCAGTAGTTTTTGCATAAAACCCCTTTTCCCAAAGGACTTTACGTATTTTTTCACGCGCTCGGTTTACTTTATTATCGTGGATTTCACCTCACTGCTTAGCCCGAACACAATGTTAGGTGAGACAGCATGCTTTTAGGCCGCGCCCACCTGTGAGTTCGAGCCCGGGACTAGTTCAACCTTAACAAGCGCTGGCGTGCAAAATGTTGAATGGTCCAGGATCATTCTTCGCACGTCAATGGATGTGCTTAACTATATTAACCCTTTCACCGCGAGACTTTATATCAGTTGTCGCGCCCCCAGCGCGAGGGTAGTAAATCTAAAATAAATACCTACAACTAAAAAGGGATGTGGATACTTCAATTATGTGCAATACTAACTCGGAAATATCCGACACTCGCGGAATGGCCACGACAATTTTTTTCGGATAAATCCGACGTTCGCGGTGAAAGGGTTAAACTTAATTGAAAAAATTAAAAGCCGTAAAGCGCATCCCATGAAGAATACAACAGGTAAGATAAAGGTACCCATCAACGATTCCTGTTTTTGAGTGAATTGTGATGTTTTGTATTTTATCTACCCTTTTAAATTCTAGCACACTTCATCTTATATTAGTAGTATTTATATATGTATGTAAGTATATAGGAAAAATTATAATAAAGTATTTTTCGTTTTTTATGCACTATAGTTTTATACTGCAAGTCTTGCAACCCACATTTAGACTGTCTGTAAAATCCAAAGGTTGACTGATAGACAACGCTTTTAGCGTTTAGTTCGCCTATTGTTCTTCACAATTTGTATTCAAACTACTACCTTTTTCTCTTTTTATAAATCTTCTTTCTTCTATTATTGGTTGTTCTTATCATTTCTACGCTGACGACCTACAAATTTATGCTCAGTCGCCAGCAGAGGATATCAACACGGCTGTTGTTTCTATTAATACTGCTTTATCAGCAATTATGTCCTGGTCTGACGATTTCGGTATCAAAGTCAACCCCTCTAAGTGTCAAGCTATAATGGTTGGAAGTTCGAGGCAGGTTGCTCAAATTGACACTAATTCAATCCAACCTGTATATTTCAATAATAATATTATTCCTTTCTGCAATTCCGTAAAAAACCTTGGATTACAAATTGACGCCACTCTTAGCTGGAGCACTCACATAGCTGAAATTAGTCGTAACCTCACAGTTAGTCTCCAACAATTGAACCGTCTTAGGAATTTTCTACCTGTTAAAACTAAGATCTTACTCGTACAGGCTTTAATTTTTCCTATCTTTGACTATGCTGATGTGTGTTTTCCTGACCTCAATGTTGATTTTCTTAATAAACTTGATCGACTCCTTAATAATTGCATTCGTTTTATATTCTGTCTTCGAAAATATGATCATGTGTCTTCCTTTCGTTCTGAACTTAATTGGCTTCCTATCCGCCAACGCAGGGAACTTCGGCTACTGTGCACTCTTTTTTCTATTCTCACAAATCCTGACTATCCTGAATATCTAAAATGTAAATTTAAATATCTTTCAGACACTCATGATCGACAACTTCGCTCTAATGAGACACGTCAGCTCTTTATCCCCCTTTTTCGGACAAATTTTATGTCGAACTCTTTTTCTCTTCAAGCCTCACGCTCTGGAATGCTTTACCCGTTGACATCAGAGAAATTTCTACTAAATTCTCTTTTAAAAGAAAAGTTCACGCCCACCTTTTAAACTCCCTTTCCTCATAAAATCATCATTATTTAGTTATTCTCTTCATAGCTAGATGTATATGTAAGTATTGTATAAGTAGATATTTATTCTGAAATGTATATATAATAGGTATATAATGTAATTGTATATTATATAATAATATTTTATAATGTATGTGTATTGCTTTTTTGTGCCGCATAATTTTCTCTGTTTATCCCTATGGTTGACTGGGAGAAAATGCTCTTAGCATTAAGTCCGCCATTTGTTAAAAGTATATTTGTACTTTGGAACAATAAAGTTTGATAAAAAAAAAATAAGGATTAAATAATGTTTCAAAACTAAAAACCCACTTCACCCCCAAACTACACAACCGATTTTGATATAATTTAAAAAAAAAAAGAATTTTTCCGAATAATCGGGGAACATAGATATAAGCGCCCGGACGGTTGACCATGATAAGCTTTCTTTGCGGCCCGATCCTTTCCCATTCTCTCCATATGTCCTAGCCAGCGAAGTTGGGAAGATTTTATCTCTCCGGCTCGGGCACTAGCTCTTCTATCTCCCGGTTGTAACTACGCCTCCATGCCCCATGGTCTCCTCTTGTTGGTCCCAGAATCTTCAGCAATATCTTCCGTTCCATCACTAAGAGTTTGCTCTCAGAGTCAGCGTCCAAATTTCGCACCCGTACATTACAATCGGCCTATCGAATGTTTTATAGATCCGAATTTTAATAGTTCTGCTTATCAACTTGGACACTATTTTGGTTATTTTATTTTGGGAGTCGGTTGATATGTAAATAAAATAACTGTTTCGGCTGCAGGGTTACTTTCAACAAAACCGCCAGCTCGCCAAAATCATGGTGGAGGCGCTACAAGACCGCAGGTTCGACGAGGAACTTCTCTTTGACCTGAAGAAGGAGAACCAGGTCTACCTAAACCGGACCTTGTCGCTGGTCATCAAATATATTGTGAAGAGGTAAGACATAGTAGCAGGAGCGAAGATACCATACAATATGTAACAAAAGCCCTGTCCGATCCTTGTAGGAGCAACTCATACCGTCAATATAAACAACTTAAGTTGAATATCACAATGTAGAAGTGTGATATTCAAGTTAATTCAATTTAGATGAATTGAAAGTTGATAAAAGTGAAGAAGGATTAAGTTTAAATTATTCGTTTCTTAACAGCATTACAATGCTCGGATATCAAAATGCATTGTAATTTTGTTAAAAAACCAATAATTTAAACAAAAGCCTTCTTCACTTCAGTGAACTTTCAATTCATCTAAATTAAATTATGTTGAATATCACACTTCTAAATAGTGGGTAGTAGTGAAGAATAACGCAAGCTTCAAACGCATGTGTACCATAGTGATGAAAAAATTGGTCAGGATGATTCGAAGTCACGGTAGCACAATTGGTAGTGCACTCACGGCGTTAACGTGAGGGACGCGGGTTCGAATCCCACTCGTGGCGAAATTTTTCATCACATGTTTTTTGGATATCCAAGCATTCTGATGCTGTTAAAAAGCCAATAATTAAAAATGTTAGTTATTAATATATGTATTAATTTATACACATTTTATTATAAAATATAGCAGATTTTATTCAGCACAAAAAAGAACACAGATCAAGTAAAAAACAATACTTTCATATTATTTGTCATAGAAAAATATATGTAGATAAATCGGCCAGGTTTACAAAAGAAGTTTTGATTCTCATCGAACCTACAACAGTTATTAGATTAGGCCTTATCAGCCGATTTGTCGTAGTAATTTTGTGGTTTTGATACCTAGAAAAGTTAATGTTTATACATTTAAATCATTGATTGGACATGATGAGAAAAAAAATGCAGCTCAAAAATTTTGTCAAAGTAGATTTGTCTAAAATAGATTAACATGTATAAAATTTCTAAAACTATCAAGTTTTTGTTAAGACAATAGCGGGTGAAAACTAATTATTTAGCCACATATAACCTGTAATATATATAAACTCCTCTGTAACCAAAAAAGTTAAGTGCTATTTGGTGTTCTTCGCACAAAAATATAAATAACTGTCTTTAAGTCCAAGCAAGACATATTCCCCACTTTTCCAAGGGCTGCAGAGCACAAAGCCAAGTCATATGTTACTTGTCCCCAACATACTCTTAAAACTAGCTCATTGTACGTAGACACTTAATATGTGAAATCGCAGTAGCCAACTTAAACAAACCTGGATTAATAGGTGCTTACATCCCAAAAAACAAAACGTGTACATTTCTTGTCCGTGTAGCATTTTCAGACCTCCTCTAGACCTCCCCATACGACAAGACTTTTTCTTTTACTTCATCCATGAAATACTCGACGAAAATATCGATTTTCGGCAACACTAGTAAGAACAATTTTACATATCGCGAAGAACCGATGGCCGATGGAGTAAGAAGCTTCTCAAATGGAGGCCATGTACCGGCAAGCACACCATACTTATTAGTCGATCGGGCGATCTAAGGTGACGGAAACACGATGAATGCTCGCCGCTTCGATCAGTAGTTTTGGAAATCTTTAGGGAAGGCTTACGTCCAGCAGTGGACTTCCTGCAGCTGATATGATAATGATAATTATTTTTGATACTGATTTCGTTGGTAGCTGGTAACTGAAATGCTAATTCTCTTACTGCCCACACACATTGTTTACTTAGAAAAAGATCTGAATCTTCGTACGACATTTTCCCATTTCCCAAGACAGTCAAGCTGAAAACAAAGCCAAGTTACCGTCTACTACAAACACTTCAGTCTACCTCGTTATACAGTACATCACTTGACCCACACAGGCTCTCTACATACTCTTAGTTTGAATCTAATTACTGCTGTAGTGTAAGCATTTCATTATTACCTGGTTTTTCTTTTTGTTTTAATAAGAAAGATAACTTGCCATAAGGGCTACCTGAATTTTTCCGGGGTCCAGTGCTGCCCCCATTTGAAATAAATCATTTAATAGGAAACGGAGACATCATTTAAAATTTGGCCTTGATCAGACCCTAGATAACCCTTTAAACTATTTTATGAACTACTGTTTACAGTTTTCAGTGAGAACGTGAAGCATTTTTACGCACATACGCCAAAAGCGGCCGTTTTTCGCAATTGTGCGTAGAAAAGCTTCACGTTCTCACTTTAAACTGTAAACAGTAGTTCATAAAATAGTTTAAAGGGTTATCTAGGGTCTGATCAAGGCCAAATTTTGAATGATGTCTCCGTTTCCTATCAAATGATTTATTTCAAATGGGGGCAGCACTGGACCCCGGAAAATTCATGTAGCCCCTTAAAGTATCTTCACAACAGATGCACGGCCAGTGCCCAGCGTTTATCATATTATTCTGTACAGTGTTTACGCATTCGAATTCGTTAATCCTTAAATCTTATTCAACACGCGATTCTAAATCCAATGATGTGATGGGTAGATTTTATATTTTTCATCAGGAACCCACAAGCAACAAGAACATAATAACTACGAGACAACCATGAGAAACAACTTTAATTGAAAAGAGTTAGAGAACAACATTGGACTACCAGAGGTCGGAATTAGATAGTTATTTATGTACTTACACTGATTTCATACAGCGAAAGAATTAAGTGGATATGCCTCAAACCCCGGGATTAATTTTAAAGTGCAAAAAATCCCGTGATTTCTTAAATAAAAAGTCATTAACTTCTACACAATTTAAACCACTGCACACGCGACGTTGCCAATATGTTATAACTAATAAAAATACTAATGTAAATACTCATAAAATTGTATGTAACTATCTTTGTTTTATTTGTCTTATCTATCTCTGAGGTTTTTATGATTATTTATTCGTAATATTGTTGGCAACATGGAATTGTCCATTAGAAATCCCGGGAAGATCCATATTAATATCAATATTTCGATGCAAGTACATAAATAACTCTACCTGATTTCGACCTCTGCTCATTACACACTAATATTTACAAATAAAAAAGGCCCGGAAATTCTTTAACCTGCGGCAACGCGCCCGCCAATTTAGCAGCATTGCCACGTTGTATGGCAATCCTTATTTTCTGACCGAGATATAGGCCAGCTTTCTGGCCACTGAAATCTATACTATAATAAAAGAGTAAAAAAAATGTGTCTGTACAATAAAAATTTTTCAAAAAAAAATATTTGGGGCGATGGAGATATAGTAATAGAGTAAGAAAATAAAAAAAAATGTCTGTCTGTTTGTCTGTTTGTCTGTTTGTCTGTTTGTCTGTTTGTACACGCTAATCTCCGGAAATACTGGACGGATTCGAATGAAACTTTTTTTGTTATATAGCTGTGAAGCCTGGGCAACATATAGGCTATAATTGATTTTGGAAAATGGAACACATGATGCAGAACTATGATGGTCCAGCTAAACTATAAGAAATATTAAAATGCCGCCTTAGCAAAAGTTGTTAAGTCTGATGAGAACTTTTTGTTGAGTTATAATACAACTGGCCAAGCGCGAGTTGGACACGACGATCTATGAAAAATCACGTTTGTAGTATGGGAGCCCCCCATAAATACTTATTTTATTCGATTTTTCGGGTTCCTTACCCAAATGGGTAGAAACGGGACCCTATTACTTAGACCGTCCGACTGTTTGTCTGTCTGTCTGTCACAAGGCTGTATCTCATGAACCATTGTAGCTAGACAGTTGAAATTTTTATAGATAATTTTTTTTTGTTGCCGCTGAACAAAATCATACTAAATCTATACTATAATAAAAGAGGAAAAAAAATGTGTCTGCACATTGAAAATTTTTCCAAAAAAATGTTGTTTCGTCTGAAGAAGAACTTATAAGTTCAGTATTTGCGGACCTTCAGAACATAACACACCAGAAAAATTCTTGGTTATGTGAACGCGCCATATTGACACCAAAAAATTTACAATACAAATCAATTAATAAAGAACTTATGACGCAAATTATTGTTAATTTCTTGGATAGTGTTGTTGACGACGCCACCAATTATCCAGTTAAGTTTCTTAATTCACTTGCAGCAAATGGACTCTCGGCTCACAAAATAAGTCTTAATGTCGGAGGGCCAATAATGCTGATGCGAAATTTGACTCCACTGAAACTGTGTAACGGAACCCAACTTAGTGTCTCAGCACTGTATGCCGAAGTTCAGCGGCTGAATTTCAGCCAATGCATGCCTGCAATGTTATTTGCATTACTAGCAACACATAATGCCGAACTTCCGATGCTTTTGCCTGAATCGGGCCCGTACCCGTACCCATACCCGTACCCGTACCCGTACCCGTACCCGTACCCGTACCCGTACCCGTACCCGTACCCGTACCCGTACCCGTACCCGTACCCGTACCCGTACCCGTACCCGTACCCGTACCCGTACCCGTACCCGTACCCGTACCCGTACCCGTACCCGTACCCGTACCCGTACCCGTACCCGTACCCGTACCCGTACCCGTACCCGTACCCGTACCCGTACCCGTACTCGTACCCGTACCCGCCGCCACCGCCGCCGCCGCCGCCGCCGCCGCCGCCGCCGCCGCCGCCGCCTCCGCCGCCGCCGCTGCCACTGTCGCCGCCGCTCCCGCCGCCGCTGCCACCGCCACTGCCGCCGCCGCCCCCACTGTCGCCGCCGCTTCCACCGCCGCCGCCGCCGCCGCTCCCGCCGCCGCCGCTTCCGCCGCCGCCGCTTCCGCCGCCGCCGCTGCCGCCGCCACCGCCGCTGCCGCCGCCGCCGCCACTGCCGCCGCCGCTCCCGCCGCCGCCGCCACCGACGCCGCTCCCGCCGCCGCTGCCACCGCCGCCGCTTCCGCCGCCGCCGCTTCCGCCGCCGCCGCTGCCGCCGCCACCGCCGCTGCCGCCGCCGCCGCCACTGCCGCCGCCGCTCCCGCCGCCGCCGCCACCGCCGCCGCTCCCGCCGCCGCTGCCACCGCCGCTGCCGCCGCCGCCGCCACTGTCACCGCCGCTTCCGCCGACGCCGCCACCGCCGCTTTCGACGCCGCCGCCGACGCCTCCGCCGCCGCCGTTACCGCTTCCGCTCCCGCCTACGCTCCCGCTTCCGCTCCCGTTCCCTCTTCTACTTCCGTTCCCTCTTCCGCTCCCGTTTCCGTTCGCTGCAGACGCGCCAAAGACGGAAGATTAAATTCTCACATCGGCACATCACTACTGTCCGGCGTTTCTACCGAACTTCAGCGGCTGAACTTCAGCTTATTTAGTGTGTCATCCCCACCGAACTTTAGACACTGAACTTTAGCCTCTAAACTTCGGCATAGTCTGCTGAGACACTTCAAGTTTACTGTGAGTGGTGCCAGTGAAACTGTATTTATTCCGCGTATGCCACTCATCCCCAACAATTTTCATTTTGAAAATACACAGTTCCATGTGTTTACTTGCTTCGCTATGAAAATAAGTCACAGTTTTAGAGGCTTAAAGCTGCTGATGTCGATCTAAGGACTGGTTTTTCGCATAGCCAACTTAATGTGGCTTTCTCCAGGGTTAGTAACACTTCGGCTCTTTTCATATTGGCTCCCGAAGGAAATAATTAAAATAATATTGACTTTTAACTCCTAACACTGTTACAAGTACTTTCTTATCTCTCTCTATCTTTCTCTCTCTCTCTCTCTTTCATTAGTTGTTATTTATATTAATACGCCGGAGTCATAAAGTCCACGCGAACGAAGTCGCGGGCATCAGCTAGTCTTCAATAAGTTTCCTTGAGATAACGTCGAATAATTTGTGAGCTGATGGCCCCCACGGGCCCAAAGTTTCTACCCCAAACGGCTCAAATATGTAGTAATTCCCCATACCTTCATATTAGCGCCGTTTGAGGTTAATGAAACTGATGCAGCTGCTGGGCCCGCTTTGGACCCTGTAACTGAAAGATGAGACGGCGCCAGTGTGTCAACGCAAGTAGTGTCCCACACAAGCTGGCGACCCATCTTCCAGAGCACTCGATTCTAAAGAAATATATAAATAAAGATATATTTGAATTAAATTAAATTGAGCTAATGGATATAACATTGCAGAGAGGTGGACAACTACAGATCCCGGCGAACAGACGCCATCAGTCGTCGGATCTACTCATCGCTCGTCATGAAGCTCATTGACATTGCCAAGGTGAGGATAGGATATCTCATCATCATCCAAGCGTATTCCCGGTTGCATCCTCAGCAGTAACGCTTCAGAGCCCGGGGTCCGCTACCTAACCAAGGAGATTTGACGAGGTTACTGGTTGTTACACAGAGCGACTGCCGTCTGACCTCCACAACCCAAAGGGTAAACCAGGAACCAATCCTTGGGTAGTTTGATGATCAAACGCTAGGTGGCGTTCGGGAACAACAGTTTTACGTGCTTTCCGAAACAAGGAATCATCTTTCTTTTCGGATAATCAGGTGATTCAAGCCTGCAATATCATATCCAGACTGGAAACAACTTTTCACAAAGTATAAGTTATCTAATCATCAGAAATTGTGCCGTGTGGATTCCGGCCTAGAACTAATAGGACCACTCTATCTCTTTCTGGACTAAGCACAAACTCGTGCAACTGATACCGCTACTTCAAAGCTGAAATATCATTTAAATTTGAAACTGGACTGGAACCATTTCGATGCGATAACAAAAAGATGCTTTGTACTCTACTTTCAAAAGGTTCTTACCCGCAGCACTTATGAGCGGCCTTCCCGTCTTACTTTTCATACAAACGCTGGTACGTGATTATGGCGTAGTAACTGATCTTTCTTGAAATTTTTTGAACTAACGTAAAATCTTGTGCGCTATTTCTAGGTTTCTATTGAAATAAAAAATTAAAATTTAGAGAAACAAATTCAGTATAAGCCTCTAAAAATCTGCTTTTTTGCACAAATTTTACTTGAACTTCGACCGTTTATACAGTACTCATAAATTGTAAAGGTAAAAAAATATTTCGATAAAAACCTTACAAATATAATGAAAATTTTAAATAAAATACATTTATTTCACACACGTGTAAGGCTTACTGAAAAACACGTATCACCTGGAACAAGTTTTATGAAATTTCCGCACCCAATGAAAAGTGAATTTTCGTTCAATGGATTGTTAATAATAATAATAATTTCATTCAATAGAATGTAAACCGAGCCCTCATGCGCTATCTCTCTCTTTTTGCTTTGTCTCTTTTTCTAGCATTGTCCTGGATGAAATAACAAGCTTTTCAAACTATGCTCGCGTTGAAGACAGAGCCGCCTTAAGAGACTTTTTACAATCGGTTGGCCCTTAATGGTTTGGCTTGTGGCTTCAGAAGTGCCGGTCGAATCCCTAATCATGCCTTTCTTAATGATTTAATTTGTAGAGTTTTGGTCTCTGTTGGAATTCCATCAGTTTTGGATCCACAAGGGATCTTACGTTCCGATGGCAAGCGCCCTGATGGTCTGTTGCTGGTGCCATGGAGAATGGGCAAGTGTCTTATCTGGGATGCAACTTGTGTGGACACTTTCGTAGCTTCACACTTGGCTTCAACTTCGACCTCGGATGCAACAGCAGATGGTGATGAACGGTAGATGGTGACTTGCTGCTCGTTGGCAACACTACCAGTGGTGTGGGCACCGTAACTAGCCATTTATTAAATTATTATTTATTCACAAATCACATACAGATTAACAGTTCCAACCAAACATCCAAACAAAACGTAACCAAAGCATCTGCACTGTAGTCAAGAAATAGCTACAATAATAATATTACAAGTTAATAGTCAATATGATTGAATTAAGTTTTTATGTTAGTCGATAAAAACATAAACATGCACTGCACATCAATCGATTTTTATTTTAAATTGGAAATAAACAATGTTCTATACTAACAATATGTCAAATGATATAATTAATTGTATTGCGATATGTCCGTCTGCTGTTTATATTTTATTTTATTGTTACTAACACCCTAGTTGTTTAAGATCAATTGTTACTAACCCTTTGTCTGTCTTCTCTTGTTGTTGTCTGAAATAAACGATTTATTATTATTATGTCGATAAATTGTCATACATTTATTGAGTCACTAAATACATCCAGGTCAATGTGTGTAACAAGCGTGTATTCAAGCAGTTGGTCAGTCGACTTTCACTGTAGAAGCATTTTTTGTATATTTTTTTGTGTAAACCGCTATTGAAGAGAACAGGCGCGGTCTTCGTCGAGGTGCGATCATGGCACCGTCCATGCGATTCCACCGCAGGGAACACAAAGCCCAAGTTGCTCAAGTTCAAGATTGTCCCTCGTATCACTGATACCATAGAAGATGACCCAGGTTTAAACTTTCATTTCTATCTAAAAGGTCTGTTTCCCACAGGACCTGCCTCGCAACACAAGTGCTGCGAGCCGTATCGACACTGCTCATCGGTACTACATGACGGTGGAGAGCCGCGACATGCACGACCAGATGGCTGACGTTCAGGTGTTCCACGCCTGTGCTCGGCTATATGACATCATGTTTACAGTAAGTGTTATTTCAGACGAGCGACACCTGTTAGCGACCGTTATCGACTGTCGCAAACTGTGAAGTCGGTTTGTTTTGGAAAAGTCTTAAAGTTATTCTGAACTCTCTCCAAATGAAGCGTACTGTACAATCACGAGTCACATTTTTCATTTTGTGATTTATTTTGTCAGGCGCCAAAAATTCTATCGCACCTTGGCAACCTGGACGACCTCACGCCGCGAGTTCTGATCCGAAAGCTCGAAGTTATCGAAGTCAGACCAGTTCATCTGGCGATTGCTCTGCTAATTCAGGTATGTGGCCTACCAGACACGAGTATTCCAGTGACTAACTGACTAACTATATTTAAGAGTCATGCTCTTGTGTCATTGTAAAAAAAGAGGCCCTCACAATGACTATTTACGGCAGAGATAATTTAGTGGTTTGCCATCCAGCGTGGCAATGCTGCCAGCCTTTTGGGCACTCTAACGCTGGGCAATGATCTGCGTGACTTTTATTTAGATTTTAATTAAGCTTTAAATTTAGGTTTTATTATCACGCTTAAAGTGGCTTTTGAATCTTGCGGCCCTAGGCGGTCTGCTTAGAGCTGGGACTTAAACTGTTCTGTCTGCCCCGTAATGGATAGAGACGTGATCGTATGTATGTATGTAAAGATTTTAATTTAGTTTTTAAAAGATTTTAGTTTAAAAGACATATTTATTACTGTTTTTTTTTTCTTTCTTTTATCTAATAAACTTTAACTTTACGTATTCTCTGTATACGTTTTCCATGTACAGTCAGGCATCAAAAATGGAGTCATCATTTCTCATACAACTAGTATGAGAAATTATGACTCCAGTTTTGAAGCGTACCGTACATACGAGTGTACATTGTACAGTGGGTCACATAGAAAAGTATACCACCAATAGAACAATTACGTAGTACCGAAAGTCTAGAGGTCGTATACCTACTTTTCTATGTGGCCCAGTGTACGTGAATAAATACAATATTTACAGTACCACCTCCGCACTACCGTCAACTTCGCCCTGCGATCTAATGCCATCGATATCCTAGCCACAAAGCCAGCCATGGTGGGCCCCGAGGTGGTGGGGATGCTGAAGGCCCTGGCATCACGGCTACTGCCCGTGGCGGAGCTGATAGACATCCATCTGGCGCATTTCAGCCCGGTCTTCAAGGATACTTGTCCTTCTACGTGGTTGGGCATCGTCAATGATAAACCTACTGCGAAGTGAACTGCGTTTAATTTATTATATTCAAATTCAAATTTAAATATATCTTTATTATCATAGGATATTTATAATATCTCTTAATAATCGTCACTTTGTTTTATTGCACAATAATTGTTGACGTCAAAAAGTTACTTAGAGCTAAGTTTACTGCCGCCTCCAAAGCGCACTAGGCAGAAGAAGCGGTAACAAACTGCACTGCAGCATTTTCTCCAAAAACGTCAACTCACAATGAAATTAATATTTATAGTTGATATGTGGACAGAGTATACATTGTTTGTTGTCATAATTCAAATTATTTTTTTAATGTCGAAATTTTGAAATAATGTCAAATCAAGTTGTAAATTCAGTATGTATATATATACCATTTCTGAGTATACAAACCTTTAAGAGGGACCCGCGCCAAGCTCAAGCCAGACTTTGTTGTGTTTAAGATAGTCATAGGTCCTATAATAAGCCTTCTTACAGTGTACGTGGGGCGCACTATAAGTTTCCGGAATGAATATGAAAAAATACTATTATTGGTACAAAATTAATTTATTGTTTTTCAAAATAATCTCCCTTGGCGTCTATGCACTTTTTCATTCGATGAAACCAGTTTTGAAAACTTTTGTGCCACTCCTTTGTGGTGACCTCTGAAACGTGTTTTTCATACTCCTCGACAGCCTCTTCTGGTGATGAAAATCGTTGACCGCGTAATTGGTTCTTAATTTTTGGGAACAGAAAAAAGTCACAAGGTGCCAGGTCGGGACTGTATGCAGGATGACTCATGAGTTCTACATTTTTCGCCTTCAAAAAGTCGTTTGTCTGTCTGGCCGTGTGAGAACTAGCATTGTCGTGGTGCAGGATGATACGGCGTTAACGGTTATTTTTACGGTGTTCGTCAATAACTTCCGGCAAACAAATGGTCGTATACTAGTCACTATTCACTGTACGACGATTCTCTAAAGCAACAGTAGCCACGTGTCCTGTTTTATTAAAAAAAGAAGCAATCATCCGCTTAGATGCACTTTTCACGCGCGCCACTTTGGTTGGTTTCGGCTCATCTTGAAAGACCAATACGCTCGATTGCTGCTTTGTTTTGGGATCGTAGCAATAAATTCATGTTTCGTCACCTGTTACTATGTCCCACACCAAATTTGACGCACCTTCGTTGAATCTGGTAAGCATGGCACTGCACCAAGTGACGCGGTCCGTTTTTTGAGCCTCGGTTTAGTTGTGTGGGATCCACCGCGAGCACAGCTTTCTCACACCCAAATGTTTGTGTAGGATTAATTGTATTAGACTCATGCATATCTCTAAGGATGCGCGAATTTCATGGTAGGTCACATGCCTGTCTGTTTCAATCATACGGCGCACAGCATCGATGTTTTTGTTGGTCACAGCGGTGGACGGCCGACCATCGCGAGATTCGTCACTGAGATTGATACGACCACGCTTGAATTCTGCAAACCAGCTATAAACAGTTGTCTTGCATGGTGCTTCATTGCCAAAAGCTGTTTCAAGCCGAGCGATGCTCTGTTGAGCTGTCAAATTACACTTAAACTCGTAGAAAATCATACTACGAAAATTTTCCGAGTTAAATCCATGTTGATGCAGACACACAATTTTTTAAATGGCGCCACAAGGTAAAAACAAAAGACAGTCAGATGAAACAAACTGCATTCTACAGCCAAAGAGTTCTATTTTCAAATGTTGCAATAAATTTTTAAATATTGTTTATGTAAGTGGCCAGTTCCGGAAACTTATAGTGCGCCCTATGTACCTATAGTATAGTATATACACCTCTATATCCCTAATAATAAATAAGTAGAATAAATGCAGTTCAAATGAGAGCGCTAAGGAGTATGTGTTACTTTGAAAGATCGGATTAGAAATGATGTCATAAGGGAGCAGTGTGGAATGAAAGAAGATGTTGTAACAAAAATTGAGAAAGGAATGTTGAGATGGTTCGGACATGTAGAAAGGATGGATGAAAGGAGATTTACTAAAAGAGTCTACAAAGCGAACGTGAGTGGAAGAGTGGGTCAGGGTCGTCCTCGACGA
Source organism: Acrobasis suavella (assembly GCA_943193695.1). Taxonomy (NCBI): domain Eukaryota; kingdom Metazoa; phylum Arthropoda; class Insecta; order Lepidoptera; family Pyralidae; genus Acrobasis; species Acrobasis suavella. The sequence goes on along the minus strand of OW971930.1, from coordinate 1,701,460 downwards.
AAGTACCGCGATCAGATTGCAGACGTTCTTAAAAAGGAGAGGTTACGGGTACTTCTAGTACCCGTAACCGGCGGGCATGCATGAAGAGAGTGATGAGTGTAGATGAAGCGAAAGAGGTTTGTCAGGATCGTAGCAAGTGGAGGTCCTTAGTCTCTGCTTACCCCTGTGGGAAACAGGCTTGATAATATGTATGTATGTATGAATATCCCTAATGGATTAATGAAGCATTTTAGGTCTTGCAACTCTAAACAGACCTTGTCCTCCATTTCTGATTGGTTTACTGCCAATAGCTTCAAATATGAAACAGGACCAATGCATTCGATTTTCTCCTCTCAATGTTAGACAAGCCTGCGTTGACGCACAAATGTCATAATTTGATCTTCTTCTTTTCGTGTCTAAAGCTCAAAATAAATCAATTTTTTTCCCTCCCATAAGTTGCCACTTTCACAACGTTGTGAGAGACTTCATATAGGTCATGTTTAGTGCAGCTGGTGGGGCACGACGGGCAGGAGAAGAGGTGTGTCATAGTCTAGTCGTTATGTCTACATTGACACTGTGTTGCAGTTAGATCAATATACCTCTACCGCGCTAAATTATGCTTCCACCGGCCTTCCTCAGTTCGAAACCGGTTTAAGCTTTTCCATGTGACCCATGATAGTTCATGACCCGGTGGTAGTTCCTCCGATGGTTGAATTAAATCAGGAGGGGGTGGATGTCTGCTGCGCCACAGTTTCATTTCATTTCATTTCATTTCTTTATTAGCACACAAAACAGATAACAATCATATTTTGTTAAATGAGTACAATACATTTTTAGCGTCGATCTAGATTGTTTTCCTTACATATGTATTTTTATAGGGACAAATTACACTGACTGAGCCCCAAAGTAAGTTCGAGACTTCTGGCATGGGGTACTAACTCAACGATACTATATTTTATACATATATAGATAAACATCCAAGACCCAGGACAATTTGAAAAAGACCATTTTCCAACTTGCCCTGACCGGGGATCGAACCCGGGACCTCTGGGTGGCGGACTAGCATGGTGACCATTACGCCACGGAGGTAGTCGCTGCACTAAGCGTGTCCTATATGAGGCCTCTGACAACGCTGTGAAAATGGCAACTTATTAAAAGGAAAAAATTGATTTTTGGTTCGCCTTCAAGTGGTATTGTGTTAACAAAACTATTGCGACTTACAAGTCCATAAAGTGGGTGCCTAGGATCAATAGCCTGCTTGATGATTTGTTATTTGATAATTTGGTGCATACTGAATCTACAACTTCACATTTTAAAGATTAAATTTAAATTATGACATAACAAGCAATGTCTGTGTTAAGTTAATATGTAACTTTAAATATTAATTTCATTGTGAGTTGGCGTCTTTGACGATGGTGCAGTGCAGTTTGTTGCCGCTTCTTCTGCACTAGCGCTTTGGAGGCGGCAGTAAACTTAGCTGTGAATAACCATTTGACGTCAACAATTGTGCAACAAAACAAAGTGATGATTATTAATGTTATAAATATCGTTAATGTCAAAGATATATTTGAATTATGACAGAGCCCAGAGCCACAAGACGCATCGGCCACTTTTAGCGTGGTTTCTTTATTTTTTTAACTTTATACAAATACAAGTGTAATGGCGGAGTTAAAGCCTAAGGCCTTATCTACCAGTCAACCAATCGGGTGATGTGGAGAATGTCAGGGGTAGTGCAAAACTTGAAATAGGTATTTGGCGAAAAAAAAAGACTATCTGTAAAAAAAAATTATCAAAACAATAATCTACATACATATAATACTATTAAGTATATACTATGATAAACAATACCTTCATAAACTACATAAATACTCTATGATCCATCTGACAGTTTTTGAAAAAAGTGTGTCTTCACCTGTTTCTTAAATGAAAATCGGGATTTATAGCCTTCCGGATATCGACTGGTAAATCGTTTCATAGTTTTGTAGCTTGAACCATAAAAGAATGGTGATGGTGGTGTCGTGATGGTGGGCAATAAGGTGTAAATATGAATCAAGTGATGATTCGCATTTTCACACACTTCGGTTTCTAAGATCTTTTTCGGGAAAAGTAGCAGCTAGTACATTCTACGTTATTTCTTTTCTTCCAGAAGAGTATAGAAGGATACTTACTTACTAAGTAAGAAACCAGTGAATTTATAAGTCAATGACACCAAAATTCGTCCCGGATTTGGTATATCGCCGTTTATAACTTCCATGCGGTCATGCTATAAGATTTTTGGCCTGGTATAGTCTTCCCTTGACAGTTAGTCACGTGATTGGCCTAAGAATACGTCATCAGTTGGGAGTGTTGCCACTGTGTGTTTTTGAATTACCCGAGCAAATGCATTTTTTAAGTTAACAAACAAATTGTGAACTTATAATTCAATAGGTATATAGGTAAATTTATTAAAACTAAATAGATAAATCACATAGCATTTCATCACACTATAATATTATAAAGGCGAAAGTTTGTGAATGTGTATGTTTGTTAATTCTTCAAGCGCAAACGGATGGACCAATTGTGATAAATTTTGGTATGCTGGAAACTAACACCCTGGATAAACACATAGGCTACTTTTTATATTTACCGCGGGTAACACCGCGGGGCGCAGCTAGTTTTGTATAAAAGTCCCTAAATTCGCTATTTTCCAGCAACTAAATCTTTTTCTAAACATCATAACAAACGTTATCTATGAGATTTGTATAAAATATAGACTAATGACGTCATAGTTTCTTTCGTCGAATAGCGCTCTCAAAATCAGTTTGTCTGCAATAATAAATCTAAAATCACATTAAAAATGGATATGGTCATGACTAGTGACTAAGTGACATTATTTTGTGACGATTTATTTTCTTAACAGTACTAGATAATTTATTTTTTGACCCAGAAAAACACCCAATTAACTTAAAAGAAACCTCAATTGTACCACTCATCGTGTCATCCGTGACGTAGTCTAAGACCAACTTAGGAAGAGATTATCCATGCATGCGTTATGAGATAGTGGAAGAGATTACAAAATAATTGGCTATTCTCGTTGGTCAAAATTAAATTAATAAATTATGTTATTTACATAGTCTTCACTGTAGGAAACACGAATATAGCGTTAATTTTTTACAAAAAATGATGATTGATTTTTAATTTCAAAAACAAAATCGTACATTTATTGTCTGTATATCACGTGATCACAAACGTCGACCGCCATTTTATTTTCATAAGTGACGTCCAAATAGCAGACACGAAGTGCAGGTAAACAGGGATTAAATGATAAATCTCTATATTGTGACTTCAAATTTATACATAGGGCGCACTATAAGTTTCCGGAACTAGCCACTTACATAAACAATATTTAAAAATTTATTGCAACATTTGAAAATAGAACTCTTTGGCTGTAGAATGCAGTTTGTTTCATCTGACTGTCTTTTGTTTTTACCTTGTGGCGCCATTTAAAAAATTGTGTGTCTGCATCAACATGGATTTAACTCGGGAAAATTTTCGTAGTATGATTTTCTACGATTTTAAGTGTAATTTGACAGCTCAACAGAGCATCGCTCGGCTTGAAACAGCTTTTGGCAATGAAGCACCATGCAAGACAACTGTTTATAGCTGGTTTGCAGAATTCAAGCGTGGTCGTATCAATCTCAGTGACGAATCTCGCGATGGTCGGCCGTCCACCGCTGTGACCAACAAAAACATCGATGCTGTGCGCCGTATGATTGAAACAGACAGGCATGTGACCTACCATGAAATTCGCGCATCCTTAGAAATAGGCATGAGTCAAAAACAATTAATCCTACACAAACATTTGGGTGTGAGAAAGCTGTGCTCGCGGTGGATCCCACACAACTTGACCGAGGCTCAAAAAACGGACCGCGTCACTTGGTGCAGTGCCATGCGTACCAGATCCAACGAAGGTGCGTCAAATTTGGTGTGGGACATAGTAACAGGTGACGAAACATGAATTTATTGCTACGATCCCAAAACAAAGCAGCAATCGAGCGTATGGGTCTTTGAAGATGAGCCGAAACCAACCAAAGTGGCGCGCGTGAAAAGTGCATCTAAGCGGATGATTGCTTCTTTTTTTAATAAAACTGGACACGTGGCTACTGTTGCTTTAGAGAATCATCGTACAGTGAATAGTGACTGGTACACGACCATTTGTTTGCCGGAAGTTATTGACGAACTCCGTAAAAATAACCGTAAACGCCGTATCATCCTGCACCACGACAATGCTAGTTCTCACACGGCCAGACAGACAAACGACTTTTTGAAGGCGAAAAATGTAGAACTCATGAGTCATCCTGCATACAGTCCCGACCTGGCACCTTGTGACTTTTTTCTGTTCCCAAAAATTAAGAACCAATTACGCGGTCAACGATTTTCATCACCAGAAGAGGCTGTCGAGGAGTATGAAAAACACGTTTCAGAGGTCACCACAGAGGAGTAGCACGAAAGTTTTCAAAACTGGTTTCATCGAATGAAAAAGTGCATAGACGCCAAGGGAGATTATTTTGAAAAACAATAAATTAATTTTGTACCTTTAATAGTATTTTTTCATATTCATTCCGGAAACTTATAGTATTTAGTGGCATTGCACACGATTTATAAATTTAGCCGTCGGTTATTTATAAGTGGAAAGTCTAATAAATAAAAATCTACCGAGGATAGACATGGTGATATTAGCAAAGTTATGTGCTTATAATACTGACTTATTATCATTGAATGCAGAAATATTTAATATAAGTAAGTACCTACTTTTATTCTATTTCATTTGTAAAGATAACTATTAATACAAAAGACATAATACTGTGCATTATTGATGAAAAGTTTATAATCTAGCATTTGTAACTGCTGGTATGACGTCACCATGATGGCGGCTGTCGTTTTAGAGCCAGTTTGTTTTGCGTGATTTTAAAGTTGTATTTTATAGCATTTTTCGTCTTGATTTTAAGAAAATAGAAACACCAGGTGTTTTATCGTCACATTAAGAACATATTTAATAAGTAGATTTTGAAAAATCATAAATTTGCCTATGGTATGCCAAATTTTTCTTATAATCATAATCCATTTCACAATGATTCTTTTTTAAGAAGACATCAATTTTCAGCTATATGAAAATGGGATCGATTTTACTGCACTTTTATGTATTTTCAAGTACTAAAACATAATCATTGTCCATGTGATATATCGGCCATAAATCCTACTCAAAGGTAGCATTTAATGACTCCACATTACCTCGGTCATTAAATCACCTCAGGAAGACTACCAGTTAGCTGAGACCCAATGAGTGTTGCCAGAAACCCTTGTGAGTGTTGCGAGCCGGTACTCTTTATCGCGGTCAGGGTTCCGTAGCAAAATCTTTTGTTTTTAACAATTTTTAACGCCTAGAAAACATTTTTGGTCACCGAACGTCATTACAGAGTGACCAAACTGAATATGTAGATAGGATAACTTGTGTCCGTCCGTCTGTCACAGCTCATAAAGTTTTGTTATATTTATCATCAATCGTAAATATAAAATAGTTACTTACATAAAGACGCCGTTTTCGATAGCTCAAAACTAGATTATGAGAACTTCACTCGCTCGTTTAATTAATCCTGTCTGCCTAACTACATATTATATACTTTCATCCACAACAGGTTTTGAAACTTTGGCCGATATTTAAGATTTAAGATAGAGATAGATAAATCGTTTATTCTTGAAAATTGCACACACACACTCACACACAAGTAGGGTTACCATCCGTCCGGATTTGCCCGGACATGTCCGGACTTTCTGCCTTTTGTCCGGCTTTTCAATTTGTCCGAATTTTTTGAATATGAGTAATTAAGCTACATACAAAGTTACATCAAATAAGTCAAAAAATCTTATTAACTTCTCATTTATTTAAACTAAATGGGTGATGTTTACATTTTGTGACTAAAATGTCCGGACTTTTATCGGAATTTCCGGCTTTTTGTCAGGATCGTTCAAATTTTTTATATGGTATCCCTACACACAAGGAAATACACGAAGGACATTTGTGTATATTAAACACAGGTTTTTAGCGATGTGATGTGTGTATGTATGCTGCAGCAGCACAAAAAGGTCGTAGACTCAGCGAAAATATTGCTAAAAGAGCAATGCGCTGATTTTCAGCTAAAACCTTAGGTAGGTGCATGTACGATCAGTTGTGAAGATTATTAAGTTACGTGTTAAAGACTAAAAAAAACAAGAATAAACTAAAGATTTAAGTTGATTTATCAAGCATACTTATACACGACTAGCTTTTGCCCGCAACTTCGCTCGCGTAGGGGTATAATTTATCAAAATCCTTTCTTAAGGGATGCCTACGTCATAGTAGCTTTATGCATGCAAAATCTCAGCCTGATCGGTTTAAAATTGGCAAAATTTCATACAAACTTTTATCCCCTATTTTATCCCCTTGGGGGTAGAGTTGATCAAAATCCTTTCTTTACGGATGCCTACGTCGTAACATCTACCTGCATGCCAAATTTCAGCCCGATCCGTCCAGTGGTTTGGGCTGTGCGTTGATAGATCACTATGTCAGTCAGTCAGTCACCTTTGAGTTATATATATTTAGATAGGCATAGTACTCGTATCCAAATACACACTGATTTGGAGATTTCTTTTGTATTCAAAATAAGTTTACTAAAATACCTTCAATAACAGATATATATCCCACATTGAATAAAAAAATACAAAAATACGGAACCCTTAACTATGTTTACGAGACACACTTACCAATTTTTTATTGAAGTCAGATTTACGGGCCATAAACCACGCGTAGGTATATATCTCTCGGTATCGATTTTAGCCAGGAATCGCCCGTCGAAATCGATACCTTTGCTACGAAAATCACTTTAGTACAAAGTGTTTCTATTTCTGGTTCCTGTACATACTATTCCATCACCACGTTCTCAGGATGGACAGAGTCAAGGGTAATAAGACCTTATAGTGATACGTGACGCTTAATGACATGAGTGTCATTGACCACTTTGGTCTAAATTGTACTTTTTTTACTAGGCTTGGCCACTGTATAAGTACTAGTACGCACGTACAGAAGTCTTACTCGGAAAAGAAATTCAAAGATAGATCTAATTAATGTGGTTAGCGATACCTAGACATCCTTTGCAAGCCAATTTCATTCTTATTACTCTGGACAAACGATTCATGTAACTGAATTTTCTCCATGGAAGTGGACAATGTAGGTATATTTTCGATACCTAAACGGGGAGTGACACAGGCCGGGCTTGGCGCCGGAGGTAAAGGTTAAGATTTTCTATTTCTGTTCCTAAAATCCCATTCCCTCGATCATCTTTTACAAGAGAAACACCCTGCAGGAGCCAAAAAAACGCTCGTGAAAATCGATACTTCGAACCTCACTTTAGTCAAAGTTTCTATTTCGGTCCTACGACATCGACCGATAAAAAGACATCGTCAATCTCCGTAGATAAATCTATTAAGAAAACAAACAATATAGGCCTATTTCCAAGCGCTGGTGGGCACTGATTTAGACACTGTGCGTTGTCACTAGATGACAGTTATGGCGATACGTCAGATGCCCGGATTTCATATTCGTAAGTGACCAGTGCGAGTGACAAGTGGCAAGTGAAAAGCGTTTAGTACATGTACGTCACGTAGTGAACAGGCAATGGCGAGTGCAAGTGACAAGTGAAAAGTGAATTGCAGTTCTATTCTTTGACAAGTAGCTCCCCCCGCGCTACCTCGCTCTCGCCACACTCACCCACCGCCTCTGCTGTTGCCGGCACGGTACGCACGACATATACGCGTATAAAGAGTTTGCTGCATATCTACTTGCCATTGACGTGTGAACATCCACTTGTCACTGTTTACATGTCACTTCTTAATCGCACTTGTCACTTAGTTAGCAGAAAAAATCGGACACCAGTTGTACAAAATGTAACAAAAACCCAGTCCGATCCTTGTAGGAGCAACTGAAACCGTCAATATGAACAACTTTTGCTATGGGACCAATGCTTGAAAATTGTAAATAAAATCGACATTTTAATACAAAAGTGTTCGGCCGGCCCGGCAATTTTTATGAAAATGTTGTTTTTTTCGAGTTTCAAGCATTGGTCCAATAGGAAAAGTTGTTCATATTGACGATCTGAGTTATTCCGACAAGGATTGGACAGGGTTTTTGTTACATTATTGTATACGCGTATAATGAGTTTGCTGCATATCTACTTGTCATTGACGTGTGAACACCTTCTTGTCACTTGTCAGTGTTATCATGTCACTTCTCAATCACACATGTCACTTGTCAAAATATAAAGCAGGCTTTAGTTAGCCGAAAAAATCGGATACCATTAACACACGCAATAAGAGAGAAAGATCGCGTCTTGGCAATTATTTTGAGAGTTTTAGTTCAGCCTGCGCTGGAAGCCTTTGATAGACTCAAGATGCATAAAAGGACTTACATGCTGAGCCGACCCCACTAAAAGTGGGTTACAGAAGAAGAAGAAGAATTTGTAACTGGATTACAGAAAGCTAAGAATCATAACAATATAAAAAAACTGCCTTGCTGATCCAAAATTTTTTTAAGATATAACGGTTACAAAGTCACGTCCGCCTTTGGACGGCGTCTCGGAGCGCCTTAGAAAGACCGGACAGGAGTGACGTCACTTATCTCGCATTTGTAGGCGTGATGTAAGAACATTTGTTCGGGTACTATGTCATATATTGCGTTCACAGGATTAGTCCTATAACAAAAGTAGCTATAATTTGTTCAGATAGTCTTATGGTAAACTAATATGATTATTAAAACTTTTTATTGCTCGTAAAATTTACATTTTCAATAATCTGTAAACCAAAGTTAATGAATCAATATAAAAAATATGATTGTGCGTTAAGGCCTTTTTACATAAATGCTTACAAAATCGGAGATATTTGTCAAAATCTACTCATCTATCTCTATAGCTGCACTCTTTATACATGAGAACTACAAAACAAAACGAACTGTCTCATTATCACTTCAATAAAAGTGTGTCAGTGGAGATGTTACGAAGCATTGTTGTGAAACGCAAAGAATATTATCATATCCTCTTAGATCCCTCGTGGTAGCCTCAACATTATCAAGACACCACAAACCGTAAAACAAATGTAAGAGTGCAAATTAAATTAAATTTAACAGTCGTTCATTTAGTTTATTCTACAAATTGGATTACTTTGTGGCTCCGTCACAAAACATAGAAAGTGTAGAAATTAAGCTTGCTGCGCTGTTTTTTGGTCTGAACCCGATCTAGTTTCACTCTTTCTGTAGAAGGAAAGTGTTAGGTCTCAAAACTATTTATTAATTTTGTTTGCTAAATTATTCTAATTGTTCTGGTGTTTTATATAGGTGTTTAATATTTTTATCTCTTCTCTGTGTTGTATCTGTGGCTTTTTATTATATTGTATTATACTTTTTTAGCAAAATACTGAAATAATAATCTACTCTAACAGAGAACTTATTCAAAACTATAACAATAACAGATTTAAAATGAGAGTTAACCTTATTTTATTCTTAGATCATAATGACAGTTTTAAATAAATTTTAATATAAAAATTTAATTGCTTCACTTCTGTTCTATTTCCATTCCGCACTTCCGTCCAGATGTATGCGCGAGCGCAGAACATTAAGCCAAATTTACGATCGCAGGTTATGGCCCACGGTTATTTTTATGAAAACATCGTTTGTTGCCGTGAAATAACGTATTTGTTCCCCTGTCAAACGGATAGTTGCACAATTTTATCGAATGGTCGCTTCCGACGGCATGAAAAATCGTCGACAAGTAAATATTACGATGCATTCGAGATAATACGTTAGAGATTTTGGCAAACGCAATGCTGAAGTGACAAATGGCGGTGTAGCTAAACATTTTGTGTACTGTACTCGACCAGTCGGTTATTTTTAACCGAATTCCAAAAAGGAGTAGGTTATCAAGTCGTCGCGATCTTTTTTAGGGTTCCGTAGTAAACAAGGAACCCTTATAGTTTCGCCATATCTGTCTATCTATCTGTCTGACTACAAGTACTAAAAAGCTGTGATTTGGCATAGGTATGTATATTATTTATGTAAAAAAGTGGTAAAATAACATATTGAATTTTTTTTATGGTAGCTCCCATACAAGTAAAGTAAAAAGTAAATTTTTTTTTCGACTACCGTATCGTGTGTGGTATCGTTGAATAGGTCTTTCAAAAACATTATGAGCTTGTAAACACCTTTTTGTTTTGGTTTAAAATAAATTTTTTTGTTTGAATCAAGTGTCCTCTCCCTCTATGCTTAACGGTTATATATGGACACGTGAAAAAAAATCACAGCTATAGTATATTTAATGAAATTTAAATAAAAAACTATTATAGCTAAGTAAGGTTTACAAATTAAAAAGTTATCAGCCATCAACCTATAAAATGTACTCGGAAAAGGAAAATTTCATACAAATTCAATAGAAAATTAGTTTTTAGACGTTTTTAGTGGCATGAACTCAAAGTTGGCATTCGTAACTACGGAATCCTATACTGCGCGTGGCCCGACACGCACTTGGCCAATTATTTTATGTATATTCACCGATTATTCGAAGACGTCTGAACTAGGGTATACTTGTCAAGTGGTCCCAAATTTTATTAAATACGGTTGTGTAGTTTAGGGGAGAAGTCGGTATTAAGTTTTGAAAAAATATTCACCAGGCATATAAAGTATAAAAAGGTGAAACAGAAAATAAAATAAAAAATCTCTTTTTCATTTACTTAAATTTAATAATACATTTCTCTAAAGTCTTTAGAAATTGTATGCTTTGTTGCAGAAAAAAATCTTTAAATATTTCATTTATTTCTATAATATATATTACGAAGGTTTTGTCCAGGTGGACGATAAATAAGTAGCTTTCAAAACATGTGCGAGTCTGCTACCCCACAAACTATGGCGCACCTGCTTTCTTGTCCAAAGTGCCCTACCACCTGCACCATGGACTTATCTACGACCTCCGTGGCGTAGTGGTCACCATGTTAGTCCGCCACCCAGAAGTTTCGGGTTCAATTCCCGGCCAGGGCAAGTTGGAAAATAGCCTTTTTTTAAATTGTAATGGGTCTTGGGTGTTTATTTATATATGTATTTGTTATAAATGTATAGTATCGTTGAGTATCCCATAACACAAGTCTCGAACTTACTTTGGGGCTAGCTCGATCAGTGTTATTTGTCCCTATATATTTATATTTATTTATTTATGTACGGCTTCTGATGACGCCGTTAGAGTAGCTTAATATTGGACTGATAAAATATATAAAAAAATCAACAATCGACACGCAAAGAAAAATAAAAATAAGTATAATAAGGTTGGAATGTATAATTAAAACGAAATGAACATTGTTAATAAGGTTTTGTTGTAAGTTCAACGTTTGATCATTGCACAAAATGTTACTTTCTTCAAATAAAATCTATGTTAAAATTACTTGTAATATCACTGCACCGTATCATAAACCTAAATTACCAACTATTTTACCCTTACGGAGGCTAAGCAAATTTAATTATAAAACAATCTCCAAATCCCTTTGGACACTAACCTTAAAGACATACGGACCCTTAAGCACCCTCTAAATAATAACTTCGTTAAGACCAGGAGTTGAATGGAGTTAAGTATGCGTAATAGGAGACGACCTCCGTGGCGTAGTGGTCACCACGCTAGTCCGCCACCCAGAGGTCCCGGGTTCGATCCCCGGTCAGGGCAAGTTGGAAATGACCTTTTTCAAATTGTTCTGGGTCTTGGATGTTTATCTATATATTTATTTGTAATATGATATAGTATCGTTGAGTTAGTATCCCATAACATAAGTCTCGAACTTACTTTGGGGCTAGCTCAATCAGTGTAATTTGTCCCTATATATTTATTTATTAGACCGCATTCTGTGCATGGTTTTAAATTATAATCATTTATTTTGTCAATCACCGGTAAAGTGGGTGTTAGGTTAGGTTAGATTTATTCACCCCCCCAATGGGTTCCCGGTTTGTCGTACCGGGGGGGCTCAGTACCCGTGGTAGCCTCGAGCCACGGGGAAGCTAAGAGGAACTCGCGAGGGGGCGCTCCTGCTGTTTGTTCCACCAGCAGTGAGCGCCCACATAGGGGCGGCGGGGGAGTAGGAAGTTCTCCCCCACCCGGGGAGGGGCGCTCCCGCGGGCTCGGCTTCGGCCTTGAGCCTGTAGGGATGCGCCCAATGGGGCGGCGGGGGAGTGGGAAGTCCTCCCCCCACCCGTGGTGGGGCCGCCGGGAGAGGAATGTTTCATTGCTCTCCCGACGCTTCAGGCGGGGCCACACCGCCGTGGCTGTGGTTAGAGATCGGTCGCGAAGGAGGAGGAGTGTCCGTGTTACGTTGCCGCTCTCCCTATCCTCCGCGACCGAGCGGTGCCGCACCGCGGTTGCGGCGAGAGGCAAGCGGCGGAGCCTTTCATCTTCTCCGCCGCTGGGAGCCAGTTTATCTGGCTCCCATGGGTCCACAGGCGGTGGACTGCGTGAGAGTCTGCCGCCTCTCAATTGGCCCGAGGAAGTACGGCGCGTCCGTGAGTTCCGGACGCGCCGACTTGGTGAGTGGGGGGGCGCTGTGACGTCCCCACGGAGGGGCCGCTTTGGCGGCCAGCCGCGCCGGGGTTCGCGGTTGTATTTCCGTTCCCGTGTCCCCGGCAAAAGCAGTTGTGATGGAACTCCGGAGGTTTTTTAGTGGGTAGGCACGTCACTCGGGCGTGGAGTCCCACATAACCCGACAGCCTCCCCCGCAGGCTGACGGGTATCCGTAACAGGGATCTTTCCTCCGTAAAAAAAAAGGTTAGATTTATTCAAGATCACTGTATTGCACCATTTCTTTTTTATTCGAGTCGATTGGCTACACAATCAAATCTTTTTTTTTAACATATTTGACTAGTGCTGGGCTGGGACTAGGGCTGGCCATTAGGCATATAAAGTCACAATTTACTTAAACTTTAGCTGGAAATCAGCGCATTGCCACAGAATAAGTACTAGTACTCACGTACAGAAGTCTTACTCAGAAAAGAAATTCAAAGAAATATCTACTTAATGTGGTAAGCGCTATGGTTGAATTTCGCTCGCGTCAGTATTCCTCACCTTTTCGTTTAGATACCTAGACATCCATTGCAAGCTAATTTTATTCTTATTACTCTGGACAAACGATTCATGTAACTGAATTTTCCCCTTCGAAGTGGTCGCCACGCGCATAGTAATAATGTAGGTATATTTTCGATACCTAAACGGGGAGTGACACAGGCCAGGCATTGCTCTTTGAGCAATATTTTTGCTGAGTCTATGACATTTTCGTGCTGCTGCAGCATAAATACAGACATCATCTTCATCGGTCGGGGTGGAGACCCAAGAGGGCTCGCAGGGCTCTCAGCTCTGCATTGCCTTAATTGGCCGTACAGAGAGGAGTCGTTAGAGCTATTGTTCCAGGGGAGGAAGTGTTAAAGGGCATAACGCCGCGAGTGACTTCGGAGAAAGCGCAGCACACCTCTCGACACCCCTGAGTCGCTTGCATCGGTGTTGCTCCTTTGCCGGCAACTATTGTCGGCGCGTTTGAGGGGCCCATCTAGTGGGCGGCAAGCCACCACCTGCCTACAATAGTCAGTAATCATGATTGGCAGGTAATGTTCCTATTGCAATATCCTAGCATCAGTCCATCCCAATCTCATTCCATAACCCATAGACCTTTCCCTTTTTCTTGCAATAGATCTTTCTCCAGCCGAAACTTATTCAAGGGTACACCTTTCATAGGTATATTCAGGAATGAGTTTTGGCGGGAGCGCCACATAACATCAACTTCTCCTCTACGTGTTGGATCTGTATCCCCACGCAAGCCTCTCAAAGGACCGGGGTGATAAGACCCGTGAAACTAAAGGAGATACATAATAATAATTCTTTATTGCAGACACAAGATCCATAATTACTACATACTTTAATGATAATTACATATAGCAAGTCAATTGGGAAATAATTGCCGATACAAAAATAACACATTAAAAAACCTGGACATCCAAAAAATAAAGTTGGTAGTTATTTCAAGTATCCAGCAACAACTGCGGAAAAACACACCGTGTATGTTTTCCCTTATGCAAAATACTCACGCTGCGTTTTACCGCAGTGAATGTGATAATTAAGTAAAGTGTAATATTTAATATCAGATAAAATGGAATGTTAAGAAAATAAAAATAACTTTATTAAAAAAATATGTAAAATAAAATACAAACAAAAGATTACTTTCTCAGCATCATCTGTTGGTTGACTGGCAGAAAAGGCCGGCCTTCCCGTCTTAAGAGCGGCCTTCCCGTCTTACTTTTCATACAAATGCTCGTACGTGATTATGGCGTTGTAGCTTGTAGCTGAACTTTTTTGAAAACTTTTGAACTAACAGGTATCTTGTGTTCTATTTCTAGGTTTCTATGGAAATAAATAATTAAAATTAAGAAAACCACTTCAGTATAATCCAAAATTCTGCTTTTTTTGCACAAATTTTAGCTAAACTTCGACCGTTCATAATTGTTAAAGTAAAGAAAATATTTCGATACAAATATCGCAAATGTAATGAAAATTTTGAATAAAAAAACATTTATTTCCCACACCTGTAAGACTTACTTATAAACACGTATCACCTGGAACAAGTTTTATGAAATTTCCGCACCCTGAACAGGCCCCTGGCCTTAAGGGGATACCTGAATTTATCGGGGTCCACTGCTGCCCCCATTTAAAATAAATTATTTGAAAGGAAACGGAGAAATCATTTAAAATTTTGTCTTGATCAGACCCTAGATAAACTTTTCAACTATTTTATGAATTACTGTTTACAGTTTAATGTGAGAACGTAAAGCTATTATTCAACGCACATTTGCGAAAAACTGCCACTTTTGTCTAATGTGCTTAGAAAAGCTTCTCGTTCTCACTTTAAACTGTAAACAGTAGTTTATAAATAGTTTGAAGGGTTATCTAGGATCTGATCAAGACAAAATTTTAAATGATATCTCCGTTTCCTTTCAAATGATTCATTTCAAGAGGTGGCAGCACTGGACCCCGAAAAATTCAGGTAACCCCTTAATTCCGCCATTTACATGTATTATAATAAAGTTAAATAAATAAAAATATTACTATCCTAATTCATGACTAGGAACCCTATGATGATATATTATTTAATGGCAATCTACGGGACACTTAACTGATAAGCGACGGGCGTAAAGTAACGGTGACGTATCTTTGATGTGCGGATACAGAGTTATGGGGCTTTTCTTACCACATTCCCGGATTTTTAGGGTTAATGATTACCTCATCAGACATGTTAATAGGTGATGATGAGGCAAGGATTATTTTTCCACCTTCTCACATACTATTGACCTTGTATGTTTGGTTTTTTGTATGCGCACACTGTGGAGTCAGATTTTTCAAGCTGCCTAAAGGCATCTGACATAGTTTGACCACTGCCATACAATGATGACAGCCGGGACTAACGGCTTAACGTGTTAGAAGCACGACGAAGCTCGTTAAACTATTTAAAAAAGTCAAAAACCATTTTAGTAAAAGTATTTATCTTTGGATAATTATAATGTTATAATAAAGATAAAGATAAATTTATTTTGCTAGACATGAGTAACAAGCAAGATATTTACATTTAAGTTCATCCAATCATGTTTTACCATCACAGGTGTGCAAATTTTCAGAAAGTCTGTCTATCATAATACTAGAAAAATATACCACTTATAATGAATCTATCAATCTACCATAATATAATATTCATTTATGCAGACAAATAAGTCCATTTGTTAGTACCTACAAACTTAAAACTAATTTTAGTAATTACATTATTTTAAATTAAATAATTAATTCAAATTAGATTAAATTGAAATTTAAAAAAAAAAGATTATTGAAAATTAAAAATTATAAAAAAATCTTTTAAAAATTATTTATTTCAATTCTATTTAAAAAGGCATCCAGTCTCCAACTATAAGGCTGGCTCCCATGCAGCCTAGCTAACCTAATAATATAATTGTATCACTTGATCATTTTAAATTTTTCTTTCGATTTCATAGTTAGTTGTTGACGTCAGATCATTTACTTACAGCTGAGTTTACTGTCACTTCCTAAGAGTAACAACAGAAGATATTATGCCTCTGGTCACCCATTCAAGTGCGGACCACGTCCGGGACTAAATAATACTTATTGACGTGTATAAGTGCCTGTGAAGGTCTAGTTACTAAATAAACATTTGAATTTTGAATCACTTGAGAAAGAAGTGATCTCGCCTGATCCCTGGAAAATTATTGGGAATAAATCCACTCGCCTGATCCCTGGAAAATTATTGGGAATAAATTCAGCAAATGCTTAAAAAGTCTATAAACGCGAAATGAGTCATCAAACCGGGGTGATTAAGTATCGTGATTAATTCTTGCGTCACGGAAGCCTATCAACTTTTTATTGCGTTAAGGTGACCGTCTACGTCGAAAGGTCACGCAAATCCTCAACTTCTACTGATTCACGTCTTCGTCCGAAATAAAGGTTATTTTATATTTTTTATTAACCTCTTTCTTATCTTATTAACTTTCTTTCTTATCGAGTCGAAATGACTCATATTAGATATTGTTTGACCAGAACCTAGCCACGGCAACCGCCCTGTCATTAGCCATATTTAGATCTGCCTTAGTACAAGGAATCGGGCAGTTGGAACATGACAAAAGATGGTCCATGGATTGTGTGACCCCACAGTCACACAAACTGCTGCCAGAGTTCCAACCCCATTTGGCTCTGCTCTCCCGGCATCGCCCTGTACCAGATCGGAGTCTGTTTAAAGATTTCCAAACAGCCCAGGGGAGATCCTTACCCGGGGGCAGCTTCTCGTCAGGTGGAATGTCAGATGGTGAGGACGGGTACATTCTATGCATACAACCTCTACTATGCCTTATAAACATTATTATTTCTCTTCCTTGTCACTAGATGGCGCTAAAGCTATTTATTAAAACATTAAAATCTTTTATCAAAGTTATTCAAATTTATTTTATTTTATTTATTTTGGAAAACTTACAGCCATTTTATATCTATGTAGACAATAACAATAACAAATAGTTACAAAACTTAGCCATTAAAAAGTTTCCACTTATAGAAATAATACAGCACTTAAGACGAAGTGGTAGCTAAAGTGGCGCCCTCATTTGTAATAAATTGGTTAAAACTAAATATGGTGATAATTAAAAATTTGATTTGTATAAATGTCTAAAAAGACCTTTAAACTATTTAATGAATAACCTTTGAAAGTAATAATTTTAAAACTGTTTTAATAGTTTTAAAACTAGACGGACTATTAGTAATAATTTCAAAGGTTATTCATAAAATAGTTTAAAGGTCTTTCTATACATTTATACAAATCAAATTTTTAATTATCACCATATTTAGTTTTAAACAATTTATTACAAATGAGGGCGCCACTTTAGCTACCACTTCGTCTTAAACCATTTTGATTACACTATTTTAACTTGAAGGACACAATAGTACAATGTGATAAACTGAAACTAAAAACTGAAATTGTGCAATACAAAATAACATGAAATTTTAAAGAAATTAAAATTACAATTACAATAAAGGACGTGAAGGTTTCAACACTTTCTTTGTCACTTTTTTGCTAGTCGTGTGTGCTGCCATCTCTGTGTGCCTACCTGCAACTCCAGTGTTGCCTACTTTAGGACCTCCAATCGTTTCTATGGCGTTGGGTATCTGTTGCGTTAGTAATTATATTATCTTTGCCTCTACTGTTCCACTGCAGGGAAAAATTCTCCCCCACTTTCTTCCGAATACCTCGATCGTGCCACTTCCAAGATTTATTTTAATTTCTTCGTGCACCGAACAGCTTAGAAAATCCGACTTTGGAAGCAAAAGTCGAAAATCTTCGCGTATATCTCAATACTTAGCGATTAAGGGACCGTCGCGATTTATTGCCAAGACAGTAGGCGCGTACCAAAGAAAAATATAAATAAGATATTTAAAAAGAGGGTAATAAATATGACGCTGCCAAATACAATCGCAAATGGTTTCCATTTTATTTCATTTGAATAGGCAGGTAACCTTATTTGAGTCTTTGGTTAAAATCAATAAATAATGCATATTTAACCCTCCACAAAAAGAAGGGTGTTTTAAGTTTTGACGCTAATGACTGTCTGTTTTTCACATCGTATCGCTGGAACGTGCAAGCAATTTCCCTTGCGGTGGTTCTTAGCTTTGTATGATGAAAATTGGTACAATTTAAGTTTATTGGGGTTAATGCTCGAAAGTCAGGGTTTCTTAATTTTTAGGCATAATAAAAAATATTAATTCCACAATTGAAATATGTAGTTCCGCCACTCTTAACTAGATGGTATCGGGTTTTTTTAGGGTTCCGTAAAAAAGTGAAAAAACCGGAACCCCTCATAGGATCACTCGTGCGTCTGTCTGTCCGCCCGTCTGTCACAGCCAATTTTCTCCGAATCTACTGGACCAAATCAGGTGAAATTTGGTAGGATGGTGTAATTCTACGACCCAAACACAGATGTGCAAAGTACAAATAATCTTTTTTGAATAAAGGTCATTTTTGGGGTATAAATTAGAAAATTTAAAAAGGAACGAACCCTTTCCCCTCGAGTCCAACTCGCACTTGGCTGGTTTTACTTTTCGTTTGCCTTGCAAATAAACGTGTATTTATTTATCAATATTAATAAATATCGACTGCCTCCGTGGTCCAGTGGTCAAGGCGTTCGCCTTGTGACCCGGAGGTCATGGGTTCGATTCCCACTGGGAAGCATACTTTGTTAAAAAGTTGTTTCCGGTCTGAATAGGATATTGCAGGCTTGAATCACCTGATTATCCTAAAAGAAAGATGATTTCGTCTTTCGGAAGGCACGTAAAACTGTGGGTCCCGAACGCCACCTAGCGTTTGATCATCAAACTATCCAAGGATTGGTTCCTAGTTTGTCCTTTGGGTTGTGGAGGTCAGACGGCAGTCGCTCTGTGTAAAAACCAGTAACCTCGTCAAATCTCCTCGGTTAGGTAGCGGACCCCGGGCTCTGAAGCGTTACTGCTGAGGATGCAACCGGGAATACGTGAGGATGATGATGATTTTATCAATATTAAATGGTACAAAAGGGTGATGCTAGTAGCATTCTATATCAGTCAAAATAAATAGAAGTCTAGCGAGTAGGCGCTAAGGTAAAGTACTCAAGCAGGGATATGACTTTATATCTAGATGTTATTAAAATGCGATGAACGGGTAAAGCCCGGTTTACATTTTGATTAAAAAGTGACAAGTGCAAGTGGCAAGGGGCACGTGACAAGTGTTTAGTGCATGGACAGGCACTGAGAAGCAGGTCCGAAGGGGGGGTTCACAGGGGACATGACCCCCCCCCAAAATCTAAGTTAAAATTGAAAAATTTAAAAAAATTGCCAAATAATAAAAGGAAATTTCTAGCTATCCCCTAACAGCGATAAATTTATAGTTTGCTGACAGCTAGTGGTGTTTTTATGAACTACGTACGAGTTGTGAGTGACCCCCTTCAAAATTTTAGGCTACGACCGCGCCTGCTGAGAAGTGCGAGTGACAAGTGACAAGTGAATAGCCTGTTCTATTCTTTGACAAGCAGCTCTCCCCCGCGCTACCTCGCTTTACCCGTACTCGCCACACCACCCTTGATGTAGCCGGTAGTGTTGCAAGCAATAGTATAATATATCGATAGTCTATCGATACTATCGTGACCTCGATAAATAGTCACAATATCTATAGGATTATCGATGGTATCGAATACTGTCGATAGTATCTAAATTAAATAAATAAAATAAATAATAAATAAATATATAGGGACATATTACACTGATTGAGCTAGCCCCAAAGTAAGTTCGAGACTTGTGTTATGGGATACTAACTCAACGATACTATAATTTATAACAAATACATATATAGATAAACATCCAAGACCCAGGACAATTTGAAAAAGACCATTTTCCAACTTGCCCTGGCCGGGGATCGAACCCGGGACCTCTGGGTGGCGAACTAGCATGGTGGCCACTACGCCACGGAGGTCGATAGTTTGAACTTACATCAAAAGTATTGCAAACTATTGACAATCGATCGGTTATTCGATACTATCGATAGTGTATAAACAGCATAGTTTATCTACATTGCAATAGATGGCGTTGTACAAAAATAGAACTAGGTATGGGTATTTTTGTATGATTTAGGTATATCGTACGAAATATCTGTATCGTCAACCGTAGCTTCGGCCCTTCCGGCAAAACATGGGTGTTGCAGCACCCCAAAATTTGCCATAATCCCTAGCGCGCCCAAAGCCGAGGTTTCCCCCTTGGGAGCCCTTTGCGCTGCTGCTAGTAGTATAAAAATATAGGAAGCCGGGCCTCTGGCCCGCTCCTCAAACCTTGTCCGGGTGAAATAGGAAATGCCGTCCGAGGCAACCTATGTCTGTCATATCAAAAAAAAAAAAAATGTATCGTCAGGCTAGCAAAGCAACCGTAAACAAACAAGTGATGTATCCAATTGTTCATGGTCCTCGAAAGCCGATGAAGAGGATAAGCGACCGTAGAGTTGTGAACTTGTGACGTATTTGGAAGCTTGGAAGTGACGTACCAGCAGTGACGTACACGGAACGGTAGTAAGGTGACGTAATAAAACTTGAGGATATAACATGGTAATTTGACAGAACAGAAACTGGAAGTACTTTCCGATTTGTTTGGTAGTTGTCAAACACTTATAAAAATTTGGAAATTTGATTTCTTGGACTTAGAAAAATTTATAAGATGTTTATTTGTTGCTATAGTCACACACATACAGAAGAAATATATACAAAATTCCAATATAACACATGCTAAAACGTCGCACTGAGAACATATATCAATATCCCTGCATCTGTGTGCCACAGCAATACAAAAAGGTCATAGCTCGGTGCTTGGTGATGCTCAGAGAGTAGCTCACTGATTTTCAGCTACGACCTGTCAGGTGTGAGTGCATCTACGGAATCTTACGACTTATCTTATCGATATTGTGACTGTTTTTCGAGGTCATCTATCGATAGTTATGCAACGCTGTAGCCGGCACGTCACGCATTACTGACATGAGCTTACTGCATACCCCATAAAATTCTAACCCATATCTCTTATCTTTGGCATACCCTGACCTGACTTGTCACCAACCTCAACGCTCCGCTTATGAGGCGTGGAAGAAGCTTTTAAAATCTGATGGAAAAGGAAACTATCAAGTAACAGAAAAAGGATTCACTTACAGCGCTCTTTGACGACACTACTAAGTATTATTTGATTTGATTTACTCTTAAATAATATTAATCTTACTAATTTCGGCACTGACAACCAATAAAGGATTTACATTCTCTTGTTTCTTCTTAAATTCAAAACAATCATTATTATTCAAATATTATTTAACAAAGCTAAAATATTTAGGCACAAGGAAAGAGTGTAAACCAACAAACTTGACTACATGTCTTACATCTCATAAGTTCTATGTACGATGCAGTCTATTAATTAATGCATTTTTATCATACCTATTTGGTTTTTAAAAAAATAGTACAAAAGAAGAAGAGTATGTCTAGTTCTAGTGGTGGGAGCTAGGAAACTTATAATTTGATTAGTCAGGTCGATGCTGTCAATGTTGCCGTTATCTACCACAGAATAAGTTCTAGTACTCACGTACAGAAGTCTTACTCAGAAAATAAATTCAAAGAAATATCTACTTAATGTGGTTAGCGCTATGGTTTAATTTAACTCGCGTCAGAACTCCTCACCTCTTCGTTTAGATATCTAGACATCCATTGCAAGCCAATTTCATTCTTACTCGGAAAAACGATTCATGTAACTGAATTTTCCCCTTCGAAGTGGTCGCCGCGCGCGTAATAACGTAAAAATAAAGGTATATTTTCGATACTTAAACGGGGAGTGACACAGGCCTGCCGTTACACACATTATACAAGAAAATCATCTAACCAATTTCTTTTCTTGCTCTTTAAAAAAAGATTCATTTTTATAATAACAAAAAACCTACACAGTAAAATAGTCTATTGTTGTCTATTGATAGGTAGTCCGCTCACCCAATAAACTTCTTTGATAGTCCGCCTCAAAGCCTAGAACACTAATAAACGTATTTTTAAGCTGCAAAGCTTCTGACGCATCGGACTCATTAAATATGCAAGCTCGTGAAATGAAATTAGTGATAAAATTATAAAAGATTTAGAACGGACACAAGGACCATGAAGTTTTTTAAAAGAACAATGGTATGGTCTAATATTATACAATATGTAACAAAAACCTTGTAACCGTGTTCGATCCTTGTAGGAGCAACTCGGACCGTCAGTATAAACAACTTTTTTATATGGGACCAATGCTTTAAACTCGAAGAAAAATTCGTCATTTTCATACAAAGTGCCGGGCCGGCGGACCACTTTTGTATGAAAATGTAGAAATTTTCGAGTTTCAAGCTTTGGACAAGAACGGTCTGAGTTGCTCCTACAAGGATCGGACAGGGTTTTTGTTACATATTGTATGTCCATACCATTGTACGTGTGTATATTAAGGGGCTACCTGAATTTTCCGGGGTCCAGTGCTGCCCCCATTTCAATTAAATAATTTAAAAGGAAACTGAGACATAATTTAAAATTTTGTCTTGATCAGACCCTAGATAACCCTTCAAACTAATTTATGAACTACTGTTTATAGTTTAAAGTGAGAACGTGAAGCTTTTCTACGCACATACGCCAAAAGTGGCCGTTTTTCGCAATTGTGCGTAGAAAAGATTCACGTTCTCACTTTAAACTGTTAAAACTAGTTCTGCTAAAATAGTTTGAAGAGTTATCTAGAGCCTGGTCAAGACAAAATTTTAAATGATGTCTCTGTTTCTTTTCAAATGATTTATTTTAAATGGGGGCAGCACTGGACCCCGGAAAATTAATGTAGCCCCTTAAGACGGTTTACATACATGTACTAACTTTATTACTAGGTTTAAATTAAACCATAGATCTAAGAGTTACATCTGCCAGCGCGGAACAGCACTTTCCTATGCTGCTATTCTTTTCTGTCGCTCAGAACCGTCATTCGCTAGAGAGAGAGAGAGAGAGAGAGCGGAATGCCGGAGAATCGCCGATGCTGATGCGCAGAGCTCCGTACAACATCAGAGTTGATAAATATTCGTCTCAGACTTAAGAGTCTTGCAACAGATGCAACCGTCGCTTAATTATTGCAAACTGTATGGCGGCCGTCGTTTGTTTCTCGCTTTCGCCGTTTACTTGGTACGAGGCACGCAGTTGACGTCAATCGCGGCCCGAACGGGCGAGCGGCAGAACCTCTGGATTGGCGGACTAGCGAGTTGACCATTACCAGGCCTGTCTCACTCCGCGTGGTGGATATCAAAATGAATATCTAAAATATACCTACGGATTGCGACCGCTAAGAAATTCAGCAAGAACTCTCGCTCAAGCAGTGAGCAGTGACGCACGCGCAGTTCGTTTACCTGTGTTCACCAACAACCTCGTCAATACAATACAAATTAACTTTATACTTGCACCGTAATAGACAAACAAAAATTACACAACAACAAGTAACAATATAGGCACAAAGGCGAACTTATCGCTATAAATGCAATCTTTTCTAGCCAACCTTTGGATGGAAAAAATCTATATGAAGCAATGTATCTATCTAATAAGTTATACCTATTGAAATGCAGATTTTTAATGCGCTGCTAAAGAAGAAAACCCAAATACTTACCATACTTATCCCTTTCGTCTTATTGCTCAACCTTAAATAGATTTAAATATTTTAATAGATCTAAAGCTTACAGTACTCATTTACAGTGGTAAATACCTAACACTAGATTTAGATCTATTTATATCTAGTGAGATAAAAGAATCGACGAGACTACTAAATCCGGTCAGTGCGAGTCTGTAGTATCCCTCCGAGCGACCAATTTTTCATGTTCCATCGAAGGGCCATTAACGGCCGGCCGCGGGCCTCCTGAGCCCCTAATGCCATGATATAGGAGCGGGAATTTTATCTGGACGCCGAGGCATCTTAATCGGCCCGTGAGGACGCCGTCAGCACGCGTAAATCTTGTGAGATTATTTGTTGGGTGTAAAACTAGGGAGTGACCAAGAGAAGGGTTATGTGTTGGCATTTTTGGGACAGTGGACGCCAAACTGCAAAATAAAAATCTGTGTGGATTTGCTATGTCGTCGGTAGTTGCTTTTTCGGAAAGTTTTGCTAGAAAATATCCGAACTAAGCTAGCTACCCCTAGTTTGAGTAAGAAAATAATAATGTATGAATTTATGCAAAACAATGTGAAGGGGAATATGAGTAGGTTAAATAAAGAAGAAATTCGACTTCGAAGAATAATTGATACCGAGAACTCGCAAGAAATGGAAAAACAAAACAAACTTAAAATAAAAGATTAACACTAAAACATATGTAAATATATAAATTAATTGTTCATAGAAAAAAAAACAATTGTACATCGAAAAGGGTTAAAAAAAATACTGCCATTTTGTAGTTCCGTACCCGAAGGGTAAAGAACCCTATTACTGAGACTCCGCTTTCCATCCGTCCGTCTGTCTGTCACCAGGCTGTATCTCACGAACCGTGATAGCTAGACAGTTGAAATTTTCACAGATGATGTATTAACAAATACTAAACACAGAATAAATTAATATTTAAGTGGGACTAAAAATACTAAACATGTTTAGGTTAATCAAAACTCCCGGTTGGCTTCTTTAGGTTAATCAAAACTCCCGGTTGGCTTCTTTAGGTTAATCAAAACTCCTGGTTGGGCTCTTTAGGTTAATCAAAACTCCCAGTTGGCCTCTTTAGGTTAATCAAAACTCCCGGTTGGGCTCTAGCCACGTCTGAGCTTTGTAGTTAAAGCTACTTAATTTATTCATTTAGAATTTGAAAATGTAAGGGACAGTTTTATTACCACTAATACTATTATACATGAGAAAACACAATTTTTAACCGATTTCTAAAAAAGGAGGTTTCTCAATTCGACCGTATATATATATATATAAAGTGTGTTCGCGATTAACTTCGTCGTTTCTGAACCGACTTTAATGATTTTTTTTTTTGTTGGAAAGGTGGTTCTCAAGCGTGGTTCGATAAAAAAAAAATGTTATGTAGTTTGGGGGTGAAGTCGGTTTTAAGTCATTAAAAATTATACTCACGTCGTGTACTGGAAAAAGGCCGAGTAGTTTCGATTGGTTTAGACGCTCATCATCACGGCGAGTGTGAGTAAAACTGTGTTGAAATACTTAGTTATGTACTATTATTAAAATTCTGTACTATTTTTTAACCGACTTCCAAAAAAAGAAGGAGGTTATCAATTCGTCGCGATCCTTTATTTTTTTTTATGTATGTATTCACCGATTATTCAAAGACGCCGATTCAAAAAAATCTTTTTTTGTTTGAAAGGGTATACTTTCCAAGTGGTACCATAGAAATTTTATCAAAATCGGTCGTGTAGTTCGGGGGTGAAGTCGGTTTTTAGTTTTGAAAAATTATTCGAGAACCTACACAATTTAAGTTTAAAAAACTCGCGACTTAATTTTTTTCACAATAAAATACAAAAAATATAATCAGAACGATTTATCGACGAATACATAGACTTACACAACCACATAGATGCTTCGGGGGGTAAAAAGAGATAGCTGAATGGTATTTGAAAAAAGAGATAATAATGAATTAGTGTTTCAATCTAACAAAAATATGATGTCGGAAATCACCAAATCAACTTCAGTAATTATTTTATGCACAAATCAAAACTTAGAGCAGTTCTTGTCTTGCAGAACATGTAAATACATCTACACGAGCACAATGCAGCTTTAACAATAGATTTGAGTTAAGAAAACTTTCAGCTGTGTTTACTTTTACAAGTGTGGGTTAATCAAGACAGTGATGGCTTCACACCTTACTCACATTCTCACATTATTACACCTATATATACACGCATTCACTAACACAGACACCAAGTACACCTACAAACTAAAAGCAAAGTTCTTAAACATACCTATACACACACTAGCGCACAATGCATCTGCAACAACAGTTTTCAGTTTAGAAAACTGTCAGCAACATCCAGCTGATAGCATTGTATGTTTCGTAGACTACGTCATAGTTGTAGTATAGGGAGACTGGGCTAAAATGAACTCTATTTCAAAGGAGGTAGTATTTATAAATCTTTGACATATAAAAAGGTAGCGAAGACAAATTATAAGAAGAACACTGTTAAAATTTATGTAATTTTACTTAAAAATTGTGTACTTTTACGTGCAAATAATTACATAAATTTGTAAAGATCCCGAAAAATCTGGGAAATATACGGCAAAATATGAAATTTTACATACATTTTCTAAAAGTTGACGACATGTATGCAAAATTTTATATATTATAGGTTTATGTAATTTTTTAAATGTAAAATTAAACCATTTTTAAGTAAAATTACATAATTTTTAACAGTGTAAGAACCAGAAGTTTTTAGATTGACATAAAATTTTGATTTTTAATTTAGTCTTTAAATTAAGTTTTTTGTTTTATTGTAATTTAAGTATTATTGATTTTTTTTATTCACAATAATATTAGATGCTTGTATCAATGAAATCTTGCAAAAAGTATACGATGTAAAAAAAAGTTTTTGATAGAATTGATACTGTTATTTACTAAATTCCTTTCCAAAAAGTTCCTTAACAACGAGGATTGACGACGGGTGATGGATTGTTGTAAACCTTTTCCCTCAAATGCATCCTCAAGGAGCATCGTCTCCCTTTCACCGCGAACGTCGGATTTATCCGACAAACATTTTCGTGCCCATTTCGCAAGCGTCGGACGTTTCCGACAAAGAACCACTGCTCGTATTGCACATAAGTATCCACATCGCTTTTTGGTTGTAGGTATTTATTTTCGATTCACTATGCCTCGCGCTGGGAGCACGATTAAGTGGTCGAAAAATCGCAGCCGTATAAAACATAGAAGGGACATACCCATAATAAATCGAACTACAGGCTGTAATCGATCACTGTAATATAATGAAATAAAAATAACAGTCAAAAAACAAAAATGAATTGCGGCAATTCCATACATAACTGTGCAGCCTCCCGGGCAATTTATATGTGAATGTCGATTTTCTTTTTGGTTTGTTGACTGTTATTTTTACGTCATTATAATAAAGTGATCTAGTATAATCCCTAGTCCGATTTATTATGGGTATGTCCCTTCCACTTGTATTTTCTACTCCACTTTTCTTTGAAGAAACAAGAAACCCAAAAAGCACATCCCGAAGCATCCTACGCATCTAGATGTAGGCGCAAATGCTCATAAAATTAATTTTGAAGTTATAATAAATACAAGCCCAGCTTTTGTATGTCAAAACGAATCTCCACTTATTTAACTGAAATGACAGCACAAGTCGGCGAAAGTTAAAAGTTAATTTTCCGAGATTACGGGCTGAAAGGATTCAAACGGAAACAAAGCTTCATTTTAATTCTGAATGCACCACAATAAAATAATAATGCCATTTTAATGGACTGATTTTGTTATTGACAGATTTATTTCTATATTTTATAATATAGATTTAGAATGTACAAGATGGATGAAGCGTATTTTAGAATTACCAGACCAGAAACGAAATATTTTAGTGTGACCTTTAAAGGGTTGTATTTGTACCTACTACACGAACTATAAATAAGATAAAGCAGTACGATTCCATATTATTTTGCAATAAGACCGCCAATTACCCTCATTGAATGTAAAATTATTTCTTTGTGTTACGTTTTTCTTTTTGGTGTACAATAAAGAGTTATCTATCTATTATTTGTTTTTGCTGACGTGTTATATTCTCGATGCGACGTGATAGTTTAAAAGTAAATTGTAGATTTTTTTCGAGATCATTGCATTGATCCCTTGAATACTTTTTTTGTCTACTAAATAAATGCGCACAGCCACTTCAACAAAACAATTGTCTTCAAAAAATACAAAGATTTCCCGCCGCTAAATTAAGACCTTAAGACGACCATTATTTCGGCATAAGCTGAAATAATTGTTTGTTAACACCATTATTATTATTTAAGACCACCTTAATTGTCCCATTAAACGGGATTTGAGTTCTGCTCCGGTGGAATAAGGAAAAATGGTGAAGTAGGTGCCGAAAGGCAGATTCGTAGAATAACCTTTGAGTAAAATGTGTATTTAGCAAAACGTTTGATTTATTCTCAAAACGTTCAATGACTTTATTTACTGGATTCCTACCACTTCACTTGTTTTTGTTGTGTTGTTTAACTTGTGTTTAAGTGGCCAATACCGACGTTAGATTTTTCCACAATGGCATATGTCATAGCTTGTTTGCCGTACAATGATGACAGCCGGGTTCAACGGTTTTAACGTGCTTGCGAACTTGCGAACAACCTCTTAAGAGCCAGGAGTCAAAAGTCAGGGGTCTGCGGTCGGTGGTCAGAAATCAGGAGCCAGATCTCACATTAAGTCAGAACAAGAAAGTCATATGCTCAATGAAGTCAGAAGCCAGAAGACAAGATAAACGGAAATTTAAATTCACGACTCAGAATCCGGAATTTAGACGCATCAGGAAGAGAAGACTATCAGCAAAGCAAAAAACCGCACGTCTAAATCCCTTCCTTTTTATATATTACACACCAACTACAGAATTCTATTACCCTAAGTTTTATTGTTGTTGGTATACGGTATAGGCTGTAACTTCCCCTGTCTCTCTTATCCCCCAGACTGCAACCCGCTCCATAATACACTATATACGTACTCACTTGGTTTCTCAAGCCTGGTACTTATTCAATGAAGTCTGACGTGAGGCTGCGCTCTAAAACGGAGGCTTAAGTACCTATCGGCTCGTAACTGTAAGTGCAGTCACGTTCATTCCAAACTGGACTTAGTTCCTTCGCTCTTGCTGCGAAACGCTAGCTGGGTGAGCACAGAAATGATGTTGGACCTCTTGCGAACAGGACATTTTACGCCAAACGGAAAATCGCCTTTGTTTTTGCTACAGTTTCTTTGTGTAATGTCGAGAAGTTAGATCGTTATTGGCCTTCGGTCTCAGGTGCGAGAAATTCGTTTAATTCTGTAGATGACTCCAAATGGTGCTCTCCAATTAGTAGAACGCCTGTTCATGCTTTCACTAAAACCTTTGCAAGAATCAAAGAGATATTGACATATTTTCTGGAAAAACCATATTGCGCTGGTGACACGAAGGCTGACAGATTTTTCGCTCAAGGGATAAGCATTGCTATCCAACGATGGAACGCAGCCAGCGTCCCAGCTACCATACCGCATGGGCAAGATATCATTTTTTTATTTAGTTTAATTAGCTTTATTTTATCATCTCTGACCTTCTTACATCATGTAACTTCTTACACGCTACCATCGTTCCTTAGCTTCCATCATCCAGGTGTGACCTGCGACTTTCTTTTGTATAGTTTGTGCTTTTTTATAGTTTTGTTTATTTTTATATTTAGTAAAGTTTTTATTTATTATACGTTATTAGTAACTAAGGCAAGTGAAAAACTTAGTTTACAAAGTTGTGCGTATTTCATTAAGAGGCTACCTGAATTTTTAGGGGTCCAGTGCTGGTACGCCAAAAGTGGCCGTTTTTCGCAATTGTGCGTAGATAAGCTTTACGTTCACACTTTAAACTGTAAACAGTAGTTCATAAAATAGTTTGAAGGGTTTTTTAGTGCCTGGTCAAGACAAAATTTTAAATGAAGTCTCCGTTTTATATCAAATTATTTATTTCAAATGGGGGCAGCACTGGACCCCGGAAAATTCTGGTATCCCCTTAACACTGCACCCGAGTGTCGAACGAGCCAAAAGCCACTCTTTTTAACTTTTTGTTTGTCTTATAAAGTTGACGGTCTGTCTGTCTGTATGCCACAAACAGGCATTGTAGCGCTCGAACGAATGGACTGATTACAATGCACTTTTTTCACGTCAAAGAAACTTTCCTTGCGGTGGTTCTTAGCCATCTTAGTTTGATGAAAGTTTGTTCAGTCGTTTATAAGTTATTAGCTAAGTAATTTAAATGATATTAAGGCTTAAAAGCTGGGGTTTGTAATTTACCTGGAAACATAATATATGGCGCTACGAATTAGAATATTATGTAGTTCCTCCACTTATCACTAGATGGTGTCGTCGGGGGTTTTTAATTTGCCTGCAAATCTACTTGTTTAATTATTTAATTGTATCCCAGGCTCTAAAATACCTCAATAGATTTAAATGAAACTTTTGTGAGAAATGTACATTTGATGATCCACTTGACTAATCTACTTATAGATAGAAAACTTATTCACAAAACTGCATCACATTCAAATAAAGTTACGAATTATAACAAATCAAAAAATAATCATGTTAAATGCACTATTCAGTTATAAATGTATGTGCTGCAGCAGAGCAAAAAGGCTAAAACTCAGCGTGGTTAGCCTGTGAGGCGACACACTGCTTTTTAGTTTTAACCTACACCAGAAGCACGATGGTGGTTTGAAATATACAATATGAAACAAAACCCCTGTCCGATATTATTAATACAGCCCGGGTTACTCACGTAAAGAGTCAGCTACTGGCCGACTTGTTTCGACCTAATCGGTGTGTCGCGAAGCGACTTTGTGCACGAGCGCGTCATATTCGCCCTGATGAAGACCTCCGAATGAGATCGAAACATGACTCTTTACGTGAGTAACCCGTGCTGTATGAATAATGTCTGAGTCTCACGTTAGTTTTAATCAAAAATCCCCGTCCGATCCTTGTAGGACCAACTCAGATCGTCAATATAAACAACTTTTCCTATGGGACCAATGCTTGAAACTCGAAGAAAAAATCGACATTGTCATACAAATTGCCGTTTTTTTTTCGAGTTTCAACTTGTGGTCCCATAGGAAAAGTTGTTCATATTGACGATCTGAGTTGCTCCTGCAAGGAAAGGAGAGGGTTTTTGTTACATATTTTATATGGAGCCTTGCCTAAACAATAAATTAAAATATATTGAATTCAAGTGAGAGTCCGATTTGTGATTTTTTTTAAATAAGATGAACTATTATTGACCTGACATGACCTGATATAAATAAATATCAACAATGAGCCAATTACGATAGCAGTTCCCGCAGGACTCAAAAAAAACCGAAATTAGTTAAAACTAATTTATTAGAAAAATAAAAATTACAAAATAAAACTTATGTGCTAACGCGTCGACGTTCCGAAGTAAGGAATAGAAGTCCGCGCTGACGCAATGCTTGCCCGATGCCTCGTTCACGTGTTGCGCCGTCAGCGGTTTACTTTAGGTGCATGGAAGTATGTCGCAATAATGTAATGGAAATAAAATGTTCTAGAATGTTCGATGTCTTGTCAGCATATTGCATTAGGGTTGCGCACATAACACCTCCCCCCGAAGTTCAGCAACTATTTCGTGAGGTTTAGCTGAAATGTTGCTGGTGTCACGTTCTGCTTTCTTTCACGAATTGTTTCAGGATTCTCGTAGCAGTGGGCGTTACTTTCAGCATTTGGGTTTGTGCTGATGTCTTCAGATGCTGTCGAGGATGCTCGAAGTTTACGACGCACTAGGATGATGATGAGTATTGCTGCACAGGTGATTATTAATCCGTACAAAGGTAAAGTAGTATGGTAAAGCACGTCGTTATTCACTTTCTTCAGATGTATGGGTTTCTGGGATGAAATCTTGTCTTGTATCTCGTGTAGTCTTTGTAGGTTGATGTGAGTAAGTTCGACTGGATGCTGCTGAGCAGATGTTATCTCTTGAGACGTAAGTATGTTTAGGATCTTCAGTGGTTGTCCTTTTACTTGATCTTCGACGTTAGCGATTGTAAATTCGTTTGTTCGCAGGATACAGTTGCTAGGAACGGTTGCAAGATAACTGCCAGTTAGGGTGCTATATTCATCTCGACCGCATGTCGCCTGAACTTTCGTCGGTACTGGGAATATCAAGGTGTAGTGCCGGTCATCTAATTTTTCTATAGTTTGCTTTATGAGTGAAATTGTGGTGAGCTTGCAGGTACTGTCCAATATTTGTTCCGTGATGAGCTTTGGGATACAGTCCGAGCTTGATCTGATTTGTTGGTTTAACTTTTGCTCACAGATAAATTGATCGTTCAGCTTCGGGCATTCTGCCTCTATGTACACATGAAAATGACTGCTTGTTGCTATGAAGGGATAAGGGGGAACTAAAACCATGTTATGTCTATTGGGTACTAAGGGTAGTTTATATAGATTATATATATCCGGGGAAACTATGGGGAATTTAAACACTACAACTATTCTACTCTTTACGAAATATGAACCAGGCTGTATAACATTATAATATTCTCTATGGTCCATCTTTAAAAGCTGTCCTTTATCGTAAAGATTACCTAATCTACTTAACATTTTCTTAAGAACTTCTATAGTTAACATCGAATGATGTGTACTAGAGATACGAGTATAAGCTAAAATATTTTCTATCCTATCTAACTCTCTTATAAGATCGCCTATGTTACTATCAAGTATACTTAATAACTGAGCAAACTTGGCGTACTTAATTAAACTATAACCTCTGTAATTTTCGGCGTCTAAAATAATATGTAAGGTTTCATTAATTTTCTTTTGATTCTCTACAAGTTCGGATATAATACTAGTATGATGAGATATCCAATCCTGGCTAAGACTTATGTGTTTATTAATTTCAGCAGTTAATTTGTCCTGATTTTCTTTAAGATGGTCAATAGCCTCATTATACATAATTGCGTCATTATAGTCAAGGTTACCAGTAATTTGTTTTATGACGGAACCTAAACCGTTTATTAACCCGCGTTTTGTCCGAGAGGGTTCTAGCGATTTTATTTGAGACGAAGCTTTATCTAATTTATGGCTAAGGTGATTTATCTGGGTTTCAAAGAGCATATATGTATCATTGCTTAATTGATTTACTATATACTTTCTCTGATCTCTAATTTTTTGAAGCTGGTCCTCAATGTCATGCAATTCGATATATTGTAAAAAGGTATGTTTGTGAATAGTTAATCTCATAGGTCCAAGTTTAAAAGGTAATAAACCAGGTCCGTCACTCAGACTCTCCAGCTTGATCTCCTGAGTCCTTGTCAGTGTGAGTAGTGTTGTCAGCAGTATTCTGTAACAATGCAGATTTGGGGGTACGTTTAAGACGGGACTTAGCTATGGGGAGACGTTTCTTAGACGTGTATATGTGAATGGGAAGGTCGGCTAATACGGTGTCTTGGGTGTAGCGGGGAGCGAGCTTTTGTCTACTGGCTCCGGGGTTACTTATGAATACTTGTTGTTGCGGCTGGTATTCTACCTCTTTCTCTCGCGTTTTATTCCTATTTTCTATAATGGAGGTTCGGTTAGCAACACAAGATTCGTGGACTAATTCATATACCTTTTTCATTTGTTCCCTATGTGTGATAACATATTGTTGTAGTAGGTGTTCAGTTACATTAAAGTCGAGTGGGTCACGTGGGTCTGTATGTCCGTTTATAAGGTCATATGGCCTACACTTCGTAAAACTGTGCACAGAGCTGTTATATGCGATAACAGCGTATGGCATTAAGTTAACAATAGGTTCATCTTTTTGTTTTAGCCTTAAAATTCGGAGATGTTCTAGGATAGTACTATGGAAGCGTTCTATATTGCCGTTATCATTAGGTGAATTTGGCAACGTTTTATGGTGGTGAATTCGGTGTAGCCTTACGAATTCTGCGAACATTTGGTTCGTGAATTCGGTTCCATGGTCTGTAACAATAGTTAAAGGCAAACCGTGGTGAGTGCTGTATGTAAGTAGGGCCTGTATCACGCTAAGGGCAGTGCCATCCCGCATGTGGTAGGCTTGTCCATATTTGGAGAATACGTCTACAAAGGTCACGTATTTTTCACCTTGCGCAGTAAATAGATCCATATGGACAGTTTCATATGGTTTTGATGCAGGTGGAACGATATTGAATTCTGGCCTAATGGGGTGACGGTCGTATTTGGCTTGGCCACAGATAGTGCACTCATTAATGAATTTTGCTATCTGCTCTCTCATCTTAGGCCAATAATATTTTTGAGATAAGGACAGATGGCATTCGTTAATACCACGATGGTTTGTCTTACCTTCGTGGTAGTGTTTAATTATCTCTTGCTGTCTGAGGTACTCCTTAACATTCTCTATTTCCTTCTTTGCTAACACTAAGTTCATGGCGGAGCATTTAAATTTATCTTGTAAGATTGGAATTATGGAATACATTGCTAGTGGTGGTGTTATAAAAAGGGCTGTTTTAACCTTAGGGTTTACGTACTCTTTAATTGCGTTAATAAGGTCTATTTCTAGATTGGTTTCGCAAAGTTGTACGGAAGTGCGTGTGTGGGTTTCGAAGGGCTTAGATACCGTAGGGCGTCTTTTTACATCATTGACTACAGTAAGGCATAATTGTTTATGAAATTTATTGAGAGGGTCATCTGTTATAGGAATCTCAAGGATTGGGTTTTCGTTGTCAGTGTGTACGGTCAGTGTAGTAGATCTAGTTATTGATGGTGGTCTTTCAGTTGGGTTTGGTACAAGAGAGTCTGTGTCTAGATTTGGAGGTTGTGCATCATCGTCTTTCGAAGAAGTTTCGGTGTTATTTAATTCAACTCGAGATAGTGCATCGGCGTTGGTATTATGGTTGCCTTTCTTGTACACTACAGTGTAATTGTACTCGCTTAGCTTTAGGCGCCATCTTGTTAGACGCGAGTTGGGTTCCTTAATATTCATAATCCACTGTAGTGGTTTATGGTCAGTCACTATTTTGAATTTTCTCCCGAAGAGATAGGGTCGAAAATATTTCGTTGCCCAGACAATGGCAAGAAGCTCCTTCTCTATCGTGCTATAGTTAATCTCGCTCTCGTTTAATGTGCGAGATGCATAAGATATTGGTTTATCTGAGCCGATGGGCCCTTGGGAGAGCACGGCTCCAATAGCCACGTTAGATGCGTCTGTAGTCAGTACAAATTCTCTGGTGAAGTCAGGGTATTGTAGGATGGGGTCGTTGGTCAGTAGTCCTTTACATTTCTCAAAACATTCAATGTAATTTGAGTTGAGAGTCATTTTACTGTTCTTTTTTAGACATACGGTAAGAGGTTTAGTAAGTCTAGCGAAGTCAGGTATGAACTTGCGATAATATCCTATCAGACCTAAAAATTGTTTTATTTGTTTTGGGGTTTTTGGTAAAGGGTAGTTTTTAATGGCGTGGATCTTATCTGGATTAGATTTAATACCATCCTTACTGATTATGTGACCGAGATAGGCCGTTTCTAACTTTAAAAATTCGGATTTGTCCATTTGTATTTTAAAGTTAGATGCACGTAGTCTTTGGAACACCTTCTCCAGGTTCACCATGTGTTCCTGTAAACTGGTACTAAATACTACAATATCATCCAGGTACACCAGGCAGATGTTGTTCTGGAGGCCACGGAGGACATTGTTCATCACCCGTTGAAATGTTGATGGGGAGTTCTTCAGACCCATGGGCATCCTCAAATACTCGAAGTGCCCATGCTCTACATTGAAGGCTGTCTTTGGGATGTCACTTGGATTCATTTCGACCTGGTAGAATCCAGAGGCCAGGTCCAGGGTGGTGAAGTACTGGCACTTTCCTAATTTATCGAGGACATCTGAAATGTTTGGAATAGGATATTTGTCGTCTATCGTTTTTTCGTTGAGCTTACGAAAGTCGACAACAATGCGCCATTTCATTCTTCCTGATGCATCTGCCTTTTTGGGGACTACCCAAATAGGTGAGCTCCATGCAGAGCTAGAAGGGCGGATAATACCTTGGTCTAACATTTTTGTAATTTGGTCTCTAACTTCCTGTCTATGTATAAATGGGTATCTATACGTTTTAGTATATACGGGTATTTCGTCAGTAGTCTTAATATGGTGTTTAATTTGGTTAGTGAAAGTCAGGGGTTCACCGTCGATATAAAATACGTCAGAATAACGTGAACAGAGTTGGGTTAAATTTGCTTTCTCCTCTGGGTTGAGGTGGTCAGTTCGTAATCGTGATAGAACATCCTTCGTGCGGTTGGAAACAGGCTGGTCTTGATAAGAGTTAATGTCGAAATTAAATATTTCCGCTTGGGCAGGCCTATCTAAAGAAAATATAATATCATTGTTAGTTTTGTTCTCTACCTCAATTATACCGCGGCTATTTGATACTTTAGTGACGCATTCGTGTATTAAGCAATTGCATATTACTTGTTCAGTAACTATGACGTCACCATCCTGAGCGTTAATAGGAATGCGAACTAATTTGGACGAATTGGCCGGAATCATATCCTCATATAAGTTAAGATTGCGTGCGTTATACATCTTGATAGGGTTAATTGCAAATTGCGTAGCCAAGGTTAAGTTTTTTAAGTCAATTTTTGATTCCCAGGCTGTTAGTAAATCTAAACCTATTAGGCCATCGAAATGATCATGAAAGCGGTAGACAAATAACTTTATGTTATAAGGATAATTGAATTCATTGAAACAAGGTACGGTTATAGAATGCTCATTTCTACTTGTAGCATGTACATTCGTTACCTCAAAGGGGTCGTAATTAAGAGGTACATTACTATAATAATTCTGAACGGCCTCAGGGCTGATAAATGATTGATTGGCCCCTGTGTCTATGAGTAAATTAAGGGGTGGATTTTCGATACGAATGTACGGCAGTTGCCTTTGCGTTTGCAAATTTACCTCTATCCTGATTTTTTTGATATCATTCCTCTCTGAAAATCCTCATCATTGCTAGTAGAAGGTTGGGGTTGTTCCGACGAGGGCTCGTCAAAGTTATTTGTCACGTTGTCACAAGTGTGAGCTACGTCATAGTCATAGTAGTCAGTACTAGTAGTGGGGTATTCGTAATAGTCGTTATATTGGTAATAGTCCGTATAGTAGTCGTCGTAATAGTCGGTGTAGGTTACGCAATCATTTACATTAACATCTCTGGTTTTAAAGTAGTTGGTTGGCGGTGGGTTTCCAAACTTACGCCAATCATGCCCTGAAGGGGGTAGCGTCTTAGGTACATAGGGAGTAACGCCGCTCATAGGGCGTGGTGCTTGATGGAATTGATTTTGATTAACACCATGGGATTGATTCTGATTATTACCAAAGTTTGGATTTCTAGGTGGTAGTCTAAATACATGGCTATTAGGGTTATAATTGGGCGGCGGCGCCCTAAACATCTGCTGAGTGCGAGTGGGGAACCTATGTTGGGGCTGAAGCAAACCCGGAGGGTTAGGTCTGCTAAAAACATGAGGGGCAGGTAGGGAGGCCTGCTGTCTGTTCGTTGGTAATATAGAGTTATTAAAAGTGAACGGTCTGGGAACCGGGGGCGTCATGACCGGGGGTAAGAAATGCTGGATGTGCTTAGAACTAGAAGGAGGGCCCTGTAAAGATTTAGGTAAAGCTTCGTTTCGTTGCTGTAAATAAATTATATTAATTTCTTCATGCACATATTCTAGTGCCTTTTCAATACTATCTGGGCGCATGCACCTTATACGAGATCCAAGGGGCTCTTTTAATCCTCGTACAAAAGCTTGCATCGTTAACTTTTTGTAAAGCTCACGTTTAGCCTGAATAGTTGTGTCAAGAGCCTCGTGTAGGGTGACATACGTCATGATTGTACTGAACAAGGTCTGACACCGCTCATAAAGCTCTTGCGGTGTACCATTACCCTGTGACTGTAATGACAAATCATTATATAACGCAGTTTCGTCTCTCTGGTCAGAAAAATTGTTAATAAGTACCGTTCTAATTCCAGCCCAAGTATCGGGTATGCCGTTTGAATTAATAGTTCGCGCGGCGGACCCAGTAACTTTATTCAAGATGCCATTTATTAATGATAAATTATTAAGTAAATGTTCAGGTCCTTCTTTCACATAAGTCATTACCAACTGATCGCATATTTTTATGAATCTAGTCAATATATTGGGATTGCCGTCAAATTCCGGCACTAGGCGGAGGGCCTTAAAAATTGTATCTGGTGTAGTAGCCATTTCTAAATCACTTTCTTCGATTACACCTAATTCTCTATTAGAATCTACTAAACTATTCCTCCACTGTTTACTAGAAACAGTCTCGGGACCTGTTTTCCTAGGGTGGAAAATCTTGATTGATTTACCGGGACTTAGGGGACTAAGGGAGCAACACAACAGATCAATTCAGTGGTGTACTTACATATACATCTCGGTTTCTCTGAGCGTTATCAATGTCTGGATACCACGGCACTGTTATCTTCTTACAGGTTTCCCGGTGAGAACTTGAGAGTCTATCAGCACGGCGATGGCGACGGATTTTCGATTTTTGAAAAGTCTTTTCGCGCACTGACCCGGGAATCCTACCGACTGCGCCAATTACGATAGCAGTTCCCGCAGGACTCAAAAAAAACCGAAATTAGTTAAAACTAATTTATTAGAAAAATAAAAATTACAAAATAAAACTTATGTGCTAACGCGTCGACGTTCCGAAGTAAGGAATAGAAGTCCGCGCTGACGCAATGCTTGCCTGATGCCTCGTTCACGTGTTGCGCCGTCAGCGGTTTACTTTAGGTGCATGGAAGTATGTCGCAATAATGTAATGGAAATAAAATGTTCTAGAATGTTCGATGTCTTGTCAGCATATTGCATTAGGGTTGCGCACATAACAAGCCTCGAGAAAGTTACAATGTTTATTTTTTAAATTTACAAGAAGGTGTCCGTTACTTGCGACGAAGTGGTTTTTTTGTTTGTCTATTTCAATTTATTTTCAGGGATTATTTGGAGAACACATACCATTCAGATCCTCCGTTTCCTTATCCCTATACATACTTACTTGACCCTTTATAGTGTGATGTGTAAAGGTCAACTCTTTATTAACAGAGAGCATGGGACTCCCAAAAATAATGAAAAGACATGTCTTCATTCATTACTGGAGGACTTTTTTGGCCTTTCTTCCCTAAGTATATTTTTCTGTTAAATCCACTTCATTTACCCGCATACTGAACCTTTGGCGAACAGCTTGAACTAAACGGAGTCTGTATCAAAATTTATTTGGGGGTCCTCTTAACTGTGATGGAGCTCGAACCGTAAAAGTATTTTTAGTAGATATATAAAATAAACTCCATCCCTATTACAGGCAATTTACGATCTGCGTTGGACAAACCACAAGCAGTTGTGCATTTATATTTATACGTTGGCTTTCACAAAATAAAAGGGATATTGACTGGGTAAAATATATACAACATGTAACAAAACCCTGTCCGATCCTTGTAGGTTCAACTCAGACCGTCAATATGAACAACTTTTCCTATGGGACCAATGCTTGAAACTCGAAAAAAATCGACATTTTCATACAAAAGTGTTCGGTCGGCCCGGCAATTTGTATGTAAATGTCGATTTTTTCTTCGCGTTTCAAGCATTGGTCTCATAGGAAAGTTGTTCATATTGACGGTCTGAGTTGCTCCTACAAGGATCGTATAGGGTTTTTGTTACATATTTTATAATTTTATTTAGTCCGTCTACAAGATTATCCAAAAATAAAGTTAAGAAATAAAACCCATATTTTTAGCAAAGTACGTGAAATTTAAATGGGCTGTATCTTCGTCTATATTTGCTAATCAGAGAATAATAAAATACATAAACCTTACTTTTTTAAAATCTAATAAGGCAAAAAAAAATGTCCATATACGCATTTTTTTTTTAAATTTTGCTTCATTTGTCTGATTGCAAACTATAACGAATGCGCAAGAATATTTTAATATAAAAACATCGCCAATCTGATATGCGAACAAATTGGACAGCCCTGTTCCAACTTCGTGAATTTATGCAAGAGTAAATAAATATTGTATTGAAAACGTGATGAGATGCGCGATGGAATCATAGGAAGAAAGAATAAACCAAAAACATACACAGTAAAATAGCCTAGTAAACTTACACAGTGAGTATTTCCTCCCACTGTTTATTGATCATAAAAATAATCCTCGAAGGGAAGTTGATTTCTGGGCTAGACGATCTTACCACAGTATCATACGTTTAACCGTACAAAGATAACGGAATGTTCTGCAGCGCTTCTGCGTTAAAATTATCGCTTAGGCGCCGCATCGTGAATTAGGCTCGCCTCATCTTGATAACGCCGGCAAGGCGACGATCCCAGCCAATATTGGCCTTATAAGTTTATTCTTAATTCATAGAATATTTTTCTTCATTGGCATCTATTACCTACTTGCCAAAATATCGAACGGTCTGTCGATCAACTAGTGAAACATGACACGAACGCGCGACTATTTTCATGCTGCTTCCAAAAAAGTATGTCCTTTTAGTGGAATAATAATAAATCAATAATAAATATATAAGGACAAATAACACTGATTGAGCTAGCCCCAAAGTAAGTTCGAGACTTGTGTTATGGGATACTAACTCAACGATACTATATTTTATAACAAATACATATATAAATAAACATCCAAGACCCATGACAATTTGAAAAAGGCCATTTTCCAACATGCCCTGACCGGGGATCGAACCCGGGACCTCTGGGTGACGGACTAGCATGGTGACCACTACGCTAAGGAGGTCGTCAATTGTTTGTTTATTACAAAATATTAACCAAAATCATACACAGTAAAATAGCCTTGTAAACTGACACAGTAAGTATTTACTCCCACATATTTATCATAATCATAATACTGAGGGGAGTTCATTTCTGGGCTAGACGATCTTTACTACACATCATATGTATCATATATTTAACCGTACAAAGTTACGGAATGTTCTGCAGCGCTACTGCGTTAAAATTATCGCGTGGGCGCCGCATCGTAAAGTCAGCCTCGGCTGATCTTGATACCGCCGGCAAGGCGACGATCCCAGCCAATATTGGTGTGCCTTGCACCGACTATGTTAACAATCTGATACTTCGGCTATAACTTTCACAAAATGTAGTTTTAAAAAGAAAAAGTCGACTGCAGGATTTTTTAAATTGAAATACAAAAAAAAAAAAAAAAACCTCTTCTTACAATGCTAATAAATATTAATGAATAGTTTTGAATAGTATTTTCATTAATTTATTTGATTGTAATAAATTTTTCTTGGTCTAGGACACCCGCTTGCCGTTCCATCTTATCTTTGCAATACCCAACAGGGTTCATATTGTACCTGTGGTAATATTAGTAAAACTAAGAACTGATGTATAATATGAATGCAATAAATGAATTGAATTGAATTGAATTAATTGAAATTTAGATCTAAGTAGGCTAGCTCAGTTAATGGAATCACAGCAGGGAGTAACAACTAAAAATTTAAATAGGTATTTTTGAAATGTGGTGTATATATTGAATGTACTGTGACGTCTTGGCTATCTAAGACGCTTCCATGATAGGTATCATGGATATTACTAGTGGCTCTGAGCTGTCTTACCTCGCAATTCACCCCGACCCTTTAAAGTTTATCCAATAAAAAGTTATTCAGACAAAAATGTTGCGTCTTAATAAGAGTAAAAAAAAGAAATTATGTTTTTTTTGAAATGGATGAAAAATGGTGTTTGTTAAGTTTTCGACCCCATATTTCCGGATTTTGAAAATTTCACGAGAATTGCTTAAGTAATGCGACCTGTAGGCGAGAACATATGGACAAACAAACTGATAGCCAGAAAAAGTATTTTTGGCCAATCTTGAAACTGGCTTCGCTCACTTTGCTTACTCGGTCAATTATATACGAGGAAAGAGATGAACGTACAAAGCGGCGATACAAATAACCCTCTTTTTAGCTTGTCGGGTAAAAAAGAGAGTGACAATACCATGGTATTATAAAATAAACTAAATAATGTCATCATCGTGACTAAGCCGAAGGAAAGCTGACGACCGGTTTTATTTCACCGAGACTGTGTCTATTCCGCAACGCAAAAAAGACGTGTTTTACATAATGAATACTTTTACTCCCATAAATTTCACAAACCAACCCTCATAAAACTAGAAAATAAACCTCTTGAAATCCAAAGTCGCCAATCCTGAAGAGGGTCCTACCATCGAAACATATGTTTCATTTTCGATACGAAACCCGAATTTTCTTACGGGCAACTATCCGCAAGTTTTTACAACACTTGGGCAGTTCTCGCGGGTTAATGATTGTCGGGTGTTCGGGTGTCGGGTGTTCGGGTACCCCCCATTAAACGGTTCGTTAGCTTTATCAGTGCCGTTTTCGGCTGCCCGTTTTTATAGATGTTTGAATTTGTTTTAATTAACTGTGTTGACTTGCGTCGTTATGGGTTAGAGTCGCAGTTACTCACACATAATGACGTCTTGTGAAGTTCATTTACTGAATTGATGTGAATGCCTTCGGCGCGACACAACGGCCGCGTCTTTGTAAAAGCCGATGCCACATTTGAAGCGCGCTGACGGCATACCAACCAATTGAACAAATATACTATACATGATAGCCAAGTCGTTTAAACTGTTATCGGGCTATTTCGTCTCGATTTTGCATTGTATTCGTCATCCTTGGGTGACCATTGACATTTACACTATATTTGAAGAAAAATCGGGAAAGTGCACCCCGAAACCAGAAACAGCAGAGCTGAGTATGAGGTCTTGTACAGTCTTTAATAAAAGTACTAACCACGCGCGTGGGCTTTGGAGCCTTTGGGACTAGCTTAAGAATGTTACCCTAGACTTTTTCATACAAACGTAGTCTACGTTTTATTTTTAAAAAAATGTAATTAAAGAAATTGCAATTATCTAGGGTTATAATTGGTATCCGACAAAAAAAGTGTGAACTGGACAGAAAATATACGAGTGAAGAAGTTTTCCATACTAATGGTGAAATATAATAACACTATATTCTCTTTTAAGTTCATAATTTTACTGTCAGGAACCAATTACAACCCTAGATAATCGCAATTTCTTTAAAATTACACAATTTTGCCCATATCCGACATGTCGTTTCAAAATAAAACGTAGACTACGTTTGTATGGGAGTCTGATTCTGTCCAGGGTATGGGACTCTTAAGCATGAAAAAATAAAATATTTACTCACACAAATACAGGTTTTGAAGGTAGGGTAATATAGATAACTTCCTTCACCACAAATGTAGAGGTGCCTTTGTATTTTTTAGTGAATTAGTGCAAGAAATATATATTATACTAGCTGACCCGGCAAACGTTGTTTTGCCAAAATTGAGGATTGTATGTATTTTTGTATGTTGTATCATAAAAAAATAGAAATTAAAAATTTTGTCTAAAAAATAAAAATAAAAATTTAGGGGTGGACTACCCCTAACATTTAGGGGGATGAAAAATAGATGTTGGCCGATTCTCATAGATACCGGATAAGCACAAAAAATTTCATCAAAATCGGTCAAGCCGTTTCGGAGGAGTATGGCAACGAAAACTGTGATTGAACTTTTATATATTAGATAATTCTTTTACTTATTCACAAAATATATATATATATATACTATATATAAAATCTGTCATATAAAGGCACATATTCACACACGTAGGATAATAAGACTACCTCTTTCACTTATTTGCCACAATTCAATTCTTTGCTTAAGGGGCTACATGAATTTTTCGGGGTCCAGTGCTGCCCCCATTTCAAATAAATCATTTGAAAAGAAACGGAGATATCATTTAAAATTTGGTCTTGATCAGACCCTGGATAACCCTTCAAACTATTTTATAAACTACTGTTTACATTTTAAAGTGAGAACGTGAAGCTTTTGTACGCACAATTGCGAAAAACGGCCACTTTTGGCGTGTGTGCGTAGAAAAACTTCACGTTCTCGCTTTAAAATGTAAATAGTAGTTTATAAAATAGTTTGAAGGGTTATCCAGGGTCTGATCAAGACCAAATTTTAAATTATGTCTCCGTTTCTTTTCAAATGATTTATTTCAAATAGGGGCAGCACTGGAGCCCGAAAAAATCATGTAGTCCCTTAATAAGAGTTTGTTTCAATATGGTCTTATAAATTAATACAGTCCTTCTTATTGACCTCTTCAGGTATAGCAAATGTTATAATAAGTAACAATAAGTATTAATTTTACTTGCTACAGTTACATTAAGAGTATCTACTTTACGATTTAAACTATGACTAACAACACTGTCAAATATTTTGTCGCATGCTTTTTTTTTTAATTTTTACTCTTAAATACACATTCATATTTATATATTTATATAGACCAGTTACTTCAATAATCATTGAAGGACAAATGTAGAGGTCCCTATTTGTAGTGAATAAGTGAAAGTAATATACATATACTACATAGACCTGTTTCATAAAATGACAGACGAACTGAGCCGACCTTCAGTACCCTAAGCTGAGGCCTAATTCTGCGGAAGCGCTCGATGAGGCCCAGTCGTCACTCAAGATAAATCACAGTGTTCAGATACATGGTGCTATTAGCTTGCTTACTTTTCGCTAAAACTAGAAAATAAAAAGAATTTACATGCAGAAATAGAGAACATGCATATTGTTTTTAAAGTTATGTCATGGAAAGTGTTTAAAAAATAGGCACGTCCATGAAAAACTTGCTAACCTAAAATCGCTTTATGATAAAAAGTACATAGTCACATCCGCCTTTGGACGGCGTCTTGGAACGCCTTAGAAAGACCGGACAGGACTGACGTCACTTATGTCGCATTTGTAGGCGTAACGTAAGAACATTTTTCAGTCAAATATTGTGTTTACAGAATTGGCCTCAGAACAAAAGTATCTATATTTTTTAAGAAAATGCTATGGTTTTTTATTTTTTGAACATTTTATTATTTCTAAAATTGACTTTTTTGATCAACCAAAACCCAAAGTTAATGAATCGACCAAAAATTATAAATGTGCATTAAGGCC
Source organism: Acrobasis suavella (assembly GCA_943193695.1). Taxonomy (NCBI): domain Eukaryota; kingdom Metazoa; phylum Arthropoda; class Insecta; order Lepidoptera; family Pyralidae; genus Acrobasis; species Acrobasis suavella. The sequence goes on along the minus strand of OW971930.1, from coordinate 1,656,546 downwards.
TTTATTACGTATAAATGCTTACAAAATCAGATTTATTATCAAAATCATCTTCTCTATTGTAGATTTTATATTGTCTGGCGAAAAAGATAATTTAAATTATACCTACTAAAAGAGAATTTTAATTTAAAATATCAAGAAGAGATAATGTTAGTATTATCTACTGTATCAAATGATAGTTACCTAATATAACATTTAAAATCTTGCGTTGCAGTACATTCTGTCTTTATACATGTAGAACCGCATAAATTTTGTTTATCGGAATTTCAGAGTTCACCTCATTTCGAAAATTATTCTGAGGAATAAATTATAATCACTTTATTTGCACAATTTTCATATGATAATGTGTCTATATAACTACTGATTTGACTCGAATTTACCAATAAAAAATAATATTCTAGACTCCAAGTCTAGAATACGATATTCCACGGATAAATTTCAGACATAGAACTAGAATTTTTTTACTGCGTCAAAAGTACGTAACACGTTTCACTCGTCAGATGACATTTAGATGCTGATATAGTTATAAAACAAGTGAGTAAATAAAAACAAAGTACGAATAAAACGACGAGCAGCGCTCGGAAATATCAGTTTTATTTGGTACATGTTGTTCGTGCGCGTTTTATACGCGAAGCTGTGTTATAGATGGAATAACGAGATACGCCGAAATAGGATCCCCGTATTATCCTGATATGTTGCCAACAGTAGGGACGGTGGAATAGACAGCCCATGGGCAACTGTCATCAAGGGGCTCGGGTGTGTGGCTTTATTGCCTAAGCGCAATTAATAATGGAGCGTATTTCCCACATCATTGTGGCTCCAACGGAAGATCAGCGCTAGGGCTTCGCTAAAGCAAAACCTGGCACATGCTGAGTTGGAGACCATGTTGGAGGATAAATAACTTTAATTTATTTGTACTTTTTATATTCTGTTCATGAGATTGTTGTGTTTTTGTCATTCGAATAAATGTTTAATCTATATCATCATCACAGCCCTTCTTCCACCCACTGCTAAGCATAGACCTCTCTTCGTTGACACTAATCTCGGTCTTGTACTGCTCTCAACCAGGTGCGATTCGTGAGTTTGATTGTCAACGGTGTCAACCCATTTCTTTTCTGGATGACTGACGCTTTTTTAGCCTGTCCTAGGACACGATTCTGTTAATGCCTTACTTCACCGGCCATGTGATTTGCACAGAGCACAATTCCCTTTGGGGCTCATAAACGTTTTTTCAACACAGCTCAAGACAAAACTAGACGAAAACGCACTTTATTTGTTGTCTGACCCAGAAGACAAATAAGAGCAAATCCACACAGCGCGTTGCGTCAGCGTTGTATCGAAGTAGTGCTGTCGCTACGTTATTTTACATCCAAAAAACCGTTAGCGTACACACATGCGCTGCGTCGACGCAACGCACTCGATTGACTGCAGCAACCGAGAAAAATCGGAAAAGGTGTACTCATTGCATTACGCTGTAGCTACGCTCCGATAACGTAGCTCATGTGTGGCCGGCAATGCGTCAAAATGTTTGCGTTGCGACAACGCTACGCCCGCGCTACGGACGCGAATTTTACCCAGGGGACGCGCGTATTGCTAAGTCCAGCAGTTCCAGCACTGGTTACCAACTTGTATTTAAATTCGTCTTATGTCCAATATGAATACAAAGTACTCTTATCTGTCCCGTAATTATTTACAGCACTACTTATGCTCCCGTTTTGGATGCCGTAGGCCTTGCGCTATTAAAACTTTCATGGCGTATAAAAATGACCCCAATATTTTATCGTATTGTAGCTTATTCCAGTGGTTTTGTCCACGTGGACAAATGTTTTTTTTTTTTTTTTGCAAAAGCAATACATCAGGATGGTTATTGCAATGCTAATTTATACATGTAAATCATTTTTGGCATGCAAAATCATTGCATATATTCGTGAGTGAATTAAAATGCAAATGACCTGAATTTTCCGAGGTCTGGTGCTGCCCCCATTTGAAATAAATCATTGGAAAGGAAACGGAGATATAATTTAAAATTTTGTCTTGACCAGGCCCTAGATAGCCCTTCGAACTATTTTATGAACTACTGTTAACAATTTAAGCGAGAATGTGAAGCTTTTCTACATACATGAGCCAAAAGTGGCCGTTTTTCGCAGATGAGCGTAGAAAATTCAAATTTCCCCGGAAAATTCAGATAGCCCTATAAGTACATACAACAAAAAAAATGGGAAGTGACATATACTTACTAAACAATATGTAGAATTCATTTTGGAAGAATTACATTATAAACACATGAAAGTGTATCATAACTTCTTAAATGTAAAGAAGGCATACTCTGAATTATTTTCATGATTTACATAGATCTTACGTCAAATGTTTTCTGGCGTGAGAACGCCAAAAAATATCAAAGAAGTATGTATTAATCAGCGGGATCCTTTGATTTCCCGTTATAATTAATCATATGGTATGTCATTAGGACTTTGTCGTCACTTTTTATGCTTTAATTATGCGAAACAATTATTATGATAATAATTGTTATTTAAAGCATAATGTTTATTGCAATATTGGTTCTGTAGCCGTCATCATAGTTTATAACACTGTTTATATTTTCATTAAAATGGTTCCTCAGAATCTTTTTCATAACTCTTCTGGTCATATTCATACTTTAACATAATGTGTTTGATCATAATATTCTTGTAGACATAAACATCTTATTCTAACTTCTCTTATCTCATTATAAGTGGGGTTTACCAAAACTTGTTATATATAATTTTTACTCTCGTCATGTTTTACCCGTCCGGGCATTGTTACAATGCTTATCACCTATGTGGCAGAATAGCCGCCAACAGCATACTTGTTCTTGCAGAGTTATGTAGACCATACAGGTCATGCAGCATAGGTTATGATGCGGCAGGGGTGGGCCAATAATTTTATGATTTTGTGGCGCATTTTATGATTTCATTAATAATTATATTCAAAGAAATTTTATATTAATTTTCATTATGAGTATTACTATTATTATAAAATTATATTATTATTATAACGACTTATTGTCATAAGTAGTTATAATTATAATATAATTTGTAATGTGTACTTATGAAAAATATACTTATGTCAAAAAATAATGATAAACAAATCATAATGGTTATGCTTAAAAGCATTATTTTAATCTTTATTATTACAAATATTTTAATGAAAATCATTAGAGAACCTTTATCAGCATATATGTTTTTTCAAGCTTAAGATAAATATAGTCGCATTTTTTTTCATTGTAGGTAGGCAATTTGCTTTGAAAAATCATGCGATTTAATCTGCAGAATGTTCACTGTTGGACGTTTCCCACCACACCAGAGATATCTAAAACGACCGATTAAAACTGGCCTGTCCAGCGTTTTCCAGCTACCTTGCCAGGTCGTCTAACCACCTAGGTAGGCAAAAAAGGTACATGTAAAATACCTATTAGTTTCAGCTACTTCGAGCAGAAAGCCATAAATTTTATTGCAGGTGCGTCAGCGCCCTTCAAACTCTTGAACTGTCGGTTGTAGCACAACTGGCACTGTAAATCTAAATATAAATCATAATAGACAGCTTTCAAATTACTACTGAGTATTTTTGGAAAAAATGCGGTGTTGCCTACGTACAATCCGCTATTTTCCAACAAGTCAACTCAGATATTTTTTTCTAAACGTCAAAACAAACATTTCCAATGGGATTTGTATAAAATACAGACAGATGACGTCATAGTTTCTTGGAGTCAAACAGCAGTCTCTTTTTCTGCAATAATAAACCTAAAATCAGGTTAAAATGAAAATGCTCAAAGACAAGTGACGTTTTATTTTTTTATCAGTGCATAATAATTTATTTTTGTACTTGTCTAGGTCAAAAATAAATTATTTGGTAGGTATTTAGTTATTAAAATAAAACGTCACAAAATAATGTCACTAGTTATGATCATATCCATTTTTAACGTGATTTTATATTTATTATTGCAGAAAAACTGATATTAAGAGCGCTATTTCACTTCAAGAAACTATGACGTCGTTAGCCTGTATTTCATACAAATCCCATAGAAAAAAATATCTTTTTTTCTATGGGATCGATTTGTTGGAAAATAGCGAATTACATATGTAATTCTAACCTATTCCCTATACAAGAAAGACTATAGTAAACTGCAGGAACTTGTGTGCCCATCATTACGTTTACTGTCTCTATGAATTTAGTTCGACGTTTTTTCCCAACAGTGGTCGCCTGAATTTTAAAACGAAGTTCCTTCTCGAACGGTACAGACTTGGCGGATAGGGGCTAGACGAAAAAAGTGTTAAATTTTTGTCACTTTTTTCCGTCACAAATGATTCTGCGTATATATAGGTACTACCAAAGTAACTACGTTTCAATCGAGTGTTCCACGAAACTCACGTATTTTTTTAATAAACATATGTTGGTATTTTAATTTTGACGTCACACAATAAATTAGGAACTATGATTTTTACTTCTAGCGAGCTATTTATCACATATTTATATGAAATAAAGAAAGTTTTTTATAATTTTACACGAAATCCAAAGTGTATGAGTGATGAATAAGTGTATGAAAGAATATAAGATTTAATTCGCTCTAAAAAAACCCGATCGAATAGTTCTAATAATTTATGAAAACATTTACAACAACCAAATAACTTTCCTAAAAAGTTATCAGCTTTGCGAAAATAAAATACTATACGAGACACTGACAACAGTACTCAAACCAGAAAAAGAAAGTAACTTTTACGAAAACTTACATTCTCCCAAAAAGTTTTCAGCTATGCAGGAAATAAAATACTATACAAAATACTGACAATAGTTCCTATTTAAACCAGAAAAAAGTTACTATTACGAAAACTTACATTCATCGAATATTTTCCAAAACTCACAACGACACCACAAAAACACCCAACACTCATTATTTCAAAAGACATCGATCACAGATTCGTACTATTTTTCGTCACGTCTACGTGAAACTGAAACAATATCTTTATCGGCTAGTTCGGCTACGTCGAACTAAAATCACTTGTTTGTGTCCAAACAGCGGCCACGTGCGTCCCGCGACGCTTACTAATCATTTTTGACGGTAACATATAGCGGTGGGAACAGGCTACATATAATAAAAGGGGACGTAACATAAAAAAGAGAATTTTAAGCCCAAGTTTACGACCTGTTCATGACTTGTTTTCATTTGCTTTGTTTATTGTGAAGATTGGTTGGTAAATTATTAATTTAGAATGTTGAATAAAGGATTGAGTAACTCACTTAAGGAAACTTAAATTTAATTTGAGAATAAATTAAAGCAAGGCGTCTTCAATAAGATAAAATAATATTTATAGGTACTCGAAACTAATAGGTATATACATCGTACACAATAAAAAATATAAACTCGTTTGTGTCGCGAAAATTGTATGGTAAGTTATTTAGAGATACAATCTCTGCAGACAGAGGTTATTATGTAGGTACTTACGTACAAAAAAAAATTGTGAAAGACAAAAACAAAATATAAATTATGTAAAAATAACTATATGAAGGTATTTAAGAAAGCGTAAGTGAAAAAGATGTTCGAAACATGAATGCTCCCTTAAAAATGGAACAATCATTCATCAAGTCATTATCACTGTTACTTGAACGCACCTGAAGTAGCGCGGGAAGATCATCCGTCAAGCGAGCTGTCACCTGTTTTCCCGCCAAAAGTTTTGCTTCAAACCATTCACTCGCACACATTGTACGACACAAAACACTTAGATCGTTTAGGTCTTTTATCATGTCATTGATTGTTTTAGGTAAATTATAGGTTCTTTATCGTGTACCGACGGGCGCGCGTAGGTGTTGACTGTCGACCAACGCGTGAAAAGTTATAGGGCGGACTGGACTGGGCCGCGATGTCGCGCGTATTTCTCTAGCCGGCCTTTCTTGTGAATTGTGTCATATTCGATGGACACTGGGCTGAGCTATTTTTAATTGTCCTGAAAATTGGTTTGTGGTAAACAGAATTCAACTTCGCTTTTTTATTTGCCGATATGTTTTGTGTGTTAACGATTTCTGTTTGGTTAAAAAGCCCTAAACCTTAATTGTCTTATTTTAAAATAAGCACTGATTTTGTTATTTGGATGAAACTATTATCTAACTTAAATTAGTTCACAATGATAATGATAATGATTTAAACATAATGATAAAGTTAGTCCTTGGTTTGTACTTAGATAGTAAGGTTTATTTAAAAATACTATTAATTGAGTGAACGAAAAAGTTTGGACGTTGGAAAAAGTTGATATTTTTTTGAGATTGCAGCACTGGTCCCAAAGGAAAAGTTGTTCAGATTGATGGAATGAGTTGCCCTTCAAGAACGTGTCGACAATATATTTACACCCGATATAGAATACAGGATGTTTAAGCGTGATTATACAGGATGTTTTAACTGGGCTTTCTCGACATTATGGAACGGCATTTATATATGTATATGAATACCCATTCTATATATTGAAACGTTACTACGTAGGCATGTTTATGTTATTATTATTTTTTAACTAAAGTGTTATTACGTAGGCATGTTTATGGTATTTTTTTGATTGATAGGGATTTATTTTATTGGTTAAAGTACACTTGAAAATTTACATATAAAACCTTATAAAAGTGGATATAGTACATAGGTGCTACTTATTTCTAAAGAAATTTCTTCCAGCAGACCCGCGAGAGGAAATGGGAAGAAAGAGGTAATTGGCGTGTACAATACAAAAATAAATAAATACTTATACCTACAAGAAACATAAATAAATTAATAAACATACCTACATAGACGTACGTAAAGTAAACTTACATAAATACGTAAATATATACTGATATATACAATTAATGGAATGTTGATAGGGTGAAAAATATATTATTTTATTTAGTCCATCAACAAGATTATTCGAAAATAGTTAGAGTTCACAAAGATATAGCGCTTTGAAGCTTCAGAGTGGGGGTGATTTACGTCACCTTTGGTTGAAATTCGTAGCTGATCAAAAGAGAAAATACTTGGCCATACTTTTTACCCGGCTGCGCTAGAAGGAGGGTTATGTTTTTCGAGAGTATGTATGTATATATAATTGTTTGGCACGCTCTGCAGCCTGTACGGCTCAATGGATTTTTGTTTGAAAGGTATTGTCAGATTCGTATTTACTGTGTAAGTGACACTGGGTTTATAAAAAGGCAGTCAGGTGTCTTTTTAATAATGACTTGTTAATAAATATAGCCCATCAGGCTGGGTAGGGACCAATACTGAACTGGGTTTCTTTCGGCGTAATCTTCCCAGCAGTGGTCGTTCCGAAACGCTAGTAGTTTCTAGCTTAAGCACTAAAATAATATTTTAAAAAATGACCTTCAATAAGAGATAAATTTATCCTACATTGAATAAAAAAATTGTCTTTGACTTTGACTTTAATCATTCTAATTAATAAAAAAAAATTGGTCCACATTCCTATTTTTGTTTATGTTTTCATTACGATGCACCCACAATGGTCTCCAATGAACCAAAGGTTTGACTGTCAAAGATTTTTTTAAACATTAGGTCCACCTTTTCTTTATTTGTATTGTATGTGTAAATCCCGTGTATTTACCTAGAAATCAATATCGAAGTGTGATGTATTTTTACCTGACTGCGCCAGAAGGAGGGTTATGATTTTCGAGAGTATGTATGTATGTATAATTGTTTGGCACGCTCTGTAGCCTGAACGATTCGGTGGATTTAAACTTGAGAGGTGTCGTTAGATTACAATTTACTGTAAGAGTGACACAGGGAATATAAAAAATTAAAAAAAAAATGGCGTATTATTGGCGTTTTTTCAAATGTTTGGTACGCTCTGCAGCCTGAACGGCTCAATGGTTTTTGTTAGGTGTCATTGGATTCCTATTTACTGTAGTTACACTGGGTATATAAAAAGGTAATTAGGGTTTTTTTTATAATGACTTGTTTTTTCAATATTGCATACGAATCGAGCAATCAATTGATCTAAATTCTATGAAAAAGTATCGAATTTAACAATATGTGGCGAAAATCTTTACATACATATATGAGAAATATATTTTTCGAACATTGTAATGTTATTAAAATAATCTATGAAAAAGATTTTTCTACGTATTTTGATTTTTACTGTTTCAGTTCAAACGCGTGGACTGTATATGCTTTTAATGGATTAAGTATTTCATTGTTCTGAAACTCCCAGTAGGTATTGCATGCAAAATATGTTTGCAAATAAATAATCCTGAACCTTGATGTTACCACTGAAACTCAAAAGAAAACTCATGGAAGTGTGAAAGTACCTCAGTTGTGCGACAAACCGTTGCCCGGCAGACCTTTGACCGACATGACATTTGATCGATACTACTATTGCTCGACATGTCGAAATGCATCCTCCCGATCCTTACATATGACGCGCAGACTTGTTCTCTGACTGTCAACCAAGGGACCGGACTCGGGGTTTGTCAACGAGCCATGGAGCGTAGTATCTTGGGAGTCAGAGCTTTAGATCGCATAAGAAACACCATACTACGCTCCAAAACACAGATCGTGGACTTTGGACAAAAGGCTGCATCCCTAAAGTGGAACTGGGCAGGACTATCTACTACTGTTTGCCGTATGCCCGAAGAACTTTGGGCCAGATCGGCGACTCAATATATTCCTCAAAATGGAAAGCGGAAGCCCGGTAGACCCGAAAAGAGATGGAGGGACGACTCCTACTGCAGAGATTGGGCCTCAAATGCTTTCGACAGCGAGAGATGGAGTGCTGGGAAAGGCCTTTGCCCTGTAGTGGGACAGTATAGGCTAAAAATAGAAATAGAATAGAACCTTGATGGCAGTACAGTCATAATCATAATCATAATCATTTATTTTGTCAATCACAGGTACAATGGGTGTTAGGTACATAAATTCAAGTATCACTGTGTTGCGCCGTTAGGCATACAAAGTCATATTTTTTTGGTAATACATGCTGACAAGAATTTCTATTATTCTATTCAGCAACAAATTACCCATCACTTCTTTTTTGAATCAATTCAAGGTCTTTCTAGACATTTATACAAATCAAATTTTGAATTATCACCATATTTAGTTTTAAACAATTTATTTCAAATGAGGGCGCCACTTTAGCTACCACTTCGTCTTAATAAACAGTTGGCTGTACATGTAAAATTTATGCGAGCGTACGTCTGCCTCAGCTTCAGCACATGGATACAATACAATACAATAGAATACAGTATAACTGAAACTATTATTTCGTTGGAAGAGGATTTATGCGAAGATCTGTCACGTATTTAATGCAGTTTAATTGTGTGAACTGCCAGAAAAACATTTGTTTTGTTTAGTTTGAAGTTTTTTTTAAATGTATGCTATATCTTGTCTTAAAGCCTATCTTTTTTAAAGCCTTTAGTGCCAATTTAGTTCCATGTTAATATGGTGATGATATAATAAAGAAATTTGGAAATGTGGAAAAAAGTCCTGAAAGAACATGAAGTTATTTGTTTTTTTTTTTAGTTAAAAATTTAATTATTTAATAACCTAGGAACGCCGAACCCAAAGGCCACTTTTGGTGTGATAGTGGGCGCGAAAGGACACAAAACAGTGATGGGTTCTAGCAACCCATCACTGTTTTGTGTCCTTTCGCTAGATTAAAAATTGAGTGTCGTGAAATGTGACGGAAAAAATTGACGAAAAAATCTTACACTTTTTTCTGCCAAGTCCGTACCGTCCGGAAAGCAACTTTTTTCCTATAACATAACTTGGATATAAGGCATTTTATCCATAAGTACCTTTTCGTTTACCAACACCAACCAACCCTACTGTATCCATAAACTTCTCAATAATATTTTCAATGCAAAACAGCCTGTTCAGTTTCTCAATACTCAAACAAGTCGCTAACGCTAATCGAGCTCGTAGTAGTGTTGTAAACAACCCCTCTCGGGAGACTAAACGATTTGCAGACTCTTACAAGGTTCGGCCTCCAAACACTCGCAAGCCGCGAGTCTAAAGTCGAATTGAGTGCAGGACATAGAGCATAGACTCGAGCGAGACTGAAAATTCTCGAGTTGTATCGTATGTAAAGTAAATAATTATAAGAAGACAAGAATACATAAGAAAGACATGAAGCTAGGATGCAGCATTACTATTAAGTAAGGGGTTGTATCTTACGAGAACAAGAGGCTTCTACACCAAACACGTTTGTAATAACATTGAATCAGGTATAATAACTTTATAACTAACTGAGAAAGCCCTTACTGGCAAGTAGGCGATCAATACTGTCTTAGAGTGTGATTTCTTTTTACGTTTCTTCTCAACAGTGGTCATTGCGAGACATCAGTATCGGTAGCTGTTTTTAAACATTATAAATAATTGAAACATAAACATTAAACGCTACTCACCGAATAAATATATTATTAGGAACAAATAAATATAATCTTTGACTCTAATCCACCGACAAGAGCAAATAACTAGTTTTTATGAATAGAGTGTTGTAGAATCTTACAATTTAAAAACGAAACCGAGTATCTTTCGATATATCTTCTCGATTTTCGTCAATCCGAAAAGCTAATAGTTTGTAGCGTTTTTGCATTAAAGACAAAATTACCTTCAATACGAAAAATAAAACTGGTTTTTAATAGTAACTTTAGAACATCAAAATTATGGTCTAAGATAAAAATTTAAAACTTCTGCATACTATATTCTTCATTGTGTCGCACCACCCAATTATTTCTCTACTTGGTCCAATGGTTGACTGGCAAAGAACGCCATATGGCGTTAAGTCCGCCATTTATACACCTTTTTTGTACAATAGGTAAAGTTTAAATATATAAATATATTTTAAAAATAAAAGCTATAGCACGTCTATATGGAAAAGTCTGAGGTAAGCGGGGTTTTCAGAGTTATTTGTTATTATTATTGCCTGCTAAAATTAAACTCAAATGTTCTTGGACTCAAACTCCGTACAACACTAGCTGGTGCAGAGTGCGACGTAGCGGGATATTGAACTTTCGGGGTTTCCGGACTACGAACAATTTCGCATGTGGGACACTTTTTTGCGACAAAATCTATTTATTTTGTCTGCTTGTATACAATACCCTTTAATGCAAAAAATAAATAAATGCAGGATATAATTATCTTCAAAAGTAGGAAACGCGCAAAAGGCTGCCTTATCGCTAAGCAATTTCTTACAGGCAGGCTTATAGAAAATTTGGTAGTGCGGTGCCGAGGTGTTCAATATAATAAACATACATATACATGTTACTTAAGTACATACAAGAGGAATTAACTAAGTTGAAACAAGGGAAGGCTATACAATGTGTATTTTTTATACTTGATCCAACGAAATGCGCGGATATTAGACGAAGTATTATCAATTAAAAAACGAAAAAAAAAACGTTATGTTAGTTATTTAAAAAATCCAGGCACCTGTATTTTTTTGTGTATTATTTTTTAACTAATTTCCTGTTTGGCATTGTTAATTGTTTATACTTTCTTAGCTTCTTAAACTTTGTGATTTTTAAATGAGACAACTTTGAAGAAAATACGCCGTTTACTTAATTCACCGGGGTCCAGTGCTGTCCCCATTTAAAATAAATAATTGGACAGGAAGTGGAGACATAATTTAAAATTTTGTCTTAACCAGGCACTAGCCCTTCAAACTATTTTATGAACTACTGTTTACATTTTAAAGTGAGGACTTGAAGCTTTTCTACGCACAATTGCGAAAAACGGCCACTTTTGGCGCATGTGCTCGAAAAATCAGACAAAAGTCTTATCCACTAACACATTTGCAAAATATCCACATTTTATTTCTTATGTAGCAAACTGTTAAGTAACTTTTAATTGTGTCAAAGCAAACCTCAGTCCTACAAAGACGTGCAATTTTATCACGCTGCCGTCGAGTGACGTCACGTGTAAAAGGGCAACATCTACCAGGGCACCAGGAGCTACGAGGAGGTCTATGTGCCCACCGCAGACAATTTCCGCCCTTAGCAACGGTGCATAAGACACTAAGTTGCATTCCCTGTCGCATCCATTCTCGGCAACAAGAGGACGACAAGCTGAATTGAGTTTTTATGTGATGAAAATAAAGTTGGTTTTCGTTTACTGATTAAGAAGTCGATTTAGTACGCTGCCTGAGTCTTTTACTATTTTTTTCTTTCGTGTATCTTAACAAGCTTTAACCCAAACTGCACCTGATCTGCTTGTAATACAGTCCAAATTTCTATTTCTCTTCGGGTTGCTTAAGATATTTTGGTATAGAATAGTTTAATTGCACAATTTCAACGCGCAGGGGTTGTTTTGTGAGACGGAGACAGCTATATCTTCGTCTCTTTTATTCATTATTTGATTAACGACCGCCCAGACTCTGAACGTGGCAACTAATTATCGAAAATCACCATTTTTCTGACTTAATTAAATGGTATAGAAAAAATGGAGTCACAAAATTTGCGAAATGTTCCTAGGGTGTAGCAGTTATCGACTTCTGTTTTTCCCTTGGGGATTAATAGGTTCGAAGTTTTGTCGCAATGGCGTGGAAGATGCAGTATTTCAGTCTCGCAATTAGACCTAATTTCTAATGCAGATGTTACTAACTTTCTTAGCTTGTTTAAAATGTGTTTACTTACTATTTACTTTTTCTTAACGCAGTATGGAGGAGTTTATAAAAGTCGATGTGTAATTGAAGTGAAAACTTCTAGACGCTTTAAGCACGCACGGAAAGCATCTTTTGAGATGGGAAAACACCACTGAACTCGTGACACTGTTACCGTAACCGACACCAAGTTTTACTTCTGTCGGCACTCCCGGAATGCCACTGAAACACACACCAAAAATCCTTTCTTTACATACGTCACTAAGTTAGTATTTCATTACGTCATATAAGTACCTAAGGAACGTATGTGCAAAATTTGCATTTTGCGCGCGGTTTTATTCGTGCATTGTTTTATCAGTCAGTATATATTATCAGCCAGTCAGTTTCTCTTTTATTTATATATATATATATATATATGTGTGTGTATGTGTGTGTGTAAATATATATATATATATTGAAGAATTGATATATTTTGAAGAAACTTAGCACTTAGAGTGTCGGGATTGAAAAATCGATTTAGCTAGGTCTCATTTTTAGAGCACCCCGTTCTCTCTGGGTTTCAAGCATTAAAAATGTATATGAACAACCACTAAAAGTCAAAATGTAATTTCGGCGCTATAATTATCAAAACTTTAGCTCATAATTAGTAGAGTGAGAGACTGTGATCCGAAAGTTAAAGGTCCAAGTTCTCCTCGACAGGTCGATTTAGTTTGGAACGAAGTTCCTTTTCGAACGGTACGGACTTGGCAGATGGGGGATGGACTGGGCTACATAAGTGTAAGATTTTTCCGTTACTTTTTCCGTCACGAATGAAAGTGAAAGGCAATTTCTCAAGTTTGACTATCTCGTCGGTAGCTCAGTTGAGAGAGCGTATGCCTGCGACGGTCGATGATTCAGATTCAAACGCGGCACGCGCCAGTATTTTTTTATAATTTTATTGTTTAAGAGCGGCCTTCCCGTCTTACTTTTCATACAAACGCTCGTACGTGATTATGGCATTGTATCTGATCTTTCTTAAAAATTTTTGAACTCACAGGTATATTGGGCGCTATTTCTAGGTTTCTACCGAAATAAAAAATTGAAATATAGAAAAACAAAGTCAGTATAAGCCTCCAAAAATCTGCTTTTTTGCACAAATTTTAGCTGAACTTCGACCGTTTATAAAGTACTCATAAATTGTAAAAGTAAAAAAAATATTTAAATACAAACCTTGCAAAAATGAAAATGTTGAATACAAAACATTTATTTCACATACTTGTAAGGCTTACTGATAAACACGTATCTCCTGGAACAAGTTTTATGAAATTTCCTAGCGAGATAGTCTTTTTAAGATTTCTAAAAGAAGAAAAAGAAAAGAGTGCCATGTTTTGTCTCTATCACCGACCGAACATTTTTTCATGGTCGGGTTATAGGCACACTTCAAATTGCATAATCGCTTAACTGTCTGTCAATAAAGAACAATAGTAAAACAATGGCGCGCGACCGTATTACGGTCGTAGACTGTATTTGAAGTGTGCCTATAACCCGACCATGAAAAAAATATACGTAGTATCATTAATATAATATGTCTTTCTCTTACCCCTGGACGCTCGGTGGCAAATCTACACTACTTGTATATTCTAAATCTTTGAGCTACTTTAACTAAATACTCTGCGCCAGCTAATTTGGACACATTGAAACTTGAAACAGTGTTTGGATGCAGTTCATCACTTATTTAGAACACTCCCCGAGGTATTTTCATTCAAGCCAGAGATTTGGAACTGTTCTCAAAATAGCCAGTAGTAAAACTGAGAATAAACTGGTTACTACCAGCAATGGTTTTTGAACTTGAACAATACAGTGCTATTTTTTTCCATCAGTATTATAAAATACGGTTCAGTTGCTTTAAAAACAACCATATCAAAATCTTTACTGTGAAAATGAGTTTCTTTCGGCATTTCTTCTCAGCAGTGGTCGTTATGAAGCGCTGGTATCGGTAGCTTTGCTTTAAAAATAAATTAAATTTTAATATACTTTACACGTAACGTAAATTATACTTATTGACGTGTAAAAGTGCCCGTAAAGGTCAATTACTGTATAAACATTTGAATCTTTGAATCTTGAATCTTGAATCATTAATTTTTTAAATTATGTAGTAGTTTAAACAAAGTTTATAGATAGATAGAATACTTTTAATATTATATTTATCTTAATTTGTATTTTATTTCTCTCAATAAACTTTTAGTATTATACAAGGTATACAAGGCTAAACTCTACTTATAGAAGCAGAATTAATGTGGCATAGTATAGTTACAAGAAATCATGGTAACATTGTTCATATTATTTTAAATTGTATCGAAATAGTTGAAGTAGTGCCTTAAACCTACAATATTATTGCAATATAAATCATAAAAACCATTACTGTCCACAAAGATGGCAACAAGAAAAAATACTCTTTTTTTCTCAAAGTCGGTAGTGTCCCGCTGTGCGAATGTAGTGACGTGACGGACTAACACGCGGGCGTGTGTGGCGGGACAAAGTCACGTCCGTCACGTGTCCCGGGCCGGCGAGGTACCAGGAACGCATAGGATTGCTGGAGATCGCGAAAAGGGACGCGGGCCGACGAATTGCGAAACGAATGGAGGGTGTAACAACAATTATTTCATGTTTTTTGCTTTATTCCATATCTATTTATGTCATAGCTACAACTTTACAATAAATAACCAGTTAAATTACTACTTTTGAAATGAACAATAGTTATTTTTGCGACTGTAGTAAAACAAGGGATATTATTGCGGAGTATTTAATACAAACTAAGTATGTATGTATAGGTAATGATGAAATTATTTATTGTAATAATTATTAACATTTTGATATTAGTAAACATCAAACAAAAATAGCGGGATACAACGTGAATTCGAATAACCAATAAGTTCCTTTTTTTAAATTACGGAGCTGTGATAGTGAACCGCGCGTACATGACAATGTTCTTTTTTTAAATTCATAATGTGGCTGTTTGATGAGTAGGGAATTGCGTTGCATAATGAAATTTAGTATAACATTATAACACCCGTTTGGATGATATAACGGTGACTGTGGTTGTTTTAATATTGGCAAAGCTAACTGGTTCAGAATTTTTTTTAAAGGATTTATAGAATGGGCGTAGATAAATACGAGTATGTTTAAAATCTTATTTTCCAAATCCGTTTTCTGAATATTATGTTTATTTAAATAAGTAGGAACGTAAACTGAAAACATATTGTTAACGGTAAAGTTTTCTTCCATGCTGGCGTGGGTGTGAAAACAGAACTTAGAATGTAAAGCCGATCGAGGGAATGGTTCAAAATGCGAATCGTGCTATGTGATTCGGCTTCTCGCAAACGATCAATCAGAGCCGTTGGGTCTTGCGGCCCTGAGCTCTTTCTGCTAAGAACCGCAAGACCCAAAATGATCTGTTGGCTCCATTAGGGATGAAGAGAGATCGTGTGTGTTATTTGGCATTCTCAACGTCGATAACACAGCAGTCATGCTTGTTTATTATTATAAGAGTCGAACCACACGCAGTGTATGATGCGCAACGCATCTTGCGTCGTTCATATAATTTCCACCCACTCAACATGCGCGTGGTGTGAACGGTGGGTAGAAATTCTATAAAACGCAGTACCACGGTAATTTTTAACAGTATTCTGACTTCATACAAACAGTCGAAACGCAAGCCATACTTAAACAGCAGTTCAGCATACACTATACACTTGTTCCGTGATTTGACGTACAATCAGTCGCGGTTGCACTGCAGTGGCGAACAAACGTATGACGGTTTTCTAAGCAGTAAGTCCTCGTATACATTGTGGTTCTAGAACGCCATCTAGCATTTGCTTATCAAACCTATCCAAGAATTGGTAATGGTTGGGCTGTGGAGGCAATAATATGACAAAATATTGATAGTTGAGTTTAACGATGGCTGATCCGTGCGTCAACTCGTGAACGGGTGCTGCCGGGAGGGACTGGTCAGCTCGGCTTTGCTTTTTTTGACTACTTAATATTTTTTATTACGCAATTTATGTTTGTTTACTTGTTCGCAAGCATTACATGTTATAATGTGTCAACATTGTATTATATTATAAATATTTATTAATTAAAAGACAATTATAATAATATGACAAAGCCCTTCTGGCGAGTAGGCGACCAATACTGTGAAAATGAGTTTCTTTCGGCGTTTCTTCTCAGCAGTGGTCGTTAAGAAGCGCTGGTATCGGTAGCTTTTCTTTAAAAATAAATTAAATTCTAATATACTTTACACGTAACATAAATTATACTTAAAGAGGTGAAAAAGTGCCTGTAAAGGTCTAATTACTGAATAAACATTTGAATCTTTGAATCTTGAATCTTTGATAATATTGTGCTGTTGTAGCCCCCGGCCCCGGCAAAAACGATGGGTGTCATAAGTTTGATTGTCTGTCTCTCTGTGGCGTCGTAGCTCTTGAACTAATAGACATCCATTGCAAGCCAATTTCATTCTTATTACTCTAGACAAACATGAGTCCTAACTGAATTTTCCCCTCTGAAGTGGTCGCCATGCGCTTAGTAATAATGTAGGTATATTTTCGATACGTAAACGGGGAGTGACACAGGCCTGGTGTAGTTCCGCAACGAAACCGGGTGTTTCTCAACTAAGTCTGTGGAAATCTTGTAACGTCGCCTTGCAACAGGACACCGTGGAATCTTGTAAGCCGGGGTAATGCGGCGCCGTACCGGGGTGTAAGGAAGGCATTAGAAGCCCCGCGGAGAGCGGGGTACACCACCGATCAAGGTTTTTGGGTCAACACTCGATTTCAGGCGGCTTATAACGGACAGCTGATCGAGTTTTATTAAATTGGGTAGGTGTCATTTTGAAACAAAATTGAAAATTTAGTTTTTTATTCCATTCGCCCTCTTAAAAGTTTATTTTCATCTCATCTACTCGAAAAACGATGTTTACATCCCAAAACAAAGTTATTGCTTACTTTCTCGGGACTAAAAAGTTAAAAAGAAAAACTTTAGGAGTTAAAACCAGTTTGAAAACTGAACACGAGTGTAATCTATGTAAAATCAAAAACAATGTTGGCAGTCCAGCAAAAAAAATCAGAGAAAAAAAAATCTTAGTATTTATTGTATGAAAACGACACCAAACAAAGGTTAGTATTAAATTCTTCTTTTATTTATATTCTGTTGTGTATCTGCTAGTTTCTCTCATAGATGGAGATGAAAAGTAGAGTGTACTACTTAAGTACGATAATATTTTTTATCTCGGGCGATATACATGAATCCCTCGCTTCACTCAGGATTCCACCGTAGAATCACTTGCTACGCTCGTGATTCAACCGTGGAATCCTTCGTTTCGATCTGGATTCAAAGTAACGCCCTCACCTACTTTACCCCTTAACCTTATCCCTTTGTAGCACAATCTACTATTTATTCACTGAAAACAGTGAATAAAAAGCAATAATTACTATTTTTGTGTTTGAATATAGAGCAATTTGGTTTTTGGTGTTAGATTTTACCTTCCTTTTTTTTTTCGTGTATATTTGTTATATAAAATTGTACCTATTTTTTTGGAGGAAATAAATACATTTATTATTATATTATTATTATATCCTTTGTCTTAAATAAATGACTAATTCTTTAATTTAGCTTAAATATTTCTATTTCTCGTAGTCATGCATGTTATTAAGTATCGTATGCAACTCTTGAATAAAACGGACTTATAACGAGAGCCATGAATCACTCGTGTCGCTCAGGATTCTAACACTTGAATCATTATGAAACTGATTCGTTAGAATCCTTCACTTGGTCGTGATTCATCTATGGCCCTCGCTTTAAATCCGTGCTTTATGCACAAATTTTACAATATTATTACTAAACATATTTCTTGTTTGATATTTTTTTTTACTAGCCTGTATGTGTAGTCTCCCACTGCTGGGCAAAGGCCAGTTTGTGATATAAATGAAATTCATCCTTTTAATGAAAAATAAGCCATTTACTTAAAAATTACAATTGATTTACATTACCAGTCGTTGCATACCGTACCTGTTATAAAATCTTCTTCGGATTGCATTTGTGGCAAGGTATAAACAAATCATTTTTCAAAACTAAAAAAAACTGACTTCAATACCAAAATTCACAACCGATTTCGATGAATGGGACCACCTGACGAAAAAGAATTTTCCAAATTGGTCTAAGCGTCTCCGAGTAATCAGTAAACGTGCATAAAAAAATCAAAAGATTCCAACAAATTGCTAGCCTCCTCCTTTTTTGATGTCGGTTAAAAATTTATTTTACTAATTGAAGTTTTTTTCATCTTTTTTCACACAGAACAAAGTTCTATGGCGGTGTCCGACATCTAGCGGCATTTCCACGAACTAAAAGTCGCGTAGAAGGCATTTCGCAGCGTAGCGGTGCTACGAAAAGCATTCATCGAGGTGTCGCCATCTATGCAGTGATTCTATCTTTAAAGTGTAAACTGTGAAGCGTAGGTAAGTAACTTTTTGGTGAACCCCACATATCTGTATAGTGAACCCTCTCTCACGTTGGTTTGCAACAAAGAACAAAAAAAAATCCTTGGTTTGCAATGTGAAAAGAGAGGTAAATAATTTAAAGATGGCAGTAGCGTGGTATTTCCTGTTACAGAGTTCAAGAAACCGGCCAAGTGCTAGTCGGACTCACGCACAAAGGGTTCCGTACCAATATCTATAAAAAGTCACGTTTTTTATATGGCAGCGACGCTTTAATATTTATTTTGTTCTGTTTTAATTTAAGTAATTGTTGCTATAGCGGCGACAGAAATATCATCTGTGAATATTTCGCGTGTCTAGCTGTCACGGTTCATAATTACAGCCTGGTGACAGATAGAGGGACGGACAGTGGAGTCTTAGTAATACGGTCCCGTTTTTACCCTTTGGGTATAAAACCCTAAAAAGCTGGGTTCAGGCTGAACCTTGGCTGAACAGTTATGCCTGCCTACCCCAGATGTAACTGATAACTAGATAATAAAAAAAAATGAGACTTAAAAAAAATAGGTAATCAATTTACGTTCGTACCGGACATTTTATATGTAATCATAAGATGATAGTTTTTAAGATATGGTTTAAAAATTGGTCATCAAGATATCTCGGATGCCTTTAGGCAGTTTGAAAGATGTGACCCTATTGTTGATCACGTACACACACTACGAAAAACAAACAAACCTCGTCGAACGTAAAAGACTGCAGCACTTTTTGCTTAGAACCATCATTCGCTTGAACGAGAGAGAGCGACGGACAACAGCATTGGCGATTCCGCGGTTTTCCCTTGCACCACAGAATAAATACTAGTACTCACGTACGTCTTACTTAGCTTACTTAGAAAATAAATTCAAAGAAATATCTACTCAATGTGGTTAGCGCTATGATTGAATTTAGGTCGCATCAGAAGTCGTCACCTCTTCGTTTAGATACCTAGACATCCATTGCAAGGTAATTTCATTCTTATTACTCTGGACAAACGATTCATGTAACTGAATTTTCCCCTTCGAATGGACGCTGCGCGCATAGTAATAATGTAGATATATTATCGATACCTAATCGGGGAGAGACACAGGCCTGGTTGCACTTTCTCGGTCCAGCGAATGACGGTTCTGAGCGGCAAAAAAGGATAGTGGAATTCCGTGCTGGCTGACAGATGTAATCCAACCCTAAGACTTTAAAGAAATGAAACAATAATTGAGGCTCCACCTGCACTTCTCAAGAGTCGTAACGTAACAGCTTTCTCAGGCAGTCAAACATACCAGCCACAGACGCAAGAGTTGCGCAATGGATTAACAAATATCCACCGTACGAGCCAAACCTACCACCTGCAGAGCAACTCCCACCTGGTAGAGACCTCCCCTGATCAGTCTGGAAGTATTTCTATAGACTCCGGGCTGGTGTTGGCAGGCGTCGAGAAAACCGAGTTAGGTGGCGGTCCTTTGCGACTGCGGTGCTGTTCCCTCGATGGACCACCTTCTATCGTGTCCGAAGCCCTACGTCGTGTACCATCGAGGCTAGCGACAGAGGGATCGCCGTGACCACATACTGGTCAAATGTCATTTGAAATAGAAACTATACTGGAACCATTCTAACTCGACAAGAAGAAGAATTCAGGCCCTCTCAACGTATTATGAGCTCGCACTCCACGTCATACGGCCTGATGACGTCACCGTTCAGCTTAATCTCCCTGACGTCATCGGGACATCGACGCGGAGAAGAGATGCGTCGCGACGACCTCAGTGGTCATCATGCCGGGCAGTCACCCCGAAGGTGGTAGGTTCGATCCCCGGTCAGATCAGGATGGAAAATTATCTTTTTCAGATTGACCTAGGTCTTGGATGTTTATCTATATATGTATTTGTTATAAAATATACTATCGTTGATTTGGTATCCCACAACACAAGTCTCGTACTTACTTTGGGCTTGCTCAATCTGTGTGATTTGTCCGTATAAAAAAAAGCTTGCTGAGCCCCAACCCAGTAGGAGTATGCTTTATTAACGCGTACGCGTGTTAAGCAACCCTGGACGGAGTAAACACTTGGATTAGTGAACAAAAAAATATCAAGCTACTAGCCGATGCCCGCGGCGTTGTCCACGTGGAATATTTTTGATTTTGTAATTTTTTGATAAAAAGCATCCTATGTGTTAATCCAGGTAATACACTATCTACATGCTACCCGTTTTTGCGTGAAAGAGTAATAAATATCCATCCATTCATACAAACCTTCGCTTTTATAATATTAATATTAATAATAAGATTCCATGCTTTATTAGGAACGAAAAGTCGTTGTTTCCGACTGTCATCATAAGATGGCAGAAAGATATCTCAGATTCCTTTAGGCAGCTTGAAAAATTTAACACTAGTGTTGGTCACTTAAACATACGAAAAAGAAACGCCCTAACCTAACCCTCAGTTAGGCTACGTCTGGAAGCACGGAACAGCTTTTCTATGCTACTATCGTTTTCTTTCGCTTAGAACTGTCATTCGCTGAAGCGAGAGAAAGAGATGGAACACATCAGCATCGGCAATTCCGCGGCGTCCTCCCGCTCTAGCGAATGACGGTTCTGAGCGGCAGATCAGGATAGCAGCATTGAAAAAAACTATTCCGTGCTGGCTGACAGGTGTATCACAACACTTAGACGTAAAGAAATGAAACAAATGAGTTCTCCATGTTTAATCCAGACTCTCCCAGCGCATCATGAGCTCGCACTCCACGTCATACGGCTTGATGACGTCAACGTCCAGCTTGATCTCCAAGACGCTATCAGGACACACTGACGCGGAGAAGCTCGGCACTTCGTCGTAGTATTCCACAGAGCTGAACTGGTACACGGTGTCTCGTCGCATGTTTGGATCACTCTTTTTCTTTACCTACCATACCATAGAATATATCATAGTACAATGCGACACAAATAAATTGAACAGAAATGGCAGACTTCAAAGCATTTTTGTACAAATTGGACCAAAATGGCGGTCGTCGGTGCCTTATTTGTAACCGCGCCGATAACCGCCATTTTGGTTCAGCCTACGTGTCGGAAATTTGTGCAAAAATGCTTTGAAGTCCGCCATTTTTGTTCAACTTATTTGTGTCGCATTGTAATCAAGTAGAGAAGGATCACTCTTGGATAGGAAACTTGCTAAATTATAAACCCAATTACTTTCGACTTAGTCTAAGCGACGAAAGAGCCAAATTCTAGGTATGAACTAACCTACCTACAATTTGGCTCTTTCGTGCTTCTCAGACTTCTGCGTCTGCGAAGCGACGTTCCGGTATACCTTTATAGCAGAGGTTCCCAAACTTATTTTGCCAAACGCCCACTTTAAAAATTCAGTTATTTTGTAGCGCCCCCCATTTTTTTCACCATAAAAACCTGAATCACATATTTGTCTTGCCTGTAGTTTAATTCAACCTATATTCTAAACTAGACTTTTTACAAGAGAGAGCAATAATAATACATACACTAGTATATTAGAGTATCTTTTATAAAAAAATAACAATAATCAACATTGTTAATTTTAAATAAAAAAATAGCAATAATAATACAATTTTACAATAATAAAGAGTATTGGAAGTGGGGACCTCACCTGCGAAACTTTAAAACACGAAATATTTTTTCAGTGTTTGATTCCTTTAACGATATAAATAGCGTTGTGAACGCATTAAAATAATAAATATTAATTACATTTTTAGTTTATATTTGTAAAATAAAAAAGGATATAAATATGAACTAATAAATGGATGGAGTAGTAAGAGGATTTTAATTTCAGTGAAATTTAAAATATGAAATAGCTGAAGTTATAAATCACTCATTGCTTAAATCACATCAGCGCCCCCCAACTTTATTCTGGGCCCGTTACCGCCCCCCTTAAAGCCTCCAGCGCCCACAAGGGGGCGTTATCGCCCACTTTGGGAAAGGCTGCTTTATAGGTACCAGACATACAGACAGACTGACAGACAGACAGACATTAGCGTCAAACTTAGGACACCACTGTTTTTTATCGGGGCTTAGCTCTTAATATACGCCTGCGGTGTGACCAAAACATAATTGTATGAACGATGTCGCGGGCACCGACTAGTCATCAATCTCCTCACTCGAAAATAAATTAATCCACACTTAAATTCACTTAATGTATCTGTGTATGGGGTTATGGAGTCACTATAACTCTATTCGCGGAGAGTTGACAAATTGAGGGCTTCTTATCTCATTACTAATTGCGGCCCGCTAATTATTTGAAAACGCAATTTAATTTTAAGCAATAATTAATTGTTTAAAACGGCACCGCGTTCGGTCGCCCGTTCGGGCCGCGGTTGACATCAACTACATGCCTCGTACCACGCAAACGGCGAAAGCAGGAAACAAGCGACGGCCACCCTACAGTTTGCGATAACAAAGCGACAGTTGCTAGTCTGAGACGAATTATAACACACTAGCTGTAACCCGCGACTTTGTCCGCGTAGAACCGCGTAACCGTCATTTGCTAGAGATAAGAGAAGAAATGATCTATTTGACTCAATTTTTTCGACTCTCACTCAAGAAATGACAAAGTTTTATAATAATATAAATTCACAACCCCTAATGCACCCCAAAGGATGCAATTTTTAAATTTTAATTTCTTTATTATTATTTTTTATTGACCACTAATTCAAAAATGTCATGTGACTCGCTTCAAAATGACGAAGATTCATATAAACTTGCAAACCCTATTTCACCACTATAGAGATGTTATTTTCAAAATCTTATAAATGCATTATATTTTCTACTAACTATTAAAATAAATTAAAAATTTCATGTGTCTCACTTTAACAATTACGAAGTTCCATACAAACTGGCAACCCCTATTTTACCCCCTTAGGGATGGAATTTCCAAAAATCCTTTCTTAGCGGACGTCTCCTAGTCACAATCTACCTTCCTGCCAAATTTCATCTTCATTGGCTAAGTAGTTTTCGAGATTTCGTGATGAGTGAGTGAGTGAGTGATTTTCGCTTTTACGAGTATATATATAGATTTTTAAAAGTTTGACGAACAGACTTTAGTCAAGATATCCTCGCTTTCACTACTTACCTTTACATTGTCGTTTTCTTTAATATCAGGTGTCGTTGCCGTGTCTTTCTGTTCTATTTTATCTTCTGTAGCTCGTTCAAGCTTCACATTTTCTTTTTTTTCATCTGCAACGTCACATTTTTCGGAAAGCAAATCATTTTCGGCGACAGGGAGGGGGTCCCCAGATACGAATTTCAAGCGCGATGGATCATTTGCCAACATTTTCTTATATCTTTTCACTTTATCCTCTAATGTGTTTTTACAATGCCTCCTTCCACTGTCTTCATCCCAGTCTATATTTTTTAAATGCGCTATATGAAACTCATCGTCGCTTAAATCTTCTAAAAACCTTCTTGGCGTGTCTAGCGCGGTCTTTCCTGCTTTTCTGACTATTTCACCCCGATTTGTGTCAAGCGTTTCGTCACTGACTATTGTATCCATTTCGGCACTATTGACTAATAATATTATACAAGTGATTAACACAAAAATAAACATCTTATCTAAGTCGTTCGCATTTCTCGGGGTCGTATCTGAATGTGAGTAAAAAATTAATTAAAATTTGTTTTGACATGAGTAACGGCGCGTGGAAAGAAACGTACGAAACCCAACAGGCAAATCATAAACAATGAGCGGAACTGAGAATATAATGAACTTCTTGCACAGCAAAAAAAAAAACGACATTTTCATACAAATTGCCGGGCCGGCCGAACACTTTTGTATGAAAATATTGATATTTTTTTCGAGTTTCAACCATTGGTCCCATATGAAAAGTTGTTCATATTGACGGTCTGAGTGGCTCCTACAAGGATCGGACAGGGTTTTTGTTACATATTGTATAGAGACAAATCACATAAATTGAGCTAACCCAAAGTAAGGTTTTTAAACTTGTGATTTGGGATACTATCTCAGTGATAGTTCATTTTATTAATTATTATTAAATGACAAACGTCTCTTTCAAACTGAACCCAAAACCTTTCTTCTTTTTTGCTAAACTGCCAACATTATTTTTGATTCTACATAATATACGAGTATTACACTCGTGTTGTGTTTTCTAATTGGTTTTAATCCCTAGAGATCGTCTTTATCACGTTTTAGTCCCGAGAGAATAACCAGCAACTTTAGCTCCAAATGTTTTGGGATGAAAACATTGTTTTTGAAGTAGATGAGATGAAAAAGAATTGGAGCACGACAATAACATCTGCCTTCCACGACTGACCTCTTTCTACATCAATAAACGATAAACCACAACAAGTAACCCCAATTTGCCTCCTTATATCTAAATAACACAAAATCCCCACATCATAATAACAGGCATAATAAAAGAAAATAAGTGAAACCGCCCATTACCCGGCATCAGTGACAGATCGTTATCCCTCCGCGCTAACTAATCCATTCAACATTCAAATCCATAACTACCCTTCAAACGCTGGGAAAATACTTCAATTAACCAACCCCGCCCCTCGCCCCTCGGGATCAAAACAGCCCAATTACCTCCCAGCACGACCTCACCCTTTAATAAAGCTTCGTTTGCTCAATCTGAAATAAAGACGATAAATAATCACAATGCCGAAACGAAAAGCCCTGAAATTAGCATCTCGTTTGAATAAATTGACAGATAATGCGACTTCGAGACACCGGTAAAGTTGGCTTGTAAATATTCTGGCGAATGAAGCGTTGCATCGCTTAGGAGATCATGGCGTTAATAAACCATCTTTTGCAGGGCTCTATTTCTTTCATTTGTTTAACTTCATTACAATACACGTAAATGTCTGACTTAAGAATCCCCTTACCCTAGACTTTTCTATACAATCGTAGTCTAGCTTTTATTTTGAAATGACATGTGAGATTTCGGCAGTATTTTGTAATTTTAAAGAAATTGCATATATCTAGGCATATAACTAGTTTTCGACAGTCAAATATGAACTTGAAAGAAAATATGAGAGTGTAGAAGTTTTCCATTTTTTTACGCACATACGCCAAAAGTGGCCGTTTTTAGCAATTGTGCGTAGAAAAGCTTCACGTTCTCTCTATTAACTGTTAACAGTAGTTCATAAAATACTTTGAAGGGTTATCTAGAGCCTGGTCAAGACAAAATTTTAAATGATGCCTCTGTTTTCTATCAAATAACTTATTTCAAATGAGGGCAGCACTGGACCTCTGAAAATTCAGGTATCCCCTTAAAGCCAGGAGGCCTTTTCTACCAATCAACCAACAAGTGATGCTTAGCAAGTAATATTTTTGCGTAAGTACAACTGAAACTAACTAGAAAGAGACAGATAAGGAGTAAACTTATTATTATTAGGTAGGTAAATTTATATTTATAAATATACATATAAATAAATCGAGGATAAACCTACACAAAAGTATACATAAATAATAGTTCAAAAATAAACTATAAATTGACTACATAAGTACTTCTTAAATAGCCGCTGACAGTTTTCGGTGATAATGTGACGCTCTTCAACGCATGACGAGATTCAGCTTTACAGATACCGACTGGTAACGTGTTCCAAAGCCAAAAGCTTGAACGACAAATGAATAATAATTATTAGTGCTCTATCATTTACCTATTGATTGGACTATATAAATAGTGCCTCTTTTTTCGCTTCGCAAGATGCCGCTGGCACATTGTCGCTCGTGTGGCTAAACCTTTCTGATAAAAGTCTGTAACTATGCTTTAATAAACCCTATCCTTCAAGTCTTTACATACCTCCTTTCTCCATCATTTCATTATGTCCACCTTTTGAGATTTCATTAATAAATTTTAGTCACATTCCTTCCTTATCATTCTGATCATTCGTCCACCACCTCTCATATACAAGCAACTTATTATTATATAATTTTATCAGTTCTGACAAGTAAATGTATTACACCCTTGTTGTGCCTCTCTTGCTCTACGATTATTTAGAACTAGATATTTCATGTGAGAGCACACCTACTAGCTTGGATAGGTGGAGTTCCCACAAGTCATTTGTTTTTTTCATCATGGACAATCATGGACTAAATTTGAAACCAAAGTTTTCGCTTGTATTCAAGCGCTGCAGCGGCTGAGCACTCATCCGAGATGTTAACAAGCTGGTAAAGATGCAAATTGACAGCGGTTGGCAGCACTGACTCGAAATGGCGCCAACATTACCATAATTTGTTTCGAATGGCTGTTTGTCCGTGAATGGGCTTGATTGAAATGCTGAGGGTGCTTTGGATCATTTTACTGATATTCTACAATAACTATTCTATAACTAGTTAGATTGCTACTTTGTTCTTACTGAGACCTTCTTATAATAAAATATGCACTTACTTTATCACTTGGTTTAAGGTTTTAAACTATTTGCCCAATAGGGAATATGCGCGTATTTATTTATTTGCTATAATCCTTATTAACCACAGTAAACACATATAAAAGAATTTATAAAATATATCAAACAGCGACGAACATGTGTTACTTTAAATTTTCAATTAGAAAGAGAAGTCCGATATGGACTGGTGACGTCAAAGACTTACTTCTATACATTTGCCGTAGAACTTTTTTAGCGAGTGAGATAGACATATTTTCGTGAAATCGTTTTTTTGTCGTTCGTTTTTCAACCAATTTTTATTCTGTTTTCACTGTTAATACTTTACTTCTGAATATTTATGGATAAACTGGTTAAATTACACAATTTTTTTCATGCATATTCCCTATTCAGGTTGACATTGCGATACAGTAATTTTACTAGACGTCAACTTTTTCAGGGTGAATAATGGTTTTAGCTTAAACCTAGTATTAGTAAGTCCATGTTTTATAATAAGACGGAAAATATCTATTTTGTACATTTACAAATATGAGATCTTAGAAAAAAAAACTATAAATTCATGTGGAAAATATTTACAAAATTAGTGCGACTAGATTCTACATTGATTGGTTTTTCTAAGATTTATCTATCTAAACAATTTCTACCTTCTGTTTCTATGTCTAAAAATATTTATTAAATTTCTTAATTATATTTTTTATTAATAAGACTACAACAATATTGCACATTTGTATTAAAACAAGTGTTGTCAGGTATATGTTACTGTTATATTTTTTTTATTTTATTTTAAGTATGTTGATGGAATTTATTGTTTAGTCCTAACCCTGCTGCAAATTTTCCTTAGATCATTTAATACAGGATAAGCCTTACCTACGCGTTCCCCTCTGCCAAAGTATAAGAACAAAAATCTAATACGTTCATAAAAACTAGTTGCGTAATCGATTATGATCATTATGTGAATCGGTAAGGCATCGAAAAGTGCTCCGTTAAAAATGCCATGTTATGCAATTTTCTCGTGTAAAAAGAGGTCAAACACATTTAATCTTCCAAAAGATGGCATAACCTGTCATTAGTAAGTATTTTTTTATTTTATTTACGTTGTTTTCTATTTAAATGTAATTTCTGAAAAATCGAAGGAATATCTATTAGTATCGACTACGAAAAAAAAAATCGAATCACGTTTGCAACTGATTTCCTTCTATCCCAGAGACAATCACGCACTCACGTGACAATGTATTTATGATTTACAACCTTCGTCTTTATTCCCTGTGCATTAGAGTTGAATATATTTTTGTCTTCTCTCTCTCTTGTCAAGAGTGTATTATTATGTGTATTTACACATTTTTTTCAGTGTGAGTTTTATTGGTGTGCAGAAAATAAGCTAGTGTTTGAGTTTTTTGTAGTGTGCATTTATAGCGACACAAATTATTTCTGTAAATGTGTGATTTTGTTTAGATGTAGTAGTAGCTTACCCCCGCACCAAAAGCGGCAGAAAGTTTTGTAAGAAGATTTGTCTGCGTAACTCATCCTGTATTAAATGATCTAAGAAATTTTCAACTTACAATTTTGTTTTTTTTTTTGTCAAAAATTAGAGCAGTTTTTGCAAATTGTAATTTTATAAGTATGTAGACTTTTTTTTGATGAAAATAATTGATGAATTATTTTTTGTACAGGAATTCAAAATTTCCGGCCAAAATATCAGATCAACAATGTCCCTCAAAAAGATCACAGAATAGCAAACATGCCAGAAATAGAAGACATCCTTAGTGGAACTACAAAAATAACCTGATAGATCATCTGCAACTTGTTTGGTTATAATGGCTGTTGGTTTACAGATGGCAATGCATGTAGGCAGGATATGGTGGCAGTAATGCACACGCTAGTGGCAGCGCGTGCGCAGGCAACTCTCTGTCTCCATTCGCGGCTTGTGCACGGAGCTGTTCAAGTCGCAGTTGGTTTTGTCGCTTCCATTTAGTCCTGAAAACAAAACTTTTTATTAGTAGTTTGGACGGTCAGTTTAATTTCCAGGTTTTAAGAGATGAAATGTCTTAACATTTTTCTTAAAGCTGCAATTCAGAATTTTTTCAACTTTTTATTTAAACTTTGAACCTGCTTTTATAATATTTCGGATTACACCAGTAGGCAATGAATATTTTTTCATCGAATTAAAATTGGCGCCCAACGTGGTGCCCAAACATTGGCCACCACGTTGGGCGCCATTTTAAATCTAAAATTTAAAAATAATTTATTGAAACTAATTTGCTAGAGAAACGAAAATGCAAGTAAATTAAGATATAAAGTACCTTTCAATTCTTTACGGCCTAAACAGGAAAAGAAAGAATCTTGATGGATGATATAATCTCGAAGAATCTGACTATACGCGGAAAAAACCGGTTAAAGTTGAATTATTTAAGAGCCGTAAGAGAACTCACCGTCGATTTTGGTACCACGTCTTAACCTGAGTCTCACTCAGACTCAGAGCATCAGCCACATCTCCTCGGTCCGCCACACTCAGGTACTTCTGGCAGCGGAATTTCCGCTCCAAGTACGCGAGCTGAGCGTGGGTGAACGCGGTGCGGCGTCGACGTGGCTTGCGGCCGCTGTTCGACGGTGCGGTTGGACGACATGATGGTGCCCGATCTGTCATAGACAATTAGACTTCTTATTAAATCTTATTTGGAAAAGAAAGAAATAAAGGTGTTCTTGTAATTCATCATCATTATCATCATGTCAGCCACAGGAAGTCCACTGCTGGACATAATAGGCCTCACCTAAGGATTTTCAAAACGAGCGATCGGAAGCGGCATCCAGCGCTTTCCTGCAACCTTGCTCAGGTCATCTGACCATGTAGCAGGATGTCCTACGCTGCGCTTGCCGGTACGTGGCCTCCATTCGAGAACCTTTCTGCCCCATCGGCCATAGGTTCTTCGCGCTATGTGCCCTGCCTACTGCCACTTCAATGAGCTTATCCGCTTAGCTATATCAGTGAACTTCGTTCTACAAATCTCCTCATTTCTGATTCCTATTGTAATTGTTGCATGTTTATTGATAAGTATTGTTCTGTTCTTGTTCCTACTTCATGTGTGTGTATGTGATGCAGTTTTGTGAATAACCGTATTTCTATCCATCTAGGTATAGTTACTTAAATTGATATTTACTAACCATCTTAAACCAAGTACTAAACTTTATTACTTACTTGGCTTAAATCATTACCAACGCTGCAAAATCTCAAGCCATCGTTATAGGCAGTTCTCATTTCATCTCCAAATTTAAGTCCATGGCGTTCCCGGATGTTGTCTTGGTTAATAATATCATCCCTGTCTCTTCAGTTGTTAATAACCTTGGTATTGTCATGGATAAAACACTATCTTGGGCCCCGCAAATCAATGAGCTTAGCCGGAAAATTTTTGCTTCTCTACATTCGTTAAGACGCTAGCAGAATTTCCTGCCTACTGAAACTAAAGCGCTTCTGGCTCGCTCGTTATTGCTTTCTATATTAGATTATGCGGATGTGGCCTTCCTAGATCTCACGGAAGAATTGGCTGACAAGCTGGAGCGACTTCAGAACATGTGTGTTCGGTATGTGTTTGGGCTACGTAAGTTTGATCATAAATCTGAATACCGTTCTCGCCTGAGTTGGTTAACGATAAAAACCCGTCGCATTCTACATGTTCTTACTTTTCTTTTTAATGTGCTTCACAATCCTATCGTTCCCAATTACCTTAGAGACAAATTCCAATTTCGAGTCTTTGATCCCCGCCTGCGAACTCGTAATAAGATTCTTGACATACCTACTTCCTCTTCTCGAGCTTATGCAAAGTCATTTGCTGTCATGGCTGCTCATTTATGGAATGAATTACCAGCTAGTATTAAAGATTCAACAACCTTGTATTCCTTTAAAGCTAGGGTTAAAAACTTTTATGAAGATTCCTGACCAGGAATGAGTTATTTATATATATATATTATGTATTTTTATATATTTATGTTTATATGTATGTTTGTGTACATTTATTTATAAATTTGGATGTATAGTTGCCCATAAGTGTTGTACAATGTTCCACCCTACTCAATGTCATTCTTTCCTTTGGTTTGGGGTTGACTGGAAGAGATCCCATAAAGGGATAAGTCCGCCTTTGTAATGTTTTCTTTTGTATTTGTGTTGTATCCTTTTTGTACAATAAAGAATTTACATAACATAACATAACATAACATAACATAACCAGCTTTTAACAAAAAAAAATCTTTCCACAACATGTTGCCTGCTCTTTTATCAACTTATTTAGGTGAATAATGGTTTAAACCTTAAGTACTTAAAGGACAGATCATACGCGGTATAGGCCGTTTTATTATAAAACGTAGACTTACTCAGTCTACGTTTTATAATGTATATATCTGTCCTTTCCTTACGATAGTTATGGACCTTATTATTCATACGATCAAAGATCTTGATCGGCCATTTCGGAAATCCTTGGAAAAGGCCTATGTTCAGCAGTGGACGTTATGCGGCTGACATGATGATGATAATCATACGATCAAAGCAAAATTATATTTTCAAAAATATTTAAATAGTGGTCAGTACTGTCTTACGAAAGGTGCCTATGAGCGCCTTACTGTTAATAACAAATACGGAACGAGCGCGAAACGCAAGCGAAGCATCTACGTTTCAGCTTGGACAAAAACGCTTACATATAGCAACAAGCAGCCGGATAGATAATCCGGTAAAACAAACCGCAAGTCGCATTTCTCATCAGATTATCATGACATTCTAACCTGTTTAAGGTTTGATTTTCGAAACATTTCAAAATGGCGGGGCCATGAGGTTAGGTAGCATAAGATATATCATAAATTCAATGCAAAGACAGACTTGCGTGGTCTACAGCACACAAAGCCACTAAGTTAATGTATTTAAGTAGCATTATAACAGTAAACTTTACCAGTGTTTTCTTGTGAATCCCTCTGTGAACTACCAGCAATGACCGACGCTGCAAATCCAGCCAAAAGTTGTGATTGAAAAGAACCCTTGGACAAATCCATCGACCGACCATAGATACTTTCCGGGAAAGACCCGGCCATGTGTCCAAACGCCGAACCTTCGTGGTTATCTTCTTTATTTCCCTCTCTATCCGCACGATACAAATGAAAGATACTGCCATCGTACATCTTCATTCGTTCTTCTGTTCGATTTTCAAATTCATTTTCGTCTTCTTTGAAAGGCGAGTTGTAATTTGAACTCGATATTCGGTTATTCAGGTTGTAGTCATTCGGAGATGATCGGTCACCTTCGGTGTCCTTTTTCGGGTAATCTTGGTTGGAGTCGCAACCATATTGTGTTTTTTTTGGAGTGGACGATTCGCTTCTGTTGTCGCCAACTGATATGTCGTCCTCAACGTCAGAAGTTTCCAGGTTTTGACTGCTCCTCGAAGGACATCTATCGGTGTCCCTGTCCTTTTCATTATGCGCTGCACCTAAAACAAAATACAGGCCATGTTAAATCTTCTTTTTCTCATATTTAAGCGTTCTCGGTTTAGCTTCGGAGCCCTAAGTACATTTTCTGGCTTTTTCATATAAAAAGTTAAACGATTTCGCTAGTCTAGGCCAGGTCTAGTCTCTATATACTCGCCCCTTAGTGAGGACTAGTGATCATCATGCCAAGGCTGTCACACCGGACGTTCGGATTCGATCCCCGCTCAGGTGGTAGGTCAAAATGGAAAATCTTTTTTAGACCGACCTTGGTCTTAGAAGTTTTATTGATCGAGCGAGCGAAGCGTCTCAGTTTCGAGATTTTGTTCGGCTTTCAGTTTGTCGGTTTGTTCTCGCCTACAGATCGCATTTCTCAACCGATTCTCGTAAAATTTTGTGAAAGGTTCGTAACTCATACAGTTTTTTTTTTGTCTAATTAGTTTTTCGCAATTTTTCAAAATGGAGGAAATATTGGGGTTGAAAACTTTAAAAAGATCATATTTCAGCCACTTCAAAAAAATTTCAAAATATGTTGTAAAACTATTTTGTTACCTTTGAAACGCAACTTTTTTGTCTAAACAACTTTTTGGAACGAAGTTCCTTTTCGGCAGTATGGACCACTAGGCGAAAGAAGTGTAAGATTTTTCCGTCACGTTTTATAGATATAAGTATTATAGGTATATAAATCTTCTGTGCGTGAGTTTGTGACTAAAATCCTCCTAAACGGTTGGACCGATTTTGATGAAATTTTTTGTGTGTGTTCAAGTAGATTCGAGAATGGTTTAGATTTACAATTATATGATTTTGTGTGTGTTTGTAATTTAACTCCTCCTAGATGGCTGAACCGATTTTGATGAATTTTTTGTGTGTGTCCGTCCTTTGTATTGATTCGAGAATGGTTTAGATTTACAATTAATTATTTTCAGTTTGACTTAAACATTTTTTATCCAATAAACTTCAACGGCCGACCCGTTGAAGTTTATTGAATAAAAAATGTTGACTGACAGAGCCACTATAGTCTTTAAACGTATTTGTTATAAAATATAGTATTGTTGAGTTAGTATCCCATAACATAAATCTCGAACTTACTTTGGGGCTAGCTCAATCTGTGTAATTTGTCCGTATATATTTATTTATCTTACTACGAAAAGTATATATTTATTTATCTTACTAACAAAAGAAAAGATGTAATGGCCTGCAAGTCCCGAAACCACAGGACCAAAATTATGTCAAATCATTAAGCGTCAAAGACCAAAATCTCCAAAGAGGTTAAAACATTTGACACTAAGACTTTGACACTTAAATAGAAACACAAACGGGGGACGCACAAAGGCGGGAACCTGCATAAAGAGCTCAGTTTTAAAAAAGGAACGGCCATAGACACGAGTTTCTGCTCTAATTAATGCCTCGGGGCGTTCCGTTCCACTCTCGAGCAATTGAATACGTCTGTGAATGGTGTTTTAGCGCGCGGAGAAAAATCTTGTCTATGCGTTTGTGTCTTTTAATTTGCGTGAAAATGGTGAAGAGTATCCGGCATTGAAACTGTAGCATCTCTATATATAGTACAAGCTTTTTCACTTTAATCTTGATTGAACAGTGTATGGAATCCCTGAAATATATAAACATAGAGCAAATGTAATCGTAAGAATCAATCATATGGTGTTACGTATGCATATACACATGATGGCAACTTTAAAGAAAGAAGGTTAACGTACTTTTAAAAAATAAAAACTATCGTTTATTATATTACTTGGCTTGTATATTGTAAATCTTTGGCCGCCAGGCCACCTTTTGATAATATCTGAACAACAGAAGCGAACCTTATGTCTTTTTATATCTTCCTATGTCAAAAAATTACACCCTTTTTTTAAAACTTCGTGGAATTATCCCACAAAGTAACTGAGCATTTTTACAGCCGCGGCGTAACGCACTTGTAATTTTATATACATTTGGATGGACGCAAACGTAGTACAGTACAGTACGAATGCAAATAAAATCTGCGGTTGGTGCCGCAGCGGCAGCGGCATTGTTGCCGTTTTAGCGATTTTATCGCTAGCTCAAGCGGAATTTTCAGGCCAGTTAGCGACTTCATACATTTAAGTGACTTTTAAAAATTTCTTAGCTATTTTTACCTCCAAATTTGCAATATCCTAATATTTAAGTTACAGAGATATATATAAGAAATATTCCTAAAAGTAAGACGGCAACACTTGGCCTGATCCGGCGGCCGCTGCGACGCGTGTGAAAAATATGTCTTACCTAGGCTAGGGTTACCGTTTGCCCGGTTTCGTTGGTACATGTCCGTACTTTTTGCCTTTTGTCCGGACTTTGTCCGGCTTTTTCAATTTGTCCGGATTTTTTTGACAAGACTGAATATGAGTAATAAGATCACAAATTTAGTTATATCAAATCGGTATAATCTTTATACATTCTCATTAATTTAAGGATGTTTGCATTTCGTGACTAAAATGTCCGGATTGTTATCGAAAAGTCCAGCTTTTTTTCAGGACTTTTCAAATTTCTAAATGGTAACCCTAGACTTACCTCACTGCACTTTACAATGGCTCCTTCTTACTTCCATGATATTTACTTATTCAGTGTTATAACGGCGTACCATTACTTGTTATTTTGCTATGAAGAGACACGCTCGAGAGTCTCGTTATAATCTCGCATAAATATGGTTTAGCACTCGAGAGCTGGGAGAGGTCTTAATGTTTTCGCATGAGTATCCGCAGCCAAAACATCGTTAACGAACGCCGCCTGGCTTGCTTTCTTTCTAAACATTTTTATGTTACACTAGCTGTCACCCGTGGCTTCGCCCGCGATCATTAATTTTTATGCGTCATTTATAAGTAGGTACCTTGTACGGCGCAGGCTTCGGTTGTCACCTAGGCC
This sequence comes from Acrobasis suavella, assembly GCA_943193695.1. Lineage (NCBI taxonomy): Eukaryota > Metazoa > Arthropoda > Insecta > Lepidoptera > Pyralidae > Acrobasis > Acrobasis suavella. The sequence continues at coordinate 1,620,740 of OW971930.1, read as the reverse complement.
CGCACCATACATGAAGAGATGTTGATGTTGAGGTTCGATGATGTTATGGAGACACAAGACCACGTCACGTAGAAACTGTTTATGGTCGATATTAATTACATAGTAGAGTTGGTATTCTGCAGTGGTCAGTTTATATGAACTTATTAAGAAGACTTTCTTTTATACGAAGCATTTCCAAAATAACTGATAAAGAGTGTCAGATATAACTTCTTTAAAAAAAAAAACCTTATCATAGCTCAGTTAATTTAAATAAAATACCTATAAATTATAAACATAAACCTTTCGAAATAAACGATCTGTCTAATAGTAGATCTGTCCAGTAGTTTTTTAGTTATAAGCGTACAGACCGACAGATATACGCAGCGGGCGACTTTAGTTTATACTATAATACTCTCCGGATTCCGGATCCGACTGCCTCCGTGGTCCAGTGGTCAAGGCGTTCGCCTTGTGACCCGGAGGTCATGGGTTCGATTCCCACTGGGAAGCATACTTTGTTAAAAGTTGTTTCCAGTCTGGATAGGATATTGCAGGCTTGAAGCACCTGATTATCCGAAAAGAAAGATGATTCCGTGTTTCGGAAGGCACGTAAACCTGTGGGTCCGGAACGCCACCTAGCGTTTTATCATCAAACTATCCAAGGATTGGTTCCAGGTTTGCCCTTTGGGTTGCGGAGGTCAGACGGCAGTCGCTCTGTGTAAAAACCAGTAACCTCGTCAAATCTCCTCTGTTAGGTAGCGGACCCCGGGCTCTGAAGCGTTACTGCTGAGGATGCAACCAGGAATACGCTCGGATGATGATGATGACGCTCCGGATTTGCTCACTGTGTATTGAAAGATCGTACTGACGATGTTAAATGCTATTTTGATAATTAAGTAATTGTTTTGAAAGCTATCTAACCTTTGAATCATTGGTACCAGGTTAAAATCAGCGCTGTGGTTCACACTGCAGCACATAGCTTATGTAGGTATGGTTAATCATAGTATGTACTTAAGCTACATGAATTTTCCGGAGTCCAGTGCTGCCCCCATTTGAAATAAATCAATGGATAGGAAACGAAGACATCATTTAAAATTTGGCCTTGATCAGACCCTAGATAACCCTTTAAACTATTTTATGAACTGCTGTTTACATTTTAAATTGAGAACGTGACGCTTTTCTACGCACATACGACAAAAGTGGCCGTTTTTCGCAATTGCGCGTAGAAAAGCTTCACGTTCTCACTTTAAACTGTAAACAGTAGTTCATAAAATAGTTTAAAGGGTTATCTAGGGTCTGATCAAGGTCAAATTTTAAATTATGTCTTCGTTTCCTATCAAATGATTTATTTCAAATGGGGGCAGCACTGGACCTCGGAAAATTCATGTAGCCCCTTAATAGTATGTATTATTTGTATGTAGTTTATTGTTTTCTATCTCTATATAGTAGTCTTTTTTTTTCGCCATATATATATTCAAGTTTTGCACTGCCCCTGTCATTGTCCACATCACCCGATTGGTTGACTGGTACATAAGGCGTTAGACTTTAAGTCCGCCATTACACTTGTATTTGTGTATGAAGTTAAATATATAAATATAAATTTTACTATACGCAATATCCATCTTGTACTTTTTTAATCTATGCTTTGTGTCCCGAGAAAATGTGATTGTCCATCAATAAAATGTCACTGGGTTTGTCAAAAATGTGTACTATGCGACCAACGCTGCGGGCAATAGTAATCAATAAAAACAACACTCAAGCAGGAGATCGCAGACACACGACACAAATTAGTGAAGGCTCCCGGAGCGATTTTATAATCGACACCCGCCCTCAGTTACTAATAGAGATGGGTCGAGGGCAAAAACAAATTGGGCATAAATGGGCATAAGCGGGCGGATTGGGCAAAAAAGAGTTTACGCCCAAATAAATGCCTGATCGCTGGGCAAAAACAATAAGTAAATTTTAGTAATAAGAAGCATTAATCGGGATTTTGTAAATCATTAATATAATAAAATAATTTGGTAATAAAATAATCACAGTCACGTTTAATCACTATCTAGCTTCAAACAAATCTAGCTTTTCCCAATAAATTCTAGTTTTCATACGCTCGCGTCGCGTGAACTCGACTGGACAGCCGAAAGAGTGATATTTTGCCTACTCTGACTAAGTCATTAAACATAATATCAATTGCTTGAAAGAAAAAGAAAAGTTCACGCCCACCTTTTAAACTCCCTTTCCTCATAATATCATCATTATTTAGTTCTTCTCTTCATAGCTACATATTTTTATGTTTTATTATAAAAACCAGACTAACTTTGTTACTATGTTTAAACCATTATCCGCCCAAAATGAAGTTGACATTGACAGGTGAGATAGTGTGATATTTCTAGATGTCAACTTGATTCGGTCGGATTATGGTTTAAACCTAGTAACAAAGTTAGTCTGGGTTTTATAATAAGACGGAATATCAATTGCTTGATAGAAAAAGAAAAGTTCACGCCCACCTTTTAAACTCCCTTTCCTCATAATATCATCATTATTTAGTTCTTCTCTTACATAGCTACATATTTTTATGTTAGTATAAGTAGATGTATGTATATGTAAGTATTGAATAAGTAGATATTTATTCTGAAATTTATAGATAATAGGTATATAATGTAATTGTATATTGTATTGTAATATTTTATAATGTAAGTATATATGTTTTGCTTTTTTGTGCCGCATAATTTTTTCTGTTTGGGAGTTTTTGGCTGGAAGTCAAGGGGTCAATTGGAGTTTGCTTTTAATTGTTTTACAAATTGATTGTAGTGAACTTTATAATATGAAATCGGTGTAGTTTAGTGTTATAAATGCTCATGCTCGTAGACAATATGTGAAATGGTTAAAGTGGACACTCATAGTGCGGCTGTAGTGATATTTATTGGTGGACTGTGAGTGTCTTTAGGCGCCGTCCGCCACTCAATCAGCTATGAAAACCAGTGGGCTCGTATAGATTTGTCGCCAGAAGCTCCCTTGAAGCAATCAAAGGACCTACACCAACCTTTGATTGTATAGTTAGGGTAAGTGTTAGCAATAAAGAAGTGAACAAATAAAGATAAGCTAAAATTTTAAGGTCTAGCATCCAGAGCCGTAAAATAAATATTTAAAAAAAAACATAAGGGCTGGGACTCATATCAGTCAGCACATAACAGCACTCTCCTGCGATGCTCTTCTTTTCTGTCGCTCAGCACCGATATTCTTTAGAGCGAGAAATCGTGACGGAACGCCACGGAACCGGATTTGCTGATGCGTTCCGTCGCTCTCTCTCGCTCGAGCAAGTGGCGGTTCTAAGTGACAGAGAGGGATAGCAGCATGCGAAAGTTCCATTCCGTGCTGAGAGATGAGTCCCAACCCTAGTAGATCAGTTGGAGTTTGCTTTTAATTGTTTTGCAAATTGATTCTTGTGAACTTTATAATATGAAAATAGTGGACAATATGTGAAATGGTTAAAGTGGACACTCATAGTGCGGCTGTAGTAATATTTATTTGCGGACTGTGGTGGGCGTCTTTAGGCGCCGTCCGCCACTCAATCGGCTATGAAAACCAGTGGACTCGTGTAGATTTGTCGCCAGAAGCTCCCTTGAAGCAATCAAAAGACCTACACCAACCTTTTATTGCATAGTTTGTAAAAATTTGTAAGTACAATGCTATTGCCTGAAATAAATGAATTATTATTATTATTATTATAGTTAGGGTAAGGTAGGAATAAAGAAGTGATAAAATAAAGATAGGCTCTAAAGGACTAGTATCCAGAGCCGTAAAATAATTATAAAAAAAAATGGTTTGACATTGAAATAGAACGACATCTGATCGGACGTCTATCATTTAAAAGAGTAACAGACTGGTTCTCCCACACTGCCGTTATAAAATGTTTACAAGCGTTACTAAAATTTTATTAGCAAACATTTGATCGCAATGTTTTAAAAAAAAATTTCATGTTAGGTGAAGTTAGTAAGCATTTTTGAATAAAATTTTTAGCTAACACATTGCAACAAAATAAAACATTTGTTACCTATTGTTCGTAAACATTTATACAGGTGACAGCGGGGTATTCGGAGATTGCGGGGCCCGGCGTGCGATGACATAAAATTGTCAGCTAACACATTACAACAAAGTAAAACATTTGTTACCTATTGTTCGTAGATGAAGCGAAAGAGGTCTGTCAGGATCGTAGCAAGTGGAGGTCCTTAGTCTCTGCCTACCCCTGTGGAAAACAGGCGTGATACTATGTATGTATGTATGTATGTTCGTAAACATTTATTCAGGTGACAGCGGGGTATACGGAGATCGCGGGGCCTGGCGTGCGATGTCATGTTTTTAAACGTTATAAATGTTTGTAAACATTTTCCATCAGAGTAGGAGCACTCATAACATCTAACAATACCTAACAGAATGTAACAATTCCTTACATTTGTTAGTAATTGTTTTAGTGTTCGAAAATGTTAGCTACACATTAAGGAACTAACAATGAGTTGCTGTTAGAACATTAGGATAAAGGAAAATGATAAAGCAATTACTTTACCAGAATGTTTAAAACAGTTTTTATTTTTATAAAATACATATTAAACTGTACAACACATCACCAGCATACATAACATCACATTGGTTTTAACTGATACACATCAAATACACTAAAATATGGACTGTATTTCTTTGGGTAGTGAATATAATGTTGAATATATTTCCAAGGATGACATGGACAAGGGTCAGGATGAAAATAAGGATCAAACCCATTTGGATCTCCAGAAAATGAAACTATATCTATATTTATACCATCTCTTCCGAGGTCAGACCTAACTTTTTTATAAAATTTCAACATAAATTCTAAACATATTTCGTCCTTCATAACTGCCTGTATATAAACATTATACAAATTATCACATTTACTAAACAAATCACTTGGATCTGGCAAATTGTCAATGGTTTGCAACGTGTCAACCAAATGAATATTTTCTAACGTTCTACACTCACTTAATCTGGTGAATAAAGTAAAGAAATCTATTTCACATACATTTATTAAAACGTTTTTTAAAACTTTATTTTTTGGGACAAATTCTAGGTACGATGTACAAAAAATATTCTTTTCCGATTGTATAATTTCCAACGTAGCTAAGGAATTAGAGCAAGAAAACAAATTGTAGAAAAACTCTGAACAATATTTCACATTGCCAAATAAAGATAAGTGGGTTAACTTTTTTAAAAAGCTAGTTTCTTTTATTGTCAGTCGGCCAATGTAGGTATGCTTTTCTTCATCATAATCAAGGGGAGGGTTTCTAATTGACACTCTTAATTTAATGTCTGCATGTCCCTTGAATGCTTTGTTAAGTTTTAATGTCAAAATTGGCTGCATATAAGTGGGTAGCGAGTCTACATCAACTTCTTCATCAAAATGATGACTCGTGTATACATCCACATTAAACCACTTGAACCCTGATGGTACTGCTGTCATCTTATGATAATCAGAACTTAATATCAAATATTCTTTTAAGATGCACATTAATTTGGAATAAAACTTACTGTCAAACCGAGTACGTTCCTTATTCCAAAGTATCACAGCAGATTCACCATAGTCATCACCGTGTGTGTCAGATTCACGGAGATAGTGAGACACACAATTTGATTCTACAGGAAAACGTTCAGTAATAAATTCTTTAATTAATGGTGTCGCGCTTATGGTCACTCCCCTATATTTGGGATACAATTTATGAAAATTAATTATTTCATATTGTTCAAAGTCTAAATACTTGAAAATGGGTGAAGCCAATAGTTCATAATATGTAGAACCTTCTTCTCTGTCCCAATTCATTTCTGGTATACGATATAATTTGATTTGAGCGTCTTTGCCAACACTGTGATGTTCCAATTCTGACTATCTTCATCATCGTCATAAAACGGTTCAAAATGTCCCAAAATTGTTAATGTTAAACTAAGCACATCAGCTGTATTAAGTATCCGTAAAGCTACGTGTCTCCACAGTAAATCATCTATTGACCCAACAAAATGAACATTTTTTAGTGTTCGAAAAGCCTGCTGATAATCTGACAGCAAATCTCTCGGGATTGCATTATTATATCTTTGATAGAAGGCAAAGTTGATCGCCAAAGTTTGCAATGTAGGTTTTACTTTGACAATTTTAAGGAAATCAGGCATTTTTATATCTGTGTACGTAACATCTAAATTGTCTAAGTTTTTCAGCGTCTTTAAGGTAGATAGCAGAGATTTTATTTTTAAATCGAGGACGCCAGATAAATTCAAGACCTTCAAGCTTCCAGATATATCAGTGAAGAAATCCGAATGGAAGGACTTAACGGTTGCTAGCTTATTCAAAGAAAACTGGCAATAATTCACCATCCCCGGCGTGCTGACAATGTTTTTAAAGTATCTACATGACATGTAAAGACTGTAGGTCGATTTTGTGTCGAGGTACCCGATAATGACAGCCCAAAGTTCCTCAGGGAGTGTTGATAGCGACATCATGGACTTTCCTCAATTATGGTATTTCCTGTAACAACAAATATAGTTTTTTACATACCTATTTTAGCATATAGTTAGTGTGTTTCAGTTGTCATCAATTATAGCTTTTTTTTTTTATTTTCAGTCAGATATTAGTGATATTACTAGTGTCGTGTGATTAATATCCGAAAATAAAAAAGGGGGAGTAATTTTTACCCGACTGCGCTAGAAGGAGGGTTATGTTTTTCAAGAGTATGTATGTATGTATAATTGTTTGGCACGCTCTGCGGCCTGAACGGCTCGATGGATTTAAATTTTAATTAAGAAATTAGTTTGAGAGATGTCATTACATTCGTCTTAATTCTGAGAGTGACACTGGGTATATAAAAAGGCAGTCAGGTTATTAGTTTTTTTTTTTAAATAATAACTTGTTTTTCGTACCTATTGTGAAATTGTACTCTAACTAGATGGTTGTTTGATAATTTACTTTTTGGTATAGTTGTAATGGTGCATTAACACGACAGGAATAATGGAATTCCAATTATATTTTATCCTGTCATGCTGTCATAATAATTCAATTTATAAAAAAAACCGACTTAATTTTTTTTCAGGAGTTTCTTCCATATTTCCAAAGTTCTTCATCATATCTTTACCAAGTTAATATGAGACCAACTTGGTAGTAAAGGCTTTCAAATAAAAAAAGGATCATCAAAATAGAACATACAAAAAAGAGGAAAAAAACCATACAGTCGAATTGATAAGCTCCTCCTTTTTTGAAGTCGGTTAAAAAAATGGTTCATGGACATTTGCGGAGTCTAAATCTAAAAAATAAATAAATAAAATAAAATACATTTATTTTAGGCAAATTTAACCCATATAAAAAATAATTAAAAATAATAATGACAGTCGCTGGAAATGACACACACAAGAAAATACAATTTAAAATGTCAATAAGTAATAAAATAATTTAAAAATTATTTTACTTACAGTTGCCTCTCAAATGGGCTGCACGGTACGTGCCTGTCATTGCACTGTCGCATATAAAGGACAGTCCTGTCTGTCAGCTATCGACACCAGGACGGTGTTGGAGCTGGCCCGCACCCTCCGCACTTGCGCATAGTAGCATGAAAACAATCAGTATGCGCGTCTGCAAACATCCCTGAAGCGCTACAGAAGCGAGGCAGCCCCAGCACCGCTTTGAATGTGTTAGATATTGCGTGTTTCAGAACGTTTACTGTGCCGTCATACTGACATGTCTAATCTGTATGATCTATGGTTTTTGCATTACGTTCACGATTACACATGAAAATACTAATTAAGTTAAATACTTTTATTTACAGCCATCATATACTAAAATACATACATACAATGTTAAACATAATTGAATGCATTGTTGAATTGTACACGGAGAGCGCTGTAGACGCCCTGCGAGTACGTGGCCCACGAGCTGCATGTAAGTACAGCGAGGTGCAGTACGCTCTGTACAAAGTAATTTTTACCTTATCCAAGCATCGCGCAAACCTGCGAACCAACATGACGACCTCCGTGGCGTCACCATGCTAGTCCGCCACCCAGAGGTCCCGGGTTCGATTCCCGGTCAAGGCAAGTTGGAAAATTGACTTTTTCAAACTGTCCTGGGTCTTGGATGTTTATCTATATATGTATTTGTTATAAAATAAAGTATCGTTGAGTTAGTACGTGGGGCGCACTATAAGTTTCCGGAATGAATATGAAAAAATACTATTAAAGGTACAAAATTAATTTATTGTTTTTCAAAATAATCTCCCTTGGCGTCTATGCACTTTTTCATTCGATGAAACCAGTTTTGAAAACTTTTGTGCCACTCCTCTGTGGTGACCTCTGAAACGTGTTTTTCATACTCCTCGACAGCCTCTTCTGGTGATGAAAATCGTTGATCGCGTAATTGGTTCTTCATTTTTGGGAACAGAAAAAAGTCACAAGGTGCCAGGTCGGGACTGTATGCAGGATGACTCCTGAGTTCTACATTTTTCGCCTTCAAAAAGTCGTTTGTCTGTCTGGCCGTGTGAGAACTAGCATTGTCGTGGTGCAGGATGATACGACGTTTACGGTTATTTTTACGGAGTTCGTCAATAACTTCCGGCAAACAAATGGTCGTGTACCAGTCACTATTCACTGTACGACGATTCTCTAAAGCAACAGTAGCCACGTGTCCAGTTTTATTAAAAAAAGAAGCAATCATCCGCTTAGATGCACTTTTCACGCGCGCCACTTTGGTTGGTTTCGGCTTATCTTGAAAGACCCATACGCTCGATTGCTGCTTTGTTTTGGGATCGTAGCAATAAATCCATGTTTCGTCACCTGTTACTATGTCCCACACCAAATTTGACGCACCTTCGTTGAATCTGGTAAGCATGGCACTGCACCAAGTGACGCGGTCCGTTTTTTGAGCCTCGGTCAAGTTGTGTGGGATCCACCGCGAGCACAGCTTTCTCACACCCAAATGTTTGTGTAGGATTAATTGTATTTGACTCATGCCTATTTCTAAGGATGCGCGAATTTCATGGTAGGTCACATGCCTGTCTGTTTCAATCATACGGCGCACAGCATCGATTTTTTTGTTGGTCACAGCGGTGGACGGCCGACCATCGCGAGATTCGTCACTGAAATTGATACGACCACGCTTGAATTCTGCAAACCAGCTTTAAACAGTTGTCTTGCATGGTGCTTCATTGCCAAAAGCTGTTTCAAGCCGAGCGATGCTCTGTTGAGCTGTCAAATTACACTTAAAATCGTAGAAAATCATACTACGAAAATTTTTCCGAGTTAAATCCATGTTGATGCAGACACACAATTTTTTAAATGGCGCCACAAGGTAAAAACAAAAGACAGTCAGATGAAACAAACTGCATTCTACAGCCAAAGAGTTCTATTTTCAAATGTTGCAATAAATTTTTAAATATTGTTTATGTAAGTGGCCAGTTCCGGAAACTTATAGTGCGCCCTATGTATCCCATAACACAAGTCTTGAACTTACTTTGGAGCTAACTCAATCATTGTTATTTGTCCATGTATATTTATATATTATAAAAAAAAAAACATAATGGCCCTCCTCGACAGCGCTCTCCGCTCTCGCTCGATATCTGCGTGGTCCCTGAGGTCGGCGGTAACTATATGTCCTAAGTAAGTAAATTTACTCACTCTCTCTAGAGGAATACCATTAAGACGAACAGGTGGTAAGTTCTGTGGTCATTTAGCACCGGCGGTCTCAAAAACCATAAATGTAAATGACATGGCATAGCAATGGCATGTCCAGAAAAACTAAATCCGTAGCGCCAAGCTTACCCTAAACCTATCTCAGTGGCATCTTGCGCCTTGTAGCACGGTGAGTAGCCTAAACTCTATGATTTATCCACGAACAAATCTTTGATTTCTCTACTTGTCGCTAGATGGAGCTTTAAAGAATATTTTACTGCAATATTTTGATTGATGCGTCATGCTTTGACTTGTATGTATAAATTTTTGGAGCATAATTATATTGCAATGTTTACCTTGTAGTAATGATGTCATACATATTTTGATTAAAAGTAACGTGAGGCACAGACCTTACTAGCATAAATAATTTGGTTCATGCTAATAATGTCATATAATCTTTGGCTTTTTTGAACTTACATGACTAGAATTGAGGTGTTAACAACACAGATTTCTTATTTAACTAATTATCTTCTCACTTTAGGAATACTGGTGTTTTACTCGTGAATTTAGATTATCTATAAGATAATGTCTCGCACTTTTATATCATAATATTTCTTACGGAGCACTTGTATAATTAGCACGGATGTAGAGAATATACTAACGCCATCTATCTGACCAGGAATTTCGTCATGCATGATTAATTCCAAAACAATCCATCAATCAGTATCGTATTACTTAAATAATCGTATCTTTGGTCGTAACTATGTCAATTTATGGGTGAAATAATGATTTTATGTTGTTATCAATTGTTGAAAACGGCCAAACTATTTCAATTGTAATAAATACCTATAAATAACAGTATCTAGTTCCATATAGAACAACAAACAAAAAATACATTTAACAAATCTAAATTCAAATGTTTATTCAGTTATTCAGGCTTTTGCACGCACTTTTAAACGTCAATAAATTTTGTAAACATAACGAAAAAAAAGCTACTTATACTATACTTAGAACACTGTCGTTCTCTTTTCACAAAGACCACTGCTAAGAAGAAACGATGAAAAAAAACCATTTACTTACACTTTATTGGTCGTCTACTTGCCAGAGAGGCTTTATCATAATCGTATGTATTTGTCTATTAATTTTAAAAAAGCTACTTACTTATACTAAGTAGCGATACGCAACGACCACTGCTAATTAGAAACGAAAAAAAAACATTTACACTACTCTTCCACTTCTACTCGCAGAAGGGCTTTATAATAATTGTCTATCAATTTACAATATCTAGCAGCTATTTCGCTTAGCATATTAATACAGCGTTTCAGTGAGGAAATGTCGCCAGTATTCTGGGTACATTACCTCAATTTAGTGCGTTAGAAAAAGTATTCTAATTTTATTTTTATTTATTTTTTCTTATACTACTCCCTGTTATAATTAATGATACCATATTCACAAATACTTGTAATACAATGTCAGTTAGTACGTTGACCAAATAGTACCAAATATCTAGTATCAAATAATTTGTACTAAATAGTTAGAACCGATAAATTTTATAGTATAAAATAGTTCTTTATTTTACCTTCAAACACTGTTCCTCCGGTTCTCGTCAACTGTCCTGAACAGGAGCCGGAATAAGCACAGGAACACAAACTAAGTAGCGAGCATAGGAATGATCACCAGGCTTGACGCCTCGGCGACACTAAATTAGGTAGCTGTCAGTGAGTATTAACCGCTCTCATAGTGACGTAAATACTTGCAGATAAGGATATAGAGGAAAAAATACGGAATATAATTATACGATACGGGATATTTTGTTAGAAAGTTTATTATTTTATTCAGCACCTACCTACACATTTTTACAACGATACCTACCTTACATCTACTTACTAAGTTCCACAATAAATAGTTGACGAATCAGGTACAGTTTTGACCTACATATATATATATAGGGTATTAAATACAATGTGGAAGGGACATACCCGTAAAAAATAAAAAAAAGTCGAAAAGTCAAAAATATTTTTTTTTAATAATTATTTTACGGCTCTGGATACTAGTCCTTTAGAGCCCATCTTTGTTTTATCACTTCTTTATTCCTACCTAACCCTAACCCTAACTATGCAATCAAAGGTTGGTGTAGGTCCTTTGATTGCTTCAAGGGAGCTTCTGGCAACAAATCTATTCGAGTCCACTGGTTTTCATAGCCGAATGAGTGGCGGGCGGCGCCTAAAGACGACAGTCCGCAAATAAATATCACTACAGCCGCACTATTAGTGTCCACTTTAACCATTTTACATATTGTCCATGAGCATGAGCATTTATAACACTAAACTACACCGATTTTATATTATAAAGTCCACTAGAATCTATTTGCAAAATAATTTAAAGCAAACTCCAACTGAACCCCTTGACTTCCCGCCAAAAACTCCAAGTTAAAAATAAATCGACGTTCAATGTCAATTTTATTTTTAATTTTTGACTGTTATTTTAATTTCATTATACTATAGTGATCTAGTATAGTCTGAAGTTCGATTTATTACGGGTATGTCCCTTCCACATTGTATAATAAGACTGCACGTTACATATAAGTCCTGGCAACATTTATTTCTTTTTTCATCATATGGCGGAAGGAATGTTATTATTATTAGTGTAAAGTGATGGATGATTCAGAGCAGTGAGTGGGTGTAATACCTAAGTCGCGTTTACAAAATAGCAGTCATGCATAACACTCCTATCGTATGGGAAGTTTTATTGTCATTTGAGCAAAGGAATAAGTTTTTTTTTTCAAACAACTAAGTTTTCGTTGCATGCAGAAGAAAGAATAGAAAAAATTTCGAATGTACCAGTTGCTTATCATGCCTCGCAGATCGTAAATGTGTTATTTAACGGTGAGGCTAGCAATCCTCTTTCATCACTATTTTTACCCGAATAGGCCAAAAGGAGGGTTATATTTTTCGAGAGTTTGTATGTATGTATAATGTTTGGCATGCTGTGTAGCCTAAACGGCTCGATGGATTTTATCGTCGGATTGTCGTTAGATTCGTATTTACTGTGAGAGTGCCTCTAGATATAAAAAAATAAATAAAAATGGCAGTCGGGTCGGGTAGTCGAGTTTTTTTGTTTTTATAATAATTACTTATTCATTTCTTTTTTCCACCTCGCCAAATAGAACACAGCCTCCCTCCCTTCGCTTCGCCATGAACTCATACATCTGATACATCATACTTCGCCGTTTTCGTGTTAATCAATAAAAACAACACTCGAGCACGGAGATCGCAGACACACGACACAAATTAGTGAAGTCCCCCGCGGTGATTTTAGAATCGACACCCGCCTCCGGTAACCGGTGATTACGACGTGGCTTTTTTGAATAATGAATATAATTCTTGACACAGCGCATCGTGCATAATTTTTTTTAATAAGTCATCTTCCTCGCTTTTTCGGTAAAATTTTCAGCCCAGTAAGTAATTTTTTTTTTTGTATTGTTAAAATTTCAAACAAGAAAACAGTAAATTATAAATGTTGACTAGCGGGCCGGGGTAAAAAGTCTGTTCGCTCTCGGAGAGTTGATAAAGTCAGGGCTTCTTAAAACAAATGCGGCTCGCTATTTATTTAAAAACTTATACAATTTCAAACAATCATTAACTGTATAAAACAGAAAACAACATGCACACACCCAAACGAGTCACTCGAAACGCATTCCTGAAGGGAATGGCAATATACGGCCACCGCGTTCGCTTGCCCGTTTGAGCCGCGTTTGACAACAACTGCGTGTCTTGTACCACACAAACGGCGCAAGCGGGAAACAAGCGACGGCCACTATACAGTTTGCGATAAGTCGCTATTCGGAGACGATTATAATATACAAATACAAATACAAATACAAATGCGTTTATTTATCGAACTCCTTAAACTAGTGATGTTTACTGGTGGCCCCACACTAGGCAACAATGCCTGTCCTGTGGAAGCCTTTATTAACATTTCCAAAAACTGATTTTATTATGTAAATTGACTTAAGCCGGCAATAGCTTATTATCAGAAAAAGCTTATAAGTAGTATAGTTTATTCTATTCTATTATACTAGTAAATTTTTAAGTTGGTATTTTATAAAATAAATGTGCATAGTTGTAAGTAAATGATCGGACAGTAACAATTATTATGAAATAGAAAGAAAAACAATTACCAAGTAATGATATTAGAGTGAAATCAAAAGAAAAAAACAATTATCAAGTGATAATATTAAAATGAAGGGTACATTAGACTTCAATGCGTAGGAACTTTTCGGTAAAATCATAAGTCCATGGTAACAAAAGTGATTGAATAGAAGATCTTGCTGTTCCAACTGAGGATTCTCTGATATTACACATCCTGCAAATACTATTATAAATAAATGAAGATGCAAACTGAGTGAAGCGGCGAGCAAAGGCAGTGTTGACGCAGTGGATAGAAATTCTAAACACTCTTCTCTTTACTAAACTGGGATATTTTGGAGATTTCAAAACTTGGCGATGAGTGTCTAAAGCTATTTTTAAAATATAAAGCTTACGTACACTTAAAACTTTTACCTGGTCATAAAGTGAAACTGTGGGATATAATAATGGCCTATGCATCATTGCTTTTAGGATGGCCCGCTGTGTCCTTTCAATTTTAATCATATAGCAAGTTGATGCGCCACCCCAGATGGAGATACAGTAATTGAGAATAGATTCGCAGAGGGCTTGATACACTGTTATTAATAGATGTATATTGGCAGATTCTCTGAGAAGTTTCATAACGTGTACTAGTTTCCGAAGTCTTTTACAGGTCACTTCAATGTGTGAGGCAAAGGACAGTTTTTCATCTAGAGTAACCCCAAGATAACGTACAGTTGGTGATCTCTCAATATTAGCACAGGTACAGTTTGGATTATAATTTGTTTGTAGACTTTTGCAACTATGTAATCTGACCTGAGGATTGAAAGTAGGCTCTGATGCAGCAGTTTTGTGGAAACATAGCAGTTTGGATTTTTGGGCATTCAGAGTTAAAACGTTATAGTTGAGCCAGTTTGATATAATCAGCATGCCCCTATTCACATTTTGAAAACAGTCTTCCCATTTTTCGCCAGAAATAATAATAGCAGTATCATCTGCATAGCACACAATAGATGCATGATGTATTTCAAGCGAAGCTAGGCTATTAATGTAAGCTAAAAACAAAGTGGGCCCCAAGATACTGCCTTGAGGCACACCGAATTTTACTGGTTTTAAGCTACTCACCTCCAAATCTACTTTAATACATTGTTGCCTGTCAGTCAAGTAGCTTCTGAACCAGTTAAGAGCCATACCTCTGATACCTAGTTGCTCCAGCCTACGCATTAATATCGGTATAGACACAGTATCAAAGGCACTTGCAAAATCCAAAAAGAAACCAGCCCCAGCGTCGCCCTTCATCTAGATGATATTTATCAACTCTCGGTAACAGACTTTGGGGTCTGTGTTTTAAGTTACGTTAGCGATAAAAACATGATTGTTTTGACACACTTGAGCACGAAGGTGGAGATTGCACACACGACACAAATTAGTGATGGCCCCGCAGCGATTCTAGAATCGGCACCCGCCCTCCGGTGGCTCCGGTAACCAATGATTGTTCCGTGGCTTTTTGAATAATAAACAATTATAATTCTTGCCGCTGTGCATCAAGCATATAAAGGCTTTTCTCAATCTCAAGACAGAATGCAATGCAGAAGTGCTGTAGCGGCCCTTTTTCAGCATAGGCAGTAAGCTAACTCGAAGAAGAAGAATGAATTCCTAAGTAAGTACAGGATACAAATCTGTTAAAGGGTTGTCGAAATTATTTCTATTAATTGCCTCTCCAAAGCCAACTAAACAGAAGATAAAGTAATAAAGAGGTTGCCTACAGTAACATACTGGCCATAAGCAAAGGTTTTCCAATAAAAAATAATGGTAAAGTCAACAGGTCACGTGGCGCTCGCGTGCGCGCACAAGTGCCGCCCGCTGCGTTCGAGAGCATATGCAAGGTGCATTATGCATCGCGGCGAGTTGCTATTCAAGAATATTTTCTCTTGATTGACGATTAAGGGGCTAACTGAAATTTCTGGGGTCCAGTGCTACCCCCATTTGAAATAAATGATTTGAAAGGAAACCGAGATATCATTTAAAATTTTGTCTTGATCAGACCATAAATAACACTTCAAACTATTTTATGAACTGTGTAAAATTTAAAGTGAGAACGCCATCTATTATTTGCAAACTAAATTAAAAAACTCCGAAGGTCAAGCGTTAACCCCCAATGACTTTTAAACGGCTAAACCGATTTTCATCAAACATAGCTAATAACCACCGCAAGGGAAATTTCATGTAAAAAAACCGCATCGAAATCGGTCTATTGGTTAGAGAGTTACGATGCCACAGACAGAGAGACATAGCGTCAAACTTATAACACCCCTCTTTTTGTAGGGAGTTAAAAATGCAAACCGTCATTTTAACCGATTTCCTAAAAAGAGGAGGTTATCGATTCGTTCCTTTTTTTTTGGGTCCATACCCAAAGGGTAAAATCGGGACCCTATTACTGAAACTTAGCTGTCCATCTGTCTGTCCGTCCGTCAGTCTATATTTCATGAACCGTGATAGCCAGACAGTTGAAATTTTCACAGTTGATGTATTTTTGTTGCCGCCATAACAACAAATACTAAAAACAGAATAAAATAAATTTTTAACGTGGCTGCCATACAACAAACGTGATTGTTTGTAGATAATGGTAAGGAACCCTTCGTGCGTGCGTCCGACTCGCACTTGGCCGGGTGTATGTTCACCGATTACACGAAAACGCCTGGACCGATTTGGAAAATTCTTTGTTTTGTGCGAAGGGGCATACTTGTTCAGGTCCCATAGACATGTTAGGTTAGTGCTTAGGTACGGCATTAATTTTTGGGGTAACTGCGTTGACAGAGAAATTAGATTCAAAGCACAGAATGTGCGGCCTGAGCACAACAGACAGTTGCGAACCCATATTTAAACAATTTAACATATTGACATTTCCTGCAATGTACATATTTGAAATGGCTTTATTTGTAAAAATGAATTCAGAATTGCTTGCAAAGTTATCTGAAGTAAAAAAGAATCCCACAAGATCACAGGATAGGCATACTCTATGCACACAAAAATATAGGCTTGCTGTAATCAGAAAAAACATTCTTGATATGGCTATAAAAATTTACAATAAACTACCTAATGACTTAAAAGATTTAAATTTTAAAATGTTTAAAAAACGACTCTTTAGACTACTTGTAGATAAATCGTACTATTCTGTTCAAGAATTTTTCAGAGACGACAAGCTTTAATTTTGCCATTATTTCATAGACATAATAATAGACTACCCTTTTATTATATGACATTACTATTATTATACCAATTTTCTTGACATTTAAGTAAAGTTAATACCTATTTTTATATTTTTAGTTCCTAAATATTTGTATGCTAAAAACGGCAAAACATAGCGAACTATTTTATATTATACTAGCTGATGCCCGCGACTTCGTTCGCGTGGACTTTATGACTCCGGCGTATTAATATAAATAACAACTAATGAGAGAGAAAGATAGAGAGAGATAAGAAAGTACTTGTAACAGTGTTAGGAGTTAAAAGTCAATATTATTTTAATTCTTTCCTTCGGAAGCCAATATGAAAAGAGCTGAAGTGTTACTAACCCTGAAGAAAGCCACACTAAGTTGGCCATGCGAAAAAGCAGTCCTTAGATCGACATCAGCAGCTTTAAGCCTCTAAAACTGTGACTTATTTTCATAGGAAAGCAAGTAAACACTGTGTATTTGTAAAACTGTGTATTTTCAAAAAGAAAATTGTTATACGCGGATTAAATACAGTTTCACTGGCACCACTGACAGTAAACTTTAAGTGTCTCAGCAGACTATGCCGAAGTTTAGCGGCTAAAGTTCAGTGTCTAAAGTTCGGTGGGGATGACACACTAAATAAGCTGAAGTTCAGCCGCTGAAGTTCGGTGGAAACGCCGGACTGTAGTGATGTGCCGATATGAGAATTTAATCTTCCGTTTTGGCGCGTCTGCGGCGAACGGACACGGGAGCGGAAAAGGGAACGGAAGTGGAAAAGGGAACGGAAGCAGAAGCGGGAGCGGGAGCGGGAGCGGAAGTGGCAGCGGCGGCGGAGGCGTCGGCGGCGGCGGCGGCGGCGGCGGCGGAGGCGTCGGCGGCGGCGGCAGTGGCGGCGGCGGCGGCAGCGGCGGTGAAGGCGGCGGCAGCGGCGGCGGTGGGAGCGGCGGCAGCAGCAGCGGCGGCGGGAGCGGCGGCAGCGGCGGCGGCGGGAGCGGCGGCAGCAACAGCGGCGGCGTCGGCGGCGGCAGCGGCGGGAGCGGCGGCGGGAGCGGGAGTGGGAGCGGGAGCGGGAGCAGGAGTGGGAGCGAGAGCGGAACGGGTACGGGAACGGGTACGTGGAAGAGGGAACGGGAGCGGAAGCGGGAGCGGGAGCAGAAACGGCAGCGGCGGCGGTAGCGGCGGTGGCGGCAGAAGCGGCGGAAGCGGCGGCGGCAGTGGCGGCGGCGGTGGCAGCGGCGGTAGCGGCGGCGGCGAGAGCGGGAGCAGCGGCGGCAGTGGCGGCGGCGGCGGCGGCGGCGGCGGCGGCGGGAGCGGTGGCGGTGGCGGCGGTGGGAGCGGTGGCGACGGCGGTAGCGGTGGCAGCGGCGGGAGCGGAAGAGGGAGTACGGGTACAGGTACGGGTACGGATACAGGTACGGGTACGGGTACGGGTACGGGTACGGGTACGGGTACGGGTACGGGTACGGGTACGGGTACGGGTACGGGTACGGGTACGGGTACGGGTACGGGTACGGGTACGGGTACGGGTACGGGTCCGATTCAGGCAAAAGCATCGGAAGTTCGGCATTATGTGTTGCTGCAGTAATGCAAATAACATTGCAGGCATGCATTGGCTGAAATTCAGCCGCTGAACTTCGGCATACAGTGCTGAGACACTAAGTTGGGTTCCGTTACACAGTTTCGGCGGAGTCAAATTGCGCATTCGCATTATTGGCCCTCCGACATTAAGACTTATTTTGTGAGCCGAAAGTCCATTTGCTGCAAGTGAATTAAGAAACTCAACTGGATAATTGGTGGTGTCGTCAACAACTCTATCCAAGAAATTAACAATAATTTGCGTCATAAATTCTATAATAATTGATATTTAATTTTTTGGTGTCAATATGGCGCGTTCACATATCCAAGAATTTTTCTGGTGTGTTATGCTCTGAAGGTCCGCAAATTCTGAACTTATAAGTTCTTCTTCGGACGAAACAACTTTTTTTTTGAAAAAATTTCAATGTACAGACACATTTTTTTTACTCTTTTATTATATTATAGTATACATTTAGTATGTTTTTGTTCAGCGGCAACAAAAACATCATCTATAAAAATTTCAACTGTCTAGCTATAATGGTTCATGAGATACAGCCTGGTGACAGACAGACTAACAGTCGGACGGTTTAAGGAATAGGGTCCCGTTTCTACCCATTTGGGTAAGGAACCCTTAAAATCGAATAAAATAAGTATTTATGGGGGGCTCCCATACTACAAACGTGATTTTTCATGGATTATGGTACGGAACCCTTCGCGCGCGTCCGACTCGCGCTTGGCCAGTTGTATTATAACTCAACAAAAAGTTCTCATCAGACTTAACAACTTTTGCTAAGGCGGCATTTTAATATTTTTTATAGTTTAGCTGGACCATTATAGTTCTGCATCATGTGTTCCATTTTCCAAAATCAATTATAGCCTATATGTTGCCCAGGCTTCACAGCTATATAACAAAAAAAGTTTCATTCGAATCCGTCCAGTATTTCCGGAGATTAGCGTGTACAAACAGACAAACAGACAAACAGACAAACAGACAAATAGACAAACAGACAAACAGACAAACAGACAGACATTTTTTTTTATTTTCTTACTCTATTACTATATCTCCATCGCCACAAATATTTTTTTTTGAAAAATTTTCAATGTACAGGCACATTTTTTTTACTCTTTTATTATAGTATAGATTGTAACATCTTATCTATTGTACCTATGTTTGTCAAATAAATGATTGATTGATTGATTGACATTTTATAAAAATCGGTTGTTTAGTTGAAAAACTGGGTATTTTGCTGGGTCAAAAATAAATTATTTTGTTCTGATATGAAAAGAAAACTTCGCAAAATATTGCCATTTGTCTTTGACATTTCCATTTTGACGTGATTTTAGATTTAATCGTGCAGAAAAACTTATAATAAGAGCGTTATTTGACTCCAAGAAACTATGACGATGACAAATCCCAATGAAAATGTTTGTTTTGACGTTTGGAAAAAAGGATCTGATTTGATTAGTTGTAAAATAGCGGATTATCTGATCATCTGTTGCAAATAATAAAACAATAAATAAACAATTGACCCGGAAGGAATTCCTCCCAGTGGCAGGTAAAGGGTTAAATAAAACACAAACATACATACATAATATCACGCCTATTTCCCACAGGGGTAGGCAGAGACTATGGACCTCCACTTGCTACGATCCTGACAGACCTCTTTCGCTTCATCTATACTCATCAATCTTTTTTATTTTTAATTACATGCCCTTCGGTTACGGGTACTTTTTACCTCTCCTTTTTTCAGAACGTCTGCAATCTGGTCGCAGAATGTTCGCCGAGGCCGACCCATCCCTACTGTTCCTTTCACATTTGCCTTATAAATATTTTTTGTTGACATGTTTTCATCCATCCTTTCTACATGCCCAAACCACCTTAACATCCCTTTTTCTATTTTTGTCACAACATTCTCTTTCACTCCACAAATAAATCACGAACTAACTTTTTTAAACGAGCGAGCATAAAGTTCTCAAAGTCTACTTGAACAATCCCGCATTTTTATGTATGTATGTTCTAAGTATGTTTGTTCGACGATAACTCAAGTAGTTTTGATCGAAGCTTCATGAAATTTGGTAAAAAAAAGGGACAAATTGATAACTTCCTCTTTTTTAGGAAATCGGTTAAAAGGACGGTTTGCATTTTTAACCCCCTAAAAAAAGGTGTTATAAGTTTGACGCTAATGTCTCTGTCTGTGGCATCGTAGCTCTCGAACCGATGGACCGATTTCGATGCGGTGGAAATAACCAATAGAATTTATTTTTAAGTTTGAACATGAGCCAAATCAATCATTGCCATAATATGGGGTTTGCGATCGCGAGTTCACAGTTCGGGGTGAAGTACCTACTAATTTTTTATTCCAACAAACTACGGACGTAGCAGTTAAAAAGCAATTGAGAAACTTCGGGCTCTTTAAAGATTTTGGTTTGCCGTATGACAAAATCAGCCAATTTTGAAGCTTTTAGGGTTCCGTAGTAAACAAGGAACCCTTATAGTTTCGCCATGTCTGTCTGTCCATCTGCGGTTTTACTCAGAGACTATAACTACTAGAAAGCTGTAAGTTGGTATAGGTATGTTTATTAATCATGCCAAAAAAGTGGTAAAATAAAATATAGAAAAAAAATTCTCCATCATGTGGGATATCATTGAATAGGTATTTTAAAAATATTGTGAGCTTGTGAACATCATTTTTCGATTTAGGCAAATTTTTGTTAGAGTCAAGTGTCCCCCCCCCCCCCCCCCCATTCTATCTATCAAACGATTATATATGGACAGGGGAAACAAATCACAGCAGTAGTATATATAACAAAGTTTAAAAGAAAACTATCGGAGCTAAGTAGAGTTTACAAATTAAAAAGATACGCGACCAACTTATAATATGTACTCAGAAAAGGAAACGTTCATACAAATTCAATAGAGACATCGTTATTAGACGTTTTCAGTGGCGTGAACTCAAAGTGGGCATTCACAACTACGGAACCCTAGACTGCGCGTGGCCCGACATGCACTTGGCAGGTTTTTTATTTTATTATATTGTCAATACAATCTATAAAATCTAGTTTATAGAGATTGCTATGCGATAAGTCCGCCTTTGTATCATAATTGTGTCTTCTTTTATTTCTGTTAATTGTTTTTCCTTTTGATAATGGTGCAATAAAGAGTATTTGTATTGTATTGTATTGTTTCCGATCCATGATGACACCGAGGTCACGAATATTTTCGACTTCCATGAGAGATGTCCCATTTATTGTGTAATTTTGATTCTGCGAAAATACGTTTGCGTGAGCATTTTATAAAAAAGCATTTAGTCAGATTGAAGATCATACCATTTTCATTTCTCCATTGGCTGATTATGTTCAACCCATTCTGTAATAGGTATTGCTACATCTCGGTCAGGTTTTCTCGGAGATACGTAAGTACTTACATACATATTTTCACGCCTGTTTCCCGTGGGGGTAGTCAGAGACTATGGATTTCCACTTGCTACGATCCTTGCAAATCTCTTTTGCTTCGTCAACACTCATTACTCTTTTTATGCATGGAGAGCATGCGAGAGGTTATAGGTACTCCATACCTAACCTTGCTTAAAACATCTGCAATTTGGTAGCGGAACGTTCGTCGAGGTCGACTCGGTCCGATTCTCGCATCCACAGCCGCAAGATAAATATTTTTTCTACTCCTGTACTGTTATCTGTCTTTTAAATGGTCCCGAACACTAATATAAGAATATAGATTTTATGATTTCAGAAAAGTCTAAAATCTATTTCTAATACATGTGTCATTATTTCGCAAAAACGATACTCCTAGCCTATAACTTTTTTTCTTTAGATCTACCATACTGCCAACACAATAAAATCGTTATTTTAACATATGTTGCCATTTTTCAAACGTGGAGTCACTGAACAAACGGTTTTTTGTATGAAAAAAATTCGTTTAAGTGACTCCGTGTTTCAAAAATGGCACTTTTGGTCACTAGGAAGACGTCTATAAAAATAAATTAAGTCTTCCATAGATACCTAGTATCTACCAAACATATGGTAGTATTTCGTACTTTTCTTTGTTTATTTTCGTATTTATTTGAGTAAATGTAGTCGTAGAAAAAGTATTGTATGCAACGTTGTATAAGTATGTCAAAAAATGTTCGATGGCGTCTCCTTACGATGCTCGCCAATTGCGCCACTCGCATTTTATGAACCTTCTTATACAACTGTTGCATAAAATACTATTAGTTAGTCTTCTTTCACTCATCCTCTTAATATGTCCACCTTTCTCAATTTTTATCACTACATTCTCTTTCTCCCCACACCTCTCACGTATTACATCATTCACAAAGACGTGAAAGCATGTATTTAGGTAGTATTTTTGTTTCTTAGATCAAAACACTAGTACCTACTACCTATCTATACCATATGTACCTCCTATTGTACTTCTTAAGGCAAGTTTTCCACCGCGACGGTCGGCGAGTCGATAAGTGCTCGTTATATAACTTTTCATGGCGAGGGTCAAACTTATGAAATAGATTTGTAAAATCGAGGCGCTCTGCGAGACACGAAGTTTATTTTAACAACGAAATACCGAATACATAATATGCTATAAATACAATATGTTACAGAAACCCTGTCCGATGCTTGTAGAAGCAACTCAGACCGTCAATATGAACAACTTTTCCTATGGGACCAATGCTTGGAACTCGGAAAGAAAATCGATATTTTTATACAAAAGTGTTCGGCCGGCCCAGCAATTTGTATGAAAATGTCGTTTTTTGCTTAGGGTTACAAGCGTTGGTCCCATAGGAAAAGTTATTCATATTGACGGTCCGAGTTGCTCCTACAAGGATCGGACAGGGTTTTTGTTGATCTGGATTTAAGGGGCTCGAAAAAATTCGTCATTTTCGTACAAAAGTGTTCGGTGGGCCCGGTGATTTGTATATAAATGTCGATTTATTCTTCGCGTTTCAAGCGTTGGTCTCATAGGAAAGTTGTTCATAATGACGGTCTGAGTTGCTCCTACAAGGATCGGACAGGGTTTTTGTTACGTATTGTATATTGGATATAATATATGTACATTTGTATACACATCCTTGCCCTCTCGTCTCCGACACAAAATTTGCATCTATGAGCCTAACTAACGCAAAAATAACAAGAACTAAAAATGCATGAAAATTCATGAGAGAAGTTCCGCAGTGAAGTATCAAAATTAGGTCCTAATGTATGCACCTGCATGTCGCTTCAGTTCACAAAGCGACGAGGGTCCAGAAGTAACGCTTCGTGGAAATCATTTTTGAGGGTTGGGCCGAAGCAAGCAGCGCTGTCTTTTTCACAACAAATAAGATTTTGTTTTTGACACATGGAAATAGTCAATAACTTATCTCGTCTAGTAATAGCAAAATCCTTTTAGATGTTTCTTCAAATCCTCCATAAGATTCTGGTATCACGAACGCAAAGGGAAAAAAGATGGAAGTTCGATAAATAAAATTAACCAAAATTAAAAATCTCAGTGATCGAAATAGATAGATTTTTTTGAGGTCAATGAACCGAAACTTTAATATTATTATAGACATGCCTCCGGGATCCGGGATTCAGTTCATGATAGTACATTAAATCAATCTACTTCGATCACTGCTAATACCTGATTGAAAATCTAATGTCGAACCAAATATTCTTGAAACGAAAGTAGCTAGGTTTTGCTGGCTCGGGCATATAGAAAAACTTTGGAATGCCTTACCCGAAGACATCAAAAGTATCTCAAATAGGTACCTTTTCAAGAAAAAAGTCCACACGCACCTTCTAGCTAATTTGTTGCCGCAGAAATAATTATTGTCCTAAATTATTTTAAATTGTTTTATTTTATATTATGTATTTATGTATGTATATAAATGTAAGTATTAATAATATGTATGTCTGTGTATTATATATGAGTCTTCTTCACTCACAAAATCCTCTCCCACGTTGCCACACATGATTACGTTGCATCAACGCAGCTCAACGCGTTAAGTCTATGGCTTTTTGTTTGTAAAACGACACAGCGGCAGCGCTGCGTCGACGCAACGCGCCGTGTGTACTCTCGGGGACCGTGCTCAGATGAGAAGGAGCGAGCTTCACTTCTGTAGCTAGTCTTGCGCTGAAATTTTGTAAATTAGCAGCTTATTATGCTAGTGCGCCCGCTCTTGAACACGATTCCTGCTAATTTTTGCACTACACTTACTTTGAATATTCATTGAGGCGAAATGGTTGTTTCATTGACATTGGTACCTACGTCATCACATTTGATAAGTATCATGAATTCAAGGGTAAAATTAATGTAAGAAAATATTTTGCAGTTTAATTTATTTCAGCTGTTAATGATGTAATATTCAAAACAACAACAAACGTGTCTACTTAAAGAATAAACATTTATAAACATATATAACAATTAAAAATAAACTGAAAGTCAATTTATTCTTTGATGAAAGTATTAAGTAATTTGTTGCTTTGGGAATATAGGAAAAAATACTATTATATTATATTTTTTTAAAGAAAAAGTAATTAAAATTTAAGCCTATAAGTATAAAAAGTTTAAATTTTACTTTTAAAAAAGTTTAACGATAGGAAAGACTTAAACGCACCCTCGTAGGGACATCGTAGAGACTTCGTAGACGCATTTACGCTATGCCGTAGAAGACGGTTCAATTCATAGGCCTAGATTTTTTTTACTGAATTAAAGACCGAACAAGCAGAGTGCGACAAACAATACGTTAATGGTCGCCCTCACACGAGCAAAAGATATAGCGATCCCATTGACGTGAGCCAACTTTTGAATAAGTACAAAACTTAAACCTGGCTTCGTATCACACGAAATTGGATATTTTCCTGGGTCAAAATTAAATTATTTTGTATTGATAAAAAAAAGTCGCAAAATAATTTCACTTGTCTTTGAACATATCTATTTTGACGTTATTTTAGATTTATTCTTGCAGAAAAACTGATTATAAGAGCGCTATTTGACTTCAAGAAACTATGACGTCATCTGCCTGTATTTTATACAAATCCCACAGGAAATGTTTGTTTTGACGTTTAGAAAAAAGTATCTGATTTGACTTGTTGGAAAATAGCGGATTGGATTTTTTTTATTGTAAACTGTGTTAATTCATAAATTTTCTTACCTTGAAAAGATTGGTATTGTGCTGCAGTATGGATTGTTATAAGACAAAAAACAATACTCCCAAAAAAAAACACGTTTCACAAGTAAATTAATTTAGACTCACACATTGCCTATTCATTTTTTTTTTAGAACTTCAAAAAGAAAATACCTGTTCAGATTATGTATTTTATGTTTTCTTTCAGCTCAGTCACAATAAAGTGTTCCCAAAGGAATAATTTAAGACTATTTTGCACAAAATATAAAAGAATATTTTACAATAGGGCTTCACAAATTATTGACGTCACTTTATGTCATGAAAATAGATATCGATTTCATGACATAAAGTGGTTCAAACGTTTACTTTTTACGAGGATTTTCATGTTGGTGGCCACAGACAGACACATACACAATACACACACACACAGTCACGTAAAGTTGTAACACCCTCTTTTTTTCGTCGGTTGAGATTTAAATCAAAAATGTATGTGTAATACAAGACTTGACCTCCTGTTATTAGTTAAACATAGTAAAAAAAAATCAGATAAAATGTTTATTCTTTGCCCTAAAAATGTAAAATAAAAATATGTTTAGGTATGAAATAGGTACTAAAGCTTTGTAAAGGCGAATTGAAATTTCGAAGCCCTTTCGTAGAAATCCTAAATGTGGGCAGTAATTTTGACGTCAGAATGACTGCCCATTTTTTAAATTTATTTTCTCAATTACTAATTAGGTACCAAATATTTAAATAAAGGTATCAAATAGTAGCAAATAGGTATTACATTTTAGTAATATTTTTATAGTTAAGTATCGGTTATTTTGGCCAGTCATTCTGATGCACACTACCTTCCGAGGTCAATTCTTTGGATATGAAATTTTTGTATGAGGTATATCCTTATGTCCTATATGTCCTTTAGTCACCTCTTGTTCATCCACAAATAGAGGTGGGGTGGCCCTATTCTAAATAGGATACAAAACTGCAAACTATATTTTATATTTGTCGCGGCCGGCCGGGTACTTTTTAGGGCTCCGTACCCAAAGGATAAAAACGGGACCCTATTAATAAGACTCCGCTGTCCGTTCGTCTATCTGTCTGCCACCAGGATGTATTTCATGGACCGTGATAGCTAGACAGTTGAAATTTTTCACAGATTCTAACGTTTTATTCTTCTAACAATACCAAATATCTTATTTTTGATACCAGACCCAGGACACTCTTCTATTTCTACTCAAATCGTAAATGTCTTTTGAGGGATTGGATAAAAATGTGGATAATGTCGATACACTATTTATTTGGTACAAATAATTAAAAAGTTCTAACTACACGTTCATCATTCATTACAATGAACGTGACTTTTGAGCTCCTAGACACAAGGGATAAAAAAGGATTAAAATGTAGATATGTAACAATAATTTTTATCTATATCATGACGTACGTGTCGTTTAATACAACGCTTATTATTTCAAGTAATACTTAATGTCTGGTTGTTTTGTTTTAATATCAATTGAATATACTGATTTCCTCCTTAATAAAAAAATAATATATTTAATTAGTTCTAATTACTGTAATGTATAATTAAAATTAACAAATTATGTATCGGCTATGTTTTTATTTTCTTATATTTTGATTACATACAAATAATTTTAGCCCCATCCTTTAAACATGTAATTTTACTAACTCGTAGCAATTAAAATTTAGTGATGATTTTGCTCGAGAGTCAAAAAAAATAAAAAAATAAACATATTTTACAGTTAGCTTTTAAAGCTAGGCGTTTTTAATTTATTGTACAGTGTAATATTTTTTTATGTTTCTCTCTTAAGGGGCTAATCTGAATTTTCCGGGGTCCAGCCCTCATTTGAAATAAATCATTTGAAAGGAAACGGAGATTTCATTTAAAATTTGTCTTGATCAGACCCTAGATAACCCTTCAAACTATTTTATAAACTACTGTTTACAGTTTAAAGTAAGGACGTGAAGCTTTCCTACGCACATTTACGAAAAACGGCCACTCAATACTCAATACTCAATATTTTATTGCAAACCATAAAGTACATTAGATGTTACCAATACAATAGATCATTTATGGACCCTGTCCATAAATGACACAGCAATTTGGTTAGAGAAGAGGAGGTCGCACTCAAAGATTAAAAATAAGGTTGAAATGAATGTTTGTTGTTGTCAAACATTTTTGGTATTTAAATTTATGATAAAATTATGTATATTGTCGTATGTTCTAAGTTTATTTTATAGGGAATTGTGTCATTTAGGTGTTTATTAAAAAGATTAAAAATAAATTATTTGGATTAACTTAATTAGTTACCTATTTGAATTAAATAAATTAAATTTGATTAATTTTATTATTTATTTAATTTAATTATTACATAGTATTATTAAGTTATAAAAAAAGGATTATATTTCTTTTTCAATTTTCAATTTTGTCGTTCAGGAATTCATTTATATTGTAATAGGCTTTGTTTATAAGAATCTTTTTTAAATTTTTAAAGTATATTTTGTCATTTATTTCTTCCGTCATGGATTTTGGCAATTTATTGTAGATTTCTATAGACATAATTAAAGTGCTCTTAGAATCAAGTTCTAGGCGGGTCGCCGGCCTTAGCAATTTGTTTTCGTGTCGTTTTGGATATCTAGTTTTGAGGTCACCCCGTTTTTTGTAAAATTCCGGATATTTTCGATATTTTTTTACTGTAAGTATATTATATTTTTGGAAATAAGCCACTTTTAGCTAATGTGCGTAGAAAAGCTTTACATTCTCACTTTAAAATGTAAACAGTATTTGTGATGTCTCCGTTTTTTTTTTTTCAAATAATTTATTTTAAATGGGGGCAACCTGAATTTTCCGGCGTCCAGCCCCCGGAAAATTCAGGTATCCCCTTAAAATCTGCGTGTGCTTTAAAAAATGTTCTGCTATTCTAGGCTCTTATTTAAATAATTTGGTATTTTGCTAATTAACGAGCAAACTCATAAGTTACAAATCTTATAACCAAACACGGACTTGGACACGCTTTATTACTAGGTTAACTCTTCAGCCACCATGAATTATAAGTCAAATTTCATGAACTGTCACCTAAGGAATTGCGAAAATTACATGTTGACACTTGTGATACAGAAAAATAGATTAAAAACACCGCTGACGTAATATAATTGCATTTCGTTATGTAGCAAATTTAGTAGTCTCTCTATGGTCAAACTTGTTCATACAAAAGTTGCCTCTGAATTGCAAAATTATGAATATAGTGAGACGGGGCAACGCGGTCGGATCCGGCCGATTAGTGCTTGAAAGGTTAAAC
This sequence comes from Acrobasis suavella, assembly GCA_943193695.1. Classification (NCBI taxonomy): domain Eukaryota; kingdom Metazoa; phylum Arthropoda; class Insecta; order Lepidoptera; family Pyralidae; genus Acrobasis; species Acrobasis suavella. Next base: position 1,591,755 of record OW971930.1, on the reverse strand, counting down.
CATAAAGATATGTAAAGCCATATGATATATTTTATGGTTTAACCATAGAGTTAGAATAGGCATGACATATGGAAAAATATATTTAGCACTTCGGTTAGATTATTAAAAAATAGTGTACTCGTATTTTATCTTTTCCCTGAAAAACAAAAAATGGAAAAGATACAGCGCATTGAAATTTCGCATGACGTCACGGCTACGTTCGATTTTTACATAGAGGTGACGTCGCAAGCCCCACATTCCGGAATTATATGATTCGTATCTTTGTGAATTTTAACTTTTTTGGCAAACTGGACAAGTTCCTTTTTTTTAGATAATCTAAAATACGGACTAATTACAATTATACTTTTCTAACCCTGTCGTCACCCCTATTGTTGTACTTACTTACTTACCTATAGAGGTCTTTGGTTTAATTAAACCACTACCCGTTCAAATCAAGTTGACGCCTTATAAAATGACACTTTCTATTCAACCTGTGGAGACTTTTAAATGGATTTCTACTCGTATCTATTTCTTATTGTTTCTATATAATCTGTATTTATAGCTGCAAGTCTTCCTTAAATGTAATAAATAAAATAAATCTTATCCTTTAATAAAACTTTAATTTGATTAAAATTGGTCAGTTTTATAATAATAATAAGTAATTAAATATAATAAATACAATGTCCTTTTTAATTAAGTACAAATATTTTAAGAGGTGATTCAGTCCATCATTTTGAACAACTTTTCCTAATAAATATATATCGAAATTCGAAATTTTTTTTTTGCATTTTTCATAGTAACGATATCAAGTGATTACTTCAATCTGTATGAGAACCTAAATATTTTTTTTCGTATTTCGATATATATTTATTGGGCAAAGTTGTTCAAAATGATGGACTGAATAACCCCTTAAAATATTTGTACTTAATTAAAAAGGACATTGTATATAAATATATAGGGACAAATCACACTGATTGAGCTAGCCCCAAAGTAAGTTCGAGACTTGTGCTTATGTGATACTAACTCAACGATACTATATTTTATAATAAATACTTAAATAGATAAACATCCAAGACCCAGGACAATTTGAAAAAGGCCATTTTCCAACTTGCCCTGACCGGGGACCGAACCCGGGACCTCTGGGTGGCGGACTAGCATGGTGACCACTACGCCACGGAGGTCGTCATATTTTTTATTCAAAAATATATTTTTAAAACAAGATCCAAATGAACTTAAAAGTTTAAAGTGCTCCTCGAGACGAATCAAACGAGCCCAAACCCGATGGCGGCGGAAGGAGTACCTATGGCCACCTCCCGCCTCACTCAATAGATCAGCTCTATGTCATCATAAAAGTGCATTGACATCGGGACAGATGAAACTAAAAAAAAGCTTGATATACCGATTTGGTTCCAAAACAATCCAACGAAGGGTTTATAAGTAGCTACTCTACAAGTTCAACAACTTAATTTCTAAATTTTCTCGATATACATAATTTTATAGCAGATATCTGCCTAAAAGACTGCTAAAATTGGCTTTGGTTGGTTGACTGGTAGATAAGGTCTTAGGCTTTAAGTCCGCCATTACACTTGTATTTGTGTATGAAGTTAAATAAATAAAAAATGATCCGGTTTCAATTTTTTTAAGAAAAATGTTTTCTTTTAAAGTAAGACTGTTATAATAATTATTAATTTTATGGCATCAAAATGGCCTTCTAGTTTTGATGAATGTCCAGTACGCGAAAAAACGCTTGCAATTTAATGTATAAAAAAAATGTGTTACTAATATTTATATAATTTCAAAATTTTAAAAAGCACAGTTTTTATACTAAATTAGTCTTTATGAAATTAGAATAAATAAATACTTAACTTAACTAAAAGTACACTGTTATTTAACACATACCCAGCACGGCTGCTACGCCCGGCCTCAGCACGTCTCCTAGCAGATCCTTGATCAGGAACGACTTGTGGCTGTCCTGCATCCTCGACTCCATGATGCACTACTTTCACGCAAAGAGGTCCATTGTAATGCAAACTTTTTGGATAATGTTCACGAAAAGAGTTCTGGCTGCAAACTTTAAAAAATAAATCACAAGAACGTTTTTTGTCTTTTTAATGCCCGCGATTGTATTTTGACGTTAAATTATTTCTGTTCACATAATTGTTACCAATCTATTACGTTATGACTAAATTTTTATTTAGCTAAATGAAAACTCACTTCAATGTAGATATGTAAATTATATAAGTTTAAATTTAAAACCAAAATAACTCTCTTTAAGTAAGTGCAACCATAAGTTGCTATTTTTATTCGGGCATCTTTATCTTTAATTATATTTATTTATTTTTAATTTATTTTCAATATAGTTGAGGCAAGTTACACATTATCTTTAAAACTTCTTAAATATATTATCCACAATGAGCGCAATAGGTATCGATGGTACCGCGTATACTTTGTAGTTGCTAATTGATTACTCATCAAAAATTATTTATTTTTCGTTTAACCACCTCCGCAAGCGATGCACCCCATGCATCCCTACCGACTATCCACAATATTCACAGCTCAATCGAGAAAACCTTTTCATTTATCTACGCCCTACCCCTAACCGCGCTTACTTACATACATTTTCTTGCGGTTTTGGTCCAAAATACCGCTTAAACGAGCTTAAATCGCCGTTTAGCATGCGCAGAGGCTCACAGGCGGAGCTTTAAGCTCCTCCCACGGAGTTTCGTCCAATGGCAGTAAAGGAAAAGTTTTATAGTTGAATGAATTGTAAAGCACGCATCGAGACGCAACCACGTAGTTATTGAGTTTTTTAAAAGACCGTTTTGAATGTAAATCGAAAAGTTAGCGGGTAAAGAGGCTCCCGCCGACCCCAATTAGATTGATAGGAGAGACGAGTGGCTGCGGGCCGCGGATGGGCCCCCTGCTATGGGTACTTAGACATTTGTTTGTTTTTCCTATTCAGCTATTGGATCTTCTTTTCTGAGGTAATCAGATCACACTAATAGGTATACTAACCTTACCATCACAGTATATATTTGAAAACATACTGTATGTAAGGAAAAATATTTCCTCATACAATAAAGTAAGCGATTTTACCGTCAGAAACTTACGCAATAAGAGTGACTTAGTTGCCCCGTATTATAGGCTCAAAACAGTCAGTAAAACGTTTATGGGGAACGGTATACTTTTTTATAATAAACTGCCACAATCGGTCCTTGATATGCCTGACAAAAAGTTTAAAGCTTATGTAAAGAAGGTACTCTGTGAGAAGGCTTATTATAGGACCGATGACTATCTTAAAGACAACAAAGTCTGGCTTGAGCTTGGCGCGGGTCCCTCTTAAAGGTTTGTATACTCAGAAATGGTCATAATCTGGTACATTAAGTACATACTGAATTTACAACTTGATTTGACATTATTTCAAAATTTCGACATTAAAAAAAATAATTTAAATTATGACAACAAACAATGTATACTCTGTCCACATATCAACTATAAATAATAATTTTATTGTGAGTTGACGTTCTTGGAGAAAATGCTGCAGTGCAGTTTGTTACCGCTTCTTCTGCACTAGCGCTTTGGAGGCGGCAGTAAACTTAGCTCTAAGTAACTTTTTGACGTCAACAATTATTGTGCAATAAAACAAAGTGACGATTATTAAGAGATATTATAAATATCCTATGATAATAAAGATATATTTGAATTGAATTGAATTGAAGTAATATTATAAACAGAGGTCGGAATTATGTAGAGTTATTTATGTACTTGCATCGAAATGTTGATATTAAATGGATCTTACCGGGATTTCTAATGGACAATCCCGTGTTGCCAACAATATTACAAATAAATAATCATAAAAACCTCAGAGATAGATAAGACAAATAAAACAAAGTTAATTAACATACAATTTTATTAGTATTTACATTAGTATTTTTATTCGTTTTTACATATTGGCAACGTTGCGCGTTGGTTTAAATTGTGTAAAAGTAAATTACTTTTTTATTTTATCGTGATTTTTCTGCTCTTTAAAATTAATCCCGGGACTGAAGGCATATCTACTTTATTCTTTCGCTGTATGAAATCAGTGTAAGTACATAAATAATTCTACTAGTGTGTATGTTTGTTACTTCTTCACGCGCACTCGGCTGGACGAATTTTATAAAAATTTAGTATGCAGGAAGCTGACACCGTGGATTAACACATAGGCTACTTTTTCGTGGGTAACACCGCGGGGCGCAGCTAGTCCTACTTACTAGTTATAAAAATTATAAATAGGGTTGAGTAATGATTTAAAAAAATTATGAAAATTAAAAATATATGTAATGTTCATTTGCATAATTTCCGAATTAGTCGCGAGAGGTAGGTTAGGTTATGCAAGCAAGCGAAGCAAGCGAGCGTCGACAAAGTGACAGAAGTGACCAATTTGGCGGAAATAATTTTATGCTTAAGAATATTATGCTTAAATAGTATTATGCTTAGATACATTATGCTTCAACGAAATTAGGTATTGTGTGATGTAATTAATAGATATTCATGTGAAAATAAATTTTATATTAATGTACTTTATGAGTATTACTATTATGATTAAATTATATTATGACAATTTGTATTTATGACAAAACAATTACGTTAAAAATTATAGAAAAGAAAATTATATTAATTTATATTTATAGTAATTAGGATTATGTGAAAAACATTATTTCAAACTATATTATTACAAATATTTTTATAAGAATCAATAGAGACCCGTTATGGGATGCTATCTAACTTAACGATCTCTTCTATACTATATTTTAAAACAAATACATATATGGACAAACATCCAAGACCCAGGTCAATCTGAGAACGATCATTTTCCATCTTGACCTGGCCGGGGATCAAACCTAGGACCTCCGGTGTATGCTACGGCTAGCATGATGACCAATAGGCCACAGAGGCCGCTATATGATGGAGAAGTTCTTTGCCCAGCAGTGGGACAACGTAGATTAAAGAAAAATAATACCTAATAATAATAAGAACCTCATTCCATAGCCCATAACCTTTCCTTTTTCTTGCAATAGATCTTTCTTCTGCCGAAACCTATTGAAGGGTACACCTTTCATAGTTATATCCAGGCATGCGTTTTGGCGGGAGCGCCACATTACATCAACTTCTCCAAAGCCTTCTACGTGTTGGATCTGTATCCCCAAGCAAGCCTCTCAAAGGACCAGGGTGAAAAGACCCATGATTTTCAAAGAAGATACATAATAAGCTGCGAAGGTAATTTAATACAGTTAAAAAGTGTAGAAAACATAGTTAGCAAAAATGCATAGTATTGGCCCTGGAGAGAAAATAATGAAAAATGTCCCAAAATTACGAAGTTTTTTTCGATTTTCACAGGTTTTTCGAAATTGCAAATTTTAACTCACACGACCCTAGCAAACCTATACAACAGACCATAAATACAGAACTACGTCACGCTTTGCGAGTTTGCCTCTTTTTGTCCTTATCCGTCATCAAAATCGGTCGAGTAGAGTTGAGGACGGTTTTTAGTTCAGAAAAATTATAGAATGTTGATGTGGCAATGGTTCTGAGGACTTTCAGGGGTCCATAATTTACGCAGTTAACAAGTAAAAACTGTTATGGCAATGATGGGCTTACAAGAAGTTAACGAAATATAGAAATCAGAAATAGTTATAACTTGCTACCCCATTCCAAAGATGTACCCCATTCGAAAAATGCATATGTACAATAGGAATATTACATATTATGTATCCAGGCCTCTACTTTTATCTTAATTTTTCTCATTAACTAAAAATAATATTTACATGAACATATATTTTCAGAAAAGATTTTTTAGAATATAAATTTTAATGTTAATATTATTTCTAGTTTAAGAGATAATTCAAGAAAAGGTATATGTAATATTTCGACTGTACAGTACCCCTTTCTCTGGGTCCACAATTATGACCTGCAAGGGAGGATCAGGTATTCCGTAAACTAAATGTTTTCGCAATGTAAATTCTACTTTCTTCATAGGCCCGGCGCAAACGGGCCACCACAAAATTCCCGCGCCACCAGCTTCACCGTGTGCGGCGAGTCCAAACAAAATGTATGAAAATGACAGGAATGTGGTCGGTGACCTTTTTTGGTGACCCGTTTGCGCAGCCTTGTTTGCTTTGATTTAAAACAAAGTTTACTCCCTGCGGAAACGCTTGCCGACGGCGCGCGGCGCGGGGTACCATCGGTGAATATTATTTTCATCAGAGCGTACCATGTTACTAATATTATATATGTAATAAATAAAGAAATTAGAAGCATTTGAGATGTGGTGCTGGAGGTGGATGGAAAAAGTTAACTGGAAGGACAGGATTACAAATGAAGAAGTACTAAACAGAGCGAGCGATAGGAGGCAAATTAATAACAACTATCGGAAATAGGTGAGAACTATGTTGGGGCACTTGGTACGGCACGACGAATTTATGAAAACGATAATAGAAGGCAAAATAGATGGAATAAGGGGAATTTTAGTGTTGCTACAAGTATTTTAATTGATATATAACACGGAACAATTGGGTAAAATAAGGTTTTGGTATGAGTCTAGGCTGGCTGCATGCAGAGATTATATGTTTCAAAAATAACATTCGATATTTTGGATTTATAGAATCTTATTCCTAAAACATTTAAAAAACACTTATATTTACCGCACGATTTCGAATGTGTGCGTAATGAATGGCATTACATAAGTAAAATCAGTGTGGTAAATAGCACTTTCCGAACTAATGTGTTGAAAATATAAATATTGTAAGCCGTAAACGTTTGTACGTAGTCGGGTATTAGTTTTTAGGGTTCCGTAGTAAACAAGGAACCCTTATAGTTTCGCCATGTCTGTCTGTCTGTTCGTCCGCGGTTTTACTCAGCGACTATAAGTATAAAGCTGTGATTTGGCATGAGTATGTATATTAATAATGCGGAAAAAGTGGTAACAAAATACAAAAAGATTTTTTTTGGATTGCTGTCATACAATTAAGCAAAAAGTCTTTTTTTTTTCTTGACTAACCAATCATGTGGTGTATCACATGATTGGTTAGTCGGTTAAAAGCTAAAAATTTTTTTTTGCTCTGTGGTTAAACGACCTATTCAATTTTTAAAAATATTATGGGTTTCTTAACACCGTTTTTCGATTTAAGAATCCGTTTCTGAAATATATGGTTTTAAAGTGAACATTTTTGTTAGAGTCGAGTGTCCCCCCCCCCCCCCCCCCTCTATCTGCTAGTTAAGCAGTCGTAGGTGTTCTACTGTTCTTTATATTCTGTTTTGTATGTGCTAGTTTTTCTCATAGATGGAGATGAAAAGTAGAGTGTGCTACTCGTGTAAGGTAATATTTTTATCGCGGGCGATATACATGAATCCTCGCTACACTCAAGATTCCACCGTAGAATCACGAGCGGAATCAAAGTTGGCAAACGTAACTACGGAACCCTACACTGCACGTGGCCCGACACGCACTTGGCCAATTATTTAAACGTATATCTTGTTCTTTTTGGTGTACGAGGTATCTAACTTATTTATGGGGAAAAAGGGAGGACTAAACATTGGATTACAAATAAAAACGACAGCATAAATTGAAACAATAATTTATTGTGGCCTTAGAGTCAATAGTTATGCGTTAAATTAACCGTACTGTATACACAAGACCTTATTCATACTAGATAATTACAATTACTATCGATTATTTACAATAATTATATAATAAATTACAACTCGGCGGCGCCGTTGGGTCAGAATTAATATATTACAAACAGAACGGAATCTCCTAAGATCCCGCGCCATATGCGTCCCCGTTCCCCGTCTTTGCACCCCTTGTAGAGGCCTGCAAGCGCCTGCATCCTCCCTCGACACGGCGCGAACGGGGGAGAGATGTGAGGGCGGGGGACGGGGACGCATATTGCACGGGACCCTAGAAGATTCTGTGTGTAATATTAATTCTGTGCCGTAGGGTCAGTTCAGGTCGAGAGAAGCACAGAGGAGAGGTTTTTTATGACACTTGATAAACTTTAAACTAATGACATAAATTGCGAGCGAGCTTGGGTATGCTCGCCTGGCCTCGAGACCGCGCGAGCATTTTGTCATGTTCACACGATTATGCACTTTTTGCGAATGGTTTAAAGTTAATTTTACAGTGTCAAAAAATTCTCTCCGATGCGCTCCTACGGTCTGAAATGACCCGTAGATACTAAAACACAAATAATAATACTTTCAACACATTTAAAAACGAAGTCCTGATATGCTAACTTATTCGTTTTGTGAGACTGGTGGTGGGACAATCGGCAGAACATCATACAGTTGTACCGAGGGCAGCACATACACCGTGGCAAAATTACAGTGGAATTTTAAACTTGAAAATGCATATTATGATTCATGTTCTTTTTTTCAAGATTTCTACAAAACGTATACAACCACCACCGGTTCTTGCAATTTAAGAGTATCCAATACCTTTAAAGGAGCACATTCAGTTCAATTCATTTATTTGCATTAAATAGGGTTTGACGAAGATTTGAACAAAGAAAGTCTGTATGATTGCCATCACATTCTCGAAACGGACTTTAAAGCCTGCTGCACACGGGTAGAGTAATTTTGGGCGAGTAGCGTTAAGAATATTGAAAATTCCAACAATTTCTTTTGAATAAACAAATCGTAGGTCTTCCACGAGGTTGGTCGGTAACGGATTTAGCTTTGTAATCTCAACACCATTTCTTAATCACCTACATTGTTTTATTTGTGTTTTTAAAACGTTTTACTACATAGTTTTAAACTAAATAACTTTAATTGTTTTGTAATAATGTATTGGCTACATTGTAGTGTAAATATTTTTTTTTTGTGCCATCAAACAGTCGATCACTTCAGATCATAGCAGAAAACCAGCGCTTTCCTTGCATCTGTGAGTAAAGGTTTACGCTAAGCTTTATGGTCATTCATCATTTCTATATTTTTAATGTGTTTTTTGTTTCTTTTTAATAGTTGTGTCTGTTAAGTTATAATAATTCAATAAAGATTATTCTTATTCTTAGCGTTACATTGCGTTGCGGATCTATGCACGCTAAAAATAGTAAAAACGAAACCAGCAATGTAACCCCTCGCCTAAATTTCTCTATCCGTGTACAGCAGGTTTAAGGGCTCAGGCAGACGAGAGACAGTGAGACAGCGACATCTCGCAACCCTGAAGTGCCATTTTTAAAACGCGAATTCACCTAAACGAATGGTTTTTCTATACAAAAAACCTTTCGTTTAGTGAGTCAGTGTTTGAAAAATGGCACCCCTGATCAGCGGTAGTCGTGACACAGATTGTCTGATTACACGTTAAATCAAATTTAAAAATTAGTCCTGTCTCTAGAATACTGTCATAATAGTTATTCTACTGTAGGGATCAATCAACTCATGAGAGACAATGTTTCCTATTTTGAAGAATTGGTATTTTAATGAGTAATGGAATCCGAAAAGACACCAGTACTTTGCAAGAACCATCTACTATTTAAAATAACACAAGATAATTCAAAGGGCTTGTCAAAAAATTACATTATATTTCATTGACTTCTTGGTACAGTGGACCAAAGATCAAATGTAAGTTTTGACAATAGCACAGTCCGTATCTCTTTGAAATAAGTATTTAGAACTAATTTTACGGTTGATGTGTCTTAAACGTCAGTAGAGGCTTTAATAGCCATTCAGCTATACAAAGATTATCATAAATTCACAGACATACTTTATATCTCACTTCCAACTTAATGTACAAGAAAATTACAAATTCCTCAACTAAATTAAGAAATATATTGACAAGATCGTCACTTGATATAGTAATAATTTAAACAGGGCATAGCCCCGTAGCGCAGTTTCATACGCCTCAAGTAGAAGTCGACTTAGGAAATACAAGCTAAACAAAGCTTATAAACATCAATGAGACCTGTCCAACCCGTCTGGCCTGCGTGGAGTATAGTATACTCATTGGGAAAAAAATTCTCAATGAGTAACAGTGATACACATTGCAACTGTAATTTTTCCCAATGAGACACAGCCACACTTATACTAATCGCAACTCTGTATATATAGTATACTCATTGGGAAAAAAATTCTCAATGAGTAACAGTGATACACATTGCAACTGTCATTTTTCCCAATAAGACACAGCCACACTTATACTAATCGGCACTCTGTATATATAGTATACTCATTGGAAAAAAAAATTCCAATGAGTAACAGTGATACACATTGCAACTGTCATTTTTCTCAATGAGACACAGCCACACTTATACTAATCGGCACTCTGTATATATAGTATACTCATTGGGAAAAAAAATTCTCAATGAGTAACAGTGATACACATTGCAACTGTCATTTTTCCCAATGAGACACAGCCACACTGATACTAATCGGCACTCTGTATTCCCATTGAGTCACAGTAATAAATGTTAAAAATAAACTTAAGAAATGCTTTTTTATGAAATTTATTTATTAAGTTACTGTGACTTAACGGGAATATAGAGTGCCGATTAATAACAGTGTGATTCATTGGAAAAACTGTCAACTGCACTCACACATTGAGATTTTTTTCCCAATGGGTAGCAGTGTTAACTAATCTTGGTGTGACTCAACGGAAACAAGCGAAATCCTCTCGCTGCTCTGGCCGAGTTTGGCTCTGGGAGCAGTGGGGGCTATTCTTATTTTGCCGCTCTCAAGCTGCGTTCTAGGAAATATCATAATAAAAGCACACTTCTACCTTCTCGATCACCGCGATGCGAAAGGGGACCTCAAATTTGCTGCCCTGCGAAATGTGCCGCCAGTAGGATATTCATATCTTGCCGCCCCTAAGCTGCGTTCACTGAAATATCATATATAGAAGCACCTTTTGCTGGAGAGGGTGCTATTGGCCTCAAATTTGCCGCCCCCCCCAAATGTGCCGCCATAGGCTTTAGCCTACTCAGCCTATTGGTAAATTCGCCACTGTCTGGGAGTTCAGAGAGAGTTGTGCTCCTGCAGTGGAGACTAAAAGACCTGCTGACGATGACACGCCTCAACCACGGATATATATACATATTATCTGATAGTCGAATGTTATAACAAAAAACAGGACGTACCAACGAAAAATTCAGTATTCATTGAACTAAAATAAACTTTACTATAACTACATAGGGTTTATTTTGCTTTAACACTTTAAAGCTCGCTCACTGACACGTTGTATAGCAATTTTTATAACAATAAAATATATATATATATATAAACAAAATTTCAATGGTAGTTCACTTATTCTTAATTTGAGACGTATGAAACTGAGCTTAGTGCTCTATACAATTCCGAAAAATCCATACCAAACTGAATACGGCAGCATTTATCTAAACCTTAAATCTAAGAGACTTGTATTGCTAGCATGAATTTCGAAATAACAGTAATTTTGTAAGAGCACTATTCGATATTTTTACACGTTTAATTCCTGTATTTTTGCCCTTCGAAGCAGGTTTGCAAATAAAGGCTTTTTTTAGGGCTAAACTCTGCGTTACGTAGACGAACATTTCAGTCAATGCAATTAAAATAAGAATACGATCGAATCGCCGCCATTTTGTGACGTCACGCTATCAAACATTTGTCGAACTAACTTCACATCAGTATGATGTGCAAAAAATAGGGCAATGAATTGAATGAATTGAATACGGTAGATGAGTGCGAAAACACACATTAATTTTTATATATTATTTTAAGCATTTCAGTTCTAAAATATAAAAATCAATCCTTTTTTGCAAATGGTACCCAAGCGTCTGAAGTTAGCAAACGGTCCGTCCCATTCTTATTTTAAGCACATTGCACAGTGCGTGGTCGTGAAACTCAAGCCAAATCGTTTAAACTGTTCCGGCTATCTCTTCTCGATTTCGCATGTTCTTCGACAGCCTTGGGGTCACTCACGTCAATGGTCACATTGTTTGTTTTTCATGTGTCTAAGTGGCCAACACAGAAGTGCCATTTTCGGAACGCGAAGTCACCGAAACGAATTGTTTTTCCATACAAAAAACCGTTCGTTCAGTGACTCCGCCTTTGAAAAATGTCTCTAATGGTGTCAAAATTTTTCAGGTTGCCGAAAGGCATCTGACATAGCTTGACGATTGTCATACAATGATAAAAGCCGGTACCAACGGCTTATACGTGCCTTCCGAAGTACGGAGGAACTTAAGAGATTTTTATATCACTTGTGGTCACCCATCCAAGTGCGGACAAGGCCCGGTGTCGCTTTACTTGCGAAAGCGCTAGTAATACGCACTCCCGCCGGGCCACCGAGCTCGCAATGGTCACATTGACATGCCTATTATATATGGAGCAGAAAACGCGGGAAAGGCATTTCAGCTCAGATGCAAACGGAAAGCGCTTAGATGAAGACAATGCGTGGAAAAGATATGGGAGATCCACAACGAGCTTTGACTGCCTCCGTGGTCCAGTTTTCAAGGCGTTCGCCTTGTGATCTGGAGGTCGTGGGTTGGAATCCCACTGGGAAGCGTACTTTGTGTAAAGTTGTTTCCAGTCTGCTTAGGATAATGCAGGCTTGAATCACCTGATTATCTGAAAAAAAAAGATGATTCCGTGGTTCGGAAGGCACGTATAAATTGTGGGTCCCGAACGCTATCTAGCGTTTCTGAAACTTATCCAAAGATTGGTTCTGGTCTACCCTTTGGGTAGCGGAGGTGAGACGGCAGTCGCTCCGTGTAAAAACCAGTAACCTCGTCAAATCACCTAGGTTAGGTAGCTGACCCGGGCTCTGAAGCGTTACTGCTGAGGATGCCACCAGGACTACGTGAGGGATAATGATGATCCACAACGGGCTCAGTCGCACGAAAGTTTTGTGAACGAAGTCCGTCTGTGTCGTAACGCATTTCCATTTGGAATGAAACTCTAGGCTAGTAACAAAACTCGTTTCTTTTTCGTGAATAGCAGGAATACGAATGGTTTTTTTTTTTTCTCAAAAAGGGCATCACAAATGGAAAAACATCTTTAGCCCATCGGTTAGATTTATTAATACACATATTTTTTTCTATTCTCTGAGAAACAAAAAATTGAAGATACAGCGCATTGAAATTTCGCATGACGTCACAGCTACTTACTATTTTTACTTAAAGGTGACGTCGCAAGCCCCCACTGAACATTGATGCTTCGTATCTTTGTGAGTTTTTACTTTTTTGGAAAACTGAAAAATATGTGTCCATTATTTATGGATAAGACGGACTAATAACAATTATACTTTTCTAACCCTGTCGTCACCCCTATTGCACCACGGCAAACTTCAAATGTGCTATAGTTATTTTCGTCATTTTTGTGAGTCAGAAATAGAAAAATGTACGTGTAATATTTTTTGATAATCCATCAAATGGGCTAAATCAACTATTTCCAGTCATCATGCCTATTGATAAACGAGTTTTGTTCTAGCATTATTTTTCAAGCAAATGTAAACTTTATGAGAGCAGTCTTAATCCGCCACAAATTCGTCAACTCGTAACCGTATTGGGATATACGAGTAACTCAACCTTTACTCTCAAAATGACACAACACACTCACGTAGGTACGTGTTGCAGCGGTCGCCGTGGCCAAACACTGTTCAAGTTTTTTATAAGTATATATAAGTGTGTGTCGAGGCGACTTCGTATACGCGCGTCCTCTAGTCTCATTCGCTTTGATGAATAGGTATCTCTGGATGAGGTCGAAACATGTCGGACAGTAACCGACTCGCTACGTGATAACCCGTTTAATTCATGCTAATAAAGTTCTAATAATTTATACTTTTACCCGCGACTTCGTCTGCGTATATGTAGTACTTTGTAATAAAGTCTACTTTTGTACAGCAAACTAGGAGCTCCATACAAAAAACCACTCCCCTGTTTTCCCATTCCCTTTAGGGATCATTTTCGAGGTAAAGCTGTCCTATGTCCTTCCACGGGTCTCAAACTATATCCATAGCAAATTTCATCCAAATCGGTTCAGTAGTTGAAACGTGAAGAGGTTACAGACAGAGTTTTTTATTTATACAAGCTAACTGGTAAATCACGTGTCATGGTTAAGACATAATAAATCATGATCATCTCATCTCATGAATCACACGTAACGTCAAAAATATAAAAACCAAAAAAATACTCATTAATTACAAAGAAATATTTAATCAAATTAGAACGCAATCTCGGAATACTTGGGAATCATGCGCTAGCAACGCGCTCGATACCTTCCTTCCTAACTCGGCTCATTGTTAAACCGCTTACCATCTCGCATTGTCCATACTTTTTGTTTTTATTGGATAATTTGGTTATCTTTTTAACACCTATTTTTTTTATATAAATATTTGAAATGAGAATAGAGTACTGAGTGCGTTTTAATACGTAACGTGATTTACTAGTCAGCCTGTATATTACTAAGGAAGTAATGGTAAGGATTACGACTCGAAAAAAGAAGTGTCAAGCAACTTTGACCGCTACATAATGATGATACAGTCTTGTTTAGTTTGACCTTGATATAAGACGACGCTATCGGACGAATGTCGTGTCATTTTGTGGAGTAACGGCCCTGAACTTTGTCATAAAGATGTGTTCAAAGAAATTTTAATACAATCTAGAATGACTACGAGTAAAAATCTCAAAAAATCATTGAAAATTAAACCTAATGCCACGTACTTAAAGTTTCTAATTCTATAATGCTTACACACCGGGCCAACGAACGCCAACCCATGTACCTTCGTCTCGTTTCTTTAACATCAAAATAAAGAGACAGCACATTCATTGGCGTTCGTTCGGCCCAGCGTGTACGCAGCATTAGGGCATCCCTTTCCCGCAAACTGACAGTGCAGTAAAGTAGAAAGGGACATCTATAACTGAAACTATCTTTCGGTAACGGCTTTGCCACTTCGTGGGCATTCTAGATTGTATATAATCTCTTTCGATTTGTCATAACATTATGATTTTAATTTAACTTCTTACAGCGTAGTCGCCCGCTTCATCCCTGAGATTTGAGTGAGGAATGCGTGTGCAGCCGAAACAGAGAATCCGCAACAGAGCAGGGAGTGTGTGCGGGAGGGGTGGCGGGGAGCGGGGCTAGTCGTAGCCCAACAGCAAGCCCTAGGGGTGGCGTTGGTTCGGCACCGGAATTCTGCGAATAAACATTATAGTTTTAGATCTTTGCTCAGTTACTATTTTTATCAAAATCATTTTTTTAACTTCGTTTCTCCCTAAATACCGAGATTCGTCAAAATCGTTGGAGCCGTTTCAGAGATCTTCATTATTCATTTTTATTACTCGAATTGCAGGAACAAGAGTATAGTTTATAATAATCCGTATAATAGTTCTTCGTAGAATTTATTACAGTTATATTTTAAAGTATAGGATATAGCAATATAGGATATACACGAGTAGAGTAATTTTCGGCGAGGAGCTTAACATTGATTGTTGTATTGTTACTTACTATTCTTAGCGTGCACAGCTCCGCAACGCAATGTAGCTTTACGCAATGTGCCTTACTCGTCAAAAATTACTCTACCAGTGCACAGCAGGCTTATAAGATCGCGTTCCTGCGTGGTCTTTGAGTTGATAACAAAATTATAAAAAAATACGTTGAATTAAAAGGTTTCATTACTACTGGATTAAAACGCAGTTGACGTTACTGTCAACCTAAAGCTTTGGGTTGACATTCATGTCAACCATATAATTGATCCATATTGCTTTTTTTAATGATATTAAGCTGACCTGATTTGGCCTGCTCTTGTCATTAATCCTGGACAAATTGAAATAAAATTTACATAAGTACTCCCTCGATCAATAGTTTCAGTATAAGACATAGCGGCAGTGGCGAATAAGTAATCATCCAATATTATTCTCTTTCCCATATTCCCTTTAACTATTATAAGTTAATTTACGAAAGGTTCAATTATTATCAATTAGATTAATTCTTCAATCTAGTGTTACAGTCGACCCCAAAAATAAAATAAAAATATAAAAAGAACAAGTGTTCAGTGCGAATTAAAGTGAATTTTGGTGTGGAATGCGTGTAGATATACCCTCCGTACTCCGTACTCACCCATAAAAAGCTGGGAAGCTAGTGTCTGTGTTGAATTGGAAATTGACCGGCGTCTTAGGCGACGCACAACTGTAGCTCAGGTAGTCGTCCGACGCGTGCAGTTGTCTGAAAATAATATCATGATTATAAACAAGGCTAAGGAGTTATTAAAAATTTCTAAGAGTTTGACCTTTTCTCACATGATGTTCGATTGGATGCACGCCAAAAAGTAGACTTTTGGCTTTTTCTCCATAACTTCAAGATAAATCTTTTTATTGTGGTAGAGCCACGCTAGCGGTAAAACTCTGAATGGGCCGGCTCGTCCGGGGAAGTACCACACTCTCACAGAAAATCGACGTCTGAGTAGTAGCGTCACCGCTTCTATGCTTCGTTTGGTGAGTGAGAGAGCCGGAGCCCTCACCCCTCCCTCTCCTACCCCTCCCCCTAGATCTTCCCTTCCTGAAAGGCCGGTAACGCTTCTGTTACACCCCTGGTGTTACAGTTGTCCATGGCAGCGGTGATCACTTACCATCAGGTGACCCGCTAGTTCGTTTGCGTATAACCGTATGACATAAAAAAAAACATTTTCATTTTCAATTCGCATGGTATTCGCCATCCTTGTATGACCATATGGTGGTGTAAGAAAAAAAATTCTAAAAGCGCAACCCGGGTTTTAAAGCAACACAACCTAAGGACGCGACTATCTATATAGAGGTCAACAATTAAGTTAGAGGACCTATAATGATGGCGCCTCCATATACTTTTTAATAGTGTTATGGGTGTTGTCATGGTAACCCAATTACCGCCGAAGTTCCATATGTACCACCGGCTATACTAATGCCCCTAGCACTGCAGTTGTATATTTACAACATAATTATACTAAAAATTAAATGTCCGGCGCTAGGGGTACTTTTTTTGTAAGACCACCTGGCGTTCAAAAGGTTAAATTTAGTCCCAGATTTTTATCCGCAAATTG
Source organism: Acrobasis suavella (assembly GCA_943193695.1). Lineage (NCBI taxonomy): Eukaryota > Metazoa > Arthropoda > Insecta > Lepidoptera > Pyralidae > Acrobasis > Acrobasis suavella. The sequence goes on along the minus strand of OW971930.1, from coordinate 1,574,753 downwards.
GGCTCGCTGGCACTGCGCGTGATCTTGGGCATGGCCCGCATCATACACTCGAGCGAGGCCAGGATCTGGCGGAACAGCGGCCTCTGCTCGCGCTGGAACTTGATGCAGTCCTCGAACAGCCGCTTTGTATGTACCTGTTCATGTTGGGCTCGCTAGCACTGCGCGTGATCTTGGGCATGGCCCGCATCATGCACTCGAGCGAGGCCAGGATCTGGCGGAACAGCGGCCTCTGCTCGCGCTGGAACTTGATGCAGTCCTCGAACAGCCGCTTTGTATGTACCTGTTCATGTTGGGCTCGCTGGCACTGCGCGTGATCTTGGGCATGGCCCGCATCATGCACTCGAGCGAGGACAGGATCTGGCAGAACAGCGGCCGTTGCTCGCGCTGGAACTTGATGCAGTCCTCGAACAGCCGCTTTGTATGTACCTGTTCATGTTGGGCTCGCTGGCACTGCGCGTGATCTTGGGCATGGCCCGCATCATGCACTCGAGCGAGGCCAGGATCTGGCGGAACAGCGGCCTCTGCTCGCGCTGGAACTTGATGCAGTCCTCGAACAGCCGCTTTGTATGTACCTGTTCATGTTGGGCTCGCTGGCACTGCGCGTGATCTTGGGCATGGCCCGCATCATGCACTCGAGCGAGGCCAGGATCTGGCGGAACAGCGGCCTCTGCTCGCGCTGGAACTTGATGCAGTCCTCGAACAGCCGCTTTGTATGTACCTGTTCATGTTGGGCTCGCTGGCACTGCGCGTGATCTTGGGCATGGCCCGCATCATGCACTCGAGCGAGGACAGGATCTGGCGGAACAGCGGCCGTTGCTCGCGCTGGAACTTGATGCAGTCCTCGAACAGCCGCTTTGTATGTACCTGTTCATGTTGGGCTCGCTGGCACTGCGCGTGATCTTGGGCATGGCCCGCATCATGCACTCGAGCGAGGCCAGGATCTGGCGGAACAGCGGCCGTTGCTCGCGCTGGAACTTGATGCAGTCCTCGAACAGCCGCTTTGTATGTACCTGTTCATATTGGGCTCGCTGGCACTGCGCGTGATCTTGGGCATGGCCCGCATCATGCACTCGAGCGAGGCCAGGATCTGGCGGAACAGCGGCCGTTGCTCGCGCTGGAACTTGATGCAGTCCTCGAACAGCCGCTTTGTATGTACCTGTTCATGTTGGGCTCGCTGGCACTGCGCGTGATCTTGGGCATGGCCCGCATCATGCACTCGAGCGAGGCCAGGATCTGGCGGAACAGCGGCCGTTGCTCGCGCTGGAACTTGATGCAGTCCTCGAACAGCCGCTTTGTATGTACCTGTTCATATTGGGCTCGCTGGCACTGCGCGTGATCTTGGGCATGGCCCGCATCATGCACTCGAGCGAGGCCAGGATCTGGCGGAACAGCGGCCGTTGCTCGCGCTGGAACTTGATGCAGTCCTCGAACAGCCGCTTTGTATGTACCTGTTCATGTTGGGCTCGCTGGCACTGCGCGTGATCTTGGGCATGGCCCGCATCATGCACTCGAGCGAGGCCAGGATCTGGCGGAACAGCGGCCTCTGCTCGCGCTGGAACTTGATGCAGTCCTCGAACAGCCGCTTTGTATGTACCTGTTCATGTTGGGCTCGCTGGCACTGCGCGTGATCTTGGGCATGGCCCGCATCATGCACTCGAGCGAGGACAGGATCTGGCGGAACAGCGGCCGTTGCTCGCGCTGGAACTTGATGCAGTCCTCGAACAGCCGCTTTGTATGTACCTGTTCATGTTGGGCTCGCTGGCACTGCGCGTGATCTTGGGCATGGCCCGCATCATGCACTCGAGCGAGGCCAGGATCTGGCGGAACAGCGGCCGTTGCTCGCGCTGGAACTTGATGCAGTCCTCGAACAGCCGCTTTGTATGTACCTGTTCATATTGGGCTCGCTGGCACTGCGCGTGATCTTGGGCATGGCCCGCATCATGCACTCGAGCGAGGCCAGGATCTGGCGGAACAGCGGCCGTTGCTCGCGCTGGAACTTGATGCAGTCCTCGAACAGCCGCTTTGTATGTACCTGTTCATGTTGGGCTCGCTGGCACTGCGCGTGATCTTGGGCATGGCCCGCATCATGCACTCGAGCGAGGCCAGGATCTGGCGGAACAGCGGCCGTTGCTCGCGCTGGAACTTGATGCAGTCCTCGAACAGCCGCTTTGTATGTACCTGTTCATGTTGGGCTCGCTGGCACTGCGCGTGATCTTGGGCATGGCCCGCATCATGCACTCGAGCGAGGCCAGGATCTGGCGGAACAGCGGCCTCTGCTCGCGCTGGAACTTGATGCAGTCCTCGAACAGCCGCTTTGTATGTACCTGTTCATGTTGGGCTCGCTGGCACTGCGCGTGATCTTGGGCATGGCCCGCATCATGCACTCGAGCGAGGACAGGATCTGGCGGAACAGCGGCCGTTGCTCGCGCTGGAACTTGATGCAGTCCTCGAACAGCCGCTTTGTATGTACCTGTTCATGTTGGGCTCGCTGGCACTGCGCGTGATCTTGGGCATGGCCCGCATCATGCACTCGAGCGAGGCCAGGATCTGGCGGAACAGCGGCCGTTGCTCGCGCTGGAACTTGATGCAGTCCTCGAACAGCCGCTTTGTATGTACCTGTTCATATTGGGCTCGCTGGCACTGCGCGTGATCTTGGGCATGGCCCGCATCATGCACTCGAGCGAGGCCAGGATCTGGCGGAACAGCGGCCGTTGCTCGCGCTGGAACTTGATGCAGTCCTCGAACAGCCGCTTTGTATGTACCTGTTCATGTTGGGCTCGCTGGCACTGCGCGTGATCTTGGGCATGGCCCGCATCATGCACTCGAGCGAGGCCAGGATCTGGCGGAACAGCGGCCGTTGCTCGCGCTGGAACTTGATGCAGTCCTCGAACAGCCGCTTTGTATGTACCTGTTCATGTTGGGCTCGCTGGCACTGCGCGTGATCTTGGGCATGGCCCGCATCATGCACTCGAGCGAGGCCAGGATCTGGCGGAACAGCGGCCGTTGCTCGCGCTGGAACTTGATGCAGTCCTCGAACAGCCGCTTTGTATGTACCTGTTCATATTGGGCTCGCTGGCACTGCGCGTGATCTTGGGCATGGCCCGCATCATGCACTCGAGCGAGGCCAGGATCTGGCGGAACAGCGGCCGTTGCTCGCGCTGGAACTTGATGCAGTCCTCGAACAGCCGCTTTGTATGTACCTGTTCATGTTGGGCTCGCTGGCACTGCGCGTGATCTTGGGCATGGCCCGCATCATGCACTCGAGCGAGGCCAGGATCTGGCGGAACAGCGGCCGTTGCTCGCGCTGGAACTTGATGCAGTCCTCGAACAGCCGCTTCAGCGCTTGGGGCGCGTCCGCGCGCAGCCGGCGCACATCTGGTCGAAGCAAGCCGCGCCCCACCGACCACAGGATCTACACAGACAAGTAATTTTTTTTAAAAGCAAAGAAACGCTGACTGCCTCTTTAAATAGCCAGTGTCACTCTCTGAATTAAGACGAATCTAATGACACCTCTCAACCTTAATCCATCGAGTCGTTTAGGCCGCAGAGCGTGCCAAACAATGGGGAAAGGATTTAAAAAACACCTTTTTTTTGTCAGGAATAACACTCTTATTTATCGTAATTAAATATCAGATTTTTTGGTTCTGTCAATTAATTATAAAAAATAAAAATGTTTTATTCGCAATTTCGTTCTCTAATCAGCTTTAACCCACCATTTTTTTTTACCCGTCCCGTCTGACGTGTAAAAAAAATGATGTCATATGACAGTTGACAACTGAACTGCCATTGCGGTAAAATAGGGACACTATTTTGACAACTGTGACGTTAAATGTCAGTTAAGCTGTCAATTGTCATATGACAGTGGCAGTTTAGTTGTGAAAAGTCGTGAAATTTTATTTTTAAACGTCGTATGAGAAAGTCCAAAAAAAAAAGGCGGCGTTAAGATGAATAGTGTACGAAATTATGATTAAGAATATTTTTATTTTTTAAATTATTTGACCGAAAAATCTGAAATTTATAATGTTATTCCCAACATTAGAAAAAGAATCCAGGCGTTTTTAAAATTTTCATCACTTCCCATTATTCATACATTCATAGTCTCGAAAAACATAAAAAAAACGCTAGTCTTCAAATTTTTGATACAGAAAACTATTGCAAGCCGCCAGAGAAGCCGCTGTAAGCTGTAAGGAAAAGCCAGCGGCACAGTGTGTAGAATCCTTTAAACTTGTCCTCTGGGCTTATGTTGCCGCTCGATGGTCTACTATCGATAGACTATCGGTATTTTTAATAAAACCGATACTATCAATAGTACCGATGCTGTCGATAGTATCGGTTGACAGCCGATACTATTGACAGTATCTTTCCTGACGATAAACAAACTATCGATACTATCAACTGATGTCTCTCCAAGGGGAGCCATTAGAGACACACGAATCCGGTACCGAGATAATGGCGTGGTACCCCACTGCCTTCTCCATTTAACACACCAGTATATTTAATAATTACTTGATTGCAGGTTTCCTCACAATGTATTCCTTCACCGTGTGGGAATAAGTTATGATGCTGATATATTAAGAATCACGAATCAAGAACCAAAAAACCAATAATCACGAATCAATATTCAAGAATCAGGAATCAAGAATCAAGAATCAAGAATCAAGAATCAATAATAAAGAATCAAGAATCAAGAATCAACAATCATGAATCAAGAATCATGAATCATGAATCAAGAATCAAGAATCAAGGTTCAAGAATCAAGAACAAATAATCAAGATACATTAATTTGCATCAGTGACCTGGTCCTTGTTGTTGAGATGCGCGTACGGCAGCTCGCCGGCCATGAGCTCGTACAGTACGACGCCGTACGCGTACACGTCGGAGCGGAAGGTGTAGGGCGCGGGCTCGTCCATGCGGATCACCTCGGGCGCCATCCACAGGATCGAGCCCGTCGGCTGCTGCCACTGCACACCGCCCAGCGCGTTCGTCTCTGCAAATAAATAAATATATAGGGAAAAATCACACAGATTGAGCTAGCCGCAAAGTAAGCTTAAGAGCAGCCTTCCCGTCTTACTTTTCATACAAACGCTCGTACGTAATTATGGCGTTGTAACTGATCTTTCTTGAAAACTTTTGAACTAACAAATATCTTGTGCACTATTTCTAGGTTTCAATCGAAATAAAAAATGGATATTTGGAGAAACAAGTTCAGTATACGCCTCGAAAAATCTGCTTTTTTGCACATATTTTACCTGAACTTCGACCATTCATAAAGTACTCATAAATTGTAAAAATAAAAACATTTCGATAGAAACCTCGCAAATGTAATGAAAATTTTAAATAAAAACATTTATTTCACAGACTTGTAAGGTTTACTGATAAAAACGTATATCCTGGAACAAGTTTTAAGAAATTTCCGCACCCTATGAATAGTTAATATTCGTTTAATGGATAGTTAATAATAATACTAATTTCATTCAATACAGTGCAAACCGTGCCCTAAGGCGCTATCTCTCTCTTTTTGGTTTGCTTTTTTTTTCTAGCGATGCCCTGGATGAAAAAACAATCTTTTCGAACTGTCCTCGCATTAACGACAGAGTCGCCGGGAAGGGTCGCCTTAAGCTTATAACAAATACATATAGAACGTGGAAGGGACAAACCCGTAATAAATCAAACCTCGGGCTACTAGATCACTATAGTACGAATATCATGATAATAAACAGTCAAAAACAAAATCGACATGCCCATACAAATTGCCCGGGCGGTTACACACTTTAGTACGAAACGGTCTGTAATTTTTTGTTTACTTTTGGCTGTTATTTTAATTTCATTATACTATTGTAATTTATTACAGCCCGTGGTTTGATTTATTACGGGTGTCCCTTTCACGTTGTTACAGCCCGTGTTTTGATTCATTACGGGATGTCCCTTTCACGTTGTATAAACAAACATCCAAGACCCCAGGCCAATCAGAAAAGGATCATTTTCCATCTTGACCTGACCGGGAATCGAACCCAGGACCTCTGGTATGACAGCCTGGCATGATGACCACAAGGCCACAAGGCCACAAAGATCGTCAAAATTTATAGAAAACAAAACCGTCGAAAAAGATTGTTATGGCAGTTTTTTAAATTTCATTGCGAGTATTTTAATAAATGGCTAACCGTGCGTACAGTTAAGATATGGACGGCCGTTGTCCTTCGCGCTCTTCCGACATATATCACGTCACGGCGATGGGAGGTCATGCCGAAAGTGTCAATACATGACTGTAAATGGCAGAGGAAAAAAAATCGTGACAAGAGGGGGAGGATTAGAGAAGTCGACATTCTGCGTGTCATATGTGGATTGCAGCTTAGGTTATTTGGAAATCGCATAAATAGAACATCAAAAGCACTCACCCGACCACCGGACCTTGGCAGTCGCCAGGCCGAAATCTCCGATCTTCACGGACCAGTCGTCCCGTAAGAATATGTTATTTGATTTCAGGTCTCTGCAACAAAAACAAACTTATTTTAAATTAATTTTTCAAAACTATCAACCGACTTCACCCCCAAACTACACAACCGATTTTGATAAAATTTATTTTATGAGACCACCACCCGGAAAGTATACCCTTTCAAACAAAAAAATAATTTTTCAAATTGGTCCAGGTGTCTTTGAATAATCGGTGAACATACATAAAAAAAATAAAAGATCGCCATTTCATGACTTTTCACAACTTAACTGCCACTGTCATATGACAGTGGCAGTTAACTGACATTTAACTGTTACAGTTGTCAAAATAATGTCCCTATTTTACCGCAATGGCAGTTCAGTTGTCAAATGTCATATGACATCATCTTTTTCACACGTCAGCCGGGACCGGCAAAAGAAATGGCGGGGTTAAGCTGATTGTTGAACGAAATTGCGATTAAAAACATTTTTATTTTTGAGTGTTATTCCTAACAACGAAAAAAGTTTCAGGCATTTTTAAAATTTTCATACTTTCCCCATTGAGACAGTATCGAGCGGCGATCGAGAAAGGACCCGTCACAACCAACTCTACAACATGTAACATAACCACAATAAATAGTTTCAACAACCTCACTACATCATCCTCTATATTAACATATTATCTTCATTTATGGCGCAGGCCTAGGTAACAATCGAAGCCTGCGCCGTATATAATTTTGATCCTTCGAGCCGGATATGAACAAGCGACCTATGGCAATATTCTTAACTATTTACGAGAGCGGCTGCATATAAAACAAAATAAATTTTTCGCTAGTATTCGAGTAGATATTATATTAGAGTGGCACAAGGTACACAAATTCTATGTGTCTGTTTGATATGCACGCAACTGGTGGTTACCCAGGACTACACCAGAAGTTGCTTAACTTGTAACAGCGTGAAACAATGCGTTCTTCCAGATTACCGAGCTCAATTTTACCTTATCATCACCATTACCAGTCCACACCAGCCCACTTTTGGGCATAGGCCTCCCCTCTTTTCCTAGTCTCATCCACTGCTTTCCTGCCAATCTCACAGCATAGTCTGACCAACAAGCGGGTGGTTTCCCTACTGGTCTTTCCCTGTCTCAGCCACCACTTCAACCGTCTTCACTTTAACTGCGTGACACGTCTACCTACGTCTTCGAGTTTAGATCCAGCCAGGTCTTCTACTGGCAGAGAAACTCCCACCAGTTAAAGACCTCCCCTGGTCAGTCTGGAAGTCTCTCAATAGACTCCGGGCTGGTGTTGGGAGGTGTCGAGAAAACAAAGTTAGGTAGCGTCACGCTGATAACGACCTTTGCGACTGCCTTGCCGTTCAATTAATGGACCACCTTGTGTCATGTCTGAGCTGCCCAACGTCATGTTCCATAAAGGACCTTAATGAGTTTAATGACAGAGGGATCGCCGTGGCCACATACTGGTCAAAAATTATTTGAAATTGAAGCTACACTGAAACCATTAAGACTCGATAAGAAGAAGACCTGTGGATGATGTTCTCGATGTGCAAGTAGTCCATGCCCTGCTCGGTCTGACGCGCCACGTCGATGAGGTACAGCATGGAGAACGGCGTCTCCAGCACGTGCAGGTGTTGGTACAGCGACGAGCTAGTGTTACCTGTGGATGATGTTCTTGACGTGCAAGTAGTCCATGCCCTGCGCGGTCTGGCGCGCCACGTCGATGAGGTACAGCATGGGGAACGGCGTCTCCAGCACGTGCAGGTGTTGGTACAGCGACGTGCTAGTGTTACCTGTGGATGATGTTCTTGGCGTGCAAGTAGTCCATGCCCTGCGCGGTCTGGCGCGCCACGTCGATGAGGTACAGCATGGAGAACGGCGTCTCCAGCACGTGCAGGTGTTGGTACAGCGACGTGCTAGTGTTACCTGTGGATGATGTTCTTGGCGTGCAAGTAGTCCATGCCCTGCGCGGTCTGGCGCGCCACGTCGATGAGGTACAGCATGGAGAACGGCGTCTCCAGCACGTGCAGGTGTTGGTACAGCGACGTGCTAGTGTTACCTGTGGATGATGTTCTTGGCGTGCAAGTAGTCCATGCCCTGCGCGGTCTGGCGCGCCACGTCGATGAGGTACAGCATGGAGAACGGCGTCTCCAGCACGTGCAGGTGTTGGTACAGCGACGAGCTAGTGTTACCTGTGGATGATGTTCTTGGCGTGCAAGTAGTCCATGCCCTGCGCGGTCTGGCGCGCCACGTCGATGAGGTACAGCATGGAGAACGGCGTCTCCAGCACGTGCAGGTGTTGGTACAGCGACGTGCTAGTGTTACCTGTGGATGATGTTCTTGGCGTGCAAGTAGTCCATGCCCTGCGCGGTCTGGCGCGCCACGTCGATGAGGTACAGCATGGAGAACGGCGTCTCCAGCACGTGCAGGTGTTGGTACAGCGACGTGCTAGTGTTACCTGTGGATGATGTTCTTGGCGTGCAAGTAGTCCATGCCCTGCGCGGTCTGGCGCGCCACGTCGATGAGGTACAGCATGGAGAACGGCGTCTCCAGCACGTGCAGGTGTTGGTACAGCGACGTGCTAGTGTTACCTGTGGATGATGTTCTTGGCGTGCAAGTAGTCCATGCCCTGCGCGGTCTGGCGCGCCACGTCGATGAGGTACAGCATGGGAAACGGCGTCTCCAGCACGTGCAGGTGTTGGTACAGCGACGAGCCCTCGCACCACTGCGTCACGATCGCCAACGACGGCTTCGACACGCACCCCATGAACAGGAGGATGTTGCAGTGCCGCGTTTTTCGTAACACTGCAACCTACAACACACAAATATAAAAGATCTAACACAATGTCATGGGAAATGTACGTGTCATATGGATAAGAAAAAAGCGTAACAAGGAGAAGCGTTCAAAATCTATATTCTGTGTGACGTAATATGTGGACGGCCTCTTGAATTTGTAACTACTATACGAACAAACGATTGTATAGCACGATACCATCTTTCCAAGGCAAGATAGCTCATATATATAAATTAACACAGTTTACAATTTGAAAAATCGAATTTTGCGTGACGACTTACATGCCGGGCGCGCAAGGCCTGTCACGTCTTGTACCAAAACTTGTCACATTGTAACTTTGATCGCTATCTGCTCTTGTGTTGTGAGGGTGACATTTGTCGTATTATTTGTCACACCCGGCTTTTTAAATTGTAAAAAAGGTTTAGAAAGTAACATTTAGTGATAATTACCTCATTTTTGAACGCCTGTAACTGCGCGGGCGTGGGCGTTTTCACATTGAGCGTTTTGACCGCTACGGGCCCGTGCCAGTGCGCCTTGTACACCGTCCCGAAACTGCCCGAACCTGACAAAAATAGAATTGTTTATTGTATGTGCAGTTGACCTTACTTTTTTTTGTGTCCCACTGCTGGGCAAAGGCCTCCCCCTTATCCTTCCACACGTCCCTATCTTCAGCGATCTTCTGCCAGTCGTACAAAAATTTATCAAGGTCGTCCCGCCATCTGGTCCTCGGTCTACCCCTACCCCTGCGTCCATCTGACAACCAGAATGAAGATAATCTGGCCCATCTTTCGGGACGCATTCGGCATACATGCCCCGCCCAGTTCCATTTTAACTTCGCGGTTTTCGCGCCTACCTCCACAATTTGCGTTCTTGAGCGCAGCTCGGTGTTGCGCACCTTGTCTATAAGTCGCAAACCTAAGATGCTGCGCTCCATAGCTCGTTGACAAACCTTGAGTTTGGACTTTTGAGCCTCGGTCAAAGACCATGTCTGAGAACCGTACGTCAGAAAAGGCAGGATGCAGACGTCGAGAAGTTTTCCCTTGAGTGTAATTGGAAGGGAACCTTTCATTACCTCCTTCATGGACCAGTAGCTCTTCCAGGCGTTATTTATTCGGCGATCTATTTCTCGCTCTTGCCTGTTTTCGAAGGATGCTACTTGGCCCAGGTATATGTACTCATCGACGGACTGCAAAGCCTGCCCCTCAACCTCGATCTTATGTTTGGTCCCATTTGTCACGACGTTGGTCTTCGACCGATTCATCTTAAGTCCAACCTCACGGCTTGCCGCGCTCAGGTTGATTTTACTAACAAACTAAAATAAATCGGTTTCATTATGTAACACGAATGTACAAAAACCGAAGTTTTTACACGAGCAACAAGAGTTTTAGTACCAAGTTATGTACAGTTTCATACACAATTTTATCTCATACCAATGGGGTTGAATCTATTTCAACCCCATTGGTATGAGATAAAATTGTGTATATAAAAGAAATTGTTTTATCCACTGAAAACTATGAATAAAAGCATTTTGGTGTTTGAGTTGTGAACTCTTATATTAGTAAATAATTGTTAAAAAATTTTTCTTCATTAAATGACTATTTTCGCTTAAATCTTTATCCTTATTTTCTTTATCGTAGACATGGTATAAAGTATAGTACGCAACTCTTGAATAAAACGGATTTTGACGGACGGGCCGGACGGATGAATCACTCGCATCGTTCAGGATTCAAACACTTGAATCACTCGTTACGCTCGTAATTCAGTCCTTATGAATCACTCCCTACGATCCATCACTTGCTAGTGATTCATCTATGGCCCTCTTTTTGAAAATCCGTACTTTATTAACTAATTGCAGAAAATACTATTGTACTGTCGGTTGGCCTTGATAAAGGTTTTATAGTGTCGAGCAATTTATGACCGTAACTTAGTATATGTATGTATATTATAACTATGTAAATAGTATATACGATCATAATGTTGTAGTCTCTTGACATTTTTATTTCTATTTCAATATTTGACATGTCAATTCTTAGTTAGTAATTAATTAAAATTATGATTGTTTCGTATACAGGAGTATACATAGAGTATACATAGTCCGCCACCCAGAGGTCCCGGGCTCGATCCCCGGTCAGGGCAAGTTGGAAAATGGACTTTTTCAAATTGTCCTGGGTCTTGGATGTTTATCTATACATGCATTTGTTATATAGTATCGTTAATTAGTATCCCATAACACAAGTCTCGAACTTACTTTGAGGCTAGCTCAATCAGTGTTATTTGTCCCTATATATTTATTTATTTATTATATTTAATTACTTATTATTATTATATAACTGACCAATTTTAATCAAATTATTCATGGGTTCGATTCCCACTGGGAAACATACTTTGTGCAAAGTTGTTTCCAGTCTGGATAGGATATTGCAGGCTTGAATCACCTGATTATCCGAAAAGAAAATTGATTCCGTGTTTCGGAAGGCACGTAAAACTGTGGGTCCCGAACGCCACCTAGCGTTTGATCATCAAACTATCCAAGGATTGGTTCCTGGTTTGCCCTTTGGGTTGTGGAGGTCAGACGGCAGTCACTCTGTGTAAAAACCAGTAACCTCGTCAAATCTCCTTGGTTAGGTGGCGGACCCCGGGCTCTGAAGCGTTACTGCTGAGGATGCAACCGGGAATACGCTCGGATGATGATGATTTATTTATTTATTATTATAATATTGATATACATTGTAACGTGTAATTATAATTATTAATAAATGAGTATCTGAGCAAACAGTCCACATCCCTCTTTAAATAAACGTCAACGCACCTATCCTTGCCCCGATGAGTATCTCGTCGGCGTGTATGACCCAGTCGTCGTAGCTCTCCCTGGGCGAGAGCGCGTTCTTCCACGACTCGTCGGCCGAGCGAGCCCGGGGCCTGCGCGGGCGCAGCGTGCCCGTGGGGGAGGCCTGCGTGCTCTGGCTGTGCTGCTCCTTGCTGCCGTCCGCGGCCGTGCTGCGGCACGTCAGGTAGTTCGACGACTGCGGCGAGTTCGTACTCTGTACACAAATTGGATATTTCTTTTGTACTGTAATAAAATTAAAACGTCGCAAAATAATGTCAATCGTCATTGAACATATCCATTTTGACGTGGTTTTCGATTTATAATTGCAGAAAAACTGATAATCAGAGCGCTATTTGTCTCTGAGAAACTGTGACGTCATCTGCCTATATTTCATACAAATCCCAGAGAACAAATTTTTTTTGACGTTTAGAAAAAAGTATCTGATTTGACTTGTTGGAAAATAGCGGATTGTAATAAATAATAATATTGTAAAGTGCTGTACATTCTGTAAAGAATTAAAAAAAATATATTACACATGTATGTGAAATTAATTTATTCGAATGTATGTGAAATTAATTTATTCTGCCTGCCCCTGTGGGAAACACGCTCAATAGAGTTAGCCTCTTGTTATAGATAAGTAGGTATTTGGTCTGATGCTTATCATCTCCCAAGGTTTGTATACAACTTTTCGTCCACTGGTCGTGTTCCAATATTCCTTCATCTCATTTCAGCCGCATAACGTCCACTGCTGAACATAGGCCGGAGAGGCCAATGTTTTCCAAAATGACCGATCAAGAACGGCCTGCATCCAGCGCTTTTCATCTTCCAATATCCCTCACCTGATTATTATACTTCCGCTGGTGTTCCGCCAATGTCATCGGCCGCTGCACCATGTTGATGCACACGTTGGGGGCAGAGTTCGAGCGGTCTTGTTGGTTCAGAGATCTCGGGTGTGACTGCCTGCGAACAGGAAACAACGTTTAAAGCCCATTCCTGTGTTATAATATTTTTTTTTATTTCATAGCGCGGCAACGAACAAGCGGGTCACCCGATGGCAAGTGATCACCGCTGTCCATGGACAACTGCAACACCAAGATGGACGGGGGGGGGGGGCTTCGGCTCTCTCACTCACAGAACGAAGCATAGAAGCGGTGACGCTTCTACTCAGACGTCGATTTTCTGTGAGAGTGTGGTACTTCCCCGGACGAGCCGGCCCATTCATGCTACTAGAATAACAGAGTTTTGCCGGTAGCGTGGCTCTGCCACAAGTAAACTATAATATAGTCAAATTCTGGATTCAAATGTTTATTCAGTAATTAGACCTTTACAGGCACTTTTACACGTCAATAAGTATAATTTACGTTACGTGTGAATTATATTAAAATTTAATTTATTTTTAAAGAAAAGCTACCGATACCAGCCCTTCGTAACGACCACTGCTGAGAATAAACGCCGAAAGAAACTCATTTTCACAGTATTGGTTGCCTACGCACCAAAAGGGCTTTGTCATATTATTATTATTGTCTATTAATTAATCAATACTTATAATTTTGACACATTATAACATGTTATGCTTGCGATCAAGTAAACAAACATAAATCACGTAATAAAAAATACTAAGTAGTCAAAAAGCGAAGCCGAGCTGACCAGTCCCTCCCGGCAGCACCCGTTCACGAGTTGACGCACGGATCAGACATCGTTAAACTCAACCATATTAGAGGGAATAATCTACAAGATATAAAAAAAACTAATAACCGATTATGGATATACGGCCAACAATGTCTATAGTTTTGGAATGTGCTAATCAAGACTTTTTATTTGATACATTCATTTTTTGTGTGTAACATTTGTTATATACATTTTTGCATACAAATTGTAACATATGTCACCCGGACAGTAATGGCGAATCGATTGACATATCATTTGTGAATATTGGGTAAGCAGTTCGGATGCTACGGAGGAACAGACATACATAGATTGCTAAAATGACTAATTAATGGTGTCGTAGGGTTTTTTTTTAAATGCCTGGCAAAAAACTTGACGAAGACGAAGCAATGTTAAATTTAGTTCCGATTGTCTCTACAAAATGGCGAGGTCTGCCAACTTACTTGTCAAACTACACTCATTATTATAAGTATTTAATAATTAAGAACAATAATATGACAAAGCCCTTCTGGCGAGTAGGCGACCAATACTGTGAAAATGAGTTTCTTTCGGCGTATCTTCTCAGCAGTGGTCGTTACAAAGCGCTGGTATCGGTAGCTTTTCTTTAAAAATAAATTAATTTTAATATACTTTACACGTAACGTAAATTATACTTATTAACTTGTAAAAGTGCCTGTAAAGGTCTAATTACTGAATAAACATTTGAATCTTTGCATCTTTGAATCTTCATGCATCACCGGTTACGGGTACTTCTGACCTCTCCTTTTTTAAGAATGACTGCAATCTGATAGCGGTACGTTCTTCGAGGACGACCCTGACTCACTCTTCCACTCACATTCGCTGAGACCCTTTTAGTAAATCTCCTTTCATCCATCTTTTCTACATGTCTAAACCATCTCTACATTCCTTTCTCAATTAAAAGTGATGAGTGTAGAAGCGGAAAGCGGAAGAGGTCTGTCAGGATCGTAGCAAGTGGAGGTCCATAGTCTCTGCCTACTCCTGTGGGAAACAGTCGTGATATGCATGTACGATATCAAACAACCTGCCTCGAGACATAGCAGTGAGAACCTACTTTGAAAGAGATACGACATACATAGGTCCCTACTCGCGTGTCAAGCATGTCAAGCAATACTGAGCGCTACGTAAGAATGATACAGTCTATTTTGGTTTGACATTTAAATAGGACTATTGGACGTCTGTCTTCATAGGCGTAGCCAGCCATCGACTCAGGTTGGGGCAGCAGTCTAAAATAATATGTACCTAGCAAACTACACCCGCAGTCTTACCCCGGTAATTATTTGTATTCAAAATGGTTACACCCTATATCTGTATGTATTGTATAATTCGAATTATCCAAAACACTTTCTCATTACTTACCTGCCTATAACACGAAATCTTTCGGGGCGCTTAACCACTTACTTACACATACAAACAACCACTTACTCACACATACAGCTTAACCACTTACTCTAACAGGAACAGGAACATGAGAAGTAAAAATAAAGAAACAAAAGAATCGAGATGCTAACTGAATTTTAATATTTGACCAGGACTTCTGTGTGTCGCCAGTTCCTTACTTAGGACTTGGCTTTGACACGCTACCGCGTGTCTATTGCTTGCGCGCTTTTGTTTTGATCGCATTTTTTTTTTGTGTCGAATGTCAAATGTGAACTTTCTTACGGATATTACGTATTGTAGTTAGTACCTAGATAAATTAATTTCAGTCAGAGCCAAGGTGGGGCAAGCGCCCCACTCTGCCCCACCGTGGCTACGCCCATGTCTGTCTTGTCATTTGACAACCTCCGTAGCGCATTCGCAGGCCTGTGTCACTCCCCATTTACGTATCGAAAATATAGGTACGTACATTATTACAATGCGCGCGGCGACCACTTCCAAGGGGAAAATTCAGTTACATGAATCGTTTGTCCAGAGTAATAAGAATGAAATTGACTTGCAATGGATGTCTAGGTATCTAAACGAAGAGGTGAGTTGTGACGCGAGCTGAATTAAACCATAGCGCTAATAACATTGAGTAGATATTCCTTTGTATTTTCTGAGTAATACTTCTGTACGTGAGTAACTGGTATTCACATACAGAAGTCTTATCCTATGGCACTAGTAACCACAATAGACCGCCAGGTTAAGTTGGAAGATAGCATTTTAAAAATTTTCCTTCGTCTTTGGTGTTTATCTATGATAATGTTGTACTATATTTTCAACCGACTTCCAAAAAGCAGGAGATTATCAATTAGACAACATGTGGTTTTGGGTTGTCTGAAAGAGGTCCCTTAAAGGGACAAGTCCGCGTTTGTATTGTTTTCTTTTGTATTTTTGTTGTGTCCTTTTTGTACAAAAAGAATTTATATAACATAACAAGATAAGGTTCGGATTACTGACTTGGTCTGCTCGCCCATCATGTGCCGGTACCCGAAGTGCGGCGGGAAGTGCAGGATGCCGGCCTGCGTCTCCGGGTTCTGGGCCAGCAGCGCCGCGTAGTACGTGTCGGTCATCCGCACCTGAGTCACGATGATATAAATTATATTCATAATAAGATCTCGTTCATTTTGCACCCTCTAAGATCTATTCACGGAGAGCTGATAAAATCATGGCTTCTTAACTTATTACAAACTAGCTTTAAACCGCGAGTTCGTCCGCGTAAAGGTTGAAAATTGATCTAATATGATTTTTAATTGGCTACGTTTCGAATAAAATGGTGTAACTGATCTTGTTTCTCCAAACAAACTTTAAATCCCCGTTTCACCCCCTTCGGGGTTGAGAAAAATCCTTCCGTAATACACCCTTAAACCTCATAAGGAACCTATGTGCTAAATTTAGCATCTCTAGACCCAGCGGTTTGGGTTGTGCGTTGATATGTCAGTCAGTGTCTTCTTTTATTAGACGGACATATTATAATATTATATTATTGTTATACATATTAATATTATTATATATTATTGGATGCAGAAAGTTTCTCGATGATTACTTCCCCCGTCCTGCTCCCGCCCGCGTATCGCACTCGCCTAGGTAGTGGTCACCCCATTTTATTCCTCTAGGGCAGTCTTTCCCAAAGTGGGCGATAACGCCCCCTTGTGGGCGCTGGAGGCTTTAAGGGGGGCGGTAACGGGCCCAGAATAAAGTTGGGGGGCGCTGATGTGATTTAAGCAATGTGTGATTTATAACTTCAGCTATTTCATATTTTAAATTTCACTGAAATTTAAATCCTCTTACTACACAATATCCATTTATTAGTTCATATTTATATCCTTTTTTATTGTTCAAATATAAACTAAAAATGTAATTAATATTTATTATTTTAATGCGTTCACAACGCTATTTATATTGTTAAAGGAATCAAACACTGAAAAAATTTCGTGTTTTAAAGTTTCGCAGGTGAGGTACTTTTGATACTTTTTATTATTGTAAAATTGTATTATTATTTCTATTTTTTATTTAAAATTAACAATGTTGATTATTGTTATTTTTTTATAAAAGATACTCTAATGTACTGGTGTATGTATTATTATTGCTCTCTCTTGTAAAAAAGTCTAGTTTAGAATATAGGTTGGATTAAACTACAGGCAAGACAAATATGTGATTCAGGTTTTTATCGTGAAAAAAATGGGGGGCGCTACAAAATAACAGATTTTTTTAAAGTGGGCGTTTGACAAAATAAGTTTGGGAACCTCTGCTAAATGCTGCTCTGCTCTGCTGGTTAAATTTTGGAAAGTATTGAAACAGGTATTTACTCATTTACCGCCAGGAGTACTCTTGCAAAGTTTCGAATGAAATTGTTGAACTAATCTTGTTTTTCCTTATAAACTTTAGACCCCTGTTCAGCCCCTTAGGGGGTGAGTTTCGAAAAATCCTTTCTTAGTGCATCCCTAGACCTTATAAGGAACCTATGTGCCAAATTTGGCGATTCTAAACCCAGCGGTTTGGGCTGTGCTGGCTGGTTTTTTACACAGAGCGACTGCCGGTGTGACCTCCACAACGCACAGGGTAGACCAGAACGAATCCGAGGATTGGTTTAAGCAAACGTTACCACTACTACGTACTCACCTGATGACAAATACTGGGAACTTTGTCAGCACACCGCTGGTGGAATTTGAAGTTGCACTGTGAACAGTAGAAGCCGTTGAACAGCAGCCTTCTACAGCATTCACAGAAAGCCAATGTGAAGAATGTCTTGCGAGTGAACTGGTGCGATATGTGAGACATGATCGGCAGCTTGTCCAGAGTCCTTACTGTCACCTGGGGATATTCAGTTTTATGCATTAGAATTTGCTTCTCTCCAACAAATTAAATCAGATACATTTTTCTTAATGTCAAAACATATATTTTCTATGGGATTTGTATAATATTTAGACTAATGACATCATAGTTTCTTGGAGTCAAATAGGGGACTTAATATCAATGTTTCTGCAATAATAAATCTATAAAATCTTATTGAAAATGAATATGATCATGACAATTGACATTATTTTGTGAGTTTTATTTTCTTTACAGTACTATTTATTTTTAACCCACGAAAATACTTAATTAGGAAGAATATGGAGGAGACCTTCGCCCAGCAGTGGCACAATAATAATATATAGGTTAATAAAATAGACGCATTATAATGCAGTGTGTAATAAAAACAATATGAAATATGCTGTCAGTCGAAATTCAAATCAAAGCCAGTGTGGCTTTGATTTTGTTTTCATTCCAGCGTCATTAATAATAATCCTTAGGAAAACGGGGGCCCGGCAGGAGTGCGCATAACTAGCGCTTTCGCAAGTCAAGTTACACCGGGCGTGGTCCGCACTTGGATGGGTGAACACAAGTAATATAAAACATTCTCGAGCTCCTTTGTGCTTCGGAAGGCACGTATAAGCCATTGATTACGGCTTTCATGTCAGTCATCAAGCTATGTCAGATGCTTTTAGGCAGCCAGAAGATCATACTAACACACTGTCATATGTTTATCCTTAATGGGGCAGAGTATTTTGGGTGTGCACAAGACTCGTCCTCAGAGTCCTCTTACAAAGGGGTCAGAGTCGTTTACAGGGCTTGACTCTTTTAACGGAAGGCTCCACGACTGCGAGCTTAAGAGCCTCGGGAGTGAGATTATAGCTCGAGTCTCTTTTTGCACCAGAGCCTTTTTTGCGTACGCGTCTTTTCACCCGACTGCGTAGAGGGAGGGTTATGTTTTTCAAGTGTGTTTAAAAGCAATGATTTTTCATTTAAAAAACTGATCTGTCAATAGGAAATAAAACAGGATTAATTAGAATATTATTTGAAGGATGTTTTCTTGCATACCTTGGATAATAAAATTAATCTAAAACCATGCCTCGAGTCCTAGTAAGATTTCAAGAACGACTCCATTTATTTTAAAACTCAAGCTCTTTTAAAAGCTCCAGTCATTGCTCAGAGAACTCTCGCTAGCCTAGCCTCGGAACTCCAAGCCTATCCAGCTCATAGAGCCCTGCAAAACTGACTTGAGTCTTCAAAATTAGAACTCAAAGACTCAATCTGTACATCACTAATTTTGGGTCCTGAGGCTCTAAGCAGGCAGAGCCCTAGTCTATGACCCAAAGGCCACTGAGCATGATGGTGGATGACAAAGAGGGAAAATAATTAATTAATTAATTATAAAAGTGATGGGTTGCAGCTCCTTTAACATGCTTCCATTTTCGCCTGATACCTCAATCGCATGAAACAATAAAAATCACTTTTCAGGCCCAAAATTATGATAAAGTGATTCAAAGTTAATTTTAATAAAAGTAAATAATCTAATATCTTACCAGGTTGTATGTCCGCAGTTTAGGTAAGAACCAATCACTTTCCCTTTTACCTATCTTATCATTTTAATTTTATTATAATCAATCACTTCCCTTTTTACCTATCCTATTATTTTACACCCACCTAAGTTTCTCTTACAACCCAAAGGTTGGCTGTTAGATAATGCTTTTAGCATTAAGTCCGCCTTTTATTCTTTACAAAATGTATTTTGTACAATAAAGGTTAAATAAATAAATAATTAAATAAACCAAGCTTAGCGTAAATTTTCACTAGTCCCATTGAAATTTATTCCATGGTACTGCTGTAACTGTTAAGGTCGCAGTCGTACCATTGATATATTGATGGTGCTAGTGCAACTGGAACACAACTGCGAGTCTCAGTAGTTCCATCATGGCTAACACGTAGAAATAAGGTTCAAATTGTTAAAAATGTAGGCTTGGCCAAGTTAAAAGTCATAAACACAGTGTGCAAACTACATGGGACTTTAATATTCTGTAAGGGTGATTCTTCTGTACTTTAGTACTATTAAGTATTAGACAAACCAGAAAATAACATTTAATAACTTAAAAATGTAATAATTTTTTTTAGTACTAAGGATATTTTTTTCAGTATGTAAATCTTTACCAAATACTAAGGCAGTAGGTCCAGAAAGTATACAAAAGCAGCGAATAATGCACAGTGGTTCTTATCACAACTTATGCAAGCCTACACAAGGAATTGTGTAAATTTCGTCCCTCGAAAGGATCAGTGTAAGAGATAATAGTTTCTTAATCTCCTACTGCACAATTTTGAATGAAAGTGAACTGACCTCTTCAGCGTCGATCATGGTAATGTCCACGTCCCACGGTATCACATGATTATAGCCTGTCCGCACTACTTCACACATTTCACAAGTCAAGTTCCTTAATTTCAGCGCCTTCGACAGCGCATCTCTTAACGTCACCCCTTCTTTAACCTGCACACTGGTGCGCTGCTGGTTCGGCAGGTGCGCCCGCAGGAACACCTTCGGCTGCCGTGTAAGGGTATCATACTTCTTCGAGTCATCCTGCAAAGAACACTCTTCACTTCTGTCCGGCGACTCTGATTGCAACAAATCCCGTAGAGTTCGCTCTCTCTGCTCTAAATTATGCAACTTAGACGTCAACTCCTGATACTCAGACAAATACAGCGACGGGGGATGCTGAAAACCAGCGAATTTAGCATTCAGAGCGTCAATGTTTTCACGAGTCACGTTTATAATACTTTGAATATTCCTAATTTCATATGTTGGGTCCGCTACGTCGTCACTATCGGTAGAAGTCGACATATTATCACTATTGAGAGATAATGCAGGTATATTTCCATTAATTTTTCTTGAACAATTTTCTTTCTCTCTAGTAACTGCCATTTCTTTTCCTAATTATTTTTTTATTTTTCTTTGACCACCTCACGCAAGGCCATTATTATTGCCATGTTTACTTTTCAATTTTCTACCAAAGAAATGACAAGTGATTTTTTAACGATCTAGTATTTTTCACAGGTATTTTTGCCTTCACTAATAATAATGATCGTGTACGTGATCCTTATGATTAAAAAAAATATTATTTTTTAATCTTTTACAGCCCTGGAGCCCAATGATATGTGACCAAGGGCGGATCGGGCAAATCCGGAATTTCAGACTGAAGGGGGCCCATTTCGAAGCCAGCCAGCCGTTGATAGAAAGCACGATGGTTAGCACTGCGCCGGTGCGCCATGTTGATGGAGCAGAGTTAGATCAATGTAGAGAAATAGAATCAAGAGTGACAATGCCTCTGGCCATGGAATAATAACATTAATAAATGACCCATCCCCAGGCCAAGTTTTGATTGATTTTAAAGTATCGTGCGATGGTCCCCTTGGACTCTTACTTCATCTGTTAGCGCCCTTGGCCACATCTTTGT
The DNA here is from genome assembly GCA_943193695.1 of Acrobasis suavella. Classification (NCBI taxonomy): domain Eukaryota; kingdom Metazoa; phylum Arthropoda; class Insecta; order Lepidoptera; family Pyralidae; genus Acrobasis; species Acrobasis suavella. Next base: position 1,553,325 of record OW971930.1, on the reverse strand, counting down.
CTTTAATGGGGTAGAAAAAACAAGGTTTAAGAGGTTTTAATAATAATGTGAGCTTGTTACCCCATTAGATATTCTAATTTTAGATATATCTTAAACATCTTATACGACGTGCGCGGCAAAAAAAGCTACGGTATAAGCTTGTATGAAATATTTACTCTAACTTATAAAGCTTTAACAAAAATGGTACATGCAGATTCTGAGTATACTGTGTATCTCTAAAATGCTGCTCTATTTCAGAGTTCGTGTCTCTGAATACTGCATGTTATAAAAGCTGCATATTGAATAAATAAATATAAATATTAAGTTTGAGCTAGCCCCAAAATAAGAAAAAGATAGCTCTCTTTATAAAATATTGTATTTTAATGCATCCATCCCTTACATTCACAATCATTACTATTTACACAATAATCATAATCATTAATGATGTCACCACTCTTCATCACCTACAGCATGTCGAAATCGTCTCTCTGAAACAATAGAACAGTTGTTTTGTTAACTAATTCTACATAAATTATGGGTTGGATCTCACTTGTCAGCACGGAGCAGCAAGAGAGAGAGCGACAGACTGCTATCGCACCAGCCGAGCTATAGCGTGCATTCGCTCTCTCTCGCTCAAGCTAATGACGGTTCTTAGAGACATAAAGGATAGCAGCATAGAAAAGTGCTGCTCCGTGCTGACAAGTGAGATCCAACTTTAAATGTCTTTTGGCAGAAAAGACTTGGTACAATTTGGATTGAGATAGAAAGGAGTGGACGAAGCCGGAGGAGACCTTGGCAGAAGGGCAATTAGACCTACAGAAGAAGGGCAGAACAAAAGAAATAATAGAATGGTGAAAATAAGCAGCGTTAATAATAAAATGTGCTTTTCTATCTGCCAATACCTGAGGCAAAACAACTCATTGAAAACAACAAACGATTTATGACCGGTTTACGCCCGTCCAAAACTACCGCGTGACCCCGATGAAATCGAAATCTAGCCGGCCGCTGCTGGTACTGCTGATTTGATCTCACGATTTTACTTTCGATTGTGGTCAACATTTTCCGTTTCTGAATTTTTATTTTGACTAGCTAATTAGGTTGGAAAAAAATCCTTATGAAGTGGCTTTCGATCCCAAAACCAATGAAAAATCACCATGTATAAGATGGCCATGAAACTTAAGAAAATTAAAATTATTTGTTTGTTATATTAACTATTGCAAATCCAATATTTACAATAAAGATAACAAAAGCAACAAAATAGGAAGAAGTATCAAGGCAGCATAATAACATACCATCTCATTGTACTCCATGACATGTTTTCTAATAGCAGAGCCGTCCACCCACGTGACAAAGTCTTCCAAGGACCTAGTGACGAGGAAGGCGGGATCCTTAACCACCTCTGGACCAACTCTGACATGACCTTGTTCTATAAACTTGGTGGCCTCTTTCAGGTTTTCTGACATCCTGTCTGAAATTTAAATATTACTGATAAAGGAATAGATGATGACAAAAATATAAATGAATAAATAAAATCAGGACGAAGTAAGTACAAAGGCTTATCTTCAAAACAACGATCATTGTGATTGTGGAGCTGGACCTGTACAATAGAAGACCCAAACTCGTTCAAGCTAATGACCGAGGCGTAAATATGGCCACACATTGGTCGACACTCATATAATACAATATGTAATAGTCCATTCCGACTAGCTGAGAAGAAGAAGAAAGCTTATAGGTTGGTAGATTAAAGGCTTATCACTAAAGTGACTTCTTTCGACCTTTGGGTAAATATAAATTTGTGTGATAGTGAACATAACTGGCAGCATTGCCACGCTGAATCGCCATGGCCATCCTTTGCACAAGAAACGAACCTGAGCGGGAGTCACCGTTCCTCTGAGATTCTGTGCCCTATCTCGCCAATAAGACGCTTAGCATCAGGGCCCAGGCAACCCATCGTTATGTTTATATTTACCATAACCTCAACTTACTTCTGACCATCACAACTGGAAGTCTTCGTCGGCAAAAGGCACTGGCTGACACGTTACTTGCTAGTGCTAAATCCCATCTCGTAGGGATTAGTCCCATCTGATAGAGCTTCTCCAATAACTGTGCACTCGATTCAGTCCTAAATTCACTGTTTGCATCCAAGTCTTTGATTTTATTTGCCAGCTCTCTAATTTCTCGTGATAACTTATTATATCTGAAATTTTACACAATAGAGTCAAAAACATGTCAGATAAATGTAAACTTTACAGAGATTTTGATTGAAATCCCAATTTGCAGATCCTACTTTGTGTAATCCTCTCGCTTTTGAATGTAATACTTTTTCATAACTTTCACTTCATGCAAGTTATTGTCGACTTTCCATGATATGAAGTCTACTTTCTTCAGCAATTTTTGCTCGTGAAATTTTAATTTCCTAACCATCTTTGCTGATTTTATGAAATTATTTTTGTAATGTATTTAAAATATGTAAACACACGTGCTGTGCAAAACAAGTCAGTGCTCTTGACAATAACTATCTAATTTGTGGTCAGTGCCAGGTGTCAGGGTAGCATCTGTCACTGTCATCTAATTGTTTTCCGTATGTTGGTAAGCTCGCTGCGATAGAATGTAACGTTTGTGATTATGATATCACGTACGATACGATACGATATTTACTAGGTATCGCACGCACGCAACGCAAGATCCACGCCACAAAACGTGATTGTAGTTTTTGGTTGGTAGTAAAAATAACTGTCAAAAATGTCAAAATTGTTTGATCTGTGGTTATTTTTGTCCAGTGAATCGATCTTTCTAATTTCAATAAATTTCTTTGTTTGTTTCCAAATCAAAACGGCTAAGCCGATAATCAGCGATTGAAAAGAAAGAAGAATAATCCATATAAACAAAAAATGAATCGTTGCAACCCAAACATCGCGGAATACGCTACCTACTTGCAGTCGATAATTCGATTGGATGCGCTAGAAAAGATGACCCAAGATCTGGATAAAGAGTTAGCAGATTCTCAAAAACTAATGCGAGACATCAAGGCTATCTTCGAATCGGTTCCTAAAGCACCGAACCCTAACGAGGAATCGGTTAATAGTGGCTTGAGACATGAAGACTTAACAAAGTTTTTAGATACAGATGGTCCGCAGTTATTGCAGCCGGATATGGTGGAAAACGCCGCAGATCTGGATATAGACAGTGTAATTGCCGAAATGAAGGAATACGCAGAAGGTCTCAAGAAGAATTTGACTGTGGCTGTGCCCCAGTCGGGAATCAAACTGGAATCTCATGTGAAAATGGAAAGTTTGGACATGGAACAATACGCCTCGAGTCTGGATCAACTGAAGAAACGACTTGCGAACATTAAAATGGATAAGAAAGCTGATGCAAGGAACCCAGAGTTGGAAAGCAAGTTAGGGCAGTTGTGCCAAGATGTGGATATGTTTACACAGGTAAGAAGCATCCTGCATTTCAAAGTTTAGTTGATTCAGACTCAGATTTTTATTGATAGAACATTCTTGAAAATTTGTAGATGTCCATAAAGTATAAAATTAAAATGTTGCCTTGTTATTGAACAATTTATTGTGCTGCTGATTCTCTTATTTTTTGACATTTGGACAAAAATTTTTAAGCTATTTCATAGCTTTTATCGCTAGCCTGTGGCGCGGCGACCGAAACGAGGAATTTCGTAACGAAAATTATACCTAACACTCGTCTAACGTCGTTTCAGTTCGGAAGACTTGGCACAGTGTTTGTGTGCGTGCGACTAGACGTATGCATGTAGACTAGCTGCTAAGTGCTCATAATAAAATTTCCTGAATAACATACATGTATTGTAAAATAATAAAAATATTTTAAACGGTATTAATTTCTCATTTAAGAAAAAAAATTGTTTTCTTATTGGTCACCACATTCAAAAAGTGTAACTTGAATTAATATCAAAGAAAAAAAAATACTGCATAAATAAAAAATAAATAAATAATTATATTGCATAAGTTAATAAAAAATGCTATTCAATAGCTTTACCGCGGCAGTCCCCAGTGCCACACGTTTTTTTATTTAAGTTATAAATCTTCATTTGTAACCATTGAACAAGTTACTTCTTGTTTGCATCATGCCATATGAATAAATTCTAATCTTTTAGAATTCTAAATTGATCATTCAGACATTGAATTTTTACTTCAATTGTATATCTTTTTCTCTTGAAAATTTCTATAATTGGAACGAAGTTGAAGTTCCTTACGGCAGGCTTGGAGGAGATAGGGATTTTGCTGCACGACCGAACTGAAAAAAATGTGATAGTAAAACCGTAAGGATGACCTCCTTAAATGATACGTGCGCAGGCGCGACAGTCGTATACACAAGCGAGTAGTCGTGTCGATTCTACATTAGCCGAAGGAACTTCGTTCCTACCTGGTGTCCCACGACACCTCATTTCTTTATCCTTTTTATTGATTTATTTATTACATGTTTATTATATTGCAGATGGTCCAAGCTAAAACAGCTCTTAGTGAATGTAACAAGAACTGGATGAAGCCATCGCAAAACAACAATGCGCTGCACTACGACAACATCATTAACAAGCTTCTGGCAGGCATCAATGAGGTGACATACCTGCTTCAGAATAAGAACTAATATCTGTTTGGTTTGGATTGAGGTCAGTTGAAGACCAGGGTTGAAACAGTTGCCGCATATTGGCCGGCGGTCATGATATCCAAGGACTGAATTCCAGATGCTAAGAAAGGTTGCTACCGCTGGGGAGCAGTGATGTGCACAACAACTAAATTACAAGAATGGCTACATATGAAGCAAAATACATTTTTTGTTAGTATCCAATATTTATTGAGGTAGCACAGAGTAGACAAGTTCTAAGTATCTTTATGAAATGCATGCTACTGCTGGGGAGCACCTTCTATAAAGAGATAAAATATTGACCCACAAATCATCCTCTCATCATCAGAGTGATTGAAGATTTAATCAAACAAACAGAAATGGCTGGCCGGCCAGCAGCTCGGAAACTTTGAAGTGGGCTGTAGCAGTTTGCATTACACTATGTGTTTTCTTTAGCTCTATAGTCTCTATTTATGTGGTTATTACAGTCAAAAAAATCTACAATAATGATGCAAAGTTATCTTTCCATATGTAAAGGACTCCATAAAAAAATGATAAGACGTAACAGTTGATTTTAACCCTTTCACCGCGAACGTCGGATTTATCGACAAACATTGTCGGGCACATTCCGCGAGCGTCGGATATTTCCGACAAAAAGAAATACTCGTAGTGCACATAACTTACGTATCCACATCCCTTTTTGGTTGTAGGTATTTATTTTAGATTTACTACCCCTCCCGCTGGGGGCATGACAACTGAATATAAAGTCTCGCGGTGAAATGGTTAATGTTAAACCTTTTAGATATATCATTTTGCAATGCTGATTGTTGCTTGCTTGATACTGTATTGCAGGCATGTAACTATGTATGTATGTTGTGTCGCTTTTGGTGTAATAATACTGATCAATACCAAAGCTCTGTCTCTACAAACCATGACAGTATCAGGAAAAAGAAAAAGAAATGTACTGTTCAATTTTTTATTTACTTATCGTGCTGCCAACTTCTTGGATTTGACAGGGTGGATGATTTGGTCGGATTTTTGACCGTAGCTACATATCCTGCCTTAAACAAAGGCACCCGAAGCTTTGGTCACTACAAGAATTCACACCGCTGTTGCTTTCAGCCAACTGCAATGCAGTGTTGCTCTTCACTGCCATGTGCAATGTAAGAGATTATGTGACTGTATTAATTAAGATATTTACCAAGGAATATAAGTATACGGCTATTGTATTCTGCTTTTGCCAATGTGTTAAGACGAAGTGGTAGCTAAAGTGGCGCCCTCATTTGAAATAAATTGTTTAAAACTAAACAAGTTGATAATTGAAAATTTGATTTGTATAAATGTCTAGAAAGACCTTTAAACTATTTTATGAATAACCTTTGAAAGTAATATTGGTAGTCAAAAAAGGCCACTTTTGGCGAAAAACAGTTTTAAAACTAGACGGACTATTAGTAATAATTTCAAAGGTTACTCATAAAATAGTTTAAAGGTCTTTCTAGACATTTATACAAATCAAATTTTTAATTATCAACTTATTTAGTTTTGAACAATTCATTTCAAATGAGGGCGCCACTTGAGCTACCACTTCGTCTTAACATTTCCAATGGTTAAGCGCAGTTGCTAAAGACCTTTTATAGAGGGGTATTGTAACTATGTAGGGTAATATTTAACAAGAGCCCAGCTCTTAAATATAAGAAGGATAATATTTACAATTATCTTGCTTTTGACGACCTCCTTGTCGTAGTGGTCACCGTGCTAGTCTGCCACCCAGAGGTTCCGGGTTCGATCCCCGGTCAGGGCAAGGAAAATGGCATTTTTTAAATTGTCCTGGGTCTTGGGTGTTTATCTAAATATGTATTTGTTATAAAATATAGTATCGTTGAGTTAGTATCCCATAACACAAGTCTCGAACTTACTTTGGGGCTAGCTCAATGAGTGTCATTTGTCCCTATTTATTATTATAAAAGATAAAACATTCAAATACATATTAATCTATGTATAGATCTAAACCTTTTAGCATGTTTGTATGCCCCAGCCTCATTGTTGGGCCTAGACCTTCTATAGCTGTTGTGAAAGTATATGCAATTATATGCTTATGTTACTTATTATATTTCAGTATACTTACTTAAATCCAAAAATGTTGAATTCTGAAAATATTGATTGCATTAATGTTGAATTCTTAAGGGGCTACCTGAATTTTTCGGGGTCCAGTGCTGCCCCCATTTGAATTAAATAATTTAAAAGGAAACGAAGATATCATTTAAAATTTGGTCTTGATCAGACCCTGGATAACCCTGCAAACTATTTTATAAACTACTGTTTACAGTATAAAGTGAGAACGTGAAGCTTTTCTACGCACAATTGCGAAAAACGGCCACTTTTGGCATATGTGCCTAGAAAAGCTTCACGTTCTCACTTTATACTGTAAACAGTAGTTCATAAAATAGTCTGAAGGGTTATTCAGGGTCTGATCAAAACAAAATTTCAAATGATATCTCTGTTTTCTTTTAAATGATTTATTTTAAATGGGGGCAGCACTGGACCCCAAAAAATTCAGGTAGCCCCTTAATAGAAGCTATGAATAATATAGAAATATACAACGTGTAACGAAAAGGGGGTAACCATTCCAGAAATCTTAAAAAAAAATCCTCACTTCAAACCAAATTGAATACCTACCGCGCCAAAATGTATGCTACAGATTTTTTTTACGATTTCAGGGATGGCCCCATAGTAAAAGTTGTTCACATTGATTAGTATGTTTACTCCCTTTCGGGTGATACCCCTTTCCGCTACACATTGTATAATAATAGTTAATGTTGGTTTAACACATTGGCTGCAACGTTGTAAAGCTATTTTGTCGTGGAACATTGTTTGCCACATCTGTGCCTAGTATATAGAGACTCGACCAGGGGAGTAGAACCATAGAAATAGACCCTAGCCACTATATTGATAAAAAATATTTTTAAAACAAGCTTTTATCTAAAACAATGAATTTAATGTTTAAAATGCTCTTCAAGACGAATCAAAGGAGCCCAAACTCGATGGGGTTGAGTCGTTTAATTACATTACCATGACCACCGTCCTGCTCCATCATCAGATCAGCCCCATGTCGTCATAATATTGCATTGTAACGCGATATGTGTGCATGCAAAATTCTAGCTCAACTAGAAACCGGAAAGTCGGTCAAATTTAACTTCCAAGATTTGATTAGACAGACAAAGGGACAGGTGAAACTAAATAAAAGCTTGTTAAAAATCTCATTAAATCGGCTGTATTATAAATTATAATGCTACAGATTTAAGAAGTTAGCACTCCTTAAATTGTTGCATAGTTGCTATAGGACTGATTAAAGATAGCGATATTTAATGAAGGTTAATCTATGAGTTAAACCTTGCCCTGGTATATGTAGAAGACTGTATGAACTTAGAATATTAGGGTCTGCCTTAAGGGGATACCTGAATTTTCCGGGGTCCAGTGCTGCCCCCATTTGATAGGAAACGGAGACATCGTTTAAAATTTTGTCTTGACCAGTCTCTAGATAATCCTTTAAAGTGAGAGCTTTTCTACGCACAATTGCGAAAAACGGACACTTTTGGCGTATGTGCGTAGAAAAGCTTCACGTTCTCACTTTAAATTGTAAACAGTAGTTCATAAAATAGTTTGAAGGGTTATCTAGAGTCTGGTGAAAACAAAATTTCACCAGACTCTAGATAACCCTTCAAGGCAGCATTGGACCCCGAAAAATTCAGGTAGTCTCATCTCGCAAGGGTCCATGTGTTTTGAACTTAGGGCAGACATGGCCTCATGGCTGTAAAGGTCGACGAATAAGTTAGTGGACCTCGCTATATTGTAGGAAAAATCGAAACGAAATTTTACATGGGACCGCCCGTAACACTAAAAATAACCAGTCATGTGCTAGTCGGACTCACGCACGAAGGGTTCCGTACCATTATCTATAAAAAATCACGTTTGTTGTATTTGAGTCCCCTTAATTTTTGTTTCTGTTTTTAGTATATGTTGTTATAGCGGCAACAGAAAAAAATCTGTGAAAATTCCAGCTGTCTAGCTATCACAGGAGCTATTCAGGAGAGACAGCCTGGTGACGGACTGCGAAGTCTTAGTAATAGGGTCCCGTTTTAACCCTTTTTGTACAGAACCCTAAAAACAACCGATGATGCCATCATTTCAGGTCCACTCACTTAGTTGTTGACCTATAATAAGTTTGTTGTAGAAGTGTCCAGTGGACATATGTTTAAGGGAAAATTAGTTGGCTCTATACATATTTTACCAAGTTTTGTAAGAATTAAGATTTTAAGCCTTTCACCGCGAACGTCGGATTTATTCGACAAACATTGTCGTGCGGTGCCCATACCGCGAGCGTTGGATATTTCCGACAAAAAAACCGCTCGTTTTGCACATAACTTAAGTATCCACATCTCTTTTTGGTTGTAGGTATTTATTTTAGATTTCATACCCCTCGCGCTGGGGGCACGGCAACTGATATAAAGCCTCGCGGACTGACTAGTAATTACACTGTACTAATACCTTTAGGCGCCTTCCGAAGCACATAAGAATAATGTACCATCAGCCCTCGAAGCATGGCATCGTTGATAAACCCAGATCCTATCTTTCTCGTTATTATTTAGGGCGACATAGTACTCGATAAACGCTGTCGCCAGTACCATGGTACGGGCGCAGCAGGCTCGGCTATAAAGCCATTGTTCCCATGTAATGCAAGTCGACTTCTTTGGTAGTTCATTCATGTGTTGGTAGGTCTGGTTGGAAGTCTTAAAAATGTATATTAAGTTTTCTTTTTAAGGGGATACCTAAATTTGCCGACAAAAAAAATGTGTCTTGACCAGGCACAATTGAGAAAAACTATTACTTTGGCGTATGTGCATAGAAAAGCTTCACGTTCTCACTTTAAATGATGTCTCCGTGTCCTATTGAATGATATATTTCAAATGGGGGCAGCACTGGACCCCGGAAAATTCAGGTATCCCCTTAATTTAGGGGTCTGTCAATTAGGGAGTCGTGTTTTACTTCTTTATGCCTTTGGTGGGCCTTTAAAGGAGTTTTTAACAAGTCAATATCATCGTTTACTGATCTCAGTACAGTATTGTCGTAATTGTTATTATTTATGTTTATTGTCTAAATGTTCAATCATTTTTACATTCATTTTTATACCGTCAGTGATTCAGTTAATTGAAATGTAAATTACTCTAATAGTTGTAAGCTTTTAGTTGTAAGTTTATAAATAAAAACAATGTCTTTAACACAAGGCATGCTATAATCTCATTTTAATACAAGTCAATAATGCAACAACTTTTCATGTACTTGATTAGTCTCTTAATGTCTAACATAATAGTAAATGTCAGTAGCTATTTGTCAATAAATAAAATAATTCATTCATGCATTTTTTCTTATAAGTAAATAAATGAAATCACTCCTTTATAACTAATACATTTGTCGATTCAGGGCATTTAGTCTAAATTGTAACACAGTCTAAATTTGTCTCGGTGAGGCCTTTTTTGATTGAAGCAGTCAGAATGAAATTGTAATAATGTAAATGTCTGTCAATCAGGTAAAAGAACTGTGCCCCACTTATGCAACAGACAAATGCAGGTTAGGAGTGAGAGCGTCTAGAGTGATCTGATGTTGAGTCATCAAAAAGCTTTATTCTCTTCCTGTCCACGTCAGAGTCGCAATCCGTCTGCATCCGATCATCCTCTTTCGAAGGCTTCTCATCGGCTTCACAAACCTTTAGTAACACTGAACCTAGCATCACCCCATCCAGAGTTCTAATAGCATCTTGTGCAGCTCTTACAGAGGCATACTTGGCAAAGCCAAACGTTTTATTAGGAAATGTGCAGACGTCTACAAGATCCCCAAAACGAGAGAAAACATCTCGTAGTATATGTATGGGAGGAGGATAGGGTTTGCATACTATGAAGCACCTTTGAGCCACCCTGCTGTCAATATTAGCCATTGGTTGTGGCGGTGGCAAGTTAACACTGCAGATTGGATCTGGTGTAGAAGTGCGAACTTCGGTTTTAACTGCTGTGGCAGCCTTAATTAGGGAAGATGCTTGTGCAATTGCATCTGCTAACTGCAACAAATCAGGATTTCCAGATTCTATGGAGTTCTTGAAATTGTTCACAACTTGTGTCAAACTAGTTGCTGCATTCTTCAAAGGGTCATCTGGTTTGACAGAGATTACTTCACCGGAGGGAAATTCAAAGTTGTTAAGCCTTTCAATTGCATAGGACGCTTTTGTCTCGTTTTCATATGTGATAAGAGCTGTACACAGTCTGTTATAAGTATCCAGTGAGTATCGGCATTCAATCATTCCAGGAACAATGTTGAATAAACGTTCAATGTACTTCTGAGGGACCTGTGGCCTGCAGGTTACCAGTACAGTGCTATAAGCCGGAGCTGCTCTGGTGAAGGAAGAAACATCACTTCTTATTATATCTTTTGTTTGATATGTATCTAAGTTTTGAAAGCTTTCCCTACCATATCCTACTCCTCGATGATTGTTCTCTGTGAAATTAAACCCTACGCTATCTAAACTATTCCTACTTCTCTTCAATTCATCTTTAGGGGTAGCAAATACGGGACGGTACTTCCTATCACATTCTTCATAAGCTTTTGCAGCTCCTAGAAATGATTTGTAGTTGACATAAGCAAAACCCTTGCACGTATCTGTGGCTTTATCTTTTTGAATATGAACAGATTCAACCTGACCAAATTTTGAGAAGTGGTCTGATATTTCATCTCTCGTTATGTCTTTGTTAACTTTAATGAAAAGTCTTTTATATTTATCCTCGTTGGTGCTTGGGGCATCATTTTTGTTGGCAGCAACCATTACTTTCAATGGTTTACCTGATTCCGTGACAGGTTTTGCGTCGAGCTTCTCGATTGCGGCGGCTGCCGACGAAGTTTTGCTGAATTTGATATACGCTACGCCTTTGGAATCGCCGGTGGCACGATCGCGAGGCATGTTCATACCCTCAATTTCTCCGAATTGTTCAAAGTGCGGTTTTAAATCTTCCAACTGCATTTGTTTGCTGCATACGACAAAGATCCTTGAATACGGAGGCTGATCTTCTTTGCGCTCTTCATTCCTCATGTTTCCATACCAATTGTTACCTTTGTGAGCAGTCATAACGGTAGATTGGTCGGATTCGAGTCACAACAATGGTCAAGGAAGTCGCTGTCTTGTCAGAAATCTCTCGTTTTGCCGTTAAGTCAAGATGAAACAAATATAATATATGTATCTTGTGATGGTGAAGTAATTAAGTTATAGCAATAAACTTTTGTCAATTCATAGTAAAATCTGAAAAATAACATCAAAACTTCGGCGCTTTTTAGGAAATAAGATTTGACGTTTTATTTTATAATAGCTAATCACAGACGTTTGACATTGACATTAATTGAATGAAATGAAGTGAGGAAGGCCGGCCATTGACAGTATTTAACAGGGTTAATTTTTGAAATCACTTGTCACATCACGAATGGTTTACGCGTGCGTTTCCAAAAGGTATTATTTGAATTCTCTTTGATGATAGTTTGCGAAGGATTTGCAACGAGTGGTCTCGACCCAAAGATATAGGAGGTATATAGATTCCGCGATGAAAGCTCCTAAACGTTCACTGTTTTGAAATGTAGAGGAAGGCATTTAGCCATCCACTACCTTTCAAGACTACTAAACAGAAAAGTCGCGGCATCAGAATTCAATGTCATTACATTAGACGATGTCATTTAAATTTTGTCATAGGTACTAAAAATAATTTAAAATCAATTTCAACATTTTTATTTATAAGCTAGATACCATCGAAGTGCATAGTACCGAGATGCAAAGCCCGCTGTAATAATAAAGAAAATCGTGACAAAACTAAGCTTTCACAGGTGAGCACATATTTTTCACTTGAAATCACAGATTTTTATAGGTACACGTATTACATTTTTTACTGGAAATTAAGTGCCATACTTTCCCATTTTATTATAAATAGAAAATAAAGTAATTTGTAAGCTGTTCATAATCATTGAATTTGTTGACACTAGGGTTAGAAAAAAACTAATCGATAAAAATATCGATACCACATAATATTTTTATTTTTAAAATTAATAAAGAGATAAAAAAAATGGATGAAGGAATAGGGTAGGGTTTTACATTTTTGGTTAGGCTCGATTTATTTGCGTCCGTGCGACCAAGCTGATTGGCCGCAGATTCCAGCGACCACGGCCGCGCCGATTTTCGATTTATATCGTCTGCGGGATATTACATTTAAAAAACCTTACAGAGTGTGCTCAAAATATTTTTAATTGTCATGTTTCACTTACGTGAAGAATCGCATGATTTGGGTGTTATCTGCTATCCGGCAGATAACACCCAAATCATGCGATTCTCCCTCTGCACCTTTGATCAAAAGTATCCTATGTGTAAAGCCAAGGAATCAAATCAATCGAGTATTAGTATAATTAAAATTAAATAACAGTCAAAAAACGAAAAACATTTACATTCCCCATATATATTGCTAGGGCGCGGGTCGGACACTTATATGGAAATGCCGATTTTTTGTTTTGTTTTTTTTGACAGTTATTTTACTTTTATTATACTGTAGTGATCTATTATAGCCCGTGGTTTGATTTATTTCGGGTATGTCCCTATCACGTTGTATATTTTTCAGCAAGAATCTCCCTGTTGTCTGGTTTTAATTTTTAAAACGATATGTGGTATAAATAAATACTGTACTTCCACGTTGTTTAAGACGCTTCGAACGACACCTCATTTGTCAAAGTGTCATGGATATATAGTGAAAAATAAATTATTTTTTAATTGAAAAGTCTTTATTCTTTAATACTGACTACTTGCTAACCCTATTATCCGTGCATGAGGGTGAGTATTTCCCAATAGTATCGATGACGATATTTTTCATGTCATCCCTCCCTCAGTTTTCACAAACAGTGTACGCTTTTGTTTTTGACGTTTAACGAAGTTTCATTCTTGCAACAGTAAATTCCCATTACAGGGAAAGAGACACATAATGAGTTTTATGTCTGATTATCTCTTTCTGAACCAAAAATTTTTTTTTGCTCATTGTCTCGACCACTTGTAATTTTGACATTTGTGGCGCAGATATGTCAAAGAAACCTTTCATAGAGAATCTGTTCCGTTTCGTGTTGTTTTTTATAAGTGGTGAAATTCTTAGAAAACCATAGACATATTTTCGATGTTTTCTGCGTAAAACAATATTGTTTTACGCTGACAAGACGGTTTCCAAAATACGGCCAAATGGTTTTTTACGCGAGCGATGAGTTGGAAAACTAGACGTTTTGTGTTTCGCTGAGTCCTTAAATAAAAAATCGCACTCCAGGTGCCGCATATTTGGGTATATTCCTGGCTTAAAAATAAATTATTTTCTCATGATAAGAAAATAAAACGTTGTAAATAATGTCATTTGTCTTTGAACATATTGATTTTGACTTGATTCTAGATTTATTGGAACGAAGTTCCTTATCATGCGTTGCGAAAGGGAGCTAGACGGAAAAAATTAAGAGCTAAAGTTGTAACGACACTTTTTGTTTATTCAAATTAATGAAGATAATAAAAACTTGATTTTAGAACGCAGAAAAGAGTTTGAATGTAATTTATAAATATTATATAACCCGGATGGAACGAAGTAATATATATATATATATATATTACTTCGTTCCATCCGGGTGTCCCTTGACATCTCTAGTTTTTATTGCAGAAAAACTGATAATAAGAGCGCTATTTGACTCCAAGTAACTATGACGTCATCTGCCGGTATTTCATACTTAATTCATCTGTGATACTAACCCCATACAAAATTATGGTTTTGTTTGACGGTTAGAAAAAAGTATCTGATTTGACTCCGATTGAAAATAGCGGAAAAACAAAATTCTTAAGAAAACCAGAGACAAGCCTTGCAAGTCAAGCGGAGCGGTGTGTAATAAAATCAGCCGAACGCACCCAAATGTCATTAATTTAGCAATGTCAAAAATTTTACAGCCTGCGCTGCACGATGCGCTAAGTCTGAGTTTGTTTGTATTTGTTTACCTTTTTTAACGAAATTCAGTACCACTATTGGTTTAGTGATAAAATTCGTGTACGTTAATAAATATAATGTCTTCATAATTAAATGTTAAAATTGAAACTTTCGTAGTTATGTATTTTTGATGTTATAAACTTGATGTATATTTAGCCTTTGTCGCTCAATTTTACGAATTTTCCTCTAAATAAAGGTTTAAGATTAGATGAAGATATGGATCAATATCTTCCTAGATTGAAGTTGTTCAGGAACGGTGAATTCGAGACCGAGATAAGTGATTTATTCAACAAGAAGTATTCGTTTCATTTCGACAAGAGTTGGAAGCTGCCGGAGCGCGCGTGTTGGTTTTCTACGCCGCCATGGAAGGCCAAAGAGCTGGAGATATTGAAGAACCGCTTGAACTTCCACAAAAGTCAGCTGAATGATTTTAATATCGAGGAATGGAGCAGTCATACGAGGAGACGAAATCCTGCTGGAGAGGTTGGGTGGAAGATACGTTGTCTCGTCAACCCGGAGTTCCTGACGCAAGCATGGACGAAGTTTTACGAATGTGCATGCACATATGATATTATCCCGAGGGAAGCAGTGGTTAATGGGAAGATGGTGTCCCTGCATTTGTGTGAAGCCCCTGGAGCGTTTATCACATCCTTGAATCACTATCTAAAACTGAATTATAGTGGAATTGATGTGAGTATGAAAAGTATGTGTCTAATAATTTTATTTCTTTATATTGTTGAACTCTACACTATTAGTTATTAGTTGCGTTAATCTACCTTATCCTCCTAACATCATGACTTATTGTATACAGTGCTACATTTTTCACATTTACACTACTAAACTTTCACATTTACAACATTAAAAATAAAATCTACCTGATAAACTGCCCCATATAATAGTCGGTTATGGATAAGGCAGAAAAAGATTATCTACTTATCCTATATTAACTTATTTAAGAGCTCGGTGGCCCAGTAGGAGTGCGCATCACTAGCACTCGCAAGTAAAATGACAACGGACGTATTCTGCGTTTGGATGGGTGACCACAATTGGCATGAAAACATTTCAGGCTCCTCCGTGCTTTATAAATCACATATAAGCGGTTGGTCATGGCTGTCATCATTGTATTGGCAGTCGTCAAGCTATGTCAGATGCCTTAAGGCAGCTTGAAAAGTCTGACACTAGTGTTGTAGCAATGAAGAGCAAGCAACTTTTTTATTTATTTTAGGAAGACTTACAGCTATTAATATGAACTATATAGAAACAATAAATTAAAATAACAAACACAAATCCATAATCTAATCTTTTCTCTTTATAATATTAGTCTATATATTATCCCTATATACAAATTTGACATTTTTAATTAATAATTATGACATAGCAATGTATTCTCAGTCCACACATCTAATTTTAATATCAGTATAATTGTAAGGTTGACGTTTTTGGAGAAAATGCTGCAGTACAGTTTGTTACCGCTTCTTCTGTACTTGCGCTTTGGAGGCGGCAGTAAACTTAGTTGTAAGTAAATGATCTGACGTCAACAACTACAACTATTAAGAAATCGAAAGAAAAAAGAAATGACAATTATCAAGTGATATAGATATCCAAAGATAAATAAATGTTTTTTTTTTTATACAATGTGGAAGGCACATACCCGTAATAAATCAAACTAGGGCTATTCCAAATCATTATAGGAATTTTTATGCCACTTGTGGTCACCCATCTAAGTGCGGATCACACCAGGTGTCGCTTTACATGCGAAAGCACTAGTAATCCGAACTCCCGCCGGGCTACTGAACTCCTCTATCTAGACTATAAATAAATATGTACAATGTGGAAGGGATATAACTGTAATAAATCTAACCACGGGCTATACTAGATCACTATAGTACAATGAATATAAAATAACAGTCAACAAAGAAAAAAAAATTGACATTCCCATACAAATTGCTGGGCGTCTGCACACTTTCGTATGGAAATGCCAATCATTTAATTTTTTGACTGTTATTTTATTTTCCATTTACTAAAGTGATCTACTATAGCCCTTGGATTGATTTATTACAGGTATCCTTCCACCTTGTACATATTTATTTATAGTCTAGGTATACTTGTAACTTGTTCCTTGTTTGTTGGTGTTGGCTCAGTATTAGTATAAAAAAACGCATATCTTTTACAGTGGAAATGGGTAGCTAATACCTTGAACCCATACTACGAGGGCAACTCCCCATCAAACATGATCAGCGATGACCGCTTCATGTTCCACACCCTCGACTGCTGGGACTTTGGAGTGGACAACACTGGCAATCTGATGGACTGGGATAACTCTCAGGCCATTGTCAAGAAGGCCAAGTCTTTGGGGAAGGTAGGTCTATACTTTTTTTACGAGCTCTTAGTTTCAGCTGTCCCATTGTCTGTCTGTAAAATAAGTAATCAAATCTTGCAAGTTAAATTTGACCCACTTTCCGGTTTCCTATTGATTTGAAATTTTGCATGCATATGTATATCGCGTGACAATGCAATATTATGATGACATGGAGCTGATTTTATAATAGAGCTGGAAGATGGTCTTGGCATCTCTGTAATGTAACAACATAACCCCAACGAGTTTGGGCTTCATTGATTCGTCTTGATTAGCACTAACCTTTTTAGGGCATTGTTATTAGATAAAAGCTTGCTCTTAAAATTACTTGTTTTGATAGAAAGGCCACAAAAATTTTCCAGTTCCATCTACACCCTGGGTTACTGGGACTTACTACTCTGGCAACCTACATGAGAAATCATTTTAGTAAGCATGTCTAAACCATTGTAGTGTGATAACTCTCAGGCAAGAAAACCAATATTTTTACTTTATAATCACTACTTGTATATTCTAAATCTTTGTTTATAATCTTCATGATTTGTCACCTCATGAGCTGTCCTTAAAGTGTTTAAGTCAAGTGGGCTTATTTTAGGGCTGTTATAGACGAGCGACATTGTGTGTGCCAACGACAGTTCTGACACTAGTCGGTGATCGGCGGCGACCAGTTTTGCCGTTTGAGCGACTTTTCACTAGATCTAGCAGAATTTTCAAGTCAGTTAGCGACTTCAAAAAATTCGATTACATACGTTTTAGCGACTATTAAAAATCTCTGTTTCATACATTTAGCTATTTTTACCTCAACTTTGAATTATCTAATGACTTTTCATGTCACAGTTGTCTAACGCCATTCCCACAAGTAAGACGGCAACACTGTCAGCGACTGTCGCGCGGCAATTCCCAACACTGTTCGCCGTCTGTCGCGATGTCGCCGACCAGAGTTTTGAGCGGTCGCTCGTCTGAAACAGCCCTTAGGCCTCTTAACTCCAATGCAAAACATAATTTCCTTAAACAGGGGACTCGCGCACTCAGCGTTCCGTACCATTAGCTATAAAAAATCACGTTTGTATTATGGGAGCCCCACTGAAATATTTAGCTATCACAGTTCATAATAGTCCGGTCAAATTAGACATTCGAAGTTACCTAAATTCCCACCAAGCTGAAAATCAGTAAGATTGTTTGAAATATCATTAAAAACAAAATTTGAAAGTTCCCCATCTTTCCCCTGTAAGGAAAAATTTTTATTCAAGGTCAAAGGTAAAAAAAATGAGTTTTTCGCGATTTTCAGCAAAACGGTAAGTTTTATTATAAAAATACGAGTATCTCAGACAAAAATTGTAGATCATAAAATTATCTACAAAAAATTAATTAATACTTTTTTTTCTACGTACCTACCATCGTTTTTGAGATAATTTTAAGACAATTTCTGTCTGATATATTTTTATGTTAAACTTACCGTTTTGCTGAAAATCGCGAAAAACTCATTTTTTTTACCTTTGACCTTGAATAAAATTTTTTCCTTACAGGGGAAAGATGGGGAACTTTCAAATTTTGTTTTTAATGATATTTTAAACAATCTTACCGATTTTCAGCTTGGTGGGAATTTAGGTAACTTTACTCTTATTTTTTGGTCTAATTTGACCGGAATATAAGGTACATCCTGGTGACAGGCAGACGGACAGCGGAGTCTTAGTAATATGGTCCCGTTTTGACCCTTTGGGTCAACATCATTTCAGCCGCATAACGTCCACTGCAGGACATAGGCTTCTCCCAAGGATTTCCAAAATGACCGATCTAGAGCGTCCTGCATCCAACGCTTTCCAGCGACCTTAGTCAGGTCATCAGACCACCTTTTGGGTGGGTGTCCTACGCTTCGCTTGCCAGTACGTGGTTGCCATACGAGAACCTTTTTGCCCCATCGGCCATCGGTTCGTCGCGCTATGTGTCCCGCCCACTGCCACTTCAACGAACTAATCCGCTGGACAATGTCAGTGACTTTTGTTCTCCTATCCTTTGGGAACCCTAAAAAGTATGCTATCTTATAATTCAATTCATAGGATTAATAGACTTGATGCTAAGCTGAGCTTATCTTACGTAATTTCAATGATAAGCATGATTGTGCAACTGCAGATATTATAAGCATTTATCTTTGTAATAAAATATGAACATTGACCTGCATGTTTATTGTTCAATACATGTGTACACACTATTATTCGTAGATCGTAGAAGTCGATCGAGGGAAAGGGCGAAAATGCTAATCATTTTAATGTGCGATGCGGGTAGCAACCCATCACAACTTTGATTCCTTTTTCCACATTCTCTCCCACCGTCACGCTAAAAGTGGCCTTTGGGTCTTGCGGCTCTGGGCTCTGTCTGCTTAGAGCCGCAAGACCCAAAATGCTCTGTCTGCCCAATGGGGCATAGGGTAGACTTGGAACTATGTATGTATAAAAAATAAATAAATAATTAATAAGGACAAATCACACAGATTGAGCTAGCCCCAAAATATGCTTAAGTTTGTATAATGAGCTACTAACCCAACGATACTATATTTTATGATAAATAAACACCCAAGACCCAGGACAATTTGAAAAAGGCCATTTTCCAACTTGCCCTGGCTGGGGATCGAACCCAGAACCTCTAGACTGGCGGTCTAGCTTGTTGACCATTACGCCACGTAGGTCGTCTGATGTATGTACATAAATAAAATATAAATGGGACTTATGAACTCGGTCAAAGTGTGAAGTATCCAAATAGGTTTTTTTTTAATACCCTGTCCGATCCTTGTAGGAGCAAATCAGACCGTCAGTATGAACAACTATTCCTATAGGACTAATGCTTGGAACTCGAAGAAAAAATCGACACATTCATACAAATTGCCGAGCCGGCCGAACACTTTTGTATGAAAATGTCGATTTTATTTTTCGAGTTTCAAGCATTGGTCCCATAGGAAAAGTTGTTCACATTGACGGTCTGAGTTGCTCCTACAAGGATCGGACAGGGTTTTTGTTACATATTGTATATGTATAGGGACAAATCACACAGGGGCCTAGCTCAGCCCCAAAGTAAGTTCGGGAATTGTATTATGGAATACTAACTCAACGATATTTTATAACAAATACGTATTAAAATAATAATAAAATGTTTTTTTATTTCCTCCACAATTTATCTTAAAACTGAGTATAAAACTAATACAAGCATAAATAGGTAAAAATGCATACATTAAAAGGTAAAGAAGTGTGTTAAAAGTGGAGAGCTGGTGCCCGTGCTAGGTTTCCGAAGAACCTGTATTACAGGTCACCAGGACTCGTCATTAATAAATATAGTTTTATGTATACATAATTTAGGTATATATGATACATATAACAATGACAAATTATTTTTAGCGATCTTATGTTTAAAATATAATAAGACCTACATATTTTAAATTAAAAACATTAATATACATGAAAAATTAACAAGCTATATATGTATATCTTATAATATATTTGTATACATAACTTACTTAATTAAGTAAATAATCTTTTTTAGTTTGGCCATAGCTTTAAGTTAATCTACGATTTTTAATAAGTTTTCGGTCTCGCCATACGTTAGCTTTTGCAACCACTCAGTGATCGGTTTTTTGCACTTATATTTATTTAATGGATAAACAACAATATTATGATTGATTTCCTTATAAAGGTAAGGACCAAGAAAATAGAAAAATCTCTTTATAAATTCGGAGTTAAATGGGGGTAAAGAAAAGTTAAGTCTTATTATTTCTACTTAGGAGTTGAGGAAGGAAAGAAAGTTGAGCCTGCTGCTGCATCATAGTTGCGAGTATGAAAAGCTGTCGTACCGTTAGCACTTGGCAATGTTTGTATAGATCTGTTGTAGGATACCTGTACGGCTTAAAGGTACATACCTTTAAAATAGCTCTTTGAGCCCTTTCTAGGACAATAAGATGAGATTTAGAAGCGCGACCCCAGGCCGTGATGCAATTTACGATCATACGATGATAGATTGGCATAGGGCTATGTAAGTCATGAGTAGGATAAAAGTATCTGCTATGTAGCGTAGCTTTTTGAAAATGTAAAGAAGTTTTCTAACTCGGCCAGAGAGTTGCTTGATATGTGCTGCAAAGGTAAGATTCGAGTCTATTATTACACCTAGATATCTATTAATATTTGTCATCTGTAATGAAATACAGTCACAAAATCCTTCAGAGCAATTTCGCGAAGAATGGGTATGCGCATACAGTTAGTTTTCATTTAACCACCCTTTCACCCTGTCAAAACCTAATTGGGCCGACTTATAGGTTTCCGTTCAGTTTTTTCCTGTAAATATTAATGCAGTATCATCTGCGAAGGACACTATTTTACAATTTTTAAGGACCAGGTTACATAAATCGTTAACATAGACCAGGAACAGATTTGGTCCCAAAATACTTCCTTGGGGTACTCCAAATTCGACATTATGGTCTGTACTTACATAAGAGCCAATCTTCACACGTTGTTTACGATTTGTGAGATAATCAGAAAATAATTTTAGCTGTATCCCTCTTATACCAACTTTTTCTAATTTTGAGACCATCAGGGAAATTGACAGTGTGTCAAAGGCTTTACTGAGTTCAAGATATATCACTAGACACTTAGTGTTGGAGTCAAGAGCTGTAACCGTTTTTTTAACAAGCACATCTACAGCTTGCGAAGTTGATCTACCAGAACGGAAACCAAATTGACGTATACAGCGTAGTAGGGACATCCCCGTAATAAATCAGACCACGGGCTATACTAGATAACAATAGTACAATGGAACTAAAATAACAGTCGAAAAAAAAAACATTGGCATTCCCATACAAAAGTGTGCATCCGCCCGGGTAATTCGTATGGGAATGTCGTTTCTTTTTTTTTTACTGTTATTTTATTATGCTTTTGTGACCTGGTATAGCCCGTGGTTTGATTTATTACGTATATGTCTCTTTTACGTTGTATAGATAATAATAATAATACTTTATTCAAAATAATGCACTGGATAAACATCCAAGATTCAGACCAATAAGAAAAATATCATTTTCCATCTTGACCTGACCGGGGATAGAACCCGGGACCTCCCGAGTAGCAGACATGCAAATTAACCATTACGCCACGGAGGTCGGCGATATTATACATGGTGTTACAGATATTATAAACAAACAACACGAGTGAACGTGTTTATTACCATTCCAGGAATTTTAATTAGACAACAAATGTTATTCTAATGAAGTGTTTACTAATTTCATTGCCACGTGCTACCTATGTTACTGACATTGACCTTTACTATTTATTCCTGAACATAATCCCTCAAGGATTATGTGTTGTAATAAATTAACCATTCAAGGATCTCTCCTGTGTATTTTAATGGTACCCCAACACACACAAGTTGTTTATTTTTAATTAAAATAAAACATACTAGAATATTTTTTATTTTGTTTGCATCTAATACATTATATGTTCCTTAAGGTGCTGTTGGTGACTGCGGACGGCTCCATCGACTGCATGCAGCGGCCGGACGCTCAAGAGGAGGTCACGTCTCCGCTCCACTACTGCGAGATCATCACCGCTCTGCAGGCACTCAGCACAGGTATACCGCACACTGACACCAAAGAGCAACACGCTTCTCAAATAGGCCGACCGCGTTAATCAATGACTTAGATATACTTACCTTACATAATTTAAACCTAGTTCAAATGACTCTATGTACATATTTTATTTTAAAATCAGTTTTTTTGTAAGTTGTAATGCTTCAAAGAAGTCAACTTATCTGAGATGATCTTATAACACTCAGTGTTTGGAAAATCCGTTCATAACGGTAACCCGGTTATATCGGTTAATCCTTTCATTCGGTTAACCCACACAATAAGGGTAACAGTAACCGTTATCTGAATAGGTTAGTTAGATTTTCGGTGATGCACAGCCGTTAGGTTGAGTCATACAAGCGTTTTTGTAAGAATAGGTACAGTGACCATGTGACGAGGAATAAAAAACGTGTAGTATCATGCAGAAACCTATATGTCGATTCGGTTAAAGTTAACCGCAATCATAGGTTAAGGGAATACCTGAATTTTTCCGGGGTCCAGTGCTGCCCCCATTTGAAATAAATCACATGATAGGAAACGGAGACATTTAAAATTTTGTCTTGACCAGTCTCTAGATAACCCTTCAAACTATTTTATGAACTACTGTTTACAGTTTAAAGTGAGAAAGTAAAGCTTTTCTACGCACAATTGCGAAAAACGGCCACTTTTGGTGTATGATATCTCCGATTCCTTTCAAATGATTTATTTCAAATGGGGGCAGCACTGGACCCCGGAAAATTCAGGTAGTTAACAGGCTATTTCGGTTAACCAAAATATATGTTAACCCATTTCCAATTAGATTAATAACAGATTATTTCGGTTAGGTTAACCTAACCCGTCCAAACCCTGTAACTATCTTATCTGAGATGAGATGAGTATTGTAAGTTGACTCCTTTGAAAAAATTTTGTATTTCTCTTTGTTGCCGCTTACTTGGCTGCTGGTGGAGGTCCTTAGTCTCTGCCTACTCCTGTGGGAAACAGGCATGATAATATGTATGTATGTATGTACTTGGCTGCTATTAGTGTTGGAATATCTGTTCGGTATGGGCTAAATTAAAATACTATTTAACTGGTGCAGAATTAAATTATATTGTTTTAATTTTTACTTGGAAGTTTACATGTCTGATTCCTAGCACTATGCAACAGAGAAGAAAGATGACATAAGTGGGGTTGCCAGCACCAAAAAGTATTCCCGGCTATAGTACAAAAATAAAGATTGATTTTTGCAATTAAAATTATATAAATCAACAATTACATAGTTGATCAGACGTCAACGTTTATAAACCGAAAATTAAGTTGACAATTTATTATTGGGTGTTAAAATCATACAAAGATAAAATTACATGTTTTTTTTTTCGTCATTGCGTTGCACACAGTTCAAATGTTTCACGAATTATTTATTTACATACATACATACATATCACGCCTGTTTCCCACAGGGGTAGGCAGAAACTATGGATCTCCACTTGCTACAATCCTAGACCGATTTGGAAAATGATTCTTTTCTTTGAAAGAATATACTTGTCAGGTGGTCCCATACAAATTTTATCAAAATCGATTGTGTAGTTTGAAGGTGAAATCGGTTTTTAGTTTTGAAAATTTATTCATAATCTTCCCCAACATTTTATGTATTTACCTTATATATATTTATTTATTTTATTTCAGGAGGGACATTCATCTTCAAACTGTTCACCCTGTTCGAGCATTCCACCGTCAGCTTACTCTACCTCATCAACCATCTGTTCGGCGAAGTGAACATCTACAAACCCGTGACGTCACGCCAGGGGAACTCCGAAGTGTACGCCATTTGCCTCAACTACAAAGGCAGCGTTATCTTGGAGCAGTACATACCGACTCTCATGACCGCATATGGAACGGAAGTGTATGTAACACAAGCATTGTTCCCATTATCGGCTATACCAGATACATTTATGAAGCAGATTCATGAATGCGCTTACTATTTCTGCGCAATACAATGTCAAGTCATCGATAATAACCTCCAAGCTTATATAAACCAGAATAATATATCCCTACATAGAGATATGAAGAGAATACGGGCCCTTGTCGCCACAGAATTCATTTGGCGATATGGAATCAAACCACTGGATATGGAACACGAAATATTAAAAGGAGCGCTACATGAAGAATGCAAGACGAATATGAATCCGAGATACCACCGGGGTTCTTATACAGAAAGACAACTTTATACCAAAATGTCTCTCAGAGAAAAGGCGAAGAACTTGAATGCGTTACTACAAGCTGAGGTCTTAACTAACCCGTTGATTCTCATCAATGAACCAGTCATGTGGGTTAACTTCCTGGATGAGACGAAACCTCTGAACTTGGTTTTCACTTATGGCTGCCCGTTGCTAAAGGTTAACAGCTCAAAGTTCATCTTCGTGCCTATATTCCGACTGTACCAACAGATTTTGGCTGAAGACGAGTTCAAGGAGATAGTCTTCAGTAGCAGCTTCAAGCAAGAAAACGCGAGGATTGTGGATTGCGAAATTGACAAAACTTTGAGGCTTCCAGATTATGACTGCAGAGAGTGTTACAGTGCGTATGAGAAGAAATGTTTCCAAATCTTACATAGTACAATAAAAGAGTTACTTATGGGACAGACGCTCCTATTACAGAATTTCAATACATTGACACATTTCAATGTAAGCGTCCTATACATTCTGTCCAGAAAATGTTTTAAAAAGACAGGGTTTACGGCGCATGGTGTTATTCTGAGAAACATGACGAACAAAGAGTGTATGGCCTACTTATATGATATAGAGAACGAATTTCTGAAACTACGAGATAGCTCAAAGGATCTCTTGAACTCTTTGCCGGTACAAACCACGAACGCTGGGGAGTTCTTTGACAGTATCGTACTATATAATAATACGTTTTACCGGAACAAATGCGTAGAATATCTCAACACTATAGAACAAAGCCTATAAAGTATTTTTACAGTAATAAATATTTTTTATTATTTTTCTATTGTTAATTGTTGCTGTTCTTGTGAATCAGATTAACTTAAACGTAATTAAAGACTTTCTAAATGTTGTGGAGAAATCGTTTCATTTTAACATCATTATTCGTAATGTTTTATTCGTCGTTAAGTTGTTGTAGTGGACGAAGGCCTTATATTTGGCCACTTACACACACTAAAAACATCCAAGTATGTAAAGGCTCTATTTAAACCATTTAATCTAGTAAATTACTATACTTTAGCTTGTTTGTTGAGCATTTGTAGCAATCTGTAGTGCAGTTTGGCTTGGACATTAAATAACACGTTGCGCAGAAGGACGACACGGTTCTTCAAGAGAATTCGAGAAACGTGCGTTACGTGTTCTTTGAGATTGAATGAATTTTATCAATATCAAATAACTATGTTTTTGCTGCAAAGAACATTGTAGAGTAGACATTGTAGAAGTATCAATCTCTACTCTATTGTAATTTGTAGTTGTACCGTGGTAGGTACAATGCGACGCAAATAAGTGGGTATATCCCATTTGCCACCACTCACGACGCCCCAACTGGTGGCGAATGGCAAAGAGAATATAATGCGAATGGCAATCGCCAATCATTCACAGTTTCATTTGTCCCCAGTGTTGGCGAATAGAACAAACTGGTTTCGATTCCCATTCGCCCCCAGTGGTGACGAATGGGAATTTTTCGTTTACATTCCCATTTGTTGCCACTGGCGGCAAAATGGGCAGCTTTATTGCCTGGTATGGTTATTTACATTATGTCTGGGTATATTAAATGAAAAAGCTGGTAGATATAACCTAATATACATTATTGTTACTATATGTAGAACTTAACAGGCCATCTAAAGAAAAAAATATGCCTAATGGAAATGTAAACAAACAAATTCCCTTTCGTCATCACTGGAGGCGAATGGGAATCGAAATCAGAGTTTGTTCTATTCGCCACCACAGGGGGCAAATGAGACTGTGAATGATTGGCGATTGCTAGTGGGGGCGTCGTAAGTGGTGGCATCTGGCACACGTGTACATAAAAATTGTCCCGTCTGCCACCAGTGGTGGCAAATGATTTGTAGTTTGTACAAAAATGCTTTGAAGTCCGCCATTTTTATTCAACTTATTTTCGCATAACGCATTGTAGCTGTTATCTAATCCTAACAAAGATTTAGAATACCTATACAAGTAGTGAATCCTAAACAGGTTTTCTAGGGAAATGATAAAACAGGTTTAAAGGTCTTTCCCCGACCATATTACATTTCATAATATTATTCTTTTAATTTTTTAATTGAGAAAGCTAGTATGTAGCATTGTCCCTAAAAACCCTAAAAATATTTGGCCGAGAAAAAAACAACTCAATTGTCATTATTGTCAATGTCAAATTATTGTCAAATCAAAAAGTAAACTCAACTGGCGCGCTTGGTATTTCGCTGTTTTACAATTTACAGAAGATATTTTAACTATCAGTAACTTAATGCAGTATTGTGATTATTGAAAGCACATGATTTAATGAAACCTTGAGAATTCAAAATGGATATCACCGAAGGTAAATATTACAGTAGCATCTAAACTATAACCTAATATTTCCGATTTGTAACAATCAAGTATTTATCTGTAAGTTCTGGTTTATATCTATACAAGAGTATTCAAATACCTTTATCATCAAATAATGCAATAAGTTATACTAAAAACGTTCCACGAAACGTTTTGTTTTTATATATTTTGTGATGATGAAATTGAGGTTATAATTCCGCCTGTATAACAGTTTTTTGATGACCATTTCTACAGCTCGCACGCAGAGATACTTTATATTTTATAGAGAATGTCAATTTCTCTTAAAATTTTTCAACTTCATGCCCATCAAAACGCTAAAAGTGGCATTTGTGGCCTTACGGCTATAGGCTCTGTCTACCACTCAGGGATTAGATGAAAGTGTTTATATACGCGCAAAAGGACATTAAAGCTTAAATTATCAATATCATCTGTAAGATACGACAGTGTTTACATACCTGCAAAAGGCCATTTTAAGCATAAATTATGAACATTAAGACCTCTGTGGCCTGTCATGCCATGCTGCCGTATTGGAGGTCCTGGGTTCGATCCCCAGTCAGGTCAAGAAGAAAAATGATCTTTTTCAGGTAGACCTAGGTCTTGGGTGTTTATCTATATATGTATTTGTTATAAAATATAGTATTGTTGAGTTAGTATCCCATAACACAAGTATTGAACTTTGAGGGGCTAGCTCAATCTGTGTCATTTGTCTGTATATATTTATTTTATTTTATTTATTTTGTGTAATATTTCCACTACAGGTACAGCCACAGACGACCTATGGACGCCATACAAAGAGCTAGTCTCAGTAGTGGAGGGCTACCTAGCGCACGAGAGTGGCGGCGCTCCATATGCAGTACATACATTTGAGTCTGTGTTGAGGCGGCATAAGCAAACTTTCTTATCATTGTTTAAAAATCCTGTAAGTTGAGGTTAACTTATTTTATTTATTCACAAAAAATTTATACTAGACTTCATGCCTTCCTTCACGTCCCCCATGCTAAGGAGACACAAAAAGGAACAGGCCTTTGAAAAGATGGACAGATGATGTCAAAAAAATCGTTGGAACTTTCAGGACCAGACTAACAGAGGACAAAGAAAGTTGGAATCTGTTGGGGGAGGCCCGAAATGAATAATAATGTTTATTGTTAGGTATATTTGCAATCAGTATATAGGCTTTTTTGATGACTTAATATTTTTTATTTAGGCAATTTATGTTTGTTTACTTGTTCGCAAGCATTACATGTTATAATGTGTCAACATTGTATTATATTATAAGTATTTATTAATTAAAAGACAATAATAATAATATGACAAAGCCCTTCTGGCGAGTAGGCTACCTATACTGTGACAATGAGTTTCTTTCGGCGTTTCTTCTCAGCAGTGGTAATTACGAAGCGATGGTATAAGCGCTGGTATACCAGTGCTTCGTAATATTTACGCTATTATATAATATAATAATTTTGTAGCTTTTCTTTAAAAATAAATTATATTTTAATATACTTTACACGTAACGTAAATTATACTTATTGACACGTAAATTATACTTATTGACGTGTAAAAGTGCCTGTAAAGGTCTAATTACTGAATAAACATTTGACTTGACTTGCCGTAAAATAAATAAATAGACTTCATGCTAGTTTGTAAGATAAGAAAAAATGTAATATGTACCAGCAGATTCTTTTTCTGCTCAGATCAGGATTAACAGGATGAGGTATTCAAAAATTAGAAACTTTGAATGACATAATATGTGAAGAAAAATTCAAGAAACTATAAGAGCTTCTTTCATAACATTTGTGTACGAAATCAATTAAGATAGGAACTAAGATATATCATAAATTCGTAAATTTTAACATCAACTTTCTCACCTGCTGCCTATTTGGGGTTGGCTCTGTATGTCTTTTATAAATATATTATATGATAAATATAACAACATGAAAAAAGAACAGGTCCTCTTAATGTGGACATCAAAACATTTTAACTATGTTTTATTCCCTCAGGCAAAGAACCCAGCAAGTAGAGATGAAATCAAAAGAGGCATCACTGAGGGTGTGAACTTGCCCAGTGTTGGGAGAACCCTGCTCTCCAAGGAGTTAGTGGACGAAGCTTGCATTATTTCTGGTACGTTCATATAATACTGCCCGGGTAATATGACTTAGAAAATTATTGCCTATTGCCAATCTGTTTTTGAACTGTTTGGCCACTAACACACACAAAAAACAACATTCTGCTTCTAGGCTTATGCCAGACTTATATCATTAGTTCTCATGTAAATATAATTTTTTAAAACTAAAACCCAACTTTCCCCCCCCCCCCCACAAATTACTACACAACCGATTTTGATAAAATTTCCATGGGACCACCTGGAAAGTATACCCTTCCAAACAAAAAAAGAATTTTCCAAATCGATCCAGGTGTCTTTGAATAATCCGTGAACATACATAAAAAAAAAGATTGGGACGAATTGATAACCTCCTCTTTTTTGTAAGTTGGTTAAAAATACTTAACACGGATGCGTTTGTTTACTAAATTAAAATTAAACCTTTTCGTTAAGGCCCATTCTGTCCCATTGTTTCAAAATGATACTTTGAGTGATAAAAAAATGTTATTGCAGAGAAAAGATATTTTTTTAAAGAAAATATGAAGCTTCAAAAGTCCTTTTTACTAGTCTTTAGTTGTCCCCTTGTCTGTCTGTAATCAAATCTTGCAAGTTAAATTCAAACAACGTCCCAGTTTCCGATTAAGCAAAAATTTTTCACGCATACGTGTATCGCATGACGATGCAATATTATGATGACATTAAGCTGATCTGATGATGGCACCGGCCGGTGGCCATAGGAACTCTGTAATGAACAGTGATCAGAACAGGTAGTGCAATTTAGGGTGAATGACCTTAAACATTGTATTCATATGGATATGCCTGTCATGTATGCGGGATTCAAAGATTTGTCAAGATCAAATGTTTTTCTTCTGACAAAATAAGTTTTTACGTCATTACTGTACCTATAGCTTTATACATTGTTATATACTAGCTGTATATTAAAGAGAAAAAATTGTATACAAAACAAAAATATTTTATGTTATTTAGTTGAAGTTTTCTAGTAACCCACTCCCAGATACTTACTTTAGGTATACCTTACTTTAGATATACCTTACGATATATACTAATATTTTACCAAGGTACCTAACGTTTACTAAAAAAGTTAGATTACATTATCTAAATATTTATTTACAACAATAACAAAGACAATATGTACTAGTAATTTTGATCATTTTCAATATTATCTGTGCTTTCTTTGACATTGAATAGCGTCATTACAAACCAACTTTAATAAGTACATACCTATTAAGTATATTGTACGTTAGAACTCGTAACTTGTCGGTTTTATTCATTTCTGATATTTTTTTATAAATATATAAATCCATGCCAAGTAGGATTTAAAGGCATATCCATATTAAGGTAACGTAACGAAATCCCACAAAATTGCACTACCTATTCCGGTACTGAAACGAGGCAACCCCATTGACTAAAATTAATGGTCTCATTTGATTCGTCTTGAGGAGCACTTAAAACCATAGATTTAGGATTTTTTCGCTACGCTACTTAAAACCATGGTTTTAGATAAAAAAAAAAAAAATTATTACTACTTGTTTGCAGATATGTACAATGTGAACGAATACCTTGCCTTGGAGCTCCTGCACACGGCGCAGCGACAATCGCCGCGGCACCCGGGGCTTCCGCGAGGGCTTGTAGCGGTCTTGCTGTACTACGACGGGCGAAGGTCGCTCGTGCAAGCGTTGAAAGAGCTTGTCATGGCTCGGGATGGAGTTTGCTGGTAAGAGTATATTATTTTTGTTATAGAAACAGACCTTTATTTCCTTTCCTTGCGGATGACATAATCAAGATAGCTGGAAATAAATGGATGCATATGGCTAAAGATAGGGAAAGGTGGAATTGAATGGGTATCTTTTGGATAGGCATGCTTCATCCTAGTCTTCATCGTCGCTTACCATCAGGTGAGATTGAGGACAAATGCCTAAACCGATAAATTGTAAAAAAAAAAGAGGCTTTTATCCATATATATATATAATCGCATGTATAATTTTTGTAAAGTGTTAAGTGGAAATAAAGCTGTAATAATAATAATAGAAACAGACTTGTCTGCTACTTGTTAATTGTATTCGAGGACGTGTTTCCGCAAATATAGGGTAGTGATGTGTGTAGATGAGCGAAAAAGCTCAGTCAGGATTGTAGCAAGTGGAGGTCCATAGTCTCTGCCTACCCCTGTGGGAAACAGGCGTGATAATATGTATGTATGTGATGTACGTAACTGAAACCAGCCGCATGATTGTAATACCATTAAACTACGCACACTAAGAGGAGATAGCACGTAGTTTCTATTTCTACTTTACAGTACCACCTTTTTTTTTGGTCTTATGTATGACTACATATGACTGTATTATGGAGGGTAAATGGAAGGAGAACTATCTTATATGGGGGATATTTGAAAAAGTGTCCAGCTGTACGCAGTAAATAACAGTTGAAAAATCCTCCAAGAGTGGCGCTAGCTGCAGCAAAGGGTATGGAATGAATGTAGCCGTTGGTGACAAATTGAAGTTAGCCGAGTCACAGAATTACTGGGTTAAATAATTTTTGTGGCTAAATTAGTCAGCTAGTAAAAGTTAAATTTAATAAACGTTTCTTGTTTACGTTGTCCAATATATTTTGAAAAATATAACCTAAAATAGTAATTATGGCGCTTGATTTAAAATTTACCCTGTTGCTACTGTAGCGCCACCCTAATTTAACACATTTCAGCGGACACTTTTTACATACAGAGACAGTTCTCCTTCCATTCACCCTCCATAGACTGTATGCTTACTTCAATTTTTTTTTATTAGCCTATCGTGTCCCACCGTTGGGCGAAGACCTCCCCTCCAGACTTCCATTTGTCTCTATCCGTAGTGATAGTTTGCCATTTTTTATCAAATCTTGAGAGATCGTCAGACCGTCGCGTTCTAGGGCGACCTGCAGGGACCCATTCCATAGTAAATTCGGCCCACCTATCAGCCCATTTAAGTTTGGCCGCTTTCCTTCTCACATCAACTATTTTCTTTATCTTCTTTTTGATAAATATAATAAATCGAGTCACGGCTCCATCATGGCAAATGTACGAGATTAAGGAGACATGCCCTCATAAGCGTAGCCAGCCATGTGCTCAGGGTGGGGCAGCAATCTGAAATAATATGTAACTAGCAAACTACACGGTCCGCCGCTTACCCCAGTTAATTTTTACATATAAAATGTCGAGTGTGAACTTTCTTACGAATATTAAGTACTGTAGTAAGTACCTAGATA
Organism: Acrobasis suavella; assembly: GCA_943193695.1. NCBI lineage: Eukaryota > Metazoa > Arthropoda > Insecta > Lepidoptera > Pyralidae > Acrobasis > Acrobasis suavella. The sequence continues at coordinate 1,520,837 of OW971930.1, read as the reverse complement.
ATTTAATTTTTAGGTTTGGTTCGGTAACTTAAAGGTCTGAGCCAGGGTGGGGCAAGCGCCCCACCGTGCCCCACCGTAGCTACGCCCATGCATGCCCTTCTAATCTTATTGTTCGATGTTTTTTTTTTATAGTGTGGTGGTATTTTTAATGGCAATAAAGTTAATTCTGTTCTATTTTGTGCTAAATGTTTTCAGGACAATAAACGCGCGAGAAGAGATCATTTCCTACGTGTCTCGCTACGTCGAACAACTTATATCGGACGGTCTGCTCGGAAACGTGTTAGATGCTCTCCGGCGGTACACTCTGGAGGGCGAGCTGGAGTTGCTGCAGAACAACCGGGCGCTGCCGCCGCATCGGCAGCATTCGCGGCTCGTGGCTACCATAGAGAACTCAAGGTATACCCGTCAAAAAGTCATCAACCATTGCCTTAAACCTCGTCATATTATGGAAAATCTCTGCAAAATTAACCTTGTTTATTACTAGCTGGTGCCCACGACTTCGTTCGAGTGTTTAGCTTTTTAGCGTTTTGGTGACTGTCAATGGCAATGTATTCGGTTTTTAATTTTAAATAAATTACTGATTGAGAACTATAAATAAATATATCGGACAAATCACACAGATTGAACTAGCCCCAAAGTAAATTCGAGACTGTGTTATGGGATACTAACTCAACGATACTATATTTTATAACAAATACATACATAAATAAACATCCAAGACCCAGGGCAATCTTAAAAATATCATTTTTCATCTTGACCTAACCGGGGTTCGAACTCGAGACCTCCAGTCTGACAGCATGATGTCCACTACGCCACAGATGTCGTCGTAATACATAAATATCTAAAACTTATATGCAAACTTCCAGAAAACTGCTCGCCGGCGTGGTTTTCGCGGCTTCAGCACAACGTGGCTTGGGCCGAGACATGCTTTTGCGACTCTTGTCGGAGGTGACTTATAATTTCTTTTCTCTTTTTAACCAACTTCCAAAAAAGGAGGAGGTTATCAATTCGTCGCGACACAATTTTTTTTTTAATGTATGTTCACCGATTATTCAAAGACGCCTAGGCCGATTTAAAAAATCTTTTTTTGTATGAAAGCGTATACTTTCCAGGTGGTACCATGGAAATTTTATTAAAATCGGTTGTGTAGTTTGGGGAATGAGTCTGTTTTTAGTTTTGAAAAATGATTGAAGTGAAAACTTCTTTAGCGGCGTTGTACACTTTTTTGTGATGGGTAAAAAATGTTTAACTCGCGTCAGGGCGTCAGGACACGTGACCTGATCGAAAATTCGTAAGCGGATGGAGCGGACGGACAGCCGGCGCGGCGTAGGAGAGAAATTATCCCCCTCTCTTTCTACGGCGCGGCGAAAATGTATGCCTGAGCCGGCTGTTTCGTTTAGGCGGCGCAGGGCGCTTGCGCGTGGCACGCTGTAAATAAATAAATATTGTATTCTACCATATAAATGATAATACTTTTATACTAATAATTAAAGCAATTCGTGCAAAATTATTCCCTAACCATTCCAAAATATCAAAAATGCACAACGTTAATATTCAAGTTTTCACTTCTGCCGCCACTCCCGGAGTGCAGCCCGAGGTTTTTTTTATATTGTTTAAAATTGAATATGCTCTTCTTTACAGGCTCTCATGTTTTTTGGGTAGAGTTTTCTTAATCTTAAACTTAGAATGTACTAGGTACTTTTTCTCGCGCACATCGTAAAAGCCGATCGAGGGGATGGGAGAGCATTTAAAACACGTGATGCGAGCAATAACTATTATCGTACTTAAAATATGACGCATTGTTTGTAGCAAACAACATCACCCTCCAAAGGACCAACAGGCGCTTTGGACGAGATCTCATTGGCGCTGCAAATGGCCCTGCTGTATGCTTTGGACTTATCTGTTTTGTATGGGTGAGCATCATTGTTTCTTTTATAAAATTTTTTTTTTGAACAAATTTCAAGTTTTTACAAGTTTTTATTGCGGGGCCAAAGTAATTAAGACAAATAAAATAAGCCCAAACTTGATATGTGTTCCGTCGTTTTATCATTGAGTTCCATCGATCACCTTCCGTCTCCGAGACCAGACCCTAGATATCGTGTACTATAAAGTGTCAAGACTTCTTTTTTTGTTTGACAGGGTAGGGTTTGATACTTGTCAGGTGGTCCCATAGGAATTTTATCAAAATCGGTTGAGTATTTTTGAATTGGAGTTGGTTTTTCGTTTAATTATAATTTGTCTTTAATGAGTGCCTATACCTAAGTATGCTATCAACAGACGCGAAGACGGCGATAAGTTAGCCAAGAAGCTGCCCCTAATCCAAGATTCGGAGATGATCTCGGTGTTTATTTATTTATTAAATTTTAGGAAGGCTTACTTAGAAATTGAAAGCCATTTAAAAGTGTCCACAAGTAGAAGTTAAATAGAAAAAAAAATTAAAGTGTTACTCGACGATACAATAGTTAAAATGATAAAACTTTCATGCTTAAGTATACCTACGTATTCCTTCAACAGACGCGAAGACGGCGAAGAACTAGCCAAAAAGCTGCCCCTAATCCAAGATCCGGAGTTGATCTCGGTGTTACTCGACGAGCTATCACCGAACCAGAACCAAACCCAAGACGAGAAAGGAGGTGGTGTTCGCGCCTTGTGTCAATTGTCACTGGGATTGGCGCTCGCGGCATTGAAGAGGGCGCCACAGTCGCTGCTGAGGAGACCGCCACATGATATCAAGCCGGAGTTGTTGGACCAAGACGAGATGCTGGTCGATGCTGCTATAGATGGCAAGGTATATTCTCTTTTTAAACGAGTTCCAAAATGGCGGTAGTGTACGCGCTCTATGTCAATTGGCGCTCGCGGCGTTAAAGAGGGCTCCACAGTCACTGCTGAGGAGACCACCACATGACATCAAGCCGGAGTTGTTGGACCAAGACGAGATGCTGGTCGATGCTGCCATAGACGGCAAGGTAACACATTCTCTTTTAACCGACTTCCAATATGGCGGCGGTGTTCGCGCTCTATGTCAATTGGCGCTCGCGGCGTTAAAGAGGGCGCCACAGTCGCTGCTGAGGAGACCACCACATGACATCAAGCCGGAGTTGTTGGACCAAGACGAGATGCTGGTCGATGCTGCTATAGACGGCAAGGTAACACATTCTCTTTTAACCGACTTCCAATATGGCGGCAGTGTTCGCGCTCTATGTTAATTGGCGCTGGGGTTAGCGCTCGCGGCGTTAAAGATGGCGCCACAATCACTGTTAAGAAGACCACCACATGATATCAAGCAAGAGTTGTTGGACCAAGACGAGATGCTGGTCTGTACCCAAAACGCAAAAGCGGGACCTTATTATTATTACTAAGACTCCGTTGTCCGTCCGTCTGTTTGTCTGTCACCCACCAGGCTGTATCTCATGAACCGTGATAGCTAGACAGCAAAAAATTTCACAGACGATGTATTCCTGTTGTTTCTATAACAACAAATACTAAAAACAATCGAAAAAATATTAAAGTGGAATTCCCATACAACATGATTTGTTATGGATAATGGTACGGAACCCTCCGTGCGTAAGTCCCACTCGCACTTGGCCAGTTTTTGTAATATAACTTACATTATTCCTCCCCTTGTCATTTGAGATTTCAGTGACGTTATATTATTACAATATTGTTCGCAGGTGTTCGAGTATTTAGACGAATCGATCCTGTCAACCGAGTTTGTGTGTAAAGAGGAGTACTACCAGCGGCGCATACACAACCTTATTACTGACTTCATAGTGCTCATGCATTCCAAACTCATGGAGATGAGGGTCAAGTGAGTGAAACATTATTATTGACAACAGTCCAAATATGGTCCAAAAATTATTCCTAAAAGATGTATTACATTTTCTCATTACTTATATGTCAGAAAGACGATACTAAATCAGAGTTGGGCGTAGTTAACTACTATTGTGTAGTTTAATTACAAATTACAATTACATGTAGTTAACTACAAGTAGTTGAAATTACATTAAATTTAACTACATCAATTGCAACTACTGTAGTTGTATTTTGTAATTGTAATTAAGTAGTTATAACTACAAATTACAATAAGAATTTATTACCGCGGGCGTGTGTTAAAGGTGTTATATTTCGAAATTGTAAGTGTAAGAAGTTGTAAGCAAGAAACGAAAATTTATAAGTAAGTAAATCTTTATAAAATATGTAATTTCAAAAAGTAGTTTGTAATTGTGATTACAACTACTTTTTGTAGTTTATAGTTCATCTACTTTTTCAATTACTTTTTGTAATTATGTAGTTGCGATTACTAACTACAAAATGTAATTGTAGTTAGTAATTAGTAGTTTAATTACATTATGCCCAACTCTGTACTAAATACTAAATAAATATAAACGGACAAATCACACAGATTGAGCTGGCTCCAAAGAGCCGTTTCGATCATGGGCTGTCAGAACAGAACTGATGACTTATCGACCATGCGACGGTTTTATACGTCGTACACAACAAATTAGTAGAGAGGTTTAAGATAGTCGATGAGCAGGTGTGCAGTTTTATTAATTCGCTTGTCAAGTAATTTGAAAAAAGATCTAATTCGCAAACCTTTTCGAGGAATAGCCTCTAGGAGAAGCTTTCTCTAATCAGATTTTAAAATAAGGTCTTAGTTATTAAGATATTTGCAAAACTCCAAATGACCTTATTTTCAAGCAAGGTCAACTTATTTGAGGAAGTGAAGTCACGATGAAGATTGGCAATTTCCGCTTTCAGTACTGTACTGTCTAATGAAGTACATATAATTCCATGGTACTGTCACTGTCATCTCCCTATAACAATATATGTCAAACGACTACAAACAACATAACAAAAATAATTTAAACAGGTGACATTGACAGATGACCGTTGTCATTGTATTTTTTTTGTGCAGGCATAGGAAAAATGTAAACTTTGATTGCCGTGTGTCGTCACTTCCGGTGCAAATTTTAAAATGATATAAAAAAATCCTAATAATACGTAGGATTTTTTTATTCAAATTACCTTCTTAAAATGGTCTATATTTCCTATTAAAACCAACTACAAAAAGTTTAATTATTTAGTTGACAAGCCAATTAAACTTCCTTATTATACTCTTCTTTTGGGCCTTATACCCTTTAACACATGGTTTTATAACCAAAAAGGAGGCCCTAACCCAAGGCCACGAATTATAATTTTTATAGAATGAAGAGGGAAGGCGATGCGGCTGGCAATTCATCACTATTTTAATTCCTTTTTCCATCTTAACGCCCACCGTCGCGCTAAGCGTGGCCTTTGGGTCTTACGGCCCTGGACTCTGTTTACCCCGTCAGGGATAAAGACGTGAAAATATATCTTTAATTGATTTTTTTATGGCAGTAAAACTGCCCACGGTGATCACACGCTACGTCCTAACCCGGCATATATTTTTGTCAATGTACGGGCCTCGGCCTGGCCGTACATATAAAATGACTAGCTTTTGCCCGCGGCTTAGCGTAGTACGTAGGGTAGTCGCGTAGGGGTGTAATTTATCAAAATCCTTTCTTAGGGGATGCCTACGTCATAGTAGCTTTATGTAAGCTTAGTCTCAGCCCAATCGGTTTTAAATTGACAAAGTTTCATACAAACTTTCATCCCCTATTTTATCCCTTTGGGTGTAGAATTGATCAAAATCCTTTCTTAGCGGATGCCTACGTCATAACATCTACCTGCATGCCAAATTTCAGCCCGATCCGTCCAGTGGTTTTGCCTGTGCGTTGATAGATCACTATGTCAGTCAGTCAGTCACCTTTGAGTTATATATATTTAGATAGATAGAGTTGATAAGGAGTTAGGAATGAGACTGCTTAATGTAGTAGTGTCTCAAAAACGTTAACTGATAAATGATAATTAATCGTCCATTGCGACCGTGAGCACGCGTAGCTTGTTGCTAGCCGATACGTGTACTGACGTTGCAAAATGTGCGGTGTTGCACCGTACAGTTAATTCATATGAGTTTTGTTTAGAAAGTTATCCTTATAACTTATTACATTTCAGAGCGGATGAAGCAGCCCGGGCGGTACAAATGTACGCTGCCGAAGGTCTGGTCCCACCCGCAGGGGCCGGACAGAGTCGGACCCGACTCGACGCTCTGCTGCGATGCGTGGAGCGACTGTACTCGCACGACCCGCTGGGCCTGAGGAACGATTACTGGCTCGCTTGCAACCAACACACTTCTCACTCTGCCTCCTTTAGGTAAACAGAGTAAGCTAAGGTCTCGTCACACCTGCTATAGCCGGACAAAGTCGGACCCGACTCGACGCTCTGCTGCGATGCGTGGAGCGACTGTACTCGCACGACCCGCTGGGCCTGAGGAACGATTACTGGCTGGCTTGCAACCAACACACTTCTCACTCTGCCTCCTTTAGGTAAACAGAGTAAGCTAAGGTCTCGTCACACCTGCTATAGCCGGACAGAGTCGGACCCGACTCGACGCTCTGCTGCGATGCGTGGAGCGACTGTACTCGCACGACCCGCTGGGCCTGAGGAACGATTACTGGCTCGCTTGCAACCAACACACTTCTCACTCTGCCTCCTTTAGGTAAACAGAGTAAGCTAAGGTCTCGTCACACCTGCTATAGCCGGACAGAGTCGGACCCGACTCGACGCTCTGCTGCGATGCGTGGAGCGACTGTACTCGCACGACCCGCTGGGCCTGAGGAACGATTACTGGCTCGCTTGCAACCAACACACTTCTCACTCGGCCTCCTTTAGGTAAGCAGAGTAAGCTAAGGTCTCGTCACACCTGCTATAGCCGGACAGAGTCGGACCCGACTCGACGCTCTGCTGCGATGCGTGGAGCGACTGTACTCGCACGACCCGCTGGGCCTTAGGAACGATTACTGGCTCGCTTGCAACCAACACACTTCTCACTCTGCCTCCTTTAGGTAAACAGAGTAAGCTAAGGTCTCGTCACACCTGCTATAGCCGGACAGAGTCGGACCCGACTCGACGCTCTGCTGCGATGCGTGGAGCGACTGTACTCGCACGACCCGCTGGGCCTGAGGAACGATTACTGGCTCGCTTGCAACCAACACACTTCTCACTCTGCCTCCTTTAGGTAAACAGAGTAAGCTAAGGTCTCGTCACACCTGCTATAGCCGGACAGAGTCGGACCCGACTCGACGCTCTGCTGCGATGCGTGGAGCGACTGTACTCGCACGACCCGCTGGGCCTGAGGAACGATTACTGGCTCGCTTGCAACCAACACACTTCTCACTCTGCCTCCTTTAGGTAAGCAGAGTAAGCTAAGGTCTCGTCACACCTGCTATAGCCGGACAGAGTCGGACCAGACTCGACTCTCTGCTGCGATGCGTGGAGCGACTTTACTCGCACGACCCGCTGGGCCTGAGGAACGATTACTGGCTCGCTTGCAACCAGCACACTTCTCACTCGGCCTCCTTTAGGTAAGCAGAGTAAGCTAAGGTCTCGTCACACCTGCTATAGCCGGACAGAGTCGGACCAGACTCGACTCTCTGCTGCGATGCGTGGAGCGACTTTACTCGCACGACCCGCTGGGCCTGAGGAACGATTACTGGCTCGCTTGCAACCAGCACACTTCTCACTCGGCCTCCTTTAGGTAGGCACAGTAAGCTAAGGTCTCGTCACACTTGCTGTAGTCGGGCAGAGTCGGACCCGACTCGACGCTCTGCTGCGATGCGTGGAGCGACTGTACTCGCACGACCCGCTGGTACTGAGGAACGATTACTGGCTCGCTTGCAACCAGCACACTTCTCACTCGGCCTCCTTTAGGTAAACAGAGTAAGCTAAGGTCTCGTCACACTTGCTATAGTCGGACAGAGTCAGACCAGACTCGACGCTCTGCTGCGATGCGTGGAGCAACTGTACTCGCACGACCCGCTGGGCCTGAGGAACGATTACTGGCTCGCTTGCAACCAGCACACTTCTCACTCGGCCTCCTTTAGGTAAACAGAGTAAGCTAAGGTCTCGTCACACCTGCTATAGCCGGACAGAGTCGGACCAGACTCGACACTCTGCTGCGATGCGTGGAGCGACTGTACTCGCACGACCCGCTAGGCCTGAGGAACGATTACTGGCTCGCTTGCAACCAGCACACTTCCTATTCCCTCCTTTACGAGTAGGCAACATTGTAACTATTGTGTTGCATTATAAGTGTAAATTTAGTTCGAATTTTTGGAACGAAGTTCCTTACGGCAGGCTTGGAGGAGATAGGGATTTTGCTGCGCGACCGAACTGAAAAAAATGTGATAGTAAAACCGTAAGGATGACCTCGTTAAATAAAACCGTTAAATGAGACGTGCGCAGGCGCGACAGAAATTCTTTTGCAAATTGTGTCGATTCTACATTAGCCGAAGTAACTTCGTTCCTACCTGGTGTCCCACGACACCACATTTCTTTTTTTTCGTTGTGTGGCGCTGTCCAATAACTTATTTGTTTACTTTTTGATTGAAATTAACGTGAGACAAAGGCATTATTGGCGTGAATTAAACGGGTTCGAGTGTGTTTCGCCCTGATGAAGACCTCCGGGTGAGGTCGAAACATGTCGGCTAGTAGCCGACTCTCTACGTGAGTAACCTGTAATTTACATAAACGATACCTGAATTTTCCGGGGTCCAGTGCTTCCCCCACTTGAAATAAATCGTTTGATAGGAAACGAAGACATCATTTAAAATTTTGTCTTGATCAGGCACTAGGTAACCCTTCAAACTATCTTATGAATTACTGTTTGCAATTTAAAGTGAGAACGTGAAGCTTTTCTACGCACATACGCCAAAAGTGGCCGTTTTTCGCAATTGTGCGTAGAAAAGCTTCACGTTCTCTCTTTAAACAGTAGTTAATTAGATAGTTTAAAGGGCTATCTAGTGCCTGGTCAAGAATTTTAAATGATGTCTCCGTTTCCTATCAAATGACCATGTAACCATGCTAGTCCGCCACCCAGAGGTCCCGGGTTGGATACCCGGTCAGGGCAAGTTGGAAAAGGGCCTTTTTAAATTGTCCTGGGTCTTGGATGTTTATCTTTATATGTATTTGTTATAAAATATAGTATCGTTGAGTTAGTATCCCATAATTCAAGTCTGGAACTTATTTTGGGGCTAGTGTTATTTGTCCCTATATATTTATTTATCAAATGACTAGCTTTTGCCCGCGGCTTCGCTCGCGTAGGGGTGTAATTTATAAAAATCCTTTTTTAGGGGATGCCTACTTCATAGTAGCTTTATGCATGCAAAGTCTCAGCCCGATCGGTTTAAAATTGACAAAGTTTCATACAAACTTTCATCCCCTATTTTACCCCCTTGGGGGTAGAATTGATCAAAATCCTTTCTTAGCGGATGCCTACGTCATAACATCTACCTGCATGCCAGATTTCAGCCCGATCCGTTCAGTGGTTTGGGCTGTGCGTTGATAGATCACTTTGTCAGTCAGTCAGTCACCTTTGAGATATATATATTTAGATTTGTTCCAAATGGGGGCAGCACTGGACCCCGGAAAATTCAGGTAGCCCCTTAATAATTATTTGTTAAACTTTATGAGCGTTTGTTTATGTGTTTAGGTCGGGCAGCCGCGCAGCGACGCTGTACAAGTTCGTGCGGCTGTCGGGCGAGCTGGTGTGCGCGGCGCTGCTGCCGGCGTACCTGCGCGCGCTGGCCAGCCTGTGCGTGGCGCGGCACACGTGGGCGCTGCTGGCGCGCCGCGACGCGCTGTCCGCGCACCACCTGCTGACGGCGCTGGCGCGGTACCACAGGTAACTTGCTGCAGCTGGTGTGGGCGAACCTAAGCGCGCTGGCCAGCCTGTGCGTGGCGCGGCACACGTGGGCGCTGCTGGCGCGCCGCGACGCGCTGTCCGCGCACCACCTGCTGACGGCGCTGGCGCGGTACCACAGGTAACTTGCTGCAGCTGGTGTGGGCGAACCTAAGCGCGCTGGCCAGCCTGTGCGTGGCGCGGCACACGTGGGCGCTGCTGGCGCGCCGCGACGCGCTGTCCGCGCACCACCTGCTGACGGCGCTGGCGCGGTACCACAGGTAACTTGCTGCAGCTGGTGTGGGCGAACCTAAGCGCGCTGGCCAGCCTGTGCGTGGCGCGGCACACGTGGGCGCTGCTGGCGCGCCGCGACGCGCTGTCCGCGCACCACCTGCTGACGGCGCTGGCGCGGTACCACAGGTAACTTGCTGCAGCTGGTGTGGGCGAACCTAAGCGCGCTGGCCAGCCTGTGCGTGGCGCGGCACACGTGGGCGCTGCTGGCGCGCCGCGACGCGCTGTCCGCGCACCACCTGCTGACGGCGCTGGCGCGGTACCACAGGTAACTTGCTGCAGCTGGTGTGGGCGAACCTAAGCGCGCTGGCCAGCCTGTGCGTGGCGCGGCACACGTGGGCGCTGCTGGCGCGCCGCGACGCGCTGTCCGCGCACCACCTGCTGACGGCGCTGGCGCGGTACCACAGGTAACTTGCTGCAGCTGGTGTGGGCGAACCTAAGCGCGCTGGCCAGCCTGTGCGTGGCGCGGCACACGTGGGCGCTGCTGGCGGCGCTGGCGCGGTACCACTGGTAATTTGTAGGGTTGTTGACGAAGTTTTGTTTTTTTTTTTCGTGTGTTTAAGTGGCCAACACTGGTGTCAGATTTTTCAGGCTGCCTAAAGGCATCTTACATAGAGAAGCTCGGCCCGGCGGGAGTGCGCATCACTAGCGCTTTTGCAAGTTAAGCGACACCGGGCGTGGTCCGCACTTGGATGGGTGACCACAAGTGTTATTAAAATTTGTCGAGCTCTTCCGTGCTTCGGAAGGCACGTATAAGCCGTTGGTCCCGGCTGTCATCATTGCATGGCAGTCGTCAAGCTATGTCAGATGCCTTTAGGTAGCTTCTGACACCAGTGTTGGCCACTTACACACACGAAAAAAAAAATAGCTTGACAACTGCCATACAATGATGACAGCCGGGACCATAGACTTAATTTTTTTTACTACGTAAATAGACAGAACTAGCAAAGTGCTACAAACAATACGTTAATAGTCGCCCTCACAAGAGCAATAGAGATAGCGGTTAGATTGACGCGTGACCAATGAATGAGTCGACTCCTAGAAACCAGACTTATATTATGTCTTGTTTGAGTAAGCGATAGCGGAAATTTCCTTATTATGAGGAAGCGGAAGAGGAATCCTCAGCAACCCTAGTAACCTGCACACAGCTGGTGTGCAGCGCTGCTGCCGGCGCACCGTAGCGCTGGCCTCGTCAAACAGGGGTCCAAAGTTTATGTCTAGTATGGAGAAACAAGATTAATTAGACCATTTTATACGAAACTTCGCAAGTGTACTCCTGGCGGTAAACGAGCACGTGTTTAATTTTTTAAAATTCAAACCCTAGGTGGGTGAAATAGAGTGACCTGCTGAAGCGTTCCGTCGCTCGCCTCAGCTAATGACGGAACGGGAAAGGAAAAAAGAACGGTAACTAGAACAAGCGGAACAAAGTTCGCCGGGTCTGCAAGACCATAATAATTCATATGTTAAGTCGCGGGTTAAAGCTAGTAAAGATATATTTGAATTGAATTTCAATATGCACAATAGTAATGTACGGTTAGCCTCAAAAATGGAGTCTCAATTTCTGATACAATTAGTATGAGAAATTGGGACTCCACTTCTGAGGCCTACCGTACAATACCTGGACGTAAGTTGAAGAAAAATGGCGGTCTTTGTTGTACGTTGTTTGTCCGTTTAGAATCACATTTTTATAACATTTCTATCCGAACTTCAGATAGAAATGATTTCCGCTTTGAAGAAAGACCAAAAATATCTTTTAACACTTTCATCTCCAATTAAACATGCGCCGACGGCCGCCATTTTTGTTCAACTTACGTGCCGGGTATTGTACATTACTATTGCTTAAGAAGCTTTTCACATTTGGTTGGCTGTCTCGCTCGCACAATCAAACATTATTAAAGATTATTAAAAAATGTGACTCATTTGAAGAAAAGTGTTTCATAAATTTTTTAATATATTATATGTTAGATATTGTAGACATGTTTTCTTTTTATTGTTTATGTGTGTGTATCGAGAATAAGGTCATCAAAAATTTTAATTTTGATGATCTAATTTTCGATGTTGTCAATGTCTACACAATATACTCGTACATACATGTCTACAATATCTAACACATAATATATTAAAAAACTTGAGAGGTGTCAAGGGACACCCGGATGGAACGAAGTAAAATATAAATATAAATAGGTCTAAATTACATTCAAACTCTTTTCTGCGTTCTAAAATCAAGTTTTTATTATCTTCATTTTGAATGAACAAAAAGTGTCGTTACAACTTTTGGTCTTAATTTTTTCCGTCTGGCTCCCTTTCGCAACGCGCGATAAGGAACTTCGTTCCAATAGTTTATGAAACACTTTTCTTCAAACGATTCACATTTTTGGAACGAAGTTCCTTACGGCAGGCTTGGAGGAGATAGGGATTTTGCTGCGCGACCGAACTGAAAAAATGTGATAGTAAAACCGTAAGGATGACCTCGTTAAATAAAACCGTTAAATGAGACGTGCGCAGGCGCGACAGTCGTATACACAAGCGAGTAGTGTATAATACCTTTGAGCACGATTTTTCTTTTGCAAATTGTGTCGATTCTACATTAGCCGAAGGAACTTCGTTCCTACCTGGTGTCCCACGACACCACATTTCTTTTTTATTAAGGAATAAATGGGGAATGGAAAAGACTCACATGCTGTCCCGACCCCACGTAAAGTGGGATAAGGTGAGGAGGCAAGAAAGAAAAGATTCACATTTTTTAATAATCTTTAAAAATGTTTGATTGTGCGAGCGAGACAGCCAACCAAATGTGAAAGGCCTCTTAACAAAAAGGTTACGTTTGCAGCAACCTGCGCGCGGACCCGTCCCCGTTCTCCGCGCTGTCGCACGCGGCGTCGCTGGGCGCGGCCGCCGTCCTCACCCCCGCAGCCAGGCCCGGCAAGCTGCTCATGCGCCAGGAGGAGGTACACTACCTTACTTTTTTTTATTAGTTTCACAAAAGATATTAGGTAGGCGAGCAGGTATTTCTTTTAACCCCTTACCTGTTACTGGGAGGAATTCCTCCCAGGTCAATTGTTTTATTTATAGGGACAGGTAAAGGGTTAATAATGTCTCTAAAAATGTAGACATAGATATATTCGACATTTCTCCGGCCAAAGCATTCTTTCAACTAATATTGTTATCAATCATATTTTATTTGTTATTGACAGACCAGTTTTATAAATAAATATAAATAAAATAAATATATACGGACAAATCACACTGATTGAGCTAGCCCCAAAGTAAGTTCGACACTTGTGTTATGGAGTACTAACTCAACGATACTATATTTTATAATAAATACTTAAATAGATAAACATCCAAGACCCAGGACAATTTGAAAAAGGCCATTTTCCAACTTGCCCTGAACGGGGATCGAAACCGGGACCTCTGGGTGGCGGACTAGCATGGTGAAATGAATAATCATTGCTTTTAAACACACTCAAAAAACACAACCCTCCCTCTTTGCAGTCGGGTAAAAAGACGCGGGCGCAGAATTAGGCTCGGGTGCAAAAAGAGGCTGGACCTCTAATTTCACGCTCCGAGGCTTACTTAAGCTCGCAGTCGTCGAGCCTTCCGTTAAGACAAGCCTTCCCGTCTTACTTTTCATACAAACGCTCGTACGTGATTATGGCGTTGTACCTGATCTTTCTTGAAAACTTTTAAACTCACAGGTATCTTGGGCGCTATTTCTAGGTTTCTATCGAAATAAAAAATTAAAATTTAGAAAAACAAAGTCAGTATAAGCCTTCAAAAATCTGCTTTTTTGCACAAATTTTAGCTGAACTTCGACCGTTCATAAAGTACTTATAAATTGTAAAAGTAAAGAAAATATTTCGATACAAACCTCGCAAATTTAATGAAAATTTTGAATACAAAACATTTATTTCACATACTTGTAAGGCTCACTGATAAACACGTATCTCCTGGAACAAGTTTAATGAAATTTCCGCTCCCTATGAATAGTTAATATTCGTTCAATGGATAGTTAATAATAATACTAATTTCATTTAATAGAATGCAATCCATTCCCTTAGGCGCTATCTCTCTCTTTTTGGTTTGCCTCTTTTTCTAGCATTGCCCTGGATGAAACACCAAACTTTTCAAACTATGCTTGCGTTGAAAATAGAGCGACCGGGAAGGGCCGCCTTAAAAGAGTCGAGCCGTGTAAACGGCTCCGAGTTCTAAGTAAGAGGACTCGGAGGACTCGAGTGTTGTACATCACTAGTTACAAGTTTGACGCCAATGTCTGTCTGTGGCATCGTAGCTCCGATGATCCGGATGGACTGATTTCGATACAGTTTTTTTTTGTGAAAGCAAGTTCCCTTACAGAGGTTCTTAGCTATGTTTGTTCAAAATCGAACCAACCGTTTAAAACTTATTGGGGGTTAACTCTTGAAAGTCGAGGTTTTTAATTTATATGGCAAATAATAGATGGCGCTACCAGGATATCAATTCTACAATATGGAGTCGCGCCACTCACCACTAGATGACGTAATCGGTTTTTTTTTTTAATTTTCCTGGCAAATAAATTTTTATCAAACGACTTGCGGTATTCTCAGGTGGAAGCCATGATAGCTGCATTGCGACTGATAGCGGCGGTGTGTCGCGAAGACGAGGCCGCTTGCTGCAACATCTGCGAGAGCCTGCAGTGGGACGCCGTCAACGTCATGTTCGGTAAGTAAAGGACACGATCGGCGCGACAGATAGCCCTTAATAGAATTTTTGAAATCATGAATTTTCGGTGCCAGTGCTGAAATAAATCGTTTGAAAGGGAACGGAGATATCATCTTAAATTTTTGTCTTGACCAATTCTAGATATCCACAAATTATTTTATGAACTCACAGTTTAAAAAGAGAACGTGAATCTACTCGTAATTCTACGCATGTTTGTGAATTTTTTTTTTTGCTAATACCTGTATAAAAGCTTCACGTTCTCTCTTTAAACTATAAACAGTAGTTCATAGTAGTATTTTATGCAACAGTTGTATAAGAAGGTTCATAAAATGCGAGTGGCGCAAGTAACGATGCGAGCCTTGGCGAGCATCGTAAGGAGACGCCATCGAGCATTTTTTTAAATACTTATACAACGTTGCATACAATACTTTTTCTACGACTACATTTACTAAAATAAATATAAAAATAAACAAAGAAAAGTACGAAGTACTACCATATGTTTGGTAGATATCTATGGAAGACTTAATTTTTTTTTATTGACGTCTTTCTAGTGACTAAAAGTGCCATTTTTGAAACATGGAGTCACTTAAACGAATGATTTTCATACAAAAAACCGTTTGTTCAGTGACTCCATGTTTGAAAAATGGCACCATATGTTAAAATAACGATTTTATTATGTTGGCAGTATGGTAGATCTAAAAAAAAAGTTATAGGTCAATGGCTAGGAGTATCGTTTTGGCGAAATAACGACACGTGCTATTATATTAGGAATAGACTAAACTTTTCTGAAAGCATATAATCTATGTTGTTCTATTAGTGTTCGGGACCATTTAAAAGACAGATAACAGTACAGGAGTAGAAAAAATAGTTAAAGGGTTATCTAGGGCTTGGTCACACAATAAGTACTACTCACGCACAGAAGTCTTACTCTGAAAACAAATTCAAAGAAATATGTACTTAATGTGGTTAGCGCTATGGTTTAGTTTAGCTCGCGTCAGAACTCCTCACCTCTTTCTTCGTTTAGATACCTAGACATCCATTGCAAGCCAATTTCATTCTTATAACTCCGGACAAACGATTCATGTAACTGAATTTTCCCCTCCGGAGTGGAGTAGTAATGTAGGTATATTTTCGATACCTAAATGGGGAGTGACACAGGCTGGGCGTGGTCAAAACAAAATTTCAAATGATATCTCCGTTTCCTTTCAAATAGTTTATTTCAAATGGGGGCAGCACTGGACCCCGAAAAATTCATGTACTAAGCAGCTCGAAAAATCTGACACTATAAGAAAGAAAACTGTCTGTTGTACAAGTGTCTATGTTTTTGTCCATTAGCAGGGACAGGAATACCGATATTTTCTTATCGATATATCGATACCCGACATCGGTATTTTATCGTCATTTTTTATCGATATATCAATATATCGATACAAATTATCAATATACAAAATCATCATCATCCGAGCGTATTCCCGGTTGCATCCTCAGCAGTAACGCTTCAGAGCCCGGGGTCCGCTACCTAACCAAGGAGATTTGACGAGGTTACTGGTTTTTACACAGAGCGACTGCCGTCTGACCTCCACAACCCAAAGGGCAAACCAGAAACAAATCCTTGAATACTTTGATGTTCAAACGCTAGGTGGCATTTGGGACCCACAGTTTTACGTGCCTTCCGAAACACGGAATCATCTTTCTTTTCGGATAATCAGGTGATTCAAACCTGCAATATCCTATCCAGACTGGAAACAACTTTTCACAAAGTATGCTTCCCAGTGGGAATCGAACCCATGACCTCCGTCTGACAAGTTAGTATCGATATATCGAAATTTGTATCGATATATTGATATATCTATAAAATACCGATATCGGGTATCGATATAACGATAAAAAAATATCCGTATTCCAGTCCCTGTCCATTAGGACCACGACACAAACGTATAGTCCTAACGGTCGTCCATTCGTTTATTTTGACAGTCCATTTGGATTGACAGAGTAGGTAAGGGTGCATATTTGCCTAAATCGGCGTTCACAATATCATCTTTCTGTAACGTAATCTGTTATTGAACGAGTAAGCGAAGGGTGCGAAGTATTTCGAGTTTCGAGTCTACTTGAAAAATCCGGCGTTTGTACTGTTGTAACTTGAGCTTCATAAAATTTGATAGGCGTGTAAAAATAGCCAATAGAATTTTTAAGTTCAATCATGAGCCAAATGAATCAAGGGGTTGCCGAGAAAGTTCGCTACTTCACAGTTTGGAGCGAACTACTAGTTATATTTATTGCAGGCAGGCCAGATGCACTGGCCTCTAGCTTTCGTCACATCGCAGACTTAAGGGATATTTTTGCTCGTCCGACGAATGCTAGATTAATAAGCCGAAAGTCATATGCGCGGCGTGCCAACTGAATGGGACTTTAGTACGCTGTAATTGTTAATTTAGCAAATTTCTGTTTTTACTTAAATCAGTGCACTTTTAATTCGTAAGACGTTAGTGCATAAAACCCAACATGTTTTACTGTAACATTTTGTGACGCATAATAAACGGAGCTTAACTAACATTATCATTTTTAACATTCAACGACAACACCACACTCCCCAAACATAAGTACTATTACGTATTCTGTGTTGCAGGCCTGATTTGCTGCCACATCCCTATCCAGCTGAAAGCTGAGCTGTGCCTTACGCTGGCAGCTCTGGGCGGTACGGCGGGCACCGCGGGCCGGGTGTGGGCGGCGCTGGAGAGCACCAAACTGGTCGCCACCAACGAGGCCAGGGCACTGGCGCACGAGTTGCAGGAGGTATTTGTAAAAGACGAAAATAGTAGTTTGTGTTACAAGTATGGTAAGTTGTTAATAACAGTCGAGGCGGATTAACACACAAGCGGGTGAAGCCCGCGCGTGTATCTATGGAGCGGAGACTTGTGATGAACATATACGCGTGTGCCATACTACATTTTTTAACAAATTAGAAAAACATTTTTAATTATATTGCAGTAAAAGTACAATTAGTGGAGTGTTAAGCAATAGTTTTCTCAGGTTTGGTAATAGTTAAGTTCTAGGCTGGCTGCATGCAGAGATTTTATGTTTCAATAATAATAATCGATATTTTGGATTTATAGAGTTTTTTCCTTCATCATTTAAAAAACACTTTACCGTTAGTAATATTTACTGCACGGTTTCGAAGGTGTGCATAATTAATGGCATTAAATAAGTAAAATCAGTGTGGTAAATAGCACTTTCCGAGCTAATGTGTTGAAAATAAATAAAATGAACCGTTTAAAATATGAGAGAAAAAATAACAGCGAATAAGTCTTTTTTCCTACGGTTTTGTAATCTATTTCTGTTTCTGATTTCAAGATTAATTAAAGTTGGGATGCAAAATCAACTTTTACAGTATGTAGGTGATTTCTGTGATCTGAGACTTTTCTGCTTTTATCGCCTTCGGTGTATCTTCTATTTGCTAAAAGCTCGAAACTTACACAACGAATATTCAGTCAAATAAAAAAACTTTTCATTTTTCATTGTTTTAAATTGAAGACGTGTGAATTCTAGTGAAAAAGTAGAAAGCTTTTACATGAATTTGTTTTTCCAATAGTTTTCTTTAACGTTTGTGTAACACTTTTTTTTTGAAGTGAAAACTTCCTTAGTGGCATTGTACACTTTGTAATGGGTAAAAAATGTTAAACTCGCGTCAGGACACGTAACCTGATCGAAAATTCGTAAGACGGATGGAGAGTAGACAGCCGGCGTGGCGTAGGAGAGGAAGTATCCCCCTCTCTTTCTACGGCGCGGCGAAAATGTATTCCTGCGCCTGCTGTTTCCTGTGGCACGCTGTAAATAAATAAATATTGTATTCTACCACATAAATGATAGTACTTTTATACTGATTATTCCCTAACTATTCCAAAATATCAAAATGCACAAATTTAATATTCAAGTTTTCACTTCTGCCGGCACTCCCGGAGTACAACACGTCGTTTTTTTTTTTTCAAGATGGAATGTCGCATGGAGGAGTACCCCCTGTCCCGCGCGTTCCTTACCCTCCTGGATTCCCTGTGCGCGGCGGCGCCGGTCCCGCGCGCGCTGGGCGCGGGCGCGCGGGCGGCGGGGCTGGACCCGTACGTGCAGTACGTGCTGGACAAGCTGGCGCTGCCCGCCCCGCACAGGCCGCACGCTAAACCCCAGGAGAAGTGGCAGGTAACTTATCATATCTACATAGTTGACTTATTTACTTCTGGCATAACGAAAGCTAAACGGTTACTTTACAAACATTTGCTCCAGTAACATAGTGATTTAATTTCCGATTATTGTGTTTATTTGTTTTGTGTTTGTTTCACTGTTTATGCGTTCTTGTGAATATTTACAAGTTATTTGGTACCACTAATTCTTGCTTAATTTTCTTTTGAAAAAATGTATTGTCTCTTTTAATTTGCGTGTGTTAATATTGAATCAAGAATCAAGAATCAAGAATCAATTATTTGCATTATACATTGATGTTCAATTCTATACTTCTATGCTGTTTCTAGCGGTGAATTGGCTCTATTATTGCTATATTTTATGTTTTTATTGTAAATACTTGTAGCTGTTAATCTCTCCATTTAAATAAAATGATATAAAATATTTCATACAGGTTATCATATTTACATATTCCGTAGACACACAAACTCATACTATTTCATTTACACAAACCACATTCGCCCTTGAGTCATATCACATAAGGTCTATTGAAAACCAGCGTCGCGGTAACATCGTGACCGCGACATATGCTGAATGGGTCTTTTTGCCAAAAAGCCACACCACGTTATGACAATGCGTTACGACAAGGGTGAAAGAGACATTTTAACCTCATCTTATTGTTCGATGCAATTTTTTCTATTTAGTGGTATTTTTGGGCAATAAAGAAAATTCTATTTTATTCTATTCTACTTATCAACTTGCTTGCTTCGATCACTAGTTTTATATTGCGAGGTTTAGCAGTACGGATGAAAGCTGACTCAGAAAAATATTATTGTATTTAATCCGTTAGTTAGATGCCAATTCAATTCAGGCGTGGCGTTTGCGGCTCACAGCTTATCCGTGCCTTCCGAAACACGGAAACATCTTTTCGGATAATCAGGCTGCCAAACTGGAAACAACTTTTCACAAAGTATACTTTCTAGTGGGATTCAAACCCACGACCTGCCTGACATGCCACGCCTTGCCCACTAGACCACGGAATCAGTCTCGCTCGCAGTCAGCTCAAAGATGTTTATGTTAATCTCCTTTTTGTCCGCAGATGTTATCGCTCTGTTTCCGCCTATTCGCGCGCTGGCTGGAGCAATACGAGCCTTCCGCGTCCGACTTCCCTCCCCAGGAAAGAGAACCCGACACCAACCCCCCGCCAGGGTTCCGTCTCCTCATACAACTGCACACAAAGTCGGAGCTGCTGCGACTGTTGCTGTCTTCATTGGATGAAGCGCAGCAGTTGCTGGACAACCAGCCTGATGGCAGAGTGAGTTTAATATAGTCTCTATCTCTCTAGTCTCACTCAACTCTATTAAGAGAACCTGACACCAACCCACCATTAGAGTTCAGACTACTCATACAACTGCACACAAAGTCGGAGCTGCTGCGACTGTTGCTGTCTTCGCTGGATGAAGCGCAGCAGTTGCTGGACAACCAGCTTGATGGCAGAGTGAGTTTAATACAATATCTATCTCTTGTCTCACTCGACTCTATTTATAAGGAGAACCCGACACCAACCCACAACCAGGGTTAAGACTTCTCATACAACTGCACACAAAGTCGGAGCTGCTGCGACTGTTGCTGTCTTCGCTGGATGAAGCGCAGCAGTTGCTGGACAACCTGCTTGATGGCAGAGTGAGTTTAATATAATCTCTATCTCTTGTCTCACTCGACTCTATTTATAAAGAGAACCCGACACCAACCCACAACCAGGGTTCAGACTTCTCATACAACTGCATACAAAGTCGGAGCTGCTGCGACTGTTGCTGTCTTCGCTGGATGAAGCGCAGCAGTTGCTGGACAACCAGCCTGATGGCAGAGTGAGTTTAATATAGTCTCTATCTCTCTAGTCTCACTCAACTCTATTAAGAGAGCCCGACATCTAGCCCACCATTAGAGTTCAGACTACTCATACAACCGCACACAAAGTCGGAGCTGCTGCGACTGTAGCTGTCTTCGCTGGATGAAGCGCAGCAGTTGCTGGACAACCAGCGTGATGGCAGAGTGAGTTTAATACAATCTCTATCTCTTGTCTCACTCGACTCTATTTATAAAGAGAAACCGACACCAACCCACGACCAGGGTTCAGACTTCTCATACAACTGCACACAAAGTCGGAGCTGCTGCGACTGTAGCTGTCTTCGCTGGATGAAGCGCAGTAGTTGCTGGACAACCAGCCTGATGGCAGAATGAGTTAAATACAATCTTTATCTCTCTAGTCTCACTCAACTCTATTTATGAAGTGAAATTATATTGAACTTCAATATAATTTCTCTCTGTAACAAATAGAGTGACTTGAGACTCTATTCAGACTACTATGTCTTTCGCCGGATAAAGCGTAACAGCTTTTGAATGGCAGAGTAAGAACAATAAAATCTCTCTCTGATTAACTCACTCTCTCACTCACTTATTCTCTATCTTAGTTGTCTCAACTCTTACTAGTTGACATTGTGGTTCAACAAACAGTACTTTATGCATAGGTCAGACAGATGGCGTACACCGTTGAACTCATAATTTATCCAAAAGACAGGTCGTATTTTTTTTCTTTTTATTAAAACAATAGGTTTTAACAATTAGTTTTTTCCACAGGTATACATAGAGCTAAGTCTGATCAGTGTCCTGCAAATATTAGAGCGAGCGTTGACCCTAGAGCGAGCCCTGGTGACCGCGGCTTCGGAGGCAGGCCGCGCTGTACTCATCGTGGGACTCTCCAAACTGATTCTAGGTACGTATTGAGATATAAAGTGGCAAAAAAAAAGTGCCGACAGAAGTGAAAACTTGGTGTCGGTTACGTTAACAGTGACGCGAGTTCTATGATTTTTTCCCATAAAAAAAAAATGCCTAAAGAGGTTTTCACTTTAAAAAAAAACCAGCTCGACCATACAAATCGGGAATTATACGTTAATAGTTAATATTTTAATTATTTTAAATAACCCAAGAATGTGTACTACGTTACAATTGTTAAGAAGATAAACCGACTCAAAATAATGTCACTTGTCGTTGATCACATCCATTTTCAACGTGATTTTAGATTTATTATTGCAGAGAAACTAATGTCAAGAGAGCTATTTGACTCCAAGAAACTATGACGTCATTATCCTGTACTTCATACTTCCCTCCCTACTTTTTTTAAAAAATCTTAGTTCTTAATTGTTTTAATACTTAAACTTGCTGTATGCACATGTTTTGAGTTGTTGCCCTGCTAGTATATTTAAACATGAATGTATATAATGTATTACTTTGGTGAAAATTTGTTACGTGTATCTCATTTAAATAAAATAAATAAAATCCCATACAAAATGGTGTTTTGACAAAAAGAAAATACTTGGAAAGTAGCGATTTTTTTTCTAAATTCTCCATGTGTTAGCGGGTTCTTGGTTGCATGGGAATGCAACGGTCTTTGATCGTTGTGCTTGATCCCTTAGTCGATATATCCTTAAGACGAGCGAGAGTACACCGAACCTAAGTCCGATGTAGCGATTTTTTTCTAAATTCTCCATGTGTTAGCGGGTTCTTGGTTGCTTGGGAATGCAACGGTCTTTGATCGTTGTGCTTGATCCCTTAGTCGATATATCTTATAGACGAGCGAGAGTACACCGGACCTAAGTCCGGTGGCAGACGGCGACCAGGGTCGCGACTGTCGCTCGTCAGTCTGAAACTTTAGGTTGGTCTCTTAATTTACAGATCAGGTGAAGAACCTTTGATAATATTATGTATTGTTGCAGCCCCCGAAGGCCCCGACAGCCAAGACCGGCTCGTGACGTGCTGCAAAGTGTTACAACACGCCGCCACCCTACCTGCCGCGTGTGCTAGGGCGGTGGCGCTACTGCTGCGAGCGCTGCAGACCAGCACCACTGCCGCCAGGCATCTACTAGCGGCGGTCACTCACAAACATGCGCTAGCAAGAGATATCAGGTAATTTTTTCGACAACACGCTGCCACCCTGCCTCTAGGGTGGTGGCGTTGCTGCTGCGAGTGCTGCAGACCAGCACCACGGCCGCCAGGCATCTGCTGGCTACCGTCACTCTTGCCAGAAATATCAGGTAATGTCTTCAACACGCTGCCACCCTGCCTCTAGGGCGGTGGCGTTGCTGCTGCGGGCGCTGCTGACGAGCACCACCGCCGCCAGGCATCTGCTAGCGGCGGTCACACACCAGCATGCCTTAGCAAGAGATATCACAAAAAGTTGTCTACAACACACCGCCACCCCGCCTGCCGCATACTACCCTTAGATATAAACATAAGTCAAAGGAGTTTGTTGCCACTTTGGCAAAAGATTAGTTAAATATCAAGTTTCCTTTACGACTTTTAATTTTTTTTTATTATTATTATTAAATTTATTTTCAAAATCCAAAAGAATTTATTATTATTATTTTTTATACATGTCAATCAATTATGACGTTGAGTACGTCAGTCAAACAATCCGCCCCGAATCGTACCTGATGCAAATGTGCCCATGACGCTTGCGGCATTTCCCCGTTGTATTGCAAGCGATATGCGTTGCATCAGATACGACTCAGCGCGGTGGTCAAATCAATTTTCAAAATTGATTCGTTGATATTGTATTATATAACAAAACGATTTTGTTCAGGCACGGTTTCGTGGAATGTCTTGAAGCCGAAGAGCTCCCGAACACTGAAGACGCGGCAGCATCGCGTCGCGCTAAAGAGGGGATCGTAGCACTGTTACTACAGTTGCTTCCTTCCGCTTCGCCGAACTTCGCGCACTTTTTGCTGGGCTACCAACTCACAGACTTGGTGAGTATTACGATTTGACGACCTCCGTGGCGTAGTGGTGCCCATGCTAGTCCGCCCAGAGATTCCGGGTTCGATCCTCGGTCAGGGCAAGTTGGAAAATTGCTTTTTCAAATTGTCCTGGGTCTTGGATGTTTATCTATATATGTATTTGTTGCAAAATATTGTATCGTTAAGTTAGTATCCCATAACACAAGTTTCTAACTTAATCAGTGTAATTTGTCCCATTATATTTATTTTATAAATAAAAAGGAATAATAAAAGGACCGACTTCGAGAAAGGAGGAGGTTATCAATTCATAGCGATCTTTTTTTTTTTTAATGTATGTTCGCCGATTATATTCGAAAACGTCTGAACAAATTTGAATTTTTTTTTGTTACTTGTCAGTTGTGTAGTTCGGGGGTGAAGTCAGTTTCTAGTTTAAAAAGTTATTTCTCTTGATTTTTTTTGTATAACCTCGTGTTATAGAATACTCAATGAACTTAGTGATTTCGTAGGTGAGCCGCAGCGCGTTGCACGAGCCGGGCGTGGCCGGCAGTCCCCGAACATGCTTGCACGCCGTGCTCGACATGCTCGACAGACACATCGCCGGACATTCTGCTGAAAGGTCTGCTGGCAATTTCGTCAGAAAAGTTTTACAGACGGCCGCGATGTCGCCTTGAAATGAGTTCTTTACATGCCACTTTACAATCGCGTTGTGCCACAACAACAGAGTACAAACATCCAACAAACTTTTCCATGTATTATATTATTATTATCATGATATACTATTCCAACAACTAAGTGAACCCAAAATGATGACGCCACCAAATGTTTTCTAATATGTTAAGGGGATACATTAATTTTCAGGGTCCAGTGCTGCCCCCATTTGAAATAAATTATTTGAAAGGAAACGGAGGTATCATTTGAAATTTTGCCCTAATTAAGCTCTAGATAACCCTTCAACTAAAAACGGCCACTTTTGGCTAATGTGCGTAGAAAAGCTTCACGTTCTTACTTTAAACTGTAAACAATAGTTCATAAAATAGTTTGAAGGGTTATCTAGGGTCTGATTAAGACAAAATTTTAAATGATATCTCCGTTTCCTTTCAAATGATTTATTTCAAATGGGGGCAGCACTGGACCCGGTCAAATCAGGAACTAACGTTAACTAACGGCGGTTTCTCATAGAACTAAATCTAGTTCCATAATATGGCGAGGTCCACCAACTCGCTTTTATACCTTTAGATACCATTTTGTTTCACAATTATATGTCTCCTTTAACGGCATCATGATTAGCTATACAGAAATGAACATTGCTTGCAGGGAAGCGGATACCCTTGTGGAGAGTTGCTACAGGCTGGTGTACTGGCTGGTCGCGAGGCCTGCCACATCTCCCCCAGCTCTGCGGCTGCTGCGGTCACGTGACTACTTCCTGTCGAGGCATGTCAAGGCCACCGTCAATTTGGAGGTACGTTCTTATATCATCATGGATATTCGTCTGACTCTTTCAATTTTGTAACAATCTTTGGTCAAGTATGAAGTGTAGAGGTTAATTTTTAAAAAGTCAAAGCTTTTGCTATGTCTGTTTCAGTTAAATTATGTTTATCACTCTTTTGAATATTTGACATTGCAAAACAAAACATATTTATACGAAAAGAGGAACGAAAAGATTTTTTTTAGAATAAGTGGGCTTATGTATACTTACATTAATAATCCTCATCCATTCATCATAATCATACATAATAATTTATTTGCCAATAGTTCGTTTTTGATTAAATGTAGTAGTTTACATGGCGACCCTGCAATATATTTAAGCGCGCGGTTCGAGCGTCAGCGTCGGCAACAGTAGTAGGGATGTGGACTAGATAAAAAATATATTATTTTATTTAGTCTGTCAACTACATTATGCAAAAATAAAGCACCCATATTTTTTTTTGTTTAGTTAAGTAGTAAAAACTTACATAGAAACAGCGCTTCGAAGTTTCGGAGTGGGGGGGATTTACGTCACTTTTGGTTAAAATTGTAGCTGATCGTGACTTCACGCGAAATTTAAATGCGCTGTATCTACGTCATTATTTGCCAATCAGAGAAAAGAAAAATACGTATACCTTACTTTTTATCAATCTTTCTAATGGATCAAATAGTAGATTGTGCTACAAGCGAGGGCGTTACTATGAATCCAGAGCGAAATGAAGGACTCCACAGTTGAATCACGAGCGGTGTGAGTGATTCTACGGCGGAATCCTGAGTGTAGCGAGGGATTCATGTATATCGCCCGAGATAAAAATATTACCTTACACGAGTAGCACACTCTACTTTTCATCTCCATCTATGAGAAAAACTAGCACATACAAAACAGAATATAAAGAACAGTAGAACACCTACAATACCTAACAGACTTCAACCGACAATTTAATACTAACCTTTGTTTTGTGTCGTTTTCATACGATAAATACGAAGAAATATTTTTTCGAAGACCACCAACTTAAGATAAAATGTTCACTCATAACTTTGTTTACGTGGTCCTTCATATCTTTTTATTTTTATAAGTAAACTTGATAACTTCACTATTGGCTTAAACTCGCGAAAAAGTATTCACATTGACATAAATAATTACATTTCCATACAAATAACCTAAAACTTCTGTAATTACTTGAATCAAAGAAAAAAGTGCAATTTTTAATTATAATTATTTCTTTTTCCGAAGCAAAGTATATAACAATGTTAACCTACATTCATCCACGTCGAAAACGATATGTATTCTAAATTTTAAAAAAATCACAAAGTCTGTGTGCCACTTATTTTTTATTTTAAAACAAAATTCTTGTTTTTTTTTTGCTGAACTACTAGTATTATTTTTGATTCTTCATAGATTACACTCGTGTTCTGTTTTCAAATTGGTTTTAATCCCTAGAGATCTCTTTTTTTCACGTTTTAGTCCCGAAGGAATAACCAGTAACTTAAGCTCCAAATGTTTTGGGATGAAAACATCGTTTTCGAGTAGATGAGATGAAAAATTTTTTTTTGTCTACTTTCCTATTTAGTCCGCCGTTGTGCCTATATAGTCTCTTGTTGTTTTGTAATTGTTGTGTGTTTATTGTGGTCTAATAAGGTATTCAACAGGGAATATGCATGAAAAAAAGAAATGTGTTATCTAACCAGTTCATCCATAAATATTCAAAAGTAAAGTATTAACAGTGAAAACAGAATAAAAATTGGTTGAGAAACGTACGAGATATAACGATTTTACGAAAATATGTCTATCTCACTCGCAAAAACGCTATTTCCTATGGCAAATGTATAGATGGTATGGACTTTGACGTCACCAGTCCATATCGGACTTCTCTTTCTAATTGAAACTTTAAAGTATCACAAGTTCGCCGTTTAATTTTTTTTTTCATATTTTTTTACTTCGAATCATAAAGAATAAATAGAGAAATAAACAAGTGCAGTTATCTTGAGAACATGAGTGTAAACTATCCTTCATTATAACATTTGTACTTGACTCATTCACTCAGTTTTGCTGTTCATAGTTTTATCTTTAGATGCTTTAACTTGATGATTTTTTTGTAGTAAAAGATGTAAATAGTCCTTATTATTATAAAGTGTAATGTGTAAGCAGTGTATGCAGTGAATGTTCAGAAAGTGCAAATTCCTTAATGACATGCACATAATGTAATCTTGAAATTAACTAAAGGTATTTTCTCTGTAAGTGAATTATGAAAAATTCTTTCGAGAAAAAATTTTTTTTTTAATCCTATAACCTTTTTCAAATAAAAAAACTTGAGAGGTGTCAAGGGACACCCGGATGGAACGATGTAAAATATAAATATAAATAGGTCTAAATTACATTCAAACTCTTTTCTGCGTTCTAAAATCAAGTTTTTTACTATCTTCATGAATTTGAATGAACAAAAAGTGTCGTTACAACTTTCGGTTTTAATTTTTTCCATCTAGCTCCCTTTCGCAGCGCGCGATAAGAAACTTCGTTCCAAAAATTACGTGCATGTTCCGTGCTGTTGCAGACCGCGTCGGTGGTGACGATCTCCGCGCGGTCGTGGGTGGTCCGCGCGTGCGCGTGCGAGTGCGGCGCGGCCGCCGCGGCCCGCCAACACGCAGCGCTTCAAGCTCTACTCACCGCGCTCACGCACACCAAGCACCATCCCACACAGGTGAGTATAAATGGCCAAGTGCGAGTTGGGTTACGTATCCATTCATTCATTCATTTATTTCCATTTAACAATTTTTACATTGTGTTGGAATTACTTAAAACTAACATTATTATACTACTCATTAATTACATCTACTCTGTCTATGTATAATTTAATAATTTTAACTATATACTTTAAACAATGTCAAAAAAAAAATGGTCAACATATAAAAATAAAATTATAATTTTAAAGCATCACTTGAAAAATTCGTCAAGGGAGTAAAAGGCTTTGTCCAACAGATATGTTTTAAGTTTCCTTTTAAAAGGCTTAAGGCCATTAATACATTTAATTTCTTTAAGCAATTTGTTGTAAGCCTTATACGCTTGGTACTGAGCACTGTGTTTCATAATTTCCAACTTGGGAATGGTATCATGCTTGAGATCCATTCCCCGAGTTTCTTCGCGTGACTGTTTCTCTTTATTTGTCTCTATCGTACGCAATTGTTTCTTGAAATCAGTCAGTAGGACAAACAGGTACAAACACGGAACAGTCAAAATACCTAATTTAACGAAATGCTCGTCACATGATTTCCAAGGTGGAATACCAACCATAGCCCGTATAGCTCTTTTTTGAATAGCGATGGCTCTGTTTTGATTATAAAGGTAACTTTTCCCCCACAGTCTGATGCTATACCGTAATTTGGATTCTACTAAAGCGTGATATACTTTGTTTAAATTGTTTGTAGAAATTTAATTTCGGAGACTTCTCACCTTGTAGACAAGTTTATTTTCCAACTTTTTTGAAGTGAAAACTTCTTTAGCGGCGTTGTACACTTTTTTTGTAATGGGTAATAAATTTCAAACTCGCGTCAGGGCGTCAGGACACGTGACCCTGATCGAAAATTCGTAAGACGGATGGAGAGTAGAGAGGAAGTATCCCCCTCTTTCTACGGCGCGGCGAAAATGTATGCAGGCGTCTGCTGTTTGGTTTAGGCGGCGCAGGGCGCTTGCACGAATGTTCGTGTGTGTTTATGTACGCGCATCTATGGATGGTGACAGTGACAGCTGATGCCTCGACCGTCTGTGTAGTGGCCACACTGCTGTGTATTCGTAAAATTCGTGTATATAAAGTGTTTAATTAATTGTCATGTTTGTGTACGATAGCGCAATATATAAATATTGTATTCTACCACATAAATGACATTACTTTTATACTAATAATTAAAGCAATTCGTGCAAAATTGTTCTCTAACTATTCCAAAATATCAAAAATGCACAACGTTAATATTCAAGTTTTCAGTTCTGCCAGCACTCGTGGAGTGCAACCCATCGTTTTTTTCTTAGCTCTCTATGTCCCACTGCTGGGCAAAAGCCTCCCCTCTATGTTTCCAGACACTTCTGTTGTTAACTTTCGTTAACAAATTTAAAAAAAAAACCCGCCTTTTTAAAGCGTTCGTTCACCCTCAATAACTTTTGAACGACTGAACCGTTTTTTCAATCGAGCAAAATTTTCATTAACCGACTTCCAAAAAAGGAGGAGGTTATCAATTCGTCGCAATCCTTTATTTTTTTTTTATGTATGTTCACCGATAATTCATAGACGCCTGGACCGCTTTAAAAAATTCTTTTTTTGTTTGAAAGGGTATACTTTCCAGGTGGTACCATGGAAATTTTATCAAAATCGGTTTTTAGTTTTGAAACATTATTTTCGTGAACATTTTGTTCGATGAAAATCAGTTGAGGTGGTTTTTAGCTTGATTTTTTACATCAAGCTAATAACCACCGCAAGGACACTAGCTTTTACGTAAAAAAAAACTGCATCGAAATTTTTCCATTACATAAACACACAGAGACAAACAGACATTGGCATCAAACTTAACCTTTTGCACGCCAGCGCTAATAATAAATTGTAATAATGATTAAACACATTTTGTGTTGATATAACGTTATACCGTAAATATCCTAATCTATTAGGACATTTCGAAGTTATACTGAAATATTAATAAACTCAAATACATACAAACACAAACCCCTGAAAACATTACATTACTTTTTTGAGGCAGTTATGTAAACATACGCTCATTGTTTTATAGCCTCAGTGTATAATCTAGTATTTATTTAGGAATGGGAATGGTGCCTCCTCCGACGGACCCTAGAAGCCCTACCGGTGAGCGTGGAAGCCGCGGCTGAACCTCGCTGGGAACTGTTCCACGCACATCAACTGCGACAAGCGATCGACTCCTGCGATCTACCAACTGGTTTGCATATTTCATCGCATTATTTCAGCCGCATAACGTGCACTGCTGGACATAGGTCTCTCCCAAGGAATTCCAAAATGACCGATCAAGACCGGCCTGCATCCAGCGCTTTTCAGCGACCTTGGTCGGGTCGTCCGACCACCTTGTGGGTGGAACAACCTAATCAACTTAAAAATAAATATATACGGAAAAATCACACAGATTGAGCTAGCCCCAAAGTAAGTTCGAGATTTGTGTTATGGGGTACTAACTAATTCAACGATACTATATTTTATAGCAAATACGTATAAACATCCAAGACCCGGGTCAATTTGAAAAAGATAATTTTCCATCTTGACTTGGTTCGATTCGAACCCGGGACCTCGAATCCGGTGTGACGGTGTAGCATAATGACCACTAGGCCACAGAAGTCGCCGTTATGAACGTCGAACTTAGTTGGTAGAACTTTTTTTACAAGCTTTTATTTAATTTGCAACATATCTTGTATGTATGTTTGTTAGGTCATATCTTGCAACTCAATTTTCAATTAGGTAGCCTCAACCCACTGAGCTGAAATGTAGCATACTTTTTTTTTTTTTTTTTCGGAGGAAAGATCTCTGTTACTGATACCCGTCAGCCTGCGGGGGAGGCTGTCGGGTTATGTGAGACTCCACGCCCGATTGACGTGCCTACCCACTAAATAACCTCCGGAGTTCCATCACAACCGCTTTTGCCGGGGACACGGGAACGGAAATACAACCGCGAACCCCGGCGCGGCTGGCCGCCAAAGCGGCCCCTCCGCGGGGACGTCACAGCGCCCCCCCGCTCATCAAGTCGGCGCGTCCGGAACTCACGGACGCGCCGTACCTCCTCGGGCCAATTGAGAGGCGGCAGACTCCCACGCAGTCCACCGCCTGTGGACCCATGGGAGCCAGATAAACTGGCTCCCAGCGGCGGAGAAGATGAAAGGCTCCGCTGCTTGCCTCTCGCCGCAAACGCGGTGCGGCACCGCTCGGTCGCGGAGGATAGGAAGAGCGGCAACGTAACACCGACACTCCTCCTCCTCCGCGACCGATCTTCAACCACAGCCACGGCGGTGTGGCCCCGCCTGAAGCGCCGGGAGAGCAATGAAACATTTCCCTCCCGGCGGCCCCACCCCGGGTGGGGGGAGAACTTTCCACTCCCCCGCCGCCCCATTGGGCGCATCCCTACAGGCTCAAGGCCGAAGCCGAGCCCGCGGGAGCGCCCCTCCCCGGGTGGGGGGAGAACTTCCCACTCCCCCGCCGCCCCAATGTAGGCGCTTACTGCTGGTGGAACAAACAGCAGGAGCGCCCCCTCGCGGGTTCCTCTTAGCTTCCCCGTGGCTATCGCCTACCACGGGTACTGAGCCCCCCCGGTACGACAAACCGGGAACCAATTGGGGGGGAAATTTAGCATACTCGTGTCAGTCGGATGACAATACAATATATGGAGTTAATGTGCTGTTCTGATGATGGAGCCGGGAGATAGTCGACAGAACTCGGTTACAAAACTACATAACCTCATTGAGTTTGATTTGTCTTGACGACCACTATATGGTAGACGATGGTATAGTCTTATCACGGAGACGGAAGGTAGTCGATGGGACGCAGTAGTCTTTTCTTTTTGTTTGAAATGGTATTCTTGTCAGGTGGTCCCATTGAAATTTTATTCAAAATTAAATTTTATCCAAATCAAGTGTGTAGTTTGGGGGTGAAGTTTTGAAATATAATTGTAACAGGTTTGGGCGGAAAGCGCATCAGTGTATCGCGCGTACACGCCCTGCTGTCCCGCGAGCTTACGGCGCTGCATCCCACTGCGCCGCAGAGGAACCTGGTCGCCATGGAAATTCAAAAGGTGCTGGCGAAATCTTGTCAGAGTCTGGCAGGGTCGACCCTGCTATGCGACCCTGCCAGATGTTAAGAA
Organism: Acrobasis suavella; assembly: GCA_943193695.1. Taxonomy (NCBI): domain Eukaryota; kingdom Metazoa; phylum Arthropoda; class Insecta; order Lepidoptera; family Pyralidae; genus Acrobasis; species Acrobasis suavella. The sequence goes on along the minus strand of OW971930.1, from coordinate 1,488,800 downwards.
TCTTAACAGAATAATTTACAACTGCTTGTGTGTTAGATAAAAATGGCTTTAATGTTAACAAATAGGTGGAGCTCGCCAAATTGCTGATTGCCGAAAAAGTCTGCAATAAATTTAACATGGCACCGCCCTTATCATTGATAAAAAAGCGTTCATTGGTGCCATTACTTCAGGCCAAGTAACTTAATAGTTCATGTTGACCTTAAAATTAACCGACAACAAAAAAAAGGAGAAAATTATCAATTTGGGCTATATCTCATTCGTCCCCACTGGGGACAAATGGGAGTCTGAAATAATAATTATTCCTATCGTACCCAGTGGGGACGACGCGGCGATGACAATCAAAACACAAAATTATAAATTGTCCCATATGTCTCCAGTGGGGACGTCCCCATAGGGGACTAATGGGATTTACCCTCAATTTTTGAGAATTTTTTATTTTATTTTTTTATGTATTTTCACTGATTACTCGAAAATTGAACGATTTAGATTTTTATTTTTGTTGAAAGTGTTTAATTTTTAGTTGGTCCAATAATTTTTTTATCAAAATCGGTTGCGTAGTTTGTCGAAATAGGTTTTCAGTTAAAATAAAGCAAAATTTTTATTTACCTTCTGATCAGGTGTTGGACTACGTTACCGAAGTGAACCGCCAGCGCAACCTAGCGGCAACACTGACCCACTACTACGACTCGTGGCGACAGCTCACCGAAATCCTCTTCTGCGTCGCGCCGCAAGACATCCTCAGCCTCGAATCCAGGAAGAACCTCCTCCTGAACATTCTCCAGGACCTCCTCAACAAGATCCCCCCAGCGGAAGTCCTCCCCCAACTAGGAAACCTCGCTTCCGGCACCGTATTACTACTATTAGTGAATCTAAGACATTGCTACATACTACAAAAGAGAGATACCAACTTGAAATCCTCGGACTTCGAAACCACTTTCTTCGGACCTTCGAGCCAGATCATGCAAACGAAATCTTTAACTTTGAAATTCATTCTACATAAAATATTAAGTTGGATTTTAGTGTCGGGAGGGTCTACGCAGAAGATGCGAGTAAATCTATACGGCGCTTTGTTGAACTATTTGAATATTGTTAATTTAAAACCGAGTCCAGCGGACCCTGAAGAATCGAACACGTCCGTAGATACATACGTCAGTAGATTGGACAGTTCTAAAGCGAGACCTAGTAAGGAAGAATCTTCACTGAAATCGATGGTGGTGGATGTGATATCTAGTTTCGGAGATAATCTGTGTTCGATAGTGTGTAGTGATTGCATTGGGGCGGGGCACGATGTTTGCCGCATGGTGGCGCTAGCGTGCTTGGACACGTTGATAGAGATCAACCCGCGGACTGATTGGATGAACACGCTGACCAATCAGGGGTACTTGAGGAGCCTCATTGACAGTTTGCTGCAAGACGATGAGGGATTAAAGGAGGTAAGTCATAAGCTTAATTTGCACATTGACAAGTGACAAGTAAGCGTGTGAACAGGCATTGACGAATGATAAGTGCATAGATATCACTTGTCAGTTGTCACTTGTCACTCGCACTTATCACTTGTCAACATGTAAACCAGGCTTAATGTATTGTCACTTTTGTGTAGATAAGATTTTTTGTTAAGTTTGTTGCCTCTTCTTCTGCAGTTGCCGGTAAATGATCTGACGTCAAGAATTATGATAATAATATACAAAATTGACAATCATCAAGTGATAAAAATAACCAAAGATAAATAAATGGTTTTGACAGGTGACGGCATTAATTTTCTACGGGATAGATTGTATGCTACGGTTAAATAAAGCGGCAGCCATTTGTTGTGTAAAACCCTTGAAAGGAACCCCAATTCGCTTGTCAACTTATTTTTAAAAACAATTGATTTGTAAACAATATCGTTGAAATAGCCTCTAGAAGAAGCTTTATCTAATCAGATTTTAAAATAAAGTCGTATTTGTTTAGTTATATGCAAAACCCAATGACCTTTATTTCCAAGCAAGGTCAAGCTTATTTGAGATTGTGTCGTCATGGTGCAAATTTTTTTTGGAATTGTTGGCTATACTTTGATTGGCAGAACTGTCAACCTAAATTGAGAAAAAGAAGTTTTCTCAAACAAATTATTTCCAATCGTTTATCATTTTTTTTTATATCAGTATACTTCAGAAATTTATAAGTTAAGATGATAAGCATACTTAATCTAAAAATCATTATTTTCAGACTCTAGAACCTAATCCCAAATCGCTCCGCGTACTCTACGTCTACGAATCCAAGATGGCGTTATTAATTAAGATAGCGAGCACTAGATGGGGCGCAGAAACTGTGCTGGCCCAGGGAGCCCTATCATGTCTCGCCAATATGAAGGCCCTAGCTTGTCATCCGGACGTGCACACTGGATATGGATCCCATGCCGACACCCAGTTCGTGCCATCAGTAGCTAATAGGTTAGTATTACTTGTGACCACGTCAGCCATCTTATCTTACAAGATGGCGCTGGTGTTTTTTGATACACATTTTTTTAACGAAGAAAAAGTCGGGGATGATATCTTGTTGTTATATCAATGGTGTAAACGACACTAACAGGGTCTCGTTTGCACCATCAATGGTTTAAATCAGAAGTCGGGGTTTGACAGGGTAAGATGAATCGATTTTGATCTTCTTTTCCAACTGATTTCATTGTTGTTTCCAGATTCCGTCAAATCTTGGTTCCGGCGCTGGCGCTTTGTAACGCGCTGCTGACAACGCTTGGCACACAGAACCATAGCTGTGTAATCCACGTCACGCATCTTCTTCTCAGCCATTTGGAATGCGTCGACGTCGTGCTCAGGTATACTGTCTTTTTATGTCTAAGGCCAACGTTTGTTCACAACTACAATGCCAGTATTTGAGTCAAGTGTAAATAATCAAAATAAGTAGCAAAATCTCAACTAGTTTGCGCCGTGAGACCACACTCCACATGAACAACTAAGTCAGTAAAAAAAACTAAAAGTACCTAGCAATAATAATATAATAATAATAATGCACGTAATGGCGTAATAACGGGGAAACCCGCTCTCGGGGGTAAGCCCCGTGATGGTGAAACCGGAGCCGCACCTCTCGACAACCTCAGCTGCTCACATTGTGTTGCGCCCTGGCTGCATTTTCGTGGCTAGTTAGGGTGCCCACAGGCAGTGTAGCCAACGAGCAGCAAGTCACCATCTACCAGGCTAAAATTGTTGTGAGAGATTTTTAGGTAGATGTCCGTATCTCACTCCATAACCCAGTTACCCGGTCAATTAACATCCCATCCATAAAGCCCAAACCAAGTTAATCCCTCCCTGGCAATAGTTCGGCAGCTGTGGAGGACTGTCCGTTAATGCATCTCAATGGTACATTAAGGGATAGACCTCCATAGATGCAGCCATCTCACATTTTAGATAAAAAGGTACTAAAAGGCCTCTTCATGTTGGCTTTGGCCCCATGAACGCCTCAAAGGACCGGGTCCCCATGGACCCGTGGCTGAAAAGCGTACCAATAATAATAACAATAATGCTTTATTGCAATGCCACGGCAGTCTCGAATTGCTTCGAGAAAAGTATGCCACGCACAGGTAATATAGCTTTCTGCTACCTTTAGGGAATACAGAACCAGGTCCTGTCGATGCACACGATGTTTACTAGATCAAACAAAACAGCATACAAGTATATGAAGCTCATCATATGCTTGATTCGAAGTTCGTTTGCCGTTGATTTCCACCTGCAGACGTCGGGGAGTCACGAGTAGACCGATATTTCATTTTGATAATTTTCGGGCATGAAAGCGTTGCGGGGACGGACACGAGGCTCTTGTTCGACGGTCGGAATTGCACAGTCTACTAGCGTTGCAAGCAGTAGTATAAAATATCGATAGTATTATAACGACTATCGATAACACTGGTCAACAAAAAAACAACTTTTGCAAACCCATGAAAGGAATTCAACTGATTTTAAGAGAACATTAAAAAACGTTCTCAGTGGGAATAATTTTATCCCTTAGTTAGCTCGGGTTTACCGTGGATATCAATAAGACTTGCAGCTCAGTTAAATGTTTACTTATATTAATACACATTTATAAATTTTAAAAGTGTAAAGTTGAACTACTTTTTCTTCTATAATCGAGATCTATAGCTTCTCTTCTGAACGTCCAACAATAGTCTGCTAGCATAGCTGGGCTCCACTTCCCCTGATAACGCTGTTCTATGCCTTCTATATTCTGCCGGAAACGCTCACCGTGCTCATCACTAACGTCTCCCATACATTGAGGTAGAAAATTTAAATGTGAGTCCAGAATATGTATTTTGAGAGACATTTTACAGCCAATAACGCACAAGGCTTCAATCATATCTTTTACAAGTGTTTTCTGGTAGTCTTCTACACCCATAAGAGTGATCATAGTTGTCAGCTCTCACATTTCCGATAAAATTAGTAAAAACATGTACATTTCCAAGCCTTGCTTTCTTCTTTCTTCAATTGATCAATGATAAAACACTTAGATAATAAAACACTTAGATAATCATCGATAAAACACTTAGATAATAAAACACTTAGATAATAACACTTAGATAATAATAAACAATTAGATAATAAATATAATAAAACTCATTATCCTGGGCAAAAACCTTGGTGACCAGTGTAATTTTTCGTACGATAGTATCTAAATTCAATAACCTTTTTACAATAGTATTGCAAACTATTGACAATCGATACTATAGATATTGTGACTGTTTTTCAAGGTCAACTATCGATAGTCAAACTATCAATTGTTATGCAACGCTACTGTCTACTTGATAGCTGTCAGTCTGACAAGTGTGAACATCGATTTGCGAGATGAATCGAGTCGATCGATTTGAGATTGAGATAACTACTCCATTTGGTTAGGTATTTAAATAAATGTAAACAATCTTGATTTGCCTTTTTATTGAAATATACAAATTAATATATTTAAACTTTACATATTAAGTATGTCATTTTTAATTTATAAATTAATTGATTTTTAATTTGCAAGGTGATGATTCATAAAGTGTATATTTTATTAAAAAGACATGCCAAGATTGTTTACCTTCATTTAAGTACTTAAACAAATAGTTTTTAGTGTTAAACCGCTAAACAAGAAGTTTACTGTGTCAAAAATAAATTATTTGGTACGTTTAACAAAACACAACATCTTAAAATAGTGTCACTTTTCATTGATCATATCCATTTTAGATTTTATTAATCAGAAAAACTGATATTAATTTCAAAAAAAGCATGACGTCACGCTTTTTTATTTCATACAAAACTCCGTACATAATGTTTGTTAGGACGTGTAGAAAAAAGTGTCTGATTTGACTTGTCATGTAGCGGATTGTTGTTCCAGAGCCGGCCACCCCAACTCGCCGCCCGAGCTGCTGACCGAGGTGGAGGCGCTAACGGCCGTGATCGGGCGCGCCTCCAACCGCGAGGTGTTCGGCGCCGTGCAGGACGACACCGCGCTGCAGCACAGCGCGCCCGGCATACAGCGCGTGCAGGCGCTCATGCTGGCTCTGTTGGCGAGGTTCTCAAGGGTGCCCAAGGCTAGTAACGCTCAGCCGCAGCCGGAAATCGACACACTGTATTACAAGGTAACATACTTTATGTGTGGTCAAAAAGTTCATCAGGTAGACGCGCAAAGTTCATCAGTTAGACGCACCTCCACACAGCGCGCCCGGCATACAGCGCGTGCAGGCGCTCATGCTGGCTCTGTTGGCGAGGTTCTCAAGGGTGCCCAAGGCTAGTAACGCTCAGCCGCAGCCGGAAATCGACACACTGTATTACAAGGTAACATACTTTATGTGTGGTCAAAAAGTTCATCAGGTAGACGCGCAAAGTTCATCAGTTAGACGCACCTCCACACAGCGCGCCCGGCATACAGCGCGTGCAGGCGCTCATGCTGGCTCTGTTGGCGAGGTTCTCAAGGGTGCCCAAGGCTAGTAACGCTCAGCCGCAGCCGGAAATCGACACACTGTATTACAAGGTAACATACTTTATGTGTGGTCAAAAAGTTCATCAGGTAGACGCGCAAAGTTCATCAGTTAGACGCACCTCCACACAGCGCGCCCGGCATACAGCGCGTGCAGGCGCTCATGCTGGCTCTGTTGGCGAGGTTCTCAAGGGTGCCCAAGGCTAGTAACGCTCAGCCGCAGCCGGAAATCGACACACTGTATTACAAGGTAACATACTTTATGTGTGGTCAAAAAGTTCATCAGGTAGACGCGCAAAGTTCATCAGTTAGACGCACCTCCACACAGCGCGCCCGGCATACAGCGCGTGCAGGCGCTCATGCTGGCTCTGTTGGCGAGGTTCTCAAGGGTGCCCAAGGCTAGTAACGCTCAGCCGCAGCCGGAAATCGACACACTGTATTACAAGGTAACATACTTTATGTGTGGTCAAAAAGTTCATCAGGTAGACGCGCAAAGTTCATCAGTTAGACGCACCTCCACACAGCGCGCCCGGCATACAGCGCGTGCAGGCGCTCATGCTGGCTCTGTTGGCGAGGTTCTCAAGGGTGCCCAAGGCTAGTAACGCTCAGCCGCAGCCGGAAATCGACACACTGTATTACAAGGTAACATACTTTATGTGTGGTCAAAAAGTTCATCAGGTAGACGCGCAAAGTTCATCAGTTAGACGCACCTCCACACAGCGCGCCCGGCATACAGCGCGTGCTGGCGCTCATGCTGGTCCTCTGCAGTAATGTACTATTATCATCATCATCCGAGCGTGTTCTTGGTTGCATTCTCACCGGTGACGCTTAAGAGCTCGGGGTCCTGGTCGTGATTTGACTGAGGTTACCGATTCTTACACAAAGCGACTGCCGTCTGACCGCCGCAACCCAAAGGGTAGACCAGAACCAATCCTTGGATGGGTGTGAGCAAACGCTAGATGACGTTCGGAACCCACAGTTTTTACGTGCCATCCGAAACAAGGCTGCCTTAATTTAATCAAATAATGTGCAATAACACACAAATTTTGCGCCTGTGTTTGTGTACATGATCGTTCTTCATTGAAACACCACACACGTACGAATGAACACAAAGCTAAAGTGGTGACGGTGCCTTTTGGCCAATTAGAATCTTTTCATTTATTCCTGTGATGTCACGAAGGTCACAATAACAAACTCTATTGGCTAATCGTAGTATCAGTAATAGGGTGCTATGCTTCCAAACAAAAAATGCGTAATTCATCAAGGATTCCATTGATATAAATATGCGTTTAATATTTTTAGCCATATTTTATTCCGTTCGGCTATATTTAATTAGTTTAGTCACTTAGTTTGCTTACAATTGCATACGTACAAAAGTTTTATTTAAAACTTACTAAAACGGTGCAAAGTTTTCTTTGTGAATGTTGTGTAACAAAGTGATTGTTTGTTCAAACTGAAAAGTAATTGTTTATTATCAAAACCAATAAGTAATTCTAACAAATGGCCAGTTTTTTCAGTACGTGAAATCGCGTAAGTTCTTTTGTCTAGTTTTAAGCCTAGATTTTTTCTAGTTTCAATCTACCGAATAGAAAATCTCTGTGCACGCCAACCCTAAAGGTCTAAGCCAGAGGTTCCCAAACTTATTTTGTCAAACGCCCACTTTAAAAATCAGTTATTTTGTAGCGCCCCCCATTTTTTTCACCATAAAAACCTGAATCACAAATTTGTCTTGCCTGTAGTTTAATTCAACCTATATTCTAAACGAGAGAGCAATAATAATACATACACCAGTACATTAGAGTATCTTTTATAAAAAATAACAATAATCAACATTGTTAATTTTAAATAAAAAAATAGCAATAATAATACAATTTTACAATAATAAAGAGTATCGGAAGTGGGGACCTCACCTGCGAAACTTTAAAACACTAAATTTTTTCAGTGTTTGATTCCTTTAACGATATAAATAGCGTTGTGAACGCATTAAAATAATAAATATTAATTACATTTTTAGTTTATATTTGTAAAATAAAAAAGGATATAAATATGAACTAATAAATGGATGTTGTGTAGTAAGAGGATTTTAATTTCAGTGAATTTTAAAATATGAAATAGCTGAAGTTATAAATCACTCATTGCTTAAATCACATCAGCGCCCCCCAACTTTATTCTGGGCCCGTTACCGCCCCCCTTAAAGCCTCCAGCGCCCACAAGGGGGCGTTATCGCCCACTTTGGGAAAGACTGGTCTAAGCTATTCAGACGAGCAACAGTTTGCATAGTTGACAACTGTTGCCAACAGTTCACCAATGATTTTGTATTTCTTTGCTTCACAGATCGTCTGCAACCTCCTGACATACGCTCGCAACATCATGGACACCGCCGGTTCTCGGGTTGTGTTCCGCGCCGCTGCTGGAGGCGCTGACTCCGCAGCGGATTCAGCGCCGAGCTGCGGCGCTGTGCTGCAGCTGCTGCAAGCGCTGCTGCAGCGCTTGCAGCTGCACGAGAAGTTGTTAGTCAGCGTGCGACATCAACTGCAAAGTGTACCCACCATGACGTTAGATGGTAAGTCTGCTACATGGTTCAAATGTTAATACTTGCTAGTGCTGACTCCGCAGCGGATTTTCTTAGTGTTTATTAGAGAGATTGTTTGATATTTATTATTTTTTTTATTTTTTTATTTATATAACTTCATACACAAATACAAGTGTAATGGCAGACTTAAAGCCTAAGGCCTTATCTACCAGTCAACCAAACGGGTGATGTAAACCTCAAATACACGACGACATGCGCCCAGATGAGATGTAGCGCGCATTCCAGCGCGTGGGAACAGCATTGCAGCTCTAGTTGGCGCGTGTTCGCGCGGGACCACATTTTTGTAAATTATTGTCAAGTTATAAGTTTAAAAGTTATGTCAAAGTTTGTTATAAGTTTAAAAGTAATGTCAGCAGAATGCAATATTTTATCAAGTTATAAGTTTAAAAGTAATGTCAAAGTTTGTTATAAGTTTAAAAGTAATGTCAGCAGAATGCAATATTTTATCAAGTTATAAGTTTAAAAGTAATGTCAAAGTTTGTTATAAGTTTAAAAGTAATGTCAGCAGAATGCAATATTTTATCAAGTTATAAGTTTAAAAGTAATTTCAAAAGTAATGTCAGCAGAATGCAATATTTTACTAAATGGAGTGAAAGTTGAGCAAGTGAAGGAGTTTGTATACTTGGGATGTATGTTTACGAAAGATGGCAAGCACGGGGGTGTTCGGAATCCTTCTTTTGGTTCAATAAAAGGCGGACTGTACTGATTAATGCTGGTTATAATGACTTTGAGAAATAGGTACAAAATCAGACTTATAGATCACACACACAGAACGCACGCGCATACGCCGGCGGTTATATGGGAAGTAAAGTCCGGGGACGGCACGGCCTTCGGCAGCTTTCGGGCGCTTTCGGAAGTCTTCGGCGTAGGTCCTCGTTCGCGAATAGTATGGGCGCGAACAAGGGTGATGTTGAAAAAAGAGTGAACGCGGGTAACCAAGTGAATGGAGCGTTGCATTCCTTTATGAGCAGTAGGAAGGTATCACACAATGCACGACTTGCTGTTCATAAAGGAGTACTAATACCTACTTTAATGTACGGTAGTGAGAGTTGGGTATGGCAGAGAAAGCATGAAAGTAGAATAAATGCAGTTGAAATGCGAGCGCTGAGCAGTATGTGTGGTGTTAATTTGAAAGATCGAATGAGGAATGATGTCATAAGGGAGCGGTGTGGAGTGAAAGAGAATGTTGTGACAAAAATAGAAAAAGGGATGTTAAGGTGGTTTGGGCATGTAGAAAGGATGGATGAAAACATGTTAACAAAAAATATTTATAAGGCAAATGTGAAAGGAACAGTAGGGAAGGGTCGGCCTCGGCGAACATTCTGCGACCAGATTGCAGACGTTCTGAAAAAAGGAGAGGTAAAAAGTACCCGTAACCGAAGGGCATGTAGGAAAAGATTGATGAGTATAGATGAAGCGAAAGAGGTCTGTCAGGATCGTAGCAAGTGTAGGTCCATAGTCTCTGCCTACCCCTGTGGGAAATAGGCGTGATATTATGTATGTATGTATGTCAAAGTTTATTTGTTCAGTAATGTTAAATTAGTTAATAGATTCAGGTGTTACTTTGCGGAAGTCAAAGTTACATACTACATGATTTGAATTACTTTGTGCACTTCCGCCACCAGTTAGTTCATGCAAACTATTGCCGGCCGGCGCCCACCCACTACTGTTAGTCCCAGCATACCTGCCACCAACAGCCCGTGTGCACCCGCCACCAACAGCTGATGCATGCTCCCTCCGATACTGCTGCATCCGCTGCGGCTGCAGCAATATCGGACACCGCATACGCGACACGTGTTTCGCCTCTCCACGAGGCATCTTCAGACACCAAACAAGTTGTTGATCGTTCGGCAGTCAAGCGTCGAATGAAATAATGAATAGTTTGCATGAACTAACTGGTGGCGGAATTGCACAAAGTAATTCAAATCATGTAGTATGTATATTGTTAAATTGACAATTTCAATTTAATTAAATTTTTTATCGTTTCAATACTCGTCCAGTTTGTAATACGTTTTTTTTTTTGGATAAAAGCGCGATAGAATGTATTTCTACTTTCCACAGACATGAAGAAACTTCTCCCCGAAGAAGCTTCTTCAGCAGGTTCTGCGATACAGTCGTGCACCTCTCCCGCGGAGATCCGCGCCAAAGCGCTCGGAGAGCTGTGGTCCCGCGCGAACACGCGCCAGCTGGAGCTGCAATGCTGTTCCCACGCGCTGGAATGCGCGCTACATCTCATTTGGGCGAATGTCGTCGTGTATTTGAGGCTCGCAGCGCCCGCCGAGTCTTTGTCTATGTCTCATATGGACACCTGTAAGTTTGTTAAATACTTATTACGTTTTACATCATCATCCTCATCCGAGCGTATTCCCGGTTGCATCCTCAGCAGTAACGCTTCAGAGCCCGGGGTCCGCTACCTAACCAAGGAGATTTGACGAGGTTACTGGTTTTTACACAGAGCGACTGCCGTCTGACCTCCACAACCCAAAGGGCAAACCAGGAAACCTTGGATAGTTTGATGATCAAACGCTAGGTGGCGTTCGGGACCCACAGTTTTACGTGCCTTCCGAAACACGGAATCATCTTTCTTTTCGGATAATCAGGTGATTCAAGCCTGCAATATCCTATCCAGACTGAAAACAACTTTTCACAAAGTATGCTTCCCAGTGGGAATCGAACCCATGACCTCCGGGTCATAAGGCGAACGCCTTGACCACTGGACCACGGAGGCAGTCATATCATATGTTTTACATGTCTATACTAATATTATAAAGAGGAAATATTTGATTGCTTGTTTGTTTGTTTGCATCGAATAAGCTCCGAAACTACTGGACCGATTTTAAGCGGAGTATCATTTATGCCTTCTACTACTACAAACGAAACTATACATCCGTGCACACGACAGTGTGTGTGTGTTCGCCCCCAACACACGCGACAAAGCGAGAACAGGGGAGGGGCGGGGACGGGGAACGGGGACGCATACTGCGCAGGTCCCAAACAGTTTCCTTTCTGTATGTAATAATTATATTACTTCTGTGACTGGAGTACGCGATGCGAGGCAATTTATGAAATTTTTGTTAAATACCCGCGCGAAGCCGGGGCGGGCCGCTAGTATGTATAAGTATGATCACAAGAGTTAATAACCACAAAAGCAAAGTTGCATTGAGCAATATTGATATTTATTTTTATCAGGTTGGTGGTTGTATCAACGCTGTGTTATGTACCGCGTGAAGTTTAGGCAAATAAGCGCCTGATTATCCGATCACTGCTCATAACCCTCCACACGGCGCGAACGGGAGAGAGGTACGGGCACGGGGGGCGGGGGGCGGGGACACATATTGCGCGGGACCTTAGGAGATTCCATTCTGTTTGTAATATTTATATTCATTTTGTGCCTATCCGCGTGAAGTTTAGGCAAATAAGCGCCTGATTATCCGATCACTGCTTTATAACCCTCCACACGGCGCGAACGGGAGAGAGGTGCGGGTGCGGGGGGCGGGGGGCGGGGACACATATTGCGTGGGACCTTAGGAGATTCCATTCTGTTTGTAATATTTATATTCATTTTGTGCTTATACTGAAAAGTGGATAGTTGAAACTGTTGAAAGAGAAGTTTGGCGAAACTTGGAGCTCGAGCGTCGACGGAAGACCGCTACCGGTTCCGGTAGCGGATACCGCTATGGTTTAAACAATGCATTACTCCCATATACGTTGGGATACCCTTACGGTTTGAATAGGCCTTTAATGAGTCCTCGCCTGCGCGGTACAGGGGTGCGGGAGTATGAAACTATGAATAGTCATAAAAGCGATCGGTTCATTCTATCGGTCACTACAACAACCAAGTTATTGGACCCGAAATGATGACGTCACCGAGCTTCTTTCATCTATGTTATGGGCAGTGTCATGTTAAATTTAGTTATAATTTTCTCCGCAATATGACGAGGTCCACTAATTGGGTATTTTCCCAGGCCAAAAATAAATTATTTGGTATTAAGAAAATTAAACGTCACAAATTAATGTCACTTGTCGTGATCACATCCATTTTCAACGTGATTTTAGATACATTATTGCAGAAAAACTGATATGAAGAGCGCTATTCGACTCCAAGAAAACTATGACGTCATTAGACTGTATTTCATACAAATCCATTTGGAAATGTTTGTTTTGACGTTTAGAAAAAAGTATCTGAGTTGAGTTGTTGAAAAAAAGCGAATAGGGCATATGCATGAAAAAAATGTGTTATCTAACCAGTTTATCCAGAAATATTCAAAATTAAAGTACTAACAGTGAAGACAGAATAAAAATTGGTTGAAAAAGGAACAAGATGTAACGATTTTAGGAAAATATGTCTATCTCACTCGCAAAAACCCTATTTTCTATGGCAAATGTATAAATGATATGGACTTTGACGTCACCAGTCCATAGCGGACTCCTCTTTCTAATTGAAACTTTAAAGTATCACAAGTTCGTCGCTGATTAAGATATTTTAGATTTTTATATGAATTATAGGTCATCTTTGTTATACTTGTAAATACATCGAAATAAGTACCTATTCGAAATACAGTCCAAACACAAAACCCAGCAGCATCAGCTCAAACAAATAGAATATAAATTCAATAAAAATAAATTCTTTCAAAGTCAAAGTCAAAATTTTTTATGTAGGAAGGAATGTAGGAAATGTTGAAGGTATTTTTTTTTAATATTATTTTAGTGCAAAAGCTAAAAACTACTAGCGTTTCGGAACGACCACTGCTGGGAAGATTACGCCGAAAAAAACCTAGTTCAGTATTGGTCCCTACTCAGCCTTATGGGCTATGTTTCAGTTACAATACAGATTTACACTTAAGCTCAGTATACATTATATTATACATCTAAATAATACAATTAAAATTTGCAGTCAACTATTTCCAAGAATTTTGATCAGATAAATAGTCATTTACATGATAATAAGCATTTTTTAATAAATGATTTTTTTACGGCAGTCTTAAACTTAGATAATGGTAACGCTACTACATTATCTGCAATTTTATTATAGAGGCGCAAGCTGAGACCCACAAAAGACTTTTTTGTTTTTTCTAACCGAAAAGCTGAGATAGCTAATTTATTTTTATTTCTAGTGTTAATACTATGAATATCATAATTTTTCTTATATGTATGTTTATTCTGACGCACGTACATAATGTTCGCATAGATGAATTGCGAAGGGAGAGTCAAAATATTTATGTCTTTAAAAAGTTCCCTTAGAGACTTTCTAGAACCTAGTTTATATATAGACCTAACAGCGCGTTTTGTAAAACAAATATGGTATTTATGTCTGTAGCATTACCCCATAGCAATATTTCATAGGACATAACACTATGGGAGTAACTTAAATATCCCAAACCCGATGTATCAACGTCCGTCATCTGCCTAATTCTTCATATTTGTTTACTGTGGTTAATAAAGATTTTATTAATCAAATAAAAAAAAAACGTGCATATTTCCCTATTGTTAAGCTTTAATTTAGTTTTCAAATAAGTAATGTGTTTTGATGTTCGTTCTTCACAGCGATGACAGTGGCGACAGCGTGGCGCGGCGCGGGGGGGGCGGAGCTGCCGGAACTGAGGAAGGAGTTGATCGGCGTCTTCAACGACCGCTTCGTGGACCAGCTGCTGGAGACTGCCAAGGTAAATGTGCTCTATGACAGCGACGATAGTGGCAATAGCTTGGAGAGGCGGCAAAAGTAGGGGGGGGGGGGGCAAAGTTTCCAGAAGTATAAGATCGACGTGTTCAACGATCGTTCAGTGGACCGACTGCTGGAGACCGCCAAGCTATCACCAATACTAGCCTTTTTTTAATATTTTTAACACTGACACTACATACATAATGTCTTAAGTTTAAAATATGTGATGAAAAATTTTCGCCTCGAGTGAGATTAGAACACAACTTACCATGAATTATTCAAAGGGCCGGCGCACATATGGCGAAGCGCATCGCAGAGCATGTTTCACTGTCAAACTATTATCGACATTGTCCTCTTTGAAATAATATCCAAAATCAGTTAACACAATAGTTACGCACATATGGCGAATTTCAACTAGGCTATAAGTATTGTGTTAAGGAGCTACCTGAATTTTTAGGGGTCCAGTGCTGCCCCCATTTGAATTAAATCATTTAAAAGGAAACGGAGATATTATTTAAAATTTTGTCTTGACCAACCTCTCAATAACCCTTTAAATTATTTTATGAACTACGTTTACAGTTTAAAGTGAGAACGTGAAGTTTTTCTACGCACAATTGCGAAAAACGGACACTTTTGGCGTATGTGCGTAGAAAAGCTTTACGTTCTCACTTTAAACTGTAAACAGTAGTTCATAAAATAGTTTAAAGGGTTATTTAGAGCCTGGTCAAGACAAAATTTTAAATTATATCTCCGTTTCCTTTTAAATGATTTATTTCAAATGGGGGCAGCACTGGACCCCGAAAAATTCAGGTAGCCCCTTAATGTGCGTCGGCCCAAAGTCACGGTAAAAATTGATGTGCACTCACGGTACAGACTTGAGGGGCGTGAGTTCGAATCTCACGCTTGTGACGATTTTTATTTTCGTTTTATGGGTATTTCACCCATTTTTTAAAAAGTGTCTAAATACGATCTCATATCGTGCTAATAAATCACTTAAAAAGACTATTTTTTTATTCAATCGATAAGTATCATACATTTACATTTCGCGCGTACATGGGGAAAACGTTGGAGCAGTGGACGCCAAATTGCTCTATGGTCATGACGTCAGATATGCATGTAAACAAATACGCTATTAGTTTACAAAGGCGTATGGCATAATAACATGGCGGCTACAATTTGTGTTTAAAAACAGATTATAAAGGCTTTAAACGTTCAACTCAATTTTAAAATGTATTTTTCCGACTGTTTTTAGCCTAAGCTATGTTAAGAATATACTTTTAGATTTTTTGTCATTTGGACTAAAATACCGTATTTTCAAAAAATTAGGGAAGTGGGTTAATTTGCGTATGTTTAAATTTAGCCGCTTTAAAAAAATGGTGTAATGTAACTGTATTTTGTTCCGCAGAGTCAGCCGGCATCCCACCGCGGCTTCATGGACGTCATCCTGAAGGACATCAAGAGCATGATACAGTTTTCCCCGCTGTAGGTTAAACAATATTTGATTGATATTAATTAATTATTAAATGAATGTATTTCGCTACGTTTTGTTTCATTATTTGATTTCTCCTTGTATTATATTATATCATATATGTCACGTAATATAAGAAGCTCAAAAAAGATCCGTCAAGTGCGAATAGGACTTGCGTACGAAGGGTTCCGTACCATTCATTATCTATAAAAAAATCACGTTTATTGTATGGGAGCCCTACTTATATATTTATTTTACTATATGTTAAAGGGGAAACAGAAAAACAATGTATTTCTGTATTGATAATATCATCTGTGAAAATTTCAACTGTCTTAGCTAGACAGGGTTCATGAGATACAGCCTGGTGGTAGACAGATAGACGGACGGACAGTGGAGTCCTAGTAATAGGTTTCCGTTTTTACACTGGAGACATCCCTTCATATTAATCTCCTTTCCTTCCACATTCTTTAAATACGATTTAATATATTATAGATTAAATCGCAATGGACGAAATGAAATAAGTGACCCGCGTGACGTACTAATCAGAAGTCATAGTGATAAATAGAATTGATAATTTAGACTCGCATTATCAAGTTTCCGTGGTGTAGCGGTTATCACATCTGCCTAACACGCAGAAGGCCCCCGGTTCGATCCCGGGCGGAAACATACTTTTGCTTTTCACTTTATAATTTTCTTTTTAACGTTTTTATAGTAAATGAATTATTTCTATTGGACACTCAAAAATATTTTCAAACTTCCCCGTTTAGTTTGACACGATTGTATGGAGAGGATTTTTTTTTACCTCGGCATTGATCTAGAGCGGCCTGCATCCAGCGCTTTGATTGAAAAATATAAATGTTTATGATGAAATTTAATTTAATATATTTAAGTAAAATGGCATCTAGCTGCCCTTATTGTTTGCAGTGCCCTAGCAGGGCGTCACCTATTTAAATTATGTAACACCTTAAAAACTGTGACTTGCAATAAAACTCTGAATCTGAATCTTTCCAGCGACCTAAGTCAGGTCGTGAGACCACCTTTTACGATTTTAGAAAAGCATCTGATACATTCTAAGATTCTTTCTCCAAGACCAGCATGGAAGGACGAGCGGTAAGCTTCCATCATACAACGTAAATCCTTTATTGTAATAAAAACAAAATAGGCTCAATATAACAAGGCCTTTATTTAATATCACGCCGCTACACATGTAAAAAAATAACTGCTTCCACGATATTATTATCACCATGTTATATCACTGTATATTTATTGAAATACCTAATTTAAAATTACATTGGGGCAGTGCAATTTTCAATACTTTTAAGAATCCCCTTACCCTGGGCTCTTCCATACAAAGGAAGTCTAGCTTCTATTTTGAAATGACATGTGCGATGTAATTTCAAATAAATTGCATATATCTAGGCATATAACTAGTTCTCGACAGTCTTTGAACTTGAAAGAAAAAATTAGTGTAGAATTTTTCCAAACTGAAGGTCAAATATGATATGATCCAGTGTATTATCTTTTAAGTTCATATTTTCAGGCTATCCTGCTATGGAATGCCCTTCCGGAATCTATAAGAAGAGAAGAGTCGTTTGGCTTTCAAACGAGCGGTACATAAATTGTTTCTACAGCAGTCCTAGCCTTCAGTATTCATTTGTATGTATATTACATATATATTTATTAATATGTATATATATATTGTATTTTATGTATGTTGATATATATTATATGTTTCATGGTTTATTTTTCTATATGTACTTATGTAGATATTTATACTTTGTTTACTAAATTATAAATTTCATCACGCCAGCCATACATATTTTCCGCTCGGTCTAATGGTTGACCGGGAGAGAATGCCATATGGCATTAGGTCCGCCTCTTGTACATTTTTTTTAAATTGTGCAATAAAGTTTAAATAAATAAATAAATAAAAATTTTGACTGTGAAAAATTATTAAATGCCTTAATATAT
Source organism: Acrobasis suavella (assembly GCA_943193695.1). NCBI lineage: Eukaryota > Metazoa > Arthropoda > Insecta > Lepidoptera > Pyralidae > Acrobasis > Acrobasis suavella. Next base: position 1,471,169 of record OW971930.1, on the reverse strand, counting down.
GCAATCTCTTTAAAATTACATAATTTCGCCAATATCTTATATGCCGTTTCAAAATAAAAGCTAGACTACGTTTGTATGGGAAGTCTGATTCTATTTAGGGTAAGGGGACTCTTAAGTGTGTTAAAAATTCTGCAAAAATTGATTCAACATTCTGAAAATCCATTATCTATTTTAGAACTTAATTTTAAAATAACGCAAAAATACAACAATATTATTGGTAGTAGATATCAAATAACAGCGGAGATAAAACAAGCCAAGTATTTACAATGTAACCGACAACGCCATAAAATTACAAGAACAATAATATTACTAGTATTACTACTGCTAGTTCATAGATCTTATGTATACATATTTCATTAAAACAGAATGAGGGGTTTCCACGAAACTTGTATTTCCAAAAATATGGGCCACTAGATGGCAGCACAGTGAAGTCAGGTCAAATAAGCTGCTGTTATTGGATACGTTTGACGGAGCAAAAGAACCTGTCAACCGATGGTCCAATCACAATCATTGGACCTGACGTCACTGTGCTGCTGTCTGGTGTCCCATATTTAAAAAAACCCTTAACAATTTTATTCAATTTACAGAGTTTGATTTATAAGTAACGTACAATGCGACACAAATAACTTGAACAAAAATGGCGGACTTTGAAGCATTTTTGTACAAATTCCCGACACGTAAATTGAACCAAAATGGCGGTCGTCGGCGCATTATTTATACATGCGCCGATTGGTTAATCCTACGTGTCGGGAATTTGTACAAAAATGCTTCAAAGTCCGCCATTTTTGTTCAAGTTATTTGTGTCGCATTGTAAAGTAGTAAAACAGGCAATGTATTAAAATCACTATCTGAATTTAATTCAGTGACGATTGTCATAGGTACTATTACAATAATTTATATTTAAGGTAATCGAATCCAACTTCTCTCTATAACAAATATTAAATCAAAATCAAAATGAGACATATTGATATTTATTTGACAATTCAATGTTAGATCTTTACCCGACCACGGCAAAGACGGAAGGGTAATGATTTTATCAGGCTATGTATGTATATTTATGTCTGTTCCAACGTAGCATCCGGACCGCTTGTCCAATTTTCATAAATGAGATATCAATTGATTCGTCATTATTGTCCTGGTGACAAAGGCTTCAATTTGTATGCAATAAATGTATAACGAATGTTAAAAACAAAAAAATGCGAGTCAAAACAATTGTTTTATTTCGATATCGAGTCGTATCAAATGAAAGGTCTTAATTAGCACATTTCAAAAATATATACATTTAAGCCGTAAACGGTTCACGTGGTCGGGTTTTGGTTTTTCAAACGTATTTCTTTTTAAAACAAATAAAATTCCAGAAGCGATTTGTATATGAGTGTATAAAAGGTATTACTCATTTTGTAGACCGGTAAATTTAATTTTCGTGCACGAAATCTACAGTTGAATCCTCAAAAGTGATATCACAAGTGTATGAATCAAGAATCCGCTATTTTCCAACAAATCAAATCAGAAACTTTTTTCTAAACGTCAAAACAAACATTTTTTTACAGGATTTGTATGAAATACAGGCAGATGACGTCATAGTTTCTTCGAGTCAAATAGCGTTCTTGTTATCAGTTTCCTGCAATAAAAAATCTAAAATCACGTTAAAATAGATATGTTCAATGACAAGTGACATTATTTTTAAAACGTTTTATTTCCATAACAGTACAAAACAATTTATTTTTGACCCAGGAAAATAGCCAGTTCGAATGTGTTTTCTTTATAAAGTCCGTTCGGTCAATTGGTTGTGACGCCGTCGACGAGCTGAAGCGGCATCGACTTTTTCAAAGACGTGGTCGGAAGTAAGTGTCGCGCCGACGGCGTGCACACCAATTCAACAAATTAACTTTATCCTGTACTTAGGCAGTAGTTTGTAGTTCTTGCACAATTGTTTTTTCAATAACAGATAAATTTATCCTAAATTCAAATAAACATTTTGGTCTCTGATATAAACTTTCAATTCGATAGAATTCTAAAATTAATTTTAAAAATGATGGCGGCACTCAATATTGTTTAAACTGTGTGATGGCGTGATGATCGTCATCATACTTTACATATAGAGCCTGACTATATTCGTGTTTGGTATAGTGTTGCCGAAAAGTCGATAGTTTTACAATCGATAGTTTCAATCGAAAAAATGCCAACCCATCGACAGACCTATCGATAGCTGTTTTAGAGCAATACTATTGGTAACCGATACTATCGATAGTAATCGTTCTTGACGACGAACCAACTATCGTTTATTATTATTTATATATATTTATTGATTTGATTGATTGTATTTAACCCCTTACCTGTCACTGGGAGGAATTCCTCCCGGGTCAATTGTTTATCTATTGTTTTCTTTTTTGCAACAGATGATGAGCTATATGTCCTGTAGTTTATTCTTGTTTTTTTATTTAGTCTTTAACACGTAATTTGACAATCTTCACTGATCGCTCTGGCACATACCTAAGGTTTTAGCTGAAAACCAGTGTATTGCTCTTGGAGCAATATTTTCGCTGAATCTACGACAACACATCGCTTAAAACCTGTATTTAATATACACAAAAGTCATTCGTGTATTTCCTTGTGTGTGTGTGTGTGTGCAGTTAAAAAAAAAAACAAACAATTTATCTATCTATTTATCGATTTATATATTCTTCTTCTTATTACGTAATCTATGTTTGTTAACTCGTTCGCAAGCATTACATGTTATAATGTGTTAACATTGTATTATATTAAAAGTATTTATTATTTAAAAAACGACATAAAAATAATATGACAAAGCCGTTCTGGCGAGTAGGCAACCAATACTGTGAAAATGAGTTTCTTTTGGCGTTTATTCTTAGCAGTGGTCGTTACAAAGCGCTGGTTTCCGTAGCTTTTCTTTAAAATAAATTAAATTTCAATATAAACTACACGTAATGTAAATTATACTTATTTTACGTGTAAAAGTGCCTGTAAAGGTCTGACAACTGAATAAACATTCTAGTTTTGAAAATTTAGAATTTCGATAGTATTGCTTTTCATAAACTATCAATATTATCGATAGTTTATACTTCGTCAGGATCGATACCATCGATAGTATCGGTTTTTATATAAAACACCGATAGTCTATCGATAGACTATCGAGCGGCAACACTAGTTTGGTAATGCGGTGTACAGACAAGTTGAAATCAAACCTACAAGTGTAACGGAACACATTAGTCGTTGGAGTCCTCGCTGTCGGCCTCGCCGTCACTTTCGACGGGCGCCTCGCGCGCAGGCGCTTTAACTCTCTTCTTTTTCAGCTTGTTCCTATATTCGAATTTGGTCACGTGCATCCTCTTGCCGTCCACCTGTGACAAAAACATACCGATTCACCATAAACTTATTTTCTCTTATTGTAGTAAAAAGAAGACACGAAGTTTGTAGTGGTTCATGCATTACTTTACCGGCCTAGGCCAGGAAAGTAGTATGATAATGCTCAAAACAAATAACAAGTGTATTCAAAATGACAAGACAGTCACATTGACGTTTCACATGACAGTACTGTTTTTACATTTGGCAAAGACATTTCATTTCATCACTTGTCATAAAGCCATTTGCTACCACATAATAAAAAATGCACTCTTCGAGCATGTATATAAATAGGACCAAAATTTTATTAAAATGTTGGTAATATAAAAAATTTACAAGTAATTATTATAAAAACAAAAAACTCTAATATGTAGGGGTTGTGTAGTAAACAAGGGTCTCGAAGAAACTATGACGTCATTAGCCTGTATTTCATATAAATCCCATAGAGAATATTTGTTACAGCATTTAGAAAAATAATAAAAAGTAAAAAAACTAAAACCCAACTACGACAAAAAACGACGCTGAAAAAGTATAAAACAAGATTTTCAGAATACTGAACTGAACAAAGTTGCTAATGTAGTTGCAAGTAAATAGACACAGTAGACTCTACCAAGATGCCTTCGTTGTAAATTGACAATAATGTCATACAATACTATTCTGAAGTATGCAATATTCACTATGTAGAGATAAATTTCATGTTTGGAGAGGCGTAGTCACACGTTGTCAAAGTGCTACGGTAGGTAGGTATATGTAACGTGTGACTACGCCTTATGTATCGGCGTATATGCAATCAGCCCATGAATACAGGTAAAGTCACAAGCAAATGCTAGTAATATATATATATATATATATATATATATATATATATATATATATATATATATATATATATATATATATATTAATATATATATATTCAAAATGTACAAGTAAAGCGCTTTCAAATGATACCAAACACGGCATATTTATCTTAACTTTAATTTTTTTACGTAGTCGGGTAAAAAAAAAACAGATTTGGTTTGTTAGAAGGTAACAAATTATTACAATGATAATAATATTGTTATTTTATTACATACGTCAACTGAGACCGGCAGCAGCTCCCCACGCAGAACGGGACCGACCAATCCGGACCTAACAGCGGAAAAAATCTCCTCGAGTGGAGTAAAAAGTAAGTAAGAACATACCTTAGCACCCTTAGTCAATTCGATGGCTCGCTCCACCGCCTCCGGGCCGTCGAACTCAATGAACACAGTTTCTGTAAACAGGAAATTTGAAGGTTATTTTTTTTTAAAGTTAATTGTGATCTATCATCATATATTTATTAATTTATAGGACAAGTAATTTTAACAACCCATGCGTGAAAATATTTTTTTTAAACAATTTTCTAGGAAAATTGTTTTTTTTTTTTAACGAATCTCACGATTCCCCCCTTACCTGTCACAAGGAGGAATTCCTCCCAGGTCAATTGTTTATCTATTGTTTTATTTTTTGCACCATGATGAGTTAACTGTCGAAATCCATCCAGATAGATACGAAATTTACAAACATGCATTAACATACATACATACAAAATACGTGCGAAAAACATAACCCTTTCTTGGCAGTCGGGTAAATAAAACTTAACTGTGACGTCTTACCAATTGCCTTTTTTGATTTGGCTAGTCTTCGGATGCTCCTGATTCGTCCAAGCCCGCCGAAGGTGGAGCTGATGCTCTGGTCAGACAGCGAGGCGTACGAGCGCACCACCAGCGTCGTCTCCGTTGGGGGCAGCGGTCGCTTCACTTGGATTATGTTGCCTTCGACTGATGCGCCATCTTCTGATAAAGCCTGAAGCAATAGGGAACTTTTTAAGAACACATCTTTGTTCTTTATAGACCCCGTTATCTTATCGCATTGACATAACTTTTTTAATGGGGATTGATACTTTTACTTATCGACTTTTGAAATATCGGTGGTATTTAATTGTTGAGTTATATTGTAAGTCACTGACAATACAAGTACCCGTAATCGAAGTGCATGCATGAAGAGATTGATGAGTGTAGATGAAGCGAAAGAGGTCTGTCAGGATCGTAGCAAGTGGAGGTCCTTAGTCTCTGCCTACCGCTGTGGGAAACAGGCGTGATATGTATGTATGTATGTTACTGAAAATAAGCCAAAGGTAATCACTAGTAACTGTTAAAATGTGATAAATAAAACCCAGGGTAAAAAAATAAATAAAAATACGGGCGTTATTATAATAATACTCATCATAATTTACCCACAATAACTACAAAAAACTGTATACAATTCTACATCGTCCGTGTCCGTCCGTAACTAAAGGATGTATAATGGTTTGAGTGAGAATTAGAAATCGATAAGTCGATAAATGAAATGTTCAATCTCAACAAAAAAGCTACGTCTGTGCGACAAGCCAACGGGGTCTAGTCAAGAAGATCAAACAGTCTATATTAATTTATAAGCATTTTTTTATTACAATATATTGGTTTAGGCATTTGTCCTCTATCTCACCTGATGGAAAGCGACGATGAAGACTAGGATGAAGCATGCCTATCCAAAAGATACCCATTCAATCTACTTTTGAATGTCCCAGGGCTGTACTTCTCTGGGAATATAGACGCAGGCAGTTCATTCCACACCTTAGCTACTCGAACCAAAAAGGAATTGTCAAAGCGTTTAGTTCGAGACTTAGGTATTTCAACGACAAAGGGGTGAAACCCCTGTCCGCGCCTCGTAGTCCGATAGAGAAATGGTGAGGGTTTCACGAGATCAAAAAGAGCCTTCGAACACTCTCCAAAATGTATCCTATAGAAAATTAAATTATAGCATTAAATCTAGGTACAAGATATATAATTTTCTTCAACTATACTCCTTCTTTCGCCATGCCTTGTCCCGTTAATTGGGGTAGACTCTTCTCGTACCGCGTCGCCAGGACGCTCGGTCCCGGGTTGTCTGGATATCCAGTTGTGCCTGCTTGGTATCCCTATTTAAGGTTGTCCACCACGTGGGAAGTCCCTTTACCTTTCTTCTTGCTGGGAATGGCTACAGCCCTTTTTTTTTTTTTAGCCCCAAATTAAGTTCGAGACTTGTGTTATGGGATACTAACTCAACGATACTATATTTTATATCAAATACATATAATATATAGATAAACATCCAAGACCCAGGACAATTTGAAAAAGGCCATTTTCCAACTTGCCCTGACCGGGGATCGAACCCGGGACCTCTGGGTGGCGGACTGGCATGGTGACCACTACGCCACGCAATGGTTTTGTTTCGTCTCGTCACATGTCCAAACCACCTCATACGACTCTCTGTCATCTTTTCTGTTATGGGTGTCACCTTGAACGAGCCCCTTATGTACTTATTTCTGACTTTATCAAGTCTTGTGACTGCCGCTGACCATCAAAGCATCTTCATCTCACATGTGTGCATTTTCTGTTCATGCTTCTGTAAGACAGCCCAGCACTCGGATATATTTAAATATTAAATATTTTTAACAAAAAAAAAAAAACACATGAGACTTCATTTCTTTAAGGAATTTTCGACTTCATTTTCTTTCAGGAGTTTCTCGTTTCCTCCATATATCCAAAGTTCTCCATCTTATCTTTACCAAATTAATATGGGACCAACTTGGTATTAATAGCTTTCCAAATAAAAAAAAATCTTCAATATAGGTTCACAAGGAAAATATCGCGTTACATACATAAAAAAAATTAGCCAAGTGCGTGTCGGGCCACGCGCAGTGTAGGGTTCCGTAGTCACTAATGCCAACTTTGAGTTCATGCCACTAAAAACGTTTAAAAACCAATTTTCTCTTGAATTTGTATGAAATTTTCCTTTTCCGAGTACATGTTATAAGTTGATCGCCTATTAATTTGTAAACCCTACTTAGCTCTGATAGTTTTCCTTTAAACATTATATATCCTATAGCTGTGAATTTTTTTCACGCGTCCATATATAACCGTTGAGCAGATAGAGGGGGGGGGGGGACACTTGACTCTAACAAAAAATTTCACTTTAAAACCGAATATTTCAGAAACGGATCCCTAAATCGAAAAACGGTGTTTCCAAGGTCATAATATTTTTGAAAGACCTATTCAACGATACCCCACATGATTAGTAAGTCGAGAAAATAAAATTGATTTTTGACTTGTATGGGAGCTACCCTAAAAAAATATTTTTCAGTATTTTATTTTACCACTTTTTCCGCATAATTAATATACATACTTTTACTTAATTACAGCTTCCTAGTACTTATAGTCGCTGAGTAAAACCGCGGACGGACAGACAGACAGACAGACATGGCGAAACTATAAGGGTTCCTTGTTTACTTACTACGGAACCCTAAAAAGGGTCGAATGAAAAACCTTCTCTTTTTTAAAGACAGTTAAAAATCAAGAGTTTTATATGGTTATATGCAAATGCATGTTTCTGGTGCAACAGATCATCAATTATGAATATATTATAATCTGTTGCAACAGCAATTTGCAGTTGCAATAATGTATAAACAACTTACTGCTGAAGCTGCAGTGTCACTGTCGAATTGGATTGTTGTCGTAAATCCTGTGTTGGACTCATTTGGGTACACTTCAGCTACTCTGGAATCGTAAGGTAATTTTAAGTTATGATAAAGTGTATTATTTCAGCATTGACTATCGATAGTATTGTCATTAGCGTTGCAAGAAATAGTATAAAATATAGATAGTCTATGGATACTATCGTGACCTCGAAAACAGTAACAATATCGATAGTATCAAAAGTATCGATAGTATCGGTAGTTTTTAATTTATACAATCGATAGTATCGATAGTAAAGGTACTATTTGAATTAAAAACTCGATAGTATTGTGACGAATTTCGATATTATAATACTATCGATAGTAGTTTAGCTATCGATAGTTTTTCGTACAAAAAGTAGTTACACTATCGATACTATCGATAGTATCTAAATGAAATAGTATCGATTCTATCGATAGTTTTACCTTTCATCAATAGTATTGCAAACTATTGACAATCGATACTATCGATAGTACTAAATTCAATAGTATCGATACTATCGATAGTATCTAAATTCAATAGTATCGATACTATCGATAGTTTTACCTTTCATCAATAGTATTGCAAACTATTGACAATTGATACTATCGATAATATCGATAGTCCTGTCGATATTGTGACTGTTTTTCGAGGTCAACGATTGTTATGCAACGCGAATTGCCATGCCTTCCCATCGCTTTATAAATATAATTATTTCTCTTTCTTGTCACTAGATGGCGCTATAGCTATTTATTAAAATCTTTTGTTATTTAAATAAAGTAATACTATAATTGATTAAATATGTCTCATATGCAATACAATAAATATTTATAGAGCATATTCAACACTTCCTTTGTCACTTTTTTCCTAGTTGTGTGTGCTGCCATCTCTGTGTGCCTACCAGCAACTCCAGTTTGCCTACTTACGAGCCCTCCAATAGTTTCTATAGCTGTGGGTATCTGTTATGTTAGTAATTATACTATAGTGATCTAGTATAGCCTGTGGTTCGATTTATTACGGGTATGTCCCTTCCACATTGTATTATATTTAGTATTGTTCATGAAAAACAGTCACAATATCGATAAGCTTATTGATAGTACTGATAGCCAATAGTTTGTTATACTATTGATGACAACTTTAACTATTGATAATATCGAAAAGCTATACTACAGATGTTTTGTATAAATAGTTTTGATTATAGTTTGACTACTTTTCAAGAAAAAACTATAAATCGTTTTTGAATTTTGGATAGTTTTGATTGTTTGTCGAAATAAATATTTAAATACTATAGATACCATTGAAAAACAATACAATTGATAGTATCAATAATTTTGGTTGCCATTAATAGTGTTGCAAACTTTTGGCTATATCATATTGTGTCTATTTTTCAACGATCTATAGTCCTGCAAGCTAATAAAGACCTAATAAAGGCCTGTGTCACTCCCCTTTTAGGTATCGAAAATATACCTTCATTATTACTATGGCCGCGGCGACCACTCCGGAGGGGAGAATTCAGTTACAAGAATCATTTTTCCAGCGTAATAAGAATGAATTTGACCTGCAATGGATGTCTAGGTATGTAAACGAAGAGGTGAGGAGTTCAGACGAGAGCTGAAGTAAACCATAGTAACTAATCACATTATGTAGATATTTCTCTAATTTATTTTTCTGAGTAAGACTTCTGTATATGAGTACTTATTCTGTGCTTCAACCAGCAAAAAAGCTGGACATAATACAAAGTGCCTTCCCCTTAAGAGACAGTAAGAAAGTGCCGATGGACACATTCTTAAACTATTGCTTATAAAACTAGGTCAATGTAAAATTACTAATAAGTCTTAGATTAATAGGCTAGATTGTAATATTAGCGTACTTATTCAAAAGTATGTAGGTACGTTAAGAAAGTGAAAAAAAAAGTGTCGCTGGCTAAAAAATACAGAGTGTTCGGCCATGAACTAGCAACAATTTAAGGACATGCTGTCGTCATCTATAGAACAACTTTTACTAAGGGAAAAGAGAATCGCGAAAAAAAAATCGCTGCTCCATAGTAATTAAATACAAATTTTTTTTTTTTAGATATTAGGACAAATCACACAGATTGAACTAGCCCCAAAGTAAGTTCGAGACTTGTGTTATGGGATACTAACTCAACGATACTATATTTTATAACAAATACCCAGGACAATTTGAAAAAGGCCTTATTCCAACTTGCCCTGACCGGGAATCGAACCCGAGACCTCTGGGTGGTGGACTAGCATGGTGACCACTACGCCACGGAGGTTGTCAATATCGCATAAAATGTATGGAGCAACAAATTTTTCTTTCGCTATTTCGTAATTTTTCCGTTAATAAAAGTTGTTTGTATTGATGAGGATAGCATGTCCTTAAATTTTCGCTAGTTCATGTCCGAGCACACTTTATGTATATGATTGTTACCATACCCAATTTTTTTGATAGTCCCACATTTCTCAAAGTGCTCAGCCAACATGGTCTTATAGCTGCAGATCAAGGACAGAGGCAGGTTCTCCACTATCACCGACAAAGCTACATTGCTGCCGATATCTTTCTTCCCTTTATTCCACTTCTTTGTCCATTTCACTTTCTCTTTCACACCTTCACTTTCTGCTTCCGTTTCCGCTTTAGGAGTCTGAACGTTATCTTTCTTCAATTTACGTTTATTCTTCTTCTTTTTATCTTTGTCTGCAACCGTCATTTCGTCTAATAAACTTGTCAATGTATGAGGATTGTCTCCGATGGTCAGATTTTCAAGATTTCTAGCAATGACTTCCGGTTTGACCTCTTTTTTGCGAGACTTTGCAGCAGGTTCATCGATTTCTACATCCGTAGGTTGCGAGGATTTCCCTTTACGTTTTTTCTTGTTTACTTTCTTATTTTTGTTGTCAGTTGCTAACTCGTTATTATTGCTTTCTGAAGCTGTTGTTGCAATTTTCTTATACTTTTTAAGCTTCAGTTTCTTCTTTTTTTTCTGCTTTGTACCTCCACTAACCGAAGGACCTTCTACATCATTAACAGTAGCTGGTACTTCTTTCTCAGAACTCTGAACTGGCTCTGTTTCCATAGCAGCATCCCCCACTGCTTTGCTTTTCTCTATTGCCTGCTGTCCCACTTTTTTCAACTTCTTTTCTTTACTAATGTCTGTTTTGGCCAGTTTAACTGGCTTTGACTTTTCTGGGGATTTTTTCTTTTTTGAGAAACATTCTTCAGATTTGGTCTTCTTGGATACAACTTCCTCATTTTCCTCAAGCATGAAGCTCACAGACTTGTTGCGTTTCTTTGGCTTGCTATTGTACTGGCTCTGCGAGCTGTCCATGGTATCATCATTAACAACAGAAGAATTTTTCATAATAGACTTTACTTGACTTTTATCATTGTTAGATGATCGTGGCGTCGACGTTATTTTAGACTGATTGAGAGGGGAATCCCTCCTCAAGTTAGCAGCTAGCGTTGGTCCCTCTATGTTGATTCTGGATAAGTCTAAGGGTTCCTGCTTTCCTTTCTTTTTCTTTTTATTGGGAGACAAACCCCGTCGTGGCGTCTCTTTCTGAGATCTAATGAAGCTATTCTCTTTGTCGATTCCATCACCACTGTCATTATTCCCCAAAATATTACTATTTTCAGCAGCTGACTTGTAAAGAGAAATGAAATCAAAAGTTTTGTTGTGTTTGCCCAAGTCTGTAGGGCTTTTCTTAAAATCAAATGATCTAGACTTCATTTGGTGCATTTAAAATCCACTTTTTAGAATTAAACGAAATTATTTGAATTAATATCATGCGATATTGAGATATACAATAACTAAATGCATGGAAATAGCAGTGCAGAAGAGGTTATATTTTTCAAAAGCAGAGAGGGGCGGTGAAGTAAGTGTGAGAAGCGGGAGGTAGATCAAAATTGCCACATACAAAATTAATAATAAACAACCGAAGGCTCGGGTTTGTTTGACAGGATATCAAGTGTTTATGTTTGTGGCGGGTAACGCGCAAAGTAGGGTTCCGTAGTTGTGAATGCTGACTTTGAGTTTAATGACTTAAAGCGCCAACCAATTTTATTAAATTTGTATAAAATTTTCAAGATAAATCAAAATAAGTCTTTAATTTTTAAACCACACTTCGTTCTGATAGTTCTTCTTTCTTTATTGAAGTGAAAACTTCTTTAGTGGCGGTGTACACTTTTTTTGTAAAGGGTAAAAATGTTAAACTCCCGTCAGGGCGTCAGGACTCGTGACCCTGATCGAAAATTCGTAAGACGGATGGAGAGTAGACAGCCGGCGCGGCTCTTTCTACGGCGCGGCGAAAATGTATGCAGGCGCCTGCTGTTCCGTTTAGGCGGCGCAGGGCGCTTGCGCGAATGTTCGTGTGTGTTTATGTTACAGCGTGCCAGTTGCCACGCGCATCCATGGGTGGTGACAGTGACAGCTGATGGCTTGACCATCTATGTAGTGGCCACTCTGCTGTGTATTCGTAAAATTCGTGTATATAAAGTGTTTAATTAATGTAATATAAATTGTCATGTTTGTGTATGATAGCGCAATAAATAAATATTGTATTCTACCACATAAATGATAATACTTTTATACTGATAATTAAAGCCATTCGTGCAAAATTATTCCCTAACCATTCTAAAATGTCAAAAATGCACAACGTTAATATTCAAGCTTTCACTTCTGCCGGCACTCCTGGAGTGCAACCCGTCGTTTTTTTTAACTTCGTTATATTACAAGTTATACAATACTATTCTCGTGATTTTATGTGTATATGTACAACAGTACTACCGTTTGTATGAAAAGCAAGACGGGAAGGCCGCTCTTAACTTTAAACATCAAGACTATCATTTTATACTCCACACAGTATGATTCGATTGTTTTAGTTCATTACTTGAAGGCCTATAGAGGGCGCCATGGTGAATTTACTGTGACGCTGACGTCACTAGTTCACAACGTCACAAGTCACAACCTGACATCACATCATTCACATCACATCACATCACATTGCACAGTGTAGCCTATAATCAGCGGACAGCCAAAACGCTTTCGATCACATCTCATTTTTCAAGATACGAGTATCATGGACATGCATGGATATCTTTGATGATACGTGACGCGACATGAGGGAACAGATGAATGAACATAACAATACGACACAAAAAGTTAAACAAAAATGGCGGACTTCAAAGCTTTATTGTACAAATTCCCGACACGTAAATTGAACCAAAATGACGGTCGTTGGAGCATTATTTGTACCTGCGCCGATAATCGCCATTTTGGTACAACCTACGTGCCGGGAATTTGTACGGAAATGTTTTGAAGTCCGCCATTTTTGTTAAATTTATTTGTGTCGCATTGTACATATCCATACATAAATAGCGAGCGGCGATTACGGCGAACCACGAACCACATAACATAACCCTTCGTTTGGCTGTAGTCGGTTATAAAAGACAATATGGGATGGGATGCATAATACTTTTTATTTGCAATATTGGCGTTGATGTCGCATAATTCAAAGATGTCCACGGAATGCACCGATGGTGACGAGTTGATTAACGACGGCTTCGACGGCGCCGACGACAGATATCACATCAAAAAATGATAACTATCAATCAATATCACATCAATCGATACGATTATTTTAGCGTCATCTGAACATGGCAACACTGTTAACCTCACTTTTTTAATGGCGGATGCGCTTGCGTGATGCCGGTTTCGTGTTATTATTGCTTTTAGTTTAGCGTCTATTCGTAAAACCTGTGCTACAATTGATTTTTAAGTGTACATAGCTTTCTGGTAAGTGAAATTAGCATTTTATCATTGAAATATCGTGTTGTAATGTGTGCGAGCCAAGAATCGGTGGTGTAAGATTTTGGCATTTTCCGTTCGCATCAACGCCATGCTCCATGGCGCGTATGGCTTGTAATTATATATTTACCGTTATTATAGTTATTGAGGGTGTTATATTAAACCGATGTGTTATTACAAAGGACCATTTTACATAATAATCACTGTAACTATCTGATACGCGCATTATTAACTTTGTCCTTGAGATCTGTGAATAGGCGCCAAGTAGATAAGTTTTGCTTGTAATAGACTGGTTGGTGGCGGGAAACAGGTACTCGCGATCGGATCTTTGTATCAGTCTAAATGATTTCTTTTAGAAAAACTTGAAGATGGTAGCTCAAAAGAAAGGTCGTGGCGCTAAGGCTCAGGCAGCCAAGGCGAAAGCTGCCGCAGCGGCGGCTGCAGAGGAACAGCAGATTGCCGACACTGAGATGGAACAAGTAGAGGGCGCGGAGGAGAACAACGGAGACGCGGAACAGCAAGACGACAGCGCGACGGCAGGGCAAGAGGGCGCAGAAGAGCAGACCGAGGGTGAAAGCCAAGAGAATGCCGAAGGTGAAGCCAAAGAAGAAGACAAAAAGGAAGAGAAGGTTGAATCTGGTAAACTGCTCGTTGAGAATCTCCCTTCGAGCTACCTCTTTGACTACCAAGACAAACTCAAAGAACTGTTTTCAAAATATGGAGAAGTCCTCCGTGTCAAGTGAGTATTAGCTTCTTTCGCAGCAGATATTTTTATTTAACTTATTGCTAACATTCAAATATCAGTCCCTAAATTACCATGATTGTTCTAGAAATATTTATGCAATTTTTTAATGATTAATTTTGAATTGAAATGTTCTGAGGTGCAAGTTGCAGTCAGAACCAAACGCCGTCTGGAACGGAGTATTAACGAGAGAAATTTTCTTTCTTTCTAGACGTGGTCCAATCATTGTTACTGAACTGACCACAACTCCGACATTATCGGCTATAGTCGAATTCAAAAACAAAGAGTCTCTGGACAAGGTAAACAAAAGTTTATTAACATTTTATTTCTATTGAGAGTCCTAGTTGCTAATTTTAGAGTAACTGCGCTGCTGTTCAGAGTACTGAACGAGTGCTTTATGGTTAAGAATTTTCCAAATTACACCTAAAGTAATGTAAGATTTACCCTGGAGTCGGGAGTCGGCAGAATGAGTGACTATTTGAATGTTTGAAATGGCTGGTCTACTGCGGACAATATTTTTGGACTTTTATAATATTTCCTTGTAATTTATCAAAATTATGCAAACCTTTTTAAAAGTAGTAGATCAGCTAATATAACACCCCCCTTTGTGATGTGTTTTACATGTATTTCAGAGGTAGTACATGAACAAACAAGGAAGATGAACATTTAAATACCTTATCATTTCAGCTGCATAACGTCCACTGGTGTTTTATTTTTATTAACTCATTAACGCCGCAGTTGCATATTTTCGACCTACTAAACCAATGCTTCTAGCACTGCAGTTGTATATTTTTACAATAAAATGGACTAAAAATTAAATGTCTGGTGCAAGTCATAAGGTAAAATCATTAAAATCATTAAAAACGTTAAAATGAAAAAGTTCATCTTTTTTATTTAACAATAATTAATAAGTTTTTCAACTTTCTTGCTAGTTTCAAGAAGCTAGTAAACTAATGTTACTGATTATCAAATTTTATGACGTGTAACTCTTTGAATCCCAATGCATTGCATCTTTATAATAAAGGTAAGTCATTCAAAAATTCACTAAGCCTTCCTTTTCACACTGAGAGGCTGAACATTCTATTTATTTGACTCCTGTTTTTTTTTTAAGGAAACTTAAATTGGTATCTTTTTGCTCATTCTGTTCCAAGAAGTGTCACAGTCTTTTTTGTGGTTCGAAATAAATCATGCGATGTTTACACCTACAAAATCACAATTGTTCTGAAACGAAACAAAATTTTTATATTTTTAAGTTTTTGCTTTTGTAATATTAACGTAAGGTTTACATAGAAAAAGATTTTTTTTTTAAATTACTTTAAAGGAAAAATAAATTTGACCAAATTGTTAAATTTTCTTTAAATACATAATAAACTTAATTTTAATAATGATATCACAATGTTGATTGAAATACTTGATTATTTAATTTTATTTGCAATAAAATATAACATATTGAGTATTGAGTAACCCCATACTAAAAATTGTGCAAAAAAAAAAATGTTTATTCTCTAATAAAGCCCACAACACATTGCGCCCTCTAACCTCCTGTACCTGTGTAGGCCTTGTCAGAGGAAGGGACAATGCTGGACGGCAACAGGATATCCGTTGCCGTGGAGTCCCGCGCCGAGACCGCGGTGTTGGTGGGTGTGCCGTACGAGGCGGGCACAGACTACGTCCGCCAGCTCTTCTCACAGTGCGGTGATGTCGCTCACATACACGAGTTCAGCAAGACCAAGTATAAGATCTGTAAGTATTCGTTTTGCTTTTATAAATGCGTCGCAGCGAAAGGCCGAGAAAGAGATGGCGCGACGACCTAGACGCTTTTCAGCGTGGATGGTCAGTAATGACAACAGACAGAGACAGATGGAGGGAAATGGGAGAAACCTTTGCCCAGCAGTGGGACAAACCAGGTTAATAAAAAAACAATGTGAATATGTTTGTGTCTCAGTTTTTTGCGTAATGAGGAAGCTATAAGTCATGTTATAAATATATTGTTTTAATATTATATCCACATCATAATAAGAAAGTTTCCTGGGTTAAAATTAAATTATTTGGTACGTTTAAGAAAATAAAACAGCGTAAAATAATGTTACTTGTTTTGGAACATATTCATTTTAACGTGATTTTAAATTTATTATTGTAGAGAAACTGATATTAAGAGCGCTACTTGACTCCAAGAAACTATGACGTCATTAGTCTTGATTTCACACAAATCCCATGGAAAATTTTAGTTTTGATGTTTTATAAAGTGTCGGATTTGAGTTATTGGAAACTTCCTTATTGGTTCATTCATAAGTTTAGGAGCTATGACGCCACCGATACGTCAAGCTTATAACACAACACCCCTCTTTTTACACGGGGGGTTAAAAAGCAATAAAAAAAAAAACAGCGTCCTATACTTCAAGCTTATATTTGTAATTATCTGTTCAGAGTGGTTATTTTAATGTCTGGTAGGTAATCAAGCATACATAAATCATGAGTTCAAAGTGCGTTTAATTTAAAAACCATGTGTAAAGTTTACACCAAAGGTAAAGTTGTAAGCACATGAGGATTTTCAAAACTATCTCCAATACTTCCTGTTCTTTTAAACCAACTTCAAAAAAGATGGAGGTTGTCAGTTCAAATGTGTATGTTACCTGCAATGTGTTGAATTAAGGCATTGTAACCTTACCTACATTCCAAAGATTCAAAGAGTCAAATGTTTATTCAGTAATTAGACCTATACAGGCACTTTTACACGTCAATAAGTATAATTTACGTTACGTGTAAAGTATATTAAAATTTAATTTAGTTTTAAATAAAAGCTACTGATACCAGCTTTGTGATTGATTAGGGGTAAAAAATGTATGACAAACTTACAATTGTATACAGGCATTGTATATACAATGCCCAAAATTAAACATAAATTTTTTACCAGATTTCTCAAAGACACCTGGACAAATTTGGAAAATTCTTTTTTCTTTGAAAGGGCATGCTTTTTATTAAAATCGGTGGTGTAGTTTGGGGGTGATGTCGGTTTTTGGTTTAGAAAAATTATTACTTTTAGTTATTTTACTTGTTGGGTGGTAATCATATATTCATTCATAAATCATGTGTTCAAAGTGCGTTAGTTTAAAAACTATTAAAACACTTTGTAAACACATGGTGGTTTTAAAATTGGCTCCCATATTTTCTGTTCTTTTTACCCGACTGCGCCAGGAGGGTTATGTTTTTCGAGAGTATGTATGTATGTATGTATAATTGTTTGGCACGCGCTCTGCAGCCCGATTTTAGCTTGAGAGGTTTCGTTAGATTTGTATTTACTGTGAGAGTGACACTGGATATATCAAAATGATAATTAAAAAAAAACAAAATGGCGGATTTTTGGCGCCAAATTCTAACGTTTGGCACGCTCTAAAGCCTGAACGGCTCGTTGGATTTAAGCTTGAGAGTTGTCATTAGATTCTTCTTAATTCTGAGAGTGACACTGGTCATATAAAAAGGGAGTCGGGTTTTTGTCTTTTTAGGTAGACACAAAAACTCTTTTTTTTTTTGTATTTTTAATGTAAACTGCGTAAAATGACACGTGTTCGCAACTCGTCCGAAATGAAATGCGTATCTCCCTGATCTTGACCTTGGACCGCCGCGAGGCGATTGACATGGCGGTTGACGTCATCGTGATGCCCATTATAAATTTTAAGGGCACTTCGTTCTGCCCAGTTCCACGATTAAAAGGGAAAAAATTGCAAAGATTTTTTTTAATGGAGAATGGGTACCTATTATCTACCAAATCAAGTACCTACCTTTTTCTTAGCGAGTCGGAATGGCTTTATGTATGTAGCTACCTATAGAAACATACTAGATTTAAAAACAATTTTGGTGTTTTCATTTACATTCAAAATAAAAAGATTTCTTTCCTAGAAAGAGCAGGAAATAGTAATAATCTCAGTGCAAAAACTTTTTTAATTTTTTTTTTCAATTCCATACCTACCCTTTGTAAAATCTAAGTTTCAAACTTACAAATAAAACTTTAAATTTGTTCACTTTGATATGAATACAACTAGCCTAATTATAAACAAATAACTTTTTTCTTCTGTCCGATGGACGTGAAATGCCCCCTTTGCGGAACTGCAGTTCTTTTTACTATGGAATGTGTTATTACTAAAACTGGTGGCAGATTTTTCGAGATTCCTGTAAACATCTGACGTCATCGTTGCTGAATGACTGGCATCGAATGACAATCATTATTCCACACCAGTGAACTAGTGTGCAGGTTTCTTCACCATGTTTTCCTTCACCGGAAGCAAGTGATGGTAGTCAAAAATTACCGTGCATGAGTACAAACTCAAGAGGTACAAGTTGCGCTTAGTGAGGATCGAATTCGTGCCTCAGACGCAGAGCTAGTCTAGGCCACCACCAAACCGCTTGACTTCCACCGCCGCAGCGCAGCCACAGAATAAGTACTAGTCACGTACAGAAGTCTTATTCAGAAAATAAATTCAAAGAAATATCTACTTAATTTGGTTAGCGCTATGATTTTATTAAGCTCGTGTCAGAACTCCTCACCTCTTCGTTTAGATACGTAGACATCCATTGCAATCATTCTTATTACTCTGGACAAACGATTCACGTAACTGAATTTTCCCCCTTCGAAGCGGTCGCCGCGCGATATTTTCGATGCCTAAAATGTGTTTTGTCTTTGAACATATCCATTTTAACGTTATTTTAGATTTATTATTGTAGAAAAACTGATATTGAGAGCGCTATTTGACTGCAAGAAACTATGACGTCATTAGTCTTTATTTCATAAAAATCCCAAAAAAAATGTTTGTTTTGACGTTAAGAAATAAGTATCTGATTTGACCTCCAAACGGATCATTCTGTTGCCAGATGTTCGGCATCGCTCATGACGTGGCCAAACCACATGAGACGATGGCTGAGCACGACCACTGATACAAAGTCTCGCGGTGAAAGGGTTAACCCTTTCACCGCGAGACTTTATATCAGTGGTCGTGCCCCCAGCGCAAGGGGCAGTAAATCTAAATAAATACCTACAACCGAAAAGGGATGTGGATACTTAAGTTATGTGCAAAACGGGCATTTTTTTTTGTCGGCAATATCCGACGCTCGTGGAATGGGCACGACAATGTTTGTCGGATAAATCCGACGTTCGCGGTGAAAGGGCTTGTCCACTATTGTAGCAACTTTTAAACTTCCTCTTATATATTCGTTTCGGATCTTATCTATTTTATTAACCCCCTGTCAAACAAAGAAAGGTGTTATAAGTTTGATGCTAATGTCTGTCTGTGTGTCTGTCTGTGCATCGTAGCGCTCGAACGGATGGACTGATCACAATGCGGTTCTTTTTACGTGTAAGCAAGTTCCCTTGCGGTGGTTCTTAGCTATGTTAGCGTTTCAGCTGTTTTGAAATTATTTGGTAGTTAACGCATAAAGTTCGGGTTCTATTTTAATTTTCCTGGCGAATAATAGATGGCGCTACGGATCGTTCCACTACTCATCACCAGATTTCTTAATGTTTATTTTAAAGTAAAAATACTATTAGGTAGGTAATCGAAACTGATAAATTTATAGTTTATAGTTTGGCAAGTCTGATTGTACCTAAGTCTATGGATACAAGTATTGCCACTGTCAACATCGACCAATCAGAGAGCAGTGTGTTATTTGCCGTATTTTAAAGAAGCGTAAAATTAAAAGCTCTTCTGTGATTGGGTGAACCGTTTAGAATCTTACGAATGGATATCCATTAATTTATAAATTTACCACGAGACGTCGCAGATTGATAAATTTGCGAAAATATGGGCGTAAAATAATGCAATTTATCCCTCGTTTAGAATCCTAAGAAAGTTAATAAATTGCCTAGGAAATTTATAAACTTGCGGATCTTGTAATCTTCCGGTGACATTTACATATGAAACTAAAACGCGCTATGAAGTTTTTTTCGTAAATAATGACTTCAGCGTATTATAAGTTTGTAATATATGGGGGTGCACGCTCGCTTGAAAGTCGGGGGTCTTTTGATTTGCCGGGAAAATTAACTCCTTGTATAGGTTTTGTTTTCTTAATACAAAATAATTTATTTTTGAGCCAGGAAGTACTAGCGTTTATCAATTGTCAATAGTTTGCAGTACTGTTGATGAAAGGTTACTTACTTATAAAATAAAATAATAAATAAAAATGGTTAAATAATGGTTACTTACTTAATTATTTTAATTGTTTATCGAGGTCACTATAGTATCGATATTTTATACTATTGCTTGCAACACTAGAAATTACCCAATTCTGTTTGTTCAGTGCGGGTGACGTTCCACGCCAAGGGCGCGGTGGAGAAGGCGCTGAAGCTGGACCGCGAGCTGCGCATCAACGGGTTCCTGGTCACCGTGTCCAAGTACCGCGACGAGGACGAGCAGAAGGCGCACGCGGCCAACGCAAACAAGGTATTAATTTTTTTTGTTACTAGCCATTCAGGTCTCATAGTTGAGCAAAGCCAAAGCTCTCCTCGTTGTGGTTTCCAGCTATTTCGGTTTATGAGTTCGACGCCAATATCTGTCTGTGGCATCGTAGCTCTCGAACGGATGGACCAATTGAGATGCGGTTTTTTACGTGAAAGCAAGTTTCCTTGCGGTGGTTCTTAGCTTTGTTTGATGAGAATCGGTTGAGCCATTCAAAAGTTATTCAAAAATTTGCTTGGCAAATAAATGTGTTAATAGCATAACATTTTTTTTATTAGACATTTAGGTCCCATTGTTGGGCAAAGGCCTCTCCTCTTTCTATCCCATACGTCCCGGTCCCTTGATATCACGCTCCACTTCTTTTCAAACTGGGTCACACCATTCGCCCATTCTTTTCTTAGAAGTCCCGGTTTTCTTGGCCATTTGGTATCCAATAATGTGTGCCTGTCTTTCGGGGTGCCTGCGCCAAACGTGTCCCGCCGGATCCCACTTCAATTCGATAAAACACATATGCTGAGAGCAGAAAGGACACAGAGGGGCATCTTAAAAGTGCTCACAAATAATCCTATGAGGTTCCCTACTACAGAAGTACAGACCTATACTCTTTATGCAAAGTTCTGACCGTTCGGCAGCTCTTTATTCCCCATACTGTATTGCGAAAACATTCTCAAGTGCCCTATGATCCTAGCTTCACTCGTTCCAAACGCAGATCTGACTTAGTATGTACTGTTGAATGCCGCCGAACAGATCTAGCTTCCAAACATTTTTACCACATTAGCTCTACACTGTACAACAGAACAAACGATCAACTCACTATTTATCCACTTAATATGTACAAGTGTAAAAAGGTATGCATAGAATGGCTAAACTCTTTATCCTATGATGCTACCGAAGCCCTTATAAAGACAAAAGAGTGATGTATAACACACATCTAAACACACACACATACACCCTCCCAACACAAACACACACACACACACCTCAATCTTACTTCCAATTCAAGATTTATTTTATTTTTATTTCCAAAACAATTATTTGCAATCTACCTATGTTATTATGTTATACCTAGGCATTATATTATAATTTAAAAAATAGTGCCTAATATTGCGAAACCATGCTATCTAAATTCACAAGTAACACATATTTTTATACTAAATCGTAATTTATAATAATAATTATTTAAAAATGGAATTATATTTGATATATTTTTAATTGTACAGGAACATAGTGATTGTATTTATTTCGGAGGTGGGCGTTGATGCCTGCGACATAGTTTTTATTAACTACTGCAGGTGTCATCGTAAATGATGTTTTAAAAATTTACTGTATACTGTTCCCAATAAATTATTATTATTATTATGTTGGTACGCTTTTAAGCCACGGGTCCATGGGGACCCGGTCCTTTGAGGCGTTCATGGGGCCAAAGCCAACATGAAGAGGCCTTTTAGTACCTTTTTATCTAAGAAGTGAGATGGCTGCATCTATGGAGGTCTATCCCTTAATGTATCATTGAGATGCACTAACGGACAGTCATCCACAGCTGCCGAACTATTGCCAGGGAGGGATTTACTTGGTTTGGGCTTTATGGATGGGATGTTAGTGGACCGGATAAGTGGATTATGGAGTGAGATTCGGACATCTACCTAAAAATCTCTCACAACAATTTTAGCCTGGTAGATGGTGACTTGCTACTCGTTGGCTACACTGCCTGTGGGCGCCCTAACTAGCCAAGAAAATGCGGCCAGGGCGCAACACAATGTGAGCAGCTGAGGTTGTCGAGAGGTGCGGCTCCGGTTTCACCATCACGGGGCTTACCCCCGAGAGCGGGTTTCCCCGTTATTACGCCATTACGTGCAATACACTTCCACCCTGGAGCGTATGTTCTGCTCTTGCGACTCCACTCTGGCCGGCCAGCTAAGGCAAGACAGAGGCGGGGGATGTGTAACTGTGTGTATGTGTGTGTGTTAGCGCTTGTGTGTATGGTCCCCCTGGAGGTAGGGTACGTGGTGTCGCCACTCACCATCAGCTCGCCACAAGCTGCCCTGCGTTATTATTATTATTAATTATATTTTTCTATTTGACAGAACAAGCGACAACACCCTCAGAACCAGAACCGCAACGCGGCCAACACGACCGTCCCCAACAGTCCCAACGCCAACCGCAACAGCTTCCGCGGCCGCGGCGGAGCCTTCAACCCCAGAGGCAACTTTAGAGGTCAGTTATACTTGCGCACGCGCATTATAAGATTTTATTTTATATACGGACAAATTACACAGATTGAGCTAGCCTCAAAATAAGTACGACACTTGTGTTATGGGATACTAACCCAAGGGGCAACTTTACAGGTCAGGTATACTTGCGCACGCGCATTATAAGATTTTATTTTATATACGGACAAATTACACAGATAGCTAGCCTCGAAGTAGTTCGAGACTTGTGTTATGGGATACTTGGCGTGGGTATGTATATTAATTAT
Source organism: Acrobasis suavella (assembly GCA_943193695.1). Classification (NCBI taxonomy): domain Eukaryota; kingdom Metazoa; phylum Arthropoda; class Insecta; order Lepidoptera; family Pyralidae; genus Acrobasis; species Acrobasis suavella. The sequence goes on along the minus strand of OW971930.1, from coordinate 1,447,801 downwards.
GCGAGAAAAGTGGGAAAATAAAATATTGAATTAGCTCCCATACAAGTAAAGTGAAAGTCATTTTGTTTTTCTCTACTAACCAATCATGTGGGGTATCGTTGAATAGGTATTTCATAAATATTATAAGCTTATCAGAACCGTTTTTCGATTTAGGGATCCGTTTCTGAAATATTAGGTTTTAAAGTGATTTTTTTTTAGTCATGTGTCCCCCCGCCTCTATCGGCCAAACGGTTATATATGGACACTTGAAAAAAATCACAGCTATAGTATATATAACGAAATTAAAAGAAAAACTATCAAAGCTAAGAAGGGTTTACCAATTAAAAAGTTATAGGCGATCATAAAATGTACTTGGAAAAGAAAAATTTCATACAAATTCAACAGAAAAATAATTTTTAGACGTTTTTAGTGGCATAAACTCAAAGTTGGCATTCGTAACTACGGAACCCTATACTGCGCGTGGCCAGACACTCACTTGGCCAATTATTTTGATATCTTTTATGAATAAGGGGATTATACTTTGCCACGAAATTTTTTTAGACCTATTGCTTTATCTTATCAAATTTTTGCATGCGTTTCTTTTGCGGTATCCGCGAAACTTTGTAAAAAATGTAATGCGAGTGTGACGCGCACTGGCAGGTGTGTCGTCAGGTTTTATTGTCTGCCATCGCCACAAAGGGACTTGAATAAAAAGGGTCAGATGTAATGAAAGTCACAATGACCCGTTCCCAACCAGTTGTAGGGCTTCTTGACCTTGCCACAGGGACAGGTGTGTTACATCAGTTGTAATATTTGCATTTACATTGTGTAATTGGTGTTAAATGATGGAACAGGAGTTCACTTTTTTATTATTTCATACCAAGTGCGTTTTTTTCTTTTTTTTATTATTATTAAAAAGCCATTTTTTATCAGATTATCGTGTCCCATTATTAAGCAAAGGCATATAAAAACGACTTCAGTGCTCGACTCACTGACACCTCGTATACGGGCGTCGTTTTCTTAAGGCGGCCCCGCGTTACACAGCGGGATGCCGAGCAGTATGCCAATCGCCTTAGATTTTAGTAATAGTTTAATATACCAGTATTTTATTGTATCTAATGCGTTACACTCTAGCACGGCAGGTTTCTGCAAAGTAATAGTTAGAGATAACAATGTTACTAGGTTATCTTACTTTGATTATCTAGTAACATTGTTATTAGAGCTAGGTATCTGTTTGTTTTTGTGTGTTGATGTTTACAAATTAGGTTAAGAAAGAAATTGCTCATTTTTTGGAAATTTCTATGGTTACTTTATATTAGCTAGCCCGCCGATATCGAGTGGGGTATCAAATGAAAGGTCTTGGTTACATGTTGGTCTTGTAAATTCGCTTGTCAAGTAATTTGAAAAAAGATCTAATTCGCAAACTTTTTCGAGGAATAGCCTCTAGGAGAAGCTTTCTCTAATCAGATTTTAAAATAAGGTCTAAGTTATTAAGATATTTGCAAAACTCCAAATGACCTTCATTTTCAAGCAAGGTCAACTTATTTGACGAAGTGAAGTCACGATGAAGATTGGCAATTTCCGCTTTCAGTACTGTACTGTCTAATGAAGTACATATAATTCCATGGTACTGTCACTGTCACTGTCATCTCCCTGTAACAATATATGTCAAACGACTACAACCAACATAACAAAAATAATTTAAACAGGTGACATTGACAGATGACCGTTGTCATTGTATTTTTTTGTGCAGGCATAGGAAAAATGTAAACTTTGATTGCTGTGTGTCGTCACTTCCGGTGCAAATTTTAAAATGATATAAAAAAATCCTGATAACACGTAGAATTTCTTTATTCAAATTACCTTCTTAAAATGGTCTATATTTTCTATTAAAACCAACTACAAAAATTTTAATTATTTAGTTGACAAGCCAATTGTTAGCCGTAAATTGCTCCCGTAGTCGGGTATTAGTTTTTTTTTTAACTTGTATCTTGTTACATTTCCGGAGCGCATAGTACGTAAAGGAATTTTGAAAAAGAGTATGATACTTTCTCCCCCTCCCCTCGCTCCGGCTCACCTCTTAGACGTCAGGACTTTTAGTATGTTTACACCGTAAGGGACCATCTCCACGAGCGAGAGAATCGCGACGAGTTTACATCATCGCGGCAAATTGATGTATGTATTGACTTATACATACATCATATCATCAATAGGTATACTAACCTTACCATCACAGTATATATTTGAAAACATACTGTATGTAAGGAAAAATATTTCCTCTTACAATAAAGTAAGCGATTTTACCGTCAGAAACTTACGCAATAAAAGTGACTTAGTTGCCCCGTATTATAGGCTCAAAACAGTTAGTAAAACGTTTATGGGGAATGGTATACTTTTTTATAATAAACTGCCACAATCGGTCCTTGATATGCCTGACAAAAAGTTTAAAGCTTATGTTAAGAAGGTCTCTGTGAGAAGGCTTATTATAGGACCGATGACTATCTTAAAGACAACAAAGTCTGGCTTGAGCTTGGCGCGGGTCCCTCTTAAAGGTTTGTATACTCAGAAATGGTCATAATCTGGTACATTAAGTACATACTGAATTTACAACTTGATTTGAAATTATTTCAAAATTTCGACATTAAAAAAATTAATTTAAATTATGACAACAAACAATGTATACTCTGTCCACATATCAACTATAAATATTAATTTCATTGTGAGTTGACGTTCTTGGAGAAAATGCTGCAGTGCAGTTTGTTACCGCTTCTTCTGCACTAGCGCTTTGGAGGCGGCAGTAAACTTAGCTCTAAGTAACTTTTTGACGTCAACAATTATTGTGCAATAAAATAAAGTGACGATTATTAAGAGATATTATAAATATCCTATGATAATAAAGATATATTTGAATTGAATTGAATTGAATCAATTTGCCGCGATAATAATATCGCCGTGTGGAGACACGTTCATTGAGTCAGGTGGCACGACGGATATATCGTCGCGATTGTCTCGCTCGTGGACTTGACGCTCAAGCGCCATGATTAATTCTGTAGGAATCTGTTTCTGTAGGAATCGGTTCCGAGAGCTCACGCACTCTACAACTACTTCGTTGACTGGACTTGAGCTCAATCTGTGTGATTTGTCCGAATATGTTTATATTTAATTTTTTTATTGTATGTATGCTTAGATCATTTAATACAGGATAAGCCTTATCTGCGCGTTCCCCCTTGCCAAAGTATAAGAACAAAAATCTAATACGTTCATAAAAACTAGTTGCGTAATCGATTATGATCATTATGTGAATCGGTAAGGCATCGAAAAGACGTCTAAAAGTGCTCCGTTAAAAATGCCATGTTATGCAATTTTCTCGTGTAAAAAGAGGTCAAACACATTCAATCTTTTAAAAGATGACATAACCTTTCATTAGTATTTTTTTATTGCCATAACGTTGTTTTCTATTTAAATGCAATTTCTGAAAAATCAAAGAAATATCTGTTAGTATCGATTACGAAAAAAATAATCGAATCACGTTTGCAATTGATTTCCTTCCATCCCATAAAATAATCTAAGATCGCATACGAGACTAGTTCATTAACCCCCGTTTTAAATGTATCAGTTACATTCTTAAGGTTCTGTAATAAGGTGCCAATTTGAAAAACGATTAGTTGATGACGTAGGCGCACTCCCCACGAGATTAAGGCGCACTCCTCACGAGACTATGTATTTATGATTTACAACCTTCGTCTTTATTCCCTGTGCATTAGAGTTATTTTTGTCTTCTTTCTCTTTATTGCCAAGAGTGTATTATTATGTGTATTTACACATTTTTTTCAGTGTGAGTTTTATTGGTGTGCAGAAAGAAAATAAGCTACTGTTTAAGTTTTTTGTAGTGTGCATTTATAGCGACACAAATTATTTCTGTGAATGTGTGATTTTGTTTAGATGTAGTAGTAGCTTACCCCTGCACCAAAAGCGGCAAAAAGCTTCGTAAGAAGATTTGTCCGCATAACCCATCCTGTATTAAATGATCTAAGGATATGTTTATATAAAAATTTTTTTTTATTGTATATACGTAATGTTGTGGTTGTTCGGTGCAGGCGCGCGCGGGCGCGGCGCGTTCGTGGCCCGCGGCGGCGGCTCGTTCCCGCGCGGCGGGTTCGCGCCCGTCAACTCCTACATGCCGCCGCAGGCCTTCATGGGCCGCCCGGTAACTATGACACACCTAACACACTCAACACTGCCTCCGAACACATCAACCACTTGTACATCCCGCAGAAGTTAACTAATAATAAAGAATGTTACTTGGTACGCAGAATTGTTTGAAAGTGTTCACGACTGTAGCTTGTATGTATCCGAATAGATTATTTTTTGTTTCATTCAAAATTACCAAGAAGTTATGGTTTCACAGACATTTGGAATTCTCATATAAGTAGAGGCCAGCGTGTGACGTCACATTCTGACGCCCCGCTCCGCTCGCGCCGCCGGTGGAATGTGACGTCACCGCATCAAACACCGGCCCGGTGCAAGCAACGGCCATTTCAAAATTCCATATCTCGGAAACTAAAAGAGATATTAAAATATTTTGTTCACAGATATTTTTTATTTTCCACGGAGAATACGATGAGCTACAAATCAAAATAAGTGAACATTCTTTATTATGACAACAATGCATTCTCAGTCATATATCTAATTTTAATATCCACATAATGGAGAAAATGCTGCAGAACAGTTGGTTACAGCTTCTTTTGTATTTGCGCTTAGGAAGCGGCAGTAAACTTAGCTGCAAATCAATGATCGGACGTCAACTACGTATTACAAAATCGGAAGAAAATTTGCAATTATCAAGATACATTTTCCAAACGCAGAGTCATTAAACGAACGGTTTTATATACGGAAAAACCATTCGTTTAGATGACTCCGCGTTAAAAAAACGGCACTTCTGATGATGACCTAGATAATAAGAATAAAAAAGTCAAAAGTATTTTTTATTAATTTATTTTGGATATTTGTATAACTTGAGAATTGTCAATTTTTCTATCGATTTCATAATAGTTGTTGACGTCAGATCAGTTACAGCTAAGTTTACTGCCGTTACCTAAGCGCAAGTGCAGAAGAAGCGGCAACAAACTGTACTGCAGCATTTTCCTCAAAAAACGTCATAAAATTATACTGATATTGAAATTAGATACGTGGACTTTTATATGTATTTGTAATTTCATATTGGATAAACCAGTCTTTCTTTCCCATTCGAGTGTTACAATAAGTTCCTACCAGGATCCATGTAGGAACTTAGTAAAACACTTGGATGCAAATTACAAATAATATATTCTTATTGTCTAAAGTCTGTTCGTCGTTCGGGCAGCGGTTGACATCAACTGCGTGCCTCTACTCGTAACACGCAAACCTCGAAATGGATGATAAGCGACGGCCGCCATATTGTTAGCGATAAATAAACGACACTACTTGGAGACGAATAAAATATTTATCAACTCTCGGCGAGCAGACTTTAGGTTTCAATACAATGACGTGCCAAGCCTCACAGGTATTAAGTTAATTTCTGCGGGTTGTAACCAAAACCAAGGCTTGAAATACCGGTATTTATGGGAACAGGTACCATTGAACTTGGTGCAGTACCAATTCCAGACATAGCACCTGTAGTATCTGTACCGGTACTATACTGGTACCACAGTACCGGTACAAGTCACGTTTTTAAAGCCTGACTGTACAAATAAAAGCAGATAGCAGCAGGTACCTAAATTAGGTACCTGTACTTTTAAGGAGTAGTACCTCTGAATACCGGTACAGAACCTGTACTTTAGGTTTCGGTTCCAAGCCTTGGTTGTAACAGGATATGTTGAAGTTCATCCATTTGTCATTGTAACAACTTTATTCCGTGTCCAAAAATGCGATGGGTGTGGCATAACTCATTCGTAGCGCTTTGGTTTTCAAACTCTCTTAGTTTTCAGTGACTGATATTGAACGTTCGCCGGTATATGTTTGTCTGTCTATTTAAAAAGAGGGCTGAGATTAATCGTCATTGACGAAAACATTTTCATTGATAGTAAATAAAATAATGCACGTTTTTTACCCCCCCGATAAAAAAGAGGGGTGTTATAAGTTTGACTCTAATGTCTTGTCTGTCTGTGGTATCGTAGCTCTCGAACGGATGGACTGATTTCTTAGCGGGTTTCATCTGAACGCAAGTTCCCTAGCGGTGGTTCTGAGCTGTTTGATAAAAAAAAGATTTTGTCGTTAAAAGTTATTGGGCGTTAATGCTTGAAAGTCAGGGCCATCTATTATTTGATAGAGAAAGCTCTCGCAAATAATAGATGGCGCTACGGATATCAAGTCGTAAAGTTATTGGGCGTTAACGCTTGAAAGCCAGGGCCATCTATTATTTGATAGAGAAAGCTCTCGCAAATAATAGATGGCGCTACGGATATCAAGTCGTATCGATGGTTCCGCTACTCACCACTAGATGGCGTTCTTGACAGGGATTAGTTAATTTGCCTAGCAAATACACTTGTTAACTAACTTATTGTTCCTGAAAACGCATTTCGATTAAAATTATTTACCATAACAAGAAAATTATAAGTTTCATTAACCACTACATAATTAGCCAGTCTGCAATAACAAATGGATGGATTTTATTATTGAAACATGCAATTTTTATTTTTTCTCTTAAAATAATATTGATGCTTATTATTGTTCCATACCATGGTGTCCCATTACCATATTTTTGTTCCTGTTTTGTTTACCTATTATCCAACTACCTATGTATATAACGTCTAACAAAATATACTAAAAACTGTTTTAAGGGGACGCGCTGTGAAAATATTTAGGTGTAAATATTTCTTATTTCTCAGCCAATATTAGATATTTGGAACTGATACTTGCTAATAACATAGTAGACCGCTTTTCCAAAATTATTGTTTTTAGGATATACGATTCGTTAATTTTTGTAACACAAATTTAGTCATCAAAAACACATAAATTCTTATTTCAGACAAACGAGATGGACTTCAGCTTTGAGACTTTTTATGCGGATTAGTAAATAAATAATCTTAATAATAGTGGTTGGTATTATTTTTTATTGTTCTAGTTTTAATTTTAGAGCCATTTCTTTATTATTTATTGGTCAGTTTTATTGGTGGCTTTGGATTTCAGTCATATAAGCCCTTTTTCCTTCTTAAACTGTCCTTGTTGCACAGAATTTTGACAGTTATTCATCAAATTCTCAGATGGCCTATGAAGCAATTACGTGTCGTTCTTAACAAAGAAATTAAATTGAATTTCGTGAAATTATTGACATAGTGTAGAATAATATCACGAATAGATATGGGTCGAACAGTCTGTAAACAAACGTACGAGTAACTCTTACACTATGTCACTTATCAAAATTGTTATTAATTATTGTAGTGAAAATTATAAAGAGCTAAGTAGGATTTATAAATTGAAAAGTAAGGCGACCAACATATAAAATGCGTTCGGAAAAGTAAAATTTCATACAAATTCAACAGAAAATTAGTTTTTTTTTTAAATGTTTTTAGTGCCGTGTAATCAAAGTCGGCAGTCACAAATGCGAAACCCTACACTGCACGTGGCCCGACACGCACTTGACCGTTTCTTAATATAATAGTTTCCACACATTCTATCCTTAGTTGTAGTATTTTAGGATTTGTACATAGCTATCTTTTGCGCGCGTCGTTGGCTCAAACAAACAAATATTTTTCTTTTTCGCTCCAGAATGTTGGCAACATTCGGGAGTTCCCTCCAGAATGTTTGTCTTTGCTTAGACTTCTTGAAAGCCAATACCCCTGGTGCATTGATCTAGTAGGCTTGAATAGTACTCAATTTCAAATACATAACGTATCAAACTTATAAAGATTATTATCTTAATCTATGTGACATGACCCGAGTCAATTAGTTTTTTTTTTGACTAGTTGCAATCCAAATTAGTGTTACAAAAACGTAACCATACAAGTTACATGACGCTATGTTTCTCATACTATAACCTCTATATACATTTTTATTAACTCTATCTGCGTTGCATATTTTACACATTACTACAAACATAGTGGAAAAAATTGATAATCAACTTCAAAGTTTCAAATCAATTTTGACAGATTTTGAAAACGTCAGGGTTAGGGTTAGGAATAAAGAGTGAATAAATAAAGATAGGCTCTAAAGGACTAGTATCCAGAGACGTAAAATAATTAAAAAAAAACACAGAGATACCAAATTTCCCTATTTCCCCATTATTCAAAATATAAAAATAAATGTCGGGTTTCCATACAAACTCTATTCAGCTGATTGATCAAAGTTGTATGGGAGGCTAAAATAGTATTTTATGCAACAGTTGTATAAGGAGGGTTAAAAAATGCGAGTGGCGCAGGTTACATCGTAAATTGACGCCATCGAGCATTTTTTGACTACTTATACAACGTTGCATACAATACTTTTTCTACGACTACATTTACTATAATAAATACAAAAATAAACAAAGAAAAGTACGAAATACTACCATATATTTGGTAGATACTAGGTATCTATGGAAGACTTAATTTTTTTTTATTGACGTCTTCCTAGTGACTAAAAGTGCCATTTTTGAAACATGGAGTCACTTAAACGAATGTTTTTCATACAAAAAACCGTTTGTTCAGTGACTCAACGTTTGAAAAATGGCACCATATGTTAAAATCACGATTTTATTATGTTGGCAGTATGGTAGATCTAAAGAAAAAAAGTTATAGGCTAGGAGTATCGTTTTGGCGAAATAACGACACATCTGCTATTATATTAGGAATAGACTATAGACTTTTCTAAAATCATATAATCTATGTTCTTATATTAGTGTTCGGGACCATTTAAAAGACAGATAACAGTACAGGAGTAGAAAAATTATTTTTCAACAGTACAGGAGTAGAAAAATTATTTTTCATATCCCGATATATGTTCCTTGGGGAAAGTTATTCAGTATCATTGCGTGATTTCACCCTTAAAATAGTTTCAGTATATTTTGTTTAGATACTATACAATATATAAGAAAAACCCTGTCCGATCCTTGTAGGAGCAACTCGGACCGTCACTATGAACAACATTTCCTATAGAACCAATGCTTAAAACTCGAAAAAGAAGCGGCATTTTCATACAAAAGTGTTTGGCCGGCCCGGCAATTTGTATGAAAATGACAATTTTTTCCTCGAGTTTGAAGCATTGGTCCCATAGGAAAAGTTGTTCATACTGACGTTCTGATTTGCTCCTACAAGGATCGTACGGGGTTTTTGTTACATAGATAGAACAAGTATTTATTTATTCATTTCGTCTTTCAAACAAACATCCTATTCAGTTCCGCCAATATTATTTACTGTATTTTTTTGCAATAATTTCATCCATGCTTGTTACCTTGTTTTGCATGCCTCATAATACAGCCGTAATTGAAACGAGTGCATAGAATAATGTGCAAAGAAATGCAGTATATCTTGCTATTCAATGCAAGCAGCACATGTTCCGGATTTCTTGCGCGGAGTTTCGGTGACACCGACATTCAAATGCATGCATAATATATGATATGCAAATATGCATTTTTATATCAATTTTTTTAAAACGATTTTTGCAAGAAGCTATGACGTCATTAGCCTGTATTTCATACAAATACCATAGTTTGTTTTGACGCTCAGAAATAAGTGTGTTGTTGGAAAATAGCGAGTTTATAGTGAAGAAAAGTGATCTTCAATAAAATTCAAATTCCAAGATTTCCAAAAGTAAGGAAAGAGTGACAAAAATAGAGTTTCGGTTCTGATCAAACTGAGCCGTCTTCGATACCGGAATTTGTGCTGCTTACAATGGAAATTGGTCTTACTCCCGCGAGCTGCCTTTGCCATTACTGATTCTGTGCATTCTTTTCAGAGTTACCTGTAGTGAACAGTAGTAACTACTCGCACACGCAAGGTAACTGCCACGGACCAGTTCATAGGCATGTCCAGGACTCAATCACACGACCTTCTTATTTTCAGTCGGTTAGAATTTATGTTGTAGACTGTAATTACGTATGGTATTTAGTAGTACATAAAAAAATCTTGGTACTCGTGTGATTGGGTCTTTAATGTAATGTTTTGGGGTAAGGTGATTTAGGAAATACGAATAAAATATCTTCCTTTTAATTTGGTAAAAATCAAATTAATTTATCAAGATACTTGTATTATAATTGCAATATTTGAGTTGAGTGTGACCCATTGAGTGGCAAAACACTCACGGTGTATATGAGGCAGTCTACGTGTGGGATGAACTGTGTAATTATTTTGCAGGAAAAAATACCGTTACTCACATTTTCAGTGGTAGTAGGTAATTTTCGCGAAATTTATTGTTTTTTAGTGAGTACTCTGTTTCATTGCACTATACTTGCTCATTCTGAAAGATACCAAGCAGTATCGAGTTTTGTTCAACGATGACTTTATTCGTGTTTCTCATGTTTTAAAAAGTGATTAAACTAATCGTATGTGTAGTTTATAATGCCAATGAATAGATATTAACAGAAACATTTGTTCCAGCAGGGTGGGTTCATGAACGACGGACAGCGGCCAAACAAGCGCCTCCGACAGATGTAACCGTATCGCAAAGACATAAAACCCAATATCGTGCGTCGTTGTCCTATGTTCGTGTGTTTGTGCGTGTGCAGAGCGTCCCTGAGACTCTACAGTGACATACAGTATCGAGATAATCTAGCTAATTGTATTTACTAAGTACATGGAATAAATAATTGTAAGCTATTTGTCTTTTTGACAGGTAATAAATGTAATTACTAACAACTGCTGTTTTATATTAAACCTTTTTAGTCTTAATTTTAGCAGAAAGTTATAGTATGCGCAAAAATAAATAAATAAATATACAGGGACAAATAATACTGATTGAGCTAGCCCCAAAGTTAGTTCAAGACTTGTGTTATGGGATACTAACTCAATGATACTATATTTTATCACAAATACATATATAGATAAACATCCAAGACCCAGGACAATTTGAAAAAGGCTATTTTCCAACTTGCTCTGACCGGGGATCGAACCTGGGACCTCTGGGTGGCGGACTAGCATGGTGACCACTACGCCACGGAGGTCGTCAAAAAACTCGGCGGCTCTGAACTTCGCGCGGAATGCTGCGCAGTAGACGAATACAGGTGTGCGCGCAGCTTCCCCACTGTTACTTGCAGCTAACTTCCGAGCCGCCAAGTTATTTTGCGCGATCTGTAGTCTTTTAGGGTTGGGACTCGTTTGTCAGTTCGGAACAGCACTTTTCTATGCTGCAATCCGTTTCTGTCGTTCAGAATCGAAACGCTTCAGCACCGGCCTTGTTGAAGCGTTCCGTCGCTCTCCCTCACTCTAGCGAATGACCGGAGCGACAGAAAAGGATAGCAGCAGTCTCGCTGCTCCGTGCTGCTAAAGGAGTCCCAACCCTTGGATACATGAATTTTTCGGGGTTCAGTGCTGGCCCATTTGAAATACATCATTTGAAAAGAAATGGAGACATCATTTAAAATTTGGTCTTGATCAGACCCTGGATAACCCTTCAAACTATTTTATAAACTACTGTTTACATTTTTAAGTGAGAACGTGAAGCTTATCTACGCACATACGCCAAAAGTGGCCGTTTTTCGCAATTGTGCTTAGAAAAGTTTCACTTTCTCACTTTAAACTGTAAACAGTAGTGTATAAAATAGTTTGAGGGGTTATCCAGGGTCTGATCAAGGCCAAATTTTAAATGATATCTCCGTTTCCTTTTAAATGATTTATTTTAAATGGGGGCAGCACTGGACCCCGGAAAATTCATGTAGCCCCTTAAGTTAAATAACTATTGGCATACAGTGCAAGACGCGAGCGAGATCGCGAGTCTTGCATTTTGTCATGTTTAAACGTTTATAGCTACACGTTAGGATATTTTTTTCATTTCATTATAGTATAGTGATGTGGTATAGCCCATTGTTCGATTTATTACGGGTAGGTATGTCCCCTGCCACGTTGTATATATGACTTTCGACTTATTAGCAGAGGTCGGAATTAGGTAGAGTTATTTATGCTTGCATCGACATGTTGATATTAAGGGGCTTCATGAATTTTTCGGGTTCCAGTGCTGCCCCCATTTGAAATAAATCATTTGAAAAGAAACAGAGATATATGACTTTCGACTTATTAGCAGAGGTCGGAATTAGGTAGAGTTATTTATGCTTGCATCGACATGTTGATATTAATACGGATCTTCCCGGGATTTCTAATGGACAATGCCGTGTTATCAACAATATTACAAATAAATAATCATAAAAACCTCAGATAAGACAAATGAAACAAAGATAATTAACATAATTTTTTTGTTAGTATTTACATTATTATTTTTACTATTTTTTACATATTGGCAACGTTGCGCGTGCAGTGGTTTAAATTGTGTAAAAATAAATAACTTTTTATTTAATAAAAGTAAAAAAATAACTGCTCTTAAAAATTAATTTCGAGATTTGAGGCATATCCACTTTATTCTTTTATGACATCTTTGTATGACATCAGTGTAAGTACATAAATAACTCTACCTAATTCCGACCTTTGCTTATTAGCCCCCACGGAAAGCAGACTCCAGAGAATAAGACTCACTACTACAAAAATAAACCGAATGCAGCAGAAACGCAACACCTTTCCTGCGACGCACTACTTAAAAATACGCTCGTTGGCTGAGCCCTAAAGGACTCGAAAGAACTTTGAGGAAAAAGAGACTATTCTTGGAATTATAGGTCTTCTAAAAAGAAGCTATTCTTCGAATTTGTTTTTTTCGGTTTGACCCCCGGTCAGGGCAAGTTAGAAAATTGCCTTTTTCAAATTGTCCTGGGTCTTCGGTGTTTATCTATATCTACAAGCTGACTTTTCATTGGTTTTGGAAAAAAAAATTGTCGTGTAGTAAATAAATTCCTCTATCCATATACGTAATCCAAATTTGTGTAGACACAAGATAGAAAAGTTGCGTAAAATGATTTTCGATCGAGACCACGTAGTTACGCCCGTCCAAAATTGCCGTGTGACCTCGATGAACTCAAAATTAGCCGGCCGGCGGTACTACTGGTTGATCTCACGATTTTACACTCAAGTTATAGTAAAAAAAAATTGTTACCGAATTTTTATTTTGACTAGCTAATTAGATCTTACTAACGATCCTTATGAAGTGGCCTTCGGCTCCAAAACTAATGAAGAATCACCGTATATATGTATTTGTTATAAAATATAGTATCATTGCGTTAGTATCCCATAACACCAGTGTCGAACTTACTTTGCGGCTAGCTCAATGAGTGCAATTTGTCCCTATATTTTATTTTTTTAGGTCTAATAGTGGTCGTTTTAATCAAATGTGCGAAGAAAAGGTTTACGTTCTCACTTTTAACTGCAAACAGTTGTTCATATAATAGTTTGAAGAGTTATTTAACGCATGATCAAAACAAAATTTTAAACGATATAGATATGCGTTTCCTTTTAAATAATTTATTTCAAATAGGGACAGCACTGGACCCCGAAAAATTCATGTATCCCTTTAAGGGGTTACCTGAATTTTCCGGGGTCCAGTGCTGCCCCCATTTAAAATAAATCGTTTGAAAGGAAACAGATATCATTAAAAATTTTGTCTTGATCAGACCCTAGATAACCCTTCAAACTGTTTTATGAACTACTGTTTACAGTTTAAAATGAGAACATGAAGCTTTTCTACTGAAAAAATGAAATTTCCGTTTCCTTTCAATAGATTTATTTCAAATGAGGGCAGCACTGGACCCCGCAAAATTCAGGTAGCCCCTTAACTTATGCTATCTGCATATACGTACGGATAGACAGACAAAAAGCGATTTTATAAGAACGATGCATTGATGATTTATTAAATGTTTAATAGCTTGCACCTGTTGAAGAAAAACAATAATTGTGCGCAATTATAACTGAATATTTTATATTTGTATTCTAGGCGTTGTCGGAACGTGTAAATTACCTAACAATTAAAATGATTTAAACGCTTTCTCCCTACTTTCTGATCCAAGGACATAATGTAACCTATAGGTACACCCAGTACCGGATCTAGAATGTTTTTGAGGCGGGGCAAAATTTTTGAATATACCGCCCCCTGCTTGGTTTTGCCGCTTACTTGATTACTAGTATCTGAACAGTCAAGTACACGGGGTGGGGGAGGGGGATTAATGGTCAGTTAAGATTCAGACCGAGATATGATTGTACATTTATGAGTAGTAAACAACTACTCAAAAATGTAGAATACTTATACTTCTTCAAAAGTAACCAGACGCCGCCCCCATTCCGTATCGGTAGCATGGTAGTCCTTCTGACTTCGCCGCAAGCCGGGGCATGGACCCCGGCTTGCCCCCCCCCCCCCCCCCTAGATCCGGGCTAGGTACACCTACATAAATTAAAGCATTCTATGATCCTTGGCAAACTGTCTTGTACAAACACCTTTTATGTAGATACGTTATAAAAAATTCTTTGTACCTATTATTAGGTAGCTGTATGCGATCTGCGCATTGTTGATTTGTAAGTGGCCAACACTGTGTCAGATATTTCATGCCGCCTTAAGGCATCTAACATAGCTTCGAGAGAGCCAAAGTCAACAGCTTAACGAGCCTTCTGAAGCACATGTTAACTGTAAAATCGGGGTATTAAGATCTCATTACTTATAACAGGATAGGTAATGATAAATTGTGTACTCACTATGTTATGTCATACCGAAATTGAAAAATAATTACAATCGCATTGCTCATTTACAAAAACTAATTTTGTTTACATGCCTTCATTCATAATTTATAAGCAAACACAAACAACCAGATACACTTTCATTGGAACGTCTCGTGAGATGGAATCAATTTATTGAAGAGACGGTGTAGCGAACGCACGGACGCAACGCGGGAAACTAGAAAAAGAAGAAAATCGTTTTCAAATATTACTGGCCGCAAATAATGTTATAATTCATAATGTTCAAAAGAGTTTGCATATTTTTATGTCTTTTAATAATATCCGAATGCGCGCGTTTCCCTTCCCGCCGAAACCATTCAAGAAAAGAATCAAATGTTAAATCTGACAAAAAAATGCGCTTACGCGGGGAAGTTTTTGAAAATCTTTTCGATATCTACGATCCGACGTTCCTGTCGTCCGTGTGGCCTAAAATACAAAATGGAGTGCACATAACTTTGAGTGATGTTTGTTTTAAGAATTTACAAAAGCTCTACTCGGATTTAGCAATGGGTCAACTCTGGGCTTACATGGGTAAGTACTTCGATTTTACTAAAATAACGTAGGTTTGGACTTCTTGTTAAACCCGATAAAAAAGAATACGTGTTATCAGTTTGTAGCTAATGTCTGTCGGTCTTTCTGTCTGTCTGTGGCATCGTAGCGCTCGAACGAATGGACCGATTTTGATGCGGCTTTTGTACGTGAAATCAAGTTCCCTTGCGGTGGTCCTTAGCTAGTTTGGTGAAAATCGGTTAAGCTGTTTAAAAGTAATTGGGGGGTTAAGGCTTGAAAGTCAGGGCTTTCCCTAAAAGTAATAGATGACTCTACGGATATCAATTCGTGTCGGTAGTTCCGCTACTCATCACTAGATGGCTTCTTTAACATTGGGTTTTTAAGCCTTATAGTTTCGCCATCTCTGTCTGTCTGTCTGCCTGTCCGTCCGCGGTTACTCAACGACTATTAGTACTAGAAAGCTGTGTTTGGCATGGATATGTATAGTAATTAGGCGGAAAAAGTGGTAAAATAAAATATGTGAAATATTTTTTTTTAGGGTAGCTCCCATACAAGTGTTTAAAAAAGTGTAAAAGAAGTCATATGGGGTATCGTTGAATAGGTCTTTCAAAAATATTACGAGTTCGTGAACACCGTTTTTCGATTTAGGGATCTGTTTCGAAAATATTTGGTTTTAAAGTGAAAACTTTTGTTTGAGTCAAGTGTCCCCCCCCCTCTATCTGCTAAACGGTTAAATATACACACGTGAAAAATTCACAGCTATAGTATATATAACGAAATTTAAAGGAAAACTATCAGAGCAAAGTAGGATTTACAAATTAAAAAGTTATACACGAATAACAAATGTACTCGCAAAATGAAAATTTTACATAAATTCAATAGAAAACTGGTTTTTAGACGTTTTTAGTGTCATAAATGGGCATTCGTATCTGCGGAACCCTACACTGCGCGTGGCCCGACACGCACTTGGCCAATTATTTTTAATTTGCCTAGCGAATAGGTTGACTTGTTGCCCTTAAAGTGTGTTAGTGGCGAACAGTGGCGATTTTTAAGCTTTTATCTAAGGGCAGTAAAACCACCAGACCCAGCTGCTGTTCGTAATTTTGAAGCACATAATAGGTGTTCAAGATAAAGTGCTCCTAGCAGGCGCATATCTATATGTAGCGCTTATCAAACGATACATTATACGAAAGTATTCATGAAACGCATTCAGTACAAATGATGTAGGTAATGGCTATTAATTCTAAAATTCTCTTCTACAACGTAAGCTACGTTTTTTTTAAATAAATAAATAAATGAATATATAGGGACAAATTACACTGATTGACCTAACCCCAAAGTAAGTTCGAGACTTGTGTTATGGGATACTAACTCAACGATACTATATTTTATAACAAATACATACATAGATAAACACCCAAGACCCAGGAAAATTTGAAAAAGGCCATTTTCCAACTTGCCCTGACCGGGGATCGAACCCGGAACCTCTGGGTGGCCGACTAGCACGGTGACCACTACGGCACAGAGGTCGTCAAAAAATCGTATATCAAAGTAAGCTTTTTCTACGTCAGTTATAAAAGATTCCACGTGTTCAATTCCCCTTATTTTAAACACCGTTCGTCGTTTAAAATCGATGGGAAAAATGTATTTTGGATACAGCTAGGTCGAGAACAGTATGAGATTTTGAGATTTATGATAATTAAACTATCAAACAACTATACCAGCAATATAATGATTATAATTAACGGTAAGCATTCGGCCGGTCCCGATTATCTCATAAAGCTCAGCCAAGCGTAACGTACACCATCGCTAGATAATTGCTGGTTTCAAGAATTAACAGAACCAATGTCTGTTTGGTATTTAGGTACCGGTTCGTCAAACCTACACGTACATACTTATGTACCAATGTCTGTTTGGTATTGTCGCGTAAAGAGATGAATGACATTGTCAACGTCACGAATTCGAACAATAAAAAATTCAACTGAAGAAAAATTTCAGAAAAAAAAGGAAGAATTTTCTTCTTCCTTTTTTTTGTAGTGAAGTAGTGATTTAAGTGAAGTGTTCAGTGCAGTGAAGTCCGCGCGTGTGACAGTACAGTGACGTTTACGCGCGTGTGACAGTGCAGTGACGTTTCCGTGCGTGTGACAGTGCAGTGACGTTTCCGCGTGCGTGTCAGTGCTGTGACGTTTCCGCGTGCGTGTCAGTGCTGTGACGTTTCCGCGGGCCTGACAGTGAAGTGACAGTTGGAGTGCAAAGAGGACTGACGCTGTCAATTGTGAGTACTGCTTGAGTTGTAAATAAAGGCACCATTCAATAGGATTGTTGTTTCCTTTCCTATCCCCAACCCACTCTCGTGACAGTATTTAGGTACCGGTTCGTCAAACTACTACTACTTTTTAGTAGTAAAGAAGAGGTACACACACATTCTACCGATAGTGACAGTAAGAAACTTTCTAGTGCAGAATTTTATTTACTTTTGAATGAAACCTGTTGCGATATAAATCTTTTCAGTGCATTTGATTCCTTACAAGGATATGGAAGGGACATACCCGCAATAAATCCAACCACGGGCTATAGGTACTAATCACTATAGTATAATGAAATTAAAATAACACCCAAAACACAAAAAAAATCGGCATTTTCATACAAAAGTGTGCAGCCACCCTGGAAATTTGTATGGAAATGTCGATTTTTTTGGTTTATTGATTGTAATTTTATTATATTATAGAGGTCTTTTATAAATCGTGGTTAGATTTATTACAGGTATGTCCCTTCCATGTCCATAAAACTCTTCACGTTACGTGTAAACGTTTTCCACCAGTTTCATAAACGGCATGTAGTTGAAAGTCATTTTGACGCCCCCTAAACTACCGCCCTGGGCAGGTGGCCCAGGATGTCCTTAGCCCTTATCTTCTCCTTATTGCGTCGCTAGCTCAAATACTTTTAAAATCCGCTAGTATTGTCCTGCAAGTCAAATCTTACACTTTTTTCTAAAAGTCAAAACAAACTTTTTCTATGGGATTTGTATAAAATACAGGCAGATGACGTCATAGTTTCTTGGAGTCGAATAATAGCGCTCTTATCATCAGTTTTTCTGCAATGATAAATCTTAAATCACTTTAAAATCGATATGTTCAATGACAAGTGACATTATTTTGTGACCTTTTATATTTTTATCAGTACAAAACAATTTATTTTGACCTAGGAAAATACCCAGTTTTGTTGTTCCAATAAATTGCTACCTTACGCCTTTTTCCGAGGCAGAGCATAGGTCAAACATGGTACAGCTGGTGAGGCACAAAGGGCATGATAGAGGGTGCCCGAGCCCTTAGCTAAAGTTAAATATTATTTTCGCTCTTCTGAAACATGCAGCATAATCGCGAAATCCCGCGATTTTCTTTTCTGAACTCTCGGACGGTAAGCAAAAGACAAGGCGGTCAGTTTCTCATATACAAAGATGTTCAGAAAAGTCATATGAAAAGATGCCATATAGACCATATCCGTTGGGAAAGTCGGCTGCTCAAAGGACTGAATGATGACGCTTAGTGCATCATAATGTACATGTTTTTGGCCGCAGGAGGCATGAAAAAGACTCGAAACGTGATGCGATTAACAACAAACCACCCCTCAATGAGAGTCGGACTGTCCATGGAAAGTCTTTTTAACGAAACCCATTTCCAAACTGCCATGTTGTCGAAGAGTCATTTAACTGACGGGTTATTTAACCTATGGGCCACTTTACCGAAAAGCCAAATGTACGCAATTCCATATCGGCAACAGCACATTTGTTTGACCGCCATATATTCGAAAGGCAAATAAAATCACCTATTTATATCAACAAGTTATAATTGAGATAATTCACCACACGTACATAATTATCTTAATTAAAGTATTGGCAAAGTGATTGTTACATCTGAATCTTGATACATCTGGCAAAAATAATGTAACAATTAAAAAAAAAATATAGTCACAAAATACAAAAGCCGATTATTTATTTGAAAAATTTAAAATAACTATTATTTAAAATAGAGTTTTAATTTAAATTATTAGATTAATAGAGATTTAATTTAAAGTAAGAGAGATTTAATTTAAAGTAAGAGAGAGGAAACTCAACAGTTAGTTAAACTCAACAGTTTGATAAACTCAACAGTTAGATAAACTCAACAGTTAGATAAACTCAACAGTTAGATAAACTCAACAGTTAGATAAACTCAACAGTTATAAAACAGACGTCAAAATTAACTACCTACCTTCCTTTTTAAAAATATAACTTGTTACCATTACGATGGTCACTTTGCTAATAATTTGATTAAGATAATTATTTACGTGTGGTGAATTGTCTCAAATAAAACTTGTTGATTTAAATAGGTGATTTTATTTGCCATTCGAATATATGGCGGTCAAACAAATGTACTGTCGCCGACATGGAATTGCGTACATTTGGCTTTTGCCGAATGGCGAGGCCTTAAACGAATTTATTTTTAAATTTGTATCAAACAAAGACATCATATCCGAAAACGACCAGCGGTGTGGTGCCATGTTCCAAATGCCACCTAAACGAATGACTTCGCGTTTGAAAAATGGCATGACAGGGAATTTGAATCGCGCGATCCTTATAACTTATAACGCGGTAAGATAAGGAAATTATTGCACTGTTATATGAAGAGTGGGTTAGTCATGTCAGATGTCTCCTTTCCTGACTGTACATACTGCTTTTACTAGTGAATAATCACTTAATGCCTTTTTAATTGCCATAGGAAGCATCACTCCGGCAGAGAGATGCCCTGTCATCAACTCGAAGAAACTCGACGTGTGTCGCATGCATTGTTTCACTGTATTATTACATAACACCACTTCTTTGTAACATGGGTTCGACGATCCAACATTAAACGATTTACTCATGCGATGAATTAAATTACAAATTACAATATCTGCTTCTTGAATTTTAGGGTTCCGTAATCAAAACGGTAGCTAAAAATAGTTAATTAGAAAAGGACGGCTGTTTTTGAGCTAGATCGAATTAAAATCTGCAGTAACTAAAGTCACTAATATGTAACCATACCAACTATAGGTATACAGTGGACCCCCGGTAGTCCGACAAACATTTTGCAGGGCAGTGTCGAACTATCGAATTTGTCGGATTATAGAGTACTGCCTAAGACTCTATAGTCCGAATTTTTTTACAAAAGAGTATGTTGTAATCCGACAAATTACAGATCCAATGATAAGAGTTTTGATATTATATATGTATCACATTTTTCTTTAATTGTCAGTGCTTTGTGCTTTCGCTTCTGAGCTTGTGACGACATTACTAGGTACGTAAACGTAATACATAATGAATAAACAGTAAACAATGAACACACGCCAGGCCGCACCGCTATCCTTATCGCATGTAGTCAAATTCTAACTAAGCAATCAGAATCAAAACAATAAATACCCTACGCGTCGATCACAATAGTGATGGTGCGTACAAGTTGTAACTTGTTCAATCATGCATTAGCGAATATTATCAAAAAAATATTCAATAATAAATAATAGACCATGTCGGATTACAGGGGGTGCCGGATTAGATAGGGGCCGGATTACCGGGGGTCCACTGTAATACCAGCAGGCACTTTACATAGTTAGAAAACTATTCGAACTGCATGGATTTCATAGAATTTCAAGAATTCATCATCGTTACACTGCTTGGTAAAGGTCTCTAACTTCAAAGATTGTAAATGATTTTTTACCAATAGGGACGCTATAATAAAAATAAAACACCCTCACGACGGAACTCTACATGTCTCGCTCCTAGCCGGTTATGCAACGGCAAATAAATCGATCATGCAAGTGTATTTTGATGCGATTTGTCATCGATATTTCGCTGAAAAAATATAAATACGATCTTCACTTCGGTGGCTCTTATTCCAACTGCATGGAGTTCATATTGCCTTGTGTATGTTGTGGGCTTCGAATGAGCGAGAGTGAATGTAAATTGCGTGGCTTTGAAAAACAAACATCGTTATGAAGGAGTGAAATTGAAATCGTTTGTAGTTATCATCTGTAAAGATTGATCGATTAAATATGTACTTTGTGGAGAAACACTTTACATCTACCTTTAGGTATTTCTTATGCCTACTCATCATTATTAAATTGAAGTGGTTTAAAAAATACCTGATTTTAAAATAAGTAGACAAATTACTCATTGAAAAATGTTTACGTTGATTATTTTAGTAGGTAATCAAATTTAAATTCTCGTTTTCTTAAAATATGATTTGCATGAATGGCGTACCTATTTACATTTTGTTTTAATAAGGAACGATTATAAGTATTAATGTACGTTGGTATTCTACGATAGGCAGTCTGCACAATAGTCTGTAATACTCTACAAAATAATCTCCTACTATATAATATTATAAACGAGAAAGTTTGTATGTATGGATGGATGTTTGTTACTCTTTCACGCAAAAACGGCTGTACGGATTAGAATGAAATTTGACATGTAGAGTAGCTTATTACCTGGATTAACATACTGGGGAAAAATGTGAGGTTCCAGTGGGATTGTCAAAAATGTTCCACGCGGGCTTCAGCTAGTCTCCTATAAAAATTATAGAATCATTCGAACGAGTTTCCATGAAAAAAATGTTTTTATGTTTTTACGTATTTTGACATTCCATTCTCCAGTAAGCTTTTTCGAGTGAGAATTATTCGCCTTCTAATACCCGTCGTAAGATAGCTTGTTTCCTTTGAAGGGATCCTATTCCATTATTATTATAATTCATCAATTTACGATGTTTTCGTTTCCAGTGACAGACTCGTCGGGCCGCTACGAGCCCGGCGTGTTTGCGGGCCAGGGCTTCTGGCTAGGCGCCAAGCGACAATGCTTCGATATGGTAAGGACACGGTCAATTTTATTGACATATTTTTTTGCACAGCCAGGGCCGGACCGTAAGTTTAGGGGGCCCTGGGCTAATACTACTTATGCCCACCTAATTACTCAAAGTATAGAAGACAAATAAGGCATTAAAATATTTGATATATATTTTAATATATTACGCTATAGTGTTTGCTAATTATTATAATAAGTAATAGACTCGCTCATGTTTATTGCATGGTAGCAAGATATATGAGCCAAATATGCTTACTCACTCTCGAACGAAAAAATACTCGATGTGGGTATTATAAGTGGAACGTAATTATTATCACAATGGTATTTAGAAATATGTTAGAAGTATAAATAAAATAAGGATACTTATTAAAAATTATAAATAATGGTACTATAAATAATTGTAGCAAAAAAGAAAGAGACATAGTCTCAAAGGGAAACAGCGGAGCAAGATCAAGCTCGAATGAATGCGTAATATAATGGCTGCCGAACATTTTAACCGTCAGTTCGAGGTACCAACACCTTAACATAAACTTGAATTAAATGAATTGAATGGATTTGATTAATCGCAGGATTCGCAGGGCTGCAAACCTAACGATCTGTTTAATTTAATAAAATTATAAATTTTTGACTTTGACTTGACTTAGCTGGAATCCACGTGGCCCTGGGCTGAAGCCCAAAAAGCCATATGATAGATCCGGCCCTGTGCACAGCTCTTGTCACCTAAAGTTTGTCCTAGCGATACGGCCGCTTTGAGTATACCTATACTGTTTAAATTTTTGTTAACTATTTAAATGTGTTTTTGGTGCAATAAAATGTTACGTAGATACATAGTGGAAATCATGCAGTTGAAAATGTTTTGTCGCTCCCAAAGCCTTCGGTGGATTCGAATCTTAGTGATTCGAATCCACCGAAGGCTTCGGGAGCCAGCCCATAATAGATGAATGGTTAACTAAAAAAGGGCCAAATTGCAGAAACTAGGCTAGCCCGGAGCTAAGTTTAAAAACTTGTAGGATAGGTACCAACTCAACGGTAAATATAGGTATCTACATAAACTAACTAACCGTGTGTTTTCCTGTCTTTCATATGTGTTAGCAGCAGTGAATCAAATATTTTCGGGAGTGTATATGTATAGCCTTCTAGTTTTACTAACGAATATGAAATGTAGCAGAAGTCAAATGATATTAATCTGGCCACTTGGAAAAAAAAACCAACGGCTTATAGGTACCTATATGTGCCTAAGCACGGAGGAAAAATCTATAGAGGAAAAGGACGTATTCGGATCACATCATTTGGTACCTATATGTTTTACCATGCATGTCAAAAATTATTTTACGGCTCTGGATACTAGTCCTTTAGAGCCTATCTTTATTTATTCACTTCTTTATTCCTAACCCTAACCTTAATCCATACCATCAAAGGTTGGTGTAGGTCCTTTGATTGCTTCAAAGGAGCTTCTGGCGACGAATCTATACGAGCCCACTGGTTTTCATAGCTCTGATTGAGTGGCGGACGGCGCCTAAAGACGCCCACCACAGTCCGCAAATAAATATCACTACAACCGTACTATGAGTGTCCACTTTAAATATTTTACATATTGTCCATGAGCATGAGCATTTATAACACTAAACCACACCAATTTCATTTAAAAAGTCCACTAGAATCAATTTGCAAAACAATTTAAAGCAAACTCCAACTGAACCTCTTGACTTCCCGCCAAAAACTCATGCATGTCAATGACGCTGGGTAAAAGTAGTCCATTATTGTAAGCCCAAATTTCAGTATGTTAGTAACATCAAGGTACATTGTGTTTCCCACAGAAAAAACTTGTATTTATTCATGATGAAAACATCAAATATTTATTATAGTAGATGCTAAAATTTATTTTTGTATTTAGTGCTTATTTATTCTCCACTTCTAATTTTACAGGTTTGCACCCAATACAATAGAAAAGCAAAACATTACATATATATCGATTATTTACATTAAACTTTTTGTGTACACGGCAACCTTAGTAAATTCACACAGAGTACACTGGAAGATATCTATCCTGTCGGCGATTACATCCAGAGTGTGTATAGCGCGTGCCAGCGGAGACTTGTTAACCAAGTTGGTCCGCCCGTGAGGTACCACCAAAAGGCACGGCTGCCTTCGGCGTTCCACGTGTCTATTCGGGACGCAGAACTCCACCATTTTAATCTTTTCCATATTATTTATCACACCACAAATCAACATAAAAATATAGGTCACCACACTAAGCTCCCTTCTTACCCTTGTCTCATAATATCCCACCATACCCAACACGAACAATGTGGGATACATCAGAGGATACTAAGGATTTAAATATTGGCAACTTAAACTAAACTAGAGATAAGTAAAATGTGATATTTTTAAAGGTTTTTAAGATCGGCTACTGTTTTTATTAATTACAGGATAGGAATATTGCGGAGTACCTCGAAGCCCTAGAGCATGGCGAGGAAGAAGGTAGAGTTAAAAATATATTTAAATATCACTTATATACCGAAACTAATACAAGGGTGAATACAATCTTTGAAGATAAATAACTTTCCGGAGCATTTATATCAACTTGAATCAACTGATTCGTCAAATGTCTCATATTTGACGGATCAGTTGATCAGATGCTTCGCTTTTTTGTCTACTTAATATTTTTTATCTTTTATTACGTAATTTATGTTTGTTTACTTGTTCGCAAGCATTACATGTTATAATGTGTCAACATTGTATTATAAGTATTTATTAATTAAAAGAAAATAATAATTTTGGCCCCATGAACGCCTCAAAGGACCGGGTCCCCATGGACCCGTCGCTGAAAAGCGTAACAACAATAATAACATAACATAACATAACATCAGCTTCTCTACGTGTAGGATCGGTATCCCCACGCAAGCCTGTCAAAGGACCGGGGTGAAAAGACCCGTGAAACTAAAGGAGATACACAATAATAATCTAAGAGAATAATCATAATATGACAAAGCCCTTCTGGCGAGTAGGCGACCTATACTGTGAAAATGAGTTTCTTTCGGCGTTTCTTCTCCGCAGTGGTACAAAGCGCTGGTATCGAAAACTTTCTTTAAAAATAAATTAAATTTTAATATACTTTACACGTAACGTAAATTATACCTATTGACGTGTAAAAGTGCATGTGAAGTTTAATCACTGAATAAACTTTTTAATCTTTGAGAGTACAAAAAATATTTTTCATATTTCGGGATAGATGTTACTCAGGGAAAGTTGTTCAGTGTCAAGGACTGAATTCACCCTCCAAATAGTTTCAGGATGTTTTGTTAAAGCCTGTTTAATATAATTGTGGGTACCTACTGTACAGTTCAGGTAAACGACTTCGCGGTGCCCCTTAAGTCGGATCCGAGAATGCCGAGAGTTGCCCTGTTAGAAGAGACGCGGCCGAAGTTCCGCTTGGCGTATTCCGTCGCGGAAATCTACATGACCATCATCAACCATAATTTTGTCAGGGTCAGTAAATTGTTTATTTTATCTGTCAAATAATCGAAAAGTTTATTACGCTTACTATCGACCCTACATTTAGTTCCCTTTTTAACCCCCCACAAAAAGAGGGGTGTTATAAGTTTGACTCTAATGTTTGTCGGTTTGAGTTGCTGTCTCGCTCGAACAAAATTATGCGGTTTTTTTTACGTGAAAGCGAGTTCTTAGCTTTGTTTGATGGAAATCGGTTCAGGCGTTTTAAAGTTGTTGGGAGTTAACACCTGAAAGTCAGGGTTTTCTTTAGCAAATAATAGATGGCGCTACGAATATTAATTATAATATGTAGTTCGGCTACCCATCACTAGAGGACGTTCTTGACAGTTGGGGGTTTGTTAATTTGCCTTTATTTTTAAATAAACATGTATCTATTTTGCTTGTATTTTTATTAACACTTATAAAGTTTTCACGTAAATTTTGTTTTGCATGTTTAGCCATTCGACCTCCGGATAGGGTTATGCCTTCCCAAAAGCTGCGACCACGACGATATTACCTCAGTTCTGACGTTCTCAATCATGTTGATCGACAATCTGAAAGCTAACACAAGCAGATCCAACCCGCGAATCATCAAGATGACATCTTTAAGAGAGGTCAGCGACCATTACGACTTTTTCCATGACCACGGCGCCATGATCTTACTAGGAGTAACTTTGACTCTTATCATCGTAGCAATAACTGCCACTGCAATGGATATGAAACTATTCAGATGCAAACGGATCTCAAGATCAATAACGTTTGATGTCGAGAAATACAACAGTACAGATACGGCAAATAGGTTTCTAGATAGAAAAAGCAATGAATGCCTCGATTCTTATGTTTGTAATGGTGTCACGAGTGGTAATAACTACAGTAATTGTAATAATATAAGCCTGGTTACTGTGAAGAACATGAACCCGGCTCCTCCGGTTACGCTGGACGTAGTACCTACGGAGCGAGTGTCGGGCAGCTGCAACCGATGCGGGAAATATAGGTAATTCAATGCACTAATCTTCTTATCCTCGTTCAATTATATCTAGCGATTTTCCAGTTCTGATAAAGCAGTTAGTTTAAAATGTATGAGTATCAAAATCATTTTCATTAAGAACTTCTTTCATTGTAATGCTTTAAAGTCTTCTTCCAGTTATTGCAATGGTATCGCGAATTTTTACACCATCTCAGGCTGCTCTCCTGGGTGCCAATATACGAGTATTATGCGTCCCTGTTTGACTTTTATGAACTGCTTTAGTCTAATAATATCTATTTTAATCTGTAGCTCTATTTTCAGTACCTTCCAGTATTTTACAGACATTCTATAAATATATTTTTTATAAACATTGAGAGTTAGGCAAAAAGATACTCGTTTAGCGCTACCGTTTCTTTCTTACATATTTGCAAAGACCAAATTAGCATTAACAACAGAATATTTGCTTATGTTCATATTTTTATCTTCTGCATTTTCTGTATAATCCACTTCTTTCACAATAATGTACCTACCCTACCTACTAATGTTTATGCTTATACTGTTACATTTGTTCACAAATTTTCAATAACTTTAGGTATTTACTTAATTTTATGTTGTTGTTGTGGATGAAAATATATTATAATAATTTTTTCATTATTGTAGAAGACAGTGCAAGAGCCCCAAACAGATTGAAAACCTACCACCATGCCCCAGAGTAAAGTACAGCTCTGTAGCGAGCTTGACAACCCAAGAAAAGAGAAGTCACCTGATCAAGAGGTTGTTCCTTTGCTTCTCGCTCAAGTACTGCTGGATGAGGATCTTCAATAACAACATGGCGAACAAGGATATGGCGATGATGCATCTACTCAAAGTCGTGGCCACGCTCTGGGTGATCTTCATTCATGTTGCAGTGGTCGTATCTCATGCTACGGGTGGGTAAATGTTGTTCATGAGAAAACATTGTGAAATTTAACTCTATCATTGAAGAAACGACTTGTAAATTTAGGTTTTTATCAAAAGTAATGTTCTTTAAAGTTGAATTCACACTTGTTATCAAATTTGGTTCAACACTTTGATGTTTAAATAGAAAAAGACGTTATCCTACAAAATCCATGTTGCGTATTTTGTGTGACTGATTTTTCAGTGGTGTTTCACTAGAATTGAAGTCTAATGTGTTAATAAAAATATTGATTACTTTCAGTTTACACGTCATCCATATACAACCATGATGATATGTACCAAATCCTTGCAACTGGCACTCTGGCATTTGACACATTGTTTTTCGTAAGGTAAAGTTAATTCGTATAAATTCTTATTCAGATTAAGTGATGTGTATCTACTTGTAGTTTGTACCTTTTCACTTGTGCAATAATTGTTTTAACCATAATACATAAGGTATTACAGATATGCTAAGTGCTTCTACTCAAATTTACTTTCCTGTTACATTCACAAATAATTTTCTTACGATTGTTATGATTCAATGTAAATCTAAACAAAAATTGTTTGCATCTATGAATTCCTCAACAGTTTTATCCAATATGACTTAAAATTTCTTACTGTCTATGTCTGTGTTGTATTAAATTTCAGCGGGTTGTTCAGCTCTCACCACTATTTTTATTTGCGGAGCCACTACACGGTAGAAGAGTTGGTCAGCTTCGGAGGCTTTATCGGACAGATTCTGCAGTTCATCTGTTTTGTCACTAATAGAGCTATCAGGTACATTATCTCATCCTCATCATGACTTTTTGTTACTTTTTTTTAAATTGAATTGACTTTTTTTACCACTTCAGATTTTACTTCATTATTACTTTACTTCATAATATGAATCTCCTTGTGACAATGTTACTATAAAAATAAAACCTAACTGCAAAATTTATAGACTACTTTAATCTGGGTAAAAACGATGGTAAACTTAGGTAGTCCGAGGAGAACAACACGGTATACAGAGAGAGAAAGAAGAAATAATAAAATGGGATTAGGCGGGTCACGCACAGGTCACGTCAACCGAAATTGGATTCCAACGGATGGACTTAGGAAGAGAGGTAAACGGAGGGCGTTAAGATCAAAGCCAGAGAGTTATGAAAGCAAATAGGGGAGGCATCTGTCCAACAGTGGGAAGGGCTAAATATAAAATAAAAATCTTATCTTACAGAACAACTAAATAAATGTAAAGAAATTTCAATTTCTAGGTTATTGCCGTCATACGTGTATGTGATCTTCTTGTCGGGTGTGATAGCGCGCGTGTCGCTCCACACGTCTTCTCTGGTCCTGCCCGACGGCGACCACGCCAACTGCGACGAGCACTGGTGGCGGAACATCTTCTACGTCACTACCTTCTACCCGGCTAGTGAAAATGTAAGTATTGTCTCCATTATCAGTTTTAACCCTTTCACCGCGAGACTTTATATTTTTTTTATTCGAAAACGCCTGGACCGATTTGATTTTTTTTATCTTTTGAAAGGGTATACTTAAATAAATAAATAAATATATAGGGACAAATTACACTGATTGAGCTAGCCCCAAAGTAAGTTCGAGACTTGTGTTATGGGATACTAACTCAACGATACTATATTTTATAACAGATACATATATAGATAAACATCCAAGACCCAGGACAATTTGAAAAAGGCCATTTTCCAACTTGCCCTGACCGGGGATCGAACCCGGGACCTCTGGTTGGCGGACTAGCATGGTGACCACTACGCCACGGAGGTCGTCAAAGGTGGTCTCATTGAAATTTTATTAAAATCGTTTGTGGCGGAGAAGTCTATCTTTAGTTTTGAAAAATTTAAACATGTCATTTATTTGTACATTTTTCTGTCGATAAGGAAATGATCAGTTACACCCTTCCTTCACTTAATACTTACAATTATTTATTTACACATTCTATCCACTGCTTTTTTATCTCTCATCGATGTACCTATGAATGATTATAAAATACGTTTAGTATTTACTTAAATCCAATTATAATTGATTCTTGATCTCGATTCAGGCTTTTGAACAGGTACCTTTGAAAAACATACATAAGTATATACATACTAGCTTTTACCCGCGGCTTCGCTCGCATCGAATCCATTAAATAATTGGATAGTGTAGATTTACGCTTCCGAGGCATTTTTTAGACATACGCTTTCAGTGACAGTTAAAAATAACAATGGTACCTAACCTCAAAAATTCCAAACAGCTGAAACTATAGTGAATTGAATTGGATGTATAGATTAAATAGATATTGACTTGACCGTCGGTAATATCGTACGTCGATAATATGGTATTTAGGGTTTGAACTTCATTACTGTATGTTAGATGGCGCTAAAGTAGCAAAATGTTGATATTTGTTGACAATTTTTTTTTTCTTTTATATATTTTTTTTTTAATAAAAAGTACCCTATGTTACTTCTAGTACCTCCCAGAATATGTGTACAAAATTTCATGATTATTCGTCAAGAAGTTTTTGCGTGAAAGCGTAACAAACATCCACGCTTTCACATTTATAATATTATAAGTAAGGATTATCACGCTTGTCCTGTTTTCCATAGGGGTAGGCAGAGACTATGGACTTCCACTGGCTAAGATCCTGACAGAACTCTTTCGCTTCATCTACACTCATGACTCTCTTCATGCATGCCCCCGATTACGGGTACTTCTGACCTCTTCTTTTAGAACGTCTGCAATCTGGTCGCGGTGCGTTCCTCGAGGACGACCCTGACCTGACTCACTTTTCCACTCACATTTGCTTTGTAGACCGTTTTAGAAAATCTCCTTTTATTCATCCTTTCTACATGCCCGATTTTTTGTCACCAAATCTTCTTTCAGTTCACCGCTCTCTTATGAGTCATAAGTCAGTCACATGTCATAAGTTATGACATCATTTCTAATCCGATCCTTCAAAGTAACACCACACATACACCTCAGCGCTCTCATTTCAAAAGCATTCATTTATTTATTAATTCTATGTTAGTCCCTTTTCTGCCATACCCAACTCTCACTTCCATACACCAGCGTCGGTATCAGCACTTCATTATGAACAGCCAGACAGACGTGGCTATGTTTGACATTTTTGTTTGTTTAAAAAAACTATGCTTGATCTTTAAAAAAAAACTTATTTAATGTTGTGATGTGTGTTGTGAATGGCAGTGTGGTGGGCACATAGCGCGAAGATCCGATGGCCGATGGGGCATAAAGATTCTCGAATGGCGACCGCGTACTGTCAAGCGAAGCGTAGGACACCCACCCACAAGGTGGTTAGGCGACCTGACTAAGGCCGCTTGAAAGCGTTGGATGCAGGCCGCTCTTGATCGGATATTTTGGGAGAGGCCTATGTCCAGCAGTGGGCGTTGTGCGGCTGAAATGATGATGATGACTTAAGCGGCTGAAACAATTTTCCTCAAACAAAGCTAAGAACCACCGCAAGGAAATGTAAAAACAACCGCATCGAAATCGGTTTATCCGTTCGAGCGCTACGATGCCAGACATTAGTGCCGAACTTATAACATTCCTTTTTTTTCTCGGAAGTTAAAAACGTCTGTCTATGTGGCCAGTGCATGCAAATCTCCTGGTACCTGTCCACCGAGAGCCAGCTCCACGTGCTGGGAGCCCTGATCTGCGCGCTAGGGACCGGCCGCCGCGGCAGAGTGATCGCGGCGCTGTTGCTGACGGCGCTGCTGGCAAGTACCGCTGCTGACGTCACCAGCGCTTACAGCGACTACATGTATAGGTAAGCTTGAGAACTTCGATTTTATGATCCATGACAAGCAGGCTATCTTGCATGAAAGTGGCTCTCGAATGATAGCTCCTATAGTAATAATGTGTGAGTCGCCAAATTTTGGAATCAAGTTTACTCGAGTCATTTTGTTTGGTATTCGGATCCTTACTCGAGTCTGGATTCGAGTCAGTATTCAAGTCTAGGGTTCGAGTCTTGAGAAACTGGTATCGAGTCCGTTAAACACGGGTACTGAAATCGAGTCAGCTAGACTCGAGTCCGTCACTGATTACTGAATAAACATTTGAATCTTTGAATGTTTGAAAATTTTGAGTCAGACTCGAGTTTAATAAAAAAGAGTCAACGAGTCCACAGAAAGAATCGAGTCTGACTCGAGTAACGCCGTACTTGGCACATTACTAGCTTATCGTATTCACCTGATAGTATCATGTCTAGTACTTTGAGAAACGGGTACCGCAGCTAGACTCACTTTAGTTTACTGGGACTACAGTAACTCTACCACGAGTTATACCAAAGTTTGGTAAAACTTATAGAAGAGATATATCCGCTGGCGAGTATAGTCTGGTACCCAAACTATACTCGCCAGCGACTGAAGTAAACTATAAATTTTCTCACGGAAGAGAAAAACTAGTGCAAGTGCTACTTGACAAAATTAGTATCGGACCCATTGTGTCTAAACTCACACAAAAAAAAAACAATTCGTTTGCATTACAATATAAACAATTCGTTTAATTGGTCTGTTTTATATCAATAATGGTCTTTAGGCCTCATTAATAAGATTTATTTTGCATGGTTCAAAAAGTACTTACAATGTTTGTGGTATAACTTAATCTGTAGTATAACTTTACGGAAAAATTCTGGTACTTTACCATAGCAGGCCCGTGTCTTTCCCCATTTAGGTATCGAAAATATACCTACATTATTACTATATGCGCGGCGACCACTTCGAAGGGGAAAATTCAGTTACATGAATCTATTTTCCAGAGTAATACGAATGAAATTGGCTTGCAATGGATGTCTAGGTATATAAACGAAGAGGTGAGATGTTCCGACGCGAGCTAAATTAAACCATAACTCTAACCACACTGAGTACATATTTCTTTGACTTTATTTTCTGAGTAAGATTTTTGTACGTGAGTACTAGAACGTATTCTGTGACCATAGATAGCGTTATATTCGAAAGAAGCAATAATTAATTTGAGTACGATTTTCTAAATATATTTTCGGGATTGAGTGCAGTTGTGCTTAATTGTGTCACGTGCGACACGACCACTTGGCACTTTAACCTTTTTTTCTTTTCCGAGAGTTTTCTGTACAGAGCCCCAGGGCACTAACTGGTTTAAGTAGTGTCTGAAGATACATTAGTGACGTCAAGTAGTGTGCCGAAAGGTTATTCGTGAAAGGCTTTGCTTTGTGCCATGTGAATCTGACTGCAGCCGATGTCTTTACGTAATCGCCAAAGGTGCTCCATATGATGAATATTAATAACTTTTCGGGCAGTCTGTCCTATTATTACAAGCGCCTTTCTGTCGTGTTGTCTTATTAGAAGAGAATTCTTGTTTTCCAGCACACCCGGAGTGTTTTCTGCGTATTCAACCCTTATCATTCGACCCTGGGCGAGAGTTGTGCCATACTTCACCGGAGTCATCTCGGGCTGGTTATTGTATAAGATAGATGGCAGCCTTAAAGTTTCTAAGGTTGGTTGACGGCCATACTTTTCAATATTAATTTGAAAAAGATGAGGTCCCAGGACCGTTCCTTGAAGTACAACTTAAGAAAAATTTAAATGATACTATGATATTTTTTATATACAATTTGTTTTTATTTAAGACTTTAATTTCTTAATTTTTTATATCCTTGAGAGTTATGGATTCCTATGAATAACATTTATACACTATTTTGTGACTGAACTTAGTTTGTCAAACGCTTTAAGTAATACTTTTCATAAGTAGGTAATAAGTGGGAAACTTCACAAAGTATTAAGAATATTTCAATACATAGGTTTAGTAACGAATGCTTTTATTCTCTTTCTACTTAATGTTTTTTATTTTTATTTCTCAATGTTAATGTCATACATCTATGGCTTGAGTCGTTATCAGGCTATGATAAATTTGTTTTATTTGTTTACTGCTAAATTGTACTCACGAAAGATATTAACTCTTTTAACGATGCTTTTTTGTGGCTTTTGATTAGATCACGAGCTGTTGGCTATGGCTGGTGACGATACTGTCGCTGGTGTTGACAGGCACACTGCCGTGGCTGCAGGAGGGCTGGGCGGCGGCGTGGCTGCACCTCACTTGGCCGGCCGCACTGCTGTGGCCGACGCTGCTAACAGCCACTAAATATAGAGGTATGCACCTCATATTAAGGCGTTCTCGGTTGATTTCTTGTTAGATGACGAGCTACTACTATGATTGGTAACGATAATGTTTCTGGCGCTGACGGGCGCACTGCCGTGGCTGCAGGAAGGCTCGACTGCAGCGTGACTACTCCTCACTTGGCCGGGAGCGCTGCTGTGGCCAAAGCTGCTAGCGGCCACTAAATGTAGTAGGTATGTACCTCATCTCAGTGCGTCCCCGGTTGATTTCTTATCAGGTGACGAACTGGGCTATGGCTGGTGACGATACTGTCGCTGGTGTTGACGAGCGTGCTGCCGTGGCTGCAGGAGGGCGGTGGCGGGGCTGCACCTCACTTGGCCGGCCACGCTGCTGTGGCCAACGCTGTTAACTGCCACCAAGTGTAGATGTATGACTCTACAGTTAATTATAGATCCCCTTATATTTGCACGTTACTGGTTAAATCCTTAGCTGCGTTGCTTTCGACCCCGAGGGCCGGATTCAAGCTTTTTTATTTCGAAGTACTTGGATTTTTGGCATCCTTAGTAGCGAGTTTATTGGTATTGGTACGTTTGGTCAGTGTATTTTCCCCCTCTTTTCTAGGCGGTGGTGGTAAAGTGGTTTAAGCACAGGCTGTGCGTGTGTGAAGCACGAGTTTAACCTCTACAGAGGGATTCTCTCTCTACTCTAGATTGCAGTTTGTGTTATTGGATCATTGCTCGTTAAGTTTGATACCAAGAGCTGCAATACAATTTTTGTAGTATTGATACATTATCGACTCATAATACAACACCTTTTGTTTTATTGTTTTTTATCAATTTAATTTTTTACTGATTAAATTGTAAAAAAACTCGGTAGTTTCATTGAAAAAACTAAAATAATTCATATCTTTTCGTGCAATAAAGTTATGGCCATGCTGGGGAAAGATTTTTTGTTGGAAATTACCTCCTTTATCTCCCTGTTTCGTTTGATCCACGACTTTTTGGCCACCCTGTATACCTACCGAGTGATGTATACCCAATACCAGTATTGATATTTTGTATCGAAATGAGGTCAAAGATTGATAGTCTATTTGTTGGTCATTAATGAATGGCTTTGTCTGTCCCCAGTGAAATCAAATAGTAATAACTTTTGGATTGCAGTTTGTGTTATTGGATCTTTTGGTTTCGAAGAGTGGGGTCGTTGTACGATGATTTATTAATAAATTATTATTCGTCAAACTCTATTGTATTGGGATTGAAACATCTAATCTTCACTCAAGATGAGCTCTCAATCAAAATGGAAGGGGATGTTTTGACTAAATCGTACATTCAGACTCATGATACCAAATATCTATAACGTTTTAACATATCCTACTGTGCGCACATAGTAATAGTCTCTAATTAATTCATTTAAATTTTATTATTTTATGGCATATTACATTTCAATTTACTTATTGTAACCTTTATAAGTTTATTGTATTGTAAAAAATGAGTTTCTTTCGGCGTTTCTTCTCAGCAGTGGTCGTTACGAAGCGCTGGTATCGGTAGCTTTTCTTTAAAAATAAATTAAATCTTAATATACTTTACACGTAACTTAAATTATACTTATTGACGTGTAAAAGTGCCTGTAAAGGTCTAATTACTGAATAAACATTTGAATCTTTGAATCTTTGAATCAATAAAATAGATTAATAAAAATAAAAGAAATAAAAATACCTACAATATTACATAATTTAATTAAAATTAGGAATGCAATGTCAATAAGGGCTATATTAATTACATATACTCACTCACTAAGTAATAATAAGACCATATTGTAAAACTAAGCACTTAAAAAATGAATTGAATTACATTAATTTGAACTGAATTGAATACAAACAACAGTATAAAAAACTAGCTATAACCCGCGACTTCGTCCGCGTAGAAGTCTAGAAAATTTTTCTTTTCGAGCTCCCGTTTTCACTCCCGCACCCGCTCCCGCTTCAAAAATGTCGAAAATTCATACAAACTTGCACACCCTATTTCACCCCTATAGGGATGTTATTTTCAAAATCTAATGAGTGCATTATTATTTTCTACTAACTACTAAAGTAAATAAAAAAGAATCGTGTCTCTCACTTTAAAAATTACGATACAAACTGGTAACCCATATTTCACCCCCTTAGGAATGGAATTTCTAAAAATTATTTCTAAGCGGACGTCTTACCTATCTGCAAAATTTTATCTTCATTGGCTAAGTATTTTTTGAGATTTCGTGATGAGTGAGTAAGTGATTTTTGCTTTTATATATATAGTTAGACTATTTTATTCGAATTTTCGCAGGAGTACTCCTGACGGTAAATGAGTAAGTATGTATTTCAGGATTTTACTAAATTCAACGTCTAAGGAGGTGAAATGGTGGTCCGAAGTTTTTACGGAGAAACAAGATTAGTTTAACGCTTCAAAATGGAAGCGTTACGTCGCTCTCTTTCGGTCTAGCAAATGACGGGAAGGAAACGGGAGAGGGAGCGGGAAAGGGAGGTTCGCCGGGTCTGCTAGTCCTTTAAATCCCTACGTTATGATAAAATGTTATATTTTATAAGTATTCGAACATTTTAACATAATAATTTATATGTACCGTCCGGCGTGCGTCCGAAATTTTCGGATGAATTTTTTTGCTAAACTGACAAAATAGTTTTTTTTTTGTTAAAAACCCTTTCAAATTTGTTTTGGAACCGTCTGATCAGTAGTAAAAACCGGGTTTCTACAAAGAGAACCTATGATAGCTGCAAGCTGTAGCAAACCTAGATTTTATGAAAAAAATAATATTGTTCTAGAAACATTACCAATAGAGGAATTTCTTACTTGTTTTAAGGATTCGATATTGAAGAATTAAGCATGTGCAAGGTGTTTCTAAGTTTTATATTTTTCACCGCCGTAATTATCTTTCACGCGTTTCTTTTAATTGTATAGATAATCCTTATAATTAACCTTAAAAAAACTGTCCAGTTGTGGATATGGGTATTCCTGTCCCTGTGATATTGTGTTGGTTTCCAGTGGGCACTCGCCGCATCCTAAACAGCAGTTTAATAGCAGCGCTGAGCCGCGTGTCGTACGGTGCGCTGCTGCTGCACGCGCCGCTCGCGCGGCTCGCGCTGCTCGGACCCGACACCGCGCTCTGCTCGCACACCATCTGCATTGTAAGCACACTTTGAGCATAGCGAGCGTAGACACCATGCTAGCAGGGCCGTCTTAAACTAGGCTGGGGCCCTTGGGCACAAGAATTTGGGGCCTTTTTGGAAGTAAAAGAGCGAATTATTATAACATTTTTTTACTAAGTATGACCGTTTATTGTAATAATATGTCATTAATGACATTACATTGCTGCTGGTTTTTTGGTTACGATTACGATAACGGTTTCTTTCAGGATTTCTTCTGGAAAAATGTGCCCGAGAAAAATGCTTTGAGAATAAATGTGTGAGAGAAATTGTCGGTCCTTCGGGGCCCCCTGAGAATGGAGGCCCTGGGCACGGGCCCCGTGTGCCCTTATGGCGAAGACGGTACTGCATGCTTGTCCGCCAATCCGGAGCTTCTGGCTCTGGCAAGTTGGAAAATGGCCTTTTCAAATTGCCCTGGCTCTTGGATGGTTATCTACTTACTTACTTCTTACTTCCTTCGAGGACAACTTTTCCGCAAGTAGGTCCGATTTTGCCGGTCCCGTTTTGCGTGGGGAGCTGACTCCGGTCTCAGTTCTCGAACCAGCCCAGCTCCTGCAGAAAGCCTAGAACGCCTGCTGGCGCCCTGCACGCCTCTGCCATAGTTCCTGGATGTTCTAGGAACCTTCTTCTTATGTGTGCGACACCATCGCACTCCAAGAGGAGATGGCTCGCAGTTTCTTCAGCCTCCATGCAAGCTCTGCACAGAGGACTGTTAGTTAGACCTAGGGTGAAAAGGTGTTTGTTTAGTGCACAGTGACCAGTAATGATGTCAATCATACGGCGTAAGTTCCCTCGCGGCAGTGATAGCAGACGCCGGGATAAGCGGCTGTCCCATTTGGGTAGTGCCTCCTTGGCTTGCCTGCATTATCTATATAATGTCCTTTTTAATTAAGTACAAATATTTTTTAATTAAGTACAAATATTTTAAGAGGTGATTCAGTCCATCATTTTGAACAACTTTTCTCAATAAATATATATCGAAATACGAAAAATTTTTTTGCATTTTTCATAGTAACGATATCACGTGACTGCTTCGACTTGTATGATA
Source organism: Acrobasis suavella (assembly GCA_943193695.1). NCBI lineage: Eukaryota > Metazoa > Arthropoda > Insecta > Lepidoptera > Pyralidae > Acrobasis > Acrobasis suavella. The sequence goes on along the minus strand of OW971930.1, from coordinate 1,409,950 downwards.
TTTCGATATACATTTATTGGGCAAAGTTGTTCAAAATGATAAACTGAATAACCCCTAAAAATATTTGTACTTAATTAAAAAGGACATTGTATATGTGTAGGGATTTGTTATAAAATACAATATGTAACAAAAACCCTCAGACAGAGCAACTCAGACCGACAATATGAACAACTTTTCCTATGGGACCAATGCTTGGAACTCGACAAAGAAATCGACATTTTCATAAAAAAATGTTCAGCCGGCCCAGCAATTTGTATGAAAATGTCAATTTTTTCTTTAAGCTTCAAGCATTGGTCCCATAGGAAAAGTTGTTCATATTGACGGTCTGAGTTGCTCCTAAAAGGATCGGACAGCGTTTTTGTGACATATTGTATAGTATCGTTGAGTTAGTATCCCATAACGCAAGTCTCGAACTTAGTGTGGAGCTAGCTTAATCAGTGTTATTTGTTTCCTTATATTTATTATTATTTTTTATTCTCGAGTCGAAAGGCTATAATTTTTTAACTAGCCATTCAAAGGCCTACCCTAATTGTTTCCAGCTTTTTCGATCTTTACCTACTTCTTTATTTTTTATATATTATGTATAATAAATTTGGCCAGTATTTGGCTACGGTTTTATATAACCGCATTAAAGAAACTATAATTGTAAGTGGAATAACCCTTAAAAAAACAAGTTTTATTTCCAACAGATAAATTAAAAAATAATTAAATATATACGGATAGTCCCAAAGTAAGTTCGAGACTTGTGTTGTGGGATACTAACTCAAAGATACTATATTGTATAACAAACACATAAGTATATAGATAAACATCCAGGTCAATCTGAAAAAGATCATTTTCCATCTTGACCTGACCGGGGATTGGGGAGCCTGGCACGATGACTATTAAGCCACAGAGGTCGTCAATAATAGGTTTAATATAGGTGTAAAAAAAAAACCTATACTTCCATATGCCCACGGTCCCAAAACGCCTCCTTGAGGCACATGGGTAAGTTTCTTTCGGATTTCTTCTTAAGAGTTTTCGTTCCGAAACGCTAGTAGTGGTAGCTCTTTCGATAACAGCATTAATAAATTAAATGTTATACATATTCTAACATTATCACGTTTATGTTATTTGTTATTTTTGTTCTATCTCGCCTTGAGTGCAACGTCTCAAAGATTTCATTGTTATAAAATTGACTGATGTCAACGACTGAACGCTCACATAATTAAGTGCTCCATTGGACACGCAACTTATGTCGCGTGCTAAGTTGCGTGTCCAATAAAGAAGAAAAAAAAAAGACATTGCACGTTGCTCGTTTCGTGTAATTAAATATGTAATTATTTAAACAATTTAAATGAAGTGTGTGAATTACATTTTTAGAGATGCGTTCGAAAACTTCTAGACTCGTACATTTTTTAGACATCATTGGGTATTCAAAAAGAATTGTGATACTCAACGCAATTGTAATACAATAAAAAAAAAAACTAGCCAAGTGCGAGTCGGATTTGCGCACGAAAACTTCTAAAAAATCACGGTTCTTGGGGTTGGTGTGGTGCCCCACTTAGGTAAAATTTTCTTTTATTCTGTTTTTGTTTTTAGTATTTGTTGATATATCGGCAACAGAAATACATTTTCAACACAAAATTTCAGATGTGTAAATATCACGGTTCATGAGATACAGCCTGGTGACAGACAGACAGCGAAGTCTTCATAATAGGGTTCCATGTCTACTCTTTGGGCAGGAAACCCTAAAAACTTTGAGAAAGACCTAATCCAAGGTTCGTGAAAAATAATGAATAATGTCTTTCAGTTTTTTTCACTAATATTAAAACACCTTCATCAAGCTTTACAAATATAGATCTAAATTCTATATCCATAATACTCTGTTTGTTTGTTTGTAAATTATTGCATTATATATATTTGTACAAGGGCGGTATCCCAAGAAGAGATCTCTTCCAGCCAACCAAGTATCAGAAAAAAGTTGTCAGAAAAAAAGGTTGAGTCGAAAGGTACAACAGAGACGAATTAATTCAAAAAGAAAAAAAAAACATAACCACACCACCGCACCGCCCGCCTGAAATTATAATTTCATCCACACCACTTGGATAGTTGGCAATCAACTACGGAAAAACGTGGTTAAAAGGAACTTTTTACCACGTACGACCGAACAGTGGAATCAACTTCCTGCAGCAGTGTTCCCGGACCGATACGACATTGAAACCTTCAAAAAGTCTATATCTTCCTGAAAGGCTGGCAACGCTTCTGTTACACCCCTGGTGTTGCAGTTGTCCATAGGCAGCGGTGATCACGTACCATCATTTGACCCGCTTGTTCGTTTGTCGCTCTATAACATAAAAAAAACGTAGTACATATACCCAAATATGTCATTTAATAAATGTGCCTTCAAATTAATTTATATTAACATACACTCAATGAACAACGGAATCGTTATGTTTCAGTCAAATCTCTTAACCAGTCAAAAGTACTATTGACTAGCAAAATCAGTCAAAAGTACTTTTGACCGTATACTTTAGTCAATAATACTTTTGACTAAAATAACAGTTTAAAGTACTTTTGCCCAATGGAGCTGGTTAAAATTACTTTTGACTAAGTGTTCCGTCAAAAGTGGTTTTGACTGCTTGTATGAGTCAAAACTCTTAAAAAGTTAAGGTGGTCGATAAAAATAACGACAAACGGACATATTAACTTTTATATTACTCAATATTAGTGGAGAACGTGCTAATATTAGAACAAAAATGTAATGCCAAATTTTTCGTAATAAACGATTTTACATTTAATTAATATCTTTTTTATTCACATCTAACGAGTTAATAGTGCTTTTGACTGATGCTTTATTGCAGTTAAAACTACTTTTTACAAAGAGCGTCAGTCAAAAGTACTTTTAACCGCAAATTTGCAGTTAAAAGTACTAATAACCAATAATTTCAGTCAAAACCACTTTTGACCAACCTGTTCAGTCAAAAATACTTTTGACTGATTTTGCTAGTCAATAGTACTTTTGACTGGTTAAGAGTTTTGACTGCAACAGTTATAAAAACGCCTAAGGGATAAAGCTGTGGGACTATTACATCTTTATCCCAAAGGCGTTTGCGTAGTAATATTATTTCTGACATAGTTATATTTTATTTCCAGTGGTCATACTTCGCGGGCACGACGCTGTTAACTCTTCTAGCGTCGCTGCTGCTTTCGCTCCTGGTTGAAATCCCGTTCTGCTGCATCTTAAGACGACTCTCCGATTGCGCCAACAAATAATATATAATTGTCCATGTTCTATAGGAATATTTTTGAAAACTTAAAAAAACAATCTTGTAAAAACGCTTCGATGTCCTTTGTCTTTATATATTTTCATCTATGGCACGTGCCCTTTCTGCCTGGGATGTAAAATGCCGAAAGAGACCCGAGGGATTTATAGTAACTTTTATGCCTTTAGCGTGCGAAAACACTTCCTGGTTAATAAGGCAGCCTCGTACTTACGGACTTTGTGTCCGTTAGTTTGCCCAGAGAATAAGTATAAGTACTCACGTACAGAAGTCTCACTGAGAAAATAAATTCAAAGAAATGTCTACTCAATGTTGTTAGCACTAATGCTTCATTTAGCTCGCGTCAGAACTGAGCACCTCTTTATTTAAATACCAAGACATCCATTGCAAGCCAATTTAATTCTTAATACTCTGGACAAACGATTCATCTAACTGGATTTTCCCCTTCGAAGTGGTCGCCGCGCGCATCTTAATAATGTAGGTATATTTTCGATACCTAAACGGGGAGTGACACAGGCCTGGTTTGGGACATTTTTCCAATTATTTATAAACAACAATGCAAAAGTGGATTTATTTAAGGTCGTTGAGAATATTATTTTTAAGTGAAAGGACAGAATAAATATGAGTTTTATATACAGAAAGGAATCGCTCCCGCGCAATATGTGTCCTCGCTCTCCATCCCTACACCTCTCCCCCGTGCTCGCCTTGTCGAGGCGGCTGCAGGGAGAGGTGCAGGTACGAGGAATCCGTTAAAAATAATGAGTTTTATAACTCATATTTATTCATTGGTGAAAGCTTTATTTTTTAGGTACAGTTTAAGAGAAACACTTGTTATTTATTAAATTTATATTTTTAACTTTGTAATAAATCTAATTCATACAAAACTTAAGTCTACAGTATATTTACAGCCTATTTACATAATTTACTTTAGTCCGTTTGGTTAGATATTCAAATAAATGTAACAAAAATCTTGAAGTGTCTTTTTATTGAAAGAAACACTTTACAAATTGATACCTTTACACATTACATATTAAGGGGCTACCTGAATTTTTCGGGGTCCAGTGCTGCCCCCATTTAAAATAAATAATTTACAAGGAAACGGAGACATCATTTAAAATTTTGTCTTGATCAGACCCTGGATAGCCCTTCAAACTATTTTATGAACTACTTTTTACTGTTTAATGTGAGAACATAAAGTTTTTCTGCGCACATACTCCAAAAGTGGCCGTTTTTCGCAATTGTGCAAATTACAAATCAATGAATGTATAAATTATGAATTACACTCTTAAGGGGCTACCTGAATTATCCGGAGTCCAGTGCTGCCCCCATTTGAAATAAAGCTATTGAAAGGAAACGGAGATATCATTTAAATTTTTGTCTTGATCAGACCCTAGATAACCCTTCAATCTATTTTATGAACTACTGTTTACAGTTTAAAGTGAGAACGTGAAGTTTTTCTACGCACAATTGCAAAAACGGCCACTTTTGGCGTATGTGCGTAGAAAAGCTTCATGTTTTCACTTTAAACTGTAAACAATAGTTCATAAAATAGTTTAAAGGGTTATCTAGGGTCTGATCAAGACAAAATTTTAAATGATATCTCCGTTTTCTTTCAAATGATTTATTTTAAATGGGGGCAGCACTGGACCCCGGTAAATTCAGGTAGCCCCTTAAGAGTGTAATTCATAATTTATACATTCATTGGTTTGTAATTTGCAAAGGTATTGATTTATATAGTGTATATTTTAATATAAAGGCATGTCAAGCTTGTTTACCTTTAAGTACCTAAACAAATGGACTATAGGTACAGAGAAAGATATATATATACAAACATACACGAAATGTACACAAGCACGCGTTTGTCATGATTTGCACAATTTTGTATTCAGTGTAAGTACCCTTAATTTATCAAAAGTATCTTGAAAAAAATATTTTTACCCTCGACAAAAAGAGGGATGTTATAAGTTAAACGCTAGTGTATGTCTGTGGCATCGTGGCATTGAAATGGATGGACCGATTTCGATACGGTTTTCAGAATCTTAGCTATGTTTGATGAAAATCGGATCAGCCATTTACTAAGTTTTTTTTTTTAAATTTGCCTCCTAGCATATAATAGATGGTTTTACAGATATCAATTGAAATATGTAATTTCGCTTCTCATCACTAGATGGCGTTCTTAAAAGTCGGCGGTTTTTTAATATGCCTAGCAAATAAACTAGTTGCATAAAAATATCGGTCTGAAAAATATTGGGTTAAGAAGGCAAGTTGATTTAAAAACGTTGATATTTACTAAGTAGGTAAGTACTTAAGTAGGTACATATAATACTGCACACCTATGTTAAACCCCATACTGAAGTGCGATTTCTGAAACGCGGAGTCACCTAAACGAATGGTTTTCCTATACAAAAACCATACGTTTAGGTGACACCGCGTTTCAGAAATCGCACTTCGCGCGGGTGTACGTACGGTACGCTTTAAAAATGGAGTCATAATCTCTCATACTAATTGTATGAGAAATGACTCCATTTTTGAAGCCTGACTGTACATATACAAAAACTTACATATTGAGCAACTATACGGCAATCACTGGTTTAAAAAAAGCTACTAAGACAACTATAAATTCCTTATTTTTTTTCCAAATCAGCAAATCCTCGATTGTTCTGAAAACAAATCAAACTCAATCATATAATTTAGCTCTGATTTTTCTGTCTAAATAAAGTCTTCACTTCTAAGGTTACCAACCTTAGAAGATTTCGACACAACTTTAGATTCCTCATTTTGTTTTTCCAACAGAGCGAATTCTTAGATTGTTGCGTCGGAAAACAAACTCCGCCATATTCATTTAGGAGCGCTGATATTTCTGTCAAAATCTCCACTTCTAAAATTGATAGATTTCTCAATGTACGAGAGGGCAGATTATGTAAGAATATGGCGGCTACAGTCACGAAAGAAAAAACAAAAGCAGAGATAAGTACATTGTACTATATGCGCCTATTTATTTTTATACATTCACACTTTAAAAGTCAAAATTTGTAATCTACACTTTGTAGAATGAATACTAATAAGATATTGTTTTAATTTATATCGCTTTTAATAAAATAATATATGCTAAAGAGGATATTAGAAACGCTAGTGCAATACTAGATGCATACGCAACTGCTATGCATTCTAATTGATCAATTAAATTAATCGATATTACAAACCAACTTTCACCTTCTGGCACAATCATAAGATTCGTTAGAAGTTACAAAGGAGTCCAGAGTTTTTCTTGATTAAATTAAAATCTATCTATTTCTATTTAGTTATATAATAAAGTTACGTTGGGATCCTCTTGACTGATCCATCGCTTTCAAATTACTCAAATCAATTCTCAAATTTCAACATTGTGAACTAGCTTTACATGAAATGAGAGAAATGCAAAAAACAAAATATACTTGAGTAACGTTATCTTGATTAACTTTTCATTTGTATTTAAAATTGATTGCAAATAGATATGTGACTATTTTAATTTTCAAAATTAATTTTAAGTTTGTATTTAATAAACGCGTTTATCATAATGCGTTTATTCTTATAGGTACATCATATGCCATCGGACACAATGGTAAATTACATTTAATCCATATAAATTCATAGTTACATTTACAAGCTAATTTCAAACATCCCAATGGTGAGTCAAGCTTAGCCTCCATGTCACTTGAGATCCTTTGGCTTGTCAGGTAATCCATGTGCAGTTCAATATGGGTAAAACAAAACAGAAAAGGTTAATAGAAACGTACAGATTTCTAATTAGTAAAGATTTGTAACATTATACATAGTCTCAGATTCTAGATCTGTTTTTTATATTCAATAAAATTCTATAATGACTCTATAAACCTTTGTTTACATATACCCACATTGACTCTATACCTACAAGTCGGCAAACGCCAACTGGTTTATAACAAATCTTTGTACGTTGGTCCAAGTACGCTGCCCTGCGGTGCGCTGCTTTCACACCCTGTGCGGTTTTCTCTGTGGCGACAAAATCTTCAGCATCGTCACCATGGGCGCCTCGAACGCCACGGAGATGACGAAAGCGAGGAAGTAGGATATCACTGTCAGTCCCAGGAACAGGACAAACTGTAAAAAGAATGTGGTTGACTAAGTGAAACGCCCTTCAAAAGTCGATCGATAAATACAATTTTCTTAAAATCATAACATAAAATATCAAAAACATGCTGATGATTACTTGATCATCTAAATTACTCGTATTTATTAAATATTGATAACATTATGATCTTATTTGAAGAATCTCCTCTAATGTATGACTTACCACTAGAAGTTCACCCAAATGAATGGGGTGTGTGAGATGCATAGCCACGTATCGTAACACAACAGGATGTACTAAGTACGCGCAGTACGTCACTCTTGAGAACGGGTAGAGGATCGGTGCTGAGAGCATTGATCGAACCCAACCTGAGAAAATAATGTAAACACAAATTATTTTAAATTATATATCATGTATAAAAATGTGTTGAAAACAATAGCTAAAGGTATAGGCGGCCAAAGTAAACTGTTGAACCGTGGAATTGTAAACAAACAACTTGCCTCCATGTCCCGTAGAGCAGGCTATGATAATCCAGCCTATGCACGCAGCCCACAATGAGTGCGACAGCGCACTATAAACTGCTGCAGAAGCCACGCCTAGTTCTGTCTTATACAGGCCGAAGATCAGGAACAGTAGTGTAGCTGTGCATATTGCCCAGCCAACCCACGCCCACACCTGAAAATTATGAAGAACCTTAGTTATGAAAGTGGACCGAGCTAAATAATAATAATAAATATATAACAACAAATCACACAGATTGAGCTAGCCCCAAAGTAAGTTCGAGACTTTTGTTATGGGATACTAATTCAACGATACTATATTTTATAACAAATACATATATAGATAAACATCCAAGACCCAGGTCAACCTGAAAAGATCGTTTACCATCTTGACCTGACCGGGAATCGAACCCGGAACCTCCAGTGGGATAGCGTGGCATGATGACCACTACGCCACAGAGATCGTCCTAAATGAGAGCAAAATTGAAGAAACTGAGCAAAATGAGAGCAAAATTGAAGAAAATATTAGCTGTGTCAGTGAGAAAGCGGATAAGAAAGTAGTCTTAAAAGAAATGGAATTAAGAACTGTGCCAAATACTATAAAAACTGGCATAAGGCAAGAAGAAGAGATCACATTCAAACTATTTCATATATCGAGATGTACATGTACTTCTGGCCCTTTGACACAATAAATTAAAATCACTTAAATTAAAACCACTTAAAATAACACACCCGTTTCATCCTTATATTCAAGTTGGTCTTGAACAGGATCCACCCCGTCGCCATGCCGACCAGGTACGGCCCCAACCTGGTCCAGGGCTTGTCGTAGATCTTGTCAAACTGCGTAAAGGGGTCCTCGCTGTTGGGGATGTGCTCGTTGCTCCAGGACACGTAGCCGGTCGTGAACAGCGAAGATACGAAGAATAGGCCCGTCAGAGACACTGACAGTTTGAAGTGACTGAAAAATAGATAAGATTTATTTTTGCTTCCGGTCAATTGCTGGAACAAAATGTTTGTATGATGTACCACAAAGTAGGAAGTAAATATTTTAGGGATAAGTAGTTAGTATTACCTTGTCGCCAAGATGAGGAGGATTGCGCTAACAGCGTAAAATTGAGTATCGTCTGACAGGTACCAACTCCATAACATACACTGAAATTAAAATAAAAAGTTATTATAATTTTTGACCGCAGGAGAACATGCATAACTAGGTAGGTACTCACTGACTTAATTCCTACTCGTATAAGGATACTTTTTCCGGTACGCAAATTTTATCAGCCCATACAGAATCGCGGTCGGGTAAACAAGTCATCACTATCATCCCAGCCCTTATTCCGCCCACTGCTGAGCATAGGTCTTTCTTCGTCGATGCCACTCATCTCGGTCCTGTGCTGCTCTCATTTAGGTGTAACCTGCGACTCTGATTATGTTGTCAACCCATGCCGCCCGACGCTCCTCTCGCCCGTTCTCGGCCACCACTCGGCCAGTGCCTTGCTCCACCTGCCATCACTCCGTAGGGCCAGGTGCCCTGCCCAGTTCCACTTTAAGTTCATGACCGTTGTGCCAACACCACGTACTTTAGTACGAGAAAGGGTACACAAATATGGAAGATACATTTTCATACGCCATATCGTTCGTAAGAAATTTGATTCTGAATTGATCATGCATTTTTATTTTTTTTAAAGATCTTGTAATCAGCTAAGTCTTACCATCTGATCCACCGGGAACAGAGTGTTGATGTAGAGCAGGTTCCTCCACCAGTACTTGGGACAGGTCTCGTGGTCCATAGCGGGCGGCTCGAACACCGCGTTCTGGTCGAACCACTTCATGGTCACCTCGACTACACCCAGCATGAACAGGTAGGGAGCTGTCAACCTGACGAAAGTTTTATCATAAAAACCAGTTACAAAGACATAAAGTTGAGTGGAACAACTGCTATTGTTTGGAATTTTATTGTGTTGCAGTTGTATGCAACAAAGTTAATATATAAGACAAAAGTTTTCTAGGAATAACAACTATTGATATAAAAAACCAGTAAAAATGACAAGAAAAGGATAAAACATTTAACAAAATATAGCACGTAAAGAGGTAATATTGTTCAATAACAAACAGTAGCTGATCAGAAAGTCTATTCGTTGGATTTATGCCTTGGTAAAAGTTGAAATATAAGGGGATCTGAAATTACGGCGACACTGAATATTTTTTAATGTCTTATGGGCGGAGCCTTACTGAAAGTGACTGTAATGTACCTGGCAAATCTGTATCCAATAAGTCCCAAGAACTGCAATACGCCGGCGGTCAGTTTCCTTCGGCCTTTGGTGATGAGGTCCAGCTTGCCCTTCGCATTCGTGCGGAAGTACAGGAACGATACCAACATGCCGCTGAAATTCAGTTAAACTTCATTGCAATAAATGATAAGTTACCAAGACACGAATGTTTGGAGCGTAAAGCATTATTTGTAAAGTACAAGGAATCAGATCAAAATGATTCTTCTTAATGGTATTAAATTATTCGATTGCCAGGCTGCATATTAGTCGTTAAGACATTTTATTCGAAAACATGACAAAAAAGTACACACATGAATGATTTAGAATTGATTTAAAAAAAAAATAAGCTACCCAAGACAGAAGAAGGTGTCTACACTGTAGACAGCACTGAGGATCAACTGGAATAGGAAGCTTTTCTCCAGGATTGCTCGCAGCGCGGTGTTGTCAGCATACTGGAACGAGCAAGAATAGGAAGTGTTTTGAATTTGAATTAATGCATATTTGCACTGAAAATACTTAATCCTTTATAATTGCGTCAAAAGGAGTTTTAGGTTTTAGTTCCGATTATCAACCGCAGGAAATCCCATGCTGAAAGTATTTCATAGCCACTTCATAGCTATCGTTCATCATCGATCAAGGTGAAAACTTTACAGATTAAGACGTGTCTGTTTAAGTTTTTTTAAAGACGATTTGAATTGCACAATAGACATACTATACCGTTTTAGGCACTTTATTAGTTTGTCAGAAATAGATATATTGCTAGAGCATGCTACGAGAAAAGAGAAAATGAGCATTGAAAACACCAACCTTGAAGACCACAATGCAAGTGTGGCCAAAGATGACCCAGACCATAGACAGCGAACGTAGACCATGGACCACCGGGACTGTGTCTGAGCCAACTGACTGGTCGAAGATCTGCAAGATGTTGGCTTTCATGGAGAAAGAAAGCAGCAGCTCCGACCATATGCCTGGAAATATTGATTATTATAATGTATTTGTACGAGTTATGCTGGTGTGCCTCAAGGAAGCGTTCTGGGCCCGTCCAGTTACGAAGTTTATGATTGATAAAACAATTATAATTTTAGGAAAAACTGCAGTCGGTCATGACTGCATTTTAATCGTAAGTTTATATCACAGTATCTGTTGTAATTATTAATCATGCCATACAAAGCTGATTTCTTTAACCATAATAAATCATTGAATAAAGGTCATTCAAAATAAACTATCAATGAATAAATTATTATTGGTCTATAGGTACTTTTTCTTATAGGAGTGCTCACATTTTAACCAATACTAACTTACGTCACAAACGGAATTGTAAAACGATTGCATGATTTCCCATATCGTAAGCTACTTACAATGTAATTATTACATTGAATTGAGCAGGTCTAGGTACATATATAAATCATAAATAATACATAAAAGTGTAACTAATGTTTACTTAAAAAAAACGAAAAGATTAAAATTGAGAAGATGCATAATGAGTACATTTTGATAAATGTGACTGATTTTGAAAGCATTACGTAAAAAAGGCACACAATTTTATTTTTATAACGATTCATAAAATTCGGTTTTAAGTTGATTAAAATAGTCAATTTTTGTGGTAATAAAAAGTTAAAAAAATAATATTACCATAGGATTTTCTTTAAAAATTATAGCTACTTTTGTTATGAGGCAAATCATGTAAACGCAATATTTCACATTGCATCCGAAAAATGCGACATGCATACGTGACGCGACGTCACTCCTGTCTGGTCTTTCTAAGGGGTTCCGAGACGCCGTCCAAAGGCGGACGTGACTTTGTAACCTTTATATCTTAAAGAAATTTTGGGTTAGCAAGTTAGTTTTATCTTGGACGTGCCTATTTTCAGGAACTCTTTCCATGGCACAACGAAAAAAATAATTTGCATCTTCCTTATTGTACTTGTTTTTATTCAAGTTGGTATACTTAATTAGATAATTAAAAAAAAAATGAATTGTGGGTACTGTCAAGAGAACACGTGAGACTATGTATCGATTTAAATAAGAACGTAGTTCATATATTCCGCGACACTTGAATGGCATTTTTTTTTCTAGGGTCACTGGTATGGCACTTCATAGAAGCGGAGTATCATTTATGCCTACACTACTACAAACGAAACTATACATCCGTGCACACGGCAATGTGTGTGTTTGCCTGCAGCCCCCGCTCAACAGCTTTGACAAGGCGAGAAAGGAGAAGAGTGACGAATGAGAGAATGGTGACGCATATTGCGCGGGGCCTTAGGAAATTCCGTTCTGTACTATATTAACTGTGCCAGGGTGTTAAACTTTGTTTTAGTTAAAGGCTTCGCTGTCCCCTCATGCTGACACATTTAATAGTCGATGGTCAGACTTATAAACCTTCACTTCTTGTGTGCTAAGCCAGGCCTGTGTCGCTCCCCGTTTAGGTATCGAAAATATACATGCACGCGGCGACTCGAGTGGGAAATTCAGTAACATGAATCGTTTGTCCAGATACGAATGTAGTTAGCTTGCAATGGATTTCCACGTATCTAAACGAAAAGGTGCTGAGTTCCGCCGCGAGCTAAATTCAACCATATTGAGTGGATGTTTCTTTGAATTTCTTTGCAGACTTCTTTACGTGAGTATTAGCACTTATTCTGTGGCTTTGTTAGTAGTTGAAAAGTAGGTAATTTTACTTAGTTTGAGCTCTTCGGTGGTGGATGCGGTTTCCGCGGTGAGGCGCTCCTCAGAAGTGTTGCTGGCGACGGTGATGTTGTTGTTTACGTTGTACATCGACTTGCCTGCAAACATACAAACTATTTAAATACAATTATCATCATCATGATGTCTGTGCTCATCACTGTGCATCATCATGTCACGGCTGGACATATGTCTCCCCGAACACAGTAATACGATCAGGTCAAGACGGAAAATTATCTTTTTCAGATTGTCCTGGGTCTTGGATGTTTATCTATCATAATATGTATTTGTAATTTAATATAGTATCGTTTGTAATGGGATACTAACTCATTAGTATCCCATAACAAAAATCTCGAACTCTCTTTGGGGCTAACTCAATCTGTGTGATTTGTTCGTATATAAGTATTTATTTATAATTTATTAATACACTCTTAGAGATTCTTAAATGAGGTTAGAAGTGGACTTCATACGGCTATAATGATGATTATAGAAGACCCCGTCCCGATTTTTATTATCCTGGTAGGAACATTTAAATTGGGGACAAAATATATGTAGTTGCAGTCAGAGTTGGGCGTAGTTAACTACTATTGTGTAGTTTGATTACAAATTACAATTACACGTAGTTAACTACAAGTAGTTGAAATTACATTAAATTTAACTACATCAATTGAAACTATTGTAGTTGTAATTTGTAATTGTAATTAAGTAGTTATAACTATAAATTACAATAAGAATTTATAACCGCGGGCGTGTGTTAAAGGTGTTGTATTTCGAAATTGAGTGTAAAAAGTTGTAAGCAAGAAACGAAAATTTATAATTAAGTAAATCTTTATAAAATATGTAGTTTCAAAAAGTAGTTTGTAATTGTGATTACAACCACTTTTTGTAGTTTATAGTTCATCTACTTTTTCAATTACTTTTTGTAATTGTGTAGTTGCGATTACTAACTACGAAATGTAATTGTAGTTAGTAATTAGTAGTTTAATTACATTTTGCCCAACTCTGGTTGCAGTGCAGTAATCTGGTCGCTGTTCGTTTCTATAAAAAAAAACAACGTTATCGCAGAACATACATCAGGGAGATGTCGCACTCTAGCTGAAAATCGCGTTTGTATACCTAGATGCCTAAAAAAACATTTTCAAAGTCAAAAACAATATTTTCTTCCAAGTATTTTGTTATTGTATTCTAATTCTGTAATGAAATGCGACATCTTGAACAATTAGTAAACTTTACCTTCATTTATGAGTAAAATTTAATTTTTGATTGATGGATAGACTTTTGTTTTTTTGGTGGTTAGTGTAATAAAAATTTTCTGAGATAATTATTTTTCTGATTTTTTGCGCAATATTCATTTGTATGTAAGTATTTGTGAGATCATCTCACTAAATGATGACACTGAATGACTCGTTAAAAAATAATTTGATCTCACTCATCATCATCATCCGAGCGTATTCCCGGTTGCATCCTCAGCAGTAACGCTTCAGAGCCCGGGGTCCGCTACCTAACCAAGGAGATTTGACGAGGTTGCTGGTTTTTACACAGAGCGACTGCCGTCTGACCTCTACAACCCAAAGGGCAAACCAGGAACCAATCCTTGGATAGTTTGATGATCAAACGCTAGGTGGCGTTCGGGACCCACAGTTTTACGTGCCTTCCGAAACACGGAATCATCTTTCTTTTCGGATAATCAGGTGATTTAATCCTGCAATATCCTATCCAGACTGGAAACAACTTTTCACAAAGTATGCTTCCCATGACTTCCGGGTCACAAGGCGAACACCTTGACCACTGGACCACGGAGGCAGACAATTTGATCTCACTGAGATCACATTATTTTTTAACCCTTTAAACGCTAACGTCGGTTTATTCGACAAAACTTCCCGTGCCCATTCCGGAATTGGCCCAAAGAATTCAAGGTCAACGAAAAAAGTGTATTTTTCCAACTCACCGTTAGCGTAAAATACCATTTGATCGTATTTTTGAAACCATCGTGTCAGCAAAAAACATATAACTTCACGCAGAAAATTTCAAAAACAGTTTGTGGTTTTCAAAAAAAATTCAAAACCAATAAAAAAACAGCGTTAAATGGAAATGATTCTCCATTAAAAGTTTCTTTGACTTATCTACAATACAAATGTCAAAATTACGAGTGATCAAGACCATTCTTTACAAATCCTTCGCATAAGACCGTTTTAAAAATGCGCCCGTTTGGCAACGCTTGCGCTTATTCGTAATGTGACAAGTGATTTTACAAATGCGTCCCCATGCCGCTCGTAACCTGCACCGCAGGCGTACTTTCCGCATCTGTTTCATGTATTATGTACGCTGTTGCAGCTATCACCAGTTAGCTTACAGCGCAGAAAACACCTCAGTATCTGTATCAGGCCTTACCGTTGGATACTGTGATATCGTCCAGCCCATTGAGGTCCAGCTTGAGGTCTGTCCGGCCGCCCTCACCGGCCGCCATGTTGGCCGCTCGTCGCCTGCGCCGGCGCACGTCGCGCGCCAGTTTCATGTCGTACGCTGTTGCAGCTATCAGCAGGCAGCTGACAGCGCAGCAAACACCTCTGCAATTTAGAAAAAAATAATGGTTTACAATGTACTTTTAAGGAGAGCAGTACAATATGGAAGCCATTGTTAACACGTACGGGTTACTCACGTAGAGAGTCAGCTACTGGCCGTCATGTTTCGACCTCATCCGGAGGTCTTCATCAGGGCGAATGTGACGTGTATGCGCGTCATGTGAGGTCGAAATATCCGGCCAGTCTCTACGTGAGTAACCCGTATTTGTTAATAATGTCTGCGTCTCACGTAAATTTTTATATAAAAATATGGAAGTCGGTTTTGTTTTTCGTGTGTGTAAGTGGCCAACACTGGTGTCTGATTTCCAAGCTGTCTAAAGGCATGTGACATAGCTTTACGACTGCCATACAATGATTACAGCCGAGACCAACGCCTTATACGTGCCTTCCGAAGCACGGAGGAGCTCAAGAAATGTTTACATGTCGCACATCCAAGTGGGGACCAAGCCGGTGTTGCTTTACTCGCGAAAGCGCACTCTCGCCGGGCCATCAAGCTCCTATGGAAATCGGTGTCTCTATAAATAAATAAATTCTTTATTTCTCCTCACACCAAAAACCTTATAAGTACTATGAGAGTATCTTAAGATAAAGTAGTCTGTGTGTGAGGAGTTGGTGTCTGAAGTAGTATAAACCTGAATTCCTAACTATTATTCTTTGGCAGGTAAAAGCTGCAGTTACATGTCTAATGTCAATCAATATAATATTAAAATACTTTAAAGACTGGTTAACGCCAAATTTATTTTGTTACAAATGTAAGTGGAGGTTTGTAATTTCTGCCTACTTCGGAAACCAGGCGTCATAAGTATCTTACGAAACTAGACAACACGAATTTCCTAGACTTTCCCAACGGAACATAATTGGATAAATAACAACAATCACACTCCTTAGTCATTCAGTAATTCAAAATATTTCGAAAGCAATGGCGACATGGGCGTTACATGCAGTTTGTAGCACACGCCCCGGGCGTTTCGGCTATTCGCAATAACAAACAGACATAACATTGCGTGGTTCGCATTCCATTTCATCACACCTGGCTGACTACACAGTATCACGTTTTTATCCCTAATCGAGCAGACAAAGCATAAGATAAGATAGACACATAGATAAAATAATAATTCACAAAAAGGCCACATATTATACATGGTACATGAGTAAAGCACATAATAATTAACCAATATCTAGAATAGTTTTTATAGTGCAAACTAAGATCAGATCCGAAACGAATATACAACCTGGAAGGAACATACTCGTAATAAATCAAACTACAAGCTATATTATTATATATAAAATAACCAAAAAAAAGTTCGACGTTCCCATACAAATTGCCCGGACGATTGCACGATTTTGTATGGATATTCCATTTTTTTTAAATGTATTGGCTGTTAATTTAATTTTATTATACTATGTATGCTTGTAGTTTGATTTGTTAAGGGGATAGCCTGCCACGTCGTATAAGAGGAAGTTTAAAGGTTGCTCCAATAGTGGACAAGCTAAAAAGCCATCGTCTCACGTGGTATGGCCTCGTCATGAGAAGGGATGCCGAACATCTGGCAAGAGGATGGTCCACTATGAAGTAGATAATGTGTAAGGACAGATATGAAGGAACGAGGGGATAGACGGTGAGTTACAGAAAGAAGAGGAATTGTTGACATACTGAGCGGACCTCAAATAGGAAAGTGGAGAGGAAAATTATGATGAGCAGACAAAGGATTTTCTGCAAGCAGACAAGGCCCAGAGCCTCAAATTCAAAGGCCAGTTTTGGCGTAATAGTGGGCGAGAACACGACTGCCTTCGTGGTCCAGTGGCCAAGGTGTTCGCGTTGTGACCCGGAGGTCATGTCTTCGAATCCCACTGGGGAGCATACTTTGTGAAAAGTTGTTTCCTGTCTTGTTAGGATATTGTAGGCTTGAATCACCTGATTATTCGAAAAGAAAGATGATTCCGAGTTTCGGAAGGCAAGTATAAACTGTGGGTCCCGATCGCCATATAGCGTTTGATCATCAAACTATTCAAGGATTGGTTCTGGTTTCCCCTTTGGGTTGTGTAGGTCAGACGGCAGTCGCTCTGTGTAATAACCAGTAAGCTCGTCAAATCTCTGGTTAGGTAGCGGACCTCGGGCTCTGAAGCGTTACTGCTGAGGATGCAACCGGGAAAATGCGCTCTTATGATGATGATGAGTTTGTATGAAACTTCGTAATTTTTATAGTGAGAGACACGATTTTTTTTTCATTTATTTTAGTAATTAGTAGAAATAATAATGCATTCATTAGATTTTGAAAACAACATCCCTATAGGGGTGAAATAGGGGTTACAAGTTTTTATGAGTTTTCCACATTTTTGAAGCGCGAAACATGATGTTTTTGAGCGGAGTTAACTAGGAAGTTTCATACAAACTGGCAACCCCTATTTCACCCCCTTAGGGATGGAAGTTCCAAAAATCCTTTCTTAGCGGAGACGTCCGCTAAGAAAGGATTTTTTGAAAATTCCTAAACCTAGTCACAATCTAGTTTCCTGCCAAATTTCATCTTCATTGGCTAAGTAGTTTTCGAGATTTCGTAATGAGTGAGTGAGTGAGTGATTTTCGCTTTTATGTATATAGATAGACTAGCTTTTACCCGCGGCTTCGCTCGCGTAGGGGTGTAATTTATCAAAATCCTTTCTTAGGGGGATGCCAACGTCATAGTAGCTTTATGCATGCAAAGTCTCAGCCCGAACGGTTTAAAATTGACAAAGTTTCATACAAACTTTCATCCCCTATTTTATCCCCTTGGGGGTAGAATTGATCAAGATCCTTTCTTAGCGGATGCCTACGTCATAACATCTACCTACATGCCAAATTTCAGCCCGATCCGTCCAGTGGTTTGGGCTGTGCGTTGATAGATCACCATGTCAGTCAGTCAGTCACCTTTGAGTTATATCTAGATAGAAAATAGAGATAGAAGATAGATTGTACTAATGTACTTACACTAACATTTTGATGATGTAACTTCTAAGTGCCTGTTCCATAAAATTTCTAACGTGATGAAGTATCAATCTTATTTAAGTATTTACACTGTTCATATTGTACACTCATACAAATGTCATAGGTACAATAGGCGGTCTTAATTCTAAAAGCATCTCTGACAGACAATCTTGCCATCTTCATTAATTTTATGCAATAACCATTTTTTTTTTAATGTCAAGGTTATATGATGTGGCGTGTATTGTATTTGACATTGATATACAGAAGAAAAGCACGTGAGTGTGGTGGAACACGCGGTTGGAACAAAGTTGCTTTCGTAGGTAAGACGGAAAAACGTGACGGGACAATGTTACAGTTTTTTTTAATAATAATAAAAAAAAACAGGCGTGTGCAGGGTTTGAACCGGGTACACCGGCCATCTCTGGCAACTCTAACAACTGAGCTGGACGAAATAGTCAAATTTGTAAAAATACCATTCACTTGAATTCGTTGTGTTGTGTGGGTCGTTGGATTCCCTCTGATATGGTTGAGTTTAACGATGGCTGATCCGTGTGTCAACTCGTGAACGGGTGCTGCCGGGAGGGACTGGTCAGCTCGGCTTCGCTTTTTTGACTACTTAATATTTTTTATTACGCAATTTATGTTTGTTGACTTGTTCGCAAGCATTACATGTTATAATGTGTCAACATTGTATTATATTATAAGTATTTATTAATTAAAAGACAATTATAATAATATGATAAAGCCCTTCTGGCGAGTAGGCGACCAATACTGTGAAAATGAGTTCTTTCGGCGTTTCTTTTCAGCAGTGGTCGTTACGAAGCGCTGGTATCGGTAGCTTTTCTTTGAAATAAATAAAATTTTAATATACTTTACACGTAACATAAATTATACTTATTGACGTGTAAAAGTGCCTGTAAAGGTCTAATTACTGAATAAACATTTTGAATCTTTTCAATCTTTGAATCTTTGAATAATTGACGGAAAAAATTGTCGGAAAAATCTTACACTTTTTTTAGTCTAGCCCCCGTTCGTACCGCCGAAAAGGAACTTTGTTCCAAAAAATAAGCAATCACCATCACACTATATTCTAGTAACACTGACTACTGTTTAGTACTGTAGTTTCGGCTATAGGCAACAACATACAGACATAATGTGTGGTCATAATTCCGTTTCATTACCTGGCTAACTCGTTCTTTTATATTCTTCTTTTTTATCAAGGTTAGCTTATAATAAAATCCTGGAAGTAATATAAGTATAAATCATAGTTTGCGTGGTACAAAGAAATATAAACATAGTACAAAAACCTAACCTTGATGCCTGCTGGGAACCGCGGCAGTGAGAAACCTCCTGACTATAGATTTAGTTAGAAGGTACAAGATTAAACATATACATATATTAATTAAAATTTATATTTTTATGTTCTTCAGTTACTTCAGAAAAGACACAGTGGTACTCATTGCGGAGAACGTTAGTGCCGCAACAGACGGGGCGCAAGTTGCGTCGCGTAACAGCTAGGGATGGGCAGTGGATAGTACTCAATCTACCCATTTGAGTATGTACTCACTAGATTTAATAAATAGAGTAAATAGAGCGTGCTCATATATTGACATCGCATTTGATGTCTGTTTACTTATTTTAACGTAAAATTACGTCTATGCACACCTCCCACCAAAAAATGATAATTAGTCAAAGAAGCTTACTTTCAGTGTATGATTAGTATGGTATTTTCATATAATTTAGCATTGCATATGACGTTTACCAACATTTTAAGCATATTATGGCGTATGCACACACTTTCCGACAAGAATTGCAAGTGTATACTAGATTTAAGTTTCAAAATTGTCATGAAAGCATGAAATAATGAATATGATTATAAATATAAGTCGCAATTGATATAAATCAATCTACTCACCAAATGGATAAATAAGGATATTTATCGGGTATTTACTCAATCTACTGAGTAAATACTCAAATGGGTTGATTGAGTATTTATGCATCGCCCATCACTAGCTGTTACGCGGCGCAACTTGCGCCGCGTCTGTTACGGCCCTTAGTGCAATGAGTCACAGTGGTACTCAAGAGGGTGTACTCATCGGGAACAAACGTTAAACCAGTACGATACCATTTTTGCAATAAGATAACTTATAAATTAACACAGTTCAAATTAGAAAAACCCAATTTACGTGTGACGATGAAAATGGCTTACATGTTTTGTATGAAAACTTGTCTCATTGTCAAGTTGATCGCTATCTCCTTTGCTCTTGTAAGAGTTATCGTATGAAAGTTATAGTATTATCTGTCGCACTCGGTTAGTGTGGCCTTTTTATGCAGTAAAAAAATTCTAGGTCTATGCTAACAATGCATGCCGTGTCCAGGAGTAGATACAGCCTTCTGAAACTGATTGAACCAAGCTATCTGGTAAAATATTCTTGGCATGTTGGTCAAAACTCTGCTATAAGAACCTTTTCGCCGATACGATTATCGGGCAAAGACCGGGTACCGATAATTCCTGAATATCGATAATTTGAGGTATCGATAACTGAGATATATACCGGTATTTGTATCGCTAATTATGAATCTAAATATATATAACTCAAAGGTGACTGACTGACTGACATAGTGATCTATCAACGCACAGCCCAAACCACTGGACGAATCGGGCTGAAATTTGGCATGCAGGTAGATGTTATGACGTAGACATCCGCTAAGAAAGGATTTTGATCAATTCTACCCCCAAGGGGATAAAATAGGGGATGAAAGTTTGTATGAAACTTTGTCAATTTTAAACCGATCGCGCTGAGATGAGACCGAGAGCGCATGCATAAAACTACTATGACGTAGGCATGCCCTAAGAAAGGATTTTGATAAATTACACCAAACGCGAGCGAAGCCGCGGGCAAAAGCTAGTACTGGTATAAACGATGCAAGTGCAACTAAGCTGAATTGGATTATTTTATTCGATTCTTTTATATCGTATAACTAATATTATAACCGGATGGACGGACCCAATTCTTTTATTATTCTCGCGTGACTACCTGCTTTTGTTTGTTAAATTAAAATTTTACCGGTACTATATCGGTATTTCGGTGTATCAATACTGATAATTTCCATAAAGTATTGATATTCGTGTACTGAAATAAAATAATGGTATCGGTATCGATAGCAAAATATCAATATTTATATCGATATTTCGATATGGATACTACAAAAATATCGGTATTACAAAATATCGGTATTACAAAATATCCTTCTGGTCCCTCCGGGACAATGATCAATACACTTCCCATATAGCAGTCACCTCGAAAGCCAAGTTAAGTTACTAGCAAAGCTTGTTCTTCTCGGCATTCAATAACATACAGACAGACATATGACATAACATTGCGTGTGCGCATACCGGCGTTTCTTCATGGTTTCATCACACCTGGCTAACTAGGTATTCTTATATTCATTGTTACTACAGACATTTCAAAGATGTAAGACTAACAACATATATTCAATAAAATTTCGGCTTTGAAGAATTATTAAATAAATAATATATATATATATATATATATATATATATATATATATATATATATATATATATATATATATATATATATATTTATATATCACTAATTAAGTTAGCCCCAAAGTAAGTTCGAGACTTGTGTTATGGGATACTAACTCAACGTTACTATATTTTATAACAAATACATATACAGATAAACAGCCAAGACCCAGGACAATTTGAAAAAGGCCATTTTCCAACTTGTCCTGACCGGGGTTCGAACCCGGGACCTCTGGGTGGCGGACTAGCATGGTGACCATTGCGCCACGGAGGTCGTTAATATTGCTATTATTTAATTATTGCAAATAACCATTATTAAATATCAAGGCTGCGGTGTGTTGTGGCATTGTAGCCTTTATTGTAACATAGATTTATAAGGTTTTAATAATAAAAAAATATTTTTAAGGACATCAAAACGTTTCTTATTACCCGCAAACTGTAATTCTATGCAACTATCATCCACATTCTTGCCTTTTTTATTGTAGCTGACCTATCTTGCACTTTGTTACAAATATGGGGTAGATGGGGCTTTTAATAGTTGCACTTTAATGGTAAACAATTTGTCACTAATTGCAAAGTTAAAGTCAAAATTGTTCAATGAAGTCTCTTCAAGTTACTATTTTTAAATTATTTTTTACCACGATCGTTACCACGATCTGCTGCACGATGGTAAGCATACCTCTAACTGGCTGTAACAGGAAGGGTCGGTACTCACAGCAGCACCCTGAAGGTCGGGTCTCCCAGATAGGTGTACTCGCCCTGCAGTGGGGAGCGCACCGTCACCACGGTCTGCTGTAAGATGGGTGCGCGAGCCGCGTTAACCAGGGCTGTTACATCGCGGGGGTTGCAGCTCGAGGGGAGGCACACGCCGAGGTGCAGGGTGCGGCGCTGCAGAAATATTTGTTTTTATTAGGTACACATTATTTGAAAATAAGTTTTTAAAGTGAAAACTTCTTTAGCGGCGTTGTAAACTTTTTTTGTAATGGGTAAAAAATGTTAAACTCGCATCAGGACACGTGACCTGATCGAAAATTCGTAAGACGGCAGACGCAGCCTGCGCGGCGCGGCGTAGGAGAGGAAGTATCCCCTCTCTTTCTACGGCGCGGCGAAAATGTATGCAGGCGCCTGCTGTTTCGTTTAGGCGGCGCAGGGCGCTTGCGCGAATGTTCGTGTGTGTTTATGTTACAGCGTGCCACGCGCATCCATGGAAATGCACAACGTTAATATTCAAGTTTTCACTTCTGCCGGCACTCCCGGAGTGCAACCCGTCGTTTTTTTTATTCATTTTTTGTAGCTTTTATTGTGATCAAAATACATAATAGCCTGACGACTAACGAATAAAATAAGCCTGAATTTTATCACTTTTATCACTGAGTTCCATCGACACCTTCGGTTTCCGAGATCAGACTTTAAACATCGTCTACCACGGAACAGAGAAATCTCTGTTCCGTGTCGTCTACTATAAAGTGCTCGTTAGGACAAATCAAACATGTCCTACTATAAGTTATGTTGTTTTATAACTGAGTTCTATCGAACTTACACACGTTTGCAAAATTTCAGCTCAATCGTTGAAGATAACTGGATGAAAATTGAGTTGCAACGTTTGACCTAAGCAGACATACAAACATCATACATTGCAAATGAAATAAAAGCTTGTAATTTACAAAGATATATTTGCAACCGGTTTCGTCTAAAAGTAACAGAATTTTAATAATGACATCAATGAAATAAACTCATACTTTTATTTCTTCTTTTTTTCGTGTGTGGCTTATTGTTTTGGAAATCTCCTTGAAGTCTGTCCACATGCTGAGCCGTACGTTGTAGAAGACTGTGTGAAGGGTGGACTGAAGCCCGAGCTCTCAGACCAGCTGGAAGGATTATGTCAATCGCTTACTGTCTTGACCATCTCCCTGACGTCTGTCCGCACGCTGGAGAAGACCGAGTCGAAGAGCGGGCCGATGAGCAAATCAATGTTGATAGTTTTCAGTAAGCCTTGTATATATCTTTTAGTTTATTTCTTGGTCTAAAGTTTACCTTCAAGATATCTTGAAATCCAAGTTTAGAGCTCTGCAAAACCCGGTCCGTAAGTAGTGTTAAAGTTTGCCTAAGCAGTGGTTTTTAGCCTTTCTTAAAATGTCCTAAAATACTGTGCTCAGTTTAACTTAACTGCATATGCACTTGAGGCATGTCCACAAGATATCTTCAGGGACACAATAGTTTTAGCCAAGACAACAGTTATAAATAGTCTAATTGCCTTCAAGATATCTTCAATTCCTTTTTTAGACATTCGATTGTGACTTGGGAATGAGACGTTTACTGTCTTGACGATCTCTTTCACGTCTGTCTGCTCGCTGAGCCGCACGCTGTAGAAGGTCGTGTCGAAGGGCGAGGTCAAGCCCGACTTCCCAAACCAGCTGGAAGGATGATGTCAATGAAACGCTTACTGTCTTGACGATCTCTTTCACGTCTGTCTGCTCGCTGAGCCGCACGCTGTAGAAGGTCGTGTCGAAGGGCGAGGTCAAGCCCGACTTCCCAAACCAGCTGGAAGGATGATGTCAATGAAACGCTTACTGTCTTGACGATCTCTTTCACGTCTGTCTGCTCGCTGAGCCGCACGCTGTAGAAGGTCGTGTCGAAGGGCGAGGTCAAGCCCGACTTCCCAAACCAGCTGGAAGGATGATGTCAATGAAACGCTTACTGTCTTGACGATCTCTTTCACGTCTGTCTGCTCGCTGAGCCGCACGCTGTAGAAGGTCGTGTCGAAGGGCGAGGTCAAGCCCGACTTCCCAAACCAGCTGGAAGGATGATGTCAATGAAACGCTTACTGTCTTGACGATCTCTTTCACGTCTGTCTGCTCGCTGAGCCGCACGCTGTAGAAGGTCGTGTCGAAGGGCGAGGTCAAGCCCGACTTCCCAAACCAGCTGGAAGGATGATGTCAATGAAACGCTTACTGTCTTGACGATCTCTTTCACGTCTGTCTGCTCGCTGAGCCGCACGCTGTAGAAGGTCGTGTCGAAGGGCGAGGTCAAGCCCGACTTCCCAAACCAGCTGGAAGGATGATGTCAATGAAACGCTTACTGTCTTGACGATCTCTTTCACGTCTGTCTGCACGCTGAGCCGCATGCTGTAGGAGACCGAGTCGAAGGGCGGGCCGAAGGATGAGCAAATCAATGTTGATAGTTTTTCGTAAGCCTTGTATATATCTTTTAATTTATTTCTTGGTCTAAAGTGTACCTTCAAGATATCTTGAAATCCAAGTTTAGGGCTCTGCAAAACCCGGTCCTTAAGTAATGTTAAAATTTGTCTAAACAGTGGTATTATCTCTTTCTTAAAATGTTCTAAAATACTGTGCCTAGTGTAACTTAACTGAGTCTTGAGGCATATCTACAAGACATCTTCAGGGACATAATAGTTTTAGCCAAAACAAGATCTAGAATTGGGAATAAAAAACTTACTGTCTTGACGATCTCTTTAACGTCTGTCCGCACGTTGTAGACAGCTGTGTCGAAGGGTAGCCCGAAACCCGAGATTGACACGTTCTGCCACCATTTGCTGAAAGATGATGTCAATGAAACGCTTACTGTCTTGACGATCTCCTTAACGTCTGTCCGTATACTGAGCCGCACGCTGTAGAAGGCCGTGTCGAAGGGCGGGCCGAAGCCCGACATTGACACGTCCTGCCGCCATTCGCTGAAGATCTGGGAGCCGCTGCTCTCTGGAACAATCATTAGGACTATTAGGACAAGCATTCTAAACGCATTCTAAACGCAATATGCAACTGAGTCAAAGATATAGCTAGCTATCACGACTTTTTACCTAAAGGGGTAGTCAGTGCCCACGGCCATAAGACCCAAAGGTGTGTAATGGGTGTTCAGATGAAAAAAACTTAATCAAAATGTGGAGTGACATCTAGACATGTGAATAAATAAATAAATATATAGGGACAAATAACACTGATTGAGCTAGCTCCAAAGTAAGTTCGAGACTTGTGTTATGGAATACTAACTCAACGATACTATATTTTACAACAAATATTCGTACATATATACCTCTAGATAAACATCCAAGACCAAGGACAATTTGAAAAAGGCCAATTTCCAATTTGCCCTGACCGGGGATCGAACCCGGGACCTCTCGGTGGCGGACCAGCATGATGACCACTACGCCACGGAGATCGTCAACATGCGTCGGCGAGTCAGAGCCAAGTTAAAAGAAAGGAACTGGCGACGCAGCAGCCGTGTGTATATTTACACGAACCATTTCGAGCTACTTTTGACCCCTTCATAACTCAAAACCTATGTAACCTAAATACATGTTTAGCACATACATTAAAATTCTCTAGCTCTTTTGAATCCAAAATTTTAATAATATAGCTCAATCGTTTATTGATAGAATAACGTTTAAATATCTGAAAAATATCATTAACCACTTATCCATGATCAAAAAGATAATCTACTTCCACATGACCTGAAAGTTGATATTTGGCATCTAGATATACAAAGGAAAAATTCAAAAACAGTGAATTTTGTAGATTTGTTTTTTTTTTTCAAATTAATTGACTTTATTAGGTAATGCGGCTATCAAAATTATACGAGCAAAAATTTCTTTTTTTTATACTTCTGTGCAAAAAGTAAAAGAAACCAAATTCAAAATCCAACAAAAGAATTGAGGCCACCAAGATCCAAAAGAATCCTAAAATTTATTTATCTTAACATTTGACTGGGTTAGTTTTAGCATGCACAATTTATAATGGCTAATCAACTTATCAGCTTGAATTTATACGTTATTGTTTTTTACAATAAAAGGACTTATTCTTTGAGAGAATTGCTGGTAAAAATAACTAACCAGGTCAAATGTTAAGATTCTTAATACATTTCAAGATTCTCTACAGAACTTGGCGGCCATTTAGATCGTACTTTGTATGATTTTGAACTTGACTCCCATTTTCACATTTATGTTTTTGGTGGGATACCTATATTACGTCGATCAGCTTCTACGATGTACACGGGAAGAGAAGCAGCTAGTACATAGATCAAAAAGAAAATATTTAAAACAAAACAGAGTAGATATATAATTAATTTCATAAAATTTCACTTATTTTACAAAAAATATAACTACAAGACGAAATTGCTTGTATATTTTGAACATTGTTAGTGCTGTATTTGGGGCGGAACACTCCGAAACGTTCGGTAACATGATTGATATAATTAAACTAATGGACATTACTCCGAGACGTGCGGGAAACAAACAAAAGTTAGTATTTTGTAACGAGCCGTCCCATTTTGGTTTGCGTAAGGAAACGCGCGCGTTGATGTTTTTTATATGGAGATATATGTAATGTTTCTTATTTTAGATTTTTTTAAACTCCCTACAGAAGAGGGGGGTGGTATAAATTTGATGTTTGTCTGTCTGTCTGTCTGTCAGTCAGTGTCTGTCTGTGGCATCATAGCTCTCGAAGGAATAGATCAATTTCGATGCAGATTTTTTACGTGAAAGCAATTTTCTTTGCAGTGGTTCTTAACTATGTATGGTGAAAATCAGTTTGGACAATTAAAAGTTATTGGGGGTTAAGATTTTTTAACTTACGGGGTTGATATTAATCAGGGGTTGCCACACATATCAAAATGCCAATCATGTGAAAAACTTAACTTTAAAAATAAATATTGATTTAGTAGTGTTAATAAATAAATATATACGGATAAAACACATAGATTGAAGGTAAGATAGAGAATTGTGTCGGGATACTAACAAATCGACGATACTGTTTTAATAACAAATACATCCAAGACCCAGGTCAATCTGAAAAGATCATTTTTCATCTTGACCTGACCGGGAATCAAACCCGGGACATCTGGTGTGACAGCCTGGCATGATAACCCCTAGGCCACAGAGGTCGTCAATGATTATACCTCGTGCTGATTCGGTCGATCCGGGTTCGATCCCCGATCAGGTTAAGACGGAAAATTATCTTTTTAGATTAACCTGGGTCTTGGATGTTTGTCTATATATGTATTTGTTATAAAATATAGTATCGTTGAGTTAGTATCCCATAACACAGTCTCGAACTTACTTTTGGACTAGCTCAATCTGTGTGATTTGTTCATATACAGAGTGACTTTTTACCCACCAGCCAAATTTGTAGAGTGCTGTCCATGATACTGAACCCATAAAAAAGTTAATGCAAAATTCGGCTTTCCATACAAATTAGCGGTCGGCAATACGAATTTTGAATGTGAGAATAATTTTTTTTTATCGATTTTTAATAACTTTTATTATGGAAAAATAGTTTAGTATCATAGACTGAACTTGCTCCTCAAATTTGGCTGGTGGGTAAAAAGTCAACCTGTAAACAGTGTTCGGACCTGAACTAGCGATAATTTAATAAATAATAAAATAATAATCATCCATATGAATAAACTTTTACTAAGGGAAAAATTACGATATCGCTAGAAAATAAATTTTTACTCCTTATTTTTTGACTACTTAATATTTTTTATTACGCAATTTATGTTTGTTTACTTGTTCGCAAGCATTACATGTTACAATGTGTCAACATTGTTTTATATTATAAGTATTTATTAATTAAAAGACAATAATAATAATATGACAAAGCCCTTCTGGCGAATAGGCGACCAATACTGTAAAAATGAGTTTCTTTCGGCGTTTCTTCTCAGCAGTGGTCGTTACGATGCGCTGGTATCGGTAGCTTTTCTTTAAAAATAAATAAAATTTTAATATACTTTACACGTAACATAAATTATACTTATTGACGTGTAAAAGTGCCTGTGAAGGTCTAATTACTGAATAAACATTTGAATCATAAATTTTTATGCGTATAGGTATGTTATTACTATGGAGCAGAGATTTTTTTCGAGATTTTCTAATTTTCCCTTAGTAAAAGTTGTTCGTATAGAGAGCATGTCCTTAAATTATTGCTAGTTCATGACCGAAAACACTGTATTTATTTATACCTTAAATAAACCTAAGATTATTAAATATTAAAACCTTAATGGTTGACATTGAAGTAATTAATCGCCAATACTATTTGCCTGGAACTGCAAAGAGAAGGTCACTGCGAGGTCAGTGCCACTGAAGGGTAAAAATGTTCGAGAAAGAGTATCAATCAAAATGATGGAGGCCAGGTCATGACCTGCCTGAAGAAGACATGCATGCGTAAGTCGTTCATGGTTATTAATTAGTAGTTTGCAAAAAATATCCATTGTCACACTGATTAAGTTTAAACTTATATTAAAAGATACTAAGTCAACGATACCATACATATTTACTTGTACTTTGTGTTTAGGAACTTTATTATGTAATTAATCTCTTATCGCATATATTTGTTAATCTCAACTGATTGTACGCATAAATTTGTTTTATATAACTAAATACTTGGCGTTTTTGGCGTTCCCGTAATTTCATGATAATTGTATTGTGTTTCTATTTGTAAAGATCTGTTATTGGCTTTTTGATTACTACTTTGTAACCTATGTTTATTTTTATTTATTTAATTTAATTCGTTTACAAAAAAAATATTTGTGTTCGTATATAAAGTTTACATACATGATAAAAAATAAAAGAAACACACACACACACACTGGACAGACATAGAAATACATCTTTTAATTCATCCAACGAATACAAACATTTTTCCAAAAGGTGAGCCTTCAATTTTTTACTGTATAATTGTCTGCTACGTATGTTTTTAACTCTATAGGCAACTTTTTGAACAAAAGCACTGTTTGGTGTCGCACACATTGCGTTGTCACTCTCAGTTTAGGTTGAATCCATATCGTAAGATCTTTTCTTCGCGTTTTTTCTCTCCGGATCATTTCTTCTTCTGATTCATAAAGATGTCTTTGTAGAAATTGTTTAGAAGAACCAAAATGTACAAACACGGCACAGTTAAAATTTTAAAACTCTTAAAATGCGGTACACTAGACTCCCAGGGCGGAATTCTTGCCATGGTGCGTGTTGCCCTTTTCTGAGCCCAAAAAGTTCTCTGTACATTATACTTATAACTATTGCCCCAAAAATCTATACTATAGCGCAATTAAGACTCAATTAGAGCATGGTACACTGTCTTCAGCTGTTCTTTAGTCAGCTCATCCCTAAGACTTCGAAGTGCATAGCATGAGGAATTAATTACATCATCAATAGCTTCAATTTCCAATTTTCAATTAAAGTCAGTATCTATTATAACCCCTAAGAATTTAATATTTGTACACATTCAATATTTTTATTTTGCAATTTTACTGTTAGTATTTCTTTATTGCGCGAAGTATTTCTGAATAGAATAGCATTACTTTTGTTTGCATTAAGTTTTAGATTATTCGTAACAAGCCAATTATGAAAAATTGTTATCGTCTTGATTGCTGTTTTCACTAAGTCCTCAAAGTTGCGTCCAGTTATAACTGCATTACTGTCGTCGGCATATAACACTACGTTGATTACAGAAACCTTTTGGTATGCCCCTATGCACTTGTTTTATTTTTGACTTATAAACTCCTTCAGTTGAGTCCACTTTTTATTTCTACATATTGTCTTCTGTTGCTTAAATACGATTTGAAAAGAGCTAGTTAAATAAATAAATAAATAAATACATAGGGACAAATAACACTGATTGAGCTAGCCCCAAAGTAAGTTCGAGACTTGTGTTATGGGATGCTAACTCAACGATACTATATTTTATGACAAATACATATATAGATAAACATCCAAGACCCAGGACAATTTGAGAAAGGCCATTTTCCAACTTGCCCTGACCGGGGATCGAACCCGGGACCTCTGGGTGGCGGACTAGCATGGTGACCACTACGCCATGGAGGTCGTCCTAGTTGGAGCTAGTTCTTTATTTCTTATGCCATAAATATTGTAAGCGTAGCTGTTGGTCATCCGAATGTATAAAATGAAATAAAATATTTTATTAAATTTACGTAGGTACATACGAGTATATAGATAATTTACCCGAGACCCAGGAAAATTTGGCAAAAGCCATTTTCCACCTGACCTGGCTGGATATCGAATTTAGAACCTCCGGAGTGGCGGAATAGGGTATTAAGGGGATACCTGAATTTTCCGGGGTCCAGTACTGCCCCCATTTGAAAGGAAACGGAGACATCATTTTAAATGTTTTCTTTACCTGACCCTAGATTATTCTTCAAACTATTTTATGAACTACTGTTTACAGTTTAAAGTGAGAACGAGAAGTTTGACGCACATTAGCCAAAAGTGGCCGTTTTTAGCTAATGTGTGTAAAAAAGTTTAAAGTTCTCACTTAATAACTTACAAATATATACGAACAAATAACACAGATTGATCTAGCCCCAAAGTAAGTTCGAGACTTGTGTTAAATACATATATAGATGTGTGTGAAATACATATATAGATAAACATTCAAGACCCAGGTCAATCTGAAATAGATCATTTTCCATCTTGACCTGCCATCCTACACGGATCGACCGAATCGGCCAAGGATTAAGTAGACCATTACGCCACGGAGGTCGTCAGTAATTCAACCTGTAAATAGCAGTTCCTGAAATAGTTTGAAGGGTAATCTAGGGTCTGATCACAACATTTTAAATGATGTCTCCGTTTCCTTTCAAATGATTTCTTTCAAATGGGGGCAGCACTGGACCCCGGAAAATCCGGGTAGCATTGTGCCACGGAATATGTTCAAACGCTACCGATTCTTTTGAAATTTTGGGAGAAGGTTCGAAAATTATGTAGAAATTCTTTGTCGATTCACTTTTTCGAAATTTACAAAATGACGAAAAATTTAATCTTTTATCAAAATGAAACTTTTGAAAGTACCACATATCAGCGATTTCGTTTTTTTTTTTTAAATGACACAAGACTTTTTGGTTTCCCTTATTAAGACGTAACTTTTTGTCTGAACAACTTACTTATCCGACAAACTTCAAAGGGTAGGGGTGACTCGCGAGATCTACAGCTTACAGAGCCACTAGCTAAAATTGTGTTCATAATATTTAATTACAATAAAGCTGATCGTTCAATAATAAGGTTATCATGGCCTCCACCCACGTTCCTTGACCGACTGTGGCGCGGAAGTGGTGTACTGAGCCGGTTGCCGCGAATTGCCGCGTTGGGTAGCAAGTTCATGTGAATGTGAGATTCGATAGCTCGATAGCCTCAGCTTTGTATACAAGGATACATGGTATTTATAAATTGTTGTCATGCGAAAGCGAAGAATATTGTTTTATACACTTACACACAAATGAGAGACCAAAACTGAATTTATGTTATTTATTATTTTATGGAAGTGATTCCGTGTTTCGGAAAGCACGTATAATCTGTGGGTTCCCAACGCTATCTAGCGTTTGATCATCAAACTATCCAAGGATTGGTTCTGGTTTACCCTTTGGGTTGTGGCGGTCAGACGGCATTCGTTCTGGGTAAAAACCAGTCACCTCTTCAAATCTCCTTGGTTAGGTAGAGGGCCCGTGCTTTGTAGTGCCATTTTACAAATGCGGAGTCATCTAAACGGATGGTTTTCCATACAAAAAACCGTTCGTTTCGTGACTTCGCGTTTGAAAACTGGCATCACTGAGCGTTATTGCTGAGGGTCCAACTGAGAAGTAATGTACAAGAATAAAAGTAGTAAGCAGGTAAATTTTTAAAATATATATTTTTAAAACCAGCTTTTGTGTATACGGTCTTTCCCAAAGTGGGCGAAAACGCCCCCTTGTGGGCGCTGGAGGCTTTAAGGGGGGCGGTAACGGGCCCAGAATAAAGTTGGGGGGCGCTGATGTGATTTAAGCAATGAGTGATTTATAACTTCAGCTATTTCATATTTTAAAATTCACTGAAATTAAAATCCTCTTACTACACAACATCCATTTATTAGTTCATATTTATATCCTTTTTTATTGTACAAATATAAACTAAAAATGTAATTAATATTTATTATTTTAATGCGTTCACAACGCTATTTATATCGTTAAAGGAATCAAACACTGAAAAAATTTCGTGTTTTAAAGTTTCGCAGGTGAGGTCCCCACTTCCAATACTCTTTATTATTGTAAAATTGTATTATTATTGCTATTTTTTTATTTAAAATTAACAATGTTGATTATTGTTATTTTTTATAAAAGATACTCTAATGTACTGGTGTATGTATTATTATTGCTCTCTCTTGTAAAAAGTCTAGTTTAGAATATAGGTTGAATTAAACTACAGGCAAGACAAATATGTGATTCAGGTTTTTACGGTGAAAAAAATGGGGGGCGCTACAAAATAACTGATTTTTTAAAGTGGGCGTTTGACAAAATAAGTTTGGGAACCTCTGGTGTATAACAATGACCTACGAAGGTTAAAGTGCTCCTCAAGAGGAATCAATCGAGTCCAAACTCTGTGAGGTTATGTTGTTTTATCAGTTATCACAGTGATGCCATCGCCATCTTCCCGCTCCATCACCAGACCAGTTTCATGTCATCATAATATTGCATTGTCACGCGATATACGTATGCGTGCAAAATTTCTCATTTCAATTCAAAAGAAACCGGGAAGTGGGTGAAATTTAACTTGCAAGATAGACAGACAGACTGACAACGCTATAAAGCTTGTAAAAAATAGCCAACTAAATGGCATTTCTCATTTCAAATTACATAAACATGTACGTTGTATATATTGTTGTAATCTATATATAAATTTCTATTATTTTGAGACCGATATCGACAGGCATTTAATAATAAAAAAAATACCACACATAATCACTTTTCGTTCATTTATATAACCTTTTCTTTTTATTTTTTGTTTTATAGTATATAGTTTATTATATTAGTAAAAATGTAACATTTTTACTATATATATACATTTACGTACATAAAACCACACGTACACGTGTAGATCGTTGATTCTATGTAGTTATGGTAATGAACCGAAATTAAGGGCGTAAGTATGCTTTCCTTGACCTAGAGACGCGGAAGACATAATTACATAAGACATAACTTTATGTAAACTGCAGAGTTACGGCGATTACGTTGGCAGACAGACACGCACCGTGCTTTCGTGTTTACAGACGCGGCGGCTGGTTGCTAATTATGCTGAAATTATTCTTACACGTTTTTAATTTGCATTATTTTTATGTTTGCAAGTATCACATTTGATAAGATTGCGTAATTTTTCGTTTTTTATGAGTTAATTAATGTTTGGTTATTTAGAGCAACTAAGTTCTTTTTTACTAACAATTATTATGTGTTAGATACATAATACACATCTTAATTTTTTAAAGTTATTTCATTCATCTCTCCTCTTATAAAGATTATTTTATTTTTACGAATAAAAAATAATGTAATTTTTTCTTACTTGGTCTTATTGGTAGGTTTCTTACTTGGTAGTTTTAATAAAATTTTCCATATAAAAAAAATAAATAAAAATAGTGTTACAGTGTGTCTTGGCATTATGTTTTAGAACTTTGGTTCTTTTTATACTTAGGTGACATAAGATAATGAGTGATATTGCCCAAGATAGTAACAATATTCTGGATTCAACTTTTCGTTATTTCTTGACGGCAAAATATATTATTATTTTAATTTGGCAAAATTTCGTAATAACTTTGCCATATATATGGTATTATAATTAATTTCTTGTATTGCCAATTCACAAATCACTCATGCGTGTTGATACAACGCAAGAGAGCGGAATAAACAGACATACAGTAAACGCAACAGCTGACTAATAACAACATTTAGTGGGCGATTCCCAACTAAATTGCTGTTACAATGTCATCATTTAATGTCTAGTAAGGATGCTACGATGACAACATAAACATATGTTTAAAGCTGTTTCGTCTGTCGTTTTTAATAGTTTTGACGGTTGCAATAGTAACAATTCGTCCGTAGTCTTTCTAATAGTTTGGACCGTTGCAAGATCAAATTTTCGTATGGCAAAAATGCTGATATTGAGCAAGATTATACGTTTCAAAAACGAATACCCGATTTCGGGAGCTATTTACGGCTAACAATGTTTACATTTTTGAAATGTGCCAAATTAAGACCTTTCATTGGACACCCCCCCACCCCCAGATATGATATCAAAAAATTAAATGACATGCACTCTTTTCTTTTAAATGACTACATGTCAATAAATAGTAAAGTAGTAATAACTGGATGATGCTACAAAGATTTAAACTCAGAATAAAACCAAAAAGTTGCAACTTATTTTGAAATGAGGTAAGTAGTGCCATCTGTTAACATTTTTATGTAACTAAAAGTAAAATGTATGAGACTGACAGGACATGGTGAAGCTAGTATATATTTTAGAAATGTGCTAAATTAATACATTTCATTGGACAGTCCCCCCGATATAGTTAAAAAAAAAAAGAAATGTGGTGTCGTGGGACACCAGGTAGGAACGAAGTTCCTTCGGCTAATGTAGAATCGACACAATTTGCAAAAGAAAAATCGTGCTCAAAGGAAGAGAAAGGTATTATACACTACTCGCTTGTGTATACGACTGTCGCGCCTGCGCACGTCTCATTTAACGGTTTTATTTAACGAGGTCATCCTTACGGTTTTACTATCACATTTTTTTCAGTTCGGTCGCGCAGCAAAATCCCTATCTCCTCCAAGACTGCCGTAAGGAACTTCGTTCCAAAAAAAATTACTTGCCCTCTATTCTTTTACAATTATTGCATACAAATTGTAGTTTATGTCACCCGTACAATAATGAAGATTCGATCGACATCTCATTTGTGAAAATTGAATAAGCGATTCGGAACCTACGGTGGAACCATCATGAATACCTACATACATACATAAACTGTAAAAATCATTACCCTTCCTTTTGGCTTTACCGTAGTCGGGTAAAAAAGTGACATTCTTATATAAATTATGAGGTAAGGAACGCACTTTTAAATTAAAATACATATTCTCAGTACCCATTGAATGCTTTTGTTCCGAGCATAGGAAAAGTTTTTGGTTTCTTTCGTTTTTCATGTGAGTGGACTAGTTATTTTGGATACATAAACAGATTTATCAATTTACTTCTTACTGTCATAGACCTAGGTTTGTGTTTTAGTAATTTTATAAGTATAATTATCAGTATGTTACTGTACATCGGAACTAGTGACTGCGAACTGCAATCTGTTTTTCATAAGATTTTGATACCCATAAAACCGCCGTTTAAAATATTTGGAAATACTGAATCGACAAGAAAATCTACGGACATCCGGACATTCGGAATCCGGGCACACGAAATATTTTCTGTAATAGAGACGCTTTGCTCGCTCGGTCATCTTCATTAAGGGGATACCTGAATTTTCCAGGGTCCAGTGCTACCACCATTTGAAATAAATCATTTGATAGAAAACGGAGACATAATTTAAATTTTTTACCATACACTAGTTAAACCTTCAAACTATTTTATGAACTAATTTTTACAGTTTAAAGTGAGATTGTGAAGCTTTTCTACGCACAATTGCGAAAAACGGCCACTTTTGCCGTATGTGCGTAGAAAAGCTTCACGATCTTACTTACTACTGTAAACAGTAGTTCATAAAATAGTTTGAAGGGTTATCTAGTGCCTGGTCAAGACAAAATTTTAAAAGATATCTCCATTTTCTATCAAATGATTTATATCAAATAGGGGCAGCACTGGAACCCGGAAAATTCAGGTACTTCCCATAAGGCCCATTTAGACGGTGCTAGTTGACAAGTTGTCTGTTGCATACCATTTAATGAAGCAATATATAATTTGTGTGGTTGACGTTTCGTTTAGACCCTGCTTATATTAAAGACTAAAAACACAGACAAAAAAACTGGAATGCTCGATTTTCGTCTTCTTTCATGAATAAAATCAAAACTATATATTTTACAATAATAACAAAAATATATTTGAGATCCTCATAACGAGCCCTTGTATTTGATATGTGACATAGTAAGGTTTGCAAAACATTTTTTTTTTAAATTTCCTAACTTGTACCTCGAAAATGGCCCTTATTTAAAAAGAAAATATTTATTTACTTTGCATATCTGTGTTTGGGTCATACGATTTCGGTCATAGGAATAGGAGCAAATTGGCTATGACACACGGATGGACAGACAGACGCACGAGTGATCCTGTGAGGATTCCGTTGTTTTATTTTTTTGTACGGAACCCTAAAAATAACACCATCATTTCAAACAACACACAACAAATATCATAATAATTATGTAACCGTATCATAAAACTGATTTGTGAGCCTTGAGAATTGACTGTGCGCCCAAACACGGCAATTTAAAGAAATTATGACACTCGGTCGTTATGTCCGTAATAAGCCTTATTTGTTACTCCGGTCCGAGATTTTTGAAGATATTTTGAAATGGACGTCAGTTTTATGTTTATAATTTGAGAAACGAGGCGAGCCTTGAAAATTATCTTTAATAGGGTTATAACATTCTCAAAAAAGTTTTCTAAAACCCATATTCACCGTATACACCGCAATGGACATACCCGTTGTTGGATATTGCCATAATTAATTATTTAGTTTTATTTATATACAACACTGGTTGTCATTTTGTCGTGTTTTCGTAGTATGGCAACACAGTGTTTTCGTTCTTCTTCCGTTTCCAGTTTGAATTCTCTTCGTTTTTGTCGGCGTCCATAGCGTGGTCGAAAATCAATCCTTTTATAGTAATAGAGATGAAATAGTCGCAAGATCTCTGATTTTCATATTAAATTCCTTTCGCGCACAAGGCAGTGCATCAAGGCACCATAAGTTCTGAAAAACTTTCATTTATAACAGGAATTGCATAGTGAGCCGCTAATCTGTGTGTGTTCCCACGTAAGGCAGAGAAATTGGTAAGGTATACCTGGGCCCAGCACTTTACCACGCTAATCGACCTGCTAGAAGAGGGAACAGAGCTTCGCCAAAGAAGATTTCCAGGTGAGTTCATGTCGCAATTCGCCTTGCCGACTTCTCAAAAGTACCTCTAGGTACTTTTGAGAAGTCGGCAAGTTCGTATTCAATCCATGTAGAGATTCAAATTATCGTATTTACAGTCCACTAGATATCGTCCACCCGTTATAAATCGAACCATGGGCTTTACTAGATCACAATACAAATACTCTTTATTTCACCATAAAATTCAAAAATTCAAAATTCAAATGTTTATTCAGTAATTAGACCTTTACAGGCACTTTTACACGTCAATAAGTATAATTTACATTACGTGTAGTTTATATTGAAATTTAATTTATTTTAAAGAAAAGCTACCGATACCAGCGCTTCGTAACGACCACTGCTGAGAAGAAACGCCGAAAACTCATTTTCACAGTATTGGTCGCCTACTTGCCAGAAGGGCTTTGTCATATTATTATTATTGTTGTATGAGCGACAGAAAAGGATAGAGCATACAAAAATGCTGTTCCCTGCAACCGTAATGGCTTGTTTAGTCAGAGGTTCTGTCGACCTCTGTGGCCTAATGGTCATCATGCCAGGCTGTCACCTAGAGGTCCCGGGTTCGATTCCCGGTCAGGTCAAGATGGAAAATGATCTTTTTCAGATTGACCTGAGTCTTGAATGTTTATCTATATATGTATTTGTTATAAAATATAGTATCGTTGAGTTAGTATATAACACAAGTCTCGAACTTACTTTGGGGCTAGCTCAATCAGTGTGATATGTCCGTATATATTTATTTATTTATTTATTAGAGGTGTTGAACAACTTTATTTGTTTCTTTGTTTCCACTTCCAACACCTTTACAGGAATTTTCCCAACTTATTAGCTGTCTTATCCTCCTAACTATCATATTGTATAAAGTGCTACCTTAGTGAATTCATTCAGTGTACAGAAGACCTTTGGTTCGCAATCGTGGCTGCAGCTGGTGTCACCTAAATCCGTACTTATTTGAAACATTTAATCCTATGCCTTCCTATATATCTTGGCTTGGATTATTCAGCCTTCATCTAAGCAGTTTAAATACATACGAACAGAATGCGAGATTTACTCACTGTTGTGGCTGGGCGCCGGCGCGTGTTGTTCGTTGAGGATCTGGCACAGCTCGGCTGATCCAGTCCAGTAGTTGTTCCCCCAGTAGAACATCGACGTGTACCGCCCGCTGGCGTCTTCCACTGTGGACAAAGAAATTGTTGGTTAGTTTTGTTGATAATTATCCATGCTAGTCTGTGACAAAAGTTGAATATTGCTGTATATCTTAAAAATCAGGAACCATAATTTTACAGCCATGAGGCTAGCAACCTATAACTTTTGATCCTCTCGCCTTCACACTAAAAGCGGCCTTTGGGTCTTATAAACCTGGTCCCAGTCCCATAACGAATAAAGACTTAGTGTGTATATGTTGATAAGAAAACAAGTGAAGGCATGCCGAGTAGATTCCACCCTACAGGGCTTTGAATCCCATTTAGTCAGTTACTAGCTGCGCCCCGGCACAAAATGATTGGCACAGACTTCGTGATTTTTTAAAGTGGAACAAAATCGTCTTCAGCATGAATGAATGTAGGGTAAATTTTTTTATGTTCTTTGCTTCAGAAAAAGAAATAAGTATAATTAAAAAGCGCAATTTTTCTCTTTGATTCAAGCGATATACATAAATCCCTCGCTACACTCAGGATTCCACAGTAGAATCACTCGCTCCGCTCGTGATTCAACTGTGGAATCCTGTTTCGCTCTGGATTCAAAGTAGCGCCCTCGCCTTCAAAATATTACCTTAGCCCCTTGTAGCACAATCTACTATTTTGATTTTATTTAAAATAGCATTACATAAGTAAAATCAGTGTGGTAAACAGCACTTTCCGAGCACTGTGTTGAAAAAAAAATTTGTGTATGTGAGACTGGTCAGTTACAATCTATTTTAAAAACATAATTATTTATAAGTAAAAATAGGTACGTTTCAATTTTTAAATTTCCCTCCTAATTATTTGCGGAATAATTTAAATTATCGTGTCCCATTGAAAAATGGATCTGAGCCGAGAACATTTTCGCGCTATGATTTTTTACTATTTCAAGTATCGCCTGAAACCTGATGAATCGTACGATAGGCTTCAAACGGCATTTATGGGTGAAGGCCCTACCAAGGCAACCGTGTATGTGATGAGGAAAGCAGTGGTCGCCCTTTGACGACTGTTACTGAAGAAAACGTGCTAGCAGTGAAAAATTTAATCCACGACAATAGGCGGGTTACGTATCAGGAGATTCAGCACATCCTGCAGATTGAGTCATTGGGATTCATTAACTTTGGTTTTTAGTTGGTTGAAAAAGTCAATATTAGAAGTAGGTAATAAAAAGTTCAAAAATAATATTACCATAGGATCTTCTTAAAAAATTATAGCTACTTTTGTTATGAGGCCAATCCTGTAAACGCAATATTTGACATAACACCCGAACAAATGTTCTTATATCACGCCTACAAATGCGACATTAGTGACGTCACACTTGTCTTTCTAAGGCGGTTCGAGACGCCGTCCAAAGGCGGACGTGACTTTGTAACCTTTATTTATATCTTACAAAGATTTTGGCAAGGTAATTTTTTCTTAGACGCGCCTATTTTCAGGAAATCTTTCCATAGCACAACGAAAAAAAAAATTATACATATTCCTTATTGTAATTGTTTTATTTCAATAAATGAATTGAATTGTATTTATTTAGTTTATTCAAGGTATTTATTGATTCATTTAATGTATGCAAGAGGCAAGAAAGATTTAGCATAAATGTTCCGGGCTTCAAACCCAAGAAAACGGTCTGTCAGCAGTCGTATTTACGAATCGCCTGATATGTTATGCCTACATATTCAAGAAAATAATAATTTATTAATTGACAATTTATTTCAAAATATCCAACACCTTATGCGGCGAATCTCTTCCATCACAATTTTAACTTAAAATTTCTTTCCGACCTGCCTTGAACTCTCCAACTCTCGTCTTGACCGCAAGAACCTTTCTACATTTTTGTTATAAAGTGAATTTACTTTTGACTACATAGTTTTTGTAATTAAGTTATATATTGCAGTAATTTTACCATTATAAATATAATAAAATAGTAGAAATTGCTTTATTTGAATTTATCAAAAAAAATTGCGTGGACGGTAAGAAAATAGTACCAGAATAGAAAAAAGTTTTTTGTCGGTTTCTGTCTGTATTAACGCTAATCTTTGAATGTGTGTTCAACAATAGAATTGTGTGTTCAACAATAGATAAAGCTTAGCTTAAAGCAACATATACGCTTCTTTTCATTGAAATCTGATGTAATTGAAAAAAAAATATCGTCATTTATTCGCCCCAAGCCTTTTAAAAATGCTTTTGCGGGAATTATTTATAGGAGAGCTGAATTTTACGCAGACATCGGGAGCTTTAACCAGGAAGTTATACATAAAAAAAAAACTGAACATAATAACTTCCCTCTGGCCCTCTTCCCACAGTTTGGGGACCGCTGGCGACATTCATCTTCACCATATACCGACGGCCCGGAAGTACGCTTTTCCGTGACATTTCCTTCCGATTCCGGCAAGGAAGAACGTGGCATTGTCTCGTGATAATGGGTTCTTCGTCAAAGTGATAGCATCGGTGGTGGCTTAGCTACGAGAAATGAAGGAAGTAATATATCATTCCATTTTTGATGCGTGAATTACTTGAACGATTATTTCGAAGGAGTGATAAATGTATGTGTAATCATTAAAAACACTTTATTTTATTTTCTTGTTTACCTATTCGTCAACGTTAATAAATAATAAAATAAATATATACGGACAAATCACACAGATTGGGCTAGCCCCAAAGTAAGTTCGCGAGACTTGCGTTATAAGATAGTAACTCAACGATATATAAGTATATTGCATGATAATACGCCATATTTACTGTATAACCTTCAAACATTCGGATTCTATAATTGTTTATTACTTAATTGTTTGCCGAGAGCCCTGGTGTGTTATATAATAATTGCATATACTATGTTCACAAATATTACGCGTGACACAGTGTCATAAGTCCCATGCAAGTCTCGTGTTAAGGTCTCTAGGTCAAGTCAACTTTGTGCCTAAATCTGACTCATTGAGTATCATTATAGTCTAGGTACCGCTTAGTTAATGATGATGATTTTTTTTGTGCCAAATACAGGGGTATAAGCAATATGTTGAATCTTCTTATTTTAAGGATAAATTCGTTCGTCAAGTAATTTAAAACATTCTAATTGACAATCCATTTCGAGGAATAGCCTCTAGGAGAAGCTTTCTTTGATTAGATTTTAAAATTAGGTCTTACTTATTTAGATTTTTGCAAATATCCCAATGGCCAGTTATTTTCATCATCAATGAAAATCTCAAAATCATAAACCTATTCATTATGCCATTACATATTCGATCCTTCCAGGAAACAAATGATTTTAAGCGACTTGTACATAACTTTTTAATTGACAAAGCATACTATTCTGTAGATGATTTTTTATCAGACAAACCCTGACTAAACTTGAATCTTTAATTATGCCCAGAACAAAATATAATATAAAAATTCGTTTCAAATAAGAGAGAAATAATATGTAATCATTTCTTATTCATAATATTTTATACAATTGTAACGACAATAAAATTGACAGAATGTATATCTAACTTCTAAAAAACAAAATTGATAACCTCCTTCCTTTTCAGAAGTCGGTTAAGATATTTTCATTTTCAAACGTGTTGGTATTTAAGTAAAATTATGACATCGCTTACCGCTCAAGTGGTTTTATGTGTTAACGGAGGAATTTGAATAACTTTCGAGCGTTTGCAAATTACGACAATGTGAAATCACTTTGGCGAGGGAGGGAACGCGAAATATTCTTCAAGTGGTAGGTACATTATCTACCGTTTATTGTACGTAGGTTAAGTTAAAATTGTGAAGCTCATGCGCATGCTACATGTTTGTGAGGGTTTTTCGTGGTCCGTACTAAACAGGACGTAAGAATAGGAAACACTGTTCCTTTTACGAGTATTCATAAAAAATCAACCGTTTGCTAAACCAATTTAAGTTATAACATTGTATACGGAGAGTGATGGGTCCAAAATAAGTGTCCTTTGATAAAATGCTTTCTTACAGCCAGTAGAGATGAGTCGTTCGCGATTGAACGAATCAAAAGGAACGGGTCATTAGCTCGTCACGACCCGTTCGTTCAGTTCTACAAAAATGATTCGGTCGTTCGTTTCTGGCTTTTTTTTTTACTTTGGCCGGCTTGGATCGATTTAGCTCACCTCACACTCACTGACAGACCCGCGCCTATGCTGCGACCTGCGAACGAACGGAGCGACACTGCGACACGATTCCGAATGTTTACGAAAGTTCACATAAAAATGCAATATTAAGAGTCCATTTTTGCTTACTTATTTTTACTTAGATATAAACATTTTCTAGTGTTTGCTTCTGTAAACTTTATGATCTGCGTAAAAGAAACTCTCACTTTAGAAATAAAATAATTGAAGATTAGTCTTTGTCATTAGTGGGGGGTGACGTATAATTCTTCTCGCGCGCTATTTTGGCAGTTTTTGACAAAATGTAAATAGAGACATTATGGTTTTTTCATACAAAAAACCGTTCTTTTAATGTCTCCGCGTTTGAAAAATGGCACCACAGTATCTATTCGCTCGCGATCGGATGCCGTTAACGATTGTTCGTGAGAAAACCAATCAATCGATTGAACGGGTCGAAAGACCCGGGTCGCCTACTGAACGGTTCAGTATTGATTGAGATCCTAAAGATTGAACGAATGACACATATCTAAGCCAGTACTTTTTTTTTTGTAATGACAGACAGATTGCCTCGGACGGCATTTCATTCTTCACCCGGAGCCGGACAAGGTTTGAGGAGCGGGTCAGAGGTCCGGCTTCCTATATTTGTATACTAGCTGCCAGTACGAATATCTTGGAGACCTATACTATGCTGAAAAAATCTCAAGAGCGCGTTTTACATTTTTACTAGATTGCACAACAACATATGCCGGAATACTTGTGAACTAAAAACGCGTGAACAAACATGTTTGGTCCCCTTCCCTCTTTACAATTTATGACAGTGAAAGAACGAGACACAACTTATTTAACTACAATACGTTAAGTGTAGCAAACCTTTGATAAGTTTATGAATATTAGTCTAGTAGATACTTACATAGACGTGAAACCAGAGTCGGATGCCAGTTTCCCGTTTATTGCTATATGTATGACTAGCTGTAACCCGCGACTTCGTCCGCGTAGAAGTCGGAAATGGTTCTAATAGGATCTTTAATTGGTTTTTTACGTTATAAAGTGTGCTATAATAATCCATTTTCCGTTCCCGAGCCCGTCATTTGCTAGAGCCAAAGAGAACAAAAGATCTATTTGTTTCATTTTTTTTGTCTCTCACTCAAGAAATGACAATGTTTTGTAATAATATTCGCAACCCCTAATGCACCCCAAGGGATGCAATTTTTAAAATCTAATTTCTTTATTATATTTTTTAATTGACCACTAATTCCAAAATGTCATGTAAATCGCTTCAAAAATGACGAAGATTCATTGAATATAAACTTACAAGCCCCATTTCACCCCTATAGGGATGTAATTTCCAAAAATCCTTAGCGGACGTCTCCTAGTCACAATCTTCTTCCTGCCAAATTTCATCTTTATTGGGTAAGTAGTTTTCGAGATTTCGTGATGAGTGAGTGAGTGATTTTCGCTTTTATGTATATAGATTAACATTAAAATATTTAGGTGTAATGAGAATCTCGGAAACGGCTGTAACCAAAGAATAACAAAAAATTCAGGCTTTTTACCAAAGACACGGGTTCAAAGAAGCGCAATATTATTCAAAGAAGCGGAGTATCATTCAAAGAAGCGGAATACTTCAAAGAAAGAAAGAGGCACTTCAAAGAAGCGGAGTATCATTTATGCCTACTACTATTACAAACGAAATTATACATCCGTACACACGTGAATGTGTGTGTGTTCGCTCCTCAACACACTCTTCAAGGGGAGACCGGGGGAGAGGTGCGGGGAAGGGCAACGGGGACGCATATTGCGTGGG
The DNA here is from genome assembly GCA_943193695.1 of Acrobasis suavella. Taxonomy (NCBI): domain Eukaryota; kingdom Metazoa; phylum Arthropoda; class Insecta; order Lepidoptera; family Pyralidae; genus Acrobasis; species Acrobasis suavella. Next base: position 1,365,070 of record OW971930.1, on the reverse strand, counting down.
ACCCTCGGAGATTCCGTTCTGTAATACATAATAATATGTATATTGATTTCGGTGAAAAAATATTGGTTCGGTGGTGCCATTTTTCAAACGCGGAGTCACTAAATGAACGGTTAATTGTATGTAAAAACCATTCGTTTAGGTGACTCCACGTCTCAGAAATGGCACTTCGGCCCGCGTGCGTTTTAGAGACATACCAAAAACAATTTTTATGCTCTTTGAAGCGTTTCAAATAATTTTTTTAGGTGTTTTGTGTTTGACGTGTAATTTATGTCAGTTTTTGCATGACTTGTACGATTTTGACGTTATTAGTAACATCGTGATTTATGCAAGTGTTTTATATAAATTTGCAAAAATGAACAGAAATGCTAATTCGCGTAATCATTCCCTTACGGCTGATCGACATTCGAAGTTCATTTTACGTAAAATTGCAATGGATTTATTCATTCTAGGTTGCGTAAGCTTAATAATTCTTGTGTTGAACGTATGGGTCAGTCCATACAAAAGGGGCTTCTTCTGCGACGATGAGTCCCTCAAGCACCCTTTCAAACCATCCACCATCACCAGTATTATGATGCACATCTTCGGTTTGGGGTTACCAGTTTTAACCATGTGCCTAACAGAATGGATCAGACTCCGAGGCTACATGGGCGGTCGACCGCGCGTCATTTTCGGCAGGAACATCCCCGCCTGGGTCTGGGAGGCCTACAAAGTGGTCGGGGTCTTTCTCTTTGGGTGTGCCTGTCAGCAGCTCACTACGGATATCGCAAAGTACACCATTGGGAGGCTACGTCCACACTTCTTTGATGTGTGCAAACCAGACATCGACTGCGACTTGCCCGAGAACAAATGGCGCTACATCGAGATCTTCAAATGCAGGGGAACTGACAAAGAGCTGATGAAGCAGATGAGGTTATCCTTTCCCAGTGGACATTCTTCGTTCTCAGCCTACACTATGCTGTACTTATCTATGTACTTGCACAAGCGCTTCACGTGGCGAGGCTCCAAACTTCTTCTCCACGGCATCCAGTTCCTACTAATTATGCTCGCCTGGTATACCGTCATGACCAGGGTTTCTAACTACAAGCATCATTGGAGCGACGTACTCGTTGGCTTCGGCATTGGTCTCCTATGTGCTATTGTTATATTCACCTTCGTTTCCGACCTGAGCAAGTCGTCCCGCACGCGGCAGTCCACCAAACGCAGCGCGGAGATGGGCGTAACCAACGGCACCAACCAGGCCACCAAGGTGCAATTCTGACTGACACTTCCCAGCTCCTAGTCCGTGACCGACGAGGAGCCATGACCCTGACCCCCGAACGCCTCGTGGATCTCGCACGAGTTTTATGAACTTTGAAGTGCTAATATGTTGTTAGTTATCTGAACTATAACGGATTGGACAGTGAGGTAGACATTTCAGTGCCAGGCAGCTGCGTTTGCTTAATTTCTATGAATAAAACGAAGTTATAGTTAGTTTACATTAATGGCATAGACCATGCAATAACAGCGTAAAAAGACCCCTTCCCAACTCCGAATTCGTGACCGATAAGGGGCCATAGTAGAAATGCCTGGTAATTGTGGCGAGTAATATATATTAGTACATAAAGATACTGTATTACTCGCCGTAAGAAGAAACTCGCCGAGACGCACTGTCAGCGCGGCGTCTTACGGCCAAATCTCTTTTGTCCACATGAATGGCGCTTAAATACCACCCTCAGTCCACAGCAGCCCCGCTATTGCTAATTACAACAGGGCAGAGGGTGCGAAGAATCCCTGGGTTCGGTCAGGTTTCCATACGACGACCTTGACCTTGACTTGTTATAACATCAGGACGATAAGACTGGACGAACGATTCTATGAATCGGCACTAGAAACAGATAAAATTAAATGGGATATTATATGATTGCCCGAAATTAAAAGAAGAGGAGAAATTACGGTAATGTTCTATGTAAGATGTTACTTATGGTGGAGTAGGGTTTTTAATAAGCAGTAAATGTGAATCCAACATTGTTAAAATTTAAAGTATTTCAACAAGAGTTTGTTTGGTAATTATTAAGTATCAAATTGCAAGACCGAGTTCACGATGATCTGAATTCGAACGAAAGTTCTCGACGTGCTCTCTGGGATTGCGAATCTAAAATGGAACTGGACAGGACACCTAGCTAGAAGGAACGATGGAAGGTGGAGTAAGGCTAGCACCTAGTGGTGCCCCATGAATGGAATACGGAGTGATGAGAGTCCAGCAGCTAGGTCGATGATATCAAACGGATTGGTGAAAAAAAAAACTGGTTAGCTAAGGTATACAAAGAATCGCGACGAATGGATAACCTCCAAATTTTGATTTTTTAAATTTTGTAAGACGGTTAAAATATTATGTAAGTACCTAAGTATCAAAAATATGTATTTTTGACCAAATTTCCTTAATCTTTGTCCCTGTTAGCCTTGTAATTAATTAATTTTGATTTGATTGGCAGATTTTTAAAACCTTTAAAGAATTATGCAAACCTTTTGATCGGCAAGGTCGCTATCAAGGCGCTTACATTACTCACGTTTAATGTCTCAAAAATTCGAAAGACATCACAAAGTAGGTAAACTTATGTTGTTCTCGAATCACTTGAAGGGAGGTTCATGAATTTTTCATGGTCCAGTGCTGCCGGCGTAAACGAACGTCCAGAACGTGAAGCTTTCCTACGCACGTATTAGCCAAAAGTGGCTGTTTTGCGAAAATGTGTGTAGAAAAGCATCACGTTCTAAAGTAGTTCATAAAATAGTTTGAAGGGTTATCTAGGGCTTGATTAAAACAAAATTTTAAATTATATTTTCGTTTCCTTCCAAATAATTTATTTCAAATGGGGGTAGCACTGGACCCTGAAAAATTCATGAAGAATCAGAGAGATTAAATTTATTTCACAATAAGTGGCTACGGTAACTATGCACAGAGGCACACTTGTGATCCTTCTAGCTGCATCGCTGGCTTCAGAAATTCGCAGCGCGCGATCTGTGTTTTTTCTCTTTTTTTTTTAATAATTATTTTACGGCTCTGGATACTAGTCCTTTAGAGCCCATCTTTATTTTATCACTTTATTCCTAACCATAACCCTAACTATACAATTAAAGCCCCAGTCCGCCCACCACGCCCACCACAGTCCGCAAATAAATATCACTACAGCCCCACTATGAGTGTCCACTTTAACCATTTTACATATTGTCCTTGAGCATGAGCATTTATAACACTAAACTACACCGATTTTATATTATTAAGTCCACTAGAATCAATTTGCAAAATAATTAAAAGCAACTCCAACTGAACCCCTTGACTTCCCGCCAAAAAACTTTTTATTTTTTTTCTCTCCGAAGATGAGCATGTCACGCATAAGTGACAAAAACCGTGCGAAATATACAAATAAAAGCCGGTCGCTTTTCCATTTATTGTATTTTATTTAACCACATAAGTAAGGAAGAAGAAGACGTCCAGATAGAATGTGATGTATCTCTCATCATCAGCAGCATTTCAGCAGCACAACATCCACTGCTGGAGAGTTATATAGCCTATTCCAAGGGTTTTCAAAATGACCCATCAAGAGCGGCCTACATCCGGCGCTTATCCCTTGTAGGTAGGGTGTCCTACGCTTCGCTTGCCAGTACGCGGTCGCCATTCGTCAACCGTGTCGCGCTATGTGTCTCGCCCACTGCCACTTCATCGAGCGAATCCGTTGAGCTATGTGTCTAATGCTCTCGTACGAATTTCCTCATTTCTGATTCGATCACGTGGAGAAACACCGAGCATAGCCCTCTCCATAGCGCGTTGTGCGACCTTGAGCCTTCTTATGAGACCCATAATAAGGGACAACGCTTCAGACCCATAAGTCTTCATGATGTACCTCTATCCTTTGTCAATATCTTGCTTCCATCATCATCCGAGCGTATTCCCGGTTGCATCCTCAGCAGCAACGCTTCAGAGCCCGGGGTCCGCTACCTAACCAAGGAGATTTGACAAAGGTTACTGTTTTTTACACAGAGCGACTGCCGTCTGACCTCCACAACCCAAAGGGTAAACCAGGATCCAATCCTTGGGTAGTTTGATGATCAAACGCTAGGTGGCGTTCGGGACCCACAGTTTTACGTGCTTTCCGAAACACGGAATCATCTTTCTTTTCGGATAATCAGGTGATTCAAGCCTGCAATATCCTATCCAGACTGGAAACAACTTTTCACAAAGTATGCTTCCCAGTGGGAATCGAACCCATGACCGGGTCACAAGGATAACTCCTTGACCACTGGACTACGGAGGCAGTCAATATCTTGCTTACCTACGATTAATTGGCAATTGCAAGCGGTGCAATAAATATAAATTATAGGTAATTACCGAAAGTCGATAATATAGTGTCGGTGTGAGTGTCGTCTCTTTATTCCACTCCGCTGCAGATGTTGACATTATAATTTAAAGTAAGGATATTGCTAATGGTTACATTATTTTTCAGCTCGTCAAACACATATGCAATGTAGGGTTGCTAAAGATTTGTATGTGTAATAATTGTTAATAATCGATATCTATATCAACAAATTCAATATCAGTACAAATAATAAAACAGTTAAACTCGCGCGTCTAACTCTCTATCCATGTCAACTGGATTTGCGTGGAAAAAGACTTAAGCCAAGTACAAAACTTAGTCCATGTTTTTAAAACGGACAAAGTTTTCGGTATTTGGGTAAGAATAGAAGCGTGATATGTAATGCATGAACTTGAACATCCTATGATGTTTTGACGCATCATTTCGACCTTTCAAGGAGCCTCTCAATACAAAGTCTAATAAAATTTACTAGACTATTTTAAGGTTAAATGGTAGCAAAAGTGGCGCCCTCATTTGAAATAAATTGTTTAAAACTTAATATGGCGGTAATAAAAAAAATATTTGTACCAATGTCTAGAAAGACCTTTAGACTCTTTTATGAATAACCTTTGAAACCGCCAAAAGTGGCCATAAGTGGCTATACATTTACCCCCAAATTCATAAAAAATATTAAGCATTTGCTAAACCCTTTTTAGTTAAAACATGTTTTGTCCCTTTCCCTCTTTTGAATATTTGACGTTGAAAGAACGAGAAAAATCATATTTTAACTAACAAACGTTTATAATTTTTTATGAATAAGGGGTTTAATCTTTATGAAAAAATCATTTGTTACTTTCTTTATCAATCGCACTAAATATATAATACGCACTAATAGGCGATAAAAAGTAACTGAACACAAAAAAGAGAAAAGAATTCTGTCTGTATATCTGTATGTATGTTCACGCTTATCTCCGAAACTTCTGGACGGATATTTACGCGGTTTTCAATAATAGATTAAGTTGTATGGGAGCCCCATTTAAATATTTATTTTATTCTGTCTGTTTGTTGTTATAGCGGCAACAGAAATAATTCTACTGTGAAAATTTCAACTGTCTATAGAGGTATGTCTGACAGAGGGTCGGACGGCGGAGTCGTAGTGATAAGGGTCCCGTTTTTACCCTTGGGGTAAGGAACCCTAAAAATAATAGATGCGATTAAGAGAAAAGATATTTCTTTCTCTAGGACAATAATGTCAATTGTCATGATCATTTTCAAATTGATTATAGATTTATTATTGCAGAAAAACAGATATTAAGAGCGTTTTTTTGGAACGAAGTTCCTTACGGCAGGCTTGGAGGAGATAGGGATTTTGCTGCGCGACCGAACTGAAAAAAATGTGATAGTAAAACCGTAAGGATGACCTCGTTAAATAAAACCGTTAAATGAGACGTGCGCAGGCGCGACAGTCGTATACACAAGCGAGTAGTGTATAATACCTTTCTCTTCCTTTGAGCACGATTTTTCTTTTGCAAATTGTGTCGATTCTACATTAGCCGAAGGAACTTCGTTCCTACCTGGTGTCCCACGACACCACATTTCTTTTTTTACTCCAAGAAACTATGACGTTATTAGTCTATATTTCATATAAATTAATTAATTTTCCTCGCTACTTCCCTATTTGGGGTCGGCTCTGTATGTCAACTGTTTCCACTTCTTTCTGCCATTTACCATACTGGCACTAGCCCCTCGTTCCTTCGTATCTGTCCTTACACATTCTTTCCACGTCTTTCTTTGTCTCCCTATACCTCTGCAACCTTCTACCTCCAAATGAACTATCCTCTTAGCCAGGTGTTCGGCATCCCTCCTCATGACGTGGCCTCCTCATGTTTGTTTTGACGTTTAGAAAAAAAGTATCTGATTTAATTTGTTGGCAAATAGCGAATTACAACCCACTCCTTAGCCTCTCCTGTGCAAAAGTGCCAAAAACATTAGCGCTTTATTGCTATACTCATCCTTTGCAGCAGAAAATTGATTAATTGTTTCATTTCACGGTATACTTGCCAACCCTAATGCAATGGTCACTAGTTTTCAGCAGGATGTGGACACACCTGACTATGTGACTTGGACGCGGATATGTGGACACTATTGCGATGCGATACATTCACACCAACAATTCGCTGCAAGTTTTGTCGCAACCGTGAATACTAACACAGGAAGTTTATGTTTCAGTGCGCAAAAATTTGGAACAATGTAATTTCATGATTACTTCGAGCTATCATGTGTCCCACTGCTGGGCAAAGGCCTCCCTCAACTCCTTGTATTCAGTCCTGCTCTGAGTTATTTCATTCCTTTCCCTTTTTTTGTCTTTCCATAAAAATTCGATTTTTAAAAAGATTTTTTTTTTGTTTTTTTTTTTTCAATTGGATTTATGAAAAGCAGTTCAATCATGAATTACATTCAATATCATGGACTGTACTTGCTTCAAACTTTGGCTGATGTTTAAGAGACTAGGTTAGGCTTTAAAAGGCAAATAAAGATTTCTGATTTCTGAAGGTAAGCTGGTAAATAAAGAAAGAACTAATTGAACAAGCGAGCGTTTTATAAATCTGCTTGGACAATCCATGAGTATCCTTATTTATTTATAAAATTCATGTACACAAAATACAAACATAGAAACAAAGTAAGAACATTGAGTACATAGGTACTGCTTATTTCATAAGAAATCTTTCCCAGTAGACCCAGGAGAGGAAAACAGGTAGTAGTAGGCGTGTACAAAATAGACTAAAGTTAAATACATATAGGTAGGTACTTATCTAAAAGTTTAAACATAAACATGCATATTATATAATACATAATATATTAATATAAATAAACTAAAATATACCTAACTATAAATGTAAATATATAAAATTACCTTTCTAAAATAAGAATAAATATATATGCATATATACCATTCATTACGATATAATATTCTTTTACTCGCTTCCTAAAAACAGAGAACACATTCTGTGTTTAATAAGTTTTTGAAAAAAGAAATAATTTTTTCATACAAGCCGTGGCGTAGTGGTCACCATGCTAGTTCGCCACCCAGAGGTCCCGGGTTCGATCCCCGGCCAGGGCAAGTTGGAAAATGGCCTTTTTCAAATTGTCCTGGGTCTTGGATGTTTATCTATATATGTATTTGTTATAAATTATAGTATCGTTGAGTTAGTATCCCATAACACAAGTCTCGAACTTACTTTGGGGCTAGCTCAATCAGTGTAATTTGTCCCTATATATTTATTTATTTATTTAAACTTTTAGTATGGAGTCTAAGTACCTATCAAACGTAACAAGCCAAAACTCGTTGGGGTTGCGTCCTTTCATTACAGAGTTACTATAGACACCATCATTAGATCAGCTCCATGTCATCATAATATTGCATTGTCGCGCGATATAAATATGCATGCAAAATTTCAGCTCAATCGGAAACCGGAAAGTGAGTCAAATTTAACTTGCAAGATTTGATTACTTATTTTACAGACAGACAATGGGACAGGTGAAACTAAATAAAGCTTGTAACAAACGGACAAGTGCGAGTTGGATTCACGCACGCAGGGTTCCGTACCATTATCTATAAAAGATCACGTTTGTTTTATGGGAGCCCCAAAATATTTATTCTATTCTGCTTCTAGTATTTGCTGTTACAGCGGCAACAGAAGGGACCCGTTTTTACCCTTTGCATACGGAACTTTAAAACAAATCAATTCGTGTAATTTTTCATGCAATGACAATGAGAACTTGTCTTATTTAATAATTGAGAGGAACAAAGAAAACCTATTTATTTTTTTTAAAGAATGCTTAAATGGTTTATGGCGAGATAATCAGACCTCGCTCGTTGTAAAATAACCTTTGTTTATAACACAATGAATTTATAAGGGTCATGCCTCTCTACTACAGTCAAGGTCAGATAGTTATTAATCAATTTAATCTATAAATTTATCAGATTATACGACTTTATCTTATGGGGCCTAGGGCCATCAACCCAAAGGCCACGCTTAGCTGCAGTGTGTAGTTGGTGAAGGGCGTTGCACCCTTCAAGTTTATTCTTTAAACATAGTGGTATTTATCTACATCCTTGCTACATTATAAATCGTCTATAAAAGTTTCTGAAACCGTTTATTGCCAACATTAAAACACCCACTGTCATAGTAACCATAAATATCATTCAAACGAATGTTATATTCCTATACTTTTAACGAGCAATTCTATATACATAACGATGATTTTGGAAACGGCTCCAACGATTTTGATAAAACTCGGTATTTAGGGAGTGAGAAGGCTAAAAATTGATTAAAAAAAAAGGTCGCCCAGCCTAGCCAATGTTGTACTAAATTTCATATGCAACTCCAACTAGATACCTTCCTTACTCATCAAACAGCCACATTCTCACTACTCAATTCGTGATATCCTTATGAAATAAAAAAACATTGACATGCACGCTCGTTTCTACTACAGCTCCGTAAAAAAAAAATTATAGATTATTCGAATTTACGTGGTATCCCGCCATTTTTGATCGATATTAGTGTAATTTGCATTTGAATAATTGTCCGGTCCAAAATGTAAATAATTATTAAATCAATGATTTTATTATCACTTTGTTTGTATTTGACAATTAAACTTACCCGGTAATTAAACTTACCATGAATTTAAATAGATATCATAAAACACTGTACGAGTATCTACACTTTGGTTTTAGAACTTTATATAGAGGATTTTTATCATGGGTGTAGATAAAGTCTTGTGTGTAACTGTATATAATTAGGTATGAAAACACTATTATCACACTATATTTTACAAGATCTAGCTCGACGACTGACATACGATGATGTCAGCCGGGACCAAATGTGCCTTCCGAATCACGAAGAATTCAGGACTGTTCTCAATCACGGAGACGCGTTGTAGGTACGTAAATTGATTCTAAGTAGACTGAAAAATGATTTCGCCGAGGTAGCCAATGTCAGCATTATAAAGTCTGTAATTGTGTTCGGTCACGATTTCACCCAGTTTCGACCAGGTACCGCGTTCGAAGGGCTTGCGGAGAAAAACCTTTAGACTGGAGCGACCTTCCTGTCTCGGGTCAAGGTATAAGGGTCTTTGAACTCTGTAATAGTGATAGAGAGTTGAACTGTGGAGTTGAATGCAGGGTTTATTATCAGTGTGGTATTAGTAATGTTTTTGGTATTTAACTGTGGTACTTACAATGTGCAAGTCTGGTTCGCGCACGAAGTGTTCCGTACCATTATTTATAAACTAGCTGATGCCCGCGACTTCATTCGCGTGGACTTTATGACTCCGGCGTATTAATATAAATAACAACTAATGAGAGAGAAAGATAGAGAGAGATAAGAAAGTACTTGTAACAGTGTTAGGAGTTAAAAGTCAATATTATTTTAATTCTTTCCTTCGGGAGCCAATATGAAAAGAGCTGAAGTGTTACTAACCCTGGAGAAAGCCACATTAAGTTGGCCATGCGAAAAAGCAGTCCTTAGATCGACATCAGCAGCTTTAAGCCTTTAAAACTGTGACTTATTTTCATAGGAAAGCAAGTAAACACTGTGTATTTGTAAAACTGTGTATTTTCAAAAGGAAAATTGTTATACGCGGAATAAATACAGTTTCACTGGCACCACTCACAGTAAACTTTAAGTGTCTCAGCAGACTATGCCGAAGTTTAGCGGCTAAAGTTCAGTGTCTAAAGTTCGGTGGGGATGACACACTAAATAAGCTGAAGTTCAGCCGCTGAAGTTCGGTGGAAACGCCGGACTGTAGTGATGTGCCGATATGAGAATTTAATCTTCCGTCTTTGGCGCGTCTGCGGCGAACGGACACGGGAGCGGAAGAGGGAACGGAAGTGGAAAAGGGAACGGAAGCGGAAGCGGGAGCGGGAGCGGAAGTGGCAGTGGCGGCGGCGGAGGCGTCGGAGGCGGCGGCGGCGGAAGCAGCAACGGCAGTGGCGGCGGCGGCGGCAGCGGCGGTGGCGGCGGCGGCGAGAGCGGGAGCGGCGGCGGCAGTGGCGGCGGCGGCGGCAGCGGCGGTGAAGGCGGCGGTGGGAGCGGCGGCAGCGGCGGCGGCGGGAGCGGCGGCAGCAGCAGCGGCGGCGTCGGCGGCGGCAGCGGCGGGAGCGGCGGCGGGAGCGGGAGTGGGAGCGGGAGCGGGAGCCGGAGCAGGAGTGGGAGCGAGAAGAAGAGCGGAACGGGTACGGGAACGGGTACGTGGAAGAGGGAACGGAAGCGGGAGCGGGAGTTTATATAACAAAAAAATTTTCATTCGAATCCGTCCAGTATTTCCGGAGATTAGCGTGTACAAACAGACAAACAGACAAACAGACAGACATTTTTTTTTATTTTCTTACTCTATTACTATATCTCCATCGCCACAAATATTTTTTTTTGAAAAATTTTCAATGTACAGACACATTTTTTTTACTCTTTTATTGTAGTATATAGATAATTACGTTTTTTGTATGGGAGCCACACATTATTTTATTCTGTTTCAGTATTTATTATTATAGTGGCCACTGAAATACATCATCTGTGAAAATTTCAACTGTCTAGCTATCATGGTTTAATAAGATACAGCCTGATGACAGACAGACGGATGGGCAGCGGAGTTTTAGTAATAGGGTCCCGTTTTTACTCTTTGGTTACAGAGCCCTGAAAATACTGAGGTATATCTATAGGTATGTACATACTTAGGTAGATTTAAATTATCTTTTACTTATCCTAATGGAAATCTGTAGTATCATGTATTTTAACTCAGAATCTGAACTTAAAAAAGTTTTGTTTTTTGCTACATTTTTCTTCGCATATAGCTAATTTATAATGAGCACTCAAAAAGTAAGAAGACGCCGAAAGTAAGAGAAAGTATGAAACAAAAAATAAAACATTTTGCACGTATATAATGAAATCAAGATTTCTATGGGCAAGAATACAATTGCGTAAATAAAATAATTGAAAATAAATTGCCTTTATTGATATAATTTATGGCAATGTGGCTGACAACAATCCATCACTATTTTGAAGAAGAATATCGTAATACAATTTTGTAAAAAAAAAGGCAAAACACTAGCCGTCACGCTCTTACGAAATAGTTGCATTTACATCAAACTTGCATCAATAAAGTGCACAGCGCGTCGTTTGACCGTCTATTCTGCCTGGTTGCCTCACGCCGACCTTGGGGCGTGATTGAAATCCTGGGACATCATTAGGGACACTTCTAATGCGAGAGTGGACCGATGAGAATATTATCTACGTACGACAAATTGTCGGCTAGAGTTGCGTAGAGAGCGGGTAGCGGGAACTTAAAGGTTAGAAGGAAGAAAGCAAATCTTTGTTTTTCGTGTAAGTGACTAAAACTGGTGACAATTTTTTAAGCCGCCTAAAGGAATCTGTCATAGCTTGACGACTGGACCAATGGCTTTTACATCCATTGCTCGCTGGCATACCTTTGGACTTTTAACTCTCTGTCAGAGACCAGGTCTGTGCGTCATAGGTAAGAATGGGAAGGATACACATGTCGAGGAGTTTGCGCCAGAAGGGCGCAGGCGTAGAGGGAGACCACGGAGAAGATGGTGCGATAACATCAGCAGCTTCAAAAAGGAATGGCAGCAGGCTGCTATGGACAAGGATCTGTAAAAGAATGAAGAGGAGGCCTTTGTCCAGCAGTAGGACACCCCAAATGACTAGAGAATAAAAAAACTTGTCCATTATCCAAGTGCAGATCAAGCCCGAAGCAAAGACTATGTGACCATACCATATTGGAACACAAAGATATTTAGAGATGCATCTAGTTTGATATATTTAACCTTTTTGCCCACCATCACGCTAAAAGTGGCTTTTGGTTTTTGTGGGCCTGGGGTCCGTTTGCTTGCTTAGAGCCGCAAAACCCAAATAGCTATGTCTGTTTCATTCATTAGTGATATATAGTGTGTTCCGAAACTTCACCCAAAATGATTTTTGAAAAATAGTTACATACTATCTAGTTTAACATAGGTACCTAGGTAAAAAAGGAAGCCAATCCTTTTTACCCGATTTTTAAGCAACGATTTTAATGTCCGTCGGGCTGAGTAGGGACCAATACAAAACTGGGTTTCTTTCGGGGTAATCTTCTCAGTAGTGGTCATTCCGAAACGCTAGTAGTTCTAACTTGTGCGCTAAAATAATATTTAAAAAATGATCTTTAATAAGAGATAAATTTATCCTATAAAAAAATGTTGACTTTGACTTTGACTTTCAAAAATAGATATTTGTTTTATTTTGAAGCTGCTTAAAGGCATCTGACAAAGCTTGGCGAATAGTGATTAAAGTTACGGAAAGTATGCTCTTTGACTCCAGCTGCTTTACAAACTGCGTCAATGCAACCTCAGCCTAAGTAGAATCAAATGTGCTTGCTGTATGTGCTTGCAACATGCAATTGACATCGAGCGGGTGGCGACACTGCATTGATATGCATCCCGCGAGCACCGGGGCAGCGGGTCAGTTGGCTAACTGCTTGTTTAGTTCATATCATTGCTAATGTTTATTTTTTTTAACCTTCGTGTCACGAAGGGTAGAAATGGAGTGTTAGCTCGACATGGTTTTATGCCAACATGGCTTACAGCTTATTTTCATTCGTCGTTAACGTATGCCGAATAACCAATAGAAGCCACAAGTCGATGCAGGTCATTACGCTATCTGCAGTTTTTCCCCGCATGCAGAATTTCGCCTGTACATAAAAAGTTCTACATGTTACTTGTGAAAACAGCTCCCCGTATAAGTTACAGGAATCTCTCATGCCCTGAAATTGGGCTACATTGACTAATGAAACGGACAATCGTACATTAACGAAGTGTACTGTCGGCGAGCCGTGGAAGGGACAAATGTTTAATCGATGAATGATTCGGTGGAGAAAAAGGGATGCATGATTTTGGTTTCGTTATGCTATGGAAAGAGTTCCTAAAAATAGGCACGTCCAAGAAAAAAGTAACTTGCAAACTCAAAATCTCTTTAAGACACAAAGGTTATAAAGTCACGTCTGCTTTTGGACGGCGTCTCGAAGCGCCTTAGAAAGACCAGACAGGAGTGACGTCACTTATGTCGCATTTGTGGGCGTGATATAAGAACATTATTCGGGTGCTATGTCAAATACTGCGTTTATAGGATTGGCCCATAACAAAAGTAGCTATAATTTTTTTAGGAAATCCTATGGCAATATTACTTTTTAAACTTTTTATTATTTCTGAATTTGACTTTTACAATCAACAAAAAAATAACGTTAATGAATCGTTAAAAAATACGATTGTGCCTAAAGGCCTTTTTACGTAAATGCTTGCAAAATCAGAGACATTTATCAAAATCTACTCATTATGCATCTTTTCTATTAAAGTCGGAAAATGGTTGCACAATGCGGCCATAACGACAAATGAAAATGGCATTAAGGATGAACTGAGTTTGATTTGTTCCAGACAGGCACTTACAATTTTTTTTATTTTAGCTTTATTGTCCCACTGCTGGGCAAAGGTCTGTCCCATTATCTTCCATTTTTCTCTATCCAGAGCAATTTTTGACCAATCACGCTGGAAAGCGTCCAAGTCATCGCGCCAACGCTTTCTAGGCCTACCCCTGCGATGCCGACCGTTTTCGGGTATCCACGGAGTTATCCTGTGAGCCCATGTTTCAGGCACATTCTGCTAATATGACCCACCCAATCCCACTTCAACTTGTAACTTCACATTGTAAATTCGCTTCTTTCCACCAAGTCAAATCAGATATTTTTTTGTAAACGTCAAAACAAACTCTTAAGAGCGACCTTCCCGCCTTACTTTTCATACAAGCGCTCGTACGCGATTATGGCGTAGTAAGTGATGTTTCTTGAAAAATTTTGAGCTAACAGATATCTTGTGCACTATTTCTAGGTTTCTATCGAAATAAAAAATGAATATTTGAAAAAAACAAGTTCAGTATACGCCTCCGAAAATTTGCATTTATGCACAAATTTTACCTGAACTTCGACTGTTCATAAAGTAACCATAAATTGAAAAAAAAATTTCCATAGAAACTTCGCAAATGTAATGAAAATTTTAAATAAAAAATATTTGTTTCAAAAACTTGTAAGGCTTACTGACAAAAACGTATATCCTGGAACAAGTTTTATGAAATTTCCGCACCCTATGAATAGTTAATATTCGTTCAATGATAGTTAATAATAATACTAATTGCATTCAATACAGTGCAAACCGTTCCCTAAGGCACTATCTCTCTATGTTTGGTTTGCTTTTTTTTCTAGCATTGCCCTGGATGAAAAAACAAGCTTTTCGAACTATGCTCGCATTGACGACAGAGCCGCCGGGAAGGGCCGCCTTAATATCAGTTTTTCTGCAATAATAAATCTAAAATTACATTGAAAATGGATATGGTTATGGTAAATGACATAATTTTGTGACGTTTTATTTTCTTAACAGTACCAAATAATTTATCTTTGACCTAGAAAAGTAGCCAATTAGCGACTTACCAACAACTCAAATCAGTGAAATATAGACTAATGACGTCATAGTTTCTTGGAGTCAAATAGCGCTCTTAATATCAGTTTTTCTGCAAATAAATCTAAAATCACGTTGAAAATGGATGTGATCATAACTAGTGACATTATTTTGTGACGATTTATTTACTTAACAGTACCAAATAATTTATTTTTGACTCTGGAAAGTACCCAGTTTAGTTTATCACAGTGAAGCCCCACAGGTGACACATCACAGCACTCGGAAAGTCATGTTGACTCTTGACTAGGGGTGTAAGTCATGGCATTTTGCGTTTCAACTTTATCTCATTTAGTCCAACCAAAAGTTAACTAAAAGAAATATACTTATACTCATATAAGGGAGAATGTTGGAACAACTTTTTATTTTATAAACTGTCTGATTGTAGATAAAAATATACAATTTTGACGACCTCTGTGGCGTAGTGGTCACCATGCTAGTCCGCCACCCAGAGGTTCCGGGTTCGATCCCCAGTCAGAGCAAGTTGGAAAATGGCCTTTTTCAAATTGTCCTGGGTCTTGGGTGTTTATCTATATATGTTTTTGTTATAAAATATAGTATCGTTGAGTTAGTATCCCATAACACGAGTCTCTATATATTTATTAACAATTTAATTTCTTCTAAATTATTGCACCAACCAAGTATAGTATAACAATAATTAAAAGTACTAGAGGAGGAGCTCGGTGGCTTTCGCAAGTAAAGCGACACGGGCGTGGTCCACACCTGGATGGGTGATAACAACAAGTGGGACAAAAAAGTCTCGAGCTCCTCCGTGCTTCGGAAGGCACGTATAAGCTGTTGGTCCCGGCTGTCATCATTGACAGTCGTCAAGCTATGTCAGATGCCTTTAGGCAGCCTGAAAAATTCGACATTAGTTTTGGCCACTTCATCATCATCATTTTAGCCGCATAACGTCCACTGCTGGACATAGGCCTCTCCCAAGGACTTCCAAAATGATCGATCAAGAGCGGCCTGCATCCAGCGCTTTCCAGCGACCTTAGTCAGGTCGTCTGACCACCTTGTGGGTAGGCGTCCTACGCTTCGCTTGCCAGTGCTTCAACTTACACAAATTGGCCACATACACACACAAAAAAAAAAACAGTTAAAATACTTATTTAATTTTAAAATACACTAGGTACAAGGCGGAAAGGTAACGTATACGTACATGATATATAACTTACTCAGTATACAAAACTTCCTGTTATATATTCAGGTAGGTATCGTTAGTCAAGGTAAGTAGAGCAGCGTCGAAAAGGATATCTGAACTTGACCCAAAGCCCCGTCGCTCATGGCTCGCGCCGGCGCTTCGCTTGCGCAAGCGCACCGGAGGACACTTTCTCTAGCACCGGACAGTATTGTTTGCATGGCGTTCTATTTACATGCTATTTAGCTGTCATGGAAGTCTTCACTTTAATTAATCTCCGACAAAAAAGAGGAGTGTAATAAGTTTGACTTTAACGTGTCTGTCTATCTGTGTGTCTGTCTGTGGCATCGTAGCGCTCGAACGGACGGACCAATTTCAATGCTGTTTTTTTACGTTAAAGCAACTTATCTTGCTGTGTTTCTTAGCCATATTTAATGAAAATCGGTCAGTAATTTAAATGTATGGTGTTGACGCTTGAAAGCTTGGATTTGAAAGATTGAAAGATGGCGCTACGGATTGTTCGCAAGCATTACATGTTATAATGTGTCAACATTGTATTATATTATAAGTATTTATTAATTAAAAGATAATAATATGACCAAGCCCTTCTGCCGACTAGGCGACCAATACTGTGAAAATGAGTTTCTTACGGCGTTTCTTCTCAGCAGTGGTCATTAAGAAGCGCCGGTATCGGAAGTTTTCTTTAAAAATAAATTGTAATATACTTTACACGTAACGTTAACTATACTTATTGACGTGTAAAAGTGCCTGTAAAGGTATTCTTACTGAATAAGCATTGGAGTCTTTAGATCTTTGAATCTGTTTATGGAATGCAAAAAAGAAAACATGTTTTAGACATTTCAAAAATGTCATAAGGTGCAAAATTTTTTTACATATAAAATTTAAGAAAACAAATGATGGAGGATATTATGCAAACACAGACTGTTGGCTGAAATTAAATCTGTCTCATGCTTACAAACAATGTGTAATACCAGCGAGCATGTGGCCTCCAGTGAAAGTAAGTGCACATCCTGACCCGACTTCCTCGACGGCGGTGTTACGCAACGGCAGCATATCGCACGAGAGCAAAACATCGCACTGGAAACTACTTTTGTATAAATAGCGCTTGCGCTATTTGTACAAAAGTACTGTGTATAGAGGCATACTGTGTCTGACATTTACATGAAGTTACAAAAGGGCAACCAAAACAAAACGCAAATTTGTAACAACCAAACTATATCAAGAGGAAAAGAAAATTGCTGGCTAGTAGACAAAATAGTACCTAGATTGTGCTACATCTAAGGTAATATTTTGAAGGTGAGGGCGCTACTTTGAATCCAGAGCAAAACGAAAGATTCCAGAGTTGAATCACGAGCGGAGCGAGTGATTCTACGGTGGAATTTCGCCCGAGATTAAAATATTACCGTACCCGAGTAGCACACTCTACTTTTCATCTCCATCTATGAGAAAAACTGGCACATACAAAACAGAATATAAAGTAGAACACCTACAATACCTAATCATCAGACTTTAACCGACAATTTAATACTAACCTTTATTTTATGTCGTTTTCATATAATAAATACTAAGTATTATTTTTTCGAAGACCACCAATTTACGATAAAATGTTCACTCATAACTTTGATTCCGTTGTCCTTCATATCGTTTTATTTTTATAATAAACTTTATGATTATTCACTATTGGCTTAAACTCACGAAAAAGTTATCACATTTACACAAATAATTACATTTCAAAACAAAAAACCTAAAACTTCTGTAATTACTTGAATCAACGAAAAAAGTTGCGCTTTTTTAATTATACTTATTTCTTTTTCCGAAGCGAAGAACATAAAAATGTTTTCCTACATTCATCCATGTTGTCGACGATATATATTCCAAATTAAAAAAATCACGACGTCTGTGCCAACTATTTTAAAACAAAATTCTTCTTTTTTTGCTGGACTGCCAACTTATTTTTGATTCTTCATAGATTACACTGGTGTTCAGTTTTCAAAATGGTTTTAATTAATGAGAATAACCAGTAACTTTAGCTCCAAATGTTTTGGGATGAAAACACCGTTTTTCGAGTAGATGAGATGAAAAACTTTTTTCGCATTTACTAGTTCGTTATTAGGGTTCAGTTGGTAATTTTTTTTATGGCAGCTCCCATATACAAGTGAAGTAAGGGTCAATTGTGTTGTGTTGTACACCATATTTTAATTATGGGACTCGATTTGTAATATGTGGTTTTATACTGCAAATATTTTTTAGAGTAAAGTGCCCCCCCCCCCCCCCCTCTATCTGCTAAACGGTTAAATAAGGTCACGTGAAAAAATTCGCAGCAGTAGTATATATAAAGAAAGTTTGAAATAAAACTATCAGAGCTAAGTAGTGTTTACGAATAAAAAAGTTATAGGTATAAAATGTACTCTGAAAAGGAAAATTTCGTACAAAGTCAATGGAAAATTAGTTTTTAATACGGTTTTAGTCGGAACTCTGATCCCTACACTGCGCGTGGCGTGGCCCAACACGCACTTGGCCGGTAATTGTGTTTACTGTACTTCGTGTATATGCAGTTAATGCGACAAGATATATTGAACAAGTTGGTAAAGTTATAGCATACCGTAGAATATGAAAAAAAGCAAAGCAAAGTTTTTTATCACACTTTTTATGTATTATATTGTAATCTATCTCTATCTAAATATATATAACTCAAAGGTGACTGACTGACTGACATAGTGATCTATCAACGCACAGCCCAAACCACTGGACGGATCGGGCTGAAATTTGGCATGCAGGTAGATGTTATGACGTAGACATCCGCTAAGAAAGGATTTCGATCAATTCTACCCCAAAGAGGATAAAATAGGGGATGAAAGTTTGTATGAAACTTTGTCAATTTTAAACCGATCGGGCTGAGACTTTGCATGCATAAAGCTACTATGACGTTGGCATCCCCTAAGAAAGGATTTTGATAAATTACACCCCTACGCGAGCGAAGCCGCGGGCAAAAGCTAGTAATACATAAAAACGGTTTCGTTTCTTTTGCTTTTTGAAATTATGGTCTGAAGAAACCGTACCGTTTATATTTAAGAAGACAACAAAACAATAAAACTTAAACGAATATCTAATTAAATACGTTACTTACATATATTTAGTTCATCCACGGGCAGCGGTACCAGATAAAAATTGCAACTACGATAATAATCTGACCTGCATCAATTCACATTACACTTTCTCATTTTTTATAATCGCAGTCATAACCGCGGCAAAAATAAAACATTACCATCTATTACACAATCGGGACATTTTGCCTTGATTATGACATCGCAATTACATCAAGGTTGTGGTCTATATGTCCCAACTAATACTCGTATTAAAAACTGCGAAAGTGAGTTTGTAAATTTGTTACCTCTTCACGCTTTAATCACTGAACCTATTTAGATGAAATTTGGTGTAGATATAGTTTGAGACCCAGGGAAAGGCATAGGATTTTTATTCCAAATCCCGACGGGGAGCGGAGCTCAGGGCCACCGAAAATACTGTACGAATTCGAATGAAACTTTTTAAGATCACTCGCCCTAATGATAATCGTCTAAACCAATCGAAACTAGTCAGCCTTTTCCGACTACACTAAACTAAAACCGTTTTTATACATTTAGTTGAAACTTTTTGTTATATAGCTGTTAAACCTGGGCAACATATAGGGTATAATAGTTTTTTTAATGGAACACCTGATGCATATCCATAATGGTCCAGCTAAACTGTAAGAAATATAAAAATAACGCTTTAGCAAAGGTTGTTCTGACTGAGGTATAAAAATCGAACATCTGGAAATATTGTTGCAGCTACAAGTGTTCATTCCACATGAACGAAGTCGCGGGCATCAGCTAGCATGTAATAAGAATAATCCACCTTAGTAGAAGGTAAGACTGGTAAAGATGTTAAATCTTAGGCTTCAGTTATCAGCGCCTAGGCTACAATTTTAAGTCTTTCCTGCCGAGATGACTTCAATTTTTTGTATTTCTCTAGCCTTTACCTTCAGGAAGAAGCTTTTTGCACACGTTTAGCGAGCTAATATGCCATTTCAGGCCCGTGGTGGTATACAATAAAGATAAATAGATTAGTTACTATTTATATATTGCACACTAAAGAAAATGTAACACAAAGAAATAATTTAACATTAAGACGAAGTGGTAGCTCAAGTGGCTCATTTGCTCATTTGAAATAAATTGTTTAAAACTAAATAAGGTGATAATTAAAAATTTGATTTGTATAAATGTCTAGAAAGACCTTTAAACTATTTTATGAATAACCTTTGAAATTATTACTAATAGTCCGTCTAGTTTTAAAACTGTTTTTCGCCAAAAGTGGCCACTTTTATAAAATAGTTTAAAGGTCTTTCTAGACATTTATACAAATCAAATTTTTAATTATCACCTTATTTAGTTTTAAACAATTTATTTCAAATGAGGGCGCCACTTTAGCTACCACTTCGTCTTAAATGAATACAATGGGCGGTAGTGATCTCTTCCAGACAAATAGTGGAGGGAGAGAAATATGAAAAAGACAATGACGGAATGACAATGAATGAATGAAAAATAAATATACGAGGTTTTTAATAATATCACACCCTTATTATGTGACTATTGTGTGTATCATAAACTACTATTGTTATTCTGTGGTGAAGTAGAGTGTACGCGGAATAAATTACAATATACGTCGTTTGGTGATCAAGAGATTTCCTTTGGCTAGGGTTGCCAACCGTACTATAATATATAGTATTGTACTATATTTCGAGTCTCCGTACTTTATACTGTTGGAAAAATATTTAAGCCGTAAAAAATACTATATTTCAGCCACAATATTTTTTTCTGTTTTTTTTTTGCTTATACAAAATAAAAATACATTAGGTACTTATTTGTTTTATATGCATAAGCGTACCTCTAGAATGTATTTGTGACCTTTTAAATAAAGATAGTTTTATTTACTTAATTAAATTTTATACTTAATTCAATTAATTTAAGAACGATGTTAACCATTGACGAAATTTTAAATAAATACTTAGAGTTTTACCAAAAATACTATATTTTCATGAACAATACTATATATTACGTCCCTTTTTCTGAAATGTTCTATAATTGGATCAAACATTTTGGCAACCCTACCTTTGATTTATTTGATCCTTATGACTCAAATATGGATTTAAGAAGGGTTTTTGTACAGTAAAAATGATGTTAAGTCATTTTCTACCTGCAGGAACCCAAACTTGGTATGTTTTGAAAATGTTTTTGGTTTTCTCAGAAAACAGGAGATGGAAATTTAATGATGTAGTATATTTTTAGAATCAGCTCATAAAGCCCTTTCATTTGACGCCCCACATGACAGGTAAATTTATTTTTTAATTCCATACTAAAAATTGATTATGTCATAACAACCCCCACTATACAAAGATTCAAGATGGCTTCCCTTCTTAAATCCTTATTTGAGTCATAAGGATCAACTGAGCCACACTGAACTCTTGATCACCAATTGCCTTATTTTTTAGCTTCTCACAGGAGGAAAATTTCATATTGGTCAATATGGAATTTTCCTCCTGTGAGAGGCGTCTGCTTTCGTCACCGGCGTTAAAACGACTGGTCCATTTTATGTGTGTTTGGAATGGAGGTTGCACGTTACATCATAACGCAGCGAGAGTGTCTTCGCGCGCGCTGTGGCGTGCACCGTCCAGTAAGCGGTGAGTCAATGAAGTGCATTCACTGCACTGTGACGTCACAAGCGTGTCGTTGCTGCCTTCCTCATAGACCCTCTATTTTGGATCCTTTGTTTAGCTTTGATACTTTGTGTCACCTTTCTTTTGGACTATATAGCGAATACGATATAGTAAAGTGTGTGTACGTCAATGAAGAGGATTCACTTCACTGTGACGTCACAAGCGTGTCGTGGATGATGCCTTCCTCTCCTCTGTAATTTTTTTTACCGTTTGACTCTTTGTGTATTTTTGAAATAAAACTGGTACCTAATTTACTGTAGAAAGAAACAAGTATGGTTGATAATTGAGAAGCTTTATAATTTTTTATTCAATTTTATTTTGAGTTTTTTTCGTAGTAATTTTCGGTCAGAAACATAAATTCGAATATGGAATTAAGTATATAAAATCAAAATATAATATGATAAAACATGTTTTTCCTCGTACTTGTGTAGAATGTATCGCGTGATTACCGAGTGTTCGTGTCGTGCATGTTTCATAAACTATCTGTGTCCTATATTTCAGTTATTTATTAGTTTTGTTGCCAAATTAAAATTGTTAAACACATTATATATTCGTGTTGCTAAGCAAATATGGCTTTTTTCCCTAGGGAATAAGATAGAGCCTTGAACCGCCGTAAAGAAAAGGGAACGCAAACGTGTTCCTATTATGAACATGATTTAAATCACGCCCATTCCCTCAATTGGCTTTTACGCCCTGCGCGTTTTCTGTAGCACATTGGTGTTTGTGATACATTCTACGTTTTTCTTTTCTGCTATAGACAATACAGAACGGAAGATTAAAAAACAAGTCAGTATCTACCTTGATATGAAAGTTAAGGAATTTAATCTAACCAACTGAATCTGTCTGCCTGTCATAAAGCTGACAAAAGCAATGGGTGGTCAGTGATCACGTGGGCTGTCCAGGAATCCCTAGGGCCAGGGCAATGACCGGCCCTTGGGCCAATAAAAGGACAGCATTCCTTGGCTATTATTACCGAGATAACGGTGGCCCTTTGAAACCTATCCTATAATTTTAACTCCCATGGTATTGTGTGTTTGTCTAGTTGGACTCATCCCATGGTCAATTAATTGTAAGAATGTAAGTTACCTTGTTTTGTTTTACTTTACACGTAAGTGACTTTTGACAGAAATTGTGAACTTAGAAGTTATTTTTTATATTATGCGATTTTACCGGGTACATTTAATTGTTATAACAATAATTATATCATAACACATGATGAAATATGATACTTTATACGCTGACTATATCTGTAAACCGTTCCGGAGAAAGGGCATACATTTTAGTGAAATCCGCATCAAATTCAGCCTAGTAATTTCAGTTATAAGAGTAACTACAGGCTTTGTTTTATAATAAAAATGAATACTGTACGAAAAGTAAGTATACAACAGTACTTAAATATCGTTGCCATAAGCTGAGTGTTCCCATTTTAGTGTAAGTTCTGTAAGGGCTATTGTAAAATGTTGCTACAAATATATTATTTTCTTTCTTTTTAAAAATAAACAGTTACAATGCGACACAAAAAAGTTGAACAAAAATGGCGGACTTCAAAGCATTTTTGTACAAATTCCCGGTACGTAGATTGAACCAAAATGGCGGTTATCGGCACAGGTACAAAAAATGCGCCGACGACAGCTATTTTGGTTCAATTTACGTGTCGGGGATTTGTACAAAAATGCTTTGAAGTCCGCCATTTTTGTTCAACTTATTTGTGTCGCATTGTACTTACAACCGACCATAAACGACCATAAGTAGCTACAACTACACGAATGTCAACGTCCAATTACTGCTGGGGCAAACGGCTTCACTTTCTATACAGCCGTTACACAGCCAGCAACAATATAACGAGCCATTGTAGCTAGTATGGCTCAATGGTGTGCTAACTTCAACTTAATATTTTCAAACTTTATAAAAAATATTAAAATATCTCAGGGGATCAGTGTCAAGAGCTGGTTCGGCTGCTGAAAGCGGTGATCGCCAAAAGGCGCAAATATTGTAGCAGCTCCAACTGCCCCAGCTAGTGCGCAGCTGCTCCCACATGAGAAGGTAGGAAGGTACGTAGGTAAGTAGTGGAGAGCTTGAGAGAAATAGCACAGAGTAATTTTATTTATTATAAATTTACAATATTGATATAAATGTAATCAGCTCGAGAGATGGTAGTGGAATGAAACAGAATGATGAGGAAGGAATCTAAAATTTAAAAATTGAATTTGAAAATGAAATTATTTTTAGAAAGTAGTGGACAGTATGAAATGGGGACGTAAACGGGAACATGAAGGATGAGATTTATTGTAACATTGTTAGAATATATGTCGTTAAATGATGACTATTTTTTGTGCCATTTTGGATTTGGCGTGGAGGCTTTCGGACCCTGGGGCCCCGGTGCTAGGGGTCTCCTTAAAGAGATCTCTCCAAGACTGATCTCCGCCGCTGGTGACAAGAGGGCTGGCTGCTTTTTCGCCCAACGCATCAGTATTGCGATCCTAAGGTGATATGCGGCCAGCGTTCTTGGCAGTATGCCACATGGGCACAATGTTATAGATTAAATTTATAGTAGGTATTCCACTTTTTCTTTTTATTTACAAATATATTTAAATCTAAGTATACAAATGTTCAAAGAAATATCTACTTATTGTGGTTTAAAAAAAGGAGAATTAATAAATAAATATATAAGGGACAAAACGCAGCAATCTGTGCAGAGCGTCCCGAAATCAGTTTAAATGTGTGATACATATTTAACTCAACAACATTTTTTTTAATGCTTGTAAGTATATAAATACTTATAAGCGATTATTATAAAAAAATATTCCTAATAAATCTTATAAAAATACTAATCTATATAGATTAGTATTTTTATAAGATTATTGGGTCCCTTAGGCTAAGAAGAAAGAGAGTTCGCCCTAGAAAGCGACGGTCTGACGCTCTCTCAAGGTTTGATAAAAAATAGCAAACTATACTGCTACGGATAGAGACAAATGGAAGTCCGGAGGGGAGGCCTTCGCCCAACGGTGAGCATGTAAGCTAATAAAAAATATAAATAGATAAAAAATCAAGAATAACATAATAAAAAAACATCAGCTGTTGGTGGCGGGTGCACACGGGCTGTTGGTGGCAGGTATGCTGGGACTAACAGTAGTGGGTGGGCGCCGGCCGGCAATAGTTTGCATGAACTAACTGGTGGCGGAAGTGCACAAAGTAATTCAAATCATGTAGTATAATAAAAAAGGCTATTTTCTAATTTGGCGTGGTTGGATCCCCGATGTTCCAAATTGGAATATGGCCCTTGGAACACTGGTTGTATTATTTCATCCAATGCGCTTAGGGTTTTGGGGCCTTACGTCTGTCTGCCCTGTTAGGGAACACACACGTGACAGTGTATATGTATTTAAAAAAAAAATGGCGTAATTCATTTTCATCTTTTAAATTTTTAAGGCGAACTTATTAGTTTTCAAGGAAGGAAAAATATTTCGATGTGTTTGTATAGTTAGTCCGCCGGCTCTGCGGTGTGCGAGGGAGCAAAGACCCCATCCTTTATTGTGATTGTGACTTTCTCCGGTTGTGGTAATGGGATAAATGAGCGAGCTCGTCATAAAACTTTATACCAAGCGAACTAACTTGAACCATTTCTGATACTGGTCAAAGAAAAAACGAAGAATGAGCCAACTGCCTCCTTTCGCTTAGATCTAAGAAGTAATAATCCGCTATTTTCAAACAAATCAAATCAGATACTTTTTTCGATTGGGATTTGGGATTTGTATGAGATACAGGCAGATGACGTCATAGTCAAACTCAAACCACCACAAAGAAAAGTACGAAATACTACCATATGTTTGGTAGATACTAGGTATCTATGGAAGACTTAATTTTTTTTTATTTACGTCTTCCTAGTGACCAAAAGTGCCACTTTTGAAACATGTAGTCACTTAAACGAATGTTTTTCATACAAAAAATCGTTTGTTCAGTGACTCCATGTTTGAAAAATGACACCATACGTTAAAATAACGATTTTATTATGTTGGCAGTATGGTAGATCTAAAGAAAAAAAGTTATAAGTCTATGGCTAGGAGTATCGTTTTGGTGAAATAACGACACATGTGCTTATATTAGGAATAAACTATAGACTTTTCTGAAATCATATAATCTATGTTCTTATATTAGTGTTAGGGACCATTTAAAAGACAGATAACAGTACAGGAGTAGAAAAAATATTTTATCATTGAGTAAGTATCCCTTAGAACAAGTCTCGAACTGATGGGCTAGCTCAATCAGTGTAATTAGTCAAATAGCATCAAATAGCGCTCTTATTAACAGTTTTTCTGCAATAATAAATCTAAAATAACGTGAAAATCGATGAGTTCATAGACAAGTGACATTGATTTCCGTCGTTTTCTTTTTTATCAGTACAAAATAATTAATTTTTGACCCAGGAAAAACTCCCAATTCTTCTAAATACTACGTTGATGTGCTAGCGATTGGGTAGATGATTGCGTCAAAAATAAATTATTCGGTACCACTACTTGTATATTCCTACTATGGAGGGTAAATGGAAGGAGAACTATCTTATATGGGGGATATTTGAAAAAGTGTCCAGCTGTACGCAGTAAATAACAGTTGAAAAATCCTCCAAGAGTGGCGCTAGCTGCAGCAAAGGGTATGGAATGAATGTAGCCGTTGGTGACAAATTGAAGTTAGCCGAGTCACAGAATTACTGGGTTAAATAATTTTTGTGGCTAAATTAGTCAGCTAGTAAAAGTTAAATTTAATAAACGTTTCTTGTTTACGTTGTCCAATATATTTTGAAAAATATAACCTAAAATAGTAATTATGGCGCTTGATTTAAAATTTACCCTGTTGCTACTGTAGCGCCACCCTAATTTAACACATTTCAGCGGACACTTTTTACATACAGAGACAGTTCTTTCCATTTACCCTCCATAATTCCTACCCTCATATTCATAAAAAATAACAACCGTTTGCTACACCAATTTAAGTTAAAACATGTTTTGTTCCGAAAGGAAACTCAACTAACTTCAATTGAAAAAAATCAAAACATTGAAAGAACGAGACAAAACATATTTTAACTAAAATAGGTTTAACAAACGTTTTAATTTTTTTATGAATAATATTTTTATGAATAATCTTTGTTCACAAAATATCAGTGTCACTTTTCATTGATCCTATCCATTTTCAATATAATTTTAGATTGACACAACAAAAAAAAAAAACTGACATTCAGTATTAAGAGCGCTTTTTGACTCAAAAAAGCATGACATCACACTTTTGTATTTCATAAAAATCCTAAATATCAGTTTTGACGTTTAGGAAAAAGTGTCTGATTTGACTTATTGTCATTTAGCGGATTACTGTTTCTATATAATTCCAGATTTTTATCAGTTTGCTGTCAGAAGAGGCGAAGGAAGACCTAGAGATAGTTTTAAAAAACAACTACCGACGACTTCAGTGGCGTAGTGATCACCATGCTAGTACGCCATCTAGAGCTTTCTGGTTCGATCCCTGGTTAGGGCAAGTTGAAAAATGACCTTTTTCAAATTGTCCTGTGTCTTGGATGTTTATCTATATATGTATTTTATTAAATTATAAAATATAGTATCGTTGAGTTAGTATCGAATAACACAAGTCTCGAACTTACTTTGGGACTAGCTCAATCAGTGTTATTAGTCCCTGTATATTTATTTATTTTAACTTAACGATCAAATCTATGTTTCAACCTATAAGGATGTAATATGATTTTGGAAAGTGAGAGACGGAAGTTATTGGCTATACCCAAGTTTATCAGCTAATCCGAATTTCTTCGGAAATCATAAAATTCAAGACTTTAAATTTCGCGTTGCAACCTAAATCGATTTTCGCTTGTCAGTTTTCAGTGTGTTTTTTTAATCATTGTAACTAAAGTTATCAGTCCGAGTCATGTATGATTGATACCAGGAAAAATCATTCTAAGGAAATGTTCACATACCGTACATTGTATGTACGTACATAAATACATACATACATACATTTTTGCTGTGATTTACTTACTTTTCTTTAAAAAAGTAGGAAATACTCAAGCAGGTAACAACTGTCCACGCCGAAAAAAGGACATTGCATGTACACGACTACAATGTATACAGTATACCTAACCTGCTTAAATTCACTTTAGGCGAATGCAATATTAATTTATCGAGTATCAAGAACTTGAAGAATCATGATTCTAATATTTATTGAAAGTATTTGATTCGTGTTTCTTCAAGTATATATACAAAGTAAGTTATACAGAAAAATATAACAAGAATAAAATAAATAAATAGATATATAAAACCAGTTCTAGCCCCAAAGTAGGTTCGAGACTTGTGAACTCAACTATATTTTAAAACAAATACTTAAATAGATAAACATCCAATCAACTTATACACGTTGTGAATCATGGTGTATAGATATATGACATTTGTTATCATAACTCAGGAACTCCTAATTTTTATTTTGTACTCCAACAAAAAAAAAAACACCACTCTTATTTTCGGAATATTGTTAAATACATCTTTTGAAAATCTAGGTAGGATGTACGTTTTGATTTCCTATAATCGACTTGGGGCTTGTTAAACTTTCTTAATAAATACTCTACTCTTACACGATCTAAAGCCAGAAGATACATGGAACGCAGTAACAATTTTTTTTTAAACAATAAGTTATCTTCTTTTTATTTTAGAGCTAGGCTCTTGTCGGTGGAGTGCTGTCTCTCCTACCTCTGCCAAGTTCTTAACCTCCTTATATATTTTCACACGTATTGTTAAAAAAAGTTATAAGAAATTTAAATTGAAACGTTCGTGAAATTGCAACAATTATAATATTTTTTTACAGGTCATGCATCTGTCACGGCGAGTGTGTGACCCAGGAAACCGGATTCCTCGCTTTCAGGTCACTCGCAGACGCTCTTTGGTAATGGTCAGTAAAAACAATGAACTTTGCGGTAATTTGCCTGACCCACACTGAGACTTGATATTTTTGGGTGACTAATTGACCATCGAAAAGTTAATTGTCGCTAAAATTTAAGGCTGAAGAGATTGCGCATACCAGCTCCATCGATAAGAAAAATTGTCCATTGAGAATTCTTATTAAGGGATACTGAATTTTCTGGGGTCCAGTGCTGCCTCCATTTGAAATAAATCATTTTATATTTTATAGGAAACGTAGACATCGTTTAAAACTTTGTCTTGACCAGGCACTATATAAACCTTCACTTGTTTACAGTTTAAAGTAAGAACGTGAAGTTTTCCTACGCACAATTGCGAAAAACGGCCACTTTTGGCGTATGTGCGTAGTAAAGCTTCACGTTCTCACTTTAAACTGCACTGCCTGGTCAAGACAAAATTTTAAATGATGTCTCCGTTTCCTATCAGAAGATTTATTTCTGATAGGAAACGGACGCATATTTTTATTCAAATAGACGCAGCACTGGACCCCGGAAAATTCAGTTATCCCCTTAATTATAATTGCTTTACGTAATGAAATAAATAAATTTTAACAATGAGAAATAAGTGCAGGAATTTTGACATGATCATATCAGGCACCGCCTGGCAGGTGGGTCTCCTACGCTGTACTTGTCGGTACATGGCCGTCATTCGAAATTTTGACATACTTAATTCTAATAAGAATTTGCATATCTAATTATTCAAACGCACACTTAATAATTTAATACAAGAAATGGGACGTTAGGCGTTTTTTATTTAAAGGAAACATATAACGAGTACAGTAAATTACATAATTTAATAAATAATTGATATTCAATTAATAATTTCATTAGTTAGTGTGACCGACTACCCAGATGACAACGGTTTCTCATTTGGGATAAACACTTGCGCTTCTTGTATGTTAGGTCTTTACGAGTGTCAAAATATACAATAACAAGAAACATATCTAACGTTGACACAGTAACATCATTATGTAGTCAACAGTCAGCTTAGTAATCTGACATAACATCTACTTATAAAGTCAATGGTGAAGTCTTCCATCAAGCCACGGCTGCCCGAACAATGAGTTGCCATCTCTCGTGGAAAGTATGCGGAGTGGTCGCCATTACGCAATACCTTGGCGGTGACTTATCATGGTACTTATGTTTAATATTAATTAACCGGCATTAATGTATAATTATACAGTTACGTAGTCATTGTATAGTTATTAAAGAAGTAAATTAATGTTATTAAAAATATCATTTACTTGCAATATTTTACTTTCCACACTTGATATGATATAATTTACATGCGTTTACGAAGGAAAAAGAGTTATCTATCTACAAAATATGTATGGGACCAATGCTTGAAACTCGAAAAAAATAGACATTTTAATACAAAATGTGTAGTGTTCGGTTGGCCCGGCAAATTGTATGAAATTGACGATTTTTTCTTTGAGTTTCAAGCATTGGTCCCATAGGAAAGGTTGTTCATATTGACGGTCTGAGTTGCTCCTACAAGGATCGGACAGGGTTTTTGTTACATATTGTATAAATAATACTAAGTCGGGTTAGTTACACAATTCATTAAACAGCTCAAGAATGGTTATACCGATTAAGATGAAATTTGGATATAGTTTGAGACTCGGGAAAGGACATAGGATATTTTTATTCGGAAATTACTATTGGGAACGAAGCCCGCGGGCACTACTTGTATAAAATAAGACATAAAAATAGGTACTCCACAGAACAGAAAAATCCTTTGAAAGATCTGCCTTTCCAGCAAATAGTATATAAATATAGGATGCCGGGCCTCTGGCCCGCTCCTCAAACCTTGTCCGGGTGAAGTAGGAAATGCCGTCCGAGGCAACCTATGTATGTCAATAGAAAAAAAAAAACCAGCAAAGGAAGATACGTGTATCAACGTCCGTATGTATTGAAGTAATCGACCGTGGTGATTGTTTGTCTGTTTGTTTTAAAAACATGCAATCAACGGCAAATTGACTAAGCTATCAGTAATCATCGCGCGTGGTCATTTGTAGGTCTACTCAATTAGTACAAAATGCAGATATTGTAGAAATAACGTTATCTGTATTTAGTTTGTAAAAAAGAAGAGTTATCAAATCAAATCAAACATCTTTATTGTGGAGCACAGGTTACATAAGATCTTAAAATATATACAAGGTACACTGCTCTTACTGGACGTTCAATAATATTAATAAGTTAAGTAACATGAAGCAATATATAATAGTAGTTAATATAAACATAAACGAAACCACTTTGGCTCTATAATTGACTTTTTTATAGGTTATATTAGTTACTTTAAAAAAAGTAATGAAACTCACAAAACGTTGTTACAAAGGCGGCCGAAAATATTTTAGTTAGTAACTAGTCACGAAAAAGGTGGATTTTGTTGTTGTTTTGTAACTGGTTACAAAATACAGATATGGCGGCCGAAAAGGCTTTGGGAGCTACAACCCTATCTACTGTCAAAGTTTTAACATCTCTTTTTGTTTTTCAGAAGGAAAGTTAAATGTATTATGACTTCAGTTACAATTGCTAGATAAGATAAATCTGACATTGGTTATGCTTGAATTTGCAAATTAACAAAAAAGTGCATAGTACATACATTATAAGTACATGTACACGTTTTGTGAATGAAGTATTTTTAGCTTCACATCTGTAATATCTGTATTTAGTGCGTGTAGTAATTTGTAGATCCACTGCGCAGGCGCCTGCGCATAATGAAGTTCCCACATTACATTGTGATGACACCTTGACTTGATAATAGGTTGATAAATAATTTATAATTATTAGTATCATATGACTTTGGCCTACATTGTTTTAATCAAGTGCTTGATGAAATTATAAAATTATGTTTACGCTGGCCTGATGTTGTCAAGAATGACTTGTAACCAAGGATGCAGAATACTTGTGAAGATCAGGTGTGAAGTTATAAAGAAATAATTTTTCAAAACTAAAAACCGACTTCACCCCCAAACTACTCAACCGATTTCGATAAAATTTGTATGGGACGATTTGACAAGCATACTCTTTCAAACAAAAAAAAAACTTACCAAATCGGTCCAGGCGTTTTCAAATAATCGGTGAACATACATAAAAAAAGATCGAGAAGAATTGATAACCGCCTCCTTTTTTGAAAGTCGGTTATAAGCAAATGGTGGATCACGGGGTCCTAACAACAAACTGGGACATTCTAAGATGTGAAGAATATTTATTTGTGTTTTCTTTTAGATTTATTTATTTAAATATTTATAGACCACAATGGTACGAAAGGTGAACTTAATGCTAAGTTTTGTGGATTAAATTCTTTTTTTCTTTAATTAAATAGTGTTGGTGACCTACTCATTAAAACTGCATAAATGAGGCCTCACGTTTTCCAATTCATCATAAATTAAACAGAAACAGAAACTTTGTAATTATTTCTGTAAATATGCTCATCAGTTTGGGAGCTATGTTAAAAAACACAAATCCATCTGACATGCCTCTAGAAACTTAAGAGATTAAAATCTATATGTGAAAAATAAGGTACATACTCAATCAACGAGCTATTATGTACTTACGTACTAGAGTAGACGCCACATATCACAGTTTTGTTCCGTTCATCATATGCTATTACTGTTCACCTCACATTAGTCGCTTGCTAGCATTAGGCACGCGCCAAGTACACTCCATAGTTGATAAAAGAAAACACTGTCGACATAATCAAAAATGCCCTGGTTTGTGTTAAGATACTTCTTAAATAACTCACTGAACAAGGCAAAATATAAAGGATTAATTTTCCTTTTGCAAGTGACTAGAATTCATTATCTGAAAATTAAATACGGACAGCAAAATCCCCGCCGCCATAATGAATGAAATGAATGCTTTAGTCTATGACATCTGTCAATTGATTGAATGAGTGAGAATCAATTAGCGAATGTGCTTTTGAAGGACGACTTAGCGCTCAATTACCAAGAAAGACATGGCCGTCATTGAAGTCAGCTGGTCTAGATATATTATGTCGATGTACTCAATAGACGACATACATCTACTCTACTGATGTGAGTTGCACATGAATAGAGGTAAACGTTACTGTGACTATGACGTAACACCTACTTAGAGTACCTACCGCTCTCGATTGTTGGTGGACTCACGAGTTAGTAGGAAGTCATTCATGCATTCATCCGCAGCAGTGTAGGTCAGGAATCTCCATTCATTAGACAAACAAGATGTGAAAGAGTTTTAGAGATGTTTGCGATTTAATAAAGTGTGTTAATATATGAAGAAGGAATAATTAAACTTTTAACAAAAAAATACAACAGACTTTTTTTTTCAGGAGCTTCTTTCTTATCTCCAGAGTACTTCGTCATATATCCACCAAATTAATATGGGACCAACTTGGTTCCGCGTAACATACATACAAAAAGTAACCTAGCGCTAAGAAGAGCGGAGGCTTATGTTACAAGCATGTTCTTTGCTTAAAATGAGGCTTAACGTAATTCAATATTTTTATATCCATGAAAAAGAAGAAAAAAATCGTGTCGAAATAATAACCTCCACCTTTTTGAAAGTCGGTTAGAAATAAGTGTCAGCAATCAAAGAAAAAGATTTTTGACAAATAAAAAAAATGTGAAAACATGGATGAAAACCAGCGGACTCGTATAGATTTGTCGCCAGAAGCCTCGTTGAAGCAATCAAAAGACCTACACCAACCTTTGATTGTGTAGTTAGGGTTAGGGTTAAGAATACAGAAGTGATAAAATAAATATGGGCTCTAAAGGACTGTATCCAGAGCCGTAAAATAATTATATATATGAAAACATGGATGAGGAAGTTAAGATCGGAGTTTTTGGCGGGAAGTCAAGGGGTTCAGTTGTAGTTTGCTTTAAATTATTTTGCGAATTGATTCTAGTGGACTTTATAATATAAAATCGGTGTAGTTTAATGTTATAAATGCTCATGCTCATGGACAATATGTAAAATGGTTAAAGTGGACACTCATAGCCGGCTGTAGTGATATTTATTTGCGGACTGTGGTGGGCGTCTTTAGACGCCGTCCCCCACTCATTCGGCTATGAAAACCAGTGGACTCGTATAGATTTGTTGCCAGAAGCTCCCTTGAAGCAATCAAAGGACCTACACCAAACTTTGATTGTATAGTTAGGTTAGGGTTAGGAATAAAGAAATTGGCGCCCGCACCATTGGTTAACTAGACACTGGCAAAATAAGCTTCAACGAAGTTTAATCGCCAACAACAAGAAAAAAAAAAAAAAAAAAAGTTAAGATCTTAGTAAAAAAAAAAGAGACATGGAAATCTCTCCACCGACAAGAGCGTAGAATCGATAAATCTTTAAAAGTTGCATCCACCTTTACCTGGATGCAACTTTTAAAGATTTATCCTAGAGAAAATATCGAAAAATAATGTTTAAATCCAAAGATTATGTCAATGACGTAACACCTATTTCTGTAGCAGTCTGATCGATCAGCGGTCATCAGTCGACTCACGCGTGAGTAGGAAGTCATTGATGACTTGGTGCGTTCTTCCGGAGCAGTCTGGGTCAGGAATCTCCATTGGACGAGACAAGATGCAAGTATACAGTTGCGATTTCAAAGAGTTTTAGGGATGTTTTTTTTTGAAGTAAGACATTTGGCGCGTTTTTTTATTATCTATCACAAAAGTTCTACACGTGGAAGATTTTTTTTTGCAGTCATTCATTGACATAACCATATCACACTAAATACTTTAGTACTTATAATTCTACCAAGATAATTTAGTAAGTAAAAAACCTTTAACCCTTTAAAAATATTCTAAAAAAATGTTTATCTTAAATTAAAAAATCCTAGATCCCTGCATTTTAATATAGTTATTGTTGTGGTTTTATTAATGTAGCGCGTATTTACGATTAGAATTTTACTTAGCGTTGGTATTATATTGTAAATATTATTTGTAATTTTATAAACATCAGATTTATGTGAAGTTTGCGTTTACTACCTGTAACATAAATGCATATTTACGAGTAAAATAATTTAGTAATACTCGACTAAATCGTAATTGTATGAAAGTTATACGGACCGGTCCTCACTGGGTCAAAACTAGACAGAGACGGAGGTACATATGTTGCGAGAGTGCGAAAGAGATAGCAAGAGCACATAACAGAGACAGTTGTTACGTAAGTGTTGACTGTGAGGTTTGATTCTTGCGAATTTTAATAGTCTGTGCTTACAGTTATCAAATATGGAGGTCACAGAAGAATTACTTGAGTATGTTATATTGATGATAATAATAATGCAATAAACGTAACGAAAAGTATGTACTTACACGAGTAAAATAGAAAGAAAACAAAGAAAAAAAATCTTCAATGATCTTTTTGAGTATCAAAATTCAAAATTCTAATTCAGTAATTAGACCTCTACAGGCACTTTTACACGTCAATTACTATAATACAATGTTGACACATTACATAAAACATGTAATTCTTGCAAACGAGTTAACAAACATAAAATACAAAGTAGTCAAAAAGTGAAGCCGAGCTGACCAGTCCCTCCCGGCAGCACTCGTTCACGAGTCGACACACAGATCGGCCGGCGTTAAACTTTATATTAGTTAATGTTTCATTGCAAGGCATCGTATTGAGAAATTGAATTGAGATAAATTATTTGAATGTAAATTTTTCGGGAATACGAGAGTCCAATGCGACACAAATAAGTTAAACAAAAATGGCGGACTTCAAAGCATTTTTGTACAAATTCCCGGCACGTAGGTTGAACCAAAATGTCGGTTATCGGCGCAGGTACAAATAATGCGCCGACGACCGCCATTTTGGTTCAATTTACGTGAAGTCCGCCATTTTTGTTCAACTTACTTGTGTCGCATTGTAACAATTTTATTTTATTACTATAATCTAATCAACTAGCTGTGCTCAGTTGACAATTCTGTGGAAGAATTTAAAAAATATCTATATACCTGAAAGGACAATAACATAAATGATTTTTTTATGGCTAAAGTGTTACACTATTGATTTGAATGTAATTTAATAAAAATAAATTGACATGCACTCAATGTTATTTACATTTTTGTTGTTATAATACTTGCTGTGTCCTAACAGGGTTTATGTACAGAGATGTAACAAAGATGTACCATCTGAAAACTACTTACGTGAATGCAAACAGTTTGAATTTTGGCATTTACAAGACTGTTCCGTACGAGTAGCTCGAGTCATTCGGGGTAACAGTGGTGAAATGTGTCCACTTGCAACATTTAACCGGCATTGCTATTATGAAAGAGATAAGCGGGGACTAAGTGGCCAACCCAAACTGTTTGTAAATACGCATTTCAGATAATGAATCACGTCCCTCGCGGCTTGCGATGACAATTTTGAATATGTTTTTCGTTATAATCGATAGAATAAATGTGACAAATCTATACTTATAAGAATTAAAAAATGGTAGAGACGTTTGTAGTTGAGTAAGTATGGTATCTATTACAGTATAGGTAAACTAACCTTACCATCACAGTATACAATGTCCTTTTTAATTAAGTACAAATATTTTAAGGGGTTATTCAGTCCATCATTTTGAACAACTTTGCCCAATAAATATATATCGAAATACGAAAAAAAATATTTAGGTTCTCATACAGATCGAAGTAGTCACGTGATATCGTTACTATGAAAAATGCAAAAAAATTTTTAGTATTTCGATATATATTTATTGGGAAAAGTTGTTCAAAATGATGGACTGAATCACCTCTTAAAATATTTGTACTTAATTAAAAAGAACATTGTATATTTAAAAACATAATGTATGTAAGGAAAAATATTTCCTCGTACAATAAAGTTAGTAATTTTACCGTTAGAAACTTACGCAATAAGAGTGACTTAGTTGCCCCGTATTATAGGCTGCTAACAGTTGGTAAAATATTTATGGGGAACGGTATACTTTTTTATAATAAACTGCCACAATTGGTCCTTGATATGCTAGACAAAAAGTTTAAAACTTATGTAAAGAATGACATTTCAAAGAAAAGACATAAAAAAAAAATTATTTAACAAACAATGTATCCTAATGTTCATTTATCAACTATAAATATTAATTTCATTGTGAGTTGACGTCCTTGGAAAAAATGCTGCAGTGCAGTTTGTTACCGCTTCTTCTGCACTAGCGCTTTGGAGGCGGCAGTAAACTTAGCTATAAGTAACTTTTTGACGTCAACAATTATTGTGCAACAAAACAAAGTGACGATTATTAAGAGATATTATAAATATCCTATGATAATAAAGATATATTTGAATTGAATTGAAAAAGTAAAGGGCAACCTCAAGAATGATAATATAGTATATACTAGTGGCTCCGTGAGCTGTAGACCGTGCGAGGAGGTATTCCTCAAACCGCTACCATTTTGAAGCGCTCCTGATGAGGCGCTCCTTTTTTATTCCTCGAAGCGCACCTTTCAGTAGCGCTCCCTCTCCACCACTACCCGTTGAAGTTTATCGGATAAAATTGACTAGACATAAATTGACATTTTTGATTTTTTTTCGAAATGGCTATAAAAATAATATTTTTAAAGTTTTTAAACCACATATTTGTGTCTTTAAAAAAACATCTTAAAACTGAATAAAAAAAAATCAATATAATTTTCGAAACTTCTCACAAAACTTCCCAAGAATCAGTTGAGAAATGAGACTTGTAGGCCAGAACAGCCGGACATACTAACCGACTGACAGACAAACGGACAGCCGAACAAAAGCATTTTAGGCCAATCTCTAAACAGAGACGCTTCGCTCGCTCGGTCAATGATAGGAACCGTAGTTTTACTACCAACAAGACCTGTCGTTAGTCCGCCACTAGGAGGTTCTGGGTTCGATTCCCAACCAGGACAAGTTCGAAATGGTCCTTTTCAAATTGTCCTAGGTCAGTAATGATTATCTTTATCGTATTATTTTTTTTTTATCGTATTTAGCATAAAAATATTATGATTGAGATAATAATTTCAAAACAGAAGTTTAAAAAACTTATTTATGGCTAGCTCAATCTGTGCAATTTGTACAAATCTGGGGGCACGGGAGTGCCCCCGCCAAGACGAGCTAACCGGAGCGCATGGGCACTACCTACCTTTTCTCGAAGCGTTTCGTCGTGTTTTTGAACTCTTATAACTTTGGTTTGAAACATGCTAAATAGTTTAAAATTTTCAGGATATAATGACACTAGTACATCATCAAGAATCTTGGCTCTACATGAAATCTGACCACTTTTTCATAGATTTTGATTAAGGTGTAGTGTAGAGCTTGTAGGTTTAGAGCGTGTAGTCTTTAGAGCTTGGCTTTATACGAGATCTGATAACTTCACAGGGTAAGCTATGTAGACTCGTCTTGGCAACATTTTTACATGAAAATGTTTTTGGTGGGATTATCCTTTTATGTATACATTTAGGCAGCGTAAAGAATTCGATTTATCAGTAAGCATTGTATGGCAGAGCGAAAATGTTTTTCATATTTTGATTTCGGTCTTTAAGCGTAACATTTACTTGAAGGCAGTTTCAGTAAGTATATATTTAGGTACTAGCTGGTGCCCACAACTTCGTTCGCGTGAAATATAAAAATGATGACGTCTTTGTTTCCTGACATTAGATTTTAATGAAACAAAGCCTATCCTTGTTATTATAAAAACAGGACTGCCTTTGTTTCTAGGTTTAAACGATTATCCGCCCAAATCAATGAATCCGCGGATAATGGTTTAAACCTAGCAACAAAATTAGTCTGGGTTTTATAATAAGACGGTATATGTTGCTCCAAGCTGAACCTAATCTATTACTGAAAACCGCGTAAATATCCGTCCAGTAGTTACTAAGATTAGTGTAAACACACGTACAGACAATAAAATATTTTTGGTCTTTCTTTTAGTGTTCAGTTACTGTTTTTTACAGAACACACTCATTTTTTCGTAAAAATAAATGTACAGACACGCGACTGTTTATGTTTTTATATATGTATTGATAATGATATATAATTTGTGGTGGTTTACTCACTAATACAAACTAAACGCGCCGCTAGCTATAATTCTCACAAACGTATAGTTTACGGCCGTACCGTTCAAAACTTTCCGCTTCCGAGACAGTATCTGATATTGCTTACTTCCTATCTTTTATCCATGTTTGAAAGCAGTCATAAATATAGCCTTTTGTGCAATAAATTTTAAACTAGATCAAATGTATGATGTAGCGCGAAGAACCGATGGTCGATGGGGCGCAAAGGTTCTCGAATGGCGACCGTGTACTGGCAAGCAAAGCGTAGGACACCCACCCACAAGGTGGTTAGACGATCTGACTAAGGTCGCTGGAAAGCGCTGGACGCAGGCCGCTCTTGAGCGGTCATTTTGGAAATCCTTGGGAGAGGCCTATGTCCAGCAGTGGATGAAATGCATGATCTGCTATATATTATATATAATATAAAAAATAGATAAAGACTGGTGTTGGTCAGTTCATACTTAATTTTTTCCTGGCTTCCTGAATCGATAGCGGCTTGCCAAGTCTGCCATAGATATCTCACCTATCTGCCAAACATTTTCATATTTTAATTTGTTTATTTTTTAATATTATTTAGTAAATATAGTCGGAGAAAAAGTATTGTATGCAACGTTGTATAAGTACGTCAAAAATGGTCGATGGCATCTCCTTACGATGCTCGTGAAGGCTCGCATCATAACCTGCGCAACTCGCATATTTTGAACCTTCTATTGTTGTAGTTCAACCAACTGTTGCATAAAATAAGGTGGGTGTACCATGGAAGGCCACTCTAACAAATAAACAGTTATTATTTGTTTATTTACTGGATAAATAAAACTAATAAATATTTAAGTGATACTTTGTTTTATTACGTAACATATAAACCACTTTTTTGAATTGCAGATTTAATCAATATTGATTGAACTTAAGTTTCATTGAACTCTTCCAAATGGCCTTGCTAGGAACAAGGCTCTTTAGAAGGCCATCATAATAAATCAGTCATTTATCACTAAAAGTTACTGAACAGCGATTAAATCTACAATAAAAAGAAGTGGTTTAAATGTTACGTAATAAAACAAAGTATTACTTAAATATTTGTTAGTTTCATTTATACAATAAATAAACGAATAATAACTGTTTATTTGTTAGAGTGGCCTTCCATGGTACACCCACCTTATTTTAACGTCGTCGATTCCCGATATCAAAGAAGCGAGGGACCGTACTGCCAAAATAGTAGCGCGAGCGATTCGCCGCCGCGTCTGTGATTTCCAGTTCGATGGATGTTTGTGTAAATAGAAGGAATTTGTCATCACATGGCAATAACTACGAAATTTTAATAATTGGCCTTCGAAGGAGCATGGCCTTCCATGGTCCACCCACCTTACTATTTCCATCTCTAGGCTAGCTAAGTTGAACACATTATGCCTAAGAAGAGCGAAGTGAGCTTCACGGTTAGTTTATATCATTTCTTCGTGAAAAACGCGTCGTAAGATCGGAAAAGTGTGTTGCTTGTAATTAAAAGAGCATTGCAGGCGTAATTTTGCCGAAGTTCAGTCGCGCAACTTGCGAATAGTATATTTTGACACTAACAGTGTCAGTTTTTAGGTATTACGTACCTAGGCTCAGTCTTCCTCATACGTAAAAAGTGTGTACCTGTATCTCATAAAAGCATAAAAAAATGTTTCAGGATGAGTTCAGAAGAAACAGCTGGGCGATCTAGTTATCTTTTAATCCCTCATTCATTATATAATAATTAGAAGGTCTCAACCGTAAATGTATTTTTTCCCGAGAACTATTAACACGTAAACGAATTGATCATAGATGTGTGTCAGCATGTCACATTTAGTAACGCCTCGAAACGAAACAACCGAATCGAATGCTGCGGGTTTGCTCTCAGTCACCTGAATTGATGATAATTAATATTTTTATATTTTTAACACAAAAGGGTAGTGAGGTAATTCGACAAAATTTTGGATGAAGCAAAATTGTAGAACAAGTTTCTACCAGATACTACAGCATGATCAACATCCTCATTTATTCAAGTTTTGCACTATCCCTGTCCATTATCTACATCACCCGTTTGGTTGACTGGTAGATTAAGGCCTTAGGCTTTAAGTCCGCCATTACAGTTGTATTTGTGTATGAAGTTAAACAATAGGTATACTACACGTACACTACGTATAAGTAGATAAATATTATAATCAGGGCCGGATCTATCATATGGCTTTTTGGGCTTCAGCCCAGGGCCCCGTAGATTCCAGGGGCCCCCAGCCAAGTCAAGTCAAAGTCAAAAATAGACGATAAAGAAATGTAACTGATCTTGATCAAGATTGAATCACGAGTTGGCAACCCTGAACAAAGCATAAAATATTACAATATAAATCAAATGTTTTATTGTCTTACTTTTTCCTATACATTGAGTAATTAGGTGGGCCCCTAAGTAGTATAAGCCCAGGGCCCCCTAAACTCACGGTCCGGCCCTGATTATAATGTACAACCTATATTCCAACCGAAATTCTCAAGGCTCGTATCATAAACATAGTAAATAGATATCTAAATTATTAATCGATGGAGAAATCGTTTCGTAAATCTGACATTGCGTGGTGGCAAGGATACCGGTGAAAGGGCGGAGGCCCTTGGAATGACCCTCGAGACCTCTAGCTTGTCTCTTAGTTAATAAATAGATATTATGCACATATTTTAAATCGTTTTAATTCATTTCTATTACATATTGCGAGTTCTTTTTCTATTTATCCCGAAGGTTGACTAGTATGTTTTGTGCCATGTTGTTTTGGTAAATAAAAAGCAAATAAATAAATTGCGATCGTTTTGGAAATCCTTTGGGGGCTATGTCCAGCAGTGGACTTCCTGTGGCTGATATGATGATGAAACACATTTTAGATAGATAATAATATAGATAGTTAATGCAATATACTAGCTTTTATTCATATTACATATTTTTAATTGAATGCGGTACATATCTACTATCATCGATTGTATAATGCAAAGATTCAAGATTCAAAGATTCAAAGATTCAAATGTTTATTCAGTAATTAGACCTTTTACACGTCAATAAGTATAATTTATGTAACGTGTAAATATATTAAAATTTAATTTATTTTTAAAGGTAAGCTACCGATACCAGCGCTTCGTAACGATCACTGCTGAGAAGAAACGCCGAAAGAAACTCATTTTCACAGTATTGGTCGCCTACTCGCCAGAAGGGCTTTGTCATATTATTATAATTGTCTTTTAATTAATAAATACTTATAATATAATACAATGTTGACACATTATAACATGTAATGCTTGCGAACAAGTAAACAAATGCAAATAAATGATTCTTGATTTTTGATACAATTTGCATTAATTTTTTGGATACGAGCTTAATAAAAGCTTTTAAAAATATTCTCTGGAACTATATAAATAGCTTTTGATATGTCATTCTAAAAAAGAGAATTGTACCTATATTTGGCATAAACAAAACAAACATACTTGTAAAAATAATACAACACTTACCCCCTGACAAAAAAGAGGTGTGTTATAAGTTTGAAGCTAATGTCTGTCTATGGCATCGTAGCCCTCTAACGAAAGCAAGTTCCCTTGCGGTGGTTCTTAGCTATGTTTGATCAAAATCGGTTCAACCGTTTAAAAGTTTTTGGGGTTAACGTTTCAACGTCGAGTTTTAATTCGCCTAACACATAAGAGATGGCGCTACCGATGTCAACTGGAATATGTAGTACCGCTACTCATCTATTGATGGCGTTTTTAACGTCAGTTAAGCGGGGAGTTTTAATTTGCCTGGAAAATGAACTTTTACCTTTATTTTTACTCTGCTTTTTAAGTAAAACAACATTTTATAAACCCACGTCACGTGGCTCACCCATTGACTAAACCACCATCGATACGTGACTGCAGGCTATTCTACGAGAATCCGAAAGTAGGTATGTTTACTGTTTTTGGAGACTATTTGGTGAACCAGTCACGGTTACATGAGTAACCATTAACTAAAAGAAAGAGT
Source organism: Acrobasis suavella (assembly GCA_943193695.1). NCBI lineage: Eukaryota > Metazoa > Arthropoda > Insecta > Lepidoptera > Pyralidae > Acrobasis > Acrobasis suavella. The sequence goes on along the minus strand of OW971930.1, from coordinate 1,322,303 downwards.
TGACTTTGAGCTCAAAGATACCGCATGTTGTTTTGTATTTAAACCAAAAAGTAAAGAAAACATAAAAAAATCTCTATTTGTAAATCCATTTACATTGATACAAAATAAATCAAGTTAAGGCTGCTTAGTAAGGCTGACCCCACATTGGGCGTGCGCATTTCTCGAGCGTGTGAACGACGACGGCGAAGTGAACGCCCCGCGACAACTTGGCCTAGAGTGCTATTTTTCATTTAAGGACTCACCGAAACACAAAACGTGTAGTTTTCCAACTCACCACTCGCGTAGAAAACCATTAGGCCGTTTATCATTAAACCATTCGTAATGTGACAAGTGATTGCAAAAATATGGCCCCTGAGCGACGCGTTTCATGAACGCCACGCGCACGCTGAGTTTTCAGATGAATTACAGTACTCTATGCGCTGGGCTCGCGTCGCGTTTGGCTGTACAGTAGTGTACAGTGTGTGTACACAACACAAGCTGGACGCTGGTAAAACGTGACGCAGACGCCGCGTTGTCACGCGCACAGGGTTTTCGCGTCGTTCACACGCTTGTGAAACGCGCAAGCCCAATGTGGGCTTAGCATAAGTCAGTCAAGCTGCATAGATGACTGAAATTAGCTGAAGAAAGAGTTGACTTTAAAATCTAAGTGACCGCAAGGTTTTTAGTGTTCCGTAGTAAACAAGGAACCCTTGTAGTATCGCCATGTCTGTCTGTCTGTCTGTCCGTCCGCGGTTTTACTCAGCGACTATAAGTACTAGAAAGCTGTGATTTTGCATGGCTCCCATACAAGTAAAGTGAAAAGTCAATTTGTTTTTCTTGCCTAACCAAGCATGTGGGGTATCGTTGAATAGGTCTTTTAAAAATATTTTGAGTTTGTTAACACCGTTTTTCAATTGAGCGATCCGTTTTTGAAATATTTGGTTTTGAAGTGAACATTTTTGTTAGAGTCAAGTTTCCCCCCTATCTATCTGCTAAACGGTTATATATGTAGTACATATAACGAACTTTAAAGAAAAACTATCAGAGCCAAGTAGGGCTTACAAATTAAAAAGTTATAGACGATCAACTTATAAAATGTACTCGGAAAAGGAAAATTTCGTACAAATTCTCAAAATTCGTTTTTAGGCGTTTTCAGTGGCATAAACCCAGAGTTGGCATTCGTTATTACGGAACCCTACACTGCGCGTGGCCCGACACGCACTTGGCCAATTATTTGTATTTAGATCATATTGTATTTACTAAGATATGTAAATACACTATTCGTAAATTAACTTTTTTGCATCAAACTCACTGAAGGCTGCTTGGTAATACAGTCACGCTGCTTAAATGACTGCTGTTAATAAAAGAAAGAGTTGACTTTGAGCTCAAAATCAGTGCAAGGTGACATATCGGCTTTATGGGGGGAAAAGATGATCAGAAATACTTAGAGGTTTTTTATCTATAGGCCTATTTTAGGGTAAAAATGCTTTCGCATACCGTTCGACCCCTATTGCGCGGGATCTTAGGAAATTCCGTTCCTTATCTAACGTCCGTTACTTTTATCTGTACTGTAGGCTACCAAGCTCAGTGTTGCGTTCGGTTTTTTTGACTTGGCTCAATCTATTCCCAAGGAAATAAATAGGCTGTGATTCAATTCCTAGTCACAAAACGTTTATAACAACACTTACGTCTAAAGATGACTATTGTAGGAACAAAATTCCTTATTTGACTTGGCAGATGGGGGCTAAAAAATAAATTCATTTAATTTATTGCACTTAAAATCTTAAGATTATTTGTACAAAAGGTACAACTTAATGCTAAGCATTGTCTACCAGTTCACCTTTGAGACGTAGCAGAGAAAATGGCAGATGGGGTGCAAATTTAATTAGATAATTATATCGAAAGGAATGAATTAGGGTATATTTAATTACATAAACTTTACACATAGGGGCTAGGCGAAAAAAAGAGTGAGATTTTTTACGTCACGAATATTTTTTAAACTTCGTTCCAACCTAGTGTCCACGACACGTTTAGTGTCTTGCAAAGTGTTAAATCATATTAAATCCAGAGAAAGCACCACACTAATGTGTTTGTGGTTACGAGGGAAGGGAAAGTGAACCTAGCTGTTTATGGTGCGGCAGCGCACGCCACGTCCTGGCAGGCCGGTGAGGACTTGTCATTAGCTCACATCCTTCTAAGTGATTGAGATATTAAATAATATGCATAAAGATTAGTGGCTTTGTGAGCTTTACACTTCAATAGAATATATATACAATTCATATAGAATATGACTGCCTCCGTGGTCCAGTGGTCAAGGCGTTCGCCTTGTGACCCGGAGGTCATGGGTTCGATTCCCACTGGGAAGCATACTTTGTGAAAAGTTGTTTCCGGTCTGGATAGGAAATTGCAGGCTTGAATCACCTGATTATCCGAAAAGAAAGATGATTCCGTGTTTCGGAAGGCACGTAAAACTGTGGGTCCCGAACGCCACCTAGCGTTTGACCATCAAACTATCCAAGGATCGGTTCCTGGTTTGCCCTTTGGGTTGTGGAGGTCTGATGGCAGTCGCTCTGTGTAAAAACCAGAAACCTCGTCAAATCTCCTTGGTTAGGTAGCGGACCCCGGGCTCTGAAGCGTTACTGCTGAGGAAGCAACCGGGAATACGCTCGGATGATGATGACACTTCAATAGAATATAGCTGAAATATTGCTGATTACATTTTAAAGTGAGAACGTGAAGCTTTTCTACGCACATATGCCAAAAGTGGCCGTTTTTCGCAATTGTGCGTAGAAAAGCTTCAAGCTGCCCCTTAAGGCGCAGTGGGCATGCACGGAAAGCATTTTTTGACATGGGAAAAATCCATTTAACTCGCGATACGGGGTCAAAAATAAATTATTAGGTACAGTTTACGTGAGTAGCTATATTATCTTTGGTTCATGAAATAAAACGTCACAAAATAGTGTCAATTTTTATTGATCATATCCATTTTCAACATGGTGTTAGATTTATTAATGCAGAAAAAGTAACATTAAAAACGCTATTTGATTTCGAAAAAGAATGACGTCACACTTTTGTACTTCATACAAATCCCATAGAAACTCTTTGTTTTGACGTGTAGTTAAAAGTGTCTGATTTGATCTATAATTCATTTGGTTAGGTATTTAAAAGAATGTTAACAATCTTGACATGTTTTTATTGTAATATACACTTATAAATCAATACCTTTGCAAATTACAAATTATTTATTTTATAAATTATAAACTACATTTTTTTTTGTAATTTGCAAAAGTATTGATATTAGTAGATTAAAAAGGTACCTACTGCTTATAAAAAGCTAAATTTCGTACGACCGACGACTTCGATCATCACTACGCGCGACTTGTAACTCTTGTAAGTACTTATTACTAAGTTAATTGTACTCATGTACTACCACCATTAGATAACAGCCATTGAGCCATATCAGATGCCTTTACACCACTCGAAAAATCTGACACCGGTGTTAGCTATGACACATTTGAGATACGAGTAATTTTGCAAAAATAAAAACCAATTTCACCCCCAAACTTCTAGACTACAAATCTGGCGGGAGCAGTATGCTCCACCCGCCGAGTATATCCAACCTTCAGAGGAGCTACCACGAGGTCATAAACTGCCATGGGCCACATGGAGAAGCTTGAATCGCCTCCGAACTGAGGTAGCTCGATGTAGGCACAATCTGGCGCGCTGGCGCTACATTGAGCAGAAGACAGTGCCAGTGTGGTCACGACGACCAGACTATGCAGCACCTCCTCTCATGCCCTTTGTGCCATACCAGCTGTACCATGCTTGACCTATACTCTGCCCCGGCGGAAGGCGTAAAAGTGGCGACGTGTTGGAAGAACAAAATTTGAAGTTTGAGCCAGCGTCACGATAAGAAGACCCCAAAACTACACAACCAATTTTGATAAAATTACTATGGGACCACCTGACAAGTATGCTCTTTCAAACCAAAAAATAATTTTCGAATACGCGTCGAATAATGAACATACATTAAAAAAAGTTCGCCTAGTATTGAGGATAACTTCCTCCTTTTTGGAAGTCGGTTAATTAAAAAGAGAGATAGTCTAGTAACAGCAACTACCTACAATTAGGTCGGTCGTATGTTTGTTATTCGTCGTTATTAAAAACCATAATTATGACACGCATCTTGTCAATTAATTTAAAGATAATGGAGGTGCGATTAAACCATAATGACTGGTTTCGTCATGACACAAATGGTCATTACTTGATCGCAAGCTAGACATCTATCTGTCTGCTAATTTCGACAAGTCTTTCCTCATTTTTAACCGACTTCCAAAAAAGGAGGAGTCGTGATAATTAACGTATAATATCTCTCTATAAAATAACTTGACGTGTATGTATATGTACAGATAAAAGACCTTGACGAATCATCATCATCTTCAAAAACATACATACCTATTAATATACAAAGTGGAAGGGACATACCCGTAATAAATCAAACCACGGGCTATACTAGATTAGTATAGTATAGTGAAATGAAAATAACAACCAGAAAACCAAATAAAAATTCGACATTTCTAAACAAAATGCCCAAGCGGCTGCACACTTTTGTATGGTATTTTTTGTGTGTATTGGCTGTTATTTTAGCTGTTCTGTTTATTACGGGTATGTCCCTACTCCCTTCCATGTTGTATAGGTATTAATTTTAATTAAAGCCGCAGGGCAGCTTGTGGCGAGCTGTTGGTGAGTAACGACACCACGGACCCGAGTGCTCCAGAGAGCCGGTCAGAGCCCTCGTCCCCGACGTGTCTTTATCGGTCGGGGTGGAGACCCAAGAGGGCTCGCAGGGCTCTCAGCTCTGCATTGCCTTAATTGGCCATGCAGAGAGGAGTCGTTAGAGCTGTTGCTCCAGGGGTGGAAGTGTTAAAGGGAACGCCGCGAGTTACTGTGCTGCGCAGCACACCTCACCCTGAGTCGCTTGCACCGGTGTTGCTCCTTTGCCGGCAATTATTGTCGGCGCGTTTGAGGGGCCCATCTAGCGGGCGGCAAGCCACCACCTGCCTACGATAGTCAGTAATCATGATTATGGCAGGTGAAGTTGCTATTGCAATATCCCAGCATCAGTCCATCCCACTCTCATTCCATAACCCAAAGACCTTTCCCTTTTTCTTGCAACAGATCTCTCTCCTGCCGAAACCTATTCAAGGGTACACCTTTCGTAGGTATATTCAGGAATGGGCTTTGGCGGGAGCGCCACATTACATCAACTTCTCTAAAGGGCCTCTACTTGTTGGATCTGTATCCCCACGCAAGCCTCTCAAAGGACCGGGGTGAAAAGACCCGTAAATCTAAAAGAGATTTTAATAATAATACAATAAATTTTATAAAATTTGAATAATTACCAAATGATTTATTGTATTTATTACTAATAAACAATGGACCACAATTGTCTCGAATATATGAATAAATGAATTGTATTAAATTTGAAACCACCGACACGAAAAAGGGATGTTATAAGTTTGACGTGTCCGTGACATCGCCTAAACAAATGGTTTGATTATTCTCAATAATTAGTAAGGTCAAATAAACCGACCCCACGCATTTCGACGTTTCCTGCCTAATATTGATTTTTTAAATTCAAACAAATCATTTACCTTGTTGCTTTGTTTAACTAAATAATAATAACACTGTTTGTTCTTAATAAGTTAATATTCAAATATACGTTAATATATTTGGAAATCCTTGGAGCAGTGGAATGCAACGGAAATGATGATTTTAATTTTCATTTCCAGGGTTTCTTACCTAAAGGGTAAAAACGGGGCCCTGTTACTGAGACTCCGCTGTCCGTCTGTCCGTCTGTCCGTCTGTATGTCTGTCTGTCACCATGCTGTATCTCAAGAACCGTGATAGCTTACTTATTTATGTTGCCGCTTTAACAACAAATACTTAAAACAGAATAAAATAAATATTTAAGTGGGGCTCCCATACAACTAACGCAATTTTTTATGGTACGGAACCCTTAGTGCGCGAGTCCGACTAGCACTTGGCTGGTTATTATTATGTCAGCACGAGCTGGTCTCATCAATATACATTTACGGGTGTACGTAAACCAAGTTAATGATATATGTTTACATAGATAGGTAATATTATTATATTATTACCTTAATTGTTGTATTTTTTCCTTGCGGATTACTGGTTTAGAAATCAATCGTAAACATTTTACCAATCAGTCAACATAACGCAGTAATATCTTATTTTTTTATGTCATAGGGCGGCAAACGAACAAGCGGGTCACCTGATGGTAAGTGATCACCGCTGCCCATGGACAACTGCAACACCAGGGGTGGAACAGAAGCGATGCCGGCCTTTCAGGAAGATGTAGGGGGAGGGTCTCCGGCTCTCTCACTCACCAAACGAAGCATAGAAGCGGTGACGCTACTTCTCAGACATCGATTTTCTGTGAGAGTGTGGTACAAACAAAAACAAAAAAGAAATGTGGTGTCGTGGGACACCAGGTAGGAACGAAGTTCCTTCGGCTAATGTAGTACGACTGTCGCGCCTGCGCACGTCTCATTTAACGGTTTTATTTAACGAGGTCATCCTTACGGTTTTACTATCACATTTTTTTCAGTTCGGTCGCGCAGCAAAATCCCTATCTCCTCCAAGCCTGCCGTAAGGAACTTCGTTCCAATAAAAAAATTCTAGGTTTATGGTCAAAACATTTCTAATTTCGTCACTCCACATTTTTTCCATGACTCAGTGTGTTTTACAAGCTTTTATTTTCATCTAGCTGTTAGCCCTTGACCCCGGGCACACGCTGGCGTTACATAACCCTGTCGAAACCAAGTTGGGAAACCGGGTGGAAGCTGAAGGTCGCTGGTGCAATGTTATGTTATGTGGGTTTGCCTGGCCGTCGACACGTAAGCAGTCTCGTGCAATAGTAGAAAAGATGAAGAACTAGTGCCTCTGTGATCTGTAGACCGTACGAGTCCCGACCCGTGGAAGATTATGTTTATGAAGTATGCATGTTTGTCTATAGCCAGAAATCACTGTTTAAAAAGCTAGAGATTTATATCACCGTAATACTAGAAATCCAAATAGACGATGCTCCTAAATTTGAAAAATACAGAAGTAGTTGTTTTGATATGTGTATATAAATATTCAACAAATTGCCAGAAGAACTAAAGATTTTAAATGTCAGGCTCTTTAAGAAAAAATGTATAAATGGCTTGTTGACAAAAACTTTTATAGCCTCAGACAATTCTTGGACTACAAATATTTGCATGCTATTACTACTAGCAAAATATGTTTGTTCTTTAACATTTATTGTAAGATCTATATTACCATGTTTTAAGCAAATAAAGATATGATTATGATTGTGATCAGCCAAAAAAAGTTGCGTCATACATAAATCTTACGACATTTTTGTAAATTTTTCGTAATGTATTTTTAAAGTTGTCAACCCTCACTTTTCCGCCATTTTGAAAAAGAAAACGAAAATCTAAATCTACAAACATTTTCGGAGAGGTGGTCGGTGCAGTCACAATCTGGCTGGCACTACATTGACCAAGCAGAAGACAGTGCCAGTGTGGTCACGACGACCAGACCATGCAGCACCTTCGCTCATGCCTTTTGTGTGCCACCAGCTGTACCATGCTTGACCTATACTCTGCCTCGGAGGAAGGGGTAAAGATAGCAACGCATTGGATCAACAAAGTGGTCAGACGACCTGACCAAGGTCGCTGGAAAGCACTAGATGCAGGCCGCTCTTGATCGGTCGTTTTGGAAATCTTTGGGAGAGGCCTATGTCCAGCAGTGGACGTTATGCAGCTGAAATGATGATGATGATGATTGGAACAAAAAAAATGAGTTGAGAGAAAGAGATGAGTTGATAAAGAAATTCTAAATATTATATATATAACTCAAAGGTGACTGACTGACATAGTGATCTATCAACGCACAGCCCAAACCACTGGACGGATCGAGTTGAAATTTGGCATGCAGGTAGATGTTATGACGTAGGCATTCGCTAAGAAAGGATTTTAATCAATTCTACCCCCAAGGGGATAAAATAGGGGATGAAAATTTGTATAAAACTTTGTCAATTTTAAACCGATCGGGCTGAGACTTTGCATGCATAAAGCTACTATGACGTAGGCATCCCCTAAGAAAGGATTTTGATAAATTACACCCCTACGCGAGCGAAGCCGCGGGCAAAAGCTAGTCATTGTATAAACTAAGAATCAATTCAGCATGGTCACGAAGATACTTAATTGCTTAGTTTCAAATAGTTACGGTCTTCAGTTGATGACTTAAATGTCACCCAAGATGGTATAATGGTATAATGGTTACCGTGCTAAAATTTGATTGCCCGACTTTGAACAATGATCTATTAAGTTTTGTCGGCTATTGTCAAATTTGGGAATTCCAAAGCTACCCTTTATACTGAGAACGGATATGATTTGCGCTGTGTTTCTCATACTGTGACTAAACAAAATTAATGATGGCGGTCTCTGTGACATATTTCCACCACGCTCGTCCATCACTTGATGGTCCAGCGTTCGATTAACGGCGCGGATATTTTTTTTACTGCAATATGGTAGTATCCTGGATGAAAAACACATTATTTGGTACTTTTAAGAGAATAAAATGTCACTTATCATTGACATTAACCATTTTTAACATGATTTAATATTTATTAATGCAGAAAAACGGATAAATTTAAAACAAAAGCCTTCTTCACTTTAATCAACATTCAATTCATCTAAATTGAATTAAGTTGAATACCACACTTCTAAATAGTGGGTAGTAGTGAAGAATAACGCATGCTTCAAATGCGTGTGTACTATGTGATGAGAAAATTCGTCAGTGTGATTCGAAGTCACGGTAGCACTATTGGTAGTGCACTCACGGCGTTAACGTGAGGGACGCGGGGTCGAATCCAACTCGTGGCGAAATTTTTCGACACATGTTTTAATTTGGATAATAATCTGAGCATTGTAATGCTGTTAAAAACCAATAATTTAGGAAAACTGATATTAAGAGCACTATGTGACTCCAAGAAAATATGACGCCACTGTTTAGTATTAAACACAAATGGGTTCCCTACCCTTGTCTACAACGTGGAAAGGAACATACCCGTAAAAACCACGGGGTATACTAGATCACTATGGTATAATGATTTTTTTCTGCTCCTTTTCTGTTATCTGTCTTTTAAATGGTCCCAACTCTATTATAAGAACATAGATAATATGATTTCAGAAAAGTCTATATTTTATTCCTAATATAATAGCACATGTGTCTTAATTTCGCCATAAAGATACTCCTAGGCATAGACCTAGTTTTTTTTTCTTTAGATCTATGCACGATAGTGCCTATGTAGATGCACTTACTTTTAAGTTAGTGTTGATAAATAAATAAATAAATATATAGGGACAAATAACACTGATTGAGCTAGCCCCAAAGTAAGTTCGAGACTTGTGTTATGGGATACTAACTCAACGATACTATATTTTATAACATATACATATATAGATAAACATCCAAAACCCAGGACAATTTGAAAAAAAAACCATTTTCCAACTTGCCCTGACCGGGAATCAAACCCGGGACCTCTGGGTGGTCTTACTCGATCAACACTAACTTTAAAAAAAAAGCACTTAACAAGTAGCTGAATTCATAGAGATCGTATTAAAAATAAGTTTTCCGAAATATATTCTTTACTGCCAAAATAAGAAAAACTTTGTTTTTATATAGTCACTATAGGAAGTAAAAGTCAATTTAAAAAAAAAGTTTACGATAGGTACCTAGTATCAGCCTAAGTTAATATGTCAAACATTTTCATATTTAATTTTTGTTTATTTTTGTATTTTATTTAGTAAATATAGTCGTAGACAAAGTATTGTATGCAACGTTGTATAAGTACGTCAAAAAATGCTCGATGGCGTCTCCTTACGATGCTCGCCAAGGCTCGCATATTTATCTGCGTCACGCACATTTTTTGACATGTCGTATACAACTGTTGCACAAAATACTATTATGGTTCTATGTCATCATAACTTTATCAACCTCTCTTTTCTCTTTATGATACTGTCTATAAATAAGTAATTGTTTCCAGAAAATTATTTATACTATCTCGAGAAATGGAATTCTATTCTTTAAATTTATGTTTATTAACTCGCCATTATTTAACGTTTTGAATAAGTACGTATGAGTGTAGAATTGTGGAACAATGATTATTGTCACACAAGATTACAGTTATTCTACGGCAAATACCTTTAGGCTGTTCTAAGAATTTGATAATAGTGTTAGCTATAATACTTTTGATATAAGAGAATCGCAGTGGACTTCTATCGGCTGAAATGTTGATATTACGATACATTCAGTTGTCTCTTTTATTTGTAGAAAGTAAAATTAAAATACAAGATTTGAATTAAAAACTAAATTTAAAAAATAAACTCATATCTAAATTAAAATCTTTATTAAACTTTATTAAAAATCTAAGCGTGGTTCATGTGGCATGGTGCCAAGAACACTGGATGCATTCTCGCGCTGAATGGCTACTGCAATCTTCTGCGCGAGATATGAGCTAGCCATCTTGTCACCAGCGGCATCAACAAGAGAAGATGTTATTTTTTAATATTTTTTGTTTGTAATTGGGCTCCACGTACACGGGCCAAAAGTTTCGTCGCCAAGCAGAACAAAAATATACTCATTTGATAACGACAAATATTTTCGCCGCTTGGCGTCTTCTGCGGCTTCAGCAGCGGCTCCAGACCTTGAAAATTCATGTAGCCCCTTAATGATGTTGATTCATTTAATAACTAAAGAACTACTTACATTGGAGGCAGGTAGTGGAGAGGCACAACGAGGAATCTAAATTAACTGATCGTACTGTCATTAAAACAATGCAAACACCTCTTAAGTACATCGCAACGAATACCTGGTACGCCGATCAATATTTGACGAAGATATTTGCGGTGTTAAACAAACAGTCATGACATAACGTGCCTGTCATTGAGTAGCCCTATGATTTAATCATTTAGTATTTTTAAAACTACATTAAAAATAAATTAATATATAGGGACAAATCACACAGATTGAGATAGCCCTAAAGTAAGCTTTATTATGTTATAAAGCGGCAAATGAATAAGTGGGTCACCTGATGGTAAGTGATCACCGCTGCCCATGGACAACTGCAACACCAGGGGTGTAACAGAAGCATTGCCGGCCTTTCAGGAAGATATACGAGTATACTCGTTTTTTAAAGGTTTCAATGTCGAATCGGTCCGGGAACACTGCTGCAGGAAGTTGATTCCACAGTTCGGTCGTACGTGGTAAAAAGTTCCTTTTAAAACGTACTGTGGTTGATTGGCAACTATCCAAGTGGTGTGGATGAAATTTTAATTTCAGGTGGGTGTGGTGGTGGAATTCTGCAGCTGGTATTAATTCTAACAATTCTTCAGAGCATGATAAATGTTAAGCATATGTTATTACTATATTTTATAATAAATACATACATAAGATAAACACCCAAGACCCAGGACAATTTGAAAAAGGCCATTTTCCAACTTGCCCTGGCTGGGGATCGAACCCAGAAACTCCGGATTGGCAGACTAGCGTGTTGCCCATTACGCCAAGTAGGTCCGCGTAATTATATTCATACTATCATGTCTTTATCCCTAAGCAGACAGATCCTAGTCCCGGAAAACTCAAAGGCCAAATTTTCCAAAATGACGTGTACAATCTCCCCTTCAGACCGCACCTACGTACAATTGGGTGGAACATTTAATTAACCAGCCTTAAACTCAGATTGTGCAAGTAAACAAACCGTATCTTACGCTGACCCAGATCCGAGCGGTTTTGGCCGCATCGTTACGCAACGCAACGCGTTACGGTGGCCGCGCCGCTGAGATGGAAAGACATCCGGATGGAGTCTTTTTTTGATAGCCCACAAACCTACCTCTGAGACGGTAACAATTGTAGATTCATTCAATTTTGTTTAAACTGTTATTTTTCCAAATTAAGAACCGATTTCACCCCTAAACCACACATGATTTTTAATAAAATGTCTATGGGACCACCTGTCAAGTACTTATATCCTATCTAATAAATAAAAAAAAAAACAGATCGGTCCAGGCGTTTTCGAAAAAGCGGTGAACATACATAAAAAAGATCGCGACGAATTGATAACCTCCTTCTTTTGGGAAGTCGGTTAGAAATAGATATCGTAGTAGATAGAAAGGCAGGTTTTATTAAATAGGTTAATTAAATTATATAAATAATAAATTTAATCATACAATTAATCAAGTGTAACGTACAGCACGAAAACCTGCCAAGTTCAAGTCTTGGGAATGGCAAATGTTTACCAGTGGATCAGGCTGTTGATGAAGATTATGATCGATTTTAAAGTGCATCTAAACTTGGCATTGGATTGGATTTCAACTCTTTTTAGCCGAACAATTAGCCGATAGGAACATGGCCCCCTTTTTAACAGGTATGTTTTTGGTGGGATAAAGTTTTAAATAAAGAAATAAACTCCTATCGAGCCGAATTTATCACTTCCGTGTTACATTAATGAAAGAAAATATTATTATACTTGTTTTAGAATATTTTTTTGTGTAAAAAAATTCCGTTGATAAGTCAATCTTACAAAATGCTAAAAGTTAGTTTATGCGAATTAAAGGTATCATTCAAACTAAAAACTAAATTAAATCTAAATAAAAATAAAAAAGTTAAATATAAAAAATTTCGTGCAAATTGATTTGTGTTAGGTTGAACAAAAATAAAAGAGAGTTTCTGTGTCAGAATGATTCGCTTTTTTATTTATTTAACGATTGTACTTATTTTTAAGTAATATACAATTTTTGACCTTTCTACCTTATGCATTGAAAACTTAGATTGAATCAAATAAAATATACTTAGCTGTGCAAAACAGATATCACATCAACATTTTTTTCTGAGAGCGCTATTTAACTTTTTCGGCCAGTGGTTGGTTAAAATCATCTTATTTCAATATCTCGTGTGTTGTTTTATGAAATTATCCGCCGTTATACAACATTTGGTTGTATAAGTGTGTTAAATGCGTCTGCGCACGCTTCCTCGTTGCGAAAACCGTGTCGACACTGATTTTCATAATTTATGAAATATGATGAGTCATTTTTAAGAAAGTACTAATACAAAGAAAATGCAGCCAGTGTCTTGGATACCTTCAGGTTCTGCATCGTTGAGGTTCTGATTCAGGCGGCAGTTAAGTAACATAATTTTGTTTTTTATTTTGTAACAAAGCATTTACATACAAATAAGTACACTTATACATAATCAGATTATTGAGTTCCCAAATAAGGCAGAAGCCTGTGTTTTGATCAGGTATTGTTTAATAATTTCATTATTACCGTATTATTGTAATGGTTTTCAGCCTTATTTATAGCTCTTGTCCACAGAAATGGCTGATGACTAGACCGATAAAACCACTACTTATTGAGAAGAGGAAAAAAGTATTTGTTTTCAATGATAAAAATATATTTAAAGATTATACCTATAATTGGCTGCAAACAATAAAACTAGATAAAGATTTATAAATGTAGTTTTTTCAATAAAAATAAAATGAAAGGAAAAATTAGTACTCACTTTTCAGGGCCCAAAGCCTCCCATCCTTCAACCCCTCGACGTACTCCTGCATATCTACCCTGCAGTCTCCGTCCACCACCGCCTGCAGCTCCCTCCACTGCTGCACCAGGATCTCTGCGTCAAACACTCGCAACATGTTCTCGATGCCCAACAAGTTGCTCGAGTTCGTACTCTCTTTCTTCAACACTAGCTTCGATTCGTTCAACGTGTTTCTAATCGAGTCGCTTAACTTATTAAAGATAGCCTTATTCGGCCTAGAAGTTGTCCTATCAGGCACTTTCGTAGTTTTAACTATATGCTGAACATTGTGTGAAGTTTCCGTGCTGGAAACTTTTTTCTCCGGTTCAACGTTATCGAAAACTTCAGCGAAAGATAAACCTTCATCATCAGCTAAAACTCCGAAGGAGTCTTCTGTCGTTGGCTTGTCGTTTTGACTTCTATTAGGTATTATCATAGACCCTATCAAATCAGCTGTTAGCGGACTCTCGTCGTCCACTCCGCCTTTGGCCGATGCTTTTTTGATCGTCTGAAAAGCGTCTATCAATGCGCTCCTCAACTTCTCTTCTCTCGCACTCTCCTTTCCCGCACTAGAAGGTAGTTCCGCGCAATATCCGAAAACAACCGCACACAAAACTATAAACACTGCTTTAGACATTTTAGTGATTTAATTTTAATTGTTTTAACAAATCACGCATGGTAACGCGGTTGGGAGTTTGAAATTGGCGCGCGTTTCGATTTGGGTGTCAAAGGTGCGCGCGCGGCATGGTTGTCGGTGTTCGACTGGTGTGGTGCCGGCGCAGAGGCTGTGACATAACGCGTTACGCCGCGCCACTTTCACTGGCACCTGACGCGGGCGCAGGCTGCGCGTGCGCCGTCCTTGTAGGGCGCACGTGTACCTTACGCTGAGAGACCCTCAGATACAAACTTTTTTGATATTTGCCCATTTTAATTTTTAACTGAATTCATAAAGTGATGAGGTTTCTCAATTCGACCGATAAAGTATTTTTTTTATGTGTTTTCGCAAATAACTTCGTTGTTTATGAACTGATTTTGAAATTTATTAAAATCGGTTGGGTTGAGGGTGAAGTCGGTTTTCAGTTTTGAAAAATTATATAAGCTGAAGAAGTAGGTTACAGAACGGTGTTAGCTGTGAGGATATGGTGAATATCTTTTTTACAAGCTTTTATTTAGTTTCACCTGTCTCGTTGTCTGTCTGTCATCAAATCTCACAAGTTAATTTGACCCACTTTCTGGTTTCCCTTTAAGCTGAAATTGCACGCATACGTATATCACGTGACAATGCAATATTATGATGACATGGAGCTGATTTGATGATGGAGCTAGAAGGTGGTCATGGCACATCTGGGATGAAACAACATGACCCCACCAAGTTTGGGCTTGATTAATTCGTCCTGAAAAACACTTTAACCTTTTTAGGTTTTTTTTTATAGATAAAAGCATGTTCTGTTTTTTTTTAAATTTAATTACTTGTTCAGAATAAATTAAGTAGAAGCTTAAAGTAGGACACATCTCCGACGATTGGCAACATAAAATACAGTTCAATAGCTGATTCAGTTCTTCGATATAAATCAATATTTATTAAAATTTTATGAATGTTTTCTTCATACATAAATTAGTAACTAAAATATTCTATCCCGCTTATGATAGCGTCCAAAACCTGTATAAGAAGGCTTGTGAAGGTAAATTACCTAGGTATGATACGACAAAAATACTTAAATTACTTATAAAAACATTGCGTAACATGCAATACAGGTCATATCAGCTAGGGAACCTAAGTGGGGAGTCGTTTTAATTACCTTCTCTATTGTCTATTCGTTATGATTATGATTTATTTTAAAACACTTTATTGCGCACCATTAAATATAAAACAAAAGAAAGGACAAAGTAAAAAGAGAGGCATTACCTATCTATCACAGTTTGTAATTAATTACTTGCAGGAAACTTAAAGGTCAAATAGCTTAAACTTAGATTAAGTAGTATTATTTTATAATTGAAATAGACTCTGGAAGAGTGGGTGGACCCAAGCAAACCTAGCGGCGATCGCTAGCGGCTAAGATGAAGTTAACAAAGGGTTGTCTCGGCTCGAAGTGAAGCGGGTTTCTCAAGATAAATCGAAATGAAAAAGTACTGAAGCGGTCGTCTTGACCCTCTGGGGGCCACCCATGGGACATAAGAAGGGCTGAGTAGATGCTTCAAAGATTCAAAGATTCAAAGATTCAAATGTTTATTCAGTAATGAGACCTTTACAGGCACTTTTACACGTCAATAAGTATAATTTATGTTACGTGTAAAGTATATTAAAATTTAATTTATTTTTAAAGAAAAGCTACCGATACCAGCGCTTCGTAACGACCACTGCTGAGAAGAAACGCCGAAAGAAACTAGGGCTTTGTCATATTATTATAAAAAATTGTCTTTTAATTAATAAATACTTATAATATGATACAATGTTGACACATTATAACATGTAATGCTTGCGAACAAGTAAACAAACATAAATTGCGTAGTAAAAAATATTAAGTAGTCAAAAAAAAAACTTCTGCCCAACCAGTCAAGTTTTATTTTATTGGCGAAATCTTAGTTTCGAGATTGGCCAAAAATGCTTTTGTCCGGCTGTCCGTCAGTTTGTCCGGCTGTTCGTGCCTACAGGTCGCATTTCTCCACCGATTCCAGAAAAAAATTGTGAGAAGGTTTGAAAATTACAATAGAATTTTTGTGTCGATTAAGTATTTCGAAATTTTCAAATTGGCTGCAAAAAATATTACAGGCACTGGGTAAATTTTTCATAAATGTCATAAAATATTTTGTTATCCTTATTAAGATGCATCTTTTTGTCTGAAAAACTTTTTTATCCTATAAACTTGGGTCAGGGTGACTCGCGAAGTCTTCAGCTCACTGAGCCACAAAGATTATTACCTTCTTACTCTGAAAGTTCTTGTATTGATAGACTTAATACAAATACACTACGATTCGGCATTCAACAACGTTTTACTCTAGCCAGAAATTAATTTATTAATCTTAAACACTTGATCAGCGTAAACAATGAACAAATAATTATATTAATCCATGAATCATTGTCAGATTGATTGTCCACGGCCGGTGGTGACCCAGTTATATCGTGATTGTTGATCTGCAAGGACTGTTGTTATAAGTACTTGTGTTACTAGTGACGTCCAAGTTACCTTAGCCCGGATATCGTTGTAATTAATTTGTGTATACGTTAATAAACCATGTGGCAACACTAGTCCGCCCGTTTCTGAACGAGAGAGAGCTTGCTGAACGAGGTGTGAAAAAAGATGACATGACAGGTTGAGTTTTGAGACTGAACAGTTTGGCGCTCAAAAAGAAATACTTATCGGTTTTCTACAATTATTGTATTCCCATTCGCCACGAGTTGAATCAATTTGAGTATATGTATCCCTACTCGTCATTCCTCCAAAATCGGTTCAATGTTATCTATGTGGACTTGTATAACTCGAGATCGGATAGTGTCATTGCAAGTCATCATCATCCGAGCGTATTCCCGGTTGCATCCTCAGCAGTAACGCTTCAGAGCCCGGGGTCCGCTACCTAACCAAGGAGATTTGACGAGGTTTCTGGTTTTTACACAGAGCGACTGCCGTCTGACCTCCACAACCCAAAGGACAAACCAGGAACCAATCCTTGGATAGTTTGATGATCAAACGCTAGGTGGCGTTCGGGACCCACAGTTTTACGTGCCTTCCGAAACACGGAATCATCTTTCTTTTCGGATAATCAGGTGATTCAAGCCTGCAATATCCTATCCAGACTGGAAACAACTTTGGATAGTGTCATTGCAAGTAATAACAAATAAACAATTTATCATATTAAGGTCAGCTTAAGTCATTGTTCGGTGGGTATTCTGCCGAATAGAACCACCCTGAAGTTAGAAACCAAGAACCCCCAAAACCACTTAAAAATACACAAAATTATGTTTTTTAAGTTAAAATTTACATTTTTAAATTCCGCTCGTATATTGCCGAAAACGTTGGAGCAATTGTATATTCTAAATTCTGAGTTTTAAATCTTTGAGTGGACTGGACACCACATCGCTCTATGGTCATATGTTTGCATTTTGACAGTTGACATTGTTTAGTTTACACAGGCGTATGACGTAATGACATGGCGGCTACTATTTTGTGTTTAAAACAGATTATGAAGGCTGAAACGTCGAATTTAATTTTAAAATTTATTTTGTTATTTTATGAACTCAAGCTTACTTTTCCCGACTGTTTTTAGCCTAAGCTATCTTAAGAGGCATTTCATATTTGGTTGGCTGTCTCGCTCGCACAATCAAATATTTTTAAACATTATTAAAAAATGTGTCTCATTTGTAGAAAGTGTTTCATTAACATTCAACATAATTGATATTTTAGACATGTTTGTATATTGTGGAGACATTGACTACATCGAAAATTAGACCATCAAAATTTTAAATTTTTTATGACCTAATTCTCGTTACACACACACATAAACAATAAAAAAACATGTCTACAATATCTAACATATAATTATATTGAAAGTTAATGAAACACTTTCCTACAAATGAGACACATTTTTTAATAATCTTGAAAAATGTTTGATCGTGCGAGCGAGATAGATAAACAAATGTGAAATGCCTCATAAGAATATATTTTTAAATATATGGAATAAAATACCGTATTAAGAACAATTGAGGGTAGGTATTGTAACAATGAAGAAAGATCATTTTGTTACTTTATTTTTTAATCTTATTTTTTAAGGACCTAACTGCCCTAAACTTTTACCAATAATACAGTCCTATACGTAACATAAAAAGCATCATTATTATAATTTTCATTGATCCTAATACAGTTTGGAAAAAATGCGACTAGGAATTTAAAACATCGGGGAAAAAACGATGGATGAAAATACGTCTTGGTATCGAAAACGACAAAAAATTCATGATTATGTGGAAAAAAACTATAAAGAAATTGTTCAATTGTAAAAAAAAAAGTTTCGGGAATTAAGCGAATGGAAATTTATATAATAGTAAAATATAACTTCCTGTAATGAAACACCTTGTGCAGGGGACCATGCCGGTAGCCCTATATGGTCAAATTTGAAGGCAACGCCGCCTAGGCCCTCTGCGTACTCAGAGGTTTCATTTTACTGTGTGCACAATAAATGTATAGCTGTAAGTACAAACACTAGTTTTAAGTTACTGTATACTAAGAAATTGGATCCTAGTTATCTGAAATAAAAAGGAATTGAATTGAATTGAATATACAAGTGCAAGTGGTCCCTTACTATGGGTCTCATAAGAAGGCTCAAGGTCACTCAACGCGCTATGGAGAGGGCTATGCTCGGTGTTTCCCTACGTGATCGAATCAGAAATGAGGAAATTCGTAGGAGAACAAAAGCACTGGCATAGCCCAGCGGGTTAGTTCATTGATGTGGCAGTTGGCGGGACACATAGCGCGACGAACCGATGGCCGATGGGGCAAGAAGGTTCTCGAATGGCGACCACTTACTGGCAAGCGAAGCGTAGGACACCCACTCACAAGGTGGTCTGACGACCTGATGAAGGTCGCTGGAAAGCGCTGGATGCAGGCCGCTCTAGATCGGTCATTTTGGAAATCCTTGGGAGAGGCCTATGTCCTGCAGTGGACGTTATGCGGCTAAAATGATGATGATGAATTGAATTGAATTGAATTTCGGGGAATACTGCAGTCATTATCACGTACGGCTTAATAAGGACAGTCAATCATATCTCATTATTACCGTACCGCAGTTACCGCACAGCACTTTCCCTTCGGTACCAGTTCCGTACGGAACTGGTATGTATAGTGACGTCACGGTCACAGGTCAGCATGTGTGGTGATAATGGCCTGATAGGTCATTGCTTGATTAACAATCAAGGATTTTGATTTTTTAGTTAAATGGTACGTGAGACACTAACATAATAGCAGAGATCAGAATTAGGTAGTTATTTATATACTTGCATCGAAATGGTGATATTAATATGGATCTTCCCGGGATTTCTAATGGACAATCCCATGTTACCAACAAAATTACAAATAAATAATAATAAAAACCTTAGAGACAGATAAGACAAATAAAACAAAGTTAATTAACATGCAATTTTTATTAGTAAATACATTAGTATTTTATTCGTTTTTACATATTGGCAACGTCGCGCGTGCATTGGTTTAAATTGTGTAAAAGTAAATAACTTTTTTATTTAAAAAATAACGGGTTTCTTTTGCTCTTTAAAATTAATCCCGGGACTTGAGGCATATCCACTTTATTCTTTCGCTGTATGAAATCAGTGTAAGTACATAAATATACATAAATACTCTACCTAATTCCGACCTCTGATAATAAGTATGTATAGGAATAAGTCTAGTGTATCTCCACTCTTTTGTACTAGAATGCAAACGGTGAAGTGCGTGTCAGGACACGCACAGTTAGGGTTCCGTAGTAACAAATACAGACTTTGAGTTCATGCCACTAAAACGTCCAAAAACTATTGCTAGAGTAAACTTTATGAGTTAATTCGGAAACCCTATTTAGCTCTGATAGTTTTCCTTTAAACGTCTAGCTAAGTAGAGTTTACAAATTAAAAAGTTATAGGCGACTTACTCATAAAATGTACTCGAAAAAGTAGAGTTTCATACAAATTTAGTCCCGTGAACTTAAAGTTGGCAATCGCAACTACGGAACCCTACACGCACTTAATCTTCACCAAATATAATTTAAAGATTTTGATGTTTCCTCCTAATACAATTGTACATTGTATGACATTGTTGCTGCCCTCTGCCCCACCCAGGGGACATAGGCGACTATAATTTCACAGTTGGTAAAGGGAGAGTTCGGGCAGAAGTGGCATATTTGAAACAAGATTGTTTAATTGTTTATTGTGATAAAAACGACTTACACATGCATTTGTACAAAATCAGAATAATAATTGCAGAAGATACATCAATTTCAATCACAAGACATTTAAATTTTAAATATTTTCATGACAATACAAAACAAATAAAGAACTTATTTATTATATTATAATATATTATTTTTCACTAGCGTCACTGTCATAGTCGCGAGTATTACATTGGTCATGTTTTTCAGAGTACTTTAGTAGTGACTTAATAATGGTAGAACAGTTGTCGAAGAAAAAATCTAAATCAGTGTTGGTGCTCCGAAGTGCATTGAGATGGCTCAGAGGACGTACCAAAGGTGACATCGCGCGCGCTATATGGCCACGATCCACTTGGAAAAGGTCAGGCTGTTGACTGTTTTTTTCTTTTTCATACAAAAAAACCGTTTGTTTCGTGAGGCCGCATGTCAAAAATGGGGCTAACAACCGGGGCCAAACGGACTACACAGTTATATAATATAATCGCAATGGCAGCAATGTTATTTAGCTCCGACTTGCTCGTAAAACAGTATGTCCTGTAATTAAGTTATCTAAGCGGTGAGAGGTCGACGCGCTTATATTTGTAAGTATACCTATGGTTCTAAGTTGATGTATGGTTTATTTTTGATATTTTTTTTAATTATGTATATTTTTGTGTAGGTTTATCTAAGATATATACGAGTATACAGGGTGACTTTTAAAACACCAGCAACATTTCTAAAGCAACTTAAGACGAAGTGGTAGCTAAAGTGGCGCCCTCATTTGCAATAAATTGTTTAAAACTAAATATGGTGATAATTAAAAATTTGATTTGTTTAAATGTCTAGAAAGACCTTTAAACTTATTTATGAATAACCTTTGAAATTATTACTAATAGTCCGTCTAGTTTTAAAACTGTTTTTCGCCAAAAGGGGCCACTTTTGGCGAAAAACAGTTTTAAAACAAGACGGACTACCAATATTACTTTCAAAGGTTACATAAAATAGTTTAAAGGTCTTTCTAGACTTACCCTAGACTTTTCCATACAAACGTAGTCTACGTTTTATTTTGAAAGGACATGTCAGATTTCGGTAAAAATTTGTAATTTTAAAGAACTTGCAATTACATAGGGTTATAATTGGTTTCCTAAATTATGAACTGGAAAGAAAATATAAGGGTATAGAAATTTTCCATACTGATGGTCAAATATGATATAATACACTATATTCTCTTTTAAGTTCAAAATTTTATTGTAGGAAACCAATTATAACCCTAGATAATTGCGATTTCTTTAAAATTTTTTGCCCATATCCGACATGTCGTTTCAAAATAAAATGTAGACTACGTTTGTATGGGAAAGTTTGATTCTGTCCAGGGTAAGAAGACTCTTAAGTTCGCCATTTACCTGTATCATAATGAAGTTAAATAAATAGATAAAAATCGTACACTGATTCCCATAACATCCTTTCTTTTTATTAACATACAAATTACTTCTGTTACATAACACGCGTCGAGTAACAGCTATTGATTCGATGAGAACACGACGGTTTATCTTCCTACACAGAGTAGCTGAATCCAGAGGATTAGCTTAGTAAATAAGCGTTTAGTATAGATTTCACCAGTGTTGTCCGAACGGATTAGTCAACGTCTAGTACTGTTTTTCTTGCGGTCATAGTAAGTCATGGAAATGGGATTTGGCCATCAATCTAAGGATCATAAGCGCGGCAGAAAACTAAAATCCTATTTGTAGAAATTATTTGATATAAAGGTGTGGAAAGATTGTTCTTTTTGCTTATAATTTTTCAAAACTAAAAACTTACTTCATCACCGAACACAACCGATATTGATAAAAATTTTGAAACTAAAAAAGAGAATTTCCCAAATTGGTCCAGGCATCTTAGAGTAATTGAAATAAAAATTAATATAATTAAATAAGTGACGCTCAGTTTGGGTTTCGGTCTGGACTATCTACTGAGACTGCAATTGGAAGTCTAAAGCACACTGTTCAATACTATACTAATCGTCGAACACCTGTGTATGGCTGTTTCTTGGACCTGTCCACGGCATTTGACTTAGTATCTTACAAAATATTATGGAAAATGCTGGAGGATAGGGGATTACCGATCGAACTCCTAAATTTATTTAAATTTTGGTATGCTAACCAGACAAACTATGTGAAGTGGGCCGACTCTCTCTCGGAAAAATATGTGCTGGAGAGTGGAGTAAGACAGGGGGGCTTGACGTCTCCCACACTCTTCAACATATATATAAACGACCTTATTGTAAAGCTGAGTGATATGCGTGTTGGATGCCGGATTGATGGAGTAAGCACCAACAATATAAATTACGCGGATGACAGTTTACTGCTCTCTCCGACTGCGGGGGGCCTAAATGAGATGCTAAGGGTTTGTGAGACCTACGCTGCTGAGCACGGGCTCATATACAATGTGAAAAAGACGGAATACATGGTATTTAAGGCCGCTGGTAAATGTCCCGATAAAGTTAATAATATTACCCTGAACAGCGTGAACATTCAACGTGTATCAAAATTTAAATATCTGGGACATATAATTACTGACGACCTTAAAGACGATGATGACATAGAAAGAGAACGTTGGGCTCTTGCGGTTAGAGGTAACATGTTGGCTCGCAGATTCTCGCGCTGTAGTGAAGAGGTAAAGGTGACCCTTTTTAAATCGTATTGCCAAAACCTGTACACGGGAAATCTGTGGGTCAACTACACCAAAAAGTCTCTGGACACCCTACGAGTCCAATATAATGATACATTCAGGATGTTGTTGGGATTGCCTCGTTTTTGTAGTGCATCGGCGATGTTTGCTGAATATCAAGTTGATGGCTTTGCAGCCATTATTCGCAAAAAAACCACATCGTTGATATTTAGAATGCGTGGCAGTCCAAACAGCATTCTGCAAGCCCTAGCAGATAGGTATACGTCTCCGCTTTGGACGAGTCTTGTAAGAAGGGTAATTTTAGAAACCCACACTTTATTATGATTTTATTATGAATTTATTTTGTCTTTATATGATTTAATTTGATTTTATTTTTGTTTTGATTTTAATAATGCTCCTAATTAATTACTAATCTAATTTAAGTTATACTAACATTTTATGGATCTTTGATATCTGAAATAAACAATTATTATTATTATTATTATTATTATAAGTATATAACTATATGAGGACAAATCTCACAGATTGAGGTAACCCGAAAGTAAGTTTGAGAATTGTGTTATGGGATTCTAACTTAACGATACTATATTATATAAAAATACATATATAGATAAATATTCAAGACCAAGGACAACTTGAAAAGGCCATTTTCCAACTTGCCCTGACCTGCCGAGAATCTAACCTGGAACCTCTGGGTGGCGGACTAGCATGGCGTGACATGACCACTACGCAACAGAGGTCGTCAAAGTGGACGTGAAGAACATACATAAAAGACCAAATTCCCTTTTTCGAATTCGGTTAAAAGCAGAACTAGTTTTAGATTCACCATCCATCAATGGCTTCTTTTTGCAGAAATTTGATCTTTCTGTGTGACCACCAGACAAGTATGCCCATTCAAACAAACAAAAAAAAAAGAATTTTCAAATTGGTCTAAGCGTCTTATCTTAGTGAATGTAATCGTAAAACATACATAAAAATCAAGATTCCTTTTTTAGGGTTCTGCACCCTAAGGGTAAAAACGGGACCCTATTACTGAGACTTCGCTGTTTGTCTGTCAGTCCGTCTGTCTATCACTAGGCTGTATCTCAAGAACCGCGATAGCTAGACAGTCGACATTTTCACAAATTATGTATTTCTGTTGCCGCTTCAACAACAAATACTAAAAACAAAATAAAATAAATATTTAAGGGCTCCCATTCAACAAACGTGTTTTTTTTGCCCTTTTTTGTAGATTATGGTACGGAACCCTTCGTGCGCTAGTCTGACTCGAATTTGGCCAGTTATTTGAAGTCTGTTAGAAGCAGAACTAGCTTTAGATTCCGCTTCCATCAATAGCTTCTTTTTGCAGAAAGATCTTCATTTATTGTTATGAATAGAAAAGTAAGTTTATAATATAAGTTTGAATTGTTATTTGAACATTCAAATGACTAGTTTCATTTTCATTTTCTTTAACTTTTTTCGGGCACATTTTTTAAATATAGCCGACAAAAGAAATGTTAATAGTTTATAGGCTCTGTTGGTAGCTACTCTTGTCGTGATCTCGACTCGGTTTGCGCTCGTTTTGTCTCTCCTTACCTACGTCTCAGCAGATTCACACGTTTTCATGCATTGTTTGTTATGTTTACGACCACATTGTGAAATGAAATTCATAATATTGTGACTGCTCACTCTATTGTAACTGCTTAATGTCTGCATGATGTATATAAGAAATTTAAATAAGCGGTGGGAAATAAAGGCGACAGTGTTCAGTAGTTTCCTTGGTGAAAAGTTGTTTATTTTTGTGTCTTACCGACAATATAAGGACTAGTTGTGTTTGTATACATAGATTATTACTTGAATGTATAGGTTCAATACAATAACCAAGTTTTCTATTAGAAAAATCACATGGGAATGGATTAAAAATAGATTTTTTTTTCATACTGAAAAGTCTTGTTTTATTTAAATTCAAATTCAATTCAAATTCAAATTCAAATATATCTTTATTATCATAGGATATTTATAATATCTCTTAATAATCGTCACTTTGTTTTATTGCACAATAATTGTTGACGTCAAAAAGTTACTTAGAGCTAAGTTTACTGCCGCCTCCAAAGCGCTAGTGCAGAAGAAGCGGTAACAAACTGCACTGCAGCATTTTCTCCAAGAACGTCAACTCACAATGAAATTTATATTTATAGTTGATATGTGGACAGAGTATACATTGTTTGTTGTCATAATTTAAATTGGGTATAATGACGAAGTAGGTAATAATTATTGTAAGAAAGCATGGAAATGTAGATATACGAAAGAATGGATAAACAAATATTTCCTTCTGTTTATTAAATAATTGGCCTAGGGCATGTCGGGCCACGCGCAGTGTAGGGTTCCGTAGTTATGAATGCCATTTTTGAGATCATGCCACTAAAAAGGTCTAAAAACTAATTTTCTATTGAATTTGTGTGAACTTTTCCTTTTCCGAGTACATTTTAGAAAAAAAAATTGACTCCGACTTGTATCGGAGACAGGAATTAACTTAAAAATATTTTTTTCTTTATTTATTTTACCACTTTTTTGGAATAATTAATATAAATACCTATACCAAATTACAGCTTTCTTGTACTTATAGTCTCTGAGTAAAATGGCGGGCAGACAGAGAGACAGACATGGCGAAACTATAAGGGTTTCTTGTTTAGTACGGAACCCGAAAAATGGTGATTTTTGCAAGAAGGCATGGAATCACGTGTCATTTACTATTTGACCGAGCGAGCGAAGCGTCACATTTTCGAGATTGTCCAAAAATGCTTTTGTCCGGCGTCCGGTTGTCAATTGGTTGTTTGTTCGGCTGTTCTCTTTTATCTAGTGAAATTTTGTGAAAATGGTTCGAAAATGACAGAGATCATTTTAGTCGATTCAATTTTTCGAAATTTTTCGAAATGACGGAATTATGGGGCTTTACACTTTTGAAATACCATATTTCAGCCATTTCGAATCATCATCATCTGCCTCACCTTATCCCATCATCTGGGGTCGGCGCAGTATGTCTTCTTCTCCCACATTTCTCTATTTCCCGTCATACTAACATCTACTCCTACTGCCCCCATATCTTGCCTTACGCATTCCATCCACCTCTTTTTTGTTTGTTTGTTTGTTTGTAAAATCTTTATTGTACATAAACACAGGACAAAAATACAGGTTTGAACTAGAGAACAGTACAAAGGCGGACTTATCCCAGATAGGGATCTCTTCCAGTCAACCTTGAAATATGAGGACAATTTACAACACAGGGTAGAGAGCGGGTACAATATACAGAAGACACACAATAGAAAACAGAATTCAATTACACTTAACTATTTACTACACTACAAACTATTTAAAATTAATACTTGTAAATAAATACCTTACTATATCACAGTAAATATAAATACATATATGAATACACACATAAAATATATATACATATGCAATAAATATATACCTAAGCAATATATACTTATATACATATATAACTCAACTCAAGTCTTCAGAAGTTTCCACAAGCTTCCTCAATCTAAACTTAAAAGAATGTAAAGTTGACGACATTTTGATTTCTAAAGGCAGTTTGTTCCAAAGCCTTGCTGGTCTACCTCTTCCCCTATTTCCATTAAATATTTCAGCCATTTCGAATATTTTTTCAAAAATGCCATAATGCTTTTTTATTACCCTTATTAAGACTCAACTTTTATGTCTGAACATCCTTTTTATTTGATAAACTTCAACCGGTCGGGATGACTCGCAAGATCTACAGCTTACATAACTAATAGTTTTTATGAAAAAGCCTCATTTCTACACTTGGTGTGATGTACCATTGAATGAAATTTCCCACGAGTTTATTGCCTTACGGTTTACGAGAATAAACGAGACATTGTATCAATGAAAGACAAAAGATATTTTGAAAAACAAACCATATGTTCTTTAATAATTGTTACTATGTTTTATTCCAATTCTTGGGAAAAGAAAAAAAAGTACCATACCATATTTTTATAGAGTTCTTAGGCATATTATTTGAAAACATAATGTATGTAAGAAAAAAAAAGAAATGTGGTGTCGTGGGACACCAGGTAGGAACGAAGTTCTTTCGGCTAATGTAGAATCGACACAATTTGCAAAAGAAAAATCGTGCTCAATTCGCGCCTGCGCACGTCTCATTTAACGGTTTTATTTAACGAGGTCATCCTTACGGTTTTACTATCACATTTTTTTCAGTTCGGTCGCGCAGCAAAATCCCTATCTCCTCCAAGCCTGCCGTAAGGAACTTCGTTCCAATATTGCCTTATTTAATAAAACAGGAAATTTGACGTAACGTAAATGATTTAGTAACCCCGTATTATAGGCTGAAAACAGTCATTAAATCGTTTAAGATAAGCTGCAATGTATAAAGTTTTATAATAAATTGCCAGAATCGGTCCTTGATATACCAGACAGAAAATATAAAACCTATGTCGGGAAAGTACTTTGTGAGAAGGCTTATTACGGAACCGATGATTACCTTTAAGACATAAACGTCTGGCTTGAGATTGGCGCGGGTCCCTCTTAAAATTTGTATTTCTACACTCACAAATGTCTTAATTTGAGTACAATGCGAAACCAATAAGTTGAACAAAAATGGCAGACTTCAAAGGTTTTTTGTATAAATTCCCGACACGTAAATTGAACCAAAATGGCGGTCGTTGGCGCATTATTTGTACACTGCGCCGATAACTGTCATTTTATTTCAACCTAATCTCTGATTTTTAATTCCGTAGAAGTCTGACATTTCACAAGTGTTGCTACTGAAAAAGCTCTAAAAGGGGAACCTTTTAAAGGGCAATATAAAAATTAAATTTTTGATTAATTTTTATGTTTTTCCTAGAAAAAGATAAATTTTAAACTTTCTGGTATATTTAAAAAGTTTGTGACATTTTTTATTACCGAATCATCAAAGTTATATTTTTAAGTCAGCAGGTTATTTTTCTTTACCTGGCATCACATCCTACTAATTCGTATGTAATAAACATTTTTAGCCAAAACACAAAAGCTTTTTAATTTTTTTTTTCGCAATCCGTCATTACGAAAAATTTAAAAATAAAGTATGCCGCGGTCAGCTATTACGTCTCGTCTGTCCCATTGATTGTTATATTCATAGACCTTGAATTGTTTTATACTTCTAAATAAATCTATGATTATATTTGTAAAGTTTCTGTTACATTAAATTTGATTTGGAGATAGTTTAAACCCCTGGAAAGGACATAAGCTGGGAGAATATCTTATTCCCACGGGCAAACTAATTGGCCGCGGTGATAAGCTAGTACGATTTAGCTAAGAAGTAAAATGGACTTAAAAAAACAATCAAAATTATTTTTTGTTTCTGTGTCTGTCCATCTGTATGTTTGTTAAATCAAATATAGTTTTCACAGTTGTTATTTTATATTGATTGCTTAAATGTTTGTGATAAAAAGGACACAAATATCGCTCGTCGTAAATCTCCTTTTGATTTAGAGCGCTACACTTAATAAAATGGTTACATTCACTAACATGTAAGATTCAGATGTTTAGGCCCTTATGGAAATCTGGCATTTATTAATATTCTAAGTTAATAATTATGATATAACAATGTATTCTCAGTCCACATATCTAATTTTAATATCAATATGCAGTACAGTTTGTTACTGCTTCTTCTGTACTTGCGCTTACGAGGCGGCAGTAAACTTAGTTGTAAGTAAATGATCTGACGTCAACTACCTATTAAGAAAACGAAAGAAAAATATTACAATTGTCAAGTGATACAAATATCTAAAGAATGGTGAAAAAAAAATATGGTGCTTCTCTACGTGATTGAATCAGAAATGAGGAAAGTAATTGGAGAACGAGTCATAGTCAGCAGTTGGGGCATAAAGGTTCTCGTGTGGCGACCACGCACTGGCAAGCGAAGCGTAGGACATACAGCCAAATGATGGTCAGACGATCTGACCAAAGATGCAGGCGCTCTATGATGGTCATATTGGCCTTAGAGTGGTCTATGTTCAGCAGTATGTTTATCAAACCGAAAAATATGGATACATAATTTTTGGTCATCATCCCTATTCTTTTCCTCATCATCATCATCATCTAAGGCTCTTCAGCCACGGGTGGGCCTGGGCCTGGTCAAGTATATTCTTCCAGATAGTTCTATTTGGGGCTTTCAGTCTCTAGCTTTTGACGCCGACATTTTTAGGATCCTTTTCGACGCCATCCAGACATCCGAGCTTGGGTCTGCCTCGGCTTTTACGACCCTCAGGTCGAGTCTCTAGTAAGCGTTTTGGTACTCTGGCCTCGTCCATTCTCGCTACATGACCTGCCCATCGTAGACGTCCAGTCTTGATGGTTTTAATGACGTTTGGCTCGTCGTACAACTGGTGTAGCTCGTGGTTGTATCGCGAACGCCATCTCTCATGTCTCAAACACAGCTCCGTAGATCCGCTGAAGTATCTTTTGCTCGAATACCAACAGGCGGCTCATCTTTCCTATTAGTGCCGCAACAGACGAAGCGCAAGTTGCGTCGCGTACCAGCTAGAGATGGGCAGGTGATAGTACTCAATCTACCCATTTGAGTATTTACTCACTTTGACTGATTTAATAAATAGAGTAAATAGAGCGTGCTCATATATTGACGTCGCATTTGATGTCTGTTTACTTCTTTTAACATAAAATTACGTCTTTGCACACCTCCCACCAAAAAATGATAATTAGTCAAAGAAGCCTACTTTCAGTGTATGATTAGTATGGTATTTTCATATATTTTAGCGTCGCATATAACGTTTACCTATATTTTAAGCATATTATGGCGTATGCACACACTTTCCGACAAGAGTTGCAAGTGTACTATATTAAAGTTTTAAAATTGACATGAAAACATGAAATAATGAATATGAATATAAATATGAGTCGCAACTCATCAATCTACTCACCAAATTGATAAATAAGGATATTTTTGGGTATTTACTCAATCTACTGAGTAAATACTCAAATGGGATGATTGGGTATTCATGCACCGCCCATCACTAGCTGTTACGCGGCGCAACTTGCGCCCCGTCTGTTACGGCCCTTATTCTTTCCCTCGTACCTACTAATTGTTGAGTCACAATTGTCCCATAGTGTGGCTGACACGCCGTGCGTCGCCAGAGCCTTCCGCGTTTACATGAACACTAGTTTCTCATACCCTAATAACCTCACAGACAAAGATGGTAGAACACACCACACATTTAGTCATGCAATGTCTTGTAATGGGACGCGAACAAGTAATTATTTAAAAAAAAAAAACAGGCCTAGTGGCAATCGGACTCGCGCAAGAAGGGTTTCTATAAAAAAATCACGTTTGTTGAATGGGAGCCCCACTTCAATATTTAATTTATTCCGTTTTAGTATTTGTTGTAACAGCGGTAACAGAAATATATCATCTGTGGAAATTTCAACTGTCTAGCTATCACGGTTCGTAAGATACAGCCTGGTGACAGACAGACGGACGGACGGACAGCGGAGTCTTAGTACGAGTAATAGGCTAACGTTTTTACCCTTTGGGTACGGAAACCTAAAAACCAAAAAATCCGACTGCGTGATATAACAGTAGTAGATGTTGATACTTATATGTATAAACTATAAATATGCCTAGGATGCAACCGGGAAGCGGGAAACGCTCGGATGAGCGTGTTTATACATATGTTGCTTTTTAGCATTTTTCATTCCAAATTACATACAAGTTGCATATTCTTGTAATTATTATGTAAACATTTTGATAACCGACACGTTAAGTCTAAAATAAAAATATATATTTTTTTTTTGTGCAAGCTCTTTTTACACAGCTAAGTACTTATAAAGGTAAAGGTAAGGTAAAAGGGTATAAAAACTATAATACTTAAGCCTAAACTTGATGGGGTTGCTTCGTTGCATTACAGAGTTCATACTTAGGGGTTTGATTACAGACAGACAAGACATACAACAAAAAAATTGAGATTCGCTACCCTTGCCTCAGTCTACTCTGTAGGAATAAAGATACATTAATTTGCAAATCAAAATTCAAGTGTACACTACCTAGAAAAGATTGAGAAAGGCTGCGAAGGATGGACAAGGTCGCTTGAAAGTAACAGCGGTTACGTCACGTTTGCAAACGGTACGCTTTAAGAGAGATTATCGTTTCTTATATCCATGATCACTGTCACTTACATGGAGATGTCATGACATTTTTTGAGGTTACCGGCAACTGGGACTGACAGCAATTAACTCGGACCGCGGCCCAGTTTTCGGATCCAAAAATGATATTTTTTTTGGCGACTGGTACCACTCATAAATTTAAATAGAGACCGTTTAAATCCAGACAAAATGCTTGATCCTGACACGTTGAGAATAATGCAGTATTTTTTTTTTCTTTTTGGAATGACATACATAGGTTGCCTCGGACGGCATTTCCTACTTCACCCGGACAAGGTTTGAGGAGCGGGCCAGAGGCCCGGCATCCTATATTTATATACTACTAGCAACAGCAATAATGCAGTACCTCAACGCTCTGCTTATGAAGCGTGCAAAAATCAGTAAAGCCAAACATTTGATTCTTATTATTGTGCAATATGAATCGTATAAAGTTATTATCGTAGCTCTGTTACACATTAACATATTTATTGATGTTTAAATAACATTATGTTATCGTATCGTGTTCATGTCCAAATTGTCCAATAAACACGACTTTTGTCCATAAACAATTTTGTTTAACTTGGCTGCGTAATTTCACGTTACTTACATAATTTGAAATACTACAACCAACTTTGAATACATAAACTTATATATAAAAATATTCCTCCAACTTTGAATACCTGTGTAATTTTGTTGAATTGGATAAAAAATAAATAATTTGGTACTGTTAAAAAAATAAAATGTCACTTTTTTTATTATTTTTTTTTAAATATTTATAGGGACAAATAACACTGATTGAGCCAGCCACAAAATAAGTTGGAGACTTGTGTTATGGGATACTAACTCAACGATACTATATTTTATAACGTATACATATATAGATAAACATCCAAGACCCAGGACAATTTGAAAAAGGCCATTTTCCAATTTGCCCTGACCGGCGATCGAACCCGGGACCTCTGGGTGGCGGACAAGCAAGCAAGCGGACGCCACGGAGGTCGTCATCATCATCACATCCATTTTCAACGTGATTTTAGATTTATCATTTGCAGAAAAACTGATATTAAGAGCGTTATTTGACTTCAAGAAACTATGGCGTGGGTTGAATCTCACTTGTCAGCACGTAACAGCACTTACATGCTGCTATCCGCTTCTGTTGCTAAAAACCGTCTTTTGCCAGAGCGAAAGAGAGTGGTGGAACGCTTCGGCACCGGTCGTGCTATAAACCGTGGCTATAGCGTTCCGTGTCGCTCTCTCTCACTCAATGACTGACAAATTAGAAAATCAAATTAAATGTTCCGTGCTGGGAGTTTTTGGCGGGAAGTCAAGGGGTTCAGTAAGCGTTTGCTTTAAATTGTTTAACAAATTGATCCTAGTGGACTTTATAATATGAAATCGGTGTAGTTTAGTTTTATAAATGCTCATGCTCATGGACAATATGTGAAATGGTTAAAGTGGACACTCATAGTGCGGATGTAGTGATATTTATATGCGGACTGTGGTGGGCGTCTTTAGGCGCCGTCCGTCACTGAATCGACTATGAAAACCAGTGGACTCGTATAGATTTGTCGCCAGAAACTCCCGTGAAGCAGTCAAAAGATCTACACCAACCTTTGATTGTATAGTTAGGGTTAGGAATAAAGAAGTGATAAAATAAAGACAGCTCTAAAGGACTAGTATCCAGAGCCGTAAAATAATAATAATAAAAAAATGTTCCATGCTGACTATTATCAAATCCCATAGAAAATGTTAGTTTTGACCTTTAGAAAATAGTATCTGATTTTAGTTGTTGGAAGGAAGCTATGTAATTTTATTAGTACAACATCACGTCTCTATCCCTAACGGGGCAGACAAAACATTTTGAGTCGTGCGGCTCTAAGCAAACAGAGCCCAGGGCTGGTTGATTTAAAATGTTGAGTCGTGCGGCTCTAAGCAAACAGAGCCCAGGGCTGGTTAATTTAAATTTTTGAGTCGTACGGCTCTAAGCAAACAGAGCCCAGGGCTGGTTGATTTAAAATTTTGAGTCATGCGGCTCTAAGCAAACAGAGCCCAGGGCTGGTTGATTTAAAATTTTGAGTCGTGCGGCTCTAAGCAAACAAAGCCCAGGGATGGTTGATTTAAAATATTGAGTCGTGCGGCTCTAAGCAAACAGAGCCCAGGGCTGGTTAATTTAAATTTTTGAGTCGTACGGCTCTAAGCAAACAGAGCCCAGGGCTGGTTGATTTAAAATTTTGAGTCATGCGGCTCTAAGCAAACAGAGCCCAGGACTGGTTAATTTAAATTTTTGAGTCGTACGGCTCTAAGCAAACAGAGCCCAGGGCTAATTGATTTAAAATTTTGAGTCATGCGGCTCTAAGCAAACAGAGCCCAGGGCTGGTTGATTTAAAATTTTGAGTCGTGCGGCTCTAAGCAAACAGAGCCCAGGGCTGGTCGATTTAAAATCTACCTACACTTAGGAGATAGTGGGCGAGGAGGTGGAAAAAGGAATGTAAATAGTAATAAGTTGATTCGCATTTTCGCACATTACCTCGATTGGCTTTTACAATCTACGCGGGAAGTGAAGCAGCTGGTACAATCTAGGTTGTTTTCTTTAGACTAGCACGAAGGAATGTTAATTTTCTCAAACATGCTCGGAAATGTGGGCATTATTGTAGTAAGAAGAAGACACGAAGTTTGTTATTCTTGGCTCGTGCATTACTTTGCTGGACTAGACCAGGAAAGTAGTATGAAAATTCATTCCTGGCCGCTGCTCAAAACAAAAAGACGAATAAAGTGTATTCAGAATGACTAGACAGTGACATTGACGTATCAGATGACAGTTCTGTTTTATATTTGGCAAAGACATTAAGCATTTAATTCCATAACTTGTCATACAGCCAATTACTACCACATTATAAAAATGCACTCTTCGAGCATTATTTGTTGTTATTTATATTCTAATGACCACAATTTTATACAAATAATGTTGTTATAAAATCACACGAAAATAAGTATGCTTAATTTTCTAAAAAACGCTGGAAAGCAGTTTCTTTTCTCACAAAGTACGAAGATACTCTTTGCAGTAAACATTAATTGCTTTCGGTAAATATTTGCTTATTTCTGGTTATATCTTAAATTATTTCCACACATTTATTGAAAAAAGCACTATACATGCCTCGGCGGGAATGGCATTGCCGGACTCGTAATTATTGTCAAGTCTACTCGTCCGTCAATGCCACATTTCCAGGCCCCTGCAGTAATGTACTTTCTGTAAAGTTACGCCTATTTTATCTGACCGAGTGAGCGAAGCGTCTCAGTTTCGAGGTTGGCCTAAAATGCTTTTGTCTGATTTGATCAGCTTGTCTCTACGGCTGTTACTCACGTACAGAAGTCTTACTCAAAAAAGAAATTCAAAGAAATGTCTACTTAATGTGGTATGATTTGATTTAGCTGGCGTCAAAACTCCTCACCTCTTCGTTTAGATACCTAGACATCCATTGCAAGCCAATTTCATTCTTATTACTCTGGACAAACGATTCATGTAACTGAATTTTCCCCATCGAAGTGGTCGCCACGCGCATAGTAATAAAGTAGGTATATTTTCAATACCTAAACGGGAAGTGACACAGGCCTGCTACAGGTCGCATTTCTTAATCAATTTTCGTGAAATTTTGTGAGAAGGTTCGAAAAGTATATAGATTTTTGAAGTGAAAACTTCTTTAGCGGCGTTGTACACTTTTTTTGTAATGGGTAAAAAATGTTTAACTCGCGTCAGGGCGTCAGGACACGTGACCTGAGCGACCTGCCGGCGCGGCGCGGCGTAGGAGAGGATGTATCCCCCTCTCTTTCTACGGCGCGGCGAAAATGTATGCCTGAGCCTGCTGTTTCGTTTAGGCGGCGCAGAAGTTTGATTTCTGAAACGCGGAGTTACCTAAATGAATGGTTTTCCCGTACAAAAACCATACGTTTAGGTGACTCGCGTTTCAGAAATCGCACTTCAGGGCGCTTGCGCGAATGTTCGTGTGTGTTTATGTTACAGCGCGCCACGCGCATCCATGGAAATGCACAACGTTAATATTCAAGTTTTCACTTCTGCCGGCACTCCCGGAGTGCAACCCGTCGTTTTATTTTATTGGCTCCGTAAATAAAAATTTTTAAAATGGCGGTAATATGGTCGTTGAAAACTTTAAAAATATCTACATCGGCCATTTCTAAAAAAAAAACTAAAATGTCTGTCATATCTTTTTAAGACCTTTTTAAGACGCAACATTTTTATCTGAATAACTTTTTTTTTCGATAAACTTTAAGAGGTCGGAGTGACAGCGACTCTTGCGAGGTCTACAGCTTACGAAGTTATTTGTAAGACCTATTTACTAGTTAGCTAATTTCCCCACAGAACAGAATTTCATTACATCACAAGAGGAATCCTTGTCGATGGAATCCTTAAAAATCCGAACCTTGAACCCATTGCAGCGTTTAGAATTATAGACGGGTGTTGCAAACCCGTGTCGTTATACAATTTAAATAATTACGTGTGTGGCCGCCGCTGCATATGGTTTGTACGCGAACCTATCATTTCGCTAAGTCGGTTGGCGGCTTGTTATTGAAGCGTTGTTGCCAGTTGCACCACGGTCACAGATTCAGAAAATAACCATCTTATAATGTTGTAATCTTCTTTAATATTTATTTTATCATGTTTAGGTATTTATTGTTATAGCGGCAACAGAATTATAACATCTGTAAAAACTTCACCTGTCTAGCTTGCACGGTTCATGAGATACAGCCTGGAGACGGACGGAGTCATAGAAATAGGGTCCTGCTTTACCTTTCGAATACGGAACCCTATAAAATTGACTCTCTTGTGAACGGGTGCTGCCGGGAGGGACTGGTCAGCTCGGCTTCGCTTTTTTTTGACTACTTAATATTTTTTACTACGCAATTTATGTTTGTTTACTTGTTCGCAAGCATTACATGTTATAATGTGTCAACATTGTATTATATTATAAGTATTTATTAATTAAAAGACAATTATAATAATATGACAAAGCCCTTCTGGCGAGTAGGCGACCAATGCTGTGAAAATGAGTTTCTTTCGGCGTTTCTTCTCAGCAGTGGTCGTTACGAAGCGCTGGTATTTATATAAATTAAATTTTAATATACTTTACACGTAACATAAATTATACTTATTGACGTGTAAAAGTGCCTGTAAAGGTCTAATTACTGAATAAACTATTGAATCTTTGAATCTCTCTTACACCAAAGTATAAATTTTACGATTTTTTTATGCACACATGCGTAATGCACTGATAGTTGACGCGTTGCATACCATTGTGCAATATGCTCTCTCCGTCAATGGAGCGTGCCTTCCTGACCCTCCTCCCCCCACCCCCCTTCGCCTCTGGGCCAGAGATTACAGGTTATGACCAGGAAACGATACGGTTTGATTGAAGACAACGTTGCCTCAGAGTCCTGGATGTTATTACAGTATTGCTAGTCATCTACCCAATTGTACATTTTCTAATATTACTAATGATCAGAGATCGGAATCACGGGTGCTATTGCTAAGTATGGATATGAGTAATTAGTTCCGGGATTTCTCGAGAATCTGATTGGGTGCTAAGTAAATAAAACAATCATAATTATGTGATTTCAGGATAAGTCTATGTTTTTCGATTAAAATATATCCTGAAATAACATAATTATGATTGTTTTATTTATAGATCTTAAGGCATATCCATACTTTTGATAGCACCCGTGATTTCGATCTCTGGTTATGATGTATTAGCCCCACACAAAAGATTTCAATGCGTGGTTGTTTATGACGTCAATAGCCAGCAGACTGGATATTGAATAAAATGAATAAATAGGGACAAATTACACAGATTGAGCTAGCCCCAAAGTAAGTTCGAGACTTGTGTTATGGGATACTAACTCAACGATACTATATTTTATAACAAATACATATATAGATAAACATCCAAGACCCAGGACAATTTGAAAAAGGCCATTTTTCAACTTGCCCTGACCGGGGATCGAACCCGGGACCTCTGGGTGGCGGACTAGCATGGTGACCACTACGCCACGGAGGTCGTCAATATTGTTACAGTATTACTTTAGAATGGACCAAATGTCTTAGCTTATTTTTTATACGTACAGCTAAGTACCAAGACACCTGACCAGGCCCTCTACGTATATCTTGAATTTTCTCTTAAACTAAAAATGATATTAACATGAAAATTTATATTCAGGCAGATTTTAATAAAGTCTTTCTGAATATAAATTTTTAATGTTAATATTATTTTTAGTTTAAGAGAAAATTTAAGATATAAGTAGAGGGCCTGGTCAGGTATCTAGGTACTTGACTGTACCAATCACACAGATTGAGCTAGCCCCAAAGTAGACCCCATAATTTTTTTTTTTTGGAGTCAAGTAGCACTCTCAAATATGAATTTTTCGGGGTCCAGTGCTGCCCCCATTTGAAAGTAAACGGAGACATAATTTAAAATTTTGTCTTGACCAGGCTCTAGATAATCCTTCAAACTATTTGATGAACTACCGTTTTACGGTTTAAAGTAAGAACGTGAAGCTTTTCTTGGCACATTAGCCAATAGTAGCCGTTTTTGCTAATGTGCGTAGAAATGCTGCATGTCCTCACTTTAAACTGTAAACGTAAAAACTGTAAAAGTAGTTCATAAAATAGTTTGAAGGGTTATCTAGGGACTGATTAAGACAAAATTTTAAATGATACGTTTTAGGTAGCCCCTTAATATCAGTTGCTCTGCATTAATAAATTTTAAATCATGTTGAAAAAGTGACACTATTTTGTGATGTTTTAATATGAACTGTTCCGCATATATCATCTACCATCTACCCAAAAGGCTAGGTTAATATATTTTACAAAACAGAGAATAGTAACATGAAAATAATAATAATTGATTAAAATACTGCATTGTCAAATTTCTAATATGAATTTCTACACGGAATAGCCCCATACAAAAGACCTCAACGCGTCCATGTTTATGACGTCAGTAGTCAGCAGGCGTTGCGGTCAGTAAAATACTTTAATTCAATTTTCTTAAATACTTCCATGCTGATCTAACAATTTTTTTTGCAACGAAGTTCGGACGGTATGAACTTAGCGGCGAAAAAAAGTGTAAGATTTTCTCGTCACTTTTTCGGTCACGAAAGAGTCATTTTTTTTTAACTTCGTTCCAACCGAGTGGTTTGCGACACTCACGCATTTGTTTTCTACCTAACCTATATCGTTCCTCTGCCGGGCCTGATTCCTTCCAGGTTTCTCTATCGCCTTCGAAAACCACTCACGTTGGAAAGCGTCGAGGTCATGGCGCCTCCCTTTCTCGGCTTTTATTTTCTATTCATATAAAATAAAATGTAAGAATGTACCAGGTGCTACTTTCCCACACAGAACATAAAAGCCGATTGAGGAAATGGGCTATTTTGATTGCTTTTACCACTTTCTCAATACTAGCGCGCCACCGCCCGTACTCTTTCCCGCTTCTTCTTCTCCAAATGTTATATGACATCAACAGTTACCCAAAATTGCTGAACACGGTGAAAGTGGAAGAAGTTAAGGAGGAAGACACGTCATTGTCATATGCTGAGTGTTGTCATTTTGCTGTAAAAGTAGTTTCAGTTATTAAATTACGCTACTAATGTAAATTGTAAGTGCACCAAATAAAGTATTTTTCTTTCTTCAAAAGGTATCAAAAACAAAACGGGAAGAAAGAGACAACAAACGCGCTCTTAGGCATCACTCCTTACTAAGTATCACCATATCCCTGAGAAGTACAGTCCCGGGACATTTAAAAGTAGATTGAATGGGTATCTTTTGGATCATCGTCGGTTACCATCAGGTGAGATTGAGGACAAATGCCTAAACCAATATATTGTAAAAAAAAAAAATATTTTGCACATCAAGTTCTAGGCCGCAGTAAAGCCTAACCTTATGTTAAGAAACGTTAGGCCATGCATGTAGAAGTCTGACGTAAATTTATGC
This sequence comes from Acrobasis suavella, assembly GCA_943193695.1. Taxonomy (NCBI): domain Eukaryota; kingdom Metazoa; phylum Arthropoda; class Insecta; order Lepidoptera; family Pyralidae; genus Acrobasis; species Acrobasis suavella. The sequence goes on along the minus strand of OW971930.1, from coordinate 1,282,954 downwards.
AACAGTAATCAGAATCAGGTAAGAGATAACTGCAGTTAGAAAGTAACCTCGTATTAGGTACAAGGACGAATATCGTTAATGCTTTCTGGTGTCAAAAGTAATTAACTACATTTTTTTATACAATATCTATAAAAAGTAAAATATGAAAAAAAATATTATTATTATAATAAAGAAATTTTATTTTATCTTAATAGGATCCATGCATAAAGTTACTTCCTCTTTTCAAAGGAGAAAAATTATTTAAACCTGGGTATTGATGACGAAAGTGACTGTACGTGTGTTCCACTAATTTGCAATTGAACAAAATGGTGTAATCCCACATTAATTGCAAAACCCCTTCGCCGGGGTTTCTCCATCGCTTATGTAACATGGTAACTGGAGTACGTGGCTTGCAATTTTGTGTATTGCTGCAAATTATTTGTTGAGTAGAATATAGAATTAGATTAGATATAGTTTTGGCGCGTGTTTTCGAGATATTCCGTACGTATAATTTAACAATTCGGTATTTGACTGGATTTTTTTTCTTATTCATATTAAAAAGTTACATAGTACAAAACCGAAAACATAAATAATAATTTATTCCGCTCAAAAATAAGTATGTTATAACCCTTTTAAATCCGGTGGAAGGGGAAACTGTCAAATAACAGAAAAAGGATGCACATACACCCGCGTGACGTCACTGTCATTAGGTACCAGGCTTAAGAAAGAGATAGCGAGATGTCGGCATCACGCTCCGCTCTTATGTTTAAATTGATAATTGCTGCCTCATTGAATGACCAACTTACTTTCTATTTTCGGAAAACGGCTTCTTATTAGTGTTATTTGTATTTCGTATAAAATACTGTCCAAAAGAAACTAAGTCAAATAGCCTATTCGCTACTCACCAAAGGCTCAAATCAGTTTTTTTTTTCTAAACGTCAAAACAATCATTTTCTGTGAGGTTTGTTTTGCTTCGGCCGCACTTGTGCCTATCGTCCCGAAGCAATTCGCGGCGAATCTTCGTACGTTTTGTACACTAAAAAGTTATCGCGATAAAGCGCTGGTCACACTAGCGGCTTCGTTATTTTTCACGAACTGTCTGGCAATAATCCAAGATGGCGTCATCTACGTGTTTTTAATATGGACGACGACTTTCTTTTTTTTATTCAACATGTGTGCTAACAATTACATAATGCATTTATTGAAACCTAGAAAGAAAAAGCTAAAAATTTTAACACCATTTTATCTTTCCACTCCATTTTTACGCATTTACAACCGTGGCACCGCGCCGTCGCACATCACGCGCCCGAACAAGTTGAAAACAAACGTCAAAATCACAAGCGAAGTAGTGATGGTCAAAATGAATAACGCAAGTGTGACCACGCAGAGCGAATTGTTAGCGTGCTTAAATCCTTTGATGTATCGGCGATAACTAACACGAAGTCCGAATATTCGGGACGATACCCGATAACGGCCGGTCACATTTGCGTGTATCGTGTAATAGCACGAAGCTTCGTGACGATAGGCGCTGGTCCGGCCCAAGCATATGAAATATAGACTAATGACGTTATTGTTTCTTGGGATAGCGCTCTTAATACCTATCAGATTTTCTATAATAATAAATCTAAAATTACGTTGGAAATGGATATGATCATGACAAGTAATATTATTTTGTGACGTTTTATTTCCTTAGCATCATAATTTTCCGCGCCACTTCCCTATTTGGGGTCGGCTCTGTATGACAACTGTTTCCTCTTCTTTCTGTCATTTACCATACTTGCACTCGCCCCTCGTTCCTTCAAATCTGTCCTTACACATTCTTTCCACGTCTTTCTTTGTCTCCCTATACCTCTGCAACCCTCTACCTCCAAATGAACCATCCTCTTAGCCAGGTGTTCGGCATCCCTCCTCATGACGAGGCCATACCACGTAAGACGAAGGCTTTTTAACTTGTCCACTATTGGAGCAACTTTCAAACTTCCTCTTATGTATTCGTTTCGGATCTTATCTATTTTCGTTACACCGCACATCCACCTTAGCATTCTCATCTCCGCTACATGCATTCTATGCTCCTCTTTCTTTTTGGTCGCCCAACATTCCGCCCTATACAGCAGAGCAGGTCGCATTACGGTTTTATTTCCTTATATATTCCAAATAATATCTTTTTGACCCTGAAAAGTACCCAATTTGCTTCACGCAGAGCACGCGTAATAATTTCAAGTACTTAAGAGCGGCCTTCCCGTCTTACTTTTCATACAAACGCTCGTACGTGATTATAGCGTTGTATCCGATCTTCCTTAAAAACCTTTGAACTCACAGATATCTTGGGCGCTATTTCTAGGTTTCTATCGAAATCAAAAATTGAAATTTAGAAAAACAAAGTCAGTATAAGCCATCAAAAATCTGCTTTTTTGCACAAATTTTAGCTGAACTTCGACGGTTCATAAAGTACTCATTAATTGTAAAAGTAAAGAAAATATTTCGATACAAACCTCGCAAATGTAATCGAAAATTTTGAATACAAAACATTTATTTCACATATGTACTTGTAAGGCTTACTGATAAACACGTATCACCTGGAACAAGTTTTATGAAATTTCCGTACCCTATGAATAGTTTATATTCGTTCAATGGATAGTTAATAACAATACTAATTTCATTTGATCGAATGCAAACCATGCCCTTAGGCGCTATCTCTCTCTTTTTGGTTTGCCTCTTTTTCTAGGATTGCCTTGGATGAAACAAGTAGCTTTTCAAACTATGCTCGCGTTGAAAACAGAGCGGCCGGGAAGGGTCGCCTTAAGTCCCAATCAAGCAGATAATGTCAGTGTTTCATAAACTATGGCCTATTCTAAAGTGGTTTCCGACCCGTTCCGTACTCCTATCAATATTGACTATCCCAGATTGCTAGCACAAAGGTTTTCCTTGTGTTGCGTTAGGAACGTTGCACACCGGCAGCGGGCGGGGATGCCCACACTGCCCACTCTGATCTGATGTAATAGAATTCAATTGAAAAGTTGGGAAACATGGACTTGAGTTTTCGATCGACTTTCGAAGCTTTTTCTTTCCATTTGTTTCATGTTCTTTGAGAGAAAAAAAAAACATCCAAGTGCGAGTCGGACCAACGCATGTAGGGTTCCCTACCATGATCTATAAACAGTTACGTTTGCTGTATGTGAGCCCCCTTAAATATTATAATTTAATTATTTTTATTTCAAGTGAATATAGAACTGAATACTCTGTGAATATTTTTTTTTTGGTTGAATTATTTTCTAAATGTTTATTTTATTCTGCTTTTAGTATTTGTTGTTATAATCAGAATCACTGGTTTGGTTTTTAAAAGATGAAGTTTAATATAATTGGGTAGTTTGATTTAAATAATAAGGACTTATGTAATTTTAAAAAGGCAGTAAAAAATAATGTTGTTGACATTAACATTACACAAACTTCACATTAATGCGTTAAGTTAGACCTATAAAGTTCGTTTTCGAAATTTAATGACTCTTAATTAGGTAAGTACAGAGTAAATTTCAAAAATGTTTAAAACACAGATAGAGTTGCGTCTGCAGTTGATATAGTGAAAGTAAAGTCTGTAAGGACTTGTTGTTCTGAGGTAAGGACACGAACGAAAGTACTGTGGAATCGTTTGAAATAAATGGTTTCCTGATTGAAATTGAAGGAGAAATCATTATTAATTTAAGAAGATTAGGTAGGTTTTATTAGGTATCTAAGAAACTTCTTAAACTATTGTTAGAAAATATTACGCGTAAAAAGATACAAAGAAACATTTATTACAGGCTAGATAACAAAATTAAACTATTGCCTCTGAAGGAGTTCAAAATCAAATTAAGAGAGTGGCTTTAGGCACAGTGTTTCTACAGTATTTTATGCAACAGTTGTATAAGGAGGGTTAAAAAATGCGAGTGGCGCAGGTTACGATGCGAGTCTTGGCGAGCATCGTAAATTGACGCCATCGAGCATTTTTTGACTACTTATACAACGTTGCATACAATACTTTTTCTACGACTACATTTACTACAATAAATACAAAAATAAACAAAGAAAAGTACGAAATACTACCATATGTTTGGTAGATACTAGGTATCTATGGAAGACTTAATTTTTTATTGACGTCTTCCTAGTGATTAAAAGTGTCATTTTTGAAACATGGAGTCACTAAAACGAATGTTTTTCCATACAAAAAACCGTTTGTTCAGTGATTTCACGTTTGAAAAATGGCACCATATGTTAAAATAACGATTTTATTATGTTGGCAGTATGGTAGATTTAAAGAAAAAAGTTATAGGTCTATGGCTAGGAGTATCGTTTTGGCGAAATAACGACACATGTGCTATTATATTAGGAATAGACTATAGACTTTTCTGAAGTCATATAATCTATGTTCTTATATTAGTGTTCGGGACCATTTAAAAGACAGATAACAGTACAGGAGTAGAAAAATTATTTTAAGTATCGGTCATATATTTTTTGGTAACATGGGTTTTTTACATTTCTTTTTTTTTTCTTCTTTAACAGTAACAACAATTAATTGACATGCATGTGTAAACTCGAATGTAAAATGTTACAAAATTAATGATTTTATTATTATTGTAACATTTACATATTTTATATAATTATCATAAGATATATTTTACTTGTACTCAAAACAAATTTTGCATGCAAGACTTTGGTGAAAAGTGCTTGTATCTACATATTATATAACCACTTGTCTAGCAAATAAACTTGATTTGATTTGATTCGATTTGATACGTGCACAATAGGTATAATTATAACATTAAATATTTTAAAATCTAAAGTTTATTTCATAATAATTCTTCTGACGAGCCAGTTCGCAATTTTCAGTCATCATGAAATAGTTTGGCGTCATTTTTCAAACGCGGTGTGCGAGTTACTAAACGAACGATGTTTTGTATGGAAAGACAATTCGTATAGGTGACTCCGCTTTCAAAAGTGGCACTTTTGATCATGGACTGTAGCCACAAAGTTAATATAAAAAAACTTGAGAGGTGTCAAGGGACACCCGGATGGAACGAAGCAAAATATAAATATAAATAGGTCTAAATTACATTCAAACTCTTTTCTGCGTTCTAGAATCAAGTTTTTATTATCTTCATAAATTTGAATGAACAAAAAGTGTCGTTACAACTTTTGGTCTTAATTTTTTCCGTCTAGCTCCCTTTCGCAACGCGCGATAAGGAACTTCGTACCAATATTACATATGATATTATTTTTTTACTGCAGCTGTAGTACAAAATTACACTGTGGAAAAATGTTTTGTTCCGTATATTATAGATTACGTCACAGTTCAAAATTCATTTTGGACATTAAGGTCTTTCGGTCAATGTCTCAACAACCAAAGTCCAAAACTGACCAAATTGGTAGCTCTAAATGGATTATGGCTCTCGCAAGTTGTGAATCATCGCTTGCCGCGCAGGATTATTCAATGTTTGTTGATCATGATCTGACATTTCACCAGTTTTGCACAAGGTGTTACGAAATATCGCATTTTCCTTAAGTGAAGTTAATTGTTTTCTCGTTTGTCGTCTTGTGTGTTTGTATGTTTGTTAGCGCGAGTAGAAAATTATTTTTAAATGAGCCATTTGAACAAGATGTTGCCGGTATATGAGGTATCTACCTAACTAGAGGGGTCACGGGTCGGTTGTTGGTAGGGGTGAATTAACAGTAGGTAGGTAGGTAAAATCAGGAATAGGATTTATCTTGAAAAAAGATTCACTATAAACTACCGATAACATAGGATTGTGATAAACAAGTACTTACCTATTTCATTGGTCCAAATTAAAACATGTGATGAAAAATTTCGCCACGTATGGGATTCGAACCTATGATCTTTTGACGAATTTTTTCATTAAGTAGGTATACGTTTTAATTTGGATAATAAACCGAGCATAATAATGCGCTGATTAAAATAAAAAAATATGTCATTGGTGTTCCGACTTCCGTCTGAATGCTGCTTGGGCTAAGGAAGAATTGACATTAAAATTTGACAAAAATTATAAAGTTTGTTTTTTTTTTTTTATAGGGCGGCAATTGCTCAAGCGGGTCACCTGATGGTAGTGATCACCGCTCGCTGCCCATGGACAACTGCAACATCAGAGGTGTAACAGAAGTAAAGTAAGGTATGATTCAGGCATGAAGAAACTTTAGTTATCTATCAGTGGTGAATTGGTGATGGTGCAACTCAGATGAAAACGGAACAAGGGGTCGTAACAGCACATTGTCTTTTCACTGAAGCTCAACCTTTGACCGCGAACAAAACGCTGACATTACGAAACGCCCATGAAACGCGAATTTCGAACAAGTATTATTTACATGTAGAATTTAGTTAGAAAGTTACCGCATTAAATAGTTAGGTATCCATTGTTGTTGTGGGTAACTTGTAAGGTAAGAGCTCTTTGTCGTTGTTCGTGTAACAACGTTACATACTGAACAGGACGAAATAGACCTATAAATTTACATAAAAATAAATCTAACTTGAGATTTATACATTTTACTACGTAGACATGCTGTATGGTCGTAGGTCGTTAGTTGAGATGACTATAAAACCACACAATCCTTGTAGTTAAAAAGTTTATTAGTTAAGTTACAAGTTTAGGTTGTTTAGATGCTTGTCCGCGTAGTTAATGGCAATGAGTCATAAATCGACTCGCTTTTATAATTAATAACTAATATTATAAAGTAGGGCGACGACCGACGCCGACGCCGCAAAATTGTACGTGTACTTACTCGTACATGTTCCCGAGGGAGAAAAAAAGGAATGAGGAGAAGCATCTATTACAAAGCAAAGAACACAAGTTATAACGTGAAATTAATATAAAGTACGAATAAAATATAAAATCGCTAGTCGAAGTTAAGATCGAAGCGCCTCTTCTCCGGTGCAGGAGTGCACCGGTGACGTTTCATTTCTTGCAGTTCGATTCCTCGCAAATCTGCAGGTTCTTGTTGGGCCTGGTTCGCCGTATGTTTCTTCTTTGGTTTCCGACATTTCCTTAATGCGAAGTAAACGACCAGAACTAGTGCTCCCACGCATAATACAGATGACATTGTGTAGTGGTAAATGTCGTGGTCGTTCAAGTCAGGCTTAGGTAGAACTTCATGTTCCTTTTGTATGGCGAGCTTCTCTTGAATTTCAGCCAAGTCGGTTGATATGGCGCTGAAGTTGGAGTTCGTTAATGTCAAGTTTGCGTTACGCCAGTTTTTGACAACCATTTGGTTTATCGTCGAGTTTAGATTTATCTCTTCTATATCAGCTGTATAGTACGATTTACTTCCGAATTCATTAAATGAAAATATTGTCGCGTCTTTCGTTTTTAATAGGCATCGCGGTTTCATTACGATTATTCCAGTTCCACGGAGTGATACTAATGTAACTTGATCACCGCAGACGATTCGTTGTAGGTAGGTATCACAACTCGTGTACAACCATATGTTTGCTTTGCGTAATTGCCTCCATTCGTCCTTGCATAATACGTCATCGGTGACGCAGGTTAGTGACGTGTGTTGACTAAATATTTTCGCTTCACACGGTGCATCCTTGTCTTGCAGGTGATAAATTGGTTGATTATTGAAGCAAATAAATCCATCTTCGTATACCATTACGCAGTTCTGCAGGTAAGCCGCATTAGTTGTTATAAAAGTGTCCTTGGCAAAGTTTATGCCGATATAGTCAGGAGTTCCTCTTATCAGTTTCAACTTTCCATTTGATTTGAATGGTATAGGTATAACTCGATATAATGTGAAAAGATCTTCAGTTAGCAGTGGAATGTGTATCTCAAATAACATGTAATTTTCTGTAATCCGAGCCTTGACGTAGGTAAGTTTGTATATGTTATGTATGTCTTGTTGAATGTTCTTGATAGGCAATGATAATCCTTTCGGTAGTTTGCTTGATATTGAGTTCAGCTGGGTAATAATAAATGATGCAGGAAATACTCTCATATCCAGATGTCCTCTGTATACGTCTGCTAAGGCGTCGAGTAATGTAGTTTGGATTCGGTGTAGATTATTCAATATCAGGCTTGCTGTAAGTGAGACACTGTTGACGTCACTCATTGTAAACAATCTTTCTACCCTGTTTTCTATGTTCTTTACTTCCGAGTGTTCTTGATCCATGTAAGTATGTATAGCTTGAAATTGTTGTTTCATAGTTTCTTCACTTTTCTTAATTATATTGTTCTCAGATTCCACAATGAGCGTCTGGTTCCTTATCAGTTCTAGTAGGTGGCGATCGTTTGTTTGTAAGGCTTCAATATCTCTCTCGTACTTTTGTGCAAATTTACTGTCTAATACTCCGAACATAGATCGCATCAGATTCCCAACTCCATCAAAGTAGCTTCTTCGGCGCCGGGTCATGTGTTGTGATAATAAAAGTGTGTTGTATTCAGTTAGATGGGTCGCTTCATGACGTAATTGTTTCACCACCGCGTCACAGGGCGCATGAGTCATCCGTTTGCATGTTCTATCTATTTTGTCGATGTATGTAGTTATGTCATGTGAGACTTGCCAATAGGTAGTTAAGTTATAATAGGTTAATAACGTCCATTCGTCATGAATTATTTGCAGATTCCCTGTCTCGTCGAAATAAATAGGCTGATCTTGTTGTAGGTTCGTAGTCTTATAGTTAGTTGTTTCGCAGTAGGTACCCGTGAAGGTCATAAACAGTATTGCCAGGAGAGTGAAGCAGTTAAAATTTACTGTTGATTTAGTGGTGACCTTCGATTTTATTTGAGATGTTTGTTCCTTTTCGGTAGGTTTTTCGCTATCGTTGATTGGTAGTGGAGCTAGTTTTGTTATGGGCCGTTTCAAGTATCCCCCTTTAGTTTTTAGCGTGACAACGCGCACGTGGCCGTCGGTCCCGGGATGCAGTTCGATGACACGGCCAAGGGCCCATCTTCCAGGAGGTAAGTTATTCTCCTGTATAAGTACCAGGTTCCCTTCTTCTAGGTTTTTTCTAGGCTTCTGCCATTTACTTCGTGTTTGCAGCTGATGTAAATATTCGTTTGACCATCTCTTCCAGATGTGTAGCTTCATGTGTTCTACAAGCTTCCAGCGGTTGACGTTATCTATTTTGTTTGAGCCATCATCTTTTTGCGGTAAAGAAATAATGGGGCCACCGATAAGAAAATGGCCAGGCGTGATATAGTCGAGGTCATCTGGGTCCTCTGTCAACGGGCTCAAGGGGCGGGAGTTCATGCAGGCTTCAATCTCGGTAAGTAGTGTTGTAAATTGTTCAAAGGTAAGTTTTTGTTCTCCGAGGACCCTTTTCAGATGGTACTTCATGGACTTCACCGCCGCTTCCCACAAGCCACCTGCTGTAGGCCACAAAGGGGCGTTGAAATTCCAGTTTATGCGTTGTCGACTCATTTCTTCTCGTAGCTCAGGTGATGTTAAAGTTAAGTTATCTTCGAACTCCTTGCGTAAAAGTTTCTCCGCTCCCACAAAGTTAGTTCCGTTATCCGTGAAGACGTTCTTCGGTGTTCCTCGTCGTGAGCACATTCTTCTAAATGCTGCTATAAAAGTTTGCGTGCTAAGGTCGGATACAAGTTCCAGGTGCACGGCCTTTGTCACCATGCAGATAAATATCGCGATGTACGCTTTGCAAGTTTTGACGCCTCTGCCCTTGTTTATTTTAATATCAACATGACCGGTAAAGTCAATTCCGGTGTTGGTGAAAGGTCTCGATGGTGTCACTCTCTCTGCTGGTAAGTCAGCCATCAACTGTTCATTCCTGTGCGGTTTGAATCGATGACATCTCACACAAGGTCGCAGGTATTTCTTCACAGTAGCATTTCCTCCAAGTATCCAGTACCGAAGTCGTGTATTAGCCAAAGTAAGGCGAGCTCCTCCGTGTAGAGTTTTCTTATGCGCTTCGTCTATAATCAGTTCCGTTAACCTTCCCGAAGATGGAAGGATGATTGGATGTTTAGTTTCAGCAGGCAGGGTTGAGTTATCCAGGCGTCCTCTTACACGTAGCAACCCTTCTTCATCGAGAAATGGAGACAGTGTGAGTAATCTACTCTTCTTCGATACTGTCCCAGTTCCCTTCAAATGCTGTAAATCTTCACCAAAATTTTGTTTTTGAACTTGCTTGATGATTAATTTTAATGTCTTATCTTGTTCCGGTAACGATAAATTATCTCCCATTGTTATATTTTTGTTTCGAAGTTGATTTGTCCACCGTAATAACCAGCTGACTACTCGTATTACTCGAGTCAATGCACTGTATTTATGCAATAAATTACTTATAATGCTCGTGTCTGTCTGCGTGTCAGATTGCAATGCTACACATATTGTTTTTAATTCATTTTCTGTTACGTAACTGCTCTCCTGTTGTAATAGTTTTTCTTCGTTATAACTTTGAATAAATTGAGGGCCCTCCCACTAGAGTTTAAAGTTTAGAAGTTGAGATGGTGAAAGTCCTCTTGACGCACAGTCTGCTGGATTTTCCGCCGACTTCACATAACGCCATGGAACGCCGGAAAGTGCCTTGTTTATTAATGTTACTCTCGCAGTCACATAACTTTGCCATTTCGTGACTTCTCCTTGTAGCCACGCAAGGACGACCTGTGAATCGGTCCAGCAGTAGATGTTAAGTTGTTTATTGTTATATGTATCCTGAAGTTTCTTGACAAGTTTGCTCAGTAGTACCGCCCCACAGAGTTCCATGCGGGGTGTAGTTTGTTTTGTTTTGAGCGGCGCGACCTTCGTTTTCGCGCAAAGTAGCGTCACTACGGGTTCTCCAGTTTCATTTCGCGTTTTGCTATATATGACGCACGCATACGCCTTATCGCTTGCGTCACAGAACCCATGAATTTCTATGTTGTTTTCGTTACAGTGTATCCATCTTCTCAATGAAAGTTTGTTTACATTAGATAAATCTTGTCTTAAGTTTTCCCATTCTTCTATTATTTCGTTAGGTAAGCGTTCGTCCCATTCTAGTTTTGTAGACCACACCTTTTGAAAGATAAGTTTCGCCTTGATAGTTATTGGGGATAGCCATCCCATGGGGTCATAAAGTTTGCTGATTTCCGACAATAAAGCTCTTTTAGTTAAACCTTTTGTTTCAGGTAGTTTCCAGTTAAATAAGTAGGTATCATCTTTCGCATTCCATCTTATACCTAATATTTTAGTTGGGCTCGTTGAACTTCCGTCTTGATTAAAGTTAATTGTGTTTTGTAAACATTTTTGTTCTTCTTTGAGTTCGTTTAGTACGGCAGGCTCGTTACTCGACCACTTCCTGAGGTTAAACCCTCCTTTCTTCATAAGTTCAATGAGTTGATGTATAAGTTTTTTAGCGTCCTTGATGTTATCTTGACCGTAAACCAGATCATCCATATAAAAGTAGTTGCGTAATACGTTAGCAGCAACCGGGAACGCATGGCCTTCGTCCTGGGCGAGTTGATGTAAAGTTCGCATAGCGAGGTACGGGGCGGCTTTCGACCCATACGTAACCGTAGTAAGTTGCCATTCCTTCAGTGGTTCATGAGGCATGTCGCGCCAAAATATCGTTTGTAGATGTTGTTGTTCTTCATTAAGCATGATGTTTCTGTACATTTTTTCCACATCCGCCGTAAAAACATATTTGTAGAGCCGCCAGTTCATTAGTAGAGAGCACATATCCTTCTGTAAGTTAGGGCCAGTGTACATTAAATCATTAAGGCAGTGATTGCTGTTGTTAGGTTTGTAAGATGCGTTAAATACTGCTCTCAACTTAGTGGTAGTAGATTCAGTTTTTAGTATACCGTGATGTGGTAGGTATACTTGTTTTTCGACAGTTTTCTTTCGTGGAATCATGTGGCCCATAGTTATGTAATCGTTCATAAATTTTCGATAATCCTCAGCAAAATTAGAGTTCTTCTTCATTTTCTTCTCAAGTTGATAAAATTGCGAAATAGCTTGCGGACGCGTGTTACATATGTTATTTTCGTAGTCAGGTTTCATAGGCATTTTTACTACGTACTTTCCATCGGATTGTCTCTCAGTAGTTTGTTGATAGTAATTTTCACAATATTCTTCCTCGCTTGTTAACGTTGAGTTTTCCGGTATTTCTTCAGACTCCCAAAATTTCGTCAATTGTTCCAAATCAATAATTGTCAAGTTACAGTTGAAAGTTTTGACGTTGCCGCATAATACCCAGCCCATCTTAGTTTGCTGAGCAATGGGAAAATCGTTTTCTCCTTTCACAAGGCCATCTAAGATCAGCTCAGAATAAATATCTGCTCCCAGTAACATATCGATAGGTCCGGAGATGTTAAAGTCGGGATCGGCTAGTTTTAAGTTTTTCAGATAGTTCCATCCTTGTGCAGAAAACGATGTGTTTGGTAAGTTGTTAATAAGCTTGTTTATAATAAAAGGTTGAACTCTGAACTCTTCATCTGAGTGTAGCGACTTGCATTCTAAGTTAATAACACCCTTGCATTTGCCGTTGATAGAACCAACGCTCTTGAACCCTGCGTTGAATCGTTGACGTGGTAGGCGTAACCTTTGCGCAGCATCCTCGCTGATAAGGTTCATTTGCGAGCCCTGGTCAAGTAAAGCTCTCAAAGTTATGTAAGTTCCGTCAATACATTTTGCCTGTAGTTTGATAGTGGCTAAAAGGACTTCCTTCCCGTCGTTAGTTATATTATTGACAGCTCGGTTCTCCCGGTGAGAGGCTGTGTTGGACCTCTCCCCGTTGTTGCTGGTTGTTGAAGTTTCATTTTGATGCAGGAGAGTATGGTGAGATTTTTGGCATTCTTTACAAGATTTTCTCGAAAAACATTGTTTATTTCCATGACTGTACAAGCAGTTTTTGCATACTTGCAATTTCGAAACAGTGTCATTCCGTCCGTCTGGGCTCATGCTCAGGAATTTGTCACATTGCATTAACACATGACTAGTTGTTTTGCAGAGCGGGCATGTTTTTGCAGTCATGCAGTAGGTTTTTGGCGTTATTTCGTGTTTGTTATAGTGCGTTGACCTGTAGGCATTCTGACCTTTATAATAGTTATTGAATCTTGGTTGTCCAGCGTATGTTGGTCTGTTGTTATAATTATAAGTAGTATAATTATTGAAGTTCGAAGGCTTGATCGACGTAACATGTTTTTGATTCTGGTTTCGCTGCATTGTTTCGTATGCCATGAATTTAGTTTCTAGGAACTTTATGAATTCTTCCAGGTTGGGAAGATCTCTTGGTGACTCCAAGTCTCTTATATAATCTCCGTACGTTGCGCTGTCAAGTTTTTGGCTGATGAGATGGACGATAACCGGATCCCAAGTTGTTATGTCGAGACCAATGTTCGTAAAGCCGTTTAAGCATTCCAGTGTGACGTCATGTAATTTCTTGATGTTAAATGCGTTTGGCTGTTGAATTGGCTGTTGATTGAGGAGCGTATTCATAAATGATGTAAATAGCAGTCTCTCGTTGTTATATCGATGTTGTAATATATCCCAACAGGAATCGTAGTTTTCAGTGCTAATCGCGAGATGTTGGATAAGTTTTTCAGCTTCACCCTTGAGTTTCGACTTCAGCAGCTGCATCTTCTGAGATTTAGATAGAAGAGGATTGGTGTGTACGCTTTCCATAAAAAGATCTTTGAACGATATCCACTGAGTGTAGCTACCGTGGAATTCAGGGATTTCAATTTTTGGGGTAGTTTTCTCGTAATGAGTGTTGTTCCACATCTTTTTATTTATTTCTTTTTTCAGGTTATCGTATCTTGTTTCCCACGTCGAATATTGTTTTTGGTATTGAGGATTAGAGCCTTGAAGTATGTAATCAATTTTCCAGTGAGTTTTGTCGACCGTGTCCCATTTTGCCTTCAAAATGTTTAGATGATCTTCTAGTTCCCATTTCTCCGTTAAAAGATCCACGTTTATTTTCGCAGCTGACCGTTCAAACGCTTTAAAGTTGCATTGTTGTTGTTTCAGTAGTTCTTGAAATTTCTCTCCGCTCAATTCCTGTATTTTCCCTCCAGTAAGCATCTCATGGCCGGTATTATCGATCTCATCAACATCAAAGTTTGATTTCAACGATGTTTGAGTTTCAGGTAATGTTTCAGAAGCGAATTTCTCTAGTCGAGCTTGCATATCGTTGCGTATGTCTTCAAACAGACTTCTAGTTTTCTCATAAACTTGGTTCACGTAGTAAAGGTGCGATTTGTCTTCTTGTTTCATAAGTTTCTCGTTGTTCATCTCAAATTCAGCCCAGTGAGAGTTCAAGGCGGTGAGTCTTGTAGTTAAGTAGCTTTTAGTTTTCCTGTCCGATCCATCTTTCTTGTAGTTAACGCAGAGTTTCTTGATGTTACCGAAGCATTCATCTTGACGTGCTACGATTTCTTCAAAGTTTAAGGCCATTGTTGAAGTTGTAGTTTTAGTTGAAGTTAAGTTGACTGTAGTTTTCTGTAGGTAGTTAGTTCACGAAGACCACGTAGAGCGCGCAGTCCTCTGTTGACGTAGCGAGAATCTCCTATACGCTATCTGCGCCTTCTCAATTTAACTGGGGGATTCCGCTTGTGGAAAGCCAGCTAAACCGATTCGCTAACGTATGGAAGGATACGACTCACTATGTCTTGTTGCTCGAAGGACCAAAAAGGATGTATGGTCGTAGGTCGTTAGTTGAGATGACTATAAAACCACACAATCCTTGTAGTTAAAAAGTTTATTAGTTAAGTTACAAGTTTAGGTTGTTTAGATGCTTGTCCGCGTAGTTAATGGCAATGAGTCATAAATCGACTCGCTTTTATAATTAATAACTAATATTATAAAGTAGGGCGACGACCGACGCCGACGCAGCAAAATTGTACGTGTACTTACTCGTACACATGCTTTACGACATTTCCGACAAAGAAGCAACGTTAGCATTCCTAACATCGCGATAGGTAAGTAGTCATGGCTTGATGACTTCATGCTGTGTTTGATGATATTGTCAAACACCTCCTTTGATGGTCGGTAAACAATTATAGAAAGACATTGTTTGGCATTTTAATTCGACTTCTTTGCATACATAAAGTGAAAATTATAACAACCAAAGCGTCTATTTTATTTATTGTCAATGTCAGCTAACTGTCAATGTCAGGTTAACGCGCGGGCGTGCGAAAAAATATAAACAAAACATTTGTTGATAATTATTTTACAAAATAAATTACCATATAATATGTATTAATAACTAGATTAATTAAGACATAATCAATAGATTAATATATTATATTTACAATCGCTTCATTGTGCCGCAGTGTCCTACTTTAACACAATTGAGAATATCGATTTTTCCCAGGTACGTTCTGTTTACAGCGATTTCCACATATTTTACTTCAATATTTTGAATTTAAACACATTATTTTATCTTAAGCAAAATATTCACTTAAATTTATTGATATATTCGACTTTGGCAGACATGTTTCAGCCACAAGGGAATATAGTAAAAAAAATTTTTTTTAGGTTCTAATTTTGGCATGTCAATGGCTAAACAAGTGGCAGACGTGCAGATCCACGCTTCCGACTCACAGGAGTCGCTGGAGGACTACAACCTTGACGTCAGTGTTGATTTAATTGATGAAGGATTATACTTAGGTAACCAACTCTTTAATATCTCTATTCTTTTTCTTATTGTCTTTAACTACTCCAATAGGTGGGTTGTCCTCATACATTTTCGCCAGGTAGTTCTTTTTCTTAAAGACATCATTCATTCAATTTAAGGTTGAACTAGTCAATACTTTTTCTATACAATTTTCGGAGGGGATTTCCTCCACTGTTTGACATTGTACATTCCAAGTTTAACATGATATCCTCCGTGGTATAGTGGTCACCATGCTAGTCCGCCACCCAGAGGTTCCGGGTTCGATCCCCAGTCAGGGCAATTTGGAAAATGGCCTTTTTCAAATTGTCCTGGGTCTTGGGTGTTTATCTATATATGTATCGTTGAGTTAGTATCCCATAACACAAGTCTCAAATTTACTTTGGGGCTAGCTCAATCAGTGTGATATGTCCCTATATATTTATTTATTTTTATATCATTTGTCTCATTATAAATTTTGTCTGAACAAATACAGAATAGTAAAATAAAAATCCATTAAAAAGTTATAAGCCATCAAAGATTCGTTTTTGTTTGCTTATTTTCTTGCAGTTTTAGCATAAATAAGTAATAAAAGAAGTGTAAAATCTCCAAAACAAAGTTCGTACCGACACATCTCAATTATCAAAGATTTCAATAAACTTGATTTGTAATTGATTAATGCAGAAGTTTTTGCATAAAACCCTTTTTCCAAAGGACTTTACGTATTTTTTGACACGCTCGGTGTAATTTAGGGTTGTAACGGAGGCCTACTTAGCGGAGGCGGAGGCGGATGCGGAGGTGAAGAGGTTCGCCTCCACGGATGCGAAGGTTAACGGAGGCGGAGGTGAAATTTGTTGGGAAAATATAAATAAATTTATGATTAATAGAGTCAGCAAAATTTATTTATATTATATATAATGTGTACAATTGTACATACATGTTCATGATTCATCTTAGTAATCAAAATTGACAAGAGGCAAATTATATTTTACGAACAAAAGCTTTGCGGCTTTTTCGCCTTCTAAGCGGTTTCTCAAGGGTTCGTAAATTAAACCAGTAGCACTAAATAACTGTTCGCTTGGCACTGAACTTGGTGGCGCCGATAAGTAAATGCGAACTATGGGAGCAAAAACTTTATATTTAATGTTATATCTCCTCCACAATAAGGGATCTTCATTTAGTTGGAGTCTATTTTCTTTATTATATTCATTAATTAGTGTTTTCCATATCATGAGGTTGCTGTTGGTATCCATGCTGTCATTTTCCGATTCCTCTTCATCACTGCAATTCTTCAACATATCAGCCAGGTTGGAATGCACACTTTGTATTGGTGACAAAATCTCAAAACTTGTGCTTGGGTCAACATTACTTGCATTTGATGCTAATCTCGCTCTCTTGGCCACAGAAGGTTCATCATCGTCAACTCGGCTTGCAACATTCGAGTCATAAAGGGTTAGCAAACGTATTAGTTCGGACTGAACTTGCTCTTTAATTACGTCATTAAAAAACTTTAATTGGACCTTGGGTCCAAATATGTAGCAAGCGAATACAGGGTATTGCTTTGTAGGTCACAAAATCTAGAATTGATATCTTCAATTAGTTTTTGAATGATATTCCGAGCGGCCGCGTCGCCTAGCGTCGCTCCTTGCGCGTTGTTTGTGATCGTAAATGAACTTCCGATATGACTCCGCATAAATTTTGCGGAGGCGGATGCGGAGGCGGAGGTTAAATTCTTTGCGGAAGTTCCGCAGTAACGGAGGCGGAGGCGGAGTTCCGTTACAACCCTACTATAAATTATTGTGCATTTCACCTGACTGCTTCGCCCGAATTTAATGCAAAGTGAGACGGCATGCTTTGAGGCCGTGCCCTTGTGTGATTTCGAGCTCGCGACTAGTTCAATCTTAAGAATTAAACTACATTTTTTTCTTTCATTTTTATAAATTCTGGAAAGTATGTGTGTACTTAATTTGTTTGTGGGATTTGAATTGGTTTTTATTATGTGCAAGTAGTCAACGCTGGTGTTATATATTTCAAGCTGCCTAAAGGCATCCAACATAGCTTGGCAACTGCCATACAATAATGACAGCCCGGACCAACAGCTTAATATGCAATCTGAAGCACGAAGTGTAAGTCGGAGCTTTTTTTGTCATGGGACTTAGACGACAGGGCCCAGGGAAACTTTTTGAGTGATGGTATAAAAAGGCGAAAAAGCGGTAGTGATGGGTTGCTAGACGCATCACATCGCCTATTACCATGATTCGTATTTTAGCCCATTCCCATAATGAAATTTTACTATCTGTGTAGGATTCCATACCAAAAGGGTTAAAATTACCCTATTACTAAGACTCCATCTGTCCATCCAACTATCTGTCTGACCTTTACCAGACTGTATCTCATGAACTGTGATAGCTAGACAGTAAAATTGTTCACAGATGATGTATTTCTGTTGCTTGTTACGCATGTAAAATATAATCATATCTTTATTTATTAAAACATGGTAATATCGTCTGTAAACGATTTTACAGATAATAATTATTCTTCAACGTGTTTCAGGTAACGTTGCGTGTGCACGAGACTCCAAGACGCTGGAGAAGCTGCAGATCACACACATCCTGACCATAGACCTGGTGCCACTGCCTCGCAGCATACTCGACCGTGGCAATCTCATGTTTCAATATCTCCAGTGTAAGAATTTTCTATGCTTTATTGTTATTATAGTTCTTGCGTAAGACCCTACTGTTTGGGATCCTTGCCATCTTTATTATATATATATATAAGAAGAAAATAACAGGCTGACATTGATAGATAGTTACTAATCGATCATTGCACAGCCCAAACCGCTGGGCCTAAAGACTCCAAGTTTAGCACATAGGTTCCTTATGAGATCTAGAGGTGCACTAAGAGAGATTTTTTCAAAACTCACCCTATCAGGGGGTGAAACGGGGGTCCAAAGTTTGTATGAAGAAACAAGTTTAGTTAGACCATTTAATTCGAAATTTCGCAGGAGCACTCCTGGCGGTAAATGAGTAAGTATGTGTTTCAGGATTTTTCAAAATTGGAGAAGGGGAAGGGGAAAAGGCGGAACAAAGGTCGCTGGGTCTGCTAGGCCTTTAAATCCCTACAATATAATAAAGATTGTTAGATTTAATAAGTACTCAAACGTTTTAACATAATAATTCGTATATTATACAAAATTAAAAACGTAAAAAACCAATTAAAAATCCCATCAGAACCATTTTCGACTTCTACGCGGACGTAGTCGCGAGTTAAAGCTAGTATATTATAAACAAGATATTGGTACATTAAAAAACTAATACTTGACTGTGGTGCCAATAGCTAACAATGTATATACTTGTATTTCCGAAATGTGCTAATTAAGACGAAGTGGTAGCTAAAGTGGCGCCCTCATTTGAAAAAAATTGTTTAAAACTAAATAAAAAAGTTTTAAAACTAGACGGACTACCAATATTACTTTCAAAGGTTATTCATAAAATAGTATAAAGGTCTTTCTAGACAGTGATACAAATCAAATTTTTAATTATCACCATATTTAGTTTTAAACAATTTTTTTCAAATGAGGGCGCCACTTTAGCTACCACTTCGTCTTAAGACCTTTTATTTGAAGCCCCCAACTCGACAGTAAACCTAAAAGAAATGTTGGTCAAGCAGTCTTTTGTATCTTATATTTGTTACACAATATGTTCTGCGTTGTGTTCATTATAGATGCTTTCGCAGTATTTTGTCTTATGATAACCTATTAAATAAATTTAATTTGCCTTCTCTTAAATTAAGAAGACTATCATTGCAAGAAATATTGCTTTATGATTTTTGCAACAATAAGTATGATTGTATTGATATTACAAATGCAATATTGTGTATTCGTGTGCCAAACAGGCCGCGCGTGAGAGCATGTCGTCCTTTGCCTTTATTTGCTACGAAAAGATCCCGTACTAACGCAAGAAAACGCGCCCCTATGTGCCGTCTGGTTGACATACATAACAAATACTTTAATGAGTTAGATATATTTTCAACACGAATTGGTGCTTTTAAAAGATTAGTTCGCGATAAGATTCGCGAAATCCATACCACAGACTAAATAAACTTAACATTGTAGTTTAAACTGCAATTAAACTTCAAAATATATGTAGTAAATAAAAATAAACAAGATTAAGTATGTATCATATAAAATAGAATTTAGTATGTACTCTCTCAAAGTATTCTTGTGGTAAACTGTGGTTAACGGTGTTGGTTTTACATTTATTTCATTTTGTATGTTTATAATATTCTGTGTCAAATTATAATGTAAAATTGTTTGTTGACCCAAATAAATGAAAAAAAAAAAAAAAAAAAAAAAAATATGTAACGAAAACCCTGTCTGATCCTTGTAGGAGCAACTCAGACCGTAACTTTTCCTATGGGACCAATGCTTGAAACTCGAAAAAAAATCGACATTTTCATACAAATTGCCGGGCCGGCCTAATACTTTTGTATGAAAATGACGATTTTTTTTGAGTTTCAAGCATTTGTCCCGTAGGAAAAGTTGTTCATATTGACGAACTGAGTTGCTTCTTCAAGGATCGGACAGGGTTTTTGTTACATATTGTATACATTTATTGCATACAAATTGTAGTCTATGTCACCTGGACAATAATGATGAATCGATAGAATCTTGAAAAGAAAATTGAATTAGCCTTTGAATGCTACGGTGGAACAAACAAATACCTGTTTAGCTTTGCCCTAGTCGAGTAATAGGACTTTGTTTGCTTAGTTGTTCCATCCAAATCTGTGCAGCAGGTTTTGTGTGATTGAGTAACAAACATACAAATACGTAAAAATCCAAACCTTCGCATTTATGGTCATGAAGTACATGCATTGTATAAATTCTATTTGAACCCGTTGCAAAAAATTGTTGTAAATGATTTTGAGTAAATTATGTTATTGAGAAAATTTTCAATCATCATCATCACCATTTCAGCCGCATAACGTCCACAGCAGGACATAGGCCAGAGCGGCCTGCATCCAGCACTTTCCAGCGACCTTAGTCAGGTCGTCAGACCACCTTGTGGGTGGGTGTCCTACGCTTCGCTTGCCAGTACGTGGTCGCCATTCGAGTACCTTTTTGCCCCATCGGCCATCGGTTCGTCGCGCTAATTGTCCCGCCCACTGCCACTTCAACGAGCTAATCCGCTGGGCTAAGTCAGAAAATTGTTTGTATGTTGGATCTTAAATTTTTTATTAAGTCTAGTCTTCTTAACTTACATGTTCTTATTTTCCAGTGGCTGATGTCCCAAAGGAAGACCTGATAAGTCACTTGCCAGAGACAAATGGATTCATTAAGGAAGCTATTGCCAGTGGCGGTGTGGTGCTAGTGCATTGGTGAGTAGTTTGTATTCTTGAAAGTACTTTCTTATCCAGTAGTACATACATATACACGCTGACTTTTCATTGGTTTTGGAAAAAAGAATGTCATGTAGTAAATAAATTCCTCTAGTATCCATATACGTAATCCAAATTTGTGTATGACATAAGATAAAAAAGTTGCGAAAATGATTTTCGATCGAGACCACGTAGTTACGCCCGTTCAAAACTGACGCGTGACCCCGATGAACTCGAAATCTAGCCGGCCGGCGGTACTACTAATTGATCTCACGATTTTACTTTCGAGTTTCAGTCAACATATTTTGTTTCTGAATTTTTATTTTGACTATCTAAAACAGAGGTTCCCAAACTTATTTTGTCAAACGCCCACTTTAAGAAATCAGTTATTTTGTAGCGCCCCCCATTTTTTCCACCATAAAAACCTGAATCACATATTTGTCTTGCCTGTAGTTTAATTCAACCCATATTCTAAACTAGACTTTTTTACAAGAGAGAGCAATAATAATACATACACCAGTACATTAGAGTATCTTTTATAAAAAAATAACAATAATCAACATTGTTAATTTTAAATAAAAAAATAGCAATAATAATACAATTTTACAATAATAAAGAGTATTGGAAGTGGGGACCTCACCTGCGAAACTTTAAAACACGAAATTTTTTCAGTGTTTGATTCCTTTAACGATATAAATAGCGTTGTGAACTCATTAAAATAATAAATATTAATTACATTTTTAGTTTATATTTGTACAATAAAAAAGGATATAAATATGAACTAATAAATGGATGTTGTGTAGTAAGAGGATTTTAATTTCAGTTAATTTTAAAATAAGAAATAGCTGAAGATATAAATCACTCATTGCTTAAATCGGATCAGCGCCCCCCAACTTTATTCTGGGCCCCTTAAAGCCTCCAGCGCCCACAAGGGGGCGTTATCGCCCACTTTGGGAAAGACTGATCTAAAAGGTCTTAATACCGATCCTTATGAAGTGGCCTTCGGCCCCAAAACCAATGAAAAATCACCGTGTATATACATACATAGACGTCTTTACTTAATCTAGGTCATGTCAAATATGCACGTTACGACTTTACCTGTTTCTGTTGGGAGCTCGACCCTCGAAGTGGTAGACAGTATGTCTACCCGGGTCAATTGATCCAGGCAGGAAGTTCCAGCTTCGAGGAAGAGGTCTTTCGACGAATCCGACTCGGCTTGGCAGCGTCAGGGAAATTACGCAGTTTTATCGTCTTAAATACCACAGTACGTCAACACGAAATGTTAATAAATGTGTGCTACTAGTGATGACTTATGGCTCTGAAACGTGGTTCCTTACTATGGGTCTCATAAGAAGGCTTAAGGACGCTCAAGGTCTGCTCTACAGGGACAAGAATACCGTTTTTTATCGAAATGTCGATATCCGAATGCGGTATTTTATCGATATATCAATATATCTACTGGTACATATTATATCCATATTTTGTATCAAATAACGATATCGGGTATCGATAAAGAATATCGGTATTCCTGTCCCTGCTGCTCCAGCAGATAGAAACAGGCCTGTGCCACTCCCTGTTTAGGTATTCAAAATATACCTACGCGCGGCGACCACTGCGCAATGAGAAATTCAATGGGGACTCTCTAGCGAGCAGTGACGCACGTGCGTTTCTCTTCCCGCGCAAATCGTAAAAGCTGATCGAGGGAATGGCCAAATTCAAATATATCTTTATTATCATAGGATATTTATAATATCTCTTAATAATCGTCACTTTGTTTTATTGCACAATTAATTATTGTTGACGTCAAAAAGTTACTTAGAGCTAAGTTTACTGCCGCCTCCAAAGCGCTAGTGCAGAAGAAGCGGTAACAAACTGCACTGCAGCATTTTCTCCAAGAACGTCAACTCACAATGAAAATGGCCAAAATCACGAATCACGTTAATAGGCGATGCAGCAACCTATCACTATATTTTCTTTTCTAGCTTATCGTCCACCATCCTGCTAAAATTGGCTTTTGGGTCTTGCCAAAATCCAAATCTGTCGGTCTGTCCGTCCCCATTAGGGGAAAAAATGAGATAGTATGTATGTTTTGTTTCCAACGCAAACGTCCCATCGGCTGATCAAATATGGGAACCTCGCTTTTGCTATATTTTTCCAAGGAATATCTTTATTTAGATATATACCCCCAAATTCATAAAAAATTACAAACGTTTGCTAAACCTATTATAGCTAAAATATGTTTTGTCTCGTTCTTTCAATATCAAACATAGAGAAGAGGAAAAGGGACAAAACATGTTTTAGCTAAAATAGGTTTAGCAAACGGTTGTATTTTTTTATGAATATGAGGGTTAGATTATAAAACGAGTCTCTATTATTTGTTGCGTTATATAACGAAGCCAAACCCAATTCAACATTATTAACATTTTGTGAACAATTTTGCTTGAAGCGGGACTCATAGTCACGTGTTCATGTACCTTTTTACCGCTATTTGGAAAATGTTCAAAATAGCCGAATAATAAAACAAAATTGAACCATTTCATATTACCCTTATTAAGACGCAACTTTTTTGTTTGAACAATTTTTTTATCCAATAAACTTCAACGGGTTGAGGATGACATTTAATTTTTCTAGTTACTTCGGCGTGTCCCGCTCTGCTGCTGTGGTGATAGCCTACGTGATGGAGAAGTACGGCCTCTGCTACGAAGATGCCTTTAGCCTGGTGAAGAGCAAGCGACGGTTCATCCATCCTAACATAGGCTTCGTAGCCCAACTGAAGTTATTCGGGCACATGGGCTACAAATTGAACAAAGATGACCCGAGGTTCAAGCAGTTTAGGCTAAAAATGGCGGGCCAGAAATTAAAGCAAGGTTAGCAAAATATATTTTCTTTCCAGGACGTGATTAGTCCATCCTAGCATAGGCTTCGTAGCCCAGCTGAAGTTTTTCGGGCACATGGGCTACCGGTTGAACAAGGATGACCCGAGGTTCAAGCAGTTTAGGCTTACAATACCGGGACAGAAATTAAAACAGGGTAAGGAATCATATTTTCTCTCCAGGACGCGATAAATCCATCCCAACATGGGCTTTAAAGCCCAGCTGAAGTTGTTCGGGCACATGGGCTACAGGTTGAACAAGGATGACTCGGGGTTCAAGCAGTTTAGGCTAACAATGGCGGGCCAGAAATTAAAGCAAGGATAGCAAAACATATTTTCTTTCCAGGACGTGATTAGTCCATCCTAGCATAGGCTTCGTAGCCCAGCTGAAGTTTTTCGGGCATATGGGCTACAGGTTGAACAAGGATGACCCGAGGTTCAAGCAGTTTAGGCTTACAATAGCGGGACAGAAATTAAAACAGGGTAAGAAATCATATTTTCTCTCCAGGACGCGATAAATCCATCCCAACATGGGCTTCAAAGCCCAGCTGAAGTTTTTCGGGCACGTGGGCTACAGGTTGAACTAGGAAGACTCGGGGTTCAAGCAGTTTAGGCTAACAATGGCGGGCCAGAAATTAAAGCAAGGATAGCAAAACATATTTTCTTTCCAGGACGTGATTAATCCATCCTAGCATAGGCTTCGTAGCCCAGCTGAAGTTTTTCGGGCATATGGGCTACAGGTTGAACAAGGATGACCCGAGGTTCAAGCAGTTTAGGCTTACAATAGCGGGACAGAAATTAAAACAGGGTAAGGAATCATATTTTCTCTCCAGGACGTGATAAATCCATCCCAACATGGGCTTCAAAGCCCAGCTGAAGTTTTTCGGGCACATGGGCTACAGGTTGAACAAGGAAGACTCGGGGTTCAAGCAGTTTAGGCTAACAATGGCGGGCCAGAAATTAAAGCAAGGATAGCAAAACATATTTTCTTTCCAGGACGTGATTAGTCCATCCTAGCATAGGCTTCGTAGCCCAGCTGAAGTTGTTCGGGCACATGGGCTACAGGTTGAACTAGGAAGACTCGGGGTTCAAGCAGTTTAGTCTAAAAATGGCGGGACAGAAATTAAAGCAAGGTAAGTAAATCATATTTTCTTTCCAGGACGTGATTAATCCATCCTAATATAGGCTTCGTAACCTAGCTGAAGTTCAAGGTTCAAGCAGTACGACGACCCGAGTTTCAAGCAGTTTAGGCTATAAATGGCCGGCAAGAAATTAAAGCAAGGTAAGTAAATCATATTTTCTCTCCAGGGAGGGATTAATTAATTCATTGTAGCTTTAGGCTCAATAAAGTTTTTAAATAAATAAATAAAATAAATTATTCGATAGATCTTAAAAGATAGTCAACATACATTAAATAGGTAAGTAAGGACACATCATACGTATTCAGCTCTCCACATTAGTTTGTACTTGTAATATGAGATCACTTCGAGACTCAGCTGGTTTCTTACCCAAAGGGTAAAAACGGTACCCTATTAAGCTATTACTAAAACTCCGCTGTCCGTCCCGTCTGTCTATCACCAGGCTGTATCTCATGAATCGTGATAGCTAGACAGTTGAAATTTCACAGATGATGTATTTCTGTGGCCGCTATAACAACAAATATTAAAAACAGAATAAAATAAATATTAAAGTCGGGCTCCCATATAATGGTACGGAACCCTTTGTGCGCGAGTCCGACTCGCACTTGGCCGTTTTTTTTAAATATTTAATACTTATAGATATGCAAATACACATTCAAGACAATCTAAACAATCTAAAAAAAAAAATCATATTAGGTGACATTGGTGCATATTTTTATTTTTCCTTTTCAGTTAAAATTCTGCCCCAGCTGTTCGCAGACCTGATCAAGCCCGACCCGGGGCTGGTGCGGGAGCGGCCGGACCCCAAGGTGTACCGCTGCAAGAAGTGCAGGCGCATCGTGGCCAGTCAGAGCAATATCATACCACACATACCCAAACAGGTAGGTACTAGCAAGAAGTTACGTGCTTGTGGCGACATCTATGCTACTATACAAGAACTACTGAAAACGCCAAAATAGTTCACAAGAAGCATACAAGATGGCGTTGACCCATCCATCCTACATCTCGATATCGGAGTTTCTGGGATTGGTTGCATGTATACAACCTCCGACAATACAGCCGAGCCCCCTTCTGGCAAAACATGGGTGTTGCAGCACCCCAAATTGCTATAACAAATCCGAAGTTTCTCCCTTGGGAGCCCTTTGCGCTGCTGCTAGTAGTTTTTAATACAGGAAGCCGGGCCTTTGGCTCGCTCCTCAAATCTTGCCCGGTGAAGTAGGAAATGCCGTCCAAGGCAAACTATATATTACGTAAAAATAACAACAGCCGAGCTGCGGTTCACCGCGCAACACCATGTCACAGATATGGCACTTCATATCTGTGACATAGTGTTGCGAAGTGGACTATCATTTAAACAGTCTTCATTCTTTTTAGTGGTCTTCAGAAGTGGAGTATCATTTAAACACAAGCGCCATCTATATTGC
The DNA here is from genome assembly GCA_943193695.1 of Acrobasis suavella. Taxonomy (NCBI): domain Eukaryota; kingdom Metazoa; phylum Arthropoda; class Insecta; order Lepidoptera; family Pyralidae; genus Acrobasis; species Acrobasis suavella. The sequence continues at coordinate 1,256,593 of OW971930.1, read as the reverse complement.
TTGCATTGCATTAAGTACCTTAGAATTGAATATTGTATCAATGCTTGATTCTAAAAGCATCCCTGTCAATGAGTGATTTAAGTATTCGCCACTAGATGTCATATTATACTAGTATAGATCGATAGTATAAAAGGGAATTAGGGCAATGTCCGGCCCTTTGTTTCAACGCGCCTTGAATACCTATACCAATATATTATTATACCAATTTCCCTCGTTCTCTCGGGCACCTATTTTACAGCCTACACTACTACAAACATCCTTGCACACGATAATGAATGGGTGTACGCCCATAGCTGCCCGCTAAACATCCTCGACAAGGCGAGAACGGGGGAGAGGTGCGGGGACGGGAAACGGGGACGCATATTGCGCGGGACCTTAGGAGATTCCTTTCTGTATGTAATACTTATACACGGTGATTTTTCACTGGTTTTAGAGCCGAAGACCACTTAGTAAGACCTAATTAGCTAGTCAAAATAAAAATTCAGAAACAAAATATGTTGACTAAAACTCGAAAGTAAAATCGAGAGATCAAGTAGTAGTACCGCCGGCCGGCTAGATTTCGAGTTCATCGGGTTCACGCGTTAGTTTTGAACGGGCGTAACTACGACGTCTCGATCGAAAATCATTTTCGCAACTTTTTTATCTTATGTCATACCTACACAAGTTTGGATTACGTATATGGATAGAGGAATTTATTTACTACATGACATTCTTTTTTCTAAAACCAATAAAAAGTCAGCGTGTATTAATTTTATGACCATGCCTGTGGGGAAGATCTTCCCTTTGTGTCTATGACTCTCAACTACATGCATATCAAAAAAGTCAGAAGGCAAGCTTTCATGTAAAAAGGTCAAAGCAAATCCTACGTCTCTGAGTCTGTCAAAGGTTTTTATAATTTTTTTGTTTAATTTCTTATAGGTGAAAGTGGAACTAGCGAAAAAAGGCATCAGGCCTCCACCCAGCAAGCTAACAGACCTCAACTGCGTGGAGAACGGGGAGATCCTCCTGGAGAAACTGAAGAGTCTCGCGTCTCAGATCCTGGACATGCCCTTGGAGGACCCTAGCAGTGACACTCACAGCGCTGGACAGAGCCACAGCCAGAGCGATAGCCATCATGACAGTGACGAGGGACCCAGTCAGGTGGGTTGTGGAGTAAAGTAGCAAAAAAAAGAAGTATTTTTTTCAATAAAAAAAAGGGTTACTTCAACATTTTTAAATTTCATCATATCTTCACTAATGTTTGACCAACTAGTAATGGCTTTCAATAAAAAAAAATATCTTTCAAATCGGTTCACAATTGGCGTAGATATAGCTTAACGTACATTCAAGTACCAAGATACCTGACCAGGCCCTCTACTTATATCTTGAATTTTTTTTAAAACTAAAAATGATATTAACATGAAAATTTTTATTCAGACAGATTTTAATTAAGTCTTTCTAAATATAAATTTTGAGGTTAATATTATTTTTAGTTTAAGACGAAGTGGTAGCTAAAGTGGCGCCCTCATTTGAAATAAATTGTTTAAAACTAAATATGGTGATAATTAAAAATTTGATTTGTATAAATGTCTAGAAAGACCTTTAAACTATTTTATGAATAACCTTTAAAAGTAATATTGGTAGTCCGTCTAGCTTTAAAACTGTTTTTCGCCAAAAGTGGCCACTTTTGGCGAAAAACAGTTTTAAAACTAGACGGACTATTACTAATAATTTCAAAGGTTATTCATAAAATAGTTTAAAGGTCTTTCTAGACATTTATACAAATCAAATTTTTAATTATCACCATATTTAGTTTTACACAATTTATTTCAAATGAGGGCGCCACTTTAGCTACCACTTCGTCTTAAGAGAAAATTGAACGTATAAGTGGAGGGCCTGATCAGGTATCTTGGTACTTGACTGTACATAAAAAAATTAAACGTACAGTCGAATTGATAAACTGCTCCTTTTTTAAGTCGGTTAAAATGTATTTTTATTGGTTGCTAAGACCTGCAACCGAGGTGCTCAAGTTTTCCGTAAAATATGCCACATGACTTGCATTCCGCGATCTGTTTGTGCAACTCGGAATATCTTACAATCAAGTTTTAATTTCATTTTATTATTTCATGTACACTTGAAAAAAATACAGGTAAAACCTTATACAAGTTGATTTGCAGACAAATTAAAAACCCCCGATGATACCATCTAGTGATAAGTAGCAAAACTACATAATATTCTAATCCGCAATTTTCTAAGCGCTATCTATGCTTTTTCCAGGTAAATTACAAAACGTTAACAACACCGAAAACACGTTATAACTTTTAAACGACTGAACCGATTTTTATAGAACATAGCCTAGAAACACCGCAAGGGTATATATCTTAAACTTTTTCTTAAACTAAAAATAATATTAACATGAAAATTTATATTCAGAAAGACTTAATCAAAATCTGTCTGAATAAAAATTTTCATGTTAATATCTTTTTTAGTTTAAGAGAAAATTCAAGATATAAGTAGAGGGCCTGGTCAGGTATCTTGGTACTTGACTGTACCTACTACTGCTTGTTCTGTCTTTTTAGGTAGTAAAAAAATTTTTGGTCTATGATTCCAGGTGCTGGATGGGTACAGCGAACAAAACCTAGTGGACGCAAGTATCGTCGCGCGTGACTCGGCCGAGGTATGCCGCCTCATGTGGTTCGTGGAGCCGATGGCCTGGATGAAGGACGTCACGCACGCCAGCCACGGGAAGCTGCATTGCCCCAAGTGCCAGAATAAGATTGGAAGCTTTAACTGGCTCATGGGTGAGTGGTGTGCCGCTGATACATGGGCTCGGGGCTCGTGGTGTGCAGGTCAAAGTCAAAATTATTTTTTGTGCAACTGTGTCGTATGCTCTTTCAGGCATGAAATAGTAATATGGCGAATGAATGAATGAAATGAACGATATTAGTGACAATAAATATATTAATAATTAAAGAAGGAAAAGAACGGAATGAAGGAAATGATTGGTATAAATGAAACATGTAAAATGAATGAAAGAACGAGGTAAATGAATAGTGTAAAATAAACTAAATGTTGGATGGGAATAGTGAACAAAACCTGGCGGATGCAAGTATCGTCGCGCGGGGCTCGGCCGACGTATGCCGCCTCATGTGGTTCGTGGAGCCGATGGCCTGGATGAAGTACGTCACGCACGCCAGCCACGCGAAGCTGCATTGCCCCAAGTGCCAGAACAAGATCGGCAGCTTCAACTGGCTCATGGGTGAGTTGGGTCGCTGACACATGGGTTCGTGGTGTGCACGGTCAAAGTCTAAGTCAAAATTATTTTGTGTGCAACTGTGTCTTTAAAGATGATTCATAATGTGGTATGCTCTTTCAGGCATGCAATTGTAATATAGAGAATTGAATGAAATGAATGAAAAGAGTGAAATGAACTATGTTAGTGAAAAGAAATATATTAATCAAAGAAGGAAATGAACGGAATGAAGGAAATGAATGGAATTATAGAAAAATATTTCAAATGTGTAAAATGAATGAACGAACGAAGGACATCAATGAAATGTAAACTAAATGTTGGATGGGAATAGTGAACAAGACCTGGTGGATGCAAGTATCGTCGCGCGGGACTCGGCCGACGTATCTCATGTGGTTCGTGGAGCCGATGGCTTGGATGAAGATGAACAAGATAGGCAGCTTCAAGTTATTTTTATGGGCAACTGTGTTTTTAAAGATGATTCATATTGTGGTATGCTCTTCCAGGCATGCAATAGCAATATAGCGAAAGAATGAATAAAATGAAGAATGAATAAAATGAAGAATGAATGAATGAATAAAAAGGAAGTGAATGAAATGTGTATAAATAACTAAATTTATTAAATTACCGAACGAAGGAAATTAGTGAAATGAGTAAAATGAATAGGTACTAAACTATTAGTTCTTATGGAGCTATGTCTCAGGGACATGAGTGTGTGTGACATCATCATCAGGTCTTTTCAATCTCCACAGCAGGAGCACAACCCTTTCTGTACTACCAGAGCTATACTTAACCTGAGAGGATTTGGCCTACGAGTGTAGGCCACGCTGGCCAGACGGGTTAAAGAGTTCTCCAGACGGGTTGATGTTTATAAGCTTTGTTTAGCTTGTATTTCCTAAGTCGCCTTCTACGACATCCACGGGAAGACTTGGAGTGGCCCTATTCTACTCTGTCCGAAACCACACGGCTTGTGGGTGTCATCTCATCATTTCAGCCATTTAAATGCACATTAAAATTGGAACAATTACTAAAATTAAGAGTGATAATTCTAAATTCAGTCACCAAAGTAGTGATTAAAAGTTATTTAAATTGATTTTATCACTGTTTTCAGTAAAAGTATTTATACAACTAGTATAATAAGGGGTATTAAAACAAGAATGTGGGTTTATCACACGAGGCGAAGCCGAATGTGATAATAGAATCACATGAGTGTTTTAATACCTAATTATTACAGTTGCATACAAAACTTTATCTTCACCCATTATATGAATCCTCTATAAAAGGTTCTAAATCCATAGGGGTTGTACAGTGTTAAGAACTCTATGCAAATTCCTGGTAAGTTTAATTATTGAGTATCTAATACAAACTATCCATGTATGTATAGATAATAATGAAATTATTTATTGTAATTATTGAAAATTTTTGATCGTACAATAATTGGAATGCAAAATATTTTTGTTCGATATTGGTAAATATCTAACAAAAATGGCGGGATACGACGTGAATTCGAATAACCAATAAGTTCTTTTTTTAAATTACAAAGATGTGGTAGTGAACGGCGCGTGCATGACAATGTTCTTTTTTAAAATTCATAAAGTATGTAGCTGTTTGATGAGTAAGGGATCGAGTTTGCGTTACATAATGAAAGGGGTCATTGCTGAAATGTATGGTAGCTGGGCGAGGTCATGGTACACCTACCTAAAATTAGTAGTTATTTATGGTAAGCAATATGTTATCGACAATTTCCAAAAATCATTCTATTTTTTTTAATGTAGTTTTAGTTTGAAATGCCGTAACTTCGCGCTTGTCAAATTGACTTTGACTTTTGATTGGCATTAACATATGAATGACATTTTCACAAATTAGACAGAATATATCTTGTGGAGCGATTTTTCAAACGCGGAGTCACTAAACGCACGGTTTTTTGTATGGAAAAAACCATTCGTTTAGGTGACTCCGCGATTGAAAAATGGCACATCTGCAAGAATGATCGTCCGCCGGTCGATCGATGACGTTATGGTGTTTGCCAATCGTATTTTGACTTTGACAGTTACTAAATGTGACATTACACATTGACTTTCAGTGGTGCCATTTTTGAAACGCGGAATCACTAAAAGAACGGTTTTTTGTATGGAAAAACCATTCGTTTAGGTGACTACGCGTTTCAAAAATGGCACTTCAGAATATGCTTAGAAATTGTGCCACAAGTTTTGAATGCACCGAAAGGTAGCCGCCATGACAATGTCGCCATTATGTAATATTACACTCGATTTTGAAGTTACTCTAAGGTTACAACGAATAAAAATAAAATGGAAGCCTCATTAGATTCCTACTATTTTAAAGTATTTTTTGCGCTGGTGTACAATGACCTCGCCCATTATAGAACAACCCCTATAGTACAACATTATAACACTCGTTTGGGTGATATAATGGTTACTATGACACTGGGTGTTTTAATGTTGGCAATAAGCTAACTGTTTCAGAAACTTTTATTGAAGATTTATAGCATGGGTGTAGATAAACGAAATTATTTATTCGTAGGTTGTAAATGCCCGTGCGGGCAGAAGGTTGCCCCGGCGTTCTACTTGGTACCGTCCAAGGTGGAGTGGTCCAACATCGTGCAGAACGTGCAGCTCACCGTCTGAGGAGGCGTGCAAGAGCTCAGTCCAGCGGGAGTAAGCATTATAAGCGATTTCGCAAGTTAAGTGACACTGGGCGTGGTCGGATCTTGGATGGGTGACCAAAGTTTCTCGAGCGCCTGTTTGTTTCTAAAGGCACGTTAAGTCGTGTAAGCGCGTTTCCGGTTTGATTATTCGCTTTGCTGCTTCGGAACCCGAGGTGCAGAAGAAACGCCAGCTTTTTCTTCTCCAAATCCATCTTTGTCTGTTTGTCTGTGGCACGGTAGCAATATAAATAAATAAATATAAATAATAGGGACAAATAACACTGATTGAGTTAGCCCCAAAGTAAGTTCGAGACTTGTGTTATGGGATGCTAACTCAACGATACTGTATTATATAACACATACATATATAGATCCCAGAACAATTTCCAACTTGCTCTGACCGGGAATCGAACCCGGAACCTCTGGGTGGCAGAGTAGCATGGTGAACACTACGCCACAGAGGACGTCAGTTTCATTTCGATTTCAACATCATGCAGAACGTGCAGCTCACCATCTGAGGGGTCCTGGAAGAGCTCGGTGGCCCAGTGAGAGGTAGGAGCAAGCATATTAGCGCTCTCTTTATTTGAACTCCCACCGATTGGTGATCTCCCCTGGGTAGTCTGGAAGTCCTTAAACCGACTCCGGGCTGGTGTTGGGAGATGCCACGAGAACCGAGTTAAGTGGGGTTTCTCAAACAACGTCCTTTGTGAATGTGGAGCTGTTCAAAGCATGGCCCATGCCCTAACTGCCCAACCTCTTGTACATTAGATGATTTTAACTGGGCAAATGACTGGGGAGTAAGCTGGTCCACAACCTTACGAAAAAGCCATTCTGACTCGCTAAGAAGGAGAAGCGCTTTCGCAGGTTAAGTGATGATCGGCGTGGTCCGAACTTGGATGGGTGACCAAAGTTTCTCGAGCGCCTGCTTGCTTCGGAAAGCACGCTAAGCCGTGTAAGCGCGTTCCCGGGTATATTATTAGCTGTGCTTCTTCGCAACCCAAGGTGCAGAAGAAACGCCAGCTCTTTCTTCTCCAAATTACTCTTTCGGCATGTAAAGCCTAATTATCCGTTTTGATGATCTCCGATGCGCTAGTCCGCCACTCGGGTTCTGGGTTCGATGCCCAGCCAGGGCAAGTTGGAAAATGGCCTTTTTCAAATTGTTCTGGTTTTGATTATTTATATATCTATTAGTTTTTCTCAAATATAAGTAGTATCGTTGAGTTATTATCCCAAAACGCATAACACAAGTTTGGAGCTATAGTCCATTTGGTTAGGTATTTAAAAGAATTTAAACAATCTTGACATGACTTTTTATGGAAATATACACTTAATACGTTTGCAAATTACAAAAAAAAATATGTCATTTATAATTAATAAAATAAATAATTTGGAATATGCAAAGGTATTGATTTATAAAGTGTACATTTCAATAAAAACCAAATGGACTATAGGCCAGAGTTACTGTGGGGCTAGCTCAATCTGTGTAATCATTAAGACGAAGTGGTAGCGAAAGTGGCGCCCTCATTTGAAATAAATTGTTTAAAACTAAATATGGTGATAATTAAAAATTTGATTTGTATCACTGTCTAGAAAGACCTTTAAACTATTTTATGAATAACCTTTAAAATTATAACTAATAGTCCGTTTAATTTTAAAACGGGTTTTCGCCAAAAGTGGCCACTTTTGGCAAAAACCCGTTTTAAAACTAGACGGATTACCATTATTACTTTCAAAGGTTATTCATAAAATAGTTTAAAGGTCTTTCTAGACAGTGATACAAATCAAATTTTTAATTATCACCATATTTAGTTTTAAACAATTTATTTCAAATGAGGGCGCCACTTTAGCTACCACTTCGTCTTAAGTCCTTGATCTGTTTATTTATTTTTGTTTACTTTTATGAAAAGAGAATTTATTAAGCAGAATGACTCATTAAAGTATTTGAAAATTTAGGAAATATACTTGTGTATACGTAAGTATTAGTGATGTATATTGTTGTGTATGTCATATACAACCTGGAAGGGGCATACCCGTAATAAATCGAACCACGTGTTATACTACATCACTATAGTATAATGAAATTAAAATAACAATCAAATAAGCAAAAAAATATTTCAACATTCCCATACAAATTGCCCGGGCTGCTGCACACTTTTGTATGCAAATTCCGGATTTTTTTTTGGATTTTGTCTGTTATATTAGTTTCATTATGCTATAGTGATCTAGTATAGTTGTGGTTCGATTTATTACGGGTATGTCCCATCCACGTTGTATAAAGACAATGCGTAGTTGGAACGGATTAAAGTGACATTTTAACATTGTTACTATCACTTTGGTGCTGAACTTCTTTCTATAAAAAAGTTGTTAAAAATCGATAAAAAATTATCGACCTCCCATACTAAATCCGTTTGGCCGAGCATTGATTTGTATAGAAAGCCGATTTTTATAATTTTAAAAATCGGCTTTAATTAAGTACTTTAATTTTTTTTTTGAGTTTTTAAGCTATTGCATAGCTTTTATCGCGGGCTTTGAGCGCGGCGACTGAATCAAGAAATTCCGTAACGAAAATAAAACCTAACACCCCTCACTCCACCTAAACATTTCCCGGGAACCGGCGACCGGCACAGCGGCGCGGCGTTGAAAGCCGTGCATCGTCTAACGTCGTTTCAGTTCGGCAGACTTCGGCACGGTGTTTGTGTGCGTGCGACTAGACGTATGCATGTAGACTAGCTGCTAACTGCTCATAATAAAAATTCCTGAATAACCTACATGTATTGCAAGATAATAAAAATATTTTAAACGATATTAACTTCTCATTTATTCAATAAAAGAAAATAAATTGTTTTCTTATAGGTCACCACGCTCAAAAAGTGTAACTTAAATTAATATCAAAGAAAAAAAAAACTGCATAAATAAAAAATAATTGCATAAGTTGATAAAAAATGCTATGCAATAGCTTTACCGCGGCAGTCCCCGAGTGCCACACTTTTTTTTTTTCGTGTTTCGATAATTGAGTTTATGGAAAATAGTTCAGATCATAAACTGAACTTGCTCTAAAAATGTTGATGGTGTTTAAAAAATAACCCTGTATTATATTATAGTATTGTTACGAAACTGGGGTTCGAGATTTGGAGAAAAACGCCAAACTTCGTATGAGGGTTATTTATTCACAACGGAACCCTAGGTTGACACGTAAAGATGGTCTTTCTGATGTCCAAGTCCAAGTCACGTAGCAGCTGAGGACCAGGTATCTCGCCGAGGTTGTCGCAGGTACTTCCACTTGTCGCACTTAGGTAGGCTTCCTTTTCGGTTCGCTTCCAAGTGATCGCTTTCGTAGCTCGTAATGAACTGGCCTGTATAGAGGTCTACATTATTCTCGAATATTCCCCATAATTGAAGAATGTATTTCGATGCCGGGAAACATCGAGGCGCCGGTACGTGTATGTGAGTGCAACCGGCCGAACAATTCTAGATTTTACGCTGAAAGGACATAAAGCCTAGTTTCGCTTGCATTATACCGACGTATTTCTACGCGGTTTCTTGCTCACGAACATTCTGCGTCTATCTCGTTCGCGACAGTGTGACGCAGCACTTAAAAATGATATTTTTCTAGCAATAGTTGTTAGTTGTCAGCAGCCTAATATTTAGCATAGGTAATTGCCACATTGTATAAATAAGAGAAAAATCTACACTTCTTAAATCCGCAGCGTTATGCTACATTATTATTCGCTATTTTACAACAACCAGATACTTTTTTTAAACTTCAAAACAAACATTTTGTTTTGCATTTATGTGGAATACAGGCTAATGACGTCATAGTTTATTGGCGTAAAGTAGCGCTCTAAATACTTATCCGTTTATCTGCAATAATAAATCTAAAACACTTTTAAAATTGATATGATCAGTGACAAGTGACATTATTTAGCGACTTTTTATTTTCTCAAAAGTACGAATTTTGCTTTGAGAAAAAATGTATGTTAAACAGTAATGTACCCAATGTACCTTGAATCGTTTTTGCTCATCTAATTAATAATATTCGGGACGTGACGACCTCATCGCCCACTGGATTTCCAGTGCAGTCATTCAATGCAGGGCAGCTTGTGGCGAGCTGATGGTGAGTGGCGACACCACGTACCCTACCTTCAGGGGCCCATACACACACACATACACACAGTTACACACCCCCCGCCTCTGTCTTGCCTTAGCTGGCCGGCCAGAGTGGAGTCGCAAGAGCAGAACATACGCTCCAGGGTGGAAGTGTATTGCACGTAATGGCGTAATAACGGGGAAACCCGCTCTCGGGGGTAAGCCCCGTGATGGTGAAACCGGAGCCGCACCTCTCGACAACCTCAGCTGCTCACATTGTGTTGCGCCCTGGCCGCATCTTTGTGGCTAATTAGGGTGCCCACAGGCAGTTAAGCCAACGAGCAGCGAGTCACAATCTACCAGGCTAAAATGTTGTGAGAGATTTTTAAGTAGATGTCCGTATCTCACTCCATAACCCAGTTATCCAGTCCACTAACATCCCATCCATAAAGCCCAAACCAAGTAAATCCCTCCTTGGCAATAGTTCGACTGCTGTGGAGGACTGTCCGTTAGTGCATCACAATGGTACATTAAAGGATAGACCTCCATAGATGCAGCCATCTCACATTTTAGATAAAAAGGTACTAAAAGGCCTCTTCATGTTGTCTTTGGCCCCATGAACGCCTCAAAGGACCGGGTCCCCATGGACCCGTGGCTGAAAAGCGTACCAACATAATAATAATAAGCGTTTTTTATTTCCAATAACTTACAAAATTATTCATACAAATTTATACTATGACTTCATCTGTTATTGGAACCCCACTCTGGGCATAGGCCTCCTTTAGCTGTTTCCATTTTTCCCTATTCTTTGCCAATCTTTTCCTGTTGTTTTTATTTCGTCGCTCCATCTGTTTTTTGGACGACCAATTCTTCTTTTCCCTATTGGTGCTTTCCATTTTGTTGTTTCTGTTGTCCATCTTTTGTCTGTATACCTTGCTATATGCCTCCAATAAATTATTGTTTGGAAATAAATAAATAAAATTAAAATAAATTTCTGATCCACGAAAATATACATATGCAGATTTTTTGACAAATAGGACAATATTTAGAAATGCAATTTTTTTAATATTTTACAGTTGACGCTAGAAGTTGATTGGAGTACGCTTAAACCCTTTATTTTACCTATAGCTCAACAAAGATATAAAATACATAGTGATTTAGAGATATAGCCAAAATGCTCAATTAGTATTCCAATTTATAGAATGCATATTAAAAATATGCATTAATTGATATCTAATCATTTTTTGTTTTTTTAGATTATCCAAAAACAACGGACCTATATTTTTCAGTTTGCCAAAAAATTAAAAAATCCACAAAAGCGTCAAAGTTCCGGAGTGGGGGCTTGCGACGTCACCTCTAAGTAAAAATCGTACGTAGCCGTGACGTCAAGCGAAATTTCAATGCGCTGTATCTTTGTCATTTTTTGTTTCTCAGAAAAAGAAAAAATACCCGACCTACAAGATTTTTTAATAATCTAACCGATGGGCTAAATATACTTTTCCATTCGTCATGCTTATTATCGGTGTTATTAAAATGTGTTGGTTATGGCAAAAGTGCTAAGTATGTTTCAAGTTTTTAAAATTGCTTCAATGAGGGTTTTAAAAAATATGGCCACCAGATGGCAGCTAAGTGAAGTTAGGTGCAACAAGCTGCTCTTTTTGGATACGTCTGACGGAGCAAAAGAACCTGTCAACTGATGGCCCAATCACAACAAACGATTGGACCTGACGTCACTGTGCTGCCATCTGGTATCCCATATTTTTGAAACCCTCATTACTTAAGACCTTGTAGAATTCGCTAAAATTTCTGTTATCATGTAGATAACTAAGGAGCTTTATATACCCGTAGTGTATGGTGCTTCAATGTTGTTATATTATTAAGGGAACATGATCTTCCTTAAATAGAATGCCATTGTAAATATGTCGTGTTTCACTGTTTCATAAAAACTTTATTTAGGTGATTAATACACATATTTTCCGCTTGGTGTAATGGTTGACCGAGAGAGAATGTGCCATATGGCATTAGTTCGCTTCTGTAAATTTTTTTTCACTGTGCAATAAAGTTTAAATAAATAAATTAATAATAGAGTCTTTTACCGTGCGACTTTTATCAGTCATCGTGCGAACAGCACGAGGCGTAGTGAATCGAAAATAAATACGTACAACCAAAAGGTATGTGAATACTTATGTGCAATACTAACAGTGGTTTTTCTGTCGGAGAAATATCCGAAGCTCGCGAAATGGACTCCAAAATGTTTTTCGGATAAATCAGACGTTCGCGGAAAAAGGTTTAAAAAGTAAGTTAAACATGACCAGAAACGATGTATTTTTACCTACTACACAAACTATCGGTAAAGAGTACAGTGCCATATTTTCAAGGTACGATAGCTAACAAATTAACACAGTTTACAATTGTAATATACAATTTTTCGTGTGACGACTGTTGTGCCAAGCCGCTCATGGCTTCTGCGTTTGGATCTCTTTTGCTCTTGTGAAGGCGACCGTTATAGTTTAATAAATAAATAAATATATAGGGACAAATTACACTGATTGAGCTAGCCCCAAAGTAAGTTCGAGACTTATGTTATGGGATACCAACTCAACGATACTATATTTTATAACAAATACATATATAGAGATGTTTGTCGCACTCGGCTAGTGGTCAAACAAAACTATAACGCAGTGTTTTTACGCAGTTAAAACAAATTTAGGTCTTTGGTTTGGACTAAGTTAGGGTTGAATCTCACTTGTCAGCACGGAACAGCACTTCTCTATGCTGCTAACCTTTTTTGTCGCTCAGAACTGTCATTTGCTAGAGCGAGAGAGCGACGAAACGGTATAGTACTCGCTCTCTCTCGCGCTGGCAAATGACGGTTCCGTGCTGAGTAAGATCCAACTTTTAGTTTGTGTTTAATTTTGTGTAAAATAAGACGGATGGAGTATGGTGCTTTTATGGCACTACAAACGATCTTGCTTATAGCAAATGTCATTGTAAATAGTTCGTTTCACTGTTCAATGTAAAATTGTAATCATGTTAAGTGTTGGCTTGTATAGAATGAAATAAACATGTTTTGCTAAAATATACTTATCGTAATTTTTTTTACTATTTCCCAAAATAATCTAGAAATATTAGGGTTGGGCTAGATCTTTCACGGAACACTTAGTCTGAGATCCGAAGAGGTCGAAATTCACTCATAAAATAAGTTCCCGAACACCATATTTTTTCGGCTGCCCTATTTGTAATAAGTTCAGGAACATATTTAATAAAAATAAAATTCATCCGTTAAACAGATGAATGACGGTCGACCTCTCTTCGGATCCTATACTATAGTATATGGCAAGTTAGAATTAAAATAACTGACTCCTGGGACTTGTTGGTATAATGTGATAATACTAACTTTCTTGCTAGATCTTATATACAAAAGTTTATACAATAAATTTACTGGACGGCCCTGAAAGGACACGTTCCTACTGGATGTGATGTGCTGATATATACTACAAAGTATTTATTTGGTAACAATATGTGTCTTCCGCTTCCAGCTGTCCGCGAAGGCGCCCGAGCACACTAGACACTTTGTACTACTTTTTAATCTTAGTGCCCCCCCCCCCCCTCTTATGGCTTAGTATAGGCTGTTACATATTTATATAGACCACCCCCCATATTCCCTTACTAAGTGAGGGGCAGTCCATTTAGCCTTAAGCGCAGTATGTCCTTTAGAGCCATGCCGTGTATCCGCATGATATGCGTCTTCCGCTTCCAGCTGTCCGCGAAGCCCGGATGCTCCGGACATTTGTTTGTACTACTTTTTAGTCTTACTCCCCCCCCCCCCCCCTTATGCCATAAGATAGACTGCCATATGACGGCAGTATAAAAACCCCCTGTTTGGTACCCCTTTACCACGTCTTTACTTAGATCCCCCCTTCTTTAAGTGAGGGGCAGTCCATCTCGTCTCAAGCGCGGTATGTTCTTCAGGGCTATGCCGTGTATTCGCATGATATGCGTCCTTTGCTTCCAGCGGTCCCCCCCCCCCTCCACTCGTGCCATAAGATAGGCTGCGTGCGTATATATTTATAGCTCTTCCGACAGGCTCATGTTCTCTCACTCGACGGTGATGACTGAAAATCAGTGTTTGCTCCCTGAGCAATTTTAACGCTGAGTTATTGCCTTTTTGTATCACTGCGGTTCACCTTATTTCTAAAACTTATTGTCTATGATTTTATGTTGATTTGTGTAAAAATGTATATGTGTGTGCCTCAGTGAGACAAATAAAGTTTTTATCTATCTATCTATCTATCTATCTATATATTTATATAGTACATATTTACAGCTCAATGTCTTAGCTACGCCATATAGTTTACTTCGATTAGTGCCCCCCCCCCCCTTCTTTAAGTGAGGGGCAGTCCATCTCGTCTCAAGCGCGGTATGTCCTTCAGAGCCATGCCGTGTATCCGCATGATATGCGTTTTCCGCTTCCAGCTGTCTGCGAAGGCGCCTGGGCACTCCGGACATTTGTAAGGCAGCTCGCCCGTGTGAGTGCGCGTGTGACGGTACTGGAAGAGAAGATAATGTCTCACATAGACAAACGTACAAAGAGAAACAGACCAAACATTACATACTTTCAACGCGTGGCAAATTTTCACTCGTAGCTTATTGTTTGTTTAATTGGATTTTAATAATATATTTATAAACAGTTTAATGCGGGTGTTTGTATTGTACTAAGTACTCTTTAACATTCATAAGTATACTTTTGTTCCAAATATTACAAATGATGTTAAGGGGTTACCTGAATTTTCCGGGATCCAGTGCTGCCCCCATTTGTAATAAATGATTTGAAAAGAAACGGAGACATCATTTAAAATTTTGTTTTGACCAGGCCCTAGATAACCTTTCAAACTATTTTATGAATTACTGTTTACAATTTAAAGAAAGAACGTGAATCTTTTCTACGCACATAAGCCAAAAGTGGCTGTTTTCGCAAATGTGCGTAAAAAAGCTTCACGTTCTTAGTTTAAACTGTAAACAGTAGTTTATAAAATAGTTTAAAGGGTTATCTAGAGCCTGGTCAACACAACATTTTGAATAATGTCTCCGTTTCCTTTCAAATGGGGGCAGCACTGGACCCCGGTAAATTCAGGTATTTAAAGAAAAACAACAAAACTTATGTAGCTTAACGGTAAGTTCATGCCACGCGGCATTCATTGTATTATGCAATAATGTTTAGTCTGCTTCCCTTTATATGTCTGTGCTCACATCAGATTCGTAGAGGACTTGATTTTGGGCATAGACTTTGTTCGGGGACTTGATTTTTGACATGGTATGTGGCTGAAGATTTGATTTTAGGTATGGAGTTGGATACCTTGATTTTTGACATAGAGTTTGATTGAAGACTTGATTTTAGGCATAGAGTTTGTTTGCTTGTGTGTAAGTGGCCAGTACTGATTTAAGATTTGTAAGCTGCCAAAGGACAACTGACATTGGATGATGACAACCGGGATCGAAGTAGTAAGTAATATTTTATTGTAAACCAAAGAAATGTGTGCATTTCCCCAGCGGAAAAGTGTCGAATAATGTTGACTATACTAGATCTTTACCTATGTACAGCAGTGGACTTTCTGTAGACTAGATCTTTAGCTGAAAGCTGCCTTCAAATGATTATCGATGAATAAAATTGTGTGTTCAGTAATTTTGAGAAATTTGTCAAAAACCTAAACAGGGAAACGTTTCCCTTTGGAATAAGCCTTGATTTATTTACACACATTGCTATTAATTTATGTATACTGTCTGTAAAAACATGATCCAAAAAACATAACCACTTACGATTAATAAATATAAACATAAGAGTAAGTATTTTGGTTCCAGTAGCTTAACTAAAGGGACCTAAGGAAAAGCTTCAAACGTTGATTTATGTATTAAAACTGCCTCCAACTAGTGTTGCAAGCAATATAAAATATCGGTAGTCTATCGATACTATCGTGACCTTGAAAAACAGTCACAATAACCGATACTGTCGATAGTATCGATTGTCAATAGTTTGCAATACTATTGATGTAAGGTAAAGCTATCCATAGTATCGATTGTCAATAGTTTGCAATACTATTGATGTAAGGTAAAGCTATCCATAGTATCGATTGTCAATAGTTTGCAATACTATTGATGTAAGGTAAAGCTATCCATAATATCGATTGTCAATAGTTTGCAAAACTATTGATGTAAGGTAAAGCTATCCATAGTATCGATTGTCAATAGTTTGCAATACTATTGATGTAAGGTAAAGCTATCCATAGTATCGATTGTCAATAGTTTGCAATACTATTGATGTAAGGTAAAGCTATCCATAGTATCGATTGTCAATAGTTTGCAATACTATTGATGAAAGGTAAAGCTATCCATATTATCGATTGTCAATAGTTTGCAATACTATTGATAAAAGGTAAAGCTATCCATAGTATCGATTGTCAATAGTTTGCAATACTATTGATGAAAGGTAAAGCTATCCATAGTATCGATTGTCAATAGTTTGCAATACTATTGATGAAAGGTAAAGCTATCCATAGTATCGATTGTCAATAGTTTGCAATACTATTGATGAAAGGTAAAGCTATCCATAATATCGATTGTCAATAGTTTGCAATACTATTGATGTAAGGTAAAGCTATCCATAGTATCGATTGTCAATAGTTTGCAATACTATTGATGTAAGGTAAAGCTATCCATAGTATCGATTGTCAATAGTTTGCAATACTATTGATGTAAGGTAAAACTATCGATAGTATCGATACTATAGAATTTACATACTATCGATAGTATCTAAATTCAATAGTATCGATACTATCGATAGTTGTACCTTTCATTAATTGTATTGCAAAGTATTGATAATCGATACTATCGATATTGCGACTGTTTTTCAAGGTCAACTATCGATAGTCATGCAACACTACCTCCAACATCTGGGAAAGTATGTTTGTTACTTGAGTAAGTATTAAAAGTCAAAGTACACCTGCTAGATGGTCAGATGACGCAAGGTTGCAGGGAGGCGCTGGATGCAGGCCGCTTCCGATCGGTCGTTTTGGAAATCCTTGGGGGAGACCTATGTCCAGCAGTGGACTTCCTGTGGCTGATATGATGATGAAGTATTAAAATAAATACAACAAAAATAATGGCCCGTGGACATCATGAATCGCCCTATTGGACGAGTTCTATGACAAAATGAGAGCTCCATTGGATTCTACTTACTAAGGTACTGCTGTCTTTGAAGCCCTTCTTGCAAGTGCCGCATATGTGCGTGTCGACTCCGGCGTGCCTGCGCTGGTGGCGCCGCAGGTTGGACAGTGTCGCCGAGCGGAACTCGCAGTCACCACACGAGAACGGCTTCTCGCCGCTGTGGATCAGCATGTGGGCTCGAAGGTTGCCAACTGAAAAAATAAATATATAAGTACATTAATATATCAATACTCCGCGATTTAAAATGTTGTACTTTAAGCATAACTACACCCGAACGCACTGCACTCACACTCAAACACAGACACTCTCAGACATGCATACACTCAAACACACGCACACACACAAAGAACGCACACACCCTCACACACGCACACACCCTCACACACGCACACTTACACACCCTTGCACGCAGACGCATATATACTACTAGCACGTTTGTTCTCTTTAGTGTAGTCTACATATTATTATTTTTTATTTAACTAAGTTAAATACGCACATGTGACATACTAGCTTGTTATAAGACGCTGGTTTTCGAAACACAGTGAAAACTATCTCGGAAACCAGAGCCTTCATATATACTGTGTCAATAAAGTGTTTATTATCATTATTATTAACTGAGAAGACAAGAATACTGATAACAAGTTTATTTACTAGCAAATTAAAAAACCCCCGATTGTCACAAACGCCATCTAATGATAAGTAGTGGAACTACCGAAGTCGAATCGGTAGTTCCGTTACTTATCACTAGATGGTTATCCGTAGCGCCATTTATTATTTTGCTAGAGAAAGCTCTGTGGTGCGATTTTTCAAACGCGGAGTCACTAAACGAACGGTTTTTTTGTATGGAAAAATCATTCGTTTTGTGACTCCGTGTTTGATAAAGGGCACTTCTGACTTTTAAGCGCTAAGGGCTAACATCGATTTTCATCAAACATATCTAAGAACTAGGTTTTCAACAGCATTACAATGCTCGGCTAATTATCCAAATTAAAACATGTGATAAAAAATTTCGTCACGAGTGGGATACGAACCCGCGTCTGTCACGTTAACGCCGTGAGTGCACTACCAATTTTCGGCGTTTCTTCTCAGCAGTGGCCGTTACGTAGCGCTGGTATCGGTAGCTTTACTTTAAAAATAAATTATATTTTAATATACTTTACACGTAACGTAAATTAAACTTATTGACGTGTAAAAGATTCATAGATTCAAATGTTTATTCAGTAATTAAACATTTACAGGCAAGGTTTAATTACTGAATAAACATTTGAATCTATGAATCTTTGAACGCAAAAAAAAACGTTCCATCGAACAATTTTTTTTTTATTTGTGTACATACCAAAATTTGAAGTCTACTCGACTTTTGTGATAATAAAAATGTATTTATAAAAATTAAGAAAAGGGTTATAGGAAACGGTCCCCGAGAATTGCATTGCCTTGGGGCTCTGAAAGGGTTAATCAGGCCCTGGCGGGAGGTGTGACACATATACAATGTTCTTTTTAATTAAGTATAAATATTTTAAGAGCTGATTCAGTCCATCATTTTGAACAACTTTTCCCGATAAATATATATCGAAATACGAAAATTTTTTTTTGCATTTTTCATAGTAACGATATCACGTGACTACTTCGATCTGTATGAGAACCTAAATATTTTTTTTCGTATTTCGATATATATTTATTGGGCGAAGTTGTTCAAAATGATGGACTGAATAACCCCTTAAAATATTTGTACTTAATTAAAAAGGACATTGTAGTACAAATTGCATTTGTAAAACACTAAAATGAGAAGAATTAAGTACCTTGAGAAAAGCTGCAGCCGCATTGAAAGCACAGGTGCTGCTTAGCCATGTGCACGCGCATGTGGCTTTTTAACACATTCTTCTGCTTGAATCTGAAATCAAAATACATAGAATTTTGTAGTTGTTTGTGTATTAAGATAATATAATTACTAACGTAACAGGTACCCAACGCCATAGAAACTAGTAGAGGGCCCGTAAGTAGGCAAAACTGGAGTTGTTGGTAGGCACACAGAGATGGCAGCACACACGACTAGCAAAAATGTGACAAAGAAAGTGTTGAATATGCTTTAAAAATATTCATTGCATTTCATACAAGTCATATTCAATTAATTAGAGTACTATTATAATAAAATAATAATAATAAAATATTTCAAACAATCAAACAGATGAGAGAAAAGGGAACATCTGATACATAAGTATTTAAAAACCATTTAATTCATTTATTAAACAGTCAATTTTTATAAATTAATATCTTTATATGATAATTAAATAGTTTTCCTTTTTCTTGCAATATATCTTTCTCTTGCCGAATCCTATTCCAGGGTACACCTTTCATCGGTCATCATCATCATCATCATCCGAGCGTATTCCCGGTTGCATCCTCAGCAGTAACGCTTCAGTGCCCGGGGTCCGCTACCTAACCAAGGAGATTTGACGAGGTTACTGGTTTTTACACAGAGCGACTGCCGTCTGACCTCCGCAACCCAAAGGGCAAACCAGGAACCAATCCTTGGATAGTTTGATGATCAAACGCTAGGTGGCGTTCGGGACCCACAGTTTTACATGCCTTCCGAAACACGGAATCATCTTTCTTTTCGGATAATCAGGTGATTCAAGCCTGCAATATCCTATCCAGACTGGAAACAACTTTGCACAAAGTATGTTTCCCAGTGGGAATCGAACCCATGACCTCCGGGTCACAAGGCGAACGCCTTGACCACTGAACCACGGAGGCAGTAAAAAAAAACCGGTACACCTTTCATCGGTATAACTAGGAAAGGGTTTTGGCGGGAGCGCCACATTACATTAACTTCTCTGTGTAGGTCCCGAACGCCATCTGGCGTTTGATCATCAAACTATCCAAAGCTTGGTTCTGATTTACCCTTTGATTCGCGGAAGTCAGACGACAGTCGTGTGATAAACAGTAACCTCGCCAAATCACCTAGGTTAGTTAGTGGACTCCGGGCTCTGAAGCTGCTGAGGATGCCACCGGGAAGATGCGCTCAGTAGATGATTATGATCAATTAATTTAATAATAACTAACCTCATCCCACACTCATCACAGACGTAAGGCCTTACATCATTGTGTGTTTCGACATGAGTCTTCACCTGGCGCCGTCTCTTAAACCTCTTGCCGCAGCCCGCCTTCGGGCACATGTATTTCCGCTCAGTTGAATGCGAAGGAATGTGCTTCGTCAACTCCGATTTCTTGCCAAACGCTGAAAGAGATTGTCTAGAAATGGAGCTAAGATTAGGGTTCCTTATCCAAAGAGTATAAACGGGACCCTATTACAGGTAGCGGCACGAAACTCTAGCCCTGACCTTGCTTGCGCAGAAGTCAAGAATTAGTACCGTAACAGTGCACAGTATCCCCTCTGCATGTCGCTCAGCGCTAAACTTACGTGCCGCAATATGTACTAAGACTCTGCTGTCTGTCTGTCACCAGGCTTTATCTAATGAACCGTGATAGTAAGACAGTTGAAATTTTCACAGATGGTTCTGTTGCTGCTATAACAACAAATACTAAGAACAGAATAAACATTTGCCCATGCAACAAACATGATTTTTTTATAGATAATGGTACGCGAGTCTGGTTATTTTTTGTAAATGGCAACTGTTCGTTTCCATATAACAACTGTGAATATTTGCAATTAATATTTGACAAAGACACTGGGACCTCTACTATTTCTAGATTTATAAGGGCTCTTACAGACTGATCGCGACACTAGTTGCCGATTCGCTGAATAAGATCTAAACTCTAAGGGTTGGATCTCACTTGTCAGCACGGAACAGCACTTTTCTATGCTGCTATCCTTTTCTGTCACTCAGAACCGTCATTTGCTCGAGCGAGAGAGAGAGAGAGCAACGGAATGCTTCAGCACGGCCGAGTCCCAACCCTTAGTCTTCTACATGTTTTTCGTGATAACATAATCTTTATAAAGATTCTTGAGACCCTGGATAGTAACCTATGCCTATTTCTTATCTCAGAATAAGGGCTCAAACTGTTGCAAGTCCCAGACAATAAGTAAGTAATACAAGTTTATTTGCTGGGCAAATTTCAAAGAACAATGACCAAAAATGTCAAGAATGCCATCTAGTGATAAATAGCGGAACAATTGATACGATTGGATGTCCATAGCGCTATCTATCATTTTTTAGGGAAAGCCCTGTCTTTTAAGCTTTAATTCCCAACAACTTTTAACTACAGGGCTACACTAATTTTTATTAAACACAGTTAAGAACCACCAAAAAGGAAATAAAAAATTTAATAAAAATACAAACCGCATCGAAATTGGTCCATCTGTTCGAGAGCTATGATGCCACAAACAGACGTCAGACAGACCGACAGACATTAGCATCAACCTTACAACACCCCTCTTTTTAACAGTGGTTAAAAATAAATGATGAAGCTTACATTTTCCACACTCAGTACAAACATGCTCAGGGTTTATATGTGACTTCTGCATATGTTTCTTCAGCCACGTTTTAGACGTAAATGTTTTCGTACACACTGGGCACCCGTCTTTTTTAATTTCACTCTCTTTGATATCATTGGTTAATTTCTGCTCATCTTTAATTTGCTTTGAAAATATTTCAGATGACTGTATATTTGGATTTTGATTCGGTTGTACAGTTTTGGAGTGTTTCTTATATACCTTTGGTGTTTTATAATCTACAGCTGAAGTACTTATTTTATAATCAGGTAGCGTCAATTTTATGCTATTTCCTGCTTTGTCAATTGTATTTTCAATATCACTCTCTGGCTTTACAATAATACTGGTAACTGTCCGTGATATTAGGTTTCTTAACGTTAAGTCTGCTTTCTGTGCTTCGGTGATGAAAGTAAATGACGATTCAATCTTAGCAATACAGTTGTAGCAGAATTTGCGCGGCAGATTGTCCTCTTCTGTGATCTAAAGAATGGTGTTCGAAAATATGAATCAGTGAAAAAAAGATGGATATTTTAACTCTAGATTAATATCAATCTTTAATATAATGAATATTTATAAGCTTATTGAGTAATAAGCTTATAAATATTCATTCTAAATGTTTGATCCTTTAGAACTTTAAATAAATGTGAAGATACTTATATTTATTCATTTTAGGATGACATCACTCATTTACTTATTAAATTGTAAATAATTTAATTGTGAGATATTTTTCATTTTACTTTTAGTTTAATTTTGGGATTGACTTTAGTATCCTGTGGCACGAATTTCTGAGTAATTATGGGTTCAATCAATTGCTATTAATGTCTACAATCCTATCCTAGCTGATTTTTGCGCGAAAATGCGTAGTTTTTGAAAATTTCAGATTTAAATGTTTAAGAGGTTAAATAACAAGTTATATCGAAAACACAACACGTTTTCGAAATTAGTGACGGAACGGAATTAGCCTACCCCGACTTCACATAGTCTTGTCTGCCCTACTCTATAGTGTTTTTTTTATTTTTTTAGCGTGGATGAGCTCGGCGAGCCGCGTGTGGCTAGGAGCAGGCAGGGTCGAGCGAGCCAGAGAGGCCGAGGCTGAAGCCGACCAGCAAGCCGAGGCTGCAAAGGCAAGTGAAGACCCCTGCCTGCAAACTAGGTATACGCGTGCAAGCGCCGCGATCCTCCGTGCCGGAGCCACAACAGAAGGGACTGAAATTCATATCTCAGAAACTAAGCGTTTCCGCGCCTCCCCCCCCTTAGGGGGGAGTTTATCCGCCCCTCCCCTTCCCCTCCTCTCCCCCTGTGCCGCAGGATACTAAAGAAATACCTAATTTTCTTAGTATTTATTGTAATAATAAATAATTATTTACAATAAATAATAATTAGGTAGGTAAGGATTTAATTAAATTCTCATAAACATATTAGTAAAAATAACAAAAACTATAACTAAACTTCCGGGATAAATGTTATTGTATAAGACTTCTGCAGAGCTGTCCCAAAAGAGCTTCTTCTGCACGAACATACCTTGATATTCGTACAAAAACAAAACATGTCCTCGACATCCTCTTGGTTGTAGTGTTTGTTGTCCCACGAAGCGTCCTCTTTCATACAACTGCGGCATACTTTGGATAAGTCCATATTCATATTGCACTGCATTAAATCTACTTAAAAATGATCAATAACAGAATATTTTTTACCAATTTTAAACTTATATGTTTATCTTTCTAATTTTTTTGTGTATTTACAATTTATTTAAAAGATATGACAATACCTCTGACACTGACAGCTGTCATTGGTTAGTTTTTACCGAAACAGCACAGGTATTTACGCTTAGGCATCCAGCCAGCCGTAACGTGGAGCTTATAAAAATGAAAGTAAAAGATTTTGTATTCGATAGTTATTTATTGACTTCATCATGGCGCAAAGAGCAAAAAACTAGTGTTTTATGTCTTATTCAGATAGACTAGCCAAGTCAGATGCAGATGTTATCATCGTTAATCTGTAGAGCGAAGGTACTACTCCCGACTTTATGCATCATGTACCTCTTCAATGTTTTCATAATACGTATGTACCTACTCAATATTTTCATAACAACTAGATGAAAAAAAATATATCTTTTTTAAACTACATGGTGACGGTTCTTATAGGTTTAACAGGCTCCGCTAGGAATGCTCTCAGCTCGTCGATGCCCTCCCCGATGAGCGGAGCAGCTTCCAGCAGCCTTGGAGCATTCTTCAACTCTTTGCTGAGCCGTGCATGCTGTAGCATGAGCAGCGCTTCGTTCCGCATTTGTCGGTAGGCAGCGTCCATCTTGCTCAGAACAAGCATGAACTGAAAAACAAGATTTCTTCAGCGTCGCCAACGTGTGGAACTCCCGATGTGGCAGTACGGTGGTAGGGTATGCCATTATAATTAATATTTAGGGACTAATAAGCTAGCCCCAAAGTAAGTTCGTGACTTGTGTTATGGAATACTAACTCAACGATACTATACTTTCTAACAAATACATATATAGATAAACATCCAAGACCCAGGGCAATTTGAAAAAGACCATTTTCCAACTTTCCCTGACCGGAGATCGAACCCGGGACCTCTGGGTGGCGGACTAGCATGGTGACCACTACGCCACGGAGGTCGTCAAATTATACATTGAAAAGTCATAGAGCTGGTCAAAGTTATCTACCACAGGAATGTACCTAGTATCATTATAAGATGTTATAACATAAGGCACCTTGGTCGTTCTGAGGCGAGGTTCTGCCAGCAAGGTGTAAAGAAGCA
Source organism: Acrobasis suavella (assembly GCA_943193695.1). Classification (NCBI taxonomy): domain Eukaryota; kingdom Metazoa; phylum Arthropoda; class Insecta; order Lepidoptera; family Pyralidae; genus Acrobasis; species Acrobasis suavella. Next base: position 1,232,164 of record OW971930.1, on the reverse strand, counting down.
CGGCGGCTGCAGATATCTGGCATAGGTTAGACGTGTCTACCACGTAGATTATCTGCAATAAAAAAATCGATTCTTCGGAATTCAGGTAGGTAGGTTAGGCGTTTGTTTTTCGGATTTTTTTTGTTTAAGAAGTGGTAGCTAAAGTGGCGCCCTCATTTGAAATAAATTGTTTAAACTAAATATGGTGATAATAAAAAAAAATGATTTGTATCAATGTCTAGAAAGACCTTTAAACTATTTTATGAATAACCTTTGAAATTACTAATAGTCCTAATAGTCCGTCTAGTTTTAAAACTGTTTTTCGTTTTAAAACTAGACGGACTACCAATATTACTTTCAATGGTTATTCATAAAATAGTTTAAAGGTCTTTCTAGACATTGATACAAATCATTTTTTTAATTATCACCATATTTATTTTAAACAACTTATTTCAAATGAGGGCGCTACTTTAGCTACCACTTCGTCTTAAACAGTTTTCATAATCTAAAACCGTGTTACAGCCACTCCCATTCATTCACTTATTAGTAATGAACTGATTTGATGGATGTAAAGATATTAATTCATATGGAGTTGTGTGCATTTCCCCAGCGAAAAAAGGTCGAATAATAAATGTTGACTGTACTTACCAGGCCTGTATCAGTCGCCGTTTGGATATCGTAAATATACTTACATTATTATTATGCGCGCGGCGACCACTCCGGAGGGGAAAATTCAGTTACATGAATTGTTGGTCCAAAGTAATAAGAATAAAATTGACTTGCAATACATGTCTAGGTATCTAAACGTAGAGGTGAGGAGTTCCGACCACGCGAGCTAAATTAAACCAGAGCGCTAACCACATTTAGTAAATATTTCTTCTTCTGAACGTGAGTAGTACTTATTCTGTGACTATACCAGATTTTTGTTGAAAGTTGCCTACAAATGTTTATTGATGAATTAAATTTGCGTATTCAGTAATTTTCGAGAAATTCTTCCCTGAACCTGAAGGTAAATGTTTCCCTGGCGGAATAAGTTTTTGACAAATGAAGGCACTCTTCAACTAAAGATCTAGTACATATACTTAGTCAACTAACGACTAGCTAGTATACTAGCAACCTTGGATTGGAGGTCTTGCTGCGTTTGGGTCTTGTGATCCTAGGCTCTGTCTCATCATATCAGCCACAGGAAGTACACTGCTAGACAAAGGCCTCTCCCAAGGATTTCCAAAACGACCGATCGGAAGCGGCCTGCATCCAGCGCCTCCCTGCAACCTTGCTCAGGTTTTCCGACCATCTAGCAGGTGGGTGTTCTACGCTGCGCTTGCCGGTACGTGGCCGCCATTCGAGAATCTTTCTGCCCCATCGGCAATCGGTTCTTCGCGCTATGTGCCCCGCCCACTGCCACTTCAATGAGCTAATCCGCTTGGCTATGTCGGTGACCTTCGTTCTCCTACGAATCTCCTCATTTCTGATTCGATCGCGTAGAGAAACACCGAGCATAGTCCTCTCCATAGCCCGTTGAGCGACCTTGAGCCTTCTTATGAGACCCATAGTAAGGGACCACGTTTCAGAGCCATAAGTCATCACTGGTAACACACATTGATTAAACACTTTCGTCTTGAGGCACTGAGGTATTTTAGACGATAAAACACTGCGTAATTTCCCGAACGCTGCCCTGTGAGTCGGATTCGCTGAAAGACTTCTTCCTCGAAGCTGGAACTTCCTGCCTGGATCAATTGACCCAGGTAGACATACTGTCTACAACTTCGAGGGTGGAGCTCCCAACAGAAACATGTAAAGGTGCAACGCGCATATTTGACATGACCTTCGTCTTGTCAATATTCATTTTTAGGCCGACCTGTTGGGAGACTCGATTTAGGTCTTCAAGCATCGTACTTAAGTCCTCCATCGATTCTGCCATGACAACGATATCGTCGGCAAATCGAAGGTGAGTGATATACTCGCCATTAATGTTGATGATGCTCAGTCCTTCCCATTCCAGGAGTTTAAAGGCATCTTCCAAAGCGGCGGTGAACAGTTTTGGAGATATGACATCTCCCTGTCTCACGCCTCTATTCAATAGAAAAAAAGAAATGTGGTGTCGTGGGACACCAGGTAGGAACGAAGTTCCTTCGGCTAATGTAGAATCGACACAATTTGCAAAAGAAAAATCGTGCTCAAAGGTATTATACACTACTCGCTTGTGTATACGACTGTCGCGCCTGCGCACGTCTCATTTAACGGTTTTATTTAACGAGGTCATCCTTACGGTTTTACTATCACATTTTTTTCAGTTCGGTCGCGCAGCAAAATCCCTATCTCCTCCAAGCCTGCCGTAAGGAACTTCGTTCCAATAGAATATCCTTCGTACTGTGCTCCTGTACTCGGATTCTTTACGACATGCTCTGTCTAAGACATGTGAAATAAAAAGTGTGTGCATTCACAAAAAACGCGTTTACTGGTTTTACCTTCTCAACTCCATCCAAGTAGTTGCTCCACAGTGGCGCCATCTCTCCTCCCACCTCTCTCACCGACAACATCTGTTTCTTCCCATGTTTATTCAAATAACCAATATCATAAATATTAGTCCCTATTGTCGGCACAGGGCTGTAAGTATAATCAATCCCTTCAGCATTCTGCAGTTTCTTTAATAACGTAGTTTTTCCTGATCCTTTCGGTCCTAGACAAAGAACACTTATTTTCTTATCTGGATCGTCCATTGTATATTGAAAGAAACAAATGAATTACTATTTAACAAGCTGTAGCACTTTGTTTTATCAATATCCTTCCTATTCTTTTAAGCGGCCAAGGTAACAGAAAAGTAACAAAGTATTATAGTTCAGCTATTCGACAACAGATGGCGCCAGCGTACTTCACCTTGGATTTTTATCCGACATCAGTAGGAAGGTTATGTGATTTACTCTTGCTATACAATGTTAAACCGTGGTTACCTTGCATATAGGTTGTTTATTCTATCAGCAACTTCTCAAAAGTTTAAGTTCACTTTTAGTCTTTCAGAGACTTATTTTATATTTTTTTTAGGTATTTAATAAGGCGGAAATTTTAAGATATTGATTGTCGGCTTTTGACAGCTTCCCTCCCCGCGCAGATCGTAAGAGCCGATAACTACCTACCGTCAATATAGCTGTTTACGTCTTTATTTCTTGCGGGGTTAGCTATTTTTTAAATTAAATCTTTGTTATTCATCAAATACAAATTGTACAGAACAATAGGCAAACTTAACACTAAAAGCGTTGTCTACCAGTCAACCTTTGGGTTATGCAGATAGTCTAAATGTAGGTTTCAAGATAAAATAAAATAAAAAAAATTATAAATACAATAATATCATATTTCCTATAGGTATATATACATAATAATACATATTTACGATTAATATAATTATGTATTTATCATAAAATATAGTATCGTTGGGTTGAGTATCTTACTTTGGGGCTGACCCCGCAATCTGAGTGATTTGTCCCTATGTAAATATAAATAAATATATAGTATTTATGTAATTTGTAAGTATGTCGGTAGAAAAGGGTATAAAATAGGGAGGAGTTGCTAGCTGCTGCAGCGCCTAAAAATTAAAGTTCCTTACAATTTCAATCGGCTTTTACGATCTATGTGAGAAGAGTAGCAAATGTTACATGTTGTATTTTTTTCTTTTCTACTGGACTTCCAGATTAGCATGCAAGGCGAAATTTCTACCTACTGCACAAAATAGGGATGATGACAATGTCAAAAAAAAAATTTAGTCGTTTAATATATTCAGTATTTCGGTTTATCAAAATTCGTTACTTTCCAACAAGTCAAATCATCTACTTTTTTTCTAAACGTCAAAACAAACATTTTATGTGGGATTAGTATGAAATAAATACTAATAGCGTCATAGTTTCTTGCGTGTCAATTATCGCTCTTAATGTCAGTTTTTCTGCAATAATAAAACTAAAATCACTTGAAAATGGATGATCATGACGAGTGACATTATTTTGAGAAGTTTTATTTGCTTAACAGTACCAATTAATTTATTTTTGACCCAGGAAAGTACCCAATCGCAAAAATTAATTAAGATAGAGATAGAGAGAAGTTGAGTAGTGGAGGCTTGGGAAAAGAAAATATACGTATGAAATATTTTTTAACCTTTTTACCGCGAACGTCGGATTTATCCGACAAACATTGTCGTGCCTATTCCGCGAGCGTCGGATATTTCCGACAAAAAAAAAATGCCCGTTTTGCACATAACTTACGTATCCACATCCCTTTTTGGTTGTAGGTATTTATTTCAGATTTACTAACCTCGCGCTGGGGGCACGACAACTGATATAAAGTCTCGCGGTGAAAAGGTTAATATACCTTATGAGCCATTTTTTTTTGTTTTTAATTTGACATGACTCAAATATATTTTACATACTATCATGTCTTTATCCGTAACAGGGCAGACAGCGTTTTGTACCTTGCGGCATTAAGCAGACAAAGCCCAGGGCCGCAGGACTTAAGAGCGTGACGGTGGGCGAGAAGGTTGCTATCCAATAAAACAATATAGTGACGGTTAAATATATATTTGACTTCAAAAAACTTCGAACTTACGTTCTTGTACAAGGTCTAAAGATTATGTGCCTAGGCAGGAACCCATAAGATGGATTAGGCAACTGCCTACGGCCCCACATGGTCTAGGGAATCGTGCAACACCAAAACAATTTTTTTTTTAATTTGTATTAAATACTAAATTTGGAGTCGTTCCATCGACTCGACTTTTGTAATAAAAAAAATGTATTTCAAATAGAAAAGTGTAAAGGAAAGGGGCCCCGAGAATTGCATTGCCTAGGGGCCCTGATAGAGTTAATCCGGTCCTGTACCTATGTAAATCTGATTATAAACGTCAATTTTGTAAAATTATGCATACATGTGAGAATGCGTATGCTTTGCATGGTCACCTGCATTGCATGTTGCCGGGCGGTGGGCGACGAAGCCCGTCGCCGAAATCTAGCCGGCCTTAAACTTGGGTTACGTAAGGAGACTTGGGCTCTGGGGCCAGCCCGCTAGTGATGTGACTGGTTGCCGTGCTGTCTGCTGTCGATGTTTGGAAAAGTATTTTTTTACAAAAATATCTTCTGCTGAAACAGCATCAGCAGATGTTCTGAAGTAAGGTGATGTAAGGAGTGCCTATAACCGGAGAGCATGCATGAAAAGAGTAATGAGTGTTGACGAAGCAAAAGAGGATCGCAGCAAGTTGAGATCCATATTCTGCCTGCTCCTATGGGAAACGCAGGCGTGAAAATAGGATGTATGAAAAATCTTCTAGACAATCAATAAAAAAAACAGTTTACTTAATAGTCTTTTTTGGTATATTTATATTGTCACGAGACTACTAATAGCTTATGTTTCTTCCCTTAGAATGGTTAGGTATTCTAAGGGAAACAGAATTTAGAAATCGCGTTCTTGTCCTTTTTTGGGCAAATTATAATTATAGTTAAACCCTCATATTCATAAAAATACAGAATCGTTTGCTAAACCTATTTAGTTAAAAAATTAAGTTAAAACATGTTTTGTCCCTTTCCCTCTTTTTAATATTTGACATTGAAAGAACGAGGCAAAACATTTTTTTACTGAAACTAGTTTAGCAAACGTTTTTAATTTTTTATGAATAAGGGGGATAGAGTCTATTCGTAATGTTCCTAAAAAATCAGCTAAGTAGTAGAACCGAATTGAGGAGTGCTGACCTTGCCATTAAATTCATCAAAAATTGGCCCTCCTTCGGTAGATTTCTCGCTATAGGATATTTTTTTATGAATATGGCTTTTAAAAATAAATAAATAAATATATAGGTACAAATTACACTGATTTAGCTAGCCCCAAAGTAAGTTCGAGACTTGTGTTATGGGATACTAACTCAACGATAACATATTTTATAACAAATACATATATAGATAAACATCCAAGACTCAGGACAATTTGAAAAATGCCATTTTCCAACTTGCCCTGACCGGGGTTCGAACCCGGGACCTCTGGGTGGCGGACTAGCATGGTGACCACTACGCCACGGACGTATATTTTTCACTCTTAGCCCAAGTAAAACTGTTCTCAAAGCCCCACTTAAATATTTATTTTATTCTGTTTTAATGCAACAGAAATACATCATGTGTGAAAAATTCAACTGTTTAGCCATCACGGTTCATGAGATACAGCCTGGTGACAGGCAGACGGATGGACAGCTCTTAGTTGTAGGGTCCCGTTTTTACTGTTTGGGTACGGAACCCTAAAAACTAAAACCCGACACCATGAAAATTCCTGTAAAGTACGTTTATCCAGTGAATGCAAGCACAGTAGGAAGAAACTGCTAGTGATGTATATAATTTTTGAAATGTGCTGATTGAGTCTTTTTATTTGATATCAAACACGGTATGGTTATTTTTAGTTACTTACTATATGTATGTATAGAGGGCTTCATATTAAATTTGTTGTAGTCACATAACCTATAACCAGCGCACAGCCAAAACGCTTTCAAACTTCCAACGATAACTCATTTATTAAGGTACCATTGGTAGCATAGAAGATACTAATATAAGGGAACAGATGAACATACATACTGGTGAAATACATAACCCTTCTTTTGGCTTCCCCGTAGTCAGGTAAAAATAAATACAGCACTCGCAGATTAAACTTGAAGGCCTTTCCAGACATTTTCTTGTTTAAAAACACTCTTCCGCATAAATATTTGCTTAGTTGCATATGCTGTTTGTCTAAAGTATTATAAAAACACACCTGCCTATTACACATGTAAGTACTGAAAATTAGTAAAACAAAACATAAAAATTTAAATAAGTACAAAAATATTCAAAATATCATCATCGCGTGGCCCCTCCCTAGTCTTGAGGTTAGCAACTGTAAGCGTAAGCCCGCGAATTTCGGCGCGCGGCTGCGTAACTAGGTCAGCGCAGCCTTGACCCACTGACTCACTGCCAGCGAGCGCCCGCCATTGTTTTTCAACAATCAATAAATAATACTCCGAGCAAAACTCTTTACATTTGCGTAACGCTCATCGCGTCTCCATATTATGCGATAGTTTCGACTTTTCAAGTTTTTCGCGCGGTTTGCAATTTGACAGTTTTTGCTCGTCGATGGTTTACTTTTTTTTAGCTGCCAGACTGCCAGTTCTTTTTTTATTGCGTTCTATTTAGTTGCCTGATAAATATTGATGGGATGCGGCCTTCGTTGTTTAATGCTAAATTAGTGAGCGTTTATTTAACTTCGTAGGCGGGCTGCCGTTTTCGGAGATTTTTTCTGCCTTTGTCTCGCGTGGCAATGAGTTTCGACTCACGATTTATCATAAGAAGATAGGATTTATTTGGTGACCTTGTTGTCTCTTCTCATTCAGCCGTTCGGTTCGTCTATCCGTCTGAGTGTTAAAAAAACAATGGAGCAATCCGTGGCCTTATTATTGTATAATTAGTTACTTACAATACAATTACGACTCGCACATAAATAGGCATAATTTTAGTTAATTACTTCAAAAGGTTTTTATTTATAATTTATTGTTATTGGCTTTGTATACAATTCTTCCAAAATAGAAGTACAAATTGTCTATGGGTAACCATGTGGGTAGCAATGGAATGCGTCATCAGTAAGTCTATTTTTCTAAATCTATTTTTGATAATAATCTGTATAGTATACACAAATTAATAGATATGTTTGACACCAAACCATAACATAGCTCAATTCATACCAACCTACACAAGTACATCAAAGTACTAGCCTGATATGGAGCTCTTAAATATAGTTGATACTAAATGGGAAAAAAATAAATGTAGGTACCTACTTAATAAAAATATTTAATGAATATTTAAATACTGCCGGTACAACTAACTGGTATAAAATGGAACCAAAATATATTCAAGTTTAAACAATCCATAAACATAAGTATTTATTTATTATCATGACTTCATGGCATGGAAAATACCATGGGTCTTAAACTGATATTTTAAACAAAGGTCAGCCCAAGGTTCCTTTAAAGTCTTAGCCTTAAATTATTGCTTATACAATGATGGAATATTAAGATACTAAATTACCTTATTCCAATCAAAAATATGCCCTTGATTGTCTTAGAGGTTGAATAATCCTTCAGATAGATACAAAGTGGTCAATTGAGTTAATTCGTACGTTTTTGTGTGTAAGTGACCAACACGGGTGATAGATTTTTCAAGTTGCCCAAAGCCGTCTGACATAGCTTTATCAGCCTGGATTAACGGCTTTATTATGTGCCTTCTGAAGAACGGAGGAGATGGAAAAAATTAAGCATCCATCCAAGTGCGGCACACTGCAATGCAGGTGATCTCCGTGGCGTAGTGGTCACCATGGTAGTCCGCCACCGACCGACCCGGTCAGGGCAAGTTTGAAAATGGCCTTTTTCAAATTGTTCTGGGTCTTGGGTATTTATCTATATATGTATTTGTATTAAAATATAGTATCGTTGAGTTAGTATCCCATAACACAAGTCTCGAACTTACTTTGGGGCTAGCTCAATCAGTGTAATTTGTCCCTATATATTTATTCATTTAATGCAAACCATGTTTACAGTTTTATGAACTGTCTATAATATCGAGAGTTTATGTATTATGAAGAGCATTACAATCGATAGTATCGATAGTTTGTTCGTCGTTAGAATCGATACTATCGATAGTATGGCTTTTATTTAAAATACCATTTAAATCCTAGTGTTTGCTGCTCGATCGATAGTGGATCGGCTGTTGCGAACCACAAGGGAAGATACGCTACTGAATTATGTAGGGATATTTTACTTCCAGATCTGCAAGGAAGACAGAAGCAACGTGGAAAATCAGCATAAAAAAACCAACTTCATTTTAAGACGAAGTGGTAGCTAAAGTGGCGCCCTCATTTGAAATAAATTCTTTAAAATTTAATATACTTAGTGATAATAAAAAATTTGATTTGCATGAATGTCTAGGAAGACCTTTAAACTATTTTATGAATAACCTTTGAAAGTAATATTGGTAGTCCGTCTGGTTTTAAAACTGTTTTTCGCCAAAAGTGGCCACTTTTGGCGAAAAACAGTTTTAAAACTAGACAGACTATTGGTAATAATTTCAAAGGTTTTTCATAAAATAGTTGTTTTTCTAGACATTTATACAAATCAATTTTTTAAATATCACCATATTTAATTTTAAAGAATTTATTTCAAATGAGGGCGCCACTTTAGCTACCACTTCGTCTTAAATAGTTTTCAAAACTAAAAACAAATTACTCAACCAATTTTTTTATAATTTATATGGGACCAGCTGAAGATTATGCTCTTTCAAGCAGAAAAAGAATTTTCCAAATTGGTTCAAGCGTCTATGAATAATCGGGAATCTTACATAAAAAAAGCTTCCGACGAATTGATAACTTTATCCTTTTTTGAAGTCGGCTTGAAACTAAATTTGAATTTCCTAAAAATATATTTTTATATAAATAAACTTATGTATATTTAAGTACGGAACACAAGTACTGAATGAATATCGAGTACAAGAAACCATAGCGCAGCGTTCAGCGTTACGAGGTGACCTTAGTTGGCGGCCGCCGACTTACCTTCCATTAATTCACATACGTCTTCATCCCTAACGTGGTAGACAGAGCCCTGAGCCCTGACTACCTCCGTGGTCCAGTGGTCAAAGTATTCGCCTTGTGACCCGAAAGTCATGGGTTGGAATCCCATTGGGAAGCATACTTTGTGAAAAGTTGTTTTCATTCTGGTTAGGATATTATACGATAGATTCCGTGTTTCGGAAGGCACGTATAAACTATAGGTCCCAAACGCCATCTAGCGTTTGACCATCAAACTATCCAAGGATTGGTTCTGGTTTAACCTTTGGCTTGCGGAGGTCACACGGCAGTCGCTCTGTGTAAAAACCAGTAACATCGTCAATTCTCCAGGTTAGGTAGCGGTCCCCGGGCTCTAAAGCGTTACTGCTGAGGATGCAACCGAGAAAATACGCTCGGAAGATGATGATGTGGTAGACAGAGCCTAAGGAAGTGTACAAGTACTGAATGAACATCGAATACATTTAGAAACCATAGCGCAGCGTTTGGCGTTACGTGGTGGCCTTAGTTGGCAGCCGCTGACTTACCTCTACCAATCAAATAACGCCCCAAGTAATGATCTAAAGCGTTCGATGGCACAGCAGGCGCATTACTAGCGCTGCTAACTTATGTCGACGCGCGAGTACCTTTTACCTGAGATTACACCAAACGCCCCAAGTAATGATCTGTAGAGCTCGACGGCAGAGCAGGCGTATTACTAGGCTAATATTAAGTATTTCAGCACTCTTTGCTGAAGTTCAGCGGCTAAGTTCCGCTCAATGTATTCGGCGGGGCTGATACACAAATCAGAAATGAGGAGATTCGTAGGAGAACGAAAAGTTCACTGACATAGCCAAGCGGCTTAGCTAATTGAAGTGGCAGTGGGCGGGGCACATAGCGCGAAGAACCAATGGCCGATGGGGCAGAAAGGTTACCGAATGGCGGCCACGTACCGGCAAGCGCAGCGTAGGACACCCGCCTGCTAGATGGTCAGATGACCTGAGCAAAGTTGCAGGAAAGCGCTGGATGCAGGCCGCTTCAGATCGGTCGTTTTGGAAATCCTTGGGGGAGGCCTATGTCTAGCAGTGGACTTTCTACGGCTGATATAATGTAAGTTCAGCCGCTGAAGTTTGGTGGAAACGCCGTACAGTAGTGATGTGCCGATATGAGAATTTTATCTGCATCTTCTAGAAAACATTCTCGAATTTTATTTGCGTTTTTTCGAGAAATTGAACTGCAACAACTGTCAGTTTGTAATCTGGTAAGCGGAAGCGGAAGTGTATTATAATGCCGTGCATTTTGCGAAAACGAAAACGTGTTTTTTGTGTTGGTGTCAGATTTTCGAATAACTCTGATTGAGCTAGCCCCAAAGTAAGTTAGACTCTTGTGTTAAGGGATACTAACTCGACGATACTATATTTTATAACAAATAAATATATAGATAAACATCCAAGACCCAGCACAATTTGAAAAAGGGCATTTTCCAACTTGCCCTGACCGGGGATCGAACCCGGGACCTCTGGTGGCGGACTAGCATGGTGACCACTACGCCACAGAGGTCGCCAATGACTGTCATCTGATACAGACACAGTATATTATCATGTCTTTATCCCAAACGGGGTAGAAACGCAGCTCTCGACCGTAAAACCCAAACAAAAATTACACCTAACGAGGGTAGAAACAAATTCCACGTACGTAACACCTAAAGAAAAATGACACCTAATGAGGGTAGAAACAAAATCCACGGCCGTAACATCAAACAAAAATGACACCTAACGAGGGTAGCAAAAATATCCACGGCCGTAACACTAAACATAAATGACACCTAATGAGGGTAGAAACAAAATCCGCGGCCGTAACATCAAACAAAAATGACAGCTAAAGAGGGTAGAAAAAATACCCACGGCCGTAACACTAAACATAAATGACACCTAATGAGGGTAGAAACAAAATCCACGGCCGTAACATCAATCAAAAATGACACCTTATGACAACTATTCATGACGCTGCTTTCAAAACTTTACTAAAAGTAGGGAAGGTAAGGATAACGCCGGGAATCCGTATAATCAGTGTATTCTGTCACGAAGCACAAGATTAACATGAAATTTTTTAGGCACTGTCTGCTTCATTCAACAATTAAATAAGTTTTGACATAAATTTTACACCAGTTTTACAGTTTTACACTGCATGTTTTTTTTTCAGTTTTTATCTTTATAATCCAACTATGTTCCGAAGTTTAGGAAAAAAATGACATCTGTCATTTAAAACGCGGCAAACGTGCAATAGACCTTTTTTATTTTTAGGGTTGCGTAGCCAAAGAGTAAAAACGGGACCCTATAACTAAGACTCCGCTGTCTATCACCAGGCAGTTGAAATTTTCACAGATGTGTTTCTGTTGCCACTATAATAACAACTACTAAAAAATAAAATAAATGTTTAAGGGGGGTCCTATACAACAAACGTGATTTTTAATATATATAGATTTTTTATATATAAAGGTACGTAACCCTTCGTGTTTCATTAGAAATTCATGAAACCAAACGTTTTCCGCGCCACGCCGCCGCTTACTATTCAAAAACGAAGTTCTATCTAACGACCTAGATATCTTCGAGGTCGCTTTTTACTTGTTTTTTTTTTAACTTTTGTTAAAGAAAGAGAAAATACTGCGGAATTTGCCAACGTTAAGAAGGAGGTTATAAGTGTAAGAAACCATATAAAAGAGGCTTACAATGATAGACCGAGTGAGAGAGCGTCTCGTTTTGGCTTCAGCAAAAATTCTTTCGTGTGTCCGAATTCCGGATGTCTAGATTGTCAGCTGTTCTCGCCTAAGGGCCGCATCATCATCATTACATCAGCCACAGGAAGTCCACTTTTTGAATTGTTAATTAAAATTGACAATTCAAAAATACCTACTTAACAAATAAACTTTGACATCACATTTAAACTTATAACTTGACAATAATTTACAAATAATAAATATCACACAATCTTGCTAATAAATACTAATAATATACATATACTATTCAATAATATTTTGTAAACATTTATATTTATAAGTTAACTGCATGTCATAAATGTCGCTTGCCGTTCCACTTTTTGTTTTGCGATACCCGACAGGGTTCATAGTGTACCTAGTATAGAAGACAGTGACTTTTAATAGTTAGAACTGTTGTACTTTATGAAATGCAATAAATGATTTGAATTGAATTGAATTGCTGAGCAAAGGCCTGCCTAAGGTTTTCCAAAACGACCGATTGGAAGCGACCTGCATCCAGCAATTTCCTTCACCCTTGCTAAGGTAAGTAAGGGTCGCATGTCTCAACCGATTCTCGTGAAATTTTGTGAACAGGATCGGTAATCATATAGATTTATTTTGTAGATTCAGTTTTCGCAATTATTCAAAATGGCGGAAATATGGGGTTTGAAAACTTTAATAATCAAATTTTTCACTGAGCGTAGTTTTTAATCTATTATATAGTAGGTATACTTGCGAGCTCGCAGACTCCATATTTATCCACTTTTAGCGTAATGGTAAGCGAGAAAGTAGAAAAAGTAATCAAAATAGTGATGGGTGGCTATCCGCATCTCGTATTACCATGATTCGCACTTTCACCCATTCCTTCGATCGTTTTTAATGATCTGCGCGGGAAGAGAAGCAGCTGGTACATTCCAAGTTTTGTCTTTTCTCTCAGAATTAAAGAATTGGGTGACCATTGATATACATGTGTTCAGTTCAGATCAGTTCTATTATCTTTGAAGAAAACTGGGGAAACGCGTCCCGGGCTCTGAAGCAGGATAGCAGAAGATACAACCGGGAATAAAAGTTGACCAGGCGTTTAGGGCATGTTCAGATGACCCGCGCCAGGCCTGTGTCACTCCCCGTTTAGGTATCCAAAATATACCTACATTAATACTATGCACGCGGCGGCCACTTCGAAGGGGAAAATTCAGTTACATGAATCATTGGTCCAGAGTAATAAAAATGAAATTGGCTTGCAATGGACGTCTAGGTATCTAAACGAAGAGGTGAGGAGTTCTGACGCGAGCTAAATTAAACCATAGCACTAACCACATTAAGTAGATATTTCTTTGAATTTCTTCTCTGAGTAAGACTTCTGCACCTGAGTACTAGTACTTATTCTGTGCCCGTGCTGACCAGCGCGAGGGACGAATAGGACCAGCATACGCGTTATGCTCGTCTTGCACCCGCGCGCCCCGAATCCGTTTAGGGTTGGACTACATCGTTCAGCACTGAACTGCACTTTCTGCATCTTTTTCTGTCGTTCTAAACCATCATTTGCTAGAGCGAGAGAGAGCGACGCAACGCTTCAGCATGGCCTGTGCTGAAGCTTTGTTTCGCTCTCTCTCGTTCTAGCTAACGACGGTTCTGAGCGATAGAAAAGGATAGCAACATGGAAAAGTGCTGTTCAATGTTGCCAGATGTAGCCCAACTCTTATACAACTAGTGGACGAACGCGAGGCGGTCGCGAGGCGAGCGCGTGTGGACTTCGGTAAATGAAATTTGAATTGTATTAATGTGTGATAGGACTCAAATTTTTTTAGGAGCTGTTTAAAGGCAGCCTTCCAAATTGCCTAAAGAGGCGGCTTATACTTTTTAATCCTACATATCCTGGGTACCTCAAGGAACGTTTTTTCTTTAAAACGCTTTCTAGAAATCTGCGTAGTGCAGATAAACTTCTTCTCGATGCTCCAGTTCACTCGACCACTTTCTATAAATACTCTTTCACTGTCTATGCTGCTCGACTCTGGAACGCCTTACCTCTATCCATTCGATACCCTAAAACATTGAACAACTTTAAAACTCTAACTAAAAATCACTTTCTTAGTCTTGTGTAACTAATTTCTTTCCCCTACAGTATTCTCCCTCTTCCTGTCTAAGCATCGTGTACTGGTTTATTCTGAATCATTGTGATATATATTTATTTATTTATTTGTATGTATATAATTAAATTATATTTATTTATATTGTGTCATGATATGTAAATTTATATAGTTATATGTATATTAAGTTATTTATTATGTTGTATATATAATTAAAATGTTAACTGGTTATTGTATTTATTACTATATTAATTTATAAAATTCTAACTGCGCCACCTGTTATCTTATTATATAGTTCGCACTCCTTTTCTTTTTGGTTGCCTGTAAGAGATTGCTTCGGCGATAAGGCCGCCTCTTGTACCTCATTATATTATGTTACCCTTATTTTGTAAGTATTTCGAATATGTGAATGTTTTTTGGTGCAATAAAGTTTTTTGTATTGTATTGTATTGTGTATCTTGCCCATCCTAACCTACGGTGCTCAAACTTGGTCGCTGACTGAAAAACGAAAGGTGAAACTGCAGGTTTGCCTAACAGAAATGGAGCGTAGTATGTTGAGTGTAAAACGTACAGACCGTGTCAGGAACACTATGCTGCGCTCCATCACCCAGGTCGACGTAGGAAGGAAGAGTGCCAGATTGCGCGGGTCACGTTTGCCGCGCGAATGGCGCCGGACAGATGGGCTCACATAACGACCATGTGGATTCCAGAAGACGGGACACGATCCAGGGGAAGGCCAAAATGAGATGGAGTAACGACCTGTCTGCTTTCCACAAGGATTGGAAAGAAGTAGCTAAAGATTGAAACAGCTGGAAACAACAAGGGGAGGCCTTTGCCCAACAATGGGACCTGAAAGGCTAAAAAAAAGGACTCAAATAATATGTAACTTTCAAAGTGAGCAATACACGGGTGTGGACGCGCGTGGCGTGTCTCGTCTGAACGCGGCTTAAGTTGAGCCGGTCGCCATCGCAGTACCATTCTACTGTTACTTTCCGCGAGTGAAAGGAATCGCGGATCGTACCCAAATTTAAGCCTTTATGCAGCTTTCTTGATTCGCACTTCGCAGTATAATCAAGGTAAAATGAAAAGAGTGCAGAGATGACGCCTCACACAATACGA
Source organism: Acrobasis suavella (assembly GCA_943193695.1). Classification (NCBI taxonomy): domain Eukaryota; kingdom Metazoa; phylum Arthropoda; class Insecta; order Lepidoptera; family Pyralidae; genus Acrobasis; species Acrobasis suavella. The sequence continues at coordinate 1,216,648 of OW971930.1, read as the reverse complement.
TTAGGTACCTCATCATCATCATTATTTTCAGCCCACTTCAACCCACTGCTGGGCAAAGGCTTCTCTTTTTACCCGCCTGTGCCAGAAGGAGGGTTATGTTTTTCGAGAGTATGTAAGTATGTATAATTGTTTGGCACGCTCTGCAGCCTGAGCGGTTCGATGTATTTAACTTGAGAGGTCTCGTTAGATTCGTATTTACTGTGAGAGTGTCACTGGGTATATCAAAATAAAAAAAACAAACTGGTGGATTTTGGCGCCAAAATCAAATGTTGGGCACGCTCTGCAGCCTGAACGGCTCTATGGATTTTAGCTTGAAAGATGTCGTTCGAATCGTATTTACTATGAGAGTGACACTAAGTATATATATAAATAAATAAAGCAGTCGGGTTTTTTGTTTTTGTAATCATTTTTTGTTCTGCGTCATTTCCTACGGTCCTGTGCCATTCTCATCCACTGCTTACCCGTCAACCTTACAATATCGTCTGACCAAGGGGCCGGTGGTTTCCCTACTGGTACCTTCTTGTTGTCAAATGCCAAAAATGCGTAAGCACAACCTAGTTTCCTTCATCTTCTTATTATCCGAGCGTGTGTATCATATACTCCAGGCCAACCAGCTAAAGGTTAGGCTATATAGTATATTCCGCGGCGTTCCATCGCTCTCTCTCGCTTTAGCGAATGGCAGTTCTGAGCAACAGAAAAGGATAGCAACATAGAAAAGTGCTGTTCCGTGCTGCCAGATGTAGTCCGACCCTAAGAATGTAACCAGTTGGCTGCTTGGAATACCGGAATATACTATTCGGCTGTTTCTTATTTAAGGCGGCCCTTCCCAGCGGCTCTGTCGTCAACGCGAGTTAAACATAGTTCGAACGGCTTGTTTTTTCATCCAGGGCAATGCTAGAAAAAAAGTCAAACCAAAAAGAGAAAGATAACGCATTAGGGCACGGTTTGCATTCTATTGAATGAAATTAGTATTATTATTAACTATCCATTGAACGATTATTATCTATTCATGCGTGCGGAAATTTCATAAAACTTGTTCCAGGATATACGTTTTTGTCAGTAATCCTTACAAGTGTGTGAAATAAATGTTTTTTATTTAAAATTTTCAATACATTTGCGAGGTTTCTATCGAAATATAATTAGTTTATTTTTACAATTTTTGAGTACTTTATGAACGGTCAAATTTGTGCAAAAAAGCTGATTTTTGGAGGCTTATACTGACTTTGTTTTTATATTTTTTTTTTTATTTCAATAGAAACAATAAAAAATCAATAAAGATCAGTTACAACGACATAATCACGTACGAGCGTTTGTATAAAAAGTAAGACGGGAAGGCCGCTATTAAAGGCGTAGAACGTAAGACTGTGCAAAATAGAGAAAATGCTGGGACCAATAAATCGATTTTGCTTTGGTTTTTTATAACCGGTGCGTCTGCCTGACTGATATTAATCATTTTTGCTTAAAGTTTTACAAACAACTCCGACGTCACTTCTGTACTCTTCATATTTTGGACTTGTTATTACCTATCGTTGGTTTAAATACATTATTTGAAAATAGTCGCGCATTGTTTTATGTAATTGAGAAAGTACATTTTTAGTTGCCTTTGAATAAATATGCCTTATCGTTTGGGGTCCATATTTGGAAGCACGTCGAACGTTTGCGTTATATTGTACTTACCTCCTTGCCTTCCTTACCCGCATCAGGATTTCTTAAGAAGGACTGCATAAGCTTCAGAATGTCACCTGGTGCGTAGTGACTGTAGTCCTCTAACTTAGGATATGCTGATCCAAAGAGGTCCATACGCTTTCCGACCATTGAGTCGCAGCTTAACAGGATGTGTCTCATTGTCTCCTCTAGTTTCTTTCATGCCCTACATTTAGGGCTGTCAACAGGTCTCATTTTGAAGTAGACTGTGATTATGAAAGTGTCCAGTCAATATATATAATAAATATGCCTAATTGGTATTGTTAAAAAACGGACCATTATCTGCAGTTCCTATATAATTGTCTATGACAGTATAGATAGTGTCATTTTATATAATGTCAGCTTGATTTGCCTATCTCTATTTCTAGTAACTGACTTACTTGCATCTAGGTCATAGGTCCTAGGCCCCAGACGGCTTCAACAGTCTTTCTCCATCTCGAGCGGTCTTTGGCTACGCGCTTAACTTCTAGCCAGGTTAGCCCGGTTGTCTTCATCTCCGCCGCAACTGTGCGCCGCCAGGTCTTCTTGGGATGGCCAACTTTTCGCTTGCCCTGAGGAGTCCACTCTAGGGCTTGCCTCGGAATGTGTGTGGGCTCTCTCCTGAGAGTATGGCCTATCCATGTCATAGCCTCTCTGCCTCTATTTCTAGTTAATACACAAAAAATAAAATATGGAAAAAGCGAACCTAAGACCTTGTTCAGTCTCTCGCTACGTCAACTGAGTCATCGTTAGTCACGGTAGCGGGGAAATTCCCTTAAATTTTAATGTAATTTTATATAAATTCTTAATTTTTAAAAACAAGGATAATGGGGTTTTCATAAATACGAGAATAGCGCGATTAAAGAAACAGGATTTTAGGCTGAATAAAACACACACGGTAGGTTGTTTAAATATGTTAACAATAAATATTATTTTGTCGTTAGCGGTAGGTACATGACACCGCGGATCGTGTTACACAGCACGACTAGAAAGCCGGCCCTTCTGAAAGCGGACTCGCACCCACCGGACGCCCGTTCTCGCACCTAAGGGCCATCTCCCGCCACTGATTTAGATGATTTTATAATAACCAACATGAATTTTATTGTAAAAAATTAGGCTATGATATTTGACCTTACCATCTAAAGACCAGCCTTATCATATCATAAAGTATTAACTCCACCCTTTTTTAAAAAGTATACAACTTGTTGGAATTTCCTTATTCTTACACGTAAAGATCGATTTTGCGTTTATTATTATATCATATGATTGAATTCTTATTATAATCCGAAGATAAGCTCATCGTATTCAGGTTACAGGATATTTAGGTAAAGTTACATAACGAGGTTCACCGCGTACATGTATGTTATGTTACGCGATATCTACACTAATTGTAAACGGACTCTATTGAAGATTTTTTTTCATTTGAAATAAGCCATCTAGTTCGTCCTATTTTAATTTGGTGAAGAATTGGTTAAGAACTTAGGAGATATGAAAGAAACTCCTCAACGACCTCAACATTTTGATTGAAGGTCGCTCTTTAGCGCGAAAACAAACGGGCGAGCAGGTGTTACACCCTGAAAGCAGTCGACGTTCTCACAATTTAATTATCTAGGATCTGTTGTTTGTTAACTGCGAGCGATTTGCATAAACCTTAACATCTGGCTTATAAAACTACTAAGTTCGATTTCAGCTGCGATATCTGTTTTGACATCGGTTTTTAACTAACTTTCAAAAAAGAGGAGTGTAATAGTTTGTCGCGATCTTCTTTTTGTGGGTTCACCGATTTTTTTCGAAGACGCCTTTTTTATGTTATAGGGCGGCAAACGAACAAGCGGGTCACTTGATGGTAAGTGACGCCTGGACCGATTAAGAAAATTCTTTTTTCGTTTGAAAGGGTATACGTGTCAAGTGTTTTCAAAGAAATTTTATCAAAATCGGCAGTGTAGTTTTGGAATAAAGTGGGTATTTAGTTTTGAAAAATTATATGTAATCAAGTATCATTGATTTGTTGCAATAAAGATTTTAACTAAGTACGTTGTTTTCGTTACAGTTCGGTGTGTTTAAGTGGCCAGCACTGGTGTCAGATTATGCAAGCTGCGGAAAGGCATCTGATAGCTCGACGACGGGAACACATGCTGTTTTGATATAGGTCTTTCCGTTATATATATCTATATAATTAGGGCTATCACTGGTGACACAACTCAAAATTTGTTTCGAATTATTATTAGAGTTATCGATTTTTTTTATACACTGACGACGACTGCATTACAATGATAACAGCCGGGACGAGCTTTTTACGTGTCTACCAAAGCACGAAGGAGTTCGAGAAAATTTTATGCCACTTGCGGTGTGGTCACCCATCCAAGTGCAGACCACGCCCAGGGTTGATTAACTTACGTAACGACAGACATTCTTTGTTTCATCGAATTGACGAACTCGAATTTTTAAGCATATCTCTGTCTTCCAGAGTTTGAATCCAGACTTAACTAAACATAACACTATATATTGTTATATTGTTACATATATTTATGTATGTATATACATATAATAAATGTAGGTATATGTTGGTATATTTATTAGGATTTATTTAGTAATTCTTCTGCGCCGCAACTAGATCTCTGTTTGTCCTTATGGTTGACTGGGTGAGAACGCTTTTAGCGTTAAGTCCACCAATTTTAAACAATTGTATATTGTGGATCAATAAAGTTTTATACATAAATAAATTAACAAAACTTTGAATTGCGATTTTCAAGCGATTTTAAATAACATATTGCATTTTTTATGGGCTAATCGTTGTTTCAACGATTTTTATGCATTTTGGATTTTGCGGCTCTAAGCAGACACAGAGCTCAGCACCGCAAGATCCAAAAGTCACTTTTAGCGTGATGGTGGGCTAGGGGAAAACTCGGAATTTTCAAATTGACAATAATTTCAATTTCAGTAAAGCCATCATATTCATCATCATTTCGGCCGCATAACGTTCACTGCTGGACATAGGCCTCTCCCAAGAATTTCCAAAATGACCGATCTAGACCGGCCTGCATCCAGCGCTTTCAACCTTGGTCAGGTCAGGTCGTCTGACCACCTTGTGGGTAGGTGTAATTCGCTTTGCTAGCAAGTACATGGTCGACATTCGAGGACCTTCCTGTCCCATCGGCCGACATTTTATGTCATGAAATATGACATTATTCTTAATTTATGTTATGACATAATAATGTATTCTCAGCCTACATATCTTATTTCAATATCAGTAATAATCAGAGATCCGAATCACGGGTGCTATTGCTATGAAAAGTATGGATATGACTAAAAATCCGGGATTTCTCGAGAATCTAATTGGGTACTAAATAAATAATTATGTGATTTCAGGATAAGTATATTTTTTTCGATTAAAATTTATCCTGAAATCACATAATTATGATTGTTTTATTTATAGATTATATAGTCATATCCATACGTTTGATAGCAATTGCTCCCGTGAATCCGATCTCTGGTAATAATTGTAGTAAGAGTATTTGGAGAAAATACTGCAGTGCAGTTTGTTGCCGCTTCTTCTGCACTAGCGATTAGGAAGCGGCAGAAAACTTAGCTGTAAGTATCTGACGTCAAAAACTATAACGAGATCGAAAGAAAGATTGACAATCAAATCATATAAATATCCAAAAATATATAGACATGATTTTGACTTTGACTTTTTGATCGGCACATTTTTATCTCATTTTCAAGGGTTGTCGAGATGTAGCGACCCGAATATGTCGCAAACCACAAATGGCAGGTGACCAGCTCCGGTGTCCCCTTTGGGCTGCTTCTCCTCGATAAAGTATTGTTGCACACAATCAGCACGCAATGGTTTCGTTAATTAGACACATTTTTCTTCGAGGCTACGGTCATTTAATCAGCACTGTCTCTTTCACTCCCGCTGTATGTTTATAAGTGTGTCTCGTTCTAAATCGCTGAGTCTAGCAATGTTATCGCGAAAGTGGCCGTCGCGTGCGTCGGTGAAAGGGGCGATGACCTGCGCGGGAGCAACGAACGTCTTTGCGCTGGCGCATTGTGCCGAACAAGCCCCCCTGACCCTTCACACCCTTCTGGGCCCAACACGCACGCTCGTACGGAGTACACTGTGGTATGCACACCCCTGAAAAAACTGCAAGATAAGTAACAGCGGTCACAGACGAAAATATCGTTTCGCCGGTTACGCAATTAAAAACGAAGAAAGTCGAGACCATCAAGATCAGACGCTTAATGCAACGCAACAGAAATAAAAATAAACAACAAAATGGAAATTTGCATTTTTATGAGATGATATAAGTTTTTGAATAGAAAAAAATCAGAGGGTTCTTTATTTTTTTCTTTACTAGTACGCAAATTTTACCATAGTTGGAATTTTCACAGACTTTATTGTACTTCCTACTTCCATTTTAATAGAAAATTAGGTTTTAAAAATAATATTAATCTACATTTTTCGATTGGTGTTCGTTCAATTCAGTGACGTCGACTGCTCTATGTGAGGTATCTAGCGATGCATTAGACGCACACACACGCAGAATGCAATCTGCGCACGCGTACATACGCGCGTCTCTAATAGAAGGGTAAAGGCGCGGGTATACGGAAAAGTTGTCTAGGAGTGTTGATGAGTAATGGAAATCATTTCACTTTCTGCTATATTTTGCATAACTACGTAAGCAGTTCTCATTTAGGTGCCTTCTCCATTAGTTACTCTATTAACTGTGTTGCATGGAAGCCTGGGTGCGCTTTTCAGGTTTTTCTTTGCCCAAGATCGTGGGAAGGTTTGTTAAAAAGAAAATGAAATCAGTGAGCTCTGTTTATTAAGAAATCTTACAAGAATTTTCTGCTGCAGTTTCAGAATAACGCATAAAAAATTAAAAATCCTTGGGCAAAATATTATTTTAAAAATTGCTAATTTTACTCATGTTTACACAAATATTAATTAACTTTTTTAGAGACCACGTGAGCTATTTATTTTTTATTCAGTTCTGATGCATAGAATAATAAATTACTGTGATAGAGTAGAGGTCTAGCTACAACATGGTGGTCGAAAATCGTTTGTTTTTCAACTTGTTACAAGAAAACTCATAAATTGATTGCAGCTTGCCATATTTTCGAATTAAAATAAATGTCATTGAACTTCATTTCCCTGGATAATATCACTGTGAAGAGAGCCTAGGAATAGTTCGCCGAGTGAAAGTGAGCGTGTCGGTGTGCGCACGCGCACGCTCACACGCACACGCAGGGTGAGGGCTTTGTTATGAAAACGTGCCGGGGTAAGAAAGTCTGGCTAGATTTTTTATAAGCATGTACTGTAAATAGTATTGCCATGCGTACCCATTGCTTTATAAACATTTTTTTTATCTTCCTTGTCACAAGATTGCGCTACAGTTATTTATTAAAACATCAAATCTTGAATTACTATTATTTAATTAAAGTAGTACTCTAATTAATTAAATATGACTTTTATGAACTTCAATAAACATTTTTATAACAATTCTGGAAAATTCTTTGGTTTAAGAGGCGTTAGTTATGTTTAGGTAGCAGTGGATAAAGATGGATGACGATCAGCTCGATAATAGAAAGGCTTAATGTTCATGTCTTTATTCCTAATGAGGCAGAAAGAGTCACAAGGGTTTTGCAGCTCAGGGCCGACAGAACCCACCGCCGCAAAACCTAAAAGCCTTGCGTGATGATGGGCAAAAAGGTGAAGGAATCAAAACAGTGACGCGTTGCTAGGCCGCTTCGCCCATTGACACGTTTCATAGTAACTTACAAGGCAAGGGGTCATCAAAATCCTCTCCTACTATTTGATAATCCCATAAAAAATACCGCATGTTCTTGTCGCGACTCGCGAGATATAGAATTTACTCCAATTGGATTCCCAAAGAAAATCCTAGTGCATTAATTAAAATGGATATGTGCTGGCTTCTCACCATCATTGAGTGTGTTAATAGCTTTTTCGAGCTGCTTAAAGGCATCTCTGATGTAGCTCAATGACGGTCGTAAAGCGAAAACAGACATCATTATACAGTAAACAAATAGGTTCCTTTTCTTCACCGCGAGCAAGTGGTTATAGTCTTTTTCTTCTTAGCGAGTCGGAATGGACTAATATACCTATGTATAAATATATTATATGAGTGTGGACACATTTACGCCTCTGTCATTAGCCGAGTTTAGGTTTTTCGTTGTACAGGGGGTTGGACAGTTGGGACATGACAGTAAGTAGGCGATGGCTTCACCAGCTTCACAATCACAACGATCGTTTGACTGTGGAGCCGAAGACTGCCGAGCCGAGTGTGTGTAGTCGAAAACCCCACTTTGCTCGGGTTTCGTGACATCTCCTAACACCAGCTGGAAGCCTGAAGGGACTTCCAGACTGCCCAGGGGAGATTACTACCTGGTGGAAGTTTCTCAGCAGTTATTATAGTTGAAAACGAGTACGATACTCATCGCGCTTAGTGAGGACCACACTCGTGCCTAAGTCAAAGTTAAAAATCAAAAGTCAAAAACTTTGGATATTTGTATCACTTGATAATTGACAATTTTTCTTTCGATTTCATAATAGGTACTTATTGACGTCAGGATCATTTACTTACAGTCACGTTTACTGCCGCTTCCTAAGCGCAAGAACAGAAGAAGCGGTAACAAACTGTAGGTACTGCAGCATTTTCTCCAAAAACGTCAACTTACAATTATACTGTTATATTATATTCGAAATATTAAATTGGAAATGTGTGTAGATATGTGGAGGAATCCTTGCCACCACTGCTTAAGTGCTAGTAAAGAAAAATTAAAAGAAAAGCTTTGCGAAAGCCTTAATAAATTACGTGAACAGCGCACAGCGACCGATGGCCGCCAACTGCAAATCTGCACAATTAAAGCTAATCCCAGTATTATATCACAATGGTTGTGTGCGCGTGCGCACTGCACCGATACAACAAATATAGAGGTTATAGAAGGATATGACATAAAATATTAATAAATGTATTGAAAAGAGAACATAGTTTTGTAGCGAGTGCGAGGTGTTATGCTAGACCGCTACATAGGGAAGATCATCCCGCCAGGCATATCGTTCCGACGGTGTATCGTCGGGAGTATATATCCTATAAGTATAAAAGAGATCAAGATGTAGGATACTGCTGTCGCCATCTCGTATGCTTGTGTAAACTATGGTATCGGTCTTCTTTCATTGTTATTTTGTGTTTGTAGTTCCTCGTAGTGGCGTAGAGGTCGCACAGAATAAAAAGTAACCAAACTGTGAAAGAAAACATAGTGTGAAAACCTGTACACTAGTGAGTATTAAGGGGCTACTAAATTTTCCGAGTACCAGTGCTCTCTTCTTAAAAATAAATAATTTAAAGGAAAACAGAGGTATAATTTAAAATTTTGTTTTGACAAGCCCTAGATAACCCTTCAAACTATTTTATGAACTACTGTTTACAGTTTAAAGTAAGAACGGGAAGCTTTTCTACGTACATCAGCCAAAATGGCCATTTTTCGCTAATGTGCATAAAAAAGTCGGTCGTCAAGCGATGTCAGATGCCTTTAGGCAGCTTAAAAAATCTGATACCAGCGATGGCTACTTACACACACGAAAATAAAAACCACCCACCAAAAATATTCATACTCATCACGTCTTAATCACGGGATAGACTATAAGGTAAGGCCTAAATCGACGTATAGTCAACAGGAATGGCACTTCATAGTAGCCAAGTATCATTTATGCCTTCTACTACTACAAACAAAACTACACACGACAGTGTATGTGTTCGCCCCCCAACACACACGGCAAGGCGAGAACAGGGGAGAGGTGCTGGGACGGGGAACCGGGACGCATCTGGAGCGGGACCCTAGGAAAGTCTGCTCTGTATGCAATACTTATATAAACTATGTAGAGTGTGTAGAAAATTAAATCAAAATAGTGAAATAGTCAGATTCAGATTCTCACTCATTCCCTCGATTGACTTGTAAGACGAGACGTAGGTTGTACGTTTATTCCTAGCTGTCGCATCTACCTCTCTATAGTTTGCACCAATGCATTTCCCCCGCCCCGCAGCCCACAGAGTGAATGCACTCTCCCTGGTATTATGTAAGCGTGGTCTTGCGCACACGCACACAGCGTGTCTGTGTATGTGTTAGATTGTTAGGAAAATCGTTGTTAGATATTACAAAGAGTATTATTCTTATATAATACTAGCTGATACCAGCGGCGTTGCCCGCGTGGAGTTAATTTTTGACAATCCCACAGAAACCTCATATCGGGATAAAAAGTATTCTATGTTCTTCCCCGAGTTTTAAACTTATCTATACCAAATTTCATTTAAAGCGGTTCAGTGGTTGAAGCGTGAAGAGGTAGGCACGTAGGCAGACAGAGTTACTTTCGCATTTCTATATTAGTAAAGATGTAAGGATATAAATCCAAGTAATATTTACATAAAAATGTACATAAGAAGGACTTCATTAAAAAATTCTGACTATATATTTTTATGTTAATATTATTTTGAGTTTTAGAGAAAATTCAAAATATAGGTAGAGGGCCGGCCTAAGTATCTCGTTGGCGTACTGTATAGTGAGGGGCCGTTCTTAAAAATTTCGAGAAATTTCCGAAACAATCTGGTAAATTTCCGACCGAATTCTACTAAAATTTTAGAGAAAATCATTTGATATTTTGCGAAATTTCCAGAAATTTTCAAGGAAAGAAATTTCCAAGAACTGAGAATTTCTCCGCGGCACATCACTACTACTGTACCATCTCACTTAGGTGTCCAGACGTGTACCTATTTATCTTTATCTCTGAATGTAGTAAAGCCTCTGAAAATTATAAGAATAAAATATAAGTAGTAAATCATTTACCTTTGGATGTTTATATCTCTTGAGTGTCAATTTTCTTTCGATTCAGATATAGAGGGCCGGCCCAGATTTCTCGTTAGCCCACTGTACATGAATTGCCCTTCCTTGTAAGTGAGGTGAGGTACTTAAGCCTGTATTAAGCAAGTTACAATCCATAGTCAAACTTCCCCTCCTCTTTCTAATCAATAAAATGAAGTTATATAAACAGCAATAAATGTTTGCGTAAAGGAGTCACTATTAAATGTTTACTACGTCTAATAAATTATATGTATATAATCGCTTATATTTTAAAGTAGGGTTGCATCGATACGCCTTTTCGCCGATACGATACCGATACCGATACTCTTATACAAATATCGGCGATACCGATACCGATACGTTAATTAATTAAATCAAACATGAAGATAAAAAAATAAATCACCAGTCGGATTATTTTTTTATTAATATGAAAAGTAATTACATAGGTCGATATTAGATAATTATTATACATTTTAGTAATTAACATTAATAACATTTTTATTTAAAAACAAAGTAATCTTAAGTTTTGCGGAGAAAGGCGATTTAAAAAAAACAAGTATCGTTGAATCGGTCATAAAAATATCGTCGATACCGATATATCGTCGCCGATATATCGGTATCGGTATCGGTATCGGATGCATCGCTATTTTAAAGTAAAAAGTTGGCCGGGGATTACTATGCTCAGTGTTGCAAAAAACAGTTTTATTCTAACATGAAAAAAACTTGAAAAAAAATTACAAAAAAAAACGTTTTTTTTTTCTAGAACATGCTTCTTTTTCAAGAATACAGAATTCAAAATTGATAAGGCAGTTTCCGTAAAAGATTAATACTTAACAGTTTATAATTAGTGTTTTTTATTTATTTATGAACCTACCATACTTTTTTGGTGGAATAGTACCAAGTTTACATGAATATATTGGCAACATTCAAATTGCGCACCGGGATTCCCGGTACAACTTGGTACCAACTTTGGTACAACCAATGAAACAAATATTCGGTCATAATAAATCAAAAAGTCTAAATTAAGTAATTCGATACGTAATATTAGTTAAATGTAAGAAAAAATAAAGCAATGAAAGCATACATCAATAAATATTTTCTTAAGATATTTTTTTCTGAAAAAAGAAAAAAACAAATTTGGAAAAAGAAACAATGGCACTTAGTTTTTTCTCATGTTTTTTTTTTCAACATTGTAAAAAAAAAAACAAATATGTTTTTTTCATTTTGCATCGCTAACTATGCTATAAGTCTGCCTTTGTATAATTTTCAGATTCTAAAAAATAAGTTAAATAACCAGCCAATTGAGTTTTTTTTTTTTGACGTGACAGACATAGGTTGCCTCGGACGGCATTTCCTATTTCACCCGGACAGCCAATTGAGTGTTGGGTCACGCGCAGTGTAGTGTTCCGTAGTTGCGAATGCCGACTTTAACCTGAATTTTTCGGGGTCCAGTGCTGCCCCCATCCTTACTAATATCCTTACTAATATTATAAATGTGAAAGCGTGGATGTTTGTTACGCTTTCACGCAAAAACTACTTCACGAATAATCATGAAATTTTGTACACATATTCTGGGAGGTACTAGAAGTAACATAGGGTACTTTTTATTAAAAAATAAAAATATTTAAAAAATAAAATAAAAAAAAATTTGTCAACAAATATCAACATTTTGCTACTTTAGCGCCATCTAACATACAGTAATGAAGTTCAAACCCTAAATATGATGTGAAAGCGTGGATGTTTGTTACGCTTTTACGCAAAAACTATTTGACGAATAATCATGAAATTTTGTACACATATTCTGGGAGGTACTAGAAGTAACATAGGGTAAAGCGTAAATCTACACTATCCAATTATTTAATGGATTCGATGCGAGCGAAGCCGCGGGTAAAAGCTAGTTTGAAATAAATCTATAGAAAGGAAACGGAGATTTCATTTAAAATTTGGCCTTGATCAGACCCTAGATAACCCTTTAAACTATTTTATGAACTACCGTTTACAGTTTAAAGTGGAAACGTGAAGCTTTTCTACGTACAATTGGGAAAAACGGCCACTTTTGGCGTATGTGCGTAGAAAAGCTTCACGTTCTCACTTTAAACTGTAAACAGTAGTTCATAAAATAGTTTAGAGGGTTATCTAGGGTCCGATCAAGACTAAATTTTAAATTATGTCTCCGTTTCCTATCAAATGATTTATTTCAAATGGGGGCAGCACTGGGCCCCGGAAAATTCAGGTAGCCCCTTAAGGTCACGTCTCACGACTAAAAACGTCTTAAAAACGAATTTTATTGAATTTGTACGAAATTTTCACTTCCCGAGTACGTTTTATTAGTTGGTTGACTTATAACTCTTTTATGTGTAAACCGTACTTACTTTGATAGTTCTCCTTATTTTTTTTTATATCCTATTACCGTGAATTTTTTCACTGGTCCATATGATAATAATAACTGTTTAAAAATTGCACTGGACTTTGACAAAAATATGCATGTATGTATGAGAAAAAAATGATTCCCATTTCACTTGTATGGGAGCAACCCTTAAAAAAGTTTTTTTCTAGATTTAATTATACTACTTTTTTGCACAACTAATATATGTACATATCCATGCCAAATCACAACTTTCTAGTATTTATAGTCTCACAGTACTTATAGTTTCGTCATGTCAGACACACGGTCAGACATAGCGAAAATATAAGGGCCGTAACAGACGCGGCGCAAGTTGCGCGGCGTAACAGCTAGTGATGGGCGATGCATAAATACTCAATCAACCCATTTGAGTATTTACTCAGTAGATTGAGTAAATACCCGATAAATATCCTTATTTACCCATTTGGTGAGTAGATTGATTTGTATGAGTTGCGTCTCATATTTATATTCATATTCATTATTTCATGTTTTCATGACAATTTCCAAACTTAAATCTAGTATACACTTGCAATTCTTGTCGAAAAGTGTGTGCGTACGCCATAATATGCTTAAAATGTAGGTAAACGTTATATGCGACGCTAAATTATATGAAAATACCATACTAATCATACACTGAAAGTAGACTTCTTTGACTAATTATAATTTTTTGGTGGGAGGTGTGCATAGACGTAATTTTACGTAAAAATAAGTAAACAGACATCGAATGCGATATCAATACATGAACACGCTCTATTTACTCTATTTATTAAATCTAGTGAGTAAATACTCAAATGGGTAGATTGAGTATTATCCACTGCCCATCTCTAGCTGTTACGCGACGCAATTTGCGCCCCGTCTGTTGCGGCACTAAGAGTTCCTTGTTTATGAAACCCTAAAAACAAATTGATTCTTCTGTTTATCGTGGAGGACAAACAAAAAAACTTTCTGGTAAGTTTATAATATTAGTTATATCTTAGTGTATTATAGTTCATATTAATAATAATATAACTTAGTGTATTTTAATTACAGTCATCTATTAACTTTCGAGCTTTCGAGTGATCATGCCAGCGATATTATTCTCAATTTTATCTTATTATACCCTGTAATAGTCAATACAATAGATTTTATGGGCGAGTAAAGTATGCATATATCTGTTAATTCTTAAATAAATAAATATACAGGGACAAATTACACTGATTGAGCTAGCCCCAAAGTAAGTTCGAGACTTGTGTTATGGGATACTAACTCAACGATACTATATTTTATAACAGATACATATATAGATAAACATCCAAGACCCAGGACAATTTGAAAAAGGCCATTTTCCAACTTGCCCTGACCGGGGATCGAACCCGGGACCTCTGGGTGGCGGACTAGCATGGTGACCACTACGTCACGGAGGTCTTGTATCTTACGACTGCTCTATAGTTTTCTAAATGTCTGCCTCGATATTTATAACCTATACAATGTGTATTTTTATGCTTAATCAAACGAAATCTGCGGATATTAGATGAAATATTATCAGTAAAAGATCGGAAAAAATCGTTATTAACACTTAATTTTTTTTTCTAAAGGTTGTGTTTCGATTTTTGATTTTTTACTCTTTAAGTAAACGGCGTATTTTCTTCAAAGTTGTCTCATTTGAAAACCTCAAAGTTTAAGAAGCTAAGAAAGTTAAATATTATCAACAAAAAACGAAAAAAAAATACGTTATGTTAATAACGTTAAAGTAGTAAAAAATCCAGGCACTTAATTTTTTTTGTCAATTATTTTTTAACTAATTTCCTTTTTGGTATTTCCGTAAAATTAAAGTGCCTGAATATTTTAAATAAGTAACATAACAAATTTTTTTTTTCGTTTTTTGTCGATAATTTAATTTCGTCTTATATCCGCACATTTCGTTTGATTAGGTTTAAAAAGTACTCATTGTAGGTAGGTATGGGAATAATAAATAAATAAATATACAGGGACAAATAACACTGATTGAGCTAGCCCCAAAGTAAGTTCGAGACTTGTGTTATGGGATACTTACTCAACGATACTATATTTTATAATAAATACATATATAGATAAACATCCAAGTCTCAGGACAATTTGAAAAAGGTCATTTTCCAACTTGCCCTGACCGGGGATCGAACCCGGGACCTCTGGGTTGCGAACAAGCATGGTGAACTCTACGCCACAGAGGTCGTCAAAGAAAAATAAAAATGTACCAGCTGTTTCTCTTTCCGCGTAGATCGTAAAAGCCGATCGAGGGAATGGACGAAAATGTGACTCATGCTAATTGGCGATGCGGCTACCAATCTCTATTTTGATACATATATACATATTTTCACGTCTGTTTCCCATGGGGGTAGGCAGACGCTATATACCTCTATACAGGGTTACTGGTAACTAACTCATAACCTCTTAACATCGAAATTAGACTCCCCAGCACATTATAGATCTGCAAGAAAAAAGGCGAATATTGCAGAAAAAAAAATTGGCCTCCCATACAAATTCACTGATCACCTGGTCGAGTTTCTATGAAGAGTCCATTTTTTTTTCTTAGATTTTTTTTATTTTTTTCTTGCAGATCTATATTATGTTAGGATTCTGATTACGATGTTAAGAGGTTTTGCGTTAGTTACCAGTAACCCTGTATATATGTAGGATGGAAAGGAACGTACGGTGTGAAAGAGAAAAGAATAGACGCACGGAAAGTTTGGTGAAAGATGCGTGAAAAAAAAATTTTAGTTCTTGGAAATAGAGATTACTTAAAGGAAATAAGGTGTACTCGTAAGACGTGGTTTTTAAAGTTAAAGATAAGTTTAAAGTTTTATAATTTCAAGCCGAAATATATCAGTTTATATTATTTTCAAACGCAAGTTTCTTTCTGTGGATCTTCCTCTGCCCCAATCCCACACACACACACACACACACACACACACACACACACACACACACGCACACACACACATATATATACACACACACACACATATATATATATATATATATATATATATATATATATATATACACACACATAGATTATAGATTTCCACTTACTACGATCCTTGCAAACCTCTTTCGTTTCGTCAACACTCATTACTCTTTTTATGCATGCTCTCCGGTTATAGGTACTCCTTACATCACCTTTCTTCAGAACATCTGCAATCTGGTCGCAGAACGTTCCTCGAGGTCGACCCGGTCCGATTTTCGCATCCACATCCGCACGATAAATATTCTTAGTTAGTCTATTTTGATTCCTTTATTCATCTTCACGCCCACTTTTACGCTGGAAGTGGCCTTTGAGTCTTGCGGCCCTAGAAACTGTCTGCTTAGAGCTGCAGCACCTAAAATACTCCATCTGCTGCAGTAGGGATATAGATGTGAAAGCATTATTTAAGTAATTCAAATATATGCACATTTTGAAATTACATATTAACGACCTCCGTGGCGTACTGGTAAACACGCTAGTCCGCCAATCCGAAGGTTCTTGGTTCGATCCCCAGCCAGGACAAGTTGTAAAAAAACTTTTTTTAAATTGTCCTGAGTCTTGGATATTTATTTATCATAAAATATAGTATCGTTGGGTTAGTATCCCATAACACAAGCTTAAGCTTACTTTGGGGCTAGCTCAATCTGTGTGATTTGTCCCTATAAATTTATTTATTATTATTATACATATAGGATTGCAGTTCACTGATTTCACTTTTATAATAAAAAATGAAGTATCATTTTTCTACCATGCAGCGGGGTGCACTGTTGCAACGCTTATGTAAACAGCTGCGAGAGGGGGGGGGGGGGGACGGTGAAAGTCTACGCTATGTATATGACTAACTTTATATGCAATTGATATAACATAATGCGTTGTTAATGATTGTGTATGCGCTGATTGAGGAAGTCCAAGACTGTCGTTTGATGTTTTGTTGTTATTCTAAATAGATTATTGTTCATAAAAACTTGATGTCTTATTTTCTAATTTATGTTAACAGCTCTATTATACTTAGAATAGTCTGTAATTATTTAGTTGCAAGAAAACCGGAGAGATCTACGCTTAGCAGTAAAACGATCTCTGTTCTTCTTTCATTTATCCCTATTTCTACGATCGTCTTTTACTAGATAGAGGATCTTGCGACCCTAAGCAGATAGATCACTGTTTTTTTAACTGACTTGGCCAACTTATTCTGTTATTAATTTTTCCTCATTTTCTCAACCTACCCTGGACTTCCACAAATATTTCAAAACCAAAATACCTAAGCCCAATCAGTTAAGCCATTCTCTAATTTTAGCAGACTAACGAACAGCAATTCATTTTTATAAATAATTTTTATTTTATACAGAAAGTTACGGCTCTGGATACGAGTCCTTTAGCGCATATTTTTATTTCTTGATTTCTTTATTCCTAATCCTAATCAATCAAAGGACCTTCGCCAAGGTCCTTTGATTAATTCAAGGGAGCTGGTCACAACTCCATATACGAGTCCATGGTTTTCAGTGCTACATCAATTTCATATTAAAAAGTTCACTAGAATCAATAACCTCAACGAAACCCTTGACTCCCCGCCAAAAATTCGACGAACAACTGTCATTTTTTTTTTTAATACATTAGACTGTCTGGGCAAAAGAAATGGCAACATCTGACGTCAACAACGCAACGAAACACCGTACAAGAGTTAATTCAACGTGGTTTGATTGATTTTTTTTAAGTGTTCCGTACCAAAAGTTTACCAACCCCTATCTCTTGAACCGTAATAGCTAGACATTTGAAATTTTCACCGATATGTATCTGCTATCAACAAATACTGAAAATAAAAATTATGAAACATTATACCGAGGCACGCAACCTTTCATGTACGAGCCCAACACGCACTTGACCGGTTTTATTTCTAATTAATGGACTGATCAGAAAAAAATGATATTTTTTACGTCTACGAGTGTCATGATTATTTAAAAAAGTCACATTATTCTGCAAATTTTTAGTTGTGGCAATGTTGAATTATTTGAAAAGTGGCGCCATCTTATAATATAAACGAATAACAGTAAAGTGTGTAACCATTGCCCCGTAGTAAAAAAAAGTACATATCCGGTGTAATGGCGGAGGCGAGGATAGACACACTTAATGGGAGCTGCATTCATTCTTATTGCATCGTTTAAAGGGCTTCCCGAATTTTCCGGGGTCCAGTGCTGCCCCCATTTGAAATAAATCATTTGAAAGGAAACGGAGATATAATTTAAAATTTTGCCTTGATCATGCCCTAGATAACCCTTCAAACTATTTTAAGAACGTGAGCTTTCCTACGCACATTAGCCAAAAGTGGCCGGTTTTCGCAAATGTGCGTAAAAAAGCTTCACATTCATAAAATAGTTTGAATGGTTATCTAGGGTCTAGTCAAGACAAAACGATTTATTTAAAATGGGGGCAGCAGTGGACCCCGGAAAATTCAGGTAACCCCTTAACGGTGGACACACGAGGAGTGGATACTAAGACCACACGACTATAAATTCATCACACGAGAAAGTTATTCCTTAACTTTGACGACCTCCGTGGCGTAGAGGTCACCATGCTAGTCAGCGACTCAGAGGTCTCGGGTTCGATGCCCGCTCAGGGCAAGTTGGAAAATGGCCTTTTTCAAATTGTCCTGGGTCTTGGATGTTTATCTATATATTATGTATTTGTTATGAAATATAGCATCGTTGAGTTAGTATCCCATAACACAAGTCTCGAACTTACTTTGGGGCTAGCTCAATCAGTGTTATTTGTCCCTATATATTTATTTACTTAACAGATAGGAGAATACTCAAACGTTTTTAAAATTTTCATCCTTTCCCTATTACTTAGTCCAAAACTTGCTGTGTAAAGCTCGGTTCGTTTCTAGACCAATGCAGAGCAGCCTGCATTTCCATGCAGCTATCACCAAGTAACGGTTACGCAACCCGGCCGGAGAAATGTGGTTGCGGTTTCGAAGCGACACTACCTGGGTCTGATATCTTGTCGGTCTTTGTTGTGTAGACTAGGGACCAGGGCCGGATTAAGGGCAGGGGAGCCTCCACAAAAGAGGGGCCACAATAGACACATCGAAAAAAATCTTTCACATTCCGACTAGTAAACACTGGTAAACAATTTCTCCTTTGTTTTTTTTTTTCATTGTTTTACCTTTACATATAGTACTTTATACAGACATAATTGTGTTTTTCTTCTAATTACAGAAATCGTTGATCAATATTTGTTCACTCTAAAAAATATTAAATTCGGGGACAGAGCCTCCACTCCTTTGTTGCCCTGAGGCATCCAGACGACTAAATCCGGCTCTGCTAGGGTTTAAATTATAGACACATTTGCATCCCTTACGGGGTAGACACAGCCTGGGGTATATCTATTAGGCATCAGCGTATAAAGCATAATGGTGAGCAGATATGTGGAATGTACTTTATGTACTTTATTTACAAATTTACATTAATTTCAAATTTGACATCATTCTTAATTACTAATTATGACATAGCAATGTATTATCAGTCCACATATCTAGCTTAAATATCAGTATTATTGTAAGGTTGACGTTTTTGGACAAAATGCTGCAGTACAGTTTGTTACCGCTTCTTCTGTACTTGCGCTTTGCAGGCATTAGTAAACTTAGTTGTAAGTAAATGATCTGGCGTCAACAGCTAACTATTAAGAAATCGAAAGAAAAAGAAATGACAATTATCAAGTGATATAAATATCTAAAGATAAATAAATGATTTTTGACTTTGACTTTGGAAAACAGTGAGTTTCCAGGCTGCATCACAAATTTACATGATTTTTCGATAGTCTTTTCTTTTAATCTTTTACGTGCAGCTTTTTACGTACATTTGCCAAAACTGGCCGTATTTCGTAAATGTGCGAAAAGCTTCACGTTCTAACTTTAAACTGTAATAAACAGTAGTTCATAAAACAGTTTGAACGGTTATCTAGGCTTGATCGAGACAAAATTTCAAATGAAATCTCTGTTTCATTTCAAATAAGGGCAGCACTGGACCCGAAATAAATTATGTATCCTTTTAAGTATGTGTTAAACAATTTGCAAAGCATGTAATATAATTGACGACCTCCGTGGCGTAATGGTCAACACGCTAGTCCGTTAATCGAGGTTCTGGGTTCGATCGCCAGCCAGGGTAAAATGGAAAATAGTCTTTTCCAAATTTTCATGAGTTTTCGGTATTTATAGCTTATATATTTGTATTTATGTTTATACATGTGTTAAATATGTATTTATAGCAATTCCGCTAGCCAAGCTGCCACGCTGCCGAGGGGTGATACATAATTCGTTTTTATTTTGTTTTACTTCTTATTAAGTTTCAATTTTATTAACTACTAGCTGCTCCCCGCGGTATTACCCGCGGAAAAAGTAGCCTATGTGTTAATCCAGGGTATCAATGTTATCAAAATTGGTCTTGCCGTTTGCGCGTGAAGAAGTAACAAACATACACACACGCACACTAACAAACTTTCGCCTTTATAATATTATAACGTGATAATTTTAAATTATGAAAATTTTATTGTTTCTACTGTATATTTATTATAAAATATAGTATCGCTAAGTTAGTATTCCATAACACAAGTGTCTTTATTTATAATTAATGGAATGAGCAAAAAAATCTGATATTTCTTACGGTAGGAAGTGTCATACTCATGATTTTTAAAAATAGTCACATTTTATTCTGGAAATTTTTAATTGTGGCAATTTTGAATTATTTAAAAATGGCGCCATCTTATTACATATACAACAATTAATGAGATTTGACCTCATCTATTTATTTATCTTTGTATTATTGTTAACAACACCAATTCGCTTTGTTTCCCCACATTACCTGCAAATGTTTTAATTAACACTAACTGACTTCCCAAAATAGTTAATGTTCGGCATGCCTAAAAGCGTCGGATCGCGAATTTAATTACGAAAGTGCGCGAGCCTTGGCTAAGGTCGCCATCTTAAGGTGACGAACGAGCGAGGTGAGGTCGCGAGGCTTTGGCCTGTTGCTATAAGCTGAGGGTGATGTATTGAATGAGGCTCTTTGTAACCTCCGTGGCGTAGTGGTCACCATGCTAGTCCGCCACCCAGAGGTCCCGGGTTCGATCCCCGGTTAGGGCAAGTTAGAAAATGGCCTTTTTCAAATTGTCCTGGGTCTTGGATGTTTATTTAATATATGTATTTTATATAATATAGTATCGTTGAGTTAGTATCCCATAACACAAGTCTCGAACTTACTTTGGGGCTAGCTCAATCAGTGTTATTTGTCCCATATATTTATTTATTTAACCCCCGACGCAAATAGAGAGGTGTTATAAGTTCAACGCCAATGTCTGTCTGTCTGTCGGTCTGTGGCATCGTATCTCTCGAACTAATGGACTGATTTCGATGCGGAATTTTTCACGTGAAAGCTAGTTTCTTTGCGGTGGTTCTTAGCTATGTGTCATGAAAATCGATGCAGCGGTTCGAAAGTTACAGAAGGTAAACGCTTGAAAGTCCTTTTTTTTCTAATTGTCTGGCAAATAAACTTGTATTTATTAACCCTCGGCAGTGTTATATTATAATAAGTTGGACGTGCCTGTGTGCCTGTCTGTGGCATCGTAGGTTCTAAACGGATGGACCGATTTAAATGCAGTTTTTTTTTTGTTTTAAAGCTTACGTGATCGATGTGGTTTTTAACTACTGTTTGGCGTTACTTAATTTATTTTATTTTATTAACTTGTTATATTTGTTACCTCAGAACTCCGTAAATTTTGGAAGGTTACACGTTACGTACATACATAAAATAGAAGCGCAGATTGCATACAACATAGTTCAATGATCAACAGATAAATAATTGTAACATCATCATCCGAGCGTATGCATCCCGGTTGCATCCTCAGCAGTAACGCTTCAGAGTCCGGGGTCCACTACCTAACCAAGGAGATTTGACGAGGTTACTGGTTTTTACACAGAGCGACTGCCGCCTGACCTCCCCAACCCAAGGGGCAAACCAGGAACCAATCCTTGGATAGTTTAATGATCAAACGCTAGGTGGCGTTCGGGACCCACAGTTTTACGTGCCTTCCGAAACACGGAATCATCTTTCTTTTCAGATAATCAGGTGATTCAAGCCTGCAATATCCTATCCAGACTGGAAACAACTTTTCACAAAGTATGCTTCCCAGTGGGAATCGAACCCTTGACCTCCGGGTCACAAGGCGAACGCCTTGACCACTGGACCACGGAGGCAGTCAAAGATAAATAATTGTAATATACACATATTAATTAAATAAATATAGGTGTATGGACAAATAACACTAATTGAGCTAGCCCCAAAGTAAGTTCAAGACTTGTGTTATGGGATACTGTCTCAGCAATATTATATTTTATAAAAATACGCATATAGATAAACATACAAGCCCAGGTCAATGAAAAAAAAACATTTTCAACACATTAGCTCGGAAAGTGCTATTTACCACACTGATTTTACTTATGCAATGCCATTCATTACGCACACATTCGAAATCGTGCGGTAAATATTACTTACCGCACAAGTGCGGTAAAGTGTTTTTAAATGTTTTAGGAATAAGATTCAATAAATCCAAAATATCGAATATTATTTTTGAAACATATGCTCTGCATGCAGCTATAAACCTTGTTTTACTCAAATTATTCCATTTTATTTATTAATTAAAATACTTGTAACAACACTAAGATGAATTTATAAATAAGTACTGTTTAAAAAAAAAAAATTTTTGTTTGTATTAATCGTTTGGCTGTTGCTGGATTGATTTCTGTGTCTCTCGTATCATTACAGACTCGCGCATGCGCGAAGTGCGCCTGAAAAAGAGCGCCATATTTCTAATCTTCTTTAAAGTTTAAGTGAAGTGTTTTATTATTGAAGATTTTTTTTCCTCACCAATGTGTTGCAAAACGTAGTATGGCACACGTGTGTATTGTTCATCACAAGTCTCGGCTTCATAGACTCACGCGCGGGCTTCGCCCGCTTGTGAGGCAACCCGCCTCGACTGTAATGAACAACTTACCACACTTGTATCATAAACTACTACTTCCATATTGACCTGACCGGGGATTGAAACCGGGACCTTCAGTGTGACAGCCTGGCATGATGTGGCCTAGTGGCTACAGAGGTCGTCAAATAAAATGTAAAGAGACAACTTTGCGCTATTAAAAGATGATGACTGTGTTTCGCAATTAAACACAGGGTAATCACATCGAACCGATTTATTGGTCAAGTTCGCACTTTATAATCCCTACTGCCTTATTATGTGCTTACATTTGACCGTAGACAATGTGAGACCGAATAAGAACGGTACAGAAATGAACCTATTAGTTAACTTTCGTATATATGTGTTCAAAGATTCAAATGTTTATTCGGTAATTAGACCTTTACAGGCACTTTTACACGCCAATAAGTATCGCCAGAAGTTATTATTGTCTTTTAATTATTAAATACCTACTTATAATAAAATACAATGTTGACATATTATAACATGTAATGTTTGTGAACAAGTAAATAAACATAAATTGCGTAATAAAAAATATTAAGTGGTCAAAAAAGCGAAGTTGAGCTGACAAGTCCCTCCCGGCAGCACCCGTTCACGAGTTGACGCACGGATCAGCCATCGTTAAACTCGTGTTAGAATAGTAACGGATAATTAAACAAAGGACAGAATGAGTTGGAAATAGCTGATATGTTTGCCAACCTTACATAATAGAGGGTAAGTAGAGGATAAGGCAGAAGTTGTTGCTTTTTTCAGTACTTAAGGCGGCTCTTCCCGGCCGCCCTGTTTTCAACGCAAGCATAATTTGAAAAGCTTGGTGTTTCATCCAGGGCAGTGCTAGAAAAATAGACTGAATTTGTTTTTCCAAATTAAAAATTTTATTTTGATAGAAACCTAGAAATAGCGCGCAAGATATCTTTTAGTTCAAAAGTTTACAAGAAAGATCACTTACAACGTTATAATAACGTACGAGCGTTTGAATGAAAAGTAAGACGGGAAGGCCGCTCTTAAGTAAATGATCTGACGTCAACAACTATTATGAAATCAAGTCGTTTTTCGTACTTCCTATGGCTTGCCAAATTTAAGTTATAAATTATAATATTGTTAATCACCTTTTCATTCGTCTTATAGGACAAAAGTATTGATGTATCTAGTTAAAGTGTTAATAATACTCATTTATTCTAAAAATGCATGGTTATGTTTTCAAACTGGTTACTTGGATACTTTAATTTTCGGCTTCACTCATACAAATATTGTTGTAGTTTGTACGAACTCTGAAAAAATAAACTTTATTTAATGTTATTCGTCTAATACAGAGGTTCCCAAACTTATTTTGTCAAACGCCCACTTTAAAAAATCAGTTATTTTGTAGCGCCCCCCATTTTTTTCACCATAAAAACCTGAATCACATATTTCTCTTGCCTGTAGTTTAATTCAACCTATATTCTAAACTAGACTTTTTTACAAGAGAGAGCAATAATAATACATTCACCAGTACATTAGAGTATCTTTTATAAAAAAATAACAATAATCAACATTGTTAATTTTAAATAAAAAAATAGCAATAATAATACAATTTTACAATAATAAAGAGTATCGGAAGTGGGGACCTCTCCTGCGAAACTTTAAAACACGATTTTTTTTCAGTGTTTGATTCCTTTAACGATATAAATAGCGTTGTGAACGCATTAAAATAATAAATATTAATTACATTTTTGTTTATATTTGTACAATAAAAAAGGATATAAATATGAACTAATAAATGGATGTTGTGTAGTAAGAGGATTTAAATTTCAGTGAATTTTAAAATATGAAATAGCTGAAGTTATAAATCACTCATTACTTAAATCACATCAGCGCCCCCCAACTTTATTCTGGGCCCGTTACCGCCCCCCTTAAAGCCTCTAGCGCCCACAAGGGGGCGTTATCGCCCACTTTGGGAAAGACTGGTCTAATAGGACAAAAAACTGATGTAGGTATTTAGTTCAGGTGTTAATAATACATATTTACTCTAAAAATAAAAGTAACAAAGTTACTTTAATTTTCGGCTTCACTATTGTTGTAGTATGCATGCACTCTTTGAACAAATAAACGTTATTTTCTATTTTATTTTTAACAGAAAAAATGAAAAATTACAATTAATACAGATATCCAAAGATATATATATGATTTTGGCTTTGACTTTGATAAAAATTTACACTCAGGCTGACTTTTAAGGCTCCGTGGTAAACAAGAAACCCTTATGGTTTCGCCATATCTGTCTGTCTGTCCGTCCGCGGTTTTACACAGATACTATTAGCACTAGAAAGCTGTAATTTGGCGTGAGTATGAATATCAATCCAAAGTGGTAAAATAAAATTATGAAAAAAAAATCTTTTTAGGATAGCTGTTATGTACATAAAAGCTATCCTAAAAAATTTTTTTTTACACCGTGGGAGGGACATGCCTTTTTTAATTTTTGACTGTTATTAGTTTTTTAGCAAATAAAGATATGATTATGATTATTAAAATATCATTGTACTATACAGACCTAGTATAGCCTATGGTTCGATTTATTACGGGCATGTCTCTGCCACGTTGTAAGTATAATTTTTCTAAACCAAAATCCGACTTCCACACCAGACTAGATCACCGATTTGAATAAAAATTTTATGGGACCACCTGAAAACAATAAAATATTTTTTCCAATCCTCTATTTTCCATTACGTCAAATCAGGTACTTTTTTCTAAACGTCAAAACGAACATTTTATATGGGATTTGTATGAAATACAGGCAGATAGCAAAACAACTGAAATGAAAATGTGATGTATCCGAGGTGTTTTTACTATAAAATTTTCCTGCAAATTGGGGTTTTGTACATGGGGGTTTTTTAATTTCCCTGGCAAGTAAACTTGTTTCCACAGCTTTGTGCGTCGTTGTTTGTCGAATGGAAATTTCCAAGGGGTGTCGTGATAGGGTGACCTAAAAGGGACGTAGGTAGTATAGGTAGTAACAGAGAATTGGCAAGAGCTTCCACTTTGAAAAGACTTAATGACATCTCTTGCGAACATCAACCCGCCTGCCTAGCGTGATGATTATGGACAAATCCTTCTCTATAGTTAAAAAAAAAAAATATACATACGGCCATAGGCCACTAACTTAACGATACAAAATATATTATACTAGCTGACCCGGCAAACGTTGTTTTGCCATATAAATAGATTGTATGTATTTTTGTATGTTGTATCATAAAAAAATAGAAATTAAAAATTTTGTCAAAAAATAAAAAATAAAATTTAGGGGTGGACTACTCCTAACATTTAGGGGGATGAAAAATAGATGTTGGCCGATTCTCATAAATACCGGATAAGCACAAAAAATTTCATCAAAATCGGTCAAGCCGTTTCGGAGGAGTATGGCAACGAAAACTGTGACACGAGAATTCGTGTCACGTCACAGTTTCTTGAAGTCAAATGGCGGTCTTATTACCAATTTTTATGCAGTAATAAATCTAAAATCGCGTTTAAATCGCTATGTTCTAAGACAAGTGACATTATTTTGCGACGGTCTATTTTCTCATCACTAAAACCAATTTATTTCTGATCCAGGAAAATATCCAAATCGATGAACATACCCTAAAAAAAAAACAAAAGATTCCTACGAATTGTTAACTCCAGTGGCGGGTTTACCAATAGGCTGAGTAGGTTAGCCTTTGGCGGCACATTGTGGGGGGGGGGGGGGGGGCAGCAAATTTGAGGCCAATTGCACCCTCTCCATCGAGAAGGTAAAAAGGTGCTTCTATATATGGTATTTCAGTGTACGCAGCTTAAGGGCGGCAGACTATGAATATCCTACTGGTGGCATATTTCGCAGGGCAGCAAATTTGAGGCCAATTGCACCCCCCTTTCGCATCGCGGCAATCGAGAGGGTAGAAGAGTGCTTTTATTATAATATTTCATAGAACGCAGCTTAAGAGCGGCAAAATATGAATAGCCTACTGGCGTCAAATGTGTAAATCCGCCACTGAATAACTCCATTTTTGAAGATAGTTAAAAAATTGCACAGAATGCTACGTCTGTACTTTAACTAAACTAGTAAATCCGATAATTAAAACACGATGGTTGCACACTGAGTCTGAAATATTAAGTGTATTAGCTCTAAACCAAGCTAGATTAGAAGATTTAAAACCGAAAACTAAACCGTTTGTTTTAAAGCTGATATTGTACTTAATAAGATAGATAGATAATACGTTTATTTACAAAAACTGCATAAAATACACACACTTATAGTAGACACAAGAACAGAACAGTACATAAACAATACTTAACAATAAACATGCAACAATAACAGTGATACTGCACATGTATGTGCTGCAGTAGCGCAAAGTAGGCCAAAACTCAGCGTGGTTGGCCTAAAAGGCGGCACACTGGTTTTCAGTTGTAGCCTGTAGGTGTACCTCGGGTGGAATAGTGTATTAAGATGTGTGAAAGATAAATTTATTACGTAATGAATGATTGATACAGGAATATAATTTATTAAGAATAAGTGAGTAAGTTTATTAAATTAAATACCTATTGATAATACCTAAATAATTTCAAGAATTAAAAGCAATGTCAATAACATAAGTGAAAAAGCCCGCGCCATTATGCAATATAAAATTAATTGACACTATGGAAACTAAAGCATTGAGGTTTGAAGATTGACGATTGAGAAGCCACAAGTTACCACACGACGAAGTTTTCAGTTTCAGGTGCTTAGGCAAACAGATAAGATTTCTGAAAATGGTATCAGCAATTTATAAAGATATTACATACACTTTCATAAAAAATGCACTTCTTAAATCAGTTATGTAACATATACTACAATGCTACACAAATAAGTTGAACAAAAAATGGAGGACTTCAAAGCATTTTTGTACAAATTCCCGACACGTAAATTGAACCAAAATGGCAGTCGTAGGCGCATTACTGGTACCTCCGTCGATAACCGCCATTTTGGTGTAACCTACGTGTCGGGAATTTGTACAAAAATACTTTGAAGTCCGCCATTTTTGTTCAACTTATTTGCGTCGCATTGTACTGATTTAAGAAGCATTGTTTTTGTAAACGGCTTAAAAAATTCTGCACTTCTTAATTTGGTAGCATACTTACTTTGTGACTGATTGTTCTTCTTTTATTTAAGAGCTCGGTTCTTGTCGGTGGAGAGCTTTCCGTGTCTCTCTTTCTAGTTTTAAAACTGTTTTTCGCCAAAAGTGGCCACTTTTGGCGAAAAACAGTTTTAAAACTAGACGGACTACCAATATTACTTTCAAAGGTTATTCATAAAATAGTTTAAAGGTCTTTCTAGACATTTATACAAATCAAATGTTTAATTATCACCTTATTTAGTTTTAAAAAATTTATTTCAAATGAGTGCGCCACTTTAGCTACCACTTCGTCTTAACCTGATTCATGAGGGCATAATTATTTCTCTTCCTTGTCACTAGATGGTGCTTTAGGTATTTATTAAAACATTAAAATCTTTTTTACTATTATTTAAATAAAGTAGTACACTAATTATTTAAATATGACTTATATGAAATGCAATAAATATTTTTAAAGCATAATTCAACACTTTCTCTGTCACTTTTTTGCTAGTCTTGTATGCTGCCATCTCTGTGTGCCTACCCGCAACTCCAGTTTTGCCTACTTACCTCCAAAAGTTTCTGTGGCGTTGGCTATCTGTTACGTTGTAATTGTATTACCTTTGACAGGAGTAAGGAACTTAATTCTCACCGGGTGTACCACGACACCCATCGTCTTTTGGTTTAACTTTTTCGTGTGTGTGAAAGGCCAACACTTTTGATAGATTTAAATATCTGAGATGGTTTGATGACTACCCGGTACCGACAGCTTAGCGTACTTACTTTCCGAAGCACGGAGGAATAAAGTGAAAACGATTTGACTTTGAGTTTCAGTTTAGCCTCAGGGCTTTGGTATTCGATGTAAAATAAATATATAGGGACAGATTACACTGATTGAGCTAGCCCCAAAGTAAGTCCGAGACTTGTGTTATGGGATACTAACTCAACGATATATTTTATAACCAATACATAAATAGATGAACACCCAAGACCCAGAAAAATTTGAAAAAGGCCATTTTCCAACTTGCCCTGACCGGGGATCGAAACCGGGACCTTTAAGTGGCGGACTATCATGGTGACCACTACGCCACGGAGGTCGTCAAATGTAGGTAGGTATGAATATAAAGCACATTTACTTTTATTATGAAAAAAACATTACAAAATTCACAACAGTTTCATGATATGGATATGACCACCGCTCCGGATGGTACCTAGTCCAAAGGCTATCCATAGCAATTCAAAGAGGTAATGCAGCAAGCATTATAGGTACCTTTGATCCGGGTACAATTCGGGGTGGTATTTTTGACTGATTTCTTTCATATTATGTATAAATTTTGATGAATATAAATATTTTCACCTCATGGTCAAAAAGCCATAAATCAGAAACCAAATAATATTAGTGGAATGATATCTAAATAGCGCTCTATCCGACAATATCTGGCATCAGTTGCCATCTCAACCTCTGATCCAATCTGAGAGGTCGCAGTGCAGGTCACTCTGCCCTCCATGCCAGATTATTACGTCACAGTTCAGTGTGCTTCAATTAGATTGGTCACTTGTGTTTTGTATTATTATTTCAAGGGAAACCTTTTTACGTGACTCGTCTAAATAAGTAAATTTTGAGAAAATTTAAGAAATTAATACCGTGAAAATGAGTTTCTTTCGGTGTTTCTTCTCAGCAGTGGTCGTTACGAAGCGCTGTAATAGCTTTTCTATAAAAATAAATTAAATTTTAATGTAGGTGTACACTTCACGTAAGGTAAATTAAACTTATTGGCGTGTTAAAGGTCTAATTACTAAAAAAATACTTTTTGAATTGGAAAAAGAAACTTTAAGATATTTTAATTAAATAGTAAAATAATTTTAAACAAAACGATGTCTAGTTTTAGTTAATTTTATAGTTAAAAACCCCATAAATAAAAAGTATAGATATTGCTACTCAACCTGATTCAGCATAAAAGTAAACTTCTAAGAACTAGTAGAGCGCAAAATTATTATTAAAAAGGTCATAAAATAAAAATAGAAAGAGTAATTACAATTACGTTTTCCAAAATGCAGTACGTTTGCGACCGGTCTCTGACGCATGCGCGTAGCCTTGCGCGATTCCGGGTGAGCGAGAGGAGCCTTAAATTTAAACAAGCCGAAAGCCTGCACTGGTTTGCATGACTTTTTGTACAGTCGACATCACATCAAGCTATCCTTCAATGCAATTTCGTCAATAGCACCATTACAAAAGGGTGTTTGAAGGGCATACACATATTACTAACGTGGAACCTACTGTTTGTTTTTCGTGTGTGTAAGTTGCCAATATAGGTGTCAGATTTTTCAGGCCGTCTCAAGGCATCTTACATAGCTTAATGACTGCCATACAATGATAACAGCCGTGACCAACGACTTATACGTGCCTTCAGATCCTTCTTCATGGTATCTGTTGGCGATGAAAATTAAAATACGTGGAGAATACTGGGGGGTTACTCCATAAAATAATAGGTTAGTCGTAAATTAGACTTTATCATCATACGTTAGTATTCAATGTTGCTTGACACTGAAACGCGGATACGCAGTCACGTCCGTCTTGCGTACCGCTTATGGAGTAACCTCCCTGCATACTGCGCTATATATTTGATAATGCGGAGTATTAATTTACAAGGACACGAAAGTAGAGAAATATTTAAGAAATATCTAGAACGCTGAATTTTAAATTTGGCGCTGGCTACTGAAAAAGAAAATGTTCTTAGTGGCCATTATTATAATAAAACCTAATTAAAAGTAGACTTCCTTTGTCCATCGTCTACAGTAGCCTTGTTCATTCTTATTGCAGGTCTGTTTCAGGATATTTTTGTAAATTTAAATAAATAATTAATCACATTAGACTTTTTTCTTATGCATTTTTTAAAGCTATTCAGTCCATGATCCAGATGTTTCTCGAAAAATATTTCAAAAAAGAAAAAAGGTAAATCTATTAAAAGCGACTAAAAAACCTTACATTAGGAATATAATGTTACAAAAAAATATTTATATTTTTTAGACATAAAATAAAATAAAAAAATTATTGTATTTTTAATTTGAGTAATTAAATATTGCTGCGCATAACTCACATACTAATATAATTACAAGATTGCTAAACTAATTTACTCAAATCTCGTCCACTTTCGTCCAGTTTTGCAAGAAAATGATACAACCCGTATGAACATTGAAATACATTAAAACAGGAACTGACATCAAACGCACAGTACTTTAAAGCTTTTAGCTTCGTTTGTACTTGCGCTTAGGAAGCGGCAGTAAACTTAGCCGTAATTAAATGACGTCAAACACTACCTACTCGTATAATGAAATCGAAAGAAAAAACTGACAATTATCAAGTGATATAAATATCCAAAAAAAGAATAAATGATTGTAGACTTTTTGACTTTGACTAGAGATAATACCTTTTAATAAATCTCTGTCTTTTAAATGGTCCCGAACACTAATATAAGAACATAGATTATATGATTTCAGAAAAGTCTATAGTCTATTCCTAATATAATAGCAGATGTGTCGTTATTTCGTCAAAACGACACTCCTAGCCATAGACCTATAACTTTTTTTCTTTAGATCTACCATACTGCCAACATAATAAAATCGTTATTTTAACATATGGTGCCATTTTTCAAACGTGGAGCCACTGAACAAACGGTTTTTTATATGAAAAAACATTAGTTTAAGTGACTCCCATGTTTCAAAAATGGCCCTTTTGGTCACTAGGAAGACGTCAATAAAAAAAATTAAGTCTTCCATAGATACCTAGTATCTAGCAAACATATGGTAGTATTTCATACTTTTCTTTGTTTATTTTTGGATTTATTTTAGTATAGTAGTCGTAGAAAAAGTATTGTATGCAACGTTGTATAAGTATTCAAAAAATGCTCGATGGCGTCAATTTACGATGCTCGCCAAGGCTCGCATCGTAACCTACGCCGCTCGCATTTTTTAACCCTCCTTATACAACTGTTGCATAAAATACTATTTTCATTTTTGTCAACGACACTTGGAAATATGATATTATCATTAATAATTGCGTTTCGGGTTCAATACCTTTAACAGTTCATCTTGATCTTTCTTACCTCATTCTCTTCCATACAAAACAAGTTTGATTTTAAAGAATAAAAACACGAGTGTAAAATATAAACTGTTTATTATATCGTTGCGTTTGTATTATATAACACTAACTAATTGATTATTCAGACAGTAAAAAAAAAAACATACTTATATCGAAATCTTTCATCTTTACTTATTTTTTCAAAACTAAAAACCGACTTCACCATTTGACAAGTATGTATGTATTCCCTTTAAAGCAAAAATAAATAAAAATCCAAACAAAAATGATTAATAATGTCACCTCCATAGTAAGATATGTTGATGAGACCGGTCTCATAGTGATGGACGAATGATGGAGTGTTATGCAGATTCCGAGAAAGTAGAGAAACGGCCTGATATGATTTCATATTTATGACAACCGTAGTTATACTATAATATAAGAATTTGTAATAGTTGTATAAAATTTACTGACTTGACTGACTGCCTCTGTGGTCTAGAGTTCAAGGCGTTCCCCGTGTGATCCGGAGGTCAAGGTTTCGAATCCCACTGGGAAGTATACTTTGTGAAAAGTTGTTTCCAGTCTGTTTAGGATATTGCAGACTTGAATCACCTGATTATCCAAAAAATAAAGAAGATTCCGTGTTTCGGAAGGTATAAACTGTGGGCCCCGAAAGTCACCTAAGGATTGTTTCTGGTCTACCGGGTTGCGAAGGTCGGACGGCAATCGCTCTGTGTAAAAACCAGTAATCCCGCCAAATCATCTAGGTTAGGTAGTGGACCCCGAGTTCTGAAGCGTTACTACTAAGCGATGCAATCGGGAATATGATGATGATGTATAAAAAGGTAAAAATAAAGATGTAATCATCTTTATCTTTACCGGGATAGACAGAGCCTCTTTTAGCGTGATAATGGGTGTGGAAATGGAAAAAATGAAATGGAAATAGTGATGGGTTGCTGCTACCTGTATTGCCTATTAACATGATTCGAGGTTTCACTTCTTTCCTCGATCTGCTTTGACGATATGCGTGGGGAGAGAAGCATTTGGTACATTCTCAGTGTTTTAGGAAGTTTGAGGGTAAACTTGCAGTCATTGGACGCTAACAGTCATTGGACAGAACATAGTAAAATCATATTTATAAAGGTTTCATTGTTTTATGTCCACTACAGCTGATATCTTTTTATACTCTGTAGCTGCAGTTAATAACATTTTATTATAAAAATCACGGGATTTTTTGCTCTTTAAAATTAATTCCGGGATTTAAGGCATATCTACTTTATTCTTTCGCTGTATGAAATCAGTGTAAATACATAAATAACCCTAATTCCGACCTCTGATTATAAGTGTTAAGCTACGAGTGTTAATTGTAAGTAATGTAATCGAGTGACAGCATAGTGACACATACATGGAGAAAAAGGTCACCCGTATTTCTTCATAAGCAACCAAATGAGTCACAGAAAAAACCAATCTAAAACCAGAAAATACTACATAACCATTGATCGAATTTAAGCGTGTGGTAAGCGGAGCGTAGGAAATCTAACATCATCATCATCATCCGAGCGTATTCCCGGTTGCATCCTCAGCAGTAACGCTTCGGAGCCCGGGGTCCGCTACCTAACCAAGGAGATTTGACGAGGTTACTGGTTTTTACACAGAGCGACTGTCGTCTGACCTCCAAAGGGCAAACCAGGAACCAATCCTTGGATAGTTTGATGATCAAACGCTAGGTGGCGTTCGGGACCCACAGTTTTACGTGCCTTCCGAAACACGGAATCATATTTCTTTTCGGATAATCAAGTGATTCAAGCCTGCAATATCCTATCCAGACTGGAAACAACTTTTCACAAAGTATGCTTCCCAGTGGGAATCGAACCTATGACCTCCGGGTCACAAGGCGAACGCCTTGACCACTAGACCACGGAGGCAGTCAAAGCGTAGGAAATCTAACAAGGAGTCAAAATTTCTCATACTAGTTGTATGACTCCATTTTTGAAGCCTGACTGTATATACATACATACTGTCACGTTTTTATCCCTGACGGGTCAGACAGAGTATTTTGGGTCTTGCGGCTCTAAGCAGAAAGAGCTTTCGCAAGACTCAAAGGATACTTTTAGAGTGATGGTGAGCGACACGGTGGAAAAAGGAATCAAAATAGTGATGAGTTGCTAGCCGAATTGTCAATTAAGGGGATACCTGAATTTTCCGAAGTACAGTGCTGCCCGCATTTGAAATAAATCATTTGATAAGAAACGGAGCCATCATTTAAAATTCTGTCTTGACCGTCACTAACTAACCCTTCAAACTATTTTATCAACTACTGTTTACAGTTTAAAGTGAGAACGTGAAGCTTTTCTACGCACATACGCCAAATCTGGTCGTTTTCGCAATTGTGCGTAGAAAAGCTTCACGTCCTCACTTTAAACTGTACACACGCCACATTACATCAACTTCTCCAAAGGGCCTCTACGTGTTGGATCTGTATCCCCACGCAAGCCTCTCAAAGGGTTCTATCTTATATGGTAGAACTTTTAAGTTAAGAATATTATCATGCATAACAGCGT
Source organism: Acrobasis suavella (assembly GCA_943193695.1). Lineage (NCBI taxonomy): Eukaryota > Metazoa > Arthropoda > Insecta > Lepidoptera > Pyralidae > Acrobasis > Acrobasis suavella. The sequence continues at coordinate 1,181,940 of OW971930.1, read as the reverse complement.
ATGGTAGAAACCTCATTTCGTAGAATTTAGATTGGCATTTCTCATTTCTTATACATTTAGAATCCATAATTTTTAAATTAATATTCATCTTATGGCATAAACTTGATAGTTATAATAATCAAAACGAAGAATCATTATGTCGCAGACAGTTCACAGCTAGAATGTCGTTTTGGCATAAAATCAATTTCTATGTCATTATAAGGCAGAACCATCATATCTTGGAATATGTACAAACAGGCATGCATCATGCAAGCAGGCATGCAGCATGCCAGCAGGCATGCAGCATGCAAGCAGGCATACAGCATGCAAGCAGGCATGCAAGCAGGCATGCAGCATGCAAGCAGGCATGCAGCATGCAAGCAAGCATGCAGCATACAAGCAGGCATGGAGCATGCAAGCAAGCATGCAGCATACAAGCAGGCATGCAGCATGCAAGCAGGCATGCATCATGCAAACAGGCATGCATCATGCAAGCAGGCATGCAGCATGCAAACAGGCATGCATCATGCAAGCAAGCATGCAGCATGCAAGTATGTCTGGGTGGCTCCACCAGAAGACTCGCTCCCTTCGTTTCATTCAGGGACTCGACCTCGCTGCGCTCGGGAGGTCGGCGGCTCGCTTCGCTCGCCACCTTTCCCCACTCGCTACGCTTCGGCCTCGTCCCCACTCAGGAATTCCTTCGCGAGCCTTCTGGTTCCGCGCTAAGGAATAACACTCTAGTATATGACAAAGTTGAGCCACGTAAGGTCGGGGTGCTCTAAGTTGGATTTGCCAGCAGCTTATAATTGCGTAACATATTTTAGTATTACTCAAAAATCATGATTGCGAATGAAATTATTGGGATTAAAATTATTCTAATTTAAATTCTGCCGTCTGTGTAAAAGGAGAAGTACAGACAAAATAAAGGTTATTCTATTTGAAATAATGTAAAATGTAATGTATGTTAAAAAGCAATTATGCTCACTAAAATTCTGCCAGCTAAATAGGATGCCATTGAAAATTCTACCACATGAATACTCAGCCAAATATTGGTTCTATGAAAAAACATGCCTTTTCTATGTTCGTCCAAAGAATATTCTACCATGTGTGTCACCAATCAAATTCTACCAATAAAATCGGAGCATTAAGATTCTGCCAAATAGAGGGAACCCCTCTCAAAGAACTGTGGTGAAGAGACCCGTGAATCTAAAATCTAGTAATAATAATAAAAACACAAGCTTTAATCAAAAATCATGAACATAAAGTTTAAAGTGTTCCTCAAGACGAATCAAACGAGCCCACACTCTCACGATAGGGTTACGTCGTTTCATTAGAAAATTCCTATGGCCACCTTCCGGCTCCATCAATAGATCAGCTCCGTGTCATCATAATGCTCGTATTCATGTGTTTCAACGCGTCTCCGCTATTTTACGGGCGATCCAAGGGCTGGCAGTTTCTTTGCACAAAGAATTTCTATTGCGGTGCAGAGAGGCAATGCTAACCAGCTGTCTGGGTACTCTGCCTGGCAACGATGCGTTGGAGTCTCTTTATTTATAATTTTTATTTTATTAAAAGTTGTAAATCTGGATAAAAATACTCGCATTGCATTGTCACGCGTTTGCGTGCAGAATTCCAGCCGGGAAACCGGGAATTTAACTTGCAAGATTTGCTTATAGACAGACAGACAGACAACGCGACAAGTGAAACTAAATAAAAGCTTATTAAAATGCAACCGAAGACCGCTTAGATGAATTCATTAGATGCTTTGAGCTTTTTGACACACATAATTTTTTAAAACTAAAAACCCCCAATCTACACAAATGATTTTGAAAAAAATTCTATAGGATCACTGACAAGTACTTACTTACTTACTGCAGCCTCTCTTGCTGACTTCATCTGCTTTCCTGTTGTGACTGGCAAAGGCCTCCCCCAGCTGTCTCCATAGTATTCTGTTCTTTGTTTGTGTCTCTTAAAGGTTTGTATACTCAGAAATGGTCATAATCTGGTACATTAAGTACATACTGAATTTACAACTTGATTCGACATTATTTCAAAATTTCGACATTAAAAAAAAATTAAATTATGACAACAAACAATGTATACTCTGTCCACATATCAACAATAAATATTAATTTCATTGTGAGTTGACGTTCTTGGAGAAAATGCTGCAGTGCAGTTTGTTACCGCTTCTCCTGCACTAGCGCTTTGGAGGCGGCAGTAAACTTAGCTCTAAGTAACTTTTTGACGTCAACAATTATTGTGCAACAAAACAAAGTGACGATTATTAAGAGATATTATAAATATCCTATGATAATAAAGATATATTTTAATTGAATTGAATTGAGTTTTTCTTCTCCATAACCTTCCAGCTGCTTTCTTGATTTCTTATCTTCCCATCGCCTCCTCTGCTCTTCTCTCCTTCTTTTTCCATCACGAGGATACCACTCTGTAACATCCTTTGACCATTTATTTTTCTAACTTCTAGAATCACTGACAAGTATACCCTTCCAAATCGGTCCAAGCATCTTCGAATAATTTGTGAACATACATATTCGGCGCATTTATAACCTCATTTCTGAAAATCTTACGCCCGGCTAAAAATCTTACGCCAGCCTGAATCAAATATATTTAGCGAGTGTTGCTAACTGAAACATATGAAAGACAAGCAAATAAGTCGAAATTACAACAGATGGTGAAAATATTGGAAAAATGAGTATGATCTGTTCATTTATTAGTGTTATAGAGGATTGAACTTATAAACAAAGGTTGATCACCCGACGACCGATGTTTATTTAGTTGCAAACAATTTATTTTCTTACGTTAGTCTGTGAAATTATTTTTACTTTTAACAAAGTTTGTGAACGGGCCAGTCTTTTATTATTATTTTTTTTATTTAATTTAGAACTAAAAATATTTCATCTTATCTACTCGAAAACGGTGTTTTCATCACAAAACATTGCAGCTAAAGTTACTGCTTATTCTTTCGGGACTGAAAACACTGAAAAGTGAAAAAGAAAATCACTAGGGATTAAAAACTATGTGAAAATGGAACACGAGTGTAATCTAGAACAAGAACCGAAAATAATGTTGGCAGTTTAGCAAAAAAAAAATATTTACTTTTTAAACAATAAATAAGACGCACAAATTTTAAACAACAATGCTCGGAACAATATCTTAATGAAAAATTAGTTACTCACTTGAACTTGATGAGTTCGAATCTCATAGACAATTTTTTTTCATCACATACTTTTATTTATACGTAGTGAAATGATGGCGACACTGGATTTATTTTAATCTGTTTTGATGCCCATAATACCATAGCAAAATGCCTGATATTGATCTTTTAAAGTGGCATAGTATCATAATTATAACATTAATAAAGAAGGAATTAATGAAAATAAATTTTCCGTCCTTTTTGAAGAATCACAAGTTATCATTTTTAGGCAAAACCGTGGCTCATTCACTTTTTAAGCAATGTTTGACTTCCAAAGAAATAATTAACGATGTGTTAATGACTTGTATGTTGTCAAAGTTACCGAAAGTTCCAAAACAATGTTTATTTTGATAAATGTGTGCCAAGGATTTTGAAAATAACCTTGAAGTGGTATTATTATTTAACTCAGCCGTCACTGAAAACAATGTGACAGCACGGATCACAGCGGATATTAAAATTAAATTGCACTCTCATGGCACTTGCGGTTATGTAGATATGTATTAAAACATAAAACATAATATGCTCATGTAAATCTCAAGTTACATGATTCAATGTCAGTTGGATTCGATATTGAAATAAAATATTCGTCAAACGGAACGCACCGCTCCAAAATGACGTCGCCTTTGGAAAATTTTCTCGTTACTACCTAGATAAAGTCATTAAAATAAGTATGTACTATAAATAACATTGCATTGTTGCATTTAGTGTTTTAATAGACAATACAGAGTCATAGATTAATACAAAGTCACCATGACGTAGTTTGGCGGGAAAAGAATTCACCTTGAATGACGCGCTTCCCGCGCAAACGGCCTCGCTCGCGGCCGCGAAGGTTCGGGCGCGTTCGGCTGCGCTCGGCTGTTTCCGATGCCGATCGGCTGTCCTCGCCTCAAATCGTTCGTTATACATTTTAATTGGTACGAGATTTGCTTATAATTAATTGACTACACGGCAAGATGAAAGCAATTTTTTTTTATTCGGTTTTGATACGGAGATTAAAGTTCAAAGTGTAACTTTTTAAAAAATTAAGAAAGAGATATAGGTTTTCATGTGTTGTTTATAACTTAATTTGAAGAAGAAAAAAGATTGTTTGAACAAACAGTATTTACCTACTTAGTCATTATCCTTGAATGAGTTTTACGATTTTCGCTTCAGTAAATCTAGCAAGAGACCAAAATGATTGTTTAATATACTATGACTTACGGTTCTGAAAAATATAATATATTTAAACAATGTTTTAAATTTTACTTTGTAAATATATGACGAAAAATAAAAAGGAGAATAATTGCCTTTATACAATGTCCTTTTTAATTAAATACATATATTTTAAGGGGTGTATCAGTCATCATTTTGATAAATTTTTCCCTATTAACGTATATCGAAATACGAAAAAAAAATCATTTTCCGTAGTAACGATTTCACGTGACCTTCGATTTGTATGAGAACCTAAAATTTGTTTTTCGTGTTTCGATGTACATTTATTGGGAAATGTTGTTCAAAATGATGGACTGAATCACCCCTTAAAATATTTGTACTTAATTAAAAAGGACATTGTATTAATTAAATTCGTTGGTAATTATTTGAGACATCATTTTTGATTATTATAATCCTAAAAGTGATGACTTATGGCTCTGAAACGTGGTCCCTTACTATGGGTCTCATAAGAAGGCTCAAGGTCACTCAACGCGCTATGGAGAGGGCTATGCTCGGTGTTTCCCTACGTGATCGAATCAGAAATGAGGAAATTCGTAGGAGAACAAAAGCCACTGACATAGCCCAGAGGATTCGTTCGTTAAAGTGGCAGTGGGCGGGACACATTGCGCGACGAACCGATGGCCGATGGGGCAAAAAGGTTCTCGAATGGCGATCACGTACAGGCAAGCGAAGCGTAGGACACCCACCCACAAGGTGGTCTGACGACCTGAATAAGGTCGCTGGAAGGCGCTGGATGCAGGCCGCTCTAGATCGGTCATTTTGGAAATCGTTGGGAGAGGCCTATGTCCTGCAGTGGACGTTATGCGGCTGAAATGATGATGATGATGATGAATCCTAAAAGAAGATAAGGAAAGCCAAAGGAAACACAGAAATATTGAAAATGTCTCCTTTTTTGAGACAATTTTGTGACGCGTTGATGTCTTTTGAATTAACCGAAGTACTTACTGACTACTAGGTAACAATTTGAATTTATTGAAATATATCTATAAGTACTAGTTTATCGGGTTGTTATTTATTTCTTGTATTTAAAGATGTAAGTACTTAATTTTCAAATATTTTTGTACCAATTTGTAAAGTCACCTTGTAAAATCGCTCTATTTGTTAGGTAAATATTTAGAAAAACTATCCTTAGTTCCTTGTTAAAGGCATCAAAATACATTTTTTAACAAAAACTAAAAACTTTAATTAAATTATTAAAGTAAAAAAATAAAATAGTAAAGAAAACATTTTTTTTCTATTTGGAAGATACATAATTTATTTAAAGTTTATCCTAATGTGTTTTAAGGCCACGAAAACTTACAATAGTCATTTAAAAAAGGAAAATATAAGTATTTTATGGTTTAAATTTACGACATTTCACGCGCAACCGCATCGCATAATTTCAGCAATATGATATACCAACGATAAACTAATAAATATCGCAAATTTAGAGTTCAACGCCGGCAGCAGCTGTCACTCTCATTTATAATTTACGGCCAGTTTTGCATAGAAATTGAAAACTTTCAAATTGATCTCTTTTAAATTAACATTCTTGAAATCTATTGATCAATGTTGGTACGGGTCTGGTTTACAACTTAAATATGTTTTTTTGGGTTCCGCGAACCCAAAGGTTAAAAACGGGACCATGTATTAAGACCTAGAAAATTATTTCAATTTGAATTTTCGAATAGACAGATGTATTTTAAATAAGATGTAATTTAAGGTTTCTATTATTCTTTTAATTTTTTTAGAGATATGTGATTAAATTTAAACAATTATACTAAATAATAATACACGTAAGTTTAAGAAAATTTGTGGAATTATTTAATCGAATAGGATCATGCATATTCGTAATTGCTATTTTTTTTTTCAAAAATGAAGTATTACTAAAATATGTAGTAATAAAATTTATATTTTATAAAATCTTTTTGAAATACATTTTCTAATTAAAATTTCATTTGAGTTAAAATTTGACGTAACTCATTAAATGCCAATAACTTCTCCAATGTCAAATTCTGCATTTACGCACCGAATCTCTGGCAGTCCCGTTGATCTCATAATACCATTTCTATTATTATTTCTAACTTACATAGTAGATACGAGTTACAACATAAACACAGCAGTGAAAGTAAAACATATGTAAATAGAGTGTTCGTATATCAAAGTCGAATGCTATCTTTTAATCTGCTATCACTAATGAAGAAATTAATCAACATCTTGTTTTAAAGCAGATCATTTAATGTGCATTTTATTGTACATGTCTTAATGATACTGTAATAGAATATGGTAAAAATTAAGAAATGTAAAATTAATTCAAATTAAGAATATCTTAACGCCAGCTCTACAGTCTTTGGTATTTTTTCCAAATATTACATTCTATGTTGGTATGTTATTATTTCGTAATGTTTTAGAAAACATTTAGAAAGATTGTTTATTCAACATTCTAATTTATTTGTTCCATCACTGAACGAGCGAGCGAAGTATGAAGAATTAATTCGGCGTTTGTATGTGTGTTTGTTTGACGATATCTTGACTATCTTTGATCGGAGTTTCATGAAATTTGGTAGACGTGTAGATATTGCCAATAGAATTTTTAGGTTCGAACATGAGCCAAATCGGTCAATGAGCTACTGAGATATGGGGTTCGCGAGTTTACACATAGTTTCGGCGCGAAAAACTAGTTGTATGTTATTGGTATATCAGTTTCTTAAAAAATATGTACTTAATAGATGTTGTCTGTATCTAGAATCTTGTAAAGACAACTTTCTATTCAAATACATTGTATGGTTATTTTTTTTTTGTTGATGAATATAAGATTTTGTACTGGAATCATTAAGAAGATATCATGCACAGAGAACTCTACTTTAAATAATTGTATGGCAATTTCAATAAAACATAAATTTCTCATAGATTTTTCAGAGAAAATATACTTTACGAAATACACTTTAAAAATATATTTCAATATATATTTTTTCTAATTTTCTTACAACGAAATCCACCTACATTCTCCAATGCGTTCCCAATCTCAATGCATAAGAAATCAAATCAAATTCAAATTTCGAACTCAAAAATCTGGAGTCGCTCTTTCGGCCAATGGCATTCGTTTGACCCACTTCCGTAAATCCACAGCCATTTCAGGGTTTTACAATGATAACACTAGTTTTGGAGCCATAATAAAAATATACGCGAGCGACCATCCACCGTACGGGGGCGCGGTTGGCTAGTTCAGTGACTTCTCGTCCGTGGAGCTGTGTAGACGTGCGTGCTGCGCTCACGAGCGTAGAACTCAATTTGGAAATCGTGTGTGTTCTTTTGAAAAAGAAAATTTGATGACAGTGACAGAAGTGTTGTGAATTTCGTTTGACAATTTTTATGTGGTGCCGGATTTTGGATCACTGACCTTTTGGATTGCGTTTAGGAGTTGGTAAGTTTTTCGTTTGTTGTGCGTGACAACTGGCTCGATCTTTTGGGCGTAAAATAATATCTTTATTGCCTGAATTATTTTATTTACTTGTTTAAGTTGAAACATTTTGATTAATTTGGTTTGTTCTTATTTGTATGATATTTCAAAATACTAAGGAGGTTGTTGTTTTCGTTGAGTTTTCCGTAGAGATAAAAGCCATTCATGTTTGTTAGCCACGATAATTAAATATAAACAGGACATTGATGACATGAAACATTTACATCGCCGGAAAATCTTGCCGTTTTATTTCCCTGCAACATTTTCCATTCATTCCATCCATCCATCCATATACTCTATAAACAGTGTATTTCATACTTTGAAAAAATTGCGTTTTTTTTAATGAGCATATGTTGTTAACAATAGGATACTTAGCTATTTAATTAAAAATATACAAAATTATAGTGTTTACCATTTTTTAACATTTTTACCAAAAGTCTACCATGTTAGGGAAAAAGACGTTTTAGTATTTTTGTATCTGGATCCATGACTCTTTTCGAAATCTTATTGATGTCAATAAAATTAAGCAGACCTTTCTATCTTTTGAAATTTCTTCACAATATTCCACCTATTTTGCAAATGAATACGACAAACGCAGCCTTATAATATGTATGTATCTATATGCGAGCATAGTTAAAAAACTAAATAGACAAAAAATTACCAGTGCCAAACAAACACAAATCCTCCATTTGTGCAATTAATCTTTGGATTTGCCAAGACCGAGCTTGGCCTTGCCGGTTATCTGTACTGCGCAGCACTTGTTTGTTGTTCTGTTACTTCACATTTTGTAACACGTAAACAGCTCAAAAACATATAATGATAAGCTGAAAACTTTTATTGATTAACTAAAGACCAGAATCTTCCATGCTTCTTTATTCGCTAAGATGGCCAGATAGACACACAGATACGTAAAACTTATAAAACCCCTCTTTTTTTGTCGGTGGTTTAAAACAACTTCTACTTAGTACAAATCTGGTGGAAATCGGTAAGAAAAAGTTAATTTATTCCATTGCGTTGACGGCACATTTATTTTTTGTTAGCTAGGTAGAATAGGTGCCGTCCTTGGGCAAGTGTCTCCCCTCTCTGTTTCCATCTTTCGCGGTTCCTAGAATCTGCCAAAGTCAAGTCAAAATTTTATTAAATGTAGGATATCTCTTACTCGTATTGAAGGTCGTTTTGTTAAATTATTATTTAAGTGCAAAAGTTAAAAACTACTAGCGTTTCGGAACGACCACTGCTGGGAAGATTACGCCGAAAGAAACCCAGTTCAGTATCAGTATTCCTTTTTAGTCTATGTATGGTCGTTTGCCCATCTCTTTCTTGATCTTTCTTTCTTTCTTCTACCGTCCGGAGCCCAGTTGGTGATTATGCCTATCTTTCAGGATGCATACGACAGTCATGACCCTGTCCAATCCCATTTTAATGCAGTGCATATACTCCCACATCAGCTATCTTGGTAATGAAACGCAGTGTGGTGTTTCTCACGCGATCTACGCCTAACACCTAACATGCTGCGCTCCATTTTTCGCTGGCACACCTTCAATTTGGACATTTGAGCATCCGTAAGAGACCACGTTTGAGCGCCGTAGGTTATGTCGATAAGTCTCTTCTTGAGGATATCTTAATATTACTAATGTGATATAGCACGTGCTACTGTCTAGAAATCACGGAAAAGATGCGGTATCTCATTAGACTGCAGTTATCAGACCCTTGGCCTTATCAACAATACCAGCTATTATTCAAGTGTCAGATTCATATGGCAGCAAATGGCGCAAATTAAAGTAGGTGACAGATGCGACACTTAAACAGACAGAGCGAAAAATATGAGTGTAAAAATTTACACGAGTTAATAATCTTGGACCATTAACTTATTTATGACTGAACTTTAGTTATGATTGCTCAATCATTAATTAATGGAATCCTCAATAATTAATACAAATGTAAAGAGAGCGTATTGCGAATGCTCTATGCATAGAGCATATTTTTTCTTTATTTATTTGGATATAAATAAATACATAATTTATACGTAAATTTCGTCAAATTTGCTAACCATAAAACTACAATTTTAAGAATCTTTTTTAGTCAAAATATGTCGTAATTTATGTAATTTTTCTCACTATACTTTTCCATTTGCACCTAAAACATCTTTTTAGTCGAGAATGACTTCTTAATTCTGTGAAAATAAGAAGTAGGTAGATTTGCTGTTATCAATCGTGAAATGTATAACAAAATTGAAAATTATTGTCATCCAAGAAAGCTCAAAGAGTAAATTAAACCTAACTCGTGGGTAAAAACGTGTTCCATTTTCGTGCAATTTCACACAAGTTATCTTTCTGTACTCTCCGTTTTTAACGCACACGGCTAGGTCGGCTAGCAAGGTCCACCCATACACTTTATAGCCTGACAGTCAAAGAAAACAGTTCCAATTTTGTGTTATTTACATGAGTTATCTTTCTGTACTCTCTGTTTTTTGCGCACACGGCTAGGAAGGTCCGCCCATACACTTTACATGCTAAGGGAGGATAACCGGCTTGCGACCTTAAACCGAACAACTTCCGTATACGGTTTTCCTACAGTTATTAAACAATATAACTCGTAGTCAACTAATTGTTACACAGAAATCTTTGTCTAGTTTTTTTGTTCCAGTATGTTTTTTCATAAAATTTTATGGATTTAATAAAAATTAAAGCTTTACTTGTATAATTGGTCTTACAGCCAGCCCTAGGCTTTAGTTTGTTGAAGTAACAGAGATGTATGTATATGTTTTTAATTTTTATGTTGTTTCTCCAAAAAGAAACAAGTTTTATTTCTATAGAAATATAATTGTTTTCTTCTATATTCTAATTTGTCTGCAGATTTTAAATTAAAATGTATTTGTTAATGTTTTAATGAATAATTGTAGGTACATGTATCTTAATTCCTATGCCTCTGATGGCAGAATATGTTTGCCCTTGCCATATTTGACGGCCTCCGTGGCGTAGTGGTCACCATTCTAGTTCGATTCCCGGTCAGGGCAAGTTGGAAAATGGCCTTTTTCAAATTGTCCTGGGTCTTGGATGTTTATCTATATATGTATTTGTTATAAAATATAGCATCGTTGAGTTAGTATCCCATAACACAAGTCTCGAACTTACTTTGGGGATAGCTCAATCAGTGTTATTTGTCCCTATTTATTTATTTATTTATATTTTGTAAACATCTTATGTTACCCCTACATTCGATTAGAAAGAAATTTTAGCAATAACTAGTAGTATTGAACACTATATCTTTGTATATTATTGTCTTCTGTATTCTAATTTATCTGCAGGTTTTAAATTCAAATGTATTTGTAAATGTTTTAGTAAATAATTGTAGGTACTATGTATCTAAATTCCTAAGCCTGTGATGGCAGAATATGTTTACCCTTGTCATTTGTAAACATCTTATGTTACACCTATATTCGATAAAAAAAAAAGTTAGCAAACACTATTAGTATCATAGATAAAAACAAAGGCAAACAACTGTAACTGGATTCAAAAATATTTCGTTTGAAGATACGGTAGGTATGTACTGAATAAGAATGAACCAAAGAGCCAAACATCAATGAAAATTACAATATTAAAGGTTTTCCGGTGTTTTCCCACAGCGTTTGTAAATATTGAGACGTATCTACGTAATAGTAGGCATACATACATACAAACATATTGGTTTCAAGTAAACACATTAAGACAAAAACCAATAGCTCACCAGTTACATCGAGTTTTAAAATCAGTTGGTCTACCTTAACTGACTAATACAATATCTGATGAGGTGTTATTTCATATCGATGTTTACGAGATAATTTCACATTAACGTGCAAAAACCAACAGTTTTATAGTTCCAGGGACATTTGATAATCAAGACAATGCGACACAAATACGTTGAACAAAACTGGCGGACTTCAAAGCATTTTTGCACAAATTCCCGACACATAAATTGAACTAAAATGGCGGTCGTTGGCGCATTACTGGTACCTGTGATAACTGCCATTTTGATTCAACCTACGTGCTGGGAATTTGTACAAAAATGCTTCGAAGTCCGCCATTTTTGTTCAACTTATTTGCGATAAGAAATATCCCCTTACTCTATCAAATATAAAACTATAGATAATTTTTCGAAAAAAATATATTAGTAACCACAATATCATTTTTAAGACCTATCCATAGATACCCCACACGTATGGGTTTGATGAAAATTTTTTTTTAGTTTCAGTAACAATAAATTTTAGGGGTACCCCATACTTAATGCGGTTCGCAGAATGCACCTACTTACCAAGTTTCAATAGTATACTTCTTATAGTTTGGGAAAAAAGTGGCTGTGACATACGGACGGACAGACAGACAGACATGACGAATCCATAAGAGTTCCGTTTTTTGCCATTTGGCTACGGAACCCTAAAAAGGGATTAAATTATATTAAATGATATAACAATTGACCCCCTCATCATCATTATCATTTTAGCCGCATAACGTCCACTGCTGGACATAGGCCACTCCCGAGGATTTCCAATAGTATTTTATGCAACAGTTGTATAAGGAGAGCATCGTAAGGAGACGCCATTGAGCATTTTTTGACTGCTTATACAACTTTGCATACAATACCTTTTCTACGACTACATTTACTAAAATAAATACAAAAATAAACAAAGAAAATTACGAAATACTTGAATTGATATGTTTGGTAGATACAAGGTATCTATGGAAGACTTAATTTTTTTTATTGACGTCTTTCTAGTGACTAAAAGTGCCATTTTTTAAACATGGAGTCACTTAAACGAATGTTTTTCATACAAAAAACCGTTTGTTCAGTGACTCCACGTTTGAAAAATGGCACCATATGTTAAAATAACGATTTAATTATGTTGGCAGTATGGTAGATCTAAAGAAAAAAGTTATAGGTCTATGGCTAGGAGTATCGTTTTGGCGAAATAACGACATATGTGCTATTATATTAGGAATAGATTATAGACTTTTCTGAAATCATATAATCTATGTTCTTATATTAGTGTTCGGGACCATTTAAAAGAAAGTTAACAGTACAGGAATAGAAAAAATACTTAATATACCTCTAATATGATCCCTAGATCATTTAAATGAAAACAAAAGTAAATGGCTGCTACTCCACGTCATGATTAGTCGGCTATGCGATCAATTTGACTTCGCTCGCGTGTCGCTTTTCTACAGCCATTATTAGATGATTCTGTACTTTTCGTAGTTTTCGAAAGCGAAATCTGCATTTCAATATCAACCTTACGATCTAACTCTTAAAGTATATAATAAAATGATAAAGCATTGTCGAAAAACGCCACTTCAGCACTTTCGCGTTATTTTGTTATAAATGATCGAATAACATGTTAATCATTTATAAGGCTAAGTACTTTCACTTGCTAACTATTGTTTTTAATTTCTTTTCGGTCTTTATGTGAATGGTTTTGTTCTTGAATCTGTGTGAGTTGTGTAATTCTATCTAAAGAACATTGTTTTTGTCAGTGAGGGGACTTAAAAAATTATGAGATTTAGGTAGGTGCATAAATGTGCGCAATTTCACTTAATAGTTTTTGGCATATTTAAAGCTTAATTTGGCAAGCTTGTTAATAATTTGGTTTTTAGTTAACTACATATTTCCAACGAAATAAACTACTATAATGATAAATGTTACACTTTTAAGGAAGTATCGCTAAATATACCCTTTTGACGACCTCCGTGGCGTAGTGGTCACCATGCTAGTCCGCCACCCAGAGGTCCCGGGTTCGATCCCCGGTCAGGGCAAGTTGGAAAATGGTCTTTTTCAAATTGCCCTGGGTCTTGGATGTTTATTTATATATGTATATGTTATAAAATATAGTATCGTTGAATTAACATCCCATAACACAACTCTCGAACTTACTTTGGGGCTAGCTTAATCAGTGTTATTTGTCCCTATATATTTATTTATTTATTATTTAACCCTGGCAAAAACGCACTTGACCGAGATCGATTAAAAAATAAAACTAAAAGTAAATTACAAGTAATATGCAATGACTTCCGCAAAGCGAGACGCACGCGACGCCGTGCAACGCCACTGCGTCGACACAAAAGTGAAAGTATAATTTCAAACGTGGAACGTCACCATTACGTGCACTGGCCGGTGTTAGTTTGCTTTTCTTTTATAATCTGTGATGGAACTTTGCCGCCAAAAATGATAGTCACGTCATGTAACGTCATTAAATTACGTTGCTTTACGTCTTGATTGGGACGTTTTATTTTTGGTCGTGTAGCAAAAGTGTGAACAAAATGCCAGCCAAAAACTATATTTGCCTTAAGATATTTGCATGCGTAACATATCTTTTCAGCATACAGACATAGACTATGCTGGTCCTTATTTGTATTTGTCGCAAATGTTATTTTGGGGTAGGTATAGTTAGTTTAGTATTAATTTGAAATATGATTACATGCAATCTAAAAATAAAGAAAGTATCGTTAAACGATAACTGGCAACGTGTTTGTTTAGGTGGCCGCACGGGGCGTCGAACTCGACGCGCTATTTTGACAAATTATCTATGGCTCAGTGAACTTGGACCTCAGATACTGCGATGACCATGAAGCGGAGACGTGAAAGAAAGTTTCAGTGGATAAAAATAGACGATTTAGGTTGACAATTTTGTTCTGAGAGAGTAGATCGTATTTCTGAGAAGTGGATCGTTTATTGCTTGTACAGTTAGTCGATTTTTGGTATTTTTAGTGCCTAGGTGATTATTTTTCTGGCTATTATGCTGGTTTAGAACCTAAAAAGTTTACCGGATGCTCCTTCTTTCTAGATGACTGACTTCTTGTTTCGAATTCGGATCTTTCTTCTTTATTTATAAGCGAAACAATACAGTATTAAGTCCGTATGAGAAAAATTCTAAAAATATTTTCGTGAGATAGCTTAGGCTAAAAACAGGCGGAAAATAATAGTTTTAGTTCATAAAATACAAAAATAAATTTTGAAATTCGATTCAAAGTTTTCAGCCCTTATATTCTGTTTTTAAACACAAAATAGTAGCCGCCATGTTATTACGTCATGTGCCTGCGTAACCTAATAAGTGTCAACTGTCAAAATGCATACATTGGCGCATTTATTCACATACGTATTTTACGTCAGAACCATAGAGCAATTTGGCGTCCATTGCTCCAAAGTTTTAGTCAACCCACGCGCAAAATTTGGAAATGTATTATCTTATTGATTTTCTCGCATTAATCATTTTGAGTATTTTTAAGTGGAATATTAGCACTGTGGAATCTGATATAGACGCTTTTAAAATGGGCTTCTCTTCTATCTTATTAAGTCCTAATTTAGGTTTTCGAGTTTTGCGAATTGACTTTGTCTCGCCTGTAACGTATAAAGACGTGATCAGTACGGTATCTTTAAATGACAATTATGAGGTAAAATAAAGATGTCACTTTTATTACGATCACAGGTTTCTTGAATTAATGATTTTGACTTTTGACTTCAAAATACGTAGGTACTTAAGTACTACGTCACCTGACAAGTTAGTATTTTCTTACCTGTTGGCTTCATAGACTTGTAAATACTAATGTTTCTTTATCATAAATCTTCGAAAAAAATCTTCTATATTTTTTATTTTATTATAGAAAAAACATAAATGGAATATACGTTGAAAATAAGTACCTGTATAGACTTTTGAGACCTAGAAGTAGTCTTTCAGAACTTTTAAATGTTATTGATAGAGGTTTATATTTACTACAACATTGATAGAAGTTTTATACTTTAAACAATACCTTTTGAATAGTTTCCCGAAGGTCACCAGCAAAGGTTTGCCCGATCATATTTTCCTTCCAGACATGAAAGAAATAGCTTTTTATAGGCTATAGCAATAAAATGAATGAGCTTCAGCTAATTCTAGCCAAGGTCCGCGAATTTTTCTCGCCTCTCCTTGACACACATGCGTGCGCGCGCGCAAAAATACACGCTACCCATAAAGGATTCTTCATACTAGCTGTGCTCGATCCGAAGTATCGTGATGCTTAAACGCTAAATAGGTATTGTGATGTAACATCAAGTAACATGTGGTGCTAGAGACAAGAATTAGAAAAAGGCTTAAGAAAAATTATGGAAAAATTTACTAAGAAAATATTGTAAACATATTTTTTTTTCTCTGAAAAACAAATAATGACGGATATACAGCGAATTTGACCCTTTTGATCTTTAAAAGAGGCTTCGCGACACTCAGTGGGTATCGACTCGCGACCCACACGTTGAAAAACATTGAACTTAGATTCTAATGGATTAAATATAATAAATTATTTTCTGACTCAGCTTAAATCCCTATTAGTAATGTAAGTTGTTGTTGGGAGAATTAAATTACACCAATAATATGTTTGGATCATCATCATATCAGTCAAAGCCTATTTTTGGATATTCTGGTACAATAATGTTGTTTAACTTTAAATTAGTATTTAACTTTTTAGGGTTGTAGATGTAAACCAAACGGTTTTATTAATAAATATCAACGGGCAAATCACACAGATTGATCTAGTCGCAAAGTAAGTTCGTCATCACAATATGTAAATCAAATATATCAAATACATTACAATATGTAACAAAAACCCTGTCCGATCCTTGTAGGAGAAACTCCGACCGTCAATATGAACAACTTTTCCTATGGGACCAATAGTTGAAACTCGAAGAAAAAATCGTCATTTTATACAAATTGCCGGACCGGCCGAACACTTTTGTAAGAAAATGTCGTTTTTTTTGAGTTTCAAGCATTGGCGCTATAGAAAAAGTATGTTCATATTGACGGTCTGAGTTGTTCCTACAAGGATCGGACAGAGTTTTTGTTACATATTGTATAGATAAACATCCAAGACCCAGGTCAATCTGAAAAAGATAATTTTCCATCTTGACCTGACCTGGAATCGAACCAGGGACAGAGGGCGTCATTATCTTACCCTGTTTGTTGGTCGCCAAAAAGGAACATTAGAAGACAATTGAAGTAGCAGTTTAGCTGAGTACGCAAATCATGCGCACCTCGATGACCCGATACCAATTTTATAATGAACTCTTTTCTAAAATCTTAATTGAAAAAAAAACATAGCTACGCGGAGAAGTATTCTAGAATAGATGACAGTGTAATTTTATCAGTATACGCCACTAGATATGAACGGCCCATGCCCGGTGATTCACTCCTGATACACATTTTTGGAGCGCACTATTTTTCAGCATATCGTCTCAAGGTAAAAGTCATTTGCCAATTCCGTCACTATGCAAATGGCCGATGCTAAAATGATGCGCAAATTAGTGAGTTTGAATTTTTTAATAGTATTAAAAATAGAGCAGATGCTTGGCTGAACCAAGCATCAGCATCAAATTGAAACTACACAAAACTAATACATTTCCTGACATAATAAATAATTCTCAATCTCTAATTCAGGATATACATTCTCTTGTTGGTGGAGTAGTTTCCAGTCTTCTTCTTTCAGACCGTCGTTCTGAATTTTCTACACCTCTCACTGAGAAACACGCCCTATGTGTTTTAATTTTCGCAAAATACACATAGTGTGTTTTTCAGCAATCAAAGTGTTTTAGCAAAATCTTTGCGCAAAAGCCGAAATTTCGCATATCTTGTTAAATCTTTAAATACATAAACATAATTTCTAAAAAGAAGAATAATATCAGGCCTTGAGTCTACTGCGGCGCTATAATCTATGCCTAGGTAAATATTTATAATATATGCGTTAGTTTAATTTACTTTTTTTAAATTAACAAATCTTAACTGCTTACCTAACAAATCATCTTTATTATTTTTAACTTTCAAAAAGGAGACGGTTATCAATTTGATCTTTTATTTTTTTTATGTATGTTCACCGATTATTCGAAGATGAGTAAACCGATTTGAAAAATTCTTTTTTTGTTTAAAATGGCATACTTGTCAGGTGGTTTCATATTAATTTAATCACAATCGGTTGTGTAGTTTGGGGGTGAAGTCGGTTTTTAGTTTTGAAAAATTAGTTACCCTACTTTTGTGTTGACATTTTATTTATGATATAATCTATGGTCGGCTAGTAAGACCGAAAAGTTCAATACTGTTACAATATGAGAGCTGATTTTTTTTTGCAATTGGCAATTGTGATTTGCGAGTATGGCGGACTATCTGCCAGCTGATTTGACTTATCTCCGCGGCTAACATTTGTTTCGTGCAAACAGGCGCGAAACCAAGCCTTGACCTCGAAATGATAAATATTTCATTGTAGTTTTACGTGTAGAAATGAACGACAGAGGTGGTACATGTGACTTATAGCAATGGACCCGCGTAGTCTATTACCGCTTGTTGAAATGTAAAGAAAGAGTAAACTGTTCAATGTACATCTGGTTCAACCACTTTGCAAAACGATTGTTATTAATTTTATAATGTGAGTCATTGTTCTGCAGCAATTTCACAAAAGCAGAAATAACAGAAGGTACCTAATTCAATCTTTGATTGCCTTACAACCGTCTTAATACAAACGATTTTCATTCGTGATTGTATGCATTACTTTTTTTTTGTCTTGTTTGAATATAAAAGCCATAAAATGTGTCTCGACAGCCTTATGCCTATATTTCAGCACTTTCTTATAGTTCAAATATTTTTTTTTTCTATTTCATATTCAGCATATCGACAATTCAATAGAATCAAAACAGCTGATATAGTTATGAATAATAAGTTAACAAAGTAGGTTGTACTATTTCCGATGTCTCTACTGAAGGAGCGGAGCCATGTGGGCCTGTTGCCATAACGACGGCCTTGCCGGGTCGCTCTAATTACAGATATTCGCGGGAAAGTAGGCGAATGGGGACCACGATTTACGACGGCGCGGGATAAATTGGCGAATTAAAACTCGTATTGAGGACAGTGGCGACAATCTCAAGATTGCGATTTTTACTGCTGTTTTATTATTATTCGTATCAGTTCTTTTTTTATGTTCTTTTTACATTTTGCTGGACTCTCGACTCGACACAATTATGTATATCCTGGAAGGCGTAAACTAAATGAAATAACAATACCTCCTACTGGTCAAGAAGTATGTATCGTGCGTGTATAAATAATAAATAAATATAACAATTTTTTTAAATATTATTTAGAAGTACGTGAAAAAATTTTAATCCTAATAAAATCTTTTGTAATTAAAAAATACTATGACCATCTCCCCAAGCCTTGGTACTCGTGACTCTCGACTCTGTTTACCACGTAAGACGTGAAAATGTGTTAGAAAAAGCAATAAATATCCATTTTCAAATTTATAAAGGGAGTAAAATTACGCCAACCTGCATTTCACTATTTTACGACCTACGTGAGATCTGTCACGATAGGTTTGACCTATTGTTTTATCTTCGACATGTCTTCGTGTGACTCTTTGAATTACAAAATAGGGACACGCAATACCTAGTTGACTCATTATACCTTGTTGAGTCTTAGTACCTAAATCTATTTCTTTGTGTAAAAAAAAAAAAACTTTTAGCTCTCCATACTATTTTATTTTTATTTTTCTGTACTAACATCCGAGAGTTTGAAAGGGGATGGTTGGAAGTGGCACACGATCGAGATATTTGGAAGGAGATGGGGGAGACCTTTGCCCAGCAGTGGGTCAGTAGAGGTTAAAAAAAAACGACTTCTCCCCCAAACTACACAATCGATTTTGATAAAATTTTTACTAACTTTCAAAAAAAAGAATACTCCGAATCTGTCTCGGATAATTTGAATTATCGGTAATCGGTTTAGTTTGGGAGTGAGTCGGTTTTAGTTTTGAAAAATTATTTAATTCTTATTTATTTACCAATTTATGTACACGAAAAATTTAAACACAGAATACATCAAATAAAAGTTGTACAAAGGCACTACTTATCTCAAAAGAGATCTCTTCCGATAGGCCTGTGAGAGGAGATGTTTATGTAAGAGAGGCATACAGGCGTGTTTATACATGAAATAAAGGAGGAAGAAAATCAAAATGACATAAAACTACACTAACTACAAATACACATATATACATATTTAACACATATTCTTAAATAAATACATATGTTTATTTAGAATGAAATATAATATATACTTAATATGAACATTATAAGTTACAATTAAGATGATTCCAATAAAAAATTCTTCTTGATTTATGGTTATTAATTTGGGTCAATTCACAGGCGCACATCTTTCACACTTTTATTTTAACAGAAAAATAGGCACGGAAATAATTTAAGCACTTACTTAGGCATCTATATTTTTTTTTGTTCGGACCTAGACATTTTCTTTTGTCAATTTGACAATATACTTTTAGACAAGTAAAAATACACTTTATGTTTACTTTTCTGTTTTTACTCCGTAATAAACAAAGCAGCCTTATAGTTTCGCCTTGTCTGTCTGTCTGTCCACGGTTCTATTCAGAGGCTATTAGTACTAGAAAGCTGTAATTTGGCGTGGGTATTTATATCAATCACGCCGATAAAGTGGTAGAATATTATACGTAATGTTTTATGGTAGCTCCCTTATATGTAAAGTAGGAAAAATTTCTTGAGACCATCATTTTTCAATTTAGGGATTTGTGTCTGAAATATTTGGCTTTATAGTCCCAATTTTTGTTTGAGTCAAGTGTCACCCTTTCTATCTACTAAACGGTTGTACACATGAATAAAAACATACACTGCAGTATAAACTATCAGAGCAAAGTACGGCTTATAAATTAAAAAGTTCTCGAAAAAGTAAAATCTCATGCAAATTCAATAGAAAATTAGATTTTTAAACGTTTAGTCAATAGACAATATTAAATCTGTCTGTGACTGTACGTACATCATACAAATCAACTATTACATAGTCCAATATAACTATAACTTCACTATTGTACTTGTCAACAGCATTTACAACTATCTGATATCTACGATAACTGATAACGGGAACCTTACAATAAAATCGTTCCTAATCGTGTTGTGATAATATCGTATAAGTAGCCATGTAGGTATCAGTCACGTCACGTGTTTTGCGCAATATTCAAATCATTTTTTAGTAATTTATGGCTTTTAGCAAAGTGACGTCATTGTATTGGTATATCGTCAGCAAAATGCACTTAAATCGTGGCGCGTGGTTGCATTAACTCAATGTTGACGATAGTAATAGTAATTGTTATGTTTAATACGTACTTGGTTATGTCAATGTGCATATTTCTGTTTTCAGTTCCTAATGATTTTTACATATTTGTGTTTATTTTATTTTCCTTTAACCGACATAGGTATTTAATATCCATATATTTGCTTCGGCCAACGAAGAACTATTGCTATCCAGCATGGCAATGCTGCCAGCCTTTTGGGCACTTGACCGCAGGGCGATCTGCATGACTTCTTTGATTTGTAAGTTTTTTTTTTAATTTATTTAATTTAATTTACAGAATATACATAGTTTTTAATTTATATTTTTAGTTTTTTTTTTATGTACCTAATATTTATTATAATAAAGGACTATAGATCATACCTGATTCAACATCAATTTCTAAGCACAAGTAAAAAAGTCCTTTTCACCTAAAATACTTCAATCACCGGAAAAAGTCGAAATGAAATTACTTACTTCGTGTAAAAATATAAAATAAAAAAAAATCTACGTAGTTTTTTTTAAATTCGCTAATTACAAATGAAACTGTGTGACTCATATTTAATATTTCATGGCAATTACAGAATAACATTAATCAACAAATGAAATTAATCAAAATAATAAATTTAATGAATTATCAAGATAAATTTTTCTAAATGTACAAACCGTTTTCTGCTTTCGAATTCCGAATTGCAAGGAGAGAGTTGTATAAGCATGAGCATAGACAAATTGTTTTATTTTTTTATTGGTTTCTGTTTTATGGCAACCCGCAAAGGGTTGACAAGTGAGGTAAAGCTATTACTTTACAGTGTTTTGTTTTTATGGGTGTCATAAAACAGCCATAAATATTAAGTTATAATAATGCATGGGAAACAATGTGGCGTTTTTTACCTTTCCCAAGGTTTTTTGTCATGCACTTTCTTTTACCCTTTAACTGTGAACTAAAATTATATATTAGAAACATATTTTTGTTTATTATCGGTTCTTTGTTTGTTGCAATTAAGGTTTATCGTAAAAAGTGTAATTCAAGCCAGATATTGCAGAGAAATTTGTACTTTTTATTTTTATAATTATTTTAGTTTGTTAAATTTTCTAAGGTAGTTTCAAAATAAATACGTTTTCGACCAATTCAATACTTATGTCATGCATTCTACAGATACTATATACAAGAACTACCACAGCCCAATGTAATACGCGTACGTTACGTCATATTTTGCAACGAAAAGTCATAAAACATAAGTAAGGAACAGTTTTCCTCAGATATAAAAACATATTTAGCTATTTTGTATTTATTATTACTCTTATCTACATATACTAGATATGAGATAACATTTTTTTTACGAACTTTTGTGAGTATTATAAGTTGTACGTAGAAATGCGCATGATGTTCTTATTTAAATAAAATACAACAATAAGTACGGAGGAGGAGTCTCGCGAGAAGCCTAGTCGTTGCGAATCTTTATCTAGGCGCCACTCGGCAACTTTCGGTGAAATTCGGCAAGCGACGGCATCACCAAGCTATGTAGACCCGCGTATGACGCTCATTTGGGTACTGAATGGGAGTGCGGCAGTACTATCGCGGAGGCCAAGCGAAGCCGGGGCGCGGACGTCCGCGTCACCTTGGCCCACTTTGATAGCGGGCTTGGCCCCCGCTCAGCTGGATGATAAAACTTATACGTTTCCTTTAATGGCATTGTCTTGAGTTATCATCAATGAGTGATTTAAGGATATCTCATTTTTGGTTTGGTTGTAAAAAAAATAACTTTTTGGTAATATTTTTGAGGTTACATCCTAGCCTACTATAAGTTAATCAAAGGTGATGGTTTCTTGTATTTTTTTCTGTAATTTTTCATTTTGCGTTATTTAATTAGAATCAAAGAAAGATAAATATTAATAAATGTAAGTGTATACGGATAATCTTAACCTACATGAGTCATAAAAAAATACTAAGTACCTACATTATGTAAGTACCTTTAGCCAAGTTCAGCAAATTGTAAGCCAATCTCTCTTTAATTACAGCGAACTTAAATGCTACAGAGCGCGTACAACACTATAATTTATTATTAAAAAAAAACTATAAATATTTATTCGATTTTTGAATACGCAAACTTGGATGTTTACGATGCCAGTAGTTTAAGGCAGAGTTGTATGACTGTAAGGATTGTCTATGGCCTATGGATGTGCGCGTCACACTCGGACCTCTCTCTCCCACTCTCGGAGCTCTCTTTTGCACTCGTAATTTGTCAGTGTCAGGCCTATTCACGTATTAATTTAGCCTGCGATGGCAGTTTGGGTACCCATGACCTAGTTTTTTGCTGAATATGATTTTGAAGTGACATCCCGATATGTAGAACATTACAATTGGGCTGGTGTTTATAATTTGTCGCTTTTGCGGTGGCCTTGCTACCTGATTTTAAATTACCTTTTTGTTCGTACGTCTTGTTCATTATTGGGAAACGGATGAATAGAAATGATTTTTAATTTTTCGACATAACAAAATGTATTGAATTTTTTGTTTAGTCTTGTTCATACTATGACAGCAATTTTTCCCAACAAATACATCAACATTTAAAATAATATTTGCTTAGTTTTCAACTCAAGTCACCTACCTATTACCATATAGACCAACTTGTTTCACTTCACGCTTTGTTTGTTTTTTAAAATCTTTATTGTACCATAAACACAGGACAAAAATACAGGTTAGAATTATAGATCAATACAAACGCTTTTATATTATTGTCATCATATCAGCCACCAGAAAGTCCACTGCTGAACATAGGCCTCCTCCAAGGTTTTCCAAAACGACTGATTGGAAGTGGCTTGCATCCTGTAGGTAGATATTTGCATTGGTCACCCGCTATTCTTTGATATAAGCCCAGAATGAGTACCAGTACTCACGTACAGAAGTCTTACTCAGCATAGAAATTCAAAGAAATATCTACTCAATGTGGCTAGGGATAAAGTTTAATTTAGTTCGCGTCAGAACTCAGCACCTATTCGTTTAGATACCTAGAAATGCATTACAAGACAAACCATTCATAATAAGTAGGTACCTTCACAAAACCGATTCAGTGAGCAGCGGATAATGAATTTCCCACTGCGGGGCGGTCGCGTAGTTATATTTTCGATATCTAAACGAAACAGGCTTAATATAAGTAAGTACATACATGTATATAAAAATTACACTAACATATCTGTATTATAGTGGTAGCTAAGTAATTAATCCGTTCAGTAATTTAAATGTTATTAAATAAAGTAGTCTAAACAGACTAAGTATACATTCTTAAAACTGTTATGATTAAATTATATTCAAAAACCTTTTTTACAAGCATTACTTATACACGCATCTGTAATTTAGTATTTAACTAAGTTAATTTTCGATAACCTTATAAGATAACATAATTATTAATTTATAAAAATTGTACTAGATATTTGTATAATCATTTAATTAATATTCCAAAAGTGAATAAAAATTATTCACTCTATGACTTCACATGTATTAAATAAATAACATGGGTATGTATTTTTTTTTTTTTTTCTACATAAAGTCAGAAAGTATTTTTATGAAAATTACTTATACATAAAACCGGCGAAGTAGTCTCGCCCACGAAGGGTTCCGTACCATTATCTATAAAAAATTACGTTTATTGTATCGGAGCCCCTGTAAATATTTCTTTTCCATTTTTATTATTTTTGCTGTAGCGGCAACAGAAATGCATCATCTGTGAAAATTTCAACTGTCTAGCTATCACGGTTCATGTAATACAGCCTGGTGACTGACAGACAGACGGACAGCGGAGTCTTAGTAATAGCGTCCCGTTTTTACCCTTTGGCTACGGAACCCTACAAAGATTATGTTAATATTTTTGTCTTATATGTGTATGTTTATGAGTGTGTGTTCCTTTTTCCCAAAGAATTTTAGAACGCGGGATTGCCAAATACCTTTAACGTGGCGGGCAACACCATCGGCAACGGCTAGTATTTAAAACGTTCAATAATACTCTTCTTATTCATTACAATACAATTTAAAACCAGTTGCATTCAAAGGTTCCACTAACTAGTTAAGAGGCTTTTCACATTTGGTTAGCTGTCTCGCTCGCACAATCAAACATCTTTAAAAATTTATTAAAAAATGTGACTTATTTGTAGAAAAGTGTTTCACTAACGTTCAATGTAACTATATGTTAGATATTGTAGACATGTTTTTTATTGTTTATGTGTGTGGGTATGAAGAATTAGGTCATCAAAAATTTAAAAATTTGATGACCTAGTTTTCGATGTTTAGACATGTTTGTATATTGTGTAGGCATTGACCTACACAATATACAAACATGTCTAAAATATCCACAATATATTTATATTGAAAGTTAGTGAACCACTTTTCTACAAATGGGTCACATTTTTTAAAAATCTTTAAAAATGTTTGATTGTGCGAGCGAGACAGCCAATCAAATGTGAAAAGCCTCTTAACTTAGTTACGTACACAACCTTAAAACTAAACACGTCATCGCAGCAACCTTGATCTCAACCTATTACTGAAAAATGCTGCATTAAAACACCCAACTTATTGTCTTCACATCCTGGCAATCCAATAGAGGTCTAATTGTCTATGAATTAAGGCTCGTTTTCCTCCGACCACCGATTTAGGACCTTGGCGATTGGCCTTGCCTCTATCTGGCGTCCGCTCTTTCCGCCTTCAAATCATTCGATTATTTTATTGAGTCTTATTAAAAAACAATATATTTTTAAATCATGCGTAATTTTAATTTTTTTTTTATAACGAAAACAATGATTTATAAGAATATTAAATTTAGCAGACGAAAATTAAACAATTAATACTTTAGATGGTGTATCTAATGTTATTGCATTAATCTATTTTACGTATTTGGCGACAAATCAAAGAAAAACTAAACGAATTTTTTTTCTACAATTTAATTTTATTCGGATATATTAAACAAACGTTTTAAAAACAAACATGTCATGAAAAATCCAAGGTTCATTCTCAAAACAAGATAAACGAACTGTTTATTTAAAACTATGACCCATATACAATAATATCCAATTAAAACGAGGCGGGCCGAAAATTTGTGTACGAAAAGTGCGCGCGCGCACACACACGCCCGTAATCGCTGAAAGTATGTCATGATCAGTAGGTTAAGTTTAAATAAATTGAATCGAGGGCCGCCGCGTGTTCAGGTAGGTGGCCAAGGTCCCCAGTGGTTCCTCACGCTCACACACGCTTATAAAACCACTATAACACCCGTATTCAGCATTTTCGGTTACCTTTTTAGACGAACTGTATCCATGACCTTGCGTCTGATGTAAGCCTTGCAAAAATGTTAGCAAATGTAATTGGCAATGCACAAAATTTGTGTTAAAAAACAGTCAAGATCGACAAATTTTCAGCCGGAATCACCTTGTGGCGAGAAGGTCACGTTATGTTCACCATGAATGGTTAAATCGAGCTACTGGCTCGTAAAAGTCGATAAGAAATGCAATGTCAGGTTTTTGTGGGAGTGTTTGTTTTGAAAGAGCTCTGAAAATTTACTGAAACACAATTGTTAAGCGCAATGTGAAAGTGACGTAATTTCTGTTACGGGTGTTACGGGCAAGTGACATTTATGAATGACACTCAAAACATTTAATAAACTCGTTAGTTACAGCTTGAAGAAAAATTAAAAAATGTACTTCAGCTTACATGCAGGTTCTAAAAAATTATAATACTGGCATATAGGATACACAAGGTGCACACTGACATTTTAAAAAACAAAACACATATCTGAAACGCAAAGAGTATTTTAGCTCATGGTGCTATCTCGCTCTGGCTAATAAGACACTGATAGTTGTGCGACTGACTATAATTGTGAATAAGTAATTAAAGTCGGCAAACATGAATAAAAAACTGATATTTGGGCAAATTATCAGTAAAAAAAAAGATTGAACGGTGTATACGTGAATAGGAAACCCTGAAGAAAAACTTCTTTATAGTAGAAACTAGTTGACAGAACCAACTAAAATATGATTCAATGTTGATTTTTAATATAAAAATAATATACATACATAGATAGATCGCGAGATAAAGATATAATTGTATATGCAAGTCCGAAATAAAGCTGTACGCGGCAAGCCTCTAAAAATAATGGTCCTTCGGCGCGGTGGCATAAAATTAACCGCAGAGTTTTCCGTTTGAAGCCCGCACGACTACTACCGACAAGCGATCTCGTATGTCTGTGTCTACTAATGATTCTTTAGATGTTTTAGTTATTACGCACAATAGGGAAGAAATATGGAATTTTCAGCTTGAAAATTCAATGATATAGAGGTAGATAGCTATGTAAAATTATTGTATATATATTGGCCCTCATTTGAAATAAATTGTTTAATCGTAAATGTGGTAATAAATACATAACATTTCACAAATGTCTGCGCTTTAAATATACCTTTAAACTATTTTATGAATAAGAAAGTATTATTATTTATTGATAAGAAAGTATTATTATTTATTAAAAATATAGAAGTATTATTGGTAGATACTACTCTAGCTTTAAAATTCAAATGTTTATTCACTAATTTGACCTTTACAGGCACTTTTACACATTAATAGGTATAATTTACATAACGTGTAGTGTATATTAAAATTTAATTTATTTTTAAAATTAACTATCGATACCAGCGCTTTGCAACAACCACTGCTAAGAAGAAAAGATATAACCTCCTCCTTTTTTGGAAGTCGGTTAAAAAAAAACTCTTTTTTACAGTGTTGATCGCCTACTCGTCAAAAGGGCTTGGTTATATTATTGTTATGTCTATTTTAATCAATCAATACTTATAATGTAATACAATACAATGCATTTCTGCTGAAAGTGGCCCATTGTAGTGAATACAATACAATATTAGGCGGATTAACTTAATTTCAATTAACGATTGTTCATAAAATAATTTGACGGACTATATTTTGCCTAACAAATTGCAAAATATTAATTATCACCACATTTACGATTAAATAATTTATTTGAAATGATAGCGCCTCTTCTGTCATGTCCTCGCCCTAACACTAAAAACTTCCAAATTAAAAACGTCGAAACGTCGCGAATTAAATGATTAAAACCTTACTCATCAATGGACCATAAACAAAATGATGCGCTCAAAAGTAACGCTGAAGCGTCACAAAATCCAGGGCGTTGCGACACTGCAGCGATGCAGTATGCACGTTGCACAATGGCCCAGATGTCATTGTAATGAAATTCAGCCCACACCTGCAAAGAGACAATTTCTTCTGTACTTACAACATTTCTCAAAATTACATTTGGTTCATGAATCGTATGTTTCAAATATTTTTTAACCAATATCTGTCAGTTATATAAAATTATTTCAATTCGATTGTTTGTTTTTTTAATTGTACCAGCAAAAATTTTATAGATTATATTTTAATAACGATAGTTATTCCTTTCATGCTTGTTTGGGAGAGAAAAAAAAATGATGTACCAGCTTCTTATCTGTTCGCGCAAATTGTAGAAGCTGATCGAGGTACAAGTTAATACGCGATGCTGATAGCAAACCATCACTATTCTGATTCTTTTTTCCACCTTCTCTCTTCTTATCTCTTCTTATTTAAAGTGGGCCTTTGAGTCTTATGCCCTGGTTTCTGTGTGCTTAGAGCCGTAAGACCCAAAATGCTTTGTCCGTCACATTAGAGAAAAAGACATGATAGTACTTACGAGTACATATAATTATGTACTAATTATGTACTGTTATAATAAGTTAGTTTTAAACCTTAGTAGTTACTACCGAACAACCCAAGATCCTTTGCTAATTTTCACAACAAAAATAAACAAATCAAATTCCAAAACAATTTGTACAAACGACGCACGCGCACGGAATCCGGTAGTGACACCGGCTTCATCCAGCTAGAGCGAGACAGCTATATGAGTTTCACGCGGGACAGAGCGAGACGGCAATAGCAAGGTTACGCTCATGGCCGTCTTTCCTACTGCAGCTTATAAATACGCCGTATCGATTCGTCCATTACTCGATTATTTCATTAAATCGTGGCGACAAATCGAGTGATTTGAATGCTTCCTGTTGAAGTTGACTCAGTATAGTATTATTTAAAAAAGATAAAAACTTATGGGAAGTAGTTGAAAAGATAGGTAATATATATCATTAATCGTTCATTGGTTTTATTGACTTAAAACTCATCAAAAACACTTGAATAGGATATTAGTTTAATTCATTTGTAAACTACTTGTTCCCTTGTGTTTTCTTTGTGTGTTACTAATAAATTCAACTGTTGTGAACATTTTTTTCAAATATTAAGTAACATACCTTTACACATTTTATAATTAAAATAACAGGAATAATAAAATTATAAGAATAATATTATTAAAATAGCGTGCTGTCAGAAAAGAAGTAGTTTTTATTAGAACAAAACTTGACTACCGTCAAAACCTCTACGATATATAGTTCATAACAGTAATACATTATAGATATATTATAGATAGATAAATATAAACAGATAATGTTATTTACAATATAGCAACGATATTACTACTATCTTCCTTATTATCTAACAAGGTATCTATTTGTGTAAACGCCAATAATACTGCATTTGCAGCGATGAGCACTTGGCAGCCTCACTATGATGCAATGATGTAATATCATCAGAACAGGCCGTGCAGCAATGTGTCACTATTTCTGATATCCGTTTCCAAGTGGAAATATATATTTTTTTCATAATTCAATGGTCCTCAATAATCTACAACGCTAGTTTGGAAAGCAGGTAATGTAGAGACTGTTAAAATTGGCAAATTTACACAGATGAAATTTTAAAGAAATGCTGCATCAAACAAGTCACCAGTACAGACTTAGGAAAGTGTTTTATAATATAACACATAAATATATAGTCTATAAATAGAATATTGTATTGTATTATAGAATTTTCAATTTTTAAAAATATAGGAAATAATTTTTCAAAATTAAATCCGACTTTACTCCCAAACTGCTCTATCGATTTTAATAAAATTTCTATAGGACCACCTAAAAAGTATGTGCTTCTAAAAAACAAAAGAATTTTCCAAATCGGTCCAGGTGTCTTCGAACAAACAGTGAACATCCATAAAAAAATAGATAAATAAAATCGCGACGAATTGAGAACTTTTTTCCTTTCTGGAACTTCGTTAAAAAGCATACTCTTTAAGGAGCATATAACTTTTCAACAAAATAAGTAGTTATTTAGTTTTATTTTTAAGGGTTGTTTATAATCTCAAGGTCGCGTAAAAAGGCTCACTGTACTTCAAAAGACGTGACAATTATTCAACGGCAACAGTCCGAACCAAATTTTTGTCAAAACAAACTGAGTTTAGTAGATTTGTGGGTCAAGGTGGACTCGCTGCAGATGTATAAGGAAACGATAGGCAAGGAGGTGACAAAGTCTCATCGATATCGACTATCAGCGTCGATAGAATTTAAAAAAAAAATGTGGAATAGCATTTTTGATACGTTTATTTATTTGTAGCTAATTTATTTGTTCAGGGAATACTTTTGTCACCTTATAAAAAAAAATGGTACTTACACGAAAATATATTCCCGTGTGTTTACAAATAAAGTAAGGTCACAAAGTGATCTTATTTAAAGAGCAAAGTTGACAAAATTAAAATTCATATTTGCGCTAAGTCAATTTGATACTATCGACATGAGCAAATATTTGTAATGCGTTGAGTAATGGTGAATAATGAGGTTATACAGTCAAGAAAACTTTAAGACAATTATTGCACAAATCGGTCACGAAAAACACGAATAAAGGACTCTGATGATTCAGTCAATACAGTGAACTACGTTCACAGTATTCTTAGTTACTTAATTGAAAAGAATTGTGAAATTATTTAAAAAATTTACGGGTTTAGGACGTCTGACTTCAGAACTGATGAATCAGTTTTAGTTACTAGTAAATTTTACTTTAATTTATAAATAAATAAATATATAGGGACAAATTACACTGATTGAGCTAGCCCCAAAGTAAGTTCGAGACTTGTGTTATGGGATACTAACTCAACGATACTATATTTTATAACAAATATCATATATAGATAAACACCCAAGACCCAGGACAATTTGAAAAAGGCCATTTTACAACTTGCCCTGACCGGGGATCGAACCCGGGACCTCTGGGTGGCGGACTAGCATGGTGACCACTACGCCACGGAGGTCGTCATTAATTGATTTCATTACTTCGATTTGTCAGTCTACTTTGTCGAATGATTATTTCGAATTTTACAACAAAAACAATACTTACCATTAAAATATACAATTGGGTAAATCTTATGTTCAACATCGTTAGTGACCTTGACAAAAGCGCTATGTATAGGGTTTATTCCTTTCGGCTAAAAGAAAAATATATATTTACCTCTTTAAAAGGAGATTTCGATTTAACTACCACATTTTTGGGACAATTTTTTAAGTAAGTAAATATTCTGTGTCCCAAAACCCACATCAAACCTCGTGACCCCGCCGAAAGCACCAAATAAGGCCGCAAAGTGCAACCTATCCCGCACTGGCCACTCTAAGGCCACGCGGCTTGACATAGACCCAGATACCGCGACATTGGCACTACATTCTGATTGGAGGTCAGACTTGGCTCACGGTTTAAAAATACGCGCGAAACAGTCGTTCATAAATCAAATTTGGAAAATGTTACGTCATTAATCTTGTAATATTTTGTTATTTTAACATCGTACTGTAATATGCTGTTATTTTGACCTTGAAAAACAAAACTATAATCTAGATAACAATATGTAAAAATACGCGCGAACATGTCATCAATTGAATTTGGAAAACGTAACGTCACTACTCTTGTAATTTGTTATAATTTTAACATTACAATGACCTTGTTAGCATATCAATAACAAAATACTTATATTAATATTTTAATATTTAAAAATACCCGAAGGAAAGCTTCACGTTCTCACTTTAAACTATAAACATGAACAGTTTGAAGGGTCATCTAGGACTTAATCAAGACAACATTTTAAATGTCATCTCCGTTACCTTTCAATAAATAATCAAATGGGGGCAGCACTGGACCCCGAGAAATTGATAAAGTTTGGAGTTTCTTACGTCACTCGTCTTGTTGTATGTTGTAATTTTAACATTACATAACCTTGTATACAACATCAATGAACTTAACCATTCGTGTGCTTATTTAAATATTTCGCAAAATACCTGTAAAATATTCTGGTTTTTACTGTTAGAATTCATTGTATTTAAAATTAATTGTTAATTAATATTTAAAGAGATTTATGTTTTTTTTTTAATAATTTAGTTTCAATTTAAAGGTTAATGTAGTAAATAATTATTTTAATTAAAATAAACGTGCTAAGTTGATTTCTACTACAATTTTTAAACATTTTCAGCCTTCTTTCAAGTTAGAATAGCAAAATAATAAAACAGTCAATTAACAGTCTTTCTATAAAAATTAATTAACTGAACTGAAATTTCTTATTTAAGTACGTATTTTTTTTTATTCTATAGAAGCTATTCCGCCTTTACCAATAATATTTTTTTTTGTTTCAAAGGGCATAATTGTTAGGTGGTCCCGTAGATTTATTTTCAAAATCAGTTTTGTTGAAGTCAGCTTTTACATTTGTTAAATTATTAAATCAGATTTAACTATAATTGACCTATTTAATGTTCATTTTAAATGTAATAGGTTATTTGATTGTGTATGTTTTTGGTTAATATTTTAAAGTACCACTGAGAAGGAAAGTTATTTGAAAATAGCAAGAAAATTGGTTAATTAATGAAGCAGCAATTGACATTTCAAAATTCAAATATAAGAGTGGTAGCGTGGTGCGGACATCTCACTATCTCTTTCATACGCGTGAGACCTAAGTGACGTAAAGATCGCTGTAAGTGCATCCTTTTTCTTTTACTTGACAGCGTCCCTTTTCATCAGATTTCAAAGAGTTTTTTGGCGGGTTCTGTTGGAGTTTGCTTATTTTTTTTTTGCAAATCGATTCTATTGGACTTTATAATATGAAATTGGTGTAGTTTAGTGTTATTAATGTTCATTCTCATGTACAATATGTAAAATGTTTAAGTGGATAGTATGGCTGTAGTGATGTTTATTTGCGGACTGTGGTGGGCGTCTTTAGGCGCCCCGTCCGCCACTCAATCGGCTATGAAAACCAGTGGATATGTATAAATTTGTCGCCAGAAGCTCCCTTGAAGCAATCAAAGGACCTACACCAACCTTTGATTGTATATGTAGGGTGAGGTAGTAGGAATAAAGAAGTGAAAAATAAAGATGGGCTTTAAAGGGTATCCAGAGCCGTAAAATAATTTATAAAAAAATCAGATTTCAAAAGTTTATATTTAAAACTTTTTTATTATGTTACTTATTGATATGAATACTAAAAATAATTGATAAAATACCGTATTTTTTTGGTTTCTATACTGATAATATCTGGAGTCATGCAACCGTTACGTTTGTATCGTTTTAATATCTAATTGCGTGCGAGAACAACACATATAGTATGAAATAACGCGTATTTATAAGCACAAGTACGTCAGCGTCCATAGTCACCTCAGTTCTTACGTTGGTGATTTGATATTGCAATTTAGGCGCGTTGGGCATTTGGGATAAACCAATGAACTCGCAAAACTGTTACCGTAACCAAGTTTTCACTTTTGTCGGCACTCCCGGAGTACAACTGTTATTTTTTTAAATAATTCGCTCCGAAATGTTTGCAAACAGACGGTTTTCACGCCATCTTTCGAAAGAAAGTAGCATCTTTATTAAGCAGTGTGCGAGGGAGTGACAACGACATCATGAAAATGATAGCTAAGGATCTAAATGCACTTTTGATGAGACACTTTGTCCGGACGATGACGGAAAGACAAGATTGTAGTCTGGAAGTACGATCTCATCCACACGAAGTGCCTCGGAGGTATATGATCTATTAATGTTAAATGACATTAAAAGATAAAAATTAACATTTAAATTTTATGACTAATATGAAATAATTAGGTATAAGTAACTTTGTAACAAATGGATCTTGTTATCAGATAATAAATAAATTTGATGTGTGTGGCAAACTCTGGTGTCAGATTATTTAACTTAAGTTAACGCGCGAACCCCATATCTTGGCGCGCGATTTGGCTCATGTTCGAACTTAAGAACCTTTCCACATTTGGTTGGATGTCTCGCTCGCACAATCATACATTTTAAAGATTGTTAAAAATGTGACTCATTTGAAGAAAAGTGTTTCATAAACTTTTTAATATATATTGTATATTGTGTAGACATTGACTACATCGAAAACTAGGTCATCAAAATTTTTAATTTTTGATGACCTTATTCTCGATACACACACACACATAAACAAATATAAAAACATTTCTACAATATCTAACATATAATGTATTAAAAAGGTTTTAATGTTTGATTGTGCGAGCGAGACAGCCAAGCAAATGTGAAAAGCCTCTTAATAATTTTACAAACTTTTTGTAGAAGTGCTTCAGAAATTTCATGACGCTCCGATCTAAACTACTCGAGTTATAAAAATGTATACAAACGCCGGATTGTTCCAGTAGACGCAGAGAACTTCGCTCGCTTCGCTCGCTCGTTCAATTATCTTATAGTTAACCAACACGACTGTTATCTAATGATAGTATGGTTGTAGATTAAAATACAATTCAAATTTAACAAAACAGTATAGTTAAGCTTACTTCGAAAATCAAAATTAAGCTGACAGTCGTCTATTACAACCTTTTTTTATATAACTTGTCATTGAAAACCTTAAAACTTACACTCCAGTATAAGTGGTCACTTATTTGATAGGTATATTTTAAAAAAAAACTGTTCAAACGTTCACCCCTCATAATTTTTCAATCGCTACACTAATTTCCATCAAACATAGCTTAAACCATCACGATCAAGTCAGCTTAAAACAACAAAAAAGCCGCATCGTAATCGGCCCATTCGTTTAGGTGCTACAATGCCACAGACAGCCAAGTCAAGCTCATAACACCCCTCTTTTTCGTCACGGGGTTAAAATCAACAACAACCTTACTTGAAAGATTCAGAATTACATGCAAACGAAAAAAATTCCCTCAGTTAATATCATGATCTATATCTTACAAACGTCTAATCCATCAGAATAATTACTCCATTCATTACCCTCCTGTCCTCTCTTTCGCTAATGAACAAGAGGTATATATGTTTGTTTACACACTGTAGTTATTCTTGTGTGTGTTTTTTATTTATGGGTTGTTATGCGTGGGAGAACACGCGACAGACGTGGAAATACAGATGCGAAGAAATAGTAAAATAATGCGTCTTTACAGAAAGATTTTGTTTGCTGCGTACAATTTTTACATAGTCAGACCACAAATGATACTAAAAATTATATTCCCTAAAAAATCGAGGGTCAAAACTGGTATTGTATTGGCATGCACTGTGAAAGACCCATACATTTAAGAGAAAATAATTGTTAAAAATCTAACTCTCGGGCGCCTGAAAGCTTGGTTTTTGTTTAGGAAGGTAATTTTTTAAATCCTTATCTTTCTTAGAGACCTTTGCTTTCTTTTCGCAAGGCTTTTTTCTTATCTATATTATTCCACTGATAGAATAAGATAACACAGGATATAACATATTTCTTAGGGTATATCTAGGACTGATTTTTCTTACTAATGATGCACAAAAAGTAATAAAAAAATGTACTCTAATTACCATGATTGTGAGGAATCTTGTAAAACTCTTTACAAGATTCCTCACAACTTACATTAAAATTGTTACTTGGATTTCCAGAGCACGAATTAAAAATAAACTAGTGATCAGTCCTGGATCATGGACATATTTCTAAGGGTATATCCAGGACTGTTTTCTTTTTAAAAATGAGTGCACAAAAAAGTATTAAAAAAATATACTCTAATTACCATGATTGTGAGGAATCTTGTAAAACTCTTTACAAGATTCCTCACAACTTACAATTAAAATTGTTACTTGGATTTCCAGACCACGAATTAAAAATAAACTAGTGATCAGTCCCTGGATCATGGACATATTTCTAAGGGTATATCCAAGACTGTTTTCTTTTTAAAAATGAGTGCACAAAAAAGTAATAAAAAAAATGTACTCTAATCACCATGATTGTGAGGAATCTTGTAAAACTCTTTACAAGATTCCTCACAACTTACAATTAAAATTGTTACTTGGATTTCCAGACCACGAATTAAAAATAAACTAGTGATCAGTCCTGGATCAGTCAAGTCTTGTTTTGGAAATCTCGTAGGCATGCTACGAATCGTAGATGTACTACGACGATACTTCGCCATGCCACGTGCTGTCAGAGGCAAACGCACGCATGAGTCAGTTTAGTATACCAAGTATCTTATTCATAATGTAGACGCTATACAAACTACAATGTGTATTTTTTATACTTGATTAAACGTGCAGATATAAGATGTAATATTATGGATAAAAACCCGGAAAAATAATCGTTATTAACACTTTGTTTTTTTTTTTTTTTGTAAAGGTCGTGTTCAATTTTAATTTTTTTCTCTTTATGTAAACGGCGTATTTTCTTCAAAGTGGTCTCATTTGAAAGCTACAAAAAGAAAGTAAGAAATAATTAACAATTCCAAACAGGAAATTAGCTAAAAAATAATTAGTGAGACAATTAAAGTGCCTCGATTTTTTAAATGACAAAGATAACGACCTTTTTTTTAAAAAAAATTTATTGATAATATTTCGTCTAATATTCGCACGCTTCGTTTAATCAAATATAAAAAATACACATTGATATTGGCAAGCCAATTTCTGAACTATTAATAAGTTTTAACTGTATAGCTATCACAGACAGATTAACGGACGGACGGACAGCCGAGTCTTAGTAATAGGGTCCCATTTCACCCTTTGGGTACGGAACCCTAATAAAAGAATTGTCAATGAATCCAAAATCACATGAAATTCATCAGCATCTAAATTAACACAATTAAAATACCTTAAAGAAAACTGGTGACTATATATTTGACTACCGAAAAATTAGAATTTTGACTTTGCATATTTGAATTAGTTATTTTCGCTTGCATGACAGCCCTACGGCATATTGTTTAATCATGTTATTTTTTAAACTTAAAATTTTATGTTACATTCACCAATAAAAAAATTACCTACTTCAAAAAAAGAGGTTATCAATTCGTCGGAATTTTTATGTACGTAAGTTCAATGATTACTCGAAGACGCGTGGACTGATTTAAAAAATGTTTATTTTTGTTTAAAAGGTTATACTTTTCAGGTGGTTTCATAGGAATTTTATCCAAATCGGTTGTGTATTTTGGGGACGACGTCAGCATTTATTTTCGAAAAAAAAAAACTTTTATTCGAAATACAACTTGTATTTCGAATAAAAGTTATTTTTTTTTTCCCAAATTTTTACAAAATATTTAACACAATTTCTATCTTATCTATAAAAGCACCACAATATGGCGTAACGAAGCTACTTGAAAGCCGAAAGCTTAAACCTCCGAGTAGTACGCCGTTGCCAGGCAACGTTACACGTGCCGCCGGGCCCGCCTCCCCCGGGCTGCTTGCACCTCTCTAACTTACGAGTGTATACTCTCGAAAGCATTGTCAATGTTGATCAATGTTCGATAAGATGGGTAAGTTTCTGTAGAAATGTTCTGAGAATGTAAAGTTTAATACACAGTGCCGGATTACCCTAGTAGCAAGTATAGCAGTTGCTTCGGGCCCCGC
Organism: Acrobasis suavella; assembly: GCA_943193695.1. NCBI lineage: Eukaryota > Metazoa > Arthropoda > Insecta > Lepidoptera > Pyralidae > Acrobasis > Acrobasis suavella. Next base: position 1,144,235 of record OW971930.1, on the reverse strand, counting down.
GCAAAGAGGGGCCCGTAGCCACGTAGTCCACCTACCCATTGCTTTAAAAGAGAGACAACTGACCAATAGATAAATATTGGTATCAAAATCTAAATCAATAATTTAAAAAATAAAATAAAATTTAAAAGATGTAATACTGTTAGTGTCAATATCTTTGAGTAAAATTTTCTCAAAGAATTTGACACTAAACAACAGTAACTAACAGTATTATTTCTAAAGTTGCCCATTTTAAATGTATTAAAGTTTATTTGTAACAATTTCGTTTGTTTTCACTACATACTTTAACTTACTAAAATCCTAGGTAATACCTAGGATTTTAAGTTAGTTCGAGAGGCCCCTTTCTTTGCTATAACTAGTAGGTATATATAGGGACAAATCACACTGATTGAGCTAGCCCCAAAGTAAGTTCGAGACTTGTGTTATGAGATAAAAACTCAACGATACTATATTTTATAACAAATACATATATAGATAAACATCCAAGACCCAGGACAATTTGAAAAAGGCCATTTACCAACTTGCCCTGACCGGGGATCGAACCCGGAACCTCTGGGTGGCGGACTAGCATGGTGACCACTACGCCTCGGAGGTCGTCAGAAAGTTAAAAAAAAAAACAAGTTAAAAAGTTCTTGCAATGTATTCATGTTATTCAAAATAAATTAGTGTTTCTACAGGATAAATGAAAAATGTTATTTCATACGCTTATACGTGGGAGTATCAATGGAAACATACAAAGACTTTCCGTTCGTAAATGATATTATGTTAAGAAAGTACACATTTAAAGGTGGTACATAAAATCTATAATATGGTTTAGTTTATCTCTCTTCTTACTTCATATTTATTTTATCTTTGTTTTTCTTTAACACTAATTTAATATACATTTCTTATTTGATTCGCACTCGTACCTACCTTTCCAGGCCATTGCTGAAAATCAGTGCATTGCTTTCGAGGCAATATTGTTACTGAGCTTTGACTTATTTGTCTTGCTGCAGCACACACATGTAATTACTGTTTTGTTGTGTTAGTATTTTATTTTAAGCTAAGTGTAACTAATGTATGTATAGTTTAATTTATGTGTGTGTGTCGGTTGTGACAAATTAACAATTTATCCATCTATCTATCTTTCTAAAATATTGTAAAAAGAAGTAGCGTTACTTTTTTTCACCTTAAATATGACGTGTTAACAGTAAGAAACGGAATACATCTTTCATTTTGTTATTTTAGACCGGAAAAATCCTTCATGTAAACAAACATTATACAATAAAATACCCTTTATTGGAACGAAGTTCCTTACGGCAGGCTTGGAGGAGATAGGGATTTTGCTGCGCGACCGAACAGAAAAAAATGTGATAGTAAAACCGTAAGGATGACCTCGTTAAATAAAACCGTTAAATGAGACGTGCGCAGGCGCGACAGTCGTATACACAATTCTTTTGCAAATTGTGTCGATTCTACATTAGCCGAAGGAACTTCGTTCCTACCTGGTGTCCCACGACACCACATTTCTTTTTGCACAAAATAAATAAATACAGTACATTATTATCTTAAAAACTTGGAAATGCGCAAAAGGCGGCCTCATCGCTAAGCAATTTCTTCCAGGCAACCTCGCTCTATAGAAAATAATAATGGGGAATTAGGTAGTGTGGGATGGTCAATATAAACATACTTATATACAATAATTATAATAAACATACATCTTACATAAGTACATACAACTAACACAGAAAAAAATGATATTAACAGTACGAGATGAAGAGAAATGGAAACAAGGGAAGGATGTTTATTTACCTTTCATAAGGATATAAAATAAGATTTAACTTGGAACTGAACTAAAGACATGACGCTAGAGACAATTTTTGGTTTGTAAATCAACATAATCTTCTACTTTTAGGCGTTGGACACACAGAAAAGACATAAGACGTGGATGGGCCGCAGACATATGTCTGCTCCGCGTCCGTTTCATTTGATGAATTCTTGATATCTTCAATCCAAGTTTGTCACAATTTAAAAGATCACTGGTTGCTTCATTAGATACAGTGTTGCCAATTTAGCTCTTTTAGAGCTAAATTTAGCTCTAGATTCAATAAATCAGCTCCAAAAAAACGTTTTTAGCTCTTCAGATCTTTTTTTTTTAAATTTAGCTCCTTTCCATTGCATGAAAAGAACCTGTTTATTATATGTGTTCTTATCCTTTTCATGTGCCATGGTCAAATGGAGAAGAGTATTTAGCCAGGTTAACATCGTCAAAAAGAAATCTAGAAATCGACTTAAGACGAAGTGGTAGCTAAAGTGGCGCCCTCATTTGAAATAAATTGTTTAAAACTAAATATGGTGATAATTACAACTTTGATTTGTATAAATGTCTAGAAAGACCTTTAAACTATTTTATGAATAACCTTTGAAAGTAATATTGGTAGTCCGTCTTGTTTTAAAACTGTTTTTCGCCAAACGTGGCCACTTTTGGCGAAAAACAGTCTTAAAACTGAAAAGTTCTGGATTACGTTACGACGGACCAAAAAATGCTGCCACAACTATGAAGTGCTAAAAGAAGTCCTGAAAAAAAAGTTACCATGGCAATTTGTGATGAGGAACTCGAGCCAAGTACAATTAGTGGACTAGCAGTAGTGAATTTGACACACAGCGTCGATAGTTCTGACGACGAATAATCGTAATTTTTAATATCTCTTATATTAATCTAAGAAGATAATTACCATGTTACGCTTTACTGTATCAATAATTAAAATTTTTATTTCTTAAACTTTGATTTATATTAGCTCTTTTTTTTTTAAAGTTTAGCTCTATTTTAGCTCTGTTTCGAAGGTGATCTAGCTCTCTTTAAAAACGTGAGTTGGCAACACTGATTAGATATGTGAACTTAATCACAATTACCTGCCTGTTTTGATGACTTACCTTGCTCTATTTTATCTTGTAATTTTTTACTTGTTCTCATATATTTGGCCATGCTGTGTACACAGTATTGTTTTTTATGCTTACAATATTCTCTTGATTTGTATTTTCTGCAATTTTTTTGTGTGCCTTATAATAAAATAAATAAATACAAAATGTATAGCGTCACAAAGCAGAACACACAGAAAAGACGGGGCAATCGACGGGGCGCAGACATGACGCTTACGCGTCCGTCTGTGCCCTATGGTAGAACATACAGAACGGACGGGGCACAGACGCGAGCAGGCGAATCGGGGTTATGGGCGGGTGTGGGGGGACTCACGCGTCGCGGTGTTGCTATATATACGGATTTGTTTGTATCTGTCACGTCCGTGCCTCGCCTTTTCTATGTGTTTTTAAAGACGCAACGGCGCCCCGTCTGCGCCCTGTCCGTGCCCCGTCTTATGTCTTTTCTATGTGTCTAGCGTCTTAAACATCTGCTTTCAATCTTTAAGCATTATCTATACCTGCTCATCTTCCAAATTTTATGAATAAATCTTTCTAAATTGTTGCCATTCTCTGGAATGCCCTTCCGGAATCCATTAGATGTGCACCTGGTCTTTTCGCGTTCAAACGGTTTCTTCTTCACATGGTGTCCCCGCGAAGTAATTAGTAATCATCTATACGGTATCTGCTTATTTTTATATAATTATTATTTATTTAGGTATATATGTATAATAAAATATGTTTAATATATTTATTTTATCTTAAGTAACCGTATATTTATTTATTTAATAACATAATCTTATTATATTCTTGTATGTATTAGAACCGATTTTATTTTGTAGTTATTTAATTTATACTTTTCTATTTAGTTTATATATTCTATCGCACCACCCAAATTATTTCTTTACTTGGTCTAATAGTTGACTGGCAGAGAATGCCATATGGCATTAAGTCTGCCATTTGTACACTTTCTTTTAGTGCAATTAAGTTTAAATCATTACTAAATTCGTTCGGGACGAAAGGTCATCTAAAATACACAAAAAGGTATGTTTCACGTTAATTCCCGTACCTATGCATACATTTAGCAACCTACACGTGTCAAACAATTAACCTCTTCCCGGAAAGTCGGTAAAAAGGCTACTAATATAATGACGTCCCTACAAATAAGCAGTAAGCTTCCATTCACCTTTACTTGGGCATTATCCCTCATTACGTAGCGGGCGTAGCACCCGCTACGAGTCGTAGCGGGTGATACGACTGGGCGGTGACGTAGCCCATAAAGTAAACGAACCGTCTACGACGAAGTAACTTTATTACTTACTAGCAGTCCAGGCTTCGCTTCTTTTTTTACGTGCTCTGCGTGTTAGTGAAAGTTGCATCGAAATTGGCCAAGTAGTTTCAGAGTTTATCGAATATAGACAGACGTGCTGGGGGACAATAGAATTGCTTAAATTTCGTTTTTATTATACATAAACATTTATGAATTATATATTACTTTATATAAATGTCACAGTGTGTATTGTAAACTAAAGTACATACATTTTTTTGGAAACGACAAATTTTCGTCCATAGATGGACGAAATGATAAAAAAAAGATGGTTTTATAGTTCCCAAAAAAAAATTTGGCCCCATCGGATATTTTTATAATTTTTACGGATTTTCTTCTAAAATAATAAAAATTGGAAACTAAGTATCAATGGCGAGGTAGAACCGAATTATTATTCCAAGGTCTCTCTTTCACTTTCCGCCCACGCGGGGCGCAGGACGAGGGGTGGGGGGTGCCACGTGTATCAATGAATAAACCCGTAGTAGGGTGGTGTGTGATGTGGTAACTCATGCGTACTTACTTATGTACAAGGTAGGCAAAACAATTTATAGATATATCTAAACATTCACAAAATGAATTCGTTTTCAAGAAATCAACGGTTTGGTCGCCACCTTTTCTTCTAATATTTCTGCGGAACACACATTATTTAGGCCGGAGTAAGAACTCCTCTTATAGAATTACATACTAGTGGTTCTGTGAGAACAGACCTGGCGAGCCCTTACAACCACGAAATAACCGATATTTTACCGTTTCCCAGGCTTAGCAAGGCCATTCAAAAGTTTTGAAACCAATCTACCAATGAAAACACTAAATAAACTTAGAAACCTGAAATAATAAAGAAAAATTAGTAAAAACATTAGCAGTACCTATCATGCTTTAATAAAAAAATCATTTTTTTTTTATATTTCGATATATATTTCTTGGGGAAAGATGTTCAATTTCACTTCCTCTCCCACTTCACGTACTTCTCATTCTTTCATTACAATTTATATTTAACTTTTATAATATAGTCTGTGGGTTTGACCAATATGGGAGTGAAGTTTATTACTGTGTAATCTACTCATAAAGCCTTTTCATTTGATACCGCACATGGTATGTTTATATAAAAACCATTTTTTTCTCTGTATCGCCGACGTCAAAGACGTTTTCGTATTTGTCATCTTATAGATTGGTATTTAGTTATACTTAAATAATAATTTATTTAAATATACGTAAAATCGATTTCTGGACAACTTTCAACAAAAAAACACGTTCAAGTTTATCGTATAAAAAAGTTGTTCGGACAAAAAAGTTGCGACTTAATAAGACTAGCAAAGAAGTCTAACGTCATTTTTTTTTTTAAATATTATATATTAGATTATTTTAGTATTATTATTTAAGTTTCGGACCCCCATTTCTCAGCCATTTCTAAAAATTTCGAAAAACTGGCTCGACAAAAAAAATCTATATAATTACCGAACGTGCTCACAAAATGAATGATTATGAGAATCGGTTTTCTTAACCGATTCTCATGAAATTTTGTGCGCTATAAATACTATGCGACCTGTAGGCGAGAACAGACAGACAGACGGACAAATGAAATATCGGCCAGTCGAAACTGAGACGCTTCGCTCGCTCGGTCAATTAATAAATAAACTTCGTGTTCAGGAACATGTTAGAAAAAAAGAAAAAAAAGTCTATGGCATGTTTGCCGCGCTTTTGATGACATATGTCAGAACCTTTGGAACATGAACATAGTTGGATTATACGATAAAACTAAGAAGAATTGATAACAAGATATATATATATATATATATATATATATATATATATATATATATATATATATATATATATATATATATATATATATATATATTATAATTATTTAACGGCTCTGGGTACTACTCCTTTAGAGCCTATCTTTATTTAATCACTTCTTTTTCCTAACCCTAACATTACAATCAAAAGTCGATGTAGGTCCTTTGATTGCTTCAAGGGAGCTTCTGGCCACAAATCTATACGAGCCCACTGGTTTTCATAGCTGATTGAGTGGCGGACGGCGCCTAAAGACGCCCACCACAGTCCGCAAATAAATATCACTACAGCCGCACTATGAGTGTCCACTTAAATATTTTAAATATTGTCCATGAGCATGAGCATTTCTAACACTACACTACACCAATTTCATATTATAAAGTCCGCTAGAATCAATTTGCAAAACACAAACTCCAACTGAACCCCTTGACTTCCCGCCAAAAACTCCCCATAACAAGATATAGTTTTAAAATTAAACGGCTCGACTACAGGAAGATTCTTGATCAAAAGTACGTTTATCCACTGAATGCAAGCACAGCAAGAACCATCTAGACTAAATGTATATATTTTTGAAGTGTACAAATTGAGTTCTTTCATTTGATACCAAACACGGTATGACTCGACTTATTAACCCTTTCACCGAATCGAGTGTCGGATATTTCGGACAAAAAAATGCTCGTATTGTACATAACTTAAGTATCCACATCCCTTTTCGGTTGTAGGTACTTATTTATTTTAGATTTACTACCTCTCCCGCTGGGGGAACGGCAACTGATATCTTTATATCCGCCACTTTTCTCGCGGTGGAAGGGTTAAATTATTTACTTACTTACTTTTTGGCCTATAGAGGGCGCCAGATTGAATTTACCGTGACGTCACAATAGCCTATAGCCAGCGCACAGCCAAGATGCTTCCAACGATACCTCATTTAATAAGGTACCATAGAAATTATAGTAAGATATGTCTTAAATACATACATAGCGGGAACCATATAAGGGTTGGATCTCATTTGTTAGCACGAAGCAGCACTTTTCTATGTTGCGATCCTTTTCTGTCGCACAGAACCGTCATGCTAGCATGCTATAGCATTCTGCGCTCTCTCTTGCTCTGGCAAATGACGGTTCTGTGCGGCAGAAAAGGATAGCAACATATAAAAGTGCTGCTCCGTGCTGACAAATGAGATCCAACCCTTATGGAAAAGGAAAATGGTGGTTAATCGACGTGATTAACCACCATCGCCGTACTGGCTCGGGTGGCTATTTGCACGTCTCGGGTAAAATGGCTCGTTTAATGCTCTTGTTACACAATCTCCTTTATTTTGATAATTGAAAGGGCATTCATGTCTTGGATGGTTTTTGCTCAATGTACTAAATTATTTTGTTATAAATAAATAAACAAAACTCATAACAATGTTTCTAAGAAAGTCTGACACTGTGTTTGTTGCGTTAAAATCAATGGAAGAACCACAAGTGGGCCCAGACAGAGTCGCAGAGGTAACTTTGGTGTATTGACAAACTTGAAGGAAACCGATGAAAGTCGTTATTCAAAACTTTGCCGGGTTTGGTAACCAAAAAGTTTTGTTGCAAAGTTTAAAAAGTTATTTTTTGTCCTTTGGGAATAAGTTCCATTTCATTGAGTAATTCTAGAAACTATGTCTTGTTATCGATCTTTCCCTCTTTTTAAATTTTAAATTTAAGGAAATTTTTTAAGCATTTTAAATTTGAGATTTTATATCAGTTGTCGTGCTCCTAGCGCGAGGTTATAGTGAATCGAAAATGAATACCTACAACCAAAAAGTGACGTGGATACTTAAATTATGTGCAACACGAGCAGTATTTTTTTGTCGGAGTTATCCGATGCTCGCGAAACGGGCACGAAAATGTTTGTCGGATAAATCCGACGTTCGCGGTGAAGAGTAAACAACATTATTAAATATCACACAACACAGAGACACTAATGAAATGATGATATCGATTTAAAATAAGGATTAATTAACACTCATAGTTTCATAAAAATGTGTTTTCTTTAATCAGTCACATTAAATAAACCACTGTGACCGGCTATGCCTAGTTCTAACCGGAACGGTGGCTAAACCTAGTTTTAGCCGAAGATAAGCAGGATACAACTAAGTGTAACCTCATATAAAAGCCATATATTTCGTCATCAGTCGTCAACGTTAGTCATTCGACGACCACCGTAGCATAGTGGTCACCGTGCTAGTGCGCCACCCAGAGGTTCCGGGTTCGATCCCCGGTCAGGGCAACTTGCAAAATGGCCTTTTTCAATTGTCCTGGGCCTTGAATGTTTATCTATATAAATAATAAATATATAGGGACAAATTACACTGATTGAGCTAGCCCCAAAGTAAGTTCGAGACTTGTGTTATGGGATACTAACTCAACGTACTTACATATTTCGAAAAAAACTAATCACAACTGTCATAAAACATTTTTGTTGCCGTCATTACGACGCAACTATTTTGTCTGAACAACTTTGTTATCCGATAAACTTCAACGAGTCACTGTGACTCGTGAGGTCTACAGTTCACAGAGTCACTAAATGTCATAATACGTTTTTTCTATCGTTATTAAGACGCAACTTTTTTAAATAAATAAATAAATATATAGGGACAAATTACACTGATTGAGCTAGCCCCAAAGTAAGTTCGAGACTTGCGTTATGGGATACTAACTCAACGATACTATATTATATAGTAAATAGTTATATAGATAAACATCCAAGACCCAGGATAATTTGAAAAAGGCCATTTTCCAACTTGCCCTGATCGAGGATCGAACCCGGGACCCCTGTGTGGTGGACTAGCATGGTGACCACTACTCCACGGAGGTAGTTTTTGACTGAATAACTTTTTTATACAATAAACTTCAACAGATCGGAGTGACTCAAGAGATCTACAGCTAACAGAGCCACAAGTTCTGGCTGGCTAAAACTAGGCGTACCCGGCGTATTTCGGTTATTAGCCGCAACATATATGTACAATTCTAAGAAACTTGGTGACACAAAAAAAGTTGTAAAAACATAATGATAGTCACAAACAGTTAGTAGTATCGAAGGCTGGCACGGCTCGGAACGCACTAGTAGCCTTGGCCCGCCCGGTATCGATCCGGGGACGTAGTAGCAATAACCTCTACACCGCTACGCCAACGCGGGACACAAATACCAAGAAGCGATTGTCGTTGAAACAAGAATTTACGAAAATAAATAAATTTAAAACAAGCTTTTTCCTAAAACAATGAAGTTAAAGTTTAACGTGATCCTCAAGGCAAATCAAACGAGCTCTAACTCGATGTAGTTGCGTCGTATCATTACATAGTTCCTATTAAGATAACAATACTGGGAGAGAACGCTTTTAGCGTTAATCCAAGTAAACAATTTTTAATTGTGGATCAATAAAGTTTTATGAATGAATGAATAATTGCCATTGACACGATAAGAAGAAAAAGAGTTCCTATGGCCACTTTCCAGCTTCATCTTCAGCTCAGCTCCATGTCACCATAATATTACATAATCAGAGGCCGTCAAACTTGCAAAATTTGATTACAGACACAGACAACGGGACAAGTGAAACTAATAGCCCTAACACTTTAGCAGAAAATATGGGTCAACGTCGGAATGAGAGATAGTAAGCTAGAAACTCGTATACAACTTTTGGCGTTGTGCAAAAAGTTGTGCCAAAGAACCATAAGATGTCGTGTCTGCGTCGTAAGTTAATAAGATAAGATAAAACTTCTTTATTGCACCAACTAAGTATGACAAGAATCAAAAGTACATTGAAAATCTAGTAGGTACAAAGGCGGGCTTATCACTGAAGCGATTTCTTCCAGCCAACCGTAGGGTAGAGAAAACTATAAAAGATGTGGGGGAGTTGGCGCAGTTAGACTATTACAGTGTAGAAGAATAAAAGTGTGTCAATCAAGGTCAAAGATCACAAAAATCGATTTTTCGCGATTATCTCGATTCCTATTGCTCTAATTATGTTCACATTTATTATCAAAATTGTAGAATATACAATTTGCAACAATTTATATTCTTATCATTATTTTGATGTGCTCAACCGTTTTTGAGATAGAGGACGGAGAGCACGCAGCTCTTATTCAAACATACTATAACAAGGTCAAAAGTGAATCTCGGTGAATAATATCTTATATAAAGTTAAGCATTCATAAAAATATATTTAACAATTAATAATTTGTATCTTATTTACCTAAACCTCATAAGAACAATTAAATTAATCTAAAATCTACAGGATTACTAGAAAGTCGACCTACATTCGTTGTGAGGTCTTAGATGCGGCTAAAACAATCCTTTTTCACCCCGTATTGCCTTAACAAAAAGTTTATAGTTTTAAAAATTTTCGACATTTAAAATTTATTTCAGAAAAATCCACTTTGGCGAGGTGTTTGGTGTGTAATTTTTTTCTCAGCATTTTCAACCAGTCTTTTTGACTGGAAGAACTCGCGAGTCACCCCGACCTGTTGACGTTTACGGGATAAAAAGTTATTCAGACAAAAAATAAGGTCAACAAAAGTTTTATAAAAAACATTCGGAATGGCTGAAATATGATACTTTTGAAGATTTCAACTCCCATATTTCCGACATTTCGAAAATTTTCGAAAAACCGAATCGACACACAAAAGTCTATAATTTTCGAAACTTCTCACAAAATTTCTCGAGAATCAGTTGAGAAATGCGACCTGTAGGCGAGAACAACCGGACAGACGCACAGACAGACAGCTGGAATAAATCTTTTTTGGCCAACCTCGAAACTGAGCCGCTTCGCTAAATTATAAATTATAGTATCGTATATGTATTCTGGCTTTATATTTAGTCGCGTGAATGTTAATTTCATTTGCTAATCTTTTTGTTCAGAAAGAAGCTTAGTTCCTTAACTACGAAATTTAAAAAGAGATTTTTTTTGCTTTGGGAATAGTTCTTTGTTTTCAAGTCCACAGATTTAGTCTGTGCGTTTTCATGTCAGTTAGTAATAATTTTTTTCTAATGTAAGTTCTACTCTATTGCTTCGCTGTTCCAGTGTACTGCGTAGTTTCGACACATGCCTGTGTACTTTAAATTTTTATGCGTTTCATAGACCTTATCTATATTTATTAGGAGCTAACTACACTTTACAATTTTTCATTATTAAAATGCTTTTTAATGAATCACTATACGAGATCAATATAGTATAGTGAAATTAAAATAACAGTTAAAAAAGCAAATAAATCGACATTCCCATACACATTGCCCGAGCGCCTGCACACTTTTGTATGGAAATACCAATTTTTGAAGTGAAAACTTCTTTAGCGGCGTTGTACACTTTTTGGTATGGGTAAAAAATGTTAAACTCGCGTCAGGGCGTCAGGGCGTCAGGACACGTGACCTGATCGAAAATTCGTAAGACAGCCGGCGCGGCGCGTCGTAGGAGAGGAAATATCCCCCTCTCTTTCTACGGCGCGGCGAAAATGTATGCCTACGCCTGCTGTTCCGTTCAGATGGCGCAGGGCGCTTGCGCGAATGTTCGTTTGTGTTTATGTTACAGCGTGCCACGCGCATCAATGGAAATGCACAACGTTAATATTCAAGTTTTCACTTCTGCCGGCACTCCCGGAGTGCAACCCGTCGTTTTTTTTTTCTTTTTGTCTGTTATTTTAATTTCATTATACTAAAGTGTGGTGATCTAGTATGGCCCTTGGTTCGATATATTACGGGTCTGTCTCTTCCACGTTCTATTGTGTTTTAACCAGATTGAAAACGATTTTTACTAATATAAATCTTATGTAAATATAATGTTATTGTATAACTTTTGCAAGTTAAAAAAATAAAACAGTAATAATTCCATTATTTACTTTTCTCAGTGGTAGTTTTCCAATTTGTTAACTAAATAGACCCTTAGTAATACAGGGTGGGTGATATTTTAGTGGGGGTGTAAAGTAAATTAAGCGGAAATTTGTTACCGATGCCGATTTGATTTTAATTTGAAATAACAAGCCGGAAAGAAATACGCGTAAGTTCAAATCGTTTCAAATCCTTTCAAATCTTAATTAGTTAATTTAATGTACAGCGTTATAAATTAACCTTTTCACTTTTTTTCAAAGAAAAACACTACATATTAATAAAAACCTCGTCACTCATAGAAAATTTGATAAATACTTCGGAATACTTTAATTTATAATTACGAATTAAAATTAATGGATAAAATCAAATATGTGGAAATACCATTGTTCTATTTTACAGTGAGATATTTGAACTACTAAATCATAGTGAAGAACTAGCGTTCTACAAAGGGTTTTTTTTTATTTATGAATTTTTGGGGAGAACAGGTGATGTAATTTATGTTATAAAGCACAAGCCAAAATGAGTTACTAATGTACTCGCACAAATAAATATCATAAAATCAACAACAGGTACTATTTAATGTTTATCTATACAATGTCCTTTTTAATTAAGTACAAATATTTTAAGAGGTGATTCAGTCCATCATTTTGAACAACTTTTCCCAAAAAATATATATCGAAATACGAAAAATTTTTTTGCATTTTTCATAGTAACGATATCTGTATGAGAACCTAAATATTTTTTTTCGTATTTCGATATACATTTATTGGGCAAAGTTGTTCAAAATGATGGACTGAATAACCCCTTAAAATATTTGTACTTAATTAAAAAGGACATTGTATATGTATTTGTTATAAAATAAAGCATCTTTGAGTTGGTATCCAACACAAGTCTCGAACTTACTTTAGGGCTAGCTCAATCAGTGTTTTTTGTCCCTATATATTTATTTATTACCATACATGTATAAAATATAACCTTCATATACACAAATATAATTCAGACCTAGAAGGCATTGCAGCGAGTTGACCTTTGAACCAAAATACATAAGTTATCAATAGCGAGGCCAAACTTGTATGCAGGTGTTCAGTAAGTACTATGTACTTAGTATCACAGTGTAGACATAGATTTATTTGTTTTATTGGTGGATTGGTCGTACATTAACTTTACACACTGAAGGACTAAATAAAATAAAAATATATAATTTTCTTGTTATTTAAGAGCTTGGTCTTGTCGGAGGAGTTAAGTAGAGATACCTCCATTTCTCTCTTCTCTCTGCCATCCTTTTAATATCCTGGTGGGACTCAATAATAAATATGTAAACATTTAAGAAATATTTTAAGTCGTGTTTTTTATAATTTAAAGTTGATTTAGAGAGCCGTTTCGCTAGAATCAAATGTTTTGTGACAAAAGTTGAAAAGTGAAATATAATTTCTGCCTTTCCCCTGGGGTAATCGTAGAATTTGTTCAATAGAAGGCTTATTATATTAGGAACTTAAACGAACTTGGCATTCAAGTTTGTTACTAAATTTGACTTTGTAACTGAATGTCACATTATATAACTCTTTTAAAACAAATTTGTACACTATAGTATTTTATGCAACAGTTGTATATGAAGGTTCATAAAATGCGAGTGGCGCAAGTCGCACAGGCTCGCATCGTAAGGAGACACCATCGAGCATTTTTTGACATACTTATACGACGTTGCATACAATACCTTTTCTACTACTACATTTACTAAAATAAATACAAAAATAAACAAAGAAAAGTACGAAATACTACCATATGTTTGGTAGATACGAGTACTAGGTATCTATGGAAGACTTTTTTTTTATTGACGTAAGGCAAAGGCTTGGCCTAGTGACTAAAAGTGCCATTTTTGAAACATGGAGTCACTTAAACGAATGTTTTTCATACAAAAAACCGTTTGTTCAGTGACTCCAAGTTTGAAAAATGGCACCATATGTTAAAATAACGATTTTATTATGTTGGCAGTATGGTAGATCTAAAGAAAAAAGTTATAGGTCTATGGCTAGGAGTATCGTTTTGGCGAAATAACGACACATGTGCTATTATATTAGGAATAGACTATAGACTTTTCTGAAATCATATAAATCTATGTTGTTATATTAGTGTTCGGGACCATTTAAAAGACAGATTACAGTACAGGAGTAGAAAAAACAATTTACATACCAAACCGTCATAATGCTCTCCGTTTCTGTGTTTGCTTTCAATACAATGTTGGAAAAGGCCAAAAATATGCGGAACACGGCTGCGCGCGCGCACGAAATCGTCTAATTTCAATTACTTTCACTGTCGTCGTACAATTAACTTTGAACGCGTGCGGGTCAGGGCGGAAGATGTAGCGGGTGGGCCTTAAGAATAAATAATTCAATTCTTAACAAAAAAAACCTTAATTTTTTTCAGGAGTTTCTTCCATATCTCCAAAGTTCTTCATCATATCTTCACCAAATGAATATGGGACCAACTAGGTAGTAAAGGCTTTCAAACAAAAAATAATCATCAAAATCGGTCCACGGTTGACGAAGATATCGCGTAACATACATACAAAAAAAAACATACAGTCGAACTGATAAACTCGTCCATTTTTTGAAGTCGGCTAATAATAATAACTTCGTTTATTGCAGGCAACAAATTATACAAGTATATTATTGGCACATATTTATAAATAACAATGTTTCTGGCGCAGTCGGGTCTTCCTTCGAATCAATTGACTTTAAAAAAAAACTAACTTGCAGGGCAGGGCAAAGGATGGGTGATTGACTGGACAACGCCCTAAATACTCTGTCTGCCCCGTCGGATAAAGAAGTGATAATGTAAGTGTATACAAATTTACTTACAAAGGCAAATAAAAAAAAAACTCCCTGACCCGACTTTCAAGCGTTCATACTTCAGCCCCATAACTTGTGAACCGCTAAACCGATATTCAAATCGATTTTAAAAGAAGAATTATTAACAAAAGGTTATTAGTTATGAAGTAAAATTTTCGGAAGATAAAGACTCGTTTTTCGAAGGTTTCAATGTCGTATCGGTCCGAGAACACTGCTGCAGGAAGTTGATTCCACAGTTCGGTCGTACGTGGTAAAAAGTTCCTTTTAAAACGTACGGTGGTTGATTGCCAACTATCCAAGTGGTATGGATGAAATATTTAATTTCAGGCGGTGGTGAAATTTTGCAGCATGTATTAAGTCGAACAATTCTTCAGAGTATTCCCAATGATAAATGCGATATAAAATGCACAAGCGCGTAGAACCAGATGATCGAGACGGCCGACGAGAGTCACACCTTGTTATCAAACATAATGCTCAACTGATTGTTATCAAACATACTTAAGAATCACCGCAAGGAAACTTGCATTCACGTTAAAAAAACTGCATTGAAATCGGTCCCTCCGTTCGAGAGCTACGATGCCACAGACAGACATTTGCGTCAAACTTTTAACACCCCTCTTTTTGACATGGGTTAAAAATAAGATGGTTCTTCGACAGCGTTACAATCCGCTCGTCGCTCATGCCCTGCAGATGTAAGAGATCGAATCTGAATGAAATTTAAGAATCGCGCGAGATCGCGTGCGTTCCTCATCGATAAGGATACCTCATTGTTGCTGTCCTTACTTCTAATCATCTCAAATTATACTCGTATAGCTTCAATCGAGAATCAAGAATCATGGTATCGGTAGCTTTTCTTTAAAAAATAAATTAAATTTTAATATACTTTACACGTAACATAAATTATACTTATTGACGTGTTAAAGTGCCTGTAAAGGTCTAATTACTGAATAAACATTTGAATCTTTGAATCTTTGAATCTTTGAATCAAAGAATCTAATATTTATTCAGTAATTATGCCTTTGCAGGCACTTACACGTCGGTATAAGTTGAATGAAAATAAACGAGGATACTATTCATCACTATTATTATATAAACTCACTACATACTTTTAGTTGGCAACAACTGGGGATAGTTGGCAACAATAGGATGTAGGGATAGCAAAATCAGCAGTGCTGCAATCAATTATTTAAAAATGTATTCCAGTTTTCAATTAATACTATATTTTAAAATAAAAACATAGTTATATTATATACTGGCCGACTGTGGGAGGAAAAAGGAGCCTAGCATTGGGAAATCATTACAGGCCCAAATAAAATTCAATATACTTTTTGAAAATTAAGTTTTCCAAATTGCACTGGATCTTAGGAATTTAAGTACCTAAGATCCAGTACAATTTGGCAAAAGCCATTTCTCAACTGGTCCTGGCTTGTGATTAAACCTAGAACCTCCGGAGTGACAGACTAGCATGTTTACCATAACTCCACTGAGGTTGACCGCCTTTACCTATAATCGGGTCGAAGTCTGATAGCGATTGATCGTCAACGCATCCCAAGCAGAATCTACCAGTAGTTCATAGTTTCATAGTTTTGCAGTTTCTGCAGACATCTTAAATTAAACAGGGAACATGCAGCACACGTCCAGGAACGGAAGCTAATGAAAATCGGGAAAATCGAGCGCAGCTCACAATAAACCTTTTATAGCCTTCATTATGGTGTCGCGTAAAAATCACTCGCTTTACGACCGCCGCGGTTTCCTGATGGCTAACTTTCGCGCACCCTGCACCCGGCCTTTTCACGACTTTCCTCAGAAAACTATATTCGTCCTGCTCTGTTGTATGTTTCTGTCTCGCTCGCGCGCGAAGGTCGACGACCGGGGCACCGAGCGCGCGAAAGTACTTTCACTGCGCAAGCGCATGCTAGTCTCTATCGCTCGCCGGTTGTTACCGACTCGTTTACGTTTGCATTGTATGGAGTTACGCGAACAACTTGCGAGATAACTTGGTTGCATTGGAGAAATGGCCTCTGCGGCTGCATGCGGCGGCGAATCTGCAGCACTTTAGATGTTAACTAGTTGTAATTCATCTAGGAATGCGGGCTATGCTCGTGTGAGCTTGAGCTATGAGCTTTTCGATTTGTGCGAAGTTTTATTATAGTGTATAAGGGAACATTGTGTTAATCAAGTTCTACTAGAACAATAGTGAACCAAAAAGAAAAGTAATGGGTACACAGGCGTGAATAAGTGGCTGAGAAGACTTCGTTTCTTAATAAACATTTGATTATTCAGATACTTAATTTTTTTAAGTAGAGCTCAGAAAACAATAATATAATCTTTCCTCTGTTATTCCTGTGAAATGATTTTTTAACAAACGCTCCTAGATAAACTTAGTATTTGGGCAAAAATGCAGATAGATTTTTATGATGCTCATAATCAAATGAGAAAGTGCAGCATACATTCTCGGAAACGTATTTTAAAGATCATAAATTTAAACAGATGACTTTCAAATTTGAAAAGAAAATATCGATGACTAAGTGAAACATCAATATTTGTCGAGTAATATCAAAATAATCGATATCTATTGAAATTGTGAACTGTTGTCATCGATATTAATCAAATAAAAGGTGTCGTGTCGGTCGTATCGTGAGGAGAGAGTAGGAGACTGCACGATGCAGCGGTGCAGTGGCGACCTTGGCAAGGGATAATAAATAAATAAATAAATAAATTTATGGGGACAAATAACACTGATTGAGCTAGCCCCAAAGTAAGTTCGAAACTTGTGTTATGGGATACTAACTCAACGATACTTTATTTTATAACAAATACATATATAGATAAACATCCAAGACCCAGGACAATTTGAAAAAGGCCATTTTCCAACTTGCCCTGACCGGGGATCGAGCCCGGGACCTCTGGGTGGCGGACTAGCATGGTGACCACTACGCCACGGAGGTCGTCAGTAGTGATAGTGTAAGGAAATATCCTAAAATCTAAGATGTTGCTTAATTTTTTGAATCAATATTCAGAATATATTTGTAATATTCTAAAATGAATTCAGAATATTAAAAAAAAAAAAAATCAATACATATCATAAAACATAAACGTATATTTAATAAATTTATGAAAAAAACACACTCCACAAAGTCTTAGTGTCCAAGCTATTACGCAGAAGAACCAAGATACGAGCCTACAAAACTGTTATCAGACCGATTTTGATGTACGGGTGTGAAGCTTGGACGCTGACTTTAAAGGAAGAGAACAAGCTGCTAGTAGCGGAGAGGAAGATCCTCCGTAAGATTCTGGGAGCAACGCAAAGGGAAGATGGAAGCTGGAGAATTAGAAGGAACCAGGAGATTAAAGACCTAGTGTCCGAACCAAATATCATCGGTGAAACGAAAGCAGCCAGGCTTCGTTGGCTCGAACACGTTGAAAGAATGGGAGATGATCAGGCGTTGAAGAGAGCCTACTTGGGTCGGCCGAATGGCCGCCGACCTGTTGGTCGCCCCAGGTACAGATAGGCCGACAAGGTAAAGAAAGACCTGCGAAGCTTTGGAGTGGACAACTGGCAGCAACGCTCACAAGACCGCAAGAAATGGCGCCATCTAGTGTCGGAGGTCAAGATCCACTTCGGGTCGCTGCGCCATCGTAGTAAGTAAGTAAGTATGAAAAAAAAGGGGGGGGGGGGGGGACAAAAAATTGTAATTTACCACAAAAAAGAGAAAAAAAATTACTGTCTATTTGTAAGTTCTGTTCGCGGTAATTCAAAAGTAGATTGAATGGGAATCTTTTGGATAGGCATGCTTCATCCTAGTCTTCATCGTCGCTTACCATCAGGTGAGATTGAGGACAAATGCCTAAACCAATATATTGTAAAAAAAAAGCCCAAAGCTACATATAAGCTTTGTTTCATTGAAATCTGATATTGAGAAAAAAAGTTGTCTACATTTTTGTATTTCACGCGAACGAAGTTGCGGGCATCAGCTAGTATGAAATAAATATTTAAACTCGTCACAAACTAATAAACAAACATAGACGAATTAAATCATCTCATTAGATTTGTATCAAATATATCTATATTGAAATTAAAATTTAATCCACACCACTTGGATAGTTGGCAATCAACCACCGAACTTTTTACCACGTACGACCGAACCGTGGAATCAACTTCCTGCAGCAGTGTTCTCCGACCAATACGACATTGAAACCTTCAAAAAACGAGTTTATATCTTCCTGAAAGGCCGGCAACGCTTCTGTTACACCCCTGGTGTTGTAGTTGTCCATGGGCAGCGGTGATCACTTACCATCAGGTGACCCGCTTGTCACAATAAAAAATACTTGTGATTTTTTTTAGAGAAACAAGCTTTTAACGAAATAAATTTTAAACATAAATTTATTAAAAGGAATAAAAGACGAATAGCTGACAAATAACATGTCCTATCCTAAGCAAATTTTTAATTCATAATAAAAATGAAAAGGATTGTTTTTTTGCGTATAATATGTATAAAAACTAATGAACATTTATAATACCTATAGTGGTCACCATGCTAGGCCGCCACCCAGAGGTTTCGGGTTCGATCCCCGGTCAGGGCAAGTTGGAAAATGGCCTTTTTCAAATTGTCCTGGGTCTTGGATGTTTATCTATATGCCGTGGCCATATCGTAGATTTAATCACTTTATGAAATGATCGAACATTTCATTAAATGGTCGCATTTCATGAAACGGCCAACTTAATTTGACCAGATCATGAAATTGACAACGTTTCACGATTTTGTCATCCACGTTTGGCCGGATCGTATAAACAGGCTGAAAAAAGCAAACATAAACAAAAACTTGTGACAGAGCGCTATAGGTAGGTTAAGGTTGTGGCGGGGTGGTCCTTGGGCCACCCCAAGCCGCACAACATGAATTTATAGTGTAAACTAAAAATATAACAATTTTACGATATAATCAACCATTTCATGAAGTGACACGGTAAATTCATGAACATATCGAGAAACAATTTCTTATCATTGATCCGTTCAATCCACATCACGATGTGGCCAGTAGCCAGTGCAACATTTCGTGAAATGCGACCATTTCATGAAATTCTCGATAATTTAATGAAGAGATTAAATTTACGATATAGCTACGACATATACAATGTCCATTTTAATTAAGTACAAATATTTGAAGGGGTGATTCAGTCCATCATTTTGATCAACTTTTCCTAATAAATTTATTTCGAAAAACGAAAAAAAATTTTAGGTTCTCATACAAATCGAAGTAGTCACGTGATATCGTTACTTTGGAAAATGACAAAGTTTTTTTCGAATTTCGATATACATTTATTGGGAAAAGTTTTTCAAAATGATGGACTAAATCACCTCTTAAAATATTTGTACTTAATTAAAAAGGACATTGTATATGTATTTGATATAAAATATTGTATCATTGAGTTAGTATCCCATAACACAAGTCTCGAACTTACTTTGGGGCTAGCTCACTCGGTGTTACTTGTGCCTATATATTTATTTATTTTACTACCAACTTAGTTCATACATATTATGTTTATGAGACACTGTGTGTTTGTTCATTAGGCTGAAGATTCCGAACGACTCTAATAAATCATTCTCTAAAGACCTCGGCGTTAAAATGACAAGTATTTGTCACTGTCAAATGTCAATGTCAGACATTGATTTGACGTTGCTATTGTCAACCAGAAACTGTTTTTGTTTTGTCACGTACAACCACATTTTATTTCGTGCCAAGCCTAATTGTTTTAAAAGAATCCCACCATCTTTAAAAAATATTTAATTCTAAGGTATTGGTAGAACCGTATACTTCTTTAAGTTGAAATAAAAATTTTTGTTTTATAAATTAATCATTCATCAAACAATCAATTTATTTATTTGCATTAAATATAGGTTCAGAGAGATCTTAAAGTTACTCCTTCCCTTGTACTAAATAAAAAAAGCAATGTTTTTCCTAGGATTCATTCTTATATACAATGAAACTTGAGAGATAAATGTTAAAATTTACTACATTTGTAGACAATTTCTTTGCATTTACAAAATTATACCTAATTGTTTAGTGGTCGAAAGTACACGCAGGGCAAAAGACGCCGTGGGGTTTTACGACGCTCTTGTTAAGTAATAGCTAACTTAATTTAAGTAGGTTTATTAAAAACTTATTTTTAAGAAGAATATAGTATATGCGTATCATTATTGTAAAAAAATTGTAGCTTTTATTAAAAAAGCTACAATTTTTTTACAATAATGATACGCATATACTATATTCTTCTTAAAAATAATTAAAAAAAA
Organism: Acrobasis suavella; assembly: GCA_943193695.1. NCBI lineage: Eukaryota > Metazoa > Arthropoda > Insecta > Lepidoptera > Pyralidae > Acrobasis > Acrobasis suavella. The sequence goes on along the minus strand of OW971930.1, from coordinate 1,123,224 downwards.
AGACCTGTTTACTAATTTTATGGTCTAAACATTGAAATATTTTCGGATCAGAAGATTGAGAAATAAGTAGATAGATACATATTAATTCTTTAAATTTTCATGGGTTTAATTTGTTTGATTAAAAACACTGAAACAGTCCTGAATATTCTTACTGGTACTTATCGTCGTAGAAATTGTCTGTGCGTTTACAAAATTGTTCATAATTGTCAAAGTAACGCTGAGTCAACAGCTTAATAACACCGTGGGTTTCCGAGTAAAAGTTATTGCAACATCTTACAGCGCCGACAAGGTAGCGTCAGCAAACGCATTGTAATCTTTAGTTTATTAGATAAAGAAGAAATAAATGACTTAAGGGTAATACCGTGTGGTTTGAGGCAGAGTAGAATAGGGCCACTCCAAGTCCTCCCGGGGATTTCTTAGAAGACGACTTAGGGAATACAAGCTAAACAAAGCTTATAAATATTGATGAGACCTCTCCAACCCGTCTGGCCAGCGAGGAGAGTGTAGGCCAAGTCCTCTGGCTGCTTTGGTCAAGTATGGCTCTGGTAGTACATAGAGGACCGTGCTCCTGCAGTGGAGACTGAAAGACCTAATGATGATGATGATGAATAAGGCTAGTGAAGTAATTAATGACACAGGGATGACATCACACTGGTCAAAGACATTTGAAATTGAAACTACATTGGGATCATTTTGACTCGATAATAAGAACTCTCTTTTCTTCCAAAATTATTTGTCTTTTAAGTAAAACAGTAAATTCTTTTACTACGTATATATATGTAAGTACATATACCAAAAAAATTGTTATCTCTACATTATCATTAGATTATGCAACCATTTTCCCGTCATATAAAATAAATTAGATACATATAAGGGGAAAAAGCCGTGTAGGTGTATTGTATATGTACTTAAAATACGTTACAAGATTTCAAAAAATTTTACAAAAAAAAACAACCATCTTTTTTTCTTTGAGGACTTTCTGCCTTACCTCCAAAGCTCTAGATAATATCTTCTACAAATTAATATAGGACCAACTTAAAACTAAAGGCTTTCAAATAAAAAAAAGAATCATCAAAATCAATTGACAAGTGGCAAAGGTATCGCGACATACATACAAAAAAAATTGAAGTTAGTTAAAAAGCTAATGTATATTTTTTTCAACAGCATATCATCATTGTACTTACATTGATAACAATAATAATTAAATGTAGATATATGAACATTTTAAAGCTATTAAAGACAGTAGGAAGCAGCATGATTGATGAGCACGAACGATAATGATCAGGTACTGCCAGAATCGAACCTCGAGAACATTTGGAGAACGCCTGTTTACAGTTTTCCTCAAGGTTTGTATTGTAATTTATCATAGAAGACTTGAGGCTTTCCGGCATCCGACAACTGTTATGTATTTTTGTGAATTATAGTTATTAGCCATGTGGCTTCCAATCCAAATCACACCGTGGATGTCGTAGAAGGCGACATAGGAAATACAAGCTAAACAAAGCTTATAAACGTCAATGATATCTCTCTTTAGCCCGTCTGGCCAGCGTGGAGAGTGTATGCCAAATCTGGCTGCTCTGGCCAAGTACGGCTCTGGCAGTACAGTAAACAAAGCTTACAAACATGAATGATACCTCTCCAGCCCGTCTGGCCAGCGTGGAGAGTGTAGGCGAAAACTTCTGGCTGCTCTGGCCAAGAATGGCTCAGGCAGTACAGTAAACAAAGCTTACAAACATCAATGATACCTCTCCAGCCCGTCTGGCCAGCGTGGAGAGTGTAGGCGAAATCTTCTGGCTGCTCTGGCCAAGAATGGCTCAGGCAGTACAGTAAACAAAGCTTACAAACATCAATGATACCTCTCCAGCCCGTCTGGCCAGCGTGCAGAGTGTAGGCGAAATCTTCTGGCTGCTCTGGCCAAGAATGGCTCTGGCAGTACAGAGGGTACCATCTTGCAGATGGTAGATGAATTTTAGCACATTTTTTTATTGTTATTAATTATTAACAGTAATTTTCGAAGTCAAATCGTTTACTCCAAGTTCAGAGCCTCTTCTGTTCAATATTAAAGATTTCTTCATTATTTGTTATCATTACTCAGTAGTTGAATTAACAGCACAATTTACGATTTATTTAATTATAATATTTTGAAACCCCGTTTGGCGAATTATCGAACAAAAAATGTATGGGAGGTCGAAATTTTTTTATTGTATTTATATAAATTTCTGGTGAAATTTTATTATTAACTGAACTTGCTGACAAAAATTTCACTGGAAAAATCATAGACCTAGAATATTTTTTTATGCGAAAAATACTATTACTCTTATTTGCAAAATAAATTAAACATGTAGACGTCAATCTATAAACGACGAAATAGTTTTCAAACGAAATATATGTTTATCGCTATAACTCTATGGAAATAACCCTTTCCCGGCGGCGCCTAAAACAGTTAGGATAAGTTTCCAAGTGGTCCCGAATACCGGACAAACCCGCGGCACGTGCGAGTCTGCGCGGGCTGTGTCTATTTGCGGTAAATGGGTCAACCGCTCCCAACTTAGATGCAAGAACGAAGACAAAAAGAGTAAAACGCTTGCGGCCGGCTACGCAGCGGTCGCTGCTCCCGGTTAACCTGCCACGGAGGGTTAACTATTATGACGTCAGCGAAATGCGATAAGTAGGGTTTCTAAAGCATTTGAAAGCTTATTTAGTGTATGGTTCTGATTTAATCCAGAAAAGACAATAAATTAAAATAAAAAACAGGTCACGTCGAGTCGGACTCGCGCACGAAGGGTTCCGTACCGTTATCTATTAAAAAATACGTTTGTTGTATGGGAGGCCCCGCTTAAATATTTATTTTGTTCTTTTTTTAGTATTTGTTGTTATAGCGGTAACAGAAAAACATCTACTGTGTCAATTTCTGCTGTGCCTAGCTGTCACGGTTCATGAGATCCATCCTGGTGATAGAAAGGCGGACAGTGGAGTCTTAGTATAATAGGGTCCCGTCTTTACCCTTCGGGTACTAAACCTTAAAATTCAGTAGTGTTGGCCACGCACAAAATACGCACAAACATAAACAAACGTGTAAATCTTAAAAGCTTACTTCATTTTACTCTAGAAACCATACTCAGCTTCCTTTCATAGGAATCTTGTTTTAAGATACAACAAAAAAACAGTATAAAGAACGTAAAAATTTTAAGTATACAATGTTTTACACTCTCATTAAAAACTTGTTATACAAACTGAAAATTACTATATTTACAAAAAAACATACTATGTAAATAAAGTACTTGTGGTTCAGACGATCAAGGCTGGCTCATAAAAGAATAGTGGATGACATTGGCCGGCACATATATACATATATTAAACTGTACGTAGGTATATGACGGAAGTGCGACCAGTTTGCCTTACATGACAATGTTGATATGTATAACTCGATATGTATTACTTTATATGAGTGTGCCTCATGCCTCGGGTTGTGTAGAGTAGGTAGGAGTACAGATACTAAGTTACAAACGCGCGATGCTGCGATGACAAGATGTCTTCTTTATTTTATCTTAGCACGTTCTTGTTTACATCCACTGCTGTGCTGCTTCAAGATCAAGGTGTGTTTTTCGGCTTTTTTATCTAATGATATCAACATTCATGACATCATGGTGACCTTTTCCATGCCAATGTAAACCTAAAAATGTCTAAGATCGTGCGAAGAAGAAAAAGCCGGAGTTGTTGCAATTTTGCGCAAGCTCATGTACATTATCACGTCTTTATCCCTTACAGGGTAGACAGAGGCTTGAGCCATTAGACCTAAAGGTCAATTTTAGCGTAATGGTGGACGAGTAGAAAGGAAAATGTAATCAAAATAACGACGGTTGCTAGCCGCATCGCCTGTCGACTGAATGAACTAATGATTATTTTCAAGTTTTGTGACTTGGTCTCTGTATGTATTTTTACTTTGTACCGTATAGCAGTATTTATTGAGTATCTCCGAATTTATTGATTGCCACAAGAAAGGGAGACGTAAATGGATATCATCGTTGCAGATCTGAATACCCTTGTATTGAGATGAAGTCATAAAAAAAACATCGACAGTAATGGACAAGCTTCTTTATGGTTTGCATTTTGCAACTTATATAAGTCTTTGTTTCCGATTTCTAGCTTTTTTTAGCTTGAGTAGAAAGGTCGAACTGTAGAATATTATACTGGTGACTTGTCTGTAGACCTCGCGAGTCACCCCGGCCCGTTGAAGTTTATCGGATAAAAAAATCTGCTCAGATAAAAAGTTGCGTCTTAATAAGGGTAACGTAACAACAAGTTCAATATCATTTTTTTCAAATTTCCGAAATGTCTCTAATTTTTCAAGTTTTCAACCCCCATATATCGGCCAATTTGAAAAATTTCAAAGAACGGAATCGTCTAGAATGTTCTAGATAATTTTCGAACCTTCTCACAAAATTTCACGAATATCTGTTGAGAAATGTGACTCGTAGGCAAGAACAGTCAGACAAACAGCCGGACAAAATATTTTTTTGCCAATCTCAAAAACTATATTGAAAATGATATTTTCCTGATTGGCCTGGATCTTGGATGTTGAGTTGGCATTACATAACACAAGTCTGGAACTTACTTTGGGCCTAACTCAATCTGTGTGAACAATTGAAAACATGTGAACGTCGGCTCTATTTCGCGAGTTCCGTATAGGTACCAAAAGTTGTTCTATTCTTATCAACAAGCCTCTTCATCCATATAAGCTAGTATCGACCTTACATTTGTTTCCTGTAATATCCCGCTAACCCTCGGTTAAATAATTCTGCCATAGTTTTAGTCTGCCCCATTTTAACTCTGGGTTAACTGTCGCGTGGTGCAGCCGACTGCGCTCGGTGCATCGGCCGGGTTGCGCAATAGCCTATTTATACTATCTGACTAACCGGAGAAAGTTTGCGATCTAACTAGAATAAAACTACATATTTGTCTTATCCGCTTACTGATTTATTGGTAGGTGTAGACGACGCTGCCTCCCCCGGCTGCACCTGTGGACATACTAAAAATATATACATAAATAAATAAAAGTTAGATTTAGCAATAATAAATAAATAGGATATGTACTTACCATTTACCGTTGTATATTGTAGATGTTGTGTTTATTAAACGCACCGTAAGGAGTACACGTATGTGTGTGTCAGTGACACACTAACAGCTGATTTGTAAAGGCAGTTGACCGCTACGAACCGACGCAAACACACGCATGCGTATACCCCGAAAGTGCTTGAAAAATACTCGTCTGTGTTCTCATTTTCAAAATCCCAGGATTTTGAAAATGAGAACACAGACGAGCACCTTACATCTGTCGCCTACAGTAGGGCTATTTGCATAGGCCTTTAACAGCCCTGCGTATATTTTATTAAGAGTAGTAGAAGTTTGATTAACTTAGTTCTTAATAATTGCATAATTATTAGGTACATTTCTGACTCTAAGCACCCTTTATTTGGAACTCAACCTACAGCTTATAGTCTCAAAAGCCGTACCAGTTTTATAAAGTGTTCAAAACTACTTGAAGGTCACCCGGAGACCTCCCGGCTTTAAATGTGGCGCAATACTCCGTCTAACTTTGTTCCTCTGTCGGAAGAGCTGCCTCCGGGCTATACCTACCTTGAGCAACTTGGAGGTGCCTAAATCGACTACGTACTGAGAAGGGCAGATGCGGTCACGAGCTCGCGAAGTGGCGATATATTGAAAAATCGAAGGCCCGCTGTCAATGTGGTCACGTCGATCAGACCATGCAGCACCTTCTCTTGTGTCCATCGTGCCCGACCAGCTGTACAAAGTACGACCTGTGCTCGGCGTCGGAGAGAGGCATAAGAGTGGCAACCTACTGGAGGAACAAAATATAGTGTTTGAGCCAATCGACACGAAAAGAAGAAGAGATTAAGCACATACTATCGCCTCTTTCCCTTACGATATAGAGAGAGAAAGAGAGAGCAGGTTGCATAAGTTTATATGTCAAATAAAAAAAACCCCGACTTTTAAGCGTTTACCCCCCATAATTTTCAAACCGTTGAACCGATTTCCAGAAAACATCGCATTGAAATCGGTCCATGTGGTTGAGAGATACGATAACTTATTACACCCCTCTTTTTCGTAGGGGGTCAAAAACCCTAAAAACACAGTTGGCAAGAATCAAGATGCAATAACATTACGAATTACTTAATATCTTACGTGCAATAAAAAACTTTCTATCATGCTGGTGAGGAAGAAAAAAAAGTTGAATGTCTGTATAAGCTGTTTCTCTTCCCGCGCAAATTGTAAAAGCCGATGAAAGGATGGGGCGAAAATGTGTAGGTATATACACGTTCATGGCTTTTTCTTCTCCAAAGACTATATACATGTCCAGGGGATGCCAATGCCCGTGCAAATGGAGAAGGAATCATAAAACGATTAGATTGTGGTTCGCTAAACCACAGTCATTCCGGTCGCATGCCTGACGTCACAATAAAATTCATCAGCGTAATCTTCCAAGCTGTGGTCGTTCCGAAACGCTAGTAGTTTTAAGCTTTTGCATTAAAATAATATATTAAAAAATGTCATTCAATAATAGTTCAATTTATCCTACATTGACTAAAATTCTTTGACTTTGACTTTGAAATATAGTCTCTTGTTTAAATAATTTGAAAAAAAAACGAACGACAAATTAATTGATGTCATTAATTGAGAACTGCCTTCGAAGCCTTTGAATGGAAGGATGTGGGCTGCGACCTTGATCTGGCATACAACAAAGTGGACCATTCGTAAATGTAATGAACAGAGGTCGGAATTAGGTAGAGTTATTTATGTACTTGCATCGAAATGTTGATATTAATATGGATCTACCCGAGATTTCTAATGGACAATCCTATGTCGCCAACAATATTACAAATAAATAATAATAAAAACCCCAGATAAGACAAGACAAAGATTATTAACATAAATAATTTGTAACTATTTGCATTAGTATTTTTAAGTTTTTACATATTGGCAACGTCGTGCGTGCAGTGGTTGAAATTTTGTAAAAGTAAATACCTTTTTAATTTATAAATCACGGGATTTTGGTGCTCTTTACAATTAATCTCGGGATTTGAAGTATATCCACATTACTCTTTCGCTGTATGAAATCAGTGTAAGTACATAAATAACTCTACCTAATTCCGACCTCTGGTAATAAAATAGCTTTAATTCTCTTATGCTCTAACAAATTGCATGAAATGAGTTGCTTTCGCTGTTTCTTCCAGTAGCTCTGTTTCACACTTCATTATAATAATATACGTGTATGGTATAATACTTCGAGAAATGCCTACAAAGCCGTTTTTTCTAGTATAAATCAATATTTGATTTTTATGCAGCGTTTTGCTCGCTCGCTATTGGTACAACCGAAATTATTATTGACATTATGTTAGAAACGAAAAAATAACTTTACAAAACATAATTTATTTATCTTTGGAAATTAGTATTAGGTGGGTACCTGTTAATTGTATTGTATTGTATTGTATTGTACCTGATAATAGACAATTATTTTTTTCCATTTTATAATAGTTGTTGACGTCAGATCATTTACTTACAGCTTATTTATTATTGCAGAAAAACTGATATTAAGAGCACTATTTGACTCCAACAAACAATGACGTCATTAGTCTATATTTCATACAAGTCCTCCAAATCCCAAAGAAAATGTTTGATTTGACGTTTAGAAAAAAATATCCGATTTGAGTAGTTGCGAATAATACTCATATTAGAATTAGGTAGGTATGTGGACTTAAAGAGAGAAAAAAAACTTGGCCTATCAGCGTTTTCTGGTAAGTATTCAAACTTTTGACGACCTCCGTGGCGTAGTGGTCACCATGCCAATCCGCCACTCAGAGTAGGCAAGTTGGAAAATGGCCTTTTTCAAATTTTCCTCGATCTTGGATGTTTATCTATTATGTATTTGTTATAAAATATAGTATCGTTGAGTTAGTATCCCATAATACAAGTCTCGAACTTACTTTGGGGGCTAGCTAAATCAGTGTTATTTGTCCCTATATATTTATATAAATTTATTTTAGATCAACCAAGAATAAACTCTTATCATAATCAATAAGATTGCGTAGGTAACAACATAATGACAGTAATTTGTTACCTAATAGCTGTGCGTACCTATATGACTTTAATCGTTAGTTTATTCAAAGCACATGCAAAATACATATTTTATAAGTTATAAGATAATTGTTTTAGTTATGTCACAGTTACGCATGGGACGAAATTTAGTAGCATTATTAATTATCATTATCAATACAAAAACATGTGTCTGTACATAGAAAATATTTAAAAAAAGTTGGGGCAGTGGAGACATAGTAATAGAGTCAGAATTAAAAAAAGATGTCTGTCTGTTTGGTTTTCTGTTTGTACACGCTGATCTCCGGAAATACTGGACGGATTCGAATTAAACTTTTTTGTTACATAGGTATTAAGCCTGGGCAACATTTAAGGTATAATTGATTATGAAAAATGAAACACCTGATGCAGAACCATTATAGTCCAGCAGCCAAAAATTGTTCAGCCTGATGAGTATTTTTTGTTGAGGTATAAAAATCAAAGATCTGGAAAACCTGATGCAGATATGCAGGAGTCATAAAGTCCACGCGAATGAAGTTGCGGGCATCAGCTAGTTTGATAATAAAAAGGGTTGTTTTCTGAGAACTAAGATGAATTATAATGCCAGTTGATGTCTTTTTCAAGAAAATGCAACTTGTAGAGTATATTTATTAGACTTTCGAATAAACAAGTGTCGCACAGAAATTTTCTATAGAAAAATAAACTACACATTTCATTTTACTAGGAAGCAAAACTACGTTTTCATTTAATTTTCATGTTGGTCGCTTTATGATTTGTTGTCGTGTCGTGACGAAGGTTACATTTATGGAAACCGCCTCCCATAACCCATTACACCATGCCCTAACACGGAAGCGTTATGCCCACGCATTGTTTGCAATTGTTTTCCCATTTTCATGCGGGGTTCCCTCGGGCGACGCTCCCGCGGCCGCGCGGTGACCGCCAGAGACCGTGCGTCGACCCCGCCCGCCGCGGTTCGACTGCCGCAGTGTTGCCATATGGAGGAGGCGTAAAATGTGTATATTCATTAAAAATTCCGTACAAAATCCGTATGACTTTATAGTTTAAATTTCCGTATGAATTCCGTATAAACCAATTTTCCGTTATACTAGATAGATCTGGACGTAATTCCGTATAAACATTCGTAAAAAAATCCGCCTTACGTAAATCCGTAATCATTGGACTTTCAAAAATCCGTATAGATACGGGCAAATTCGTATTAATAGCGGCATAGGACTGCCACACCATGTTACTTTTTTTTTAAATTATTTAACGGTACTGGATACTATTCCTTTAAAGCCCATCCTTTGATTGCTTCAAGGGAGCTTCTGGCGACAAATCCATACGAGTTCGGTGGTTTTCATAGCCGATTGAGTGGCGGACGGCGTATTAAGACCACCATAGTCCGCAACTAAATATCACCATCAGCACCACTACCATTTTTAAACATTTCACATATTGTCTATGAGTATGAGCAGTTATGACGCCAAACTACACGAATTTCGTATCATAAAGTCCACTACGAGTATAAAGAATTTACGAAACAATTTCAAGCAAACTCCAACTGAACCCCTTGACTTCCCGCCAAAAACTCTCCACACCGCACATGCTTTCACGCTATCGAAATTCGAATTTCTTTTTAATATCAAATTATCTTTTAAAAATCATGGCCAGTATTCGACGTTTCAAAACTCTTTGTGATCTGCGACCTGCGACCTCTCACTTTCGATTGTCATTGTCCATTTTTAACTAAAATAGACGATGTTTATGGCAAGCGTTGCAAACATTTTTATAATAATGTTAGAAAATCCGTACTGTATTATTACGATAGGTCGTCTAAGTTACGTAGTATTAGTTATTCATTAGTTTGATTTTTTTCTTTTGCATCGTGGAAGGGACATACCCGTCATAAATCAAACCACGGGCTGTACTAGCGCACTTATAATGAAATTAAAATAAAAGTCAAAAAGCAAAAAAAATATCGACGATCTCATACAAATTGCTCGAGCGGCTGCACTCTTTTTTATCAAAAGGCCATTTTATTGTTTTGCTTTTTGACTGTTATTTTAATTTCGTTATACTATAGTGATCTAGTATAGCTTAGATTTATTACGGGTATGTCCCAGGTTGTAAATCTTCTTCTTCTCCGATTATTCAAAGACGCCTGGACCAATTTGGAAAAGTCTTTTTGGTTTGAAAGGCCATACTTTGTCAGGTGCTCCTATGGAAATTTTATCAAAATCGCTTGGAGTTTGGTGTAGAAGAAGGTTTTTAATATTGAAAAATGAACTCCAGGCTCTGCCTTGTAGACAAATGTCTACCCTGTAAGGGAGAAAGACGTGTGACTGTACAGGGTAACTTTTAAAACACCAGCAACAATTGTAGAGTAAGTTAAATCCATGATACTGATAGTGATGTGCCGCCGAGAAATTCTCGGTACTCCGAAATTTCCGGAAATTTAAGAAATTTTCAAAATTTTTCGAGGCTTATAGTTGAAAAATTTCCTGAAAAAATTCCTTGTAAGAAATTTCTCGGTAATTTTCCAGAAAAACGATAAAAACATTAACGGCTTTCTTTACAACGTGCAACGGAAAGGGAACTATCGATATTTTATACTATTGCTTGCAACACTACTCATTAGCGACACGCCACCCTTCGCTGTCACTCGGCGCCCACGCAGCCATCTGGGCTTAATCCGCTCCAGGGCCGCGACAAATGAGCCATAGTAAGGGTCGCCGTAGGTCCACTGTCAAATCCATTCATGAAAACAGGCAGCTGTATTACGTTTTAATTTAAAAAAACAGCCAAGTGCAAGTCACACTTGCGTACGAAGGGTTCCGTACCATTATCTATAAAAAACCACGTTAGTTTTATGGGAGCCCCTCTTGAATATTTATTTTATTCTGTTTTAAACTGACTTGCTATCACGGTTCATGAGATGGTGACAGACGGACGGATAGCGGTAATAGGGTCCCGTTTTTTTTACCCTTTGGGTACAGAACCCTAATAAAACACATACACGTTCGAATTGATATCCTCCTTTGAAATCGGTTTAAAACTTAGTTCAATCAGGTTTACGTTCATATAAAACTGCCGAATAAAATTCATAGCCTCATAAATCATCAGAATAGACACAAATAGCGATTTTTATGCGAATCCCGCTGCATCACGGGTATTTTTATCCCGAGACAATGTCCGCGGGTGCATCGCCCCTGGACGCTCTCCAATCACCCACGCCGGGGTGGCAAGCAATCATGGTAAATATTTTCCACTAATAGTGACGTTTTTTCCATTAATAGTGACATGTGAATGACTGGCAACATCTTTAACACAAGTCTGGAGTGGAAAGGTATGCGTCAGACCATCAGATGCGCACGCGCAGATTTTCTTTTAAGTATGTAAAATCCTGAAATAAAGTTTCACTTTTAATTTAACACGATAATTATGTGATTTTCGATTAGGTATATCATTTTCAAACAGGAATGTAATTAAGTTATTTACTATGAAAACTACTTGAAAGTACCTAAAAAATAGAATGTAATTTTTTTTAAAGGTCTTTCTTATTTTTATTAATACTTTTTAAAGTTTGTTTTTTGAAGACGTATTTTTTATAAACTCTTAAAACTCTAAACTTCGCGATCCATTTTTAGCAAAACTACTAACTTACTCCATTTAATTCTCTTATTTGCTTAAATTTGCATCTATATTTTATTGTTAAAGACATTAACACTAAAGTCCTATACAAAAATTGGTTATGGTCTACCCTTTGGATTACGAAGGTCCGACGGCAGTCGCAATCAGTCGCAACCCAATGGGTCAACCAGAACCAATTCTTTGATAGTTTGATGATCAAACGCTAGATGGCGTTCGGAATCATCTTTCTTTTCGGATAATCAGGAGATTCAAGCCCGCAACATCCTAACCAGACTGGTTTATTTACTTTAATTTGTTATGTAATTAAGATTTGACATCCGAGGAAACCTCGCACGGCCACGGCTGCCGCCATTTTCTCACAATTGTTAATTAAAAAATGAAAATTCAACACAATGGCTGTTTGAATTCGGCGTGATCTTTATTCCTTTTTTAATTTACGGCACGGCTTGGGAAACCCGCGTCTTACGACCTTACAACAATGGAGTTTAGATTTTGTATCTCTTTATTAGAGGTGATAACGGACTACACTATGACTTGACAATATTACCGACTTCAAGATAAAAACATAGCTTAATGAAGAATGTTGTCTATTACCACTGGTAGGCATTTCATAGAAGGGGAGAATCATTTATGCTTACTATTAATTACTCAGTGGCGTAGCGTGCATTGACGAGGCCCCGTATAAAAAATTGTTCGGGAACCCTTAGGAAAGGTAAAGATTTTCACAAAAGACAAAAAATTGCATAAAATTAGAAAGGAATATTTATTTATCATAATTAACTATCTGTTCACTGTGATGTAAGGTGTTGCCAACTTTTGAACGCACGATTTACGCGAGAAAAAAAGAATTGCTTTTTTGACTTTAAGAATTTCTGAAATTAAAAAGCGATTGGGAAGTTTTTATTAATTTTTGCTTACGTGGTCCGGAGGCACCGTATAATTGATACGGCAGATACGGCGGTAGCTACGCCCCTGCTACTACTACAAACGAAACTACCCATCCGTGCACACGTCAATGTGTGTGTACGCCCTCCAACATATTCAACAACGCGAGAACGGGTGAGAGATGCGGGGACGGGGAACGGGGACACATACTGCGCGAAACCCCGGGAGTTTCCGTTCTTTGCTTAATTAACCCTTTCACCGCAAACGTCGGATTTATCTGACAAACATTGTCGTGCCCATTCCGCGAGCGTCGGATATTTCCGACAAAAAAAAACCGCTCGTTTTGCACATAACTTAAGTATCCACATCCCTTTTTGGTTGTAGGTATTTATTTTAGATTTCATACCCCTCGCGCTGGGGGCACGGCAACTGATATAAAGTCTCGTGGTGAAAGGGTTAATTCTGTGCTAATACATCATTTATTTTCAGTCGATATACTGGTTACTGGCAGAACATGCCTAGCCTAGTAGGAGCTAGTGGTATTGTAACCATTTTAACTCTTATTGTCCTATTGGAAATCCCCCGATCTGTAAAATTTGCATTATTGTTTTGTTCCTATTTATACCTAAGCATTTTTCATAGAGCATGTGTTTATAATTCTGTAAATGCTTCTTAACCTCCCAAAAGAAAGATTTCACGTGACGAACAGGTTATTGTAGCTGGTGTAGTGGTGGTGGTATATGCCTATGTTTTATCAAACAAAATGTGCCAATTTTTTTTGTATTTAATAAATATATAAATAAACTAGTTTTTGCCCGCGGCTTCGCTCGCGTAGGGGTGGAATTTATCAAAATCCTTTTTTTAGGGGATGCCTACGTCATATCAGCTTTATGCATGCAAAGTCTCAGCCCGATCGGTTTAAAATTGACAAAGTTTCATACAAACTTTCATCCCCTATTTTATCCCCTTGAGGGTAGAATTGATCAAAATCCTTTCTTAGCGGATGCCTACGTCATAACATCTACCTGCATGCCAAATTTCAGCCCGATCCGTCCAGTGGTTTGGGCTGTGCGTTGATAGATCACTATGTCAGTCAGTCAGTCACCTTTGAGTTATATATATTTAGATTAGATAAATGATAAATATATAGGGACAAATTACACTGATCGAGCTAGCCCCAAAGTAAGTTCGAGACTTGTGTTATGGGATACTAACTCAACGATACTATATTTTATAGCAAATACGTATATAGATAAACACCCAAGACCCAGAACAATTTGAAAAAGGCCATTTTCCAACTTGCCCTGACCGGAAACCGAACCCGGAACCTCTGGGTGGCGGACTAGCATGGTGACCACTACGCCACGGAGGTCGTCACATTAAAATAATTACACTATCTTCACAATATATTAATTATTAATATTATTGTGTGTAGTGTTTCTCTGTATACATTCTCCGTGTATAAAAATTGGTAAATAAAAAAATAACGGTTATTCTACAAAAACTTTACATACATATATAAATACAAAATATGTGCGTTGAGATGAAACAAATACTTTTCGTTCCCGAGATGCCATGTTATAAATAATATCATCTAACGCCGAGGCGGCGCCCTTTACGTATTCCACGTTGACATTTGATAGTGCCGCTTGGGGGCCAAGCTATAAATGTCAATGCCTTAAGATTTATTCATGGGACATAGGTACTTGCATTATTGAGAGTACATTCTCATTGCTTTTTCATTTAGATAAGATCAGTTGTATATAAGTAACCATTATAGTATAATTATTCAGAACTAAAAGCCGCCTTCACCCCCATAAAACTCATCCGATTTAATTAATATGGGACCAACTGAAAAGTGCGCCCTTTCAAACAAAAAATATTTTTTCAAATCAGTCCAAGCGTCTTCGAATAATCGGTGAACATACATAAAAAAAGGATTCCTACGAATTTATAACCTCCTCTATTTTAAAGTCGGTTAAAAATGCTTTAGTGTAGTGTAATGTCACAGAATAACTACTAGTACTCACGTACAGAAGTCCTCAGAAAAGAAATTCAAAGAAATGTCTACTTAATGTGGTTAGCGTTATGGTTTAATTTAGCTTGTGTCAGAACTCATCACCTCTTCGTTTAGATACCTAGATTTCCATTGATAGCCAATTTCATTCTTGTAACTTTGGACAAACGATTAATGTAACTGAATTTTCCCCTTCGAAGTGGTTGCTGCGCGCATAGTAATGTAGGTATATTTTTGATACCTAAACGAGGAGTGACACAGGTAATGTGTAGTTTAGTTTAATTTACCAATATTAAAAAAAAATTGTATCTGCTGTGTATTATTTAATGTTTTTATCATGAATAAATTGTTTATTGATTTCAATAATAACATTAATATTATAAAGTTAAATAAAAATATATATTTATTAAAAAAAAAACTTTATTTGGTAATAACTTACAAACGAAACTTAAAGTAACAGATTTGAATCACAATCGATAGAATCTTATGAATAACACAGATTTGTTCTTATATCTATAGAAATATCAACGTATTAAGAAAGTACATAAATATATGATGTGGTTTTCAAACCTTTAGCAGTATACTTTTAATTGTCTCCTAACAAGGACCAAATATAAGATAAAACTTAAGTCTAATTACATTTATTAACAATCTTCTCCAAAGAAAAAGTATTACTTAGTAAGTATTTAAGCTGATCACTTTAACCCTTTCACCGCGGGACTTTATATCAGTCGCCGTGCGCCCAGCGCGAGGGATAAATAAATACCTACAACCAAAAAGGGGTGTGGATACTTAAGTTCTGCGCAACACTAGCATTTCTTTTTTGTCGGAAATATCCGACGCTCGCGGAATGGGCACGACAATGTTTGTCGGATAAATCCGACGTTCGCGGTGAAAGTTAACCCTTTAATTGTCTCCTATCAAGGACAAGAATAAGATAAAATTAAACTCTAATTACAATTATTAACAATTCATTTTCAAAGAAAAAGTATTACTTAGTAAATAATTAACCTGATCACTTGAAATCCAAAGATAGCAAACATTTAATTTTGCTTGAAGATATCCCAGCGAAAACGAATGAAAAAACTTACATAACATCTCGTTTAGGGGATTCATAAATTTTTCGGGGTCCATTGTTGCCTCCATTTGAAATGAGTTAAATTTTTCTTCGAAATCTACTAATTGAGTGCTTTCATTTTATACCCAACTCGACATCGAAACAAAAAAAATTGGCACGTACTCATTTTAATGTAGCATTTGTTATAATAATACACGTATTGCATACAAATTGTAGCCTAAGTCACCCGGAAAACACTGACGAATCGATTGACATCTCATTTGTCGAAATTGGATAAGCGGTTCAGATGCTACGGTGGAACACACATACATAGATACTTACATACATAGACTGCTAAAATCATTACCTATCCTCTTGGCTTTGCCGCAGTCGGGTAAAAAAAAATGGAGCTTTTTGCCTATTACTGAGTAAAAAGCTCCCCTAGACATTAATATAGCTAAAAAAAAGTATTCGAAACATACAAATATTAAGTAAAGCTGCAGTTGTAAGTCGATAGCTTATCATACAAATTTCGTGTGAGTTTTACTCCACTGTGTGACATTGTAAGTAAATCCAAACCTAAACATTATATTGTTTTTTTTTTTCCATTATTAATGTTGTCTCAATGTCACAATATTTTGAGGAGCCTGGTGGCCCGGCGGGATTGCGCATTGCTAGCGCTTTCGCAAGTTAAGCGATACCGAGCGTGGTCCGCACTTGGATGGGTGGACCACAAGTGGCACAAACATTTCTCGAGCTCTTTCGTGCTTCGGAAGGCACGTATAAGCCGTTGGTCCCGGCTGTCATCATTGTACGGCAGTCGTCAAGCTATGTCAGATGTCTTAAGGCCTAGGCTGAAAAATCTGACACCAGTGTTGGCCACTTACATACATGAAAAACAAACAAACAAACAATTATTTCGTGGTTCTTGCTAATATTGACTAGTTCCACCTGAAGCATATAAAAGGGAATTTTAAGCCACATAAGCTGTCAAATCGTCATCGCTCAACAATATTGACCAACACGACGTGTTCGCCTCTGACCATCATCTGAGGTAGATGGCGGGTGCACTCCCACACCCCGCCCCCAAGAGGTGTCTCTGTGACCACTGGCACGGCTGATATTGAAGCTGCTGTACCTTTGGGGACAGCTGTACCTGAGGCAAACAAAACAAGTATTGTTGCAATCTATGATCATAACATTCCTGAGTGGCCTCTTACGATATCCACAGAAATTGATGAACTGATAGATAAAAAAATATTCGAAGGACAGAAACAATTTCAATAATCACGTTACCAATTAATAAATAATTGGCCAAGTGCGTGTCGGGCCACGCGCAGTATAGGGTTCCGTAGTTAGGAATACCAACTTTGAGTTCATGCCACTAAAAACATCTAAAAACTAATTTTATATTGAATTTATATGAAATTTTCCTTTTCCGAGTACATTTTATAAGTTGATTGCCTATAACTTTTTAATTTGTAAACCCTACTTAGCTCTGATATTTTTATTGTTTTATTTTAATGTCCTGGTAGGACCCAACTTCTAACTTTAATTTGTTGGAAAAACTTGCAAGCCAATATCATTCTTATTACTCTGGACAAATGATTCATAATAGGTAGGTACCTACACAAAATCCATTCAGTGGGTGGCGAGTTTAGCACTGAATTTCCCAGTCGGGAGCGGTCGTCGTGCGTAGGTATATTTTCGATATCTAAACGGGAAGTGTGAAAGGCCTGGTCCGACGCTTCTTATTGTACGATGCACTAACATGACGCTATGATGAAGAAGATGCTTACCCATACATGGCGGGATTTTCCTCTTTTTCACCGTCTTCCTCCTCCACACTTCAAGAACGTCACACAACGCCAAGTTCCACTGCTTGTCGAAAGCCACTAGAGTGGCGTGGAGCTCTCCTCTGATTCCTGTTGCGTGACGAGTTATGATCTGCAACAAATCACACAGATCGAGTGTGGATGTAATATTTTTTGGATTTATTTTAGTAATTATTTTGCGCCACAACTAAATCTCTGTTTGTCCTTATGGTTGACTGGGAGAGAACGCTTTTAGCGTTAAGTCCACCAATATAAACAATTGTATATTTTGGATCAATCCAAGTTTTATAAATAAATGATCCCAACCACCTGTATCTTAAGTTTAATTAACACAATTCACAATATCCCATATAAAGGTCTTAGCTTTGCTAATGGCTAACGTAATGAACGCCGCGTGCGGACGCCACGTATGAAGCTTCCACATGCGAGGTGTGTGAACCAAGGATCGTAAAACTATTAAGAAACTAGTTTGTTTGTTTTCGTGTGTGTAAGTTAACACTAGTGTCAGATTTTTCAGGCTGCCTAAAGGCGACTGACATAGCTTGACGAATGCCGTAACAGCCGGGACCAACGGGTTATACGTGCCCTCCGATGGAGGAGCTCGAGAAAATTTGAATGCCACTTGTGGTCAACATCGGACCACACCTCGCTCGGTGTCCTTTTACTCGCGAAAGCGTTAGTAATGCGCACTCCCGCCAAGCCAATAAGCTTCTCACCTTCCTACCCTAGAACTTAGGTGACTGTAACTAGCTCTTAAAATCTTCCATGCTGGGACAAAAGAAAAATATATAATTTACCACCTGCCTCTCTTCCAGATCAAGGGTATGGTCAAAGAATTTGAAGAATCGTGTCTATTCTACCTGCGATATAGCTAGTAACTCAAGAATATTAACTATGTACCCTCAGATTAAAGAATATGTACACGTATTTTACAAGCTTTTATTTAGTTTCACCTGTCTCGTTGTCTGTCTGTTTGTCTGCCTGTAATAAAATCTTGCGAGTAAAATTTGACCCACTCCCCGGTTTCTGAATGAGCTGAAATTTCGCACGCACGTATACCGCGTGACATTGCAACATTATGATGACATGGAGCTGATCTGATGAAGCAGGAAGGTGGCTAAAGGAACTATAGGAACTTTGAAATGAAACAACGCAACCCCATCGAATTTGGGCTTGTTTGATTCGTCTCGGGGAGCACTTTAGATAACAGCAAGTTTCCCTGTTATGCACTAGATGATGTCTATGCTTAGCCTATATAAAGCGCAGTAAGCTCAGTTCAGATCAGGTCAGGTCAGCTTTCTGGCTTTTTCGACATGGGAAAACGAATATTTCTTAGTATCTTCTAGTTTCCTATTAAGCACGATGTGGTCTATCGTAAGATAGTTATGTATCTATTGCCATGCTTAGCCCCATGGCTACTATGGAGCCCAGTAAGCTCATCTCGGGTCAGATCAGGTCAGGTTAGCTTTTCGGCTTTTTCAACATGTCAAAGCCAATATTTCTTAGATCTATCGCTTTGCTTCTGCCGTATCCCAAAGCCGGTGTGGCCAGATATTTGTTACCTAGTAACCTACCTAGACTAAGAAGTTTAAAAGAAATCACTATTTATAACCCTCCCTGACAATAGTTCGGCAGCTGTGGAGGAATGTCCGTTAGTGCATCTCAATGGTACATTAAGGGATAGACCTCCATAGATGCAGCCATCTCACTTTTTAGATAAAAAGGTACTAAAAGGCCTCTTCATGTTGTCTTTGGCCCCATGAACGCCTCAAAGGACCGGGTCCCCATGGACCCGTGACTGAAAAGCGTACCAACATAATAATAATAATTCATTTATATCGCGGTTTTGTTGCTTTTGGACTTTTTCAGTTGTTCCTTGACATTATACTGTATTTTCTTTTTTTATCAGAATACTGAATAGTATGTTTTGTTTGTTTCAGATGCGAAGTGGCGGGGCGGAGTCGCTCCCTCACCAAATGTGTTCAGAAACAACCCAGCCTTCCAGTGCAGCAATACGAAACGCTAGGAGTAGCTGGTAAGTATTTGTTAAGAGCCCTTACCCTAGACAGAATTAGATTTTCCCATACAAACGTAGTCTTGCCTTTATTTTGAAACGGCGTGTCATATATTGGCGAAATTGTGTTATTTCAAAGAAATTGCACATAGTAAGGCATATAACTAGTTTTCACTGTCAAAATATGAAATTAAAAGAGAATATAGTGTATCATATCATATTTGACCATCAGTATGGAAAACCTCTACACTCTCATATTTTCTTTCTATTTCATAAATGACTGTCGAAAACTAGCTATATTCCTAGATATATGTAATTTCTTTAAAATTACAAAATAGTGCTGAAATCTCTCTCATCTTTTCAAAATAAAAGCTAGACTACGTTTGTATGGAGAAGTCATACTATCTTGAATACAAGCGCTGAGATTTCCAAAGAAACTTCATTAAGTAATGATTTTTTAGGTAATGATTTTAGCAGTCTATGTACGTATATATGCATGTATGTGGGTATTAATGTCTGTTCCAACGTAGCATCCAAACAGCTTTTCCAATTTTCACAAATGAGACGTCAATCGCTTCGTTATTATTGCCCGGCTGACAAAGACTACAATTTGTATGCAATAAATTTATATGACAATTAACATGCGAAAAAGTTCGAGCAAAAAAAGTTCACTTTTCAGTTACTATTTTCCCGTTAGTCTAGTATTTTTAGTGGTATATCTTGTCCGGCGTAAATTCATTTGTTTCAAATACCCTTGCTAGCCGGCCTTTTACCACTTCTGGCTGACCACAAGGTTCCATTCTCGGACCAACGCATTTCCAACATTCCAGAACCTGAAGGTTTCATATTCATGCTGTTATAAACATAACCGGGCAAGGACGCTTCTTCATTTGTAAACTAACCTATAATTCAATCAGCTTTATACGAAAATTTTGGGAGTACAGATGTGGCGCTCAGAGAGAACAAGAATGCTCAACATTTATGAACATGTGTTCTTGGTTGTGCTTCGGAGATTTTCCGACTATACAAAGTCATCGCTAACATCTAAAATAATTTCAAAGGATTCCCTGAAAGATGTGTGCCCTGTGCAATTCAGATTTTAATTAAATATAATTCAAAAAAGTATAAAAAATATATTATTTAATATATTTTTATAACTAAAAACGGAATTCACCCCTAAACTATACAACCGATTTCGATAACATTTCTATGGGACCCGATAAGTTATGCACTGTAAATAAAAAAAGAATTTTTCAAATTGGTCCAGGTGTCTACGAATAATCGGTGAACCTAAAGCTAAAGATGATGAATTTTACTTTCATGTCATGTCACTCACAATTTAAGGGGATACATGAAAAACGGCCACTTTTGGCAAAAAATTACGTAAAGCTTTACGTTCTCATTTTAAAATGTATACAGTAGCTCATTAAATAGTTTGAAGAGTTACCTAGAGCGTTTAAATGATAAGTCCGTGTTCTTTCAAATAGTTTATTCCAAATAGGAGTAGCACTGGACCCCGAAAATTCATGAATCCCCTTAAAACAAAGGTGTACAAAAAGAAAGCATGTATTTTATTAGGTTATCTCATGAATGTTAAGGTGTTACATCTCTACTCTCACTACTGTGTAACCGTGTTTATCAGACGGAAGGCGTCGTGGCCTCGGCGCGGGCCGTTTCAATTCCAAGTGCCGTCCAAGGTTCTGCTCTTACTGGCTATTTTTGGTTTTCCTTCCTCGACCTTTTGGGTTTTGCATGTACAACACCCTTCTTGGGAATGCTAATGGAAAAACATATTATGATCCTTTGTAACAACAGGTGGAAACCAAGAGTCATCATTATTGCGTCATTTTTGATTTTTCTTTTTTAACATTGGGGATTTGGTAAATTCATGATCCCTGTGGGAGAAAAACTTAACTGTAACTATTGTTTGAGTGCAAGTTTTTTATGACACATAAAATTCAAACAAGTTATTATAATATGAATAGAACGCGGGTGTATCCTATAAAGGGATTTCTTACAGACACAGTCAAGCAAAGGATTTATATAATTTTCGACGTATGTTCCGACATATTTTTGATCGGAACAAACGAATTTTTATATTTTTATAGGCGAGTAGAGACCAATAAAACTGTTTGATTCGGGCAAGATATCTCCGAAACCCACTTTTCGAGCTATGAGGTTGTAAGCGGGTTTGCGGACTAATATTTCCTAAACAAGTCGATATTATGACTTACATCATAAAAATATATTTAACATAAATGCTTAACTTTAAGAATGCAATCGCATGTAGCCAATACTACCGAAGCACCTTTACAAATGGCCTTTTTTGTAAAGAAAATGATGGAACGCAGCTGAAAACGACATAATGAACTTTTTGCCCGGCGCACCTGGAAAACGGCGCACACGCAAATCGCTTTAGCGCTGGAATCATATCGTGGTACTATAATATCTTTGGTTTATTTTAGCTCGCGTCAGAACTCGTCACTTTTCGCTTAGATACCTAGACATCCATTGCAAACCAATTTTATTCTACTCTTGACAAACGATTCAAGTAACTGAATTTCTCCCTTCAAAGTGGTCGCCGCGCGCATAGTAATAATGTAGGTATATTTTCGGAACCTAAACCGGGAGTGACACAGGCCTGGCTGGGTTGAATTTTTCGAAAACCTCTTCTTTTTTATCGAACAAAGCTCGGTGGCTCAGCTTGTATCTTTAAAAATAAGATCACAATGACACACACGTAAAAAACCGACGCCTGCGGCAAAAGCGGCCAGTGTTACAGTGGCCTCACGCACCGACCTTGCCCGGAGCAACTTTCCACCCGGAAGGCTTCAGCGCCATTTTGGAGTCACTTCGGCCTTATTCGGAGACAATTACAAGCGGGGTTAACCTGTAAATGTCCTGAGTTACGCTCAGATTGAGAGTTAAGAGTCAAGGGTCGGATGTACCCTTGGTAGTTCCTTTATTGTTTTGCTACACGATTTTCAGCTTACGTTTTATTATAGGCAGTGAGTAACATAATTTTGCTTTGTTAACACTTTGCGGGTCACATCGTGAGACGCAAAATGGTTACAATGCGTGAGTGTTACTGAAAGGTTAACAGTAACATGTGGTAGTTAAAATTGGTACAAATAACTTTAACTCTTATGTTATATCAATACACCATTAGAAAAGCTCCATCAAACAATGCAATCAAATTAATAAAACAAACGTACAAAAATCTATAATCGTAAATAAAATATAATATTCTCGGTAACTCAGAAAACCAGTGGTCACATCATGGCGCCGTGTTTGTTGCTCACAGCACCTTACTTCGCACAAGGTGTTGTGTGTTAACTATACCAATAATGTTAACTCAATTATACATCGCATGCTTCATTCTTTCTAATTAAACACTATATTTATTGCCACGACAATCAAGTTATTTTTTTGCGGGCACCAGGCAAACGAACGTAATTTTTTTAATTGAGTCGCGTTTAATGAGCTGCGCAATTTAATGGTGAAGCCAAACCAGCGTAATGTTTTGAATTGTGAGTCGCGTATAATGTTACGCAATTTTTTTCTATAGAAATTGACAACTCATTTCGGTCACCGTGTGGCAAAACATTACTTTTGTATGAAACCGTCATCATCATTTTCTGCGACTCAATACTCACAAAATTTCGCCCGTCTGGCCTCACCCTAACGCTGCAATCAGTTTCATATGAAATTTCTGTTTATGTCATACGGTGCTCAGTAAATGAGGTGTTAATTTCTATGGAACGTAAAATGCGTAACTTATTTTACGCCATGCAGGTCTGGTAGAAAATTAAAAACTTAAAAACTCCTTCCAACGCAGGTTGTAAAAGTCGATCGAGGGAATGGGCGAATATCGATTTGGCCAGCAAACCAATTAATATTTCTACTCCATTTTTCCACCTTCATACCCAGAATCACGATAAAAGTTCCCTTAGGATCTTAACACCTCAGATACTGTCTATCCCATTAGATATTAAAAAAATGATAGTGTACCATTCCTTTTTCCACCTCCTCGCCCAACATCATGCTGAAAAAGGCCTTTGGGTCTTGCGGCCCTGGTCTCTGTCTACTAAGAGCAGCAGCTGTCTAATGTCTGTTCCTTTAGGGATAAAGACTTGATAGTATACATGTATGTGTGTCGCGTACCATTTTACGCGACTCACAACCCAACAACTTACGCTCGTTTACCTGAGCTCTTGCTGTGTGTAAAAATCTTGCAGCTGCGAGAAAAACTTCCGTAAATACAATATGAAGGCATAACTTGAGTTAGGGTCACTGCAGAGATAATCCGCCTTATTTCAAAACGACTTTATACCTCCGATATTAAATATTATCCACTCTAGCGAACTTAAAACGTAATTAGTTGATAATAAAGTTTAGTTTCGAACTTTAGTATCAACTATGGAAGCATAATCAAGCACTAGAAATTTCCACATCAAATGTACATTTAAGTACTTAAAAACTCCACATCGTTTTCCGCCAATACCGTTACTGATGTTACTTCACGTCAATTGCTGGGCCAATCAGTAGCTGTTGTATGACGCTGCGACATAGCGGACTGGAACTTTAAAGAATTTGGATGAATAATATCGAACTCTTCTCCATTCACAGAGAATGTAATTAATAGGTTGGGGAAAAAGTCTTTTCGCATTTTATATGAAAATTCAAAACATTTTTTAATATAGTTTGTAGTAGTATAGTATGTTTTATATTTAACTAAAGTATGTAGCTACATCGTGACTACTCATATTCCGATCTTGATCCACTTTTTCAAAAATAGCATCCATTTTGTCCGTAACAGGACGACCAGAGCGACGTGCATTTTTGACATCAAAATTTCCGGATTGAAAACGCTTAAACCAAATTTGTGCTACTCTCACAGACACTGCACTAGGTCCATAAACATCGCAAATTTTTTCGCGGCTTGCGTTGCATTTTTACCTTTTTGGTAGTAAAATTTTAAAATGTATCTAATTTCTTCATTAGATTCACTCATTTTCACGGTAAGAAAATCACGCATTTTCCTAATTTTAATTTGGAATTATCTTCTTTAAAATTTAAACTTTTAAATGATACCAAAACCAGCCAGGTACAAATAGTATAGCCAAAGTGGTTTTATTACAAGTTCATACATACTATATGCGAAAAGACTTTTGCCCCAACCTAATATCAATGATTTTGTTAACTTCATTAATATTGATTTATACATATATATTTTATATGAAATTAAGACGGAAAATCGTTTCAGTCACAAAATCGCTGGCTGCTGCAGCCCTAAAATCTGGACTCGAGGCCGCCATGTCGGCAACTTGCTCCAAAATGAGATTTTAATGTGCTGTTAATTTAAAGACAAAGCGTTGTGGACACACTACATTTTGTTGACCCATGACGAAAATCTTCATGGCCAAGTGTGGTGAGATGCGAATGTCATCATGCGAAGTGTCATGCTAAAGGTGTCGGGTTTTCTTCAACATCGAGATTTTATGGGGAAATTATTATTAAGGATCTTTTGAATTAAGAATAAAGCGTTATGGAGACATTGCATATTGTTTAACCATGACGCAAAGCCTGAGGCTGAAGGCAGTGATATGTAAATTTCATCATGCAAGGTGCGAAAATAAAGGTGATTATCTTTCTAGATTGTAATGGTTTAAGGTGAAGTAACTTCTACATTACCATCAAGTACATTACAATTTGGCATATGAGATTCTTCAACAGTGTTTGAATTTATTACGCTATAAAAGATCAAAGTCAGAAAGAAGCCTGGGTGATAAAGAACCTCAGCGCTGAAAACCCTACGCCAATGGTTTATCTAGGGAACGCGATCCCAATCGCCATGAAAGGCATAATTGATGACCTTAACTGACATTGAAAGAGAATCAAATCTCAGAGCCATGCATTTTCATCGCCTCTGGTCATCGGAAGAGTACTGTTTGTAGGTGTGATGTCCCTTTGCCTGTCACGATGGCAGCACTCGGTGCAAATAGCGTCCCCGCCTATGATTGCTAAATTGCATCGCTCAATGCTCTTCCTACAATGTGTGTTCCCACGCCGCGCTGTTATGTCATTGGCGAGTTGGATCCTGGCTAGATTATCAGCTCACCTTTAAAGTTCCGTTGGTCGGTATTGTATATTTATAAGTAGGCGAACATGCGGCTCAATTTTGAGTGGTTAACGTAGGTTATGGACCCTTTGGTTTATGGAGGCCAAAAACCAGTAACAAAAGTCAAAAAAAGTTAAAAATCATTTATTTATCTTTGGATATTTATATCACTTGATAATTGTCATTTCTTTTTTCTTTCTTTCGATTTCTTAATAGTTAGTTGTTGACGTCAGATCATTTACTTACAACTAAGTTTACTGCCGCTTCCAAAGCGCAAGTAACCTCGTCAAATCACCTAGGTTAGGTAGCAGATCCCGGGCTCTGAAACGTTAGCGCTGAGGATACTACCGGGAATACGCTCTGGATGATGGAGCGTAGTTCATATGGATGCCTGTGACCTGTGACACCTGGTGTGCCACACCTACCGACACTGAAGAAATTTTGCACGTCCTTTAAGAAACTTTGCTGTTGTATGTCGGGAAAACGATGTTGAGAGGCTCGTATCTTACTTCAAAAAGTAGGTGCGTGTCAAGCGAATTGCAGTTCTCATTTCGTAAACAAAATACACCCTAAAGTCCGCTGGTAATGTAACTTCTCCTTAGTTCCAACCATTGCAATCTAGAAAGATGATTCACAACATTAGAGGTAGAGAAAAATTCTGGAATTTCTCATGTGTATTATTATTCCTGAACAAAATAATATTTATGTTTTCGTAGTCATTAATTTTTTTATCACAATTCGCCAATTTCCAACAACTCAAATTAGATACTTTTTTCTAAACGTCAAAACAAACTATTTTTTATAGGATTTGTATGAAATACAAGCTAATGACGTCATAGCTTCTTGGAGACAAACAGCGCTCTTAATATCAGTTTTTCTGCAATAATAAATCTAAAATCACTTTGAAAATGGACATGATCATTGACAAGTGACATTATTTTGTGATGTTTTATTTTCATAACAGTACCAAATAATTTATATTTGACCCAGGAAAGTACCCTATTGTTTAAAAAGCCTAATGGCTCCCAATTTAGAGCAAAGACCTCACCTCCATATTTTCACGCATCTGTTCTGATAGTGGGCCTGTTCTTTTCAAATTCCACTATATCGTCTGCTCATCGTGTTCTAATGCGGCCTCTTTTTCGTCAGCCCATTTAATCAAGTGGTAAAACGTTTCCGGAAAGTCTAAACTAGTACATTTCCGAAGGGATTGAGAGTGGCAGCCGCAGACACTTGGCTTGGCGCGTCCAAGGCGAAGGGCGCTGGGCACGGTCCAGTTACGTGGGGTTACGCAATGGCACTATTTTTATTCTGTTGATATCTACTGGCATCACGAGGAATCCCCTGGGGCTTAAGCACGTGAGCAATTGCCGTTCAGCTGCAATAATAACGTCACGTGATTTTTTATCAAGACTTGGACACTTAATGAGTTGAACTCATGTTTGCATCATTAAATTACTTATGCAAGTTTGTTCTCTTACTGTGTGATAACAAAAATCTTTACACTATCAAGTTTCTGAACAATAACTAGTTTTTTCCAAATACTACGGCTTTACCAGGCAAACTCAATAAGACCGAGACTACATTGAGACGATCTCTGTGGCTTAGTGGTAATCATGCCACGCTGTCACACTGGAGGTCCTGGGTTCAATCCTCGGTCAGGTCAAGATGGAAAATTATCTTTTTCAGAATGACCTAGGTCTTGTACGATTATTAATATGAGTATTTGTTATTAAATATGGTATCGTTGACTTGGTATCCCATAACCCAAGCATCGAATTTACTTGGGAGCCAGGTTAATCTGTGTGATTTGTCCGTATATAAATATATATATTTATTTATTAATTATTTATTGAACATCTAATTGCTGCTATTACACACGAGGCTAGAAGTTTGCTTTCAATTTCAAATCCACGGCACTGACAACTTTACATAACAGATAAAATGCGAGATATGTTCTCTTTTCTTTAAATTCCATTTTGATATATTCCTTGTTAATCTTTTTTATCTTTCGAAATACAATAGCGCCAATTGTTTACTCAACTCAGGCTCCTGGACAGCCCGGAAAATACTTCGGATTCTTTATAAAGTACACCAATAAATGTTGATGTCATCGGTGCCCTATTTCAGGGCGAGGAATATATGTGTTGTTTTTGTAAAACATCTCAAAACTATTTCGAATCGCTGCTACATTTATAACATATGCTATAGTTTTCTATATATTCTAAATCTTTGATTTTCTACGATATCCGGAAAAGAAGCAACTGATGGATTCGATGGTTTTTTTGCTCCTAAACAAGCATGGGCGAAAAAGCAATGGCTGCTGACAGAAATATACTTTGAATATTGACCAAGTATCGGCAAGCGCAGTGTAAATAAACAAATATAGCAAGTATTTAAATAAGTAAATAAAAAAACTGACTTTGTATAAAAAAGTAGGTACTTGACTTTACTTATCTAATAAACTACCGTACAAATTGATCTTTATTTGGTTAATTACTTTTAGCGTTAATAAATACTAACAAAAAATCCGCATGCCGTTCCATTGTTTTTTGTTGCAATGCTCTATATCAGGGTTCATATCGCACCTCGACTATGTAGAAAGTGTAATATATGTACAATGTGAGAGCAATAAATAAATTGAAATTGAAAAATTAAATATATTTAGTAAATAAATAAATATATAGGGACAAATCACACAGATTGAGCTAGCCCCAAACTAAGTTCGAGACTTGTGTTATGGGATACTAACTCAACGATACTATATTTTATAACAAATACATATATAGATAAACATCCAAGCCCAGGACAATTTGAAAAAGGCCATTTGCCAACTTGCCCTGACCGGGGATCGAACCCGGGACCTCTGGGTGGCGGACTAGCTTGGTGACCACTACGCCACGGGGGTCGTCAAAAATTGAAATTGAAATTGAGGACAACCACTCAGTGATCAGAGGACCTCTGCCACAGGTACGGCACTTTACAGAAGCGGAATATCATTTATGCCTACTACTACTACAAACAAAACTATTAATCCTATCCGTGCACACGGCAATGTATGCATGATCACCCACCAACACACTCGCCAACGCGAGAACGGGGAAGAGGTGCGGGGACGGGGAACGGGGACACATATTGCGCGGGACCCTATGAGTTTCCGTTCTGTATACAATATCAAATAATATTAATCCTGTGCCTCAGCAATATTGCTGGAAAATGCTGAATGTAGGTTTCCATTCAATCATTATGATTTTTTTTGGGGGAGGCCCATGTTCAGCGACTTTCTCCTGCTGATAATTTCGATCATGATGAACTAGACAAGCATGAAGTAGTTCACGGAGAAGTTAAACCTATCAATGAAATTCTCAAACAACGTCCTAGACACAACACACGTATGGAAAATTTTCCAACATCATTTTCCTACATTACAGTCCACTCAATTACAAAGTACGTCTGGCATAACAATTACAGCAGTTACCGATCGGAAGGAAAACCATCGGTTTTGTAAGCGCCGAGGTTGGGTTACAACCGTGAACGAGCACCAAGGCAAAGGCGAGCGTGATAATAATGCTCAATGGATGTGTTAAGTTCAGATTGGCCAAGGGGTTAAGCAGACCGATCGTAAGATAACAGCCGAGGGCAACGGATTTGGGTGTTTTTATCATACTACACTGATAAATGAAGATGTAAATGTTAATGTTAATCACATCTTTATTCCTAATAAGGTAGACAGAGCTTGGGACCATAAAATTTAAGAAGACATGATTTTTTATATGGCCACTTTTAGCAAAAATGCTAAGAAAAGCTTCACGTTCTCACGTTCATAAGATAGGTTGAATTATCTACAGCCGCATGAGACAGAATTTTAAATTTTATCTGCGGTTTCTTTCATGTATTTTATTTCAAATGGGGACAAGACAACACTGAACCCTTGAAAATTTATGTATCCCCTTTAAGGTCACTTTCAGCGCAGTGTTGACCATCAAAATAGGGGCATGTTTTTGCAACATCGCCTAATGCCTTAATTCCAATTCTCGCCCATTCCCTTGATAGGATTCTCTGTGTTTATGTAGACAGACTGATACAGATTCTCTTTCAAAAAAGCTGTAGACTTCGCAAGTCACCCCCAAACTGTTGAATTTTATCGGATCAAAAGTAGACAAAAGGCTGATATATGATATTTTAAAATTTAAACCCCCATATTTCCGCCATTTTGAAAAATTTGGAAAACTTAATCTCCAAAAAAAATTACGTAGAATCTGATCAAAAATTTTACGAGAATCGGTTGAGAAGTGCGACCTGTGCCTACGGTGAGCAGACAGAATGACAGACGGGCGGAAAAGCAATGTCGGCCAATCTCAAAACTGAGACGCTTTACTCGCTTCGCTGGGTCCACAAAAACAGTACACTGACTTGAGTAAAGCATGACGATATAGTCACGGATGCGTCGATGATGTGGGCAAGGTCAGTGATCCAATTTGAGGAATATAAGTGTAATTGTATTGACCTACAGAATATTATTAACATTTGGTTACACTTTGGACGCATTCCGATTGTGATATAACGTCATATGACGAAAACCTTAGAGAGACTTTCCCATACAAACGTAGTCTAGCTTTTATTTTGAAACGATACGTCAGATATTGGCGAGAATTGGTGAATTTCAGTCAAAATATGAATTTAAAAGAGAATATAGAGGATTATACCATATTTAACCTAAAGTATGGAAAACTTCTAAACCCTCCTATCTTTTTTGTAATTCGAATTTGACCGTTGGAAACTTGTTATATGCCTAGATATATGCAGTTTCTTTAAAATTACAAAATACTGCCGAAATCTCACATGTCATTTCAAAATAAAAGCTAGACTACGTTTGTATGGAAAAGTCTAGGGTAAGGGGATTCTTAAGTTTCCTAAAAGTAATATGAGAAATTCCAAAAAAGAAAGAAATCTAGTTTTACAAGTTATTATCAGCGAATGCGCTTACAATAGGATAACATGATAAGCTATGTTAAACTGAATTAAATTCATTTATTGCATTCATATTATACATCAGTTCTTATTTTTAATAAAGCTTATTACATTTGCTACAACATGTCTATATGAATTTACCCGTAAAATTAATATTTTCCCCGATATCGGGGTCGAAATGTGACAAAATCTTTAAATTTCAGAATTTCACTAATTTGAAAAAAAAAACTTAATATCTGTATCTCGGTAAGTATTGACCCTATACAGCTGGTTTTGGTATCAAATCGTAGCAATTTTAGTATACTTTAAAAACGTATGGATATATTTTTTTATTAACGCATAGTTTGGCACTTATGTTTTGAATACCAAAACAAGTGCGAAAACTTTGCGGTTTTTCGAGTGCTGCAAAGTTAGCAAGGGTCTTTCGGAGCTGCAGACTTGGATCACACAACTGGTAGTGGTCCTAACAACATATTGAAAAATCAGAACTAGCCGTGAGTTTGCGAGATTTTTGTTAAATATGAACGGCCTAAGTTTACAACAAGAGGCAATACGCTATCAGAAATAGTCGTGGAAATTGTTGGGACACTTGGTACGGCACGATAATGGCGTGAAGACGATGGTAGAAGGCAAAATAGAAGGAAGGAGGGGGAAAAGGAAAACCAAGACAACTAAATGAAGCAAATAAAGGAAATAAAGTAGGATGGGTGTCGTACCTAGATGTAAAAAGCTGGCTGAAAAAAAAAAAAACAAGAATAGGAAAGTCCACCGACGTGAGTGTGGCTCTTAAATTTAAATGAGTAACAAATTAAGATTAAATTTAAATGAGTAACAAATTTAATCTTAAATTTAAATGAGTAAAACATAAACGTAGTTTATTGTTATCGAAACACTGTAATATAATATTTTGTTATCCAACATAGATATCTATCTCTATATTATATCAGTTTTATTCCGCGCTCTTTTCATATCCTTGTGATATTTTTGTATCATCCTGTTTTATTTATATATTTTTTCTTAAAACGTTGAACAAGTATCGTATACAATATCGGAAGTCTATCTTTTGAAGAAAGTGAATTCCAAATAGTTTTATCTTGGTTTCATTTGTCCCGTGACCAAGACCAGTCTAACTCATAGATCAAAAGCTCTAACCCACTTAAAAACCTTGAATAAGTATTATAAATAAATAATATGTAGGGACAAATAACACTGATTGAGCTAGCCCCAAAGTAAGTTCGAGACTTGTTTTATGAGATACTAACTCAACGATACTATATTTTATAACAAATACATATATAGATAAACATCCAAGACTCAGGACAATTTGGAAAAGGCCATTTTCCAACTTGCCCTGACCAGGGATCGAACCCGGTACATCTGGGTGGCGGACTAGCATGGTGACCACTGCGCCACGGAGGTAAGTCTATCTTTTGAAGAATTAGAATTCCAAATAGTTTTATCTTGGTTCTATTTCCGTGACTTAGACCAGTCTAACTCATAGATCAAAAGATCTAACCCACTTTCGTGTAGGCACCATTCGTCACGGCTTTCTTTAATCGCCGTTTAAAAATTGGGAATTGTAAGAGAAGTCTCACAAGCACTGCACCGCATACCTTGTTCACTTTCACTTGGCACTTGAGTCGACACGTGACGACATGGGACGCATCTATTGACGGACGACCCTGTATATAAGGTCTACGAAATATACTGAAACATTTTAAGGATGAATTCAGTATATAATATAGTTCATTCATTATATAATACTAAGGGCAGTTTAGACAGAGAGGAAAAATGCTCAAACAATTTATTAACTTAATTGGAAATAAGACCGTATTACCACGGCCGTGTATAAACGTTTAAACATGACAGAATGCGAGCTCGCTCACGTCTTGCACTATATGCCAATTGTTTAAATTCTATTTTCGAGTATCACAAAAAATTCATCTCCGCTGCGTTCCTCTCTGTCTGAACTGACCCTAAGAAACATATATCTAAATATGAATAGTAATTTTTGGCCTCGCTAACAAGATGACGAATCAGCTGATCAGAGTTTGTGTGGAAAGGCAAAAATTATTTTTCATAATTGGACATATGTTACTTTGGCAAAGTTGTTCACTAATACGGAGTAAATTCACCCTTAAAATTGTTTCAGTATATTTTATCAGACCTTATATATTTTGAGTATACAATGTGGAAGGGACATACCCGTAATAAATTGAACCACAGGCTGTACTAGATCACAATAGTATAATAAAATTGAAATATCAGTCAAAACACAAAAAGAAATCAGCATATCCATATAAAGGTAGCCGCCCAGGTAGTTTGTATGCGAATGTCGGATTTCTTTTTTGTTTTTTGACTATAATATTTGGTATTGTTAAGAAACTATAACTTCACAAATTAATGTCACTTGTCATGATCATAAACATTTTCAAAGAGATTTTAGTATTATTATTTTAGAAAAACTGATTTTAAAAGCGCTATTTGACTCCGAGAGACTATGACGTCATTAGTCTATATTTCATACAAGACCTATAGAAAATGTTTATTATGACGTTTAGACGTTTCCCTTCCCTTTTTTTCTATGGTCCTTCGAGCCGGATTTGAAGGACCATAGAAAAAAGTATGTGAGAAAGAAGATTACAAACTGTGTCTGAGCCGTTAATGACGTGAATGTGTTCGAACAAAGGAATTGTAGATTTGAATATTGAAGTAATTCACCCGGTGTAGCCCGCGTAGGAATTGCGTTTTGTTATCTTTAACAAAAAGTATCTGATGTGAGTTGGTGGCAAGTAGTGAATTTTTGGTGAAAAGGTATAGTGGCGTATATGTATTTCATGCTTACTTAGAAGCGACTCCAATAAATATGATATGGTATGGTATCAAGGGCATGTATTTATTGTCATTGAATAAAATATGACTCAGCAATATTCCAAGCCTGTCGGTTTTATTGCCCAGTTGTGAATTATTGTGTCTTCTATATTGTATGTTGCTGATATAAATGAGAAACGAAAATGGTGCCAGAAATAATAGATTAGCTTGTCATTGCTTTTTTTAAGCATATTTGCATACCATCCTTAGGGTAAAAGCACACTGCATGACTATATCTACTGATGCAATGACTTTTTGTAGATGATGTGTTTTATTGCAAATAAATATATCTTTATCTTTATCAAGCTATTATATAGCTTGCCCGGTTTGTTGTTGTTTTTGCAAATAAGATTTGAGTCACTTTTGTATACTAACGTAAATCAGATGACGATGCAATATTATTGTGACAAGAAGCCGATCTGATTAATAAATAAATAAATGTATAGGGACAACATACACTTGTGTTATGAGATACTAACTCAACGATACTATATTATAAACAAATACACATACAGATAAACATCCAATGTATCGACATTCCCATAGAAATTGCCCGGGTGGCTGCAAACTTTTGTATGGAAGTTCCAATTTTTTTTTTCGATTGATATTTTAATTTAATTATACTATAGTGATCTAGTATAGAACGTGGTTTGATTAATTACGGGTATGTCAGTTCCAAATTGTATATATATATATTCGGCATTCTCATACAAATTCCGGCCGGCTAAACAATTTGTATGGAAAATGCTGATTATTTTGGTACTTAAAAAAGTGTTCCTTACACGTTGTAATATTTGGGCAAAATTCGAACTTGCGACCAAAACATAACTATATGACCACTACACCTCTTGCGATTCACGATGTCTTACAATTATGTATGGTCAAAGTCTTAAACCGCCGCAAGACCTTGTGGTGCGCAGATCACCTCGGCCAAGGGCTCCCGAACAATGGAGGGCCACACATGCAGCACTATTGTGTACTAGATAGTTAAAACGCAATCGCGCCTTGACAACGTAAATAAATCATCTATGTAAACATACCCTCGTATAAATATAATTTATTGGAGCATCGTGTCTAATGTGAATGGTTGCACTTTTCTGTACAAATATGTAAAGGACGGTTTAAGTTATAAATATGCAGTTGTAATTTAGACCACACACAGGTCTTTTGATGATAAAAAAGAACAGCAGTTATATACCACAATTTTATAAATACTTTTGTATCTACTAATGAAATGAACTTATCTGACTTGAGAAACAAAGTTTTAACTAAAAGCTAAACTTTTCTCACATGTTGAGCATGTGATCAAACGATAAGCAAGAAAATTACAGTAATTGATTCTAGAATGTGTGTTGAATAAGGAGATACATAAGAGGATAGAAATCAAAAGAATTAATCTAAAAATAAATTCTTGTATGAAACAAAAAAGAAGAAGAAACTCGGTTAAGAATACTGAATACAGAATACAAACCTTGAAGAAAAAAACAAAAATAAACCAGCAATCTCATAAACAACGAGACACAGATTCAAATTAACGTAGATACAGGTGTGTATGAGTACAGACGTTACGTTGCATTCAATTAGCTTACCTTTCAAAGACAGATGATTGAATTAGATATGCAGCAAATTAGAATATCGTTCAGACTTTGAAATGAGGGAAACTTCTAATCTCAATGCAGCACAAGAAACTATTTTCGCAATGTTTGTATCACTAGGTGACTTTATGTGCACATTTAAGAATTTCAAATGTGTGTTTGTGCACTCTGGCTACAAATGTGTAGAAACGAACAATAAATAGATACGTAAAAGTTTCAAACTTACTTCATCATTTTCATCACCAGAAAAAGGTAATTTTACATATTGCCGGGATCGAACATTATTTTCGGCAATTACATCTCCATACAACAAGCGTAAAAATATGGTTGCAAAGTTGCAATTATCAATTTTGTGATGGACTTTGCCACCCATACTTTTTCATAGGATATAGAGCGTATGCGGACCAACTCATGTCAAAATGGAAGTTGCAGCAGAGACGGTTAAAAAGCAGACCAAAGAAGAGGCGGATGGACGTGTTTTCGACAATAATGGTACTCAAAAACAACTTAACAATGAAGTAATGAACTTTTATTAAGAAAAAGTAGGAATATGATCGCGACAGGTGGAATAAACTTAAAAAAGAGGCTATACTAAAATAGTCTACATTCTATGTGTGAGTTCTGGCACTAAAGATAGTGTAAAAGTTAAAAATAGAAGAGATAAAAATTATTCTTAAATTTCATACAAGTAAATGTATAAACTGTGTACCGTCAAAAGCTAATGGCATGAACAGATGACATGGCATAGCATGTGTGGATTGAAGCCTTTAGCATACAATGAGCACCACATGTCCGAGTGTATATATATATATATATATATATATATATATATATAGTACTCGTATCTTGGATGTGTCGTCAAATTTTTGAATCGTTTCCACCGAACCTTGAACATTTTAACAAATCAAATTGTACCCCAAACATTGCCAGATAAGATACTCGTGTAAAATTTTCCTCCTTAAATATATTGTTTTCAATTTGGCAAAAGACAATGGATGGAAGACCATAATTTATAAACATAAAAATTATAGACAGCAAAAAGCAAACAATACACCGAATTGCAGCTAAAACTTGAAATGACTTTAGAAGTCTTCCCATAAAACCACTAACCGACCTTGAAGTTCCCAAAAAAAAACACCTAAACACGACTCCAGTGACCATTGACCGCTAGAGAAAGTAAACAGACGGTACGATACGTGCGGCCTTGACGAGGCCGTCACTTACACAGCCTTCAGCAAAACACAACGTTATGTCACACACGACAGAGTTCACATTACACTGTCACCCGAATTCCCATTCGAAAAAATATAAACTAGCAATCATCTAATGCACTTTACCGTATTGACGTTAGAGCTGTTATTAGAATGGTCAGGTGGTAGTTAGTGAAAGTGAACGACGTATGCTATGCGGAAGCGTAGTGCAGTAGCTAAGGTGAAGGTATGATAATGTGATTAGTATATACTTGTATACATACTAGTATTACTGGATACCATCTATTTATAGTTTGTCGAGTTGGACTAGGTTGTGGCCGGCTGATGAAAGTCGTCGAGTAATGCCAGGTAATAAACTTGATGTAACCGTGCGCTTTCGTTTGTATTTAAGAAGATTTTATTATATTTCGTAAGCATTATTAATTAGTTTTTTTACTAACATGCACAGATTAGCATTCTTCAGTCTGTAAACTTTACAGACACTTCGTTCAATTTTAAA
The DNA here is from genome assembly GCA_943193695.1 of Acrobasis suavella. Taxonomy (NCBI): domain Eukaryota; kingdom Metazoa; phylum Arthropoda; class Insecta; order Lepidoptera; family Pyralidae; genus Acrobasis; species Acrobasis suavella. The sequence goes on along the minus strand of OW971930.1, from coordinate 1,086,385 downwards.
GACACACATTTGTAGTTTTATTAGTACTTCCTCCTCACCATAGCGTGTTCCAGGTTGCATGCTTAACTGAGCGCTTCTCTGGGCAGCGCTTTCCGGCTTTATCTTCTCCAAACAATAACATGTATCATAGGTTACTAAGTTTTAGAAAGGACCTAAATAGTTCTATTTTATTACGGAAGATACTGGAAGAAAAAGAGACAATAAAATACTGGTATCTAAACATTGGAATAATATGAATCTTCTTAGATAAGGAAAATTTTGTTAAGAGTACCAACGAGAAGCAAACGTACTCGTATATGGCACGGATTCTATGAGTGCAAAAATTTCTAACAAAAATACAGTTAAATGAAATATTCAAAACTCACTCCAACCAAAATAGGATCACTAAAGTTTGCGCACACAAAATTGCAAGCCACTTGTTTTGATGGGCGTTAGAAACTAGATCTGGAATGGATAGAAATCAAACAATAGTCGGTGACAGGTGCCCGTGACCGTGGCACCGCCGAAAATGAAAGTATGTTGTAGCACCCACGACTCTTTGTTCGCGGAGCCGACGCGGGTTACGTCATTGAAACCTGTTGCTGAGGTTGTTGGAGGAATTCTTTGAAGACCATGTTAGGATGTAAGAATGTGTTTATGACTTCTGACAGGCATTTCAGCAATGGAATTACCTGTTAATTGTTTTGAATTGAAAGACCTAAATAATTTTCTTTCATTACTAATCTATACTTATAAATCCACTGCTGGACTACTAGTCTCCTGTATAATCACTATCATTATGCCATTCGGAAAATAATCTTATAGAAAATGGTATTATGCCGTTGTACACAGAAATCTCCTGCGAATTATCTACTATCATCTCTTACCTATACATCCCTCTCGTTGCCTTATACGACGCCTATAGTATAAACTATCTTTTAATCTGGTCCACGCGGTGGGCTAGACATATTTCCGAAAAAACATTTCTTGCATAAACACAGATAAAGCGCCAAGAAACAAAATCCAACGTCACCGAATAACGTAGTGCCCCAGGGACGTGTACTTGGCCAACACATTAATATTAATGCAAACGGAATCGCACCAAATTGTGACGTAACGTGTGGTGTGTCAGATATGCGTGACAAACAAGTGACGCGTCAGCGTTCCAGATTTTATACTCTCGGTTTCGGCCGCGGCCAGCGGCCATGGACAACTGACGCTGTTTTCACTTGACTTTTATTGCGAGATTTCGGCCACGCGTCTTCTTATCTATGTTTGATATACTTAGCGGTTTCTTTGATGACTTAACATGAATCCGCAAGTTGAAAGTTTAAAGAATAAATTACCGGCCAAGTGCGAGTCGGACTCGAGCACGAAGGATTCCTACCTAGATATTTATTTTATTTTATTATTTATGTTTAAAGTTAATATACAAATGAATATTCTATGAATACTTCAAGCGCCTACCTATTGCCGTTATTAATATCAAGCAATAAATCTCAAAAAAATCATTTCTTGTATGGAAGGTATTGTATCTTAAATATTCATTTTATTCTATTTTAGTATTATGTTATGTTATGTAAATTCTTTATTGTACAAAAAGGACACAACAGAAAAAGAAAAGAAAAGAATACATAAGCGGACTTATCCCTTTTATTTGTTGTTATAGCGGCAACAGAAATACATCATCTGTCAAAATTTCAACTGGTATATCACGGTTCATAAGTCATGTCTGTTTCAAAAACTGTCATGTCTGTTGGGCAGTCTCTTGTTCTAGAAGTTTCCCAATGTAGTAAGTGAGGCGGGTAGGCCGTAACAAATAGAAGATTGTGCTACAAGGGGATAATGTAATATTTTGACGGCGAGGGCGCTACTTTGAATCCAGAGCGAAACGAAGGATTTCACAGTTGAATCACGAGCGGAGCGAGTGATTCTACGGTGGAATCCTGAGTGTAGCGAGGGATTCATGTATATCGCCCGAGATTAAAATATTACCGTAAAACCAAATTCTCCTTTTTTTTGCTGGAATTCCAACATTATTTTTGATTCTACATAGATAACACTCGTGTTCTGTTTTCAAATTGGTTTTAATCCCTAGAGATCTTCTTTTTCACGTTTTAGTCGCGTGAGAATAACCATTAACTTTAGCTCCAAATGTTTTGGGATGAAAACATCGTTTTTTGAGTAGATGAGATGAAAAATAACTTTTCCACCCGATGGACATTTCAATTGTTTTTTTTTTTGGCAAACCATGGCACACCTTTCTACCTCGGGTCACTAAATATTTTTCAATAGGATACATCTATCATATACTGAATATATTATATGTTTTTATTTGCCTTTAAATCTGACTTTAACTTATCCACGCTAAAGTGTTCTTTTGAAGTACTGAGTTGTCATCTATTCTCTTTTCTGTTTGTCAAGTCTATCGCTGAACCATTGTTTTTTTTAAAGACTTGTGACCTAAAACATCTTCCGCTGTTGCTGTCCTTAGCCTTAGAACCACTCAAGCAACAAAATCCGCTTCAGCCTTCAGTACGAGTAGCATCACGTGACCAGTTTTTGCGGTTCACGGTCCGACAGTGAATCGTGAATGCGTAAATTGTAACGAATATTGCTGGAAAATCGATTAGTTATAGTTTTTACTCTTTAGTGTCTTGATTGAAGCGGTGACAATTGGCAGTAGAATACGCAATTTTATGACAAGCCTTCGTAGAATTGTAATGTTATCAATACTAAATAGGTTAAAAAGTTATTATATTCTTTCACATCGTTGGCTTAGGTACTTACACTTTTACTTGTACACTTGGGCCTTTTCCTAAACTTCTGTTTACATTATTCTTTTTGCGTGTCAATGGCTGATATTGTCAGAAGTTTCTAGACGCGGCGTGTTTACTCCGAAGGTTTCCTGACCTTACATCTTGATTGTGTTACGTAACAACAATTCCGGACGTAGCTAGCAGTCGTTTATCAGAAGCAGAATCTATGAGGTCACTTAGCAACGTGATAGCCTCTAGTGTCTAGGTCTAGGTTGAATTGAAGAAAGACATGAATAAAAATTATAAGTATACTAAATATTGATAGGGAATTAGTTCTATCATTTTTTGGGAAGGCTGAACTAGGCCATAATATAGAAGAATAAGAACAAATGATGAGATGCTAATTGAATATCATCTTTAGAGAATCTAAACGCACCTGTGCTCAGACGCAGTATAGCTAAGGATGCCACCAGGAACGAACTTAGTTCAAAGGAAGCTCAGCTCGCTTATATCAATGAAACAAATGAATAAAATGAAGACTACTGTTTTAGAAAAGCTTGTAACAATTTACATCTCCATTCCATTTCCTGGTCTTTAACTTATAGTAATTAGTTCTTCAAATAAGAGATATCTCCAACAGTGACCATTACATGAAGGTTGTCAAAACTTTAACAATCACTAGCCTTCGACAAAAAGGTTGCATTGTGCAGCCGCAACAAATAAGGAAGGAAAATCCATCGCAGCCGGAACCACCAGCGGTGCATAAAGATTGAACACAACCGAAAAAACACCGGAATCGAAGCTAACCTTCCACTGATACGCACCAAGGGCAGTCCCTTTATCGCGCGATAAAAAACCGACAAATACCGATAAGCATGATAACTGAATCTAGTGGCAAGGTCTGTCTAAGGTACTGGGTAAAGGTCAATGTAGTATTATAAAACAGATGACGCAAAATTTTCCGTTACTGTTGAGGAGTACATGTATGTGCGGTAAATAAAGCAAATATGTAGTGTAAATGACACGCAGTACACAGCGCGTGGGCTGATACGGTTTGTTTTGTATAAAATCTGTGAATAAAATCACCGTAATTTATCGCAATCCGACACTATAGGCTTATGGATGTTAATTGTTCAATAGCAATGTGCGTTGAAATAAATACAACGCTAGTCTGTGGCTAAGACATGCCTTATTTTTGATTGAATCCTCATGGATAAGGTTAGTAAATATAGCGTATCTCTTCTCATGCCAACCTTTAATTCTAAGCAGCACGGTTTTGTGCCTCCTGTAAATATTGCTGCGCTTTTTGATTACATAGGACTAACAATAAAAGATTTGAAACATGGTGACCTTAAAGTTCAGGTTCAGTAAATTATTGTTAAAAGCACAGCGGTTGATTGCTGGCTCATTGTTAAGTAAGTAATTCGCTCAAAATCGCAATAAAATTAAGGACATAGCAATTTTCATCCAGTAATCCTCACGACCATAATCAACAAGTAATACAAAGAAGTCAATAAAAAAAGAATTCCTAAATTACTAATATGAAATTCAAATTAGTTTTAGCATGCATATAAACCGTTAAATCTTTATTTATTACCGTTTCATTAAGAGTTAAAAACAAAGAAAATCGTGAATAACTGAGTTGCAACGCACTGCGTTTCCGCGTGTCCTTGCCGTATGCACGCCTGCAGACTGTTATCGTGCAGTTTTCGCGCGAAAATTAAACAAATTAATGTTAATAGTCGTAGGAAGTCGAAATATTCTTTATTATACATTAAACCTCGGTCGTAATGGTCACCCATTAAGTCAGAGCGTAGTAGGAAATCATCGAGATATGTAAAATTATCACGATCTGTAATTTTAGAAAATAAGATATGTTTCGGCAATTGTTTAGCAGTCGTGAATTTATATGTAATCACGATCATCATACTAAAATAATTTCCTATTACTAAATGATGATGTAAATTTTATGAAATCATCTGTCTTGCTTACTACACAAATTACAATTCAATATAATATAATTTTAACGCAACATGCGTTAAAATTATAGAATTGTAATTTACACATATTAGTGTCATTAAATGGAGTAATTCGATTTCAACAAGATGAGATGACTACTTTCGCAAATGAAAACAAAATTTCACTAGAGAAGTCATAGCCAAGATGGCCTGGAAGGAATTGGTGGAGATTTTTGCCTAACAGCAGGACAGTAATAAATTAAATAACAACGTTGATAAGAAGTAAATATGTCTGAAATTACACACCTAAACACAAACGTTCAGATTACAGACGGCTGAATGCACAATACTATCCACAAGTAATTGTGTAACATTGACCTCTGCTCCGAGATGTTTATGCACCAGTCTGCCATTGGCTGCAACGTGACGAGGTTCATAAACATGTATATTTTTCAGACTATAATATATTACACATCACATGTCACTGAAAACCTTAACTTGTTGATTCCTCATTAAAAGCAATTCAAAGTCAAAGAACAATTGACCATATTTGATTCAAATCATGCAACCTTCCCAAGGATTTCCAATGAGGCAAAATAGAGGGAGATGCCTATTTCCAGCAGTAGACGTTTGTGGCTGGAATGATAACGATGATGATGCTAAATCTTGATCTGTACATAAATTGGAAACAATTGAAACATGGGTCATTGTTCCCCCGTTGACAGGTTAAGTAATAATATCCGCTTGCCCAACCTTTCTTCTAACGATGTGAAAATAGACCGCGAATATTGTAAAGACAAAATTTTACCAGATAAAGAAAAATCAACAGATCGCAAACAATTTGCCATTATGATTTAAAATAGAGAAGCGGTCATGCGCGACTATTATTTATTATTCTATGTCACAATCTCAATTTAAGTACGAATTTAAACATTAACTGCATCTACAGTGTGCAAAAGTGCACCGATGAGGAAGCGCTGCGACCGTGAACGGAGCGAGGTCGGCTGCGCACGCCATCGCTGAAGTAATTTACGTAATGTTTTTGCTAGCTTTTATTAGATCATTGGTACTGGACAGCCGGAACTAAAGATATACTATTATTATTAAGATAGTCTGTAAAGTATTGAGTTCGGAACACAGAAGAAGTACGAGGAAACGCCCCGCATTCTACCGATACCACAATCAGTTTTGGTACTATCTTCCAATGGGCAATTTTTGATATAAAAATCTCTGGAAAGAGGCCTATAAATCAAAAGCTAATTTAAAACGTCTGATCTGAAACAGTTTTAATAATCATTTGCTTTAGGTAATCGAACTTCCTGTAAAATGATGATGTAAATTATCTGGTTTGCTTGTTGACAAAGAGGTTATTCATTCATCCATGGTGGAATCAAAACTGCGCTATAGTATAAAATTTCGGGGAAATACTTATAAATACAAAATGCATATGGCTTTTGTCGCATAAAAAAGCGCTATACGTGTCATGGTTCGAATATTGCCAAGGGAATCTTGTGAAGAACACTTTAAAACTCTGCAAATTTTAACAGTGCCTTCCTTATATATATTTATTATACTGACAGACTTTATTAAAATTAGAGCATTATATGAGACAGAAGAGGAAATGGTAGCACGTGAAGGCACTAGACGAAAAGATTTGAAACTTAGAATGGCTCCAGCACTGGAAATCGTGAAGCATTGCCCTCGTTTTCAGACTGTAGTACTTTTTAATAAATTGCCATATGATCGGAAAACGGAGCGAAAGCTTTCGAAATTTAAAAGTCGCTTACGTATTTTACTGCTTGAGAAGTGCTGCTATAGTGTTGAAGGGTTCTAATTGCTTCTATTTCTATATATTATGTGTGTGTGTGTAATAATTAATTATTTAGTTGAAAAACGGATTTGCCACTTTAAATTGGCTTGTTAAAATTAAGTAATTAGATATTAAGGTGTACATATCATATTCGAATGCAATGTATTATTGATACTGAATAAACAAATTGAATTGAATTGAATAGGACAATTTCAAGAAAAATCATTTTTTTTTAAATAGGAAACATAACTGAAGATATGAAAATTTTTACTATATTTTACAGTAACGACAATTGTCATTAATGAAAGACTAATACCAGCAGTGAAGACAGCCAAGTATTTAACACCACTTCACATTTCAATACCTAACCGATCAACTCTTGACAACATAATTGTTTTGCATAACACCGTCCACTTCACAGTCGATTGCCAATACAAATAAGTGAGATGATACCGTCATCCGAGGCCATCTGGCTGGCTGCAAAATAGTCAAGACGCCAAAGACAATGTAGCAATAGACAAGAAATTATTTAAAAAATATTTTTCAAAATAGGCTATTATCTCTAACAATGACCTAGAAAGGTTGAAATGCTTCTCAAGACGAATTAATCGAGCCCAAACTCGGTGAGGTTATGTTATTTTATCACTGACCACGTTCCAGCTACATATTCAGATCAGCTCCACGTCATCATAATTTTGCATCGTCACGCGATATACGTATGCGTGAAAAATTTCAGCTCAATTAGAAACCGGGAAGTGGATCAAATTTAACTTACATGATGTGATTACAGACAAACAGACAACGGGACACGTGAAACTAAATAAAAGCTTGTAATAACTCAAGCATGATCTGCGCGAATGAATTTTAATCTTTTGATAAAGTGGTCAACACTTTAGTTGCAAAACGGTCATGGGACTGAGACGCCATTGACAACTAAAGTGGTCGAAATTGTAATTGTGGTCGAAGTTTTACTAAGCTTGGCGTTAGGGGCTAAAGTAACGTAAACATGCGCTGTCGTGCAAAAGGTTTTCCAAGAAACGATGACGGACGCAAATTTTCTATCTCGATATCAATAGAATATGAGGCAGATTGTCAAAATGGAGGAGATTCTTCATTATTTTTGGTCTGATCATTCTGATAATTTTCGTTTAAGGGCCATACGCTTATGAGCGACTTCTAGTAAATGAGGACAAGTTGCTTGCTTCTATCTTCGTAGAATACTTTTTACTAGGGATTCACTTAGATGTGATTTCCGTAGGACATCCATTAGATTTTACTTCACGGTTGGATTTACGAACAATCTAAACTAGATAAGCAAAGTCTATGAAATTTTTGAAAGCTTCAGCAACAATAAAGATACGGAGACCATTATTGAAAAAAAAATTGATTGTTTCATTTTTTTGTAGTCTATTTCTTCAAGTTGGTCAGTGACTACGACTTTGATTCTAATGTGAACATTCTGTGTCCACGCATTGCCTTGTCTTATCGTCTCATCATTCTGACGCTTACTACGACGTAATATCACGATGGCGCTGGCTGGATTCAGATTTCTATGCGGAAGTATCAATCCACAGGAAATAGAAAAATAGTGAAAAAAATTCACAGAGACAGTTATAATATCGGCACTTGTAAAGGCTTAGGAATCCTTTATATTTTGAATGATGTCACAACCAAGACGCTTAGAGGCATATGAATCATTTAGATTTCGAATGATCATAACACATATAAATATCTTATATAAATAATAGTATACTTGTCAGGTGGTCCTGTAATTTTTTTATCAAAATCGGGTGGGTAGTTTGGGTGTGAAGTCGGTCTTTAATTTTGAAAAATTATATGATTCGTACATAAACTTAATACGAGCAATTCGGACCTCTAAAAATACCCTATTACGTCCGTATCCCTAACCGTTTAGACAGAACCTTGGCCTGTCAAACTAAAGGATACTATGATTTTGACGACCTCTGTGGTCTAGTGGTCATCATGCCAGGCGTCACTTAGAGGTGCCGGGTTCGATCCCCGGTCAGGTCAATATGGAAAATGATCTTTTCCAGATTGACCTGGGTCTTGGATGTTTATCTATGTGTTTGTTATAAAATAATAGTTTCGTTGAGTTAGTATCCCATAACACAGTTTCGAACTTACTTTGGGGCTAGCTCAATCTGTGTGATTTGTCTATATATATTTATTAATTTATCATTTTGGCATATTCCATTAATTAGAGGTATAATAATAATGAATTATGTATAAGCCATCAATTATACAGGGTGACTTTTACTCTCCAGCCAAATTTTGCAGCATCTTATTCCATGATACCAAACCACTTTCTATAAAAAAAGTAATTAAAATCTACAAAAAATGTTCGTCCTTCCATACAAAATTCGTTTATCTGCTGATTTGTATGGGAAGCCGAATAAGTTTTTTGTTAGTTGTTTTATGAAGTGTAAGTTCATTATCATGGACAGAAAATCATTCATTAATGTGATTCGTTAATATGAGGGTAAGCAATATGTGAGAGTGATGATAGAAAATTGGAATCAAAATAGTGATGGATTGCTAACCGCATCGTCTTTTCGTCTGAATTTTCTCGCACATTCCCTCAACTCATGCCTCTATATAGGCTGTAACATTTATCAAAGTGAAGTTTTTAACCTCCGCTAGGGCATCAAGGAGCAAGAAGAAAGGTTACTGTATTTATTACTATATTAATTTATAAAATTCTAACTGCGCCACCTGTTATCTTATTATATAGTTCGCACTCCTTTTCTTTTTGGTTGCCTGTAAGAGATTGCTTCGGCGATAAGGCCGCCTCTTGTACCTCATTATATCATGTTACCATTATTTTGTAAGTATTTCGAATATGTGAATGTTTTTTGGTGCAATAAAGTTTTTTGTATTGTATTGTATTGTAAGAAACGGTAAAATATGCGTACACGCTGATGTGGTGATTAAACTGCAGAATACATTGCAATATCATAAAACGCATCGTAAGGTCATTATCGTAGTATTGGCATCACTGGCACTCCGCTCGGTAATAAAAACTGTTCGCAGAGGTTACTTTGGTCGTGCTGCAGTATTTTTGGAACGAATGGAAACAAAATTATTAAAATCTTGTGGCTCTACTATCCTACTGTTTATTTTTACAAAATTGTTATTAAGATTAGCTTTACTGTGCGCTATAGATTTAAAATTGATAGAATTTATCATCATTTCAGCGGCAAGAAATATATCGAGTAAATAGATTATATATACGTACTCTATATGTGTTTTTTTTACCCAAAGAATTGGATGTTCATCTGTATACAGTATGTGTAACAAAAGCCCTGTCCGATCCTTGTAGGAGCAACTTAGACTGTCAATGGGACCAATACTTGAAACTCAAAAAAATCTACATTTTCATGCAAAAGTGTTCGGCCGGCCCGGCAATTTGTATGAAAATGTCGATTTTTTCTTCAAGTTTCAAGCGTTGGTCCCATAGGCAAAGTTGTTCATATTGACGGTCTGAGTTGCTCCTACAAGGATCGGACAGGGTTTTTGTTACATATTGTACATTTCAAATTAAAAGAACTTATCAACAGTTTAATTATTTTGTAGTCTTTAATTGTTTGGTTTTTACCAAAATAATTGGATGTTCATCTTTATATGTATTTTTTATAAAATATAGTATCGTTAAGTTTATCCCATAACACAAGTCTCGAACTTACTTTGGGGCTAGCTTAATCTGTTAATTTCCCCGTTTTATATTTATTTAAAAATCCCAAATCATTATCATCCTGGGGAAGAAAGGTAAACCTTTCCTTCTCAGGATAATATACTGTATCTACTCTTTCTAACCGATTTAAACTTCCTCTCATCTCCACTTTTCTCAAACAATCTACTACATACACAACTAGTTAGGCATTGAGGAACACTTTTGCAAAATCATTCTGCCTGTTTAGTCTACTCGGTAAAGGAATAAGACGTGAATCACGTCCATCAGAGTTGGGCAAAATGTAATTAAACTACTAATTACTAACTACAATTACATTTTGTAGTTAGTAATCGCAACTACATAATTACAAAAAGTAATCGAAAAAGTAGTTGAACTATAAACTACAAAAAGTAGTTGTAATCACAATTACAAACTACTTTATGAAATTACATATTTTATAAAGATTTACTTACTTATAAATTTTCGTTTCTTGCTAACAACTTCTTACACTTACAATTTCGAAATATAACACCTTTAACACACGCCCGCGGTAATAAATTCTTATTGTAATTTGTAGTTATAACTACTTAATTACAATTACAAATTACAACTACAGTAGTTGCAATTGATGTAGTTAGATTTAATGTAATTTCAACTACTTGTAGTTAACTACATGTATTTGTAATTTGTAATCAAACTACACAATAGGAGTTACCTACGCCCAACTCTGACGTCCATTACATTACCTGTAAAGTTTGCTTTGTCTGTTGATTGCGCAGTTGCGTAGGAAGATGCAATATTAATAATTATGTATGAGCTATCTATAGGCTCGTTTACACTGCTTCCATTTGGTAAAAGGAAGTGCATGTATGATGCTAATTAAATTTACGAGTATCTACTCGTAAATGTAATTACATTTACGAGAATCTTACATCTTACATCATATTAAGATTAATATGCTTGAAAATTCCCTCCCTTTAACAATGCCTATATTAGGAAAAATCTTGTACTAAATACATAATGTTGTTGTTATAACATAAATAAATAAAAAAATGGCGGCGGCATCAGTTTGAGCATGTCGCCCATGTGTTTGGCCTTATTCATTTTTATGTCTTTTTTTTTTATAAATGATTATAGCATATAAAATGAGCTGAACTTTAATACCATTCCATGCTAAGATGTCGTAATGCCAAATTTTTATTTGCCATACATTATTCCACGCTAGATCGGTCAATTTGGAAATCCTTAGAAAAGGCCAATGTCCAGCAGTGAACGTTATGCGGCTGAGATGATAACGATTGCTCTTTCCTATTATAACGAAGAAAATTAATTTTGGGGCGTAAATAATTGTCTGCCTAGGCCTAAGTAGTTCAGTAGAGGACATATTTGATTAATTTATCAAATGCATATAATCAGGATATTTTTTTAAATTTTAATCTTAGTTCATTTGAACTTGAACCTTGAACATTAATAATATCAATGTTTTCTTACGCGTCACAGAGGAAAATTTTCCTTTTTTTATAGAGCCGTGTTTAAACACGTGTAGCCCGGTCGGTGGTCGCGCGTCGAATGAGCGCTCGCGTGCAACCAGTCGACAGGCGGAAGCGTACGCGCACCCGCGCAAGGCTACGCTCCTGACCTCGCCGCGTCTTTGTCTAGCGCTATCTAGCGTCTGTTTACGAGGCCGAATGCATCATACCTTCGATACCTTTGATACCCGCACTTATAAACCAAAATCAAAAATAACTGGCTGGTAATCATTATAAGAGATAAAAAGAAAAACGGTCCTTTTTCAGAATGATTAAAGATACGCGCCATAATGCGGCATAAACAAATCAATAAAAGGAAACAAGATACTGGCTGGCAATAGTTATCAAAAAGAATATCCTCTAAAATTAGAAAAAGTCATTCTCAGTTCTAATTGCAGAATGCTATTAAACAAAGGCTATAGATCCATTCGCTTCTTTTTCGAGACCTTGTAGATTGAGATAAGATGACTATTAAAATTTCAATGTTGTGATTTTTTATCATTTGTTTTCCAGGTATGGCGCGATATAAGTGATCGTGCCGGTTGATGAGAGTGTCGAGGCTAGAGAGCTGTAAGTACTTTTTTATTATGACTAAATATAGTAAACAAGACATGTTAATCAATCTATTTATAAGGTATTTCTTATAATGAGAACTCACTTTAGCTTTACAAAGGGTAAAAACGGAACCCTATTACACTGTTAAAAATTATGTAATTTTACATATAAAAAAAGTTTACGGAAAAATATGAAATTTTACAAAAATTTCGTCAAATTTCATAAAATTTATGTAATATTTCATAATTTTCCGTAAATTTCTCAGATTTTTGCATGTAAAATTACATAATTTTAAAGTTAAATTGCATAATTTTCACAGTGAACTATGACCCCACTGTCCGTCTATCTATATATGTGACGGCTAGACAGTTGAAATTTTCACAGACGATGTATTTCTGTTGCCACTATAACAACACATACAAAAACAGAATAAAATTAATATTTAAGTGGGGCTCCCATACAACGTTATACAATATGTAACAAAAACCCTGTCCGATCCTTGTGGGAACAACTCAGACCATCAATATGAGCAACTCTTACTATGGGACCAATGCTTGATACTCGAAAAAAAATTCCACATTTTCATACAAAAGTGTTCGGCCGGCCCGGCAAATTGTACGAAAATGTCGATTTTTTCTTCGTGTTTCAAGCATTGATCCCATAGAAAAAGTTGTTCATATTGACGGTCTGAGTTGCTCCGTCAAGGATCGTGCGCAGGTCCGACTCGCACTTGACCGGTAAATTTTTTTAATTTAAGAGCCCAAATATTTTGTTTAGTACGTATTTCAGTTATGAATTGTATTATACTTCTCGCTACATACAATGTACTGAGTTTTTTTCGCCACTTCGAATGTTGCCGACCTTGTCATTGCCCACATTTCGGGGTGAACCGCTTCGCAAGTAACTCGCATGTACCTACCGAGTACTTGCGATGGAATATAATAATATAATTGGCAGTTTATCATTGAAGAATACTACTATTAATTAAAATATGAGGTTAAAATAAGAACTGTAGCTATCAAAATAGAGAAAAATTATTGTTGCTACTGTGAAGGCATTTAAAACAGTTGGCGAGCCAGTTTACTCGTTTATACTAACCATCAACTTATCATATGATCTTTATTTATAGCTGTAAGTCTTCCTAAAATATAATATGTAAACAAATAAATACAATTTTTTCAAAACTAAAAACCGTCTTTACCCGCAAACTACGCAACCGATGTTATTTTATTTTTTATTTTATTTTATTTGGGAAACAAACAGTTACATAAATAATCAATAACAATAAACTTAAGTAATGCATAAACCAAACAAGTTTCCTCAGATAACTTATACAAAAATACCGAACAGACTATGAAAAAATTAAAAAAATAAGAAATAAGAAGTGGGTAGTTTAAACTTAATTATTTTATTTTACTTATACATACATACATACATATTATCACGCCTGTTTCCCACAGGGGTAGGCGGAGACTAAGGACCTCCACTTGCTACGATCCTGACAGACCTCTTTCGCTTCATCTACACTCATCACTCTCTTCATGCATGCCCGCCGGTTACGGGTACTTCTAACCTCTCCTTTTTTAAGAACGTCTGCAATCTGATCGCGGTACGTTCGTCGAGGACGACCCTGACCCGCTCTTCCACTCAAGTTTGCTTTGTAGACTCTTTTAGTGAATCTCCTTTCATCCATCCTTTCTACATGTCCGAACCATGTCAACATTCCTTTCTCAATTTTTGTTACTACATCTTCTTTCAGTCCACACTGCTCCCTTATGACATCATTTCTAATCCGATCTTTCAAAGTAACACCACACATACTCCTCAGCGCTCTCATTTCAACTGCATTTATTCTACTTTCGTGCCTTTTCTGCCATACCCAACTCTCACTTCCATACACCAGCGTCGGTATCAGCACTCCATTATGAACAGCCAAACGTGCTGTGTTTGACACTTTCGTACTGTTCATAAAGGAGTGTAGTGCCCCATTCACTTGATTTCCCGCATTCACTCTTCTTATTAAATATTTTAAATATTTTTGATAAAACTTCTATGGGCCCACCTGACAAGTATACCCTTTCAAACAAAAAAAGAATTTTTCAAATCGGTCCAGGCGTCTTCGAATAATCGGTGAACATACATAAAAAAAAGATCACAACGAATTGACACACTCTTCCTTTTTGAAAGTCGGTTAAAAAATATCAACGTGTGACCAAAGTACTAGTCCAAACAGATCAAATGAGTTCAAACATGATAGGTTTTAGTCGTTTCATTACTGAGTTCCTATGGGCACCTCCCGGCTCCATCATCAGACTTACTTTATGGTATGGTTATACTTTAGCTTAGCTTTGCTGCTTTTTTGCCTACATCCGTGACTCTTGCATGCTGGTCTGGCAAAAAAGAAAAAAACTTTTCAATGTACCAGGTTAATACTTTAGTATTCCATCCCAAATGCCTATATACCCCATAAAAAATTTCAAAGACACTACGAGAGTAAACACAGTATTTTATTTTATTACCAACAATATATTATCGTCACATGACGCCTTATTTGCATATATGCTTAAAACTTGCTTGACCACAACGTGTTACTATAATTAGGAGAATCAAAAGTCCAAAACGTTCAGGGCTACATCGCATCAGCAATACCATAACGGGAGCCGATTTGTCTACGAGCGGCCCAAGGCTAGCATGCGCGTGCGCCGAAAACAGCTAATGGCTGATAAATGGATTAAACAGACAAGGAAGTACTGCGCACGATTCGTCCTAGCAGCCAGCAGGCCCTTACACACACATGCGCTAAAGAAAACGGCCCTGATATAACTGACATCACAACAAGGTCCCGCCGATTGGTACGGACAGTAGAAAAATCAAGATTTTATTTCAACTTAAAAAAAATCTCAAATCGAAATGATAGATAGATAACTCTTGATTGTACATCCAAAAAAATGTAACACAAAGAAATAATTTGAAATTAAATGAATACAATGGGCGGTCTTATTAATTGGAAATGCTTACTGAGGATACAATACAATACAAAAATCTTTATTGCACCAAATTAAATTTACTATTTCCAAATACTCATAAAGTAAGAACAACATAATAATGAGGATCTAGAAAAGTGAAAGGCGACAAAAGAAAAATCGAAGACTTTATTCGAGATCAAAGCTTTTTTCGCATCATGAAATGTAGAACAAGAAAGATGACGATCAAAGTACTTAATAAAAATAAACACGAGAGTAAAATTTTATTTCTAGTATTATAATAATAAATTATAATGAGTTCCAACTAGGTTTTGAATCTTCTTCTCTCAATATAAAATGAGGTTAGAGACTTTTTGAAAATGGAATTCTCAAAAACAATTATCATTTCAGCAAGGTTTTTTATACAAGATTATTCTGCTATCGCTCCAAGCACGTGCATCACGCATGCCGAGTAACGCGTGGCAACCTTCATCACCAAAACATTATCGCATACAGAGCTCACACATTTACATTTAATTTCATTGGAAGTATGTATCACATATTTTTACAGTCTCTTTGTAGACTTTTAAAGGATTATTAGGAATTCAAGAGTCAAACTAAATAATGAAATAATTCTCACTCCCGTGGTATATTTTCAAAAACAAATATAGTCGATAAAAAAAGAAATCTGGAAAGCACTCCATTGATAATTCTGGCTCTGAGATGAAAGAATAACGTAAAATTTTATCACACACTGCAAGAACAGTCTCATCAATGAAAAAATCTTTTAATTCATAAATCATATTTATTATCCAGCACATAGTTGCCATCATTCATCACTTTATCTCTGTTTGCTTTCTATTATTTGATAAAAAATGTACTAATATCATTTAATTCTGATCACGCTTCCTCCATGCACGTCCCACTTAGTAACTTTATACCTTCATTGTATATTGTTTTTGATAATATCAATCCATTGCTGGGTTTAAGACCTGAGCCCCAAAAAATTATAGGGTTTGTTCATGATCACCACGCTAAAAAGGCGGGATGATCGGAGTAATTTTTTTTGAATGGTAGACTGACACTGTTTCTGGTATCCTTAGTAACCTCTTACGACATAGGAGGGTTGGAATTTGGTGTATTATATTTTGCCGTCGCCACACGGCTATTCATATAGAACTTTTATGCTATAAGACTTTGACACATCCGCAACTTGCTTCGTCAATAGGCCACAGACAAGAATCTGCAACATGCTACGTCAAAAATGCAACCCGATAAATATCGGCAACATGCTTCGTCAAAAATGTAACCAGAAAAATATCCGCAACATGCTTCGTCAAAATTCTCAATCTTTTCGTCGTTTATGGCCCAAAGGTTCCCATAACATTTGCTGCATTACCAAGTTGAATGACCATGGAAAGTCTTTGAGCCAGATAATAAACTATAATAGACTTTGACAAAATGAGATTAAGCGGTATCGAATCGAATCGAAAAATACTATCATTTGTACTGTAACTGAGAATTGTGCTGACAATAATTGTCGACCTTCACAGGGCCCACGCTTGTCCATTTTTGATCCATGCATCTTTTGGACCACATAATTAAATGTGGAGCAATTTTTGTGGGGCGTAAGGCGTGTTCATGTTTGACATTAAAAACATTATTAAACACATCATATTTTGAGGAACATTAATTTCGTTGTCTTGATATGTCTTGAACTGTCAAACAACTTCTCCATGATTATCTTATGAATAGGCAAAGGTTTAATTAGAAGCCTTAGGTCGGGGATCACAATGACTTTATCTGATATCAAAGACATTGCCTGTTTGATTTATAATGATTGGTACCTAGGCGACCAAGCTTCGTTCGATGAATGTACCAAAATAACCGCCTAAGGGCGAGTCAGACTCACGTACGAAGGGTTCCGTACCATTATCTATAATAAATTATGTAAGTATGTTGTATGGGAGCCCAACTTAAATATTTATTTTATTCTGTTTTTATTATTTGTTGTTATAGCGGCAACAGAAATACATCATCATTTAAAATTATTCATAGTTTGAAAGGCTAAGGCATACTCAAGACAAAATTTTAATAATTTATTTCAAATGGGAGCACCGGACCCCGAAAATTTATGAATCCCCTTAAACTTAGGTGCTTTTTTTACTACAACCGTAAGTTTTGTCATGGAGCACAGTATGCTGTTTCTAACTTTATCAATCCGTTTGACATCTAATATGTTTCACTACCTTCTTCTTGTCGAGTCAAAATGGTTCCAGTATAGTTTCTATTTCAAATGACATTTGACCAGTATGTGGCCACAGAGATCCCTCTGTCGTTAGCCTCATGTAAGTCCTCGATGGTACACGACGCGTCACTATGTACTTATCAAACAAAGTATGTATACAATTTTGTTAATATTTTCCTTTAATAGTTCACGACCTTCATCAACAAGGCCTGTTAATAAAGTTAAAATCAAAGTCTTTGTCATCGGTTAACGCACCTCGGACACTAGACGGCAATGACCACGACCAGTGGCCACAACGACCAGTTTTAACTAAAGAAACCATAATATTAACGTCACGCACTTGGCCGCACACCGGGCCGCTACGAACAATATGTAACAAAAACCCTGTCCGATCCTTGTAGGAGCTACTCAGACCGTCAATATGAACAACTTTTCCTATGGGACCAATGCTTGAAACTCGAAAAAAATCACCATTTTCATACAAATTGCTGGGCCGTCCGACTACTTGTATGAAAATGACGATTTTTTTCGAGTGTTTTGTTCGAGTGAGTATTATTTGAGAACTGTTATCAAATAATAGAAAGCAAACAGATAAAATAATGAATGATGGCAACTCTGTGCTGGATAATAAATATGATTTATAATTTGCATAGTGGCGGCAAACTTGGCTACAGCCAAACCGTACCTTCTGCGACCAAGGTTGCTACGGCCACGATGCATACGTCACACGATACGACACGATACGGTCGTGATCGTAGCCGTCTAGTGCGAGAGGTGCCTTAAAATTAAAATTTTACTATGAAGTAGGTTAGGTTAGGTTAGGTTACACACGATACGACACGATACGGTCGTGATCGTAGCCGTCTAGTGCGAGAGGTGCCTTAAAATTAAAATTTTACTATGAAGTAGGTTACTGCGACCAAAGTTCTTTGTTTCGTTCTTAATACTCAGCAGTCACGCAAAACATGTTAAGGGGCTACCTGAATTTTCCGGGGTCCAGTGCTGCCCCCATTTGAAATAAATCATTTGAAAGGAAACGGAGACATCATTTAAAATTTTGTCTTGATCAGACCCTAGATAACCTTTTAAACTATTTTATTAACTACTGTTTACAGTTTAAAATGAGAACGAGAAGCTTTTCTACGCACATACGCCAAAAGTGGCCGTTTTTCACAATTGTGCGTAGAAAAGCTTCACGTTCTTACTTTAAACTGTAAACAGTAGTTCATAAAATAGTTTAAAGGGTTATCTAGGGTCTGATCAAAATCAAATTTTCAATGATGTCTCCGTTTCCTATCGAATGATTTATTTCAAATGGGGGCAGCACTGGACCCCGGAAAATTCATGTAACCCCTTAAACGGCGTAAACCATGCCTTTTCACCTTGAAAAACTTCAGTCAACAAGAAAAGTTTCAGTTTACGACCGCGATGCAATCTTTGAAGGTAACAACTGTGTATTACTACTTCTGTTATTGTTATAGCGAATTATCAATACTTTATAGCACTTAAGTTAGGCTGTGAGCAAGGTCTTCTTTCAAACGAGCAATTTTTATTGGGCATATAGATTTTGTTACAATATTTTTAAGAACCCAAAGTGCTATGTCTTCCTCGTTAGGGATAAAGACGTCGGTCTTTTAGCTCGGAAAATTCAATTTTCTTAAAACAAAATCTTATCATTATGTGAATCAAATATATATAACTCAAAGGTGACTGACTGACTGACATAGTGATCTATCAACGCACAGCCCAAACCACTGGACGGATCGGGTTGAAATTTGGCATGCAGGTAGGTGTTATGACGTAGGCATCCCCTAAGAAAGGATTTTGATAAATTACACCCCTACGCGAGCGAAGCCGCGGGCAAAAGCTAGTCACATATAAAGCAGAATCTTTCACACAATCTAATCAAGTGCCATCTAGTAAATAATAATTTTCATTAGAAAGAAAGAAAGAAAAATATTTTAAGTTTAATTAAGTTATGAGTGTTAATTTTTAACAGGTTATATTTTATTTAAAAAAACTATTATTTCAAAATTTATAAACAGTAAATGTATACCCATTCATCACAGGAATTTTGAAAACGATAATAATATTGTATTTGGCAGAGTTGGGTGTAGTTAACTACTATTGTGTTGTTTGATTACAAATTACGATTACATGTAGTTAACTACAAATAGTTGAAATTACACTAAATTTAAAACTACTGTAGTTGTAATTTGTAATTGTAACTAAGTAGTTATAACTACAAATTACAATAAGAATTTATTACCGCGGGTGAGTGTTAAAGGTGTTGTATTTCGAAATTGTAAGTGTAAAAAGTTTTAGGCAAGAAACAAAAATTTATAAGTAAGTAAATCTTAACAAAATATGTTGTTTCAAAAAGTAGTAGTAATCACAATTACAAACTACTTTATAGTTCAACTACTTTTTCAATTACTTTATAGTTCAACTACTTTTTCAATTACTTTTTGTAATTATGTAGTTGCGATTACTAACTACAAAATATAATTGTAGTTAGTAATTAGTAGTTTAATTACATTTTGCCCAACTCTGGTAATTGGAGTCTTTGACCTCTTTTTTTATGACCGTTGAAGCCTTTGACCAACATTGGGACTTAATACTGTGTTTGTAATAAATTAATAATATTTTAGTATTATGTTCTGTGCCTGAACTATTAAAACACACTCACCTTAAAGCAATTGATCAAGCTGCTGACGTGTATTCTAGTCTATTGTAATTTACAAAGGCCATTAAAATTTTAGGTTTATTTTTTAAATTAAATCTTATTTATTTATGTTTCTCTTTTCCCTATCATAGGTAAACAGTTTCGCCATTAGAATAACTTGTATGTTTAAAAGCATCGAATTAAAATTCAAGGTAAGCGCAGGGCGCCGCAGGGCTGCGCAGACAAGGAAGCGAGGCTTATGCAGTAATTACACAAGTTTACACAACCAGTGGAATTTTTCTGTTATCTCTTACTATTTTTTCAGCCATAAGTCTCATATTTGCTGAAGAATTTTGGAAATTCATGGTCAGCTTAAGCTACTGTTTCAAATATGTATGGAGCCTAGACTTAAGAGCGGCCAACCCGTCTTACTTTTCATACAAACACTCGTACGTGATTATGGCGTTGTAACTGACTTTAATCTTTAAACTAGCAGGTATCTTGTGCGCTATCCCTACGTTTCTATCGAATTAAAAATTAAAATAACAAATTCAGTATAAACCTCCGAAAATCTGCACCTCTCCCTTTTTTGCACAAATTTTACTTGAATTTCAACTGTCCATAAAGTACTTATAAATTGTAAAGGTGACAAAAATATTTCGATACAAACCTCGCTAATGTAATGAAAATTTGAAAAAAAAAAAAGCTTTTATTTCACACACTTGTAAGGCTTACTGAAAAACACGTATTACCTGGAACAAGTTTAATGAAATTCCCGCGCCCTATGAATAGTTAATATTCGTTCAATGGGTAGTTAATAATAATACGAATGTACTAATGTCATTCAATAGAATGCAAACCAAGCCCTTAGGCGCTATCTCTCTTTTGTTTTGCCTCTTTTTCTATTGCCCTGGATAAGACAACAAGCTTTTCAAACTATGCTTGCGTTGACGATAGAGCGGCCGGGAAGGGCCGCCTTAATGCATGATATAATTCATATCATTTAATGGCACATTAACCTGAAGTGAAGGCAATGCATAGCAATGAGGGTTTCAAAAAGATGACACCAGATGGCTGCACAGTGATAAGCTATTATTGGATACATTTGAAGGAGCAAAAGAACCTGTCAACTAATGGTCCAATCAAAACGGTTGATTGGAGTTTTTGGCGGGAAGTCAAGGGGTTCAGTAAGCGTTTGCTTTAAATTGTTTTGCAAATTGATTCTAGTGGACTTTATAATATGAAATCGGTGTAGTTTAGTTTTATAAATGCTCATGCTCATGGACAATATGTGAAATAGTTAAAGTGGACACTCATAGTGCGGCTGTAGTGATATTTATTTGCGGACTGTGGTGGGCGTCTTTAGGCGCCGTCCGTCACTCAATCGACTATGAAAACCAGTGGACTCGTATAGATTAGACGCTAGAAACTTCCTTGAAGCAGTCAAAAGTCCTACACCAACCTTTGATTGTATAGTTAGGGTTAGGGTTAGGAATAAAGAAGTGATAAAATAAAGATGGGCTCTAAAGGAATAGTATCCAGAGCCGTAAAATAATTATTAAAAAATAGTCACTGTGTTGCCACCCTGGTGTCACATATTTTTTTAAAACCTTCAATCGGTGTTTTTTCACAGCATTGGTCTTCGCAAAACGCCTAGTATTTTGGTAATTTAAGCCATTCAATTCGAGAAGAAGTATTGGTAGCTTTAAACCAATGAATAATTTAAATAAAAATAAATATTTCACGTTATGTTAACTTAACTTGTTGACGTGTAAAAGGCCTAATTACTGAAAAAATATTACATTCTCCTGGATTTTAGTCAAAACGGTTGTACTATACAATATATATTATATGATCAAACCAGCAAACAACTAGTAGTTTTTAGCTTTTGCACTTAAATAATATTTAAAAAAAAATGAACTTCAATAAGAGATAAATTTATCCTACATTGAATAAATTTTTTTGACTTTGACGTTGACTTTGACTTACTAAGTGCGAAGTTCGAACACTTTTAAATTTGTGGTTTCAATTAAATAAAGAAATTTCATATTTTGAAGGATTGCAGACCATATTATAAATAAAATAAATATGTATTACGGACAAATCACACAGATTCAGCTAGCCCCAAAGTAAGTTCAAGACGTGTGTTATGGGATACTAAATCAACGATATATTACAGCAATAAAAAAATTGAAACATGAGATCGCAAATAAGCCAAAAGGAGAATTAAAAGATAATAATGGAATTATTATTGGTTTTCTTATATTATAATACTTACTTATGCGTTGAAACAATTTAAACTTGACATATTGAACTTGTTACTTCAACATATTCAATACATGCTAATTAGTAATTACGTTAAAAATAAAAATTACCTTAACGACTGAGATGCTTTTAGCTTTTCGTATGTGTAAGTAGCCAACACTAGTGTCATATTTTTCAAGCTACGTAAAGGCATCTTACATAGCTTGACGACTGCCATATAATGATGACAGCCGGAACCAACGGCTTCCGAAGCACGAAGGAGCTCGAGGAATTTTCATGCCACTTGCGGTCACCAATCCAAATGCGGACCACGCCCGGTGTTGCTTTACTTGCGAAAGACATTATATTTTTCAATTTCAATCATTTTTCAAGCTCTTCACTACCAAACTACACAACCGATTTTGATAAAATTACTTATTAATTCTATTAATAAGTTAACAAAAAAGAATTTTCCAAATCGGTACAGGTGTCTTCTTAAAAAAAAAGTCAAAGGTTCTAAAAAATTGATAACCTTTTTTGAATTTGGTTAAAAATCCTTAATAAAAAGTAAGTTTGGCAATTTACGCTAAAATCTGTTTTTTTTTTATGTGTTACCTTTTGAATTAAAACATTATTATTAAAAAACACACTGCCCTAAAATTAAAAAAGCCTAAACCTATCGACATGATGCGAGAATTATAACAATACACCAAACAACCCAATCTGTTCTAAAATTTAGAAGTTACGGCGAAAAAAAAGAATCTCACAGCATAAATACATACTTACAAGATTTTTTAAAACTTTTTTGGGGCAATCGTGAAAAGATATTTCATCATCATCATCATCATCATATCAGCCACAGGAAGTCCACTGCTGGACATAGGCCTCCCCCAAGGATTTCCAAAACGACCGATCGGAAGCGGCCTGCATCCAGCGCCTCCCTGCAACCTTGCTCAGGTCATCTGACCATCTAGCAGGTGGATGTCCTACGCTGCGCTTGCCGGTACGTGGCCGCCATTCGAGAACCTTTCTGCCCCATCGGCCATCGGTTCTTCGCGCTATGTGCCCCGCCCACTGCCACTTCAATGAGCTAATCCGCTTGGCTATGTCGGTGACCTTCGTTTTCCTACGAATCTCCTCATTTCTGATTCGATCGCGTAGAGAAACACCGAGCATAGTCCTCTCCATAGCCCGTTGAGCGACCTTGAGCCTTCTTATGAGACCCATAGTAAGGGACCACGTTAAGGAAAAGATATTTAAAAAAAAAACTTTTAAACCGAATTCATCGCCAAAATACACAACCGATTTTGATAACATTTATACGGGACCACCTTCCTTTCAAACAAAAAAAGATTTTTTCCAAATTGCTCCAGACGTCTTCGAGTAATCGGGGAACATAGATAATATATATACATTCGATTTGATAACCACCTTCTTTTTTGAAATCGGTGAATTAATATACTTTTTTTCACTTATTACTCAGCGATTGCTCAGTACACTCCATTAATAGGAACGCGATGCGCCTGCGCAATGACCAAGGCTCTTCCGCCATGCTTCTATGACTCAGGCGGAGGCGTCTGACAGATCTGAGTCTAGACAGTCACGACTCGGCGACACGGCTGAATGTTAGCTTTTATATTAATCGTCACGAAAATTTCATGCTGGTCTAGAAGAAAGGAAAACACGTACAATGCACCAGCTGCTTCTCTTCCCGGGTAGGTCGCAGAAGCCGATCGAGGGAATGGGCGAGAATCTGAATTTATCGGCTAGGAACCTATCACCATTTTGATGGCATCTTTTGGAACGAAGTTCCTTTTCGAACGGTATAGACTTGGGGTATGGGGCTAGGCGAAATAATGTGTAAGATTTTCTGTCACGAAATAAAGGGAAAAGTTTTTCACGAGTCTGACTATCCCGCAGCTGAGCTATCAAGCTCAATTGGGAGAGCGTTTGTCTGAGATGGTCGATATTCCCGGTTCAAACCTAGCACACGCCAATATATTTTTTTTAATTTTGTTTTTTCATTTTATATTTTTCCGTCTTCACCAACATCTCGCTAAACGGGGCCTTTGGGTCTTATGGCCTTAGACTGTCTGTACCGCAAGGGATAGACGTGATTCTGTATCTGCTGCAAAATTTTAGAACGGTAAATTTGATTCCTTTCTCAATTTTGTCAGTAATTGAAGTAATAGTGTCGGAAGGTCGGCTTATTGGCCGAAAAATGATAATACAAGGAGGAAGTGATGGTGATCACGCCGATCAAAGAGATAAATAGCCAGACTTCCTCATCCACGCTCTAAACGGCATGGCTTATATTACGGTGCATTATGCACCGATGCAGTTCGTAAACAAAATGACCGGGAATTTTTGCTTTTACGATGAACGCTACACTATAGAAGAGGTACAGGATAGAGACTAAGCTTTATACGGTTCCGTAGTTAAAGACTCAACAAATCATCATCATCCTCACGTATTCCCGTTTGCATCCTCAGCGGTAACGCTTCAGAGCGCGGGGTCCACTATCTACCCTAAGTGACTTGACGAGGTAACTGGTTTTTACACAGAGCGACTGCCATCTGACCTCCGCAACCCAAAGGGTAGACAGAACCAATCCTCGGATAGGTTTGAGCAAACGCTAGATGGCATTCGAAACCCACCGTTTATACGTGTCGTCCGAAACACGGAATCATCTTTCTTTTCGGATAATCAGGTGATTCAAGCCTGCAATATCCCATCCAGACTAGACCAACTTTCAAGCCTTAACAAATATTCTGTGTGCCGAAAACTGTGTATCAACTTTTCAAAAACAATATGCATCGACGTAAAACGATACGCTTTACAAAATAAGGCTTTATACAGGACTTAAGGAATTGTTATGCAATATGCAGCAGCTCTCATCTGACCTCAAAGAGTCACCGAAATTCATAACAGTTTAGATAAAACCGTTAAATGTGTCTAAAATCTAAATACCTTAGTTTATCCGAATCCGAACCAGCAAAGGTTAGGGCTTCTAAGAATAAGTCATCGGCATAAGTCATTTTTCCAACGGACTTATGATCTCATCACTGAGATCAAGATCCGGTAACCATAACATACAAACAGCACGATGGCATGCTGTATTCTCTCTGTAAGTATCTCCTCTGTTTCCAACGCCAAAGCATATTCCTTGCGGAAAACCATCAACCTACATTCCGGTTATAACTCGGGATTTTCTCCCAAGTAGAAAGGGCTTTGTTTCTATTTCGGTGGCGTCGGCCATCAAAGCCGACTGGGTTCCGGATTGGCCGGCAGCCAACTGCACAAAGGATGGATGCAGGGCTTATGACATCCAAAACAGCAAACACTGCCTTTTAAGGTCGGCAAGGCTAGGTTTTGAGTTTCGTTTGGTTTTTTATTTTCATCTCGGTCAAGGCTTACAAAATAATTCTGTGCAAATGTAGAGACCATCGTAATTATTTATAACAATATACTAATAAAAAATATATCTTAGATAGGTAATTACGTACACTGAACCTCCGTTAAAAGAGATGGAAAAATAGTTATTTGTACACATTAAAATTATTCAACATACTCCATTTACTCCCAAAATATATGTATATTGTAATGGATATTTATACGGTCCAATTTTTTTTGCCACCAATATTTCAACACAGTCGTATCTACATACACACAGCATATAATCTTCAGAAGAGTGTC
Source organism: Acrobasis suavella (assembly GCA_943193695.1). Taxonomy (NCBI): domain Eukaryota; kingdom Metazoa; phylum Arthropoda; class Insecta; order Lepidoptera; family Pyralidae; genus Acrobasis; species Acrobasis suavella. The sequence continues at coordinate 1,060,288 of OW971930.1, read as the reverse complement.
CGTAAGTTGTGTCCCAAAATGTCCCAATGTTATGTAAATGTCATTCTTTCCTCTAGTTTTGGGTTACCTAGAAGAGATCCCTTAAAGGGATAAGTCCGCCTTTGTATTGTTTTATTTTATATTTTTGTTCTGTCCTTTTTGTACAATAAAGAATTTACATAACATAACCGTTAAAATACTAAAAAGCTATTCATCTGATTACCTTCACCCTGAGCCGGCTGTCCACGCATTCCTTGAGCGCGGCGAGAGGTCCAATCGCGGTGCCGATACGGGTCAGCACATTCTTCGCGATCCTCGGTATCCGCACTGGCGCTAGGTCTGAAACGAAAGACGTTCATTAACGGGGGAATCCGTAGTAGCGCCACTAGCGCACTTACTTTCGTGTCCTATGTGCACAAATGCCAGCACTTTGAACGACCTAATCGAACCCAACGAAAGAGTTCTTGAGGTTCCCTTTACTGGAGCAACGAAATACAACTAAAAAGTATCAATAACACGTTGATAAGAACAAGAAATAAGAATAAAGGCCCATGAAAGCTTCTTGCCTGTTACACACAATTTAATTGAAGAAATAGATGACTTGTAGAACCTCAACAAAACGTCAACTATATAAATAATTCATTGCTTCAATTAAATGTATGCAATAGGCAAGAAACTTGCAGTGTATAAATTGGGATTTATAGAACAAGAAGTATCAAGCACAGTTGCAATTGCAAAAGCATTTTGCTGAAAGTGGGTACATGAGCAACGCTACGCTACGGATCAGAAACAAATATTTCCAAAAATGATCAAAAGTATGAAGATAAATTACTTGTTCCCATGTATCTTCTTAAATCTTAGATACGAGTAGATGATTGTGATTTAAGCTCGTCGATGCGAGTTACATCGACGTCTACTGTATTCACTTCCTTCCACACACGCAATCATATTCCCATCTGATGTCCACTTCTGAGCTTTCTTCCCACAGTTTACCATACAATAACGGTTCAGGATTGATTTACACACTGGAAACCATTGCGTGGACTTTTGAACGATTCAAGGATTGATTCTTCGTGATTGTACATACTGATTTGTGTGGGCCAGTAGATTAAATATGTTTTGACTTGCAAGAACCCTTTTAATTGATGCATCTTACGTTTCGTTTTGGTAAATTTTTGAGCTAATAGATGTCACTTTTAACAGGACTTATAAAAAAGTAGTCTGTCACACAATTTCTGAATTGTTTCCAAAAATTATAATGTGAACTTATTCATATTGTTTCATTTGCACTCTCAGATATTTTATAAAATTTTAAACCTTGCTAGAACCTTCTACCATATATTCATTTGATCTTTTAAAATGTTTGCAGACCAATCTGCTTTGTATAAACGACGTATTCCTCGACTTAGACATTTCGCATGGTGTCAATGCACTATCGTGACATACTTATCACACCTGTTACAATATTGCCGTAACGTCGACATCACCTTTGTTTATTGGCGTATGTCAGGGGTTCAAACCAAACAGGATTAGGTGCAATCATTTGATAATACAAACTATTTCGAAAAAAATTTACGACAAAACAAGGTTATCAAAGCAACCATGACCAAAATTGATTTAAATCTCGAATCCAATGGAGATATTCATTAGACCTTCACCAATTAACAAATTAATAATCATAGATCAAAAGCAACCTTGATAAACGCCAAAATCTGTCAACAAACTGTCAGAAATATTGAACTTTGAACTCAGGTTGAAGATTCTTAATTTATCTGAATTATAAACATTCGCATATCAATACATCGTAAAGTAAAATATACAATGACAGAACGAAATATTTCGGATCAATAAGTTCAGTGCGTACGAATGCGTCATTTCTTTTATGTCTTTGAACCTGAATGCAAACTGTTTTTGCTGAAAACATGGTGATTCTCGAAGTTTTCTCAGAAGCAACTCCTTCAATTAAGCCGCTGCAGGGTTGACAGTTAGATATGAAGAAAAACAATTGACCAATCATTTTGAACGGGCAAATGAGTGTTAAGATAGCATACGAGTTACTTGGGTACCTATTTTCTCGGCTATCATTATTTACATTTTTATTAAACAGGAATTTTAATAAGTGTGACCGTGTCCAAGTTGTTCTGGCCAACCCTACACACATTTACTTTCATGAGTCAATTACCAAAATTACCGATACTCTCGTTTTAATGGTACCAAGAAATGCGAGTTCGTAATATTACTAAAAACATATAATTTTCAGAACCATTAGGTACGGTTCAATGTCCCTCAAATAATTTTTGGCACATTAAACCTACAAGTAAATAAAGCTGTTGAATAAAATTTAGAAAACTACCTAAGAATTCTCATAAACAAAGTTGTAAGTTAGTTAGCCTTTCTCAAAATATAACAGTTCATCTATCTAAACACGTATCTAGAAAAGTAAAATCTGTTTAAATTGTAAATACGTCCATAAAGTCCAACCGAAACTGAAAGCGGTCAAAATTAATTAAACAACAGGTTCCTCAATAGATACGGATCGCGAATGTAAATTTTTATCTGAAGTTAAGTAATAATGTCTGGCCGTTAACACATCCTTATCTAAGATTAAAAAGAAAACGAAACAAATTCTAGACTTGTCTATGGCAACAAGTTAGTGGCAGTTAATTTAAAAATAAACACGTAAAGTAACGATAAATCTATGCGGCTCTCGAAGCGAGGTACCAGGGAGGCATGGCTCGCACGCGGTCGGCGCTCGCGAATTACTTTCACTCCACTATCCCCGGGCGCTGACCGCGCGGCCGGGTCGTCGGCCGAGCGCGCGGGAAACGCTACCCGCCATCAAGTCATTCAGAAAAGCGCGGCGTGTTTACACAGATGTGCGCCGAAACGCGTTCCGTTGCATCATTTCCGTTCCGTGATTCTTATGCGTTCGGAACCGCACGTGCCGATTTTGTGCATTGCGATTACGCATATATTAGCGCTCTATTATTAGAATGGAGGCGTATCTTCAACTAAATTTAAAATACGCGACTGCTTACAACAGATAAGAATTTCTGCACGGAATTTTTTACGTTATCTATTTTACTCGAAATCTTAAGATAACTCTTAATAGATAAGTTATATCTCAAGCTAAAAGACCCTACGTGTTTCAATAGACGCTGGACAGGGCTCATAAATATAGATTGCGCTAATAATAACCGCCCACAGATTTTAATAAGTCAGTTCTTAGATAAGTAGGAGTAAAGGGACCTTCATGATTTAGATAAAATGGATGGTAACACGCACGCAACCACAGACGAATGTCTGGCTTTATGTGATAAGAGCATAATTCATTATCGTAAAAACATATTAATGTTTCCATAAAAGTTAATAAATTTTTAAAAACAAAAAAAATTATACATTTTCGCTTGGCTTCGTTAATATAATCTTCTATGTAAATCACTAAACACTGATGATATTACATAAGGAATTTTATGAAAACATTATTTTCTCACAAAATTTACAACTAGATGCCTCCTAGAATAAAAAGCCAGTTTGTATTTAGTAGTAGAGGTCTCTCTCTCTACCAAGCTTACGCAAAAAGTTATACTGTCAATTTCGAAAATTCCCACCGGCCAGACCTCCAAGTGACCTGAAACGCACAGACAATCCCGGTCGCGAATCTGGAGACGTCAACGACCGCGATGCAACGTGCAACAGAGACGGCATGCGTCCCACTCGTGTGGAAAGCGGTTACGCAACAATTGTACACCGCGAAACCGCAAATATCAAGAATAGCAGAAGAATAGCTCATGTCACTGTACTTTTCTTGAGATATATTTAACAGTTGTCCGTTCAATAGGTAACACTTGGCAGCACTTAGACTCCTGACAAGGCATCATAAAGAACGAAAGACAATCAAGAATTGCACCGCTAAAAAGAATACTAATGCTAAGGTTAGAATTGTGAGGGGAAACGCCTCACGTCGTCGTTTCTACGATTTCGGGTCCATGCTAAAAGTCTTGTAAAACTAAAGGCTCTATACTAAAGTGCTTGTTTTAATTTGTTGAAAAAATAAATCTTGTTTGTTAAAAGTCGGGTTGGTCGGTTGTATGTTCTATGGTAACATTAAGGATTAAAATAGAGTGAAAAGAGGAATTTCATGTTAGGAGGTTCAAAACTACATATTTATAAGTTATCGTTCTGTTAATTTCTGTATTCAGGCGAAAGTCTATCCTCGCCGTAACTCAGTGTCTAGATTACGAGATAAACCACGCTTAGAACTGGCTCGGGGCCGTATTCGGCTATCGCGAGCTGATGGACTAGCCTTTAATTGAAACACTTGAGATTAAATTAGAAATACATTGTATGGCATTCCGAGACGCGAAGAGATGCGCGTGCGTGCTAGAGTTTAGGTGTATTGAAATTGCACCTGTAATGTGATAGCACTGAAGCTTCATAAAGTCTGGTTTGGACATAGATTTAGAGGCTATCCGTCATAATCTAAGACACTTTCGCCGCTAAACTCTTAGCTTGGTCAAGAAAATTCTTTCAGACGAGACTGATGTCGGTTTATCTTTCCAGCCTAGGATTCTTAAATGTGATTCCCAATAATGGAAGATCTTTAACCGTCTTTACTATTTAAAAAGCAGATTGCGACATCTTAATCTATAACATTGGTTCCTTGTATCTTCGTCTGGATACAAAGTATTAGTGGATAACCAGGTGTGATCTGCTAAAGATTTTTCTATTTTGATAGCCAGTAAGATTTTATTGAAGCTAACTTTTTTCTAACCTGACGATAGTTGGTAACATCGTTAATAATGAAACAAAAATACTTGCCCTACGGATAAGATTAAAGTCAGATAACTAGATCAACGAGACAATCCAGGCGTCTTATTCGTATTCGTCTATCGCGAGCTGTTAGTATACACATTAATTACATGCATGGTGTATGGCATTATGCGACGAGTGGAGGTTTCGTTGTGTGTGGTCTTAGCTCTGAGTTATTGAAGTGGCAGTGATTCTATTGCAGTCTATTGGTGGTCAAACTAGGCACAACAAATGATGTGAACGTGTGGACACTTCTGGCTTTGTACCATCTGATTGTGGAACTGTAAGGAGTCAAGTACTGATGTATACTGATCTGAATTGTCTACAGAAAGGAAAATAAATGTTTATAAAAAAGCGGGATCAAAGTTGTACTAAGACGGGTGGATGCTTACTATTGGTTATTAAAGCAAATAATTTTAACTACTTCTACCTTCGACTGAAAAGGTGATATACGTAATCAACTTTAGAAGTAGGTAATTGGCGGCAAAATCAAACAATACAATTTCAATCAATATCTTACGTATTTGGTAAAAACATTAAAACTATAGATTTCCTAACGCAAAGGCTTTGCGTAAGCAATTATAACAAAGATAGGGCCTACGAGCTTAAATTGGATACAGCGATTGCACAAAAGAAGCCAATAAACTAGCAAAGACAATGTGCTAAGCAGCTGCGCGCGCTTTCCTTCGCCATTTTTGTCAAATTGGCGGCAAAACTGCGAATCTGTCACGCGATCGCGTGGCGGAGCCCTATATAGAGTTTTTGATTACAAATAAAGTTTATTCTTCATTCCCAAGCCGCATCGACGTGTCACTATAATTGTACGATATGATAATTACTTAATTATTTAATCCAGTATCATGTAGCTACTAAACTTCCTGTGTAATTGTAAATACTTGCTTATGTACAAAAAGATATAAAGGAAAACCTCTATGCTTTTCTATTATAAGAAACCTACTAAGATACAAGTAAAAAAGCCTTGCTTCCTTACATTATTAGAACCTAATAATCAAGGCGCGATTTTTTTAATTAGAATTTATTCTGTATTTTCATCACAATAGCTTTCTTTTTTTTATGACTCCTTTATAGATACAGGACGCGAACTCTTGACCAGAAATACCATAAATCTGATAAACGATCAATTACAGATTAATCATTCAGTGTAGTTTTATTCTAAGGCTCTTAAAATATATACATCGGAGGCAATGAACCATAATTGATCAAGAAAGTAGCATCTGCTGATATTGCGCCAAGGAATCTTCGCAAAGACAGGTGTGTGTGGACAGGTGATAATGACAACCACTGCGTAATTATCAGCATATGGGGATACCACATGGAGGAATTTGAGAAAATTCAGCTTTTGTACGAATAATGTGGTGAATAATGTTGGTGCTACTTCCAGCTCCAAATTAAGAATCTTTAGACACAGATTAATCTTTAAAAGACATACTGGATCTTTGTAAGATTTGAAAACTGGTCAGTAGCATCCTTTATTTTCGAGCAGATTCTATTCAAGATTGGAAAGCCTACAACGCTTTTCCCTCCATGCAGGCTCCGAACCCAAACAAACATAAATCTAAAGGCAATCACAATAATATGACGTAACCCAAATGAAGTGCGCATAAACAAGAAAAAAGGCAGTTTATGTAAGACGCGACCGCACGGGGCAATGGGTCACGAACGAATGCAAATGAGCTGATGCTACAAAGATATCTACAAAGATAGCACGTCACTGAGTGTCTCATTCAGGGAACTGCTTGTAACGAGTAGCTACCGATTAGAGACATATATGCCTATATTTAAGCGAAGTATTTCGGGCGTGTTCGGGATTTAGGATTCAAATTGGGTATTCGGAGGATTCAAAAGGAAATTTGGAATCTGAAACATTCGAAAGTTGTCAAGGATCAAGGACACCATACAAATGAGCTGATTCTATTGTTTATAGTTAGCATGTCTTTCAGTGTCTCATTCAAGGAACTGCTTATAACGAGAAGCTACAAATTAGGGACATATACCACCACACACTTAGGGTTTCTATGGGATTCAAACTAAGAAAGCGGAGGATTCTAAACGAAATTGGAAACTAAGGGCAAGGGCATTGGGTCACGGACAGTACGGACACCATGCAAATGAGCTGATGCTATTGTTGATAGCACGTCTTTCAGTGTCTTATTCAAAGGACCGGTTGCGGTATCAAGTAGGCTACCCATTAAATGAAGGCATAGGGTTTGTAAAAGCGGCTTTTCTGGACCTGTGGAATTCGGAAGATTTAAAATAAAATTGTTATCTCTTGGGCAATTCTTTATATTTTAGTGCAAAAGCTCTAAACTACTAGCGTTTCGGAACGGCCACTGCTAGGAAGATACGCCGAAAGAAACCCAGTTCAATACCAATTTCCTGTCGAAATTTAGCCAAAAATAGGTAACATTAGCTCAATATGACAATCAATATTTATGTCCCTAAACTAAAACCACCTACCATAATCCAACGAATTGGTGAATCCCTATAACTGGCAGCTTGGGTGGCCGCGTAGATTATCCCGGGCGGCGGGGTTGCCGCGGGCGGGGCGGGAAGGGTCGTCGGCCGCGGCTGACACAGAGTCGCGTGCGTTGAACGGCCTAGACTGACCTCGTGTGTGTGACCTGGCGATACGTGGGGTACTTACCCTACGCCGTATGCGACATGCTACACATAAACTATTTTAACCCCCGACGCAAAAAGAGGGGTTTTATAAATTTGGCGTGACTGTATGTCTGTTTATATCATCGTAACTCCGACACAAGTGGACCGATTAAAATGCGGTTTCTTTTTTTTGTAAATCGAAAAACTACTGTTTTTTGAGGAAATTGGTTCAGCCATTCAAGTTAGTGGGGTGAATGCATGAAAGTCCTTTTTTTGTACAAGACCATTATAAGTTTTTTGAAAATATAAATTTTTTGTACAAGCTTTTATTGAGAGTTTAAATTACTTATTAAAACAAATAAAATAAGCCCAAACTCAGATAGAGCTGCATAGTTTTATGACTGAGGTCCATCAACCACCTTCTATCTCAGTGATCAGACCCTATACATTGTCTCTAAAGTGTTCATCAAAACCAATTGAACGTGTCCTACTCAATGAGGTTACATTGTTTTATTATTGAGTTCTGTCTTATATATCAGAACAGCTGAACGACTCCATAAAATTGTATTGTCACCTGAATTTTATACTAGTATGCAAAATTTCACCTCAATCGGTTGAGGATAACTGGTTGAAAATTTCGTTGCAAGATTTGACCTAAACAAACATACATAATATATTACGTTGCATGTTAAATGAAAACTTGTTAAAATAAAATTTTAAAGCTAACTTCAGTTAGATTCTTACTGAAAAAGTATGTTTATCCAGTAAACGAAAGCACAGCGGGGAGAAATAGCTATGTATATCAGAGAATATATATGTATATCAGTGTCGTGCATTATTATTTTTGATATTTTTTTATATTGAGCTGTGCCTAACTCATAAAATATTCATTCTTGTAAATTAGGTATGATTACCTAAATTACAAGTACGGCTCCATATCAATGGATTAGAGGGAATCCAACGACCCGGTGGTGGCGTCGCTGGTCGGGTCGTTGGATTCCCTCTAATATGGTTGGCTTTAACGATGGCTGATCCGTGCGTCAACGCGTGAACGGGTGCTGCGGGGAGGGACTGGTCAGCTCGGCTTCGCTTTTTTGACTACTTAATATTTTTTATTTGTTATTACGCAATTTATGTTTGTTTACTTGTTCGCAAGCATTACATGTTATAATGTGTCAACATTGTATTATATTATAAGTATTTATTAATTAAAAGACAATAATAATAATATGACAATTAGCCCTTCTGACGAGTAGGCAACCAATACTGTGAAAATGAGTTTCTTTCGGCGTTTCTTCTCAGTAGTGGTCGTTACGAAGCGCTGGTATCGGTAGCTTTTCTTTAAAATAAATTAAATTTTAATATACTTTACACGTAACATAAATTATACTAATTCACGTTTAAAAGTGCCTGTAAAGGTCTAATTACTGAATAAACATTTGAATCTTTGAATCAAGAAAAAAGGTACATTTCTTACTTTGCCATCATTATTAGTGTGGCACAGGGTAGACAAATTTGTATTTGGATGTATGAAACGCACGCCACTATATATATTAGAAAAGAAATGTGCTAATTAGGCCCGTTCATTTGTTACCCGTTGGCTTAGGTTGGGTTAGGTAAAAAAAAACCTAAACTGTACAAAGAAACATAAGAGATTGAGAAAAAAATATAACCTTAACTTAGTTCGTATAGTTTGTTATGATTTTATTTTAACTTTTTTTAGGAGAATCTAACTATATTTTTTTTAAATATTGATGCCCTTTTGCCTCTTGTTGGTAGATTATTGCTATAACAATCAATAATTGAAATATTGCAGCTTTCTGTACAAATCTGATTCAAGGCAAGTGTTTATATATGTTATCTTTGACCCCAAGAACGCCTAAAAGGACTGAGTCTCCATGGACCCGTGGCTGAAAAGCATACCAACATAATAATATAAGCCATTTGTCTTTCTTTTGACATTGTTTTCCACTTATCCTAACAACTCTGACTCTGGCGAGTTGGTGACACCAACAACTCGGTCTGTTTGCCCATGCTTGGAAAAGGCCTCCTCTATTTGTTCCACTCTGTTCTGTTTAGCACTTTCTTTATCCATTTTTCCTGCTATGGTCTTTAATTCATGTCCATCTTTGAAGCTGTCCAACTCCATTTCTTTTAACCATTTCTGTTATAGTAAGCTACAAGTGTTTGTTTGTTTGTAAAAGCTTTATTGTACACACATAAATACAAAAATACAATTTAAGAGAACAAGCACAGTACAAAGGCATACTTATCTCAGACAGGGATCACTTCCAGTCAACCTTGGATTGAAAAGAATAGGTTTTACAAAACACAGTTTTACTTCATAATCAAACGGTGATGAACAAGCAGTTTAGACACTGACTGGGACTCGGAGCCCAGAGTCCGCTGCCTAACCTAGGTGATTTAACTGCCATCTGACCTCTGTAATACTTATTACTAACGAATACTACATATATATGTAACATAAATAGACAAAGAAACAATGTCAACAAAAACATAACCTCAAAACTCACCTCTATACTGTGCAAAACGCTGGCGATTCTTTTCTTGCAAAAGTCTTTCTTCCTCAAGCCGCTTCGCTGCCTTCGCCTCTTCTCTATTCCTTACCACCTCAGCTTGACCCACAGGCACTATAGTCCCCCTTTTTTGGGCCGATTCATACTGATTTAAGCTCTCATACATTGGGGCATTTTGCACCGGTATTACGGCTTTATTTGAGTACAGCGCCTTTACTGGATCGAATTTAGAACTACCTGGACCTATTTCTGAATCTGATGTTGAAGAATCAGAGTTTTTATCTTCGGACATTGTAAAAATAATTAAAATTCTCTAAAATGTAACCCATAACAAAACAAATTGTCAAGTAAAAGCAAGCTGTCAATGTCAATGTCACGTGTGTCAAACCATTGCGTTTTGTTCGCATCGCATCTATTTGTTTTTTTTTTTCTGTTTACTAATAAAGGAAATAATTTATTTTGAGGAAATTGTATTATTAAGGGGCTACATGAATTTTCCGGGGTCCAGTGCTGCCCCCATTTTAAATAAATCATTTGCAAGAAAACGGAGACATAATTAAAAATTTTGTCTTGATCAGACCCTAGATAACCCTTCAAACTATTTTATGAACTACTGTTTACATTTTTAAGGTAAGAATATGAAGCTTTTTTATGCACATACGCCAAAAATAGCCGTTTTTCGCAATTGTGCGTAGAAAATCTTTATGTTCTCACTTTTAACTGTAAACAATAGGTAGTTCATAAAATAGTTTGAACGGTTATCTAGGGTCTGATCAAGACAAAATTTTAAGTGATATCTCCGTTTTCTTTCAAATGGTTTATTTTAAATGGATGGCAGCACTGGACCCCGGAAAATTCATGTAGCCCCTTAAATGAAAAAATTATCAAAATTAAGAACATTGTCTATTATTTATGTACATAGAATCTCTTTATCTTTATTTTACTGAACTACGAGTATAAATTAGTGTGTGTGAGAGTTTTATCGTAGATAGACACAAATTCGTGACAAAGAAGTTTCCACGTATAAAAACTTAGTTTTTATTTTTGTATTCCTTTCATTTCATAACTTTCAGCAAAGACATTTTTCCAATATTTTCTGTAAATAACAATGAATCGGCTGATATAATAAAGGGAATCATTGTAGAGCAAAAATAGCTTGCAACTCCATCAGCCATTGCAACATCAAACAATACCTAATACTGTAAACAAGCTTCAGTAGGTAATTATTATCATCCAGTATTGCGCCAGCGCAAGGTCCTCAAGTGCACTAGGAAGTGGATTCAAGGCTTTGGTCGCTGTCTATAAATCAATCTATTAAGGAAAATTTACTTTTTACCTTATATGGCAGAAATGTGCCAACGATTAACAAGCAATAAAATTCGATTTTTAATGCTACAATTATTGTAAGTTTAGCAAAGTATAATTAATGTTAATTAATTGCCTACATTGATAGGCAATTAATAAACTCATACCTACTGTGTGTATAAAGTAAATGGCATGAAGATGAAGAGGTTAAACTAAATAAATTTGTATTCACAATTTTATTCTCATTTTGGTTTCTCAAAAGCTAAAAATATATTATTGGATTGCGCTACTCGACAACAGATGGCGCTGGAAAAAATATAAAATATTCTTTGTAATGTGTGCCGCTAAAGACGTTCACGTCATTTACCTTTAAGTGATAAATAATTCCCATTTAATGCCATTTGCATTAAATGAGAATTTTATTATGCATCCCACTTAACTACAGATGTATTATTACCTCTTAATCCCTAATAAAGATTAAAGATTGTGAAAAAGAGAATTAAAATAATGATGGGTTGCTACTTGCTAGCCAATTTTTTTTCCATTTCCTAATGACCACAGACAAGGTACAATCTAACCTAACCTAACTTAACAAAGACTAAAGATGGTGAAAAAGGAAATTAAAATAATAATGGGTTGCTACTTGCTAACCATTTTTTTCCATTTTCTAACGGCCACAGACAAGGTACTAGGTACAATCTACATTTTATCTCGCTAAATGTTTATTTAATACGCAAGTGAGCATCCAGTAAATACCCTCTCGTCTTGTTGCGTAACGCCGCGTAATATTTCCGTAGCCATGACAACCACAACATGGCGGCATCAATCGCTTTTTCCCGCCATTTCACTTTTCACTGCGCACGACACGATCGCATCGCATTTAGTACAAGATTCCACTGCACAATGTAAAAATTAAGTAAATTCAGGAACGAGTTTTTTTTACATAAGATACCTAGTAACTTGTTCTGGCTATGTACTTAAAATACAAACAGCATAATTTTTACTGTTTTAGGCAAATTCTTACTCTTTTTTGACTACGTTGAAAAAAAAATTGGTTACCTATGACTTTAGTCCAAGAGAGTTAGAGAGAAAACATTTATTGATGCTTAAACGAATTTGCTTGTAAGTTGTTAGGTATACTTCAATCTTGCAAAAGTCAGTTTCATCCATATTCGATTAAAATTAATTACACATTTTTCTCACTTAATCTTCCTTGTGAGTAATTCTATTAGGTTAATTTGTCTTATTCAAAGTTACAAATAATATAGTTACTTAAACATAACTAATGTTGTGAATTTATGATAAAAAGGACGATTATAAAATCATGCAATTAGATCACAGACAAACTGCAATTACATACACAAACATCATTATACTACGTAACTTGCATCACTGTGTGCGTTATCGGAATATGATTTAGTTTACAATTTATTACAATGACTGTTATTAGACTTTCATGTTTTTTAATTAACTTTTTACTGCGTTAAAGCAAATGAATAATGCAGCGCGAGTCGTAAATTATTTTATGTCACTAGATGTTTGAATTTATTATGCATGCTGATGATATTATTTTAATAATAGTTATTAATATGATGTTATTAGAAACTGACGCCACAGGTTGCGCGAAATTTAAAATCAAAATTAAAATGATTGATTGTTTGAGGTTTCTCACTAACTACGTTGTGGTTAATACGTACCATATCTTTTTTATTCTTTATCTCCTTCTATGTACCAGCTGCTTATCTTCTCACGCAAATTGAAGACGCCGATCGAGGGAAGGGGTGTAAATGAGAATAGAGAATATGCATGAAAAAATAAGTGTTATCTAACTAGTTTATCCACAAATATTTAAAAATAAAGTACTAACAATAAAAACAGAATAAAAATTGGTTGAAAAACGAACGAGATATAACGATTTTACGAAAATATGTCTATCTCACTCGCAAAAACGCTATTTTCTCTGGAAAATGTATAGATAATATGGATTTTGACGTCAACAGTCCATATCGGACTTCTCTATCTTATTGAAACTTTAAAGTATCACATGTTCGTCGCTAATTAAGATATTTTAAAAATTCTTTCATATTTGTTTACTGTGGATAATAAGGATTTATTAAGCAAATAAAAAAAATCGTGCATATAGCTAAAAGGCGATGAGGCTAGCATAGCAAAGCAAGCCACCACTTTTTCGATTCCTTTTTTAACCTTCTCGCCCACCATCTCGCTAGAAGTGGCCTCAAGCCCCAAAATGCTTTGTCGCCCGATAGTGATAGAGACGTGATAATATGTATGTATAGTATGCATGTTTGTATGCAGGTATGTATTTTTATTTCTCTGGTTTGTCGCAGGTCCAGAGTGATGCTCATTTGAAATTGTGTTTAAATAAATTTTTAATTCTAGATACCTAATTATATGAAAACCTGATCTTCGTTTTGTTATACAATATGTAAAACAAACTATGTAAAAAAAAGCTTGAAACTCGAAGAAATAATCGACATTTTCATACAAAAGTCTTCGGCTGGCCCGGCAATTTGTATGAAAATGACGATTTTTTCTTCGAGTTTCAAGAATTGTTCCCATTGGAAAAGTTGTTCATATTGACGGTCTGAGTTGCTCCTACAAGGATCGGACAGAGTTTTTGTTACATATTGTATAGAACAGTGCTACCAAGAATGCTGATTTTTCTGTCACATTTAAAAAATACATTGGTGGAATGAGAAGCTTAACATATTTTTTCTATAATTATATAATATTAGAGATAAAAATCATTTATATAAAAAAATTGATAAGTTTTGCTATAAATGAAAAAGTTATGAGACTTTTAAGTCGCAATCAACTTACTACCCACTATTATGACTTAATAAGAGAACAAATATTTTAATATTACTTATGTCATGAATATAACCGTTATTTAATGTCAGCAAGCATTTAAATTGTTACAAAAAACCTTCAACGGTTAATTTATTCATCAAAAAGCGTCATCAACTTGCGAATTCCAATACAATGCAGGCGATGCAGCGAAGAAAGTATATTTAGGAAGAGTTTAGAAAACAAAAGTCGCCTTTTTACGCTGGCAATTACAGTGAAAGAGCCAGCCATTGTTGTTTTTGCCGCCGCCACTTCTTTCGCGGCGCTCAGTTCCGCACATTGTTTTTTTAATGAGCGCACCTATTGCGAGTATGTTATGTTTATGCAGTAATCATTATTAAATGGACTTTTTATAGCTCATTATGAGGATTGTCAGCGCGGAGCCGGTGTAATTTCTATGTGTTGCAAAAAGATGATGCTGTTGAACTAAGCTTAACTCAGCTTTTCTCATATTATGCATATTACTACATATTCCTTTGCTTGCAGAGCTCGTAACGCGGTAGGAGTACGTTAAGTAACCTCAGGCAGTATGACTGACAAGTGGCATATCTCTGGACCTTTTTCGTGCTTTGGAAGACACACTTAGCCGCTATAATCATCCTCGACGTCTCTGTCTCCTGGCACAAACATATTCTTTACTTAAAAGGAAGCTCCAGAAACAAAAATTAATTTTAGCCATAGGCCGCCTTTTGCGCGTTTTCTAGTTTTCAATATGTATTTTGTGCAATAAAGTGTATTGTATTGTATCAAATAAACAATGTTTGTTTTACTTTTATTTTGCTATGACACTTGCCTGGCAGCTTGAAAAATTTACCTCTTGAAAGGCATTGAGAGAGATTTTACCTCTTATGTTATAAATAAACCACAGAAAATTTTATTCAAATATAAAAAATGTTCGGCAATTCTAGTGGATACATGCTTACCCCAATATCAATAAATCTTAAACAATTTTATAGGTTTAGACTTTTACTGACAAATTCAAAATGTTTTTTACAATATAGCTGTTATGTCTCACAGCTGGGCAAATACCTCCACCTTATTCCTCAACTAGTCTCTGTTTGGTATTATGAAATTCAACTAACCATTTCTATTTTCTTTACTTCCAGAGCGGCAGGCGTGTGCGCAGCGGTTGTGCGACGCGCTGCCTCTATGCTGTATCGACGTAGGTTCGACATTCACTGGGACGTCGCCAGGTGATCTCGACACATTGATTTTTATATACTAGATTCACAAGAAAGTAAAAAAAATGTCTAATTAATTGTTTGTTTGGAGAAGCTGACTGCTTTTTATTTCGCTTTTTGGTAATTGACTCCCTGACTACATATGAAAAGAGTCTCTATGTGGCAAAACAAAAAGTAAAGTGCACTTTATTTTAAAAACGCAGTGACAAATTGCTATACTTAATAAACTAATAATTATTAATATTAATTGTTAAGTATACACTATATACTTGGCAAAGGCCTTTCTCTCACTCCTAAATAAATCTCGATATAAATTACATCTCAAGAACTAATGTCTTTATTAATACTTGTATCTAATATATTATCGTCCATATATTTCCATTTTTGCTGAACAAATTTAGATTATAGATCATCTTAAAAGACGTGAAAGCCTACGCTTTATATGTCCGCAGGTCGCTGCTGAAGAGGATTGGCTTAAGAGGAGTGAGGTAACCTGGCCGAAGTCGGGACGTCGCTGCGGCCAAACCAACAATACCGAAATGTGTTCCTCCGCAACCGTGTACCTAAACTTCGCTTAATTATACATCGAATAATGTACGATCCGTCCAAGACGCTGCCAAACATTTTGAACGAATTTATTAGTGTAGATACATTCTGTTTTGATAGTGTTTAGTGTTTTACGTGTTTGTGAACAACGCCATCTGGCGTGGAGTAGGCGCGACAACGTGGCGGGGACGCATGCGCCGTCGGCCCCGGCGCTGGCGATGCCATTTATTGAAGACGAATGGTGGTCTGGCGAGAATGAGGGCAGGATGGTCGACCTCTCCAATTGCCTTCAGGTAAAGTCACAGCCTATGTACACCGCATTTTTTCAGTTTAAAATAGTAATTCACTCACAGAAAATTGAATCTTTTATTTTATGTACTCACAGTTTCAATTGACTTTTGCGTCAGAAGTGGCTTGACTTATAAAAGTGCGGTGTGCATAGGCTCTTTTAATTCTTTTTAATGCTTATACACATATTTTAGATTATAAAGAGGTTATGAGCGAAGTCCTCAATAGTTATATTTGCGAAGTACTTACCTAAATAATTACAAGTTTCAATACTATGGCTATAATTTATAATCATATCGATCATACATCAAGATTCAATCAAGATTGAAACTTAACAAAGCTCATAAAACCTCTTTAACTTACAGTCATTAAACTCCTTTGATTTACATAATAAGCTCAGATATTCTGTCTGATATTCATTTTTATTGTATAATAACATCATATGATATTAATATGTTGCAGTAAATATATTTTTCGACTTGCAACATGAGAAAATGAAAACTTCCTTATTGCATACTCAATAAAACGCCATCTATCATCTAAATAAGAAATTAAGCCCAAACATGGGCGTAATAATGCGCAAAGTAGCTACGCTACCATATTTCGTAATTGCAGGACGCGGTAGTAGCGGCCGGGGGGCAAGCTGCGGCCCAACTTCAGCAAATGGCGACTTCGTTGGGAGAACTTTCTCAGGCCGAGCTAAGCAACATAGTGGGAGGCCTGACTTTGGAGGCGGACGGCTCAGAGGCCGCCGATCCTGATGACATTTTGAAGCAGCTTGGAGAGACTGCCTTTGACAATTTTGACACGTTTTTTACTGATCTTACCAATGCTACCGCGTCGGCTGTACCGCCTATTGAAATAAAAGTAAGTAGATTGTAGGAAGGCACACTTTTTTTTAACGCGTTTGAAGTAACAAATCGCTGGAGCTGGTATTCCACGTAAAGACTATGCTGTCATTCGCTCAATAGTTTATAAACGTTATACTTCTTGTTTATAATCTACACTGTCCCACGCTATAAGTATTAAAGAAAAAAAAAATAGGTACTTACGAATAAAGACCCAAATTTCTAGCTCGGTCAGTTTACCCATGACAGAGAGCGTATTAGCATAAAAGCATAAAAATTGCATACTAGCTGAGCGTAAACACACCTGCCAACCTGTAATACTTTTAATTTTTAAGTGTTGTAGGCAGACTGTAATTTTTACAAAATTGGCGGGGTCCAATGCTGCCTCCATTTGAAAAGAAACGGAGATATCATCAAAATGTTGTCTTGATTAGCCCTTAGATAACCCTTCAAATTATTTTATGAACTACAGTTTACAGGGGGCTACCTGAATTTTCCGGGGTCCAGTGCTACCCCCATTTGAAAGTTAAATTATACAACAAATTAGTTGAAAGGAAACGGAGACATCATTTAAAATTTTGTCTTGATCAGGCTCTAGATAACCCTTTAAACTATTTTATGAACTACTGTTCACACTTCAAATTGAGAATGTGAAGCTTGAAGCCAAAAGTGGCCGTTTTTCACAAATGTGCGTAGAAAAGCTTCAACAGTTGTTTATATTTCAGGAAAATTCATGAAGCCTGATATTTAAAAAATGTTTTATATATTTCCAGCAAGAAGAAAACAACAACATATCGTCGCCATCCGGGAGCCAACTGCAAGGCTATTACCAGCCGAACAACCAGTTAATACAGAACAACGGCCAGCAAAGGCTACAGCAGCTGTTGAGATCTGGGACCAACGCCATTAACAATGCTGTGACGAATAACATAAATAATGGACGATATAACATCGCGTCTGCTAATCCGCTGTTAGCTGAGAAACTGGCAGCGACATCTAGCGGAATAAAGCAGGAACCGATCAGTTCGGATTACAATGGGACGTCTATGAACTATGGAAGTGCATCGCCGATGCAACGGGTGCCGAGTGGGAAGCCGCAGGTGCATGATGCTGGTGGAGGTAAAGGTCAGTGTTTTATTATTGCACGTAGATTAGATACAATTAAAAATTTAAAAAGCGTGCATACCGCATGTTAATTTAGTGACATCTAACGGCGAATAGCGGAACTGTATAAAAACTGTTACTCAATAGTACGGCTGACAATAAATAGATGGCGCTGTTTACAGTTTACTACTGCTTGAATAGTACAAAGGTGTTGTCATAGATGGCGCTACTAGTAACAAAAGGTTTCATTAGTGCACGTTACCAACTATTGCAACTGCAATTTCGCTGATGCACCGACAGCGTCTATGCAGTTTTCTCCTCGATCGCAATCCACTTTCGATTTCCGCTCGAGGAAGTGGCGCGATTTTCCATTACTCTAGCTTTTACCGCGAACCCGATTGTAGGAAAGTTAATCAATCAACTTTTTACTAGAACCTTTATAAGGTTTATATTTAGGTATCAAAGAAAATTTAAGGAAAATATAATTTAACGTAATCAAACGAAAACTAATTTTCAATAAAGATCATCTACCCATAGCTACAAAAGAGAGACAACCAGTCAATAGATAAATATTGGTAACAAAATCGACATCTTTAATAAAAAATAAAAATAAAAAACAAAATTATAGTCTTTTTTTTAAACTCTTTTATTAAAATTAAGAAAACAATTCTTAAGAGGCTTTACACCTTTGGTTGGCTGTCTCGCTCGCACAATAAAAAATTATAAAGATTATTAAAAATGGGACTCATTTGTAGAAAAGTGTTTCTATAAATTATATTGTGGACATTTTAGATATGTTTTTTTATTGTTTATGTGTGTGGGTATCGAGAATTAGATCATCAAAAATTCAAAATTTTGATGACCTTATTTTCTATGTATTAGTCAACGTCTACACAATATACAAACATGTATAAAATATCCACAATATAATTATATAGAAAGTTAGGGAAACACTTTTCTACAAATGAGTCACATTTTTTAATAATCTATAAAAATGTTTGATTGTGCGAGCGAGACAGCCAACCAAAAGTGTAAATCTTAAAATTGTAAATTCATTTGAGTAAATGTAACTCAATGAAATTGCCACTAACAGTATTATTTCTGAATTTCCCCATATTAAATGTAGAAAAGTTTTTTTTTACTACTTTACAAACTTAAAATCTTAGGTAAAGCAAAGAAGGCCTCTCGATAGAATTTGCTACTGGCCCCGCAAAGGCTGAATCCGGCACTGAAGTAAGAGCTACAGCCGATGTTAAACCTAATCCGTCTTATTATAAAACCCAGACTAACTTTGTTACTAGGTTTAAACCATTATCCGACTAAATTAAGTTGACATCTAGTAATATCACATTGTTATACCTGTCAATGTCATCTTCATTTTGGGCGGATAATGGTTTAAACCTAGTAACAAAGTTAGTCTGGGTTTTATAATAAGACGGAATAAGATTTTCTTCAGCTTATCGTGTTCCCGGGTGGAACCCCAGCTGTGCAGCTTTGTATCCAAGGGTGCGCTTTCCCATTTGTTCTCCAAATGATGACGTTTAAATAATTAAGTATAATATGCATGTCAGTGGTCACCCAATGGATGCCGAAGACCGGGAAAAAGTAGCCGGGACAGTTAAAACGATTTGGCTGTAGTTACACAACCGGCCACCTGCTCGAAATAAAATTGTAGTCCAGATCACAGCTCGAGATGTTGGTTATTGTTGTTTTTCGTGTATGTAAGTGCCCAACACTGGTATCAGATTTTTCAGGCTGCCTAAAGGCATCTGACATAGCTGACGACTATCATACAATGATGACAGCCGGGACCAACGGCTTATACGTGCCTTCTGAAGCACGGAGGAGCTCGAGATATTTTTGTGCAAGGGCGGACAACGTTTTTAGTGCTTTACAATGACGGGCACAAATATTTTTACACTGCATATTGAGCAAAACTCATTTCTCGCTAGTATCCGACATTATATTAGGGAGGCATAGTGTAGACAAATTCTGTCTGTATGAAATGCACGCTACGGGTGCTTTGTCATTTAGTCGCCTTTTACGACATCCACAGGGAGAGATAAATAAATAAATACATATATAGGGACAAATTACACTGATTGAGCTAGTCCCAAAGTAGGTTCGAGACTTGTGTTATGGGATACTAACTCAACGATACTATATTTTATAACAAATACGTATATAGATCAACATCCATGACCAATATGAAAAAGGCTATTTTCCAACTTGCCCTGACCGGGGATCGAACCCGGAACCTCTGCGTGGCGGACTAGCATATAGAGATAGAGTGGTTCTATTCTAGACCGGAAGTCACTCGGCGCTATCTTTCTATACCATTTAATAAAAAATAATTATATAATCAAAATAAGAAAATAATAACTTCTTGTAATAACAAAATACTTTGTAATAGTTGTTTGTAGGCGAGTGGCGCCGCCGTGCGGCCGGAAGCGAAAGCGCCGTGCCTTTCCTAGCCGCTTTCCCTGCGAGATCGTAAATTTTATCTCTCAATCGTGGCCTACTGCAAATTCCTTTTTGTTATAATTTAGAAAGGAGCACGCACACAGCCGGCCAGTAAATAAATTGAAATTAACAAGATAGAGTAAAGTGAGTAATCAGTAACTTCCCAATAATAGATAGATTTAACCCAATTTTATTTTATTTAACAAGTATTCTATACACTCGAAAGCCAAACATGTATAAATATATATACAAGTAAACTTAGTATATATACCTTAATTGTAACGTTTTCTTACCGTCAAGATGAGTGAATCTAATGAAGAAATTAGATACATTTTAAAATTTTACTACCAAAAAGGTAAAAATGCAACGCAAGCCGCGAAAAAATTTGCGATGTTTATGGACCTAGTGCAGTGTCTGTGAGAGTAGCACAAATTTGGTTTAAGCATTTTCAATCCGGAAATTTTGATGTCAAAGATGCACGTCGCTCTGGTCGCCCTGTTACGGATAAAATGGATGCTATTTTTGAAAAAGTGGAGCAAGATCGGCATATCAGTAGTTACGACGTAGCTGAAGAACTGGGAATTGACCACAAAACAGATTTGGCGCATTTGAAAAAAAATGGGTACACAAAAAAGCTCGATATTTGGGTACCTCACGAGCTTTCTTAAAGAAACCTAATGAACCGTGTACTCATTTGTGATTCTTTATTACGACGTAACGAGATCGAACCATTTTTGAAGAAATTGATAACTGGTGACGAAAAGTGGATCACGTAGGTCAGGCTTCACAGACTGTGGCGAAGCCTGGGTTAACTCGCAACAAGGTGATGCTGTGTGTGTGGTGGTAATTAGGATAACGTAACAATTCGTGAAAAGAAACATTAAGAAAGAAGTATTTGTCATATACGAGTACGTCCTCGAGACACAAACCCAGCTTTGAGTGCCAAAAGTAAAGGCAGTCAGTATTAGAAACAAATGAATCATTTTGATATGATTTAAATAAATACGATATATGATAATTTATATTATTAGTTTATTTATTAATAATGTAAGTTTATTTCACTAATAATTCAAACACATAAACTCTGGAACGTCAAGAAGCCAGCGGCACCAAAGGCGAAGGCTGAAAGTGCGCGGCAGAGAGATGACGCGTGAGGGCCGTGCCGCGACTCAGACCGAGTTTCAAAAACCAGTATAAACAGAAGCGGGACGTGCCGGAACTCAGGCCGATGTCTCACCTACACTCTATATGTGCGTGTACTCACACAAATGCAAACCTGAGCTTATTTTTCGAGAGCTATAGAATGTTACATATATACAAAAACAAGCTCATAAAATGTAACAACGTCATAGTGTACGTCTTTATCGGTAACTGGGTAGACAGAACCAAGGGCCAATAGGTTCCTAGACAACTTTTACCGTGGCGATGGCGTGAAGGTGAGAAAGGAAATAAAATTGTGGATCGCTGTTCGCTTAATGACTCGGTTTTCGCATATTAAGATTAATCCAACATGGAAGTATGTTTTGGAGATTTGTTATATAATTGCTCAATGTCATTCTCATAAAATCGTTTTTAGAGTTCCATACCCAGAGGGTAAAAACGGTACCGTCCGTCCTTCTGCCTGTCTGCCTATCACTAGGCTGTATCTCATGAACCGTGATAGCTAGACAGTTGAAATTTTCACAGTTCACAGATGATGTTTTTCTGTTGCCGCTATAACAACAAATCCTAAATATTTAAGCGGAACTCGCATACAACAAACTTGATTTTTTATACATAATGAAACGGAACCCTTTGCGTGTGGCTAACTAGCACTTCGCTGGTTATTTCATTGCAGTGAGTAGCAACACACCGTAAATGCGTAGGTAATGCAATTCGATTCTTAGTATAAATGCACAACTGCACATCTAATTAAGATCGACACAACAACATCGGTTTCTTGTACTCATACCGTTATCACTGATCACTGCCTCATGGGGAAATCCCCTGAATAAGAACAATTGCTTAGCTGTACAGATCATAAAATCCGGATAAATGCGAGACGGATTTGCCCACCAAGGGTTCCGTTCTCTGTTTAAGCTTGTGCCAATGAAGTTCTTTCATATACAGTATAAGTAAAAGTATGGATATGACTATATAATCTATACATAAAACATTCATAATTATGTGATTTCAGGATATACAGGGTGTTTTTAAAATCATTGGCATCCTTTCTACTGGTGAAAGTACTCATGAATATGAGCAACTTTTTGTATGGGACCGACTCAATCCAACCGAAAAAAAATCAGCTGTTCCATACATTTTGGGATTCTAAGTATTGTAAAATAGTATGGAACAGCTGATTTTTTTTCGGTTGGATTGAGTCGGTCCCATACAAAAAGTTGCTCATATTCATGAGTACTTCGACCAGTAGAAAGGATGCCAGTGATTTAAAAAACACCCTGTATTTTAATCGAAAAAAATATACTTATCCTGAAATCACATATTTATGATTGTTTTATTTACTTAGTACCCAATTAGATTCTCGAGAAATCCCGGAACTTTTAGTCATATCCATACTTTTGATAGCAGTAGCACCCGTGATTCCGATACATACATACATACATACATATTATCACGCCTGTTTCCCACAGGGGTAGGCAGAGACTAAGGACCTCCACTTGCTACGATCCTGACAGACCTCTTTCGCTTCATCTACACTCATCACTCTCTTCATGCATGCCCGACGGTTACGGGTACTTCTAACCTCTCCTTTTTAAGAACGTCTGCAATTTGATCGCGGTACGTTCGCCGAGGACGACCCTGACTCCCTCTTCCACTCACGTTTGCTTTGTAGACTCTTTTAGTGAATCTCCTTTCATCCATCCTTTCTACATGTCCGAACCATGTCAACATTCCTTTCTCAATTTTTGTTACTACATCTTCTTTCAGTGATTCCGATCTCTGTTCATATATGATAACTTACATGACATGGTTAACCACTTAAAAATTGGCAGCCCCTTTCCTTGCATATTTTTTTATTTAATTATGATATTACTTATCAACTTTGCTCAGTGTTCGAATCGACAATAAGGAAATTCGTAGGAGAAACAAGTCACTGACATAGCCCGGCGGATTAGCTCGTTGAAATGGCAGTGGGCGGGACACATAGCGTGAAGAACTGATGGTCGATGGGGCAAAAAGGTTCTCGAATAGCGACCGCGTACTGATAAGCGAAGCGTAGGACACCGAACCACAAAGTGGTCAGATGACTTAACCAAGGTCGCTGGGAACGCTGGATGCAGGCCGCTCTTGATCGGTCATTTTGTAAATCCTTGGGAGAGGCCTATGTCCTGCAGTGGACGTTATGCGGCTGAAATGATGATGATTACTTATCAAAATAGCTCTAGCTAACGGAAACTACTATACTTCTTAAAAAATCATCTGTAAAAAATTCACAACACGAAAAAACAGCCACTTATCGCACCACATGCAGCAGTTTTATTTGCAATCAAACGTTTTATGTTCACGGCATGCCAAAGAACTTTTTCGGGACTTAAAAAGGGTCCTTCGGCACTTGAGTGCGGCAGCCCTCAGCCCTCCCGAGGGAATAAGAGTCAGTTTTTGCAGATACCTAAATTGACGACGGTTTTACTAATATAGAGACTTCTTGTACGATTTATTAAAGTAAAAATATTAATAAAAAATCATTTCTCTTTTCTGTGTGTCATCAGTAAATTCAGCGGTTTAATAAGGCTGAACGCTTGAAAGTTGTTTTTTTTTTATTAGCCTGGTAAATTTTGTCTTCTTTACTTCACATGGTCTTTTGTCTTGATTTGAGAGAAAATTTGATAAAAATTCGTTAAACTCTGTCGAAAACTCTCTCTCTCGTCTAAAAACGCGCATAATTTCACCTAAAAAAATAATTTCTCTTTTCTGTTAGTTTTAATTACGGTCCAAAATTTTAGGTTTCAATTAAAGATCATGTCTTTTACTTTCATCTTATCTAGGCCAAAGGCCGCTTTCAGGTCGGCGTCTAGCTAAATAACCGGCCAAGTGCCAATGGTACTATCTATAAGAAATCACTTTTGTTATATGGGGGCCCCACTTAAATATTTATTTGATTCTGTTTTTAGTATTTGTTATTATAGCGGCAACAAAACTACATCTGTTATAATTTAGCCTGTCTAGCTATCACGGTTCATGAGATACAGCCTAGTGACGGACGGACAGACGGACAGCGGAGTCTTAGTAATAAGGTCCCGTTTTGCCCCTTTGGGTACGTAACCCTTTAGGGTATAAATCAGATTGTCAAATTCTACGGGATATGGGATATGAATAAAGCGTCAGGGGTTCAAAGGCCTCCATTCTCTCTTATCTTATCGCTTTCACCCTTAGCGGTTTTGTTTCCTAGACTAAGGTCTAAATGCCAGCTTTTTTTAACCCCCGGCAAAAAGAGGGGCGTTATAAGTTTGACACCAATGTTTGTCTGTCTGTGCGTCTGTTTGTCGCATCGAAACTCTCGAACGGATGGACTGACTTTTTTATGTTTTTATGTGCAAGCAAGATTACTTGCGGCAGTTCTAATAGTTATGTTTTATGAAAATCTGAACGCTTGAAAGTTGTTTTTTTTTTTATTAGCCTGGTCAATTTGTCTTCTCTACTTCACATGGTCTTTTATCATGATTTGAGAGAAAATTTGATAGAAGTTTGTTGAACTCTGGCAAAAACTCTCTCTCTTCTAAAAACGCGCATAATTTCAACTAACAAAAGCAAGGTATAATTCGATTATTCCACTAATACTTGCACCGCGTTTACGACAAGCCGTAAAAGTTATAGGAAACTTTCTATAGGTAGTATATTACCTATTCTGTATATATAATATCACATATTACTGTGATTTCTACTGGGTTCCGGCTCAACGCAGTAAGCTTTCATATGAATATATTGATTGTTAAGTAACTACTTAATACTTACCTACTATTAATAGTTTACCCCGAACTCTGAATTGGCTTTATAGCCCCTTTTTAAGACGAAGTGGTAGCTAAAGTGGCGCCCTCATTTGAAACAAATTGTTTAAAACTAAATATGGTGATAATTAAAAATTTGATTTGTATGAATGTCTAGAAAGACCTTTAAACTATTTTATGAATAACCTTTGAAAGTAATATTGGTAGTCCGTCTAGTTTTAAAACTAGACGGACTATTAGTAATAATTTCAAAGGTTATTCATATAATAGTTTAAAGGTCTTTCTAGACAGTGATACAAATCAAATTTTTAATTATCACCGTATTTAGTTTTTAACAATTTATTTCAAATGAGGGCGCCACTTTAGCTACCACTTCGTCTTAACAACTTTCATATTATAGAAAACTTTATACCTCGAGATAATACTACCATTATATATACTACCATTTATATATTGTGTTTTATAATGTATTACTTTGAAAACTCATAACCTGTTTATGTCAGTTTGTAAATTTATATAGGTAAAGTTAAAATGATTTGAAATCAACTAAAAAGAAAAATTATCCGATAGTCAAGTCGTTTTCGATAATAAGAGGTATTTTCATTCAACAATATGTCTAGATTAGACAAATACTTACTAAAAAAACTGTTACAATGAATCAAATGATATATACATTTAAAATTACTTATTTTACCTTGTACGCAAACGTAGCATTTTTTACAATCCTTTGATCACAGAGAAATAGGCAGGCACTATATTTTCATGAACAAAATGAAATTTAATCAAGTACTTGCCTAAGTACAAGTAGACTCGAAATAAAATGTATTCATACACTTTATTTCAAGTCTAGATATGTTTTCCCTATAAATTTTCTTTAGCGAAATAAAGTTATTTATTATTATTAATAAATGTTTTATAGATGACCTAAATCCTGAAGAATAAAATAAAAGGAAAATGCGTCAGAGATGACAACTTCTCTCAATATCCTGCAAAGTGTCTATTATTCCTTGAATTAGATGTAGGTTAATGTCAGAGGCAAGTAATTATTAATTAATAATGCAGTGACATTGGTTTACATAAATTCACAGTACTGTAAATGGGCCAGTGACTACATAGTCTAATATGAGGTTAACACCATCTTATTATAAAAACAGGACTAACTTTGTAACTAGATTTAAACCATTATCCGCCCAAAATGAAGTTGACATTGACAGGTGAGTAGTGTCATATTACTAGATGTCAACTTGATTTGGTCGGATAATGGTTTAAACCTAGTGACAAGGTTAGTCTGGGTTTTATAATAAGACGGTACATGTCTAATATAAGGTTAACAAAGAAGTTACTAGGCCTCGCCATATCGCAGGAAAAATTGAAACTATATTTAACATGGAACAGCCCATAACACAGATGATACAAGTTTATTTGCCAGGAAAATTAAATAAAAACTCCGGCTCCATCTAGTGATGAATGGCGGAACTACATATTTCACTGATCGCCATCTATTATTTGCCAGGTAAATTAAAAACCGCGACTTTCAAGCGTTAACCCCCAATAACTTTTTAACGGTTGAGCCGATTTTCTTCAAACAAAGCTAGGAACCACCGCAAGGGATCTTGCTTTCACGTAAAAAAGCCGCATCGAAATCGGTTTAGCCATTCGAGCGCTACGATGCCACAGACAGACATACCGACAGACATTAGCGTCAAACATAAAACACCCCTCTTTTTTGTAGGGGGTTAAAACGACCGGTGGCGCCATCATTGCAGTCAGACCCACTAACTTAGATATTTACCTTTACTTACCTGAAGTTAATATTTCATCCTACTGTTACTATTCTTACTCGTATATGTATAAGTTTGTTCGCTCGTTTGCATATATTAATACTAGCTGTAACCCGCGACTTCGTCCGCGTAGAAGTCGAAAATGGTTCTAATTAGGATCTTTAATTGTTTTTTTACGTTATAAATTGTGTTAAAATATCCCGTTCCCGTTCCAGTTCCAAAAAAAAAAAATAACAAATGACCGATTTGTCTCAATTTTCTGTCTCACTCAAAAAATGACGAAGTTTCATAATAATTTAAATTCGCAACCCCTAATGCACCCTTATTATTATTTATTGACCACTAATTCAAAAATGTCATGTGTCTCGCTTCAAAAATGACGAAGATTCATACAACCTTGCATCCCCTATTTCACCCCTATAGGGATGTCATTTTTAAAATCTAATTAATGCATTATTAATTTCTACTAGCTATAAAATTAAATTAAAAATTTCATGTGTCTCACTTTAAAAATTACGATGTTCCAAACAAACTGGCAACCCCTATTTCACCCCCTTAATGATGGAATTTCCAAAAATCCTTTCTTAGCGGACGTCTCCTAGTCACAATCTACCTTCCTGCCAAATTTCATCTTCATTGGCTAAGTAGTTTTCGAGATTTCGTGATGAGTGAGTGACAGAGTGAGTGATTTTCGCTTTTATATATATAGATAGAAGATAGATAGATAGAAGAAGATGTCGTCCTATATGCGTTTTAAAAGGAACTTTTTGCCACGTACGGCCGACATGTGGATTCAACTTCCTGCAACAGTGTTCTCGGACCGATACGACATTGAAATCTTCAAAAAACGAGTCTATATCTTCCTGAAAGGCCGGCAACGCTTCTGTTACACCCCTGGTGTTGCAGTTGTCCATGGGCAGCGGTGACCACTTACCATCAGGAGACCCGCTTGTTCGTTTGCCGCAGTATAACATTAAAAAAAAAAACTATAGCAAGCTACAACACAACACGGCTATGGGAGTTTTTGGCGGGAAGTCAAGGGGTTCAGTTGGAGTTTATAATAGCAAATTGATTCTAGTGGACTTTATAATATAAAATCAGTGTAGTTGAGTGTTATAAATGCTCATGCTCATGGACAATATGTAAAATGGTTAAAGTGGACACTCATAGTGCGGCTGTAGTGATATTTATTTGCGGACTGTGGTGGGCGTCTTTAGGCGCCGTCCGCCACTCCTTCGGCTATGAAAACCAGTGGACTCGTATAGATTTGTTGCCAGCAGCTCCCTTGAAGCAATCAAAGGACCTGCACTAACCTTTGATCGTATAGTTAGGGTTAGGATTGGCGCCCACGCCATCGGTTAACTAGACACTGGCAAAATAAGCTTCAACGAAGTTTAATCTCCAACAACAAGAAAAAAAATGGAAAATATATCGTATAATGTCTTGTTATAAAATATATACATATTTACTTCTACGACTGTGGTAGACTTTATTGCAAACTGACAGACATATGGCAGAGCCCTAACCCTTCCACCGCGAGACTTTATATCAGTTGTCGTGCTCCCAGCGCGCGGCATAGTAAATCGAAAAAATACCTACCACCAAAAATCGATGTCGATACAGACTTATGTTATGTGCAATACAAACGTGGTTTCTTGTCGGAAATATCCGACGCTCGCGAAATGGGCACGAATTTGACGTTCGCGGTGCAAGGGTCTTGTGAGTAGGAAGGTAAGCGTTACTTAAAAACAAGACAAGATGACAACAGTGCTGGCACCCGTCCTGGCCTTACGACGCATCCGCAATCCTGCGCACTGCAGCGTGCAACGTGTGTCGTGCGTCATGCGCGCGCGCATGTGTGCGTACGCAACCATGACCCCGTTTTCGCGCGCCTGTGTGCGGTTATGTCACATTGCGCGGTTGTGTGTGCTCCATTTATGTGATAAGTTTTAACTATAGTAAATTAATAAATAATTCTAAATAGTCCTTTTAGTCTGAGCCGTGTGGTTTACTTCCAAGAATAGAACCACTATATCTCTTCCTGTGGACGTCGTGAGAGGCGACTAACGAAATACAAAAATATTG
Organism: Acrobasis suavella; assembly: GCA_943193695.1. Taxonomy (NCBI): domain Eukaryota; kingdom Metazoa; phylum Arthropoda; class Insecta; order Lepidoptera; family Pyralidae; genus Acrobasis; species Acrobasis suavella. Next base: position 1,030,920 of record OW971930.1, on the reverse strand, counting down.
TGCTAAGACTGAATTCCCAAAAAAGGGTTGACGTCAGGGAGGAGGCTGGTCTTAAAACTTATACATTTAATGGAAACTTAAAGTAACTTTTCAGGATTCCGTGCCTTAAAAACCCTTCCCTGGACCCTATTTAATAATAGACTCTTCTTTCCGTCTGTCGGTCTATCACCAGGCTTGTATCTCATTAATCGTGATAGCTAGACCATTGAAATTTTCACAGATTATTAATTTCTGTCGCTGCTGTTACAACAAACACTATAATTTTTTAAAATTAAAAACCTACTTCTGATATTTCTATGGGACCACCTGACAAGTATACCTTTTCAAACAAAAAAGAATTTTCTAAATCGGTCTAGGCGTCTTCGAATATTCGGTGCAATGAACGTACATAAAAAGACGAACTCCTTTTGGAAGTCGGTAAAAAAACAGAATAAAATATATATTTAAGTGGGGCTCCCATACATCAAACGTGAAACGTTTTTTTATAGATAACGGTACGGAACCCTTCGTGCACGAATCCGACTCGCACTTGGCCGGTTGTATTGCTTCTCTGTCACCTAGTCCGTTACTTTTAACTTTATTGTAAACCATTGAGTTGCTTAATTATTGGTTTTTTAACAGCATTACAATGCTCGGATTATTATCCAAATTGAAACATGTGATGAAAAATTTCGCCACGAGTGGGTTTCGAACCCGCGTCCCTCACTCACGCCGTGAGTGCACTACCAACTGTGCTATCGTGGCTTCGAATTCTCCTGACGAAATTTCCAAACACATACGAGTAGTACACACGCATTTGAAGCATGCGTTATTCTTCACTGCTACACCCTATTGAGAAGTGTGATATTCAGCTTAATTCAATTTAGATGAATTGAAAGTTGATTAAAGTAAAGAAGGCTTTTGTTTAATTATTGGTTTTTTAACAGCATTACAATGCTCGGATTATTATTATTTACAATTGGTATTGCACTCACGGTGTTAATGTAAGGGACGCGGGTTCAAATCCTATACGTGGCGAAATTTTTCATCACATGTTTTAACATTGAGTTGCTTTTGATGCTGTTTTCACGTCCGTTCGTAATAGGGTAAACTTCCAGTCATTGGACGCTAACAGTCATTGGACAGAATACATTAAAACCTTATTAACCACTGCAGCTGATAGCTTTTTATACTCTGTAGCTGCAGTGTTTCAGCAACCTTAATATATAAGGCTTTATTTTCTTCTGTTTAATGACGACTGTTAACGTCCAATGACTAGATGTTTACCCTACCTAGTCCCTCAGAAATCCACAACATGAAAACACACTATGTTAATAATTACAGAATTTTAATTAGTATTTTCCTAGAAAACAGTTCCGGCACCGCAGGCTCTCGCGCGAGGCCTAAAAGTCTACAGTTAGAAAGCTTATTTTTGTTGCGAAAGCTTATTCCCAGAAGGTTGAGGCTTTAATTTTGAAATTAATAATGGCGGATCAATTTTGACAAGTACTTTGTTCACACTCTTTAATTAAACCGTTTTTAGATGATGTAATAGAATCTCGTATGAAATAATTTTATTGCTAAGCTTAACTTTGCTGTAAAGTTTTTTTTTAATTTATACAATGAATGGAAGTTGTCTTTACTTCAATAAAATGTTATGCAACAGGCAAGAACTTGCACTGTCTTCATGGACCTTAAGGGGGCCCTTCCCGGCCGCTCTATCGTCAACGCGAGCATGGTTCGAAAAGAGCGATCTAGCGCTTGAGCGCTCTTTTCGTTTTGCCTTTTTTCTAGCATTGCCCTGGATAAAATAACAAGCTTTTCTAACCATGCTCGCGTTGACGATAGAGCGGCCGGGAAGAGCCCTCTTAAGCCTCTTCTATTAGGAACGCAACACCAAAAACAGTCATTGAATATTTATTATCCTCTCCTCAAATTCGGGCGGCTAATGATTTTACTATTCCAAACTTATTCTTAACCAATTTTACTATTCTTAACTTCACTTAACCAAATTTCATAGCCCCACAGTATAAATATAATGTAGATATAGACTTGTGTTTACATGATATCGAATTACTAATTAAAAAATTGCGTACTGATATCTCAAGGCTTGATTGTGATACTCATTTGTTACCTAGAAACTTTACTTCACATCTTGGAGACAAAAAATAATAAAAAAACAGTGGCACTCCGGGAGTGCCGACAGAAGTGCAAACTTGGTGTCAGTCACGGTAAAGTGTCGCGAGTTCAATGGCTTTTTCCCATATCAAAAATTCTTACATGCCCAACGCGCCTTAAGAAGTTTTCACTTCAGTAAATCTGACACAAAAAGTGGCATGCATACGTATCATAGTATAATAACCATACGTATACTCTAAAGTCTATTTATTCATATTTTTAACTCATACATATATTATAATTTAAGTTGACGAAACGTGTTGCGGATTACTAACTGTGAAAATGTTGACAAAGTGTGTTGCGGATTACCAACTGTGAAAATGTTGACGAAGCGTGTTGCGGATTACCAACTGTGATAATGTTGACGAAGCATGTTGAGGATTACCAACTGTGAATATTTTGAGAAGAGTTAAATAAAATAAATATACAATTTAATAATAAACCTTTTGGACCTTCCGAGTATCATAAATACAATAATACCAAAGGCAATGATAAACCTTGGCTTTGCAGGATTTCAATCCATCCTTCCGCGAAGAACCATACCAAATTCGCCCGAAACAAAACTATCAAATAAAAATTTCACCGAAGCGGCGATGCAGAAAGGGGTCAAGGTGTCTGTTTGTTTGTCAACCTGTTATTTCCTGGGACTATTGAGTAGTGGGTTTTCTGTCACCGGACCGTGACCTACAAATTATAAATAATTTGCAAGCCTGTGATCATGCGTGCATTCATATTTCTATGCCAAACTCACCGCATTGTATAATTTGACTTCTTTGGTTAATAATTCTTCCAGGATTATTTATTTATTTAACTTCATTCACAAATACAAGTGTAATGGCGGACTTAAAGCCTAAGGCCTTATCTACCAGTCAACCAAACGGGTGATGTAGAGAATGACAGGGGTAGTGCAAAACTTGAAATAGGTATGGCGAACTCTACGGCCACTACGAGGAACTACAATAACAAACCAATCAAGGACAACCGACAATATATAGTTTACAAGAAGCATATGAGATGGCGCCAGCAGTATCCTACATCTCGATCTTAGAGTTCGCTCAATTCGCTGCATATATACAACTTCCGACGATACGCCGCGGTTCCCCAGGCGCAACAACATGCCTGGCGGGAAGATCTTCCCTTTGTGGCGGTCGAGCATATCACCTCGCTCCCGCTACATAGGTATGTGACGAAAAAGGCTTAATAATACACATTATTAAGTATATGCTATGATAAAAAATACCTACATAAATACACTATAATCTTTCTGACAGTAATTATGTAGTGAAGCTAGTCTGGGGAAAGAAAATAACCCGCCAAGAGCGTTCTTATGTTGTAGCGGCAACAGAAATGCATCATCTGTGAAAAATTTAATTGTCTAGTTATCACGGTTCATGAGATACATCCTGGTGACAGACAGACGGATGGACGGACGGACAGCGGAGTCTTAGTAATAGGGTCCCGTTTTACCCTTTGGGTACGGAACCCTAATAACGTGTAAAGTACTAGCTTCTCTTTCAGTGTAGATAGAAAAGCCGATCAGACGAACATTTTCGAGAATCATGTCAACTGGTGTGGCGAGGAATAATACCACTATTTGGATTCCCTTCTACCTCGCCTATCATCATTACCTCATCATCTACTTCACCTTGTCCCACCATGTTGGCGCAGGATGTCTGCTCCTTCCACATTTCTCTATTTCCCGACATATTAACATCTAAATAAATAAATATATACGGACAAATCACACAGATTGAGCTAGCCCAAAGTAAGATCGAGATTTGTGTTATGGGATACTAACTCAACGATACTATATTTTATAACAAATACATTATAGATAACATCCAAGACCCAGGTCAATCTGAAAAAGATCATTTTCCGTCGTGACATGACAGGGGATCGAACCCGGGACCTCCATGTTGTCAGCCCGGCATGGTGACCACCTAGGCCAAAGAAATCGTCAAATCTACTCCTATTTTCCCATATCATGCCTTACGTATTCCATATATACATAATATCACAGAGGTAGGCAGAACTATGGACCTCCACTTGCTACGATCCTGACAAACCTGTTTCGCTTCATCTACATTGATCAATCTCTTCATAAATGCATTCCAAATTTCTTTTTGTTGTGTGTGTCGATCTACTCTCCTTATTACAAATCCAAACCATGATAACCGATTGCTTCTAACTTCCTTGTTTATAGGGCTGCCTTAAACTCCCGTCTCATAAACATTTCTTACCCCTATCCATTCGTATTACACAACTCGAATATCGTTATACTGCAAATGTTCTTTGAGTCTTATGGCACTATCTCCACCGTTACGGATACAGACGTGATCAATATGTTTGACGACCTCGTGGCGTAGTGGTCACCATGCTAGTCCGCCACCCAGAGGTCCCGGGTTCGATTCCCGTTCAGGGCAAGTTGGAAAATAACCTTTTTTCAAATTGCCCTGGGTCTTGGATGTTTATCTATATATGTATTTGATATAGTAGCGTTGAGTTAGTATCCCATAACACAAGTCTCGATCTTACTTTGGGGCTAGCTCAATCAGTGTTATTTGTCCCTATATATTTATTATTAAAGCGTTGCCTTTAAACTCCCGTCTCATTTCTTACCCTATCCATTCGTGTCGCCTTACATTATTAACTCGCCTCGTTATGCTGAGAATGATCTTTGAGTCTTGTGGCACTATCTCCACCGTTACGGACACAGACGTGATCAGTTTGTATGTATTGTAAGAGAAGTCTAAAATACACATAATTCGTTATTTGATATAATAAAATGATTGAGACTCGTCCTTAGAAATGCGTTTGAATTTATCACTTGAGCTCATCTGGACTAAATCTGTAGAGGCCGGATATCCGCTTACTACACTACACACACACATACAGATCCAGCAATAAACATTACTGTGGTAACTACCAATATCTAAGAATATGTATTCTCTCTCGAATTTCCAACGTATTTTTGTTTATTAAATGCCTTTAATCTTGATTGAGAATTTCTTATTCGTAACTTAGAATTATATTTACGATCTAATCTTCTTAAAAACTCGAACTCAAGTTTTTTTATTCAATGTAGGACAGTCATCGCCTTTTTAAATTGTTTTTTTTTATTGATTATTTTAGTGCAAAAGCTAAAAATTACTAGCGTTTCGGAACGACCACTGCTGGGAAGATTAAGCATCCATATGGGAACTAAAATAACACAGATAAACACATTTTAAATGTTAAACAAACATCTTTTTGCATCGAGGATTAAATATTATTACTACAACAGTTAGGTATGTGTATCCTAGGATAAAACATTATGAATGGAATAAACAATATTTTTAGCTGAGTGTTTTAATTTTTACTTTTATGATAGTACTCGCAATTATTTCCTTAGTATTTTATGTGAGCTGACAATTTTTATGTCCCAAATCCCAACAATTTCAGTGTTTACTAATAAAGTCATGCTCGCATGACAACGCATGGAACTGCCAGCGACGGAAACGAGTCGCATAATACTATATTACCTTAATTACTTGCTACGTGTACAGTCGGAAAGAATTTTTTTTTTCCGTCTCATGTTCGAAAAACTGTGTTTTTATTCTAAAATAGTAGAGACTTTCCCGCGGTATTAAAAAGGAAAAAGAGGAAAAACATAAAGGGTGACAATTGTTTGAAAACTCAACACATCTAAAATATTGTTGGCAGTACAGCAATAAAAAAAGGAGAATTTAGTTTTACCATTTTCTTAATAATCGGAAGGAATTAAGTTCTTACTAAAACTTTCAAATTTGCCTCCAAAAAAAAAAAGTAGCTTCACCTTCCGTGTGCCAAAATCAAAATTAAATGTTTTCATCACTTGATATTTGTAATTTTTTTTAACAAGAAAAATACACATAACCTAAAAAAAATGTAACTTATATATAATATTATAGACATATATACATTGGTTCTTGTCTAGACCGGTCACGACAGCATTACTCACGCTGTCATATTAACGTTTCAAAGGCCTTGCCCGAAATCAAGAGAAGTAGCTGACAGAACGGTAACTTATTCATGTGTTATGGGATACTAACTCAACGATACTATACTTTATAACAAATATATACATAGATAAACACCCAAGACCCAAGACAATTTGGAAATGGCCATTTTCCAACTTGCCCTGACCTGGAATCGAACCCCGAACCTCTGGGTGGCGGGCTGGCATGGTGAGCACAACGCCAAGGAGGTCGTCAGACCAATATAGAAGAGATCACACTAATATTATAAAGGCGAAAGTATTTGAGTGTGTATGTTTGTTACTTCTTCACGCGCAAACGGGTGGAACAATTTTGATAAAATTTGGTATGCAGGAAGCTGACACTTCTTTTTCCGCGGGTAACACCGCGGGGCGCAGCTAGTGCCAAATGAAACAAATAGGTACTAAATAATATTGTTGGTCGCTTCTTTAACTCTCTTTAGTTTGTGAAAAGGTTCTGTCATCGTTTTTTGGCGAATGTTATCAAAATACCGAATATTTTGCGAAACACGATAAATCATATTCACTTGAGGTAAAATTATATCAACTACGAGACTACTATATCATTTATTACACTACGTAATTGTAAGAACTGTATAAAAATAACTATTTATTAGTTGTTATGTTACTACGTGAAAGGTGTGGGGTGAAAGAGAATATAGTGACAAAAATTGAGAAAGGAATGTTAAGGTGGTTTGGACATGTTGAGAGGATGGATGAAAGAAGACTTACTAAAAATATTTATCGTGCGGATGTGGATGTGAAAACTGGACCGGGTCGACCTCGAAGAACGTTCTGCGACCAAATTGCAGACGTTCTGAAAAAAGGTGAAGCAAGGAGTACTTATAACCGGAGAGCATGTATGAAAAAAGTATTGAGTGTTGACGAAGCAAAAGAGGTTTGCAAGGATCGTAGCAAGTGGAAATCTATAGTCTCTGCCTACCTACATATGTATGTGTGTATGTATGTTATGTTACTATGACTATCAAAACAAATATACCTATTAGTTTCCGTTCAGGCTAATCTTAGAATCCTGTTTTAATGTCAGTTTCACCGACGTATAGAACAATTTCAAATATAAGCCCAGTTTAGATATTGACAAGTGACAAGTGGCAAGTGCGTGTTATCAGGCACTGACAAGTGCGTCTGACAAGTCACAAGTGAATAGCCGTACTGCATATTCACTTATCAGTGCGTGTGAACACCTACTTGTCAATTGTCAGTGTTTACTTGCCACTTGTCACTCGCACTTGTCACTTGTCAATGTGTAAACCAGGCTTAATGGTATACTTTTTCCATAAGCCCTTGCAAAGCCTGGATGGATCGCTATAGTTATCATTAATTTGATATTTTTTTTCGCTTTTCCGATTAGATTATACAATGTGTTTGGACGTCGTGTGTCGTCATCTATACAAACAACTTTACTAAGGGAAAACTTACGAAATCGCAAAAAAAATTCACTGCTCCATACATTTTGGCACGGTAGATATTTAATTTTGTATGAAGCTGCAGATTTTTAACTTCCAAAAAAGGAGGAGGTTATCAATTCGTCGCGATCCTTTATTTTTTTTTATGTATGTTCAACGATTATTCAAAGACGCCTGGACCGATTTAAAAAAATCTTTTTTTGTTTGAATGGGTATACTTTCCAGGTGGTACCATGGAAATTTTATCAAAATCGGTTGTATAGTTTGGGGGTGAAGTCGGTTTTTAGATTTAAAAATTATATTTTTGAGATTTCGTAATTTTTCCCTTAGTAAAAGTTGTTTGTATAGATGACTACAGAATGTCCTTAAATTTTCCGTAGTTCATGTCCAAACACATTGTATATAACCTAATAAATGATAAAATTAGTCTGTGTTTTCTAAAAAAGACACATATAATATTGACACTGAGCTTTGTGTGATTTATAATGCACTAGCCTATGCTCGCGGCATTGCTGAGGCCCTAATTTTTGAACACCCAACTAGAATCTCATACCTAGATTAAAAGTATCCTGTTCTTCCCTGGATCTCAAAGATTAATATAAAGATAAAGATATATTTATTTGCAATTTATATAAGTATTTATTAATTAAAAGACAATTATAATAATATGACAAAGCCCTTCTGGCGAGTAGGCGACCAATACTGTGAAAATGAGTTTCTTTCGGCGTTTCTTCTCAGCAGTGGTCGTTACGAAGCGCTGGTATCGGTAGCTTTTCTTTAAAAATAAATTAAATTTTAATATACTTTACACGTAACATAAATTATACTTATTGACGTGTAAAAGTGCCTGTAAAGGTCTAATTACTGAATAAACATTTGAATCTTTGAATCTTTGAATCTTGCAATAAAACACATCATTTACAAAAAAATATTGCATCAGTAGATATAGTCATGCAGTGTGCTTTTACCCGAAGAATAGTATGCAAATATGGTCAGAAAATGGGCTGCTGAAAATTAACTAAGTATTTATAATATTCTTATATTCTTAAACAAACCTATCTCTTATTCTTTTTACTCTTCTGAAAGTTTATTATAAACTATATTCATACCAAATTTTATCTCAATCGGTTCAATGGTTGAAGCGTTAAAACAGACAGAGTTGATTGCGCATTTATCATATGTAGGATTTTATTCTTTACTAGCTTTAACCAGCGATTTCGTCCGCGTAGAGGTCGAATATGTTTCTAATTGGATTTTAGATTCCCGCTCCCGTTCCCGCTTCAGCTTCCGCTCCCACTCTTAAAAATGTTATGTGTCTCACTTAAATACTGTTGCCTGAAATAAATAAATTATTATTAAAAAATTACGAGTTTTCATACAAACTGGCAACCCTTATTTCACCAAACAAGTGTAAGTAAGTGCAACGAGATTTATGCGATCGAGTTACTTACTTAGATTTATTTTAAATGTTACAAAAATGAGTGATTCTAACACAATTGATTAATAAAGCCCTGACGATAAAAATCTCGTCAAAATTTATCACAATTCACATGTAATTACAGTGCGACAAGTGTAAAGGAAATGAAAACAATTCTTTCGGCGCGGTCGATCCTTTCCTATCGAATAAAAACTTCCGATCGATTCGACGCGTTCGGCTCGGATAAAATTTAATGTGCGTTCACCGTGTTTTTGCTGCAAGTTTTACCCTATCCATATACCTAATCAAAGGAAGCCACGAGCAATAATCTAGTGAACATCTTATTACGCAGCCGAGTGTACCCCGCTCCTTGAGTCAGTGCGACAACCTTATCCATGTCAATGACAACTGCACACACGCCCGGCACAACTGGCACACTACACAATCACGCATCCTGTACGCTACTGCGGTGTACTCCGAGCGTACTGTTGGCGTAGGTCTGGGTTATATAATGCAAGTTATGTTTACATGGACCGCTGCCAATTGAGATTTTGAGATAAAATGATGTCGTATATATTTATTAACCTATCCAAGGATTGGTTCTGGTCTGACTTTCGGGGTGCGGAGGTTAGACGGCAGTTAAAATTACATAATTGTTTACTGTGTATTTTACATATCCGTAGACTTCTCTTTTATACCTTTTTTTAAAACCGTTCATTCCACGTTCATCCCAGCCTTTCCCCAGTCAGTCCAAATATGTTGGAGTCTGCGGGGATCGCCCCGCACCTCATCCGACAGAGCCGTTAAACGACAGGGTCGTACATTCTAAAAATAAAAATAATATATAATGTACAAATTCCTTTAAAATAAAATAAGGCTGTGAGAGTAAAGCTGGAGGTGACGACTTCTGTAGCCTAGTGGTCATGCCACGCTGTCATACTTGAAGTCCCGAGTTCGATCCTTGGTCAGGTCAAGCTGGAAAATGATCTTTTTCAGATTGGCCTGGATCTTGGATGTTTTTCTATATATGTTTTTGTTATAAAATATAGCATCGTTGAGTTAGTATCCCATAACACGAGTCTCGAACTTACTTTGGGGCTAGCTCAATCAGTGTAATTAGTCCCTATATTATATATTTATGTTGACTGCCTCCGTGGTCCAGTGGTCAAGACATTCGCCTTGTGACCCGGAGGTCATGGGTTCGATTCCCACTGGGAAACATACTTTGTTAAAAGTTGTTTTCAGTCTGGATAGGATATTGCAGGCTTGAATCACCTGATTATCCGAAAAGAAAGATGATTCCGTGTTTCGGAAGGCACGTAAAACCGTGGGTCCCGAACGCCACCTAGCGTTTGATCATCAAACTATCCAAGGATTGGTTCTTGGTTTGCCCTTTGAGTTGCGGAGGTCAGACGGCAGTCGCTCTGTGTAAAAACCAGTAACCTCGTCAAATCTCCTTGGTTAGGTAGCGGACCCCGGGCTCTGAAGCGTTACTGCTGAGGATGCAACCGGGAATACGCTCGGATGATGATGATTATATATTTATGTAATTTAAGTACGATAGGATATGAAGCCTTACATTGGCTGCCAAGGCCACCACATGTGCCATGCCACCAATTATCAAAGTGAACGGTCAGTGCAAGATATGTAGCCGCACCCTGACCTGACCATGCTTTAGATCCTGTAGTTTTCCATTCTATGTCATAATATAACATTTATTCCACTCTATGTCACAATTTCCCAAAACTAAAAACCGACTTCACCCGCAAACTACATCAGAGGTTCCCAAACTTATTTTGTCAAACGCCCACTTTAAAAAATCAGTTATTTTGTAGCGCCCCCCATTTTTTTCACCATAAAAACCTTAATCACATATTTGTCTTGCCTGTAGTTTAATTCAACCTATATTCTAAACGAGAGAGCAATAATAATACGTAATCAGTGTTTAATTCCTTTAACGATATAAATAGCGTTGTGAACGCATTAAAATAATAAATATTAATTACATTTTTAGTTTATATTTGTACAATAAAAAAAGATATAAATATGAACTAATAAATGGATGTTGTGTAGTAAAAGGATTTTAATTTCAGTGAAATTTTAAATATGAAATAGCTGAAGTTATAAATCACTCATTGCTTAAATCACATCAGCGCCCCCCAACTTTATTCTGGGCCCGTTACCGCCCCCCTTAAAGCCTCTAGCGCCCACAAGGGGGCCCACTTTGGGAAAGACTGAACTACATTTTTGATAAAATATCTTTGGGACCCTTGACAAGTATAACGTTTCAAACGAAAAAATAATTTCAAATCGGTCTAGGCGTTTTCGAATAATGGTGAACATACATAGAAAAAAAAACATAAAAGATCGCGATGGATTGATAACCTCCTCTTTTTTGGAAGTCGGTTAAAATAGCCAGGTTCTTGTTAATGTCATTGTGAGAAAGCGATGCACACGATGGCGATTTTTGGCAGAGACAATAGAGTGGTTTGTCATTATATTCTTTATTTAAACAATATCCGTTTGTTATTGCGGCAACAGAAATACATCATCTGTGAAAATTTCAACTGTCTAGCTATCACGGTTCATGAAATACAGCCTGGTGACAGACACACAGAAGGATAGATGTTTTAACCTTTCGGTACGGAACCCTGCAAAGAAACTTACTGGGCCACTCACGAGCCTTAGTAACAAGTGTAACATATCTCTGATAACATAAAAAGATAGGCAGTATATCAAAGACAGTTTCCGAGAAGCCGATTGCTTCTGTTTGTCCTGTAATTACTCTTAAACCTATCACACAGATAAACAACCTAAGTAGATAAAGAATACATATAAAATATATGTATGTAGGTGCTATATATCCAAGCAAATGTCCAGTGTGTGTCAATATTGGTAGAAAATAGTGGTATTGTCTGATAAAAGCTTTCATGGTCGCGTGATGCGGGTATTTACTGGATAAGTACTTTAATACAGATAACTAGTGGTTCTATGAGAACAGTAGACCTCGCGAGCCCTTACAATCACGACATAACCGATATTTTACCGTTTCCCTGGTTTAGCAAAGCTATTTAAGACGAAGTGGTAGCTAAAGTGGCGCCCTCATTTGAAATAAATTGTTTAAAACTAAATATGGTGATAATTAAAAATTTGATTTGTATCACCGCCTAGAAAGACCTTTAAACTATTTTATGAATAACCTTTGAAATTATTACTAATAGTCCGTCTAGTTTTAAAACTGTTTTTCGCCATAAGTGGCCACTTTTGGCGGCAAACAGTTTTAAAACAAGACGGACTACCAATATTACTTTCAAAGGTTATTCATAAAATAGTTTAAAGGTCTTTCTAGACATTTATACAAATCAAATTTTTAATTATCACTATATTTAGTTTTAAACAATTTATTTCAAATGAGGGCGCCAGTTTAGCTACCACTTCGTCTTAAGAGTTTTGAAACCAACCTACCAGTGAAAACACTGAATAAAATAAATTAAAAAGATTCGCACTATCGCATGCTTTAATAAAATTGCCAAAAAATAGTTTTCATATTTCGATATTTGTTCCTTTGGGAAAGTTGTTCAATTTCACTTCCTCTCCCACTTCACGTACTTCAACTTCTTTCATTTCAATTTATATTCAACTTTTGTACTACATATTTTCTATGGGTTTGACCAATATGGTACTGAAGTTTGTTACTGTGTAATCTACTCATAAAGCCCTTTCATTTGATGCCACACGAGAACAGACAGACAGACGGACAAAAGAATTTTCAGCCAGTCGAAACTGAGACGCTTCGCTCGCTCGGTCAACAAAACAGAAAAAAATGTGTCTGTACATCACTCTAATATTATAAAGGCGAAAGTTTGTGTGTGTGGCGGCTGGACTAATTTTAATAAAATTTGGTATGCAGGAAGCTGACAACCTGGATACTTTTTCCGCGGGTTACACAGCGCACCTAGTTGAATATATTAAAAAAAGAAACATTTGGTGCGATGGAGACATAGGAAAAAGTAAAAGAAATATAAAAATGACGCCTTAGCAAAAATTGTTCAGCCTGATGAGCATTTTTTGTTGAGCACCTGATGCAGATGCGCCGAAATCATAAAGTTCACGCGAACGAAGTCACTGGCATCAGCTAGTACTAAATAAAAACGCCTTTCGTTATTTTGTTCTTTTTTCATGTGTTAGATGGCCAACACGGGTTACAGATTTTTTAAGCTGCCTAAAGGCATCTAACATCGTTACAACGATGATGAACCAACGGCAACGTGCCTTATGTCAAAGGACTACGACCAACAGGAAGGTAACAAAAGTAATTTAAACAGGTAACAGTGACAGTTGACCGTTGTCTTTGATTTTTTTTTTGTGCAGGCATAGGAAAAATGTAAACTTTGGTAGCTGTGTGTCGTCACTTCCGGTTTTTATTTATATAAAAAAATCCTGATAAGACTAAGAATTTTTTATTGAAATTACCTTCTATAAATTGTCTATATTTTCGATAAAAACATCTAAAAAAACAAGCCAATTTAACCCTGGGCTCAGTCTGCTTAGAGCTGCAAGATAGAAAATGCCCTGTCTGCTCCGTTAGGGATAAATAAGTAACGTGTACCAATTTTAATAAAACTATAAAAGGTTATGGAACTACTTTTTACGTTTTGGTAACCTGACCTCGCGTTAAATTAATAAGCGTTATGACATTTGCACCCAATTACTGCTTCCGTCAATATTTCATACAGCGGAGCCACGCGTAAAAAAATACGCGGCTGAACGGTGAAAAAAAAAATTAAATACTTTGAGAATAATATAATAGACCATTTTTGTACTTATTACCATTAGTACTAAGCTCTACTTACTTGTTTTTGAAAAGCTAACAAATACTTTTGTTCTCCCAGACCAGTATGGAGCTAAAAATAGAAAATATGTATTGTAATATCAGTAAATAAAACACTTGAAAGAAATTATGATAGTGACAGAGGCTCTTTATTAGTTTTTATTAATATTTGTACTAAAACTTCAGAATTTGAAAAAAAAAATTGGGTACTTTCCTGGGTCAAAAAACAAATTTTGGTACCGTTAAGAAAATAAAAGTTCACAAAATAACGTCACTTGTCATGATCATATCCATTTTCAATGTGATTTTAGATTTATTATTGCAGAAAAACTGATAATTAGAGCGCTATTCGACTCCAAGAAACTATGACGTCATTAGCCTGTATTTTATACAAATCCTATAGAAAATGTTTATTTTGACGTAAAAAAAAGTATCTAATTTCAGTTGTTGCAAAATAGCGAATTATAGAATCTTAATGTCAACGCTACATCATTTCCTTTCATTAATTTGACTATTGATGTCTATGTCAAAACGTTTATGTATTTTTTGCTGCTGGCGCCTCTATCTGTCTATAGAGCTATTAATCTCACACAAAACAAGGTCTGTCATGTGTGGTGAACCTTCCAACTGTACACTGTCCTCATTAGAAATTCCAAATTTTTTGTTGAAATTTTTGGGACATTTACATTATTTTGTGGTTGATCAACAATGTATGTATTGAACTACTGAGCAACGTAAAACCGACTATTTACATGACAAGAAATAATTAAAAAATACTCACTTTCAAGTTATAACAATGTCTATTTTTTTTAAATAACCTTTTAACCTGTTAGCTATGTAATTTCTTTGTAAAATTGGCATCTTAATATGGTTGACTGGGAGAGAACGCTTTTAGCGTTAAGTTAGCCAATTTTAATCAAATGTGGATCAATAAAGTTATACAAAGTAAATAATAAAGTTTATCATATCAAATGAATTCTCATAATTCCCTAAGGAATGTACCACGTTTTTCGAGAGCCACTCCTGGTTTTTTTGCCATTTTTTGTTGAAAACTCGTCGGCCTATTACCGGTAGCGCGCGACACCCGCCTCCTTACGATCTGGGTGTCACGACATTAGAATTTCACACTAACGAATTACTGGAATTTTATGGCCTTTTTTGCGAAATCGCTGGTAGATGTCGCTACTTAATGCGCAGTCATTCGTTTCTGTAACTTTTTTCAGTCTATATTCATTTCAACCATGCATTTGAATGGTTTCGTTTTTTTTTCTGGAGCTCTAATGACGTGTTTGGACGTCACGGGAAGTTAATTTTTATGATTTGTTTATTTTTGGCTTGTTTTGATATGTTTTTTTTTTATGTTTCAGGTAAGTCTGTTTTTTTGCCAGTCTACGGTGAAGCAGGTACGTACCTACTTAATGAGTAAGTTTGGTTTGATTGAGATTACTGCAATATGTATGAACTTAATTATTTTTACGTCCCCCGGTCCGTAAAGTAACTTGTTACAGTAATAAAGAAAACCTCCGACTCTTTGTTTTCTTCTTTTTTTCTTCTTCTTTTCTTTACAGCCTTATCGGTCGGCCAGGTGTCGGATTTCGACATGTCGTGTCCGACAATCGTACGGATACAAAGCGTACTTTCGGCCATGTGCCGGAGGCCTTCAAGATTCAAAGATTCAAATGTTTATTCAGTAATTAGACCTTTACAGGCACTTTTACACGTCAATAAGTATAATTTATGTTACGTGTAAAGTATATTAAAATTTAATTTATTTTTAAAGAAAAGCTACCGATACCAGCGCTTCGTAACGACCACTGCTGAGAAGAAACGCCGAAAGAAACTCATTTTCACAGTATTGGTCGCCTACTCGCCAGAAGGGCTTTGTCATATTATTATAATCGTCTTTTAATTAATAAATACTTATAATATAATACAATGTTGACACATTATAACATGTAATGCTTGCGAACAAGTAAACAAACATAAATTGCGTAATAAAAAATATTAGCTAAAGATTGTCTGACATGTTATGTCGGACAATCTTTAGCTAATATCTAAACGAAAAGACGTTATTTATGTACTTATTAATTTTTTTAACTAAATATTGATTTGAACACCAAAATACACAACCGATTTTAATAAAATTTCTATAGGTTCACTTGACAAAAAAGGAACTTTCAAACAATTTTTTTTTTAAATTATTCAAGCCTTTTTGTGTAATCGGAGAACACATTTACATTTAAAAAAAACTGCGAGTGTCGCGGAACATTTCGTTGGAACGCAGTTTAAAAACAAAATTCGTGTCGGAATGATGTTACACTTTTTTTTTCGCCTAGCCCATTTGCCCAGTCCGTGCCGTCCGAAAAGGAACTTCGTTCCAAAACATATTAACATTCGAATAAATAGCCTCCTTTTTGAAGTCGGTAGTAAAAAGCCTATTGTTTCAATATACACTCTTATCAATCGCCTATTTCTTCGCTTTTTTCCGAGTCCACTTAACGGATTAATCGCTTAACTCATTTTCAAACAATACCACCGTTTATAAATAGAGTTTTTCTGCCCCAGCCTCAGGGTTGGTCAGTGACTCCACAGCCCTGACACCAATCCGCTGCCAAGTGAAGCGGTGACGCAGTCAGTTGTTTCCTACTGACTTCCTATAGCTAAGTCCAGCTAGAACAATTATAACATCTGATAAAATATACTGAAACCTTTTTAAGGGGAGTTTCACTACATCCATGACCATTCCAATAAACTATCGTAATATGGAGAATACTTACAGACAAATAACACTGATTGAGCTAGCCCCAAAGTAAGTTCAAGACTTGTGTTATGGGATACTAACTCAACGATACTATATTTTATAACAAATACATATATAGATAAACATCCAAGACCCAAAGACTGGGGATCGAACCCGGGACCTCCGGTGTGGCAGCGTGGCAGGATGGCCACTAGACCACAGAAGTCATCAAACTTCGTCGTCGTCAGACTTCCTTTGGGGAAGTTGTTCAGAATTATGGACTGAATCTTCCCTTAACTGCACTGGAAGAACATCAACTGGTAGATTCTATTGAATGTGTAAGGAATGGGCGAGATTGAGAAATCTGTCAAAACGCGATATGACTAGCAACCCACCTATTCAAAAATCCCTTTTTCCACCACACTAAACGTAGTCTCTGATCTAATGGCGTCTGCTCTGATGCTGTCTATATACCCGGTTCGGGATGAAGACGTGAGAGTTTTTAGTTAGTTAGTTTATAAAGCTTCATCTTATGTACAAAAAAGAACACAGTTATAAATCAGACAAGTAAACATACAACGGCGGACTTATCCCGTATAGGAATCTCTTTTCTCTCTTCGGGTGTAAGGCGGAGGCAAGGTGGAAGCAGGGCAGCAAGGAGAGCGCGTGGCGAAGGCGAGGCGTGATCGTTTAAATTATATGCAATAAATTTCAAAGCGCGTGTCATCCAAATATTATAGACCTTTACCTCCAAAATGATACAGGATAATAAAATATTTCCCTAATGAACAAGTCCCACTTCTTTTACATTTACTGTGAAACTCGTTCAGCGTAACCATAGGCTAATTGCAGTATAACGCAATTACATAACACACACACACACACGCCTGCATCCTGTCCCACTTAGTGAGGTGAGCCGGTTTCAAGATGTGTGTGCAGCAAAAACTTGAAGCTTTTTGCTTAGATCTTGCAGGCACAAATTAAAAACATTCAGATGTGACACTTCCCTTATGCACAGAAAAGGTACTAGTACTCACGTACAGACGTCTCACTCAGAAAAAAAATTCAAAGAACTATCTACTCAATCTGGTTAGCGATATGGTTTAATTTAGCTCGCGTCAGAACTCCACACATCATCATTTAGACATTATTTTTTTTAAGAAGCCATTCATAAATTTTTTTTTTACATTTTTACTGCGAGCCAGTATATTCTATGTGCATGCTGTGTTCGCTCCTAGAAGGTTGTACATTATATGCCATGTATATTTCACTGGAACAGTTTATATTATTGTAACAACCAGTTTGCGAACCGAATAAAAAAAAATTAATAGCAAGCCAATTATTGGAATCAGTCTTGGGGGGCTACTCCATAAAATAATACGATAGTTGTCCGATAGTGACGTCCCATTTTTATGTCAAACCAAATTAGAATTTATCATTATACATTAACGCTTCCGATCAGTCGTTTTGGAAATCCTTGGGGGAGGCCTATGTCCAGCAGTGGACTTCCTGTGGCTGATATGATGATGATGACGATGATTATACATTAATGCTCGATGTTGCTTGACACTAAAACGCAGACACGCAATAACGTCCATCTTGCGTACCTCTTTTGGAGTAACCCTCCAGGTCCACAAAATAAAACAAAAAAGAAGATTCCGACAAATTGATAACCTCCTTCTTTTTGAAAGTCAGGTAAAAAGAGGCTTCACACACTGAGTCAGGCCTGTGTCACTCCCCGTTTAGGTATCGAAAATATGCCTATATTATTACTATGCGCGCGGTGACCACTTCGAAGGGGATAATTCAGTTACATAAATCGTTTGTCAAGAGTAATAAGAATTAAATTGGCTTGCAATGGATGTCTAGGTATCTAAACGAAGAGGTGAGAAGTTCTGACGCGAACTAAATTAAACCATAGCGCTAATTTCATTGAATTTGTTTGAATTTCATTTCTGAGTAAGACTTCTGTACGTGAGTAATAGTACTTATTTTGTGACTGAATCTCATGAGGAGACATGACTTGCGCTTACGAGATGTCGAAAATTAGACCAGTTGAGTATCCTTCTGCTAGATCTGTAATTTGTGCGTCAGATGACTTTAGTAATGAAATGCTGGAATGATTTGTATGCCTAATCTATTAAGGCAGAAGTCAAGGATGTGCGCACATTTGGACTGATGCAAATCAAAGTGACCTGGGAGTTTTAGAGTTAAAATGGTCAATAATGTAGTCATGGTCGAAGAAAAAATCGACATTTTCATACAAATTTGCCAAGCCGGCGCGGCCGAACACTTTTGTATGAAAATGTGGATTTTTTAAGAGTTTCAATAATTGGTCCCATAAGAAAAGTTGTTAGTCAAAGTCAAGATTACGCCGAAAGAAACCCAGTTCAGTGTTTGTCCGTACCCAGAATTTTTAAATTTGTACTTTGAGCCAAATCAGTCGAGGGGTTGCCGAAATACGGGGTTCGCAAGTTGATAGTTACTAATAACAAACTACTATTTTAGTAGTTATTAAACTGGGAGTATCAAATTACTCAAAAAACTATGGAGTAGGTACCTATAAGGCTTGTGCTCTATAGAATTTTCCAAAAAATATTAATATGTTTTTTGTTTTATCATCTCTTTTTGTTATAAACCGAAAATTATCTTATTTTGAGGGTTAATTTCACCTATTAGTGTCTAAAACAAACAATTCTGTTACTTTTTTATTTTTTAACTTACGTATTTTACTTACGTACTTACGTATTTTAATTAGCAAAATATTTTTAGTATAAAAATAAAACAACTATCGAAAGTGACAAAAGTGCCAAGCGTGAACCGGACGTAGCCACGGACGGCGACATTCTCCTCTCGCAATCGCATTTTTGCAAAATGGTTTCGGGAAAAAAATAATTTGGCAATAATACAAGTTTGCCAGTAACTGATCTACAAACTTCGTGTAAGTGGGGGCAAGTTTACGTTGAGCAATGAAAAGAACGCATTTTATCCAATACTAAGATAGTCTATAATGAATTACATTGCAGCCGAGTAAAAATAACTGGCCAAGTGCGAGTCGGGCTAACGCACGATCAGTTCCGTACAATTATCATTAAAAAAAAAACACGTTTATTGTGTGGGAGCCCGACTTAAATATAAAATTATTCTATTTTTACTATTTATTGTTATAGCGACAACATAAATAAATCATTCGTGAAAATTTCAACTGTCTAGCTATCACGGTTCATGAGATACAGCCTGGTGACAGACAGACGGACAGTGGAGTCTTAGTAATAGGGTCCCGTTTTTGCCCTTTGGAAACGGAAACCTAAAAAAACAAAAGTTATTATGCTGCAACATTTCATAAAGATGAACATTCTTCTAAATTAATAAGCGGGAACTTATTTGAATCTATCAATTATTCTGGTTCCTAATAAAGCCTCTAAATGAAAATACAATAGTTTTACAAGCACAGGTCTTGAAGCAGACAAAATTCCAACCTAAGATCAAAAACGTCTACCATTTACCATAATATTTATTAATCAAAATATATCCAAATATGCAAAAGTAACAATATATTCTAGCACACTAGCAAACACATATACTTAAAACTCGTTTGAGCACACCCTTAGCAGGTAATCTAATAAATCTAAACCCTGCCCTGCTTACAAACTTGCTCCAAACCAACAAAAAGTATATTAATTCACTTTAAAAGTACACGTTCTCAAATCATAATGAGTTCTAATTAACCTTATTGGAACACTATTAGCAGATGTTCTACTAGATTCCTCAGACGAACAGAAATGGAGGGTTTTAATCACAGAGCAATATTAAAATAGACATTATATTTATTACTTTTTTAAGAGTTCCAAGATAAAATAGACATAAAGCATTAATTTTTCCTTTAAGACAAAGTTGCTAATAAACAAATTTTTTTACTCCTGTATGCAACGTTGTTTAAGAAGGTACAGTCAAGTATCAAGATACCTGACCAGGCCCTCTACTTATGTCTTTAATTTTCTCTTAAACTAAAAATGATATTAACATGAAAATTTACATTCAGCAAGACTTAATTAAAATCTGTCTGAATAAAATTTTTCATGTTAATATCATTTTTAGTTTAAGTGAAAATTCAAGATATAAGCAGAGGGCCTGGTCAGGTATCTTGGTACTTGACTGTATGTCAAAAAATGCTTGATGGCGTCTCCGATAAGCTCGCCAAGGCTCGCATCGCAATCAGCGCCACTCGCATTTTTAGACCAGTGTCATACAACATTCTGAAGCTTTCTGTTGAAATTTTCTCTTGTTGTATATGAAATTGAAGTTTTTTGTAAAAAAAAAATTCTAAACACCAAAGCTAAATTAAATCTTTTACATATATTACAATACTACAATAACCAGCCAAGTGCGAGTCGGCCTTGCGCACAAAGGGTTCCATATCATTCTACTCGATGGGTGGACAAAGGGTCCCGTTTTTAGCCTTTGTGTAAGGTAAATATAAAAAGGAAAAGGATTTTACAAAAGGTAGAAATTCAAATTCTTTTTCTATTCCTGTATGCAACTTTGTATAAGTACGTCAAAAAAGGCTCGATACGTCTCCTTACGATATGCTCGCCAAGACCTAACTAAAGTAGAAATTCCACGCGCTTTGTTTAGTAATATATGATATTATTTAGGTATAAAAATAAAACTGAATTATCAGTATTAATTAACAATGGGCGAAACATAGGGATGTTTTTTGATCTTAATGGGTGTACGAGTAAGTACACGTACAATTTTGCTGCGTCGGCGTCGGTCGTCGCCTTACTTTATAATATTGGTTATTAATTATAAAAGCCAGTCGATTTATGACTCATTGCCATTAACTACGCGGACAAGCATCTAAACAACTTAAACTTGTAACTTAACTAATAAACTTTTAACTACAAGGATTGTGTGGTTTTATGGTCATCTCAACTAACGACCTCCGATCATACAATGGGCGATTTCAAACACCCTTTCTTGACTTCAATTTTACGAAAATGTAGATTTAAAATTTGAAAACAGAGTTACATAACATTAGTAAATCAGATTCGTGAACTTCTTTTTCTTCACCCACTTCTATATGCAGTCGATATTTAACTCAATATTTAAAAACTGTATTACTCACGTAGTGTAGTCTACATTTTCCGACTACACTACGTGAGTAATACCGTTTTTAAATATTTAGTTGTATGTCATCTCACGTTCTTTTTTTATAATATTACAGTCGATATTTGTTTATTCTCGAGAAAAATCGTGAAAATTGTGTGATCTATTATACTTATATGGTCTTTGTCAGACCTGAAGCAGGTTCTGTGAATCGCTAAGCCACAGTTCACTCTAAATACTCCCTATACGGCTGTAGAAGGCTGTTATACGTGATACGGCGAATAGTCCAAGAGATAGTACATATTATTTATTAACTCTTTATTGTTATTACTATAATGATTTATTTATTTTTAATTTCTTAATATTTGTTTTTTAGGAATTAATTTGTAATATTTTGTTACTGATGTATAATTATTTGAATAAATTATGAAAGTATTTGTTATAACGGCGCGCTGAAAAAGATTTTCAAGTCCTGTTGTTATTTTAAATTCTTGTTATAATATATATCTGAAAGGCTGTGAGTTTGAATGTTTTTCAATTACTCAATAACAGCTAAACGGATATATTAATGAAATTGGTTTAGATTTTCTAGTTTAAATGTGCTCGCCCTATTTCTCGGTTTACGCTCACAAGCAAAATAGCAGTTCATTCTCAATATCTACACATTTTTTTCGTCATTTGTCATTAATTAACTGCTTGTCAAAATTTCGGATCTATTGACATACAATAGTGCATATGAATCACTTGAACGAGCGACAGAGCAAGTTCACTTTAAGGCTAGACGAAAATAAACCTGGATAAACCTGATTGGATGTATAGGCTACTTTTATCCCAAAAAACTGTCTGGATTTCGTGGAATTATAACTGGCAACAGCTATTATTAACATAGGTAAATATCTCTATCTCTTACTACGACACTTGCCTCAGAACTAAGTCCCGTTATTGCAACCTTAGCAGTACAATGAACGCAGCGATACTGAAAGGTCTTCCTTATCGCAAGTAATCACTTCAGAAGTTTCTAGCTACTAGACATTTTAACTGATTTCAAATGCGAGACTGCCTCACAGAATATCTTTAACTATTTAGTTAAATCGGACTTTTATCTTTAGATAACAAGGTCATAATACATATAGATGGGTAACTAAACTTAGTGAAGTCCGAGCGATTAAGAGCAGCCTTCCCGTCTTACTTTTCATACAAACGCTCGTACGTGATTATGGCGTTGTATCTGATCTTTCTTGAAAACTTTTAAACTCACAGGTATCTTGGGCACTATTTCTAGGTTTCTATCGAAATAAAAAATTAAAATGTAGAAAAACAAAATCAGTATAAGCCTCCAAAAATCTGCTTTTTTGCACAAATTTTAGCTGAACTTCGACCGTTCATAATGTATTTATAAATTGTAAAAGTAAAAAAAATATTTCGATACAAACCTCGCAAATTTAATGAAAATTTTGAATACAAAACATTTATTTCACATACTTGTAAGGCTTACTGATAAATACGTATCTCCTGGAACAAGTTTTATGAAATTTCCGCACCCTATGAATAGTTAATATTCGTTTAATGGATAGTTAATAATAATACTAATTTCATTTAATAGAATGCAAACCATGCCCTTAGGCGCTATCTTTCTCTTTTTGGTTTGCCTCTTTTTCTAGCACTGCCCTGGATAAACACCAAGCTTTTCAAACTATGCTCGCGTTGAAAACAGAGCGACCGGGAAGGGCCGCCTTAAGAAGCCAGATGCAAAGTAACTATTTTGCATCTGGCTTCTTAATCGCTCGGATCTGATGAGCAGAGGTTCGATGATTGGGAAAATTAAGAAAATGTTTTTTTTTTAGCTATATACTCGTATATAAGTCCATTGATGCGCTTTTGCTCTACAAAAAAAGTTTAAAAAATCTACCCTCTCTACGTCTCTTTTTGCGAAAGGAAAAATTTTATCAATACTATCTTTCTTTAACTAATAAAAAAATTAATTTTCATGTGTTTTGGTGCAATAAAGTGTATTTTACTTTACTAATAGCTACTTTTTAACATCTAAAAGAATGGATTATTTTGTTGTTTATTGCTAAAACAACTGCCTAATTTCCTATAACTTTTAATATAAGGCCGCCTTTTGCGCATTTATTAAATTTTTACCATTATGTCCTATATTTATTTTTGTGGTATTGTATGTTACATTTTCGGGAATAAAAAGAAAACAAGCTATACTTGCCAAATTTCATTACAATCCGTTCAGCTGTTTTCGCGTAATTAAGCTACACCCAGCCTAACATTAAGCTTTAACATTTAAAACATTAATTCAGATACACTTTCACGTCTTTATCCATAACGGGACAGACAGAGCCCAGGGACGTAAAATCCTAAGGCCACGTGAATGATGCCACGGCAAGTGATGGGTTGCTAGCCGCATGGCCTGTTGGTGTGATTCAGAACTCACCTAATCTCTCATGTATGTATGTATTTATGTATCTTTTATATTTATAATATACCCGTAATAAATCAAACTACGGGCTGTACTAGATTACTATAGTATAATGCAATTAAAATAACGGTCAAAAAGCAGAAAAAAATCGACATTCCCATTCGAATTGCCCGCGCGGCATGGAAATTATTTTTTGCTTTTTGACTGTTATTTTATATTCATTATACTATTGCGATCTAGTATAGCCCGCCCGGTATGTCCCTTTCACGTTGTCATAAGTGTCACTCTCCAGGACTATGCAGTACGTTTGCAAGCAAGTGAGCATGTCAGCTCACAAGGTCTCTGCCTCGTGGCGCAACACGCGGACACCGCCCGGTTGCAAAACTTGCCGAATGTGCGTGAGGCTTTCATTAAGTAGACTATTTTTGTAATATTCTAACGTTGCAAGTTCAACAAAAGCTTGTAGCTTTTGTTGAACTTGCAACGTTAGAATATAGGTATGTTTGTTATTAAATATTCCGTTTCAATATTTTTGCAGTTGATCTGATGACGGAATCGATGGTAGATAGGACATCAGTATCAGAATTTTCGTCGAAAAATTACCAGTACAATGTTGTCTAATCTGGAATATCATACATATTTATAATTAAATATTTTTCATATTTATCGGTATAAATAGAGTGGCAAACTGACGCTATTGACAGGACTGATTGGAAGCATAAAGTGGGAGGTCTTTGCCCAAATATGAAACCAAAAAAAAAACCCGACTGCTTTTTTATATCCAATGTAACTCTCACAGTAAATACGAATCTAACGACACCTCTCAAATTAAAATCCATTGAGCTGCAGAGCGTGCCGAACGATTATACATACATACATACTCTCGAAAAACATAACCCTCCTTCTGGCGCAGTCGGGTAAAAAGTAATACCCGACTATGGGAAAATACATACAAACTTAAAAAGTATAAATTATCCAATAAATTCAAACTCGGGAGCCATTTAGGAATAACAATGTATAATATTTTAAAAAGGTGCTAATTATGTAATTTCATTTGACACCCAAATAGAAATCAAAAGAAAAAATATTCTTTTGCACTTTTTTGTATGTAATATTAGTTATATTGCATAAAATCAAAATCGATTGACATCTCATTTGTAAAAATTGGATGAGCGGTTCGGATGCTACGCTGGAACAGGACAAAACCTGTGGACACACCCATAATAAATCGAACCACGGACATACCCGTAATATACCTATCGATCCACAAGCTATACGAGATCACTATTGTATAATGAAATTAAATCAATAACCACAACACAAAAAAAATCGACATTTCCATACAAAAGTGGGCAATTTGGATGGGAATTCCGATATTTTTTTTTCTTATTATTTTAATTTCATTATACTATAGTGATCTAGTATAGCCTGTGGATCAATATATTACGGGTATGTCCCTTCCTCGTTACATAAATACCCACATACATACATACACAGACTGTTAAAATCATTACCCTTCCGTTTGGCTTTGCCGTCGTCGGGTAAAAAAGAATACCCGACTACGGGGTAATTTTTCAAAACTAAAAACCTACTTCACCCCCAAACTACACAACCGATTTTGATAAAATTTCCATGGTACCACCTGGAAAGTATACCCTTTCAAACAAAAAAAAGATTTTTTTAAATCGGTCCAGGCATCTTTGAATAATCGGTGAACATATATAAAAAAAAAAATAAAGGATCGCGACGAATTGATAACCTCCTCCTTTTTTGGAAGTCGGTTAAAAATAGTAACTGAAAAGTATAAAATATACATAATTCTGAGAAATTTTCGCGTGTTCTCTCGATTTGCTTCTAAAATAGCCGGGGCTGTGAATTATCAGTTGTATGGAATTTTCACAATAGAACCTACAGTATAGAATTTTCCGAAATTTCTTAGAATGTGCTATTTCAACTGTAAATTATAGGTTATCTCAAAAATTATTAAAGTTTGTTTCTTAAAATGACATTACTATACTCATTGTTATATCTTTCGAAAAATGAAATTTCTATATATATGGGAGATTTTACATCACATGTTTACTCATAAATAACAAAAGCTTGATTTAAGAAATGTCTCCAACGTGGCAATGCTGCCAGCCTTTTGGTCACGCTGCCGAGGGGTGATATTTTAGTGGGACTATATGATTTGTAATTTTTTTTATAATTTTTTTTTTAGTTTTATATTGTTTTAGTACTTATTTAGTTTTAATTTAAATTTTACTACTCATATTTTTTTTAATTTAAATTGTTATAAGAAGAAATAAATAATTATCTATAAAGAAATGTCTCCTAAAAAAAAAGAGGATATAAATATTTCGTATTCCCAAATTTTCAATATTCGTATGATTTTGTAAGTACAAATTTTTATAGAAAAACTATTTTTGTTAAAATCTTACAGGATAGAGATGTCTTATAAATTGATAGTGTACATTAATTTCTACAGTAGATTTTTTTGTACGAGCAAGTTTAGTATATCCCCCCCCCCCCCCCTCCTATTTCATGATACTTCTAGAGGAATGAGGCAAAAGTTATACAAGGCTATCTAAAAACATCACAATAACATTTAGGATAATAAATCGCTCGTGTAGAATTTTGTCGATATTTTTTTGTTTAATGACTGGACTATAAAATCTTATCTAACCTTATCATAATTAACCGACCACTATTGCGAATCATTTTTTCTACAACAAACCGATCCAACTAAAAGGATCGAGTTTCTGTCGCCGACGACCGATTGCTCTTACTCCGACAACCTTCAGCGCATTCAAATCAATCGAAATACAATTTTAATTCAATGGAATAAAATCTATCGCGCGTGCACTTCTATCGCTGCTCTACCACTTTAGCTTTACACCTAGTTTTATCTATTTTAACTCTTATGCACTTCGAATAAGGTTGTTAATAGACGAATGGTTGAGTTGTAGAGGTAAGTAGGGCGCGCCTTGAGAGTCACATTTACATGAGGTGGCCTCGCGAGGCCGCTGCACCCGTGGCCTCTGGTGCTCGGCGAATGCACACCAGTTTCCTTCCTTGCAGTTCCGATCTGTTATATAACGCGATTGGGGTTTTCTAGGACTAGGACAGTGGGGTTACGTTTTGTGGAACGTTGGGAAGCTTCTAGAAGGGCCGTTGTTAACCCTTTCGTATGTCTGTGTTCGACTCAGCGTGTTATATGAAGTTAATGATTTATTTTATACCCTCTAGGTACTCTAATTATGTATAAATTACTTCATCATAGTGTGTTGCCAGTTGCATTATTGAATGCGAGATATCCATTTTCCGGTTATTTATTCTCCATTACGTTTTTTTTTTTGTATTAAAAACCACTATTTTATTAGCCTATTATTGCTGTGTTTCCCTGCTGGGCAAAGAACCATTGGTATTTTTCCGCATCAAATTTTTTTTTTTTTCGGTACAGTTAAGTACCAAGATACCTGACCAGGCCCTCTACGTATATCTTCAATTTTCTCTTAAACCAAAAATAATATTACCATGAAAATTTATATTCAGAAAGACTTAATTAAAATGTGTCTGAATATAAATTTTCATGTTCATATCAAATTTAGTTTAACAGAAAATTTAAAATATAAGTAGAGGGCCTGGTCAGGTATCTTGGTACTTGACTGTACCCATTCTTCTAGATCTTAGAATACGGTATTTTAATCAATTATGTTTATATTCTATGAGTAACATAATCCGGAAAAGAAATCAAAAATATTTTTTTCCTAATCTGCTCAAAAATAAATA
The DNA here is from genome assembly GCA_943193695.1 of Acrobasis suavella. Lineage (NCBI taxonomy): Eukaryota > Metazoa > Arthropoda > Insecta > Lepidoptera > Pyralidae > Acrobasis > Acrobasis suavella. The sequence continues at coordinate 1,003,004 of OW971930.1, read as the reverse complement.
AGAAGCTTTTAAAATCTAACAGAAAGATAAATTGACAAGAAAGAAAAAGGATGCACGTATAGCGATCTTGACGTCACTGCTGTTAGGTCTTGCGCGTACGAAAGAGATAGTGATATATCCCCACCACGCTCCCACTTTTCTTCATAACAATATTTCAAATGCTAATTGCTGCTTCATTAATTAGCCATTTTTCTTGCGGTTTCCACAAAAAGATTTTGTTTTTGTGGTATTTTTTTTGTTTAATATAAAATATTGACCAAAAACATACACTGTTTTTTTATGTCATAGGGCGGCAAACGAACAAGCGGGTCACCTGATGGTAAGTGATCACCGCAGCCCATGGACAACTGCAACACCAGGGGTTTAACAGAAGCGTTACCGGCCTTTCAGGAAGATATAGACTTGTTTTTTGAAGGTTTCAATGTCGTATCGGTCCGGGAACACTGCTGCAGGAAGTTGATTCCACAGTTCGGTTGTACGAGATAAAAAGTTCCTTTTAAAACGTACGTACTTACACTGTAAAATAGCCTAAGTCAGTTGCATCCCGGTGCCGTGTCGAAGCCCGGTGTAATACGTAGGCGTTGTATAGTAGTGTGTATTAACTTAAACAATTTATTTCAATTGGCAACGAAGATAGTGTCATGCTCCCAGAGCTGGCAGCGTGTCGAGACCTTGCAGATCGCTTCTGGGTTGAAACATTAGGACATTTGAATTTCTACGTGTGCGACGGAATATAATAGTTATATAAGGTACAGAAGAGTGTGTGCTCTTCGGTATTGGGTATTCATTTTTGTTCGTTTCAGATAACTATGAAAATACACTATTTTATAAAACAACAACATAACGAGGACATTGAAAACGACGAATTATCCCATACCTAATGGAGTCTCTTCGAGTTAACCGGCGAATAAAAAGATAGAACAAATAACTCACATGAAGAGTATAAATCTAAATATATATATATAACTCAAAGGTGACTGTCTGACTGACATAGTGATCTATCAACTCACAGCCCAAACCACTGGACGGATCGGGCTGAAATTTGGCATGCAGGTAGATGTTATGACGTAGACATCCCCTAAGAAAGGATTTTGATAAATTACACCCCGTCGCGAGCGAAGCCGCGGGCAAAAGCTAGTGCTATGTATAATTGATAGAAGTATTTAAGATATTAAACGTCCTAGGTGACGTAATGGTCAACACACTAGTCCGCCAATTCGGAGGTTCTGGGTTTGATCCCCAGACCTGGCAAGTTGGAAAATGGCCTTTTTCAAATTGTCCTGGGTCTTGGGTATTTTTTTTCTCAAAATCGAGTTGGGGCGAAAACACATTGTTTGTATGTATGTTTGTACCGCGATAACTGCCGAACCGATGGTCTGATTTTGATGAAGTGTAGTAGGCACACAGGAAATATCAATAGAATTTTCAAGTTCGTTGAGCATGAAAATCGGGTCAATGGTTTTTGAAATATTAATAAAAATTTCCGCGATTATGCTTTTATTGGCAACGCGCATAATAATCGCGAGGTCTAAGTTCGCGGCGAACTACTAGTATTCATTATGTATCTATTATAAAATATATATCATCGTTGAATTAGTATCCCGTAACACAGATTTAAAACTTACTTTGGGGCTATCTTCGTTTGGAAATACAAGAAACTATTGAATACACAAAAGAAAAATGTATTAGTATGTACTTTGGTGCATACTTAATCAGTGTAATTAGTCGTTATCTATTCATTTATTTTATGAAGTTTGCTGATAGACAGCAGTGACGTGCACTGCTATGTTTATACGAAAGGCCCTGTGATCATTGCCTTTCCTATAAAATATGGAGCCGTTCTTGTAAATTAGGTAGGATTACCAAGGGCCTCGCCAAGGGGGGGCAGGGGGGGGCAGTTGCCCCCCTCTAGAGATTAAATGTAGCTAGCCGCAAAGCGACCAAAGTCTTAAGGCCGTGCAAGCAATTGACTTCCTTACCTATTAATAAATTCCGCATCGCATGACAAAACGTAAATAAATTCACGAGGTTTAATGTATATCGTAGAAAGTATTGAAATATTCGGAATAACATTACATTAAGATTTTGACATCCGTTTTTAAAATCGCCGCCCTTTTCATCAGGAGTATATCAGATTTGCAAAAACGCAAGGCCATTAAACAGTGTAAAAATGTGTGTGTGTGCATTGCATTTCTTTCTATGACAGCCGTTCGTTGTAAAACCTAATATTATTTAATGAATTCTCTGGAATTTGCTAGCAGTTTAACTGCTACCATTTGCCATTGCCCCGCCCTTAGTCATAAGCTGGCGATGCCCTAGAGGATTACCTAAATAACGAGAACTGCTCCATATCGAAGAAAATTGGTACATTTCTCACTTTCCCTTCATTATTAGGGTGGCTCAGGGAAGACAAATTTCTGTTTGTCTGTATGGAGTGCACGCCTATAGACAGTAACTGCGGCCATCGATGAGTAACGCCGGAATAAACTCGGTTCAATGTTAGTTTTCTAAACTGACCTGATCAGGAACGAACCTTGGACCACTACCAAGTGTAACGGCCAATTTAATACTTCGTCCCTTTGTTTTATCTAGTCACTAACTCTTATATATCTATAGATATATTGAGCCTTCATTTAGTATTGAGTGGTATTTTGGATTAGCGTTTTATTTATTACAGATTATACTTGATGGTTGTATTGTTAATTTAATTACTAAATTTATTGTAAAACTGAATAAATACATCGAATAGAATAAAATGCAATATTCACTGTTCATTAAGTATAAATAAAAATAATAGAAACATAAAGTATACACGTAAATTGATTTTGACGACCTCCGTGGCGTAGTGGTCACCATGCTGTCCGCCACCCAGAGGTCCCAGGTTCGATCCCCGGTCAGGGCAAGTTGGAAAATGGCCTTTTTCAAATTGTCCTGGGTCTTGGATGTTTATCTATATATGTATTTGTTATAAAATATAGTATCGTTGAGTTAGTATCTCATAACACAAGTCTCGAACTTACTTTGGGGCTAGCTCAATCAGTGTTATTTGTCCCTATATATTTATTTATTTATTTATTTTATTTATTTATTTATTGAAGAAATAAAAGCAGAAACTGACCAGCTCGCAAAATTATTGACTGACTGATCGATCAACGCACAGCTGAAACTGTTAGCTCTAGAAGCATGAAATTTCGCAAAAACTTGCATTCAATGACGAAACGTGCACTGGGGGATTTAACGAAGCTCTTCCCCTAAGAGGTTGAAAGTTTTTTTGAAACTTTGTCACTTTTGAAGTCAGAAATATAAAAAAATTACATAAGAGAAAAACATTCTATAAGGGGGTAAAATAAGGGGTGAAAGTTTGTATGAAACTCAGCAAAAACGGCTGAACAGCGGGAGAATTTAAGGATTGTCAAAAAATATACGGCAAGGTCGTCGTCTTCAATTAGTTTATCATATTATTCTGTTTTTACTAAATAATAGAGTAGGTAAACGCCGAAGGCAGTTAAAGCAAAGAATCTGCCAATTTCTTACCAAACTTCAGACTTTTATTGTTATACGTACTTGGAAAAAATACAAGTTTAAAAACTTACTTTGGAGCTAACTCAATCTACAAAATATGTCCCTATTCCCTATATATATTTATTCCGCTCATCTCTATTTTGATTTCTTTTTCCACCTTCTCGCCTAACATCACGCTAAAAGTGGCCTTTAAGTCTTTTGGCCCTGGGTTCTGTCTGTTTCGAGCCGCAAGACCCTAAAATTCTATGTCTCCTCTATAATAGATAAGACTTTATAATGAGTTTTATATGTAAATTTTACCCGAAGCATTTCATTCTTTAAATTGAGAAAGAGCTTTCAAATTCAGCAGTATTTTTGTTTATCAAGGTTGAGAAGTGGGTTTCCATCTCACCAGTATTTCTATTTATCAATGAATCCTGCTTCCTGACACACCAAGGTCGTTCCATTCATCCCACCATCGTAAACAGGCGCCAAATGGTTCCCAAATATGTCTGCAGTCCTTAAACAGGTTCATTCATACGGACACGGATAAAGGCTGTGATTCATTAGCATAAACTTAATTGACAAGTGCTTGATGATGAGAGGAATAATAAAGACTTTTTTTATTTGTATTTCTTTGTGATTATATTTAAAAAAAAGTTTTTCATCTCAACTACTCGAAAAACGATGTTTTCATCCCAAAACATTTGGAGCTTAAGTTAATGCTTATTCTCTCGGGACTAAAAAGTGAAAAAGAAAATCTCTAGGGATTAAAACCAATTTGAAAACTGAACACGAGTATGATCTAAAGAAGAATTTTGTTTTAAAATAAAAAATAATTGGACTAGCTCAAAGTAAGTTTTAGGGCCGGCGCACATATGGGAAAAATGCTCTGCGCTGCGCTTCGCCATATGTGCGCCGGCCCTTGGGCTTAGATTACGGGATATTTACTTAACGATAAGTGCTATGTTTTGTCATAAATACTGTATATAATTACGCCATGGAGGTCGATTATAAAACTTAAATAATAAAGATGGTACCTTTTTTGTTTGTTTTTCGTGTTTGTAAGTGGCCAACACTGGTTTCAGATTTTCAGGCTGCCTAAAGGCATCTGACATAGATTGATAACAGCAATACAATGATAACAGCGGGGGCCAACGGCTTTTACGTGCCTTCCGAAACACGGAGCTCCAGATATTTTTATGCCACTTGTGGCGACCCATCCAAGTACGGACCACGCCCGGTGTCGCTTTATCACTAGACACTTAACATCTAGGCACTTAACACTTAAACAAACAAGTACTTCAAACCTAAGATTGACCTAAGAAAATGGGTCAAATTACCATACAACTCCCGTAGGTACTCACTCGACTGCGCAAGTACAGTGTGTAGCAACCCGAGTAACAAGCTCTCAGTGCAAATTCACACCGCGCTACCCTGACCCCGTCTCAAAGTGTAAACGGAATCCAACCATTTTCCTTGTCTTATTTGCACAATTTATTACAGAAATGGCATCTTATCTACAGTAGCCATTTATGTTGCCTTAGCTTTTGACCGCGGTTTTGTTCCGTTGTAGCAAAACAAGACGGTGTCCGTCTAATTACAAAAAAAGAAATGTGGTGTCGTGGGACACCAGGTAGGAACGAAGTTTCTTCGGCTAATGTAGAATCGACACAATTTGCAAAAGAATTGTGTATACGACTATCGCGCCTGCGCACGTCTCATTTAACGGTTTTATTTAACGAGGTCATCCTTACGGTTTTACTATCACATTTTTTTCAGTTCGGTCGCGCAGCAAAATCCCTATCTCCTCCAAGCCTGCCGTAAGGAACTTCGTTCCAACAATGAATATGAATGAATATATATGAATATATAGGGACAAATTACACTGATTGAGCTAGCCCCAAAGTAAGTTCGAGACTTGTGTTATGGGATACTAACTCAACGATACTATATTTTATAACCAATACATATATAGATAAACATCCAAGACCCAGGACAATTTGAAAAAGGCCATTTTCCAACTTGCCCTAACCGGGGATCGAACCCGGGACCTCTGGGTGGCGGACTAGCATGTTGACCACTACGCCACGGAGGTCGTCAAAGACAAGACTTGAGTACTAGGTTAAACTACCCGCCAAAACAAAAACACCTCAAGCAATATGTCACCTTCTCTTGGGTCACTGTCGACTCAATTTGGCTGAATATTTGTTTTAACCAAATCGAAAAAGTATGTAAGCCAAATAAATTCCAAAGGATTGTGTTAAACTTTTTGTTCGTATACATATTTTGAACCTCTTCACAGAAACAAATAAAACCGGCCAAGTGCCAATCGGACTCACGCACGAAGCGTTCCATACCATTATCTATAAAAAATCACGTTTGTGTATGGAAGCGCCACTTAAATATTTATTTTATCCTGTTTTTAGTATTTGTTGCTATAGCGGCAACAGAAATACATCATCTGTGAAAATATCAACTGTCTAGATACAGCCTTGACAGGCAGACTGACAGACGGACAGCGGAGTCTTAGTAAAAGGGTCCCGTTTTTACTCTTTGGGTACGAAACCCTAAAAATCTCGTTATCGTATTTCGCGCATTGTACAAAGATTTGAAAACTAACTCACTACCGAAGAGATAAAAAACATTGTAGTTCGCGATCCTTCAAAGTCACTTTTTAAACAAAAAAAAACTCATTAAAAATCAGTCTACCCCAAACCTATCCATTTGAGAGCTGCGGCATAATAGTCCCTACTAAAGTGAAAGAAAAGGTGCAAATAACTTCTATAGACGGTCTTACTTAATTTTCTAAACCATTCGGAAGGTCTAGGTCTAAATAGGTAGGCCTAGCAACAGTGCCAGTCGGCAACCAGACTCGTCTGGAAGGGTCGGGAGGCGAGCCGACGTTTTTGTCGGAAAAGCGTTCGATATTCGCTTCCAAGAATTTAACTAGCTACTAAGTTTCTTTATAGACGTTCAAAAAGGGGATTGTAGTTATTGTACAGATATATTTACATATAAATAAATATTAAATATATAGGGACAGATTACACTGATTGAGCTAGCCCCAAAGTAAGTTCGAGACTTGTGTTATGGGATACTAACTCAACGATACTATATTTTATAACAAATACATATATAGATAAACATCCAAGACCCAGGACAATTTTTAAAGGAGGCCATTTTCCAACTTGCCCTGACCGGGGATCGAACCCGGGACCTCTAGGTGGCGGACTAGCATAGTGACCACTACGCCACGGAGGTCTAAATCTTGTTAAATGTTTAGGTACACACCTTCCATGTCTTTGTCCCGAACGAGGTATAGGGAGCCTTATTGGCTGCTATCCTGGATCAAAAAAGTCACAAAAAAATAACACTCATTATTTTCAACGTGATTTTCAATTTATTATTAACCGACTTTCAAATAGGAGTTTATCAATTCGTCGCCATCTTTTATTATTATTTTTTTATGTATGATCACAGATTATTCGAAAAGGCCTGGACAGATTTGATAAAAAATTGTTTAGAATGTTATACTTCTTAGGTGGAATAGAAATTTTTATTAAAATTGATAACCTCCTTTTTGAAGTCGGTTAAAAATGGAATGTAGTTTTCACCAATGGTACTACAGGGTGATTCATAGGTTCAATACTGGAATAAGGGCGAGTAACCGCGGTGACCCAGCCGGTTAAAATAAATACGGGTACTATGTAAACTCTTGTCACGAAACACTGAACTTATGATAATAGAAAACGTTTGTTTGTTTCGATGTGATTATTTTCCTTTTTCAGCCCTCGAAAAAAAGAGGGGTAATATAAATTTGACACCAATGTCTGTCCGTCGGTCTGTCTGTGGCATCGTAGCTCTTGAACGGATGAACCGATTTCGATGCGATTTTTGTACGTGAAAGCAAGTTTCTTTGCGGTGATTCTTAGCTATGTTTGATGAATATCGGTTTAGCCGTTCGAAAGTTATTGGGGGTAAACGCTCTAAAGTAGGGTTTTTTTTAATTTGCTTATGATATCAGTTTGAATATGTAGTTCCGCTAGATGGAGTTCTTGAAAGTAGTGGGTCTTTTTTAATTTTTCTTGCAAGTGCCGTTTTCCTTGCTGACCTGAGAAGCGCGCGCTACGCGTGCGCGTTTTGCACTTGAAGTAGTGAAAAGTAGAAGTTTTGGCAAAGGAAGCATCCTTTGCCAAAACTTCTACTTTTCTGATAAACTTTACTGCCACATTCATAAAAATCTGCCTTCTCAAATCAGTCATACAGTTAGTATTCTACTAATTTACAAAGTGCAGAATTAACATTAATTTGACAAAAAAATTTTGCGCTCGCGATATTGGCGTTACTGTGCAACTCAACATTCAAAATTGAATTTTGAATAAGCAGTTTCTTCCAGGCAAACTCTTTATTAAAAAAAAAGTGGTGGGAAATTAGGTAGTGCGGGGTGGTCAAATAATCCAGGTTGAAATAGCAAGGATATTCATTCTTTCGCGTATCCACTAAGTATATCGGTTGTCAATTAATCTCTTACAAATCAATCAATTACACTTTTAACACCATACTGACTTTGAAAAAGGATCATTTCTATGCCGAAATTATTTATTTGATGATACAAGCTCCCAAGGGATGCATTAATGCAGTTGCGGCCAAATCAATCTTATATGAAATTCTCACGTTTATTTATAAAATTCTAGAATATTCGGCAAGGACAAGCAAAGCCGTTCGCACAGCTAATGCGCAGTGCATTCGTGTATATTTACCTCCATTGTTTAGATATGCATCTCTAGAACTTATTATACCGTCTCGCCTTATCAGGAGCTTTGACAAGTTATGTAAAGTGAGTAGACGAAAGATTTGTGACGGATTCATTGACTTGGCTGTGCATTTTGTGAATTTATTTTGCAAATTCTTATGTAGAGTAGCTAGTACTATGTTTGTGCTCGGATAGGCTAAACAAATAGGAATTACGTCAGGAAACCTACTTCGGTGGCACGATGGTATCTCATTTGAATTAAAGATTTATAATAAAATCAGTGACTTATAGTTTGAATGAAAACTTTAAATGGGCAGACGAAAGATTTGTGACAGATTCATCGACTTGGCTGTGGATTTTGTGAATTTATTAAACAAATTCTTATGTAGAGAGCTATTTGTAGCTTTTCATTCAAATAAGCTACTCAGACGTGTATTACGTCAGATGTTCTGACGTTATACTTCTAACGTGACATAATAACTTTGATAGGGAAATTACATAACTGTTAAAGATATATTAATAAACTTGTCCTTGTTTGCTATGGAACCTTAAAAGGGCCAAAGTATAAACATATTATAATAATTATGGCATGGCAACATATAACATATTTGATGTCTGGAAAATTGTAGGATACATCTGGAATGATCAAATTACGAAATGCCAATGACTGCACGGACAACATCTAAGACATAACAATGTATTCTCAGTCCACATATCTAATTTCAATAACAGTATAATTGTAAAGTTGACGTTTTTGGAGAATATGCTGCAGTACAGTTTGTTACCGCTTCGTCTGTACTTGCACTTAGGAGGCGGCAGTAAACTTAGCTTTGAGTAAACGATCTCACGACAACAACTACCTATTATGAAATCGAAAGAAAAATTGACAATTATCAAGTTACATAAATATATGCAGTTTTTTTTTACTTTTCTAGTTTGAAATAAATAAAGTAATATGAAGTAACCACAAACTAACAATAAGCGTACAAGTACAAAGCTGTTTGCGTCTCGTTTCAAGATATTTACATGAATGTAACGAAGTAATTGAGATTACTGACTTTTCTCGCTGCCATGTTTTCCTCAGCGTGATAAAATAGAAGTGTATGGAGCTACGATGCGGTGGATGCGTCTGATAAACACAAGATAGTTACTTATAACAATATATATGTTTAAAAATCGAATACCCGATTACGGAAGCCATTTACGGGTAACAATTAATATATTTTTGAAATGTACTCATTAAGGCCTTTCATTGGATACCCCTTTTGATATAAAAAGAGAAAAAATGACTCCATCTTTTTTGTATCCAACATGGGGTTAAACATTTTTTGCATACAAATTGTAACCTATGTCACCCGGTCAATAATGACATATCGATTGATATCTCATTTGTCAAAATTGGATAAGTGGTTCGGATGCTACGTTGGAACACACATACATATCCTCATACATACGTATACTTATATATATAGACTGCTAAAATCATTAAGAGCGGCCTTCCCGTCTTACTTTTCATACAAACGCTCGTACGTAATTATGGCGTTGTAACTGATCTTTCTTGAAAATTTTTGAGCTAACAGATATCTTGTGCACTATTTCTATGTTTCTTTTGAAATAAAAAATGAATATTTGGAAAAACAAGTTCAGTATACGCCTCCAAAAATCAGTTTTTTTGTACAGATTTTACCTGAACTTCGACCATTTGTAAAGTATTCATAAATTATAAAAATAAAAAAATATTTTGATAGAAACCTTGCAAATGTAATGAAAATTTTAAATAAAAAACATTTATTTCACAAACTTGTAAGGCTTACTGACAAAAAAGTATATCCTGGAACAAGTTTTATGAAATTTCCGCACCCTATGAATAGTTAATATTCGTTCAATGGATAGTTAATAATAATACTAATTTCATTCAATACAGTGCAAACCGTGCCCTAAGGCGTTCTCTCTCTTTTTGGTTTGCCTTTTTTTTTCTAGCATTGCCCTGGATGAAAAAACAAGCTTTTAGAACTATGCTCGCGTTGACGACAGAGCCGCCGGAAAGGGCCGCCTTAAAGCCTTTCTTTGGGTTGTCATAAATTTGACGTTAATGTCTGTCTATAACATCGTAGCTCTCGAACGAATGGAGTGATTTGAATGCGGTTCTTTACGCGAAAGTTAGTTCCCTTGCAGTAGTTCTTAGTTGTGTTGGATAAGAATCGGTTCAGGCATTTAAAAGTTATTAGGGGTTAACTCTTCAAAGTCGGGGTTATTTATTTTACGTGGCAAAAAAGAAATAACACCTCTATTTTGTCGAGGGTTAAAACAGACAAAAAAAAAACAAAAAGCTTCAAAATTATATTCGCTTAAGTGACTCCTGAAATATAAATTGTGTCAACTTTTCCCACAAGGTATTCAAGTAGGCTAAAAAGTATAATACATAACTTGGTGACAACTAGTAGTACTTATAGAAAACTGTTAACAAGGTCGTTTATTTTAGCACGCTTTTGAAGGCCAACGCGCGAATAATCGCAGGTTTCTAAAGATTATAATTAAATTTAAAAAGTGACGTCACTGACATAACCGGCCGAGTGCGATTAGGACTCAATCACGAAGGGTTAAATATTTTTGGAACGAAGTTCCTTATCGCGCGTTGCGAAAGGGGGCTAGACGGAAAAAATTAAGACCAAAAGTTGTAACGACACTTTTTGTTCATTAAAATTTATGAAGATAATAAAAACTTGATTTTAGAACGCAGAAAAGAGTTTGAATGTAATTTAGACCTATTTATATATTTTACTTCGTTCCATCCGGGTGTCCCTTGACACCTCTCAAGATTTATTCTGTTTTTAGTTTTTGTTGTTATAGTGGCAACAGAAATACATCATCTGTGATAATTTTAACTGTCTAGCTATCACGGTTACAGACAGATACAGCCAGAACAGGGAAGTTATATCACAGTTACAGACAGAACAGGGAAGTCAGTAAGAGGGTCCCATTTCGACGCTTTGGGTACGGAGCCCTAAAAAGATCTGTGTTAAACTACGGCGTAGAAACTCAAATGCTGTTTTTCTACAATTTTTTCCTGCGAGAATTAATGACATTGTCCTAATCCTTAAGTAAGTAATCGATTGCACTGGACACTGCCGGTAGCAAATCCTCCTTTTAAAGATCCATAAATTAATTTATACGGAGAAATCACACAGATTGAGCTCGCCTCAAAGCCATGGAATACTCGAGACTTGTATTATGGAATACTAACTCAGTGATACTATATTTTATAAAAAATACATACTTAAAATAACATTCAAGATCCTGGACAATCTGAAAAAGATCATTTTCCATTTTGAACCGACCGGGGATCGAACACGGGACCTCTAGTGTGACAGCCTGGCCACAGAGGTCTTCAAAACACCACGAAAACTACCCACAAAAAATTGTGAAGTCTCTTCGCGGAGAGTTTATAAATTCCGGGCTTCATTGCGGCCCGCTAATTATTTAAAAACAATATAAAATCATACAAATTTAAGCAAAACGCAAATACCCAAAAGACTCATTTGAAGCGCATTCCAGACCGGAATAGCAATATATGGCCGCCGCGTCCGCCCGGGCTGCGGTTGACATCAACTGTGTGCCTCGTACCACGCAAACGGCGAAAGCGGGAGACAAGCGACGCTCGCCATACAGTTTGCGATAATTTAGCGACAGACGCTAGTCTAAGACGAATTATAATATTTATCAACCCTCCGCCAACGGACCACTACAAAAACGACAATGACGTCGGTCGTCAAGAAGCGCGGCGCGTCCGCGTTTCGTAAGCCGCGGCGGCCGCTGCATTGACCCAGATACGCTGGGTCGACAGCCGAGGGAGGCCACCCGCATACGCCTCCGCGACAGACGCTCGGCGAATCTGTTTTATCTGATGACGTCGACTGTTTAACTAGTTGATGATTGCGGAGTTTCAGGCACGGGCATCAATGAAAATAAAGAGGCATCAATGAAAATAAGAAAGACAAGATCGTACTAACTCTTAGTAGTTCGCCTCGAACTGTTAGCGAAAACCATGTCTCGGTAACCTGTTGACGATTCTGCACAATCTTTTCTTGCCCGCCAAACTTTATGAAGTTCCGATCAAAGATTGCCGCAATACATACTTACTTGGTGACTCATAACCACCAGCCAAATTTTTGCTGCAAGTTCTGTCCATCATACTAAACTACAATTCAATAAAAAACAATAAACCAAAAAATCCCAAATCAGCGTTGGGCCGAACGAATTTTTTTTATCCATTTTGTAATATCTTAGAAAGTAGTTAAGTATCGTAGACTGAGTCTGCTCCAAAAATTTGGCTGTTGGTTGAAAACTCCTGTCTACATAGGTACAAAACACGGCACATAAGTTGTACAAAAATGGCGGCCGTCGGCGCTTGTTTCATTGGAGTTAAAAGTGTTAAAAGAGATTTTTTGGTCTTTCTTCAAAGCCGAAATCATTTCTATCTGAAGTTCGGATAGAAATGTGATTGTAAACCGACCAACAACGTACAAGAACGGCGAAATTTTGGTCAACTTACGTGCCGGGTATTCTATTAGACCCGTCTTTATCCCTATATGCTACAACAGACGAGCCCACAACACTTGCCAGCGTTCGCGCGACATTTTTTGACAGACTTATATGTGTCGCGGGTATAGTGTCGCTCATATGTAAGAGCCCTAATGGGACAGAAAGAGGACTTTGGGTCTTGCAAGGATAGCCAGATGGGATAGGTGAACTCACCACTGTCCCATCTGGCTAACTTCTCGCAGACCAATTAGCTTTGTCTACCCAGCGAGATTATGAACGTGATAGTTAATATATACTTACTTACACCTATATCTCCTTAAATGCATTAACATATTAATCGTGCTCAATCTTGTCGATTGCTTACTTTAATTTTTATATAAGCGATACGACATTAAAGCCTTCAAAAAACGAGTCTATATCTCCCTGAAAGGCCGGCAACGCTTCTGTTACACCCCTAGTGTTGCAGTTGTCCATGGGCAGCGGTGATCACTTACCAACAGGTGACTAGCTTGTTCGTTTGCCGCCCTATAAAATATATTTTTTTTTTTATTTGCTTTCTTAGCGTCACCTGTTGGTTGACTGGTAGAAAAGGCCTGTACTGTAACAAAGTTAAATAAATAAGTAAGTTCTTTTTACAAAGATAATTACTATAGTCCATTTGTTTAGGTATTTAAAAGAATGTAAACAATCATAATATGTCTTTTTATTTAAATTTATACACTTTATAAATGAATAACTTTGCAAATTACAAAAAAAAATGTAATTTATAATTTATAAAATCAATAATTTGTGATTTGCAAAGGTATTAATTTCTAAAGTGTACATTTCAATAAAAAGACACGTCAAGATTGTTTTAAATACCTAACCGAATGGATTATAGGTACCTTAACGTAATGACTACCGTGATTTCGATGGCAACTGCATTCCCATTACGTACACTTAACGACTCCTGCGCACGCCTTTCGGAATTATTGGAATTGACATTAGCATTAACTGAACAACAATGCTTTATTTATCCTGCATTGAGGTTAAGTAACTTCAAAAGTAATGACATTGGCTACTGTATTTATAACGAATAATTACTTTATTTGATAACGAATCCCAAATAAGATAGGTCTTTTTCTATAGGTCCAAATTAAAACATGTGATGAATTTGCGTTAACGTGGGGGACGCGGGTTCGAATCACACTCGTGGCGACAAAAATCCGAGCATTGTAATGCTGTTGAAAAAACAATAATTTTCTGTAGGATTTGTGTGAAATATAGACTAATGACGTCATAGTTTCTTAAAGTCAAATAGCGTTGTATGTTTTTCTGCAATAACAAATCTAAAATCAGGTTGAGTATGTGACAAGTGACATCTGTTGTGACTTTTATTCTCTTACCAGTACCAAATAGTCACACTAATAATCACATTAATATTCATCATCCGAGCGTATTCCCGGTTGCATCCTCAGCAGTAACGCTTCAGAGCCCGGGGTGCGCTACCTAACCAAGGAGATTTGACGAGGTTACTGGTTTTTACACAGAGCGACTGCCGTCTGACCTCCGCAACCCAAAGGGCAAACCAGGAACCAATCCTTGGATAGTTTGATGATCAAACGCTAGGTGGCGTTCGGGACCCACAGTTTTACGTGCCTTCCGAAACACGGAATCATCTTTCTTTTCGGATAATCAGGTGATTCAAGCCTGCAATATCCTATCCAGACTGGAAACAACCTTTAACAAAGTATGCTTCCCAGTGGGAATCGAACCCATGACCTCCGGGTCACAAGGCGAACGCCTTGACCACTGGACCACGGAGGCAGTCAATCACATTAATATTATAAAGGTGAAAGTTTGTGAGTGTGCATGTTTGTAACTTCTTCACGCGCAAACAGCTGATAGCTAGACAGTTGAAATTTTTGCAGTTGATGTATTTCTGTTGCCCTATTACACCAAATAAGCAAAATAAATTAATATTTAAGATGGCCTCCTATACAACAAACAATAAATTAATAATATGAATTTAAAAAAAAAGTGCATAAAAGGGTTAAAACAAACAAACAAATTAAACTTAAATTTTTTTAGATAAATTTTGAGTTCACAATATACTTTTTTTTTCTTTATCAGCCTATACCAGTACCTGGTCTAGAGGCTCTCTTGGTTACTCCCAAGTCGGCGACATCTGTGGCCTACTGGTCATCACGCCAGGCTGACATTGGAAGTCCCATGTTTGATCCCCGGTCAGGTCGAGATGGAAAATGATCTTTTTCAGATTGACCTGGGTTTTGGATGTTTATGTAACTCGTATGTATTTGTAATAAAATATAGTATCGTTGAGTTAGTAAATCATAACACGAGTCTCGAACTTACTTTGGGGCTAGCACAATCTGTGTGATTTGTCAGTATATCTTTTTTATTACCTGTAATTTAAGTACGATAGGATATGAAGCCTTACATTGACTGCCAAGGCCACCACATGTGCCATGTATTTTGCGGCGAAGAATTGCGGCTGGGCGTGACGCTGTCCTACACTAAGAAGCGGCAGCCATTTTGCGTTGGACAAGTTTGCCGACGGCGTCCCTTCCGAAGTACCTCCGCAATACAAGCTAAGTCCCGCTCCGAGATTCAAAGACCACCACGTTTTTCCTCTCAAATATCAGAGTTTTTGTAAACGTATCTGCTGTACAAGATTACTTATTTTTTCGCCGGACCTGCGTCTGTCCTTAAAGATTTTTATCTTTCTTGTTTTTTTTTTTTGTGGGTTTTAATTTGTGGAAAGGACAATATAGTTGTTGTGTCTGTTTTGTGCTTTTTATTGTCCCTTCCCTAATAGTTATTTTTTTATTTTTTTTTCTCAGGCTTATCCCGTAGCAATTGGCATGAATATGCTTCAGATCCTGTTGTTTTCCATTCTGTATCGCGAACTTACTTTGGGGCTAGCTCCGTCCGTATATATTTAAGTATTCTAGGCAAAGTTGTATTTGCTTCGACATAGACACTGAAAACCTAGTTTCAGTTTAATTAAACCTACTTAAACACTACCTTTTTCTAGCGAGACGTAAATATCTACTCGCGTGTCCTTTTGTTGACCTAGCTGTTTGACTCTCGTCTATTGTTATTACAGGCTAGACTTGACATGCGGAACTAATTCAGGTTTGTTTTTTAACCGACTTCAAAAAAGGAGGAGGTTATCAATTCTTCGGACTCGGAGTCTTTTTTTCATATGTTCCCCGATTACTCGAAGACGGCTGGACCAATTTTAAAAAGTCTTTGTAAAGGCATACTTAATGTCTGTTTATCAAAATCGGTTGAGTTGTTAGTTTTTGATTTTGAAAAATCATCATTTTTTTAAAAATGCGTATTATCATGTAAAAAACATTTATCATCATCTGATCAAAATATTGGAAATAGTTGACTGCAAATTTTAATTGTATAAATTAATTCAGATGTATAAAATATTAATGTATACCGGTATTGTAATTGTAACAAAGCCCATCAGGCTGGGTAGTGGGTAGGGACCTATACTAAACTGGGTTTCTTTCGACGTAATTTTCCCAGCAGCGGTCGTTCCGAAACGAGTAGTTTTTAGCTTTTGCACTAAAATAATATTTAAAAAAATTTACCTTCAGTAAGACAAATTTATCCTACATCGATTTTTTTTCTTTATTTACTTTGTCCTTAGACAACGTGAAACTTTTTAGTGGGTATACCTACTTACATAAATAACAAACATAATATAAAAATAAAGTTGTACATTTCTTCAATGCTGGTTTGGCAGAAAAAAATAAACTTACTGTACTGAATGTACAAGCTGCTTCTTTTCCCGCGCGGATCGTAAAAGTTGATCGAGGGAATGGGCGAAAATAAATAAATAAATATATATGGAAAAATAACACTGATCGAGCTAGCCCCAAAGTAAGTTCGAGACTTGTGTTATGGGATACTAACTCAACGATACTATATTTTATAACAAATACATATATAGATAAACATCCAAGACCCAGGACAATTTGAAAAAGGCCATTTTCCAACTTGACCTGACCGGGGATCGAACCCGAAACCTTTGGGTGGCGGACTAGCATGGTGACCACTATGCCACGGAGGTCGTCAAGGTCGTCTCCTTGCCCAACATCACGCTGAAAGTGACATATGGGTAGCCCTGAGTTCTTTCTGCTTACCGCAAAGCCTCAACATGCTCTGTCTGAGTTCACTTTTCCGACTACATTTGTATATATTTCATAACTTGATCGTCTATAACTCTTTAATTTAAAAACCCTACTTAGCTCTGAAATTTTTCAATCAATTTTCGCTAAATATACTACTGCCGTGAACTTTTCCACCCCTCTATTTACAACCGTTCAGTAGATAGACGCGGGGACACTTTGCTTTAACAAAAAATTACACTATAAAACCAAATATTTCATCCCTTAATCGGAAAATAGGCTTCACAAGCTCACAATATTTTTAAACTACCCATTTAACTATACCCCACATGATAGGGTAAGTCGAGATAAAAAAATGTGGGTGTTATTTTTTTTCTGTTTTTCACATGTGTGTGGGAGATACCCCGATTTTTTCCATGATTTTATTTTACCACTTTTTCGGCATAATTAATATATACACACGTGCCAAATTACAGCTTTCTAGTACTTATCATACAGACAAGGGGAAACTGTAAGGGTTTCTTGTTCACTACCGAACCCTAAAAAAGCTTAACCTCTCGTCTGTGAGTAGACCGGGAGCCGGCCGACATGCATTCTTTAACTATTGTGTCTAATTTTGTCTGATATTTTACAGACAAACAGTTAAATTTTGTACCATCACTTATATTGTTTGCATCCTTTAAAATAATTATGAAACATGAACCACTGTCCTCAATATCCTTCAAAGAAAAACAAACCACGTCCTCTAAAACAAAATGTCACTTCAACATTAAAACTATTCTAGCAAAACAAATAATAAAAATTAGGAAAATTCTATCGTACACCATCGACCTCTGCGGCAGACGAGAATCCACAACCTTCATAACAAAAGTAGTTGATTGAACTTGCGTCTACTTCTCACACAAAAGCAATATTACACAACGACACACCAAGTTGAAGTCCTGTAGTTATTGTGTAGACATAGGCTGTGTAAGTGCATCACGCACACTGAAACACGTTTTGAAGGGCGGAGGAGCAAGGGCGAACGCACTGTGCGTCTGAAGGGCGTTTCAGGTGAGGGTGTTGCAGTAGGGTGGTTCGCTGGGAGGGACAGATTGGGACTGACGGTTCGAGAAATTTTTATGTGGGCTGCGATTTGGAGAGGTTATTTTAAATACCTGCGTTTGTTACCTAACATGTTTGTTGCAACTTTTAAGATAAACATGAAAAAATTAAATATAACTGAATTCCACAATGAAATGTTGCATCCATACATACTTACATACTATCATTCTGTTGATTTATATTATTTTAATTGCAAAAATCAATCTTTATTTTTGTATTATATCTAGCAATCTTTTATGGCTGGCAACACCCACATATATCATCTCCTCTTCTCTCTTGCATTGCGATAGGGGTCAGACCGTATATTTCTTCCAAGTCAAAGTTATTTTAAAACAATAGAATTTTAATTTATCCCAAACCGAACAGATATTCCAATACATTCCGTCATGCTTTTTTCTTATAGGGGAATCCAATAATAATACACTTGCTATTATCCTATAATTTTTCAAAACTAAAAACCAACTTTTCCCCCAAACTACATAACTTACTTTGATAAATTTTCTATGATAAGTATATTTCAAACAAAAAAAGAATTTCCCAAATCGATCCAGGCTTCTTCGAATAATCGGTGAACACACATTAGAACAACGAATTGATAATCTCCTCTTTTTTGGAAGTCGGTTATAAAAACCTTTCTCGCTTTATATAGATAAACATGGATTCGTCATTGTCTTATATAATAAAATAATAATAAATAATAAAATACTGTTTATTTTTCATCCAAAAAAACATAAATTTACCTTAATAACTACACAGTATAGGCAGCATATGGTTGTTGTGGAGGACTGGCGCCTGAACTAGGTATCCTAAGAACCTGTCTTACAGATCACCAGGAAACGCCTGTGGTAGTGCCCAACAATACACACTTAGCTTAAAATCCCAACAGCTCACTTTAATTGGTTATTCTTTCAACGTATGTATCTTGTTTTGTGTTGTTTTATTCAACTTACCTCAGAATTTCGTTTTCGTGGTCCCTAATTATCTACGCCATTAATGACATCTTTTAAAGCACCTATTTACTTTTAATTAAGTAAATAAATAATAAATATATAGGGACAAATAACACTGATTGAGCTAGCCCCAAAGTAAGTTCGAGACTTGTGTTATGGGATACTAACTCAACGATTCTATATTTTATAACAAATACATGTATAGATAAACATCCAAGACCCAGGACAATTTGAAAAAGGCCAATTTACAACTTGCCCTGACCGGGGATCGAACCCGGAACCTCTGGGTGGCGGACTAGCATGGTGAACACTACGCCACGGAGGTTGTCGAAATTAAGTACATTAAATAAACCTTTTCCGAACTTCTAAAAATTAAAAACTACTTCCGAAAAATGGGGTAGAAAGAGCATCTTGGGTATTGCGGCTCTAAGCAGGAACCCAGTGCAGCAAGACCCTGACATTCTCATTTTTGCCCATTCTATCGATTGGCATTTACGCGTAGGAAAAACGCGCGCACGAAGCGTTCCGTACCACTATCTATAAAAAAACACGTTCTTTGTACGGGAGCCCCTCTTAAATATTTATTTTATCCTATTTTTATACATACATACATACATATTATCACGCCTGATACCCACAGGGGTAGGCAGAGACTAAGGACCTCCACTTGCTACGATCCTATTTTAAATAATCCTATTTTTTTATTTTTAATATTTGTAATAGCAACAACAGAAATACATCATCTGTGAAAATTTCAACTGTCTAGCTATCATAGTTCATGAGATACAGCCTGGTGTCAGACAGACAGACTGACAGCGGAGTCTTAGTAATAGGGCCCCCTTTATACCCTTTGGGTACGGAACCCTAAAAAAACTACAAAAAGCAAATAAGGGATGTCAATTTGTCCACTACTGACGCCACTTTAAGGGAGTCTTAAAGTGGCGTCAGTAGTCTAATATACTCGTTCCGGATCTTATCCATTTAAGTAACCCCAGACATCCATCTTAACATAGACATCTCATTTAAAAAAAGTAGGATTTTTTGAACAAAATAATTACGCTGTAAAATATTAATCTTTCCTAAACCAAAAAGTATGGAACAGTTCCACCGGTTCCAACATGGCGGCCATGCCTGGGCCCAGAGGCTGCGTCCTTCCTCGCCCTCGCAAGGGTGCGACCTCCAGACTGCGGAGTCAATGGCTTTGGGCCAGGGAAGGATTACTGGGGTGGGAATTTGTGTTTTCATGCCGCCTGCTGCACGGCCCTTTATGTAAGGGTTTTACATTTATTGTACAATGTTACATGTTTATTCTGGCCGTAGTACTAGTGTGCTTTATATCTTTCATGACGGGTTACAGTATTTGTCTGTGTTTTATGATGCCTGCTGCATATGGCAAAGTTATATTTACTCCAATAGACCTAGGCGGAAGATTTGCGATTTTTTTACGCTACGGACGGCGTAAAATCTTTAAATCTTTAACCTGCGCTTTGGAGGCGGCAGTAAACTTAGCTCTAAGTAACTTTTTGACGTCAACAATTATTGTGCAACAAAACAAAGTGACGATTATTAAGAGATATTATAAATATCCTATGATAATAAAGATATATTTGAATTGAATTTGAATTGAATTGAACTGTCATTTTCTTATGTCTTAGTCAACCTCTCAAACGAACATTACAACAACCTATCACACAAACAAAAGCCTTTGGCTAGTAGGGTTATTTATTGGCACTGGTATCGGTAACTTTTCTTTAAAAATAAATTATATTTGAATATACTTTACACGTAACGTAAATTATACTCTAGTCTAAGTATTGAATAAACATTTGAATCTTTGTATCTAGTTAAAAACTCGAAAACAAAATACCCAAAGTCATTTTCAACAGTCGCACCAAAACTCTCTAGATCCTTGTAGAAATGCGGACTAACTAAATACTGGTGGCTGGCCGGAGTCGTCGACCGCCCCGGCAAGGGCGCGCCGCCCGCCCTTGCCTTCCTAGACGCAGCCCCGACCCGCGGCCTAACTCGCAGGTAGTTCAACAAAATACATAACTCGAGTTGTGTTTGCAAACGTAATTTCGAGCTGAAATATATTTTCAAAGGACATAAAGTTCGTTTTAGAATGCTTGTCTTTCTTGTACTTTTATTTAAATTTTGAAAAATTATTAAAATAACCAGCTAAATGCAAATTGGAGTCGCGAACGAAGGGGTCCGTACCATCCATTATCTTTAAAAAAGACACATTTGTTATTTGGGAGCCCTATGAAATATTTATTTTATTTTGTTTTTAAAGCTGCAACAGAAATACATCATTATTAACAAGCACGAGTTACTCACGTTACATGAAGACGCTACGCGACACACTACTGTGGCTACACATAGTGTGTAATGTAGCAGCTTCGTGTACGCGCGTCACAATCGCCCTGATGAAGACCTCCGGATGAGTCGAAACATGTCGGCCAGAACAGCGTAGAGACTCTACGTGAGTAACCCGTGCGTGTTACGTAATAATGTCTGTGTCTCACGTTAATTTTGATCAGGAAATACATCAAGTAAATTACTGTATTACGGTTCATGAGATACAGCCTGGTGACAGACGGATAGAGGAGTCTTAGTAATAGGGCCCCGTTTTTACCCTTTACGTAGGGAACCCGATGTTTCACGAGGGTCTGGGAGAAAAGGAAAAATTTGAATGTCCCAGCTGCTTCTCTGCCCGCGCATATCGTAATAGCCAATCGAGGGAATGGGCGAGATTTAAATCATGTTCAGGGGATACATGAACTTTTCGGGGTCCAGTGCTGCCCCCATTTGGTAGGTATCCGCTAAGGATTTTGATCAATTCTACCCCCAAGGGGATAAAATAGGGGATGAAAGTTTGTATGAAACTTGGTAAATTTTAAACCGTACGGGCTGAGACTTTGCATGCATAAAGCTACTATGACGTAGGCATCCCCTAAGAAAGGATTTTGATAAATTACACCCCTACGCGAGCGAAGCCGCGGGCAAAAGCTAGTTGTACACAAAAAGCCTCAATTAAAATACAGAAAGATCACAATAGTTCAAAGGCGGACTTATCCCTGTCAGGGATCTGTTCCAGTCAACCCTACAACTAGAGGAGATCACTTTAAACTATATCTGCCCGGGTAGAGAAGCAGTTAGATAATTCTGAGTTTTTTTCATTTCTCCCAAATCAGCATGGAAGAATACCTTCACTTACTACCTATAGATTGACTTGTATGTTATACAGCAAACCTAGTACCCTCTATTAGATGGGTCGCCACGAGTCAAAGGGACGAGTGGAAGCGTAGGGCGGGCCGTCCTTCCTCGGGCGGGCGTCGACTCCGGGACACCACGCGACCTTATTTCACAAGGATAAGGTTATATACCCTCGTTATGTGTCCCCCAGTCTAGGACAGATAAAGGAAAACCCACTTTGTTAACACTCTCCGTGCCTCGGAAGGCACGTATGTATAAGCCGTTTGGTCCCGGCTGTCATCATTGTATGGTAGTCGTCAAGTTTTGCCAGATGCCTTTAGGCAGCCTAAAAAATCTCATCAATCAAACACAACACTTTTTTTTTAAGTCTATGTAAGCCAGGGGTTTTTCTAATTTGCCTAGAAACTTGTAATAGGTGATGAGGCCTGCAACCCATTACTATTTGTTTCCCACCATCTCGCTAGAAGTGGTCTTGCGGCCCTGGGCTCTATCTACCCCGTCTGGGATAAAGACGTGAAAATTTATCTTGACCTATATCACAATAATACTCATGTAAACGATGCAATAGGGGTGACGACAGGCTTAGAAAGGTGTAACTGTAATTTGTCCGTCTTTCAGATTATCCAAAAATAATGGAGCCATACTTTTCATTTTGCCAAAAAAGTAAAAATTCACAAAGATACGAAGCATCAAAGTTCCGGAGTGGGGGCTTGCAACGTCACTTCTATGTAAAATCGTACGTAGCCGCGACGTCATGCGAAATTTCAAAGCGCTCTATCTTTCTCATTTTTTGTTTCTCAGAGGAAGGAAAAAATGCGTGTACAATATTTTTTACGACCTCCATGGCGAAGTGGTCACCATGCTAGTCCGCCACCTAGAGGTCCAGTTCAAATTGTCCTGGGTCTTGGATGTTTATCTATATATGTATTTATTATAAAATATAGTATCGTTGAGTTAGTATCCCATAACACAAGTCTCAAACTTACTTTGGGGCTAGCTCAAGCAGTGTTATTTGTCCCTATTTATTTATTTATTTATTTTTAATAATCTAACCGATGGGCTAAAAACATTTTGCGAACATGCCTATTATACCACAACCATTTAAGTCCTAGACCGAACCGGCTTTGCTCATGTTCGTATCATCTATTTGAGTACAAATTTTCATTAAACTCTCATCAAAGATACTCGATGTATTGTCTAACTAACATCCATACAAATATCATACTGCAACGAGATATCCTCCGTGGCGTAGTGGCCACCATGCTAGTCCGCCACCCAGAGGTTCCAGGTCCGATCCCTGGTCAGGGCAAGTTTGAAAAATGGCCCATTTCAAATTGTCCTGGGTCTTGGGTGTTTATCTATATATGTATTTATTATCGTTGAGTGAATATTAAGTTATTATTATTATTAAGAATCTTTATTACATACAATAATATAAACAAAACAAAAAAGAAACTAAAACTCAACTAATTACTTAAATTACTTACTTATAAATAAAAAAGCCCTGGCAAATCGTTGCCCCGTGGTAACGTGCCCAGAAGGCTGGCAGCATTGCCACGTTGTATGGCAATGCTTATCTTTTGAGCCAGATTAAGGCCAGCCCTCTGGTCACGCGTAATTTCAGTCAATTTTCGGGCGACAGTGTTATATAATTTATGCGCCGATGGTCCCCACGGCCCCAAAGTTTCAACCCCAAACGGCTCAAATAAGTAACGAGATATCCTCCGTGGCGTAGTGGTCACCATGCTAGTCCGCCACCCAGAGGTTTCAGGTTCGATCCCTGGTCAGGGCAAGTTTGAAAAATGGCCCATTTCAAATTGTCCTGGGTCTTGGGTTTTATCTATATATGTATTTGCTATAAAATATAGTATCGTTGAGTTAGTATCCCGTAACACAGGTTACTTTGGGGCTAGCTCAATCAGTGTAATTTGTCCGTATATATTTATTTATTTATTTATATACGTATAAAAATCTAATATTCGACTACGGGGGCTATATACGATAAACGGCGAACAATGTTTATATTTTTGAAATGTGCTAATCAAGACCTTTCATATGATACCCAACTCGATATAGAACAAAAAAACAAATGTTTTTCTCGCTTTTTTGTATGTATTATTCGTTATATAATTTTTTTTTGCATACAAATGGTAGCCTATGTCACCCGAACACTAATGATGAACCGATTTACATATCATTTGTGAAAATTTGACAAATAATTCCGATGCTACGGTCAGGCCTTCCTGTGTCACTCCCCGTTTAAGTATCGAAAATAAACCTACAGTAATGCGCGCGGCGACCACTTCGAAAGGGAAAATTCAGTGACATGAATCGTTTATCCAGAGTAATAAGAATGAAATTGGCTTGCGATGGATGTCTAGGTATTTAACCGAAGAGGAAGAAATCTGACGCGAGCTAAATTAAACCATAGCGCTAACCACATTAAGTAGATATTTATTTGAATTTATTTCCTGGGTAAGACTTCTGTACGTGAGTACTAGTACTTATTAAGTGTTACAGTGGAACAGACATACATACCCACATACATACATACATAGACTGCTAAAATCATTACCCTTTCTCTTGGCTTTGCCGTAGTCAGGTAAAAAATAGACTGACAAAGTTAAATAACAAGTTTTTTTGAATAAAATATTATTTCGTATAAAGCTTTTATTCTGAGCCCTAAGTACTTATCAAGATAAATGTAATAAGCCCAATGTAGACGGGTTTACGTGGTTTCATTACAGAGTCCCTATGGCCACCTTCCCGCTCCATCATCAGATCAGCTCCATGTCATCATAGTATTGTGTCGTCCCGCGATATACGTATGCGTGCAAAATTTCAGCTCCATCGGAAACCGGGAAGTGGGTCAAATCGAACTTGCAATTTCTGATTACAGACAGGTGAAACTAAATTAAAGCTCTTACCGAATTTTGTTTTTTGCAACTTTTGGCTGTTTCAAAGATTCGAAGATTCAAATGTTTATTCAGTAATGCGACCTTTACAGGCACTTTTACACGTCAATAAGTATAATGTACGTTACGTGTAAATTATGTTAAAATTTTATTTATTTTTAAAGAAAAGCTTCCGATACCAGCGCTTCGTAACGACCACTGCTGAGAAAAAACGCCGAAAGAAACTCA
The DNA here is from genome assembly GCA_943193695.1 of Acrobasis suavella. NCBI lineage: Eukaryota > Metazoa > Arthropoda > Insecta > Lepidoptera > Pyralidae > Acrobasis > Acrobasis suavella. Next base: position 977,644 of record OW971930.1, on the reverse strand, counting down.
TTTTCACAGTATTTGTTACTTATTATACTGTAGTGATTTATAATAGCCCGTGGTTTGATTTATTACCGGTATGTCCCTTCCACTTTGTATAAGAATTTATCAAATCGGTCCCGGCGTTTCCGAATAATCGGTGAATATATATTTTTTTAATTAACCTGTTTCGTCGCACAGCTGGGCAAAGGTCTCTCCCATTTCCCTCCATCTGTCTCTGTCTGTTGTCATTACTGACCATCCACGCTAGGTCTAGGCTAAAGGCAAAAGCGTCTAGGTCGTCGCGAAATCTCTTTCTCGGCCTTCTCCTGCGACGCCGGTCACCCTTCGGTATCCAAGAAGTTACTTTATTCGCCCATTTGCCGGGAGGCATTCTGCTGACATGAAGGGTGACCTTCCTATGAGTCTTAAACGCAGACTCATGGACATGTGTATCTTGCCCGTCCTAACCTATGGAGCACAGACATGGTCATTGACTGAGGATTAGAAGTCCAAATCGGTGAATATACATTAAAATAATTCTCTTTTTTTTTCAGGAGTTTCTTCCATATCTCCAAAGTTCTTCATCATATCTCCACCAAATTAATATGGGACCAACTGAGTATTAAAGGCTTTCAAATAAACAAATAAATCATCAAAATCGGTACATAGTTTGTACAAGACGAAGAAATCGCATAACATACATACAAAAAAACATACAGTCAAATTGAAAACCTCCTCCTTTTTTAAAGTCGGTTAAAATGAAATGCCAGATCATAAACATGAAACCGAAACTAAAATTAAATCACTTCCAAAAATTATATCACATTGCAACCGAGCCAGCCCCTTCCCACCTGAAAGCTCGAAGCTCCGGCCACTGAACTTTGACTGCAAGTCACCTTCCCCGGCGTAGCACCGTAGAGGACACCTCTACGCCGTAGAGGGTCTACGAACCGCCGCCCGGACGCCGCCTGCTTGTTATATCAGTCTGTATTTTGGGCTAGGAAGATTAAATTGCTAACTGGAGTTATATGATATTTATTTATTTACTAGCTGCGCCCCGCGGTGTTTGTTACCTGCGGAAAAAGTAGGCTATGTGTTAATCCAGGGCGTCAGCTTCCTGCATACCAAATTTTATCGAAATTGGTGCAACCGTTTGCGCGTGAAGACGTAACAAACATACACACAAACACACACAAACACACACACACACACACAAACTCACAAACTTTCGCCTTTATAATATTTGTGTGATTTCAATAACAACGATACTTTATTTACAAAAACAACGTGGTACATAAGGTGGACTTAATGCTAATAGCATTCTCTACCTGTCAACCTACCGAATAAATAATAGGTACTTACTAAATTATACTATAGCTTTAGAAATAAGAAACACTCGCAGTTACAACACATTTAATACAAATACTTAAATGTAAATACATATATTAAAAAATATAATACACATACAATAATTAAAATATATATTCTAATTATAGGATTAATACATCATAGGATAATACATAAAAAATTACTTGACGACCTCCGTGGCGCAGTGGTCACCATACCAGTCCGCCACCCAGATCCCCGGTCAGGACAAGTTGGAAAATGGCCTTTTTCGAATTGTCCTGGGTCTTGGATGTTTATCTATTTATGTATTTGTTATAAAATATAGTATCGTTGAGTTAGTATCCCATAACACAAGTTTCGAACTTACTTTGGGGCTAGCTCCAATCAGTGTAATTTGTCCCTATATATTTATTATATTATTATTATTATTACTTATGTCTGAATACTATATAGGATTATTAGTAGGTAGAGTATTTTTTTACCGACTTCAAAACAGGAGGAGTTTATCAATTCGACTGTAGGTTTTTTTTGTATGTATGTTACGTTATATCTTTGTCAATCGTGGACCGATTGTGATAATTTTTTTTTTGTTTGAAAGCCTTTAATACCTAGTTGGTCTTATATTGATTTGGTGAAGATATGATGAGGAACTTTGGAGATATGTAAAAAACTCCTGAAAAAAAAATGAAGACGGTTCCTTTTTTTGAATTGAATTATTTACTATTGAAAACGATCTTTTACAGATTGACTTGGGTATTCGGTGTTTATCTATATGTGTATTTGTTATAAAATATAGTATCGTTGAGTTAGTATCCCATAACACAAGTCTCGAACTTACTTTGGGGCTAGCTCAATCAGTGTAATTTGTCCGTATAACTTTTATTTACGTAAAAATAAAAAAGACTTTTACAGGAAGACATTTTCCAGGAAGGAAATGGCGAAATACGAATAATTAGCTGGGTTTTAGTCACAGCCTATTGACAGGATTCCTCGAGTTTGTCGCTCATTCCCCTGCATCGGCTTTTGCTATTTTATATTTCTACTAGAAATCAAATCAATTCTTCTAAGAAAAAATATTATTTTTTTTTTCTTTGAAAATCTATTGTAATACTCTTTTTTCTTTGTTAACACATAAATTTATGTTTAAAGCCTGCTGGTTTTACTTCGGAACAGATTATTCAAGATTGAACAATGTTCCGCGAACTAAGTTACTTACGGTTCATTACACCGTTGGTTCACATTGGCCAAGTAGATTGGTTAGTGGATATAGTAGGTAGGGTTTACATGAAGAGAGTTTTAGTATGTTTTTATTATAATTTAACTTTTTTTATTACCAATATGATTAAATGTGCAGCTACATAATGTTAAGTAGCTTGTGATATCATTCAAGGAAGCATTCAAACGTTTTTAAAGGGGAAAATAATGGCATTATGACCAGCCCCATGGCTTTTAAAAATTAAAATTAAAATATAGTAGCCTCTACAACAACAAAAAGGCGAGGATGTGAAATTGTGTATCTTGCTCCCGTCAAACCTATACAATGTGTAACCAAAATCCTGTCCGATCCTTGTAGGAGCAACTCACACCGTCGACATTTTACGAACGACTCATACGAACGTGTTCGGCCGGCCCGGCAATTTGTATGAAAATGACAATTTTTCTTCGAGTTTCAAGCATTGGTCCCATAGGAAAAGTTGTTCATTTTGAAGGGCTGAGTTACTCCTATAAGGTTCGGACAGGTTTTTTTTACATATTGTATAGGTATATAATGTATCTTTTTTTATAACTTAATTACGATGCCTTTTCTACCAATCAACCGACAGGTGATACTGAGAAAGTAATATTTTACTACCTTCTAACTAAAAACAACAAAAAATAAGTAAACATATTATTTGCTTTTTATATTAAAAAAGAATATTTGATGAATATGTATGTATGCAGTTAACAGATACACAAACATTATGAACATACATACTTCCATAGTTCGCTTTTTAACCGACTTCCAAAAAAGGAGGAGGTTATCAATTCGTCGCGATCTTTTATGTTTTTTTTTTATGTATGTTCACCAATTATTAGAAGACGCCTAGGCCGATTTGGAAAAGTTGTTTGAAAGGGTATACTTTCCAGATGGTCCCATATAAATTTTATCAAAATCGGTGGTGTAGTTTGGGGGTGACGTCGGTTTTTAGTTTTGAAAAATTATTACCGTTTAAGAAAGAAAGATACCTGTACTAATTGATGATTTAATTGGTACTCCCTAGCTCGCTTACATTAGGCACTCGGCCGAGTAGATAAATACAATATGAACTCCAACAATACCTAAGTTTTATCGAACAAAGAATACAACTTAGGTATTCCACTTACACGTGGTTTGTCTCGATCGATATACACGTCATTAAATGCCTTATATACCACTGTTTATATAGCATTTTATGTGTTATTGGTATATTATGTGATCGTAAAACATCGCGCTCGTTAGCCGTATAGGTACATGAATTTGTAGCTAGCAAATTAGTACCGTGTAAGGGAAACATAGGGCTCTCAGGGATTTAGAACATGGAGACGTATTTATAGGCATGCCCGGGTTTATAGTCAGTAACATGGTACATGAGCATTATTATTACTAATTTTTTTGGACTAGTACGCAACACAATACAATGCAATGCAATACAATATGATACGACAGAATAATACAAGAAAAGAAGACAGAGTAATGATACAAAGGCGGACTTATCGCATAGCAATCTCTTTCAGTCAACCTTTGGGTAGAGGGAGAAGTGAATATTTAAGAGATAGGCGGTGCAGTGTGTCAGATTTGCTGTCAGCTAGTCAAATTACGTAATTGAATGTGACAGATCGAAGATGTCCAAGTTTAAAAGGGGGAAGTGATTAGTGAGGAGGGCGGACTCTGTCTAAGGACAAACGCTAAGAAAATGATAATAACTATTTATAGATCGATAAAATGATATATTCAGTTATTAAAGATTTATTTAAAATGAATTGGTTTATCGACATGACGAACTGTATACAAATTTATGTTTACTTTTTTGACTTTCATATAAATGTACTTTTGACTTGTTTTTGAAAAGTGAGGTCATATAACTGCGATCTAATCGCATATAAAGAATCCCATCAATTTAGTCTAAATTAAGAACCTCCAATGCATACGTGATGGTAGGTGATGTGCCGTTTCTGGGAGTTTTGAAAACTTCGGGCAATACTCCCGTAAACATTCCCGGTAATATTCTAAAAACGGAAATTTAGGGAAATATCAGGAATATTCGAGTAAATTTACAATGAGAATATTTCCGTAAATTTGAAATATATCCAATGGCACATCACTAGGTGGTACATACATGGTCTACCAAGCAGTTTGTGTTTTTTTTTTCTCTTGCACTTTCTTGACTATGAATACGTCCATGTTCAAGGAAAATGAAGCTTTTGACGAAGCGTCTAGAGAGTGCTCGAGTGCTGAGTCTCAGATACATACATGTTGGAGCCCTATTAACTATAATGTTATATGTTTACTCAACATGTCGTATTGGAAGGTAACTGGTAGATAGATTGGAAATAGGTATTTCCAAATATATATATATATTAAATAACGCAGAATAAAATTTGGCGAAGTAGAAATTGGCAAAGATATGAAAATTAAGTGAATATATTAGTACTCTATGCTTTTTTACAAGTCCTGTCCCGTTGTCTGTCTGTCTATAATCAAATCTTGCAAGTTAAATTTGACCCACTTAACGGTTTCCGCATTGCCGCGTTTCCACATGTAGGTTTATCGCATGTAGGGTTGCCATCGGTCCGGGTTTCCCCAGATTTGTCCTAGTTTAGAGGGCATCCGGGGAGCGTCCGGGTGAGGTTTCATTTGTATTCCGGCCTTTTTTCTATTGAATTCACATACATAGGCTACCTGGGATGGCATTTCCTACTTCGTACAGATTTTAATATTTATTTTAATTATTATTCAGTTGAAAGAGTTATCTCAAAATTTGTGAAATTGAATACTAAAATGGTAAAAGTACTTTTAAGATTATTGTTTAAAAAATTAATTGAATTTTGTTAGGTTTAACATTTGAAAAAGGTATTGTTTTCTTAACAGAGTATATCAATAATCAGTGTTTTATTTAAAAAAAATTATAACTGGTTATTAGTAACCAGTTATAATTTTTTATAACAATTTGTAACAAACTGTAATAAGGTTCTGTTTTGTTAGATACATTTTTAATTATGCTAAAAGATTACTTAATTTAATTTTAAGGTCTGAAAATAAACAAAAAGGCGATTTATGACACTTCAACTGTTTCTTATTACACTATGTTAAAAAAAAACGACGGGTTGCACTCCGGGAGTGCCGGCAGAAGTGAAAACTTGAATATTCTATTCTACTATTCGCCGCGCCGTAGAAAGAGAGGGGGTTACTTTCTGTCCTAAGCCGCGCCGCGCCGGCTGTCTTACGAATTTTCGATCAGGTCACGTGTCCTGACGCCCTGACGCCCGGACGCGAGTTTAACATTTTTTACCCATTACAAAAAAGTGTACAACGCCGCTAAAGAAGTTTTCACTTCAAAAACCTGTTGACATGTCCGGGTTCTGGGCTCTGAAATCCGGGGCTTTCACACGTTTTGTCCTGGTTACCAAATTTTAGAGATGGCAACCCTAATCGCGTGACAATGCAATATTATGTTGGAGCTGATCTGATGATGGAGCTGGCAGATAGTCATGGCATCTCTGTGTTAAAACAACACCACTCCCGACTTTGGGCTCTATTGGTTCGTCTTGTCTTTTTGTCGAGGAGCACTTTAACCTTTTTAGGTTATTGCTCTAGATAAAAGCTTGTATAAATAAAATAAAATACTCGTTCTAACTCTGACTCTGGATTTATATTTACATGTGAATATTGGGGTTAACTTTTAGTCAGGTAAACAAAAGAGTCAGAAGAGTTTAACCGACATCAAAAAAGGAAGAGTGTTGTTGTGTATCTGCGTCAAATGAGCATGTAACTGAATTTTCGGATTTCAATAGCTGTAGAGGCAAACATGAACTGAAAATTGAATATCTACCGAATTTACGAAGTACAGTCGGGGGTAGATGAAAGTGACCGTGTTCCGTACGGTCTTTAAACTCAGGTGGTCAGGTTTATCTGTCCCCGACTGTACTAACGTATGTATGTGTTCATGTAATAAAAAAAAATGTTGTTGAATTTTTCACATCGTCATTGTATACCTTATGTTTATCTATACCTTACCCAACGCCGTGCTAACATGGAATAAAATATAAAACAGATTTTTTTATGTATTGGGACAAATAACACTGATTGAGCTAGCCCCAAAGTAAGTTCGAGACTTGTGTTATGGGATACTAACTCAACGGTACTATATTTTATAACAAATACATATATAGATAAACATCCAAGACCCAGGACAATTCGAAAAAGGCCATTTTCCAACTTGTCCTGACCGGGGATCTGGGTGGCGGACTAGCATGGTGACCACTACGCCACGGTGGTCGTCAAATTTAATATTTGCTGTTAGAAACAGTATTTTTAATTAATTAATAAACTAATCAAGGCGCTCGCCAACGTCTAAACACCGTCACTGAAGAAAGTCTCAAAGCACCACTGAAACCAAAAGTATCTGTCACTACTCCGAACAAAGCGAAACTTTTCTTGCTACAAATTATCCTCGAAGGATGCCCACACACATCCAGAACCCTTCACATACAGTCTTCACGGACGAACGCACACAAGCGCAGCCACAAGAACTGCACACAGAAAACAGTTCGCACGCACACAGACGGGAGCGTCTAGACAACTTGTTAAAATACGGGGTTCCGGGCTCGACATTCGTCAGTAGGATAGGTCACGGACCACCACGGTATCGCTATTCCTTTCTATCCTTCACTACTATCCCGTTCCCACACCAACCCATTCCAATTTCTACTCTGTTATGGCGTAATAAAGTTCATTTTCAGTTTATGTTACGTCCAGGTATAAATTTCGCTTTCAAGCTACTGCGTTCATCGAATTCAGAACGTCATATATTTTTCAAGATCACGACTCAATTTTAGGCTTTAAGTTGTAAGCTGAAGGTTGAAAATGGTGTTGTAGGTCGTACAGGACTCCCGGCGATGGCTCTGTCCTTGGTCGGTCAGGACGAATTAGTCTTGGGAATAATAATTTATGTAAATGTGTGTGTATGTTAGTACATACAGTACGCCAGTCTAGGCTGTACCTAGGTACAGTTATTGCCTATTTGACTATTGAAATGGAATCAATTAATGAGCGTCCTTTGAGTGAGATATAAAACAAATATGTATGTACCTATATGTATCATTTGTACATATATACAGCTGTCCTAAAGCTACAACACTTATGTATACTTACCCAGTACCCCTATATTATGTTTTTATTCTCATTACAGCATCGCAATTGCATTTTTAGCTTTGCTGCTACGGACCTGGGTCGGTACGGCTTTGATCGAAACTTTATTTTATAGGCGAAACCAAAAATTTTTTAATGTCGAACCTGAGCCAAATCCTTCAAGGGGTGGCAGAGACAGTGGTAAAGTACGAATACGCACTTCTGGGCACCTACTACTTTAATTTAAAAAGAATATTGATTTATTTTCAATTTATAGTACACGGCAAATACATACAGAGAATACATGAAATATAATTTGTAACGTTGTCTTTAGTTGTTTAAAGGCACTACTTATTTCATAAGAGATCTCTTCCAGAAGGCCTGTAAGAGATGTTCATGTAAGAGAGGCATACAGGCGTATGCATAGGATCAAGGAAGAGCAAAATTAAAATAACATAAAGCTACACAAACTATAGATATACAAATAAACAAACAAATAAGTACATATCAAATATCACCATCATCATCATTTCAGCCGCATAACGTCCACTGCTGGACATAGGCATCTCCAAGACATATACAGGTAAAATAAATTAATATTACACCTCCGTGGCGTAGTTTTTACCATGATAGACCGCCACCTTAGAGGTCCCGGGTTGGATTCCCGGTCAGGGCAAGTTGAAAAATGGCCTTTTCCAAATTGCCCTAGGTCTTGGATGTTTATCTATATATGTATTTGTTATAAATCGTTGAGTTAGATCCCATAACACAAGTCTCAAACTTATAAAACATATATGTATATGTCTATATAGAAAAAAAAAACTATACCTATAATGAAAGTTTTATCTACACTAATATTATAAAGAGGAAAACTTTGTTTGTTTGTTTGTTTGATTGTAATGAATAGGCTCATAAACTACTGGACCGATTTTAAAAATTCTTTCACCATTCGAAAGCTACATTATCCACGAGTAATATAGGCTATATTACATTTTGAACAAAAATAGGGTTCCGTAAGATATTAGGGTTTTTCGGACACAAGGTGTAAAAAATCAACCAAAAAAGTTACTTATTTTGCGTACCCTGCCTAAACTATTAAAGATAGAACCATAAAATGTTCTACACTAATATTATAAAGAGGAAAACTTTGTTTGTTTGTTTGTTTGATTGTAATGAATAGGCTCATAAACTACTGGACCGATTTTAAAAATTCTTTCACCATTCGAAAGCTACATTATCCACGAGTAATATAGGCTATATTACATTTTGAACAAAAATAGGGTTCCGTAAGATATTAGGGTTTTTCGGACACAAGGTGTAAAAAATCAACCAAAAAAGTTACTTATTTTGCGTACCCTGCCTAAACTATTAAAGATAGAACCATAAAATGTTCTACACTAATATTATAAAGAGGAAAACTTTGTTTGTTTGTTTGTTTGATTGTAATGAATAGGCTCATAAACTACTGGACCGATTTTAAAAATTCTTTCACCATTCGAAAGCTACATTATCCACGAGTAATATAGGCTATATTACATTTTGAACAAAAATAGGGTTCCGTAAGATATTAGGGTTTTTCGGACACAAGGTGTAAAAAATCAACCAAAAAAGTTACTTATTTTGCGTACCCTGCCTAAACTATTAAAGATAGAACCATAAAATGTTCTAAATAATTGTAGATCTTATAAATATCTACAAAAAAGTCCGCGACACACTATACCTATCTATGTCGAGTGAGGCACAATAACCATTTTTTTATTGAAAAATCTTGATTTTTTTTGGACTACATTTAAACGCGTTTATTTTACTCATGCTATTAATCCTTATCAAAATAAATTATTTCATAACTAAGTACATTTAATGTAGATAATATTTGGTCTTTGAATGATTAAAATTGGACGTTTGGTTCTGAAGTTATAGCGAAATTAAAATATTACGATTTCTGCTGCACGGCCCGTTGCGAAGTAGGCGTTACCAAGGCCCGGTGAGCGTGTGGGAGGGGGAGTTTAGATCTATGAGTAAGGTACCCGCGCGGCTCATTCGCGCGGTCGGCTCCCTACGCAGCGGTCGTGCGTGAAGTCTAATAATTTTCATGCGATTTTTTTAGGTTTCGTTCTTTAAACTACACCTACGCAAAAGTTCTTCTCAGAGCTAAACAACAGTTCTTCTTAGAGCTAAACAACAGTTCTTTTCAGGGCTAACCAACAGTTTTTTTCAGGGCTTACCAACAGTTCTTTTCAGGGCTAACCAACAGTTCTTTTCAGGGCTTACCAACAGTTCTTTTCAGGGCTAACCAACAGTTTTTTTTAGAGCTAGAATATTACACGCTAATAACATTATCTTAAACATTTGAAAATGCCTAAGAGAGCCAGGTCTCAACTTTCTAAACATAGTTCTCAAGCACGGGCAGCAAAAATACGTCGTATGGGAGAATCTTCACCTGAACGTTCACAACGCCTTGCTGAACAAAATCAGAGAAACTCTCAGGTACGCGCACGAGAGTCGAGTGTCGAACGTTCACAACGCCTTGCAAAACAAAATCTGAGAACCTCTGAGTTACGTGCACGAGAGTCGAGGCTGGAGCGTTCCCAACGTCTTCATGAACAAAATGTAAGGACCTCTGACTTACGCGAACGAGAGTCGAGTGTCGAGCGTTCGCAACGCCTTGCCGTACAAAGCTTGAGAACCTCTGAGCTACGCGCTCAAGAGTCGAGCCTGGAGCGTTCCCAACGTCTTCATGAACAAAATATAAGGACCTCTCAGTTGCGCGAAAGAGAGTCGAGTGTCGAGCGTTTGCAGCGACTTAGAGCTCAGGCAGAGAGACAGCAGTTGTCCACAAATAGAGTTCGCAATCGAATTTTAGCTAACAGCAACAGACTGGCTTTCAGATATGATCCGCAGTTTGATTATGCACAACAAGCGTCCGTCCAAATCGGAGTCATGAATAAGATCTGCTCTAACTGCTCTGCCAAGAAATGGGCGGACGAACCTAATGGTATGTGCTGTGCTTCAGGTAAAGTTTGTCTTCCTAACCTGCAGGAGCCGCCACAACCAATAAAAAATCTTTTGACTAATAACCATCCATTATCTGGGCATTTTTTAACAAACATACGTAAATACAATAGTCTTTTTCAAATGACTTCGTTTGGCGCAAAAGAAATCAGGGAAGGAAATTTTATGCCCACTTTTAAAATTGAAGGACAAGTGTATCATCTAATTGGTAGCCTTTTACCACCATCAGGCCAAAACCCACAGTTCTTGCAAATATATTTTATTTCGGATGCAGACCAGTTATCGTTGCGATCAAGCATCGCACCAACCTTAAAAATGGATTTAATTCACGAATTACAGACCGCTTTAAATAATCATAACGTGTACATACGAAGTTTTAAACAAAACTTAGAACTTAACTCCTCAGATAATTTAAAGTTAATTATTCATTCAGATCGCACTCCACAGACAGCATACAGAGGCAGATATAATGCTCCTACTGTAAACGAGGTAGCTGTTCTCTTGGTCGATGAAGACAAAGGTCCCAGGGATATAGTCTTACACGGTAGAGACGGGCAGCTCAAAAGAGTTTCTGAGCTACATCGGTCCTATGATCCACTACAGTATCCTATAATGTTTGTGACAGGAGAAGACGGTTATTATTTGACTATCCCTCAGCAGGGTTCTGCGCGTAATAAAACTGTTTCGTGTATGCAATTTTATGCATTTAGATTAATGATTAGAACTAACTCTTTTAATCCGTTACATTATTACAGAGACTTATTTAGTCAATATTGTGTTGACATGATGGCGAAAATGATATCGGAAAGATTAAATTATATTAGTCGGAATCAACAAAGACTGAGGGCTGATGACTACATTCATCTCAGAGATGCCTTAAATCATGACGCAAATGTTGACCCATCAAATATCGGTCAACATGTCATATTGCCATCGTCATTTACGGGTTCTCCGCGTTTCATGCACGAGAAAACGCAGGACGCGATGACGTACGTTCGAAATTATGGTAGACCTGACTTATTTGTCACTTTTACATGTAACCCCGAATGGCCTGAAATAAAAGCCGAGCTGCTACCAGGACAACGGTCTTTCGACCGTCATGACATAATTTCACGTGTATTTCATTTAAAGATGAAGAAATTCATCAAATTATTTGTCAAAGAACAGATATTCGGTAAAGTAAAATGTTATATGGCAAGTGTGGAGTGGCAAAAACGCGGTTTACCTCATTGTCATTTGCTGTTCTGGCTAGAAACTAAAATACAACCAGATGAGATCGACAGTGTCATAGTTGCGGAGCTACCCGATCAACAAATTGATCCGGTACTACACGACATTATAACTAAAAATATGGTACATGGACCCTGCGGAGAACATAATTTAGCTGCACCATGCATGAAGAACGGTGTCTGCACAAAAAAATACCCTCGCCGTTTCATGAACGATACCCAGACCGGAGAGGATGGGTATCCAGTTTATCGTAGGCGCGATACAGGAAATGGCGGTCGGAGCACTACGCTAGAAATCAGGGGCAACATGGTGACGATAGATAATAGGTGGATTGTTCCATACTCCCCGCTACTATGTAAGACTTTTAACGCTCATATAAACGTGGAGTATTGCCACTCTGTCCAAGCCATTAAATATATATGTAAGTATATAAATAAAGGTTCAGATCAGGCAACTTTTAGCCTTAGAAACCCACACGATGAGGTCGAAAACTATTTAAATGGCAGATACATAAGCACATCTGAAGCTGTCTGGCGCTTATTTGAATTTCCCATTCACGAGCGGCATCCTACTGTAGTGCATTTGGCCGTTCATCTAGAGAACGGTCAAAGGGTGTATTTTACACCAGGGACAGCTCATCAAGTTGTCCAAAACCCACGCAATACCACATTACTGGCATTTTTTGCTCTCTGTAATGAAGATGAATTCGCGAAAACTCTTCTGTATCATGAAGTCCCGCAATACTATACATGGGCAAATAATACATTCACTAGAAGGAGGCGTGGTGAAGATGTAGTTGGACATCCGGGGATAAAAAAAGATGCCGCTTTAGGTAGAGTCTACGGGATACATCCATCCCAATCAGAGTGTTTTTATCTTAGGATTCTACTGCACCACGTACGCGGTCCGACCTCATTTGCATACCTTAAAACTGTAAACGGTATTGTCAAAGAGACGTATCAAGCAGCTTGCCGTGACCGAGGTTTACTTGAAAACGATGATCATTGGGGTAACACTTTAAGCGAAGCTTCGTTATCACATTGTCCAAAAAAACTAAGGGAGTTGTTCGTAGTCATACTTTTATTTTGTCAACCATCGGAACCATTGAAGTTATGGGATACTTTCAAAGATCAGTTGTGTGAAGATATTAGACATCGTATCAGACAACAAAATCAGGATAACACTTCACTCTTCACTGAAGTCATTTATAATGAAGTATTAATTGAAATAGAAAACAAACTTCTAGAACTAAACGACAAAAATTTAAGTGATTTTGGATTACCTTCTCCCGTTCGTACCCAGAATAATACTATTGACACAATGGTACAACAGTATAACAGCAATGATCTAACAGCGTTTGTTAATGACAATGTGCCAAAATTAGTACCAGATCAAAGACATGCTTATGAGACTATTGTGGACAGCGTGAACAATAACATGGGGAGATTATTTTTTTTGGACGCACCAGGAGGCACCGGAAAGACTTTTCTCGCAAATTTGATACTTGCTAAGATACGGCAATCAGGGAAGATAGCGATTGCAGTTGCTTCGTCAGGAATTGCTGCAACTCTCTTGAACGAAGGAAAAACTGCTCACTCTACGTTTAAACTCCCGCTATCCGTATCTTTAGATCAACGGTCTACGTGCTCTATTCGGAAAAATGGGCCTCTTGGTAAGTTGCTGCAAGACGCGTCGTTGGTAATATGGGATGAATGCACCATGAGTCATAGAGCTCATGTGGAGGCCGTGGACCGTACTTTAAAAGACCTCCGAAGCTCTGCTAATGTCATGGGTGGTATCACTTTTGTATTTGCTGGAGATTTCCGACAAACGCTTCCTGTCGTCAACAGAGGTACGCGAGCAGATATTATGAAGGCATGTTTAAAATCGTCTCACCTTTGGACATCTGTTCAACATTTGAATTTGCGTACTAATATGAGAGCTCATCTACATGGAAATACGCATAGCAATTTTCCACAACAGCTGCTGAAACTGGGAGAAGGAATTTTTCCATCTTTAAATTTGGGCACCGATTATGCGGTTACTTTGGATGAGTCTCTAGGGCAAATAGTCTATAATTTAGATAGTCTGATAGATGCTATATATCCTGACATCGAAAACTTACATCAAAATGATTTTCGTTGGCTGTGTTGTAGAGCAATAGTTTCTCCCAGGAATGACACAGTCAACGAAATAAACAATTTAATTATGCAGAAAGTACCGGGAGAAGTTAAGTGCTATAAATCCATAGACACCGTCACTAACATCGAGGACGCAGTGCACTACCCCCAGGAATTTTTAAATTCTCTGAACCCCGCTGGGCTTCCACCTCATGAACTGTCGTTAAAAGTTGGCACGCCGATAATGCTTCTCAGAAATTTAAGACCCCCCAACATGTGTAATGGCACGAGACTTCTTATAAAGGAGCTAAAAGATAATTTAATAGTTGCGAAGATTATCACCGGCCCTGCAGCTGGTGAATTAGCTCATATACCAAGAATACCCATGATCCCTACTGATTTGCCTATACCCTTCAAAAGGCTCCAATTTCCAGTAAAAATTTCTTTCGCACTCACGATAAACAAATCCCAGGGCCAAACATTCAAATTAGTAGGAATTGATTTACGAAAAGAATGTTTTACGCATGGGCAACTTTACGTTGCCCTATCACGGGGCGGGGCTCCCGACCATCAGTATATTTTGTTACCAGAAAATAATATAACGTCAAATGTTGTGTATAGAGAAGCTCTACAATAATAGCTTAAGTTTTCTATCCTAAAACAACGGGTTGCACTCCGGGACTTAACAACTAACATCCACAGAAAGAAAATCTGTTCAGCCTGCGGATAGTGACTGCTTCGTCGATGTTAGTGTCGGTGTCTGTGAATTGACCTGGGAATCATTTTGTTTGCTGACCGTGTCTTTCCTGGGTAGGCTTTTTGCAGCGGTAACCGACATCCGCGGGCGGAGCCGCGGGCGACCGCTAGTTATAGATATACTACTATATATATAATAAAAGTTTTATTCGTGTTTGTGGGTACTTAAATTACAGTTTTTCGACGAAAGCCTTTTTAAAGCCGGTATGTTTTCATCAATTCGAGTGTAGTAAAGCTAAGAGACGTCCTCTCCGTGTATTATTCAAATCTTCGCAGAATTTACTGCCCTGAAGGAGGCTATTCCGGGAAAGTACGGCCTACATGCACAAACTAACGGTAGAACAGATGGCACACTCTAAAACTTTGGAGGAATTTCTTGAAAAGTAAAAATTATCACAAAATTGATTAAAAAATCTTCTTCTTTACGTGTCGATGGTATGTTTATATTTTAGTGGACCAGAATTGGGCCGCCTCTATTGCATTATCGGAATAAGTCATCCAAGGTGCAGGTGTTTGGACACCTCGGGCATGATAAAAGGTGGGACATCGTTTGTGGAGAGAAACCGCACTCGCACTGTTGAGAAATGCAACCTGTAGGCGAGAACAACTGGACTAACAGACGAACTGACAGCCGGACAAAAGCATTTTTGGCCAATCTCGAAACTGAGACGCTTCGCTCGCTCGGTCAATGAGAGTAAAGGAGGATATATGGATGTACTTCTGTTGCCTCGTTATTTTATTGTGTATGTTGTACTGGGACCTCGATGTGAAACGTGTAGGTTTGTCCTGAATAATACAGGGGGATGGCGATTGTGCTAGCTCGAGGGGCCGTAAAGCATTATTTAAACTGCCTGTGCGAATCTCTACCGTATCACTTAATTTTAGGGTTCTGTACTCAAAGGGTAAATCGGCCCTATTACTGAGACACAACTGTCTGTCTAACGGTCACCAGGCTGTATCTCGTGAACCGTGATAGCTAGACAGTTGAAATTTTTGCGGATGATGTATTTCTGTTGCCGCTATAACAACAAATACTAAAAACAGAATGAAATAAAATTTACTTTGACTCCCATATAAAAAAACGTTATTTTTTGGTAGATAATGGTACGGAACCCTTCGTGCACAAGTCTGACTCGCTCTTAGCTGGTTATTTATGTAGTAAAGAACTTTTTGTTGGTAGTAAAACTTAGGTTTCTTTGTTCTCAAGACATTTCTTAATTCAAACAGTTTTATGTAAACGTTTTGTTATTAAAAGCAACAACATTTTAAAATTTTCATTTTCATGAACTTTTTGTGGAAAAAGAAGGCTACCTCAATCAATTTTGGATGGAATAATTATAATTCCCAAACAAACTTTTTTTTAATTATTTCCAGCTGATTTATTTTTTATCATAGAAAGCTAAATTAAGTTGGCAGCATTACCTTGGAAACTAATTCCACGCCCACATCCTCTGTTCCAACAGTGGGACGCTACAATAGCAGTGGGACGCTCGGTAACAACTACATTATTCATGGAGTATATTCATACAGCGCACAGTGCCTTCTTCAAAACTTTCGTGCAGCATTGCCGGAATTCATCGTATAAAAAAAAGTTTTTTGATAAATGTTTTTCGTACAAGTTTTATTGTAAAGCACAGAATAAGTACTAGTACTCACGTACAGAAGTCTTACTCAGAAAAGAAATTCAAAGTAATATCTACTTAATGTGGTTAGCGCTATCGTTTAATTTTGCTCGCGTTAGAACTAATCACCTTTTCGTTAAGATACCAAGACGCCCATTGTAAACCAATTTCATTCTTATTAAACTCTTAACAAACGATTTATGTAACTGAATTTTCCCCGTCGAAGTGGTTGCCGCGCGCATAGTAATAATGTAGGTATATTTTCGATACCTAAACGGGGA
Source organism: Acrobasis suavella (assembly GCA_943193695.1). Classification (NCBI taxonomy): domain Eukaryota; kingdom Metazoa; phylum Arthropoda; class Insecta; order Lepidoptera; family Pyralidae; genus Acrobasis; species Acrobasis suavella. The sequence continues at coordinate 960,936 of OW971930.1, read as the reverse complement.
GTGACACAGGCCTGTGTAAGGCCTGAGTTCTTATCAAACCAAGTGACAACCGAATGCCCATACAAATCAAGGAATGGGTCTACAAAACCACGGTAAGGCCTGCTATGGACTCGAGTAGTCGACAAATGGGATGAAGATGCTTCGGTGGTCAGCGGGAGTCACAAGACTTGATAAAGTCAGAAATTAGTACATAAGGGGCTCGTTCAAGGTTGCACCCATAACAGAAAAGATGACAGAGAGTCGTAAGAGGTGGTTTGGAAATGTGATGAGACGAGACAAATATCATTGCGTTCAAAGGGCTTTAGCCTTTCCCAAAGAAGAAAGGCAAAGGGACACAACTTTCCACGTGTGGACAACCGTGAATAGGGATACCAAGCGGGAACAACTGGATATCTAGACAACCCGGGACCGAGCGTCCTGGCGCCGCGGTACGAGGAGGGCCGACCCCAAATAACGGGACAAAGCATGACAAAAAAGCGACATATAAAATCCGCAGTTTAGGTGTAAAGTTAAATAAATAAATGAACTACTTATTATGTCGGTCGTAGGCTTACACGCTGTATATAAGTACGGTGAATTTACTCGACTAAAACAAATAACAAACACATAGGACATGTAGATGAGTGTTGTATGTATGTAGTTAGTATAATTCTATACATATGAATACTCGGTAAAACGCTCATCCGCTTACATTTCCATAAAATAGTGCCTCAATCACAATACATCGTTTTCCTAAAAATTATTCTGACGCACAGGGACAGGAATACCGATTTTTTTTATCGATATATCGATACACGATATCGGTATTTTTTTTTCGATATATCGATACAAATTCGATAAAATACCGGTATTTTATATAAAATATTGATATAATACCAGTATTTTATACAACATATCGATATAATAACAGTACTTAGTATCGATATATCGAAATTTGTGTACATATATTGATATATCGATAAAAAATATCGGTATTCCTGTCCCTGCTGACGGAACGTAATACTAACACTTATATGAGGTTAAACAATATACAAGGTGGGAGTGACATACCTGTTATAAATCGAACCACGGGGCTATACTAGATCACTTTAGTATTTTGAAATTAAAATAAGAGTCCAAAACACACAAAAAAATTCGGACTTTCCATACAAAAGTGTGCAGCCGCTCGGGCAATCTGTATGGGAAAGTCGATTATTTTTGGTTTTTTGCCGTTATTTTCATTATAGTATGGTGATCTAGTATAGCCCGTGGTTTGTTTTTTTAACGGGTCCCATCTACGTTGTATATTGAAACCATTTCAAAGTAATATGATGCTTAATAATTTTAACCTAGGAACACAATATAGGATAATACGAAAAAAAACTAATTTAAAACTACAATAAAAATTGCTGATCCAAGTTTCTACGGAAAGCATGTTTTTTTATATTTATGTATAATCTGTTCATTCATTGAGAGAGGTCTATTGAAGTATAGCAGTGGCAGAGTTGGGCAAAATGTAATTAAACTACTAATTACTAACTACAATTACATTTTGTAGTTAGTGATCGCAACTACATAATTACAAAAAGTAATTGAAAAAGTAGTTGAACTATAAACTACAAAAAGTAGTTGTAATCACAATTGCAAACTACTTTTTGAAATTACATATATTATAAAAATTTACTTACTTATAAATTTTCGTTTCTTGCGAAATATAAAACCTTTAACACACGCCCGCGGTAGTAAATTCTTATTGTAATTTGTAGTTATAACTACTTAATTACAATTACAAATTACAACTACAGTAGTTGCAATAATTTCGACTACTTGTAGTTAACTACATGTAATTGTAATTTGTAATCAAACTACACAATAGTAGTTAACTACGCCCAACTCTGAGCAGTGGGATGTTCAAGGCTGCGAATAACATTGATGATGTTGATGATGATGATGATGACATGGATACATGTATCCTGGAGTAAGTTGTTCAGTAACAGGTAATTTTCCATCAAATATTAGCAATTATACCTCATATAGTTCGGGGCAATTCTCCGTATTCCACCCACGTTTGCAGACGATACAATACACATAGTTGTTCCCAGTAATCCATGTACTATTGTAGGTAGCTAAGGTAGGTGGCAGGTACGGTTGTGAAGTGCAGCTTTCCTTTGTGGAACATTGTTGAGCTTTAGGGTTATGCAAACTTTGGAGCAAGCTTCTGTAAAGTTTTAATTATATTCCGTTTCATCCACTGGTGCGGACAGAGTCACGAATTTTTTACAGATTCAATAAAGATATAGTGAATTATTAAATAGTAGAAACGGGGTCCATAAATTGGTGCGTATTGTTTGATAGAATAACATTTGATATAATTACTTTCATAAGATATTATTCAACTGACATAGTCGTGAATATATATATATATATATATATATATATATATATATATATATTTAGTAGCAATATTATTCATTTAATTTTTAATAAAAAAAGCAGAGAATCGTTTTTATAACGTTTATGTAAACTAAATATCACCTGTTATACAACTTGTGCGGTGTACACGTCAAAAAGTATACTATTAAAAAATATGCTGTTTAAAAGACTTATCAATCAAAACGTATACCTATCAACAACATTATTGTTTAAAAGATACATCTGCGAAAATATACCGTCTAAAAAGTATAGACAGCGCAATATCATTTATTTTATCATATACTTTAATATTCTTGACAAAATTTCAAGGTATAGGTATGTTAGCCAAAAGTACCCAATTTAAACAAGTAATGACGATATCCAATAAGAGTTAGATTTATTTGTAAAAAAAATTAGAGCTAAAAAGATTTTTAGAGCTCGATTTTTTTTTACAGAAATTGGTAAGTAGATTCTTTTGATTTTATAAACATTATAAAGGTGTCTTTCACACTTTACCTAACACTGAAAAAACGATATATCAAAACGCACCCCCAAAATCCTCAAGTGCACCCCATCCCTTTAATTACATGTATTATGAAGCTTCCGAGACGCCCGCCCACCGCCCGCCCGGCGTCTGAAGGTTACCCGGGGAGGGCGTTCACCCCACCACAACCACCAACACGCCTACCTACAGTCACGCACACAAATGTAGGTTGCGTCTGTGGGGGTTGAGATTGTGTAATGACACGTACTTTTTAACCGACTGAAGTTAAAAGGGTTGTGTTTTTAGGAGTAATAATAAGAGTAAGGTCTGTTTTTTTTTTCTATTCAAAGTGAGAGTTTTTTTAATTCATTACACCAGCCAGAGTTATTGGCACTCTGAGAGACTATTAGTACGAAAGAGGGTTACCTAACATGGGTATTTATATTTTTTTCTCGACTAAACCTTGAATTGAATAGGTTTTAAAAAAATATTGTGAGTTTGTCAGAACCTTTTTTATTTTGGGGACTTTATTAAAAATTTTAGTGCAAATTTTGTTAGAGTTAAGTGTGCGCACCCCTCCAATCAGCTAAACGGTTGCATATAAGAACTCGTGAAAAAAGGACATCCTTCATTTGCCATAATCCCTAGCGCGCCCAAAGCCAAGGTTTCCCCCTTGGGAGCCCTTTGCGCTGTTGCTAGTAGTATATAAATATAGGAAGCCGGGCCTCTGGCCCGCTCCTCAAACCTTGAGGTAGGAATGAATCCGGGTGAAGTAGGAAATGCCGTCCGAGGCAACCTATGTCTGTCAACACAAAAAAAAGGCATCCTTCAAGAGGACCGTACTACAGCTTCCTTTAAATAAAATGAATTTCCTTTCAAATTACATGACTATGCTTAAATTACTATGACGCAGGCAGCATTCATGTTTTACATCGGCGATTATGTAGGCGTTTATGTAACAAATGTTCTTTCGGGTGGAAATTAGGTAAAATGTGTCGAATTTAGTCATAGAATATTCGTGATACGTGTCATGTCGTTCATTTTAACTATCTTTGGAAAACCTGTAGGTTTTGAATTATGAAATCTAAATATATATAACTCAAAGGTGACTGACTAACTGACATAGTGATCTATCAACGCACAGCCCAAACCACTAGACGGATCGGTCTGAAATTTGGCATGCAGTTAGATGTTATGATGTAGGCATCCGCTAAGAAACGATTTTGATCAATTCTACCCCCAAGGGGATAAAATAGGGGATGAAAGTTTGTATGAAACTTTGTCCATTTTAAACCGATCTGGCTGAGACTTTACACACATAAAGCTACTATGACGTAGGCATCCCCTAAGAAAGGATTTCGATAAATTCCACCCCTACGCGAGCGAAGCGGCGGGCAAAAGCTAGTATATAAGTAAAATTAGACAAAAATCACAGATTGAGCTAGCCCCGAAGTAAATTCCAGTCTTGTGTTATGCAGAGATCGGAATCAGGGTGCTAAATATACTTATCCTGAAATCACATAATAATAATTGTTTTATTTAGTTAGTACCCAATTTGATTCTCGATAAATCCCGGAAATTTTAGTCATATCCATACTTTTGATAGCAATAGCATCCGTGATTCCGATCTCTGGATATGGGATACTAACTCAACGACACTATATTTTTACCCGAAAGTCAAGAAAAAGGGTTATAATTTTAGCATTCTATGTTTCCATGTGGGTATGTATGTCTGTTCCACAGTAGCATCCGAATCGCTAGTCCAATTTTTACATGATATGTCAATCGATTTGTCATTATTGTCCGGGTGACTTAACCCCTTATTCATAAAAAAATTACAAACGTTTGCTAAACCTATATTAATTAAAATATGTTTTGTTTCGTTCTTTCAAAGTCAAATATTCAAAAGAGGGAAAGGGACAGAACATGTTTTAACTATAATAAGTTTAGCGAACGTTTGTTATTTTTTATGAATTTGAGGGTTAGACTACAATTTGAATGCAAAAAATGCTGTTATTTTCATATTTAGAAATATTATCTTATGTATTCATTAATTGTATATATCAGTATATATTTATGTATTTATGTAAGTTTATTTTACGTACGTCTATGTAGGTATGTTTATTAATTTATTTATGTTTCTTGTAGGTATAAGTATTTATTTATCTTTGTATTGTACACGCCAATTACTTTTTTCTTCCCATTTCCTCTCGCGGGTCTACTGGAAGAAATTTCTTTAGAAATAAGTAGCACCTATGTACTACGTTAACTTTTATAAGGTTTTATTTGTAAATTTTCAAGTGTACATGAACCAATATAATAAAATAAAATAAATAAATGCAAAAAAGGGAGAGTAAATTTTTTTTGGTTCTATATCGAGTGGAGTATCCAATGAAAAGTTGATTACGATATTTAGAAAAACTCATTGTTAGCTGTATATGGCTCTCGTCATTAAGTATTGTTTTTTTTTGGAACGTTTATATTGTATAACAAATACATATGTACTGTGTAATTATACTGTGTAAATATAAATAAATACCTTTATATGGACAAATCACACAGATTGAGCTCAATGATACTATATTTTATAACAAATACATATATAGATAAACATCCTTGACCCAGCTCAATCTGCAAAAATCATTTTCAGTCTTGACCTGACCGGGTATTGAACTATGTTCCTCTCACGTTGTATGCTGGCTTGGTTCAAATTTACGACCATTCCCTATATTCTTAGTACTTAAATTAGTTGGCACAGTAACATAAAGACAGAAACGAGTAGACATATATATCGAACAAAAAAGAAAATGAATTACTCAGGTGAAAGGCCTGGGGGCTGGCGGAAATTTATTGCCATTTGGGGACGCCCATTAATTACGTGAAGTGATCAGGGGGGGGGGGAGACCAAGCCGTTTTACCAAATCTCACCTGTGAAAAGGGGGATCTCGACAAATATCACGTAATTTTAGATTATGATCTACATAATCTCAAATACAAGAGTTTACTAGTCTTAATAAAAATAATCATACAAATGTTGTCTTTATAAATTAATCCAACACATTTACACTCAAAATAAAATTTTTTAAAGATCTCACGTGAAATTATGTTAGGGAGGGGCTTGAGGAAAATCTCTCGAAATCTCACCAGGTTGAAAAATCCTGACAAACGCGTCGCGTAATTAATGGACGTCCCCTTTGGCAAATATGTCTCAAGTCTCAATTCAATACACGTGTCGCGGTGTTTGAACTAAATCAGACTTCTTGTTTTAAATTCTTGTACTTCTTTTGAGCGAGCGTGTTAGATGTGTTTTGTGCTAATAGGAATCTGTCCTTCCTAATTTCGTTTATTCCTGAACGTAGGTAGGGTTTGATGTTCAGTTTCCAATTTTTTGGAACGAAGTTCCTTTTCGGACGGTACGGACTTGGCAGGGGCTAGGCGAAAAAGGGGTTCGACAATTTTTTTCCGTCAAGAATTAAAGTGAAAGGTAATTTCACTTTAACTATCTGGCCGATAGCTCAATTGGGAGAGCGTTTGCCTAAGATGGTCGATGTTTCTGGTTCAAATCGAGCACACGCCAATATATATATATATATATATATATATATATATATATATATATATATATTTAATTTTATTGTTTAATTTATTATTATTCTCTTTGTTATTAAAAAAGTGTAAGATTCTTCCGTCACTTTTTCCCGTCTCAAATTAATAATTTTGTTCATACAGTGTGAAACGGACATACACGTATTAAATCAAACCACGGACTGTGACTAGATCACTATAGTATAATGTAATTAATATAACAGTCAAAAAGCAAAAAAATCGTCATTCCCATACAAATTGCCCGAGCGACTGCACACATTTTTATGGAAATGCCAATTTTTTTTTTGTTACTTTTATTTTAATTTCATTATACTATAGTGATCTAGTATAGCCCGTGGTTAGATTTATTACGGGTTCGTCGCTTCCACATTGTATATACAATATGTAACAAATTATTATACATTTGTTTTTTTTTGTTTATACTTCGAAAGTACTTCGTTCCATCGAGTGTTTAACGACAGTCACGTTCTTTTTTGCATCTCTTGTGCTTTTCTTTTTAATTTTTTAATCCCACATTCCACGGGATGACTAATTTAGGGATAAAAAATTTGTTTTTCAAACCATCACCATGATCATAGTCTAAGAGTGTCGGTGGAATTTTTCTTTCATTCTATTAGTTGAGATGCAAAGATTATTTTCAGCAATTTGAAAATTAATGTTTTTATAAGAACAACAAAATAGTGACAGAGGTCAAACCACATCGTCTGATACGTATTCTCGATCATTCTCTCTCGGCTCTTACGAAGTCCGAGGAAAGAGATGCAGCTGGTACAATCTCCTCTTTTCTAAATTGAGAAGGAATCCCTTTGTCACAAAGGACCTTAATTAATTGATACCTCAAGTTTATTCCGATACAGTAGGTGTTTTAAGACACCGAGTTGGTAACTTTTACGTGTTGAATCTTCCCTGGAAATTTCTAGAAAGTCATAGCGAGGCTTTTTAATGGCGCCCGGAAGTGTGGGTGAAAACCCAACTCTTCAATTAAGGTTTTATTGATAGACTGGGTACTTGTTACCATTCTGTGCCAAAAATTTACAGGAATTGATAATTTAAGTCTAATTCCAAATTTCAATTTAATAATTCTTTTTGTCACTAAGTTGGCACAACTGTTTTCTATATTGGCGCGAAATTTTAGCATCATCTGTCATTTAGTTTGTTAACAGTGTTCGTTTTTGTCAGGTCATCTCAAGTGTGTTCAAAATATCGAAAAAGAGTTTGTCTCAAGACTGCATCGCAAATGGAATTTCACGTTCAGAGTCGCTGAAAATGTTATACGAAAGCTTATGGTGAATCGACTTAAAAAAACGCGTGCTTATGAGTGGTACAGTGCATTCAAAAGTGGTCGAGACGTGGTGGAAGATTGGTCTCGATCTGGTCGACTATCATCGTCTTCAATTGAAGTTAACGTCGCTAAAGTGAAGGAAATCATGTACTTATTTACCTACTAACCATGTTATAGTATAAGTGCATGTAAGCGAGAAATAAAGAAATAAAGAAATGGTGACTGAAAATCCACATTCAAGTTGGAGAAATAGCCGCTGAAAATCAATGTGTCACGAATCGATTTGAACGATAGCTTAGGCATAATAGAAGTTGCTCCTCGACTAGTATCGAAAGATCTTAATTTTCTTCAACTTACGGCCTACATTGGGAACGCATTTTTGACCCAAAACTCAACAAATATCAGCGAACAACCACCGAATTGTCCAGATATTGCTGCGCTCGACTATTTTCTCTTTCCAAAACTCAAATGATCACTTCGCGGCACCTGTTTTTAGTCTAAAAAAGATATTAAGAAAATTCTCGGCGAAACGCTTTTCTACGCACATCGCCAAATGTGGTCATTTTTCGCAATTGTGCGTGGAAAAGCTTCACGTTCTCAATTCAAACTGTAAACAGTAGTTCATTAAATAGTTTGAAGGGTTATCCAGTACCTGATCAAGATTTAAATGATGGCCACATTTTAAATGATGTCTCCGTTTCCTATCAAATTATTTATTTCATGACGTGATGGGGTCCCCGTTTTTACAATGTGGGTACGGATTCCTAAAAACTAAACTAGATATAAATACTTTAAATACAATCTTATGAATATATATATATATATGTATTATCGTAATAATACAGACAGACATACTTATACTTCAGAACTTTAAACTTAATAAGCCCGTAATACATACATACATAATATCTCTACGGAGCAGACAGAGTATTTTGGATCTTGCGGCTCTAAGCAGACGGAGCCCAGGGCAGCGAAATTCAAAGGCCACATTAAGCGTGGTGGTGGGCGAGAATGTGAATAAAGGAATCCTAATAGTGATGGGTTGCTGTCGCATCGCCTTTTAACATGATTCGCATTTTCGCCTATCCCCTCGATCGGCTTCTACGATCTGCGCGGGAAGAGAAGCATTGAAGAAACGAAAGATGTTTATGAGTTTATGCTGTACAGACAGACATATATAAGGTACCTGCGCTTCGATATTTTTAATAATCAATAAGCTTTGAATAAGAAACGGGAAACGGAAGCCCGGTAACCCCAAAATGAGATGGAGGGATAAACTTGACTCCTACTCCAACTCTCTCGGGAGTTGGAGTGCTGTAAGGAGGCGGGAACTTTGTCCTACAGTAGTATAGTATAGCCTGAAAGTTAAAAAAAACAAAAGAATGTGGTGTCGTGGGACACCAGGTAGGAACGAAGTTCCTTCGGCTAATGTAGAATCGAAACAATGTGTATACGACTGTCGCGCCTGCGCACGTCTCATTTAACGAGGTCATCCTTACGGTTTTACTATCACATTTTTTTCAGTTCGGTCGCGCAGCAAAATCCCTATCTCCTCCAAGCCTGCCGTAAGGAACTTCGTTCCAATAAAAAAGAAGCCATAAAATAAATAAGTGTCATTTCAGTACTGTTTTCATCGATCTTTTAAGGCACGGGAAGTTTAAAAATCTACATTTTTTCTGTCCCATCGAAACTTAACAAAAACTAAAGCATATCGGCCAGAGAGCAAAAAAAATTGACTTTGACATGTGTCAAAGCCGATGCTGTCGAAGTTTGACGACGGTGTGACAAGAGACAGTGACGTATTTACTTGTCATTGCTAAGTGTCAGAAGTCAGAGTAGCTGAAACAGTCAAAAACAATTGTGTTCCCTCTGTTCCTTTCATTTTTGATATGCAAAATCTTTCCTATTAATTTCGTTAAATGCGACAAAAGTATGTTATAGGGAGCCGGAGAAGCGCGCGCTATTTAATTTGACCAATGAGCGCGGTTGCATTCTTTTTTTTATTATTTTACTGCTCTGGATAGGAGCCTATCTTTATTTCTTCGTTTCATTATTCATAATCCGAAGTAGTTTCAATCAAAAAGTTGGTGTAGTTCCTTTGATTGCTTCAAGGGAGCTTCTGGCGACAAATCTATACGAGTCCACTGGTTTTTGTATCCGATTGAGTGGCGGTCGGGCGTCTTTAGACGCTCGTCCTCCAACCACTGTTTCCATTGAATAAAATAAACTTTTAAAAGGGGTAATGATATGAATATAAAAAAACACTCGTGTTTTTGATGTCGGTTCAAAAGAAATACATAAAAAACATCATATCGAAAACCGGCTACAAAGCGTTGCGGAAATAATAGCGGACACCTTTCCAGGAAGACTCCGATCCGGTCTCCTGTGTAAACGCCTAATATTGCTTCCTTCAAAGTATAAAATGTTTTAGTCCCTAGGGCATAATAAGTATACAGAGTACAAATATCAAACATAAGGAAAATTTAAAACTACATTTTCTCTGTAAGCGAGGTTGCCTTGAAGTACTGCTAAGGGATGATTAGCGTTTGCTTGTAGTCTTGTGTATTAATTAATGTCGTTGATTGTTAGTTAGTTTTTCGTGTGCGTAGATGGCAGCCTAAAGGCATCTAACATATCTTGACGACTACCAAACAACGATATATGCCTGCTGCAAAATTTCACCACCGCACCACCCACCTGAAATTAAAATTTCATCCACACCACTTGGATAGTTGACAATCAACCACCGTACGTTTTAAAAGGAACTTTTTACAACGTACGATCGAACTGTGGAATCGACTTCCTGCAGCCGTGTTCCCGGACCGATACGGCATTGAAACCTTCAAAAAACGAGTCTATATCTCCCTGAAAGGCCGGCAATGCTTCTGTTACACCCCTGGTGTTGCAGTTGTCCTTGGGCAGCGGTGATCACTTACCATCAGGTGACCCGTTTGTTCGTTTGCCGCACTATAACATAAAAAAACGATACCCGGCTGTTATCGTTTTCACATGCTTTCCGATGAACGAGAAATTTTTACACAAACGGCTTCACATGCCTTACGATGAACGAGAAATTTTTACACAAACGGCTTCACATGCCTTACGATGAACGAGAAATTTTTATGCCACTTGTGGTCACCCATCCAAGTGTCGTTTAACTTGCGAAAGCGCTAACAATGCGTACTCCCACCATGCCACCAAGCTCCTTAACGTGCATTTATTTTATTGTGAAGTTAAGAGCGGCCTTCCCGTCTTACTTTTCATACAAACGCTCGTACGTGATTATGGCGTTGTATCTGATCTTTCTTGAAAACTTTTGAACTCACAGGTATCTTGGGCGCTATTTCTAGGTTTCTACTGAAATAAAAAATTGAAATTTAGAAAAACAAAGTCAGTATAAGCCTCCAAAAATTAGTTTTTTGGCACAAATTTTAGCTGAACTTTAATCGTTAATAAAGTACTCATAAATTGTAAAAGTAAAGAAAATAATTCTATACAAACCTCGCAAATACGATGAAAATTTTGAATAGAAAACATTTAATTCATATACTTGTAAGGCTTACTGATAAATTCATATCACCTGGAACAAGTTTTATGAAATTTCCGCACCCTATGAATAGTTAATATTCTTTCAATGGATAGTTAATAATAATACAAATTTCATTTAAAAGAATGCAAACCATGCCCTTAGGCGCTATCTCTCTCCTTTTGGTTTGCCTCTTTTTCTAGCATTGCCCTGGATGAAACACCAAGCTTTACAAACTATGCTCGCGTTGAAAACAGAGCGGCCGGGAAGGGCCGCCTTAAGGGACACTTTCATATAAGCGAGACATCAAGTTCAGATTTTTTATTTTTGTTAACGAAGTTTAATGCTTAGCAGTAGGTGGAAGAAGGCCTGGGATGATAATGATGATAAAATGATGACGATAAACGATTTTCGATATACAAGAGCTTTATCTATACTTTCATTATGTTGTGTTTCCAAGGCTCTCGTTGATATTTCCCGGAAAGCGTCTGTTCCCGAAAGTAACGCCTAATCAGCTCAGTCGGGTTCAGGACTAAGCTGCCGATTTTCAGAAAAATAACTTATATTTTCGCGTGATCTTGTCAGATTATAGAGAATAAAGACGGTACATAGTACATCACGGGATAATATTTATCTAGTATATTTTTTAGATTGCTTGGTAACAACTTCGAAAGATCTCGATCGGGAGGATTGGGATACTGGCAAGTTTGTTGCGTTTATCATTATGTATTTCCAGTTCATGCTCCGCTGTAATGCTGCGAAGCCCGGGATCCGCTTTCCGGTTATTTTTGAGGGATTTTCCCACGTACCACCGACTTGTCAATTTCCGCAGGACTGTGGTCTGTGACGTGACCGTACCAGCATAGGCACCTCTCTTGCAGTTTGTCTGCTATTCAGCATCATGTCGTATGGCATGTTAATGCATGAATACTTAATACTTTTATTGTTATTTGTTAAAACAGTTTTCTAGTCGTTAGAAATACACACATACAATAAAGGCCATGAATTGGTATGGTAGTTTTTAACTGGACAGTACAATTGAGCAACTGGGAATAGTAGTTTATAAAACTGTTGCATAATGATTCGGGTAAAACATGAGTGTTTTGAGTAATTATTTCACACGGGTATTTAAATAAATAGCCAATTATACGCATATTAATAAAATATTATAAAATTACTAAGAAGTCCAAAGGCTTTTCTAGGTCTATGTTTCTTTTATAAATAGAAGTCTAGGCTGTCATTTCAACGACCTCCGTGGCGTATTTGTCACCATGCTAGTCCGCCACCCAGAGGTCCCGGGTTCGATCCCCGGTCAGGACAAGTTGGAAAATGGTCTTTTTCAAATTGTCCTGGGTCTTGGATGTTTATCTATATATGTATTTGTTATAAAATATAGTATCGTTGAGTTAGTATCCCATAACACAGGTCTCTAACTTACTTTGGGGCTAGCTCAATCAGTGTTATTTGTCCCTATATATTTAAGTTGTCTAGACAAATGCCATGTTTGAAGTATGATATGCCGTCAAAACACAGCAATTTCCACTCCTCTTCCTCTCTCCATCATGCCACTGTAATCTTGAAAACAACAACACACCTAGCCACTGACTTGCACATCTGCCGTCTCAGTCTAACACGAGAGATAGTATCTCCATCTCGCTCGCTAAAGAAATGCAGTTTTCACTGCTCGTCACGCGACGTCACGGTGATTACAGGGTAATAGCAAAAACTAGTTTAATAGCCAACTAAATGTATACAAAACTGTATAAATTATACACTGATTAATGCGACACATATTCAAAAACTGTCCCAGTACTTTATTGCAGCATGTACGTACACCGTACAGTAATTAGAGAATGAGGTATCTCATGAAAATAAAGTTGATTCTCACTTTTTGTTAAATTACGGACCGTCAGGTGGAGTAAAATAATATTTGATATGCTAACCTATAAGAATTTCTTTTAATTGTGGTTTAAGTGTGAAATACGAAATACCTAATGTTTGTTTTCTTTTTTTGCAGGTAAGTTCCGGAATAGACAAAGTACTAAACACTATATTTGTAAGTACCTATCTAAGTAGCAATTTCAATCAATCTGAAAAGACAGGAGATAATCGCTCCGTGTCGTTTCTTGCTCAGAGGATTTCAATCGCTATACAACGTGGAAATGCTGCTAGCATTATGGGAACCTTTGAGCCAGGGACGATTAGGGGCGGTTTATTAGATTGATAATTTTGACGAAGCATGTTGCGGATACTTATTTGTATTTAGGTAAGTACAACTTTTGACGAAGCATGTTGCGGATACTTATGTGTAATTTTTTTTTTATTGTGTTTCATATAAGATTAAAAAAACTATCATTTCAATCAATTCAAAATCAGAGCCAAGGGTTAGTACGACAACTCATCTTTTCTGTCTTTTTACAATATAGGGTACTTAACAATAGTTATTATTAAGTTTGTTGAAATAAATAAATAAATAAATAACTTATTAAGAGCAATATTTAAAAAGAAAACGAAAAAATTGGATCACGCATTTTTGAGATAATTGCAACCAAGTTTATCCTTGCAAACGGATGAACTAGCACCACTGCGCTGCGCAGGCGCAGGACATTTGAAAGTGCATCGTGCCCTTTGCAAGGTGCGTCGTTCCCACGCCGCGCTCCCACTGACCGACTGCATAGCAAACCTGGTTCGAACGGATGCAGACAGACTATAATCATAGATAGTAACGAAGAATATGTTTTCCAGACTAGATTATTGACTATGACTTTTGACTTCGATTTAATGACGTTCCATGCTTATTTGGCTATGCAACCATCATCACTATTTTGATTCATTTTTCGGGTCATTGGGCGTTTCGCACTGCGAGCGTGTATCTCCTAAGTATATCTTCACGCCTACCATCATGGTAAAAGTGGCCTTTGAGTCTTGAGGCCCTGGGCTCTGCCAGGCTGCTTTGGAACGCAAGACCCAAAATGCTCTGTCTGCCACATTAAGAATGAAGAAGTGATAATATATAGTATTTGAAAACATAACATTACGACGAAAACTAAAACTATCAGAAACATTTTTGACGACCGCCGTGGCGTAGTGGTCACCATGCTAGTCCACCACACAGAGGTCCCGGGTTCGATCCCCGGTCAGGGCATGTTGAAAAATGGCCTTTTTCAAATATAGTGTCGTTTAGTATCCCATTACACAAGTCTCGAACTTATTTTGGGGCTAGCTCAATCAGTCTAAATTTTCCCTATATATGTATTTATTATATATTTTTGGTTTAATAATTTTCAAATACAAAAAATCTACGTTTCTAGGTTGCACCAGATAGATACCTATCATTCCCTTGACCGACTTTTTGATCACAGGTGGAAACTTAACCAAACGGTTCCCACTATCCACTTTCCACCGTCATCCATTTTATAACTAGCCACGTAATAACGCCCATTCACGGACTTTCGTTTATCGCGCATGTGTGTGTAAAACAAGATGCAGTTCTTGTAAATGTGTGCGTAATAGTTGCACTAAACTCTGAGTGTGCAGAAGGACAACATTTACATCTGACATCGAAAATGGCTGTTTATAGTTCATATACATATAAACAGTATTTCATAAAATAGTTTGAAGTTTTATCTAGGGCTTGATCAAGACAAAATTTCTATCTGGTGTCTGATTTTCCTTTCAAATCATTTATTTCAAATTGGGGCACCATTTATGCAAGATTTTTTTACTGTGGAGCAATAAAATGTGTTGAATAAATAAACAAACTTTGTCCTCGTATTGGTAGCAAACATTATTGGAAGTGTCAGTTCTGTTCTCTTAATATTTCCTAGTAAGTGTGCGTATTGCAAGATGCACTGTGCATTAGTGTGCGGGAGGAAGAAAGTGCATTCTGGTTGCACGGCCGGCTAGGCGAGGGAAACTTGACATTACGCCCGCTGCAAGTGGGTCGCCGTCGCGAGACGTGTCTCGAGATATTTGTGGGAAAGAGATGGCAAGCAAACAAAGGAGTTTACAAGAGATATGTACAGTTGAAAAACATAGAATTTACCAGCTCCTCTACCCGCGCAGTTAGTAAAAACCGATCGAGGAATTGAACGACAATCTGAAACATGTCGATAGATAATATGATGCGACTAGTAAGCCGATATCTAACACAGCATCACTATATGTATTTCATTTTTTTTCCTGACAAAAAAAGAGAGGTGTTATAAGTTTGTCGTTTATGTCTGTCGGTCTGTCTGTGAGTCTGTCTATGGCATCGTAGCGAATGGATGGACCGATTTTGATGCGGTTTTTTTACGTAAAAGAGTTTTTTTTTGCGATGGTTATGTTTGATGAAAATCGGTTGAATCATTTAAAAGCTTTTGGGGATTTTTTTTTTTTTACAATTTATTGGTTTAGGCATTTGTCCTCAATCTTACCTGATGGAAAGCGACGATGAAGACTAGGATGAAGCATGCCTATCCAAAAGATACCCATTCAATCTAATACGCTTGAAAGTCAGGGCATCTAGTGCTGAATAGTGGAACTAACCGATACGACTTCGGTAGCTCTGCTACTCATCATTAGATGAAGTTCTTTACAATCGGGGTTTTTTTAATTTGCTAGAAAATAGACTTGTTTATTGAAACTTATAGTTATGGCCTAGACTTTGTCTTTCCAGTAAGATATAAAAACGTAAGTAGTGTATATCAATTACCAGTTTGTAAAAATGCCGGCAGAAGTAAAAACTTGAATATTAACGTTGTGCATTTTTGATATTTTGGAGTGGTTAGGGAATAATTTTGCACGAATTGCTTTAATTATCAGTATAAAAGTACTATAATTTATGTGGTAGAATACAATAAATATTTATTAACAGCGTGACACGCGCAAGCGCACTGCGCCGCCTAAACGAAACAGCAGGCGCAGTCATACATTTTCCTACGCCGCGCCGTGCCGGCTATCTACTCTCCATCCGTCTTACGAATTTTCGATCAGGTTTAACATTTTTTACCCATTACAAAAAAGTGTACAAGCCGCTAAAGAAGTTTTTACTTTAAAAATCTTTTCATACATATACTTATTTATATGTATTAGGTACACTATGAACCCTGTCGGCTGTCGCAAACAAAAAGTGGAATGGTAAGCGAGCTTTATGACATGCAGCTAATTTATAGATATAAATGTTAAGTTTGAAGAGCAGCAGTTAGTATCATTTTAAGATTTTATCTAGACCAGCATGAAAGTTTTCTTTATTCAATAAATAAATATATAGGGTCAAATAACACTGATTGAGCTAGCCCCAAAGTAAGTTTGAGACTTATGTTATGGGATACTAACTCAACCATACTATATTTTATAATAAATACATATATAGATAAATATCCAAGACCCAGGACAATTTGAAAAAGGCCATTTTCCAACTTGCCCTGACCGGGGATCGAACCCCGAACCTCTGGGTGGCGGCCTAGCATGGTGACCACTACGCCACGGAGGTCATCAATATTGGAAGACACTTGTCTTTGCTCTTCGAGCATCTAATATATAGTCTGAAGATCTTGAGACTTATACGCAGTGTGCGGTCGCATGCGCGCGCGCAGCCGCCTGCACTTGCGCCAGTAAACTTGAAACCGTTCCGCTGCGCCGGCATTACGCGTTTCCCTTTCGAGTAACCAACTGGCAACTGGTTGTGGCCAACTACTCGTGTTAGATGCACATCTGAGCGTTTTTAACCGACTTGCAACAGAAGGAGATTATCAATTCCTCGCAATGTTTTTTTTATGTACGTTTACCGGTTCTTCGAAGAGGCTTAGACCGATTTGGCAAATTATACTTATTTTAATCCTTTATTTAAGTCTTCTCAAAATATTCATAGTTGGTAATACGCAACATGCTTCGTCAACATTTTCAGTTGGTAATCCGCAACACGCTTCGTCAACTTTTTCACAGTTAGTAATCCGCAACATGCTTCGTCACTTTTTTTGTTTGAATGCGCCCCGGTCATTTAATAATACATTCGGGCAAAGATTCAAACATTCAAATGTTTATTCAGTAATTAGACCTTTACAGGCACTTTTACACGTCAATAAGTATAATTTATGTTACGTGTAAAGTATATTAAAATTTAATTTTTTTTTTTTAAAGAAAAGCTACCGATACCAGCGCTTCGTAACGACCACTGCTGAGAAGTAAAGTACTTAGACAGAACAAAAAAAAAGTACTTAGACAGTTTTGCCATATTTCTGAAATTGCCACTGAATATATATCCTGTCGTAATTTATTAACTGAAATAAGTAACTTATTAAGCCTTGTTTAGCCCAGTAAGCTGTAGGTAGTCTGAACTCGGAACCTTGAGCTAAAGCCTAGAAGCTTTGTTGTTAACATGTAAAAGACCTGTCAGTCTGACGTCTGGAAATTGAGAACTTTCGTTAGTATCAAAAGGAAAGTGAATATTAATTGAAGATATTTTTAATGCCAGTTATTAGGTTAGTAAATGTTAATTTTCTTTTTATTTTAGATTGATATTGAATGTTAACAAATCATTTTCTTCAATGATTGCCTGGGAGAAAAAAACAGCCTGGTAGTACCTTCTCTCTAATTCTAGAAGGTACTCACCAAAGGCACATCATTCCCTGACGAAGACCCTAAAGCAATAATAAAATATGCACAATAATATTTCATCTTTTTACTAACTTTTTTACACTTTTCATAATTTTTTTTTGTCGGTCGCTTGTATATGTTACCGGCTGTACCGTTTTGGTTAGTAAAACCTAGATTTAGGATCTAGGAGGATAGATGAGATAAAGGAAAGACTAGATATTGGCAAATGAGATAGGTATAATGAACAACTATTACATTACATTAGTTACAAAGATTCACAAGAACACTAGGTACAGATTAGGTAGTCAGGGTCGTGAGTTATAGGCACTAGATCCGTTGAGTAGCCCTTCTAGGTAGAAGAACTACTTAGCTTGAGATGCAGCCGAAGAAAAAGAGGACGGGCGCCGGCCGCCGCGCCTTATATATGGGCATGCCCCCCCCCCCCCCCACCCCGCTGCGCCGAAGAGGGGCGGAGGAGTGCTGGAGCCCGCGCGATGTCACACGGCTAAACTCGATTTCAGACGAAATTAGTTTTTGCTAGGCCAAGCCTAAAGTATTCAGGCTAAACTAGTTTGTCCTGGGCTAAAATAGTATATCCTGACACGCTTAGGATGAACCAGCTTGGCCTAGGACAAACGACTAGTACTCTTCTTCGTCTTCTTATATTTAAGAGCTGGACTTTTGTCGATGGAGTGCATTCCATTTGTCTCTTCCTCCAAGTTCTAAACCTCCTTAATCTTTTTACTTTTTTTATTTGATCGGAAAATTTCCTTCTGGGTTTTCCTACTGCTCTTTTTCCTTCTATATTTCCTTCCACTATTGTTTTAAAGAATGCGTCGTGACGTAGTACAAAACCGAACGTTTTCCCCCTTTTATTATTTTCTCTCCCACATACTTTTTTTCTTAAACAATAAATGTATAGGGACAAATAACACAGTATCAGACGTACAGTTCGCTCCCGACCGCTCTTTTCTTTAGTTACGTGTCGAACAAATTCTGGTCTTCGCTCACCAATGCGTCGTATGGTTGAGTCACACAATATATTGTTTAACGAAAATATAGACATATTCGCAGACAAGCTATATGAATATAAGAAATCAATTTTTATAGTATTAAGAGAACTAGATATGAAGCCTTGTAATTAATTATTCACACAATCATTTATTTTTCTGTCTTGTAAATCGTTTGCTATTTGTTCCTTTAATGTTTTATTGATAATCTTTTCAAATATTCTTTCTTATCGTTTATCCGATTTATAAGTACTTCTAGTGGCAACTTATTTTATAGTATGCATATAATTTAAGCTGTGAATAACGTTGTGGGTTATGTAATTAATAACACATATATATTCAATATTGTATCTTTAAGATAACTAATACACTATTATGTAACTGTTTGTTATTCCGTAATAAAAAAAAAAAAAAAAAAAAAAACTCTGATTGAGCTAGCCCCAAAGTAAGTTCGAGACTTGTGTTGTGGGATACTATATTTTATACCAAATACGTATATAGATAAACATCCAAGACCCAGGACAATTTGAAAAAGGCTATTTTCCAACTTGCCCTGACCGGGGATCGAACCTGGGACCTCTGGATGGCGGACTAGCATGGTGACCACTACGCCACGGAGGTCGTCCGTCTCTAATACCTTAGTAACTTCTTCTGTCCAACTATTTGTTTTTAATTTTTGGTAACTTTTATATACCTATAAATAATAATGAAAAGTGTCAACAAGGCAGCAAAAAGGCGTCCAATTAGTGTAGGTATCTCTGTATCAATCACGCTTTTCCCGCAGTTTCGAGTTCGCACGCTTCGTTTTTCTCCGACACAATGTCGTAATTGCGATTTCCACTTTCGGTTTCGCCGATGCACGCTGATCCGCGAAAAAACTGTGGCTGTATGCCATACCGTGCGCATGCGACGCCGAGAGACAGCGACTTGCTGTATTCATAAATAGTGTACACTGTATCATCAATATCATCATCCTATCATATTCAAATTCAAAATTATTTATTTTTCGTTAGATGTTTATATTGCTTGGTAATTATATTAACGAAAATTCAAAAGACAGACAAACTAAATAATAGTTCAAAGTAAATTAACTAAAACTCAAAAAAAACAAATAAAAAAAAATAGTTAAAACTAAATAATAGTTAAAACTAAATTAACTAATACTGAAAAAAAAATAGTACCCAGAATAATGATAATCTTATAATCATATTCTCAATGAGAAATTTTGTATGGATGTGTTAATGTATAGACCACTTTCAGTTCCCCTTTCAGACCAAAACGGCTGATCAGATTGAAATAAAATTTGGCACGTAGGTAGCTTATTACCTGGATTAACAAATAGAATACTTTTTATTCCGGGAAAATGTAAGGCTCCCGTGGGATTGTCAAAAGTTTGACCACGCAAGCAACGCCACAGTTGGCATATTAAGCATAAGCTAATAGTTATCAATACATTTAATTACATTCCACAAACAATACATGGCTTTGATAGTGTATAGTATGTACCTATTTAATTACTTTTATAATGATTAACTTCTAAATAGGTACTTCAATATTTTAATATTTTTTTTCTTTCACACGATCTTGCAGCAATTAAACATAACCTTTGCCTGGACTGTATGGACTCTAATATTACATTCATATGTATTAGGTAATAAAAAAACCATTAAAAATTAATTAGTTACCTATAAGTTCATGTAATTATTATTTAAATATAGAATAACCGGAATATACACATATTTCAATATATCCTTTTTTTTATATATTACTCTCAATTTTTGTTTGTCAATTAGAAACTAGAATGTCTCGAAATATATAAGAAAAAAATGTATATTTGCTAGTATTTTCTTCTCTGGGAAAACATTGTATGTTATTTCTTAGATAACATTGACGCTGACATAGTAAAAAAAAACAAATATCAAAGTATGAAGTATTTGATCATGATTTTATTACATAATATAAATATATATGGACAAATTACACTGATTGAGCTAGACCCAAAGTAAGTTCGTGACTTGTGTTATGGGATACTATCTCAACGATACTATATTTTATAACAAATACATAAGTGTGTGACTAAAACAGTATATCCGCACATTTCGTTTGATTAGGTTTAAAAAATACTCATTGTAGGTAGGTATGGGAATAATAAATAAATAAATAAATATACAGGGACAAATAACACTGATTGAGCTAGCCCCAAAGTAAGTTCGAGACTTGTGTTATGGGATACTTACTCAACGATACTATATTTTATAATAAATACATATATAGATAAACACCCAAGACCCAGGACAATTTGAAAAAGGCCATTTTCCAACTTGCCCTGACCGGAATCGAACCCGGAACCTCTGGGTGGCGGACTAGCATGGTGACCACTACGCCACGGAGGTCGCCAATATGTGAATTTTGCATGCTTAACATGTTGTTTGATAGTCTTTTAGAGCCGATTTTTATTTCTTCGTTGTCTTATTATTCTTATTACTGATCGTAACTAGTTTCAATCAAAGGTTGGTACAAGTCCTTTGATTGCTTCAAGGGAGCTTCTGGCGACAATCTATAGGAGTCAACTAGATTTCTTAGTCGATTGTGTGGCAGACGGCGCCTAAAGATGCCCACCACAGCTCGCTAAGCAAATATCACTACATCTGTAGTTCTAAAACTGTCCACTTTAACTATTTCACATATTGTTCGTAGACATGAGCGTTGATAACACCAAACTACACCAATTTCATATTATAAAAACCACTAAAACCAATTTGTCAAATAATTTAAAGCAAATTCAAACTGAAACCCTTGACTTCCCGCCAAAAATCACCAAATACCTTCTCTTTTATTTTTTCTGTAAACTTCACTTAAGGGGCTACATGAATTTTTCGGGGTCCAGTGCTGCCCCCATTTGAAATAAATCATTTGAAAAGAAACGGAGATATCATTTAAAATTTGGTCTTGATCAGACCCTGGATAACCCTTCAAACTATTTTATAAACTACTGTTTACAGTTTAAAGTGAGAACGTGAAGTTTTTCTACGCACATACGCCAAAAGTGGCCGTTTTTCGCAATTGTGCGTAGAAAAGCTTCACGTTCTCACTTTAAACTGTTAACAGTAGTTTATAAAATAGTTTGAAGGGTTATCCAGGGTCTGATCAAGACCAAATTTTAAATGATATCTCCGTTTCTTTTCTAATGATTTATTTCAAATGGGGGCAGCACTGGACCCCGAAAAATTCATGTAGCCCCTAAGGAGGTTAGATGGAACTTTATATAATATTTAGTTACAAACTAACTTAATTAAAACACAGAATTCTCAGGGTCGGGGCTCATCTAACAGTACTTTCCTATGCTGCTATTCTTTTCTGTCGCTCAGAACCGTCATTCGCTAGAGCGAGAGAGAGCGACGGAACGCCGCGGAACCGGCCATACTGATACGTTCCGTGACTCTCTTTAATTAAAATTGGTTTTGCAAACGTTTGTATTTTTTATAAATAAGGCGGATTTTTCCTCATTTGATTCGTGGACATAGTGCTTGCAGACTAAAAATAAATATGAATGTAAGTACTTGTCTTGTTTTATCTTGAAAAGAGGAAGTGACGTAAAATGTTCATACATAATCTTTCCACTTTTCTGATAAAAAGCAAATTTTTCGTACTATTACATTTTCAAAGATTGTATTGCATATCATTGTGAGTGATAGGTTTTATACGGTTTTCGTCAAAATAAACATTTGAATTTGGATTTCAAACAATGCCTTCTTTATATATTATTGTGATGGTTCTAGAA
This sequence comes from Acrobasis suavella, assembly GCA_943193695.1. NCBI lineage: Eukaryota > Metazoa > Arthropoda > Insecta > Lepidoptera > Pyralidae > Acrobasis > Acrobasis suavella. The sequence goes on along the minus strand of OW971930.1, from coordinate 938,277 downwards.
ACACGGAGAGTGATACTGGTCGTTTGATGTTAAGAATTACTTTACGGTTTTCGTCAAAATAAACATTTGAATTTGAATTTCAAACAATGCCTACTTTATATATTATTGTGGTGGTTCTAGAAACACGGAGAGTGATACTGGTCGTTTGGTGTTAAGAATTACTTTACGGTTTTTGTCAAAATAAACGTTTTAAATTGAATTTTCTATCCATGCCTACTTTATATATTATTGTTCTAGTAACATGTAGAGTTGAAACATAGATAGGCATAGTCGCAGCCTGAAATTTTGAAGGGAGTCACTCACTACACTAAGAAAAATAAGGTATACTAGATGTCATTTCCAAATTATTTTGGCCATCGTACGTAGTTCATAAAAACACCACTAGATGTCAGCAAACTATAAATTTATCGCTGTTAGGGGATAGCTAGAAATTTACTTTTATTATTTGGCAAATATTTGAGATTTTTGAATTTGACCTTAGATTTTGGGGGGGTCATGTCCCCTGTGACCCCCCCCCCCCCTTCGGACCGCGCCTGATAGGGCGTTGGGAAAAAAACCACTTTCTTTCAGTATAAAAGTCAAAAATCATTTATTTATCTTTAGATATTTATATCACTTGATCATTGTCATTTCTTTTTCTTTCGATTTCTTAATAGCTAGTTGTTGACGTCAGATCATTTACTTACAACTAAGTTTACTGAAAATAATACATGAATATTGATAGGACTTAAATAAAATAATGTAAAATTAGGCTTTTTTGGCGTGTAATGGAAGAATTTCAGTAGAAAAAGTTGTTATCTTTTTTACCGGCTGTTTCTCTTACCGCTAGATCGTAAAAGCCGATCAGGAATATGATATTATTTTGATTAATTTTATAAGTAGGTAGTTACTTAAAACACTTATCTCAAATTATTATGATACCATGCATGATATCAACGTTACGAGATAAGTTCATTTAGTAAAGATGCAAATCATCTCGGAACTATTCTCACGTCGCATGTTTTTTTTTTTCACTTTGAACAACTTATTTCAGGTTTTAAGATATAAAACCAACAGCAGACTCGTTCTTGCAGAGTAATGTAGACCACCCAGGTCATGTAGTTTATGTTATGGTGCGGCGAGGTGGCCCATGTGCCTAGGGCCTTAATACTTCGCTATCATAATAATTGATAACTGTGCCCAAAGTAGCTAGTTATTTCGTTTGAAAATGCCCCAATTTATCACTTGGTCCATTAGTATTGTCTTAACAAATAATATATACGTCAAGGTAAAAACTTAAATGGGAAATTTACCGTAATAAGTGATAAATTTATTATACAAATATTCAGTATAACTAATAGAGATAGCACATAAAACGAATAAAAAAGCAGCAGCTTGATCTCGCCTACGCTGCTGTCGGTACCGTGTCAGGTTTGTTTACAATTTTCACTCTCTATATCTCGCAGTGAAAATGGCGGTAGCGCGATCTCTTTTTTTGCGCGCGAAATGGGAGCAGTGGATCGTGGCAGACCGGCTTTAATAACTTCTCGATGAAGCTGTATAAATTCACAAGAAAAACTGTTTCTTTTTTAATTATTTTACGTCTTTGGATACAAGTCTTTTAAAGCCCATCTTTTTTTCTTTGCTTCTTTATTCCTAATCCTAACCATAACTATTCAATTAAATATTAGAAGTACTTTTGACTCCAAGCAACTATGACGTCATGACGTGCTATTTCATACAAATCAGATAGAAAACGTTTGTTTTGACGTTTAGAAAAAGCAATCAAATTGAAATTTGAAAAAGGATGAGGATAAGGAATAAAGAAACAAAAAAAGATAGGCTTTAAGAACTTGTATCCAGAGCCGTAACATAATTATTAAAAAAAACTGATAAAACTTGTTGAAACTAGCGGAGTCATCGTTATTCCACAGCAGTAAACCTTCAAAAAAAGGATTCTTCGTTGGCGTCTACCAAAGAATACAAAAGGCTGGCTGCAAAGCGGTGCCTACAAGAAATAAACTTAAACATATGCTCATAATGAGCCACTAAACACATGTACTCATTAAGGAACGAATAAACCCGATAAGTGATAGTTACGTAATATATCGTCCACAATGACATACGACCATTGTCTGTGACATATAGACCATTTCCGGTTCTTTCCCGTCTCAAGTTTTTAATGACTTACGTACTACCTAAGCTCGTAAATTAGTGTTCCTATTGCTGACACATAATTTATCATTAATTACAACTATTGTTATAAAGGAGTTGCGCAATGATTTCCTGAACTTACCGAATTCCTTTCGGCGTATATTCTCAGCGGTAGTCGTTCGGAAACGTTAGTACCTAAATTTAAGAAATTAAAATAAAATACTGAGAAACAATTTACAAGTTGATCGGCAAAATTGTATGGATCAGTTATTTATATTGTACAACTCTTCCAAAAAGAAGTACACATAAGTACATTTTTCCTAAGGCACGTTACTGAAATAAAATAAATTTATGTAAGTAGGCCTTATAAATATTTTCCTTTAATCAGGTTAGATAAATGTGCTTCTGTCAGAACAGAACCAATAAGAAAAAGAGTAAAATTAATAATCATTTTTATTCTTGAAAAAATCGTATGTGTCAAGGAAAAATATAATACCTATTTAACTTTTTTTGTTACATATCATCTAAAAAAAAGTTTTTTTTTTTTCTATAAGACAATATCTTTTAACGAGTTTTTGGCGGGAAGTCAAGGGGTTCAATTGGAGTTTGCTTTGAATTATTTTGCAAATTGATTCTAGTGGACTTTATACTATAAAATCGGTGTAGTTTAGTGTTATAAATGCTCATGCTCATGGACAATATGTAAAATGGTTAAAGTGGACACTCATAGTGCGGCTGTAGTGATATTTATTTGCGGACTGTGGTAGGCGTAAGGCGTCTTTAGACGCCGTCCGCCACTCATTCGGCTAAGAAAACCAGTGGACTCGTATAGATTTGTTGTCAGAAGCTCCCTTGAAGCAATCAAAGGACCAACCTTTGATTGTATAGTTAGGTTAGGGTTAGGAATAAAGAAATTGGCGCCCGCGCCATTGGTTAACTAGACACTGGCAAAATAAGCTTCAACGAAGTTTAATTGCCAACAACAAGAAAAAAAATCTTTTAACAAAACGCTAATTTGATTAATTAAGGTGGGTGACGTATCCGATATCCGTAGAAAGTTCAGTTAACGTCAACCTTCCTCTCTAAGGCGGCTAACATGACCACTACCAGGATATTGATCCTGCATGAAGAGCCGCATCAAGGTGAGGCACTCTGCCAAGTTTGCTTAACGTATCGTATTTTGATTGCACAGTCTATTTGGCCCTACAAGTGTTGATGTTAGATAAAGGCCTCACAGATTCAACAGATACAGTTACATTGTCACGTCCTTATCCTTGACGAGGACGACAAAGCCCAGGCCGTAAGGCCCAAAGGCCACTCTTTGCGTAATGGAAGATCAGAACTCGATTAATGAGAGAGGTGAAAGTGTGGCCACACTCATTTAATAATATACTTATTTGTCCATTCCGACTCGCTAAGGTACTAAATTTTAATTAGGGTACTAATTAATTTGTTTAAGTACTTAATTTGATTGTTCAGTTGTACCTCAATAGTTACATTCTCATGCATTTGACCCGGGGTCGCCCGGTGAGTCAAGAAAATATTTAAATTATTAAAATATACTAACATAGTTCGTAAGTTCTGTACTACTAACACAAAATGTCAAAACGTCTGTCCATAAAACTTTTTTTTTTAAAAAGAAGGAGAAGCATAGTGTGCGTTAAGATGGTAAAAGAAATCAAAATAGTGATGGGTTGCTAGCCGCGTTGCCAATAAAAATCTCGCCTGTTCCCACACAACAGAATGAACTTAGTACCATATATTATATGGTATAAATACGGAATTTAATAAGGTAAAATTAGGTTACAAAAATATTTGAACTTGAAACTGGTGTATTTTGAGGCCTAACTGTTACCATTCAATTTTCCGTTTTCCATCCTTAAGCCCACCATTTTTTGGACTTATCAATTACAATGTGGTCTACTCCGTCAGAAATAAAGACATTTGCATGAGTACAGATTACTAATAAGAAGATTTCTTATAAGAATCGCAATGGCCACCCATAAACGACACCAATTTCCTTAACAAACTCTATTTTTATTTTATGCTCCGACATTGCAATGGAACTAACCTATCCAACTACGACTGGGTTGGCCGAGCTAAAAATACAATTAAAAAAGCATAGACCCGTCTTCCTGTGCTAATCGATGCCAATTACAACTAATACCAGTACACTGCATCGCTGTGTGCGCGTGCGCAGCTATACGAAACAGACGTGAAATTAGTAATAAAATGCAGATGTAAATGCTGGAGAAAATAAATAGAAGTGCCATTTCTGAAACGTGGAGTCACCTAAACGAATGGTTTCTCCATACAAAAAAAACGCTCGTTTAGTTAATCCGCGTTTGAAAAATGGCAACACAGAATGTGTCTTCTTTTTCCTAGCAGATTGTTTAAGGTTATCGAGGGAATAAGCGAAAATATCAAGGATACATAGCATTGCAAGTTGCAACATCTCGCTGATCGTTGGCTTCAGGTCTTAATTTAATATATATAATAATATATAGGGACAAATAACACTGATTGAGCTAGCCCCAAAGTAAGTTCGAGATTTGTGTTATGGGATACTAACTCAACGATTCTATATTTTTTATAACAAATACATATATAGATAAACATCCAAGACTTAATATAACCTTAAAATCTCTACTCTACTAGAGATAAAGACGTAATAAAAATATTAGTATTATTAATTAAATAAGCAATTGTTATTAAAAATTGATCGCGATATCTGTAATTTTATAACTCATTTCATAAATGCTATATCGCACACAATTCTTTAGTAAACACTTCCTCTTTTGAAAAGATTGAAATTTAAATTCTGATCTCTAAAGTCGTAATAAAATTTCGAACTTGGAATAGCATTTGCGGCAACATTCAGAGCGGTGAAGTAGCGCTGTGTGCATCAGCCCAGTGCAATTTGCTAGTGTGGAGTCACCTTGAAGGCGTGCGTCGACTGCGCGGTATCAATGCCGGTTCGGTATGCTTGCTGTGACGCTAGATTTTTTGCAGTAACGGTGCTGTTGTTTTTATTTGTTAGATGAAGGTAACGCGAGCGTAACGAGAATTCTCTATTGTCTTTAATAAATTAAACGAACTTACTTTTAGTGAAGTTCGATCAGCAGAATTTAATTTCAGACGTTGAAGAATAGTCAAATCAAATTTTCAAAACAAAAAATGTCTAAGTGATCTGTGTCAAGTACGGTCAAATGACGTCATCACTTGTCGTAAAATTTAGCAATGAAAAACAACTACTTAACACATATATACGATAATTGAAAAGGATATTATTTCAGGATTTATTTCTCAAATATCTAAATATATTTTGTTTGGTATACCTTATTGTACCTGAACGAAATAAGGAATAAAAACCTAATTAAAAAAAAAACATTCAGTGGGTACTGCATTTTAAATGCCTTAAATTTATATAAAATAAGTAGGTTATTAATCCGAATATACGTCAATATTCAGCGCAATAAGGTTTTATGATTTTATTATTGTAAACTTTATAAAAAGTTGTAAATTACAAGTTTTCTTGTCCAAGTCCAATTAGAAAAAATAACGCATTTATAAGAGGTAACTAGATTCCAATACGTATTGAAAATTTCCTAGGAATACAGTTTGAATGTCTACTTTGTATGTACATTAACCAATATTATGTTTTCATAAATTAAGAAAAAATATCTTTATGTAGAAACGGCACAGTATATAAGTTTATTTTTTTTTTAATTTTGTTATCTCCAGTCAACACGTCCATCTATTATTTTCTACTCATTCCTTCTTTTACACAATTCCATCCAACGTTTCTTAAGTCTCCCTCTGTTTCGATTTGACCTGCATTTTTAGAATCTGCTTAGTTATATGGCATCCCTTTCTTCTCTTAACATATAAGAAAAAAAAATCTTATTGCTCTTAAAATCCTCAAAAACAATTATTATTATTAAATGTTTGATAGAATGTGTTATTTAATATATCACTCCAATCTGCTCACATAACTTCGATCGAACTTCGCTTTGTAAGTTCGTTTGATCTTTAAATAAGTCTCGAAACTAAACATCAATATTTTACTATCGATTTTCCTTATCCAATCGAAACATACAAATGCATCCAAACGCACTGCAACACCTCTGTCCTGTGCATGTCTAACGTCCCGCTCGCGCCCCTATCGCCGTCTCGTTCGCACCCGCTGCGCGTACGCCGCAGGAAGCAGCGAGAGATTGATGATCTAAGCTCGATGGTGCTTGCGCTGGTCTTTTTGCGCGCGCGCCGGTTCCGTTGCGCATTTCTGCGCTGTTTCAAGTTCGTCCAGTTTTAACGTAGGACTGTAGGACATACTCGTAGGTATGTGTAGGTTTTTGGTTCTACTCGTATAGTTTATTCAGGTACCGAGATAGACAAAGCCCTATATCTACTTATATCTTTATTTTTCTCGTTTATTCATGACTAGCGGAAGCCGCCGGCGTTGCTCGCGTGATCAGTTTTTAAACAATCCTTACATTTTCGCCGTTTAGCCGTTTTAGCTGAGTTTCATACAAACTTTCACCCCCTATTTTACCTCTTTAGAGAATGATTTTTTGAAAACAGTGATTCAGTAAACTTTTGTTTTAAACTGTGAGGTCATATCATTTTTTTTATTTCTAACTTCAAAATGGACCATGTTTCATACAAACTTTCAACCCTCATTTCAACCCCTGGGGATGAATTTCCAAAAAAATAAGGAACGTTTGTGCAAAATTTAATGCTTGTAGACACAGACCTAAAAATTAACATACAGATAGATTTTCATGAAGTATACATTTTTGAGTTTAAGAGAAAATTCAAGATATAGGTAGAAGGCTGGGCCAGGTATCTCGTTGGCCCACTGTACCTTATTAGTACCTATTACCTGACCTGATGTGAGGGATAAAGACCTCAAAATGTATCTGTACAATACCTGGCACGTAAGTTGAACAAAAATGGTAGTCGTTGTTTGTCCGTTTAGATTTCTATAACATTTCTATCCGAACTTCAGATAGAAATGATTTTGGCTTTGAAAAAAGACCAAAACATCTCTTTTAACACTCTTATCTCCAATTAAACATGCGCCGAAGGCCGCCATTTTTGTTCAACTTGCGTGCCGGGTATTGTGTGTATGTAGTACCTAATTGTATCTTTATTTATGATGCAGATGCACCTGTAGATTTTTCTTTTCCCACGACATGTTTACACCATTTTGCGAAGAGGAAAAAGGGAATTAATAATGTTGTTAAGTCTCTATTCTTTGTAGGCCATAAAACATTAGATGAAGATGTTTCCACTAATCAGTTGGTGATAACAGGGCGTTACGTAAAGGGGTTGACGGCCGATCCCGACCCCCTAATACCGATAACACCAGGATCTCTGATTCGCAAACATGTAGGTACTTGTGTACAAGGCCTTTGTTTTAAGAAGCAGTTCAGAAAATAATCTATCTTTATAATAATAAAGTCGGTTAAACATAATTGCTGTTCGTTAATTCGCTGAAACTTGAGAACAGCTGCACCAATTTGGCTCATTTTGGTTTTTAAATATTTGTGGAAGGAGAAAAAAAACATGGAACTAAATTATAATAGTTATTAAAAGTTCTGAATATTTTTCCCGAATGAACAGGTAGCAATTTAATTTTAACTATGTTTTTCATGTGGATTTTCATCTCAAAACTTATTGTGGAAAAGACTGCTTTGCGATTTAGCGAGATTGTCATCCCTTGTATAGTGTTTATTATTTTTGAATAGATCTCATTTATTTTTGTAGGTTATCACGTTTACAGTAAAATAGTAAAAAAGATAAATGTTCGAAATAAAAAAAGGAAATCAATTGGAAATATTGAATATTCCAAAACAAACTAAATTCCAAATTTGAAGTTTCTAAGTCTGCTTTTTTACTACTAAATTAAATAATAACTAATTTATTCCAGAATAAATTATACACAACACAATACACAAAATAAATAATTAAACTAAAAACAAAATTACCTACTTATAAATTAAAAAATATCTAATTAAAAATAAAACATTATATTATATAAAAAATAGACCCCAGGTCGCTACGGTCGCAAGGCAGGGTGCCTATCAGATGATCGGTGAGTGACTTAATAACAAAGTTAAGGAACTTTAGCTGGCAGTTGTTCACAAACTATAGGTACAAAGAATGTGTAACTTTGGGATATAGTTAAGAAAATATGTCTCTGGCTCTACAAAAATTTAAGCTTTTACCTTTTTCCATAATGACGTTACCGAGGTGTCAAATGTACCTCGAGTTAAAGTTACGTACATTTATCTACACCTACAGGCGTAGGTAGAGACTATGGACCTCTACTTGCTACGACCCTGACATTCCTGACGGACCTGAAATTGCTTAAGAAATTTTTTCTACGGATGTGCCTTTGTTTTTTTGCTTTCGCTCGACTTGGTGGGGACACTGCTGTGCTCCCAGATAGTGACAGATTGGTAGCCACATTGCCTATTGACACGATTCCTTGTTTTTTTAGCCCCCTACGCAAAAAGAGAGTCTGTCTGTCTGTAGCTCTCCAATAGATGGACCGTTTTCGATGCGGTTTTTTTACGTGATGAAAAGCAAGTTTCTTTACGGGAGTTCTTGGGTATGTTTAATGAAAATCGATTCAGCAGTTCAAAAGTTATTGGGGTTATTGAAAGCCGAGGGTTTCTAATTTACCTAGCAAATAAACTAATACCTATTCCTTCGATAAGTTTTTAAGATAATAATATTGTACTTTCAACTACTGGAATTATTCCTAAACACTTACACCACAGCCTCAAACTTCTTGATCTGAAACCCTCGACCTTTATTCCGATGCAAAAAGCTGCCATATTGAACACATGCCGCATAGTTAGGAAATTCCTTCAGATTGACGAAAACGGACACACAGACTTACCACCGCAGTAAGTTTATATACCTTTTACTTGGCAACGCCCGTAAATGGTATAAATTATACCAGCTCAAGCTGAGACACTGAAAACGTATAAAAATAATAATAAAATGTTTATTTTAAAAGGTAAAGAAGTGTGTTAAAAGTGGAGAGCTGGTGCCCGTGCTAGGTTTCCGAAGAACCTGTATTACAGGTCACCAGGACTCGTCATTAATAAATATAGTTCAGCGTTGCCAGAACGTCCCAAAAGGGACGATTTTTGTCCGTTTAGACATCGCAACGTCCCTTCGATGTCCGTTCATATAATCCGTCCCTTTTCAAATATATAAGATGAGTGTGAAGAAGTTGATAAAAAATTATAGTACATACATAAATAAATGTAGAATTTGATTAATTATTATAATCTCTGCAAAATAATAATTGATATAAAAGTTAATTGTAATGTAATGATAAATGATCAAGTAATTTTAATTGTATGTATCTAATGCATGTAATTATGAAGTTCTAAGTTATGTCTATTTTAAGAATTAGAAAAATGGTATCTCCTTTTGGAGGTGCGCGTTGACATCTGCAACACAGTTATATTTTTACTTCTGCAGCAGCCAATTTTACTGTCTCAAGAATTTCCTATTCCTTAAAAAAGATGTTTCATTTTTTAAGTGAGAAGAGAAGCAGTTTATAAATTATTTGACATTATTTCAAAATTTCGACTTAAAAAAATTAATTTAAATTATGACAACAAACAATGTATACTCTGTCCACATATCAACTACTTATAAATATTAATTTCATTGTGAGTTGACGTTCTTGGAGAAAATGCTGCAGTGCAGTTTGTTACCGCTTCTTCTGCACTAGCGCTTTGGAGGCGGCAGTAAACTTAGCTCTAAGTAACTTTTTGATGTCAACAATTATTGTGCAATAAAACAAAGTGACGATTATTAAGAGATATTATAAATATCCTATGATATTAAAGATATATTTGAATTTGAATTTGAATTCTACGTTTTATTTCCTCCCAGACCATCATAGAAGCAACGAATACCAATGGCAATGATCAGAGGTCGGAATTCGGTAGAGTTATTTATGTACTTGCATCGAAATGTTGATATTAATATGGATCTTCCCGGGATTTCTAATGGACAATCCCGTGTTGCCAACAATATTACTAATAAATAAATCAAAAAAACCTCAGAGATAGAAAAAACAAATAAAACAAAGATAATTACGTTCAATTTTTATAAGTATTTTAGTGGTTTAAATTGTCTCGAAGTAAATAACTTTTTTTTTAAAGAAATTACTGGATTTTTCTGCTTTTTAAAATGAATCCTGGGATTTGAGGCATATCAACTTTATTCTTTCGCTGTATGAAATCAGTGTAAGTACATAAATAACTACCTAATTCCGACCTCTGGCAATGATAAAGTGGCATCAAAAATGTAATATATTTACATGCGCAATCGCTCTTTCTACTGGAATGAGGATGTGCCTCATTCACAGCGATAAAACGTTATATACACAACTATATACGTACGATATAGTACATACAACATGATGTAATATAACTAAAGCGGTTCTTTTATCCACGGTTTGCGATAAGTCGCTTCCCGACCCGGCTTCGCGCGATGTCGTTTTCGCGAGTTACGTAAAATAATTCTTATCGCGGGGCGAATTCGCGAGTGTTATTTTAGAATTCCAGATGAATATACTTAGAATCCGGTCCTGATGACGTTAACAATATTTTTACCCGACTTCCTAAAAAGGAGGAGTTTTACAATTCGTTGCGATGATTAAATTTTTACTGGTATTATTATATTATTATTTTTTTATGTTTGTTTACCGATTATTCGAAGACTCTTGAACCTTTTTGGATTTTTTTTTAAATCGTATATTTGCCAGGTTGTCTCATATAAATTTTATTAAAATCGGTTGTGTACTTTACGGGGTTAAGTCGGATTGTAGTTTTGAAAAAGTATGTGCTTGCCCGCGGCGTTGCCCCATTTTTTGACCATGGCACGTGATCCTTACGTTTTTCTGGGATCTGAAGTATTATAAATGTAAATCCAAGTAATAAGCCATCTACATTCCAAATTTTATTCCAATCGGTTTAGCCGTTTTAGCGTTAAAACGGAACAAACATACATACAAACTCTCGCATTTATAAGTATAACGTGCCGGTGGTTTCCCTGTCCCGGCCACCACTCGGTTACTGCTTTGGTCCTTCGGCTGTCTTCTCTTCTAGCCAAGTGTCTTTTATAGTAGTATATTTTTAATAACTTAAGATGCTGTACTAAATTACGCAAACTAATTATGGAAATAAGACACGGTAAAATTCCTCCATTTCTTATTCGCTTTTTTTAAAACTAAAAAAAAATGTTGTCGCAATATATTATTTTTTTATTGACTTTATTTGGATTACAGACTTTAAACACTTGTTTTTTTCAAAGGAAGGAAATGCATGTGTATGTTAAGATTTCTCAGTTAATGAGTATTCCGTGAAAATGAAACAACGTAAAATTTTATTCATTTTTTATTATATTTTTCCAGGTAAGTTTCAAAATGGGCACACTGCACCAAACTCTTTGCACACGGGTAAGTATTCAGTTGTTTATATACATGAAAATAAGTATAATAATACCAGTAAAAAAAATATATCAAAGATTGAAACTTCAACCTACCATTTTTTCACATTTTAACATCTTCGACTTGGAGGACTTCGCTCGTTCGTTCAAATTTCTTTTTAAAGTAATTTATATTGTAAACAGTTATAAATTGAAAATATTCAAATTGAAATCATTTGGACTGCAAGTGTTGCATCCCACAACTTCTCTTTTGAAAGAAATGTTTATATCGTTAATATAAAAATTGTGCTTACAAACAAAATTGTGAGGACTGCCTATTAAGCACATAACGCTACAACCATACTCTTTCAAAATAGAAGAGTATGAAATACTTACTGACAAGTATATCCTAAACAAAAAAAGAATTATACAAATCTCGTCGAATATATTTAAAAAAAAAGATTTAGACGAATTGATGACTTTTGAAAATCGGTTAAAAAGAAGTCATTTTTTAATTTTGTCATATAAACAAATATTGAATATCAAATGGTTTTTTTCAACATTATTGATTTAAACTAAAGTTTTATTTAAAATATTTTATCATTTCGACTCCTAAGTTCATCTCTGTGCTCAACTGTAGATCATAAAAGCGTAAAATCAACAAAAATTACTTTACTGTTTTATAAACTGTGAATGAAAAAGAACTCTTTCAATAATTAAGCGTTAATTTAGTTTGTCTTTAGACTAAAGAACCTACAACTTTTATATTAATTTTGACACAAAAAAATTCTCATTAAAGTCTTGTTAGGTACTAAATAAAAAAAAAATGTCGGTCAACATTTCTTCAATTTATCATCAAGTTGTTCACAATATTTACTCAGCTCCTGTGCGCTTCAAACACTTGTGCTATCTATTCTCTATCTACTGAGTTATATATGTTTCCTCGTGGAGGACCGAATTATCTTGTACCAAACACCAAATGACATTGGCTCTAGATTCGAATACCCTATCTATTTACGACCAGTATAACCAGGTCTCCACCAGTATAACCGTAGCCCCGCACACGTCTATCTTTCAGTGAAAGCGCGGTGGGCGGGCGGACCAACGTTGTCTGGTCGGCTCAGTGTGTCACGTGGTCGGCGCGCGCGCAACTTTATTTGTAATGTCGGTCAATGCCCCGGCGTTAGATAAAAAAACATACAAATTGTTTACGTGCCTTGTTACGCAAAACTTGATACTGATTGTTCGTCGCGTTCCGCTTCTGAATATCTTTGTTATAACATTCCGATTTATTATTACTTAATTCACAAAGTACTGTCGTCTGATAATGACAATAGGGGTGACGACAGGGTCAGAAAAGTATGATTGTAATTAATCCGTCTTTTAGATTATCCAAAAATAATGAAACCATATTTTTCAGTTTACCGAAAATGTAAAAATTCATGAAGAAACGGAGCATCAAAGTTCCGGAGTCGGTTTGCGATGTCACAGCTAAGTAAAAATCGTATCTAGCCGTGACGTCATGCGAAATTTGAATACGCTGTATTTTCGTAATTTTTTGTTTCTCAGATAAAAGAAAAAATACGTGTGCAATTTTTTTAATAATCTAACCGATGGACTAAAAGTATTTTTCCATTTGTCGTGCCTATTATTTTCAGCAAATATTACGACCTAGTCTCAGAATAGGCAGAAACCCTTGTCAATAATGTAGGTCAGTTAAGGAGAAACCGTCACGAGCAGCGATAACTGACACCACATATATACTTCACTCGGTAAATACCTAATACGTAAGGTAAACATCGTTCAGTAATTTGTACTCGAAACAATTACAGAGGCAAGTGGCAAATTAATCAAGTGAGCTAAACAACAGTGAAAACCTGTTAGGTAACTCGGGAAATGAAGGAAAGCTCCGACGAAAGTGGAAAAAGCTCGCACACACACTAGTGCTCTAAACGCACACACATCAGCGAGGGCGGGGCTGTGTGCGGCGCGCACACTACAACGTGTACGAAAACGAAAGTGTCCGAACGGCGCCGAGCGCCGCCGAAGCGAGCTCACGAAGTCAGTGGAACTCATCGCCGAAACTGGGACATCACATCAGTCCGCAATTCGACGCGAACGCCGGCGGACGCGGCACGCGGTTACCAAATATTACGCTGTATGACATAACTGAATTGGTGATTATGGTGTCGGTGTAAACAAGTAAATATGATGGCTGTAGCTCGACCAGCTAGTGCGGGATGCGAGCAACGCAGGTCCCCAACTGTGGATCGCTGCGCGCTCAGCGCTGATGCGGAGCCCCGCACTCTGGCTGCCAGGAAAGCCTACCCTGAGGAACCCGTGTCTCCCGCGCCATCTCCCAAAGCCAGCGACGACGAAGCACCATTGGACTTGACAATTAAAAAGGAAATAACTGTATGTGATTTCGCGCGCCACTCTTTCGTGGACCCGACGGACTATGTGCGTGCCCAGGTGATCCTGAGGCAGTCCCACGACTACTTGGCGACCGGTCGGGACTCCGGCACGGAATCGGATGACTCCGCCGGCCGGTTCAGCCCCGGGGACGACCCTGTCTCCGGGAAAGCCTACAAGAAGTCCCTCATGAAGAGATACAGTAAGCAATTTCATATTTCGCTCGCAAATTGTTATCGGTGCATGATTTTCTTATCGCGGTGTTGTTTTTGACAGTATCATTTAGCAAATTGAACGAAATGATATTTCTTTTTCGCTTACTGAATAATTAATTTCAGCTTATGATTTCGAAATTCTGTTTAATAAAATTGTGACAATAAATTGAAAAACCTACGATGCGCTACGAACGTGGGACATCATTTTCATTTGCTACGGCGAGGAAAGTGCCGTAGCAACCGCTACGAGCTCGTAGCGGTTGCTACGAGGCCCTTCACGGTTATTGTGTAACCATACGTGGCACGGTTTTAACTTTTACGTCACTTTGGTAACGGGAGAAAGTGACATTGTAGTGACACTGACCTATGTCAATCGGTGCAGTCACAGCATGCAATGACATAAAAACTCTTCATAACGAATGATCTGTTCTATTAGATATTAAGTCATTATGTGATGTGACGTATGTTTGATAGTGTTGTGTGCATAATTAGTTTAATGGCTTCCTTATTTTTTATTATCTTATGGCACTTTTTATCGTTTTATGTCGACATGTTAATTGTTATTTCGCTATATATTTTGTTTTTGTTTTTTTCTTTTAATTTATAAAGTATGGGATTTTAATGCAAACTGTCTCGTATACGTAAAAAAAAGGATTTAAAAAAGCTTACATATTTTTGAATTAAGAAATATTTTAGGTTTTTTTTTTCTAACTAGAATTTGTTTCATCAACAATATTTTATCTGTAGTAATTTTCCCATTTATCCAGGTGGTTCACACTGGCAGCATCTCTACTTACAATTTGGTTAGAGAAAACTCAGTTACTGACTTTGATGTATTAGAATCCATTTACCTAACGCTCGCGTATGCCTATGTCTAGGCTAGGCTGGGATCTAGGCTAAACTGATTGCGATCCATCAATTTAAGCCCTTTAGACGCAGGGTCAGGCTAATCTGCCTAGGCCGTCTAGGTGGCAATTTTACCTCGACAAAGACCAGCTTTGGTCTGGAATTCTAGATTACAAATAGGTGTAGATTATGTTCTATTTTTTGGACCAGAAAAAAACATTCCAGTTTTTGGGGCAGTCGTGTAAAAAGTCAATTAGCATATGGGAAATGTTTTTATCTCGTTATGAAAGTTACTGATCAAAGGAATTATTCTGAAATAGGATAGTATAGCTCACATAAAAGGAAACTTATGCTATGCTAGAAAAGTATACTTTAATACCCGTTTAATTTATTAAATATTTATTGACCATAACAGTACGAAAGGTGGAATTAATGGCTAATGCTTTCTCTACCAGTCAGCGTTTAGGATGAATAAAAATAAATTTATAAGCGGTATTAGGCTTTCTTGTTTGGAATAACATGATTACACTTTGTGGGAAGGTCTTAATTTTTTTTTTTTTTTTGCTGCACTTTCCTGCACCGGTAACGTAAAATTAGTATTTTGTAACACATTCAAAGAGTGAGAAATTCTTGGATGATTCGGCTTCCTGTTTTTAACCGGCTTCAAAGATGGAGGAGGTTGTCAACTTTGATGTAGGTATATGTTGTTTTATGTATGTTCCCCGATTACTTGATAACGCCTGTACCAATTTGGAAATTCTTTGATTCTTACCAGGTGCTCCCATTGAAAATCAAGAGGTTTATAATCCACGTTATATACTCGTACAAGCTGTCATCAAATCCCACTGTTGTAATAAAGCGAAAATTTGTGTAGATGCACGGAAGATTCACTTTCCCGCCTAAATGGCTGATCAGAATAAAATAAAATTTGGATTTTTGACTCATTGTCCCACCAATTTTGTCCCACTATTCTTCAACACTAGGGTCCGTGATCCCAGTAGTTAATAAGACTAACAGTCATAGGAATAAAGTGAATTGAATCTTATGAGAATCGGTTGTGTAGTTTCGTGAAAAGGTTTTTAGTTTTGAAAAGTTATTTATTACTCATAATAAAAAGGAAACGTAGATGAATATATAATCAGAAGAAACTGAGCTATATCGGAAAAACATTAAATACAATTATGAAAATACAGACAGACGGTACGGCCGCACAATAAGCTATTGTTTAACGAAGAATGCCACACAACACAGCTATTTCTTAAATTCTGCCGCGGAAGATCATAGACAACATCTAAAAGCAAGGTAAGATACAGTTACGAACCATAGATTCCACTAAAAAAGTGTGAAGAAATGATTTTGAACTAAGATAACAATTTTGATAAGCTGCAAAAATCACTGATTCCCACCACTAGCTATTGAAAATCAAAAAAGAGGCGTTACCAGAACTTATAAGATAAAGCACAATAAACATCTTTTCGTTACGGTGCCCTAAAAATCAAAGACTTATAACCATTCCATGTGTACTTGTTGAATTTTTTATAATAAAGTTAAAAAAATACGCAATACAATACAATACCCTTCATTGCACAAAAAAATGCAGAACACTGTCTTAAAAATAATGTGGTAATTGGCCAAGTGCGAGTTGGACTAAGTAACATTATCTATTAAAAATCAAGTTTGTTGTATGGGAGCCCCACTTAAATATTTATTTATTCTCTTTTTTTTGTATTTGTTGTTATAGCGGCAACAAAAATACATTGTCTGTGAAATTTTTAGCTGTCTAGCTACCGCGGTTCTTGAGGTACAGTCTGGTGACAGACAAACAAACAGACGCACGGACAGACGAACAGCGGAGTCTTTGTAATAGGGTCCCGTTTGTACCCTTTATTTACGGAACCCTAAAATGCAAATATATACTAGAAATAAAGATAGAACAAAAAAGTTAAAGTTAAAAAGTTGAGGGTACCTATAGACAAGTAAAATTTTTTAGCAAAGATATCAAGCCCAAACAGCCACGGCTGACTGAAGAACGTTTAAGTTGGTCACTCGATAACTCAACGTAACTTAGCGTATCGAATCACTTAGTTACGTAACTTTTGGGCACAGAGATCGCATTTCAGAGTAGGTCAAACGAAAATTCTACGTTTTTACGCCTAAAAAGGTTATAGGAAATAATTTGCCTCTTTTATGTCTAGATCACTTCCTGTGTACGTGAATCAGTCTGCAATTTCTGCGTACGTACATTGTAGTGCGAAAATAGATTTTTATGAAGACACAAAGCTGTTGATAGAACTTCCAAGAATTTTGTTCTACACTTTTTTTAGTGTACACTTTGCTTCCATGCTGGTCTGGAAGAAAAGAATAACTTAGAATGTACCAACCCCTCCCGATCGTTAATACCGATTGAGGGAATAAATAAATAATAAGTAACACACAGATTGAGCTAGCCCCAAAGTAAGTTCGAGACTTGTGTTATGGGATACTAACTCAACGATACTATATTTTATAATTATAACTAATACAAATAGATAAACATCCAAGACCCAGGATAATTTGAAAAAGGCCATTTTCCAACTTGCCCTGACCGGGGATTGAACCCGGAACCTCTGGGTGGCGGACTAGCATGGTGAACACAACGCCACGGAGGTCGTCATGGGAATGGGCGTGGTTTTTTTAATTATGTTAGGAGATGCGGGTAGAAACACATCACTATTTTGATTCTTTTTTCCATCTCATCACGCTAGGCTTGGCCGTTGGATCTTTCAAACCCTGGGCTCTGTTTACCCCGTCTGGGATATAGATGTGATAATATAACTATACCTGTACTTTCATTTAGTGAGTTTGAGTATTTAGGACCGGCGCAGATATGGCGACGCACAGGGCAGAGCATTTTTCATTGTGAAACTATTATCGATATTGTCCTGTTTGAATAATATCCAAAATCAATGAATACAATGCTTACGCACTTATGACGAATTTCGACTAGCCTATAAGTATTGAGTTTACGCTACAGAGGTCGTCAAAGATGTTCATTATCAGGTATGTTCATGAATCCATCGTCAAAATAGTTTCAGTTTTTTTTTTTAACCCGTATTAAACCCTTAGAATATCTAGAATAGGCTCCAAAGCCTAGCCCTACCATATAAACGCTGATTTCTCAGAAACGTTTGCACTGCAATTACAGTCGGATATGCTACTTCGACACAAGTTAGGTTTTCCGCGATATGTCAACGACATTTATTGGTGTTACTTGCAGTGCATATTGTGCACGCGCATGTGTCGTTGCACTAATGTTGACACATAAACAGACAAATCGCACAGATAAATGTATAAGCATGAATGACCCTACCGTGAACAATTAATCCATAAATGAATTCAATAAATTATCAATAGCGGGTCTGTATATTGATTATAAAATACAAAACAGTGTCAAAATAAAGCGAAGCGCAGGACGCCCACTTACATGGTGTGGCCAAGACCTGACCAAGGGCGGAAGAAAGTGCTGGATGTAGGTCGCTTTGAAGATCAGTCTTTTTGGAAATCCTTTGGATAGGCTTGTGTCCAGCAGGGAACGTCATGCGGCTGAGATGATGATATCTAATTTTTTTGGTGGAGTTGTTTACATGACTGCATCTCCACAGTTATCTCCTTGATCTCCCAATAAGACAAGATGTCAACATTTTTCCTTTACTGGGTCTATAAGTATTCCCTTCTTGCGTGAACGTTATGCGTTTGAAATGAAGGTATCTAATTTTTTTGATGGAGCAGTTTACATGACTCCATTTCCTTAGCTATCTCTTTGACCTCCCTATACGACAAAACGTCAACTCTTTTCTCTTAACTGGGCCTATAAATGCTCTTCTTGGTATTCCCTTCTTTCATAAGTAGATAGAAAAATCGTGTCGAATTCTAATGTTGATTTAATTTAGTAAGTTCCTTTTATCTGTAAAGGGGTTCTCTTGCAGTTTAAAATCTAACTAACGAAGACACAATAATAAGCTAGTTTATTTATGAATTATAGTAGTAGGTCGCAGGCATTGTCATCCAATCACCTCGCATGCGCCCGCGCAGGCGATGCGCTGACGCGGCACCAGCGTTCTCGGTACGGGTCGACGACCGATGCACTTCCGAGTATGGATTGTGCTGATTATTAAAAAAAATTTGATTAGTCCTCATTTAAAGTCTTGGTTTGGCACGTACGATGTTAAGGCTGTGGCACACTTGTGCTTTGACGCTTCGAGGGTGGGCCGGTAAAATACTTTTTTTTATTATGGAACGGCTGAAGTTGTCCGTCCAAAAAGAATGAGCCTTAGAAAACCTAGATGTAAATTAGTTAGACGCTATTGAACAGCGGACTTAGGTTAGCTTGGGGCATAGAGATTTTTTGTCTACCGATCCCAACCTTCGGTGGCGCCTAAAGTTGCCTAAGAGAGTATTAAATTATTTCAAACTAAAAGGCAATAACTGTTTTTTAATTCAAATCAATCAATGCGCCAGCGCATCATCTTGTTGCTTTTAAAACTTTAAACAATATTATTCCAATGCGTTCTTATATTCTCTTTTCAAACTTAAAACAATATTATTCTACTGCGTCTGGATGAAGACATGTATTCTAAAAAGCTGACATTTTAGCAACTTATACTTCTTTCACATTTTAAGTTACACTAGAACAACAGAAAAATTAAGTAATACAAATTAGATTAAATTAAAAATAGAATTATAAGTTTTTAAAACATAAAAACACATGTCGCAACACTAAAGAATGTTGGGCTATATGAAGGTACCCTTACGGCGAGTGCTTTGGTAACATGATATCTGGTCTTATTGGCAAAGAAATGTTATCATTCCGGAATATATCGCTTAGGTATGCCAACACATAAACGCGACAGCCACTCCGTTTATTTGTCCATAAATTAATTTTATCATAAAAAACTTAGACAATTTATACGTGTCGTATCGGACGACAGAACGGTGTCATCGTTAGATTCGGATATTAATAGAAAAAGAAATAGATCGAGATTAATACCTTCATCTGACCTGGATAGAAATCGTATATAAAAGTATGCTGAAATAAACAGTCTGGCGCGTTTTGGCTTAGATGAGGAAAATTATATTTCGAAACTTTTTATATCCTAAATTTTATAGAATTTTTACCATTTTTGACTAAAATATTCACAGAATTCATTCACAAAAAAGAAAAATAACTTAAAACGACACTGGCCGAAAATAATAACATATTTAAAAAGGCCAAACATATTTATGGTTTTCGAACGTTAAAAAACCGTTTAAATTTGGAACTTATTGCCGCGAAACTCGTCCCTCTCAACGTGATGGTACTTTCCCATGAATCGAGAAAGGATGCTAAGGTAACAATATCTGCTTTAACGCAGCTGCCAAATATCGTGGGTTATCAATGATACCTGCACAGGTCGGAAGTGAAAGGTGCGTAAAAAATCTTATTTTATACGTGATCGGTCGCCGGATGCGCCCGCGCCGGCTACTCGCGCATAAACAATCGACTGATCCTGGTAACCCTTGCCGTGATTTGGCGGTGGAGGATGTGGTTGTGACGGAATCTTAATGAAAATTATACGATGTTAGGAAATAATCACATAGTTATTTTATACATACATACAAACTATCAAGTCATTTATCCCTAATGAGTCAGACAGCTTGTGGCTCTAAGCAGACAGAACCCAGGGCCCCAAGACTTAAAAGCCACTTTTAGCGTGATGATGAGCGAGAAGATGGAAAAGCAATATAGTGATGGGTTGCCAGCCGCATCGCAAATTCACATGATACGCATTTTCGCCTATCGTTTTATGTTCGTAAATTATCCCCACTCACAGAAGTCATATAGTTGTTGAGTATGATTTTGTCAGAGAAGAAAATCCGGCATACAGGCTTCGAAGCAGCACATGAATGCAATGACGAATGCGTTTAGATAGGAGAAGGGAGTTGAATATGTTACCAATATAATAAGAAACATACACTTTTGACGTCTTTGAGCATCTAATAAATAACATTGTACTTACAATTTGGGAATATGAAATACTTATTTTGTAAATTACTTTAATAGGTATTTATTTATAGAGACTATTCCTTTACGTTGTAATTCAATTTTGAGGATGACATACAAAATACACATCACAATACACAGCAGATGTCACAAAAGCGTACATTCCGGCTCTGAATGACAAGCGCGGCCAATAAATATCAATTCAAAGCAATACCTACGCAGACGAACTCTTGAACCAGGACGTCAGCCAAAGGTCGTTGTTCTACACGCATTTGCATAAATTTAAGAAAAAAAAAACCTAAATGATTCGCGCTAATAATACTTGTAACTACCGTGTCCAAACTACTTATTATTACCCCAATCAAGACACTGGCCGGCTACCTGTTCGTAGAAATTTAAATTTCGACGACAAAAAAGATCAATTTTTGAATTATATTAATTCCTCCCACGACTGCTTGTGTCACAAGATGTTTATTTTGTCAACAGAACGTCAACTTTACAGTCACTGCATTTGAGCTCAAAATAAATGACCTCGTGATATAAGTTATGACATTTTGTCATGATGTAAACAATAGAATACCGAAAGGGTGAGGAAGGGTTGTTCTTTTTTTAAATAGCTTCCTGCAGTTAATCCATCTCTTTCGCACAACCGTTTAACAGTTGTATTAGAATGGGAGGGAGATACAAAACATATTCGTAGTCGCGTCTCTGACAGATTTTTTCTAAATGCACTTTTAGTATTCAAATGACGTGAACGCATCCGTTTTTAGAATCTCCAAAATAAATAGAGGATTCAGCAACTTATTAGTAAACCATAAACAGTTTACAACTTCCTTACAAAGCGGTCTTTTACGACAGTATTACGTAAAACAAACTGATTGATCGCCGAATATTATATGAATGGAGATTGTCCCTATTGTCTGTATATTTAGCAATAGTCGTAAAGATGTTTGCGCACAGCGCTACGCGCGTTTTATCGAATCTTATCTGTTATGTATTTATGCGTGCAACGCTCTTTAAATTGGGCACATCTGGGCGGGGGCCGCCGGTTTTGGCCGGCCTTCAACCGCGACGCAAGGCTATTAAGTTTCACAACAGATACAGACAAACAGACAGGGGACCCGTCCAACCGCTGCCGGGGCCCCTTTCAACCAGTTGATTGTTTCAAATCATATGTCTATTTCAGATCAATGCAGCAAAACATTCGCCAACTTAAAACATAAGTAAAACGTTTGAAACGTTTTTGTGGCACTCGAAACTTTTAAGAAAAACATGTGAAATGATTATGTTTGCCGAACAAAAAATGTAGTTAAAAGGGTCATATTGTGCCGGTAAAAACCACTAGTTTCCGTAACCATACACCGCTCACCTTGGCAGCTCATCTGTCGCAGAAAAAACACTTAACCCAATTTCTAAAGTGCATTAAAAACTACCTGCCGGTAGCGGGCGCACACCCTCGCCTAAAAAAAAACAAAAAAGAACGTAACTGTACGCGCACTTTTTTCAAATTTCGAATGAAGAATCGGCGGCATTTTTTCGCGGTTTTTTGCCATGCACTTAAATGGTTTTATTGCCAAATTTATGGTTGCGTTCCGTATTTCGCAACGGTACCTCCACGCTTTTTTGTCTAACGTTAGTTGCAGATGTTTTTTGCGAATTACAAAAACATAACAATACTTCCCGAGTAGTGTTTCCCTAAAATAATTCTGCTGTCACCTTTCTTCGTCTTTCTCCTATTTAAAACGGCTTTAACTCGTATTTTTAAACAAAAACATTGCAACTTGCTTGCCAAAATATTTTGCAGATAACGTTGGTACGAAAAAACGAAATCGTCGAATGATTATTGGAGTCACTTCAAGAAAAGAAATGTTAACTAAAAAATGTCAGTTTCGGAACGCGGCGGTAAAGGGTTGACACAGTTGCATACTTTTTTAATTCCTACCTCGGTTTCTTCCTTTTTCATTTTTTTTTAAATCCCAATGTTTGTCCTGCCAAGCCGCGCCAGTGTATAAAAAAAATACAAAAAATACCTAGTATTTTTATTCAAATGTGTTTATGAATTTCCTTTCTCAAAGTTTTTAAGAAACTGTCAAAATCATAGACGCTGTTTAAAAATAAAATTTAGAATTATCGTTATTCTTTGCACATGATATTCGTTGTTCTAGATTCTTTTAGCTGAAGTTTAGACCACAGTGTAAATTAAAAGGACGTAATTTTTAATTGTTATTTGTGTTAACTGTGCTATCACACTTGACACCGTCTGGCCAAGCGTGCGTCAGCGCAGACCTAATGGCAGATATCTGTGATGTCACCGCGGCTTCGCTTCCGGCACGGACTACACCCACACTATGTTTATATAGACGCTTACATAGACATTTGGAAATGTAACAGAAAGTGGTACAAATGTACAAGTAAATCTCTAAATTACTATCGCATACAAAGTGGATCGAGCTGAAAACCTTACAATTTTGAAACTTAGATGCCTTTTGAGGCAGTTAGAGGGTCACAAGATCCAAAGGCCATGCCTAGCAAGGCGGCAGGCAATTTTTTTTTATCGAACTTTATTATTCCAAATTACAATATTCATTTAACAAATGGCGCACTTACTGCTAAGAGCATTTTCGCCCAGTCAACCATAGGGATAGACAGAGAAAATTATGCGGCACAAAAAGGAATACAATGTGTAAAATGTTACTATAAGCAAAATATACAATTACATTAAATTCTTATTACTTGTAAATTATAAATTTCAGGATATAAATGCTATGAACAGAAGAACTCAACAATAATGACTATAAAGAAAGGTAGTTTAAAAGGTAGGCCTGAACTTTTTTTTTAAAAGAGAATTGGGTTAGTTTCTCTGATGTCAACGGGTAAATCATTCCAGAGCCGTGAAGCTTGGAGAGAAAAAAGTCTATACATGGTAAACAGAAGTTACAAATAATAAAAAGATT
Organism: Acrobasis suavella; assembly: GCA_943193695.1. Lineage (NCBI taxonomy): Eukaryota > Metazoa > Arthropoda > Insecta > Lepidoptera > Pyralidae > Acrobasis > Acrobasis suavella. The sequence goes on along the minus strand of OW971930.1, from coordinate 914,233 downwards.
GAGGGAACAGAATCTATACTCTTATAAGTAGAAACTAACGGTTATAAATTAAGACTCTCTATCTTAATCTTAGCGCGTTCCAGGGTATATTCCCAGTGCTGTTCCGAAGACTTGAGTCCACTTTCAGGCCTTTTCTTCTCTAAATCACAGAGTCAAAGCACGGACTCTTTTTTTATGTTATAGGGCGGCAAACGAACAAGCGGGTCACCTGATGGTAAGTGATCACCGCTGCCCATGGACAACTGCAACACCAGGAGTGTAATAGAAGCGTTGCGTTGTCTTCTAAAATTAACCCTAAATTTACCAATTTCCGCAAATAGAGAAAAAGATGCGCAGGCGCACTAAATGTTTAATGTCGTGTCGGTGTCACCACGTTAATTAAATTTTGCACCCGGTGATATATGGACGGGAAGACAAGAATAACAAATTGCAGCGTTGAAACAAATTTACACGAGCAAAATTTGGCGACTTGAAAATGCTTATTTTTGGTGAGCCGAAAATTACTTTTACTCTTTTTTAAATACGTACTTCGAATCTGAATCATTTATCAATTAACAGTCACCTTCATGATTGAAGTTTCCGTCAAGGGCGTTGACAGATATATACGAGTACGTTAAGCTTTTCACGTAGTTTTTCATAAATTTATTTCACCATATAGTAAAATGAAAATTATCAAATAGATTGTGCTACAAGGGTATAAGGTAATATTTTGAAAGCGAGGGCGCTACTTTGAATCCAAAGCGAAACGACGTATTCCACAGTTGAATCATGAGCGTAGCGAGTGATTCTACAGTGGAATCCTGAGTGAAGCGAGGAATTTATGTATAACGCCCGAGATAAAAATATTACCGTACTCAAGTAGCACACTCTACTTTTCATCTCCATCTATGAGAAAAACTAGCCAATACAAAACAGAATATAAAGAAAAGTAGAACACCTACAATACGTAATCAGATTTCAACCGATAATTTAATGCAATAAATACTAAGAAATATTTTTTCGAAAACCACCAACTTACGATAAAAGTTATGAGTGAACATAACTTTGTTTGCGTGGTCCTTCATATCTTTTTATTTTTATAAGTAAACTTGATACCTATTCGCTATCGGCTTAAACTTACGAAAAAATATTTACATTTACACAAATAAATACATGTCAATACAAATAACCTAAAACTTCTGAAATAACTTGAATCTAATAGAAAAAAATGTTGTTTTTAATTATACTTATTTCTTTTTCCAAAGCGAAGAACATAATAATGTTTATCTACATATCCATCCATGTTGACGACGATATGTATTCTAAATTTAAAATCACGACGACTGTGCCTGTTATTTTTTAATTTAAAACAAAATTCTTCTTTTTTTTTTGCTGGACTGCCAACATTATTTTAGATTCTACATAGATTACACGTGTTCAGTTTTCAAACTGGTTTTAATCCCTAGAGATTTTCTTTTTCACTTTTTAGGCCCAAGAGAATAACCATTAACTTTAGCTCCAAATGTTTTGGGATGAAAACATCGTTTTTTTAAGTAGATGAGGTGAATAAATATTATACTTATTGAAAATGTAGTCACACTTGAAGCTTGCATGATTTTTTTTGCAACATAGCAAGCCCTTTGTCTACTCAGTCATGATTACCACTAAATAAAACTTGAAAAGTATAAATACATATTCTACCAAATCACTTTATTTTCTTTCTTTTCCATTTCCAAAAGAGCTCGGTAAAAAAACCAAATATATCAGGGCTGTTACTGTTACTAGGTTAGCTATAATCACAACACCTATTTTTTAGTGTTTATTTTGCCTAGGAACCCTAGGCTTCCAAGAAGACTTGAGCTAACATCAGCCTACGAATTTACTTTGTTTACATAACGTCTAGACTATATAAGAGCCACTTTCTTTAAGTACTTATACCTATACAGAATATTTGAGTACTTATAAAAATATTCTCTTTTGGTTAAACGTTTGTGACTGGTACACACAATAATGTAACTAAAACCCTGTCCGATCCTTCTAGGAGCTCAGACCGTCAATATGAACAAATTTTCCCATGGGACTAATGCATGAAACTTGAAAAAATCGTCATTTTCATACAAAAGTGTGGCCCGGCAATTTGGATGAAATTTTTTTTTTGGTCCCATAGGAAAAGTTGTTCATATTGACGGTCTGAGTTGCTCCAAGGATCGGACAGGGTTTTTGTTACATATTATATACCTGAATCGTGTATGTACAAATAAGAAGCGGTTCGGTGGCCTGGTTGGAAGTAGGCATCACTAGCGTTTCGCAAGTAAAGTAACACCGAGCGTGGTCCGCATCTGGATAGGTGACCACAAGTGGCATAAAAAAATCTCGAGATGCTTCGGAAGGCACATATAAGCCGTTAGTCCCAGCTGTCATCATTGAATGGCAGTTGTCAAGCTATGTCAGATTCCTTTAGGTAACCTGAAAAATCTGACATCAGTGACGGCCGCTGCACTAAAAAAACGAAAAAGTAGGTTTACAGAATAGTTTTGAATTTTGGTAATATGTATTTAGGTATTAATTAAAACTGATTCAACTACTTTATTTAAAATGATCATCATTTTTTTGGCGGTTTTACCTACATGATATTTTGACCTTTACTCTTCTTCTTCTAGAGTCGAAAGAGGCTACTCATCTACATTAAACCTGACTAATGTTTGGTCACGGCGACCCTCTTGCTGATCTAAGCCATCTTGTCATTTAGTTCACTTAAGTTTTTTTTTATTTCTTGTATGTAGATAAACATGCTATTTAACAAGGTAATACGATAGTTTCATAAATGTTTTCCATATACCAAATCATTTGGTACAACTTTCTTCGTGGTTTTCCTTCTAAGACACGTATCTGGGAATCTTATAAAAAAATGTTTCGTAGTTATGTGGAGTGCAGATTCAAAGATTCAAAGATTCAAAGATTCAAATGTTTATTCAGTAATTAGACCTTTACAGGCACTTTTACACGTCAATAAGTATAATTTATGTTACGTGTAAAGTATATTAAAATTTAATTTATTTTTAAAGAAAAGCTACCGATACCAGCGCTTCGTAACGACCACTGCTGAGAAGAAACGCCGAAAGAAACTCATTTTCACAGTATTGGTCGCCTACTCGCCAGAAGGGCTTTGTCATTTTATTATAATTGTCTTTTAATTAATAAATACTTATAATATAATACAATGTTGACACATTATAACATGTAATGCTTGCGAACCAGATGAATGTTTCGGATATATCTGTTTCAAAGATATTATAAATATCCTATCTTCTTCTTAGCGTGTCGATGTTCATGTGATTAGATATTTCCCTGGGCCCAGTAATCAGCGACCTGAACTGCGTTAGGCCTTGCATTGTGCAGGTTCTCCAGCGTGCAGGTGTAGGGGCACGCTGGGCAACTCAGCAAGTGGGCCATTGTCTGTGGAGATGCACCACAGCCGCAAACGTTGCGATCTCTGTGTATGTATTTCCACCTGACTAGATTATCTTTATATCGGCCAACCTGGTTCTCAACCTGTTAAGGCACTTCCAGATTGGCCAAGGCAGTTCGCTGCCAGATGGTAACTTTTCTGCAGGTGGAACGAAGGATGCCGTGGTGCAGCTCCCCAGCCAGCGACTCATCCTTGCCGTGGTCACGTCAGATGTCATTGGGGCAGTTTTATGCAGGAAACTTCGTCGGCTCTTTAGTCTAGGTAGTATAGCGACGTCAGCATGCATGGGAAGCCTGGGATCAGAGAGCATTTTTGATCGCTCAACAGAGCTTGCTATGTCTCTGCGGATGTTAGGTGGGGCAATACCAGCTAGTGGATACAGCTTTACTACCTGTGTAGGTATGAGACAACCAGTAATAATCCGGCAAGTCTCGTTCAAAGCTGTATTCACCAACTTTACATGCGTAGATCGCCCTATCCTATGAAAACAAAAGATATATTTGAAAAAAAATAATAAGTAAAAACGGTTTATTTTTGACAAAATGAAAGTTATTTTAAGGTAATATGATAGTTAAGCTTTAGTTTTCGTAGTTTAACTTACCACCCATGGAAGTCCGCGATATTATATTCTATAAGTAAAAAACCTTTTTCGCCAAATTTAGGTCTCAACTTGAAACCTTTAAATATGTCTACACGTGTCCCACCATTGGTACATCTGAGGCTGAATAAACACAGACATATTGGCCCGAACGAGGAAAACAAATCGCAGTATTAATATTTGTAATCTTACTTTTTATTGGCCTTTGATATTTTTGGTCGAATCGACCTATGATTTTTTTGGTTATTTTGTGCTGAATTGGAGCTTGTCTGTTGCTAGTTATATAGCCATCATATAAAAATAAATTCAAACATTAAGCGAACAATTTGCATTTTTTCACTTCGCGTTTTTACTTTATCCCTTATGGCGAGACAGTATTTCATTTTGCCTAATAAAGTTTGTAAATTCAAGTGTTCGATTCGAGTTTATTTAAATAAAGAAGATGAAATAATTTAAATACATATTTACAAATAAATTAAAGTCTATTTTAAGATTCCTCGCTAAATATATCTACTTATATGTAAAGCATTTCTTTTTTTGTTGAAATTAAAGTATCTATAAAGTATTTATTCATATCGAATCGCTATTTTTAAAATAACTTTTAAATTGGTATTTTTATCCCAATTCTTAGGTCATTTAAGCATGTAATGTGTATAGCACCTTACACGTATCATAACTAGAATGTCAGTAACATTTTAGTCTAATGTACGAGATGATAGATACGCCACATGATTGGCTAACCCCGCGGGTTTTCCTGTCGCTTGCACAACGCCGAATCTCAACCGTACCACATACCGGTTCCTACCGATATATCAGAAACATTAAGTGTACTTGAGGTAATTATTGCACTCGCCCACCACCGGCCATTTTTGACAGCTTTTGGTTTACGCAAGGGAATGTCGTAATTTTTTTTTATTGGGTTTATGTAACTTGTAATAAATTACACGAGAAAACAATTCTTTGTCAATAGCATTAACATAATGGGAAATAAACAGGAAATTGTCGAAAGGAAAAGGCTACCACGGTTTCTAAGCTAAATTTAACTTCAAATCCATATTAATATCGCGAGTCACTTCGACACTCTGAACCGAAATTTTATTCAGACAATTTTTTTATAAGTTTCAAAAAAAAGTGTTGACATTTTTCGAAATGGCTGAAATATTATATTTTTAAAGTATTCAACCCCCAAGTTTCCACTATTTTGAAAAGTTTCGAAAATTTGAATAGACAAAAAAAATCTACTTCATTTTTGAATACGTTCACAAAATGTCACGAGAATCGTTTGAGTCATGACCTGTAGGCGAGAACAGCCGGACAGACAGACAAACCGCCGGACAAAAGCATTTTGGTCCAATCTCGAAACTGAGACGCTCGCTCGGTTAACTATATAATACGACAGTAACTCTGTCTGTCTGTCTGCTACCTCTTCCTTCACGATTCAACTACTGGACCGATTTAGAAAAAAATTGGTATTAATATATTTTGAGACCCGGGAAAGGACACAGGATAGTTTTTATCTCAAAATTCCCACGGAGAGCAGAGCCCGGGGCAACTGAGTGCTAGTGTTTATTATAAACTTATACCGTCTTATTCTTCTTATCCAATCAATGACCCAGTTATTGTCCTGTCCAAAAATCCTTATTTCCTGCACATTATAGGACCTTAATGAGGCAAATGATCGGGGAAACACCGCGGTCAAACACTGGTCTTTATTATAGCCTTTCGACTCGAAAAGAAGACCGTCTTATTACAAAACCCAGACTAACTTTGGTACTAGGTTTAAACCATTATCCGCCCAAAATTAGTTGACATTGACGGGTGAGTGTGTGATATTACTAGATGTCAACTTGATTTGGTCGAATAATGGTTTAAACCTAGTCACAAAGTTAGTCTGGGTTTTATAATAAGACTGTATATAAATAATCTTTGTTCCAGAGGTCACACTACTGACATAAAAACAAAACAAGTAAAGCGTTTTATAAAGATTACAATTGATAACAACCATTTCTGTGATATTACAGTACACCTTTACATATTTTTATCAGCGTATTTCGTAAGGATTATAGCTGTTCATTTCATTCCTGAAATACCTTACCTTTTTATTAAGCAAACATTTATGCTTTCTATGTTATACTATTATGTTTCACCTTTCTGATATGAAAAGCATTCGGATTATTGAAAAAGTCTTTAACAAAACAAAAACCAAAAATTTAACCGAATTTTTAGGACAAAAATTGGTCAACTCAAATTTTTGAGTTTGTCTCGAATGGTCTCTAATTTGCAAGTAGTCTCAAATATTATTTTGACATTAATTTAGCACCTAAGTGCTTTATCATCATCAATGTATTTAAGAACTATGTTCTTTTCGGTGGAGTATTTTCCATGCCTCCCGATCTTCAGCCAAATACTTCTTCGCTATACGACACTACTTCTGTTTTTTCCTTTACTTCATCCATGAACATCCTTCTTGGCATTCCTTTACCTCTATCTTTCCTTCCATGATGTTTTTGATGAAATGATCGTGTCGTATATGATGTCTAAACACTTTTCCTGTTCCTACATAGATTGTCTGCATTAAAGTTCTTTTCTCTTTGATACATCCCTTAACTCCTGTCTCATTTTTTTTTTTCTCCTTCCAACTACTTGCTTAGGACAAACAATAAAGTTTGCGAGCAAGAAATACGTGGTTACTACGTATTTATGGCTACTACGTTACTCGTCTCCGTGCTCACTTGTAAGCAAAGACAAGATTGCCAAACAGGCAAAGGAAGCTGCGTACGGGTATGCACAACATAGGATGTTTGTTTGTTTGTGTGTCGCGTGCCGCGCGCGGCATGTGTGCGTAACAGGATCCAGGATGTGGTGATAAACAACTGGCTTTATACTTGACTGTGTCTGAATAGATTTAATTGTAGATATAGATACGTGTGGTTACTTATATTAGTAGTTTTGAGTATCGCTAATTAAATATTTTTCTCAAAAAATGTTGGTCACCGTCAAAAAATCAAGTCTTCAATCTTTGCCTTCAAAAATTTTTTGAATCCAATATTAAAATTAGTTAGACATGATAAAAAAAATGTTATAAACTAGTTCAATAAATTGCAAAGCCAAGAATCAAGGAATTCTCCAGAAAACCCAATAAAATTCCCAGCAAACCGCTGGCCACTCCGATGTAAGCACGCACGCCGCGGTCGGACCGCGCGACATTGACACACATAGCGGTTTCGTAACGCGCGCTGTTTGCGGAGATTGTCTATGGAAAAGCTACGTTTTCGAAACGCGACGTGTGAATCAATGCGAGGTCCGCCAATGGAATTGTTTCGGAGTTTTAGAACAATCAAGTTTAAGTACTTCTTATTTGTAAGTACATAAAAAAGAAATATATTATAAAATAATTCAATAACATAGATTTGACAAAAATGTGGCCCTTCCATCATTGCAGCACCCGTCAAGGTCCTTAATTGTTACTTATTTTGTTAATAAGACCTGTATGATACATTAAGGAAGCAATTTGATTTGAGGAACTATGCTCTTTATCTGTGGAACGACAAATCTACTCCATCTCTTTTTCTTCATAACATTCCTGTCGGTGCGAATATTCGGCTAACATAACAGAATGCAATTTAATTGAATAACTAGGTTATTATCTGTGAAGCGACCAATACATATCAACTTTGTTAAATCAAAGCTAATTTCCTAACTAGCGTTGCAACCAATAGATAGTCTATCGATACTATCGTGACCTCGAAAATCAGTAACAATATGGATAGGACTATCGATAGTATCGATAGTATCAATAGTATCAATAGTATTGATAGTATCGATAGTAAAGGTACTATTTGAATTAAAAACTATCGATAGTATTGTGACGAATTTCGATATTATAATACTATCGATAGTAGTTTAGCTATTGATAGTTTTTCGTTACAAAAAGTAGTTACATTATCGATGCTATCATTAGTATCGATAGTATCTAAATTCAATAGTATCGATACTATCGATAGTTATACCTTATATCAATAGTATTGCAAACTATTGACAATCCTATCGATATTTTGACTGTTTCTCGAGGTCAACTATCGATAGTCAAACTATCGATTGTTATGCAACGCTATTCCTAACATTCCTGTAGGTTATACATACATTCGGCTAACTGAACTGAAAGTAATCTATAAATATTAAACGTAGTGACCCAATATTTTGTGTCGGAAAATTATCTGAGTGTCATTTATACATTTCACTGGTTATTTTTAAACTGATTGGTAAGACAAGAAATAATGTAAGCCAACAGTTAATTAACTTTTCTCAAGAATAAAGAATGATTGAATGAGCAAAAATATTAGAAATTATCAGTAGATAATTTTTGCTTCCTTTTTACACCGAATGCTACCTTTACTAATGTGGAAATGAAATAAAAAAGATTTAATCAATTACAGAGAAATACAACTTCGGCCACGTAATTCGGGTCATACTTAATGTATCGGATATCGATTTCCTAATCAAATCATTCATTAACTGTAGTTTAATCTTTATTTTGATGTTTGCGCAAGCGCAGCGTCGCGCGGCCTTGCCTCGTCCGTCGTGAAGTAACCCCGATAGCAGGTAAATTAGACAGAGTTCCGCTTCGAATGTGTAAACTTTTGTTGTAGAACGGCATCACATTAATCGAAGTCAGTGGTTTCATTTGCCAGGAAAATTAAAGAATCTCCGACTTTCAAGTGAACCGATTTTCATCAAATACAGCTAAAAACCAACGCAAAGAAACCTGCTTTCACGTAAGAAAAACCGCATCAAAATAGGTCTATCCGTTCGAGAGCTACGGTTACGGCACACTGCTCCGCATCGCGTTGTTAACGCGGGGCTGCTATATAAAAAAAAACGCGCCTAAACGCGATATCAGTGTGTTGTCCTATGCGCGTTTCCTATACAAATTGAAAAAGTTGCATACAGTCCGGCCCCGTGCTACGCAGAGGGATGCGGAGTGTGCGAATCGCCTACGATGCCACAGACAGACAGATAGACATACCTAAGTGTCTAACTTTTAACACCCCTCTATTTGTCTGTTATTAAAAAATACAAAATGAAGTGCTTTGAAAAACTATCAAGTTTCTTTGAAAGGCTGTTCAAAAGAGCAAAATGTCTTCTAAAAAGAGCACACTGTCAATTTTTTAATAAAAATGAAATAGTATGTCCAATCCAATGTCCAATGTCTTAGTTCGACTTTTACATGGTCGTTCATATAATACTTAACAGAGATAAATAAATAAATATATAGGGACAAATAACACTGATTGAGCTAGCCCCAAAGTAAGTTCGAGACTTGTGTTATGGGATACTAACTCAAGGACACTATATTTTATAACAAATACATATATAGATAAACATCCAAGACCCAGGACAATTTGAAAAAGACTATTTTCCAACTTGCCCTGTTTGGAGATCAAACCCGGGACCTTTGAGACTAACGAATACGTTTGTCGTCAATCGGAATATTAATATCTCCAAATAGCCATGCATAATGATACTACTAGCTGAAGCCCATGACTTTGCCCGCGAGGTTCATATTTTTGACAATCCTCAACTCGGTTCGAGACTAACTCCCATTTTCCCGCTGTTTAGTTGAGTTTCATACAACTTTCACCCTCTATTTTACCCCCTAAGAATTATCTTATTACAAACAAATCATTAGATTTGTATGAAAATAGTGATACAATAGACTTTTCTTTTGAACCGTTAAATCATAAGTAATTTTTTACACTTCTAACTTCAAATTTGACCAAGTTTCATACAAACTTTCAACACCTTAGGGGAAGAATTGCCAAAAATCCCTTCTTAGTGCATATTTACGTCATTTGTGCAGAATTTCATGCTTCTAGACCCAGCGATTTCAACTGCGTGTTGATCGATTAGTTAGCCAAAGTCAGTTCTTTCAAGCTTTTATTTAGTCTATGATCACCTGTGATCACACCTTACCTGTGATCACCTGTCCCGTTGACTGTCTGTAATCAAATCTTGCTAGTAAAATTTGACCCACTTCCCAGTTCCTATTATTTTGATATTCTTTTTAATAGTTGTTTTATATGCCTCTACAATGTGAGAGGTACATACCCGTAATAAAATAACAGCCAAAACATAAAAAAACGGCTTTTCTATACAAAAAAGTGCAGCCGCCTGGGCAATTTGTATAGAAATGTCAAATTATTTTTGGTTGTTTGTTTGGTATTTTAATTTCATCATACTAAAGTGATCTAGTATAGCCCGTGGTTTTATTATAACGGGTATGTACCTTCCACGTTCCAGAGATGATCACTTCAAAGAAAAATTTGTACAAAAACAAACAACAAACTATAACAATCTACCATGAAAGTATAGGTAGGTATACAGAATTTTTAAAGTCACCTTATAAATTATGTTACGCGAAAACTGTGCACTTGTTGAATCGTCATACAGTCTCATACATTTGTGTATAACTGTTTAGTATAGTATGTTAATGACGCCCTTGAGGACATAACGGCGGGAGTCAATGACTTCGAGAATTTTCTCATAAACATATTCATAGTATAAGAAAGATAAAAGATTTATTTTTGGAGTCTTGAAAGTTTTGCTATTTTATGTTAGATGCTGGCCGCTGCCAATCGGTTAAAGAAGGTCACCATCATCATCAGCATCACGCTAAAAGTGGCCTTAGGGTCTTGCGACTCTGAGCTCTCTTTGCTTAGAGCCGCAAGGTCGAAAATGCTGAGTGGATCTCACCATTTTTGATCTTGCGGCTCTAGGTACTAAAGAGGGCCATTAATTACGTGAAATGAAAACGGGAGGAGGGTTTCAAGCAAAGTCTTACCAAATCTCACCTGAAAGAATGCGGGGGATCTCACAAATATCACGTAATTTTTTTCTTTAAAAAGTATTTAAAAATGTGTGACAGGAACAGATCAAATTAATGTTAAACATGTTTTTAGAGTAAAATACGGCTAAATCTGACATGTTCTTTTTATATATTAAAATTCTGTGCCCAAGTGACAACGGTTTAGAGTGGCTAAATCGAAAATTCTTCAAAAACGCGTTGCTATTCTGATTTGTATCTGTGTTCTTTCCTATCTACAATAAAGCTTTATAACAAACAATAAAAGAAACGAAGTAGATGAAACATTAAAAAGCTTTAATGAAACCTTAGTCTTTTTCTCAAATCTAACATCGGTAGCGGATATTGCAATGAAGGAAACAACGAAACCGCATCAAAACTGGCAGCATTCTCACGAAATGCCCCTTACTCCCCGGCAATAAGGATGTGCCGCTCGTTGCCCAACGTCCTAGTGACGCAACGGACGTACGTTCTTGAACGCCCGCGCACGTTTCAAAACGCCTTTCCACTTTGATCCGTGCAAAGAGTTCGGATACATCTATAATATACGTGTAACGGAAATCGGGTATCAACCCGAAAGGGAGTAAACATACTGATCAATGTGAACAACTTTTACTATGGGACCGTTCCTGAAATCGTAAAAAAAATCTTCACCTCCATGCAAAATTAAATACCTACTGTGCCAAAATGTATGGATGGAGCTCCGGATGTTTTTTGCGATGCCATAGTAAAAGTTGTTCACATTAATTAAACCATTATTTTGTATTTATTTATCATTAAGTTTTTATTAAGGTTATACCTATTATATTTGTTTGTGTTGTGAAGCTTATAAACCGACTTGCTTTTATAAAAACAGAAAAACAATAACATAACCTATAAATCCTTTTATTCCCGGTCACAAAATCAGAAACATCAATTATATTGCAATAAATCCATCAATTAATTGTAAAAACAATGAATTTGTTTTATAATTTAGATATCTTAATGCGACTGTAGTAAGCTTAATATATATCGTTATGTACTATAACAACTTATACTTCTAATGACGTCATAGTTTCTTGGAGTCAATAGCGCTCTTAATTTCAGTTTTTCTACAATAATAAATCTAATATCACTTTGAAAATGGAATTGGTCAATGACAAGTGACATTTTATTTTCTTAACAGTACCAAATAATTTATTTTTGACCCAGAAAAATACCCAATCATTAAGATAGAGCCTATCCATACTTTTGAGGAAACCATCTTTAAAAAAATACATCACAATTTTCTTATAACTTTCAGTACATTTTCATACTGTTTTTTATAACTAGCATCTATTTATCGAAAAGATGGGCGTTTTAATAAATAAAGAATCGTGATTGTCGCAAACGAAGCTGCGTTACGTGCGTGCGCGCGCCCACCCGATAGGGATTGGCAAATATTTCCGGCCCGCTCTTTACCGGTTGGCGCAACCGAAATTATGTCATATGTCGCAGTGGCCAGCAAATGGTTACTTACGGAAACTTATTGAGCACCCATTTCTTTTTATTTAGCTTAATATCGTATTCCGTATATGTAGTTACTAAAAGGGAAAAGTTATTTATTAAAAAATATAAAAACAAAAATATAAAATAAATAACTCAAGTATTTACTTGAGAACAAGACGACTTAAAAGCACATGTTTGAACTGAAAGTTTTAATTAACTTTTATATCACTTGCTTCTTCGCGTAACTATGCGCCATTTTATGTATTTTCATACATTGATATGAAAATTTCATAAGTGATCTTTAAGACTGTAAGACGCAAAAATACTTTTATTTTTATGGAGATCAAATGTGAAAAAAATACAAAAGAAAGTACAAAAACCCTTTGCAAGTTAAACATGTAATTGTATTATTTAAAATGTCTCTCTCTGGTCTCTAATAACAATAATTGTTTTTTTTACGTCATGCGGATGGACATATGATTTATAAATGCGACGCGATGCACTGGCGTGAAATTGGCAACCGACCCGGGACGCTGCACATCGATCTGCCAAAACGGCTTGTTGAAAAATTAAACATTCCTGTGGTATTTTTAAAGTCACTTTTAATTACAAGTGTTTAAATGTCCCCAAATATATTCTTTTCAAATTTCGAACCGTAAATTTCTTAAAAACTCAATTATGTTAATACCATGTCCAGGAAAGAAAAGTTGCTTAATATGCATCTTCTAGCACTTTATACAATTATATTCAGAACTTAAATCTAAACAGTAGCATAAAAACCAGCAAGTCAATTAGCACTATTCGTTATCGATTATGACAATTGCTCAGCCGTTATGTAAATGAAACAGCAGTATTTCCAGATCAATTACGAGTTACATAAATAATTTCAATGTAAAGTTCACAATCCCCTCCGCTATGGCTAATAGATCCGGTTTAAGCCACTTCCTCCGCCAAACCACTCATTAAAATTTCAAATTTACTCACTGCTCTTCCAACTTTATCTAGTATGATCCTCTTTGCGCCATTTTATACATTTCGTAATATAGATTTTCCGATTATCAGTAATCGAATCCCTGAAAACATTTCCATTAGACTAATATTATCAGAGTGTTATTGTCACACACACATACAGTGAATGCAGTTCTCGCGTAGACAGTCTATGTGTTTACTATCGTAGTGCGCGGGGTGCGGGCAGGCGGGGGAGGGTTGCAACCGGGTCAAGGGAGTCGCGATGCACCGCTCCGTTCACGTGAAATCTCACTTTCGCGCGCTGCATCCAACATGGCTGCCGATAGTGACGCGCATTTTCCTTTTCGATGACACATTTACGTTTTCCGGTTTTTTCATTTTAATTCCGGTTATGCAAATTGTTGTAAATCGGGCCATTGTGGTATTAAGTATGTTGCAACGCACACGTGTTGAAATTGTCGAAACAAACAAACATGTCTGAAGCGAGTATCCTTGTCCCTATTTCTTATTTCCTACGTCGAGTGCCGTGCGTAATCGAGATAGTATGGTTATCTGTTCGTAGTGGCATCTTATCAGTATAAGAATTAATGCAACGCCGAATACGATAAACAACTAGTCACTGATTACGTTTATTTATAATTTGACATAGTTCTGATTATTAATTTGATAATTTTCCTTTTAAAGCCTACCTTTACTTTCAAATTTCCTACATTTGAATCCACATATTATTTACAATACTTTATTTGTTAACTATTGATATATTTGGGTTTATTTACTATTATATTTATCGCAAATACTCTGCAATATGTATCAAACATTCGAGCGCATTTGCTCATGAAGTCAGCATCGAAACATGCACCCGTTTCCGCCGACTGTTAACAAACAAAAGATCTAGAAAAACACGTAAAGGCGTGTTCACACGTTTGGGGCGACCATGATTCGCATTAACATCTAGCCGAGGCTGTGCGTCGTCTGTCGGACAAGGCTAATAAGACCCGAAAACTATCGCAACAATGCTAAAGATTGAATGGTAGCGAGTTAGCGACCGAACGAATACGCTCTGAACAAGTGTAAAGGTGGGGCCTTTACACTTGTTTAAGTCTGCAACATCAATATATATACATATGTAAACACGAGTTTTATTTGCATTTTTTTTTTAGCTTGCGTTGTTCGCACTGCTGGGCAACGGCCTCTCTACTATTGCCTACAATTTTGAAACAGAACTTAAGAAATAAATAAATATATATGGACAAATTACACTGATTGAGCTAGCCCCAAAGTAAGTACGAGACTTGTGTTATGGGATACTAACTCAACGATACTATATTTTATAACAAATACATATATAGATAAACATCCAAGACCTAGGACAATTTGAAAATGGCCATTTTCCAACTTGCCCTCACCGGGGATCGAACCCGGGACCTCTGGGTGGCGTACTAGCATTATGACGACTACGCCACGGAAGTCGTCGAACTTAACTAATCAAATTATATCTTCATTCGTATTGACATCTACACCAATATATCTGATACAGATATGATTCTACGTATATATATTACTATTTTCTTAAAAAAGGTATATGTTGTTTATTTAGATTGAAGTTTTATGGAAAATAATAAATACGTTTTTACTTATACTACGAAATATATGTCGGAATCAACAAAATGGCAATAATTTTATTCGTTTCTCGAAATTGGTTAATCGTTTACTCAGAGCCAAAAAAAATACCAAATTATTTTTGGATATTTCAAAACCTGATTATCGAGCTAACTTAGTATATATACTGTTCGTAGAAGTACAAATCTCAAATCAGTCAGGATTGTCCCAATGTGACACTAGGTCATCATGACTAATGCACAATGCATTACAAAACCGGGCGGTGCCGGTAATTACACCGAAATTCCGACATTTGCAATGTTCCTGTTGATCGCCACAATGGGAAACCAATTTTAGTTTGTTTTGGTTTTTACCTGCAATTTTTCCTGTGTTCAACAATATTTACATGTGTGTTTATCGTTTTGTTTTACAACAATACAAGTCGATGCATTTATTACGATAAATTTATCTGAAAAAAAACGCTGCAAAGTCACTGTAGCAATATTATATATCTTAAAATAAAGTATGTAATATTATATATCTTAAAATAAAGTATTTTAAGATATACAATGTGTTCTTTTTATACTTGATCAAACGAAATGTGCGGATATAAGACGAAATATTATCGATAAAAAAACGAAAAAAAAAATAGTTTTTAACAATTTAATTTTTTGTTTTTTGTAATGGTCGTGTTTCGATTTTTATTTTTTTCTCTTTTAAGTAAACGGCGTATTTTCTTCAAAGTGGTCTCATTTGAAAGCTACAATGTTTAAGAAGCTAAGAAAGTAAAAAATACCTAACAATACCAAACAGGAAATTAGAAAAAAAAAATTTAAAGAAAAAATAAATTGCCTGGATTTTTTTAAATGACTAACATAGCTTTTTTTCCATTTTTTTATTGATATTACGTCTAATATCCGCATACTTCGTTTGACCAAGTATAAAAACACATTGTATAATATTCATATAATACTTGTCATATATCAGCAATATACTTTTTGCTCCTTAAATAATGATTATATAATAAATCGAACGTCATTTGTGGACGATCGTCCGATCACGTCTTTCGTTTTAAACTACGAAATCAAAGTGAGCATTTTATTTCCAAGCCCAGTGAAAAGCAAACATCTCAAACATCCTTGAGGTCTATAAAATAACCAACAAGCCACGTAACATTCACTGATCTCTTCTAAACCTTGTTAAAACTCCGCAAGGGTCAGAATCGCGTGCGCTAACGTTGTTTACCGTCTCTGCGGTGAGTGGAAACGGCGTAGGAAGCGCACGCGCATCTCGCCCTTCGCGCCTGCGTGACCCACTTACTACCCGCACGTAGTAACTGCTATAGTAGCGTTGGTTTCTATGCGCACTGTGTGAATATAGTACACGAAACGACATTTTGCTATTCGTTTTTCATGTTAATAGGTTAGTGTCATGGCGTATCAAAGTTTTCAAGAGGGATTTTCTTGGCATAATTCAATTGACATATATCTTTATCATCATAGGATATTTATAATATTTCTTAATAATCGTCACTTTGTTTTTGCACAATTGTTGACGTTAAATGGTTACTTAGAGCTAAGTTTACTGCCGCTTTCAAAGCGCTAGTGCAGAAGAAGCAGTAACAAACTGCACTGCAGTATTTTCTCCAACTCACAATCCAATTAATATTTTGATTTCTTTTTTAAAATGTTAAAATACTAAAATAACGTCAAGTTGTCGATTCAGTAATATACCTACAAACCTTTAAGAGGCTGCGCCAAACTCAACTCTCTCACTCAGCAACCCTTCACTATTTTGATTCCTTCTTCCACCTTATCGCCCACTGTCACGCTAAACGTTGCCTTTGAGTCTTGGGGGCTCTATCTCCTTAGAGCCACAAGACCCAAATTGCTCTGTTAGGGATAAAGACATGATAGTATGTATGTATGTATGTACGTACACACTAAAAAATACATATTCTAGCGGATAAAACTTGCCAAAAAAGTGTAATTTCAATTCAACCCCTAATATAATTACCTGTTTTTTTAACTTAGAACTCCTGCTCTGTAATTAGGTAGGCAAACAGTATAAATTAAATGTGTAAATATTTTTGACAAATTATGTTCCAAAATCATTAGTATTTATTTTTAGGCTTTTGTGCGGAATCCAACATAAATTACAGTGTTTATTATTCAATGTACTCTGGCCCGGCGTTTCCTCGGATGAGTCAGACTTACGTAACGCCGACTCATTGGCTCACGTTTATAGTCAAAACCTCGCTTTTGGTAATCATTCGAGCTTTGCTCATAAACTTACGAGATTCGGATGTGGTACAACTATTATTGCTTTGTTTTTATTTTCGTCTCAGCGCGCGCCTGGAGGTATAAAGCTGTTCTGCTTTGGAATCCATGGTGCGCTTTTCGGATTTTCTTCTACAAAGAAGATACGCATGTCTAATTGTTTTGTTATTTTTATGAAAACCATTTGTTATTTCTATATTATGGTCCTAACAGAAAGTTGTTAGATATCATGTTCTGAATCATCCTTTCAAATAGTTTCAGTATGCTTGTCAGACCTTATATAGATAGACCTAGTAGTGATTAGACATTAAAGTTTATTAATTTCAACAGCAATCAATTAGATGCACTTAAATATTTAAAATCAATATATTTCTTTATTAAAACTAATTAGAGACACGGGTTACTCATGTAGATTAGATTCAGCTACTGACCTCGCCCTGATGAAGACCTCCGAATGAGGTTGAAATATGTCGCCCAGTGGCTTACTCTCTACGTAAGTAACACGTGCTTGTTAATAATAAAAACAATAAATATTTCCAATATCATAAAAAGACAAATCGTACCATATTTTCTTTACTCCATAAAGATCATCAGTTTAAAAAGCAAATGCGAAATAGGTTGTGACCTTTAGAGCTAAAATCTTTTGAGTGCGCTACACGCAGAAAAATCGAATATCAAAATTTTACTTCTCGTAGCCTCTGTGGGTGTATGCAAACCAGTGATCGGATAATCGGGCGCTTATTTGCCTAAACTTCACGCGGCGCATAACACAGCGTTGATACAACCACCAACCTAATAAAAATAATTATGTTTCGCAGCGTCATTCTAGCGATTTAAATTAACTACATGTAGCTTTAAACAAATCGTGCGCGGGCTAGTAGGATCACACAGCTACATGAAGTTAATGTAAATCGCTAGAATGATGCTGCAAAACATAATTATTTTTATCAGGTTGGTGGTTGTATCTACGCTGTGTTATGTGCCGCGTGAAGTTTAGGCAAATAAGCGTCCGATTATCCGATCACTAATTGCATATTCGACTTCTAAATACCTAGTACATGTGATTAAACCTCTACTTCGTGATTATTACAACCGTAAGCGGGTGGACAAGCAGCAGGCCGCCATTATCGTAAGATAAACGTGTTATTATCGTCGCAATCGCATCGGTTTCGTTTTCGCAGCGACTTTCTTCCTTTCGCCGGGAAAGTGCCGCTTTTCCGACGCCGCCATCTTACTTCTGACGGCCGTACCACCTAGATAGATTATAACATTATACAATATGTAACACAAACCCTGTCTGATCCTTGTAGGAGCAACGCAGACCGCCAATATGAACAACTTTTCCTATGGGACCAATGCTTGAAACTCGAAAAAAAAACGGCAATTTTTATGAAAATGACGATTTTTTCTGCTAATTTTACACAATATTTGCAAAGTATATATGTATATAGTATTTATATCCGTATCACTTGGTGTCATAAATAAATTACTTAGAACAAACAATTGTTAGAAGGAAACTTAATGTTGTTTTCACTGTGATTATCATATACAGGAAGTTATGTTTAGTTGTTTAGATAAAAAAAAACTGTATCAATCACTTGTATGGTCGGTTAAAACTAATAAATCGCATTAATTGCTTTTAAGTACATAGGTATATATGTGTATTTTATATATAACATTGTTGATTTCATATATAACAATCAGCTATTTTCCGACAAGTCAAATCCGATACATTTTTCTAAACGTTGACACAAACATGTTATATGGGATTTGTATGAAATACAGGCAGATGGCGTCACAGTTTCTTGGGAGTCAAATAGCGCTCTTATTTCTTTTTCTTCAGTTTTTCTGCAATAATAAATCTGAAATTACTTTAGAATCGATATTTTCAAAGGCAAGTGACATTATTTTTTAACGTTTCATTTTCTCATCAATACAAAATAATTTATTTTGTGACTCAGAAATGACCCAATTCTTTAATAACCTATATTATATTATTCTAAATAAAAAATACATTAAACTTAGTACTTAAATAGTTATTGATATAATCGAAGACAATACATATTTTATAGATTCATATATAACATTATCATACGTCTATACAAATGCAAATGTTGCGGATTGCCAACAAGTCACATTGATACAGTGAGTAGGGCAAAAAATATCATAAATTATGACACAATACATACATTTAATTGCGTTCAAGGTGTTTAATGCAGTTCATTAACCCATATTGCACATATGTAATTGCAATCACTCTATACCACCTGTTAAACATACACTGGCATATAGAGTTAGTATATTATATAGATAAATAACAACCTAATATAAATATATGCTAAGTATTAATGTTAGGTATTAATAAGCATGTATATAGGGAGGAATACATAGACAATATGTAACACTTTTCTTCAAATGAGTCACATTTTTTAATAATCTTTAAAAATGTTTAATTGTATGAGTGAGACAGCAAACCAAAGGTGAAAAGGCTCTTTACAATATATTTTTTTTATTAATATATTCGATTCCCAGCCAGTGCAAGTCGGAAAATTGCCTTTTTCAAATTGTCCTGGGTCTTGGGTGTTTATCTATATGTGTATTTATTATACAACATGGTATCGTTGAGTCGACTGCCTCCGTGGTCCAGTGGTCAAGGCATTCGCCTTGTGACCCGGAGGTCACGGGTTCGATTCCCACTGGGAAGCACACTTTGTGAAAAGTTGTTTCCAGTCTGGATAAGATATTGCAGGCTTGAATCACCTGATTATCATTAAAAGAATTCCGTGTTTCGGAAGGCACGTAAAACTGTGGGTCCCGAACGCCACCTAGCGTTTGATCATCAAACTATCCAAGGATTGGTTTCTGGTTTGCCCTTTGGGTTACCAGTAACCTCGTCAAATCTCCTTGGTTAGATAGCGGACCCCGGGCTCTGAAGCGTTACTGCTGAGGATGCAACCGGGAATACGCTCGGATGATGATGATGATGGTATCGTTGAGTCAGTATCCCATAATACAAGTTTAAACTTACTCTGGAGCTAGCTCAATCAGTGTGCCATTTTCCCGTATATATATATTTATTTATTTATCCACTCGAACTTACGAGTTATCTAGCTATTTAGCTAGACACTTCTTATTTATAACTGACACGAGCTTCAAAACAAATAAACATTTTTTTTTCTGACGTAAATTGAAAGGTGACATGACACGGTGAAAACACCTCGCTCATTTGTTTCCTAGTTAACTGAAAATATGTGCGAATCTATTTCGGATCGCGGAAACAGCTCCAGCCGACGGCGAAATATTTTTGTGCGCACGTGCAGATTAATGGTAGTTTTGTTATAAAGGTATATTATATAGGGACAAAAATATTTATCTGTGTTATACAAAGTGGAAGGGACATGCCCGTAATAAATCAAACCACGGGCTATACTAGATCACTAAAGTATTATGAAAATAAAATAACACAAAAAATAAAATTAAAACGGCATTTCCATACGAAAATGTGCGGGCAAATTTGTATGGGAACGTCGAAATTAGTTTTTTTTTTTTGTTGTTTTTGACTGTTATTTCATTATCATTATACTATAGTGATCTAGTATAGCTATTGGTTCGACTTATTACGTGTGTGTCCCTACCACATTGTACACAAAAATATTGTTTAACACAGAAGAATATTTATTTAGAACGTCGAAGAACACTGTAACAAAAACTAACATCATATTTATCTAACATATAACTTGATGAGTTCCACAAATAATACATAAGGAGCTAGTTGGTATGCCATACATAGGTACATAATTATTACAATTACGTCCATATAGTTGACCAACGGCAATACAATAGACACTAGATAAAACTACCAGTTCACCAAGACCCTTAACTAAAGAGATATTCTCAACAGTCAGGGGTCTTTGGTAGGAGAGTTCGAAATAGCAATCGCTTCCCGGATGTAACGCTCTGACGTCAGACATCTCGATTTGCTGAAACACTGTCAATCTCAAATTATCTTTACACCTATGTAAACAAAGCTCATATTCCTTCTTCTAGTACTGTGTCCCTGTTTGACCCTGTTTCCTTTATAAACGTATTTAAAGGTCACATTATACTATCTCGTTTAATCCATGATTGGGGAGAAATAGTAAAAAAAAACAAAATAGTGACGTGTTACTAACCGCATCGCCAGTTTTTCCGCGATCTTTTATGCAACGTGGAAGGGACATACCCGTAATAAATCGAATCACAGGCTATACTAGATCGCTATAGTATAATGAAATTAAAATAACAACCAGAACTTTAAAAATAACGACATTTCCATACATAAGTGTGCAGCCGCCCGGGCAATTTGTATGGGAATGTCGATTTTTTTTAGTTATTTGGTTGTTATTTTAATTTCATTCTATAGTAATCTAGTATAGCCCGAGGTTCGATTCATGTCCCTTCCACTTTGTATAAAGACATCATCATTATTAATTCATAATTAATAAGTCGCCTCTGACGTGACTAGTGATGTGCCGCCGAGAAATTCTCAGTTCTTGAAAATTTTGGACTTTTCCAACAATTTTCGAGAATTTTGGTCGAAAAATTAATGAAGAAATTTCTTGCGAGAAATTTCTCGGAATTTTCCAGAATGTTTCGTATATTTCTCGAAATTTTTAAGAACGGCACATCACTACACGTGATAAATGGTATTCTACACTGCTGTCACCACAGGTTAGGCACATAATAATACATAAAAGAACTACATATACCTATGTCAAGGTTATGAGCTGCAAAGGTCATGTAAGTAACAGCTTATTATAAAATGATTAACATTTCTTATAAAATAGGTACCCTTTTTGTGAAACCATGATCTAATCAACGTAAAAACGTCGCAAAGCATGAAAAGTAACAATGAGTTAATATAACTTTGAGAGGTGACCCCACATATCTTCATTGTGCCCATTGTAACATGATTACATATTTTGTTTAGTGTCAAAAACAATTTTGTAAAAAGGCATCGAATTGGCAGATGTTTACGTCATTCGTGAAGGCTCTGTACTTGCCACATTGTCAGTTAAAATCTCACTTTTTATCCAAACAAACGGCTATCACTCACTCGAAACAGTCTATAAACGACTCGTAACACTTCTAGAGGGTCATAATTCTGCAATGAACTTTTATGGTGCATTGAATACGGAAAACAGAAAAAGGAGCGCTGTAGTGATAGTCAGAGTGAGCCAGGCTTTCTCAAAGTTAATTATAATGACTTGCCAACACTCAAACATGTATGGATACAGACTATAACCTGTGAAAATTAGTAAAAGTAAAATCTTACTAGTATTCCTAGAATGTATAGTGTACACCGTATGGTTTTTCGCTAACTCAATTATTACATTATAAAAAGTCTGGACACGTTGTCACGCGGTTTTCCTTGTGCCATTCTGCTCCAAGTTAGGAACGATATTTCTTCGAGTAAATACATTTTCTCACTTCACACGCCAACACTTTATCTGAAAAGATTACGAGACGGACACTTTTGATGCATGGCTGACTTATTTCTAAAGACCCGATTTATAGAAATTGGAGATAATCCTCGCCATACGAAAAAAATTGCGAGTATTATATAGTACCTAAAACCTCGTTGATACGGCTATATCTAGGTTCTTACTATTATAGCTTCTTTTTGAATTTTTTCTCAGCAGTGGTCGTTGCGAAGTGCTGGTATCGGTAGTTTATATATAAAATAAATTTTAATATTTAATATTAAAATGTATTTTAATGTAAATTATACTTATTGACGTGTAAAATCTCATTACTGAATAAACATTTGAATTTTGATAACCTACTGTAGATTAATTAAAGTAGATTAAAATCTAACTTATGTTTTTTCTTAAACTAATTTGTCCAATTATTGAGCAAAGATCCCTCCCATCTTCTACTTATCTCTTTCAGGTTCTTACTTATGTAAACTTAATTAAGCTTAACATAATTATAATTAAAACTAACTCTACCCGCCATCTCTATTCACTCGCGCCTTTGACGTCACTCAACCGTTTATATTGCTTTTATTGGCCATCATCCGTGCGCTTGGTATGGATCACATATGATACACTTCCGGGTACCTACCGCACATCAACACGATTGACATTCAGGACTAGAATAGACTGATTTTTAATATGATGGCCGTTTATTGTTTCCTACTTATTAGATCTATATGAATGATTAGGAGTTCCCTTTACAAATATTCTTCTTATTTTTACGCGTCACTTGTTGCATTCTTGGCCGTTCAGAGCCCGGACTATACTTCATTATCATCATCATTTCAGCCGCATAACGTCCACTGCCGAACTAATCCGGGCTATGTCAGTGACTTTTGTTCTCCTAAGAATTTCCTCATTTCTGGTTCGATCACATAGGGAAACACCGAGCATAGGTCTCTCCATAGCGCGCTTAGCGATCTTGAGCCTTCTTATGAGACCCATAGTAAGGGACCACGTTTCAGAGCCAAAAGTCATCACCGGTAACACACATTGATTAAACACTTTCGTCTTAAGGCACTGAGGCATTTTGGACCATACTTCTTCAAAGATAAATATTTGTCACCATCACGCTGAAAGTGGCCTTTGAGTCTTGCGGCCCTGGGGACTGTCTGCTTAGAGCCGCAAGACACAAAAATTTCTGTCTGCCCCATTCGTGATAAAGTCGTGATAGAATATGGATGTATAATTTTTTTTAACTAAAAACCGTCTTCACCACCAAACTACACAAAAGATTATCATTATATGTCTATAAAAACACTTAACAAGCATGCCCTTCCAAACAAATATACATAAATCGGTTCGGTCGGTCGGTTAAAAATACTCGTCACCCAAAATGCCGAATTCTACTAGGATATGTAATGTTATGCCATTTCTTGCCACATATACGAGCTAGGTACAACGCGACCGACGAGAGCCTAGAGTTTAAACATAACAACTCATTTGTACCTTTATCTTAATTAAATTTTGTACGGGAAAAACATTTTCTCATTCAGGTGTAATTAGTACGTAATTGCACCTAAATATAATACGGATACAGACCAACGTGTGACAACCTGTAAATGTTTGTCTTTTTTTAACAACATTCAAAATAATCTCTCAAAAATAATCGCTCTCAAATATCATAAAGCTCGTCTGAACGTCAGGGCACCTCTCAGGCATAAATCCTGCAAATCTCATCTTTTAATTATTTCCTCCGTTATATAAAAACGCGCGGATGCGTCCTGGGCAGCTGACATCTCTTTGTGTCTTAAAAATAAGCTAAGAATTATAATTGTTTTGTGCAAACTGCAGCCAACACGCTAATTTCGCAAAATAAAGTGAGGTCACAGAAGGGTAACTTAATATAAATACTTGTAAAATAAGGAGCAAAGTCGAATTCAGTTCCGTGCCACACTTGTCCCGTGTTGCTTTTATGTGAATACTTACTACTAAAATACATAATATTTAGACTGTTTTTTACAAAAATGCTGACTATAATGTGATTATAGAATCACATCTGCTGACTTTTGAATCAACATGATTCATTATGCTAGCAATAAGAGTCAAATTCACACCAAATGAAATAATGAAATTAAAAACAAGTAATTATTTACAAAAATATTTTTAAAATGTTCAAACTCAGTGGAATTTATATATATAAAATTTATTGTACAGTTGAAAAAATGTACAAGAGGAGGACCTAATACCATATGGCATATAGGATTATGTTGTTTTATCATAGAGATGCCATAGCAACCACCCGGCTACATCATGAGATCAAGTCATTGATACCATAATATTGCATTGTCATCCAACTTACATAATGATCAATCGAAAAATGGTAAGTGAGTCTAATTGAGCTTGCAAAATTTGATTACGAACACATAAACAACGGGGACAGGACCAAATAAAAGTTTGTAAAAAAACATAACTTTTCTTTGATACGAAAACTCGTGGGCACATCGTGTCACACTCGCTTGCCGCTGTCAATCAAGATATTTTCACAACATGTTCAGTCAACAGATGCCTGTGTCGCGCCGCGGTGTCGCATCTGCGACATTCCTTAATTCTGCTAATTTAGTTTTCCATTAACCGCTGTACAGATGATCGAGACTCAGACAGGTTTTAATGATCTTGTCACACAAGACCGACGAGCCATCCGATCCACTCCACTCACGTGTTAAGTGAAATTTGCAAACAAAAAATTTCATTCTCGTTTGTGTGAAAATTTGCTGATTATTTCTGTCAGTTTTTGTGCTGATAGCAATTTTATAAACGCTTTTCGCCGCGTATAAATAAACGCATCAAAAAACTCCTGCTCACTAAGATAACAATCTTGTCATGTTGAGTATGATGCTGATCCGTCAAAGTATAAAAAGACAGTGGCAATTTTTACTTCAAAAAATATTCTAATGAAATTTGTCACTTATTTTTATACGCAAAAGATAGAAACTCACTCTACAGATCACGTTTTTTATGTACGTATTTCTTGGGTTTCGACCATCCTATATCTTCTAAGTCCTCCCTGAAAATCGAACCAACCTCTTGGACAGCTGACAGTTAGGCCCTAGAGGTCATGAAGTCACTTTTCTAAGCTAATTAATTATGACTAGCATTGCGTCAGAAGCCACAAATATGTAGACACACACTGTTGTTATTGCTATGAAATAGTGACTACGAGGTAAAATGAGGTAATTTTCTGCATAAGTCGAGTAAAATAATACCTAAATCGACCACATAGGTACCTACTTATGTCATACTTATTTCAATCACCAAGCAAACTAGACTTTGACAAAACTAAGAAACGACAAATTCTAAGGTTGAAACCATAACAATAAAGCGCTGCTTTCCTAAACATCATTTCATCTCAAGATGTTTGGGTTGTTGGGCGTTTCGGATCACGAGTGTATCGCACCGCGGTCCGAATCGCCCACAAGCTATTTTGTAATGGGTCGATTCGGACCACGGTGCGATTCAAAACAGTTCTCTTGTGGATTGAATTAGGACAGAGAACATTATGTAGCGTTATTACAAATCCTTTATAGTAAAACCAAGTACAAACCAAAAGGTAAAAAAAAAAATATATGTCTTAATTCCACTACGCAAATTTTTCGTCAATCACTGTAAATAATATTGTTTACTAAGTGATTTTAAAAAGTTAAAATATTATTTGCCCCGTGGTCTGAATCGACCCATTCCAAAAGATACCTTGGGCCATTCGCACCGATTCAACCCCTGCGGTGCGAATGGCCCCCTTAAGAAGCAGTACCTTGGCGATTAGGACCGCGTTCCGAACCGCTCGTGGTCAGGAACCCAACAACCCAGACGTTTTCGGTTGCACCCTTGCAGTGCTGCTTCAGGGCCAGGGTGCATTTCTCAGACTTCCTTCCAGATGCCGAAGACAGTCCGAAGCAGAGATGAAAAACGCGTTTTGACTGTGGTTTTCCGACCGGTATGACAAAGAGGGGTCATATAAGTTGGACAATGTCTGTCTGTTTGTGGCATCGTAGCTCTCAAACGGATGGACCGAGTTCGATGCGGTTTTCCACGTGAAAGCAAGTTTCTTTGTACTGATTCTTAGCTGTGTTTGATGAAAATCTGTTTGTAAATGCTAGCCGGGAACCCACAAGAGAAACAGACCATAAACCAAAGCACAAACTCCTATTAAATCTCCAGCCCTGACCCCCACCTCACCTCCCTCCCAAACAGCGAAAGCTGTAATCAGCTGAAATTAGCCCCCAGCACGGCGGACGTCGCTCCATGCATAATCCTGAAACTACTCTTACTTCCCTGCTTCTGAAATATTACCTTCCATAAGTTATGCGGGGGTGGCGGCACCCAGGTGAATGCACGCTGCACCCCTAGTACACCCACACTATATGGACAGTACAGAAGTGACACCTCATTCAAATATTATTGTTTCTTTCGGTGTTTTTGTGTTTTTTCAAAACGGAATTTTTCAATTTTAAATCGTCTCGAAAAGTATAATTAAATAGCGATGGCAATGGATATTTATTTTAATAAACTTTGAAGTTCCAAGGTACAAATATACTTTTAACAAACGGCAGACTTAATGCTTAGATTATTTTCTTTCAGTCAACTATAGGGACAGAGAAAATTATATGGTTAAAGACATTTTATTCTCATAAAAGAATCTACAAAATTCACTTATAATGAGAACTTATTTTACATTTAGTGGACGCGTACAAAGTCGGTGGGTAGTTAAAGAATGTGTGCACGGAACTCTAATGGAACACGGAATTATGCGGCACAAAAAGCAATAAAATATACTTACTGTCATTATAAAAAATATATATAATATACAATAAAATTATATACCTATTATATATAAATTTCAAAACTAATATCTTCTTATACACAATACATTTTACACATAAACATTTACTTATTCTTGCAATACATAGCTATGAAAAGAAGAACTAAACAATAATGACTTTATAAACAATTCCGAAACTTCGAAGCGCTGTATCTTTGTAAAGTTTTACTTCTTGGTAAACGAAAAATTATGGGTCCTTTATTTTTGGATAATCTTATTGAAAGATGGACAAAAAGAGCTATTGAATGGATACCTAGAGACGGAAAAAGGAAGCAAGGGAGGCCAAGAATGCGCTGGTCTGACGTGTTTAGGAAAAGATGTGGTCCAGATTGGATGAGGCAAGCAAGAAACAGAAAAGAGTGGAAAAGGAAGGGGGAGGCCTACGCCGCAGAGGCGACTTCCAGAATAAAATAATATACGAATGGAAGAATAAATGAACATAATGATACAAATTGCAAAGTGTTTTTGGTAGAATAAAGGCTTTTTTATTTTTTATTTTTTTTATTTTATTTTATTTTAATCTTATTGGAGGACTAAATAAAAAAAATATATTTTTTACATACACAATAGGAATACAATTTCTGAATAAATAAAAAAAATAAAGAAAACATGGCCTACAGTGTATCATTTAATGTTGTAATGTTTACAAAAGCGAAGTAGCTCACAAAGTATAGTGTAAGTTCGCAAAGTAAAGTAGTATCCTCAAGCTACCTTTCTATACTTTAGCTATAGCGCACCACAGTGCAGCTTTATTATTTCCAGCAAAATAGCGCTGAAATATGGTCGGGTGTTGCTTTTATTCGGAGCAATGCACCTTTTTCCAGCGTTTGACCTGTTAGTGGTGGAATGCTGGAATTCATTCGCTTTGTTTCCACCACCGCCACTACATGCACCTCAAAAGGTTTTAATAAACGTAACAATGTTGCGCTGTTTCGTTTGTACTTTCACCTTTTTAAATTTGAATGCAAAGGAAGAGTGGAATGTCTGAAATGTACTAAATCTATCCCTTAAACAATCATCTTTAATTTGTATCCACTGAATGAATTAGAACACTATTCGCCAGTTTTTATTATTGTCTGTTTCGCTAACTGGTCAGTATCGGCGATAGGTAAATTTTTTTTAAATCTCTAATTCGTCACTTTCCCAAATTCGACACTAGAATGATCTCGTCAGTATAAGTATCTCGACATTTTATGTATTTTGACTAGATGTACAGTATTATGGTAAAAATGAATGTATTTAAACATATTAGTCGTTGTTCTAACTCTAATCCTGTAACAACGAAGATGAGTATCAAAACCAAAAAACGTCACATGAAAATTCTATCATAATCTAACAAGCAAAAAACTAATTTTTCCAATGTAAAATCAATTCAGCATATCCTTGTTTTCGGCTAAATACTCATAACTCG
Source organism: Acrobasis suavella (assembly GCA_943193695.1). NCBI lineage: Eukaryota > Metazoa > Arthropoda > Insecta > Lepidoptera > Pyralidae > Acrobasis > Acrobasis suavella. The sequence continues at coordinate 885,265 of OW971930.1, read as the reverse complement.
CGCACAAAAGGTTCCTTACATTTTTCTTTAAAAACTCACGTTTGTTGTATGGGAGCCCCAATCAAATATTTATTTTATTATGTCTTTTAGTATGTGTTGTTAGAGCGGCAAAAAAATACATCATCTGTGAAAATTCCAACTGTCTAGCTATCACGGTTCATAAAATTGAAGAAGCCTGGTGACAGACGGACGGACAGCGGAATCTTAGTAATAGGGTCCCGTTTTTACCCTTTGGGTACGGATCCCCAAACACATATACATAAGGCATTAAACTTTTTGCCATTGCCTTCTTTATTCTAATTTCGCAGGTTCACTCACAATTGAACACCTACATACAATTTATCCTTGTAAATATCACAATCATCGTTTTTAATTCAAATTCTTTGTGTTTTTCGCTTCATCATTCACTAAGGTTTCAGGACGGAAACCAGCCATAGTGTAGGCGATGGAGCAAACCCTGAATTGATATTAATCGCGTGTCTAAAAGCAGGCGGAACCATATCGAACGACCTGGATTTGAGCCCGTATTGATTGGCTGAACCTACACAGGTCACTCGCTTATCATACGTATAAAAAAGTTGTAATAACAAAGGTCTACGTTCAAAAAACTTATACCCGGGAGCCTTAACGCGGAACAATTCATATATAACTAATTAAAGCCCTTCTTTTGATAACCAACTTGAAATCGTAAAGAAACAAAAATTACACACCCTGTTTTGTATGTAACTTTCGTTATAATACATTTATTGCATACAAATTGTAGCCAATGTCACCCGGACACTATAGACGAATCGATTGACATATCATTTGTCAGAATTGGATAAGCGGTTCGGATGCTATGGTGAAACACACATAGATATCTACATACATACATAGACTGCTGAAATCATTACCCTTCCTCTTGGCTTTGCCGTAGCCGGGAAAAAACTAACGGAAAAAAGAATTTATCAAAAATATTGTGTGGACGATAAGAAAACAGTAACAAAAAACAATAAAGGATTTTGTTAGCTACATTTTTTTACTAGTGTATTGTGTCCCAATGTTGGGTAAAGGCCTCCCCTCTATTCTTCCAATTATTTCTATCAGTGGCAACGTTTCGCCAGTTCTTTTCAAACGCAGATAGATCGTCTGCCTATCGTATTTTGGTGGCTTCTTCTCTGCTAGACTACTGCCATTCCGTAATTATTTTTCCCACCTATCCGGGTGGTTTTACTATTTTTTTAAACGTTCTTTTGACTGCCTCCGTGGTCCAGTGGTCAAGGCAGTCGTCTTGTGATCCGTTGTGGGTTCGAATCCCACTGGGGAGCATACTTTGTAAAAAGTTGTTTTCAGTCTGATTAAGATATTGTAGGCTTGAATCACCTGATTATCCGAAAAGAAAGATGATTCCGTATTTCGGAAGACACGTATAAACTGTGGGTTCCGAACGCTATCTAGCGTTTGGTCATCAAACCTATCCAAAGATTGGTTTTTGTCTACACTTTGGGTTGCGGAGGAAAGGCGGCAGTGGCTCTGTGTAAAAACCAGTACCTCGAAAAATCACCTTAAGTTAGGTAACCGGACCCGGGCTCTGAGATTCTGGAGTGCAACCGGGAATACGCTCGAATGATGATGATTGATTAACCCATTTCACAGAATTCGGCACCAAAGATAGCAAAGTTTTATAACTAAACGATTTCGCAAACAAGATGTCAGTACCACAACTTTCTCAATAAAGAACTTCGGCAAGCTTCAAAACAAAAGAGAAACAATTTCCACCGCCAACACGACTGTTTACGATATTGCACCTACAAATTGGATGCACAGTTACTACAAACAAACTATACATACATACACGGAGGGAAACTACCATTAGTTTTTTACAGGTGGTAGTACACTCTTTGTAAACAGGGTTTTTACCCTGATGCAAAGACATGCGCAAACGTAGTACTGAAAAACACATTTTGATTTTGAAACACATCGGTGTTTTTCTGCAAAAACGATTCATAGATTTTAGTTCTTAAATTGACGTATTTATTGTTTAAAGAAATATATTTTTCCTTTGTAACAAAACTTAAATAAGATTACTCGTGGTTAATTAAATAAGGTAAACATGAATAGTCTGCTGCAAAAAATATATATATATAAACAAAGAAATCATGTTTCCACTGGAAAAGTAATTTTGTATAAAAAAAAACGTTAGTGTCGTGGGACACTCGGTTGGAGCGAAGTTACTTTCGCAGTAAATTATTAATTTGTGACAGAAAAAAGTGACGGTAAAATCTTGCAATTTTTTAAATATTGCCGTGCGCTTGTTTTGAACTGGAAACATTGGCAATCTCAGGCATACGCTGAGATATCGACAGATAGTCAAACTTGTATAATTAATTAATTACCTAACCTTTCACTTTAATTCGTGACGGAAAAATCTTATACTTTTTTCGCCTAGCCAATCTGCCAAGTCCGTACCGTCCGAAAACTTCGTTCCAAAATCTTATTTTTCGAGAGCTACTGAAAGGACTTTGTACTCACTACAATACCTATTCGCGGGTCGTCGCCCCTGAAATGGCAGAACAGTTTGCATGCAGTCTTCCTATACACTGCATTATGCAGGCCGCATCTAGCGCATCCGTTTATCCGCTTAAGCTGAGCGCATACTACGCTTTTACTATGCACTTTGTAGGAAATTGTGTAGAGTGAAAGTTGTATTAGATTTGTAAGTTGAGATAAAATACATGGTAAGTCGTTATTGGAAAAAAAATGAATAAGTAATAATTGGAGATTAAATTCTACGTTTATGGCGCATCGTCTGAAGAATATCCGTCTTATTATAAAAACAGGACTAACTTTGTTACTAGGTTTAAACTATTATCCACCCAAAATAAAGTTGACATTGACAGGTGAGATAGTGTCATATTACTAGATGTCAACTTGATTTGGTCGGATAATGGTTTAAACCTAGTAATAAAGTTAGTCTGGGTTCTATAATAAGACGGTATAAGTTTAGAATCAAGGACTAAAATTCCAAATACTTACAGAATGTGCAATGCTTATAAGGCATCGTGTTAAATTTGCAGAAACTCACAAATCGCCCAATCTAGCATCATAAAAAGCAATAAAAAAATTATTAATCATTTCAAAAATCATTTGTAGGCTTTTGCATAAGTTTACTTTTCGCTGGCTAGAATATTTTTTACATGAAACATAAAAAAGTGGCGAATACTATATCGTATTCCTAACACATTCATTTACAATATGTACTTTTAAAAAACTGACACCAACCAGGCTACAAGATTTTTTTACTTAAAATTTCGTTTATCCAGTAAATGCAAGCACAACAGGAAACAACTAATAATGTTATATATTTTTTAATAGTTCTAATTGAGTGCTCATTTCTCAAGGTATCATGGATATTACTGAAGATGCGTGGGAACAGTTGAACAAACATATATACAAACATAGCGGCAAAACACATAACCCTCTTTTGTCTACGCCGTGGTCAGGTAAAAATACACGATGTATTAGAAAACTGACAGTATCTTCAATAAATCTCTGTTCTGCGTCCACCCTTACCCGTCGATGTATCCCAGTCCACCCACTCGTATAATCCACTCTGATTTAGTTAGTGCTAATCTCGCTGAAAGTATTGCACAAGCTTTCGTCTCAGCTTGGGAATGGGACATATTATGCTGAGACGATATGACATCATTCGAGGAAAATAACAGACAGTTTCCTGACAACTCGATGGAAGACATCTGTGTGTAAATCTTTCTTTAACATTAAAGTACACAAACGTTCGTCTATGTTTTAAAATTCCGTTGCGCAAAGAATTAGTTTTATTAAACACGTAGAAGACAGAAAAGAATGCCGGCAACTTTTAAACGCGTTGAAATTTTTCTTTCGCTTTCCAGAATTATCTCAAATAATTTATATACAACTAGCTTCGCCCCGTGGTCTTACCCGCAGAAAAAGTAGCCTATGTGTTAATCCGGGGTGTCAGCTTCCTGCATACCAAATTTCATTAAAATTGTTTTAGCCGTTTGCGCTTGAAGAAGCAACAAACATACACACACACACTCACAAACTTTCGCCTTTATAATATTAGTGTGATAAACATATCTCAGAGTCGACAATTTACTTTATGTACATAGTCGCGTCTTTTCATTCTACGGTTTAGACTGTGCCTTAGTCTGCGATGCCCGGAGATAACTTTAGAAACTTTAAGCTTAGTTTATTCGGAAGTCAGAATTATTTATTTTTGCATTAATTACCGCATGCGGTCTCTTCTTTTACTGTATTACATCTAGGGTTTGGGTCCAGGGACGTTTCGTCGTATCTCGAAGTCCCAGAATTTTAGTAAATTTAGTAGTCCAGGGATCCAGAACTTTGAAACTGTCGAGACTTCCTAAACCTAGGGTTCCGGAAATCTCATGTCTTGACATCCCGGCATTTGTAAATTTAATTGCCACGGGTCCCTAGACTTAAAAAACTGTCGGGACTTCCCAAACTCTAATTTATCTACCTCTGCAGAAAAAAACTCAATCTAGAAAGACACAGTCTCGAATATAATAAGGAAATAATGGCCAATCTCCCACCGGAGTCCGCCAAAGCCATTACTTTCTCGCGCCATGGCGGACATTTGCATAAGGTCCCGCGATAGCACTATCAGGCGTCCCCACATGTGTTCACAGCAGTAAAGAGTTCACCGTCTAGACACTTCGACCTGGAAAGCGAAAGGAAAGCAACCCGTCTCGCTCTCTGCGCCAAACATGCGCAGAAGGTCCCAAAGCCAGAGGGAGACAACAGGTGGGTTGCTGAATAATTTAAGGGGGTGCGGGTGGCCCAAGGTCAGCGCACGGAAGCGTCTGGCTCCGATGTATTAAGATTATATTTGTACATAATGTATTATCGATCTACCGGTGATTCCTGAAAGTTACTAAGGTCCTTTGATCGGTTTTTCTGTTTTCTTCAGACTTAAGATGTCTTGAAGTCTATACTGGTTATTAAGCTACCGCACTTTGAACACATGATTGTTGTATAAATAAATAAATATATAGGGACAAATGACACAGATTGAGCTAGCCCCAAAGTAAGCTTAAGCTGGTTTTATGGAATACTAACTCAACGATACTACATTTTATTATAAATACATATATATATATATATATATAAACACCCAAGACCTAAGACAATTTGAAAAGGCCATTTTTCAACTTGCCCTGGCTGGGGATCGAACCCAGAACCTCCGGATTGGCGGACTAGCGTGTTGACCATTACGCCACGGAAGTCGTCAAAAACATATAATATATATATGTATAAACGGGGCTGGGTACAACCTTTTTTGTATGCCAAAATATTAAGGGCAATGTGGATAGTGACATAATGAACTGCGGGTAGTGTCATTATCAAAAATCTTCGTTCACCATCAAAAGACAATGGCTGTTCTCCAGCCAGTCTGTCTGCGACCACAGAGGTGTACAAACGTAAACAAGATATAGGTACGTTTAAAAAACTAATATCTGAATATGGGATCCATTAATGGCTAACAATGTACATATATATATTTTTGAAATGTGCCAATCAAGACCTTTCATTTGATACCCCACTTGATATATAAATAAAAAAAATTTTTAGCTCTCACTTTCTTGTATGTAACACTCGTTATATACACTTTTTTGCATACAAATTGTAGCCTATGTCGTCCGGACAAAAATGACAAGTGAATTGACATATCATTTTAAAAATTGGACAAACGATTCGGATGCTACGGTGGAACAGACATACATAGCCACAAACATACATACATTTGACGACTTCCGTGGCGTGCTGGTCCGCCACCCAGAAGTCCCGGGTTCGATCCCCGGTCAGGGCAAGTTAGAAAATGGCCTTTTACAAATTGTCCTGGGTCTTGGATGTTTATCTATATATGTATTTGTTATAAAATATAGTATCGTTGAGTTAGTATCTCATAAAACAAGTCTCGAACTTACTTTGGGGCTAGCTCAATCTGTGTAATTTGTCCGTGTATATTTATTTATTTAAGCGGCAGTAAACTTAGCTGTATTACCTCACTAGCTTACCACTATACATTAATTCCCTTTTTCTACCTTCAAACCCACTATCACGCTAAATTGTGGCTTGTGTTGTTTCGTCCTGGGCTCTGTCTATCTCGTTAGGCATAAAGGCGTGATAAGGTATGTCTTCGCGCTTAAATTGGTCGAAAGAGATATGATTGCCTGTAACTTTTTCTTCATCACTACTCTAGATGTTACCCAGCCAACTTCGTTCACTATCCCGTAAAGATCGTACGGCTCTGAAAACCACATACAATTCAAAGACGTGTAACCGAGGACTGGAACGCGTAATCGTTAAGAATGACGTCTCGAAACGTGACCTCCTTTGTGGAGTTAGGGCGCAAACGTGATGGTAGCGATGACGTCACATCATGGCAGACACGCTGGCAGGTTACAGCTTTCAGATGTTTAATGTATTGACTAATAAATGTTACTTTATTTAATCAAAAAAAGGAAATATCCGACGACAATAAAAATGTATATATGCATTGAATTGAACGAAAGTCAAAGTCTTAGTTGGACGCAAACATTTTAAAAGTTGTTAAGTACCCATAAAAATCCTTTTTATATATAATGGTGAAAAAATATTATTTCTTATTTCATTATGTAGTTTGAAAAATCATCGACATTTTCATACAATAGACCAGCAATTTGTATGAAAATGACGATTTTTTCTTCGAGTTTCAAGCATGAGTTCCATAGGAAAAGTTGTTCATATTGACGGTCTGAGTTGCTACAAGTATCGGACAGGGTTTTTGTTACATATTATATAGTCTATAATTAACCAATATACCTATTTAAAATATTTTAATCATTCAACATAACTCTATTACGCCAAACGGCAATTTGAGCTGCAGAACGAATAGCAAAATAAATCAAGAAGTACTCAGCACTATTTTTTTAAACGAAACGAAGGAGAAATTGTGTTACCACCCTCAGAAAGCTCTTATGTTTTCATCTTTCTCTATAATTTTATACGCAAAGCCAATGTAACAAAAACAACTCATATTCTCATATACCTAGGTATTGAGGTACAGCATATAGGCCCAAAAAGGTTGTAAGGAAGGATAAATTACCATGTAATACTGCCTCGCTCGGTATTGTATCTGTTGCCGAAATTTTGATAAACGACTACTGTCTAACTTTGCCGGCATTACTCACGAATTATGTGCCGAAACTGGGCATATAAAGGTAGATACTATATTTCATGTTATATATTGCTTGGTAACTGTGAATAAAATTGAAATAACTGGTCAAGTGCGAGTTGGACACGCTCACAAGGGTTCCGTACCATTATATATAAAAAAACGTTTATTGTATGGGGCTTAATCCGCTGGCTCAGCGACCCGAAGTGGATCTTGGCCTCCGAGACGAATGAGCGCCATAATTTTCTGTTCCGAGCGATATCTTGCCAGCTGACAACTTCCATCTCTCGCAGATCAGCTTGCATCGTATCGCTCCATCGATATCTGGGTCGACCTACTGGTCTTCGGCCTGATACCTTTGCCATATATGCTGCCTTGGCGCCTCCTTTATCATTCTTTCCAGATGCCCCAAGCCATTGTAAGCGGAGCGCTTTAGTAACACCACTTACTCGTATAATATGTATGCACTAGCTGATGCCCGCGGCGTTGCCCGCGTGGAACATTTTTGACAATCCCACGGGAATCTTCGGGATAAAAAGTATCATATGTGTTCCAGGTAATAATCTATCTACATGACAAATTTCATTCCAATTTGTACAGCCATTTTTGCGTGAAAGAGTAACAAACATCCATCCATACATACAAACTTTCGCGTTTATAATATTAGTAAGAAGATAATAACATAAGATGTACATTTCAATAAGAACACTAGACGTTCAACTTAAGGGCATTCGAACAACTACCCTCTCAGTCACAGGCCTTATCTGACGCCTCTATACATATAGCTCCAATAGCATACAAGATCGAAAATTACACACGATCTAAAAGAAGGTCTCAAACAGCTTCAATATTAATTTGGCAAATGAAAGGTGAGAATTGGTTCGAATTTAATTAGGAGCTGAAAGTTGGAAAGCTCGTCAATTGAATTGTTATAGCTCGGTTAGCAACTTCGCGAACTGAAAACTTTGCGAATCACTTTGAGGCTGCGACATCGACACTGCGAGCTTTTCAATGATACAAACTTTAGTTTCGTCTGAAAAATCTTAACTCATTTTAGTATCGTAAGCACGAATCCGCTAGATGACAACAAGTCAAATCACTTTTTTTAAAAACGTAAAACAAACATTTTTTTAAGTACAAAAGCATGACGTCATGCTTTTTTGAAGACAAATTGCGCTCTGAATATAAATTTTTCAGCATTAATATATCTTAAATCATGTTGAAAACGAATATGATCAATGAACAGTGACGTTTTATTTTATGAACTTGTACCAAATTGTAATTTATTTAAGACCTAATCGTCTACCCAATTCTAATGGAAGTCATATGTTTTAACTTATAGAGAACACTAAATGCTCAATACTTGATAGCTTCTCAAATTGCAGGATTCCGTGTTGTTACTAAACACAGACCAATATATACAGTACTTTGGAAACCTTCTCTTTTCAAATAAGTTGTTTGAAAAAACACATTTTTTGTACAAGCTTTTATGAAGTACTTATTACTTCAACTTAATTGAATAAAATAAGCTCAAACTTCATCGTTTTATTACTGAGTTCCATCGTCCACCTTCCGTGTCCGTGATCAGACGCTAAGCATCGTCTACCATAAAGTGTTCGTCAAGACAAATCAAACGAGGTTATGTTGTTTTATAACTCAGTTCCCTCGAATATCTCCCGACTCCATCATCAGAACAGCTCATTGACTCCATAATATTGTATTCTCATCCGACTTACACAGGTCTGCAAAATTTCAGCACAATCGGTTTAGAAAAACTGGTTGACAATTGTGTTAGAGACACTGGGCCACTTGGCGCCGCTGGCAGTCGCGAGGCTTTTGTTTATACTGTGCGCCAATAGGTGAAAACCTAAACAAACATACATGCATTTTGACAATAATTTCAAATTTGACATCATTCTTAATTAATAATTATGACATAGCAATGTATTCTCAGTCCACATATCTAACTTTAATATCAGTATAATTGTAAGGTTAACGTTTTTGGATAAAATGCTGCAGTACAGTTTGTTACCGCTTCTTCTGTACCTGCGCTTTGGAGGCGGCAGTAAATTTAGTTGTGAGTAAATGATCTGACGTCAACAACTAGCTATTAAGAAGTCGAAAGAAAAAAGAAATGACAATTATCAAGTGATATAAATATCCAAAGATACATAAATAATTTTTGACTTTTGACTTTGACTTTTGACATTGCAAGTTAAATAAAAGCTTGTAAAACAACACACTGACGGAAAGTAAAGTAACATTTTGCCAGATATCAAAAGTGTTTTAAAGACATATTTTTAATAAAATCCATCTTTAAAACATATTTCCCATTGAATGAAAACGAAAATAAAAATATTTTTATTACTTTAACAACATTTGGTACATAAAAACTTGTGATTGTGTCCTTCTGTTATGTAAGTGGGTGGATTGAATATAGTTCTAATATTGTTTTCTCTTGTTGCAGTGGATGGTGGAGAGCACGGGGGGCTACGGCTCGGCGCCCGGGGCTCCCTGGGGCAGGCGCTGCTCCACGGCTTGCTAGCGCCGGCGCCCACCGCCCGACACCACCTCTACACGACGCCCAGTACTGGTGAGCGGATTCATCATCATCATTTTAGCCGCATAACGTCCACTGCTGGACAAAAGCCTCTCCCAAGGATTTCCAAAACGACCGATCAAGAGCGGCCTGCATCCAGCGCTTTCCAGCGACCTTGGTCAGATCGGCTGCCCACCTTTCGGGTGGGGGTCCTACGCTTCACTTGCCATTACGCAGTCGCCATTCGAGAACCTTTTTGCCCCATCGGCCATCGGTTTTTCGCGCATCGGTTGTTTGATAAGCGGATTATAAAATCAACATACAACTTGGAAGGGGCATACCCGTAATAATTGGCCTTTTTATATGTCCTGGGTCTTGGGTGTTTACCTTTTATATAGATATAGATTGAACTAGCCCCAAAGTAAGTTCGAGACTTGTGTTATGGGGTACTAACTCAACGATACTATATTTTATAACAAAAACATACATAGACAAATATCCAAGACCCAGGTCAATCAGAAAAAGATAATTTTCCATCTTGAATTTTTGACCTGACCGGGGATCGATCTCCAGTGTGTCCCTCTGGCATGATGATCACTCGCCCACAGAGGTCGTCGATCAAGGATTGTAGTACCATTTTCAGACGTTTATTTTTCCATCGACTCCCATATCGGCACCTGGCCAGTACGCTTTGTGTCCATACGATTGTCCGACACAACATGTCGATCTCTGACACCTGGCCAACAGTACGCTTTGTATACGTAGGATTGTCCGACACAACATGTCGCCCTCCGACACCTCGCCGCAGTACGCTTTAAATCTGTACGATTGTCCGACACAACGTGTCGATCTCCGACACCTGGCAGACAGTACGCTATGTATCCGTACGATTGTCCGACGCAACATGTTGACCTCCGACACCTGGCCTTTACGCTGGCAGGTTACAGCTTTTAGATGTTTAATGTATTGACTAATAAATGTTACTTTATTTAATCAAAAAAAGGTAATATCCGACGACAATAAAAATGTATATATGCATTGAATTGAACGAAAGTCAAAGTCTTAGTTGGACGCAAACATTTTAAAAGTTGTTAAGTACCCATAAAAATCCTTTTTATATATAATGGTGAAAAAATATTATTTCTTATTTTATTATGTAGTTTGAAAAATCATCGACATTTTCATACAATAGACCAGCAATTTGTATGAAAATGACGATTTTTTCTTCGAGTTTCAAGCATGAGTTCCATAGGAAAAGTTGTTCATATTGACGGTCTGAGTTGCTACAAGTATCGGACAGGGTTTTTGTTACATATTATATAGTCTATAATTAACCAATATACCTATTTAAAATATTTTAATCATTCAACATAACTCTATTACGCCAAACGGCAATTTGAGCTGCAGAACGAATAGCAAAATAAATCAAGAAGTACTCAGCACTATTTTTTTAAACGAAACGAAGGAGAAATTGTGTTACCACCCTCAGAAAGCTCTTATGTTTTCATCTTTCTCTATAATTTTATACGCAAAGCCAATGTAACAAAAACAACTCATATTCTCATATACCTAGGTATTGAGGTACAGCATATAGGCCCAAAAAGGTTGTAAGGAAGGATAAATTACCATGTAATACTGCCTCGCTCGGTATTGTATCTGTTGCCGAAATTTTGATAAACGACTACTGTCTAACTTTGCCGGCATTACTCACGAATATGTGCCGAAACTGGGCATATAAAGGTAGATACTATATTTCATGTTATACATTGCTTGGTAACTGTGAATAAAATTGAAATAACTGGTCAAGTGCGAGTTGGACACGCTCACAAGGATTCCGTACCATTATATATAAAAAAAACGTTTATTGTATGGGGCTTAATCCGCTGGCTCAGCGACCCGAAGTGGATCTTGGCCTCCGAGACGAAAGAGCGCCACAATTTTCTGTTCCGAGCGATATCTTGCCAGCTGACAACTTCCATCTCTCGCAGATCAGCTTGCATCGTATCGCTCCATCGATATCTGGTCTTCGACCTGATACCTTTCCCATATATGCTGCCGTGTAGCCATAATCCTCCTTCATTCTTTCTAGATGCCCAAGCCATTGTAAGCGGAGCGCTATAGTAACACCTATTATATTATGTATGCACTTGCTGATGCCCGTAGCAGGTAATAATCTATCTACATGACAAATTTCATTCCAATTTGTACAGCCATTTTTGCGTGAAAGAGTAACAAACATCCATCCATACATACAAACTTTCGCGTTTATAATATTAGTAAGAAGATAATAACATAAGATGTACATTTCAATAAGAACACTAGACGTTCAACTTAAGGGCATTCGAACACCTACCCTCTCAGTCACACTCCAGTGTGTCCCTCTGGCATGATGATCACTCGCCCACAGAGGTCGTCGATCAAGGATTGTAGTACCATTTTCAGACGTTTATTTTTCCATCGACTCCCATATCGGCACCTGGCCAGTACGCTTTGTGTCCATACGATTGTCCGACACAACATGTCGATCTCTGACACCTGGCCAACAGTACGCTTTGTATACGTAGGATTGTCCGACACAACATGTCGCCCTCCGACACCTCGCCGCAGTACGCTTTAAATCTGTACGATTGTCCGACACAACGTGTCGATCTCCGACACCTGGCAGACAGTACGCTATGTATCCGTACGATTGTCCGACGCAACATGTTGACCTCCGACACCTGGCCTTTACGTTTCGTTCATACGATTTTCCGTTAACATTGTTCCTTTCTGCGCTGTAACAACTTGTGGTCACCTATCCAATGCGGACCACTGCCGGTATCGCTTAACTTGCGAAAGCGCTAGTAATATGCACATCCGGGACACCGAGCTCTATCTAGGAAACGGCTCTGACTTAGCTTTGTTAGGATTTCTTAGAACGGTTTGACTTTTACTTTGCTACGCGAAAGTTTATGCTACGCTGGCTACGAAGTGCTACGAAGCGCTACGAGTTATTCTCTACGACTCGTAGATATTTTAAAGTTTCAATCGAGAAAGCTCAACTTTTATACATATACAATATAGTATACAATTTGCATATAGTAGTCGTTTCATAACCGTTGGCGGTTTTATGTTGTATAACGAGTCTCTGTTATTCTTAAACTGTATGTGACAATAACATTAATATCATCATCATCATCATCATATCAGCCACAGGAAGTCCACTGCTGGACATAGGCCTCCCCCAAGGATTTCCAAAACGACCGATCGGAAGCGGCCTGCATCCAGCGTCTCCCTGCAACCTTGCTCAGGTCATCTGACCATCTAGCAGGTGGGTGTCCTACGCTGCGCTTGCCGGTACGTGGCCGCCATTCGAGAACCTTTCTGCCCCATCGGCCATCGGTTCTTCGCGCTATATGCCCCGCCCACTGCCACTTCAATGAGCTAATCCGCTTGGCTATGTCGGTGACCTTCGTTCTCCTACGAATTTCCTCATTTCTGATTCGATCGCGTAGAGAAACACCAAGCATAGTCCTCTCCATAGCCCTTTGAGCGACCTTGAGCCTTCTTATGAGACCCATAGTAAGGGACAACATTAATATATAACATAGCTTTTATTTTTAACCGACATTCAAAAAGGAGGTGGTTATCCCTTCGTCGGAATCTTTCTTTTTTATGTATGTTCACCGAATATTCGAAGACGCTTAGACCGATTTGGAAAATTCTTTTTTTGTTTGAAAGCGCATACTTGTTCTGACAATTATGCGCTTTCAAACAAAAAAGGACGAGGCTGTTTATCATTAACACATAAGAAATATATCTTTTTGTGAGAAGACAGTCCAAAAATGCTCTGTTTAAATTACTCTAAATGATGTATTAAAAATTATAGACATATTCAAAAAAATAATTAAGAATACCACTGACAAATAACACTGATTAAGCTAGCCCCAAAGTAAGTTCGAAACTTATGTTATGGGATAGTAACTCAACGATACTATATTTTATAACAAATACATATATAGATAAACATCCAATACCCAAGTGACGACCAACTTAAAACATAAAGATTAAATTAACATGGTTGTTTAAGACATTTACTTGAAAGAACACAAAAATGAAATAATCTTTTAAAGATAGTTTTGTATCTAAAAATATTACCGACGATTTTCAACCTTCTTTTCGCCGACAATGACCAAATTGATATTTATCGCAAATTCCGTAACTACCCGAAATAAGGAGTCATTTCAAAGACTTGTTAGAATTCGTCCTTGAAAGCCTACGCCGGAATATACGTATAATATAGCGCACACTTCCACGTGTAAGCCTAGTATCTAGGTAGGTAGGCGCAGCTGAATAGGCTGGATGCCTGGCAATTACCATCGATGAATAGAAGTTGCGAAGTAATAGCAATATATGTACGTACAGGCATCAAAAATCTATACCTAGAAGGCTAAGCAACAAATTGAACCTAAAAATTAGTTTGTTAGGGTTCCGTAGTAAACAAGGAACCCATATAGTTAGGAACCCAAAGGGTGGCTGGAAGAGATTGCATTCATAGCGATAAGTCCGCCTTTGTGCCTGAATTTTTGTGTGCAATAAAGTTGATTTTTATTTATATAGTTTCGCCATGTCTGTATGTCTGTCTGTCCGCAGTTCTATTCAGAGACTATCAGTACTAGAAGGTTGTGATTTGGCATGGGTACGTATATTAATCATGGCGAAAAAGTGGTAACATAAAATGTAATGTGGGAGTCAGTTTTTTTTTTTTTACTAACTCGTCGTGTAGGGTAACCTTGAATAGGTCTTTTAAAAATGTTGTAAGCTTGTTACCACCATTTTTCTATGTAGGGATCCGTTTCTGAAATATTTTTATAGTGCTTTTTGTTAGGCTCAAGCGTCCCCCCCTCTATTTACTAAACAGTTGTATATGGACACGTGAAAAAATTCACGGCAGTTTATAAATGACGAATTTTAAAGGAAATTAATCAAACCTTAGTAGGGTTTACAAATCAAAGAGTTATAGGCGACAAACTTTAAAAACGTACTCGGAAAAGTAAAATTTCATAGAAACTCATTTGAAAACGAGATTTTTTAGACCTATAATCTCAAGTCAGCGTTTGCAACTACGGAACCCTACACTGCGCATGGCCAGACACACACTTCGCCGGTTTTTATACAGGGTCTAACAAAGTATCCTGAAACTAATTTAACGGTGAATTTAGTGCATTATACTGAACAACTTTCCCCAAGCAATTCGTCGCGAAATACATACGAAAAAAAATATTGGGTACCCAAACGAGACAATAAAACTTATTTCTATGCGTGTTAAAGTCGTTCCGTAGCATCGACTGATCACGGACAGTATCCACCCTTAAAGAGATTCAGTAAATTTTCTTATATGCTATTTAATAATTAATTGAATCATATAATATCATGAATATTTAGTATTTTCATTGCTTCCAATCATTTCGGGAATCCTTGGGGGAGGTCTTTTTGTTCTTGTAACTAAAATGACAAAGCCTAGAACATTTGTTTCGATAGAATATGTACATATTTTTATAATGAAATGATATTAACATGTAATTGGTTATCTTAAGGTTATTTTAATCTTTTCAAGCGTCTACTTCAAGGTATTTTGGCTTTTTATAAATGTAATAACATATCTAATAAATGACTAAATAAATAGATTGCAGACGTTCTGAAAAAAGAGTCAGAAGTCAGAAGTACGGGAACCAAGGCTTGTGTGAACTGAGTGATGAGTGTAGATGAAGTGAAAGAGGTCTGTCAGGATCGTACCAAGTGGAGGTCCATAGTCTCTGCCTACCCCTGTGGGAAACAGGCGTGATATAATGTAAGTAAAATATCAAAATTCAAATGTTTATTCAGTAATTAGACCTTTACAGGGACTTTTACTCGTTAATAAGTATAATTTACATTACGTGGCGATATGTTGAAAAATCGGAGGCCCGCCAATGTGGTCACGCCGATCAGACCGTGCAGCACCTTCTCTAGTGTCCATTGTGCCCGACCAGCTGTTCGAAGTTCGACCTTTACGCGGCGTCGGAGAGAGGCATAAGAGTATCAACTTACTGGAGGGACAAAATTTAGTATAATTTGAGCCAATCGGCACGAAAAGAAGAAGCGTATGTATATATCCAAAAATAATCAGCGTGAGAGACTTATTACAGGCACTTTTCACTCTAGGATTTAAGATTGAGAACTGTACCAAAATATACGTATGAAATACACAAGTTTAATAAATAGATATCTTCCCTCGGATACATCGCCGGCGTGGCCCAAAGCGGAAATTACGTGATACGTAAGCTGAGGGTACCGCCGTTTGTCCTTACAGTCATACAAATACAGCCAAGTAATATCCGGCTCTCTGCCTGTACATATAACAACATATATAATGTTTATATATACCATACTACCTGCCTTAAATCAATTTAGGACGTTAAATACCAAATTTTGACATATGTATGTATTTTTCTTCACCTTTACAAATAATTCCAACGTTCATGGTGGTGTGTCAGGTTTCTGTAACTGGTGGGTAATTTTTTTAAACTTTCAACCTCACATAATTTGTCGACATGCGTTATATAACCGTATATGATATTTATTTGACTATATATAATATTTAGGTAAATATAGTATATATATAAATTGTAAACTGTATAATTACTTATTCCTTTGTTGTTATTATGATGAGTCTCAAAGTTGAATCCATTTTACAACCATTAATGAACAGAAAACATATATGAATAATACAAACCACAAAACGAATATAACTTGATGTTTTTCTGCAAAAAATCTATCAAATTTAAATGATTTACAACAATAGGAGTCACTTTTGTCTGAGCGAAATTTAAATTATACATGCTAAAGCCAACAAAGAGAATAAACAAAGGATTTATGTATTTTTTAAATAATGTATCATATCATCAATTATGGACAATTTTCCCATATTACATTTGTTCCATATATGATGTAATATTGGAGCAAACAAATTAATGATTCATCTAGTTTGATGTCAAAAGCTGACATTTATTCCTATTAAAGTATATCATATATCTTCTTCAATATCAATAATATAAATTAACACATACACAGATACACACACATACAAAGAGATACATACACACTGCAAACTTGAAGAATCACGCAATTTTACCACCCCATTTTTGCTGGAAGGGGTTAATATTTAAAGTAAAGTGAGCTTAAAGCTTAATCAACATCTCACCACCTAATTTAAACTTTCAAAAGCTTCGTTCTAAAACTTTCGCGAACGGAATCACGTAGTACCTATGTGCTTACATAACTACTCATGAATATTTCAGGCCTTAGAAACAGTTCGGGCTAAGAGAACCTAACGTCTAGTTTTGGTAAAGTTACACGTTTCTCGGAATTTCTGCTGAAGGCTAAGGTTGGAGGCATTCAAAGATAAATGTACAAATATTTTTTAGATAAGCAATAGAAGTTTGAGAAAAGTGTATAATAAACGTTAGAAAACAAGATTTCTCTTATAACAGTTTGACTGATTGTCAAAAAGAATCCAAACAATAAAAATAACAATGAATTCTAACCTATAGCCAGAAATGTCCCCGAAAGCGTTAACTAAATATATATACATATAGGACAAATTACACTGATTAAGCTAGCCCCAAAGTAAGTTCGAGACTTGTGTTATGGGATACTAAGTCAACGATACATATAAAGATAAACACCCATGACCCACGACATAAGGCCATTTGAAAAGGCCATTTTCCAACTTGCCCTGACCGGGGATCGAACCCGGAACCTCTGGGTGGCGGACTAGCATGGTGACCACTACGCCATGGCGGTCGTCTTGTCTCTATCTTCCTGTTCCCGGACAAAATAAAAATGAATATTGATATTTTTCTAACACATCATTTCAAAAAGATTTTTGTCAATTGCATCGATCTTTATTTAAGTATGTAGTGTAAAATATAAATTAGATCATTTAAAGATTTAATTTAGTTACCTTTTTTCCGTTTACCAATAGTTTTTATTTTTGTTAGTATGGCAACTCGCGGATCGATCTGTCATCTGTCCTGTCACCTATCTTGTAAGACGTACATACGACGGTGTAATTCGTGCTACCTAAAAATAAAGACATATTTTAATAGTTACATATTCCACATATATGTACCTATATCGCCAAAACAAATACTAGCGAAAGCCAAAGTGGGGGGGTAAGTGTCAAATGAGGTAGACGGGCGTCATAACAAACCTATGAGGCGCGCGGCGCGCCATGAAAAATTCATAGACTAAAGAGGAAGTGGGATCGATAACAGCTGATCCACCCGCCAATGTCACGACCGCCCGACACGCACACGCACCCAGCCCACACCCCAACGCACACAGAGGCACTATTCACGTGCAAGGAGTCCGTATATTCGTCTATGGTTGCGTCTAGACTTTGGACATGTGCTTTTTCGGTGCGACGTGATTGAATTTAACAATCGTTAGCGGATTCTTGGAATTCATTTAGTTTCGATGTTAATATTGAGTTCATAGCAATTTTATGCTAAATAGGAAGGATGAAATGATTTTGTAGTTACTCTGAAATCAACTCGTTACATCTTTTCGATCTAGTTATTTTTAAGACTTAATAGTCTTTAATGCTTGAAAATCTATTTAAACCAACGAAAGTACCTCAGTTGTGCGACAAACCGTTGCCCGGCAGACCTTTGACAGACATAACATTTGAACAAATACTGATGGCAGCGTCAATTCACCCAAAATCATCTAACATAGATTAGCGACGTGCCTTCAAAGCGCGATACCATAGGTAATAAACCTATCAACCAAATCACTGATGAGGAAAAGAATAGTAATAATAGAAAAGTTGGAGCATAACAATCAAAGAACAGGTAGAGGAACAATCAAATGCCTATTTACAGAAATATAACTTCATAATCACCAACTATAGGTTTGAAGCGATGCCATAGACAAAGCTAGTACTTACCTCACACCGATTAATATTTCAGTCATGTACGAGGCGCCGACACAGACCTATGTATCGCAGCCTAATCTGAGTTCCTCCTATGAATTTATAACGACGTTTGACTCCGTTCGCCGCTTGTGTGTGCGCACCTTAAGATTATATTGTAAGGTTTTGTTTAAATTTGAAAATGATTATGTAGAAAGTTAAACTTAACCCCCAATTCTAATAATATACATATCAATGAAGAGTCACGCGCGGCTTGTAGACACTTATATTGGTTATTATATTCTCTGTTCTGTTCTGTTCTGAGTCCTCCCAGCCAGCAGTTACGCTGCAAGAGCTTATGAATGAGGTTTACCTTAGAGAGTACGTCATCACGCTTGCAGACCAAAGCCGATGCATGTATATCGTCCTCAGTCCCTAGAACATGGCGACGCCAAACCTCGTTATACCACTCTCATGGCTCGAGAAACCAGTTAGACTCGTAGATAGGGATAAAGGAGTGTAGGAGATATTCGCAGTCAGGGAGTAGGGGAGAGAGAGGGAGTTGAAAGAACCGACCGAATACCAGCATCAAATCAGTATGGGGAGGATAGATATAATACTTGGTGTGTGATATATACTTGGAAGGATAATAGACTGCTTTGTTGTTTTGTATCCGTCGCGTTGCTCTGCAGGTCTTCTTCGTAAGATTAGAGATTTGTTGACACTGAAAACAGTAGACACTTATATTGGTTATTATATTCTATACATAAATTGACCATAGTGTTACCTATGATAAACAAAAAAATATATTTCTAACACAAAGAAAATTGTTGAAATTGGGTAATTTCTTGGATCAAAGATAACTAAAACTTCGCAAAATAATGTCACTTGCCTTTGAACATATCGATTTTTACTTGAATTTTGATTTATTATTGCAGAAAAACTGATAATAAGACCGCTATTTGATTCCAAAGAACTATGACGTCATCTGCCTGTATTTCATACAAATCACATAGGAAATGTATGTTTTGACGTTTAGAAAAAAGTATTTGATTTGACTTGCTGGAAAATAGCTGATTGTGTCGTACATTTGAAGCTGTTTTGTTGCAATTTCCGAGTTTATTCCATACAAACATACTAATCACGTCGTTATCGCAAATGTTATACAGCAAATGATTCAGATTCTGTCTAATTCCCTTGTTGTACTTTTACAATGTGCCTATGAAAAGAAGCTACGTTTTTTCCTTCCTCCAGACTTGAATTTAATTCAATAGTTGCTTACAAAACGTGACGTCAAACCCAATTTAATCGAGTGCTAGACGTGAGAACAAAAGCTTCAATATTTGCTCGTCACACTATGAAACTTCCTTATACCTAGCTTTTGGGAGCTTTCGGACAACCTAATTATGGCGTTCGCAAGCTCGTATTACGTAGAACATTTGTTGTTAATCATAATTAATTACTTCAGTAAAGGGTTAACTTAATAACCATAAAAGTTAAATGACGTCGGTATTTCACAATGGTATTTTTCATTGAGAGATGTACTCAAGATAAAAGTCAAAGGAATTTGTGAAAAGTCAATTACTACCTAATTCCTTCGAAAAGGAGTAAATTTTTTTAATGGCATAGGTATTATTATTGTTATAAATGTGTTGAAACCATTTATTTTATTTTCGTAGTAAGAATTAATATTATTTAAGTATTTTTTACCTTGTCAATCCTGGATACATAAGATTTGTTATTATAAATAACAAATGTCGATCAATAACATTTATCCATACACCAATGTGTGTGTATGTGGGTGTGCGTAACCTCTTAAAAGCTGTCATAGGAGACAAATATAAATAAGATTCATCTGGCCACCCCAGCTTTCACTCTTTTGACACATTTGCGCAGATGGCCATCGAACTGTTAACCAAAATGTGCAATTTCACTTATTAACCACTCAACGCGGGTGGAAATGTTTATTCGAAGGGTTGACAAAGGGAGAGAAATGAGAGTGAAGGTAGAATCGGCTTTTGTAAGTATCATCTCTAATTGGTTCGTTTTTGTGCATATTGACTTATGCAATAAGTAACAAAAACGATGTCCGATCCTTGTAGGAGCAACTCAGACCGTCAATATGAACAACTTTTCCTATGGGACCAATGCTTGAAACTCGAAAAAAATGGAAATTTTCATACAAATTTCCGGGCCGGCCGAACACTTTTGTATGAAAATGACGATTTTTTCCAAGTTTCAAGACATAGAAAAAGTTGTTCGTATTGACGGTCTGAGTTGCTCCTACAAGGATCGGACAGGGTTTTTGTTACATATTGTATTGTCATCATCCGTGTTGAGCTTGAGCTTTGTGTTTTTACTTTTTTTTATAATTAATTATTTACTCCAGGTAATACAAAAAGACGTGAACTAGACGAGTAAAATACCTTTAATATCTAGGTAATTGTTTTGTCAACATCTTTTAGTATATTCTATAAAATAGCCCCAAAGAGGTATATTTCATTTTTTTTTATTTTATCAAACTTTAGTGTTCCAAAGTACAAATATACTTTAAACAAATGGAGCACTTTCTTTTTGCTTTATTTAACCAGTAAGGAATAATTTTCCTTATACATATTTAGAAAAAATAGGGATGAAAAAGGAACATCACAAGAGTAAAAATTAAAGTTGTGCGCAAAGGCTCCCACAAATAAATGTTTTGCGTCATGTACTTCACTAAACAGTTGACTTTTTTCCTTTCTTCCCGCGGTCCGACACGTGACACGGTGAGGTAACCCACTTCGGCTATAATTAGAGAAAATAAACGCTAAGAATAAGTTCTGTGTTTGATAGGCTTCTTGGAAACTTAGCGGGAAATGTGCAGTGGGATGGCAAATGGTCAGGTTTAATTATAGACTGTGATGCGCCAATCAGTCATCAGAACGACTGGTAGGTGATGGTGAATTTTGTAAATCACTCGGTTGGTACGAAGTTACTTTCGTAGTAAAGACGGAAAAGTGACAGAGAAAATCTTACATTTTAGAAACAATAAAATTAAAAAATAATATTGGCGTGTGCTGGGTTTGAACCGGGAACATCGACCATCTCAGTTATACGCTCCACGAATTTGTGAAATTACCTTTCACGTCGTTCTTCGTGACGGAAAAAAGTGTCGGATAATTCCTACCCTTTATTTCACCCATCCGCCAAGTCCGTACCGTCCGAAAAAGAACTGGGTTCCAAAATCTAAGCTAACCTCCTGGAATAGTGACATAATACAAAACTTTACAAAACGCAATCGATGTATATCAAACAAAACCAAACATTGTGCAAAACTCGAAACTACGAATCGACAATCGGCCCTTCAAAGCTTAACCCTACTCTTGCAGCAGGTCTCTCCGACCGTCCTAAGCAAACAATACGCAGATGCTTGCACACATTGCGTCCGCACATTTGCACCCAAAATGGGTTAGATTTACGCAAAATGGGTTATACACCTTGCACTGCGAATGCTGCGTCATCCATCACAATAGCCTAATCTGAATCTTGCATCCCGCTCGTGGCAATAGCTGCGTCCCTTTCATCTTTTGAATTCGCCGGCTTTCCGTCGCTATTGACACTTCGGAATTGGCCCGTCATGCGTGGGTGCACGGACGCAACCCATTGTCCGACCGCCATTGTAAGATTCGCAATCGGCGGAAATAATTGCGAGTTTGACATATTTACCCCATGACATCTATGGGGTCCTTATTACAAAAGAAAGTCCTTGCAAATTCTCAAAATAATATTTAAATTTAGGTGAGAACAACAAAAACTGTACAAAACTATAAAACATAGTGCCCGCGTTTTTAAGATAAAATATACATTAGCTTAAAAAGTATGTCACTCGGTGAAAATGTAGTTTTCAAAAGTGATTTCTTTTTTAAATCGGATCTGTAGCATTTTTATATACTTATTACAAACAAACACATCAAGAAACAAATCTTTTCTCTGTCTAATATTAGTGTAAATTACCAATGAAAGTAATTAGAAATATGATCATTTTAAAATGAATTTATTGTAATATATCATTATACGAAATATATTATTCCTAAAAAGGTATCCTAACGTATTATCGACGCCATATCTTCTCAGGAAAACCACACAGTACATAGCTTAGCATTGGCTTAGTATATGCCTAACACTGACCAACGGCGAGTCCAAATCACATAATGTCTAAGCAGAATTACCATCTTAAAGGAAGTGAACAAAGGCGGTAAAGTGAAGGGTTGCTCCAAGCAGAGCTTGCATTTTTTTCGTGTGAAGGGTAATGTAACATTGATGTGACTAATCTTATAAAAAAAATTGTAAGACGATGCGTACGGTGCACGGTCATTCAATTTGCCTTAAAACATCTAAGATATAATAATAATAAGAAATAATATTAGTGTGATATAAGTATAGTTAGTTATTTCAGTTTCGACAGGCAATTTTTAAAAATCAAACCCATAACATGCACTTATTGTAAACTGGTTTTGTAAGATATACCTAATAGGAGTGGCGTGCAGGGTTTCCACTAGATTATAATGATTTACCACAAACTCAGTTGCAGACAAAGAAATTCTATATCAATAAATGTAATTCTTATAAAATACTGCAATTTTTAAAATGATGAATTATTTACAAATGTACCTATCACCACCAATAACTTTACTAGACATATCATTGATTTTATTACATACTGCGCCATTATTACGTAAGATTTTAAAGAGTCCATACACGTGGAGTGCGGTAATTCTTACTAAGATAACTCACGACCATAACGTCCCATACATAGTGTCTTTTCATATGCAAAACCTCGCGAATCTAACTGTTGAGCGCGGATTATGGTCTAACGCCGGCCATACAATGCCGATGGACAGTGGTCAGTTCATAAAGATGGCCAGATATAGGAAGGGTCTCGTACTTTTGTTCCTCATTGTGATATTTAACTAATGGAACCGCATTCCGCGCTGACCGGTATACCGGACCCTCGTGTCACAAAAATGAAAACCCGTAGTGATTATTTATACTTAATTTATTATTATTTTGATACGTGAGATGAAAGGGTTATACAATGGGGTTGATTCCGTGTTCGGCCCGCTGGTCACTCGGCGTTCGGACGGTGACAACCGCTAGGGCGCGAAGCTTTTTGTTTAAAATCACCTTGGGAACATTAATATGCAAAGGTATCTGTCACTACGCGTCCTAAATACTGTATTTATGTAGGTATTATTTAGTTACTAGAAAAAAAATCTCACATCTATTACAGATTCAAACCCAAAACCTATGTGACATAAAGTTGTGTATATTTTGAAACATCCGGTGGTGGCGTCACTGATCGGGTCGTTGGATTCCCTCTAATATGGTTGAGTTTAACGATGGCTGATCCGTGCGTCAACTCGTGAAAGGGTGCTGCCGGGAGGGAATGGTCAGCTCGGCTTCGCTTTTTTGACTACTTAATATTTTTTATTACGCAATTTATGTTTGTAAGCATTACATATTAAAATTTGTCAACATTGTATTATAAGTATTTATTAATTAAAAGACAATAATAATAATATGACAAAGCCCTTCTGGCGAGTAGGCGACCAATACTGTGAAAATGAGTTTCTTCTCAGCAGTGGTCGTTACGAAGCGCTGGTATCGGTAGCTTTTGTTTAAAAATAAATTAAATTTTGATATACTTTACACGTAACGTAAATTATACTTATTGACGTGTAAAAGTACCTGTAAAGGTCTAACTACTGAATAAACATTTGAATCTTTAAAATTTAATTCGGGTATAAACTCGAGTTTTATTAAACCACGCTGTAGATCTCGTAACTCGAATTCCGTTTTACCCTTTTGCAAATATTTGGACTATCTATCTAATTTTAATCCGACACCTTTGATAATAAAACTGGAACTGAACACAGCAATACAGCTTTACTTAAAAAACGGCTTATCGATTTCATAGATTAAGCGAACACTAGGTTCCATTCACTGTTCTCGATTTAAACGCGTCGGTCCGGTAGCCGGCCGGGCGTCCGGCGCTTCCCGGTTCCCAGGCATTGTCCGCCGCTGAAGGGTTAACAATAGCGACAAAGGGGTGTGGACAGCGCATTATAGCCACCGGTCAAATGGTCACTTTAATACCAGTCATAGCTCAATGGACGAGGAAATGTATGAATAAACAGCTTTCTTCTGGACTCCTAGTTGCATGACCGCCGTTGATTATATTATTTAAATACGGACCGTTATTCGTCAAAGTTTTTTATTACGAGGGATGGCATGAGAAAGTTTGGGTCGTTCATACCGAGATCTCGTTTTAAAGGGCAAACGATATATTTCGTTGTAATTGGGTTAAGTCCGAAAAAGTATAAAATAATAAAATACGACATACTCCCCGAAAAATTAGAATGCAAAAAGGTGCAACCCCTAAATTGGACTCGAAAACATAGTTTAAATTAACATAATTATGAATTAAAGTGGTACATTTTTGCATGACAATTGCAAGCCAAGTGTATTCCCACATGAGATCAGGTGACACTTGTCAGCATTCGCCGTTTCTAACGGCTGCTGGGCATTGTCCAAACTGACCGAAATAAAAGAGAGAGGATTAATCATCTCGCAGGGTGCATGCGAATAAGATGACCGTTAGATGCTGCATACTGCAATGCAAATAAATGCAAGACCGTTGCAGGACAAAAGATGCACAGACAAACACGTTTTAATGTTATTATTTGCATATACCTTATTTTAATGGTGATAATAATAATGCATAAAAATAATAATTAATGTAGACGAAGCAAAAGATATTTGAGAATCGTGACAAGTGGTGAGACATGGTCTCTGGAAGGAAAACGGGCGAGATAATATGTTATTTTGTATGTTTAGTAATTACAAAGTTTTATTCTCAATTATTTTAAATATTATCATTTTCTTTAATGTATGTTCTGTGGAGTTGTGTTATTATTGGGTGCACTTCAAGAAACTTCAAATTAAACCACTTCGTACTTATATTAGTGCTACACGATTTGTAGCAGCTTAGTAAACTTTAACGTAGCTTATAATTTTTCGGTAATAATAAATAAATAAATATATAGGGACAATAACACTGATTGAGCTAGCCCCAAAGTAAGTTCGAGACTTGTGTTATGGGATACTAACTCAACGATACTATATTTTATAACAAATACATGCATAGATATACATCCACGACCCAGGACAATTTGAAAAAGGCCATTTTCCAACTTGCCCTGACCGGGGATCGAACCTGGGACCTCTGGGTGGCGGACTAGCATTGTGACCACTATGCCATTATAAAGCAACTGAATGAACCAAAATCCTAGAAATTGCCTCACTCATAACTTATTTATATCAGACACAAACATTGTATGTATTACTTTATTTTTGCTTTAATTAATTTATTTTATAAAATTTCAAGTTCACATGAATAAATGAATTAAAATTAAATTAATCATTATTTAACTCCACGTACTTCGTATTAGCAGTACCTATACCTTCATTACGGAACTCTTAGTTTCATATATTCTTCCCTTTATTTCTTGTAAAGTGTCGATTAAGTGTAAAGATAATTTATTTTAATTAAAACGGGAACCAACTTTAGAAAAAATAATAGGTATTTAATTTGTACAAGGACGGGCTTATCCCAAGAATGGATCTCTTGCAGCCAACTAAGAATTATATCAGTAATAATAGAGTAATTCGTTTCATATCGATTTTAACGTCTTGCTACTTTGAAGAAACCAGACCTTTCTTTATTAGTATAATAATGTTGTTTTTTCTTTGTTGTACAGGCTCCCTGCCCCCCTCTCCCGCCGACAGCGGTGTTTCAGACGTGGAATCGTCGTCATCAGGCGCGGGGTCCGCGGAGGAGCTCAAAGCGCGGCTGCAGCCCCCTCCCGCGCCCTTCCACACGCCCTTCCTGCCCTTCTACCAGCACCACCAGATAGCCACGCTGCAGCACCATGCGGTACATCCTAGGCCTCCAGGTTAGTACAGTATTTGATTTTCATCATATTTCAGGCCTTCAACAACCTATGTCACTCCCTGTTTAGGTATCGAAAATATACCTAATATTACTATGCGCGCGGTGACCACTCCGGAATGGAATATTCAGTTACATGAATCGTTTGTCCAGATTAATAAGGATGAAATTGGCTTGCAATGGATGTCTAGGTATCTAAAGGAAGAGGTGAGGAGTTCTGACGCGAGCTAAACTAAACCATATCGCTAACCACATTAAGTAGATATTTCTTTAAATTTCTCTGCTAAGTGAGACTTCTGTACGTGAGTACTAGTACTTATTCTGTACCAAAACGATTGATTGGAAGCGGCGTATACTTAGTTGCATTCGGCTAAAACGTAAAAATTTGCGAATGAACATTTCGAATACTTAAAAAAATTAAGACGGCCACTTGAATGTACTTAAACGCCAAAAGATTCATCATTCAAAAAATCTTGGTTTCCAGATTTTAAGGATATAAGCATTTAGACGCCTACTTTCAAAAACACAACATTTTCGCAGAGTCGTGAGATAGTTTGGCCATATCTTCTTATATAATTTTGTAATTAGGTACATATAATAAATAAATAAATAAATAATAAACCTATACGAATGCGGTATTATTGCTATAGTATTCGCTCAACCATACATCCTCTACTAACGCTGATTGTGGTATAAGAATTGCGTCAATGTCTTCATTCGAAATCTCCTTGTTTCCAATAAGACGGAAACGTCTCACATTAGTTAACCCACATTGTGCTGCTTATTCATCCGTTGACCTTCACGCGTTTTGCGACGTCAGTGCTGCCAGATCAAAAATCTGATGAAGCGCTAAAAAGATACAAAAAGCGCTAGATTTCAAGATTCAACATTTCGCGCCAAATATTTTATTAATTTACCTATAATTTTTTTTTTAAATAAAATAAAAACTACAAATAAAAATCAACTAGAAAATCTGACATTAAATTAATTAAATTAAAATAGCTCAACTGAAAAACCTTTAGCGCCAGCTTCATTAGTATTTTTTGTCTTACAATATTTTTTGGATGTTCTAATTTTTGTCACAAGATCGCATCATCACATCACTAGATATCGGCTGGTGGCAATTGCAAGACCAAATTATCGGTAATATAAATTCAGTAGTGTTAGATTATAAAAAGCGCTAGATTATCCGCTCAGTGCTAAATATTTGAAATGGGCGCTTGACTCTTTAAAAAAGCGCTAGATCCGCCCAAAGCGCTAAAATGGCAGCACTGTGCGAAGTATTTGTCTATGTCGTACGTGTGTGTCTGGCTGGTCCTTCCCGAATCCTCCGGGTCACCTTCCGGGAGGGCCGTTCACCGCCGACGGGTCACCTCTCCCCTCCCGCTCGTCCCCCACCCCGCAATACTGACAACGCGCGCTATTATTCTATTTTTAATTTTATTCCATAGATTCTTTTTCATTTTGTTTTCATTTTTTGGCGTGTTATATCGATTCGAAGATAAACGCAACATTTTGGCAATCGATTTGAAGCTTTAGCAATTCTTTCTTTTTTTATCTTTGCTAATATTTTGATGTAATGTTTGATAACATTTTAATTTATTAAAATACCCCGGCTTCAGTTTTGAGCTAAAAGCAGTAGTATATAGAAATAATAGTTGTGGCATTTTAAGCTAAATTGCTAAACTGAAAATAATTGTGCAGTTAAAATCTGACTAAATTTTGTAAGTTATGACGTAATGAATATATAATTTTCACTGTTTGCTTTGAACAATTCAAAAACACATAAGTATATTTTTTAATTGTTTTTAAATACATATTTAGATTTTACTACCTACAAGAATTATTTGCGTCACGTAACGTAGGTCGGAAAATGTATTTTCATTTGCCACCTGACGCAAGAGCGATAAAATGAAAGAGTGGGTACTACGAAATGAATGTTCCCTAAAGTAGACAACGTTGACATGTAACGATGCTGTTGCGCGTTTGCCAACTAGGTCTTTCTTCCATGCTGGTCTGAAAGAAAAGAAAATAATTGGCCAAGTGCGTGTCGGGCCACGCGCAGTGTAGGGTTCCGTAGTTACGAGTTACGAATGCCAACTTTGAGTTTATGCCACTAAAAACGTCTTAAAACTAATTTTCTATTGAATTTGTATGAAATTTCCGATTACATTTTATAAGTTGGTCGACTAAAACTTTTTGATTTGTAAACCCTACTTAGCTCTGATAGTTTTTCTTTAAATTTCGTTATATTTACTATAGCTGTTAATTTTTTCACGTGTTCATATATAACCGTTTAGCAGATAGAGGGGGGGACACTCTAACAAAAATTTTCACTTTAAAACCAAATATTTCAGAAATGGCTCCCTAAATCGAAAAACGATGTTTGCAAGCTCATAATATTTTTAAAATACCTATTCAACGATACCCCACATGATTGGTTAGTCGAAAAAATAAAATTAACTTTTGACTTTACTTGTATGGGAGCAACCCTAACAAAAATTTATTTCAGTTTTTTATTTTACCACTTTTTTTGCATAATTTATATACATACTTGTACCAAATTACAGCTTTCTAGTATTTATAGTCGCTGAGTAAAACCGCGGACGGACAGACAGACATGGCGAAACTATAAGGGTTCCTTGTTTACTTACCGAACCCTAAAAGCAGCTCCTTCTCTTATCACACAGATCGTAAAAACCGAAAAAATCTTGAGGAATGTCGTCAACTCCTCACTAATTAATTTCCTTAACCACTACTCGGCTCCTGACGCTGAAAGTAGTCTTCAAGTCGTATGACCATAGGGTCCATATGGTCCTGACATAACTTGACGACTGCCATACAATGATGACAGCCGGGACCAACGGCTTATACGTGCCTTCCGAAGCACGGAGGAGCTCGAGAATTTTTTATATTTTTATAAGTTGGTATGTATGTGGTCATGATCAGATCACCAACCCCGCCTACCCAGCGTAATAATTATAGGCAAATCCTTCCTTTTTTTGGGAGGGAATTTGAAATCCAACACTGGCATGACTGAATTAAGTGGGAAAGAAGTATGTATGAACTTGCGCGCTCGCCAACTAGGTTCAAGCGTGGTCGTCTACTTGACGGACACACACGACATTAGTTATAACCTTAACGTTATCACCTCTTCCGGAGCTGCCCTGGCACCCCGCCAACTGGCCTTCTTTCGCTCAAGAGCCGTTAAATGCACAAATTTATCGGATTCCCGCCAATAATTCACACTGCGTTTTGTTCCGAAAAAACGTTAAAAACAAAACGATTAATTTCGGAAAACGTTAGTGTCTCGTGTTGGAATATATGAGAATGTTGTTAGAACGGATTTACAACATGACTCAAAGTTTAGAAAAAGGAGGGGTGTTAGTGACACCCCTCCATGGTACTGATTAAAGTTTTTGGTGTGAAAATGTTTGGTAATTTCAGTGCAAAAATGATTTCTATATTTGTAATGTAAAATCACAGCGAAAACACGGAAAATACGGTTTACTCATTTTGCTTGTTGTCACGGATATGACGGGACTTGTGTTAAACTTTAGTCACCTATGGGTAACCTATCTAAGCCATCATATAATATCTACTGAAGTTTATATTATAATGTCTTTCTACTAAAATCAGGCGCATTTCCATGTACGATGCGGTTCGTAATGCTAATTATATCTCTACAATCGAACACGAATACTAGAATTTGAATTTTAAAACCATTTTGGCAAATGGGTTTTTATCTAAAGAAGTACAAAATCAGCAAAATGTAGAAAATTTTTCCCGTAACTACTGCCCGTTTATTTTTTGCCGAATACTGGCTGTTTCTGATTAAAAACAAAAATAAAAAGATGACAAAGATGATATAACAAAACGAATTCTCATAAAAACAAAACGCTTATCTTTGCGAACGAGTATCGCATCAACAAAAACAAAACGGCCGGAACCTGTTGGCTGCAGCACAGCAGTTGTCCGTCCTCAGCTATTTGACATTGCGAAGGTCAGTGCTCCTAATATAAAGATGCAAAAACGTGCATGCGCGTCGCGTCGCCGCGCTTCCCGACGCATGCGAAATGACCACTTTCGATTGCCGTGCATTTTAATAATAGGACCCTTTGTTTGACTACTAGAGAATTCTGAGCGGATACGATGCGCCTAGCGAGCGGAAAACTTGGCAATGTTTGCAGGATAGACTGCTTAATCGGTTATAATCTAATACGGAATAGGTAAGATATCGCAAAAGCATAGCGTCGAATTGAATTTGAGGACGCTTTCAATCTTCTCACATAAGACCCTTCTCACTCTTGCAGTGTCGAAAAACCCAAAATTCTCTTCCTGCCTCATTAGGGATAAACACTTGATAGTTATATATTTTGAGGACTTATTTGAAAAACATCTTCTAAAGAATATTGTAACAAACTCTCTTGAGAAAACATCTCGTTATTGAGAAAACAATCGAATAACGATCATTACATAACACTCCTCGTTAGCGTAGGTTGGTAGACATTGTTTTTGTTGATATTAATTAGTGTATGAAGTCATATCAAGATGTTTTAGATAAATGGAGCGCTGAATCTGGCACAGAGGTGAAACGTACACGGACGCACTGTACTGATACAATGAGATAAAACAGACACACAGACAGACAGTCCCTTTGATCTTATAAACCCTAAGCGATATTAAATGCTTAAAGTGTCTACTTATAGTTTTGAGAACTGTACAAAAGTCAATTTAACAGCTTTCCTGGGTTTCAAAAATATTTAAGTTGAGAAAGAAAAAATATCTAAGTTTCATTTTGTTTATTCTGCAGGACATTTTGTTTTATATTATTGTAAGTTTTGAAATAACTGATATTTTTCATAAAATTATGAAGAGAGTTGGCATACAGAGCCGACCCCCGACCGAATAGGGACAATGCGAGGAAAGAAGAAATCAGAAAAAATATCTATGCTTAAACTTCAATCACAAAGTATTCAATAGGTTACTTTATCAAAAAAAAATACAAAACATAAAATACAACATAATATATTGTTCATTTGCGTCACTATGTTTGTGTAAATGAAATATTCCCAGAATCGTACTATGAGTAGTTATTTAAAAGACCAATTATCACATATAATGAATGAGTTTTGATTTATCATTAATTGACTAATTCATATGTGCACACAAAACAAAGGATGAATCCACAGAGCTGAGTAGGTCTAGAAATCTATTTCTAGAAAAATAATGGTTTATTTAATATTTACAGGCAACGACAATAGAGCTAAAAATGTAAAAAGTTTGTTATTCATTGATTGCTACTTTATTAAAGATAAACTATTTAATTAGTTTTTGCTGCTTCCAATCAACAACTTAAAAATAGGATTTTTGCTGTCAATATTGCTTCTAAGATTTATTTCTTTTTTCATTCATTTTTTTCGAGTATAAATATGAACAGTAGTGTATTTGACAGCTATAATAAATAGCAAGCGTTTAGCATGTAGTTTTTACCTCATAGACTGACTTATGCAAACATTAAGGGTCATTAAGTTTCATTGTTAGCGTGTCTTTAGTTTACTTGCATCACTAAGTATTAACAAAGCAATAGTGAGCTAAATTGTGTGGTAAAAGGGGTTGGTAGGAATCTAATACAAAGTAAAATTGAAAACCAAATATTCTTAATGTGTAACTAAATGTTTGTTTCATTAATTGATTAGGAAATGATTTTATAGACAAAATAATCTTAACTTTTGGGCTCGGGTTTCCCTTTTGGGCTCGGGTTTCCCTCAAGAAGTTGAAAAACGTTTCTAAACTTATAAAAACGACATTATTTTTACCTATTTTTTACTCTTCGACTGATGAAAAACACGCCGTAAAAAACGTAGGCAGTTTCTCGATGGTTCTTCTGCACCAGCTTTTAGCAAGCGGCAGTCAAGTTAGATGCAAGTAAATTAAAATCAATTATTTAATCTGAGTGATATGATAATGAGAATTTCCATTGAGAAAAGGAAGGTATATATTTTTTTATGAATTCAAATAAAGGCGGACCAAAATTGCCATATATCATTTCTTAAGGTATAGGAGGCGGTGTTCGCTCAGTACCAATTGTCGACCGCACATGAACCGGCCATTCCGTAACAGCACACACGAAATTTCGGTGTTGCAAACGTGTGTTGGGCAACCACGGCGCCATTGTCAGCGCTGGCGAAACGCGACCTTCCGACGGATTGGGCAGTCGAAACCTGATTGTACCACTGTACTAAGTTACCGTGGAGATATATAAGTCATGTGTGTAAAATGAATAGTACAAAATTACTGTTTGAAAATAAGGTTTGGTAGCACATTTTTGTCAAACTTGAAATTACCTTTAAATTACCTGCTATAACTTTACCAAATTTTGATGGAACAATTAGGAAATGGTCAAACTTTCGACTATTCTTTTTTTTTGTAATTTCGTATTTATGAAAATGTAAGGGAGAACTTAGCTTATGTCTTTTTCGATCCAGTGATAGAGTAATGTGAACAGTGATGAGATTTCATTTATGGTGATGATTTATCGAGAACATTAAAGCAATCTTTCCCTATTATACGTGAAAACGAATTATACTTACATGTCAGTACCTGAGATGTCTATGAAGTTCTGCATACAGAAGCTATCTATATATATTAAATGCTATTGTGCAGTGTTACCTCCGTGCCTGCTTTATTTTACAACACGTACAAAAAGATCGCGTTGCCGAAATCGTTGCTCAAAGCGGATGATGGAGATGTATTAGCGATTAATTAACAGAACCTTGTCGAATTAGGCAAATTCGTGAGCTCAAGCTGAGATATATCGCTTGATTGCTGCACGCATTCTCGTTGAATTGATTTTTGCCAGAGAACTTGCAATATGGTGATAAGAGCGGTCTAGTTAACTTGCCAAACATTTCAGGTTTAAATTTAAGAGGCATATCAGAATCAGGTGACTGACATTTTTTTGTATAATCATTTTTTTGACATGTCGGCCAGTAGCTCACTCTTTACGTGAGTAACCCGTGCTGTATTATTAATGTATTAATAAGGTTACTGACATCCTCATACAACTCAAAATTATATTTAGTAGTATGAGGATGTCCATATTTTGGGAAATCGGCCAATCGTAGTCACATCTATATAATTTATAAATACATCCACTCTTACGAAGGAAGGTTAAAAATCTAATTAGTATTTATTCCTCCACCTGCAACATCGGCACTCTAAGAAGTCAAAACGGATACGGACACATCCGCGCGGAACGCACGCCTGGCGTGCGCCGGCGCACGACTCCCAGCGTCATGCGGATTTACGGGCCTCAATCCTTTTCTCAGGATTTCTAGGCTATTTGGTAAATACCAATAGCTACTATTAATCACTAGGATGGCGAAGCATACGTGGTTTTCTTTGTCCGCTAAGGATGATTTTTGATTAGGTAGACATCCCAAGTACGGGCTTAGCAACAGTTGTTGACACACATAGTTAGTACGTCGCCAAAAATGGTCGTTAAGTCCAGCAACTCTACATCTACGAGAATCCTATTAGATTGAATAGAGAACCGCATTATATCAGCCATTACCTACCGCAACACGAACACAAGCGTAGATAAATACATCTCAGTTGTATAAAGGCCACAAGGAAACTTAAACACGGAGCGAATCGGCTGAACGTCCGTCAGTTGCATCACAGACTTTCGTTATTTTTTGTACGATAACTCCACAGATACGAGTACCGCCAATGTGACATTCGCATAAACGAAATGGAAATTAAAATTATCGCATCGCCTATTCTGCGCGCTGCATCGCGACACGGCCGTGTGTGCGTGTAAGTGAATCGCCGTGTGTGTACGGACTTACGGAGCGTTGTCAAGTGTGCGCGGGAGTCGCTGTGCGGCTGTGTGCGTGAGGTAAACGTACCGTTCAAGGGCAGTGCAGCGCTAGCTCGTATTAATAGTGGCGACTATTTTCGCCGAGTGCCTGCGCTCGTATTGACATTCGCGGACTACCAAAATGGACGACTTTGGCTCACATCTTACATCACTACGCCCACAGCCTCTTCCTGTTTTCCACTCTTTGATGTACTCCAAATTAAACGAGAAAAAGTATGTACTCGTAAATAATTGGGTTTCTTGAAAACGTGATTCATGCGTGCTAACTCGATCGGCAGCTATTTACCCACTTTCGATACCGTCTGCCAAAACAGTACACGCTGTAAACAAATGTTGTTTGCAACGTCTGATTGCAAATAAGAACCGTGAAGAAACCAATGTGGGTGGTTATTAGCATGGTATTATTGGGTTTGACTTTCGTTTAAAAATGTCCTCTAAATAAATCTGTATTGGAGACTGATGTCTGCATATAATGTACATATTTACAGTTGCTAGGAGAAGGAAAACGGATGAACATAGGAAAGGATAGGATTATAATGTTATGAGTGTTATGACACAGTCTGTCTGCAAATGCGTCACACATGTCTGTTATTCGATCACTACTATGAAAGGTTTGTGCACGAATAAGGCCGCACTGTTTTGTTTTAATTGCACCATGAACCGCCGTATAAGGAAGAGCGCCATCTGTCGCACGAAAAGCGTTGCGCAAGCGACCTAGTTGCCGCGGCGGCCGCTGCCAAACAGCCTCTGCCTCTACTCCTCTACAATTACATATTTCGTGTCGCAACCGCGGTCGCATCCGAGTTGAACGGCCCGCGACCTTGCGTTGCTTGCGCACGCGTCGCTGAAAGCGAAAGGAAGCATCATCCAGGAATTTACCACAGTCCCATTGATAGATGCGTACGTGACCCACGACCTGTACACCAGGATTTTCAGCAAAACCACAGGGATAACCACAACAACAGCTAATTCTTCGTGATTCACTTGTCGTGTCGTCGAGCGGCGCGGATCCGTGCGTCACCTTCGCGCGTTCCGTTTCACACGGGCTTCCTGCGCTTTCGCAACACCTCCGACGCCGCGGCGGTGGCGCAACCGCCGCCATCTTCCCGCTTCCGAAATACACGAAATAGTCGCAGTGCGAGAACGTGCGGAAAATTATCGTGACCTAATTCCACATGGAATATCAGCGCTCCACTTATCCGGAAACCTCGTGCGATCTTTTACGATAGGTATAAACAGGAGGTATAACAGGAGGGGAGTCCAGGCGGCCTACATACGCGCTCCACTGGTTTCCCGTTTTAAAATTATCGCCCGTTCCCGTCCGAGCGGCAAAGGCGCCCTTCACGGGCGCACGCCCCTGTCCCTACACTCGAAATAGACGCTTCCACAAGCCATAACCGGGTCAATTATTGGCAGTTAGAAGAAGAGATTGCGAGTCGCCGACTCGCTATCCTTGTGTTTATGCGTCGGAGACCTAACCGGGTCAGTGTTAGGCCGCATAGCGCTGCATAAATAGCGCCCCCCTCCCTCGCCACACCGCATGCACTCGCGTGGAAGTGGCCAATATCGTAGAGCTGCGGGTTTCGCAACGTGTTTACGCACGCCCGGTGCCAAACCGACAGATTCCAGAGAACAGAGCGTTGCTAAATCGTGTCTTATTGCTAGCCGTGGGAATATAGGACGGATCCCCTCGTGGGCGGACATCAACGTTACACTCAAAAGTTAGCTCTGCGCTCGTGATTATCAAGCCATGTCATCTGCGTAATTTAAGCCACATCACAATCGATTTGAGTGATTGCCCAGGGACGTACCTTCGCCTTCACAAACAATTTACGCCTGACAATAGGTAGAAGCCTATCAATTTACAATTTTGATTGATAATGAGGTGAAAAAAGTCGTTCCGGCCTGATTGGCGAGTCAGGGTCGTATTGGGCAACATGTTGTGCTGGAAATCTGTCAACTACTGGAGCCTTGACCGTCGGCCGCCCCTCAACCCGCGTTTTTTCCGCGCCGCGTTACGTGCAGGCTCACTGTTATGCCAACTCTGTAAACAACAAGAACAGTTACAAATTGTCATGTAATCGCCTTTTTTGTTGGAAACCCAAAGGGCCGGGGCTTCCAACCTTGTTAGTTACGAATTTCTTAGTGCCGAACGGAGGTCTTTTATCCCATTACCGTTTGACTACACGTGTTGTGCTCATTACTGCGTGGTAATAAAATAGAACACAACTTGTCACTGCCTCTTTCTTCTCCCACGGGTGTCGTAAGAGGGAACAAAAAGAGGTATATGTAACAGAGGAACGACAGCAACATCCTCTATGCAAAGACTTTATACCATCTACCGCGATGACAAACCTGCCTACCCACTGCGCTATTCCTTTCATCATCATCAAGGATTTCCAAAACGATCGATCGGAAGCGGCCTGCATCCAGCGCTTTCCTGCAGCCTTGCTCAGGTCGTCTGACGACCTACCAAGTGGGTACCTTACGCTGTGCTTACCGGTAGCTGGCCGCCATTCGATAACCTTTCTGCCCCATCGGCTATCGGTTCTTAGCGCTATATGCGCGCGGATTAGCTCGAAGTGGGCGGGGCGCCCACTGCCTCTTCAATGAGCTAATCTGCTTGGCTATAAAAATTGTTAAAGAAGATTTTGCTCATTGACATCTCGCATTAATAGTGATGATTATAAATACAGTTTCTTTCGCCTCGAAGCAGATATTAAAGCACGCGAATAAACATCATTGTTTACAGACAAAATGCGATGTATCGGGGGCGGATATGGTAACCGGAAACCGCGGAGATGAGCGGAAGGCGAAAATTGTCGGAAGGCACGCTACGAAAACGCAACGCCACGCGGACGAACTCGCGTCACACAAAATAGTAGGATAACAGAAGTACAACTCTTCTAAGGACTACAAACGCCATTCCATATGTTGCATGCCTGACAAAAAGTTTAAAGCTTATGTAAAGAAGGTACTCTGTGAGAAGGCTTATTATAGGACCGATGACTATCTTAAAGACAACTAAGTCTGGCTTGAGCTTGGCGCGGGTCCCTCTTAAAGGTTTGTATACTCAGAAATGGTCATAATCTGGTACATTAAGTACATACTGAATTTACAACTTGATTTGACATTATTTCAAAATTTCGACATTAAAAAAATTAATTTAAATTATGACAACAAACAATGTATACTCTGTCCACATATGAACTATAAATATTAATTTCAATTGTGAGTTGACGTTCTTGGAGAAAATGCTGCAGTGCAGTTTGTTACCGCTTCTTCTGCACTAGCGCTTTGGAGGCGGCAGTAAACTTAGTTCTAAGTAACTTTTTGACGTCAACAATTATTGTGCAATAAAACAAAGTGACGATTATTAAGAGATATTATAAATATCCTATGATAATAAAGATATATTTGAATTGAATTGCAATGGCCTTATCGCCGGGTACAACCTAATTCTCTATCATTTTACTTCTAAGTAAAACCTGGGAATCCTTTTAAATATTATTTATTCTGTTTTCACTTGGTATAAAGATCTTTTTACTATATCTAGTTCTTACGCGCCATTTTCTCTAATGTCAAACTTGACACTTGACAGCGTGGCCGGTGTTACCATTTTAAGGGTTTAGTACACAAAGGGTTAAACGGGCCTTAAGGCAGCATGAAAAATCTGACACCAGTGCTGGCCACTTACACACGAAAAACAAACAAACATGGAGGGTCGACGTCAAATTCAAATCGTTTGCTCCCGGCTTTTTTTCTCTACTTCGCACGAAAAGATGGAAACTAGGATGTAACCAAACGCGCTAAGATAAAAAAAAACGGTCGGACTTTTCAAGAAGGGTTTTTGCATGACGGACGGCCACCTTTAATTTTTAACTTTATTTTATTTTCAACTGTCTAGCTATCATGGTTCATGACATAAAGCCTCGTGACAGACAGATAGACGGACAGTGGAGTCTTAGTGATTTTTACCCTTTGGGTACAGAACCCTTAAAACGGTCAAGTGCGAGTCAGACTCGATAAGGGTTACGATAATTCTTCTCTACGTACGGAACCCTTTATGTATTTCGGTACGGAACACTTTCAAGTATTCAGTTAATGATTATTACATCGAAACATTATAAACGTAAAAGTTAAAAACGCTGGAAAAAACACGTAACTTGCATGACGGACGAACACCTTTAATTTTTCACTTACTGTTATTTTTAGTATTTATTCTTATAGCGGCCACAAAAATACATAATCTGTAATTTCAAGTGTCTAGCTATTACAGTTCAGGCGAAAGAGCCCTGTAACAGACGGACGGACAGACAGCGGAGTCTCAGTAGCAGGGTCCCAGAACTGAACCCCTTCAAAATAAGTACAACCACAGATTACTATTATGTTACTACGTAAGTACAGTTAGTGTGTAAGTAATTCCCTTTGTAGTTCTCGAGTAAGATCGTAGGCTTTGCGTAGTTCTACGTTGTGCTACGCAATCGTAGCAGAGGTTGTAGCGGCTACGAGGCTGCTACGGTGAAGACTACGAACTTAATAGATAGAATGGAATCTAATTCTTATAACAATTCGCTGTCCTTAAGTAAGAACAATATAAGAACGGCTGATATGTTCATATATGATACATGGGCCAAGGAATCTGATAAAATAGTGATTTATAATATTCTTTTGCTAAAAAATGTTCTTAAATTAACTTTTTCCACCTCGTACGTACTAATTACCATTCTGACAAACGTTAGGTATCTTATTGTGTACCTACGTTCATCACAATAGACATACTTACGAGTACGTAACAACTCTTGTATGATTTAAGTCATTCCCGGAAAGGAAGCCGGCAGTTAGCAACACAATATCGTGAAATCCAATTAAGGGAACAACGGAGAAATTCCATTTCCAATTATCCTGCAGAACCGTTTTACATAACTCTCTAGGATATTGTTATATTTTGTAAACTTGCTTTTGGGAATTTCAAAATCAATCAGTCATTTTTGTTTCTCTTATGTTTAATCGTTTTAAGAAGATAAAAAGTGAAACAAAGCGTAGTTCAAAAGGTTAAACTTAAATAATAATTATTGTTTATTAATTGCTAGTATTTCGTACTTTCCTGGGTCATAAATAAATTATTTGGTACAGAGGTAATAAAACATCAAAAAATAATGTCACTTGTCATGAGCATGTCCATTTTCAAAGTGATTTTAGCTTTATTATTGCAGAAAAACTGATAATAAGAGCGCTGTTTGACTCCAAGAAACTATGACGTCATAATGTCTATATTTCATACAAATCCCACAGAAACTGTTTGTTTTGACGTTAAGAAAAAATATCTGATTTGATTGATTAGAAAGTTCGCCATACCCGAAATTCGAAGAGGCAGAGGGTCGTTTAGTTCATCTAATATCATTCAAAAGTGTGAAACATGTGGATTTAACTTTAAAATATAATCAATGTCGTCTTTATTCGTAACGGGATAGACAGAGCATGATGAGAGAGAGATAGTCTTGCTTCTCTAAGCAGACAGAGCGGGCCTCAAGACACAAAGCTACTTTTAGCGTGATGATTCTGATTTATTTTTCCACCAAAGGAATCAAAATAGTGACCGATTGCTAGCCGCATTATCTATTATGATTCAGATCTCGCTTATTCCCTCGATCGTCTTTTACATGTAAATAAATAAATAAATAAATATATGGGGACCAATAACACTGATTGAGCTAGCCCCAAAGTAAGTTCGAAACTTAACTCAACGATACTATATGTTATAATAAATACATAAGTAAATAAACATCCCAGACCCAGGACAATTTGAAAAAGGCCATTTTCCAACATGCCCTGACCAGGGATCGAACCCGAGACCTCTGGGTGGCGGACTAGCATGTTGACCACTACGCCATAAAGGTCGTCAATGTACATTCTAAGTTTTTTTCTTCCGACCAGGCTTTGATTCTTGCGGCTCTGGGCTCTGTCCAAAATTCTCTGTCTACCCCAACATGGAATAAGACGGGATAGTATATAGTCAAATAATTCACGATTACATAAGCTGCAACTGAAAAATTCGAGTCCGTTACCCCTTTGATTGATCCAAAATGGCGCTCGGAAGTGCAAGAATTCGCGGGGGTGCGGCGCGGTGCGGCGCGCGGGGGGCTGACCTTCGCGCGTTGATGCAATGTCGACGTGTCATTGACCACGGCTGCGCGCCGCGCAAACAGTTGCACCGCCCGCCCCCCCTGCACCCCCGCCTCTATCGCCCCCCCTGATGTACCTACTGCATGATTACTGTATCGCGTAACTTGACGAAGGTTAGTGATGCGATTTCGTTGATTCATTACTTTTTATTAGACAATGTAGTGAATAGCAACTATGCATATAAAGCTTAAGAAAACATCCTTTGGTACCTATTCATTTTAAGATAAAGTATTTTATTTATTTTTTCTACTCCTGTACTGTTATCTGTGTTTTAAATGGTCCCGAATACTAATATAAGAACATAGATTATATGATTTCAGAAAAGTCTATAGTCTATTCCTAATATAATAGCACATGTGTCGTTATTTCTCCAAAACGATACTCCTAGCTATGGCTATAACTTTTTTTCTTTAGATCTACCATACTGCCAACATAATAAAATCGTTATTTTAACATATGGTGCCATTTTTCAAACGTGGAGTCACTGAACAAACGGTTTTTTGTATGAAAAACATTCGTTTAAGTGACTCCATGTTTCAAAAATGGCACTTTTAGTCACTAGGAAGACGTCAATAAAAAAAATTAAATCTTCCATAGATACCTAGTATCTACCAAACATATGGTAGTATTTCGTACTATTCTTTGTTTATTTTAGTAAATGTAGTCGTAGAAAAAGTATTGTATGCAACGTTGTATAAGTAGTAGTAGTATGCTCGCCAAGGCTCGCATCGTAACCTGCGCCACTCGCATTTTTTAACCCTCCTTATACAACTGTTGCATAAAATACTATATAATTTCCGAAATACAATTTGTTTAGCACAATAGACGGACTTTATGCTTTAGCATATCTAGCAGCGAACCTTTGGGTTGTTATAGAAATTTTATTATTTTGATGCGCATTTTTTCCTGTTTGGAATAGACAGAACTTTTTTTGGCAAACTATTGGCTTTATTTTTTACATAATACAACAAAATCTTAAATGATCTGGGACAATAACTCTGTACTGATAAGAATAAACGTATTAGATTTCATTCGAAAGTGTAGGTAGGAACTTTATTATTTAAATCTTATAATATAATCCTTTAAAGGTATTTCTTAACATACAAGAATTTTGTTAAATCCCTCATAGCTCGTTCCTGATTACGTTCTGTGCTGCTTTGATTCCCGGAGTGAACTTTCTGACTTATTTCTCCAGATAAAGCATGTGAACAGTTATCCAAGAATGCCAAAGACTATACACAGTTGATAAAACTACACAACGATTAATTAACGCGTTTTGAAAACCATAATAAAGTTATTAAATCGACTGTATCAAAGGACATAAGTATAATTGAATCAATTATTACTCGCGTTGCATACAAACGCCCACTTAAATTCAACTCGCGTAACGCGGCTGCAACGTTTTGTATATGTACAAACGTTTTGAATTTTGAATTCGATATTTCCATAAACAAATTTGATGATTATATATTTATGAAGCGAAAGAGGTCTGTCAGGATCGGAGCAAGTGGAGGTCCATAGTCTCTGCCTACCCCTGTGTGAAACAGGCGTGATAATATTATGTATGTATTTATGTAAAATATTGGGCAAACATTTCTATAACTTTTTTGACGGTGGTAAAAGTATTAACCATCTTCATTAGTATTTGTGAGCATGTTATTATTATGTATATGATATCTCCCATTATCTATTAATTCTTGGTAGGATTTTATCTTTATCTCGCAGGTTTTTCCAACATATGACATACTTTTTTTGTAATATTGTTTTTCTTTATTATGTAGATATGTACTTACAATAGCGGCACGCGCCGCACGGGTTGGTTTGGACATATAAACTTTACTCTTTTTGCACTCTATCTACTGATTAAAACTGCATTAAAATCCGTTGTGTAATTTACACAACAGATTTTAATAGAAGGAAAAAGAGGAGTAGGAAAACCCAGAAGAAAATTATTCAATCAATTATCAGAAAAATTAAACGTGAAAACATATTAGGAGGTTTAGAACTTTGCGCAGGAAAGAGAGACATGGAAAGCTCTCGTTCATACTGAGGGACAGACGACAAATGACGGGAAGAAACTTGGTTTTATACTATTACTAGCTTTTGCCCGCGGCTTCGCTCGCGTAGGAATGTAATTTATCAAAATCCTTTCTTAGGGAATGCCTACGTCATAGTAGCTTTATGGATGCAAAGTCTCAGCCCGATCGGTTTAAAATTGACAAAGTTTCATACAAATTTTCATCCCCTATTTTATCACTTTGGGGGTAGAATTGATCAAAATCCTTTCTTAGCGGATGCCTACGTCATAACATCTACCTGCATGCCAAACAGCCCGATCCGTCTAGTTGTTTGGGCTGTGCGTTGATAGATCACTATGTCAGTCAGTCAGTCACCTTTGAGTTATATATATTTAGATATTGACAAATTGATGCTTACTTTTTGATATGTCTTGGTATCCATACAACATACTTACTTATAACTTCGTTGTTCCACAGAACACGGCATATCTTAGCGATTCCATTTATAGGCATGAAGGGCGCCCCATATCTCTCGCACTAAACCTGCTTAGAACAAAGAAGTTCTGCCGTATTAAAAGACCTCTTATTACATACTTAAATATACATTTTTATACATAATAATGGCTTACTTAGAATAAGTCTTAAAGTTATTGCAAAAAAGCTACTTTGAAGTTTTTGCTATTTTTTCTTTTAATTCAGATTATAAGTTAGGTTATTAGTTTTTTATTTTATTTAGTTTATTGTTATATGTAATTAAAATCCATTGTTGTGTTATTATTTGTATTAATAAACAGTCTAATCTATGGTTTAATCTATTCTATAGAATATTAATCATTCGGCAATCGAGTAAATAATACGGCATGATCTTTGCCAACTTTTCATTTAACATTTTTTCCTAGCCGTAACTTTTTCTGTTAAGGAAGAAGATTTATGACTATAGTAATGTCCAAGCAATTAAAACGCCAACAGCAATAGATACTATAATATATAGAGCTTAGCGCATCATACAAAACTTGCAAATAAAACTCTTCTAGTTGACCTTCCTTATTTTTCTTAATCTAAATCTAAATATATATAACTCAAAGGTGACTGACTGACTGACATAGTGATCTATCAACGCACAGCCCAAACCACTAGACGGATCGGGCTGAAATTTGGCATGCAGGTAGATGTTATGACGTAGGCATCCGCTAAGAAAGGATTTTGATCAATTCTACCCCCAAGGGGATAAAATAGGGGATGAAATTTTGTATGAAACTTTGTCAATTTTAATCCGATCGGGCTGAGACTTTGCATGCATAAAGCTACTATGACGTAGGCATCCCCTAAGAAAGGATTTTAATAAATTCCACCCCTACGCGAGCGAAGCCGCGGGCAAAAGGTAGTTATTAAAATAAGATAGGTTAGGTTTATGTGTACCTACCTACCTCAATGTCATAACATCTGCAATACATTGACATCAAGTGCAACAAGAACGAAGTCATCGGGCCGATACTACAGGTTATGAAAACAAGAGAATATTAAAACATAATATTTCTACAGATGCGTTTACGTAAGCGGGGTCCACGAACTGAAGATCCAGTCACCTTCGGCGGCCCAAAGTTAGGTCGAATCGGTAATAATATCGATAGGCGATGCCTGACTTTCATACTCTGACGACGTGGCAACAGTGTGCTGTATAGTTGACGATGTCAACTATAGGTACCTCTCTACTACTACTCTCTTACTTTAACTACGGTTAAATTTTAATTACATGTCTAATTCAATTAGTTAAAGTAATTAATGTTAGATGC
This sequence comes from Acrobasis suavella, assembly GCA_943193695.1. Lineage (NCBI taxonomy): Eukaryota > Metazoa > Arthropoda > Insecta > Lepidoptera > Pyralidae > Acrobasis > Acrobasis suavella. Next base: position 840,721 of record OW971930.1, on the reverse strand, counting down.
AATGATATTAATTTGGCTTTATGAATAATACAGTACCTTTTCATAACACAATTTTCTCAAAGGGTGCTAAATTGGGAGCATATGTTGGAACAAAGGCAAAATGAATCTCCTCGGATTTTTTGATTTTGAAATAAAATATCTCCTCAAATAGTCAAACGAATGAGTTCGCAATGAGAGTAATTTAAGAATTATAACAGGAAAATATAGGAAATATTGTAATTCATGTATCATATCTTAATAAATAATTTGAATAATAAAATTTTGACACTGAATAATTCAAACGATATTTATAGAGCAACATTGATTCACATAATGCGTCTGTTTACACAAGTGAATAATTTTGGCGAACTGTCTCGATTTTTTCACAATTTCCTGATCATCCACGCAAACTTTTAAATGTATTGCATTACATATGTGTATAAAGAATAATAATAAAGTTCATGTAGCTAATAGCTTCCCAAAAAAAATAACAATTGGTAATAATTTCAATTGGTAATAAATTCAAGTAAGGCTTAACTATAATCTTGATTTATATTATACAAATGTAACAAAAATGATTTTCAATCTATATTAATACTAAAACTAGTAACTAAACTAAACATAACCTGTAAACTAAAAATAATATAATATAAAAACTAATAATAAAGAAAATACATATTACACTTCCTTACTAGAAAAAAAGAATTTCGTCCTAAGGCATCTCAAACCACACTCCACCAAAATGGCACAGAGTAACAGTCGTAAGGTTGTAACCAAAGAAAGACTTGCCCAACAGTGTCCACCCCGACCTTCCTCAATATCTGCAGTGGTGGTGATAGCTGCATCCTGTTTGCATAAAAATATTTGGTGCCCCGTGATAACCTTATCAGGGGCTATCGCGCATGAACTGGCAGGCTGGTGGAGAGCTCAATGCAGTTTTTGCGACAAATAACCACTTCATAGAGGTTATTGAAGTGTCGTTAAAATAAAGTGAGTCTGTAGCTTTTGCATTTAAGAAATAAGAAAAAAAATATAACCGTCAATATGCGATAAATTTATCTGACTTAATTTTCACTTTAGAAAAAGAAATGCTTACAGTTAGGTAACTAAAATTTTTTTGGCGTCCTGTTAGTTTTAACAGGAAACCGTTGTAAATTAAAACAAAACGAATGTTAACAGCAATTCAAACTATTGATACGATGAAAAATATATACAAGAAGCTTCTTTTTCCTAATCTAATATGTATTTATAAAATTAATGTAAGTAATAGCTCCTTTTGGAATCACGGGTCTTTACACCCCTGTTCTTTGAGAGGCTTGCGTGAGGATACAGATCCAACACGTAGAGGCTCTTTGAAGAAGTTGATGTAATGTGGCGCTCCCGCCAAAACACATTCCTGGATGTACGAGTACCTATGAAAGGTGTACCCTTGAATAAGTTTCGACAGGAGAAAGATCTATTGCAAGAAAAAGGGAAAGGTCTATGGGTTATGGAATGAGATTGGGATGGACTGATGCTGGGATATTGCAATAGTCGTCGTCACCTGCCATGATAGCTCTATTATTACGTCGCTTATTTTTTAATAGTTGATTATTATATCTCATTTATCTCTTACTGTCCACGATATAAGCCGAGTTACCTAAAAAAACGGTTAAACTAATAATAACATCTGTAATTTAAAAACGTGAATTGTTATATAAATATTTTGCGAACGCGTAGGAGTCAACATGTGAATTAGATAAATACGGACTTCCCATTTAGATAATAAGCGCAAATGGCTAGCCGACATTTAAAATTGTATCTTCCTGCTTTTTTACATCGCTAGCCGGGTAGAGAACATTGACATCCATGGAGAAGAATAAGCCGGGCAGTGCACCATCAGCCCAAAGTAATAATGCAGCTAGAAAACTCTTTTATAATTAAAAATATAAGTATATCTTTTCCTTATATATATAATGTGAATTCTTCCTATCTATTTAGCTTTATATACCTACCAATATTGATTTGCGAAGTCGATAATAGTTTGTTCAGATGCGATGCGAACTGAAAATGTATGAAATTATGCGAAATACCGTACCTTCCATGTTTGCAAATACTGATCCTGGAATGTATTACATATATTATACTTATTTTTGGTTTGCAATACATACCGAGGACCAACGTGGTTACAGTCAGGGTAATGTTTTAACAGAATTCTAGAAATGGAATTAAAATTCACGTTAAAATATTTTCAACTATGTATTTATACACACTATAGGTATGTTCTCGTTTATTTCAACTGTCCCGTTAAATTACTAAGTAGGTATAGTAAGAGTTTTATCCAGATGCAAATAAGACATGCTTTTTAACGAATAATATTGCCTTTTTTTGTAAAATGAGAGAAATATTGTATTCTTGTAGTTGTATATTTCCTGCATATAAAATAACAATAGAAAGAACATTGGTATAGACCATTAAAACTAAAATGGCGGACTTATCCTATGATGGATTTTATATATGTTAAAAAGTTTTGTAGCATCGAAAGAAGTATTATACGAGTAGTAATACTGTTATGCTGACGCTACCGCATGTCGTCACTGCCGGCCGTATCTGCCAGTTGGTCAAACACGCTACAGACTGTGTGCGAACGTTTCGCAACGTGTACCTAACCTTACACACGACTGATAATGGACACTCGACTCTTTTACACTCATAAATGTGTTAAGTAAAGGCCCATTGAGATATGAAGTCGAGACAGTACAGTATAGTATAGATATGTATGCGGTTTCCTGTCTAGAGTAGGATAACTTGAAATCGAAACTAAATTAAACATGGGATCGCCCATTATACAGATTAAAAAACAACCGCCAAATCGGTGGCGCCATCTTTTCAGAGTTGTTGATCTTTAGAGACGACTAAAAGACTCCACAAATATATCACGCAACAAATGCATTCCCAATGAGGTTTGACGGCAGATAGGCCACAGCACCACAGCCATCATATCAATTTTGGTGTTTTCTTCTCTTGGCTTACAACGGAATTTAAACCACTTAAACGGAATTTTAACCGCTTACCCCAGCAACCGACTGGCTAGACTTTAGACGTAGATTTTAACGTTTTATTCCGAACAAACAAAGCAGTTTTGTTTTTAGAATCGAAGTAGAGGACGCGGAAAGGTGCCTCGGACGTGTCATGATAAGAAATGTCGCAGCTATAAAACTAAAATGAGACTAGTTCTGGCCCATATAAACAATGTTTCCGAGACGCCATTAAATCACATCGCCGAATATTGTGCAAATATTTAGAACAAATCTTTACCAAAAATATATAATTTAACAATAGTTAATGGATCTTTTTTTTAATTGGTTTTTTTTACTCCAAATCCCGTTTTAGATACAGCCACATCAGTTTTATTTATAACGGGCAAGACAGACCCTACACATACCAGCCAAATAGGTAGGTACACATATTATATTTATATTTTCCAAGATGGTGGGCGTTCGTGAGAATAAAGGTCACCAGGCGTATTTAACATTGAAACTATGCCTGGACACTGCTTAGTGCTTCTCTATTACTTCAATTTGCTTCCAATTAGTAGATCATTGCTTGCATCGTAATTTATAACAAATAAAAGATTTAAGACTGACCGTTCATTCTGACTTCAGGATGGCCGGTCACCAAGGCGTAGTGACTTTGCTACGTGGAATTTTAATAAAATCTGTTTAGGCAGACAATTGCTGCCCATTTACTTCCGTCAAACTTCTTAAACTCGGGTTTGCAGGTCACTAGGCATAATAAACATTGCTTTCCAATTGCTTCTATTTGCTTCCAATTAGTAGACAATTGCTTTAGTTGAAAAAAGTTTTTGTATAGTGATTTTCTTGTCTGGTTTTTGCGACTGAAGAGTCAACAGTACATTACATTCTAAAGATTTTTTTCTTTCTTCCAGACTAAAATGGAGGACGTTTCTTTGTTTAAAAATCTCACTTCGCTAAATTTATAAATTAGAAAATGTACTCCCATGATACCGCTACAATATTTAACAAAGACAAATATCCCGATATTGTGCGTTGTGCGTGAAACGAAATCTATTCGAAGCGCGTGTCACGACACCCGCCCCCGCGTGACCCCAATGCGGTGCTGCCCTCTGGCGGCTGCCTATCTGCGCCCGCGCTTACGTAAGGCTGCCGTTGGGCCGGTCAAGTATTACGCAGAATCTTTACCATTTTTAATCTCTCGTCCAGGGATAATCAGCGAATATAAGCTCTTAATACTCCTCCTTTGCTTATCTAAGCCTACATTTTTACTATTTTCTGATAATGTTCTTTAAGTTTTAAATATTTTCGATAGCTAAGTATACGAATATATTGTTTATCTTTATTGGAAATCAAAATCTACGATTGTTAGCAATACGATGATAAAATACTTCCGTATTTGTACTGATGACGTTTTTATGATGTGATAAACCTACGCCAAGTAGTAATATGCACATAAAATCCCGTAAAATATATAAAAATATAACATATTTCTGACGTAGATAATCGCCGTTCATAATATAATACGTTCTTCGAGAGCTTGCTCTTGTCGGTGGAGTTGAGTGGAGATACCTCTATTTCTCTCTTCTTTGCCAGCTTATGTTATATGATGTAATGAAAAATAAGCAAATCAATCACTAACAAGCACAGGTTATCCACGTAGAGTCAGTTACTGGCCACATTTACATTCGCCCTGATGAAGAAGGATGGACGTCCGGATGAAGTCGAAACATGTCGGCCAGCAAGCCGACTACGTGAGTAACCCGTACTTGTTAATAATGTCTCATGTTTTAATCAAAAAATCAATTATTTTTAGTGATTACGTAATGATTAAACGGCCCAAAGCCGTTGCTGACCTTACTTAATGCATCTCTAGTTCAGCAGCCATCCAACTTGATACCGTCTCGGTCTCGAGCAGTGTTTGTTTGCTATTAGCATATAATATTACGTTTTATGGTTACATTATATCCTTAGGTGCTACGGGAATGATAAGGTGCAAGGCTACTGCAAGCAGGTCTAATGAAAAGAGGTTTCATTTAAGAAGGCTGAAAAAAGAGATTTCATTTAAGATTGTGATTAAATAAGTAGATAGCCAGGCTGAAAATATTTCGATTTTTTTTTCTTTCGTTGTTCTTGAGGTCTATGGTGCGGAGAAAGTCTTTCAAGGTCGGAAAAAAGTACTGTCGTATTCATAAACCTAGATTTTTACTGTGGTGAAAAAATTAAAAGCTAACTAACTTATATTTCCTGTAAATGGTGTAACTAGAGAATGTACCCTCTCTCATCTTAGCGTGTGCCCAGTTCAGACCTTAGCTGTGGCCTGTGATGCTTTAGAGGTCGGGTTTCTCTAAGGTTAGTCACTGTGACTAATGGTTACTGTGGCTGAGGCATAAAACCTTTCATCACTAGGCTTATGCTCTTCTGGCAGCAAAAACACGTAAATAATACGTTTTTGGTCACTATTTCCAATAAATCGCATCGTAATGAAAATTACATTACAATCGGAATGACATCACGGTGATTACGCAAGGCAAGCACTCTTGGAACCGGTCGATTTAAATGCACCAATGACATTAACGCGGTCCCGTCGTCCGGTGTAAATGACACCCAATGCTAATTCCGATTCAAAAGGAAAATCCATGCTTTTATTTAAAAAAATTGTGCGAAAACTATTTTATTTGTTTGTTTAATTTAATGCACCTAACATCTTAAGATTGTAGTAGAAACTGAATGCTAAGTTTTGTCTACCAGTGTTTTTCTCTGTGTAGGTAGTGGTTTTTCTTCCTTCTAAAACTCCATTTGCTTGCGGCTGGTATTGTGTTGTATGCATTATCAAGTTAGACATATTTTGGCACGTTTTTGAAATCAGAACATTTGACGTTCATCCCCTCTCACATAACATTTTTTTAAAAAATCGTTTCCGAAAAACCTGTTCATTCATAGGTGATGCATAAAATCACTACACGTTGTAAAATATATACGAAAAGTCAAAGTCAAAAATTATTATATATTTATTTATCTTTGGATATTGGTATCACTTATAATTGTTAATTTTTCAATTGATTTTATAATAGTTGTTGATATCAGATCATTATCATACAGGTGAGTTTATTGCCTCTACCGAAATTGTTTTGAATTTTACATTATTATTTTCCAAGAATGATATAGCTGTCATCTACTCTTGCATACAAAAAGTACAATGGATTTTTTATCAAAATAACATTTACAGAAGTTATGCAACGCCATTTCGTGTAAACATCGCTTATCTAGAATGTCACCTTGATAGCAATTGCATAAAAAACTGCTTATCATGTCCACCTCAACTTCTGGCCCCGAAACCTTTCCGTCACATGTTGTATCCCGTTTTAAATTTCCTTATCCATCTAAAAACGATGTGTCACTGTTATTCATTTGCTATCAAGAAATTTTAATAACATTCGGTGATGTTTACTCCAACTAATAAGTATTTTTGGACTATTTATTTTTAGACAGTCCCTCTACTCAAATTATGTTAAAGGAAAAAGAAAGAAAACCAAAGATGAAAGCTGTCAATAGGATCCAAATCAATGACTTCTCTTTATTATCATTATCTTTAATCCAGTTCAGTACAAATGCCATGAAACAAAAGTTATTCAGTACATATTTCGTTCTATTTCACTTTCTTTTACAATTTACCACATATAAACTCATTGGTTACTTACCACTCTTTAGCCTAAATCGTAATAAGTACTCTAACTTTTCCAATGGGAATGGGTGAATCCAAGAACATCATAAGACTGCATCTAACTGCTAACAAACTTGGACATCCAAGATGGCGCCTGCATGCAAAATTTCTTAATAGACGGATGGGAGTAGCGAGCAGAGGGATGCGTGCGATGGTGTGAGTGAAGGTCAGTTGGCGGCGTCATTTCCTGGTCAATGCCCCCCCGCGCACGCCCCCTCTCGCCCCCCGCCGCTGTACCGTGCGCGGCAATCTTAGAAACACGCACTCCGCTTTCCGGTTTCACAGGAAAACATACATAGACATTTTATGCAGTCGTCTGTCTGTTTTTTTTTAAAGCTCTATCCGATTGGCGGCCTTTTTGAATTTCGTGAACATTCTCCAGAGTTATATTAGATCTTTTTTGATTTGAATTTCGAATGTATGTCAAATGTTAAGTTAGGTATATCAACGTTCAGTTTTATCTTTTGCCAAACTCTTTAAAATTATTTGAAAAATAAATAATATTCAAGTAGAGCTGACTATTCTTATCAAGATATTCAACACAAAAAGGTATTAAAATTTTCTTATATAAAAAGTTTTTATTGAAGCAAATTTTAATAAAACCATTTTGTGTCAAATATCTATTTTAAATAGATGTAAATAGTTAGCTCTACTTGCTTAAATATTAATTTCTTCGTCTCAAATGTTTGTATATAACAATAAGTTTATACAAGACAATGCAATCAAACACCGCGAAAGTATCCTCATAATATGATAAGTTATCTCTTCCGCCAAAAGATAAGTGTTCTCATGTGCAAATTTTGGTTGCTTGGAGGAAATGTTCCTGCTATCTTATCCATCTAATTCAGCAAAAATAGATGATAATATTTTGCAAGCTGATAAGCTGTTTCTGCGTATCTATTGACGTCAAAGTTTCGGGTTTATTGTTTGTTTCCTAAACAAGTCGGTGTTTGGATGCATAAGACTAACATTGAAAGGGTTGGCGATCGTTGGCCTATTTATAACTACAAAACAGAAGGAGTTTTATGTGTAAGTTATACCACAGAATTCAGTCTGTTTTCTTGCTTCTCGTTTATAATCAAGGTATTTACGATACCTAGTTGGTTATTCAAATAATCAAAATGTACTCTACCAAAAAATATATTTACTAGCACTTAACAGACTCTGAAAACAAAGGCATAAATCTCTTTTTAAGCTAACGATGTGTAGAATAGAACCCATATGTGAAAGATCTGCTCATTGGCAATAGATTTCCTAAACAAACTCACAGTACTTGCATCACAGCGCCGCTGCAGAACAAGAGGCCATTTGTATTGCAAGAGGTTTGTGGGGTAACCCATTTATTGCAACTGCGGGATGCGCGCGGACCGGTTCCTCGGTTCCTCCCCTCCCCGCTCTTCCTCCCCCCACCTAAACGCTGTTCGCATACTTGCATCCGGGAATAAAACAATCCATCTTGGCGAAAACGTGCGGAATATAACCCAAGTGGATACGAATAGAGTTTATATTGACGTGCGCCCGCGCAGACTTAACTCTTCTGGTATTTGGTTAACTTGGCTAGCCGAATAGGGCTACCTCTACCCCATCTCTCTGTTATACGGGTACATCTTTGGGCCAGGTTTTGTGTTAAAACACAGCATTACCGTTTTCTACAAAGATCCGCCAAAATCTTCGCTAGGCAGACTTTGAAATGATTTAGGTAGACATTTGATTGTGTCTTCTTTTATTTGTTTCAGTGTCTAAACATTTTTACAGTAACTTTAATTAGGCACGTTTCATGTTATATATCGAAGTGTTGAAGTGCTTATAAAGTATGCAGTGGAAAGCGCTGGATGCAGGCCGCTCTAGATCGGTCATTTGGGAAATCCTCGGGAGAGGCCTATGTCCAGCAGTGGACGTTATGCGGCTGAAATGATGATGATGACATGTTTAACAACATATACTAAAAGCATCACATGTTCATAGCCATTTTGTTTCCGGCGTACTCTTCTAGAGATGTTTTATTAATCTTGATCCTTAAATACAAACATTCGCAACGAGAAAAGCTTGTCAATAAAGCTAGTCCTCTTGGCAAATCCGGGGCATTTTATAAAGGTGCCAGCCCTACCAGCGAGTGAAGTTGACATTCTAAGCCCAGTCGGGTGCGGCGCTCGTAACCTTGATCTTGTGGTGCAACCAGTAGGATGCTCCGCTAAAAATAGATCCGCCGAGGCATAAAATGCATGTTTTTTAGCGCTTAATGCCCGTAGCTTCCCAGGCTGGGGATTTTATGAGGAGCGCCGCGGAACGGTTCATTAAATTGTAAATACCAGGTATGCAAGTACTTCGGGCCGTTATCGTATGAATTATGGATGTGATACCGTCTGATTGTCTGATATTGTATTATTGCCGAAGTTTGATTGGAAGCTGGACATCATTGTCCCAAATTTTTCTTAAAACACGATGTCAAAATTACGGAAATGTGATTTTTTGTGCTCGTCAATCTAAAAATATATCTTATAGCTAGTGAGTACAAATGCTACAACATTATAAACTTTGTTGCAAGATTTATCTTAGGAATATATATTCTATTTTATCTATGCGTCTTTTCAATGCAAATAATATGATTAATTATCTATCCATCAGTCCCAAAGATGGTCAACAGGCGATCTGTTACGCAACTATGAGTAAGCAATAAGCATATGAGCTCGAACGTGACAAACAAACGGACACACGTGTCTAAAGGTGAATGACCAGAGATAAGCGCGCGAAATACACGCGTTAGATAATATTAGAAAGAAAATAGCGACAGCACTGTATCGCCCAGAGACGAACGAGTAACATAATAACATAATTATTTCGTATTTATTTATTCACTGCACTTGTGTGCCGTTCCACTTACATGGCCACTGTGTATGAACACTTTTTATGAATACAACAACTTTAATGACTTGATAGGAGGTATTAGTATGTCGTCTAGAAAACGAAACCTAACTCATTCAATGTTGAGCTGGTTTGGGTGTGTATAATGTATGGAAAAAGATTAATTGTCTAATATTAAATCAAATAATGTGTTCTGGATAGTAGATACAATGAACTGAACAGAAATGATACTGAAGATACATGATAAATAAGAGCATAAGTATGTGAGAAAAATCTTGAGTTTAGGTGAAGCACAATTCATTTGCAGCCCAATAAAGCATGAAAATGCTATTATATGTAAAATAAAGTAATGATTTATGTTGACATTTAATACAGACAGATTTATGAGTAGGTAATACTTGAGACTCTCTATGTACAAATGAGCAACATCGAACCATCGAAGTGGCATTATTCATCGTGTCACATTCTCGCTCGAAGCATAAAAACATAAAAACCAACGGAATATTTATTTGGCGGACTGACAACGCGTCACGCGACAATATGTGTGGAAAATTACGATTTAGAGACGCCGTTTGGTTACTACTTCCTTGGTAGAAGGGGGTAATTAAGAAGCGCAAAACAAATAGTTTTTATCGTTTCCCACTACTGTAATCTATTTGATGTTCAGAAATTCTGAATCACGCTCTCAAAGTTTTATCGCTTCTCCGAATTTTAATTGGTGGCAATTTGTTTTAGTGAAACTGTCGACATGAGGATCAATAATCATACTAGTATGTACATACATTAATACATCTTAATATCTAAGACGTGTAGAAAAATGCCTTTAGAAAGTATTGATTTTAGTAGTCTGTTAACAAATCGAAAACTTATTTTGTCAGCTGATTACTTCATCGCGCGCAGATCCTCGAATCCTCTCAAGAATTAGACATAGTCCTAGGGATTCTCATTAATCCAGGCCATCATCATAATTCTAGTCAATCACTACAAAGACGCATCATATAACGTAGTTTATTACTTTGCCATTCTAAAACATCAGTTCTACCTATCAATAAAAGTAAAGACATAATAACCAGAACCAGTAGCACAGCCGAGAGCCGAGAACACACTGGAGAGGAAAACCGTAGCGACGGGCCAACATTGGGGTCAAGGCGGCTCGCGCTTGACGCAACCACTTATCTGCACTCATTGTCTTATCAAATGTTAGGCGGCGTTAGATTCGCCACGGCTATTGCCTCATACTGTCTAAGTGGGTTTTCCGCTGCTCTTTCGACTAGTACAATGTAAGGGGTTTCTGGGAAATCAGCAGCGGCGGGAAGCTCATGATTCATGAATCAATCAATTCTACTTTTGTAAAGATAAATCTTTCAAAAGCTTTTTGCATTCGAAGTAGACATCTCTGCGGATTTCCCGTGTTTTAAAAATATTGTAAGTCATTTGTTTATTTACAAATAATGACGGGTCGAATTCTTCTTTCTTACTTTTACATAGGTATTTTTTAGTTTTGCCATTTACACCGACAGTATTTGATTTCGCTGGACCTGAATTATCTCAGCAACGATGTCTTGGTTACGAAAGAGTATCACGCATAAAGTTTACTTAGTCTAATTGTTATTAAAATAGTCTTGCGGTTTTGACAATAAGGATTGTCCTAGACGACGCGTGAATCTCATCGCCCAAATGGGTTCCCACTATTGTTTAGACTTAGTTTACATTTCATACTTACCGTTGCGACCTCGACAACACTTGCCGACTAAACATCTATGTTTTTCTACATCTTTGTTTGGTATTTCAATGTATTGAGTTTTAACGTTATATCATACTCTTATAGAAGTGGTCGTTATTTTTTATATATTTAAATCAGTGATTTAATGTTTGTCTTTCTTTTGTTTCCAGTGGGTGGTGTTAACGAGCGTGATGCGTATGGGTACGGCTACGGAGGCGGGGGAGGCGGCACACACCATTTCGCAGCACCCGCACCGCCGCCCCTCCCGCACGACGAATTCCCCTACTCAGTCTTCGACATCGGGGACTACCAGCGGCATCTCCACCACAACAAACTAAAACCCAAAAAGCGGCCGCGCAACGACGCCCCTCCCACACCCGGCGTGAAGCGCAAGAGCCGCGAGGGCTCCACCACATACCTGTGGGAGTTCCTTCTCAAGCTGCTTCAAGACCGCGAGTACTGCCCGCGGTACATCAAGTGGACGAACCGCGAGAAGGGCGTCTTCAAGCTCGTCGACTCCAAAGCCGTGTCCCGCCTCTGGGGGCTCCACAAGAACAAGCCAGACATGAACTACGAGACCATGGGCCGCGCGCTGCGCTATTACTACCAGCGCGGTATCCTCGCCAAGGTGGACGGCCAGCGGCTCGTGTATCAGTTCGTAGATGTGCCCAAGGACATCGTCGAGATCGACTGCTCGCTCGCGTAGGAATCTCCAGTGCAGTGTGGACTGACTTGAGTGAACACAGGACTTTCTGTAATACGTAATTACTTTTTACGCGTATACATTTCGCTCTTACATTTTTTCACTAATTAGAAAATTCGTCTATTTTTTAAATCATCATGCATTATGTTCTCCGATCGCTTGTAATGTTGTTAAGATAATTCTCAAATCGAAATAATATTAACTTATCATTGAATTTAATATTTATACAAAAATAGGAGAGACGAAATTGATTGCTCAAATGTTTATATAGGTACCTATTTTTAGGGTATTTCAGGAGAGGAACACTAAATTTGCTAGCTGTTATATGGTACGGAGTGATTTTGTATAATGTTCAAACGAATTTTTAAATGTTTGTATTGAATTTAAATGTTTCTATATATTGCATGTTTAGAGACCGGCCCGGGAACCAATCCGAGACCGGCACCCCGAAACTTCCTACCTCAAAACTACGCAAACAAAAGCAACATTCATATGAATATACAATTTATAGTAATTCGAAACCAATTTTACAATATGCAATAAGTATGAACTTATAGTCTAAATAAGAGTTTATATAAAGAAATATTTACTAAAATGTTTATATAATACAAAATATCATATGGTAACCTCCTCAGATAGTTTTTGGTGCTTTATATGGCCATTCGCATATTTACTCCTTGTTGAATACCGACCTCACTGCTGTTGATTCTATATACATATATATTATATACGATATTATATGTTACGTACCTCTTCACATTGTACAGTGTGGATTCTTGTCTGTTCGGTTGTCGCACCAGCGAATCGGGACGTATTCGCAAACCGAATTTTCTTATGATATTACTTTGGTTTTTTATATTTTGTGGAGTTTTCAAATTCTACGCTAGTACTGAAACCTACTGCCAATAACTTTCTGTTAGAAATCTGATTTATGAATATAGTTAAGGGATGATTTGTGCGTTAATTGTGTTAATTATTATATATAGATGTTTACTGTAAGTGAGCTGTTTAAGTGGACATTTTCTAGTTTATTTCGTTTATTTAAATTTACGGTAGTAAGCCTGTTGGACGGGGACCTCGCGCGCGCACCCATTCGTTTTACATATCAACTAAATATATATTAAATTATTTTCAGTATTTTCATAACCAATTCGTTTTTGCCGTGCATATCACAAAACTATTAGTCTATTAGAAAATATTTACAAAAATGTCTCGGAGCTCGCGAGGTCTCTATTTTTTGTTACCTGAATAAATATTATGAATAATTAATTACGATTTGTGGTCCAATGTTATGAATCATAATACTTTAACTAGATAGTTGATAACAAACGGTTGATTAAGGTGTAGCCTAGTTCGCAACCACGTTGTACGATGTCAACAAAGCATACAGTAATACATAAAATATACAAAGATTTGTATTATAAAATAGTGAATCTATGTATGCGAAGTTGGAGGTGTTAAGTGAGCGTGCGTTGATTTTTTTATTGTGGCGGGTTTACATTTATCCAGCGATGGATCCAGTCGGAACGCACCTTAATGTTGGACCAATGCTAGTAGCTAAACTGTAAACGGAAGCTGGCGCAAGTCGCTGGATGAGTGTGAATCAGCCTTTAGCGGCGGTGCGCAGGAAGCACAAGGCAACTTTCCGAAAACGCAATATTTTTTTATTCAAAATAGATATATGAAAGAAATAGTAGTTAAGGATCTCGATAGTAGTATACGTGTGCGCCTGCGGCCGCCGCGGGAGCCTTAGGGAGTCGACATGTCGAGGAAAATGGGTGCTAAGCGAGGGACCGACTGACCGCGACACGAGACAGTAACACAGGTGAAACCACACCGCCCAGTGCAAGTGATCCTAAACAGGAACGATCTCAGTGTCCAAACTTCTTCGAACAAAACCAGTGCCCGTTCCATGTGATTACATAATTCTATATTACATACATAATTATATACTAAATATATATTAATAAAATAAAGTGGAATTTTAATCGTATTTTTATATAGCTAGTTGGAATTCTCAAAGCGACCCTTTCCTTTCGGCACTATTTCTTATGCTTTTGTAAATATATCTATAGATTTAACTTATTTATTTTTGTCGCTCGTTCGAGTGCGGCGGTGGCGTGGCGCTGCGGGACTTCCCTCGCCACGCCACGCCACAAACGCCGGTACTTCATAGTCTTTCCTTTTTAGGAAATTTCGTTCTATAGGTTACAAATTTTATTGTAATATAATTATAATAAATTAATTACTAGTAGGTAATGAATGGACCACGCGAAGGAAGGCGAATGCTCTCAGAATTTATAATCGGCTAGTGTGTATGGTAATCGACATTGTGAAACACGAGTTACCGGTTAGTAAGCAAATGTATGAGCAAGCATTTAAAATGCTGCTCGTCGAGTTGATAATTTTAGTCGAATCGATGTTGTTGAGAAATCAAAGTTTCTAATTAAATAAATAATGTACTTAAAATTTCAATGTAAATTATAACAGCACTTCGAGAAATTATTGTTAAAATTATTTTAAATGAGCCTAGTCTTAGCATCTTAAATTTTATTTAAAATTAATTCGGACGCGTTCGGAAGCGGCGCGATGCGAAGCGCGAGAGGCCGTCGCGATGTCGGTATTGTAAATAGAGTGACGATTTGTAAAAAAAAACCAAACGCACACCCTCACGACCCATGTACCACGTACGGGTGTCGCTAGATAGGTAAAATATGGAAATATTTTGCATGGAAGCAATGAGAAGGTTAGTGATTTGGTATAGGCGGGGGAGGCGCTGTAGTCGCCGTAGGAAGAAATTGATTGTTTGTCGTTAATTATATACTATATCAATGTACGTATTCTTGTTCGTTATTTAATCTATGTCCGATGTTTGAATACGTAATGCCAGAATGCCCTACAGATGATCGATTTTTTAAATAAATATATCAAGTTTTTGCTACTCGACACAAGATGGCGCTTGCATCACAAATTTATTTAACATTCTGAGAGTTATGTGCGGTACAGTGATCTTGCTTTTAGTTTTATGCAGTTAAAGTCCGATATTTTAATTATAATTTAGTTGTTTAATTTTACAAAATACTGTATTTTCTGCCCCCTAGTTAAGTTATTTTTCTATGTATAGTTAGTGATAAGTGTAAATGAGTTAGCACATAAATTTGATGCATGATGATAATGTTAATAAAATATCCACAATAAAATACAATGTATTGTTTCTTTTCCACTCTTTCCTGTCTGATTCGGAACAGTTAAATCAGACTCCTTTCTCCTCAAGACCTTACCTGCAGCTATGGTCACGTACTTTGTACTTTGTTTCAATAACTTGCCTATATCATATTATTATGAATAAATCAATATAATAAAAATACAAAAGGATAGTACAAAAATAAAAAGGTTACAAAATATCATACGAAAAGCGAAATAATCCTTGAATGCATGCTCAGACCATGATATAGAACGACTTTCGCCATGACTCCAATACAAATTAAGCAAGAAATTACTGTATTTTTGTAATTTTTAATTTCTTATTTGGCGACCTCCGTGGCGTAGTGGTCACCATGCTAGTCCGCCACCCAGAGGTCCCTGGTTCGATCCCCGGTCATGGCAAGTTGGAAAATGGCCTTTTTCAAATTGTCCTGGGTCTTGGGTGTTTATCTATATACGTATTTGTTATAAAATATAGTATCGTTGAGTTAGTATTCCATAACACAAGTGTCGAACTTACTTTGGGGCAAGCTCAATCAGTGTTTTTTGTCCCTATATATTTATTTATTTATTTATTGAGCAATTTCTTTGAGATTTTCGATTTATACTAATTACACTTTAACATTAGTCGGTAATTGTAACTCACAATCACGTTTTTATCCTACGGTGCAGACAGTATGGTCACATCCCACAGGTAAAATGAAATCGCACCACCAAAATATAAATAGTTAAGTCAGAACCCAAAAACGGCAATAGTCAAGCAAGAGTAGATTAAACACCGAAGGCAGTAAAAGCAGAGTAGCCCAAGGAGGCCTTAGCCTCCTTGGGCTATATGTAATCTGAGAGAGACTTTCAATAATACCTTCAGATCCGAGGCGAGTACACCGTTTTATAAACAGGCGTAGCGTAAAATTCCACCTGAGAGGACAAAGATAGTTTAAAAAAAATTAACTGGCTTGTGGATAAAAGTATGCTTTTTTGAACGCGTCCGTATAGCATAGACAAGCTGACGTGACCTGATACTGTCAAAACGTTTTGACGTTTGACGTGTAATCACAGCTGTCAATTCGCGGTTTTGTTTCCAATTTCACAATAATTATGTGAAGGAGTAAGTAAAGTTTGATGTGTGAAAGCGTAATTCGTAAATAATTACTCTGTATGTTAGTGTAAAAGACAGTTAGACTCTTCCAAAATGGTGTTAATGACTATGATCGCCCGGGTCGTCGACGGGCTACCACTCGCCGCTACTATGCAAGAAGATGAACAGGTATGAACTATTTTGCCCCCTTTCTTTTACTGACACGTATTATCGCACCTTGAAACCGAATTCTAGCACTTACACTTCTTAAAAACCTAAAATTCTCATTAACCTATCTATCACAAGTGCCGTACTTTCACTACATTCCCGTCCGAAGATATGTTTATTTTTTTAATATGATTTGCTGTGGTGGTTCGCAGAGCGGCTGCAACGTTCTGGAGTACCAGAACCAGGCAAAAATGCTGTTTAGGAAACTAGGCCCGCAGTCGCCGCTGCGGTGCTCCATCGAAACTGGCCCATATCTCTTCCAGTGAGTTCTGCTTTTTATTTATTATTTTCTCCTTCCTTGCCACTTGTAGCTAGATTTATATTAAATTTAATTTTTTATACATTTGGTTAAATATTCTTAGATTCTATCCCCTTCGCCTGGGTCAATTTTTTACAAGACACTTAGCTTGACACAAAATACAATTTGTTTATAGCCATATGTGTCCTGAAAAGGGTTAAATTAAATTCGTAAATTGTAGTGTATTTACCAGAAAGTTGTTTTAATTTTTCCACTGAATGTGATGAAACACTAGTGTCAATGTTGAAATACATAATTATTTGGACCATTTGTTGCTTTGGTGATTGTTGTTACTGTTATTCAATCATAAGGCCTAATAATAATTTTTGAAATAAGTTTTTTCTGATAATATATCTGATATAAAGGAATTCTTTATGTTCATGTCAACATTGAGAATAATGTTTATTTTGTGCTATTTCAGCTATTTGATTGAGAACGAGATCTGCTACCTAGTTTTGTGTGAGCGCAATTACAGTAAAAGACTAGCGTTCAGCTATTTAGAAGAAATTGCACAGGAGTTCTACCAACAGTACGGAAAAAGGGTTAGTAGTAGAATGAAATGAAGTTTCAATATTACAAGACTAATTCACACAAAAGCTGCTCAAATACTTGGAGTAGCTGGCACAAAGATAGACAAGATGTGGAGAATACTTTTAGGGTTCCGTACCCAAAGGTTAAAAATGGGACCTAAATACGGGTATTTCTGATGACATTTTTGTCTGTTACCAGGCTGTATATCATGAACTATGATAGATAGACCGTTGAAATTTTCACAGATAATCTATTTCTATTGCTGCTATACAGCAAATACTAGAAATACAAAAAATGTGATTTTTTATTATTAATGCTAGAAACTCTTCATATCGACTCGCACTTGACTTGGCAACAATTAAAACAGTACATTTTGATGTTAGTAGTGCTTGTAGAGTGCATACATATGTATATACATACATATTATCAGGCCTGTTTCCCACAGGGGTAGGCAGAAACTATAGACCTCCACTTGTAGAGTAAAAAGTTTAAACAGACTAATCTGGCAACTTCTCACTATTTCTGAACTTTTCACCAACCTGCTCAAGATTAGTTTTAGGGCTCCTACAGATGAGCTCCATGTTACCAGCGATAGGTGGAGATATGAGTCGGCGACCAGTGTCGCGAATTGCTGCAGTAAAACGCTCGGGTGCAGAAAGAGACTCAAACTCTTATCTCACGTTCCGAGGCTCACTTAAGCTTGCAGCCGATCCATCCATTCAAAGAGTTGAGCCCTGTTAACCACCTCCGAGGACTCGGAGGACTCGAGTCTTGTACATCACTAGTCCCCAATCCACTAAGGAATAAAGTATATGTATATTTTTTTCCTTAATTATACGCATATCTGTTGTAGAAGACTGAACTAAGAGTGTAAATAAACTTCCAGGTGAACACAGTGACCCGGCCGTACACATTCATCGAGTTCGACACGTGGATGCAGCGCGCGCGCAAGCAGTACGCCGAGGGCGGCACGCGGGCGCGCCGCTCGGGCGCCGCGGCCGGCCTCGGCGGCCAGCTCGGGGACGTGCAGCGCATCATGATGCAGAACATCGACGACGTGCTGCAGAGAGGGGCCGTGCTCTCTGGTAAACAGATTTATTCTTTATCATCTTAGTGCCTTCCCGGTTACATCGTCAGCAGCTCTGCTGCGAAGCCCGGAATAAATAAATAAAATTATTTAAACGGACCAAATACACAGACTGAGCTAGCCCCAAAGTAAGTTTGAGACAAATACATATATAGATAAACATCCAAGACCCAAATCAGTCTGTAAAGAATCATTTTCCACCTGACCGGGGACCGAACCCGAGACCTGTGGTATGACATCGTCGCATAATGACTACTAGACCACAGAGGTAGTCATTTAGTATTTATTTTATATCTTAGTGCCTTCCCGGTTGCATCCTCAGCAGCTCTGCTTCAGAGCCCAGGGTGCGCTTTCAATGGTACAGATTTATTATCACATCTTTGTCCCTAATGGGGTAGACCAATGACCACCACGCTAAACATGGCCATGTCTGCTGAGAGCCGTATGACCCAAATGCTTTGTCTGCCCCATTAAGAAGAAAGCCATAATACAGGTAGAAAGAGGCCAGGACTGTCAGACCTAAAGGCCATATTCAACGTGACGGTGGGCGTCAAAATGGAAAAAATGAATCAAAATAGTAATGGAGTGCTATGCTAGCCGCATCGCCTAAACATGATAAGCTTATAGGTTGAATCCCTGCTTAATTATTGTAAGAGAAAAATATGTACTTGCTTTTATACCATGATGCCATTGAGTTAAGCGTGACGTCATACAACAAACTATAAACACTTTGTATTGTAATACATGCAAAATTGATTATTTTAAGGCGATAAAGTGAAATTCAAAAGACTTGCAAAGATATTTCTACAATCATATTGGCTTAAACTACATAACTACTAAAAGTTTACATTATTTGTTTTCAGAATTGGACACTAAGACACAAAACCTTTCGATAATGACACAAAAATACAAGAAGGACGCGACGTACCTGAACACCAAGTCCATGCTCGTGAAGGTCACAGCGGGCGCGGTCATCCTACTGGTCTTTGTGTTATACTTTTGGGTTCTCTAGAACCGTTTACATCCCTAGCGATTACACGCTTAGAAAGTGTCTGCGAATAGTAACCATGTGACATTATTACCACAGTATCAAGGTATAGTTGTGCGAGGTAATTTCATCTGAACACTATTGAAATCTTGCATTATGTAATGTCGTGTATATTACTGTGCAGTTACCATATCGCAGGCGCTTTCTGAGTGTTATATAGTTTTGATTGGTAAATTGGCTCTTGTATTATAGATGAAATCTAGGTGCCCTCTACCCTTGATAATGTCAGTTACTGTTTTGTTGAAGTTTGAATTGAGAGCTAGGGTTTTTTGTCAAAATTTATGTGTACCTTAGGCAGTTTTAATAAGAAATGGAACGGGGCGACACTGGTTGTCAGAAGAAAAGAGACACTGATACTGCCATGCAAGCAATATTTTGACTATTGATGCCTCGCTACTGTGATACTGATTTTTTAAAACTTTGTTTAATAATTAGAATTTGCTAGAGCAGAATTTCGCTGGCTTTCAACCAAAACTGTTAACAAATGAAATCCGAGCGAGAAGTTTCTTGATCACTTTTCATCAATGCATTACTAATTTTCTTCTTAATTTTCTACTTATCGACGTGTAAAAGTGCCTGTAAAGGTCTAATTACTGGATAAACATTTGGATTTGAATTCTTTCAAATAAAATAGGCTATTATGGCAAATGCACAATGGCTCCTAGCACAAACAAAGCCATTTTCTGTGCTTGGACGAGTACTAAAATAGTTTATTTCCACAAGTACAGTGTCTAACTACTTCTTTGGTTAGACAATTCTATAGAACCAGTGGATACTCATACAATATGTAACAGAAACCCTCAGGGAAGAAGGGACCAATGCTTGAAATACAAAAAAAATCGACATTTTCATACAAATTGTCGGGCCGGCCGAACACTTGTATGAAAATGTCTTTTTTTTTCGAGTTTCAGGCAATGGTCACATAGGAAAAGTTGTTCACGTTGTCGGTCTGAGTTGCTCCTACAAGGATCGGACAGGATTTTTGTTACATACTGTATATATATTTGTCTGTCCATCTGCACATAAAATAAAACTGGTGATTATAACTTTAACAAAGAGCCAGCTCAGCTCTGTGAAGAGGCGTACACCATAGAGGTACCAATGGAGAAAGCATTCCATTGCAATATAAGAATAATACTTTCGATATGTAAGTGTACCAAAACTAATCGTTATATAAGAGGACTAGGTTGGTGTTTGTATTTTTATGAAACAGTTTCCTGATATGATAGCTTGATGTAATCTCCACAGACATTGCCGATGTAATTTTGATTTTTTTTTTTTTTATATAAAACGCAAGTGTGTTAGGTGATGGAATGTTGTACATTTTCACTTATTGTTAATATATTATTTATTTAAGATTTAATAAATTCATTCTTTTAGATTTCTTTGTCTTATTAGATGGTTATTTTTTTCCACAGTCAACATTTCTGAGATAGTTTAAAAAAACCAAGACAGTTTCTAGTTTATAATTATAAGTTTATTTCATTAATTGTTATAGTTATTTCTATCACAGTATGAACACATATTTTAACAAAATAACAATGTAAGTTATCAGAAATGGTAACTTAAAAAAAAACAGTGGCAATCCGGGAGTGCCGACAGAAGTTCAAACTTGGTGTCGTTACGGTAACGGTAAGTGTCGCGAGTTTAATGGTTTTTCCCATCTCAAATAATGGCCAACGCGTCTAAAGAAGTTTTCACTACAAAAATAGTTTTTACCAACATTTCAACTCGTAGACAGTGTAATTACCATTCATATTCTTAAACCAGCAAGTGTGCTATTACAATACAACTTTTGTTGAAATAATCAAGAAGCTTCAAGCCTACCAGTTGAGACTGTAGAACTTCACAATTTTCACTGGGCAAAAACATCACGGCTCATCCATCACTACAGAGTGTTCAGCTCTGTGTTTTTCCACTACATTCTTCATAGCATTTCTGACTCGGATGGCATTTGATGTGCTGAGTACCTGGACATTAAATGATTAATACTATAGGGGTTTTTAGGCTAATGATACGAGGTACAGGGGTTGAAAAATACGAGATGGTTTTGTGCATCCTTGGGTGAATAGTCAGCCAAAGATTGACTCTTTTCGGGAGAGTTTGAAGGTAGGGGAGGCCTTTGCCCTACAGTGTGACAGTATAGGCTGAAACTAAAAAAAAATCTTTTGAACGTTAAGTTACAAAACAGTTGGGTGACTGAGATGCCATTGACAACTCAAAGTTGTAATATTTTTCCTAGACTTAGCGTCAAGGGTAAAGTTACGTTACCAAGCACTAGTGTGCAAAAGGTTAAGGATGTTTCTGTAAATGTGCTAAAACAAGGGGAAAGAGACATCCAAAAGTTTTTTTATATTCACAGCCTACCTTCTTATTTTTTAGGCACGAAACATAGCAAGCGACCAGGATGCTCAGTTAAATTGTATGGAATAGTACGTAAAGAAACATAGCATGCGTCAAAGGAGCGACGTGGCGCCTGGGGCGCTTGCTTTGTTTTGTGCCTAACATTCTAGTTGATATTGAATTTTAAAAAAGTTATGCAAGTAAGTTCATTACCTACCTGCAATACTTTTGCAAAAATTACGGGCTTGTTTTTCCATTGCAAAGTACCAAACACTTGGATGGGATAAGGTTTGACTGTTGACGGCAGAGGACACTTTAAATACAAAACAGATATTTGAACAATAGGCCCGGATGGATCTGATGGTGAATCCAACTGAAACAGTGAAACATAACATTTATTACATTTGGATTAAATGTTGATTAGCACCACATTTTAGGCTTATCAAATTCATGGCAAATCATCACAATAAAAATGACTGAAAGTGACTGCAAAGGAATGAACGAATATTTCATTTTGATGCTTCATGTAAGGCAGTCTTTCCCAAAGTGGGCGATAACGCCCCCTTGTGGGCGCTGGAGGCTTTAAGGGGGGCGGTAACGGGCCCAGAATAAAGTTGGGGGACACTGATGTGATTTAAGCAATGAGTGATTTATAACTTCAGCTATTTCATATTTTAAATTTCACTGAAATTAAAATCCTCTTACTACACAACATCCATTAATTAGTTCATATTTATATCCTTTTTTATTGTACAAATATAAACTAAAAATGTAATTAATATTTATTATTTTAATGCGTTCACAATGATTTACAATGATTTATATCATTTATATCGTTAAAGGAATCAAACACTGAAAAAATTTTGTGTTTTAAAGTTTCGCAGGTGAGGTTGTTAGAGGTTCCATGCATAAAGCGGTCCATAGTACTGACGACCGAACAGCCTGGAAACAAATATGTGGTCATGATCCTCAGCATTGAGGGACCGATGAAGAAGGTGAGGTCCCCACTTCCGATACTCTTTATTATTGTAAAATTGTATTATTATTGCTATTTTTTTATTCAAAATTAACAATGTTGATTATTGTTATTTTTTTATAAAAGATACTCTAATGTACTGGTGTATGTATTATTATTGCTCTCTCGTTTAGAATATAGGTTGAATTAAACTACAGGCAAGACAATTAATATGTGATTCAGGTTTTTATGGTGAAAAAAATGGGGGGCGCTACAAAATAACTGATTTTTTAAAGTGGGCGTCTGACAAAATAAGTTTGGGAACCTTTGATGTAAGGTAACTTGACATGTTGTAGTAATACAGATAGTCTTAATTGCCTTTGATCAAACTTACATCAGTTAGATAAAATCTTCCATGAACACTTTGTAGGATTCCTACAACTCTACATTTCATTACAACTTCTTTATCTTCCGTGGCTTTTTCAACTAAATCTTTCAAGCTGTAGTACAAATAGAAATCTTCCTGAAATAATTAATTATTATTAGTTATTTTTTCTCTTAGAAAAAAATAAATAAAAAGTTAATTACAAAAATACCGAATAATACATACATAAGGCGTACCCGTAATATAAGGTAGAGCATGATATTCGTTCATTTTATATTATACACAAAATTTGAAATCACAATAAACATATGTAAATGGAAGGCCTTGGAAATAGGAAAAAGGTAGGTAGGTACTTTACTTTTACATATGTAATCATTTTAGTAAGATTTATTTTGCCGCACTTTCGATTCGATTGACATTTTTAACTTTTCGTAATAGTCGAATAATAGAAGCATAGTACATACATCCAAAGATCTTGAAAACACTTTTTTGCTTGTAATTAAAAAATAACAAATGTCACTGTCAGGAAGCTGTCAAAGTCAATCAACGAAAACTAGCTAGATAATTGCACCTTGTTTTCATTTCAAAGGTAAAAAAAATATTTAATAATCAATTGATAAAAAAAGTATAGAAATTTCATAAACATGCCGTCGTCACTTGTTGAATTACGGCCAAACCGGCGTCTGCTTGATCACGAATTCGAAGGTTATAAACTGAATCTTCAAGCTCTCCCACACTATGCGTTTGAATTAGAGTCCCCAGTCGACCGGGTCTACCCTGACGAGGTTCAGTATTCCTTCATTCATGCGAAGATGTTTGCGCTGCACAACCACTTGGTGCTTGACTACTGGGACTATTCTTTCAACTACTATTATATTGACAAGAAACAGCAAGTGCGCTACGTAACTTTCGAAAACACAAACCATACATTCCAGAATACAGTTGTGTACGATATTCCAGCGCACGTGGAAAGAAAATCTGGCCATTTCAATCTGTGTCTTGCATTTCCTTCAGCGAATTTAGCTGTTGTAAGCGATGGAACGGGCTATTTACATATAGTAGATACTGGAGCTAGAAACAGACCAGTCTGCCGATCATGGCAAACACTCCATTCCAGCTTAGTACTAGGTGATGGAAAGTACTTCATAATATTAGATTCACGATTCCAAGAGAAAAATGAACAGGAAACATTACACTGCCTTCTACAGTCCGTAGAGCAAAACGACAAACATTTTAACACAGTGCTCACTTGGGTCACCTTCGAAAATTGCAACCAAACTTGGAAGCAAGCAAGTTTAAAACAGCTACAGGGTAAAGGAATAGTTCATTACGCAGCCATTGAGACAAGTTTCTCAGCACTTTACGTTGCCTCTGACAATGCCTTCAAGTTCACTTTGGATTCGGAGAAAGAAATTACAGAAACAAAGAAGGAAGAACCCAAAAAGATTATTTACACATGGTTGCAGACTTCTGAAGATATTACAGTAACACTGAAGCTTCAGGACAATTTTGAAAAAAAGTTACTGCATGTTGAAGTGACACCTCTAAAGATAAAAGTCAGCTATGCAGGAAATGCATTTGTTGACGGAAAATTGAAGCATAAAATTGACAGCGAGTTTACAACTTGGAATGTGCAAGATTCTGGCCAGGTGGACATTCTAATCACAAAGACAGATAGCATGCTCTGGGATGAACTGGTAGAAGGTGGTGACCCCAATGGGGAGCAGATCATGGATGCAAGCTTAGTGGAGGAGGCCCATCGGAGATTGGCACACCTGTGTTCGGAGACGGAAGTAACCGCAGTTGAGGCCATGCCTGGCCTATCTACACAGGAGTTGGAGGAATGTGATGCTGCTTCTGAAGAAGACACTGTCTTAGGTAAGATCGAATAGATTCAATATTTCTAAGAATAAGCTTGTATAGTAGTTGAATCCAAGTAGAGTTTAATTCCTGCATGTTTGTTGATGTATTTGTAAAGAAGTTTTATAAATCAAGAAAGTCATGTTTTTTATATAAATAAAATAAATTATTCGTTATTTTCAGTAAGGATGGATGCTTCAAACCATCAAATTACCCATAGAATACCACTCAGTGTTCACCAATACTTATTCAGCATCAAAGTTGAGACACAGGAGACCCCAGCCCTCACATTACGGCATGATGTGGATGCCTGCATCTGGCAACCGTATGCCCAACTCATTAATTCAGATACCTGGCCTTTGAAACACCAAGGAACACTACTAGCATTCGGATATGTGCAATCTTCAAAACAAAATCGCAAATTCGTAACCTGCCCTCCAAATTTCTCGTACAGCGTTGTGTGCGAGGCATCAAAACATATTTTCATTTACCAAAATGCAAGTCAGGATTGTCAACTGAGGAAAAGAACAGCTGGGGTCATGAAGAACGTCAAAGTTGGTCAGCAGCATGTCTTCAACATCGACAAGTATGGAGAAGTCATTGGCATTAATGCTACAAATGAATTTTTGTTTATATTAACAGAGAACACACTTATTGCTATAGAGATATTATAAATAAAATACATATTATTTTTGTCTGTATAAAATTTATTCTTATTCTAAATGGCTTCTTTTTCACTATCACTGTCTGACATATTTTCTTCAGATGAATATCCGGTAGTGAACAGGAGATTTTTAGGCCTTTTCTTTCTTTCTGCTTTGATTTCTTTCTGTATTTCCATTGCTTTTTCTTGGGCAATCTTCTCTGTTAACAAGGGCCTCTTCCTTGATGGCAAGTTCTCCCCATGTGGTTTTACATCTGTCCTGTTTTGTGTGGGTGCCATTTCATTAGGTAGTTTTTTAACTTCATCTTTTCTTTCAATATGACAATTTGATTTCTTTTGGTCTTCCTTAATGCTGAATGTGTCTTCTGTAATGATAGAAAGAGACTCTTTATTGTACCTCAAAAGAAAAAAGTAACAAAAAAAGATAATTTTAAATTAAATAAGTACAATGGACAGTCCAGACAACAAGGAATAAATGATGATGATATTTATTAGCAAAAACAGAGTACACTTTACAATATTTTCTAATAAAGAAATATTATATATAATATTTTTTTTCCAGAAGAAAGGGACGAACGGAGAGTGGAAAAATAAGGGGGCCTATTCCCAGCAGTGGGACACAATATCAACAAGCTAGAAAAAAGTTCTTTTTTTCTGGCAAGAATTGGATAAATAAAAAATTAATAATGCATGACAGTATTGATCATTAATCACTAAAGGCCGATTGAGAAGTTAGGCAAATAATTCACAGACAAGAAGAAAGAAATAAAATTTTACCTGGTGTTATAATGTCGAAGTTGTAAGCATGGTCCTTGAGCACCACGAATATGATGGGGAACTCCACAATGCACTTGGCAGACAGGTTCTCTGCCAGAGTCTCTGCAGGGTCAAGTTCGAAGAACTTCTTCGCTGAGCCTTTTACCTTTTCAGCTAAAAATTAAGATAGATCTTTAATCCATTAGTTAGAATAACACAAGTCTCGAACTAACTTTGGGGCAGTCTGTGTGATTTGTCCCTATATATTTATTTATTTATAAAATAATCGACAACAATTGGGCTTACATGTGTCAAGTGAAAACAAAAAACCCAAAAGGCAAGAATGCAACTGAGAGAGAGAGGAAATATGGGTATTTTACATTACAATCTGATGTCGTTCAAAGATTTCTTACTGACCTCTAAGTAACACTTTGACTCCACTAAACCCTGCTGATTTATAGAACGTCAGAGCTTTTGACCCTTCAAAAGGCGCTACATCAGGGTTTAAATATTTATCCAACAACTCCGCCAGCTTTTTCTTCTCGGAACACCTCTCGTCAACAAATTTGACAGGATCGGACTCCACGTTGGGGAACACCCATTCGATTCTCCAGTTTATGACGTTAGCCTTGTAGTTGTAGCGGGTGGTGTTGGCCGCGTGCCTTGTGAAGTTTTGTGCTAGGAATTGGAGCACTATGCCTCTCTGTCTCGCTGCCATTTTCAATTTGAACAAATGCTGAAAAAATAAATATATTTTTAGGCAAAGCTGATTAAAAGAAATACAAATCTATAATGTGCTACTTTCCAACAACTTTTTAGATACTTTGTTTCTAAACATCATAAATGATTGAATGGAAAACAAGCTAATGACGTCCTAGTTTCTTGGAATCGAATAATGCTCATAATATCAGTTTTTTTAAATAATAAATCTAAAATCATGTTGAAAATGGATATGATCTAAAAAATAAAACATCACAAGATAATGTCAACAACAATTGGGATATCTTGTGATGTTTTATTTTTTTAGGAAAGAACCCAATTGATTTTGTTGATTTTCCTAATAAAGCAGGAACTAACCTGTAGCATGCCTACCCATCGCGTTACAAACAATCATTTCTCTTCCTTGTCACTAGATGGCGCTATAGCTATTTATTAAAACATTAAAATCATTAATTACTGTTATTTAAAGAAAGTAGTGCTCTAATTATTTAAATATGAATACAAATTCAACACTTTCTTTGGTCACTTTTTTGCTAGTTGTGTGAGCTGCCATCTCTGTGTACCTAACCACAACTCCAGTTTTGCCTACTTTCCGGCCCTCCAATGGTTTTTATGGCGTTGGGTATCTGTTAGTAAATATTTTATCTTTGCTTGTAATATAAACATACAAAGGCTTGCGCCTATGTCATTATTTAACTTATAATGAACATAGTAAATAAATTAATAGACAGCGCCAAAAAAGAAACTATGAACACTTACAATGGGCAAATCCTTATCAATCCTCGTGAACCTCTTCTTTTCATCGCGCTTCACGCCATAGACGAAGCGCGCACACTCTTCCAGCAGTCTGTAGTCGCTCAGCAGGTCTGTGTCTGTGAAGTCCCTCATACGCACGAACTTGGTGCGGTCTCGGACTCCGTCGCATTCCAACTCTTTTTTGTGGATCCTCACGCAGCTCAAACAACATGTCTTCACTTCGCATTTGGGACAGGTGTAGATCGCGTTTTTATCGCCGCAAACCTCGCACTCGCCTAGCCTGATTGAAGAAAAAAGGAAAATTTAATAAACTACTCAGGTAAATTTTAACTACTTATAGGTTATTATAGGTTACTTTTTAAGCAATTGTGCTAATGCTAATTACCTTGAAAACGGCTCCCTTTCGTCATTGGATTCTGATTCACTTGAAGACATTGCAAACCTCCTTATTTGAATTAAATTTAATAACAATGTAGGTACAATGTCCAGCTAAAATTGGCTAAAATGTATGTAAACAATAAAACGTCAAACCAAAGCAGGTGTCAACAAAGATAAGGAGGTATAAAAATTTTTTTTTGCTCTTTGGGTGTCAAAAACGTCACATTCATTTGGTTATTTACTTTTTTATAGATGAGGCCACAAAAGTTTCACCGACATAGAACGTAAAAAATATTCCAATACACAATCGATCGATTCCAATTTGATGGTTGAAAAGTGTATGCGGCTTGAAAAATGACGTTCACAGCCAAGACGTTCGTTATGTTGGCAATTATTATCAAACTGCCAATGTCAAATTTACAAGTATTTTAGGTATAGGCACAGAGTACTTTTGTATATACTGAAATAGAGACCTATCTTCGCGGTGTGAAGCGGAAATAAATTTTGCAATGCATAACTAACGCCATCTGTTATTTTTAGTAAGGATTAGATATATATATCTATACCACGAAGCCGTCTATGGTATACCTACTTTATAGTTTACCTACGTATGATGTTTTTGTTTTGGGAGATAAACCTGCCATACTTCACAATGTTTATGTAATTACGCCAAAGAGACAATTAATGGAGATGGCAGTCACACAATATTTTGGATTATAAATAATTAAGTACATAAACAATGCGAAATAGGCTCAAAATGAAAGCCTTATTTAAAATGTAATGAAAATCAATTATATTATCAAATCACACGATCATCGCAGAATATACATGGTTGAAATGACAAAACATAACCAAAATATAACACAGTTCTATTTGTCTCAGCACATACTTTATATATTTAGTAAGTTTTCTTGATTTTTGTTTCACACCAAAGTTCACATCACAACATTACAAACTAGTACCTACAAGTTTAAAACTTTATCGGTGTTGCCATATACAGATATAGAAATTGTATCAAGATAAAATTGACGTTGATGTAATTTTACGGACATTTGTCTTTTTATGGTTTGTTAAATGTTTTTTTTAGTTAAAATCATATTTATTGGTTTTATTTTCACCCTCATTTGTATCGAATTATATTTTTTTTATTATTAAAATCTACTATCGTTAAAAATGAGTAAGTAACTAGAGACATCTTTTCAAATTCTATTGAACTATTTAGTTACTTTTACTAGTTATGCCATCTGTTATTTCTAGTACGAACTTATATTATATGACCAAATAAAATGATCTTGGTTTACATAAGGATCATACAAAGATAGAATACATTTTGAATCGATATCATTATACATCATAATTTCCTACTTTGTTGTACTAACATTAACCCCTCTGGGTATAGGTCACAGAGTACTTTTATATGTATAGGTAAGGTTACCTACTCTTGTGATTTTGTTTGAATTCTCTTTGGTGATTTTGGGTCACTTTAGAATCTCTTCGTGTATTTTTTAAAAAAATTCCCGTTTTTGATTTTATCAAAAAAGAAGCTTGTTTATTTATTACAGATTTATCTAACTTCATGTCTTCCGTCGACCTTCAAGGCGATGATTGGGAGCTGGCCTGTTCGGACGACGAGCTTTCGAAGTCGGGAGTTTTCATCGGAAAAAGCTGGATGCCGGATCCAGCAGAACTGGAAGAACTTTACAAAAATATAGACAAGAGTGGCACCTTGAGCCTTGAATGGAAGTGTCCGGGCAGGCGGGCGCCCACTCCAGTGCCCGTGAGTAACGCTAACCAACCTGAAATGCCTGCGTCGCCGGTAAGGGAAGAGAAATCGGACTTTGATTTCATGGATGAAGTGAATTCTTTAAGTTTACGAGTGCGTAGAGATGGCGAGGATACTCTGAGAGGATCAGCGAAAAAAAAGACAACTTCCTTTGATGGTATTTTGTCAAACATGATAAGGCACAAGCGGATAGAACAAATGGAGAAGCAAGCAACTACACCAGGAACACCATCTTCTAATGCCACCTGATTGTGAAAGGGGCTAGTTGTGCTGTGTTTTCAGAAAAGACTGGGGCTAAGAGAAAGTAAAAATGTTAACAGTGAACTGCATGTTACTCAAAATCATGTCAATTTACTTCTCCATCTTTGAACTGATGCCATCAGTCTGGTTTTTTACGCTGTCTATTATCGCCAGTGGATGTATACATGTATTTACTACATAAAGAAATTAAAATAAACATGTGATGCATTTAACATTTATGTTTTATTCACTATTATATACAAAATATTTACATAATTACACCACAGCCTACTCAGAGCAAACACCTTGAACTTGTTTCAACAGCTTAAGTGTTCTTTCATAATTACTTCAACAACCACTGCCATACAGTACACCAACAGACCTACAATAATTTTTTTATTGCAATCTTGGCAGGGAAAGTGTTAGATGCAAGATTAACAAATATGCCAGCCCTCAAATTTAAGTGTCACACCACAGAAAGTACTAATACTCTCTTACAGAAGTCTCACTCAGAAAAGAAAATCAAAGAAATATCTACTTGTTGTGGTTAGTGCTATGGTTTAATTTAGCTCGCGTCAGAACAACTCTTCGTTTAGATACCTAGGCACGAAACATAGCAAGCGCCCGAGGCGCCACGTCGCGCCTCGGACGCTTGCTATGTTTCGTTACAAACTATTCCATACAAACTGAGCGACCCAGGCGCTTGCTATGTTTCGTGGAATCAAAACCAGAGTTTGTTCTATTCGCCACCACTGGGGGCAAATGAGACTGTGAATCATTGGAGATTGCCATTCGCCAGCAGTGGGGGCGTCGTGAGTGGTGGCATCTGGCACACGTGTAAATAAAAATTGTCCCGTCTGCCACCATTGGTGGTCGCCCCCAGTGGTGGCAAATAGGATATACCCATTACCCGGGCCCCCGCCGCGCGCATAGCAATAAAGTAGGTATATTTTTGATACCTAAACGAGAAATGACACAGGCCTGGTCACGTTTGAAAATGATATTGCCTATGACAATGTGGCAGATTGTGGCTGCAGTATATCTTCATACTCCTCAATCAGCTCGTGACACCTGTCCATGTTATCCAGTATATGCTGCAGCTGCCAGTGTTTCCGGAGCAGAGCTATGTCCACGTCAAATTTCCCCTGCCGGATGCATTGGACGGCGGTGCAGTGAGCTGCAGTCTTCAGTTGCACTCCCAGGTCATGGATTATTGTCCATAAATAGTGGTCATATTCATTTACAGCTTGGATTTCTGCAAAGAATAAGATTTCTGTAGTGAATGAAAAAAATGCAGGTCACATACATTAGGTGCATTAATTCAGGCCCACGAGCGAGAAGATGGTTTTTGGTCTCTACGGTTAAATGTGGTAACACTAGCGACGATAAAATATTTGCCGGGGAGTTTAGATAGTAGTGGGGCCCCATTATTTGATTTGCCCCAGGGCTCTTGGTTACCTAACTACGCCACTGGTTATAGAGGCATTTTTTTTAATTAACTATTAAGGCAATATAATTTTTCAAATAAAAACACACTTTACCCTTTTTGGAAGTCAGTTAAAAATAGACATTAGAAAATTATCACTGACAAAAACCTATTTCTTGAGTTTGGAACCACGGGTATATAAAAATCCTATGGAGGGATGCCTTATGGTTGCCTTAGCTTAGCCACTGCATAGTTTGGAGAGCAATATACATATAATCATCATCAGTAATTTTTCCATCCTCACACCAACTCAAACACCCAAGTTCTAAAAAATACATAAACCAAGCTAAACATGGCCCTTAGATTTTATAGCCTTAGGCTCTGTCGTAAGCCGGGTATGCTGCCACTGTTTTCTCACACATTCTTAGAATACATGTGATTTCATTCATTTGAATGAACAAAACGCCTACAATTTTCATTCATATGAATGAAATTTCATGTATTCTAACAATGTTTTAGAAAACGGTGGCAGCGGACCCAGCTTTCAGGCTGTGACTTATGGCTCTGAAACATGATCCCTTAAGGTCTCATAAGAAGGCTTAAGGTCGTTCAACACGCTATGAAGAGTGCTAAGCTCGGTGTTTCTCTACATGATCATATCAGATATGAGGAAATTCGTAGGAGAACAAAAGTCACTGACATAGCCCAGCGGATTAACTTCTTCAACAAGCTGAAGTGGCAGTGAGCGGAACGAACCGATGGCCGATGGGGAAAAAAGATTCTCGAATGGCGACTATGTACTGGCAAGCGAAGCATAGGACAAGGTGGTCTGACGACCTGACCAAGGTCCTTGGAAGGCGCTGGATGCATGTCGGTCTAAATCGGTCATTTTGGATATTTTTAGGAGAGGCCCATGTCCAGCAGTCGACTTATGCAGCTGGGATAAGGGATAAAAATGTGTTATTGTATCTGACATCTGTATCCTCATTATAAGTTAAATAAGCGTCATACTTACCTAATGTGAAGTTGGGAGGTTGAAAATGAACACACTTGATTCCATAGACCACTGGAAGTTTACTGTTAGCGGGCCGGAGGAGTCCTTGCGACGCCAGTTCGTAAGCTGTCTGCGAGTCTTTGTGCACTCCGCATAAGCTGGAAATGAGAATGTCCAATGAATTTAACCCTTTCACTTGTTGAAGATCAGCGAAGAAAAAGACAACTTCCTTTGATGGTATTTTGTCAAACATGATAAGGTACAAGCGGATAGAACAAATGGAGAAACAAGCAACCACACCAGGAACACCATCTTCTAATGCCACCTGATTGTGAAAAGGGCTAGTTGAGGCATGTATTCAGAAAAAACTGGTTACAAGATAATTGTAAAAATTTCAACCTTCTCACAGCGAACCTCGATTTTGTGCCCATTTCGCGAGCGTCGAATATTTCGACTAAAAACAACTGCTTGTATTACATTTATAGTAAGTATCCACATCCCTCTTTGGTTTTTAGGTAGGTATTTATTTTCGATTCACTATACCTCGCGCTGGGAGCAGACAACTGATATAGTCTTGCAGTGAAAGGGTTAATATTCAGTTAACAATTCAAGAGCAATTAGGGAGGTCTAGTGTAGGATTTGTTTTTGTAGTTACCTATAGTATGTAGAAGAAACATTTCTATGTAATCAAACAAGTAACTAACAACAGGTATTCTCAAATGGATTTAGCTCTTGCTTGTCACATGGGTGTCGTGGAACATACTTCTCTGGTAGTCTGGTATAACTACGTGGGTCAAAAAATAAATTAATTTGTACTGATTAGAAAATTAAACAATATCACTTATCTTTGAACATATCCACTTTAGCCTGTCAAGAGTCCGCTTGCAGAAAAACTGATACTAAAAGCGCTCTTTGACTCCAAGAACCTATGACGTCATCTGCTTGTATTTTATACAAATCCCATTTTGGATATTCATAGAAAATGTTTGTTTTGACGTTTAGAAAAAAATATCTGATTTGACTTGTTGGAAAATATTGGATAGTATACTCACTCATACATAACCTTCTGGTGAGCTGACTGCATATGTGCCACAACTTGGTCCATCTTCGCTCTAGTCACATGACCAAAAGACGCCCTCTCAACAGTTTTACCGTTCCAGAAGTACGTGTCTGTAGCTTTCCCGAGCTGGCCGTGGACTTTGTAAGCTCTTGTTGGCCGGCCTGAGTTTATGTGGTAAGTCAGCCTGGTGCCTGCATTTATTCCTATCACTGAAAATCAATAAAATAATAAAACATCACAATTTTTACAATGTCTGTGGCCTAGTTGTCATCATGCCATGCTGTCACACCAGAGGACCCGGGTTCAATCCTTGGTCAAGTCAAGATGGAAAATTATCTTTTTCAGATTGACTTAGGTCTTGGATATTTTACGTATGTTGAGTTAGTATTCCTTAAATAACAAAAGTCTCAAGGCTCAATCTATGTGATTTTTCCATATATATTTATTTATTTAATCTAACATGTTATCAGTAGTTGTCAATTTAATCTTTTGTTCTTTGCAGAGGTGAAAAGCAAATTAGTCCATTGTCCATTGAAGCAGTGGTTGGCCACCACCACTTTAAGTGATGTTTAAGGAAAAGGTAGCCTTTGAGGCACTAGCTGTGTGTCTACGATGCAGGAGCTTGGTTCTTACTAGCCGCAATTTGTACTTACCTCTGAGTTTGAACTCATGTACCATCATTTTCAAAACCTACAAACAAGTTCACTGGAGTGTAAAAATTACTGTTGACAATTAATGAAGGTCAGAGCTACGTGACTACATCAGATCGTTCGGCAGCTCAAAAACTCTGACACCAGATATACACACTCAATAAGAGAATAGTTACTACTTCAGAGAAACACTTGAATAAACTTATTAAAACAATAAGACATGCTTACGAAGTACCCCACTGGTAAACAACCCCAAATGAGTAGCATAACTGCACCGGAAGTCCTCGTTGAGGTACCTAGGCCCACACACCAACGGATCATCAGCTAAATTGGGTACTAATTTCACTGCCATTGGAGCATTGGTAGCCCCTACGATTTCGACCCTCTTCTCTTGAGGACGGCCTGGAAGTTCATTTAAATCTGGAAAGAAAAGAGTTGGCTACAAAAAAGACTCTTTACTAGATCTTGATCCAACTTATAAGAAAAACTAACCTCTACACAAATTAGTAATAATCATGTGTTGCACTTGTTTCACTGATACGGTTGCCGGTTTATACACACAGACAAGTCCATTGAGAGCTTTGAATGCAGAAACCGCGTTTTTTAATTTACTCATTTTGTCAAAAATTATATTTTATAATTTGCAAAATAAATAAACATGATTTTACAGCTGTGCTGCTGTCACTGTCAACGAATGACATTGACATATTTATTGGTCTATGGTTCGTTAAATCTAGGAATAGAGAAATTAGGCTGCCATATTAGAAATAGTTTCATTTTGGTAGATATAGTAGAATTTTCAACTGATAGCCCATTGGTAGTAGATAGCGTGGAGAAGCGACGGCCGGTGGGGCAACGGGAACGTTCGCGAGTTTACCACGTACCAGTATGCACAATGCAGGAGTAACGATGCCGTCAAAGAAAGGCCTATAAATGTTTTCATTTTATTCTCATTTTTTTTAAATATCCCTTTAGGTCCTACATCAGTTATCTTAATGACGGACGGAACGCAGTATTAGGATTCTCAAATAACTCAGTAGCGCCACAATCGCCACGGTAATTTTGCATACGGCAATCCCGACCGGACATTCGGCGGGCACGCCATCTTGTTTTACACGCACGCACTACATACGACACGTCTTTGCACTTACGTCAAAAACTTGTACGCAATCTTATTTTCTATGTATTTTGTGACTCGATTCTATTACGTACATATTGCTATCAAGTTGTTGTAAGGTGATAAAAACAATAAACGATTTGGATTATCTACTAGTGTGTTTGGCTGGGTCTCACTCTTCTTCTTCTTGTCGAGTCAAAATGGTTTGATTATAGTTTCTATTATAAATGATATTTGACTAGTCCACGGTGATCCCTCGCGAAGTTTCTCTTCAGGTTTGGCTATTATGGTAGATATTTGTTTATTCATGGCGCAACTCTTGCATCGGGAGCTTCCGCGGCTGGTATGTTTGGCTGCCT
Organism: Acrobasis suavella; assembly: GCA_943193695.1. Taxonomy (NCBI): domain Eukaryota; kingdom Metazoa; phylum Arthropoda; class Insecta; order Lepidoptera; family Pyralidae; genus Acrobasis; species Acrobasis suavella. The sequence continues at coordinate 804,796 of OW971930.1, read as the reverse complement.
GAGGAAGCTGTTGCGTTTAAATTATGGCTACGCCGTTCCACCAAATTGTTAACTCCCAAATACCGGCTTATCGTCCAAAATACCTCAGTGCCTCAAGACGAAAGTGTTTAATCAATGTGTGTTACCAGTGATGACTTATGGCTCTGAAACGTGGTCCTTTACTATGGGTCTCATAAGAAAGCTCAAGATCGTTCAGCGCCCTATGGAGAGGGCTTTGCTCGGTGTTTACCTACGTAATCGAATCATCATCATCATCATTTCAGCCGCATAACGTCCACTGCAGGACATAGGCCTCTCTTAACGATTTCCAAAATGACCGATCTAAAGCGGCCTATAATCTAATCAGAAATAAAGAAAATCGTAGGAGAACAAAAGTCACTGACATAGCCCAGTGGATTAGTTCGTTGAAGTGGCAGTGGGCGGGACACATAGCGCGAAGAACCGATAACCGATCGGGCAAAAAGGTTCTTGAATGGCGACCACGTACTGGCAAGCGAAGCGTAGGACACCCACCCACAAGGTGGTCTGATGACCTGACTAAGGTCGCTGGAAAGCGCTGGATGCAGACTGCTCTAGGTCTGTCATTTTGGAACTCCTTGGGAGAGGCCTATGTCCTGCAGTGGACTTTATACGGCTGAAATGATGATGATGATGATGAAATACCGCCTTCCTGGTTGCTTAAGTTTAAGACACTGGATTCAGTTTTCGCAGGTTTGCGCAAGTACATGGAGAGTGATTCCAAGGCCTGTAATAGGTTGAGTTCTATATCTTTAACTGAAATGTTAAAACTAGGTCGTCGTCGTCTGTCACAGCCAATTTGCTCCGAATCTACTAGACCAAATCAGGTGAAAGGCAGGATGGTGAAATCCTATGACCCAATCACAAATATACAAAGTAGATAAATATTTTTTAAATAAGATGTAGGCTACAACTACTGCATCTTAAGAAAATAACACATTCACAAAAATAATGGTGTCCCTTTATACACACACAAAAAATTTAAACACTAGCTCATTTTCTGCACACCAGTAAAGCTTACACTAAAACAAATGTAAATATACATAATAATACACTCTCGACAATAGAGAGAAGGCAAAGTGATTGGCTACTCTATATTCAGGTCTAATGAATTAAGACGAAGGTCGTTAATCAAAAATACACTAGTCTCGTGGGGAGTTCTCTAGTCTCGTGGGGAGTGCGCCTACGTCATCAACTAATCGTTTTTCAAGTTTGAATTACCGAACAATAAGAATGTAATTAGAACATTTCAAACAGAGGTTAGTGAACTAGTCTTTTGTCGAAGGATAGTGAAAAAATATTAAAACCGAATAAAGTTTGTTAAGTTTGCGTTATGCGATTATAGATCATTTTGCTGTGGTTTGGCAGTTAATAAGGGAGAAAATCCTATAGGATGGAAGGAAATCAGATACAAATGTAATTCGATTATTTTTTTCGTAATCGAAACTAATAAATATTCTATCGATTTTTCAGAAATTACATTTAAATACAAAACTACGTTAATAAAATAAAAAATATACTTGCAAATGAAAGGTTGTGTCAACTTTTAGAAGATTAAATGTGTTTGACCTCTTTTACGCGAGGAAACTGCATAACATGGCATTTTTAGCGGAGCTCTTGTAGCCGTCCTTTTGATGCTTTACTGATTCACATAATGATCATAATCGATTACGCATCTAGTTTTTATGCATGTATTAGATTTTTGATCTTATACCTCGGCAGAGGGGAACTCGCAGGTAAGGATTATCCTGTATTAATGAACTGCTAACAGGCCAAGCTTTTTTAAATGCACCACGGATATTTCATCGACACCAGCAAATAAGGAAAAAGCTTTGAAGTCCGCCATTTTTGTACAACTTATTTGCGTCGCATTGCACGTCTTGAAAACAGACCCTCTTTTTTAAGTTGGTCAAAAGTGGTATGATTTTTAGTGCTTTAAATGGTAACACTGCAAAAAGTCGACTGACATGACATACCTACTATTGACATGACACGCAACGACAAGGAATTTTTGTGTTGGATAAGCAAGCAATGGCCGCGATTTGGCCGATTAGTGACTGAATAGTTGAATCGTTTCAGCAACGTATGTATGTTCCACGGGAGCACTTAATGTGTGCTACTGTTTATAATTAATTTTGTATAGAAGTCCACTAAAGGAACTCTTGTGTATTTATTAGACTTACTGTGAAATTTGTGGTTTAACGAAAGTGAACTAGAAATTGTGTAGGTGTGAGCGAAGGTTTGATTTGGAGACTGAGATTTCACGCGAAACTTGTTATTGGTAAGTGTTTCTTTATCTTAGCAAATAGTTTTGACGTTCAACTTGCCTGGATAATCGTTTTACAAAGTGTATCATTTAAAAATGATTGCATTTGTTGCTGCCGTTTCTCAACACGGCAAACTTGTTTCTGTGTATGGGAATGAACGGTTTACCTATGTCAATTTATCTCGCTCACATATTCTAGCGCATCTTTAGAACAGTTCCTTTCTATCGATAACCATTTTAATAGCTGCTATATGATTCTTATTGTGTAAGTAGCTATTTAATTACATGCATTCCACATTATACCTTAGTGAATGCTTACACAGTAAATAAGAAAGTTGTAGTACTACTGTCCTTTAGTGAATGCTGGTTATGTACAAAGAGCTTGATTCATGAAGACACATGAAAATATGTCAAGTAACACAATTTCTTGATTGAAATAAAGTTGTGATGAAATACTTTCAAAACCATTCCTGGCCAGTCAATCTAATGGTCTTGTGAGAGTAGTTGCTACACCTTCAACAACAGCTCCTTAAATAAACTACAAGATCTCAAAACATAGACACATTAGCTTATATATAGGCAGCTACAGCATCCACGCGTCAAGTAAATAGTATTATTGTAATACATGATGAACATATGCTGTGTGGTTTACAGTATTTCACTGAATAGGACCTCTCCAAGTCCTCCTGCGGATGTTGTAGAATACAACTTAGGAAATACAAACTAAAAAAGCTTATAAAGTTCAATGAAACCTCTCTGACCCATCTGGTCAGCGAGGAGAGTGTACGCCAAGGCCTCTTGGCCAAGTATTACTCTGGTCGTACAGAGAGGGTCATGCTCCTGCATTGGAGTTAGAGTGTTAAAACATCTGGTGATGTCATTTTTTTTTTTGTTTTTATATCTGCAATCAGTCCTTGACTATAAGGGGATGAGTGGTGTGTAAATTTTGGTTTTACAGAAGTTGCTCCCCAGCGGCAGCAATCCTTTCTTAATATCTGGAGCTTAGTTCTTGAATATTGTATCTTTTTAGACGCTTTTTGTAGCTAATGTTGACCAACTTGGACGCTAGCTCTAGGGTAGTTAGCGAGTCGCTTCTCATATCGCTCAGACAGGAGTCATATCTCCTCTTTTACGGTGGTAATTTTTAATTCCTTATGGACTTCATTGTTAGTGATAAGCCATGTTGTGTTGGCGATATTCCTAAGTAGGCCATTTTGCAATCTTTGCATGATGGTGATGTTGGAATTACATGCACTTCCCCATAGTTGAAGTCCATAGGTCCATATTGTTTTTATAAATTAAGAGCTTGTTGTCTAAAGACAACACTGAGTTGCGTGCCATCAACCAGTACATGTCATTGTATCTCAGGTTCAATTCTTCTCTTTTGGTTTTGATGTGTTTATGCCGGGTTAATTTTCGGTCCAGATGCATGCCTGGTGATGACGATGATGAACAATTGTTATTATTTATTTTGTTATTGACAGGTGTTCACAGGGATGCTAACCTTTAAGTTATCAGTTACTCCTTCTCAAATTAGCATCTGTAACTGTCTCACATCTTTCGTTTTAGGTTTTGGAGCCTGGGGTGCATGTTTGTTATGATATATTATCATTTATTGAGTTATAGGAAGTTTGAAAAGTGTAGCAGAACCTATAAATGGGTTTTAATATATTTATTGAAAAATAGATCATTGAAAGGGATATTTCATTTCAAAGTAATCACAAAAAATATATACCTACTACCTACCATCACATAGAGCCATTGGGGAGCTCACGGCTTAGGTGTACATATTATGAATGCTAATGCATGCTGAGCAATACATGTCTAATGTTTATAGTCAGCTTGGAAAGAACCAAATTACCAGCTACGTGGAGCCCCATCTAAATATATATTTTTTTCTGTTTTTAGTATTTGTTATTACAGCGGCAAAAGAAATATATCTTTCGTGAATATTTAAAGTGTCTAGCTGTCACGATTCATAAGATTATAGCCTGTTGACAGACAGACAGAAGAACAGACAGCGGAGTCTTAGTAATAGGGTCCCATTTTTACCCTTCTGGTACGGAACTCTAAATAGATATTTGTACAATGTGCTACTATATACAATTGAATTCGGAAAATACCCTTTTCCAATTTGCAAAGAACAAATTAACATCATTCATTTAGTAGCAATAAATCTTTAGCAACTTCATGCAATAGATAGCATATGTTGTAAAAGCTTCCGCATTGCAAGGCATATGCATTACCCACTGCACTACATTAGTTCATGCCCTATCTACTGTAGAAAATTGAACAAGTGCATGTATACTGATATGGCTAATAATAAACTATTGTGATATTGATAAAGGCCATGTTTAGTCATGCGTGTTGGTATTACCATTATGTGCCCACTTTTCCAGCCAAGACATGCCAGAAAATTTAATTTCTTTTTCCTGATATTGATTTTATATTTTACGTTGTCAAAATCTTTATCTAGCTTACTTATACATATATTTTACATATACTTTATTGATTAAAAACTTACTTTTACGCCTACTATGCTAGATTTATATTTATCCCGAAGGTTGACTGGTAGAGAAAGCTATTAAGTCCGCCTTTAATGTCATTTATTATTGGTAAATAAATAAAAGTAACTCCATACACTTACAGTTTCCCAAAGTGTACAGAAATATGTGTGTGTAGGAGTTACTACTTTCATATATACATGTAACCAAAATCCATAGCTAGCTTACATACATACGAGTATATATAGTTACTGCATTGATCAAAAATTACTCCATGCACTTACAGTTTCGCAATGTGTGAATTGTAGGAGTTAACCTACTTTTATATGTAACATCTCGTCTTAATGCCTGATGGGATACAGAGCTTAGGGTCTCAAAATCAAAATTAATCATGTGTTTGTCTGTCTATAATTTAAGAGCCAAGATGTCGGTGTAATTTTGGAAAAGAGATGCACTCAATGACTATTTTTTTCAGAGAGATTGAAATGGTTTCTCCATTTATTTGTACTAATTCTGTAAAATGTAATAAGTCCACCCACATAAATCTTTCTGTATGCACCAAAAACTGCACATCAGTCAACCTCAAGTGTTGTTTATTCGCATTTTGTATTTGCCAACAACCACAAGTGTCCTCTAACTATAAACATCAAATAGTGCCCTTTATACTTAATATATGATTAAATTATTTAAATATTGTTACTAAACATAAAGTTTTATAAATGTATTCAGCTAAACAAAAAGCAATGTCTCGTCAAAGCGTATTCATAATTAATTATATAGTATTTATACTATTTATAGTATGTAGTAATTATATGTATAGTATGTGGAACTTTCTTCGGGGCTAGCTTAATCAGTGTTATAAAAAAAAGTATTTGTCCACAAAAAATGGCAGTTTAAAAGGCCCACACCTGCTGATGTGTCCACCTTGCATCGCGCCACCTCTGACGTCACGTGTCAACGGCTCACCGCTATCAGTCAGCATATCAAATCCAATATTTAATTATGGATTTAGGCTGTATGACGTAATACCGCTGTACATTGTGAATGAACACGAATACGCCCAGTTCTTTATCCTTTGTTTGATTGAAAATTATTATTTTTTACAGCTGAATTTCTGTGTTTCAATATAACGAAGTTTCGTAGACAAGTAAATAAGATAGTTAATAGATTCAGGCGTTACTTTGCGGAAGTCAAAGTTACATACTACATGATTTGAATTGCTTTGTGCAATTCCGCCACCAGTTAGTTCATGCAAACTATTGTCGGCCGGCGCCCACCCACTACTGTCAGTCCCAGCATACCTGCCACCAACAGCCCGTGTGCACCCGCCACCAACAGCTGATGCGTGCTCCCTCCGCTGCGGCTGCAGCAACATCGGACACTGCATACGCGACACGTGTTTCGCCTCCACGAGGCATCCTCAGGCACCAAACAAGTTGATCGTTCGGCCGTCAAGCGTCGAATAAATGAAATTGAATAAGTAAATAAGACAAACAAGATAAACGTTTAAAAACTAATTCCCGACTATTAGTTCCGCAACAGACGGGACGCAAGTTGCGTCGCGTAACAGCTCGAGATGGGCAGTGGATAGTACTCAATCTAAGTATCTTATTTAAGTATTTACTCACTAGATTTAATAAAAAGAGTAAATAGAGCGTGCTCATATATTGATATCGCATTTGATGTCTGTTTACTTATTTTAACATCAAATAACGTCTTTGCACATTTCCCAGCAAAAAATGATAATTAGTCAAAGAAGCCTACTTTCAGTCTATGATTAGTATGGTATATCATATATTTTAATCTTCTTTTAAGTCTTTTTTTTGGCGGCTGGCAACCCAGGAGCTCATATGTCAATTTTATTGCTCCTTATTTAATATTGTAAATTTAAATAATTTTATAGTTAAATCCAACAAATAATATTGTTTGTTTGTATAATAAGTTAGGTATTATCGTAACTAATAATTTGTTTGTGCAATTTCAGTGTATTTTGTGAAATAATAGTGCTCTTAGTTGACGATCAGTGGGTACAATTGTTACCGGCTTTTTACAACTTTTACAAGGTAAGAACGGTACAGTAACTAATCTCTTGTACATATTTCAATAAAACACCACGTCCTTTGTGCACTGTTTTTCATATCTTTCGGAAATTCCCTAAATTAAAACAGATAATTTGACACAGTTTTTTTCAAAACAGTAGGTTATGTTATTGTTATTTCCTAGTTAGGTGATCGGTTTTGTTAGCTCGAACTTGCTTATTTTAGCGTTTATTATCTTCCTTACACATTTCATCAGTCCCTATATTGTAAAAATGTCCTCCACAACCCGTGCTGCGACTGCCAGACAACTGGAAATTCAGCTGAAGGATGCCTTACTCCAGCTCAAGGCAGAAAAGGAAGACAATGAGAAGTTATTACTGGAAAGGGAGGATAATGAACGTGAATACGAATTAATGTGTACTAAAAACATCAGACTCGAGCAAAAACTTTCTGAGAGTCTCCAAGTTTGTGATGAGTTGAGCGAGCAACTTAACCGATTAAAATTAGAAGTAGATTCTTTCCGCCAATGCAGTGATACGTATGAGCAAACGCTCAGACGTACCACTGAGTTAGAAAAAGAGTTGGGAGAGGCATATAGACTTATAAGTAGTTATGAGCAAGACGCCCAGTTGCGTCAGTCAGCGGAGGTGTCCAGCCTCTTTGACGAGCTCATTGATAGTGTCCCTGTGACTCCCTCAACTAATTCCTCAGTGATTGATCTCACTAGTGAGACATCATGCAGTGTTAGTTACTTAGATCATTCAAATACCATGACTAGCCACAATAAAGTTAAAAAACATTTAAAAGTTTGTAAAAAAATTAAGAAAACCAATAATAAATTAAAAATTAATCTCAGGAAATCATGTCTATTAAAATCCAGTTCTTTAAATTGTAAATTACAAACAGAATTAGACCTGTGTAATAATAAATTGGCGGAAAGTCAGGAGTTGTATGAGGTCAACAGAAATAGACTAGAATCTTATATTACTAAATTGCAGGAGGACTATTCCTCATTATTTTCTAAGTATGACTACCAACAGAAACAAAATACTGAGCACATGCTGACTGTGGAGAAATTGATTAGCGACAGCAGGTACAATCAAGAAACCCTTGATTCATTAGCTAAGCAATGTACTTGCGGGCAGTTCAACCAGCCCACCATCAGTGTCTCCACACCAGAGCTCTCTCCTTGTGACAGTAATTTGTGCAATAATGTGTCTGATTGTGTTGACTTTATTGAACCTCCATGTAATACAGTAGTTTTTTCTGACAGTATGGGTCGCAGTATGGGTTTCATGCTTAACACAATTCTTGATAACGCTTGTGTTAATTACTGCTTCCCGGATGCAACCTATACTCAAATTATAGACAAAATTAAATCAACTAAACTGAATTATAATTCTACTGTTGTATTACTTATAGGCAATAGTAACAAAATAGGAAAGAAAGAAATAATCAGCTGTATGGATTATTTAACTGAACTAGAAGTAGGCAAAATAATATTATGTGCATTCCCATATCTACGTTGCCAGTCTCCAACAAATAACAAAAACATTCACTATCTTAATAATTTAATACATAATATAACATGTCGTTATAGTGATAAATTAGTGTTTTTTGACACTAACCATTTCATAAGTGAATGTAATCAGACAAAAGATAATATATATCTTTCAAAATATTCTAGACGTAAGATTGCTACATTAGTAGCAAATAATATTAATTTTTGGACGAGTTTACATTGTAAACCTAGGGATAAGATGCCTACAGAATTGCCAGTAATATGTAATGGTAATTCTGTAGACTTGACGGCAGATTTAAACTGAACATTAAGACAACGGAAAGGCCTCATGAGCTAAGAATAATTCATCAAAATTTAGAAGGTCTTTCCGGCAAAGAATTATTAGTAGAATTAGTTTTAGAAGAAATGGATGTGGACATTTTATGTTTAACTGAACATTGGCTGTATGAGAGTCAGATGATGTTCAGCCTAAACAACTATAATATTGTAAGCTGCTTTAATAGGAAGTCTGCTCAACGAGGGGGTTCCATAATTTTTGTTAAAGATTCTTTCCGCAGCAAACAACGTAAGGATATTGTCAGACTTTCTGTTGAGCGCTGTTGTGAGGTGACCTGTGCCGAGCTAGATCATCATATAATTATTTGTGTATACAGTCCCCCTAATAGTGATTTTAAAACTTTCCTTAAAGCAATGGACCAGGTACTTAAGTCCTGTTCAACTAGTAAAAAGAATATTATTGTTTGTGGAGATTTTAATGTTGATATCTTAGTAGATAATCCAAAAAGTACGCAATTCGTAAATCTTTTTAAGTGTTATGATTTAGTAAACGTATTCTTTGAGCCAACCCGAATCACTGCTACATCTGCCACATGTCTAGACAATTTTTTTAGTAATATTCAATATTCTGACAAATCTGTTATTAATAAATTGCCTTCTGATCATTCGGGTGTATACGTAGCTTATGTCAAGGAGTCCAAAGGCAAATTCAGCCACTTGAACAAAGATAAGACCTTCTGTAGGCCAATTACTTCAAAAAATATAAGAAAACTTAAAAATAATTTAGATAACAAACTGTTATCTGTCGTATACACAGGGAAAAATCCGGACGACCATTACAATAAGCTTTTTAATTGTGTTTCTTCAGAATATTCTAAAACATTGAAACAAAAAAAAGTTGCTGTGCATAGTAAATCACAATTTAGTGAGTGGGCTACTACCGGCATCTACATAAGTAGGAACAAGCTTTATGACTTATATGCCCAAAAACAATTTAATTTTAATCCTTCCTTTGTAGAATATGTTAAAAATTATTCTAAAATATTTAAAAAAGTTTGTAGACAAGCCAAGGCCAATCGTATTAGTAAAAAAATAAATAATGCCCCTAACAAGATAAAAGAAACTTGGAATGTTATTAATAAAGAAACTGGTAAAAATAAAGCAAAAGAAAATATCTGTCAAATCAAAGCTAGCGGTAAGATTGTTACTGAACCTGAAGAAATTGTTAATATTTTTGATAATTTTTTTACTAACATACCTTTGGAACTTACTTCCAATGTGGATTCTAACCCTCAACGTGCTGAAGCCTTGCTTAAGAATAATGTTAGGCCTTGTGATTCTAAATTTAAATTTGAGCATGTTGGCCCTAGTGATATAGTAGAAGCATTTAAACAGTTAAATTTAAAAAAATCGGAAGATCATTGGGGCATGTCGGTTGCTGTAGTAAGCCATATTATAAATGTCATAGCTGGTGATTTAGCTTTTATATTTAACGAATGTATTGATGAAGGCATATTTCCTAACCTAATGAAATGTAGTAAACTAATCCCCTTATTCAAAAAAGGAGAAAAAACAGACCCTGGCAACTACAGACCTATATCTATCTTGCCAGTTTTGAGTAAGGTGTTCGAAAAGATAATGCTCAATCAAATGCTACTTCACTTCAAGACCTGCAACCTTTTCCATAGCCAACAGTTCGGTTTTACTGGCGGAAAATCAACCACCGATGCGGGAGTGGCACTCATCACTCATATTTACGACGCATGGGAGAGCAAAAATGATGGGATTGGATCCTTTTGCGATCTCTCTAAAGCATTTGATTGCGTAGATCATCCGACACTTTTGCTTAAATTTCGTCAATATGGTTTTGATGAAAATTCAATTAAATTAATAGAATCTTATTTAACAGATAGGCTTCAGACTGTTGATTTAAACGGCATAAAATCGCACGGATCTAATGTTAAAATCGGCGTACCACAAGGTTCTATTCTAGGACCTTTCCTTTTCTTAGTTTATGTAAATGACTTGCCTTACATGGTTGAGAAACAGGCAGGCATAGTGCTGTTTGCTGATGACACCTCGCTAATATTCAAAATTGGCCGTCATAGCACGGATGCTAGCGCGGTGAACAGCACCTTGTCTTCTATTTCTGATTGGTTTACTGCCAATAACCTCATGTTAAATGCGAAAAAGACCCAATGCATTCGATTTTCTCTTCCCAATGTGAGGCAAGCTTGCGTCGACATACTGATAGATGGCGAAAAACTTGATCTTGTTGAAAGTACTACCTTCTTAGGAATTACGATCGACTCGAAACTTCAGTGGGGCGCTCATATATCAAAACTTTCAAATAAACTTAGCTCTGCGGCTTATGCTGTTAGGAGAATTAGACAATTGACAGATGTAGCAACTGCTAGACTTGTGTACTTTAGTTACTTTCATAGTTTAATGTCATACGGCATACTGCTATGGGGGAGTGCAGCCGATATTCAGACTATTTTCATTTTACAAAAAAGGGCAATTCGAGCTATCTACGGCTTAGGATCTAGAGACTCACTCAGAGAATTATTCAAGGAAATAGGTATACTAACCTTACCATCACAGTATATATTTGAAAACATACTGTATGTAAGGAAAAATATTTCCTCATACAATAAAGTAAGCGATTTTACCGTCAGAAACTTACGCAATAAGAGTGACTTAGTTGCCCCGTATTATAGGCTCAAAACAGTTAGTAAAACGTTTATGGGGAACGGTATACTTTTTTATAATAAACTGCCACAATCGGTCCTTGATATGCCTGACAAAAAGTTTAAAGCTTATGTAAAGAAGGTACTGTGTGAGAAGGCTTATTATAGGACCGATGACTATCTTAAAGACAACAAAGTCTGGCTTGAGCTTGGCGCGGGTCCCTCTTAAAGGTTTGTACACTCAGAAATGGTCATAATCTGGTACATTAAGTACATACTGAATTTACAACTTGATTTGACATTATTTCAAAATTTCGACATTAAAAAATTAATTTAAATTATGACAACAAACAATGTATACTCTGCCCAAATATCAACTATAAATATTAATTTCATTGTGAGTTGACGTTCTTGGAGAAAATGCTGCAGTGCAGTTTGTTACCGCTTCTTCTGCACTAGCGCTTTGGAGGCGGCAGTAAACTTAGCTCTAAGTAACTTTTTGACGTCAACAATAATTAATTGTGCAATAAAACAAAGTGACGATTATTAAGAGATATTATAAATATCCTATGATAATAAAGATATATTTGAATTTGAATTGAATTTAGCTTCAAAAGGTTTACCTACATTTTGAGCATATTATGGCGAATGCACACACTTTCCAACGAGAATTGCAAGTGTATACTAGATTAAAGTTTCAAAATCGTCATGAAAACATGAAATAATGAATATGAATATAGATATAGATATGAGTCGCAACTCATATAAATCAATCTACTCACCAAATGGATAAATAAGGATATTTATCGGGTATTTACTCAATCTACTGAGTAAATACTCAAATGGGTTGATTGAGTATTTATGCATCGCCCATCACTAGCTGTTACGCGGCGCAACTTGCGCCGCGTCTGTTACGGCCCTTATGGGAAAATTCTTCCTGAATGTATGAATTATCCAAAAAATCCAAGCTCTTCAGCTATTTACGGCTAACAATGTACCTATTTATTTGTAATGTAGTAATTAAGACTTTTCATTTGATACCCCGCTCGATATAAAATTTTATTTTTTGATTTGCACTTTTTTCGTTTTAAACATTGGCATACCAATTGTAGCCTGTCACTAGGGCAATAATGACGAATCGATTGACATTTCATTTGTGAAAAACTGAAAATTGAACAAGCGGTTCGGACGCTACTATAAAACACATACATACCCACATTATCGACATACAAAGACTGCGAAAATCATTACTCTTCCTCTTGGCTTTACCGTAGTCGGGTAAAAAAGTTATTTTAATAGAAAAGATATCCTAGGTACTGCAGGTGTAGCTCGAGATGTTTGTGCATATTTTTTTAGTCGCCTCTTACGACATCCACAAGAGATGAAGTAGTCCTCTTCCAGGCCGGAAGAAAGATCGTTAAAGTACAGCTTTTAAATTAACCCGGCAACTTCTACCGGTTGATTTCCCTCAGGACTTTCCGCGTTCTTCCAATTTATTTAATAATTGTATGGCAGCAATTATTTATTGCACGCGATGTACTGTATTTACTTACATAAGCCTTGTCACATGTACGTGTTTCGTGTTGAAAAAATAACTTTTGCGCAGTAAAACTTTAATAACAGGATACTAAGTATCCTGTTATTAAGTTTAGACTAGTCATATCTTTTTATATAAAAAAAAAACCGAATTAATTTTATCAGCACCAAATTAATATGGTGCTAACTAGGTAGCTTTCATGATATTTCAAATAAAATTAATGACCGGCCAAGTGCGTGTCGGGCCACTCAGTGTAGGGTTCCGTAGTTGCGAATGACGAATTTTCTATTGAATTTGTTGAAATTATACTTTTCCGAGTACATTTTATAAGTTGGTCGCCTATAATGTTTTGTAAAATACTTAGCTCTATAGTTTTCCTTTAAACTTCGATTTACATATATACTACTGCCGTGATTAAAATACATACCTATACCAAATTACAGCTTGTTAGTACCTAGTTATAATCTTTGAGTAAAACCGCGGACGGACAGACAGACAAATAGATGGACAGATATGGCGAAACTAAGAGTTCCTTGCTTACTACGAAACCCTTTAGACTCCAATTAATTGATAATCTTCTTCTTTTTGTAAGTCGGTTGAAAACCAAATATTTCAGAAACAGATCCATAAATCTATTGAATTAGATAGACTGCGGAGTTTCAGCAACAGGAACCCTAAAAACCACTAGTGTAGTGACCACATTATAATACCACATTGACAACCTCCGTGGCGTAGTGTCATCATGCTAGTCCGCCACCCAGAGGTTCCGGGTTCGATCCCCGGTCAGGTCAAGTTGGAAAATGGCCTTTTTCAATTGTCCTGGGTCTCGGATGTTTATCTATCATGTATTTTTTTTAAAATATAGCTTCGTTGAGTTAGTATCCCACAACACAAGTCTCGAACTTACTTTGGGGCTAGCTCAATCTGTGATTTGTCCCTATCAGTCTTATTTTAAAACCCAGACTTACTTTGTTACTAGGTTTAAACCATTATCCGACTCAATCAAGTTCACATCTAGTAATATCACACTATCTAACCTGTCAATGTCAACTTCATTTTGGGCGGATAATGGTTTAAACCTAGTAACAAAGTTAGTCTGGGTTTTATAATAAGACTGTATCCGTCTTATTATAAAACCCAGACTAACTTTGTTACTAGGTTTAAACCATTATCCGACCAAATCAAGTTGACATCTATTAATATCACACCATCTCACCTGTCAATTTCAACTTAATTTTGGGCGGATAATGGTTTAAACCTAGTAACAAAGTTAGTCCTGTTTTTATAATAAGACGGTATATGTTTATTTATTTATTATTATTATAATACCACATTAATATATGCTAGGTTCTAGGTTTGACCTTATGCCAGTCTCGATATAACCCACATGTGTACAACATAACACATTCTCTGATATCAGCTGCCGACAGTTGTTTGCCCTTTACAAGAATAAATAAAAATACCAATGCCTATCCTCATAAACTTGAAGGTTAATGTAAAGGGCGTTGCATGCTCTGAAACATTAGTTCCATTTTAAAGGAAAACCTAGAATGAGATCAGAAGATTTGTCTGCTTTTAACGAAGAATAAATTAGATTATAAAAAAATGTACCTAAACCTCTTTTTTTGGGTCTTATAAAAATACTACAACTAAAATGATCATGGATTGAGACGACCTCCATGGCGTAATGGTCAACACGCTAGACCGCTAATCTGGAGGTTCTGGTTTCGATCCCCAGCCAGGGCAAGTTGGAAAATAGCCTTTTTCAAATTGTCCTGGGTCTTGGGTGTTTATCTATATATGTATTTATCATAAAATATAGTTAGTATCCCATAACCTTGGGTTAGTATTCCTTAACACAAGCTTAAGGCGGCCCTTTCCGGCCGCTCTGTTTTCAACACGAGCATAGTTTGAAGAGCTTGGTGTTTCATCCAGGGCAATGCTAGAAAAAGAAGCAAACCAAAAAGAGAGAGGTAATCCAAAAAGAGCGCCTAAGGGCATGGTTTGCATTCTATTAAATGAAATTAGTATCATTATTAACTATCCATTTAAGGAATATTAACTATTTATAGGGTGCGTAAATTTCATAAAACTTTGTCCAGGTGATACGTGTGTTTCAGTAAGCCTTACAAGTAAGTGAAAGAAATGTTTTGTATTCAAAAATTTTATTACATTTGAGAGGTTTGTATCGAAATGTTTTCTTTACTCAATTTAGGAGTACTTTATGAACGGTCGAAGTTAAGCTAAAATTTGTGCAAAAAAGCAGCTTTTTGGAGGCTTATACTGACTTTGGTTTTCTAAATTTTAATTTTTTATTTCGATAGAAACCTACAAATAGCGAGCAAGATACCTGTGAGTTCAAAAGTTTTCAAGAAAGATCAGATACGCCATAATCACGTACGAGCGTTTGTATGAAAAGTAAGACGGGAAGGCCGCTCTTAAGCTTCCTTTGGGGCTAGCTATTGAGCTAGCCCCAAAGGAAGCTTAAGAGCGGCCTAAATATAATAAATATATATGGACAAATCACACAGATTGCTGTGTGATTTGTCCATATATATTTATTTATTGAAAACACGTGAATGATTAGGCTGTTTTTTTTACAAGCTTTTATTTAACTTGCAATGTGTCTTATGTTTGTTTGTTTAGGTCAAATCTTGAAACTCAATTTTCAACCAGTTCTCCTAAACCGATTGAGCTGAAATGTTGCATACTTGTGTAAGCCGGATGACCGTTACGTTTTTTTTAAAAACTTCTTTTATATTAGACCACTTTGTAAAATACCTTTTAATTCAGGATAGGCGAACTCACGGGAATCTAGTCAATCTCAGAACTGGTTTGAAGTGTTTAGGTACATACGAGCGGCGGTATCAGATACAGAGTAATGAGGTCTCAGTTCTCGGCTTATTATCCTCGCGCAGGGCTGAGTCTCCCTTGAGCCTTGGGACCGTAAATAAATTGTAAAGTGACGTGGCCTTGAGGAGTTTGAAAAGCGATGTTTAGGGTGAGGATGTCCCTGGGAAATCAGAGACGAGTTTATTAGAATACAAGTTTTTGAAGGTAATTTTTAATAATACTGTTTGTAGAGCTGTTGTAAAGAGCGTTTTTTCACCCCCGACAGAAAAGAGGGGTGTTATAAGTTTGACGCTTAATTCTGTCCGTCTATCTGTGCATGATCCTGTTTTTTTTAATGTGAAAGCGAGTTCCCTTGCGGTGGTTCTCAGCTATGTTTGATAAAAATCGGTTAAACCGTTTAAAAGTTATTGGGGGTTAACGCTTGACAGTCAGGGTTCTCTAATTTACCTGGCAACTAATAGATGGCGCTACAAGTATCAATTCCACTTAACATCGTTTGGAATATGTAGTTCCGCCACTAATCACTAGATGGTATCATCGGGGGTTTTTTTAATTTGCCTAGCAAATAACTGAACAATAAATGAACTGAGTGTGGGCGCGGAGTAGACTATAATTGGACGTTTGCTAGTTCACCAATCTGGAGCTCCTGCAGTGCTTCCTGTCTTGAAAATGCAGACGATCTTTGCCTGGGCCCAGGTCTGAGGTTTCTCACACCTTTCACTTGTTGAAAAATGTTTTGTCCTACGGTTGAGATTACCGCGCGTCGAGGGATGATTTAGTATTTTAGATGATCACTTTAATTTTATTTGGAGGCGGTGCGCGGCTGGTGAGTCCAGTCACGTATCGGACAGTACTGTGTCAACAATGCGGTGGTTTGCACTAGCAATGAGAAAAATATCAAAAAGGAATGCGGGTAGTTATGAGATACCTTAGTGGCGCGAACCATAAGTTCTTGATAAAAATTGATTTGATGTAAATTCAAAATAAAATCCAGTTTTGATTAGGTATGATCATTTTTAAAACAAGCATCTTAAGATGAATACATGATACATGAATTTTCCGGGGTCCATTTGAAATAAATCATTTGAAAAGAAACGGAGACAGTGCCTGGTCAAGACAAAATTTTAAATGATGTCTCCGTTTCCTATCAATTGCTTTATTTCAAATGGGGGCAGCACTGGACCTCTGAAAATTCATGTAGCCCCTTAAGCTCTTGCTCCTTCGTTGATCATGTAAAATTCTACAATCACAAGTTGTAGCTTCTATTCATTTTGTTTAACATCGCCTATACGCTAGCTTCTTGAAAATATTCTGACCACGCTTGTCATCACTGCGTTTGCGATACCTATGGGCAATTTATCGATTCTCGCTCACCTCTATCGATTAAGGAAAATACCTAAGAGTATCCGAATAAGTCGTTAGAAATCGAATCACGCTGATGGAGTGCTCAATATGTCGCGAACGTAGGGTCGGGACCTTGGGTGTCGAAACCGCGTGCCCTAGCAGCGGACGACCTTGACGACGACCGTTTATTTTGTGGTAGTGGGCAGAGTACATAGAATACAAGTTGTCACCACTCCTTTCTTCACCAACAAGGGGGCAACAAGTGTCTGAGGTTAATTTATAACACTAAATAGCAAATGACATTCGACGACCTCCGTGGCGTAGTGGTCACCATGCTAGTCCGCCACCCAGAGGTCCCGGGTTTGATCCCCGGTCAGGGCAATTTGGAAAATGGCCTTTTACAAGTTGTCATGGGTCTTGGATGTTTATCTATATATATATTTGTTATAAAATATAGTATCGTTGAGTTAGTATCCCATAACACAAGTTTCGAACTTACTTTGGGGCTAGCTCAATCAGTGTTATTTGTCCCTATAAAAAATTAAAAAAAAAAAACATAGAAATGAATATCTCTTCTATACAAATAGTTTATTTGCTAGCAAATTAAAAAAAAAGATTGTCAAGAACACCATCTAGTGATGAGTAGCGTAACTACCGAAGTCGTATCGGTAGCTACTCATCACTAGATGGATATCCGTAGCGCAATCTATTATTTTTCTAGATAAAGCTCTGACTTTGAAGACGACCTCCGTGGCGTAATGGTCAACACGCCTGACCGCCAATGAGGTTCTGGGTTCGATCCCCAGCCAGGGCAAGTTGGAAAATAGCCTTTTTCAAACTGACCTGGGTCTTGGGTGTTTATCTATATATGTATTTATCATAACTATAGTATCGTTGGGTTAGTATCTCATAACATAACACAAGTTTAAGCTTACTTTGGGGCTAGCTCAATCTGTGTGATTTGTCCGTATATATTTATTTATTTATGAAGCTTTATTAAAATCAATAACTTTCAAACGGCTCAACCGATGTTCATAGCTAAGAACCACCGCAAGGGAACTTGCTTTCACGTAAAAAAACCGCAGCGAAATCGGTTCATCCGTTCGAGCGCTATGATGTCACAGACAAACAGACATAAGCGTCAAACTTATAATATAACACCCTACTTTTTTGTCGCGGGTTAAAAAATATCACATGCACCCCTGTCAGACATTGCAATGGGACGAAAGGGAGGTAGACATTTTCTATTTTTTCTTATCATGCAGCTATTAGGCGACTGAATAATATGATTTTTATAACAAATGGGGTGTTAATAAGTTTAAAATTGGTTTGTAATTCTTTTCGTCTCTTATGTTCGTGAGCATCATTATATAATTTAACAGACGTAGTGTCTCATCCAGATTTATGTAGTTCTAACTTTAATGATATTTGTGTAGTGCCAATTGGTGTGCGCGTTTCAAAAGTAAGTACCTGTACCAGCAGCTTCCTCTGTGCAAAAACTTAATACCATCACCCACCCACCCGTCTGACGAACCCTCTATTTATTTAAGGTTTCAGTCCATCGGTGAAATAGGCTGGTAAAAAAAAAAAATAACTCGTCAAGTGTGGGTCGGATTTGCGCACGACTCCGTATACCATTATAAAAAATCACGGTTTGTTGTATGGGAGCCCCCCTTTGAATATTGATTTTATTCTGGTTTTAGTATTTGTTGTCAAAGCGGCAGAAATACATCATCTGTGAAAAATTTCAACTGACTAGCTATCACGGCTCATGAGATACAGTCTGGTAACAGACAGACGGACGGACAGTCCCGTTTTTACCCTTTGGTTCGGAACCCTAATTAAAGAAAGTCGTATAACTGGCACTAAACTAGTATTATGTCGCGAGCGTAGGGTTGGATTATTGGGTGTCACACCGCGTGCCGAAGCAGACGACCTTGGCGTTGGTTGGTAGGGAGCGGCTGCTAATGCCACAATGGACGCTGGATGGACGGTGACGGGCGCGGCGCTGTGGCGTCACAGTAACCATCAAAATAACTTCAAGATAGAAGTGTAACTATAAAAAACAACAATATGGTTAATAGTGTAGGCTCTTCTTGCTTTGGGTGTCACACCGCGTGTCCCAGCAGACGACCGTTAGGGAGCGATGGTAATGCCACAATCTTTTTATCTTAGTTAAGAGTAACGACCTTCCAATTTCCTTGACGTGTTAGCAAGGACAACAACATGTGCAATCCGTGTTGGGCTTCTGTTCCTATTTTCCTCGTAGTACATCTGCTACACGTAGCTTAGAATTTCACACGAAAGACATTCTCAAATTAATAATGGTTCAATTCAATTCAAATATATCTTTATTATCATAGGATATTTATAATATCTCTTAATAATCGTCACTTTGTTTTATTGCACAATAATTGTTGACGTCAAAAAGTTACTTAGAGCTAAGTTTACTGCCGCCTCCAAAGCGCTAGTGCAGAAGAAGCGGTAACAAACTGCACTGCAGCATTTTCTCCAAGAACGTGAACTCACAATGAAATTAATATTTATAGTTGATATGTGGACAGAGTATACATTGTTTGTTGTCATAATTTAAATTAATTTTTTTAATGTCGAAATTTTGAAATAATGTCAAATCAAGTTGTAAATTCAGTATGTACTTAATGTACCAGATTATGACCATTTCTGAGTATACAAACCTTTAAGAGGGACCCGCGCCAAGCTCAAGCCAGACTTTGTTGTCTTTAAGATAGTCATCGGTCCTATAATAAGCCTTCTCACAGAGTACCTTCTTTACATAAGCTTTAAACTTTTTGTCAGGCATATCAAGGACCGATTGTGGCAGTTTATTATAAAAAAGTATACCGTTCCCCATAAACGTTTTACTAACTGTTTTGAGCCTATAATACGGGGCAACTAAGTCACTCTTATTGCGTAAGTTTCTGACGCTAAAATCGCTTACTATATTGTATGAGGAAATATTTTTCCTTACATACAGTATGTTTTCAAATATATACTATGATGGTAAGGTTAGTATACCTATTTCCTTGAATAATTCTCTGAGTGAGTCTCTAGATCCTAAGCCGTAGATAGCTCGAATTGCCCTTTTTTGTAAAATGAAAATAGTCTGAATATCGGCTGCACTCCCCCATAGCAGTATGCCGTATGACATTAAACTATGAAAGTAACTAAAGTACACAAGTCTAGCAGTTGCTACATCTGTCAATTGTCTAATTCTCCTAACAGCATAAGCCGCAGAGCTAAGCTTATTTGAAAGTTTTGATATATGAGCGCCCCACTGAAGTTTCGAGTCGATCGTAATTCCTAAGAAGGTAGTACTTTCAACAAGATCAAGTTTTTCGCCATCTATCAGTATGTCGACGCAAGCTTGCCTCACATTGGGAAGAGAAAATCGAATGCATTGGGTCTTTTTCGCATTTAACATGAGGTTATTGGCAGTAAACCAATCAGAAATAGAAGACAAGGTGCTGTTCACCGCGCTAGCATCTGTGCTATGACGGTCAATTTTGAATATTTGCGAGGTGTCATCAGCAAACAGCACTATGCCTGCCTGTTTCTCAACCATGTAAGGCAAGTCATTTATATAAACTAAGAAAAGGAAAGGTCCTAGAATAGAACCTTGTGGTACGCCGATTTTAACATTAGATCCGTGCGATTTTATGCCGTTTAAATCAACAGTCTGAAGCCTATCGGTTAAATAAGATTCTATTAATTTAATTGAATTTTCATCAAAACCATATTGACGAAATTTAAGCAAAAGTGTCGGATGATCTACGCAATCAAATGCTTTAGAGAGATCGCAAAAGGATCCAATCCCATCATTTTTGCTCTCCCATGCGTCGTAAATATGAGTGATGAGTGCCACTCCCGCATCGGTGGTTGATTTTCCGCCAGTAAAGCCGAACTGTTGGCTATGGAAAAGGTTGCAGGTCTTGAAGTGAAGTAGCATTTGTGCCAACATAACTTTAACCAGGAGCATAAAGCAACGACACAGCGTTCATAAACTTGACGTAACGCACATTTGATACACGGAGTGGCAATTCTGTGCTCTTTTTATTTCGATAACTTGCCAATGTCCAGAATATTCGCGACAGTAACGGTCGTTCGGAAGTACACGATAAATTGCCCATAAACTGACGGGTTATCTCGCCATGCGCGACGAATTAGGAAGGATAAAGCGAAGATTAAATTCGACCTTCATTGTTATCCAATAAGGTCGACTTTTTGCGGCATGGCCTACCTACTTGTTAACTGAAGGTATATTTTTTAGAGTATAAGCTTGTACTAAAACATTATCAAAAAAACGTGCGCACGAGCGCGTGAAGTGTTTTTATTACAGTCTTATCAACAGTTTTGTAAACTGACCATCGACTAATTTTATTGAAGGTTTCCATTAAGTTTTAAACATAAAAAGCGACTTCAATTTCTTTTTCATCAGTACAATTTAAAATTTGTCTTGACCAGGCTCTAGATAACCCTTCAAACTATTTTATGAACTACTGTTTACAGTTTAAAGTGAGAACGTGAAGCACGCGTTTCTACGCACATACGCCAAAAGTGGCCGTTTTTCGCAATTGTGCGTAGAAAAGCTTCACGTTCTCACTTTAAACTGTTAACAGTAGTTTATAAAATAGTTTGAAGGATAATCTAGAGCCTGGTCAAGACAAAATTTTAAATGATGTCTCCGTTTAATATCAAATGATTTATTTCAAATGGGGGCAGCACTGGACCCCGGAAAATTTAGGTATCCCCTTGAGTATTATTTCGTAATGCAACCATTTCTGCATTTGGATACATACATTCGAATTGAAAAGCTCCATTTTTGCTTCCATTTTGTTTCTTTAAAGCAATAGTTTTCAAGCTCCCGTCTTTATTCTGATTTCTTTGAAGGATTTTGAAAAGGATAATTTAAATAAATAAATAAATAAGGATAATAAAAAGAAGACGACCTCCGTGGCGTAGTGGTAACCATGCTAGTCCGCCACCCAGAGGTCCCGGGTTCGATCCCCGGTCAGGTCAAGTTGAAAAATGGCCTTTTTCAAATTGTCCTGGGTCTTGGATGTTTATCTGTAAATGTATTTGTTATAAAATACAGTATCGTTGAGTCAGTATTCCATAACACAAGTCTCAAACTTACTTTGGGGCTACCTCAATCAGTGTTATTTGTCCCTATATATTTATTTATTTAAATATAATATGCTAAGAAAAGTATACGCTTTCTTGAAATTTACTATGGGTTTTTTTAAAGTCCAAGTTAATCGGGAAAGTTGTTATGACGTGATCGAAGTAAGGGAAATAACCTGACGATACTACGTCATCATAACGCTGGCTGCACACGAAGCGAAACCGTATGAGTAATAAAATAATTGATTCGTCTCAAGTCGCACTTTATTGTCGAACATGAGGTCATCCGCCGGCACGACTCTAACCGGAACCATAAGCGTAGCCAGCCATGGCTCAGGGTGGGGCAGTAATCTGAAATAATATGTAACTAGCAAACTACACGGTCCGCCGCTTACCCCAGTTAATTTTTACATATAAAATGTCGAGTGTGAACTTTCTTACGAATATTAAGTATTGTAGTAAGTACCTAGATAATTTAATTTTTTAGGTTTGGTTCGGTAACTTAAAGGTCTGAGCCAGGGTGGGGCAAGCGCCCCACCGTGCCCCACTGTGGCTACGACCACCGGTCCGTGCGACCTCCGAGGATGCTGCCGCCGTTGTCATTGACCTGCCGAAAGAGCTTTGGCAATTTTGTTTATGGTGCTACGTAAAGCGCAGACTTTTAAAATGGTGGACGCGGTGAACATACACAACCCCATTTCTCGACAACGTTGACCGACATGGTTCATGGTCGAGCTCATATTTAAACTTAACAATTGAAGTTTAGTTTTAAAACATGCCGTCTTTAGGTAGTTACAAGATAAAAGACGACAGAAATAAGGAGACAATACTGCGGGAGGTCTTCATCAGGAAGACTTCAATTAAGATTTGGTGGACGTCGTTTCGCTCGCTACATCGCTCGCTCGTTTGATTACCAAGTTGCAATTTGCTTGAACTTTTTGGCAAAAGTACCACTTCTAGAAGTCTATGTCTAAAAATGCTAATTTAATTTTACGACTCTCAAGCGTGAGTCAAGCAAATCGCTAGAACTAACGCGAATTAGCTAAATCTCTTAACATTTCCTTACAACCAAGGCCAAGTACGAGTAGCAATTTACAAAGTTTTACAAAGTTATCAATATTTTTACCATAATTTCCGCGTCTTTTTCGCGGACAAAGAGAATGTGCCAGTCTCCATGGAGGATGTCTTTTGTGCGGCACAAAACGAGACGATAACCACGAGTCACGCCTCATTATTTCTATAATTAGAGGATAAAGAACACAAGTGCGGTCTTGACGCACATATATTCAAATATTCGCCATTGTAGCTCGTATTGTTATAGTGATGTATTTGTAGTGGTAATCTGCTGATTAGTTGGGCTACCTTTGCCAGGGTCTTAGCAACTCACCTTACATTACTTACTTACTTAACATTGATAGATTTAAGCTATTTTGAAACAAAAAATAATAATAGTAGCATTCTAATTAGTAAGCATTCAGAGGGTAAAGGAAGTAATAAGTATAAGGGACATAGTTTTACAAATACCATCTACACAAGTTTATCTTTGCTTTGCCATTTTGTTAATTATCCTAGTGAAACACCGAGCAAAAGCCTTCTCCTGGGCACATCTTCCCTTTTCTCACTTGACCTCTTTAGAAGAAGAAGCCACGGTTCTTTCCTGTACCTTTTAAGCTGTTTGTTTTGTTGTACTTTAATTTTATGAAAACCGCGTGAAATTAAAAATATTTCAACTTTATTTGTGCCTACACGTAAGTGAATGCTAGACGGACTATTATCACAATGGGTTACTGAGATGTACTCTCTCTCGCTTCTTCAGCCTTTATTTACCCGTTATTGGGTACAGGCTGCTCCATGGTGTATCCTTTTGACCCGGTCTTCTGCAGTCCGCATCCAAGTCTTACCCAATATTCTATAGATGTCATCGACGGCCCAGCGCAAAGGCCTCCCAACTTTTCTCTGATCAGGCCAAGGTCCATTCTAGGGTTATTTTACGCACCCAACGACGCTCATATGTCCAGCCCATCTCCATTTCAACCTAGTCACTGCGATATCAGTGCGGTTCCGTATGACGCTATTTCGGATCCGATCTATGAGCAATACTCTCAACATTGCTCTCTGTTCTACCTGGTATTTTTTCAAAAGAAACTTCTGTGTGGGTGTCCAGGTCTCGGCGCCATATGTCATCACGGGCAGAATACACTGCACAAACAGGCGTCTTTGTACTGAGATTTACTAACGTGTATACTTACTAAGCGTCAAGTTTATTAATATGGTGTGAAGTGAGATAGCTGTATTAATCTTCAAATAATAAGCAAGCGATCGGCCGTGAGAAAATCTTTACGATGCTACTTGTCTACCTGATGTAGATTGTAGTCTTACAACAATTTCTTTGGTTGTGTAAACAACATTTAAGTTGCTGCTTTTATAAAGTTATTATACCACTGGGGAATGGTAACTTGACTTACTTGAACTAAAATAAGCTAAAAATACCGCCAAGGTTTTAAATTCAGAAACAGAAAATACAATGTCCTTTTTAATTAAGTACAAATATTTTAAGAGGTGATTCAGTCCCACATTTTGAACAACTTTTCCCAATAAATATATATCGAAATACGAAAAATTTTTTTGCATTTTTCATAGTAACGATATCATGTGACTACTTCGATCTGTATGAGAACCTAAATATTTTTTTTCGTATTTCGATATACATTTATTGGGCAAAGTTGTTGAAAATGATGGACTGAATAACCCCTTAGAATATTTGTACTTAATTAAAAAGAAAGAAGAAAGAAAGAAAAATGTTTATTTGGCACAAACAGGTTAATACAAGACAAATGCATATAACACAATATTTTGTACCAAAATGGTCCCCGCTCAGCATATGCCGTGGTGTGAGCCACGACGCTGGTCTTCCGCGGGTACCATGCTTATACAAAAAAACAATAATGATAAATTATAAAACAACAAGTGAAAATAAAAATGAAATTAAGTCGGTGTCGCTACAACACTAAACAAAATAATATATTCAAAAGCATATACATTTTACAATTTTTAAATTTTTAGAATGCTGCAATTGTTAACTTTTGTTTATTTAAAATATGTTTTTTTAATTCAACTTTAAAAGATTTAACAGTTGATGAGCGTCTGATGGGAGGAGGAATATTGTTCCAACAACTTGTCGCAGCGAATCTAAAACTGCCTCTAAAAGCAGCCGTTTTATGTCTAGGACATATCAGACGATCCAGGAGTGTAGCTCTTGTAGAAAACTGTAATTTGTCATATAAATAAGTTGGTTTTTTGTTCTTGATAATACCAAAGAGTAGAATTGAAAAATGAAGGTTACGGCGGGATGCCATATTAAGCAGGCTATTGCTGTTTAGAATGGGAGTAATGTGGGATCTGCGGGGAATAGTAAAGCAAAAAGGACATTGTATACATTTCTGTCTAACTCCAGCCTCTAGCAACACATAATGTTCTGTGTTTGTCTTATACATGAATTATGGCATATAGAGAGAGGATAATAGCGACGATGAAATAGAGGCTTATGCCCAGCTGTGGGCCCCTGAATCTGAACGCTGAAGACAATGATAAGTCACTTTTCCTAAAACTTAGTTAACAATCAGCTCATGCTCGCAGCCGCCCAAAAAAACACGGACACGTTTTTGCTGCCAAACTCATTATTTCCATCATTTTTTCTTCCAAACTTGATAATGGCGTCGATTCTCTCGACTGCGTATTTGATCGCGTCGCGTCGCAGTGGAGGCACAATGGCGTTTCGCACAGTTTGCTCAAGTGTCCGGCGAACAATCGTGTCTGCCAGGCCGTCGGCTGTCGATGTTCATGCCACAATACCGGCGTGATATTGCTATGCCTCTGCCATGTGAAGATTCACATCCCGATTCAGAGAGACGATCGAATAAACGCTAATATTTTCTTTTTCTCACGGATTTAAAAATCGTTACTGCTAAAAAAACAACGTAAACAGATTATTTGTAAACGAACCCAATCCCAACGCTCGAGCACTCACATAGACGCTTTCTGTTACGTCTGCTGCTTTTGGGATTAATTTATATCACCTCACGGTAAGTAACAACAATTTCGACGAATCTACGCGTAAAATAAAGAGACAGACATGTCCTTGTTTATAGTATTGCTGGTTCAGATTTTTTGTCTCCTTTGAAGCCACGCCACACTCTGGCACAGTTTTTAGAGCATTTAGTGAGACTAAGAAGATTAAAGAAGGTGTAGCATGATCTCGTCGTAACATTGATATTATGTTGTGCATTAAACCATAAGCCCAATAGAAAAGATAATATCTTTTTCGTGTCATGTTTTAGGTACGAAACCAACATGTGCTTAGGAGTGCTACGAGCACTCTTGTATTAAAACAATGGCGTCACGTGTTTGCCACACGTTATCGATAACAAGTGCATGCATGAGTATGAATATTAAAACTAGTGTAGCACTTATAGTAGATAAGATTGTCTTAGTATCATCACTTCCATGTTAGAAGCGCTATATGTTCAATACCGGTCTTCAAAACCGGCTTTCTTCCCTCAACTCACTGTGTGGGGTTGGCACGGGATGACAGGTCCGTTTTTACACATATTCTTCTATAACTTATATAAATTCATCATCTCCAACGAAATGGCTCATTCTGCAACTACATTACTTATTTTGTCCTTTTTATAAATAATTTGTTTTGTGCATTATCAAATTGAAGATATTTTAAAGTCCTTTAAATTATATTCCTTCAAGCAACCTGATACACGGAACTGTCAAAAACTGTGTGAATACATAATTATGGCCTTGCCATTGTACGAGGGCAGAAGAGTTTGTATCGCGTCGTCGGTCAAAGTCATTGCCTACTACGTGCCGCTAAGTTTGCTGACATTTTCATATCATTTGTATTTATGTTTGATGAGACACATACTAGTTCGAATTTTCAAATGTAATTTTAGTTTATCATGAGTTAAAGCTGAGGCGGAGAGGAAATCCATCAAGTTACATGACTACTTATAACATGCACTGAGAAAAAGAAATAGCTGAACCAGTTTTGCTATTTGCAATTTCATTAGTGAATATCAAACTTTTGTTTTTAAAAAACACATTTTATTATTATACACTATTAGCCCTGAGTTCAGAAGTCACTCGATTTTGGTAACGTGTAGCAGAAATGTTTGCTACTAGCAACCATTATTTTTTCTGAGTGTGACCTGGGGCAAATTTCAGGCGAATGACACGTACCAAAAGCTTTCCTCATATTTTAACACTAGGCATACTAGATGTGCTAACCAACTAGAAATAGTAGTCATTGGTATTTTTTCATCACTAGTAAAAAAATCCAAATAGGTAAAGTAAGTGACAATGAGAAAACGTCAGTCACGTTTCAGGGAAAATTATAACAACGTCAGATTTGTCGTATTTATATAGATATCTCTATATTACGGAAGAACCATAGGCCAATGTATCCGGTTTGTTATCTCTCTACAACAGATGTTAAGCATCGCCAGCAAGTCTGGAAGCTCAATACAAGCAACAATATATTTAGCCGTATATGTATCCAAGGCCTCTTCCAATAAAGGATTGGCCCATTATCATTATGCTTGGTAGGTGGATTAGTGATCGCATTAGATGGATAGAATATAAAGACGTTTCACATAGGATATCAATCATAGCTATACTAAGTAAAGATTTTTATTACAATTGGTACCAGTAACGCCACTAACGCTAGTTCTGAGGTTGCCTAAGCGACGTCGACCAAAGAATTTGTGTCAGAGACGCATTCAGCTCAAGGGCGCTGGACTGTGCGCGCAAGTGATGTCAAGTGCAATAAACAGGCCAGCGATCACGAGTCTCGAATAGTCTCGATAGTTCGAGAGCTCAGCAAATAGAGACGACCATGGATGGAGCACCTTTTGTGTTGAGATAACATGCATATGTTTGACAGTTGCGAGGAGATGTTAAAACCAGAACTCCAAGAACCGCACAACATACGAAGGCACGTATCCGCGTCGCAGTGTCAAACAACGTTAAGCGCTAAGATATAATTATTTGTTTAAAACCTAATTAATCAAAACAAATGGTATAAAAGGCAGATTTAATGCTAAACCAGTCTTTTATACCAGCCAACTTTCAAATAATAATAGAGCTTAATTTGGTTTTAAGCATTTTCGGGGTCCAGTGCAGTGCTGCCCCCATTTAAATTAAATTATTTGAAAGGAAATGGAGATATCATTTTAAATTTTGTCTTGTCCAAGCCCTAGATAACCCATCAAATTATTTCATAAACTACTGTTTACAGTTTAAAGTAATAACGTGATGCTTTTCTATAACGCACATTTGCAAAATTAGGCCCAATTAGAAAAGAGCCCCGTTCTCACTTTAAACTGTTAAAAACAGTAGTTCATAAGATACTTTGAAGGTTCGAGGTGATTCCCTTGGTTATTAAGGGAAACCCTCAATTTTCTTATTTAGTCGTCAGTTTGGGACTAGACTCAAGGGTTTGAATATCGGAAAGTTGCAGAATTGCAGTCTGTTGTAGCCTCGTTAATGCATCTAGGACATTCAGAGCTGTCGCATTGTGGTTACAAGATACGAGTATGGCGTCTTCCGTTTGTTCTACTACTCTTAGTGACGTTTGCTATTGTGATTCGAATGCTAGTGTAGGGAACATATACGGTCATACATCACTTTATATTTTTCAATTTCAACGATTGTATGCAATGTGAAAAACTTACAGATGAAAGCAGTTTCTTAAATAGACTGACCAAGATTTAGACCTAAAAAATAAACACAGATAGACAGTTTAGCATAGGGTACTTGAAATCATAAATTATTAATACATACAAATGATGCATTTTCCATTATTAATTTCGTAAATTACGAGCAAATTGTAATAAATATGTATACTAAGCCGGTAGCTAGCATTCGACAGGCTCAATTACGTGGAAGTAATTTACATGTACATTCGTCTACCTCGACGATATGCGTCTATTCGATTCGGCCATAGCTACGGATTAACTAATAATTACCGATCATCTATATATATATCGGTTCTTGCAACGCTCATCTACAATATTATAAATATGAGCAATTAATATTGTTCAGATCTAACTACTCATCTCACTCGCATACTAACTATAAATTACTGGAAATAGGGGTATTTTAATAACTGATTTGGATTTTAGGAACAGAAGAATGGTTTCACCCAAAGTTGGTTGAGATAAAGAGGTACAATTAGTTCAAAATTTTGGTAATGAAAGGTATACAGATTTTGAGCCTTATTATGAAAGGCAAACCAGTATATGTTTTAATGAAATATAACCAAATACTTATAATGAGGCAAGAACTAAGTTTGAAAACCCAATGATACAAAAGTATTAATACATTCAAAAGTAGATTGAATGGGTATCTTTTGGATAGGCATGCTTCATCCTAGTCTTCATCGTCGCTTTCCATCAGGTGAGATTGAGGACAAATGCCTAAACCAATAAATTGTAAAAAAAAAAATACACATAAATTACCTAACCTACCCTACTATAAAATAGTACTTATACTTACAGCCTAGTTGTTGCTTACGGTCCGCTGTTTTTAAATTAATTAGCGTTATGATTACGCAGCCACTTTCCCACTCCCACTCGTTGTATCCCTGAACAACCATTTGCTTTGTTTGTAATGGTAATTCAATTACTTTCTATTCTTTGTTTTCAATGTTCCCAGTTCATCCTAGGCCATAATGGTTCACTTCCCTAAGCCTCTGAGTTTTAGCTTAACTTTCTTTTAAAAATGTTATAATTTTTCTGGTGAATCTCAAAAGAATGTGAATTGTCATTATGAAAAGTAATCTTCTTGGATGGAACACGTAATAGTTCAATTTCTTCGCTTCGTATTGGAAACTAGCAAGAAAGAAAGAATTTTATTTCGTTCGAGAGCGAGAATCTAAATTGTAAAAGCTGTTTAAGATCAGGTAATTGCATGTTCAAATATGCAATCATGATAGTAGACCGCTTGGCTAATATATTTGTAGAAAAGAGACGAAAATTTTTCAGTTGTTGATGCAAGAGCGAGAAGTGCACGCCGTACAATGCCCCAGGCTAACGCTGATGACAGTGGTCTAGTTAGAGTCCTAGACGCAGCGAGTGTGCAGCCGACACGGGCCAAGTTCATTGACATCGCACACGCCATTTGCCTGCGAATGTCCGCGCCCCTCCCCTCGCACTATAGACGTCTAAAAAGAATGGATAACACGCAGCTTGGTAACAGGTTTCCAAATAATAGGGTGTCTGTCTGATGCAGAGCCTTTTTTTTTAAATACTTTAGTAGTTTGCCCCAACTATGAAATTGGACTGTCCAATCCCACAGTTCGTCAAACTTTTGACAGAATGAGCTCATGTTTAAAAATATTTTCTCTATCTACTCGTACTAAGTTTCATAATCTCCCTTTGCTTAAGAAGATGAAAGAAGTTCAATGACAATTCGAGTAATCATGGAGCATTCATCCAAACACTGGATTGTCCAGGTAGGCTCGTAGAACTTCGCTCACTTGTTTTAAACTGTAAAACTAAATGTGATCAATTTAAAATAATTAACTTAATGATAGATCTGGAGCAATCCTAACGTGTGCGAGAGGATTCATTGATTTGACATCTTTAAGCTTGACACTGACATCACCCAGATGATTTAAGGTCAAATCAATAATGGGTTCAGGAATACTTGTTACTATTAATATTCAAATGTTCACTGCCTACCATTATCATCCATCACCATCACGGCGTTTGTGTTATCCTTTTGAGGATGTCTCCTCATTTTTTTTCATCCTTGTCTCCCCTGTGCCACTTGCATCTAACTCTTGCCTGCATCACGCCCATTATTGTCCAACCTAAGAAGTACTGGGTCACTGGGTGTCCTCTTTAGATCGCCTATGTTCATCCACTGCCCATCAAAGTTTTTTTATTTGATGCCAGCACAAAACCAAAAAATGTGTTGTGAATAGTACTTGTGCTTTAAGGGGATACCTGAATTTTCCGGGGTCCAGTGCTGCCCCATTTGAAATGAATCATTTGATAGGAAACGGAGACATAATTTAAAATTTTGTCTTGACCAGGCACTAGATAACCCTTCAAAATATTTTATAAACTACTGTTTACAGTTGAAAGTGAGAACTTGAAGGTTTTTTGCGCACAATTGCAAAAAACGGCTACTTTTAGTGTATGTGCGTAGAAAAGCTTCACGTTCTTATTTTAAAATGTTAGCAGTAGTTCATAAAATAGTTTGAAGAGTTATCTAGAGCCTGGTCAAGACAAAATTTTAAATGATGTCTTCGTTTCTTTACATATGATTTATTTCAAATGAGGGCAGCTCTGGACCTCGAAAAAAATCAGGTAGTAGTTAATGGGATGGCTGTCAACACACGTTTTTTTTAACTCCCGACAAAAACAGGGGCGTTCTAAGTTTGACGCTAATGTCTGTTAGTCTGTGGCATCGTAGCGCTCGAACGGATGGACCGATTTTGGTGCGGTTATTTTGACATGAAAGCAAGTTTCCTTGCGTCGCTTCCTTCTTAGCTATGTTTTTGAAAAAAATCGGTTCAGCTTAAAAGTTATTGGGGGTTGCAGCGTGAAAGTCAGGGCTTTTCCGCTTAATTTCTCTGCTGTTTATCACTAGATGGCATTCTTAACTTTTCTTTCGGGTTTTTTTTTAATTTGTCGAGCAAATAATCTGGTCGACATAATATCAGTCAGGTTTCGAGCTTCGATTCTTTTACATTTATATTTACATTCGTGAAGTCCATGGCCGTCGCAAATGACCACGTCTGCATGCCTGCAATCGGAGCTCTTTCTTAACTCTTTCATGGACACTTCGCAATACTGAGCTATTTCGTTGCATTCATCAACTTTTTTATTGGTGCAATACAAAAGCGTGTAAAATTACTCGATCTGATTCTTTGCAATTATTATGAAAAAATAATATATTCTTTTTTGTTTTGGCTAGAGTCTT
The DNA here is from genome assembly GCA_943193695.1 of Acrobasis suavella. NCBI lineage: Eukaryota > Metazoa > Arthropoda > Insecta > Lepidoptera > Pyralidae > Acrobasis > Acrobasis suavella. The sequence continues at coordinate 772,606 of OW971930.1, read as the reverse complement.
GAATCTTTAGTTTGTGACATCGCGCGGGCTCCAGCACTCCTCCGCCCCTCTTCGGCGCAGCGGGGGGGGGGGGGGGGGGGCATGCCCATATATAAGGCGCGGCGGCCGGCGCCCGAGCTCTTTTTCTTCGGCTGCATCTCAAGCTAAGTAGTTCTTCTACCTAGAAGGGCTACTCAACGGATCTAGTGCCTATAACTCACGACCCTGACTACCTAATCTGTACCTAGTGTTCTTGTGAATCTTTGTAACTAATGTAATGTAATAGTTGTTCATTATACCTATCTCATTTGCCAATATCTAGTCTTTCCTTTATCTCATCTATCCTCCTAGATCCTAAATCTAGGTTTTACTAACCAAAACGGTACAAGTTTCCAGCTGCAAGTAAACTACTTATCTTTATTATGTAATGACTATTAAAAAAAATTAAGTTATGAAAGGCCATTCCTACTTCTATTAGTTAAACCGCAGTTTCTTCCGGTATCGCTTACTGCATTTTATATATGCATCGTACTATGTTTTCCATCATGAAAAGCTTTTCATGAGCACCTTTAACATTACGTAAATATATGATTACACGGTACACCTAAAATATAATCACAATTATGAAAAACGATATACGATTCAGATTATATACAAAAGCAAGAGTAATAATTTGAAATTGGTCCATTTGTAAATCATGTTTCCTATTCGTGGATCGAGCTAATATGTCATGATGAATGCATCAGATGTTATTCTTCGCCGTGTAAATAAGATCTCGTATTATGAGAATTGAATGGTTTAACGGCACATCGCCGCTGATTGTTAGTGTTTGGCTCAGCATTGTCTTAAAGGGAAACGCGTGTACTCGGAAACCAAGCCGGGTAAACAAAGCAAGCGGTCGTCTTGCATTCAGCGCATGCCACGACAACCATTTTTATGTAGATGATGTGATTCGGGTGACATCATGTATGAAACGGGTGTTAGGCACAAATAACTTTTGTTAAATACTAAACATCTTCATTAGGCAGGCGAACAGCTTAATAAATGTTTATTGATTAATGACAATAATTATTAATTTATACAATGTGTCCGGTCATCGGTGTCGGAGCCTTTAGTGGTATGGTATACGGCAGTTTTTATCTACAAATCAACTATTATAAGTAGTTTTTTTTTATTTATTTTTTTGATGAAAGTTTATTTATTTCTCTAAAAATGTATGCAATTTTTTAAATTGTCCTTATTCAAATTGTAATAACTTCAAAACTATCTTACTGAAAGCAAAGGTGTTAAGATTTTATTTTAGATAATATTCTGTAGTGTCGTTTTAAAAAACAAAACAAGCAGTTTAATAACCTAGTTTTTTCAAAAACAGCTAATAATGCAAAAAAATACACAAAAAATCATGATATTTTTTCGCTTAGATTTTTTTCTTTATCTAATGACAGCTATTTTATGAGTATAGGATCTTTACACGAATATTTATGGATGAATTATTAAAGAGCCCTTGCCTTGTTTTCCAAAAAAACAAAATAGCTACCATTTTACAACAGTATAAGAAAAAAAATGTATTGGGGGTGATTTGTCGATAAAAAATGCAGTATATCATATCACTAAAGGCTCCGACATCGATGACGGGACACATTGTATATAGAATGGAATGTAGTAATTTAATCTAAATAATACTTGAGAAAAACAGATGTGGTTGAGATGTCATTACTAAAAAAAAAAAAAACACACTGACTGCCTGTGGTAAAGTATAATTTTCTTGTCTAATATTTGTCGTCATTATTAGTCGATCTGTATTTCTATACAGATACAATTTAAATCATTGATCGAAACTACTTCCTCTATTCTTAGAGGAAGTAGTTTCGATCAATGATTTAAACTCGATATTATAACATGTCGATATTATTTCTCTAATAAAATACAAAATTTTATTAAATCGCTTTGATTTAGCTTATTGTAAAAGTTTGGTTATTACTTGCGATCCCCATCATCATCACCCGCAGCCTTGATCCTCCCACTGCTAGGAATAGACCTCTTTCAATGAATGCCATTTACCACGTTTCTGACTGAGCTCTTTCACGTTTGACCCGCGAACTTTCTGATGTCGTCGACCCATCTTGCTAACAAACGACCTACGCTGCGCTTACCATTAATGGGCCACCACTCTGTTAATATTGTCATCACCTCGTCTTGATAGGTGTCTTATCCCAATTCCATATGAGTTCCATCGTTTCCTGACATCTGAAATTATCGTTCTCTGCCAAATAACTGTGTTGAGAACTCGATCTTGAAGTTTTTTGTCGAGCATGGCTTGCTCCATGGCTTTCTGTTCAATTCGTATTCGGTACACAGCCTCATCGGTAATCGATCCCGATCAAATAAGATTATACAACGAAGAGTTTACGAACTAAAGTAAATTAACTAATCAAATAGATAAACAGCCTGATAGCTATAAATAGAGAGAAGTAAAGGTCGTTATAATTATTATACTACTAGAATTAAATGGTTATACATAAACTTAATCTGAATCACGGTTTGACTTGGAATATATGAGGAAAATGTAACGCGGAAATTGGAGCTCATTGATACAATCAGAGGTGGTTAGTGTTCTAGAAGAAATCTAGACGAGGCGGCTGCGTGATTGGGGTCAACTAGTGGGGTCACCCGTCGTCCGAAACTGAGTGGAAACTAGTCCGGCGCGAGCGCATTGGCCGCTGGATAACGGTCGAGGTGGCCAACATGCACGCGGATTCGCCACCGCAATTCTTCCAAAGCCTGAATTGAAAATAGGGTTATCAGCCGATAGAATATATTTTTAAATCTTTTTTTTTTTTTTAATTCTAAGTTGGTTTAATAAATTTTATTATTAAGACCTTTTATGTCATTAATTTGCAAGAGGTGAGATCCTAAAGCCCCTAGAATATCTTTTAAAAGATCAATTGAATCTCTATGTGAGTAGAAAATAACAGAGAAAACAACATAATATAATTCTGATTGCTTGAAACATAAAGGTGGGATTAACTATTATATAATAATATAACATACGGTTTAAATATCCAGTAACATTATACTATTTACGTAAGTTAGCTATCGTAAATCGCAACTCCTCCGGGAGGCCTGAATAAATCAGCTTCATGTACTAAGGATGATGCTGACCACTTAAGCTGACCATTCGGGAAATCACTTGGTTCTCGTAGACATACCTACATTGCAAAGGCGGTGACAGAACCGAGACAGATGTGCGCAAAAAAGTAATTGTCGAAACGAATCCACCTGAGCATGACAATGAAGAAACGACGGTCGAGCCGCTGGGGAATTACGATTGCCGTGCGCTGTTACAAGTCCTCTGTGATTGTGACTAGACGTAATTGAGGACGAACAACGTTCATTTGATAGAAATACAATCACGTAATGTCCTTGGCTTAAACCAAAATCTAAAGAGACTACTGACCAAATATATAATGCCAATGGGCAATGGCAATGGGCTTAAGAACCTGCCGCAAATTCTGATTCTGTCTTTAGGTCCACCAATTTGTTAAACATAGTTTTTGTGATCATTAGCTCCGTTTGATTAGGGATAATGACGTATAACGTATGTGTATCGGCTTGATATTTTATAATAATATAACAATACCAAGATAATTCTAAATCCTTGAAGATCTTTTTATGTTGGTTCTCGGATTAAAAATGCTTTTGATTCATGTAGTGGTAAACTATAAGCTCACGTTGGTGAAAGCAGTCCGCGTGCAATTTGCGACGTAATAATTTCTATTGTCTTGAAGTCAGTGCCTTCTCTCGTTTTCGAATGTATTTTGTGCCTAACACATGTAACACGATAGCTACTAGAATAAATAAATAAATACAGAAATATATAGGGACAAATTACATTTATTGAGCTAGCCCCAAAGTAAGTTCAAGACATGTGTTATGGGATACTTACTCAACGATACTATATTTTATAACAAATACATATCTTCCTGGGTCTTGGGTGTTTATCTATAAATGCCCAAGACCCATGACAATTTGAAAAAGGCTATTTTTGAACTTGCCCTGACCGGGGATCGACCGCGGAATTATATAATTATATTTAATTAATTGCTGATGCATTCATCGGGCGATGGAAATCGTGAAATGGAATATTAATATAAGTGCAGGATATGTGCAGTGCAGCAAACGTGCAGGGGTGTAGGTGGATCGATGCCATAGCGTGCAACTGTGTGAGGGGAATGGTATCGATCTGTGCAGTATTGTCATGGAAATTTTAAATCTAACCTGTCCAAATCGTTAGACGGATTTTATTTTACATACTACATGATTTGAATTACTTTGTGCACTTCCGCCACCAGTTAGTTCATGCAAACTATTGCCGGCCGGCGCCCACCCACTACTGTTAGTCCCAGCATACCTGCCACCAACAGCCCGTGTGCACCCGCCACCAACAGCTGATGCATGCTCCCTCCGATACTGCTGCATCCGCTGCGGCTGCAGCAACATCGGACACCATCGGACATCGGAAACACGTGTCGCGTATGCGGTGTCCGATGTTGCTGCAGCCGGCGGAATTGCACAAAGTAATTCAAATCATGTAGTATGTAACTTTGACTTCCGCAAAGTAACACCTAAATCTATTAACTGCATTTTAATTTATTAAGAAGTAGATCCTTCCATCTGTTACCCGCGGCGTTGCACCCGCTGCAGTTCGTTATTTCAAAATCTCATTTTCTACAGGTAATAAACTATTTAATTTTAAAAATTGCATTCCAATCCCTTCACTTGGTTTTGTGTGAATAACAAATATCCAATCTCGCAAACACTCAAGTTACAAAATGTCTTAACCTACACATTTATAAGTAGGATAGTATCGTTAGATATGCATTTTTCCTTGCTATCTTTCACAAATATTATATTGGCTGAGAGCCCAACTTTGACTTACAGATTCTAAACCATGACATAACAGGTCAGCGATTTGCAATATCGCTGATCATAATAAAACACATGAACAATGTAAAATAAGGGACATTTTTCATTCTCTTATTAAAGCGAGCGAAGCACCAGGTTAATATCCAAAATTTATTGGGATCGAATCGTTTTTCCTGGCAGCGCTCCAACTCTCCCGCTCTGCTTTTGGTATTCCTCTATTATAACCTCACAGCACTCGGGCGACTAATATGCGATATATCACACAGCGGAAACATAAGTCAGGTAGGCAGGATGTGTTTTGTAACGAAAATTGATCTTGATATCATTAAAGAAGAGTTGATTGCTAGGGAATTCGACCATAATGTGTAACAGGAAGCTCCATAAGTGCGAAAATGCGGAAGCTTCTCGTACGATCATAACCAAAACATGTAATGAACACGAGTGTTAAAAACTCGCCGGCTTCCATCGTAGCTACGTCTAAAATTAACATCTCGTTGGGTCTTATGGTAATAGAATTTAAAGCGGGAAATATTTTTAGACATGAGCGCACATATATGAACATTCGCGATAACGTTGCTAATGTACGAGTTGTTAGCACGACAGCCGAATGCCGATACACACTAAGCGGACAATTAACTGAAGAATTAGCACGGACGGAACGCGAAACAAAAAATTGTTTTAGTCCTCCATACATAATGCATGAGTAACGAAACAGTCATTTGGAAGGAGTTGCTGTAATCATTTTAATGGCTAATTTATGTTCGTCTTCATTTGCGAACACGAACGAAACCTATTACAACAATAATTAAAATAATATGAAATGCGCTTGAATAAAGCTTGATGACTTCCTCAAGGAATATAATACCCTATTGGCTATTGAAATTCAACATAAGACGCAACGAACGAACCACTAAAGAGAAGTACGCACTTTCTTATTATAGTATCATAATATTCATCTATTTTGTAAGATCTATACTAGAATATTGCAATAATAATATCAAGACAAAAAAGTAGATACAAAAAAGTAACTGTTTCTAAATCTAAGTTTCAACAAATAATCACTTACAAAACTGGCCGATGCTATAGTTAACATCTGGTCCGTACCGTCGTCACTATCTGGTAAAAGCCTTGTAAGATCTAATTGTATGGAATTACCGAACTCTTACTGATCTTGGCGTGTTGCTTAGCTAATGCAATGATCTCACCACTAATCATTGGGAGCCAAATTCATAATATTGCTGTATTAGGTTTGGTATCATCTGGTATTCAGTTCATAGACGATGGATAAACATTATCAACCTACTAGATTCATATAGTTCAAAAATTGATTTGCAATTTTACGATATTTCTGTTAATGACATTTAAGATCAGTTTTGCAAATACACCAGTATCAATTGCATCTAATCCAAACAAGTGACGAAATCCAATGCAAATACAAATATAAGCTCGCCACCTAATGTAACAAATTCGACCCCAATCATCTCAAGATCAACAGTTATTATTCTGAGACAAAAAACAGATGTCTGCGCCCCGAAGACAGTGGTGATCAATCACACAATAATTCAGATTTAGAAACCACAGCTCCGAACTGTTGTATCCATTAGCGCAAATAATAAATGTGGGCAGTCCGTCTGGTCAATCCACCCAAGTTAAATTTTGCCAGTGATGAAACTGCCATTACTACCCATACAATATCCACGTCATTAAGTTTATTACTTTCTTCATACATTTTTGTATTATTGCATTTGTAATTCTGGATTTAGAGATCGTGACCAGTTTTTGTGCTCTGCAATTAGATGAGTTCATAGCTCGCTGGAAAATCTTAGCCTTGAGATGCGCCAATTGTAACAGTTATCCAATAATTTGCACAGCGAATGGGTGAAAATTCGTCATATTTATTAATCGGGGTTTCTTTTGTAACTTACTGCAGTTCTAATATTTTCCACCTTTTTGTGCCTTTCAGAGATTGAAACATTCGAAAACAAATTAGCCCGGTGGGCTTATTGTTAAGGTGTTAGTGTTAATAATTACGCATGTACAATATGTAACAAAAACCCTATCCCATCCTTGTAGGAGCAACCTTATATATTTATTTATTTATGCGGGCTGGCCCAACACTTGTATGAAAATGACGATTTGTTTTCGAGTTTCAAGCATTGGTCCCATAGGAAAAGTAGATCATATTGACGGTCTGAGTTGCTCCTACAAGGATCGGACAGGGTTTTTGTACAGGTAATACCTGGCTTAAGTAATGTAACTGTCAGTGATGTAATTCTAAAAGTAATCAAATGATGAAGTAATTAATTGGCATTTATTCATGTAAGACATGCAAATGTACTTCACTTGAATATTTACAGATATGATTAATGACCAACAAAAAAAATACAATGTTAATTGGTTATTACGTTGTGTGTCATTGTGTTCTGTGCGATTCTTGCTTCTGTTAATCTGTATATTGCCTGAGACTGCAAAACTACAAATTCCGTAAAAGATAATTAATAATCATGGTTCTTCATCCATATTGTGGTTCACGTAACCTGTTCAAATGGAATCCAGGGCCATTCGAAGTTCAATCGCGACCTTCTCCGCCATCAAACTTTCATCTAATAGCCAATATGAATCGGGAGAGTCCGCGCAACTCCAATGTCAAACGAGATTTCAATCTTTATTGCGTTTCGTTTTGAGCGAATATAATCTATTGCGTGCATGGCTTTAGAGCTACATTTGCGAGGAGGCGATGTTTCGTCGGCAAATAAACACGGCAATTTGAACCTTAGGTGCGTTTTCGTTTACGAGTTTTTCTTATTCGATAAAAAGCCGATAAGCGAGTAAGTGAGGCTTATTGCACGATGACTGGACGCCTAGAAATAAAAAAGGCTGTTTCGTAGCTCAGTTTATTGATATGTATGTACAAAGGCGCCGATCTGTTCTAAACAGTGTTGTCACAGGTATAATTTTACTGGATTTTTTTGGTCTCTTCTAGCTAGTTATTAATTATGATTCAATTTTCTGTTATCTCTATCTTCTTTGTATCGTCGCTGTTCATTTTCTGGGTTAAGTCATGTTGGAAAATCTGGCGATTATGGTAAGTTATTAATGTTATTATAAAACAGACGAGACACTTTTTTTCTCCTTGCGTACTCTCGTGACTTTCCGTCCTCTGATCCACCTAACGGCATCAATGACATCATTCATCCTCACCAGAGCGCGACCAAGGCCGAAAAATGACGATTTTAACTTTATTTCCCCATTAAATTAAAGATTACCTTGCGATTTTAGCTTGGTTTTTCCTAAAAGGCGTTAAATTAAATAGCCAATAGATCCTTGGGAACGTAGCTGCATGAGCAAAAAGACAACTTGGCTTAGCGAGTGATGGATGCCCCGCTTACGCTGCATCCTTGCACATCTGACCTATAAGATGGCCACTGCAGTTTTGCCCTTGGTTTTCTTTTTAATTGATGATCTATTATCTTTCAATGAAATTATAATGAAACATATTTAGTAGACATAATTGTCTCATGATAAATTCGCAGCTTTGAAGTTTATTCTTGCACTTTTAATATTGAGAACATCGAAAAGTTAATCCTGAGACGAGCTAGCCTATGTTTCTTCTTCTTTTAATTGCAATGATTCATGTAATATTCACTTTTATTTAGCCACAATATGAAATTTAGCACGTATGACGTCCAGTAGCTTGTAAGTCGAACTTGCTGCCGACGATATCACGATATGAAGTAACTTACCACGTTACCAGAGAGAACAAGGTCGTGGTCACCAGGATCAGAAAAGGCTACGCAGAGTTTTTTAACAACCGCAATTTTGCAAACCCATTGTTATCTATTATTCTCTCGGTCGGATCCGACCGTCTGGAAGCTGACGGGTTAAAGCTGATTATGACGAATTATATTGGGCTCGATGAATAAAATAATGTTATTAGCGAAAATTATTTGATTTGGCAAGGAAAACAGCAAGAAACGCCGCCTACTGAGTGTGACCAACACAAATTACGGTCACGCCACGCCACCTGATTGATGCTTGAAATTGGTTGAATCGCAAACAAAAACTACAATTTGGGAGCAGGCTGCTACACGTGCAGTTTTTCGGACCACGTAATTTATATTAGTAATTGCTATTCAAAAGCGGTTGGTAAAAATATCCTTATTTATAGGAAGTTAGATATCTCAGGGTCACTTCGAAAATTTTGACATGCATGCCAGACCTAACAAACGTTTAGTGTTCTCGCATCAAAACTTCTTACGATATAAAATTATAGTTAAGTAGAAAAACAAGACATCGCCTGGTTTAGATTACTCCTAATTTGGAGAAAAATCGAAGAAGTTTGGTCGCCTACCAAATAATCCGATTTTCCGAGGAAGAAACCAGTTTGCGGAAGACGCAACTCTGAACAATTTTTTTTAGAGCACATGTGTGGGGTGGTCTGACCGCAAATTGAATATGAAAACTAAAGACTAGACAATTTAAAGACTTGCTGGTTTGGATTTGGACTAATGTAACCTACTTATAACAGAGAACAGACGACCGCTTTAAATCTATTAAAGAGAATAGATTAGCATGTGAAACATATTGCTCGCATTCTATCCTACCACAAATTCGATCTAGTATCCATACTCCATAGGCTTTGTCGCAAATCGATCAAAGCCTTCAATGATCGTTCACCCTGGCTGATTGGCTGACAGTGAAACCGAGCGTGGCGATGCCGCCATTACAATTACTGATTGGTGCACTTCGGTTAGAAAAGGGATGCGATACATCAAGGATTCTATAGCCCTTGGCGTTCAGTCGACGCACTTTGAATGATCTTAATATACTCATTGACTCAATGTCATTGTGAAATTTGTCAATGTTAGACCGCAATTTTTATCGCCATCTTGAGACATAGTAAAAAGGAGTCTATGATCTTCAGCGCTCTAAGTATGCCAAGTGATGACAAGGAAGGCTTGACAGTACTCTGTAGACTCTGTAGTAGACTTATTCGTTCATTTTATGGTCCCTACGCAAAAAGTGCGCAGACAGAACGCACCCATTGTTCAAGTTGTCCTAATGCAGACAATGATGTTTCTCCCACCTTCACAATAAGCCAAACCATAGCTTAGCCGAGTGCTAAATTTGGTCATGTGCAACCAATGTACGCAGATGTAAGAGATGATTTGGATACAGTATTTCGAGGGGATCTCAGTAACTAAGTAGCCGTGCGTGTGATTGCAATAACATTACAGTACAGTGTTGCAACTGTAATCGTTACAGTTTACACTGTAGCGAACATCATCAATCGTGTTCGTGTAACGCTGACAGTGAAAGGACCAGCTGGCCAGATTTATGTACTTACATTATGCAACAGTAACGATCAGTCGGTATGTCTGCAGGCAGGACCGTAGTTGTACTAATATTTCTTTCGTGATCAAAACCCGTGCAAGATGCTTATTTCATCAGAACTTATAATTAAGACACTAACATAAAAAATGTATAGGGACAAATTACACTGAATGAGCTAGCCCCACAGTAAGTTCGAGACTTGTGTTTTGGGATACTAACTCGACGATACTCTATTTAATAACGAATACATATTATATAGATAAACACCCAAAACCCAGGACAATGTAAAAAGGCCATTTGCCTGCCCTGACCGGGGATCGAACCCAGGACCTTTGGGTGGCGGACTAGCATGGTGACCACTACGCCATGGAGGACGTCAAATAAGAGTCAGTTGTAGAAACATTGTCGATAATTTTTCAACTAGCCATGTTCAGGTCGTCACTCCCGACCAACACTGACGGTATCTTAGTTATTAGCCACAGAGTCCAAAAAATAAGACAATAAAAATCGAAAAAAGATAAAAGAGAAAAATTGTATGAAGGCGGGCTTATTGATATAGCCATCCTCTTCCAGCCACGCTTTGAGTTAAGTTGAGTTTGAAGCGAACATTTAAAGGTTATTAACTGTGTCACCCGTCGTTATTCTCTTCCTCAACTCGATCGCGGGCCCTTCATTCATCGCGCCGCCATTGTCGAAGTTTGGCCTTACATTACGTCGCCTATTGATATGGAGTTCCTGTCGCCGTCGCGAATGGAATATTTAACGTGATTAGGGTTGTCATAATGCGCCTTATAAAAAAAACCTACGTTAAAAATTAAGACAGTCACCATAGCCGAGAACGGCCAGAGGATTTCAAAATGCATCGTAGTTGTAGTTCTAATTGCTTATAAATGCGTATTTTTTAAGGATGTGTCCATATTTTGAGTACATTTTGTTTTACTTTGATATGGTAACCCTAACCATGTCCCAGTAACATTTATTGAGCAACTTTGCTTATTCATGTACTGTTCACAAAGACATTAGGGTTATACGAAGCCCCTCGAAAGGCAAAACTCCGATCGCGCGTGATACGAACATTTTCAGTTTTTCCATCCGACAATGGGCAATTTGTGATGGGAAAATGAAACTTGGGAAAATCAGCCGTGACTTCTTATTTGCGTGGTGTGGTGCATGATTCACAGATTGAGTTTCCTTAAGAATAACTGAGATCCAACACGCATATTTACAATATTGCCTCATCACATCACTCTTAACACCACACGGGTATGAATTTGTAGAAAAATGCTAACAACAAAAACTGTAAAAGTATAAACTATGTCTAAATCTGTTTGTGATCCAATAGTTACAATATCGAATACAAATCAAATAGTAATCTTCATATGTGGTTCCAATTGTACTTAAATTGTTCGAAGTCTTTTTATGTGGAATGGAATGTTTGACAGGGATCAAGCGCATTATTCTTCGCTAATCGTTCTATAATAAGTATGGCTCGTCCATTACTAGTACAAGCGAAGACCTTCAGGGCGTTATCAGAACGGCGCCAAACGCCTCCGCTGCCTTTTACTGATACTGCTCATTTATTGCACATATTGGACAAAAAAATTGAAATATTTTTTACGTGAATAGAATGTGCTTTATTTTCACGTGGATCTTGCGCATTGTCCTTCGCTTGTCATTCTGAAATGTGCTTGGGCTCCTCGTTTTTCAGTCTGTTATCGAGGCGGCGCCAAACGTCCCTGCCTGCTGCCATCCGCTGATACTGCTTGACTCATCGATTGCACATATTGCCTTGAAAATGAGGAGATAATGCGCTAAATGGGCCGCCTAGCTACCATCAGAGGGTTGTCGTCATTCAACGATCCACACACATTATATGTGAAGTCTTAAGGTCGAATTTACACGGTGCAAGTTTCTTGCCTGTTACATATAATTAAATTGAAGGAATAGATGCCTTGCATTGTCTAAACAAAACGTCAACCATACAAAAATAATTGATTGCTTCAATTCAATTGTATGCACCAGGCAAGAAACATACACTGTTTGTCTGGGCCCTTCATGAACTGTTAATAGAATTTTATGTGATTGTGATACAAAGTATAATGTAGGAACACGCCTGTATTGCCTCTTTTACATAGACCTACACACAGACCTACTGGAAGAGATCTCTTTTGACTTGAGATAAGTAGTGCCTTTGTACAACTTTATTTTATGTAGTCTCTGTATACATTCTCCTTGTGGATTGATAACTCTACCTCATTTATTATGAATTCATGCTTTGTTAGAGAATTCATCTTCGAGTGGTGCTATTTCCATGTTTTCCACTCCAATTAGGCTACAGGTATAAATCTTTGTACTCACATGAATGATAAATTCCATAAAACAAGGCCCTTCAAAGATGATGTAAAATTAACATACACACTTAACTTTTCTCTGCGTAAATGTAAATATTTCCTATAACACAAACACGAATCTCCTTTGAATGCTCTTGCGCACGTCCCATAGACGTAAATCATCCATGGGGCCCGATCCCCTTACAGTCCCGTAAAAATTTCAAGGTGATCTATAAGGACAGGCTTGGCGGCCGGCCAGCGTTCCCATCCAGAGTACATGTTAACTATTTGCTGTTTTGTATCAGACAGTTTAATGCGTATTTACTTCGAATATAGAACCAAAAAGGTAAATTCATAACAAAGATTCAAAATCAATTGTTGCCATTGTTGGTGATTTTTATAGATTGTTTAGACTTTCGAGCATTACAGCAAGTCACCACACGTTTGATTACATCCATTTATTATTTCTGTACATAAGTAGGGCTTCCCTAGCAGTCAAAAGTCAAAACTTTTGAGTTACGTCATATTATCTATCTTTCTCTAACAGCTCCCATACCTATGCTGTGTGGCTTGTCAGGTGTCTTTTGTTCTATAGATTATTCAGGTTTGACATGTCTCAATCATTGGTTGAGCTAAGACTATAATCTGAACTTTTTATAGGATCTGGAATTTGTCAAGTATATCGACACATCTTTGAAAGTTCAAACACATTCTGGCATGTGTGTCGGCCTTTACTGTTCATCACACGCTAAATATCGGGTTATCTGCAGATGGCGCAACATCTGGATAGTGTTTTCAACTAGGCAGTTTTCACAACTTAAACGACTACTTGCCCTGAATTAATTTCTACATGGATGATCTATTTACTCTTCTTCGTGGTAAATATAGTTAATTGCAATTTTTTTTTTTACTTTTGAACATTGACTTGGAGTGGTGGCCATTTAAATATGATCATCTCGATGCTAGAATTCTAGCTAGCGATGAGTATGAAGATTCCTAGTGCCTTACTCTTTCTTTTTCTCGATTAAAGGTGTTTCCGGATATATCATTGACTATGGTGTTTCGGACCCCGGTTTCTGCTTCCTAGGTAATTATCAATATTAACGAATTCAAAGTTATTGTTTTGGACCCGTCTTTTTTACAGTTTTACAATCATCTGTTAGTAGGATAGTTCGCACCTCCAACTGATCTTCTTTTCAAAAAATATAAATATCTGAAATAAATCTATCAACTGACAGCCCCGTTTTAGTTTTACAATAATTTAGTTAGATTAACGACGTGTGAATGCCCGTGCTCGTTAATTCGGAGTGATACGCTTTATAATTATCACTCTTGTTTAACTGCCTTAATTGTATAGACATTCGCGTGTTTTACGAGCAATGAAACAAACTCTTTCGAAATGGCGTGAAAAGTAAATTACCTATAGGTAAGCGACCTGACATTATTTTGGTTGTTAAGTTCTGATAATCTAGTGTTTTAGTTTATTAGGATCCAGGCAAAGAACCGTAATTTTTTGAATGGTGAGTCGCAGAAAAATTGAGCATATAAATTCACAACTTATTTTCTGCAATACAGCAACTCTTAAGAATTCGCTCGTTTGCTTGGGCCTTTATATCTACTTGTATTAGGAATTTATCGGTTTTACAGGATATACTTCGCTTCCTTTTTACTCTGTTCTTCATCTATTCTAACCATAATATGGTTTACACACCTCCATCCACCTTTTTTTGACCTTTTCATATTTTACATCACTTGTATAAATTTAGTACCAACGATCTTATTAAGACGAAGTGGTAGCTAAAGTGGCGCCCCCATTTGAAATAAATTGTTTAAAACTAAATATGGTGATAATTAAAAATTTGGTTTGTATGAATGTCTAGAAAGACCTTTAAACTATTTTATGAATAACCTTTGAGGGCGCCACTTTAGCTACCACTTCGTCTTAAAGAAAATGTGTTGGTATTATTTACCTATGTATGTCAGTAGTTTATCAAGGCATTCACAGCTACAAACATGATTATAGAGATCCATAAAATCTCTTTCAAAAGCCACAAAGTCGCTTTCAAAATTATTAGGCCGTAGAATACGATATGTTAATAGAATTTGGTAACTATGAATTTTCGTGTTCTATCACGTGTATCCTACGAACCTCCAATTAAATGCGCACGCACGTCCAACAAAGACGGAGGTGAACTCAACCGTCTACAGCTATCATGTACTTTTGTAGAGATTTGTTTAGCTTTGACTACTAATTGATAGACTAACTTCTTGTATTTTTGGTTGAAACATCAGTTTCAATACTTCTAGAGAACTTACGAGTACTTTTTTTTTAGCACTTCGGTTCATATCGATATTGAAACTGGCGTGACGTGAGGTATATCAATAAGCATATAATTATTATCCATAAACAAAGCCAACGCATACAAAGACACGCGAAGGTCGATCTCTAAGACGCTGATTACTCGTTTCTTATAATAATCTGCAATTAACTTTCATTTAATATCTCTAATGTTTCAAGATTTGCATTTGTAATTTCTTGGGGAGGAAATTGCTTCTTGTAATCATTATCATCGCAATTGTGAAGAACAATTGAAATTTAGGTACATTTAGCTAATATTTGTCTGGTTTTTCATGTGTGTACGTAGCCAATGTCTGGTTTCCGAATTTTCAAACTGCCATATCTTGACGACTGCCATGCTATCATGTCAGCCAAGACCAACGGCATAAGGTGTGCCGTCGAAATCACGGAGGATTTACCGAAACATTTATACCACTTTATGGTCACTCATCCAAGTGCGTACCACGCCGTGGGTTGCATAAATGTAGAAGCCCTATTTATCACTACTCTCACCGAGCTACTGTTCAGCTATTGTTCTTATATTAAGGGTCAGATTTTCAGGCATATTATTTATTCCAGCTTTGGTTATCAAACTTGTGAAGCGAATGCATTCAAAACGTCGACGCGCCATGTAAGTGAATAACGAATGGATCCACTTTCTAGTTTTCCACAGCTTTCCTACGATACTCAATCTTTCATGAACCATCGCTGTCATATTATAGGTCACTCTCACCATCTTTGCCAAGAAAGCGATGCTTTCAAAGTACTGTCATATAATTAAACCTTCAACAGGCGTCGTAAGTAAAAAATAATCATTGGTTTTTAAACTTTATGTCAAAGGCATGAGGTTCAAATTAATGTGATCCCTATTTGACCACTGCCTGGCTAGGCAATTTTTCTGTGTAATCAAGTGACCATCGCTTGTGTCAGATTTTTAAGTTGCCCAAAGGATGCTTTGACGTAGCTTGATAATTGCCATTTAAGGATGACTTCATTATTATTATGCTTAAAGTGGCCTTTGGGTCTTACAGCGTTAGTCTGCTGTCTACCCCGTTAAGGATAAAGTCGTGTTATTACATCGGTATAATTATGTCAGCTGGCACCAAAGGCTTAAAGTATCTCCGAAGCACGGAGGTTGAGATATTTTATGCAACTTGTATGGTAACCAATCCAATTAGCGAAGACGCCCAGAGTTGCTTAACATGCGAAAGCGCTAGCACAGTCAAATTACGGAATCTTTTGTGCGCACAATGGTCTCGTGTACATCGAACATTTTCATGAGATCATCACTCGTAAGAACTGTCTGAATATGACTAATATAAAGTTTTCTTTGTTCCAGGGATGTGAAAACCGTTTGAGGCTCGGTGCTAGAAGCTGATGAAACATGTGCTTCCAAATGCCGTCTTCTATCTTATCGTATAATTGGTATGTTTGGGTTATCTAAATCATTATAGTTTATTTTCCTTGTATGATAAATATTTCCAATCCGTACTAAATATCAAGGTAAGTCCTCAGATCAAGTCAGTTCTTACATATGTCGGTTTTGGGGATCACACAGCAATTTGGCAATTAAGTTTCAGTCACTAATAGTTATTTCACTTTCGTCGTTCGTATCCTTTGAATTCTAAAATAGGATCAGAAACTCCATTAGTGTTTGCTTAGTCTTCATTGTTCTTCGTTTCCATCATATGTCTTAGCTGATGTCATTATCTGTTCACGCTTATGTGGAGTGCTTCACATTATGCAATATCTTTTAACTTCTTTTGCGAAATTAAGCCTTGACGCCTCATGAAACATTTCCATAAAGTTATATCCCTATAAGAACAGCGATTCATTCACCGATTATGCTCCAAGGCGTAAGAGTTTAATCTCCCTAATCCTCGCTTGGCTAATCTGGCATTACGACGCCGCGGTCGTCCGATATCATATCTTTATCGGCGTTAAACTCATCTAGATCCGGCTTTGAAATAGAATCATCATTTCAGCCACGTTCAGACAGCCGATGGTCATTAGAACAAGTTTATTCACGTTAAGCGTGATGATGTGCGCGTAGACTTTAATAGCATTTTCTTTTCCCGCGCAGATCGTAAGTCGATCGAGGGAGAAGGTGAAAGTTCAAATCATGTTAATAGACGATGCGGCAAGCACCCCATCACTGTTTTGATTAATTTTTAAGGTTCCGTACCCAAAGTTCAGCAAGCATTGGAAGACATGATATTCCTTAAAAGGCTTTCTATAAATTGATAAGTCGGCAGCTTACAATATTTGCCCACAGTTCACAGTTGGATTTCAGGGGCTTCCTTCACGTGTGAATGCAAACCACTTTGTCGTGCCGCTTATCATGTAATGGAAGCTTATCGAGAACTTTTTATACGTTGTTTATTTCCACTTGGTTTTTATCGATCTATTGATTAGATTATAGAAATAAAAAAGAGGTGCTATTAATAATTACTAGCTTTGTTCCCTGTGACTATGAACAATACTCGAAAAAATAATAAAGAGACATATTGCTCATTGTTGTTTTTTGCAATGATGGGAAACCATACCATTATCATCTACAAATAAAAGTAATTGTGTGTGTTTGAGAACAGTTGATGATAGCGACACTTAATATGATGGAAACCACAAAAGAAAAGTAAAAGAATAATGGTTACTGATGAGTATGATTGATATTCATGAAAGGAATCAGGTGCAAAATATTGTTATAAATAATTGTACATTTGAAATTCATTGTTTATCACAACTTAACCGATATCTGCGATAAATACTTGTCGATAAGTGTTTTGTCACAATTTTGAATTATGTTCAATTAGCAATTGGCATAACAGTACCTATTGCTCATCTTCCATCTGTTAACAATTAAAATGATATCAATAAAAAGCCTCAACAATGAGACGGAATTAATTAGAAGTTAATTAGCTGCGTTGTGTCGTTTTTGTGAACCGTAAATGTGTTATGCAGGCTGTGAGGCGGAGGCCACATTTGTAAGTAGATGATATTTTGCTAAAGTCCCTATATGATCAGCTTATGAGTTATGACTGATGCATTCTTCCTATCTCAGCCTAATTAGCATATAATAACGTAGCTTTACGTCAAACTATTTTTGCCTTTTTTCGAGAGTAAAAGTAGAGACGAAAATAGATGCTGGCAGAAAATGCCCATTTCACTTAATGTTACTTACTTGAATGTACTGTGCGGATAGTGTTTTTACAATGGTGAAGCATAATACTAGAAAATGTTATCTATTTTAGAGCTTTTAGTTCTTGAAACCGTTCTTTCGTTAAATCTACAACGTCACTAGTGCATATTTTATGCAGGAAAGGATATGTTAGGGATTTTTGGTTTATTTCGTATCAATTCTGTTTCATTATACAATTTTCAGTGTGTCCGCAGTTTTCTGTGCGCGAAATATAATTTTATTGAAATGATTATAAATATACCTGGTTATCATGCTATATTTATAATCATTTCAATACAATGATATTTTGCGCATAATTGCAGGATACAACCGTGATATTAAATTGTACGTAGGTACATGTATGTGTAATCGCAGCCTAATCAAGAATCGTTTCTCTCCACAGAGCGGCAGCAGTCGCGATGCGCGCCGGTCGTGCCAAGTGGAGCGCTCGCGACTACGACGCGCCGAAACACGGCTCAGCCAGATAAAAAATTCGGAATTCATTTACACGTGCGTTGGAATCAACTGACAACACACATGTGAAGTGATAGTGCAGTGACAGTGACAGTGTAGTGTCCAGATGTGGTCATGGCGTTCATGACCAAGAAGAAGAGATACAAGTTCACGGTGCAGTGCTGCCTCGAGGAGCTGACCGAGGTGCCGTTTGTTTCGGCGGTACTCTTCGCCAAGGTCAGGCTCTTGGACGGCGGGAACTTTCAGGATTACTCTAGCAGGTGAGCGAACAACTCTTTTATCGATAGAAAGTTTATTCACAAATTTTGATAGTAACTTATTGCTGTGGTATTAATTTAAATTTGAGATATGATAAGACTAAGTGCGGTATTAATCATCGAGACGAAAGTTCTTTAGGATATATGATATGGTCGTTCTGATATTCTTGTATAAATGGATCAATTTCCTTGTGCCAGTAATAGATAATATGATAAGGTCCAAGAATTTCACATTGTGTTGTACATAATTATTAATTATGATTGCTATTGCTACGATAGCAAGGTGACGAAAACAGCGAAATAGCTGTTTAATTTAAACAAAACAAGTGATTGTAACGGTCTAGTAACGTTAAAATGATGTTTTATTGCATTCCTGTGGTAATCTGAAGAAATATAATGCAACTTTAAAAAATTTACTTATTGACAAGTTTTAATTAACACGTTCATTGCCTACAATTAATTTGTGATTATTATGATTGTACGGTTTGATATAAATTTATTATTTTGATAGGGTGTTTCACCCTGGTAGGTATATCACGCAAGTACAGCCTTGCAATAGTTGAAGTTTCAAATTATTTAAAATGTCAATTTGGCTACACCCTAAGTTGCCAATAAATGTGCAAATTGCTACCGAAGATTTCTTTCAGCTCCTACGAAAAAGGTTTTCTTAGCTCAACCCATTTTAATAAATAAAAAGGTTTTCGTCATTTACCATCTCTCTATCAAACCTCGCTTAATTACTGCGGGTTCCAATTTAAGCTTTTACAAGACCCTCGTAATAACTATTAGGCTACCGGTAGCATTTCCATTTTAATGGGCACGGACTTAAGGTCATCTTATTAAAACACCTCAGAGCTAATTAAAAAATCTAGGTATTCAAAAATTGTCTTTTAAACATTCTAACTTCGCTCTGAACTGATTAGACAGCGATATAGAGCATGAATGAAAAGTACTTGAGACGTTCAATAATCATGACATCTCGTGTAACACTATCTCTGACGCGGAGAAAACGTTGTTCCAGCTGCAAATCATATGATACCTATGCTGTTGTTTTTTTTTAACTTTTTGTCCCGTGCTCGCAGGATAACAAAAACAAATGTTGATGGAACGTGACGACGCAACACGTAGACACAACTCTGAGAGCAATCATATAAGTCCAGTAGTAGACAATGTTAAGATTATGAACTTCGATGTTTCTTTCGACACTTTTTGTCTGGTGTTAGGACGATAGCAAAACAATGCTACAATGATACAATGTCAGTAGTTAATGAAGCAATGCGTAGACACAATTGCATGGATGTTCTTATGTAAATCATGAACTGAGCTCTTCGCAAATTCAGTCAGCGTTGGTATAAAATAATTAAGTAGAGATCGGAAAGGACGCATATAAAAAAGCCATATAAGAACGCCAGTAACCTCGTAAAATAAAAAAAAATGTGTTTACCTCAGTTATGATAAAATATCAAGAACATGACATCCAAGAAAATTAGGTTGAAATTGTTCGAACAAAACTATAAAAAGCCCTCGTCTAGTATTTGAAATATAAGTGAAAATGCTTGGTATTTGGATACCGTAAACGCTGTGATGTAACATACCTGTCTTCCTAACGTCTGTTATTTAGGGCTCCACGCCCTGACAGCCATCGTAAATCGTCTCGTTTGAAGTTTAAACGCTTTGTGCTCTAAACTTTACAATGATTGTTTGACATAATATCTTTAGTTTGGTTTATTTGTGTAACTCAGGAGAGAAGAGACCCTACCTTCTCGAGGATATTTTAGAAACAAATAGGCTGGAAATTGCTATGGACAATGCGAAAGATCATAGTCCTGGATTTTGTTGGCTGCCTAGATGACATCAAATGTAAGTATATTAGAAATGGGACACAAAATCGGAATAAGAGTTTTTTTGACTGAGAACCCAAGGAGTATTTCTCCCTGCGTCTAAATTTTAGGAAGCAGTAGTATTGACGTCAGTTCAATTCAATTCAAATTCAATTCAAATATATCTTTATTATCATAGGATATTTATAATATCTCTTAATATTCGTCACTTTGTTTTATTGCACAATAATTGTTGACGTCAAAAAGTTACTTAGAGCTAAGTTTACTGCCGCCTCCAAAGCGCTAGTGCAGAAGAAGCGGTAACAAACTGCACTACAGCATTTTCTCCAAGAACGTCAACTCACAATGAAATTAATATTTATAGTATATATAGTTGATATGTGGACAGAGTATACATTGTTTGTTGTCATAATTTAAATTAATTTTTTTAATGTCGAAATTTTGAAATAATGTCAAATCAAGTTGTAAATTCAGTATGTACTTAATGTACCAGATTATGACCATTTCTGAGTATACAAACCTTTAAGAGGGACCCGCGCCAAGCTCAAGCTCAAGGACGTAAGATATAACTGTAATTAAATTAAAAATATTGAGAAATAAAGATCTTGAACTTATGGTACGTTACATCATCAAAACTGAGGTGTTGAAATATCGATACTCGTTCAGGACCTATACTACACCATCATCATTAGTGAAATTATGAACTAGTTTCTTGTTGGTGGATTTTTTTTCTATATCTTCCTATTTTCTGTCAATTGTTTGTCCTCTAGAACGTTTTAAATCAATTTCTTCGTGTACTAATAATGGTTTGCATTAGTGTACTTACCTCCACGTCACGGGCCACTAGCAGCGTGTCGTGCTCTGAAAAATGCACACATTACTGCCGCGCTGCAATTACATCCACGACTGCTTTGGTTTCACTGTTCGCAGGCCGTTCACTACAAGGAAAAGTCCGAACATCAGTAAATCAGCCCCTTCGATATTCCAGGGATTTATCCAGATGGCTGGTTCACTAGTGTAACCTAAGGTGGAACTAACTTTTAGGTGCTAGGGAAACCTTTTAACATTTCAGCTTACTCTGTTTTTATGTACTGTAATTTATGTCCCACTGCTGGGCCAACGTCTCCCTCTTTCCATATTATCGTCGATTCTTTATCCTTGCCTTCACATTAATAAAAATCAACAGCCGTTAAACTGGAACCTTTTTTAGTTAAAACTTGTTTTGTCCTTTTTCCTCTTTTCCATATTTGACATTCAAAGACCGAGACAAAACATATTTTAACTAACATAGATTTTACAAATGTTTGTAAAATTTTATGAATATGAGGATTGGTCTTCACTGTCCAATCTTTGTCACACTACTGAAAATGAATTAGCTAGCTTATTTGTCTTTTAATACTTGTACCTGAGTTTAATGCTTTTACTTTCACAGCTTATATGTTAATGAGATTTTAACTTTCTTTAGAATGTCCTTGATTATTTATACACTCGTCTTACTAGACACATGTATTTTTGGAGCTAGATTTATAGTCCTGCAATAACTTTCTATAATCGAATCTTACAATGTTAAAACATACTGGTTTAGTTTCCGACCGAAGTGAATAAATATCATTTCATTAAAAATTTCGTATATTTGTAAACGGGATGACAATGCAATATAAATATTTACCGAGTCCGATGATGTGGCCTTGAGGAACTCAGTTAGAACACTTAGAAAGCCTACCTTCGTTTGTTCTTAATTTTTAATTTAAATTAAGAACAAACGAAGGTATTAAAACGCGAGTTTGTTCTTAATTTTTAATTTAGTCCTGATTGACTAGTATTTTGATCTAACTTCTTTTATGCTTGTTGGTTATGAAGGAGATCCAGCATATTTATCGTTATTTATTATACAATGTCCTTTTTAATTAAGTACAAATATTTTAAGGGATGATTTAGTCCATCATTTTGAACAACTTTTCCCAATAAATGTTTATCGGAATATGCAATTTTTTTTTTGCAATTTTCATACTAACTACATCACGTGACTACTTCGATTTGTATGAGAACCTAAAATTTTTTTTTCGTATTTCTGTATACATTTATTGGGAAAAGTTGTTCAAAATGATGGACTGAATCGCCCCTTAAAATATTTGTACTTAATTAAAAAGGACATTGTATATTCAATATTTACGTTACGTTATGTTGTAATATTGTCAATAAAGAAAAGTTACGGGTCGAGAAATGTAAGTTATTTTATTATTAAAGAACGATTTACTTTTATCATTTTATAACACAAAATTAATTACTTAATAGTTTTATGACTTGGTGATCGGTGTCTTGGGTCATCAATTCCTATCCTACGCGGGTTAAGTTCGCCGTTGCATTTTTGCTTTTCTATTTTCTTTCTTATGTTCACTAAAACTTTATGAACAAACATCTGCGTATTAAAACTTTCATTTTCTACTTACCATAAAGTGCAGAGATAAGTGCACACAAGCTCATCGCCAACTGCTATTAGTGGGCCCACTGCCCCGGCAACCGACAACACAATTAGTGTCCAAATCCGCCCAGTCTTATCACCTGCAATCTGGCTAATGAGTCTCTAATGAGTGTTTGAAATGTTTTCTATTTGCTTTGGGTATTCCAAGCTGTCTTCATCTGCATTTTTTTATCATCGTTAACGCTACAGGTTGCAAGATCCAAAAGCCCATCATCAATCTACTTTTAGACGTTTCTTCATTATTCTCTTTCCTGCGTGCACAGACTCTCTTTTATCTTAACGCATTTCCGAATCCATCCACATTTTGTATTGTATTTCTGGGTCCTCCTTTCGCTTTTCGCCTTTTTCTACTCCACTTACGTCTTCTGCATCTTTGGTTATAAATAAATAGGGACATATAACACTGATTGAGTTAGCCCCAAAGTAAGTTCGAGACTTGTGTTATGGGATACTAACTCAACGATACTATATTTTATAACAAATACATATATAGATAAACATCCAAGACCCAGGACAATTTGAAACAAGCCATTTTCCAACTTGCCCTGACCGGGGATCGAACCCGGGACCTCCGGGTGGCGGACTAGCATGGTGACCACTACGCCACGGAGCTCGTCATAAGCACACGGTTGGTAATATCAAAGTTTGCACTATCACAATGGCAATACCAATGGTCATTACATTCGCCGGCTCTAATTTAGTCATGAAATGTTCCTGGACGTCTAAATGTCATCAGTAACTCACGTGCACATAAATTCCTGTAGTCTGCGGCGATTAGAACTGACTGAAGCGGGAAATGGCCGGGCTATGGGAAGCAGGCAGTTAGAGGGGCGCCCAGGAATGCGCAGCCGTCCGGTAGTTATCGCTGCACTGCACCGTGCTGTGTCCAAAACCACAGCCATTCCGCGACTTGTTAGGTCGTTGGAAATGACGTCACTGCGCCGGATCGAGCTGTTATCTAATCTTTGCTCGTGTCTTCATCCAAGCTATGCATGTGTAGCAAGTATTGGTCGATATTGATTTGTTAAACCTTCGATTGCTGTAAATGAAAATGGGGCAGAAATTTCCAATTTCAGTGCTTGATTTAGTAGATGGAGTTGAAAATATATTAATTACTTAAAACGCTAGAAGAAATTAGATTTCTTAGTCGTAACGAACCAATTTTGTGAAATGGGTTTAGGCTTGATTGTAAAAAAACTCTGCGAACTTGATCAGTAAAAACATTTTTCATTTTATTTCCCTCATTTCTTCATATGAACCGACCTCAAAAAGGAAGGGTGTTTCTTAATTCAACTGTCTATATATATTTATATTTTTGTCATCTCATCTACTCAAAAAACGATGTTTTCATCCCAACACATTTGGAGCTAAAGTTACTGGTTATTCTCTCGGGACTAAAACGTGAAAAAGATCTCTAGGGATTAAAACCAATTTGAAAACAGAGCGCGAGTTGCCAGTCCAGCAAAAAAATAAAAAGAATTTTGTTTTAAAATAAAAAATATTCGGCACCGACTTCGTGATTTTTTAAATTTGGCATACATATCGTCTTCAACATGGATGAATGTAGGTTAAATTATTTATGTCCTTTGCTTCGTAAAAAGAAATAAGTATAATTAAAAAGCGCAAACACATTTGGAGCTAAAGTTACTGGTTATTCTCTCGGGACTAAAACGTGAAAAAGATCTCTAGGGATTAAAACCAATTTGAAAACAGAGCGCGAGTTGCCAGTCCAGCAAAAAAATAAAAAGAATTTTGTTTTAAAATAAAAAATATTCGGCACAGACTTCGTGATTTTTTAAATTTGGCATACATATCGTCTTCAACATGGATGAATGTAGGTTAAATTATTTATGTCCTTTGCTTCGTAAAAAGAAATAAGTATAATTAAAAAGCGCAATTTTTCCCTTTGATTCATGTAATTACAGAAGTTATTTGTATTGAAATGTAATTATTTATGTAAATGTGAATACTTTTTGTGAGTTTAAGCCAATAGTTAAACAATCAAGTTTAAGTATAAAAATAAAAAGATATGAAGGACCACGCAAACAAAGTTATGAGCGAACATTTTATTTTAAGTTGGTGGTCTTCAAAAAATACATATTTCTTATTGTATGAAAACGACACCAAACAAAGGTTAGTATTAAATTGTTGGTTGAAGTCTGTTAGGTATTGTTGGTGTTCTACTGTTCTTTATATTCTGTTTTGTATGTGCTAGTTTTTCTAGAAGATGGAGATGAAAAGTAGAGTGTGCTACTCGGGTACGGTAATATTTTTTTTCTCGCGCGATATACATGAATCCCTTGCTACACTCAGGATTCTACCGTAGAATACTCGCTTCGCTCGTGATTCAACTGATGAATCCTTCGTTTCGCTCTAGATTCAACGTAGCGCCCTCGCCTTTAAAATATTACCTAAGCCCCTTGTAGCACAATCTACTATTATGTGTGTTCGCGGATAACTTTGTCGTTTATGAAACTATTTAAATAATCATTTTTTGTTGGAAAGGAGATATTAACAATTTGCAACTTTTATTTGTTGCCGAATTGACTCTACAACGACTGACTCCGCGCATTCCACGGACAGGCAGTAAGAGATGGCTAAATTAGCTTGATGAACTCCTTTTCTATACATGGTATAAATAAATAAATAAATATATAAGGACAAATAACACTGATTGAGCTAGCCCCAAAGTAAGTTCGAGACTTGTGTTATGGGATACCAACTCAACGATACTATATTTTATAACAAATACATTTATAGATAAACGTCCAAGACCCAGGACAACTAGCATGGTGAACACTACGCCACGGAGGTCGTCGGTATTGTTAATATAATGGTATTTGCTGAATGTTTTATTATTGCCTTTTTGCAAACGTCTGCCATCGGACAACAATTTGCAAGTTTCGTTTGGTGCCAAATTGGCAATACAACGATTATCTCTCGCGTGACTCCGGCGCATTCCTCGCGCAGGCGCTAAGATATGGTTTCATTAGGATCTTCTCTATACATGGTATTATATTTGTAATTTAAAGAATATCTTCCTTCAAATGCCGATGTCCATCCTCTTGACAAGGTTTGTACGAGTATCTTTCACAACGGTTGTTAAGTTAAAAATAAATTCATTTGTCTTAAGAATCGACGCTGAGATCTAACATGATACGCGAAGTATTTGATTTGATTTACTGGCAAAATAGCCTGTTTAATATGAGAACAGCCATAAATTAAATATATTTGTTTGTTAGTTATCGTAGTAAGCTTGATAAATCTTTTATAATTGGCTTCTCTCGAAAGGTTTATATTACTCTCAATTTTATGTTTGTTATTAGTTATTACAAATTTACAGTTTCAATAGCATGGTCATGCAATGCTATTGTGTCTACCGTCAAGTTTACCTCATATTTATCGTACCGCTTGCAATGTGCAGGAAACAACATGTTTGCTGACATAATCCTCTCTTTCCGCTATAACAACACCAAGTGATATTGCGTTTATCAGTTTACTATTGTATAGTTTGATTTTAAGTATAAGATCAAAACGATAACCACATTCGTTCTTTCTTATCTAGTATGTTAAATAATAGCTGACAATGGTGTCAGACTCTTTCAGCTGCCTAAGGTGCATCTGACGTCTAGTGACAACAATCATATTTAAACAAAAGTGAACGAGTATGCAGGTTTCTGTTTCTTTCGCCGGAAGAGTGGTCTGTAAAATTTACCGTACATAAGTCAGATTGTACTAAGAACTCAAAGTTAAAGTTGATACCTTTTGGTTGGTTTTATAAGCGCAACCTATTCGCTCCTAAACCACTAGATTATCACTATATTAGTTGACTGTCGCATATTGCGTCAATGTTTACAGTACGTCGTAGTCTTGTCATCCACGCTGTTTGATTTCATTCATGCTCGTCTAGTTTGTTTATATTGTCTATCTTGTCTATCTGTACTTTGCTTTGTTCTCAAATAGAAGAACTGATTTTAACAGTTTTTATTTTATTTTAAATAAAAGTCACGGGACTAATGTCCGAAAGAGCTAAGAAAGGCGAAGCGATGTCAACAGATATTGCTTTAGTAAGTATCTACATCTTTGCATGCTTCTTCTTTGAATTTTGGAGCCTAGGTGGCATGGTTCTGATAAAATCAAAACAGAGCAACATTTTATTCTTGTTTGTTTCAATACTACTAATCTTGTTTTTAATTTATCGTAAAAAAAATACAGGATTTGCATAAATAACTTATTTTACATAGCATGATTCATTAAACGCATGCAATAATAATAAAATTATATCAGGCAGCATAAAGATATGATTGGATCACCGAAGGTAATGGTTAATAAAGCAAATGAATGGTATAGTTTCCGGAGGGAGGCCTTTGTTCGAAGTCTCAGATAAAGTATGTTACAAATGCATGAAGTTTATACTAGACACAGTAGAAAAAAACAATGGTTCTTATTCTTACTGTCATAGCCGTAACGTAACAGTCCACTAATTGTTTAATCAGCATAATGCATCTCGCGGACCATGAGTCAGGGGCTGCGGCGTGCGCCTGCATTGCACCACTCCCAAGGTCGAGGGCATGGCGCCCCGCCAGACACCATACACCGTGGCTATTGATGGCCTCGTATTTTTAGATATTCGCATGGACATTCTTGAACTTACACTGTACATAAGTTTGATACAGATATTAAACTAAATGTTGTATTGCAACCAGAAGAATTGTAGACCGGACAAACAGTCTAGCAAAAGTACCTTGTTTAAAAAATTGTGAAATGTGACAGTTTAAAATTAAAGACATGTATGAAGTGAAATACAGTGAACAGATTGGAAAGGGATAGAAAATAGACAAGAGGAGACTGCACAAGTATACTATAAATAGTAGTTGGTGGTTGATGATGATGCTGATGATTAATACGTATTTAAAGACAAAGATTTTTGATAACAGAAGAGTGATTTCGCTGCAGCACAATGCCCTGCCTGCCACAACAGCACTAAAGTCATGAAAACAGACAAACATTGGCCGATAAAGCAATTTGTGTCTTTCCTGGCGCTGCAAACGCTTCCCATGTGAAAATCTGCTTTCCACTGTAATTGCATATTGCAGTGATTGCTCAAAGTGTCCCCGATCAGTCGGCGGCGTCGCTGCCGATGCAATATCATACAATTTCTAAGTGTCAAATAGCTCATGCTTTCACCTGCGCCTGCGATGCTCTTCATTAACTTCGAAACCGTCGTCTGGTCGTGTAAATCCTTCTAATATTAAAATGCGAAAGTTTGTGACTTAGAATTCAAAATTCAAATTCAAATATATCTTTATTATCATAGGATATTTATAATATCTCTTAATAATCGTCACTTTGTTTTATTGCACAATTAATTGTTGACGTCAAAAAGTTACTTAGAGCTAAGTTTACTGAATGTTTGTTACTCAATTACGGAATAAGGGCTGAAAGGATTGGTATAAAATTTGGCATGTAGCTATTAGCGTTGCAAGCAATAGTATAAAATTAGGATACTATCGTGACCTCGAAAAACAGTCACAATATCGATCGTATTAATACTATCGAAAGTATCGATAGTTTTTAATTTATACAATCGATAGTATTGATAGTAAAGGTACTATTTGTATTAAAAACTATCGATAGTATTGAGACAAATATCGATATTATAATACTATCGATAGTAATTTAGCTATCACTCGATCAAATCATCGATACTATCGATAGTATCGCCAATCGATACTATCGATAGTATCGATAGGCCTATCGATATTGTGACTGTTTTTCGAGGTCAACTATCGATAGTCAAACTATCGATAGTTATGCAACGCTACTAGCTATACCTAGCTTATCGTTATTACCTCGCCTGTCAATATCATTTACGGGTTACTTTTTAACCCAGGAAAATGTTGCCATAACACAAAAAATATTTAAATTGTGTTACTAGTTGCAGCAAAAATGACACCGACAAAATCTTTGTTCTTACATTTAGTATCTATAGGGTATGCAAAATAAAGTGTAATTTACATTGAATCAAAATCCCCAATTCATCAAGGAAAATATATGTTTAACTTTATGGCTGGTTTTACCGTTGTATAATTATTATGTCACTTGATGTTAACAATGGATTGTGTGTTATTTTATTATCATTGTCACCATTGGGTTACGTCTTCTTACTGAAGTTCTGATGTTTGACGTCACTTTATGAAAAAAAACAAACTTTTAGTTATGGAATTTATAAAAACATTCATCGGTAGGACGTGGCTTAAAAAATATTATGATTTTATTGAAAACTAGTTTTTGCCCGCGGCTTCGCTCGCGTAGGGGTGTAATTTATCAAAATCCTTTCTTAGGGGATGCCTACGTCATAGTAGCTTTATGCATGCAAAGTCTCAGCCCGATCGGTTTGAAATTGACAGAGTTTCATACAAACTTTCATCCCCTATTTCATCCCCTTGGGGGTAGAATTGATCAAAATCCTTTCTTAGCGGATGCCTACGTCATAACATCTACCTGCATGCCAAATTTCAGCCCGATCCGTCCAGTGGTTTGGGCTGTGCGTTGATAGATCACTATGTCAGTCAGTCAGTCACCTTTGAGTTATATATATTTAGATTACTCATATTTTTAGAAAAAGTGCGATGTCATTTGGTGTTTTTGGAACAAGCTCTCCAATTTAAAGTTTTCGCTTTCTTGACGCGCAAATTGGGAAAAATAAAACCGTCTTTTGACTAAAATGATTGGTTTCGCCAGTCAATAATAATTTAATCTGTATTATGATGATGTATGTCGTTTTCCGTATTTGTAGCCTAGTTATACTCGTAACTCTCGTATAACTTCTATTATTAGTATTGGAAGTTACTCAACGTTAAGTATGGGCGTTACTTTTTGTTCGTAAATGGGTTACGATCTCGTAAATCCATCTGGGTTCAACGGTCGTATACGCTGGCTTTGAACGCAGTCAAATAATCACAGTATAGAAATGGTAATTACTGTGAGTCGCTCGCACCGACATAAGAATTGGGATTGAGTATGAGTGATGTATTTTATCACACTCTGACAAACTATTATAATAAAAGTCTCTCTCCCTCTCTCTCTACATGCTCTATACATAAATTCTTCATTAAACTAAAAAGCGTCCGCGCGACGCGATTTATGTAGTGGTTTTGAGCATTGGACAGCACAGCTTTTACAAAATGCAGCAGGCTTGTGCTCTCCGGACTTGCGTTGTTAAAGCGCATACTTTAGTTGTAAAGTGTCCTTTCTGTGCGCCCTTTATTTTCTTTCCGCACTTGATTTCATAACACTCGTAGAACTTCAACTGCATGTGAAATGTCGCCGTACGCGAGTGCAAATCTTCGGAACAACTTTCTCCGTCATTGCGGTGGCGATTTCAACATTTACAACCTTTCTATATAAAAATGTCGTTTAATATATACTTACTTTACCTGTAGGAAAAAGTTTATAGCCGATGTCGATAAACCGATACTAGGAAATACATATCGATCAGTATATTATCATTTATCACAGAATGAATCTGGTACAGCATAATTTTGAAGATAAGCTTCAATATCAAATCGTTATTGGTCTTCCGGTAAACGTAGTATTAACATATCTATCACATATTAAAATAGGTGCCTAAGTTCTATAAATTGATTTTTACGTCTCATTTGAGCTTATCTATTTATTTGATATGTACTTGTGTTAGATTGTTATACTATTTTAGTGATCTGGCTCAAGGAGTAAGTGTTAAAATTATTTATTTTTTGTCAACTGATAAAATATTTAGATTTTAATTTTGGCTAGTAACAGTCGACAAAAATTTATGACAAAGATCATTGCACAATTCATTGTTCAAAGATGATTAAAACATTACTTTGATGTACTAAAACCATGGATTTTAGCCTGTAAAGTCTGCTTGTAATCATTATCTTGTGGTTTAAGATAAGTGGAGTAACAAATTTAATTTTTTATCAGTCATATTTAATCAAGCGACCGTTACGTTCAAAATAAACACGACCTTAAGGTTAATTTGATATACAATACACGATTATCTATCAACAACTAATATTATCATAACAAAGAAAAAAGTGTTACAATTATTACTGCTCCTTTCAGATGCTTGGTTGGCTGGAAAAGATCCCTGCCTGAAATAAGCCAGCCTTTATGCAAATTATAATTTACAAGTTTGTCTGTATCTATGTTATTTTTTGTGCAATAAAGAGATTACAAACAAATTTATCATTAGGAAATGTCGTCGTCAAGGCCGGGTGAAACTGCAGCACTATTCGTCTTGGCTGAGTCCCAATGGTTTACTCATCCAACTGGTTGTAAAGCTGTGACATTGTTGATGTTGACAAACTCTCTGAAGACAGCAAGTGGCGAGTGATTTTTACAAGCGTGTAGCTGTGTTTGGATTGGCCATTAGTAATGTAAATTTCACGTGTCATCTTCTTCTTAGTCTGACATGTGTAAAACATCGACCATTCGTAATAGTTTTAATTTTGAGTTGGTTATTAACATTGACATCAAGTATAATGTAGATAGATACTTTAAATACACCTATTCTAGTAACACCAATCAAAAAATAATCAAGATGGTCATTTATTTCTCATCGCTCATGAAGATTCTTGTGGGACCTAATGATCAAATTTATATACAAAATAATTAAAATGTGTTCACCCATTTTCGTGATAAAATAAACCTTAATAATATGTATATCGTTGTTAATGGCATTATTTATAATGAATTGCGTAACGTTTCATCGTGTCGTAACAGTAATAAATTAAACAAAGTAATTGTTGTGTTAAAATTACTTTTCATCACGAAGAATAGAGACTGGTGGGTACTGAGGTAATGAAGTCAGTGTAAATTTCACTTTTCACATGAAACCACCGGCTGTTGCTCAATAATGAAACTAATGAATATGCCAGTAACGAGTCTGCGGCGGATTGTTCGACCGTGAAGAACACATGCTCGGCATCATCGGCATCTTCATGGGAAGCCGCATCGATGGAGCATGTGGCTGGGAAACCGTGGACAAATGGTTTGTATTCATTTTATTAGTAGCAGTAATTCGGTATTTATGTACAGTTTTATGATACGCAAATTAAGTTCAAACTAGAAATAATGCAAATAGGCAATGCGAGTAGAATTCATCTCTAATTTGATTCCCTTTTTCCATGTTCACATCTTCCAATACTTCCATCATCACATTCATCATTCTAATCATGACCGGTCTTATGCCCTTAGGATTAGCCTACATCATAAAGAATAAAGGGGTCGTTAGCATGAATATGCGTTATTTTACGGGCATTTAAAAAAAAGACACGTCCTTACCACTTGTCTTTGTGTATCATTAACCTTTGGCCCAAAAATGGCATTATTTCCTCTTTTTACCTTTGTACCTGTACAGTGTACAATGTTGCAAAAAGTGTAGCAAGGCTGTTTGTGTTTGAAGTCCCATGTGATATGATATCACAAGACTTTATAAGCGATCGTTTAGCAAATGACTAGTTGCAGTTACAGTGGGTTTACAATATCACAATAGTGTTGTTAGTCATGTTTGACATTCGGACGCCCACTTTTCGCACGTTGCCCACAACGTGTTGCGAAAATATCGAAGCATAGCACAATGCATTGTTTTCTTTGATTCACATGCTTTCTTTTATTCATTCGCTAAGCTGGCTGAGAGGACTAATACATACAATTCGGAAATTTTAAACCTTAATGTAATGTGACTGCCTCGATGCCTAAGCGTTAAGTTATGATATGACCAACATTTCTAATTTAACATAAGATTCAGCCCGGTGTCTGGTGTAAACTGTTGTGGTGTGTACAGTGCCTTGAAGGGTTGAGAAGAATACGCAGAAAGACAAGTCGTGAGTTATCCTTTTGTTGTCATCTGGAAAATTATTGGTTATATGCTAAAATTCGTAACCCATCATGCTCCCAAAACGTTGACAAATTAAAAAATCAGAAATAAAAAAATTCAAGCGTCATAAGTCGGGTTAGTATTCAGCCAACGGTTTATAAGGAAGTAGGAACCGCCACGTGGACCGTGCTGGAGCGTGCTGATATTTATAGGGCCCGTAACTGATGCCGCAGCGCTGTTATGTCATATGCAATGTACGGTAGGCCTCAGAAGTGCAGTCCCAATTTTTCACAATAATTGTATTAGAAGTTGAAACTCTACTTTTGAGGCTTACCGTAAACATATAGGTATATGACATACGTCTGCAGCAACTGGACGCGCCGGAAATGGTATGAATTACTGCGAGTGGACTGGGTGGCCCCGTCCCCGTTACGACTCCTAGCTGATGACCGTTCAGAATGGTGGATTTATTTGGGTTGATAGGAGGCAAAGAGTCGGGGGTTTTATAGTTTATCGCACATTTATCTTTTATCTTCTATCTATCTATATATATAAAAGCGAAAATCACTCACTCACTCATCACCATATCTCGAAAACTATTTAGCCAATGGAGATGAAATTTGGCAGGAAGGTAGATTGTGACTAGGAGACGTCCGCTAAGAAAGGATTTTTGGAAATTCCATCCCTAAGGCGGTGAAATAGGGCTTGCCAGTTTGTATGGAACTTCATAATTTTTAAAGTGAGACACAAAACTTTTCATTCATTTAAATAGTAAGTAGGAAATAATAATGCATGTATTAGATTTTGAAAATTACATCCCTATAGGGGTGAAATAGGGGTTGCACGTTTATATGAATCTTCGTCATTTTTAAAGCGAGACACATGACAAATTCATCTCATTTGTTCTCTTTTGCTTTAGCAAATGACAATAAACGTAAAAAACCAATTAAATATCCTGTTAGAACCACATCGACTTCTACGCGGATGAAGTCGCGGGTTACAGCTAGTTTATTATAATTCTCGTAGACACCTTAGCACTCGTAAGTTTACTTTGTTTGATCATACTGTGTTTTATTTTAAATGCTGATGAATAAGTTACACCTGTTCAAACGCATACTTATATTGCAATTGTTTTTGTTAAAAGTCTTAATTTATAACGTTTTATTACATGATTATTTTATTTCAAATCGACGCTGAAAAGTCATGTATCCCCTCCACTACTAATATCTTGCGACTCTTGCGAGAGTATCTTCTAAAACTAAAACCGTCTTATTATAAAACGCGAACTAACTTTAGTACTTAGTTTAAACCACCATCCACCCAAAATAAGAAGACCCTCCGCAATGTGTCACCTTGTCTTTTGTTACCGTCAACTTTATTTGGGTGAATAATGGTTTAAACCAAGTCTTAAAGTTAGTTCGAGTTTTATAATAAGACGGAAAATATTTTATTTAGAATTATAACCTTACCTGTATTTGTTGCAAAAAAATTATATTTCGCGATAAGAAACGTGCGTAAAAACGTTTCGAGATAAAATAACTACGCAGACGACGGGACTTCCCTCCTGCGAGTCATAACGTCTGTCTGCGACTCTGCGTGCTATCATACTCTTTTTGCCCTCGCAATAAACTGGTATTTTTATGACGAGTGATGTCATCGATTTGCAACTATTTGGTTTTCCTTGGTCATTCATTTCTGTTCTAATGTTAATAGGTCACTAACTCCACTGTATGGTGTTTTACGAAAAAATTGCGAATGAATTTGTACGTAATCGCAGAGAAACAACATTGAAACTACATTTCACGCAGCATCTTGAAAGCGTTATCTGGTATTTATTAAACATTCGGTATTCTGCGGAAATCTGCGGCCCGCCCGTCACCACCTCGATGCGCCTGTTGCAAAACTTGCGTGGGACACGTCGAGTACACGACTGCTTATCTCCCCTGGCGCTGACGCACATTTTAGCGCTTTGCATGAAGATATTCTCCCGTCATTGTTGACTAATTTTAGGATTTGCTACTTTAAAATATTTGCGAGGCAACCGGGATGCGTGATTGATGTAGGTGATGAAATAATTCCGGATTTATAATTGTTTTTCGCGCGCCCATTGCGTACAGGGCTGTAAGTCCCTGACATTGTTGCAGCAACTGGCTAACTGTTGCAAACTCTGAATGTTCTGATTCTCCGAGTAACTTGACGGCGAATGTGGAACAATGTGTGCTGTCTGTTGACTTTGACACTAGTTTCAGTTCGCTTTATATTGTTTTGCACATCAAGTATTTTTGTTTTCTTAAAAAGAAACTTAAAATAATAAAAATGTATTCGATGCGATGTGGTATTGGAGTAAACGATACGTGTAACATGTTGTGATTATTTTTCTTGTAGATCTTATAACTGAAAAAATGTAGAGGTGTTGTTACTTCTTGAAAAAGTTATTGAAATAAAAAATATTCAAATATCTAAAGAATCAGTCGTTGAACACAAAACAAATTAGTGATAGCTAGTAAGTAGTTTGCGAAAAGGAAGAATAAGTTAGGCACCTCGTGTAAATGGCTCGCATATATTTCGCTAAGCCCCCTGTCCTGACAGTTTCTGTTTACGTAAACAAGAGCCGCATGAGCGAGGGTATTGACGCAGACCCTCCGCATGAAAACAACAATTTGCCAACGATGCGATTCAGCTAGGATTACCTCTACCTACATTATATGCAATCTAGCAGTTCTCTCTCATGCAGCAGTTAAAACTTCTCCTTGGTCGACTAGTTTCTCTTTTAAATATGTCTGTCCTTCAAGTCCCTCATCTTCTAAAAAAATATAAATGACTGTAGTGTTTAAATTTAAAGATTTTAGTAAAGATAACAAAGTTTCAGCCATATTGGAAATGCACATTTTCAGAAATCGCCATTGCTACACAAGATCTTTCGACAATATCTACTTTCTATAATGACAGCATCACCTTTACGTCTGAGAAATAAGGACTTATAGGATCATCCGACAACCCTGTATTCGGCAAATGCCACAATAACGAGTTTATTTAATAGTCGAGTAAGTATTTAGTACGCAGCGTGACTGCGGTTGGCAACAAGGCGAAATGTTTAATCGCTTATACATGCACGACCGCCGGGCTTCGCTCGTGACGGCCAAGACAGCCGTGGCTTATTTGAATTGCTGCGCTGGATAACGTTACTGCGAACATCACAATGGTAATCTATTTATCTATCACCCTGCGCCTGGCACACATTCTTAGAAGTAGGTAGTCCTCTTGATCTATTGTTATCAGCAGTAACTAGGCGAAAGGAAAAAGCCGATGACATGCTAGTTGTTAGATGAGAGTACCTATCGAAATACATCATCTTAGATTTGATCGTCACCTTAAAGTGGTAGTCATGTTGAGGAGGCAAAATAGATAGAGCTTAGAGCCCTTAGACATAAATGCCACGTAATCCTTCAAGCACATAAATCGCAGACACAATTGAATTCAATTGTTCTTTTGACCCGATCGGGCCAATCGGTGCTTGAAGAGTTAATCGTGATGGTGGATACAGATACATACAGCAAACAGGCGTACGGATTGAAAAAGAGAATCATAAAATAGTGATTGGTAGCTGGCGCATCGCCTATTCATTTGATTAATGATGGTTTCTTCAGAAACATCATAGAAGGAAAATTGACAAACGAGGGAAAAAAGAGGTTTAGCTTAGGGAAATAAGTGGCGTTTACACTCGAGTAACGCCTTTCTCTCGTCATCAATGCTTCGTTATCGGTTTAGCACCCAATGGCGTGATGCCGGCAAGATTACTGGCATAGCTAGCTTTATTCGAGACATTTTTCTCTGCACGTGCAGCACCAATATGTTCCCGTGTCGTGCATGATCGTATTATAATGACTTTCTTATCGCTAACGCTGTTAAAATGGTCGTCGTTTGGTTTTGTATGTTTTCGTGCTGAAAAGGTTATATATTTAGTTTCATAATGTTGAGTAACAATTTACCAGAGGATCTACTCATATTTAAACAACTTTGATTAATTTTGGGGTATGCCAAGAACATTGTTTTTCATTTACGTATGCGTGAAAAACATTTTTTTCTACTCCTGTACTGTTATCTGTCTTTAAATGGTCCCGAACACTAATATAAGAACATAGATTATATGATTTCAGAAAAGTCTATAGTCTATTCCTAATATAACAGCACATGTGTCGTTATTTCGCCAAAACGATACTCCTAGCCATAGACCTATAACTTTTTTTCTTTAGATCTACCATACTGCCAACATAATAAAATCGTTATTTTAACATATGGTGCCATTTTTCAAACGTGGTATAACTGAACAAACGGTTTTTTGTATGAAAAAACATTCGTTTAAGTGACTCCATGTTTCAAAAATGGCACTTTTGGTCACTAGAAAGACGTCAATAAAAAAATTAAGTCTTCCATAGATACCTAGTATCTAGCAAACATATGGTAGTATTTCATACTTTTCTTTGTTTATTTTTGGATTTATTTTAGTAAATGTAGTCGTAGAAAAAGTATTGTATGCAACGTTGTATAAGTATGTCAAAATATGCTCGATGGCGTCTCCTTACGTAACCTGCGCCACTCGCATTTTATGAACCCTCTTATACAACTGTTGCATAAAATACTATTATTTATCGTGATCTTTCCCGGTGCGGCCTTACCGGACACTTCTTGCTTCTTCGAGATATAAGTCATGCCAGGAATTGTAGGACCGTAGACACCGTAGTAAACCGTAGCCACCACAAATATACAATTAGGTTAGGACTGATCTTTAGCTAGGGACTCTTCTGCAGCAACTTACACAGTTGGTTAGAAATACTCTATAGCTGAGTGTAGCAATAACGTAATAAGTATGTGTATCTTTAGCTGGTTTTGATGCCATCGGCGTTTTCAATCACTTTATAACGACCTTATTCTGGCTGTCGATGTTGTTGTAGTCCTTGTATCATGTAAATAATTCCTCTATTCCATTTCGATTACACTAACAAGGTCGAACGCCCTTTTGATGGAAAAGCTTTAAGGGAAATTAATGTAAACGATTCTCCAAGCACGCCCGCATCGATTACTCTTTAGAAAACAGGGCGATAAACAATCTTGTTCGGCTGCTGGCTCGTCGATTCGGAAAATTCGAAGGAAACCAGTAATTGGGTGTTTTCCGGAGAAACATTGTAAATTAACATGGTGATTCGGTTTTACCTTTTGGTAAACATGACGCGGCTTTATTGAGAATGGTTTCGCGAATGTAGACTCGTAGGTAAGTACGGATACGAACACGACAACACAACATCAAACATTCAACATAACTTAGTTGGGAACTAAGAAGCTGTTTTATCTGGAAGTTTACCCTATATATTTACCATCACAAGATATTTATAATATCTCTTAATACTCTTTAGAAAACAGGGCGATAAACAATCTTGTTCGGCTGCTGGCTCGTCGATTCGGAAAATTCGAAGGAAACCAGTAATTGGGTGTTTTTCGGAGAAACATTGGATACAAGATATTTATAATATCTCTTAATAAATGTTACTGTTTTGTTGCACAATTGTTGACGTCACATACATAGCAGTAAACCTATCTGACAGATAAGTTTACTGCCAGTCTAATAGCATACATTTAAGCGGCTAAAACTGGGGTTATTATAGATAGCACCTTTAAAGTATTCTCTTAAATGTTATAGAATTTTCAAACTAAAATCTTCCCTGTCATTCCTTATTACTTTGCTATATGTACGCTTAGTACATAAATAAATAGAATTAAAATAATCAACCTTGTACTAAGGTACAATTTAAACGTTATTATTTATTTATTTACCAATTTATGAATACATCAAATAAAAATTGTACAAAGGCACTACTTATTTCAAAAGAGATCTCTTCCAGTAGGCCTGTGAGAGGAGATGATGTTTATGTAAGAGAGGCATACAGGTGTGTTTATACATAAGATAAAGGAGGAAGAAAATTTAAATGACATTAAACAATTATTATCGAAATGTTGGAAATTGTGTCATCCTGAACCATGTACGTGTATATAACACGTAGTACTTTACTAGTAATAAATCAATAAAATAAATATTGTTTACTTTCTGATACATATGAATAGAATAAGGATCACATTTGATTTCCAAAAGGTAGTTATGCGATTTTTTATCCCTAAAAAATCTCAATTCGAAAGAATAAAAGGTTAAAGATGAGAAAGCTTTTATGAAGATACCAGAATAAGCTTGTATTGGATGTTAGTGTCTGTGTTTGCAAACCGCCACATCATTGTATGGACGACCCAAATATTTTCGTAAGAGCGAAAATCTTTGATCAAATCTTCATAAAATTTTGTAGATGAATGGACAAGTCTAATAGAATTTTTAAATTTTGAATATAAGCCAAATAAATCAAGGTTTTGTTGAGATATGACGTAAATGGTTTGCGAGTTTACAGTTCGGGCGATTTGTGAGGATAGGCCACAGCAAACATTCCACTACAGTCCTCCACGCCTAAGGTCTGACGTCCGACATTTCCATGCACCGCATTGATGTCAACACCGCCGGCACCGGTCCGACCGGTCCTCGGTGATCTTGAACCGGCCGCTTGACAAATTATCCGTTCGCAGTTTCGGTGTCTGTGTCTGTTGAACAAACAGAACTTTTACCGTTTATCTTTTTATCTTGTTTTGAATCTCTTAAGTCTTCAATCATTGTTGGAACAAAGTATAAGTTACACTTAATTTAGCATAAAAATGTTTTTATCATCCGATGTACATTTCGCATCGACACAGATATTTACACCTGATGCAAGGGAATCTGCACTCCATTCTGCTTCGCGTTTAGGTTTTCGTGTTGCGGTGTGTTCGTCGTACTAAGTTGCTCTATAATAACTCCCAAACAGCCAACACATTCTACTCATATTGCTAAGCCTGTATCATTTATTAAAGAAAAACCTTTCTAATTGCGATTACAAGACAACACGATCGGTGTTCGCCGTAGTGCTATTTCCGCGTCGTGCCATGCATATGCATAAGGCCCATCGCGGATTATTGCTAAAGTTCCTCCATGCCACGATAGTCTTCATTATTACATTGTTACCGACTTCTACTATCCTGTATTACCTGTATTTACAATTTCATCGGATATGTATTTCCACTCGGAGATTGCTAAATTTACTAAAGTTGCTCGTTGGAAATAAAATTCTAAAAAAATTACTTCGCCTTTCGCTTTGTTATCTATTTCTAAAGAGTAAACATTAAATAAAAAGTCTAATTATTTTCCTATCCACAGCGTGAAATCTTGTCAACAAGACCGATGACAGTTTTAATTTAGGTCGCGGAGAAACTTGTGGCTTCTGTCAATTTAGGCGTTTTTACCGGAATTTAATTAGCCCGAAATGAGAAATGTCGATGGACGCTCGTCTAATCAATTTGGTGGTTTGTTCCACCACAAAATATAGAGAGCACGGAACATTTGGTTCATTTGGTTTAACTATCTCTTCAGTCTATGGTATCATCAAGACCACGATTTGGTCCATCGGTATATTTAGAAGAAAATAAAATCTATTTTTATTGAAGGAAACACTTGACTTAGACTTGAAATGGCAGAAATTCCATTCATCTTCACGGACGCGTGTTCGGTTTGTTGAGACTCTGGCTGACGTGAATTATTTGCTCTGCAACATCTTTATTTTGTTCGTTCCGCTGTCGGCCCACCAGATTGATCCTCAGAGGGTAGATTGGAAATCCTAATGGTATTTTTAATTGGGATGGATATTGCTTTTGTGTATGTCATATTTGGTGTGTTGAGTTTGACTGATGCAATGACCTGTGACTGTGACATAGCTTAAGGAATAGGACCATCTGACGTTTCTATTTATGAATAAGTATAAATGAAAAGTCAAAAGAACTACGATGAAGTCATATGAACAGTTTGAATAATAACATCTAGAAATATGAGAACCTGATTTCAGCTTAAACTACTAAAGTTGGATAGGTATTCAATTGAGTATTAAATATTTAGGTAAATTGAAATGAAATTCTTGACCCCGGGCTCTGAAGTGTTACCGCTGAGGATGCAACCGGGAATACGCTCGGATGATGATGATGTTGTGAAATTCTTAGTGGAAAAATTTGTAGACATAAAACTTACTGTGTGGTAGTATTTCCCAAGCCCCTCGAGCTTCACAAAGCGCGTCAATCAAATGCCGTCATGTTAATTTCTTCTTGACGATACGATTGATAGCGTTCCTATCGATGCTAATGATGTGAATCGAGTGGCCATCTCTGCTCGTCTCCACAAGGTCCCCAAATGTCACGGACGCTAACGTTCTCCGCGTACCGCGACCCGTTTATTTGCATAATAAGTATCTCGTTGTTCGGCGGTATAACAGGGGTTACACATTACAGTCGCAGCAAGAAGTTTAAGTTTGGTTTGTAAAAAACCGATGCCGCTGAAATGGCCAGAATAACTGATATAATCTTTAATTGAAAAATATATCTTGCTTTACATAGCCGTGGCTATTGTTACCTAGACAAGTCTGAATCTGTCTTGCTTGTATAACCCTCGTATAGAATAAAGACATGGAAGTTGGAAATGTAGTTGAAATTTTAGATTTTATTTGTTTTATCTTTGTACATCACATAAAACTTTGTACAGTAATTATAATAGACATGGATGTTCTTATGCCGGTTGTTAAAGTAGGCACTGACACAGAATACATGATAGTACATGCACTGTTTGTCTTTATTTGCATATTTACTTAATTTACAATGTCTCTTTAGAAGAATATCATGACAGCCATATTATCGTTTATCTTAACGTCGATGATTAATTTGATTAATGACGTAGGAGCATAATCTTTTTGTATTCAATTAGGTGCGTACTGCGTAGCATCAGTATATGTCCTAGATATTGATGTTACACGTGTGCCGTGTGTTTTGCTGATGGTACTATTGTGCGGCACTCACATCCTATTACTTCAGTCCGACCAACCCGCTCAGTGTATAAATTGGAATGCATTTAATTAAGTTTGCGGTCCCAGCGGTCGAATGCGGGACACGACTTGCATGCCATTTCATACAATGTAGATACTACTGGTCTGTTAGGTAACTTTTAATAGGACTAGTTAGCAAACGGCAATTTATGAATATTTTATACGGTTAACTCATGTAGTGTTTTTGGAATAGCCGATTAGTTTCGGTCGATTAAGACGACTATTATCAAGGCGAGTGTTAGAAGCAGCTACCCGACGGATCGCTGCTTTCAAAGCACCTGCCTTAAGCGACTACCACGACGTGAGTAAAATTTTTAAATTCCTTTTCACATTCACAATGACCTTAGAGCAATTTCACTGCTATCACATTATTTGGTTAATAGATTTGAGTTTGTTGAGTTCTTCTTTCTGTGGGCTGTTAATATGGTGAAGATGGTTGATACTATTTTAGTCATCACGCGGAAAATGCTTACTGTTGGATGGTTTTCGCCATTTATTTGTTATGCTCAAATGAAAGCACAGCATACGCCATAATTATGATCGGTAATAAGGAAGGCATGTGCAGCAGTAGAGGGTCGGCCCTGTACGCCCAATAAACCAATTTATACGCTTCCTCGCTGCCGCAATGCTTCCTAGCAGGCCGGCACTTCGACCCAATTCCTATGTGATTGGCATGGCAACCGTCTGAACTCACCATATTGACATGGGCTTCTCATCGAAGCGCATATTTGGCTGCGTCCAGTTTTGTTATCACAGATCACCTAATTATATCGAAGACCGTACGAATTGGAAGAAAAAGCCGGAAACATTAACACT
This sequence comes from Acrobasis suavella, assembly GCA_943193695.1. Lineage (NCBI taxonomy): Eukaryota > Metazoa > Arthropoda > Insecta > Lepidoptera > Pyralidae > Acrobasis > Acrobasis suavella. The sequence goes on along the minus strand of OW971930.1, from coordinate 729,796 downwards.
ATTTGCTTGATGACGTAATTTTAAAACCTTTTCCTTCACAGATTTATGTGTGTCTTATCTATCGCAACCTCCAAAGCCTTAGGTTTTTCTCTCTCTACAGGTAAAAACAATTGTTTTGTTCGCAACGCTTGGGCAGTCAGCTGCATTTACGTCACTTCTGCGTCAGTGCTCCAGTTGCTCACAGCACCTGACGCAATCTGGTTTTGTTGCCTCTTCTATTGATTTTACATTGCTCATAATATTGTGCATACAAGGCCTTTTCTATTATTTTGTATTGAGTTAATATTTGAGAAGACTTTTAATCTGATGTATGTATTCATTAAAATAATCGGCCGTATTCTTATCTCTAATATGAAATCTCTTCATCTTCATCATCATTTTAGTCAAAGTAAGTGCACTAGATTTCCTTCTCAATAAATTGGAAACGTCCTGCTTCCAGCGTTTTCCTGCATCCTTACACGGGTCTTCTAACCACCTAATAGGTGAGTGTCCTGTTCTGTAATTACCGGTAGGTGGCTGCCATCCAATAACTTTGTAGCCTCAGTGACCATTGTCTCGTCGCGCTATTTGTTTAATTTTTTTCCCAAACTTTGAAAATCAAACTAGCGAGTTATGTAAATGGTATGCCTTTTCCAATTTTTCATCAATTTATGAATTGAATAGCTTCAATGATGTTTTTATTCTCCGAAGTACGTGGCCTTGCGATCGGTTGACATTGCCGGTTCCGCGCGACATTTCCTTTGTCCAGCACTCCAAACCAGCTTGTTTGGTAAACACGACTGTTTCCTGTAGCAGCTTCTAGCAATCGTTTACAGCTAATCGAGTTTGATTGCGAATGGAATTAATCGAATGCCAATTTGAAAGGTGCATGGCGGAAATCCATCGTTATTAGACGGAATTAAGTTTACAGCCATAGTTGTTTGTTCTTTAACAGTTTATCAATATGTGTTTATTGTTTTGATGGCAGTACAATACTCTAAATATTGAACCATTCAGCTTATCTAATCAGATCAAGGTTGTCAGGCTTGACCATTTAAGATTTCGACAGCTACGTCAACGAAGTTGACACCTAGTAATTCCAGTTTTTTATCCATCTAACATTGTCTGCTTTTTTGGGGCGATTTGAACTATGGCTTGAACTTAAATTATAAAGTTAGACCGCTTTACGATTACATAATAAGACCAATAGCGTTGACATTAGTTTGAAAGGTGTTTCAGTTTATTAAACTTTGTGTGCACGAATGCCAAAGCTCACTCGTACAATGTCCTTGCTGCGCCCGAGATGGCTCAAAATACGTGTTTAAAATTATCTGTTACCGAAATACTGACGTGACAGATACGCGTAGAGAGGAAATGTCGGGAAACACCCAAGTAAACATTGCCAAAACGTGCCGTAGGCGCAGGGTGTTCATTGCTCACTATGTGAATTTTGTTTCACTTCAAAAAAAGAAAACGAAATGAATACAGTTCGTAGTATAAATTCAAATCAAAGATAAATGCAGATCTGAGAGAAAATTGGACTCATGCTCAAATATTTACATGAAGTTTCCTTTGGTTCGCTTTTAATTCAGCTGAGACGAACACATCATAAATGTTTAAAGAGTTACTCACGTTCACAGTCAGCGCGGCTGAGTCCGGTTTTTCTTTACGAAAATCCAGGATGTCTAATGATGGTCTCCTAATGATATTAAAACCTAGTTGTCAAGAACTGACTACGTAAGTGAGTGACCCGTTAATTCAAAACCTTACAATAATAATTACGTGAGTATTGCCTAGCAACCCTACCTCAGTCTGATTCACATGGATCCACGCTGATTTCACGCTGAAGTCATCCATGCAAATAGAAGACGTCACATACACTGCTAATTACCAAGTCATCTCTCCAAATACACATAAATCTCATAAACGCATTACCATGCTTAATGGCGTTACGTAATTCTTTGTTTACAATGAGACTGGACTAGCAGTAAATGTCAGTCATGTTTTCTATAACCCAGACAATTATTGCGAATATTATGAGCTTTTGTGCGTCATTGTGACGCCGGACATGTAACTTTGGTTGCATCATTACAATCTCTGTGAAATTATGACAAGAGTTCTGCATCATGTCTCAACACTTCCTTCAGGCTGCTTTCCATACTGTTCTGGGAGTAAAGAAAAAAACATAGAGTATGCGAAAAATCCGCTGCTTATCTTTTCATGCAGATTAAACCAGCCGATGGAGAGAATAATGAGCGAAAATAGTATCAGTTGTCAATAAGAGGTGTACAATACATACATCTTTATATTCCAGAACGTTTAATTTATTTACGCTCGACTCTTTACTCAGGTTGTCGCCATAATTTCCCGTGTCACTAGAATCACCTGCCTCGTTATACCTGCCATTCATATTTCAACTGTCGACTGTTTCACTTGGTTTCCTTCTTTTCTCTACAACTTCTACTCGTAGCTCCTAATTAGTTTTGATCTTCTGTCACAAGTTGTACTTTTTTATACAAAGACTTACTTGTTATAACGCAAAGACAGACATTTCACACAGACAAACGCATCAACAAGATTCAGATCTTTATCGCACAGAGTATAATTTTTAAAGATCTAAATTGGCGAGTTTATTCGATGAACTAGTTTATTTATGAGTTTTAGTTAGTTGGTTACGTAGTAACTAGTCGTAGTAATTTTAATGTCCTGACTCTTGAATTCTTGCATTTCTGGTTTCCTCCGGACTTTATTATACATGTTTGTATGCGCGCCACGTATACTAACCGCTACTATTAGCATTCACGACAGATGTCGGCTTAGATTTATTAGTGTTGAATAATTGCTGCGTGATGGTTATTTATAACAGCTGGGAAGTCCATTCGTAGTGGCCTCACTTTATAATGAATTGGATTTTTTTTCAATCCAGTATTATTTTATTTGAGCCTTTTTTACCATACAACATGCTACACAAGGCGGACTTAATGCTAATAGCATTCTCTACCAGTCAACCTTTGGGATAAATAGAAAAAAAACTTATTTTACGGTATTTTACCCGTGAGGAGTTCTATGGCTCGGTGGGAGTACGCGTTACTGGCGCTTGTTTATGTCAAGCAACGGGCGTGGTCGGCACTCGAATTGGTGACACAAAAAAATCTCGAGCTGTTCCGTGCTGGTGCGGGCTGTCATTTTTGTATAGAAGTCGTTAATCTATGTCAAATGCCTTTAGACAGTTTGTTAAATCTGACACCAGAGGTCCCACACAAAAAGCAAGCAACCTTGATGGGAGTCTTGAAAGTGGAAATGGAAATTATAATAGTGACGGATTTGTTTTAATTAAAGACCCATCAGGACCCGACCAAAGCCGAGTCGAGTAGCTGGTCAATAATGTAGGTCAGCAGAATTCACAGCAAGCGAATGTTTACTGACGAACGACTAGTAGGTGCACTAGTTACAAACTCAATTACAGCAACCGGTTGAGAAACGAGAAACAACCGTCAGTCGTCTGGCGATTGATTCAGGAGGTTTAAACGAGAGCTCGTTACATTAATCAGTTGTAGCAACTTGCTCGCAAATAGTGTTGTTGTTGGTTGGCAGCAGGCCACTGAACTAGTTCAATTGAATGACCCCAGTGAATGACGCTATTACTATCTAAAGCGTTGTGGAAGTACACGAAGTTTTTCAACTTGTTTACCTTATACATTATAGTAATATTATTTATTTAGGAGGACACCATACCAAACCTAGACATGGACCTTCGATCTCGTATGACCGACAACAAATCCAATCTTCGATCTCGTATGACCGGCGAACTTGTCAAATGTTCTCGAACTAATCTAAGTTCTGAAAAGATAAAGTTCTCTTGGCACTGGGCTACGCGAAGATGTGATAAAATTTACCAGATATTGTTATAAATATGCCAGGAAATGTGATACGGTACGATTTTGTGACGATTATTAAGAGATATTATAAATATCCTATGATAATAAAGATATATTTGAATTGAATTGGTGGCAAAAATCGGGATTTCATATCGTTTATTCGTATAAGGAACCACTTACTTATATGTAACATAATTTTTTTATGGTACAACATACTGGTGCAACAGGATATGAATTCTTACTGATCTGATAATGTGAAAGTGTTTGTTTGTCCGTACTTCACGTCGAGAAAAAATAACGGATCGACGTTTATGATGCAAATTCTTTAGATAGCAATAGAAACTAATTGTTTCTCCAATAGAAACTAATTGTTTCTCAATGCGACCAAAAAGCCTGTAATTAACGAATATGTGACAGTATGTCGATCCTCTGGTATCAGTAGTTCGATGATTTAGTTCGACGATCGGACGTATTAGACTTTTAGTCTCATCAGTCCGATGATGCTGATCAATACAGATCATCGGACTACTGAGCCTTCGATCAATAACTTCAGTTGCCTTGACATTATTGTTAATGTAATTTTTAATCTGTTCCAGGTACTTGTTCGATGCCGATTCTGGTTTACTAAGTGAGTTTCTGTAATTCCCTGTGCAAAGTGTTTGTTCACAGTTGTTGTTGTTTGTCAGTATCGTGTTCGCTAATAATAACACTAGCAGTTGCTGCGGCCTTGGATAGAGTTTCCCTTCTGCTCGCGTGCTGCTGGTACCATTCTGCGTTTGTAATTATCTAATTGTACCCAGCTGCGAGGTCTGCTCGCTTTCCATAACGCGGTGACCTGACGGTTGAGTGGACAAGACGACAACCTGTCACTGCAACTTAGACAATTATAATAATTTTCTTATTTATCTTTGATTTATCTACGAGAGCTCATGGCCAAATAATGAATATTACACATTCACTTTCCTCTTTTACAAAACATGTTCAAGTAACTAAACATAATTACCCACCAACATCACAGATTACAATATAATTACGTTAGTTACTTCCCCGTATAAAGACTATGTTTCATTCACAATGCATGTCTGTACCACATTAGATAAACATACTAATATTATCTAATTAACATAAATAAAAACGCATTATCCATCAAATATAATTATGCGGCAATTAACGAGATTATTAGCGTATCAGTGAGTTTATTATAAATGATTTATATTAGAATGGGGGGTGGTTTCTCAATTCTCTTAAGTCGTATTTTTGTTTATGATCACGTCATCCTCATCAAAATAATGCATTGAGAAAGGTAATTTATTATCAACATTCAGATGCATGAAATTGAAGACGTTATCGTGAATTCTAATGAATTCTAATGTCAAAATGATAATTTATGCCAGGCAGTAATTTTTTGAATTTTTCTTACTAACTGCTACCTCTGTTTACCTTAAGTTTCCAGTAACAAAGAACTTCAAAGAACGTTGTTCATAGAACTCGACAGGTGGTTTAAGTAAATGGTAAAATCAAAGCAAATATTCGTTCTCTTCGCTGACTGTTCCGAGAATTCGTTACGTTTACTCTACCCCGAAAATCATTTATTATGTTAACAAGGATATAATATTTCCTAACTAGTGGAACTAAAAGATATTGTCATAGTTTCATGGAAAATACTGTAACTATTTGGGAGTAAATGTTTATTGAAGATTACTGGGCGTAAAATAATTTCTGCATAGTGCAGATTGATCTTCATAGATGTCCATCTCAGCAAGTTGCCGCCTCTGCCATACATCTTCTTCAAATAAATGTGGAACTGTAATGGAAAGATAGTACCTCAGCATTTCATTAAAAAAAGTATAATTTATATTAATTTTGTACCGTAAAAGCCATAATATTTTCCTTATTTTAGACACCTACACTCTTTTCTCGGAAATCGAGCGCCCTGTCCCTTTCTGCTAATATCACCTCTGGTGACCCCATCAAGTGCACAGAACAAGTGCCGAACCGTCTCGCTGATAAGTTGACTTACGCCCACCAAATTACCACTCCTTGACCGTAAACTGGTTTGTCCTTCACGGTTCATAATAACACTGCTGCCAAAATTCTATCGAGCGTAATGAAAACAAAGATGCATGCTTGTTTACGAGTAATGCACAGCGGATGCCATTAATATTAGAGGCGATTTTTCAAAACACAAAAGAATGATTCGAAGTGGGCCGAGTTTAATGCCCGAGGTAACACCTCGTATTGCGGGTAGTAAAAAAGATTTCTTGCTATGCAAAACAAATTATATTTGTAATTAATAATCATATGAAAGCGACATTGATTATGTCAGTAGAAAAACAAATTATATGAATGCTTGGTGAGGTGTATTTTAAATTGTAGGTTTTTCAAATGCATAGTATAAGTAAAAAATATTTTAAAATTCTATTAATGTTTTTGCGGAAGCGTGTGACCGTAAAGTGAACGTTATTGGATTGTAAGAGCCGTGTCGTGGCGTGGCTGTAGTCTCGCGATAATCTCGTGCTCGTACCGCCCCGGCTTGAATTACACAAATATGTATTACCTGAAGCCTAAGCCTTGAAGCCGAAACGTGACATAATTCATCCTCATCTCTATTGATCCTTACACGGCATCTACCCACGTGATGTGGGATGCTGCATTGTCTCTACAATTAGGAACGTCAATTAAATCCAAGATGAATGGGTTGAATAAGTCGAAAATCGAGATACACGTCACAATGACGTAACGGCTATTTCTAGAAATGATTATGGTCAATAGGTGGGTATTTTTATTTGGGAAAAGTTTGTTGTGGCCAAGTTTTGTAAGTCGTTGTGCCAAAACATAGTGAGAGAGCGTGTGTCAGCGGAGGCACTGACTTGGCACCAGGCGGTCGCGATCGGCGCAAACGCAAGGTCGCGCAAGGCCGGCCGCGTCTCGCCATCTCACGTCCACGCCCGTGCAGGTGAAAGGTGCGTTGAATGCTTCTCGAAGCTGTCGTGAAGCTGTGTTAGGATTTTATTAAAAGATTAATTAAGACATTCCGTGCAATTAATTTGTGTGAGCCCTCCCCACTATCCACCTTACTGGCAAGCGCGGTAGCATATTCGTTTGGCAATTTAAGGTACATAGAAGTAGTATCTCTAATTTTTTAAATTAAATTCCTGTAGAAATAATCATACTAATATGCTATTGAGAGCAATATCGCAATATAATGGGAAGATTTAAAGCATATTAATTTAATAGGAAGCCAAAACGTAAACAACAATTTTACTGCTGATGAGTTTACAGATTTTAATAACTCCAACGGCACTCGAAGTTTTGACGAAGCAATTAAGCATTAATCTACGGCCGACGAAACATGTTTCATTAGCAGCTTTGGACACAAATTAGATAGCATTAGATACGACGCTCATACTGCTCTCACATATATTAAAACAATACACACATCCGGATACGGTGAGTTTGACTTCGATAGCAATGCATTAACGGAGAGTTAGCTTTTCAAGAGAAAGGTTTATCGCAATGTCATTGTTTCTTGCCTATGACGTGCTTCATTCACACTCATTATGAAACAGATTATTTATATCAGTAGTAGTAAAATAACTATCATAGAGTATAACGTCATCGTCATCATTTATTTATTTAAACTTTATTGCACAGTTTTAAAAAAATGTACAAGAGGCGAACCTAATGCCATTCTAATTTTAGCCACAAGAAATCTGCATTGGAATCTTTCAAGATGAAGGCTCGTAAAAGATAAATGAAGGAAAGCCTATTTGTCGTTATCTTTCTACTGATGTTTTTAATTTGTGGCCCGCGGCGCAACTCGCGCTATACGAGTAATTGCGGAACGTTGCCGCCGGTGAACGGCCAGACGTCGCCATCTTTAATAAAATAATCCTGACCTCACCCCTCTGCTTGGTCATTTCATTGATACTTTTAGGGAAAACACAGGAGATACTTGAGTGTTTTTGTCTCTTTTTGTGAGTGGATTTCCTGTTTGCGGGCATGAGTTTCAGCAAATAACATTATCTACACTAGCAGATAACCCACAGTTCTGAATATTTATACCAATATAATGGCAGGACAACTGCATTTTGTCAGTAGCAGAGGTCTTGATAGCCATCGCGTTCTTATAGTTTTTATGTAGTTATTTCGAATTGCTGGTCAGTTATTAGGTCTAATTTCCAAAGAGGCGTTCTAAATGTCTTCATCGGAAAAATTACAACATCTGACTCAAAAATCATTAACCTACCTTTTGGCTTGGCCATAGTCGGGTAAAAACAGAACTGCCGATGACATGCCAATTTCGCCAATGCTGATTCATCTAGATAAAAGTTTCGTAAACGCTTAGCAAAAATGGCACGTCGTCTAGTTACACAATCTTCAATTGGGTTACTTTTGTATTAATTAATTTTTTCTTACTTATACCACAACTGTGCGTGGTTGGCACAGCATGTTAGTTTATTGCACTTTATTAGCTAGCTAGAGGTAAGTCTTCGTTAGTCAGATCCTACTAATACAAATATCCTCCTTCACACATTCCATCTACCATTTCTGGTTTCTTAGGTTTCCCTTTGTATACATTTATTATGCACGTGAAATCGGTTGCTAGAATATTAAGATAGAGAAGTTTTAGAAGGTCGCGTTGAAACTAGGCGATAGTCACAATCCCGGATTAATATTTGAGATGAGAGAGAGCGCAATGCGGAAGCTTTTCCCTGACTTTAATAACAACTTAATATCGTTCTGCATCTCTGAGAATGCATTTATGTGTAACGTTCGTTTATTAAATTTAGCTAATCTTCTTGTCGAGTCAAAATGGTTCCAGTATAGTTTCTAATTCAAATGACATTTGACCAATATGTGGCCACGGCGATCCCTCTTTCGTTAGCCTCATTTAAGTCCTCGATGGTACACGACGTAGGGCAATTCGGACACGATAGAAGGTGGTCCATCGACAGACAGAATGAATATAAGTACTCCGTCGTGTGCAGGGTGGAGTGAACGTAGATATTGTAAATACTAATTCTTGATTGGAATCATTAAGACCAATTCTTCAGAATTCAATCCCTAGAGATGCGAAACATGCGGAGCCAATCGTAACTATGGTCTCATAATTCTGTATTTATTACTGATGTAAAGGCTTAAGTTAACTTTTTGAGATATGTTTGATTCCTTCAAGATGATGATGAATTCGGAAGCGACATAGGTACACGAGGCAGCAGTTGACATTTGATTTCCGGCGTCATGTCAGGCTGGGTTCAACAGTCAGACGGTCCCGGGACTCATTGCATATTTCGCGGGTCGTTCACATTCCCGGAGAACACTGGAAGTCTGGAACAAACAAATATATTTAATACTTTTACTATAATATGTTTATCTAGACTTTTTACTATCTGTTTTATGTTTATGAAAATACATAAATTCGACCAAAGTCATTGTGGCAAAATAAGGTGTGAATGAACCGGGTAACAAACAATAACAAGTACTTAACATGTCAGTTTAATTATTAATTGTACATAATGTATTTCATCTTTTGTGAGTGAATCATTCTATTCAGAAGGGTTTTAAGAAGGTCCTTCTACAGTAATCAAAAAAATATGAATTTTACAAACTTCTCTTAGATTTAGAAGTAGGTAGGTATAGCAAATTGTTGAAGTTTTCTGCTACAAGCAAAGCCAGAATTAGCTCTAATATTTATGCGATTTTTGAAGGCACAAAGCAATCAACATTTTTTTAAAGCACACGTAGCCAGGCTGCTGAATTGGTCTGGACAGTTAATCATCATAAAAGGCAGCCGCCGTGACGGACGGGGCCGCAGTTCTTCAATAGAGGCCGACGAATTACGAAATATGACCAGCGGATAACGACAGGTAGGCCCGGGGGAATCAGAATTTCAGGAGTTCGTTATCGGGTTATGGCAAAATGGAACCATAATTTAAAAGAAGGTATACATACACTTTTTTGTTAAATTAAGTAGTTACTATAACACAGGTACCTATCTCATGTAATAAATTTACTGGTACTATATTCTATGACTGGACTGACTATGAGCGAGTAAGTATATAGTATAAACTTATATAAACAAATCATAGGGTGATGATGGTAAGTGGGTAGGTCAGGCATGTCAACCCTAAAATATATTTTTAATGTCCCTTTTTAGTCTCTCAGGAAAACTATGATGTGATCATTAAGACTATAAAAACGAACATAAAATCCTTAAATCCTTGTAAATTCTGTTGCCGCATATTTTTATTATGATGATGTCTATTTGTATGTATTGTAAATGGAATGCGTGGGCAAACGCCTGGTGCATCACATCAAAAAAACATATCTGAAGTAAGCAAACCTCACATTCGGCAATTGACAGCTTCCTGACGTAAGCCAAAACACGCCTGTTTACGCGGCCCAGTTCTCGTTTTTAGTTTTACATTTGTTAGGAAACGCGTATTAAATATATTATAGTTGTGTCCTATTTTCAATTCCAAGAAAGACGATCTTACTCAGTAACAGATTCCTCGGTAACAGGTGTAACGAGCGTTTGGTAAATGGTTCGAACGCATGTGTCTTTTTATAAAATGATTTCCTCTATGATGTGATGCTTTTAGTTCAGGATTACATTGTAGTTTTTCTGATATCGACGATGAAAGCCGTTTTTAACTTGTTATTTTCTGAGGCTTATGTAGCATTGGGCTTTTTGGGACTGAAATTGACATGATCTTAGATGAGAGAGGAAAGTACTTTGGTTTACACTTACCATTAACTGAACATGTAGCTTTTATGATTAATTTAGGATTTAAATTCCACAAAGGGATTCTAATGTTTAAAAAGATATTGATTACATTTATCGCCATTATACAAGAGCGCCTGTCCATTACTCAGTAAAAACTTGTGAATGAAGGTTCGAACCACTTTCATTCATCCAAACACCGGCATGTGCCTCATAATCCCAGCACGTAGCAGTCACACCACGCGACCGTCATGTAATAATATTATAAGTATTATACTAATACATAACGTTATGTGATTATTATTATTAATGGTGCCTGACAATGGGCAGCAACAATTTCTAGGCTTGGTATGGACGTTATTTTAAGCGGAGTTATCGCTTACTTAGTTTTCTGTTCCGAATAACAAAACTGGGCGGAAATAAACCTATTTTAGTAAGATACTTTTAGAAACATACGTTAGAAATGAATGTTCAGACAGTCGGGAAACGAGTAGTAACTTCAATAATGTGAACGTGAAGGAAAGTAAATATTTGACTTGGAATATATTACAGCTTCCAACACAGGAGGCATCCAATAATGTCATAATACGCACATCGTCTCCAGATTGATAGGAACATCTCTACAATTCGTTTGTGATGATCAAAGATGGAAATAAACGAAGTTTGTTCTTTGAGAAGCTTGTACTAAGGGTTGTCGTAAGGAAGATCTTATTAATATTTTAACTCGAACCGAAGGTCAATAAAACCAAACGATAAAGTGTCGTCTGTCAAGTTTATTTTTTAAGAATGAGATACACTTGTTAACTGCAATTAATTAAGAAGTGTATAATATATAAGATTTTAATCAATCAAATTATTTTATAATAAGTACCCAATTTTGCATTGACTGTAAGTTACATCGACAAATAAAATAATACAAAGGGACTGTGTGGCATTTAGAGGAACTTTATTATCAGTGCTAACATTATCATAACAGTAAAAACAAAATACTTATTTTACATGTAAACTATTTTAGGTACCTAAATCTTAAGTCTGATAACCCTAGTTTAGCCGAAAATAATCTTCATAATTCTTATAATTGGACGGATGCTGACGAAAATAAGTGGTGTGTCGGCGACGTGTCCCGCTCCTCGTTTGATCCACTTGGTGGCTTTTAATTTAAATCTTTCTATAGGATTTTGATGAGAAGTCACCATCGTTTTCTTTGCTAGACACGACTTAAAAGGATGTCCTTAATCAGAGAAAATATTTTATGTGAAAATTAAGAAATAATATCAATTTTGTAAAAGCAAAGGTAATATTGTTCATAAACAAACAATCAATTTACAAACAACTACATAAAACAAATAAATAAATTTAAATATGATGGCTTCACTGTTAAACAGATTGGTTAAACAGATTGCGAGGTAGCGATAATTGCATCCTAAAGATGATAGCAGACCGGTACGACTCCCCCATCGTTAACCACATCATAAGGATAAGTATCGGTGCTGTTAAATAAAATATAACTTAACTCCAATTCATTCAAAACTAACATAGGATAAGAAAATACTACTAACAAAAAAATATGGATTGACATCTGAAATATTAAATTCACAGACTGAAGAAATAGCAGTTGGAGAGAAAATCTCTAACAAGAGCATGAGCTAACTGGTTATTTTATCACTAGCAACTTAACTGTACTATCTTATTGACCTTATTGCGTATTGAACTGATGAAGCGGCATAGTAAAGGGCATGTATATGTATACTCTCTGTCTAGGGCTAGCAACTAGAATTTATGTCAAGTAAGGTTCTAACATTGAGATTTATAGATAAATCTGTTTATTTAAGAGAGGCCCTCCCGTCTTACTTTTCATACAAACGCTCGTACGTGATTATGGCGTTGTATCTGGCGCTATTTCTAGGTTTCTGTCGAAATAAAAGATTTTAAATTTAGAAAAACAAAGTCAGTATAAGCCTCCAAAAATTTGCTTTTTTGCACAAATTTTAGCTAAACTTCGACCGTTCATAAAGTACTCATAAATTGTAAAAGTAAAAAAAAATTCGATACAAACCTCGCAAATGTAATGAAAATTTTGAATACAAATTTCTTTCACATACTTGTAAAGCTTACTGATAAACACGTATCACCTGGAACAAGTTTTATGAAATTTCCGCACTCTATGAATAGTTAATATTCGTTCAATGAATAGTTAATAATAATACTAATTTCATTTAATAGAATGCAAACCGTGCCCTTAGGCGCTTTCTCTCGCTTTTTGGTTTGCGTCTTTTTCTAGCATTGCCCTGAATGAAACACCAAGCTTTTCAAACTATGCTCGCGTTGAAAACAGAGCGGTCGGGAAGGGCCGCCTTAATGGCCAAAAAATTATTCATGTACAAAAAAAAGGAAAATTAAATTTTGTACTAGCGATTTGTGTGCTGTAGCCAAAAAGGCCATGATTTAGCAATTTTAATTTAACAGTACTAAAATTTTACGGTTTGTATAATGATTGTTTTTAGATCATTAAAATCCCAATTCGTCTTCGGAAGAGCAAATCTCAGATTTAGTCACGCATGAATAATTTAAACGAGATTATGCTAGCTAGGACTTTCCTACGCAGCATTTTTGTACATTTTAGACTTATCGCCAATCTCATGCGGCCAGGCTTACGCTGAGTCAGCCCTAAGAACTAAACGACCTCGCGTAACCCAGCCGTTTATTCCTGATAAAGATATAAGGGCTAAGGAGGTCCTTCAGCCGCTGGAATAGTCGGGGGTCGGCGACCGAAAAACTTTGTTGTTTCTCTTCAATTTGTCCCATTGATAAATTATAGGAAAGTAGATTATCAAGGTTTTCAAGTAAGGTTAGCTGGTCTATTTGTTAATTCAGGCTAGGAAAATTAAGTTATTATTGTTGTTTAGAATATTAGCACGATTTTTTTAAAATACAGGCCTTTGATAAAATTACTTGGTGATTCATAGATGATTTCATTATGTACAGACTACAATTGAAAATATAAGTGATCACATCGAATATCCTTGGCTTAATTAAAGTTTGCTGTTGTTTGTTACGTGGTTTGTCTGATGATCGAAGAGACTCTCTTCGATCATCAGACAAACTAAATGGAAAAGGATACTTCAATATTATTCCATTTCGCAACCTTATCTCCTCCTATGAAACCGAAATCGCTCCCATCGTCGCGGCTCAGATTAAACAATTTCTGTTTAGAAAACAAACATGCAAACCGCGCTGTTTGCGTAGTTGTAGCAACAGGGAAATACCGCCAGTGCTGCAGCTATGCCCGCATGTGCAATATGTTTCCGCACAGATCTGTTTACTAACACCGAGTGGTGTAGGCGGCTGAGCGTGACGGAATCACCGAACAGAGTCACTTATTACAGAAATAAAACTTTAGCTTTAAACGAATAACTTTATTTTGTTATACTCTCTGTGAACTGGTTGTTTGGTAACAAAGAATTATTATACAAAAAAGACAGATTTATGTTTTATCTGTATTTACAGAACACAATGGTCCCAGCAGATTCGTGTCCATGAACAAATGTGTTCACTACACATTATATTAATCAGATAGATGATATCCAACTGGCGGTATCCAAGAAGCCAAGAAAAACATTAATATTGATGTTACGAACGTAGCAAGTTGTGGAGAAGAGACACATAGAACAGACAAAGATGAGAGGGGAAGAAATGATACAGGCTTTGGTTCTTTGAGTTTCTTAAGAGCATATTTTTTCTCTACCCTTTCTGTTCTGCAAATCGTGACTTAACTAGATGATGGTATCGCTGCTTATTTCGGTCCGCGGCAGAAACTATTATAAGTAAACAAATGTACAGGAAGAAGTTGCAGTTTACGGAAGCGTTCGTTTGTATCTCGCATCGCTCTTACTTGCATTGTAACTGCAGTTTTATCGTCCGAAGTAAATCCGCTTTTAGCTATGCCTATTACTGGAATGGACCGAACAAGAAACATGTGGAGGTTCATTCTGAAAAAATATTGATTTTATTTGCGCCAAATTATTTTTATTAAATTAATGATATACTTAATTATATTCTTTACTGGCAGGTTGGATAAAGCCAACTTTTGAGCTTAAAGATACCAGAGAAAAACGAAAAATAAAATATTTATGGCCATCTTGGACCATTCATTCCCTAAAACTGCTAGGGATATTATCCTTGACATCGCCAAACTCGGTCAGGCTTTAGAAAGTAATGTTAAGCCCATATCAATTACATGTTCTAGTAGTCTTATTGGCAATGTTTAATATCCTGCTCGACAACCGTCGTCCTTCGCGCAGTATTAGCCATGTTAATCGCTTTAGAGGCTTAACATACATATGACGTGCCTGTATAATCTGATGTAACGTAACAAGCTATCTCTCTTTCTCTCTCTCAATCATCTAAGCGTGTTACCGGTTGCATCTTTTGCAGCGTTGCTCGGGTCGGCTGGTCGGCCTCCGGATTTTTCACTTCGCACTGTCATCCTTGGTTGTGACGTTATAAGACCATTAGCAAGCATATCACATTTGATGACATCAAGCCACCGTTTTTTTGGTTTACCTTTTCTGACTTGCCACGCTACCTATCGCAACATGCTCATAATGAATGAAGTGATGCTAATAGTTATCATGATGGCCAGTGTACCACGCGTAGGTAACTGAATGTTATTAAGAGAGATTCGTACAACTGGAAAAGGCGAGGCAAAGCAAGAAGACAAATTAGCCGTGTGGGCACGAAAAGAAGCTGAAGTTTCATACCGTGTGTTTGCCCAGGCATACACAAGACATAAACACAGGTTCGCTGAGGCGGAATGTCACCATCGCCGAAATATGCCAGTGAACTATTCAGAGCTTTGTTTGCGACGTCGAGTTCCCATGTTTTGAGAATTCTAAAAGCATTGTAGAAAGCTAGGTTGAGTTTCGAGCTAACTTGCTAAAATGCTGTGTCGCAAAATGTTTACGCTCTAATTATTTCGCATGGAATTTGGTATTTCAATAAATCATAAAGTAAATATAATGATAAAGGATTAAGGAGTAAGGGAGATCTTTCGAAGACTAACAGGAGGAAAATGAGAGTAGATAGAAAGTCATGTGTGACTGATAAACAATTATTTGCATGGTTATCCGATGACAACGGAAGATTCATTACTTGAAATGGGTAACTGAGGCATGCAAACTGCAAACGAGAAATGCGACTGTTTTCAACCAGAATTATCAGATGCAATGCAACTGGTCTTACTCATGCATCATGTTATGAGGTATTGTTCATCGAAGAATGAGGGTTGCTGAGCGTCAGAAATTATCTTTGCTTTAGACGCATAAGCGACAAATTCGGTCAGAGTTTACTCTAGTAACGCACCCCGTCCATACAAAAATAGCGGATGAAGAAACTGTTTCTTTATGTTACCTACTCCTAAATGTTACCTGATCTCAATGATGATGAGAAGTGAAAAACGTTTTCTCTTTTTGTATGGACGAGTGCTTGCTACACTTCCCTCTTAACTCTTTTATTCTGTGCTATTTATTTAGCATGTTTTAATTTATTTTATTTATAACTACCAGGCTACATATACAGTTGTCCTTGAGTCAGCAAACGAGCCGGCCAGGACCTATCCATCTGTCGCTCTGAATCTGCACCCATTTACGCCTCAGTACCATTGGTGGGAAGAACTCTGATACTAGACCACAGCAGGAATATAGGGCTATTCTTTTACATGAATTTGGCAATTTTAAATCGGGAACATGGCAACCCTACTGTGGTCTAGTATCAGGGTTCCTCCCACTGATTGTTCTGTGGCGGGAATGAGCGCAAGGTCGGAGTACACAACAGATGGTAGGTTCTGGCCGGATCGGGTGTCACACATATGGCCGGCAGCTGTGACGTCACGCAGCTGGACGAGCGATCATCATTATATAGCACTCACAACACTGAAGCAAATTCTGTATTTATATCTACCTATTGAATCTTCTTCATGATTTAAGCTACAAGAAGTCCACTTGGCAGCAAAGGCCTATTGATTGAGCTCAAAGATTTCCAAAACTATCAATTCTAAATTACCTGCTGCATCTGTTGAGTCTTTTTATTTTAACTCCAACGGATCCACTTTGATATAATAAAACTCAACTAAGTTATCTTGTAACGTTGAATAAATTAATGAATGAAGAACATAATGTTATTTAGCGCTGTCATTATGATAAGTTTAATTACACACAACAAAGGGCAACCATCTGGCATTGTAGTTTGTTGTAATACGAGTATCCCTCGATTCTCACGCCGATACGAAGACGAGGTGCGTTTAAAAAGTCACGGGAGTCGCGGTTTGTTTTAAAACATTTAATTCAACACGAGCGTGTCACGTTTGTACGGGAGCGAGGTGATACGCTCGACCGCCACGAAGGGAAGATCTTTATGCCAGGCATGTGGTTGCGCCTGGGGAACCGCGGCTCCGACGATGTATATATACAGCAAATCGGACGAACTCTAAGATCGAGATGTAGGATACTGCTGGCGCCATCTCATATGCTTCTTGTGAACTATGTTGTCGGTTGTCTCTTGATTGGTTAGTAGTTCCTCTTAGTGGCCGTAGAGCTCGCCACACGTTAACAAATTATAGCATCTGCCGTAGCTATGTCGGAAAGATCTGATTGTTGAATTCATTTTTTAGTAGGCACATAAGTAAAATATTTGTTGGCCCATCTACAAACAAAAGTAAATGAGCAAACAAAGTTACTCAATGGATACTTGAAACATGAAGGGAGTAGTTGCGGTTGACCCAGAAAGCGTTTGGCGTGATAATCTCGATATTTTTCATTGTTCTTAGTTGACTGCAATGGACGGAGAGAAGTTTAAGAAGATGAGAGAGAGATTTACCCAGCCGTGTAAGTAAGATAGAAAAGAAATATTTTATTTGGTTTTGTCCATCGACTTTTTTATAAATATATAAAAAATATTTGAGCTAAAATACAGTTCATCATATAATTGAGTACCTATATCATATTTACCACAAAAAGATTTTAAAACCTGTGCAAGGTTTTAGGATTAGTATTATTTGTACAAAAACCTTCCACTTGGTTCCACTCTCGTTCACGTTAAAATAAAAAAATTTAATTTGTTTTATTATAAATTATTCAGTCGTTCCAATTATACCAAACTCTACTTCCCTTACATTGATTGCCTTTTTATAAAATGTAAAAGCCATTTTGTTAATGACTAATGGATTATTGGGTTTTTTAACAAACACGTTATATGCCTATTACTGCTTTAGTAATATTTTATCGATGTTATTACGTTTACATTATTCTGCGATCGAAATTACTTCCTCAATTTCACCGTATAAAAGTCAATCAAGTCTCATTGTTAAAATTCGATCGTACAGTTCAACTGTCTATAGTTAATATATAGTTAGGTAGTGAAAGGATTTATTCATACCAGCTTTTGTACGCGACTTTGGTTGGTCTGGTCCCTTTACTCCATCATCGTATCGTAACGACGAGAAGAAGGTTAAAGAAGGTTAATGAACCTGAAATATAGTCCGCATTTCTTCTAGATATACTTGTGTTAGTAACTTGTTTCGTAAGTTCTGTGCAATCCCGCGTAAGGTCTGATGGTGTTATTTCTGTAACAGAATATCGAATGAAGTTTATTTTAAAACTCAATGACATTTTAATTTTAAAACTCTCAAACTGGTCGTCAAGTTGCATGTGTTGCAACCAAAACGGTCTTTAATTTTCTGCCGATATCTTTATAACTATCTTGTCAATCATATTGGAAGTGGACAGTATGGAGCCAGAGCAAGTGCATTTCGTCACGGCCCGGGAGCCGATCTGTTTTGCGATTGTAACCGATGTCTCAATCGAGATCGCCGATGGAACTTGCCGTATTAGTTAAGCTTTTCGGTCTTTCGCTCCGTGGCGTAACTTTATGCGTACCGTAGAATGCTACTCGTAAATTGCTATCTTATCTTAATTGGGATGCAGTAAGTTGGAAAAACTTTTATCAGTTTGGGGCTGTCTGGATGGTTGATGACAAATCTGTAGAGCAGGAGTGTTATTTTTTTAGAGGGACTTACCGAAACACAAAACGTGTAGTTTCCAATCTGATCGCTTGCGTTAAATACAATATTGTTTTACGAACAAAACTTTTAAAATAAGTCTGCTTTTCTGAAAACATTCTAAAAATAGCGTGAATCGGAACGGATTCTCAATGAAAGTTTCTTTGTCATGGCTACGCTACAAATGTCAAAATTACGAGTGATGAAGACCACTCGTTGCAAATCCTTCGCATTCGATCGATATAAAAATGCGCCTGTTTGAAAACGCTCGACCATTCGTAATATGACAAGTGATTTCATAAATGAGTCCCCAGAGTCCAGTGTCACCATCAGACACCAACATCGTAACCGAAACGTCTCATAACTCCCTCTTGAGAGCAAGATAAGATAAAATTGTATCTTGTAGCTATAAATATTGCGTTATTTTGTCGCACATTAATTGCTCTGCTAATTCTGAATGTCTCAGTGATTAGAGTCGCCATGAACAATTCACTAAATGGGACATCATTAATGGACAAAACAAATGCGGCGCGCGGACGTGGTCCAAGTAAAACCTTTTAACGTTTTCTTTCCATTAATCTTTC
This sequence comes from Acrobasis suavella, assembly GCA_943193695.1. Taxonomy (NCBI): domain Eukaryota; kingdom Metazoa; phylum Arthropoda; class Insecta; order Lepidoptera; family Pyralidae; genus Acrobasis; species Acrobasis suavella. The sequence continues at coordinate 710,575 of OW971930.1, read as the reverse complement.
TATAGTACGTAACAGAATGGCTTTGTTTATGTAAGTTATTGTAGCTAATGTTTGTTTGTTTGTTTGTTTATAAAGCTTTATTGTACATAAGAAAGAACACAGTTACAAATCAGAATAGTAAACATACAACGGCGGACTTATCCCTTATAGGGATCTCTTCCAGTCAACCGGCCAGTAATTGAGAGGAATGTTTACTTGTAATGATAATTGGCACTATTATGATTAACATTACGATAACACTAGCAATTACAATCAATTTATTGAAGACCTCCGTGCAACAAAATAAACTGAAGCTTTATATTTATCCAGGACGAGTATTCGAGATTTATACGGAAAGCAGAAAGTTAGCTAATTAGACAAAATTATTCAGCTTCACCAACTAGGCTTGTTAGTTTTTAGTTAATGATATTATTAGTTTCCCATGTCCTGTTGTGAAGGCAAAGAGCAGATACACACAAGCACACGTCACCAATTCAATCTAATACCGCCGCTGCATTCTTGACCTCACACCATGAGAATCCCACTGAATGAAATTTTTATTCAGTAATGAGGCCACTCTAGACACAAGTCCGAGAGTAAGTGAAACCATACAATGTATTATTTTCTTCATACTATTTTACCTATTAAATGTTACATGTGCAAATTAATTAGTTACCTTTTGACGACCTCTGTGGCCTAATGGACATCATGCCAGGCTGTCACCTAGAGGTCCCGGGTTCGATTCCCGGTCAGGTCAAGATGGAAAATGATCTTTTTCAGATTGACCTGGGTCTGGGATGTTTATCTATATATGTATTTGTTATAAAATGTAGTAACGTTGAGTTAGTATCTCATAACACACGTCTCGGACTTACTTTGGGGCTAGCTCAATCAGTGTGATATGTCCGTATATAAAAAAAAAACCTTTGAGCTGAATATGTCCTCTTTCGGGTATTGTATTCAACAAACATGTGTATAACACCTATCTATTATATAATGCAATAACATTAGCAACTCATTGCCCGATATTAATTTGGTTATGACTCACCTAAAACACATCCATGATGGGAGGTGTAATGTTGCCTCGGTGACACAAAATTACAACCCATAAGGGTGCTTAGGGCGTTGCGCTTTTAACTTGATTAACCACATCAACCACATGACATGACATCTTATCTCCAAACCCTAATTCCAACGAACAAGCTATATCTAGTTAATTCTATTTCTGCTGAATTGGCTTCTAGCCACTGGGTCCTGCGATTCTCGTGACGTCACACGAAGGCTAACCTGCGTACTTCCAACGTCACAGGCCTCTCAAGCGAAAGTGACAGTCTCGGAGGGTGACGCGCCCTGGTGACTGCCATTCCATTTTATTTGGCTATCGTCCTGAACGACCTCGCTTTATATTGTATTTTGCTCCTCGTGTTGCTCCAGTATTTCATTTCTAGAATAAACTGATTGATTCCTTACGTCAATGAACTTTCAGGTTTTATGTTTAAGTATCTAGAACTGTCCAATTAATACAAAATACAATATTGTCTTCTCTTTCTTGCTTACATTATCCCACTGTAGGTGGGTGTGGCACAGCATGTAAGTAGTTTCCATTCTACTTTATCCTTGGTCATCTCTCCATCCGCCTTTTCTTTAGTCCCCCTTTATTTCTGTTCCCGATAGAAATTACAAATATGTCTATAGGAACTTGCAGTCTTAAAACATCACTACTGTACTTTCGTACAAAGCAGTTGTTATTCGTTGTGTAGTTATAAGTATTTAGGACAAATGAAATAGCTGATCTTAGAAATTTCAGGCTTCTAAATATCTATGTCTTCAACCGGTACCGCGGCATGTTTGATTCTACGAGCAGTCAAGTGTAGGAAGTAGCAGTTTACCTCTGATTCCTAAATCAGAGGTAAACTGCTACTTCCTACACTTGTCTGTAAAATCCACTAGTTAAGTATCAAATTCAAATTGAAATGTTTATTCAGTAATTAGACCTTTACAGGCACTTTTACACGTCAATAAGTATAATTTATGTTACGTGTAAAGTATATTAAAATTTAATTTGTTTCAAAGAAAAGCTACCGATACCAGCGCTTCGTAACGACCACTGCTGAGAAGAAACGCCGAAAGAAACTCATTTTCACAGTATTAGTCGCCTACTCGCCAGAAGGGCTTTGTCATATTATTATAATTGTCTTTTAATGAATAAATACTTATAATATAATACAATGTTGACACATTATAACATTTAATGCTTGCGAACAAGTAAACAAACATAAATTGCGGAATAAAAAATATTAAGTGGTCAGAAAAGCGAAGCCGAGCTGACCAGTCCCTCCCGGCAGCACCCGTTCACGAGTAGACGCACGGATCAGCCATCGTTAAACTCAACCATATTAGAGGGAATCCAACGACCCGACCAGCGACGCCACCACCGGATTGGACATTTTAGTGAGCATGAAAAACCCGAACTCGAAGGAGAAAATATTAGTTATATGTTGGCCACTTATTATCCAGTGCTTTCGCGTTGGCCAGTGCGGTCATCGTATTGCCTGTGGTGTCGGTGATCAGCCCTGCCTTGCTCGTTATATGTGGGCGGCAGACCATGACCCGACCAAGGCCCAGAGGCATTCAGATTTACATTCGTGCAAGTAGAAATATATTCCAAAAGGGGTTTTCACCTGACTTCAAAGGTGCTTGTGTCTTGTAAATAATTAATCAGGGCTAAAGGACCCTTGAACCTTATCATAATTGATCGGCTTGCCTAATTTTCAAATTCCTCTCTGTTTGACTTACGAGTGGAGTACTAGTAGTCATGTGCAGTTTCACTTCCTCAAAGTGTTCAATTCACTTATGTGAAATGCAGAAGGCAATGCAAACCTCTCTCTGTTCTCTGCCAAATCGTCATTTGAAAATCAGTCCAGTCCAGTTCTGGACTAAAGTCTCTCGCAACAAAGGGTGGATTTACCCTTAATCACCTCGCTGGGCAGAAGGGTTTCTAATCGAGTAGCTGGTATAACATTTTTTCATTATTTATTGTGTGCGATCTACACGAAAGCCTCTTAAATTAAGAGAGGGCGTTTGGGTGTTAATCGTAATATCTAAGCAGCAGACCGTAACCATCTTAATAAGGCGTAATGCAAAGCTGTATACAAACAGAAGCTATGGAAGAAGTTTTTCAAAGTAAAAATAAGGTCATAGTGACCGCGCAGCCGCGAAGACTGGCAGACCATGACCGCCTTCGCGGGCGCAGGGCCGTGAATGATACCATCTCAGGAAACGTCAAGTAATCAGTTATATCAGACGGAGCCCTTTCGTTATTTAGGATAGTTTAAAAATTAAACCGCATCAAAGTTCGGAACGAAGGTCAGGCTAGAAACAGACATCGTGGATATTTTAATGAAATAAATTAAAACGATTAATAATAAGACAGGAAGATCCTGTGGTATATTTGAAATGAGCATGCCGGATGTGTTAATCAATTCGATTTTTAATAATATATTCCATTAGTACTGTAGGTTTTCTGTTTTCGTAGTAATCGCACTATAAAGTCATAGTTACGCATTAAGTACCTATTGAGTTTTTCCTATTGCTCGATTACTCCTTTATTATAATTATTCAAAAAAGGAAACCAACACACCAACTCTAGGTTATTAATTTTTCTAGCCTATGTATTTTTAATTGAATTTATGTAAGTATTGCATTTTTCTTGGTTTAGTGCAGTTTAGTTATCAATTGTACTGAAATTTTAAAATCTTTTTATAATAATTCATAGCAGTTTTCCTTCTTATGATATGAGTAAATGCATAGTACTGAATTACATTAAGGCGGCCCTTCCCGGCCGCTCTGTTTTCAACGCGAGCATAGTTTGAAAAGCTTGGTGTTTCATTTAGGGAAATGCTATAAAAAGAGGCAAACCAAAAAGAGAAAGATAGCGCCTAAGGGCATGGTTTGCATTCTATTAAATGAAATTAGTATCATAATTAACTGTCCATTGAACGAATATTAACTATTCATAGGGTGCGGAAATTTCATAAAACTTGTTTTAGGTGATACGTGTTTATCAATAAGCCTTACAAGTATGTTAAATAAATGTTTTGTATTCAAAATTTTCATTACATTTACAAGGTTTGTATCGAAATATTTTCTTTACTTTTACAATTTATGAGTACTTTATGAACGGTCGAAGTTGAGCTAAAATTTGTGCAAAAAAGCAGATTTTTGGAGGCTTATACTGACTTTGGTTTTCAAAATTTCAATTTTTTATTTCAATAGAAATAATAGCCATAATCACGTACGAGCGTTTGTATGTAAAAGTAAGACGGGAAGGCCGCTCTTAAATAGGCTTTCTCTTTCGAATTTCGTATGATCCTTTTTTTAACAATAGGAAATATGCGTCAGAGTCAGAAATTTTCCCCACTTTGTAATGAAATGGCATACTTGTCGCATAAATTTTTTATCAAAATTGGTTACGCATTTTGGTGTTGAAGTCTGTTTTTAGTTTTGAAAAATTCTATTCGCCAAGTTGTCTCTAACCGCACCGCCACAGTCGCACGTTCCAAATGTCTCGGTGGTTACCAGCTCAGCTCAGTTTCCAATCGATACAGTTTCAACTGTTACGTCTCTATATGAGACAGAGTCACTTACGTACTGTTGTACTAGCGAATATTTTTTCTAATATTCCAATATAATTCGGAATCAAGGCATTGACGTTGATGGGACAGACGAGAGCGACACTAACCTATCTTTAATGCAGTAAAAATAATAAGATACTACATAGTGATTTCATCAGAGTCAACGCTTTAGTAGTTGGATTTGAGGCTGCGGAAAACCCGGAATCAAGTAATCGAATTTTCTTATAACAAATGTAAAATTGTAACAAATGTATGAGTTTAATTAGGCATATGGTTGACGCGTCATACCTATCAACAGTCGTACCTACCATACCAGCTCTTTGTTTCGGCAGTCGTTGACGGCGTCTGCATCCGGCCTTTAATTGCTGTATAAATAACTGCCTTATCTCGAACGGTTGGTTAAGAACTCGATAACAATTATACGTTACTTTTGTTTCAATATGTACTAGACTGTTTCTTTCCATGAAACAATCCACAAATTGTATTCCATAAATGCATGGAAGACTGTATAAGACTTTGTCAGAGGCAATTTTTTTATCTCTTCATCGTAAATTCTATTACACATCGCGCCACGTCGACTGCATTTGTTGTAGATGCCAAGCCAGGTTAGCTCGGTGCCTACATTGAATTTAAGATGACCTGCGATGGTTATGGTAAAAAGAAATGGATAGTTGTCAATGTATCTACTAGTGGTATCACCAAGATTCTTATGTGCACTTTAAGCCATTTAAGTTGTGATGACGGGATTCTTATCGTCAACCCTCTATAGCATTTTGTGCTAAGAATAATTTCTATCAACCAAAAATTAAAGGAGTTATTGGATCTTGGACAATTTGCACTGAAACTAGACGATGTCATTGCGTGACTGTGATCTTCAGCAGTAAAGAGTAACCTGGTTATCGGACGGCTCTGACCACAAAAATCGTTATCACCGCTTCCAGGGCGGAAGTGCGTGCGGCGGTCACTGTACGTGACCTGGCGACTCACCAATATATAGTACGGTCAATCGGCTGCACGTCACGCTTCACAATACTACTTTGAATGGGCTGTATGTGTACACAATAAGGCCGGCAACTGTTGATGGCGAGCTCAGGGTACCAGACGCCGCGCCGGCATTCGTGACCTCATTCGGAGGCCAAACAGTACCATGTTGATATGATTACTGAATAAATGAACGTTTCTTCCGGTAAATTAGGTTTAGTATTAGTTTTATCCCTATTAAAGATATTTATATACACAGATGATATAACATTCAAAGGAGATTCTATTCGTCTAAATCAGGCCAATGTGGTCCCTTAGTGACGAGGTGGTAATACTGTTAGCGTCACAGCATTAACGAATAATAAATCTGGAGAATTGTAGAACAACAAAGGTCACCCACCTAATACGTAGTCAGACGACTGAGCAGGAAAAAGTTGGGGAAACCCGAAGGCCCCTGGGAGAGCCCGTGTCTAACAGTATAAAACCTCATGTCACTGATTGATGCGGTTAAAACGGTGATGAATGATGCCACGCAATCTAGTGGCATTTAAATTCTACCAATATATCACATTTTTTAATGTAAAATTACACAATTTACATAATATTCAGCGTGACACTTCGCCATTACCAAGGCTATGCTAACAAACTTAAACTGTACAGTAACACACGAAAGAGAAAATAATGTGATTGAGCATCGCGAAATGACCAGAAGCAGGAAAATACATGGTAAATGTCTCAATCAAAAGAGTTGCCGCCGCCTTCCGGGGTTACTCGATGTTCCAGTGCGCTTTTTGCGTCATCATGCAATATTGGCACTCGTTGTGCAATGCTATATACATTTACTATGATCACAAATATGACAGTCACGATACAAGGAAAGAAAATGACTTAGTAGTCAGAACTGATGTACATTACGAAAGGCAATCAATATTGAAATCGAATGAAGAAAAAGTCATCAAGTAGATTTACATGAATTCAGTGGGAGGTGAACCTGCCCTTCAGCACAGCCGCAAGGTACTTCCATTTGAAAACAATGGGGTAGCAACTATCGAATTTTGAGAGCCAAGTCAATGTTTGAAAAGGATGGATAGCTGATGTCTGTGCAGAATATTGATTATCCGACCAGGGTTGACAGCCCAGCACGTCTAAAACTTTCTAATCGCCGTATCCGGGCAATATGAATTGAAGACAAAAATAAGTGTGCTAGGTGAACGGTACAAAAGTCTGCCGCTGGGGAGTGTTCGATCAACACACGGCAATATAAAGTTTTCATGTAAGATTGGCAGTCTTATCTGATTTAGTGCTGAACATTGGTTATCTGACCAAGGCCAAGCACGTCCGAAAATTTCCGAACCCTATAAGCCTGCCCAACTGGCAGTTACAACTATCGAAGTGGACGCTGAACTCTTGAACTTTCGGGAATCGTTTCCAAAGTCCGTGCCTGGAGAGCGTTTTATCAACACTTAAACTTAAAGGTTTCCATATAGGATCGGTCTTTCGGCAGACTTGTGTAGAACATAGACATCCCGTTAGGGCCTAGCACGTTCCATACTTCAGGCAATATTTCAGGCTGTCAATTACAACTTTCGAACTGGACGCCGAACTCGCGAACTTTAGGTTCTAAATGCCGTCCCGGGGGGCGCTTGAACAACACAATGACAATAGATAACATTGACACATCTTCCAGAAACGAAATGTCATATTTTACTGTAAAATGTTTGTCATCATCTAATCAAAGGAGTTACTATGTAGTTCGTAGTTAGGCTGATATTACATCATCAAAGAAATATGATCATATTTGTGGGACTCATAGAAATATGAAGAACCTATGACAGTGTAATAGAAACATATGACTCCTATGTTTTTATTAGGAGGAGGATTTCTCCTCCTACAGTCGTCTGCTCACTGCTGATCTCCCTCCACTTGTTACGATCTTTTGCCTACGCTAAAGCCTTGGAGATCTTGGTGTTGACCAAATAAAGGAATTACACTGTCTTAGATTCTTCATATTTCTATGCGTCCCACAAATATGATCATATTTCATTGATAATGTAATATCGGCTTTATACCGTACAATCTAGTCTAGATAATAAAAATAGATCAAGAAAATATTTTAACCCTGTGTTGCATAGAGATGACATGTTGCCTTTGCTAAAATATTAGGTCTGTTTCTAGATTTATTTGCCAGACTGTGCCAGACGCAGCCTGTTCAATCCGGCAACCCTTTTCGCACAGTCTTTCTACATCGCGTCGTCCCGCAAGATGTCCGTTCGTTTGTTTTGCTCATCACCGCTTTCCCACGCTCGCAGCGTACATGCGAGAGAGGCTGAGTGCAGTACACGTATTTATACGGTAGCAGATGCGCGGACTTGAGACACAAATGGCGGCGACACGTCTGCCCGGGCGTTTGTTTATGTTGATAAGCCGTTTAATATATTATTATTTATAGCTTGTATCTGTAACACTAGACAAAGTTAAACAAACTATTAAAATATTTGTGCAACTATGAACTTTATCTATCTAATTCTGTTTTACTAGTTAGTATCTCTTTTATTTACTTGTATTATTTTTACCCATGTCAGCGGCTTCCTATTCAATGAACGGAATTGACGAGTAGCATAGCATTAGTTCCGTGCATCATTACTTGCTCTAAACGAAAGAGGTTCAAATACTCAGTATCTTATCCTTTTTGTCTTGTACAATGTCTCATATCATAATATTCTTCAGAAACTATCAGCGCATTAATGATCTGTCGTGTCGTATCATAGCGCGCACATTATATAACGAAGTACAAAGTATTTTACTATTCTGGATTGTAAATGGGCATCTCGAGTACGTACAAGGAATCTTCGTAAGCACTTCAGTCTGTAATTAGAAGAATCTTTTTAAATACTTCTCTCGTTCCGAGAGCTCGGGCATTATCTTACTTGCGTATGCTTGAGGATTGTTCGCGACATTCAGCTACTTATGTAACGGCGTGGACGGAGAACACGAATGCAAAGACCAAGCTCCGTCGTTATTGCCATTGCAGTATTGTCACTACCGTTGCACTACGATGTAGAAATCAAACCACACACTACTGCTGAACTCGATTTATTGGAAATATGCACCAAGTATTAAGAATAAATATAAAAGAAACCATAACCGGTTTTAATTTTGCACAACGCCATCTAGGGATCTTCTGAGAAACTAACATTTGCATACAATATATATCAAAACTAAAGGTTTTATGGTTATGGGTAAAGCTGGTACTTAATGCTATTTACGTCTTTAATTTTTACGGGATGGACGGAGCCTACAACTGCCATAATTTAAAAGAAATAAAGAAAACGAACAAATTTGATTCCACGAATTTAGACAAGTATCATGGACTGAACTTGCTCCAAATATGTTGCTGGTGTTTAAAAAGTAATCCTGGGGGATTACTCCATAAATACTATTTTTGTAGTTATAATAAATACGATAGTCGTATGATAGTGACGTCCTATTTTTATGTCAAACCAAATTTGACTTTATAATAGCACGTTAGTGCTCAATGTTAGTTGACACTGAAACGCAGTAACGTCCGTCTTGCGTACTGCTTTTGTAGAACCCCCCAATATAGGATATAAAATAAATAAATAAATAAAACAGCCTTTATTGCTGTTCTTTGTGTTTAGTTCTTTTTTACAATGGGGTTCGGTCAGTACAGTACATCAGGTTTTTGCAACAGCTTGTCTTTCGACAGAGGCCTCCTCCAATAATTTCCATATTATTTTTTGCAACTCTACTCCAAGTTGGACCCGCGACTTTTTTGATAGATATGATAGCAAAGATATAAAGCAATTTAATCTGGCATATTAAAGCACCTAGGGTAAAGGAGTTCCTTTTACGTTATTCAAAGTAACACAAACTAAAGCACGCCATGGCTTTACCCTAGGGTCAAAATAACGCGTTTTGCGGGCCTTCAATAATCGTGTGGCTTTCCACAAACAATCTGGCTTACCGAGCTGGAGTGAAAAACCTCCTACGGTTATCCTTCAAATGCCATAACTTGTTTCGATGGTCGATGAGGTCAACATACTGAATCTTAGAAACTAAACATTACTTACGACGTTACTTACGCGTCATAAATATATTTACTGACACAAACGGGAACGTAGATTGTTCTCTGAGATATATCTCCTCTGAGCCCATAGCCGGCTAATCGGCTTCTGAGCACCCGGGGATCGCAGCACTTAACGGCCGTCCGCCATTTAGCTACTCTGGTTTCTACTTCTGGCCTAATGCGCGACCTGTGTACTGCCATTACTTGCATTTCTTCTAGAACATGAGCGATAAGGTACTACTTATCATTAAACATATGATGGTCATGAATCGATTATATTTTAAGTCCAAACGGCATGAATAGGAATTTATATTAGCCGTATGTAGCGCCCAAGCCGGTCTTAACTTATAGTGTATATAAAATCTGTCGACCTATGTGGCCTAGAGTAGTGGTCATCACGCCAGGCAGTCATACCGGAGGTCCCGGGTTCGATCCGGTTAGGTCAAGATGGAAAATGATCTTTTTCAGATTGACCCGGGTCTTGGATGTTTATCTTTATATACATTTGTTAAATACTATAGTATCGTTGAGTTAGTAATCCATATCAAAGTTTCGAATTTTGAAGCTACCTCAATCTATTTTATTGGTCCGTATATATTTATTTATAAATTACTGACCGCGATTCGAAATAAAACCTTATCTTAAGATGGACAAACAAGTATAAAGCATTAGGTATAAATTAAATGATTAAATCTATGCTTTATATTCAGATAAACATACTTAATGAAAGCACTTTGTAACGGTAATTTTTGGCATTAAACACGCCGCTACAACTTACTCGTATTCTAATGAATTTGGAGACAAATGGCGCCAAATTTGTTCGCTGCCGCGGTATAATGAATGCATTAAACGCCAAGTAGGCCAAAGTAGAACATTAGAGATACGACAAACAGACATCAATCACAGATATTTTCAAGTAATACACAGTGAGTTAACTTTATCTTCACAAATGCGAGGAATCAAGGAACTCTATTTTTTGACTGCAGTTCGTTCGTCCAAATGGTGTGTGACTGTACGTTGTGTACAAAGGGCGCGCGGACTGTCTCCAAACCATTTGGGTGAATGAACTGATACTGCTACGAATTATTAAACTATTATATGTTGATCTGTATGCCATTTTTTCTTAGTTTTTCGTAAATTATACCTATTGACGTGTAAAAGTGCCTGTTAAGGTCTAATAAACATTTGAATGTATGTATGAATCGCGTGTAGGAGTGGTGTCAGATTTTCAAGCTGCTTAGAAACATCTAGCATAATAGTGCGGACGACCGCCATGCCACCAAGTTCGGATCCTCATCCAAATACCATTACTAACCGCATTCTAACACAGATTAACACAGACGGTGGCCCGGCGGGAGTCCGCATTACTCGCGTTTTCGCAAGTAAAGCGACACCGGGCGTGGTCTGCACTTGGATGGGTGCTACAAGTGGCATTCAAATTTCTCGAGCCCCCGTGCTTCGGAAGGCACGTATAAGCCGTTGGTCCCGGCTGTCATCAATGTATGGCAGTCGTCAAGCTATGTCAGATGCCTTTAGGCAGCCTGAAAAATTGACACCAGTGTTGGCCACTTACACGAGAAACAAACAAACAACACAGATTACTCTACATTCGTACTAACGAAGTTCCCCGAAAATCAAGATCGACGAATTATAATTGTCATTCATGTTTTAGTTCTTCTTTATTGTCCATCCCTGGTCTCCTCACTCTACGGCGCCCGGAGATTCTGTCCTGGGTTGTCTGTAGGGTTGCCACCCGTACTTTATAATAAAGTATATACGTTATTTCGGGATAATTGTACTCTTTACTTTATGAGGTGCATAAAGTATGCGAAAATACTTTATTTCGTATGATTTGATTTTTTTTTTTTTTTTTGTTATTATTTATTGACAAAGCCGTATAGTACATAGATAAATAGTTGGTTAATGACACAAGAGCTATATTGAAACTTCACAATATAAATTTAAAGAGCTATGATGAATTCACAAATATTGATCTTTATGGAGAAATTACTTTATTGAACAAACTTTATGATCAGATATAATAATTCTAAGGGTTTTTTTGGAATTATCAACTGCATAAAAATGCAGCTAGTTCTCAAAGTAATTTAGAGGGCTGATGATAATTTTTAAAACTTGTGTAAAGTAATTTCATTTTTAATGTCTATTCCTGCGACATCAGTCGACAGTTGTCTTTTTTTTTTCGATAAGTAACAAATGGCGACATGACCTTGAACCTTATAAAATACGTATTTACTGTAATTTTACTAGAAATTGTAAAGATGTCGTGCAATTGTGTCGCAATGATAATAATTTAAGAACATTTACGAAAAGTAGAAAAAAATATAGTTTTAAATAAAATACTAAAGACGCTGGAGATGGTACTTTATTCTGACACTACATATATACTTTTTTTTCTAACCCTTAATCACCAATGTACTTTAATTGCACTAAAAAAGGTGGCAACCCTAGTTGTCTGTTCTGGCGATTGGGCTTTCCTAAGGTCTCTCTCTATGTTTGACCACCAGGTTGGCGGCGGGTGGCCTCTGCCTTTCTTTAGTTCTGGCATGGCTAGTGCAATTTTCACCAATTATGCACTCATTAAAGTTTTAGTTAATGTTTTTTGGAACGAAGTTCCTTACGGCAGGCTTGGAGGAGACAGGGATTTTGCTGCGCGACCGAACTGAAAAAAATGTGATAGTAAAACCGTAAGGATGACCTCGTTAAATAAAACCGAGTAGTGTATAATACCTTTCTCTTCCTCCCTCTTTCTTTTCGTTCTCTCATCTCTTCTCTCTCTATTACCACTCCACCCCTCCAATGCATAGTATATACTCATGAATTCATGGACAAGCACGTGGCGAATACTCACATTATAGATACATTTTACTCGTGAGTAGCCACGTTTATTTCTACATTAGCCGAAGGAACTTCGTTCCTACCTGGTGTCCCACGACACCACATTTCTTTTTTATTAATCTTGCATGAGGTCAAGACAACGGAATTTTCCTAGGATTTATACTTGGCTCGCGTGAGTTGGAAACGTTACCTCGCAATCAAGAAATTGATATGGCGTAAGCGGGAATACTAAACACGGTGCTAACTTTTTTGTCGCGTGTTCAGTACCTTCTCCGGAATCATATTTCTTGTTCAATAATTACTAGCTGGGCGATTTTTTTATGAATATCATTTTTATTCATTGGGAGGTCATCATCATCCGAGCGTATTCCCGGTTGCATCCTCAGCAGTAACGCTTCAGAGCCCGGGGTCCGCTACCTAACCAAGGAGATTTGACGAGGTTACTGGTTTTTACACAGAGCGACTGCCGTCTGACCTCCACAACCCAAAGGGCAAACCAGGAACCAATCCTTGGAAAGTTTGATGGTCAAACGCTAGGTGGCGTTCGGGACCCACAGTTTTACGTGCCTTCCGAAACACGGAATCATCTTTCTTTTCGGATAATCAGGTGATTCGAGCCTGCAATATCCTATCCAGACTGGAAACAACTTTTCACAAAGTATGCTTCCCAGTGGGAATCGAACCCATGACCTCCGGGTCACAAGGCGAACGCCTTGACCACTGGACCACGGAGGCAGTCGAGGTACATACATTTATATTATATTTTTAACTCCTGATATAATAGAAGGGGTGTTATAAGTCTAACGCTAATGTCGGTCTGTGGCATCGTAGCTCTCTAACGGATTGACTGATTTCGATGCGGTTAATTTACGTGAAAGCAAGTTCCCTTGCGGTGGTTCTTAGCCATGTTTGATAAATATCGGTTCAACTGTTTAAAAGTTAGGGGTTAACGCTTGAAAGTCAGGGCTTCCCTAGCTAATAATAGATTTCGCTACGGATATCAAGTCGTATCGGCGTTCCACTAATCATCACTAGATGGCGTTCTTGACAGTCCGGAGTTATTTATTTGCCTAGCAAATATACTGGCTACCGGGCCACCTAGCTCCTCACGCGCCAAGTTGAGAAGAATGATGAATATCATCAGTACTGCAGTCGCTAACGTATATTTCTTCACTTGTTTCAGAGAGGAGGTGTGCAACCACGCGGTGCGGTGGAACGCGGACTTCAAGTTCGTGTGCAAGATGTGCGCCAACGCGAACACCGGTGTTCTGGAGCCGGCGCTCATGAGGGTCTCCGTGCGCAAGGAGTGCAAAGGTGAGCGTCAACCAGACTTCTTCCTCCTCATCCCAGGCTCAATCCACTTTGAATCAGGCACGGCGTTTTCGACATGAAAGGCGTCTGGTTTGCGCGTGCTTTTCATTCACATTTACTTCCTTACCTGTTTTGCTTCGGAGCCCGGAGTGAGCATCAAACCAGTCATTTGATTCAGGTGCGGTCGCTGATATTATACGGCGCGGGCATTTTTGGACGTAAGGGGTCTGGTTTGCATCTTAACGCATTCCCGGTTACTTCCGTAAGATTGAACTTGTCGCGGGTTCGAACACAAAGGTGGGCGCTGCTTAAAAGCATGCTCTCTCACCTAACATTGTATTCGGGCGAAGCAGTCTGGTAAAATGCTAAATAATTCATGGTAAAACGATCGCGAAAAAATATACGTAAAGTTCTTTGGGAAAAGGGAAATTACAAATTAAGTTTATTAAAGTCTTCGATAATTAAGCTATGTCGGTACGGACTTTGTTTTGGAGATTTTACACTTCTTTTATTGCTTCTTAACGCCGAAAGTTAGTAAGTAGAAAAATAAGCCAAGAAACAAATCTTTGATGGCTTATAACTTTTTAATGGATTACAGACAAAATTTACAATGAGACAAAACGATATCATGTTATGCTTTGAATGTACAATGTCAAACATTGGAGGATGTTTTTTCTTTATAAAACGTGGTACCCGTGTTAATAGTCACCCAAGTAAGGGTGACCAAACCAAAGTGGTGAAGCAGAGTATCAAATCAACGTGTAGCTCGCTTGTCAGCAGACCCGAGTGGTGCGTTGTTGGTAAAAAAGATCTTTTCTCATCATCATCATCCGACCGTATTTTCTCGGTTGCATCCTCACCAGTAACTCTACAGAGCCCGGGGTCCGCTACCTAACCAAGGATTTGACGAGGTTACTGGTTTAAAAACGATTTATCCTGTTTGACTATTATCGTCGAGTTGTCCTCGAACTAGAGATTTGCAACAGTAGTTATCACGATATTGATAGATCACATTGCGAAGCACTTTTGAACCAACTCCAACTCGGGGGCTTTATATAACCTGACGTGTTGTAAACTCCAGGTGGGCGCTCGTACCAGAAGCTGGGCTTCTGTGATGTGAACCTGGCCGAGCTGGCGGGCGCCGGCGAGTGCACGAGACGGTTCCTGCTGGAGGGCTACGACCAGCGGCGCAGGCAGGACAACTCCGTGTTACGCCTGCGCATCAAGATGAGCATGCTGTGCGGAGACCCGCTCTTCAAAGTGTAAGTGTGTGCTAGCCAGGCTGAGTGCACGCGGCGATTCCTGCTGGAGGGCTACGACAAGCGGCGCAAGTAGAAAAACTCCATCCTGCGCCTGCGCATCAAGATAATCATGGTGTGCGGAGAACTGCTCTTCAAAGTGTAAGTATCTGCTCGCGAGGCTGAGTGCACGAGGCGGTTCCTGCTGGCGGGCTACGACCAGCGGCGCAGGCAGGACAAGTCCGTGTTGCGCCTGCGCATCAAGATGAGCATGCTGTTGGAGGAATACGACTAGCGGCGCAGGCAGGACAACTCCGTGTTACGCCTGCGCATCAAGATGAGCATGCTGTGCGGAGACCCGCTCTTCAAAGTGTAAGTGTGTGCTAGCCAGGCTGAGTGCACGCGGCGATTCCTGCTGGAGGGCTACGACAAGCGGCGCAAGTAGAAGAACTCCATCCTGCGCCTGCGCATCAAGATAATCATGGTGTACGGAGACCTGCTCTTCAAAGTGTAAGTATCTGCTCGCGAGGCTGAGTGCACGAGGGATTCCTGCTGGCGGGCTATGACCAGCGGCACAGGCAGGACAACTCCGTGCTGCGCCTGCGCATCAAGATATGCATGATGAGGGGGTACCCGCTCTTCTGTGTAAGTCAACATCTCTTACGCGGACGCTTGCTCTTAAATACTTGGACTGTATTAATTCACACATGATGTGAAAAGTATGTTGCGGATAATATGTTTGTGATAAAGCGCGAAAATCTTGTGTATTCTTTTTTTCTTCCTTTGCCGATAATAAATGCTTCACTTATAAACGTTTAAAACCAAGATTACAGACAATAAGCGTAGATATAGTGGGGCCTATACCGGTGACGAGAAGCACTAACGATTCTTTTAAGTTCCGGAATGTAACAGAGACTGATCACAATCTCCTCTGACCTGATACACAGTATGAATTTAGTTTAATGTTTAATGACGATGTGTGAATGTGTATTTTTAAACAAATCTTACGTATTTAAATTATTAGTTTGTTTTCGCAGACCCGAGCGTAAGCAAGACGCCGTGGAGACGAAGACCGGTGGAGACAGCGGGTCGGAGAGCGCGCCTGGGGCTCCGGACGACGACTGCGGCTCGTCTACCGCGAGCTCCGGCTTCGGGTCCCTCACCAAGAGGAACAATTACGGTAATAGACATATGCAAATAATAGTGCATTACTGTAGTCAGCGAGGCGAAAACTTCTCGTCCGGCAATGCCATACTTCCCGGCCTCTGCAGTAATGTACTATATTTTTAACTTAATTTCATATTACATTGGACGTTAATCATCATGTTTATAACTATGTACAATATAAGAAACTACTGTTCCCGCGGTTATAACGTAGCGACACTCTTTAATGATATATGGATCAATGGAAAACTACATTGATCCACCACAATATACAATTGTTTACAATTGGCGGACTTTATGCTAAAAGCGTTCTCTCCTGACCAACCATAAGGATTAATAGAGATTTTGTTAATACGCAAAATATTTACCTAGAATAAATCCAATACTTAACCTATTAAATATAAGGTATATTATATGTACGGTATGTACCTAGATTTATTAAATGTATATACAATACCCTTACAATGCCTAAACCCGCGACTTCGTCCGCGTAGAAGTTGAAAATGTCTATAATAGAATTTTTAATTTTTTTTTTTTCGTTATTAATTTTGTTATAACATATGAATTATTCTGTTAAAAATTTAAAATGTTTGCATACTTATAATAGTGTATATAATATAATATAATTATAATATTGTAATATTATAATATTGTATACTTTATAATAGTGTAGAGGTTTAAAGGCCTAGTGGACCTGACGAACTTTGTTCCCGTACTTTTCCCGATCCCTCCCGTTCTCGTTCCCATTACCGTCATTTGTAATAGAGCAAAAGAGAGCAACAGATCTATTTTTCTCATTTTTTTTGTCTCTCTCTCATAAAAATAAATTAAAAATTTGTCATAAACATGTGTCTCTCTTTAAAAATTACAAAGTTTCCTACAAACTGGCAACCCCTATTTCACCCCCTTAGGGATGGAATTTTCAAAAATCCTTTCTTAGCGGACGTCTCCTAGTCACAATCTACCTTCCTGCCAAATTTCATCTTCATGGGCTAATTAGTTTTCGAGATTTCGTGATGAGTGAGTGAGTGATTTTCGCTTTTATAAATATAGATAGATAGATAAACATACATATAATTTATAAACATACATATAATTTGTTGAATGGTGATGGTGATTTTTAACCGACTTTCAAAACGGAAGAGGTTATCAATTCCTCGCGATCATTTTTTATATATATTTTCACTGATTATTCGAAAACGCTTGGACCGGTTTGAAAATTCTTCTGTTTTTTTAAGGATATATTTCTGGTCGTAGTTTGGGGCTGAAATCGGTTTTTAGACTTTTTAGTTTTGAAAAATTAACGGTATTGAGGAAATCGGGACGAACTTTTAGAACAGAGATGACTCGGTGCCGTGTTGTCACGTGTAGTAGTTGATTTAATAACAAATAGGGCAACGCTATGTATTTCCTGTAAACTAGCTTCCGTCAGAAAAGTGTAGTTGCACTGATATTGGCTATAAATGTAACATGAGCAATAGTGGCCTGAGGCCTCTCCTCATATGGTCGTTAAAGAATACAGATAAATATCTGAAGTGAATATTTGTTGTTTCTAATTTTATTACCCCCCCCCCCCCCCCCACACACACACACACACGTTCTCAATACAACAATTACGAAAAATACGTATTGTAATGAATTACTAAATTAACTTTTCAGAGGGCGGGCACTCGGCGCCTCTCTCGTCGCTGCCGTCTGGCGAGCTGCCGTCGCCAGACACGGAGGAGGCGCCGGTCAGCACGCTTGTACCTGAGCCCACCACCGGTAACTACATTATGGTTCTACTTCTTTACCTTATCCCAACGTCGGTTTCTTGTATTTTACCATCATTATTAAAAATACTGTGGTTACAAGAAACTGGCGCCCAACGTGGGACAAAACATCCAAATGTCGTGTTTTGGTTTTTTAACGACTATCTCCTAGGTCTAGTGGTCAAGGCGTTCGCCTTGTGATCCCGGAGGCCGTGGGTTCGACTCCCACTGGGAAGCATACTTTGTAAAACTACATTTTAGTTTTACTTCTTAATCTTATGCCAATGTCGGTATCATGTATTATATCATCATTAAAAATACTGCAGTTACGAGAAACTGGCGCCCAACGTGGGACAAAACATCCAAATATCGTGTTTTGGTTTTTTAGAGACTATCTCCTAGGGCGAATGGTTAAGGTGTTAGGTACCTTGTGATCCGAAGGTCGTGGGTTCGACTCCCACTGGGAAGCATACTTTGTGAAAGTCATTTCCAGTCTGGTTACGATTTTGCAGGTTTGAATCACCTGATTATTCGAAAAGAAAGATGATTCCATGTTTCAGAAGGCACATATAAACTGTGGGTCGCGAACGCCATCTAGCGTTTGCTCATCAAACCAATCCAATGATTGGTTCTGGTTACCCTTTGGGTTGCGGAGGTCAGACAGCAGTCGCTCTGTTTAAAAATCTGTAACCTCGCCAAATCACGTAGGCAACGGACCGCTGAGCGTTGTCCGCTGTTGAAGCATTACCGCTGAGGAACCGGATATTCGCTCGGATGATCATGATGATGATGACGTGTTTTGGTTTTTTGAAGCTATAGCAGTTAAAGAGATCACATTCCTCTACATCTAAGTCCATCTGGATTTGAAAGAGTGTTGAACGGCACATCCACTCAGATAGAAAAGATACCAGCATACTACCCTCATTATTTTCGCTAACATGTATCGTGTGTGCGTTTCCAGTGGTGTCCGGCGGCGCGGCGTCGTGCGTGTCGTGCCAGCACACGCACTCGCGGAACTCATCCAACACCTCCGGGGACATGAGCAGCAAGGTAAACATGCAAACTTATATATATTTCAGCCGTTGATTTCATTAACTAAACCCCATTTTACATTAAATTAATTTATAAAAATGAGGTTGATATTACCCGGCATGGGAAGATACCATTTGAAGTTTCGTTTCAAGACTACTAACCTAATTTTAACGAATATCATTAGAGCCTTCCATTCCCTATGTTTTTTTATGCTTAAGAATCCCCTTACCCTAGACTTTTCCATACAAACGTAGTCTACGTTTTATTTTGAAACGACATGTCAGATTTCGATAAAAATTTGTGATTTTAAAGAAATTGCAATTATCTAGGGTTATAATTGGTTTCCGACGGTAAAATTATGAACTGGAAAGAAATTATAAGGGTGTAGAAGTTTTCCATACTGATGGTTAAATAGATATAATACACTATATTCTCTTTTAAGTTCATAATTTTAATGTCGGAAACCAATTATAACCCTAGATAATAGCAATTTCTTTAAAATTACGTAATTTTGCCCTTATCTGACATGTCGTTTACAAATAAAACGTAGACTACGTTTGTATGGGAAAGTCTGATTCTGTCCAGGGTAAGGGGACTCTTTAAGTATCGTTTGTGCATTCCATTCGTTTTTAACCTCCGATGAAAAAAGGGATGTTATAAGTTTGACGCTCACGTTAGTCTGTCTGTCTGTTTGTATGTCTGTCTGTGGCATCGTAGCGCTCGAACGGATATACCGATATCAATGCGGTTTTTTTACGTGAAAGCAACTTTACTTGCGGTGGTTCTTAGCCATGTTTGATGAAAATCGGTTCAGTCTTTTAAAAGTTATTAGGTGTTAACGCTTGAAAGCTGGGGTTTGTAATTTACCTAAAAAATAATAGATGGCGCTACGAATTAGAATATTATGCAGTTCTGCCACTTATCACTAGATGGTGTCGTCGGGGTTTTTTTAATTTGCCTGTGTTAAACACAAGCGTCATCTATATGGCTTGCATTGCATTATGTACCCTGGTATTTGAATATTGTATCAATGCTTGATGCTATAAGCATCCCTGTCAATAAGTGATTCGCCACTAGATGTCATATTGTACTAGGTAGTATATAAATAAAGGATTTTGGACAAGGTCCGCTCATTGTTTCAACGCGCCTTAGCTACTAAGAAGTTACCAATAAATAGATATATACCAAACTTCCTTCTTGCTCTCGGGTACCTATTTTACAGCCTGCAAACTTTTTAGTGAAAAGGTTCTCTTGCTCGTAATACCAATATGCCTGTATTTTCTTTTATAATTATTTTACGGCTCTGGATACTAGTCCTTTAGAGCCTATCTTTATTTTATCACTTCTTTATTCCTAACCCTAACCCTAACTATGCAAACAAAGGTTGGTGTAGGTCTTTTGATTGCTTTAAGGGAACTTCTGGCGACAAATCTATACGAGTCCACTGGTTTTCATAGCCGATTGAGTGGCGGACGGCGCTTAAAGACGCCCACCACAGTCCGCATATAAATATCACTACAGCCGCACTATGAGTGCCCACTTTAACAATTTCACATGTTGTCCGTGAGCATGAGCATTTATAACACTAAACTACACCGATTTCATATTATAAAGTTCATCATCATCATATCAGCCACAGGAAGTCCACTGCTGGACATTTCCAAATCGACCGATCGGAAGCGGCCTGCATCCAGCTCCTCTCTGCAATCTTGCTCAGGTCATCTGACGATCTAGCAGGTGGGTGTCCTACGCTGCGCTTGCCGGTACGTGGCCGCCATTCGAGAACGTTTCTGCCCCATCGGCGCGCGTTTTTCGCGCTATGTGCCCCGCCCACTGCCATTTCAATGAGCTAATCCGCTTGGCTATGTCGGTGACGTTCGTTCTCCTACGAATCTCCTCATTTCTGATTCGATCGCGTAGAGAAACACCGAGCATAGCCTCTCCATAGCCCGTTGAGCGACCTTGAGCCTTCTCATGAGACCCATAGTGAGGGACCACGTTTCAGAGCCATAAGTCATCATAAAGTTAACTGTAATCAATTTGCAAAACAATTTAAAGTAAATTCCAACTGAACCCCTTGACTTCCCGCCAAAAACTCCACATGCCTGTATTTATGTGGTGTTGTCCCCAGGCGTCTGGCTACGGCAGCTCTGCGTCGGCTGCGTCCGCGCACTCGCGGCAGAGCTCGGAGGGCGACTCGCCCGCGCCGCCCGCGCCGCACCACAACAGGTACCACACGCGCTGTCTACACGTATTGGAGTTGCCACGGGGCTGCCCTGTCGTGTTACGACGAGGGGATTCCATGACACCGGTGAAAGCTTTGAAAGCAATGAAGAATGTTCACTAATTTTGATTTTTAGCTCATGGTGTTCTCAATTGAAAATAAAAAATATTTTGATATGTCGTATAGTTTGTGAAATATCTAAATATACAATGTCCTTTTTAATTAAGTACAAATATTTTAAGAGGTGATTCAGTCCATCATTTTGAACAACTTTTCCCAATAAATATATATCGAAATACGAAAAATTATTTTGCATTTTTCATAGTAACGATATCACGTGACTACTTCGATCTGTATGAGAACCTAAATATTTTTTTTCGTATTTCGATATACATTTATTGGGCAAAGTTGTTCAAAATGATGGACTGAATAACCCCTTGAAATATTTGTACTTAATTAAAAAGGACATTGTATATAACTCAAAGGTGACTGACTGACTGACATAGTGATCTATCAACTCACAGCCCAAACCACTGGACGGATCGGGCTGAAATTTGGCATGCAGGTAGATGTTATGACGTAGGCATCCGCTAAGAAAGGATTTTGATAAATTACACCCCTACGCGAGCGAAGCCGCGGGCAAAAGCTAGTAGAATAATAAAATGAGTGCCCGATGCGCGTTTCCACCGGGCCGGCGTTCGATGCGGTGACGTCACATTCCACCGGCCGGCTAGTGCGATGTGCGACTGAGGCGCGAGCGGAGCGTTGGAATGTGACGTCACACGCTCAACGGTAAGCCTAACTTTCAAGCAATTCTGCATGCCTAGTAACATTCTCCATTGTAAAATTTATCTATACCCTTAGCACGAGTATTTGCGTCTAAATATTCGTATCGCTTTTGTCTATGTTTTGTATGCAAAAATGAAGTTTTTGACGTCAGCTTACGAATACTTTGACGCAAATATTCGCGCTTAGGGTACTGAACTCGGTTAGTATGATATTGGCCATCGACGGCTATCATTTGTCGACGTAAAATTTTGATAATACCATTTTGACTGGCGCCATCTATTGGTGCATCGAGAACTGCCATGGAAACCCCTTGTTTAACAATGATCAGTAGCCATCTTGTAGGTTCAATTTATTGTGATTTTGTACTGGTTACGGTTGAGCCATAAGATTGGTCTCCAAAATGTATTCAAGAAAGCGAAGCTTGGGGCTTAGTCTACGAATCAACGTTGGTAGCACTCAACCGATGGCACTTAATGTCACCCTTCACATAGCAACACTGTTCATTTGACAAGTACGAAGCCACGTTTATTGTAGACCACAGTCCACTTGCATGTAAATGTCAGAAGATATTTGAAAAATATAATAGTAACTAGGAATAAAGAAATCGCATAAATATTGTTTGATTTTTTTTTTTCACATATTTTTAAAAAGAATTTGCTTTTCGGACGGTACGGACTTGGCGGATGAAGGCTAGGTGAAAAAATACATTTTCCTTTACGATTTTTTTTCTAACTTCGTTCCCACCTGTGTTCGACGAAACTAACGCATTTTTGTTTCAATATAACTGTAATTGCAATATGAAATATAATTCGTACATTTATTTGGAAAACTACGTGGACTCCGTATAGGTGTTTGCGATACAGAAGTCATCAGTTGGAATAATCTCAACCCCAAATGACACTAAGAAGAATGTATATTAGTGATATAAATCCGCTATAAAACATTTTTATGGGATTTTTTTATTCCTGACTCGGTTGAAGCTCGTCCGGCACACGCAAGTGTAATTATTAACCAGCCCGTGTGCCGACTTAAGACGGATCTGAGGAGTGGATTTGGAAGAGCAAGAAGACGCTTCCGCATGGAGCGACTTGTACAGCTGACGGTGGGGTCTCTGACGCTGCCTTTTTTTACACCCACTGGCCTTTTGCAGTACTTTTGTCTTACAAATGCGACGGTTTTCTTGCGATGTGTATGTTGCGACTGTGTTCGCATTTTAACTGCAAGTAATTCGTCGCTTACTTGTGAGAATAAGTATATATTACTAACCCTCAGTTTCCATTTCGCCCGCCGCGGCATTTTTCCGCTTCATTAATTATATTTCTAACCACCTGAACCTGTGAGGTCAATCGATCCCACGATGTCTCTCGTTATTAATTTGTTTTTGTTTCCCCGCGCCCGCCCCAGCGTCCGCATAGAGCGCACCACCACCACCACGACCCTGTTCCTGCCCAAAGGGAAGCAAACCCGCTCCCTGGCCAAACTGCTGCTAGAGAAGACGGTCGTCAACGAGACGGACGTGTTTCTGTCGCCGGACGTGACGTTGACGGGCGCGCCTGACGTCATTCCGCGTCACGCGCTGTCGCCGCGCTCGCCCGCCAGCGACGAGTACGCCACGCCCGACTCCACTCTAACAGAGAACGACCACAACCACTCCTTCGCCATGCCCACGTACTTCGACCAGAAGAGAAGGGCCGCCGCGAACGCGTTCCGTGAAGCCGTCCAACCGCTCACCAACTTCCAGATCTTCAAGCAGAAATCTCTGAACACCATACCGGCTTTGCTCGAAAAGAATAGAAAGAACGAGGAATTATTCAACAACTTTCCGTTTCTGACGCCGCTGGCTCACAGGAAGAGTTCGCTGGTGTCGAACGCGAATCGGTTGTCTGGATGCATAGAGGACGAGTTTTACTGCATACCATCAGACCCTGAAGCGGAGACAGGGTCGACGGAGTGCATAGATGTGAGGCACCGGCTGGGCAGCCGCAGCTCCGAGCAGGTGTTCACGTCCACGCCCAAGGGCGAGTCGCTGCGGCACAGCTACACCGAGCGCAGGTGAGTGCGACGCAGCTGCGACTAACCGGGAGCGGGTGCGGGGTCGTCTGTCCGTCTTTCAGTTCTGTCCTGTCCTGTCCTGTTTGCTAGTTTTTTTTTTCTTTTACGTTTAAGTTAATTAATAAAATAGTTAAGTCGGTTACATTGTGTTAATTAAGATGGTGTTGATACGTGACACGATTTTTTATGTTTTTAATCCGAAATTATCACCGGTGATGATGAGGATGTCTCGTCTCCTAAAATTTGAACATGCATCGGCAGTATGGCACTGGCGACAACGCTTATCGAGTGCTATCCATTGTCGCCATTTTGGTTTATCTAATAATAATAATAAACGAGATACTCGTACCACTACTCCGTTGTGCGGTATTAACCTTTTCACCGCGAACGTCGGATTTATCCGACAAACATTTTCGTGCCCATTTCGCGAACGTCGGATATTTACGACAAAAAACAATTGCTCGTATTGTACATAACCACATAATTAATATAAGTATTACATACATAATAGGTTACATATAAACCATGTAACGTATAAGTATTACATACATAAGTTAATATAAATATTACACAATATGCGTCCCCGTTTCCTGTCCTCACATCTTCGTCGTCTCTTTTCGCCTTGTCGAGGTGGCTGCAGCCGACCGCTCATAGCCATCCAAACGGCGCAAACGGGGGAGACGTGTGGGTACGGGGGGCGGAGACGAATATTGTACGGGACCTTACGAGATTCTGCTTTGTATGTAATATTTTTATTAGTTTTGTGTTATAACTTAAGAGGCATTTCACATTTGGTTGGCTGTCCCGCTCGCACAATCAAACATTTTTAAAGATTATTGAAAAATGTGTTTCATTTGTAGAAAAGTGTTTTATTAACATTCAATATAATTATGCCGTGGATATTTTAGACATATTTTTATATTGTGTAGACATTGACTACATCGAAAATAAGGTCATCAAAATTTTAAATTTTTGATGACCTAATTCTCGATACACACACACATAAACAATAAAAAAGCATGTCTAAAATATTTAACATATAGTAATATGGAATGTTAATGAAACACTTTTCTTCAATTTAATAATCTTTAAAAATGTTTGATTGTGCGAGCGAGACAGCCATCCGAATCATATCCCTTTTAAAGTTTCGCGGTGAAATGGTTGTATCGATGGCTACGTACGGTGCTTTAGGGCGTTCGCTAACTGACGCGGGCGCACGCGGCGGGTTTCTGTCTATCTCTGTCACAAACTTTAAGTGCGAAAGAGATAGCAGAACCCGTCGCGTGCGCCCGCGTCACTCAGCGAACGCCCTTAGCGAGATGTGGACGTGTGACGAGCGTGTGTTGAGCGTGCGGTGGGTGCAGGGCGGGCGGGAGGCGCGCGGGGAGCGCGCCGGGCGCGGGCTGCGCGTGCGGCGCCGCGCGCGACCTGCTGCCGCGCCCCGCCTCCGCGCTGTCAGTGCCGCACAGTAACGCCCGCGCCACACAACTACTGATGGTTTTCATTACATCACACCCGAAACCTCCATTTTTGAAGTCGGTAACGGTACGAGCGTGTTAAGGTTGAACTGGTCGATGCTTTTTCTGTACGAATTTCGGATTATTTGATATTGTACATTCAAAGTTTAACATGATATCGTTTTATATCATCATATTTTGGTCTGTACGGATACAGAATAGTAAAATAAGAAACCATTAAAAAGTTATGAGCCATAAAAGGTTCGTGTTTTTTTTTTTGCTTGTTTTTACCAACTTTCGACGTAAAAACAAATGTAAAATCTCCAAAACAAAGCACCAAGACGGCTTAGTTATCGAAGATTTTTATAAACTTTATTTGTAATTGATTAATGCATATCTTTACATGAAACCCATTTTCCCAAAGAACTTTACGTATTTTTTTGCGCGCTCGGTTTACTATTTCACCTCACTGCTTCGCCCTAACACATTGTTAGGTGAAACAGCATTATTATAGGCCGCATCCACCTGTGAGTTCGAGCTCGCGACTAGTTCAACCTTAAGGGCTTCACACACTGATACCAGAAAAAAAATTGGGGTAGAGAGACAAAAATGCCCAAAATAGTTTGATGTTTTGGCCAAAGCGTTAAATTTAGATTACTTCTAAAAGAGGCACGCAGTTTTAAGTAATTTAAAGTAATATATAAGTAAATTTAAAGTTAAAAAAAAATACAATAAAAATCTAAATATTAGAAATGAAAACCAATAGTAGCATGCTTTATTATTTAGAAAGCAAGATGTGGAGGGCGACTTAGATGTTGTATCGTGTCGAATTGTTGCGTCTAGAGCCGTTGTACTTGCGTACTTTTGTTGCAAACGAGGTCCGGAAAAGATTACAACCAGAAAAATTATATTTGTACATCTTTTCCGACTGTCGTTCAAACGCTGTAATAAAATAGACAGTTTTGTCAGATATATATTTTTTTTAAAGAAAATCTACCTTATTCTCGAATTTTGCCTGTCTGTTGTCCAAATTTCTGTAATAGATTTTTTTATGTTATTTTTTTGTTCTACGCCCGGTGTGTAAATGTAAAATTTATGTTTAAAATTATCAAATTTTAAGATTATGTGTATGAATTAATAATTAGTGATTTAGAATGCATGTTTCTTTTTTTCTTTTTTCTGGAACGCATGGCTTTGTAACTTAGAAATGCATGTGGTGTGGTTAATGAGATATAATAATATAAAAGGAATCTAATGAAGAATTAGCATTGCATGTTTTTATTATCATTTGAATAAAAAAATATGCTTGTAAATATATTAATTGTTAGTTTATTTAAAATTTACAAATATAGATCATTCTTATACCTTTTGCATCATTTAGATAATAGGTTTTTTATTTTTTTAATCGAGTATAATCAGTTGAAGACCGAAGAATAACAGAGTATAATGTTAGTCAGTATGGCCAAAAAATGAGCAAATATCAAAGTGTGTTAAATACGAACTTCTGTCAAAAGTCCCGAAGAATTCTATAAAATAAGAAAAAAGCTTTTCGTGACAAAATGACCATTTTTTACGCTAGGAAAATTGTATGTATTAAGTATTTTATTTGTTTAATAAATTTTTTGCACTTAAAGTCAAAATAATATAGTGCAACAGGTACAACGTAATTATAACAAGCATTGTCTACCAGTTCACCTTTGGGACGTAGCAGAAAAAATGGTAGATGGGATTATATCGAAAGGTATAAATTAGGATGTATTTAATTACATAAACTTTAGTAATAAATGCAAATTGTTAACTTACATGAGTACATTGATATTCCATTCCGACTAACATTGTATTCGAATATCGTGGTCAACAACGCTCTTTAGGGACTATCTCAAGTGACCACCAACTCGTCCTTCAGGAACCCGTCGTCCGGCTCCCTGTCGGCGTCGGCGTCAGCGTCGGAGGGGGGCTCGTTGGAGCGCGCGCGCGCAGCGCTGGAGCGTCGCGCGCGCGCTAGCGCGCTGCACGCGTGCCACGGCGCGGCGGCGGCGGCGGCGCGCGACGACGAGCACGTGGCCTCGTGCCGCGTGGAGAACACGCGCGTCAACCCCGACTCGCTCATCGACGAGCTGCTCGCCGCCACCGATCTCAAGCACGCCGTCGAGGACTCCGCGGAGAGTGAGCACACTTTTACCTCCTATTGACCTCTGTGGCGTAGTGGTCACCATACTAGTTCGCCACCCAGAGGTTCCGGGTTCGATCCCCAGTCAAGTTGAAAAATTGCCTTTTTCAAATTGTCCTAGGTCTTGGATGTTTATCTATATATTTATTTGTTATATAATATAGTATCATTGAGTTAATATCCTATAACACAAGTCTCGAACTTACTTTGGGGCTAACTCAATCTGTGTAATTTGTCCCTATATATTTATTTTATTTATTTATTTATGCAGGGTGCAACGAAATATACTGAAACTGTTTTAAAAATAAATTCAATCCATTATACCGAGTTTCTCCAAGGAATATATCAAAATACAAAAATATAATGTTGGCGTCCCATACAAGGATTAGTTGATTCTAATCTCTACAATAAGCAAAATTTTTAAAAATTGGCCAAGTTAAGTAAGCGATTTTAGCAAAGATATCTAAATATCTATGCTATACTTAATTTTTTTTATTGACATCTTCCAAGTAAATATATTAAAAAAAAGTTTTTCTTATGTTGGCATCATGGTAGATCTAAAGAGAAAAAAGTTATAGGTCTGTGGCTTGGCGTATCTTTTTGGCGAAATTACGACACATGTGCTGTCATGACATGTAATAGACTATAGACTTTCCTGAAATCATAAATTATCAATGTTGTTATTTTAGTGGCCGTGACTATTTAATAGACAGATAACAGAATAGAAGTAGTTTTTTTTTAAATTAAAACGAAAAATTCAAAATATAATAATAAATTTTACATGATATTTAATAATATAATAATATAATGTAAATTTAATTAAGTAGACCTACATATTGTCAATATTAGCACGCCTGCATGCAGGTTAGTTGTGTAAATCATGCAAATAAATGATTTCATTCTATTCTTTCGCTAGCGTCGGGGCTGCAGCTGTTCATCTCGCGCGACGGCACGGCGGAGCTGGGCTCGCGGCAGCGGCAGCAGCTCGCGCGCCGCGACTACCAGCGCGTAGTGCTGCACCCGCACGACAACAGGTACCGACACTACTTTACTTACTAGCCTAACTAAAAAACCTATCTGTCTAGAACGCCATCTGGTGATGGCGTTTTTGACATAAAAATAATTGTTATTTATGCAACTGTAGTATAATAAGGGGTATTAAAACACGAATGTGGGTGATAATAGTATCACATGAGTGTTTTAATACCTAATTATGACAGTTGCATACAAGACTTTATCTACACCCATGATATGAATCCTCTATAAAAGATTCTAAATCCATAGGGTGTTGTAAGAACTCTATGTAAATTCCTTGTAAGTTTATTGCTGACTATCTGATACAAACTAACTATGTATGTATAGGTCATAATGAAATAATTAATTGTAATAATAATTTAAATTTTGAATCGTACAATTACATTATTGGAATGCAAATTATTTTTGGTCGATATCAGTAAATATCGAATAAAAATGGCGGCATACAACGTGAACTCGAATAAATTCTTTTTTTAAATTACGGAGCTGTGGTAGTGAACGGTGTGTACATGACAATGTCCCTTTTTAACCGACTTCCAAAAAAGGAGGAGTTTATTAATTCGTCGCGATCCTTTATTTTTATTTTTTACGTATGTTCACCGATTATTCAAAGACGCCTGGACCGATTTAAAAAATCCTTTTTTTGTTTGAAAGGGTATACTCTCCAGGTGGTACCATGAAAATTTTATCAAAATCGGTTGTGTAGTTTGGGGGTGAAGTTGGTTGAAATTCATAAAGAATATCTCTATTTGATGAATAAGGAAGGGATTGAGTTTGCGTTGCATAATGAAATTTAGTACAACATTATAACACTCGTTTGGGTGATATTATGGTTACTATGACACTGGGTGTTTTAATGTTGGCAATAAGCTAACTGTTTCAGAAACTTTTATAGAGGATTTTTGCATGGGTGTAGATAAAAATATTAAAATTAAAATTAAAATTACATGTGGCCGACATAAAAATATTTTACAAACTAAACTTCTTTTGTGCGACGTTTACAAATCTTCTGAAAATCATATTTCCGGGAGCCGTATAAGTGAATGTTTGTTTGTTTGTTTGTTTGCAGGTAGCCACCGGCTTGGAGTCGGTCGCGGCCGCGACCCGTGCCAGCTGAGAGCCGCCGCGGCGGCCGGGCCCTGCCGAGACTGTGCACAGTATTACACGAGATTGCGATGAGCTGCCACATGCTGCAGTACACGAATTCACTGTATCTTTGTTATAGCGAACGCTAGTTACAGATTCAATACACAAAAAAAAAACCTCAAATTTCGCCAAAATCAAAGTAATTTTTTTTTTAATAATGTTCGATTCATTTATCTCGAACTGAAGATTTTTTTTCCTTTATATTATTTTTAGTGCAAAAGCTACAAATTAATAGACTCATTGGTCTGTATTTCTGTCTCTTTCACTCGCACAGTAAACGCCAGTTACAGAGTCAATTCAGTACATTGACCTGTATTTTCCGTCTCTGTCGCTCGTGCAAATTGTAGTGCCTTCGCGCTCACACATTTATGTATAATTTAACTGTGGGTCTGAAGATGCCATAGTAATGTAAATGAGCGAGAGGAATGGATAAATATAGGTCTTAATGCGTTGCTAAATGACATGATTTTTTTTTCTCAATGGGTATTTGAATGTACATGACATACAAAATCATTTGGCCATGGCGTTTGAGATTTGAATGAAAATTTTATCAAAATCGGTTGTGTAGTGGCTTGGCATGGTCTACCCAGTAAGGAATGAAGAGGTGATAGCAACTTTGTCATCTCACGATGTTTAACAGCTTAAAAGCACAAAAAAATCGTCTCCAAGTGTAAAAAACTACACGCATTGAATTTATACGTTATTAAGTTATCCTATAGTATTTCGCGCGCTAATAAATAGGTCTCACTTGAAAGTTGAGTTCGTGTACTAAGCTAATGCCAAACGAAGCGCGTCCGCGGCTGGTGGCCAACTGCCTCCTGAAACATGTACCTTATGAAGATGATACAAAATATTTATTTTAATTTGATAGCTGGTTCAATTGAAAATTTGACGAAATAATCCAAAGCATTTGAATCTGCGTGAAAATTCAAACCTATTCAACGTGGAAGCGAACATACCCGTAATAAATCAAACCACGAGCTATACTAAATTATTATAGTATAATGAAATTAAAATAACAGTCAAAAATTTAAAATAAATTTCGACATTTCCATACGAAAGTGTGCAGTCGGAAAATTTGCATGGAAATGTCGATTTTATGTTGTTTTTTGACTGTTATTTTATTATCATAATACTATAGTGATTTAGTATATAATGTCCTTTTTAATTAAGTACAAATATTTGAGAGGTGAAAAAAAATATTTAGGTTCTCATACAGATCGAAGTAGTCACGTGATATCGTTACTAAGAAAAATGCAA
Source organism: Acrobasis suavella (assembly GCA_943193695.1). Classification (NCBI taxonomy): domain Eukaryota; kingdom Metazoa; phylum Arthropoda; class Insecta; order Lepidoptera; family Pyralidae; genus Acrobasis; species Acrobasis suavella. Next base: position 679,409 of record OW971930.1, on the reverse strand, counting down.
AAAATTTTTTCGTATTTCGATATATATTTATTGGGAAAAGTTGTTCAAAATGATGGACTGAATAACCCCTTAAAATATTTGTACTTAATTAACAAGGACATTGTATATAGCTCGTGGTTCGATTTATTACGGGTGTGTCTCTTTGTGTATTATGATCGCTGGTTTGAATAAGGACTTGAGAGATTCAAATTAAGCGAAGATTTTTCGTCATTTATTTTCAATTTATTTTGCCGTTCAAAAATGGCGTTCGTGCAATATTGTGAGACGAGTAAATATAAATAAATGATTGCGAGGCAGCGCCGGCCGCGGCGGGCAGCTCTTGTACAGATCCCGCAGTGGATGACGAAGCAATGCATATTTATTGTTTTTATTATTAATTTATGCCATAAATTGTTTTACAATTTTGTAACTTAATAATGTTGATCGATTATTATATTCCTTAGCAATTTTCTATGACGGTTGTGTTCGTGCAATCTGAGAACTTTTGTATTGTATGATTTACAATGTTTTTATTATTTTTACTGTAAGTAGGAATCTTTTGAATTGTAACGACCTACACGACGACTGAATGTTCCTATGTTTTGCGTAGCGTCTGTGCTTCCTCCGCTTTCTACTTAAAGCTTCCGAACGATGCTGCACCGTACAGTGCTATTGATAACTTGCTTACCCATGATAGAAGGAAACGTGCGATTTTTTATAACATGACATATTTTTATTAATTTAAAGATTTTCGTTTATTTTTTTATCTGCAAATGAAAATGCGTGACTTCTGGTAGTTAATTTAGTGTAATTAAAAATGGGTTCCTTTGTATCAAAAGGTGCAACGTCATTCCTCCATTTTCTATTTCTCCCTGTCTGCAGAAGGAAGCACTAGAGAACAGTACCTGCCCTTCCTTCCACCCTGCTTCCTATCGATGTAGTAATATCGCAATGAAGTGCTCACAAACTGGTGCTAAGCCGAGTGTACGGCGTACACGATAGACGCTCGCGGATTTTTTTGTAGTACATCTTCACTGGCAATTTGTCAAGGCCGGATTGCCGGCCGTATCGTAATTGTATCGTTGCGATCTGCCAAGAAAGAGTTGGGATAAAAAGCTAGCAATATTCTATACTCCGTATCCCGTTTATCCCTGAATTGTTTACTATAGATTTACTCCCTTATTCATAAAAAAAAAATCAATTGTGTGCTAAATCTATTTTAGTTGAAATGTGTTTTGTCCTTGTCCCTCTTTTAATTAATTAACATAGTACGAAACATATTCTAACGAAAAAAGGCTTAGCAAACGATTAATATCTTTTATGAATACGAGGGTTAGACTAGAATTTCCGCCGTCGCAGAGAAACAGAAAGTTCAACTCTTTCTTGTCAGACAGACCCATTCATGAATGAATACTTCCAAGTCCCTCCATATAGTTTGAGAGTAGCGAGTGTTGCTTGGTGCCAAACGGGACGCGAGTGGAGGTGGCGTCGTGAACCCAATCGAGTCATTCCTTTGCATTGGTAGCTTGCGCTCCTGTGGCCGGGGCTGCTCTCAAGCGGTGCTTCGGGGAAGGTTGCTTACCCCAAGGGGTGATAAGAACACGAGACGGTGTTATCGTTGGATCTTACTTGTCAGCACGGAGCAGACTTTCTATGTTGCTATTCTTTTCTGACGGACGCTCAGAACCGTCATTTGCCAGAGCGAGAGAGAGTGACATTACGCTATCGCACCGGCCGTGTTATAGCGTTCCGTCGTTCTCTCTCGCTCTAAATAATGAAGGTTCTGAGCTACATAAAAGGATAACAGCATAGAAAAGTGCTGCTTCGTGCTAACAAGTGAGATCCAACCCTTATTCGGAAATAGGATGAATTACAGTTGAACCTACATTATAATCACAAAAATCTTCTCTTGTATAATAACTATCTAGTCGATTTGATAGTTTGTCTCATTAAAAACTCTTATTACACGGAAATGAGGCAAACTTAAGAGTGGGTGGTATTTGGTGACCGCTTCAGCGCAGCTCCGGCGTTGCCAATGAAACGCATTAAGTGTGTCCGGTGAGTGGAGCGCGCGTTGTTATGTATCATATGTGTAATAATACAGTTGTACAGTATTTGAATAAAGGACGTGTTTAGAACTATTTTGTCGTTTCATTTTATATAGCTATACCCGAGCAAACGAGCGTAAAACTCTTTCACCGCGAGACTTTATATCAGTTGCCGTGCCCCCAGCGCGAGGTGTAGTAAATCTAAAATAAATACCTACAACCAAAAAGGGATGTGGATACTTAAGTTATGTGCAATACGAGCGGTTTTTTTTGTCGGAAATATCCGACGCTCGCGGAATGGGCACGACAATGTTGGTCGGATAAATCCGACGTTTGCAGTAAAAGGGTCACGTAAGGGTCAGTTAATTCCAGAACAAAAAGAGCACAGCGGAGAGGATTTTTTATGACACTTTTGGCATAAAGAGCGTGACGCGAGCGAGCTTAGGTATGCTCAGAGCGGGCCCGCTTGTGTTACGAGGTGTGGGTCCTGTCCGGTCAACCAAAGAAGGGGCGATTTTTAGTGACAATTTGGGAGTCAGGAAAGTAAAATTAAAAAAAAAAACTTATTGGGCCAATCATTTAACTACAAATTAAAATGAATATAATTGCGCAACATCATACTGATAAAAGTTTTGGAAAAGTACTAAAAATGTAAGCCCAAGAGGATGCAGGATCCTCCGAAATAGCTCATGCTTTTAAATGTAATTTTCAAAAGGAATCCCCTTTAGGCCGCTTGTGTATGTGTCCGAAGCTTCTACGTCTGGAACATTATCGGGAATCCGATTCACCGCTAAGGAGGTCTTTTCTGTATTAAAATATGACTAGAGGAAGATCACCTGGCCATGATTGTCTAAGCATCGAACATCTGCAACATGCCGGTGTCCACTTCCCCGTGTTCTGGCCATGTTCTACTTTTTGTGTATAAGGCACTCATACTTACCAAAGGAACTTATGTACACCGATTGTTTAAAACAAAACGGGCGCGGATATATTAAATTATAGACCAATCTCACTGGCTACAATATTGGCTAAAGTGTTGCGACGGTTTAATTGATAAACATTCAAATAATAATATACAGCTAGACGATGCGTGTACAGTTCGGTTTCAGATCCGGAATTTTTTGTGTCAAGGAAACTGTCCAATACTATACATCCCGAGGGACTCCGGTCTACGATCTTACCTGGATTATTCGAGAGCCTTCGATATGGTTCACTACGATACCAATCTCACTGGCTACAATATTGGCTAAAGTGTTGCGACGGTTTAATTGATAAACATTCAAATAATAATATACAGCTAGACGATGCGTGTACAGTTCGGTTTCAGATCCGGAATTTTTTGTGTCAAGGAAACTGTCCAATACTATACATCCCGAGGGACTCCGGTCTACGATCTTACCTGGATTATTCGAGAGCCTTCGATATGGTTCACTACGATACCAATCTCACTGGCTACAATATTGGCTAAAGTGTTGCGACGGTTTAATTGATAAACATTCAAATAATAATATACAGCTAGACGATGCGTGTACAGTTCGGTTTCAGATCCGGAATTTTTTGTGTCAAGGAAACTGTCCAATACTATACATCCCGAGGGACTCCGGTCTACGATCTTACCTGGATTATTCGAGAGCCTTCGATATGGTTCACTACGATACGCTGTGAGATAGATTAAAGAACAAGACCAGTGTAACAGAAGAATGATTTGTATCATATGTACATTATGACTTTCTACACCTTAAGCCTTTGGATGACTACACGCAGGGGGCGTACGGCGCTCTGCGGGTCCAGTATGACAACGCGTTAAGGGTGATGTTGAGGCTGCCTCGCTACTGCGGGGCCTCGGGACGCCAGAGTTGATGGCATTCGTGCAATTTTTAGAAAAAGGTGTGTGCGTCGCTTCTGTCACGCTTGCGCGCCAGCACCAACGTCATCCTCAACGCGTTAGTCGACAGGTGGGACTCACCAGTGCTGGGCCACTGGATCCACTTAGGTACATACCACACTGTAGGTGAACCCAGTGTCTTTGCATTGAGGTATTAAAATTCTTATTTATTTAAAATTTATATTTCTATTTTAATTATATTTATAATTATTATATTTTATATTAATCTCTTGTGAATATGGATGCATTATATCTTTGTCATGTTTTTTCCTTTTGTTGTCACGTTCAAACGTAAGCATAGCTTAATAGTGTTTAATGCAACAATTGGTAGTTGATTATTTTTTGTAAATCCTTAAGGGACTACCTGAATTTTTCGAGGTCCAGTGCTGCCCCCATTTGAAAGAAATCATTTGAAAAGAAACGGAGATATTATTTAAAAGGCCATATTTTAAAGTTTTGCTATATTTTATATTTTAATGCTATAAAAAGATTCACGTTCTCACTTTAAAATATAAACAGTAGTTCATAAAATAGTTTGAAGGGTTATCTAGAGATATATCAAAGCCAAATTTTAAATAATATCTCCGTTTCTTTTCAAATGATTTATTTCAAATGGGGGGGATTTATTTCAAACCTAAGTGCATCTACATAGGCACTATGGTGCTTCAGAATATTAATATTGTGCATAGATCTAAAGAAAAAAATCTAGGTCTATGGCTAGAAGTATTCTTTTGGCGAAGTAACGACACCTGTGCTATTATCGAAGAATTATAACCCATATTACATTAGGAATAGAGTATAGAATTTACTGTAATAAGTGCTTATTTTTTGCTCTTTGGTGTTCGGGACAGTTTTAAAGACAGATCAGGCGTTGAAAAAGTTTATTTTCCAGCGCCATAAAAATATCCTCTCCGCTGCGCTCCTCTCGGTCTAAATTGGTCCTAAAAAGAGGTTCCACATTCATGATTCTAAAATACGTTTTACTGAAACCAATTTCTTAAATCTGAAATCTCAGGTCAATACATAATATAAAAAATCTTTTAGATAACAATAAAACAAACAAGAAATAGCAATAGAATGTCCTTTATTGAGTCATTAGGCCAATAGGCTGTGCAGTAACACACGATAGCTACACTTGCTGTGGACGGTAACATTGCTGGTGCAAGTGTGGCCGACGAAAACTATGAACCCTTACTGTTCAGAAGGACACATTTCATTTCAATGTTGTTGTTACTAAGTAAACTTAACTTTAAAATACAAATCAAGAAACAGGCGTTTTAAAAGTAAATAAAATTTTAACTAGACACAGTCGAAATTATTGCTCTTTAAAATATATCACAAAAGAAAACACGATTTGGTGTGATCTTGTAGGAAAGACCAAAATCTTTCGAAGATAACTTTCGCCTTTCCTACGAGATAACTTTTGCACAGTTCAATTCCACACAGCTTACAGACAACTGGAGTGTACATTGAGCAGTAATACTTTGGGTTATCGATAAGTACTCCCGCTTAAATATCACTTACGACTACTGTACAGTTACGTGTACTTACAGTCTATAATACAATACTTTGTCCTGTTTATAATAGTGTATAGAATTCTCAAATATACAGACTTCAGAGTAAGGCACGGGCGGGTCGCGGCGCGCACTGCGGCCGCTGCTCCACATCTACCTATGAGTATTCGTCTACATCAGGGAATTCACTACGTAGCCTATTAGGCGATTGACACACTGCTCCGCGTCCCGCTGCGTAGCGCGGGGCCGCTGTACAAAAAACGACGGGTTGCACTCCGGGAGTGCCGGCAGAAGTGAAAACTTGAATATTAACAGCAACCGTAGAAAGAGAGGGGGATACTTCTCTCCTACGCCGCGCCGGCTGTCTACTCTCCATCCGTCTTACGAATTTTCGATCAGGTCACGTTTCCTGACGCGAGTTTAACATTTTTTACCCATTACAAAAAAAGTGTACAACGCCGCTAAAGAAGTTTTCACTTCAAAAACGACGCGGTTTCAGAGTGTTATCTTATGCGTGTTTTCTCTACAAATTAGATACTTGCATACAGTGGAGTTCGGAGCAGTGTGCGAATCGCCTTACTTATTTTATTACAGTGTAACAGTACATACGTGGGTATCATCTCAAGGCGAGATAAAAATAAAATTTTATAAAAATCTCGAGTGCCTCAGAAACTGTGGATTTTCATAAAATACAAGATTAATTAGCACTAAGTATGCGGAGGCGGTGCGGCGGCAGTGCGGGGAGGGCGCGCGAGGGCCGCCTTCACTACATTAATTTAGAATGTTGCACGCTTTTCAAGTTCCCTTACAACTACTTACAGCTAGCCGCTTGAGTCTCGCCACCCCTGCGCTATGTTCTAAGACAAAAATACTGTTTTCGTTCTTTTTGGAACGAAGTTCCTTATCGCGCGTTGCGAAAGGGAGCTAGACGGAAAAAATTAAGACCAAAAGTTGTAACGACACTTTTTGTTCATTCAAATTTATGAATATAATAAAAACTTGATTTTAGAACGCAGAAAAGAGGTTGAATGTAATTAAGACTTATTTACATTTTACTTCGTTCCGTCCGGGTGTCCCTTGACACCTCTCAAGTATTTTTTATACTCACATAACCTTTTTTGCCGAACGTACGACAGGTGTGGCGATACCCTAAGTGGTACATAAATTCACTTTTACGAAATCTTGCATCATATGTCGACTTACACACACTATTTCTAGCATATTGTGACAGAGATGCGTTGAAGAAATATTAATCAAATTAATTAATTCAGGTAAAAGTAATAACATTTTCTCTGTGGATTTCTATTCTCTTTTAAATACACACTGAAATCATATAACAGTTAACTTAATTGCAGAAATAGTGTGCAGCTGTCACACATAACCAGAGGTCGGAATTAGGTAGAGTTATTTATGTACTTACATTGACTTCATACAGCGAAAGAATAAAGTGGACATGCCTCTAATCCCGGGATTAATATTAAAGAGTAGAAAAATCACGTGATTTATTAAATAAAAAAGTTATTTACTTTTACACAATTCAAACCACTGCACGCGCGACGTTGCCAATATGTAAAAACGAATAAAAACACTAATGTATATACATAATAATAAAATTGTATGTCAATTCACTTTGTTTTATCTGTCTTATCTGTCTGTAAGGTTTTTATTATTATTTATTTGTAATATTGTTGCCAACACGGGATTGTTCATAAGAAATTCCGGTAAGATCCATTTAATATCAACATTTCGATGCACGTACATAAATAACTCTACCTAATTCCGACCTCTGCACAAAACACACTACACTATTTAGTTTAATGAGACTGGGGCTTATTATAATTCCTGAACGCACGAGCACTGGTGGGTTACTCCAGAAGCGGTACGCAAGACTGACGTTACTTGCAGACAGTAATGGTCAGTTAAGATCCGAAATGTGATTATACATCTTTGAGTAGTAAACAACTTTTATACTTCAGAAGTAACCAAATGCCGCCCCCGTTTCGTATCGGTAGCATGGAAGGGGTGGATATATTCGATTTTGCCGCCCCTCTGACTAAGCCGCCCGAGGCATGGACCCCGGCTTGACCCCCCCCTCTAGATCCGGGGCTGGTCACTAACGTATTATATAAGACGTCACTATCGTTCGACTAACGTACAGTCAAGTACCAAGATAACTGACCAGGCCCTCTACTTATATTGAATTTTCTCTTAAACAAAAAATGATATTAACATATTTAAGAGAAAATTGAAGGTTTAAGTCAGTCTTTCCCAAAGTGGGCGATAACGCCCCCTTGTGGGCGCTGGAGGCTTTAAGGGGGGCGGTAACGGGCCCAGAATAAAGTTGGGGGGCGCTGATGTGATTTAAGCAATGAGTGATTTATAACTTCAGCTATTTTATATTTTAAAATTCACTATAATTAAAATCCTCTTACTACACAACATCCATTTATTAGTTCATATGTATATCCTTTTTTATTGTACAAATATAAACTAAAAATGTAATTAATATTTATTATTTTAATGCGTTCACAACGCTTTTTATATCGTTAAAGGAATCAAACACTGAAAAAATTTCGTGTTTTAAAGTTTCGCAGGTGAGGTCCCCACTTCCGATACTCTTTATTATTGTAAAATTGTATTATTATTGCTATTTTTTATTTAAAGTTAACAATGTTGATTATTGTTATTTTTTTATAAAAGATACTCTAATATACTGGTGTATGTATTATTATTGCTCTCTCTTGTAAAAAGTCTAGTTTAGAATATAGGTTGAATTAAACTACAGGCAAGACAAATATGTGATTCAGGTTTTTATGGTGAAAAAAATGGGGGGCGCTACAAAATAACTGATTGTTTAAAGTGGGCGTTCGACAAAATAAGTTTGGGAACCTCTGGTTTAAGTAAAGGGCCTGGTCAGGTATCTTGTTAATTGACTGGACTTGTATTATTTCATGGAGTAACCCCCCTGGCGTGACTGGCCAGCGGCCGGGCCTACCATAGAGGCGCCCTAATCTTCTGCGACTAGTACGATTCACTTCGCACGGAGCTAGCACACGAAGCAAGTACAGTGGTCCTTTAATACATATTTCATTTATTATCTTAAAAGTTAAATTCATTCGATTAGATACCAATACAATACTTTTCATTTCATCTTACACCTAGTAAATGTTTCTAAAATTGCAATAGCAGGCACATCTGTTCTCTTAATATTTTATTGTTATGTCGTGTACCCCTTCCACTTCTCGTCCTACTTAAGTACATATACTAATCTCTAGGAGGTATCACCGCGTAAGTACAAAATTTGTTTTATTAGTATCTTACCCTAGCTTAGCCTAACATTAAATACTCACACACACAACGATTACTCTGTCAATATATAAAAACGTGAACACACGATGAACATTATTTCCCACACACACACACACACACACACACACACATTTGTCATACATATTCATACTGTCACATTCACACATTTAGTTGATATGCGAAGTTTCGTGTTTTTCATCAGATTTCGTTAATTTGTTCATTCTTAGTAGGTACTGTTCCCTCTGAAAGAAAAAGATAATTTATTAGGGATTTTCAAGTTCTTCATATTCACAAGTTATATTTTTGGGTTTGTGAAATATTCTTACTTTCTTACTAATATTAAATGCAAAAGTAACTCTGTCTTTTATCTGTGTGTCTGTCGATCTAAATGAAATTTGCTATGGATACAGTTTGAGACCCCGGGTAGGATGTAGGAAACTTTTATCCCGGTGTGAGGTTCCCGTGGGATTGTCAAAAATTAGGGCCACGCAGGCAACGCCGCGGGCATCAGCTTGTTACTATTCATCATCAATTCAGCCGCACAACGTCCACTGCTGGCTCTCCCAAGGATTTCCAAAATATCCGATCTAGGGCGGCCTGCATCCAGCGCTTTCCAATGACAGTCAGGTCGTCTGACCACTTTGTGGGTGGGTGGTGTCCTATGCTTCGCTTGCCAGTACATGTTCGCCGTTCGACAATATTTTTGCCCTTTTTAGTTACTAAATAAGTTCCATCAAAATAGGTACGTTACCTTCACCGGTGTGTCTCTATATGAGTCTCTCCTCGGGCGGCGGCTTGAGCGCGTTGTGCATCATCTCAGCGCGCGGGTTGCAGTACTCCTGCCCCGACGGTGAGTACGTGCCGCGGGTCGCGCGTTTCCGACGGGCCTGGGGAGGAAAGGGGGGGGGGGGATGTTTTAACATACAATAATAACATAGTAAAGGTGGGGTTACACATGTCAGCACACTACACTTTTATATGCTGCGTAAAACTAACGTGAGACAGATATTATTATACGGGTTACTCACGTACACAGTGATCTACTAGACATGTTTCGACCTCATGCGGAGCTCTGCATCAGGTCCAATGTGAGGGACGTGCTTACGGCATTTTACTACGTACGTGAGTAACCCGAATATAGCACATTGACAAGTGACTCAGTTAGCTGCCGACCTCTCGAGTCACCCCCGGCTCGTTGAAATTTATCGGATAAAAAAGTTATTCAGACAAAAAGTTGCATCTTAAGAGACTTTTCACATTTGGTTGGCTGTCTCGCTCGCACAATCAAACATTTTTAAAGATTATTAAAAAATGTGACTCATTTGAAGAAAAGTGTTTCATAAACTTTTTAATATATTCAATGTTAGATATTGTAGACAATTAATGAAACACTTTTCTACAAATGTGTCACATTTTTTAACAATCTTTAAAAATGTTTGATTGTGCGAGCGAGACAGCCAACCAAATATGAAAAGCCTCTTAAATCTGAGACGCTTCGCCCGCTCGGTCAATAATAACTTAGTAAAAATCTTGAGAGGTGTCAAGGGACACCCGGAGGGAACGAAGTAAAATATAAATATAAACAGGTCTAAATTACATTCAAACTCTTTTCTGCGTTCTAAAATCAAGTTTTTATTATCTTCATAAATTTGAATGAACAAAAAGTGTCGTTACAACTTTTGGTCTTAATTTTTTCCGTGTAGCTCCCTTTCGCAACGCGCGATATGGAACTTCGTTCCAACAATTTTAAATTTTGTAATAAAAAACTGGATTTCTGTAAAGTCGGTTTACGGACGATAATTTTACGTGATAACGTCATGATAGAAGCGTAACAAGCCGAACGCTTGGGCCGATCGTGCCTCTCGATCGCTCGTTCCGCGCTCTCGCCTGCACGCTTGGCTCAGGTGTAACATGACAATTTTTCGTGCGTGCAGCCGGCGTTCATCGATGTATAAGCAGGCCTGTGTCACTCCTCGTTTAGGTATCGAAAATATACCTACATTATTACTGTGCGCGCGGTGACCAATTAGAAGGGGAAGTTTAGTTACATGAATCGTTTGTCCAGAGAAATAAGAATGAAATTGGCTTGCAATGAAAGAAGAGGTATCTAAACGAAGAGGTTTGGGAGTTCTAAGGCGAGCTAAATTAAACCATAGCGCTAACCACATTAAGGTTGATACTTTTTCTATACAAGTTTCAGAGGGGATTTTCTCCACTCTAAGTAAAAAGAAAAGTGTAAAATCTCCAAAATAAAGTCCGTACCAGCTTAATTATGAAAGATTTTGGTAAACTTTATTTGTAATTGATCAGTGCATTAGTTTTTGCATAAAAGCCCTTTTCCGAAAGGACTTTACGTATATTTTACGCGCTTGGTTTACCATCAATTGGCTTGTCTACTAAATAATATAAAGTTTTGTCGATGGTTTGAATCGAAAATTTATACAATTTTAAGAAGGCAATTTGAATAAAAAAAAAAAAAACTAAATATTATCAGGATTTTTTGATATAATTTTAAAATGTACACCGGAAGTGACAACACACAGCAATCGAATTTTAATTTTTTCTATGCTCGCATAAAAAAAACAATGACAACGGTCATCTGTCAATGTCACCTGGTTTCATTACTTTTGTTATGTTGGTTGTAGTCCTTTGACATATATTGTTGTAGGGAGATGACAGTGACAGTGACAGTACAGTACTGAAAGCGGAAAATGCCAATCTTCATCATGACTTCACTTTCTCAAATAAGCTTAACCTTGTTTGAAAATGATGATCATTTGGATTTTTGCAAATAAGATTATTTTTTTTAATCTGATTAGAGAAAGTTTCTCCTAGAGGCCATATTTTTTTGTTTTTCAATTTACTCGACAAGCGAATTATCGCGCATTCGCTTCGTTAGAATACAATGTTAAGTGAGACAGCATGCTTTTAGGCCGCGCCCACTCGAGTTCGAGTCCGTGACTAGTTCAACTTTCAGTAGATATTTGTTTGAGTGAGACTTGTGTAGTGTGGTAAAGGCGGAGCAGTACCTGTGCGCCGAGCGCGCCGACGCCGACGGCGAGCAGCGCGAGCGCGAGCAGCGCGGCGCCGACGCCGATGAGCACGCCCGACGCGCCGTCCGGCCCGCCGCCGCCGCCCTCCGCCACCGCCTGCGCCGCACACACACACCTCACGTTTACTAAATATCCACAACGCAAAAGAAATATAAAACTCATTGTTCGCAAGATTATATTAAGGAGCTACCTGAATTTTTCGGGGTCCAGTGCTACCCCCATTTGAAATGAATCATTTAAAAGGAAACGGAGATATCATTTAAAATTTTGTTTTGATCAGACCCTGGATAACCCTTCAAACTATTTTATGAACTACTGTTTACAGTTTAAAGTGAGAACGTGAAGCTTTTCTACGCACATACGCCAAAAGTGGCCGTTTTTCGCAATTGTGCGTAGAAAAGCTTCACGTTCTCACTTTAAACTGTAAGCAGTAGTTTATAAAATAGTTTGCAGGGTTATCCAGGGTCTGATTAAGACCAAATTTTAAATGATATCTTCGTTTCCTTTGAAATTATTTAATTCAAATGGGGGCAGCACTGGACCCCGAAAAATTCAGGTAGCCCCTTAATAAAATGTCATAATAATTTATTCTACACACTTGCACATAAAGTGAATCTAATTACACCGTTTTTAAATGTACAAAGCAGCTCATAAAACACGCATGTGTTATAACTGCACTATTTGCTATTTATATGCTTAAGATAGTTTCTTTTTTTTTCAATTTTCGGACTGGTTCGCCTCGCTGCGTCAGCCAATAGGCAACGTAAAAAATACAACAAATGGAAAGCAACAGTGTGCATCACACTTTTATTGTTGACTTTTTACAAAATGAATCATTTCAGTTCATTAGGTACTTTTACTCGCAAGTGTGTTGAAAAACGTCTTACTACATATCGTGCATATATTTTTTAAGCACACTCGTCTCTATTACGCCCTCGCCTTCAGCTCCAGCTAAAATTCCATCTCGTGTGTATAACCACCATAACGCACTTGTATCACAATATACTATAAAATCTTTATCGCTTTAATTTAAAATACTAGATCTAAAGATGTATAAAACAAATTCTACAATAGTAGATTGCGCTACAAAGGGCTAAGGTAATATTTTGAAGGCAAGGGCGCTACTTTGAATCCAGAGCGAAACGAAGGATTCAACTGTAGAATCCTGAGTGTAGCGAGAGATTTATGTATATCGCCCGAGATAAAAATATTACCGTACCCGAGTAGCACACTCTACTTTTCATCTCCATCTATGAGAAAAACTAGCACATACAAAACAGAATATTAAGAAAAAAATAGAATACCCACAATACTTAATCAGACTTCATCCGACAATTTAATACTAACCTGTGTTTGGTGTCGTTTTCGTACAATAAATACTAAGAAATCATTTTTTGAAGATCAACTTTTTACGATAAAATGTTGAGTCATAACTTTGTTTGCGTGGTCCTTCATATCTTTTTATTTTTATAAGTAAACTTGATACCTATTCACTATCGGCTTAAACTTACTAAAAAGTATTCACATTTACACAAATAATTACATATCAAATACATAACAACAACAAATAACCTAAAACTTCTGTAATTACTTGAATGAAAGAGAAAAATTTGCGCTTTTTTAATTATACTTGCTTATTTTTCCGAAGCGAAGAACATAATTTGTTTTACCTACATTCATCAATGTTAACGACGATATGTATCCCAAATTTAAAAAATCACGACGTCTCTGCCATTTATTTTTTATTTTAAATAAAAATTCTTCTTTTTTTTGTTGGACTGCCAACATTATTTTTGATTCTACATAGATTACACTCTTGTTCAGTTTTCAAATTGATTTTAATCCCTAGAGATTTTCTGTTTCACATTTTAGTCCCGAGAAAATAATCAATAACTTTAGCTCCAAAGATTCAAAGATTCAAAGATTCAAATGTTTATTCAGTAATTAGACCTTTACAGGCACTTTTACACGTCAATAAGTATAATTTATGTTACGTGTAAAGTATATTAAAATTTAATTTATTTTTTAAAGAAAAGCTACCGATACCAGCGCTTCGTAACGACCACTGCTGAGAAGAAACGCCGAAAGAAACTCATTTTCACAGTATTGGTCGCCTACTCGCCAGAAGGGCTTTGTCATATTATTATAATTGTCTTTTAATTAATAAATACTTATAATATAATACAATGTTGACACATTATAACATGTTATGCTTGCGAACAAGTAAACTAACATAAATTGCGTAATAAAAAATATTAAGTAGTCAAAAAAAGCGAAGCCGAGCTGACCAGTCCCTCCCGGCAGCACCCGTTCACGAGTTGACGCACGGATCAGCCATCGTTAAACTCAACCATATTAGAGGGAATCCAACGACCCGACCAGCGACGCCACCACCGGATTGGACATTTTAGTGAGCATGAAAAACCCGAACTCGCAGACCTTGTCAAGAGAAAATATTAATTATATGTTGGTCACTTATTGATCGCAGAGCATTTACATGTTTTTACAGTAAGCTTATTATGGTAACAGAAAATGCAGCTATTTATGTTTCATGTGTGGAGTGTAATGGAAAATGTTTAGGAAGTATCTACGCGTTTTTATCTCTTAAATAATCATTGATAGTATAGTATGCATTGTTCAATAAAACTTTTTTAACATGTGTTTTAAATTTTGCCATTGGTAGGTTAACGATCGCTTCGGGAAGTTTATTAAATAATGTTATACCTAGACCTAAGAGTGACTTTCTAGTATTAGCAAGTCGAAATTTAGGCGTATGAAGCTGATTTTTGTTGCGAGTATTATAACTGTGAACATCACTATTTTTCTTGAAATTATTTAACCTAGATTTAACAAATAGAAGATTTTCGTAAATAAATTGAGATGTCACAGTAAGAATATTTATAGATTTAAATAACTCTCTTAAGGAATCGCGTGATTTTAGTCCGTAGATCGACCGAATTGCTCTCTTTTGTAGCACAGAGATAGCATGTATGTTAGCCGCTTTACCCCATAAGAGCAAGCCATATGACATTATGCTGTGAAAATAACTAAAGTATACTAGCCTAGCAGTTTCAACGTTAGTACACCGTCTGACCCTCCTCACAGCATATGCTGCCGAACTAAGTTTCTTGGCAGTGGCCTCAATATGTTTATCCCATTTTAAGTTCCAGTCTACAGTTATGCCTAAAAATTTGGTGTTGGGTACCCATTCTAGAACTTGACCATTAAGACTCAAAGGTATGTGAGTATTAGGTTTATTCAATAGTGAAAAATTAACGCACTTAGTCTTTTGTGTGTTTAAGGCCAGATTATTAGTCGTAAACCAACTAAGTACTTGAGACATAGTATTGCTTACATCGTCATAGTTTGTGCATTTTCTGTCAACCTTAAAAAGTAAAGATGTATCATCAGCAAACAATACTACTTCACACAACTTTTCTGCAAGACAGGGGAGGTCATTAATATAAATCAAAAACAAAAATGGACCAATTATTGAACCCTGAGGCACACCCATGCTCACAGGTGCACTATCTGAGGATACTCTGTTGATTTCAACTCTTTGAGTTCTATTATCAAGATAAGATGAAATAACAG
This sequence comes from Acrobasis suavella, assembly GCA_943193695.1. Taxonomy (NCBI): domain Eukaryota; kingdom Metazoa; phylum Arthropoda; class Insecta; order Lepidoptera; family Pyralidae; genus Acrobasis; species Acrobasis suavella. The sequence continues at coordinate 664,027 of OW971930.1, read as the reverse complement.
AGAGTGCAGTATCAGTAACGCCATAAAATTTTAGTTTATTTTTTAATATTATGTGATCGACACAATCGAATGCCTTCGACAGATCGCAAAAGATACCTATAACGTCTTGTCGATTCTCCCAGGCTTCGTAAATAATTTTAACTAAGGTCGCTGCTGCATCAGTGGTAGAGCGCCCTTTTGTAAATCCATATTGGCGACAGTGAAGTAATTTATTAATATTAAAATACGATACTAGCTGGTCTAATATAATTTTTTCAAATATTTTACTTAAAGCCGGTAATATTGAAATTGGTCTATAATTGTTCGGATCATCTTTGGATCCCTGTTTAAACAGTGGTATAACTTTACTTGCTTTCATTAAGTCAGGGAAAACACCTTCTGAAATACATTTATTAAATATTAAAGTTAAGTGAGGAGCAATCAGGTCGATGATACTGCTCAAAACGGAAACCGAAATACCCCATAGGTCCTCAGTTTTTTTAGTATTAAGAGCCTTGTAAGCCGAGATAATGTCATATGGAGTTGTGCTAGTAAAGGTAAAAGTTGTTTTGGGCGTAGATGAATTACTTTTCAATAGTTCATCGGCGGCGTTCGGACATGAAAGCAATGACTGGGTGATATCTTTGGAAATGTTAGCAAAAAAAGTATTGAATTCATTAGCTACTTCGATATCCGAGTCAGCGGTTTTATCTCCAATTTTTAATGTGAATGTTGAGTCCCTAGTATTGGTTTTTCCTGTCTCATTATTAATAATTGACCATGTTGTCTTAACTTTATCTTTAGAATTTTTAATTTTGTTCGTTAGATGTAATGCTTTCGCAGCCAAACACACCTTTTTGAACAATTTAGAATATTTTTTAACATATGCCAAAAAATCCGCATTAAAATTATATCTTTTTTCACCATATAGTTCATATAATTTCCTCCTACTAGTGTAAATACCTTTAGTAGCCCAATCACAAAATTTTGGTTTATTATCAGCTTTAAGAGTTTTTAGTGGGAAGCTTTTGCTAAACTCTCCTTCCACCGTGTTAAAAATATTTTTGTAATGGTCGTTAGGGTTTGCAATAAAATCTAATCTAGGTAAATTATTTTGTATACATTCCCGAAAATGCACTCTACGATTGGTAGTAATAGGCCTGCAAGTGATAGGTCGTGGGGTGTGATCTTTTGGAGATACAAGTGATACTTGTTGGCCGAGGTGGTCAGAGCCAAGACAATCAAAGATTTTTTTATCAATGACTGGGCAATCACAAAAAATGTTTTGGGATGAAAACATCGTTTTTTGAGTAGATGAGATGAAATAGTAGATTGTGCTACAAGGGGATAAGGTAATATTTTGACGGCGAGGGCGCTACTTTGAATCCAGAGCGAGACTCCGCTCGTGATTCTACGGTGGAATCCTTCGTCTGTCTTGTCGGTTGAAGTCTGATTAGGTATTGTAGGTGTTCTACTGTTCTTTATATTCTGTTTTGTATTTGCTAGTTTTTCTCATAGATGGAGATGAAAAGTAGAGTGTGCTACTCGGGTACGGTAATATTTTTGTCTCGGCCGATATACATGAATCCCTCGCTTCACTCAGGATTCCTTCGTTTCGCTTCGTAGCGCTTTCGCCTTCAAAATATAACCTCATTCCCTTGTAGCACAATCTACTATTAAAACTCAAATTACTATGACACGGAGATAATGTGGTGCGAATTTATTTATAACACAACACAACACTACACACAAGTCCCGCCCGCGTGGTATCTTTTCACCATTTCATTATTTAGTTTAAATTCTTGAATACTGCATCTTGATTCATCTTAAAATCCCTATGAAATACAATACAACCATGCATCTTTAAATTGACCGACAACGTAAAGAAAAACACATCGAACACGTTCTTAAAAGGGTAATAAAGGAGAGCGTGGTAACATTGACCAACAACGTAAACGAAAACAGATCAAGCATGTTCTCAAACAGGTGATAAAAGGAGAGCGCGGTGACCTGTTGCGAGCAGTTCTTCCCGCTCCAGCCGTCGGTGCAGAAGCAGACGTAGTCGACGGCGGCGCCGCAGCGCTGCTCGCAGCGGCCGCCGTGCTGGCACGGCCCGGTCCCGTTCTCGCGGGGCTCGAAGCACGGGTCCCGCAGCGCACACTCCAGCCCGCAGAACCCGGGCGTGCACTCGCACCTGACAACGTGGTTATCATCACTTAATCTACAAAATTCACTTGTAACCACAACTTACAAATTCACATTTAGTGGACTCGCACAAAATGTCGGTAGATGGATAAACAATAAATAGTAAATGTGCACTAAATAGTTGCATTTTGAAGTAAAAGAAGGTGTTCAATGCCCTCAATGCCCCCCCACCCCCCCGCGCTACATGTCAAACTATACGTACGTGTAGGAGCCCTTGAGGTTGATGCAGTTCCCAGGGCCGCAGCTCAACAGACCGGCCCGCACCCCCCTCACCCCTTTACATGTCAAGCTGTCTCGCATATTTATATGTCAAGCTGTACGTACAGTCAGGCTTCAAAATTGGAGTCATAATTTCTCATACTAGTTGTATAAGAAATTCTCTCCATATCATCATCAGACTCCATTTTTGAAGCGTACCGTACATGTAGGAGCCGTCGAGGTTGATGCAGTTCACCAACCCGGGCCAGCAGCTCACCAACCCGACCCGCACCCTCACCTCCCCTTTACACTACAAACTGACTCGCCCCCCCCCCCCCCCCCCCCCCCCCTTACATGTCAAGCTGTACGTACGTGTAAGAACCGTCGAGGTTGATGCAGTTCCCGGGCCCGCAGCTCACCAACCCGGCCGCGCACTCATCCACATCCAACTCGCACCGCACGCCCGTCCACCCTGCGACGAACAATATTATTACAGTTACAACATTATGAAGAACTAGATGAACAGAAAGATTTCTTAAAAACTCGCAGTGTTTCAATTCAAACAGAGGATGAAAGGACGAATTTTAGTGATATATGATTTGAGTTTTGCTGTCACAATTATTATTATTAGGTTATGATATAGCTAATTATATTAATCGCGGTAAATCCCATAATACGCACAACTGAATTTTACTTATTAGAACATATTTTTGTAAGAATCAATTATCTGACAAATTATTCTGATCCTGTAACATTTCTCTGTAAAGATGATTCACGTCATTATGATGCGATACAATTGCTTTTTATTGTTCTGATTGCGATAAAACTGTGCCTTCCGATAAACAAGTCAAGATTGGTCAAGATCATAAAACTTGCAAAACATTGATTAGGAACTCGTAGACACAGACGTTATGCAAAGATATCAACTTTAAATATTAATTTCATTGAGTTGACGTCCTTAGAAAAAATGCTGTAGTGCAGTTTGCTATCGCTTCTGCACTAGCGCTTTGGAGGCGGCAGTAAACTTAGCTCTAAGTAACTTTTTGACGTCAACAATTGTGCAACAAAACAAAGTGACGATTATTAAGAGATATTATAGATATCCTATAATAATAAAGATATTTGATTAAATTGAAAAGACATAAAGAAAGGATTGAAAAAATCCCTGATCTCCTAAACCTGACTACTGTAGAATAGAAAACCACAGCGCTGTCTCATGTCATGACATCATCAGCGTTAAGGAAAAATCTATGGCAGTTGTTTCTTACTCCAGTTCTTCCGTTAACTGAAAGCCCTGGCTTTAATTTTGTTATTTTTTTAAAATTTATTTCTCAGTACGAAGGAATGAGAACATTACACGTCTCCCGTTGTTATAGACCGTTGAAAGTTCATCCAGTACAAAGGAATAAGAACATTACACGTCTCCCGTTGTTATAGACCGTTGAAAGTTCATCCAGTACAAAGGAATAAGAACATTACACGTCTCCCGTTGTTATAGACCGTTGAAAGTTCATCCAGTACCAAGGAATAAGAACATTACATGTCTCCCGTTGTTATAGACCGTTGAAATTCATCCAGTACCAAGGAATAAGAACATTACACGTCTCCCGTTGTTATAGACCGTTGAAATTCATCCAGTACCAAGGAATAAGAACATTACACGTCTCCCGTTGTTATAGACCGTTGAAAGTTCATCCAGTACCAAGGAATAAGAACATTACACGTCTCCCGTTGTTATAGACCGTTGAAATTCATCCAGTACGAAGGAATGAGAACATTACACGTCTCCCGTTGTTATAGACCGTTGAAAGTTCATCCAGTACGAAGGAATAAGAACATTACACGTCTCCCGTTGTTATAGACCGTTGAAAGTTCATCCAGTACCAAGGAATAAGAACATTACACGTCTCCCGTTGTTATAGACCGTTGAAATTCATCCAGTACCAAGGAATAAGAACATTACACGTCTCCCGTTGTTATAGACCGTTGAAAGTTCATCCAGTACCAAGGAATAAGAACATTACACGTCTCCCGTTGTTATAGACCGTTGAAAGTTCATCCAGTACCAAGGAATAAGAACATTACACGTCTCCCGTTGTTATAGACCGTTAAAATTCATCCAGTACGAAGGAATGAGAACATTACACGTCTCCCGTTGTTATAGGCCGTTGAAAGTTCCTCCAGTACGAAGGAATGAGAACAATACACGTCTCCCGTTGTTATAGACCGTTGAAATTCATCCAGTACGAAGGAATGAGAACATTACACGTCTCCCGTTGTTATAGGCCGTTGAAAGTTCATCCAGTACGAAGGAATGAGAACATTACACGTCTCCCGTTGTTATAGACCGTTGAAAGTTCATCCAGTACCAAGGAATAAGAACATTACACGTCTCCCGTTGTTATAGACCGTTGAAAGTTCATCCAGTACCAAGGAATAAGAACATTACACGTCTCCCGTTGTTATAGACCGTTGAAATTCATCCAGTACGAAGGAATGAGAACATTACACGTCTCCCGTTGTTATAGACCGTTGAAAGTTCATCCAGTACGAAGGAATAAGAACATTACACGTCTCCCGTTGTTATAGACCGTTGAAAGTTCATCCAGTACCAAGGAATAAGAACATTACACGTCTACCGTTGTTATAGACCGTTGAAATTCATCCAGTACCAAGGAATAAGAACATTACACGTCTCCCGTTGTTATAGACCGTTGAAAGTTCATCCAGTACCAAGGAATAAGAACATTACACGTCTCCCGTTGTTATAGACCGTTGAAAGTTCATCCAGTACCAAGGAATAAGAACATTACACGTCTCCCGTTGTTATAGACCGTTGAAAGTTCATCCAGTACGAATGAATGAGAACATTACACGTCTCCCGTTGTTTTAGGCCATTGAAAGTTCATCCAGTACGAATGAATGAGAACAATACACGTCTCCCGTTGTTATAGACCGTTGAAATTCATCCAGTACGAAGGAATGAGAACATTACACGTCTCCCGTTGTTATAGGCCGTTGAAAGTTCATCCAGTACGAAGGAATGAGAACATTACACGTCTCCCGTTGTTATAGACCGTTGAAAGTTCATCCAGTACGAAGGAATAAGAACATTACACGTCTCCCGTTGTTATAGGCCGTTGAAAGTTCATCCAGTACCAAGGAATAAGAACATTACACGTCTCCCGTTGTTATAGACCGTTGAAAGTTCATCCAGTACCAAGGAATAAGAACATTACACGTCTCCCGTTGTTATAGACCGTTGAAATTCATCCAGTACCAAGGAATAAGAACATTACACGTCTCCCGTTGTTATAGACCGTTGAAAGTTCATCCAGTACCAAGGAATAAGAACATTACACGTCTCCCGTTGTTATAGACCGTTGAAATTCATCCAGTACCAAGGAATAAGAACATTACACGTCTCCCGTTGTTATAGACCGTTGAAAGTTCATCCAGTACCAAGGAATAAGAACATTACACGTCTCCCGTTTTTATAGACCGTTGAAAGTTCATCCAGTACCAAGGAATAAGAACATTACACGTCTCCCGTTGTTATAGACCGTTGAAAGTTCATCCAGTACGAATGAATGAGAACATTACACGTCTCCCGTTGTTATAGACCGTTGAAAGTTCATCCAGTACGAATGAATGAGAACATTACACGTCTCCCGTTGTTATAGACCGTTGAAAGTTCATCCAGTACCAAGGAATAAGAACATTACACGTCTCCCGTTGTTATAGACCGTTGAAAGTTCATCCAGTACCAAGGAATAAGAACATTACACGTCTCCCGTTGTTATAGACCGTTGAAAGTTCACCCAGTACGAAGGAATGAGAACATTACACGTCTCCCGTTGTTATAGACCGTTGAAAGTTCACCCAGTACAAAGGAATAAGAACATTACACGTCTCCCGTTGTTATAGGCCGTTGAAAGTTCATTAAACGACTTCAAAAAGGACGTGGTTCTCATTTCCTCCGAATCTTTTCTTTATGTTTGTACCCTGATTACTCGAATTTGCCTAGGCCGATTTGAAAATATATTTTTTTGTTTACAAGACTATTTCTTTCCAGGTGATCCCATAGAATTTTTATCAAAATATGTTGTGTAGTTTCGTTTTAAAACAAATATTACCGGAAAAAATACTCGGTATTTTGCATTGAAAAATAAAATTAAGAAGAAAAGAGATGGCAGAAAACAGTCAATAAAGTTTAGGGAAGTTTGAAATCGGAACTAATTGAGATATTATATCGAAGGTTACGAATTTACTATTCATCTGACGCAGGGAAAGCCCCTGCGTAAGATGTGTCGTGTCGATCTTATAATCTAAAATTTACACACTTCTTCCCTCGTCTGTCGTATTTCAAACAGAATGAGTCAAAACGATGCATCTGATAACACCATTGATTTATCTGGCGTGAGAACCAGGCTCAGACATGGCGCTACCAAACAAACACTCATAATTCATCACACTTCACTCAAAACTATGCAAACCAAGTACAAATTAAGTTTATTGCGTCATTATAAAAAATAAACAATTACAAATTTATAAGAACTAGACGTAATGGGCCAAAAGTGGGCTTATCACTATAAGCAACGTCTTCCAGCCAACCTTCCAAAACCACTAATATTAACAAGTACCTGCCAACGCGACCACCACCAACACACTCCACCAATCCATGGCTGCACTTTCTAACGCATTTTTTTCACCAACACTTTATTCCGCCGATTTTTTTATTCGCGCATTCCGTCCGATGTCTCGGCACACTACCTGGCTCGGCGGCCAGTGGTTCGCAAACTGGGCTGGCCTCTGTTATCAGTATCAGCGGCGTCATTAATTAGCGAACAATATAAGGTGACACATTTGTTGTGAGTAATGTTACTCCATGTTTGTCTCGATGCCGCGGGGAATCTCCATTCTTAAAACTACTACACACTACTGGCCCGGTGACGAATCATTTGTAAACTTGTTAGGTGACCATTATAATTTTTCAATACATGAAAAAAACATTTGTTATCTAACCAGTTTATCTATAAATATTCAAAAGTGAAGTAATAGCAGTGAAAACAGAAAGATAAATGGTTGAAAAACGAACGAGATATAACGATTTTACGAAAATATGTCTCTCTCAAAAACGCTAATTTGTATGGCAAATGTATAAGATGATATGGACTTTGACGTCACCAGTCCATATCGGACTTCTCTTTCTAATTGAAACCTTAAAGTATCACATGTTCGTAGCTGATGAAGATATTTTATAATTTCTTTCATATTTGTTTACTGTGGTTAATTAGGATTTTATTAAACAATATAAAAACCAGAGGAGCTCACTTGCCCGGTGAGAGTACGCATTCTTAGCGTTTTCGCAAGTTAAGTGGCACTGGGCGCGGTCCGCACTTGGACGACTGATCACAAGTAGCAAATTTCTGAAGGCACGTGAAGCCGTTGGTGCCGGCTGTTATCATTGTACAGCAGTCGTGAAGCAATCAGATGCATTTAGGCAGCTTGAAAAATCTGACGCCAGTGTTGGCCACTTACAAACACGAAAACGAAACAGTTCCACCCAGTTTGAGAGTGTGTGCGTCCGTATCGGCGTTATCACGCGATCGAGCGCGGCCTGATAAGATTGCGCGTCACCGCACACACTGCGACGCGACATTACGGGCTAGCAGCAACAGCTGGCGCGACCAGGGGAAAAGGTTGACTGGTAGACAACACTTAGCGTTAAGTTCGCCTATCGTTCTGTACAATTTGATGAACAATAAAGATTAAAAAAAAACACCTGAACTTGACGGGTATCAAACCAAAAAAAAAAAATTATGGGAGGACAAACATAATTTTTATATTTCGATAAAATTTGCTATTTTAGAACAACTTAAGACGAAGTGGTAGCTAAAGTGGCGCCCTCATTTGAAATAAATTGTTTAAAACTAAATATGGTGATAATTAAAAATTTGATTTGTATCAAAGTATGTAACTAGAAAGACCTTTAAACTATTTTATGAATAACCTTTGAAATTATTACTAATAGTCCGTCTAGTTTTAAAAAGGGGTTTTCGTCAAAAGTGGCCACTTTTGGCGAAAACCCGTTTTAAAACTAGACGGACTACCAATATTACTTTCAAAGGTTATTCATAAAATAGTTTAAAGGTCTTTCTAGACAGGGATACAAATCAATTTTTTAATTATCACCATATTTAGTTTTAAACAATTTATTTCAAATGAGGGCGCCACTTGAGCTACCACTTCGTCTTAAATCAGATAATTTTTCCTAACCGACAAAACAAACATTTTCCGTGGGATTTGTATGAAGTACAGGCTGATGACGTCATAGTTTCTTGGAGTCAAATAGCGCTCTTAATTTATTTATTTACCATTTTATGTACACGGAACAAAATTATACAGAGAATACATCAAATAAAAGTTTTACAAAGGCAGTACTTATCTCATAAGAGATCTTTTCCAGTAGGCCTGTTAATATCAGTTTTTTTGCAATAATAAAACTTACGAGCGGCCTTCCCGTCTTGTTTTTCATACAAACGCTCGTACGTGATTATGACGTTGTAACTGATCTTTCTTGCAATTTTTTGAACTTACAGGTATCTTGTGCGCTATTTTTAGGTTTCTATCGAAAAAAAAATTTTCTATCAAACGAACAAATTCAGTATACGCCTCCAAAAATCTACCGTTTTGCACAAATTTTACCTGAACTTCGACTGTTCATAAAGTACTCATAAATTGTAAAATAAAAAAAAAAATCGATAGAAACCTCGTAATTGTAATAAAAAATTTAAATAAAAAAAAATATTTCACACACTTGTAAAAACGTATTACTGATAAAAACGTATATCCTGGAACAAGTTTTATGACATTTGCGCACCTTATGAATAGTTAATATTCATTAAATTTATAGTTAATAATAATACTAATTTCATTCAAAACAATGCAAACCGTGCCCTAAGGCGCTATCTTATTTTTTTGGTTTGCCTTTTTTTCTAGCATTGTCCTGGATGAAAAAACAAGCTTTTCGAACTATGCTTGCGTTGACGACAGAGCCGCAGAGCCGCCTTAAATCATTTGAAAACGGCTATGATCGTGACAAGTGACATTATTTTGTGTCGATTTATTTTCTAAACAGTACCAAATAATTTATGACCCAGTAGAGAACCCAATTATGTTCCTTGGGGAAAGTTCATCAGTATACTTTGTTTGACCCTGTATATTCCGATTACTCAATGCATCATGCACGGAACCTTGTACTATAGGGTGCGATTCCTACGCAATGCATACCATGAAGTATTTGTACCGCATTATCAAGGGTACTCCGGCAAGAGAGTACTGCAAGCGCGGCTTATCTGATAACGGCTGCACTAATATGTCAAGGTTGTGCGCGGAAGCCGACTCACTCACACACAACGTCACATGAAGTCAACAGTGCTTGCATGTCATTCAATTATTGCAAGAACTTCAGTCAGCTAAATTAATAAGATTTACATGAGCGACGCTTTATAAAAACTATAAACTTATTTATGATTACAAAGTTGTGTTTCGGTACAATGGAGAATATGCATGAAAAAATATGTGTTATCTAACTAGTTTATCCATAAATATTCAAACGTAAAGTACTAACGAGATACAACGATTTTACAAAAATATGTCTATCTCGCTCGCAAAAACGCTATTTTCTATGGAAAATGTATAGATGATATGGACTTTGACGTCACCAGTCCATATCGGACTACTCTTTCTAATTGAAACTTTAAAGTATCACGAGTTCTTCGCTAAGTAAGATATTTTATAATTGTTTTCATATTTGTTTACTGTGGCTAATAAGGATTTTACTAAGCAAATAAAAAAGTGCATATTCCCCTATTACTAACGTAACAGATGCCCAACGCGGTAGAAACTATTGGAGGGCCCGAAAGTAGGCAAAACTGGAGTTGCGGGTAGCCAATACAGAGATGGCAGCACACACGACTAGGAAAAACGTGACAAAGAAAGTGTTGAATATACTTTAGAAAATATCTATTGCATTTCATATAAGTCATATATAATTAATTAGAGTACTACTTTATTTAAATAATAGTAATAAAAGATTTTAATGTTTTGATAAATAGCTCTAGTGCCACCTAGTGACAAGGAAAAGAAATAATTATAAGGCGATGGGTAGGCATGGTTTCGGTTTGAGGGATGACGTCTGGCTGAAAAGCTACTAAGCCTTTTCATGATGCTTTTACGCAAGACGATCTCCTTTGCTAAATCGTTTAAAAAAAACTGATCTGGCTGAGTTCACTTTGTGTATAGTTATTAGACTTAAGTTGTTTTTGGATATTATTATATACGAATAACAAATATCACTACCAAACAGCCGTTTTCCGAAAATGGAAAATAAATTGGTTAGCAATTGTCATATTAAATATAAGAGTGGGAGCATGGTGGGGACATCTCGCTATCTCTTTCGTAAGCGTGACACCTAATGACAGTGACGTCACGCGGGTGTATGCATCCTTGACAGTTTTCCCTTCCACCGGATTTGAAAGGCTTATAATTGTATAATTTTGAGCGGAGTAAAATTTTTTTGATATGAATAAGAAAAAAAATCGAGTCGATAGTTACGTTAGAAAAATGCTAAACATCGATAGTATCGATAGCTGTTTTAGATCAATAGTATTGACAACCAACAATGCTGTCGATAGTGTGTTCGTCGTCAGGATCGATACTATCGATTACCAACCGACAGTCTCGGTACTATCAATAGACGTAAATTATCAATTTTATTTAAAATACCTTATAGATTTGTTTGTTTGCTTTTCGTGTGTGCAAGTAGCCAACACTGGTGTCACATTTTTCAGGCTGCCTTAAGGCATCTGACATAGCTTGACGACCGCCATACTGATGACAGCCGGGATCAACGGCTTATACGTGCCTTCCGAAGCACGGAGTCACCCATCCAAGTGCTTGCACGTCTAGTGTCAGCCCCCACCTGTGCCGGTGCAGTCGCAGCGGAAGCCCGGGCGCCGCGCGAGGCAGCGCCCGCCGTGCAGACACAGCGCCCCGCCGCCCTCCGCGCACTCGTCGCGCTCCGTCTCGCAGAACTTGCCCGCGAACCCGTCCTCGCACGCGCACATCGGCTTCTGAAACAATGGCTTCCGTTATAAGTTTCCTCGTCATCACTTATCAAGTGATACAAATATTTATAGACAAATAAATATACACGGACAAAATACACTGATTGAGCTGGCCCCAAATAAATAAAAATAAATATATACGGACAAATCACACTGATTGAGCTAGCCCCAAAGTAAGTTCGAGACTTGTTTTATGGGATACTAACTCAACGATACTGTATTTTATAACAAATACATATATAGATAAACATCCAAGAGCGAGGACAATTTGAAAAAGGCCATTTTCCAACTTGCCCTGACCAGGGATCGAACCAGGGACATCTGGGTAGCGGACTAGCATGGTGACCACTACGCCACGGAGGTCGTCAAAGTAAGTTTAAACTTGTGTTATGGGCGACTAACTCAACGATACCATATTGTATAATATGATATCGATAAATCGGCCGGATATCGGTAAATTTATGACTTTGACATATAAAAATTACGAACTCTGTGAATTAATTCCCATGGAACCTTCGAAAATTTAACAACATAAAGTCAAAAACGGATTAATTCCGAGGTAAATATCACTTAAATTGTATATAAAAATATCTTTAGTCTTTGACGCATGAATTTTTTGGGGTTCAATGCTCCTAGTCCCTTTAAAAAAAAATATTTCAATGTGGACACATTTCAAATAAATTATTTAAAACGAAACAGGCATATCATTGAAAATTTTGTTTTGAGTAAGGCTTACATAATCCTTCTAACTATATTATACGTTTATAGTTTAAAGTTAGAACGTGAAGCTTGAATTTGGAAAATGGCCTTTTTCAAATTGTCCTCGCTCTTGGATGTTTATCTATATATGTATTTGTTATAAAATATAGTATCGTTGAGTTAGTATCCCATAACACAAGTCTCGAACTTACTTTGGGGCTAGCTCGATCAGTGTAATTCGTTGCTATAATTTATTATTATTAATATTTATATGTATTATTTTTGCATATTTCCGAAAAACGCTTGTCAAACAACATAAGTACTAAATAGCCTTAGTATGTAATAATTTAATGAATGAAACGAATAATGTAGGAGTATCGTTCACCTCTCCTTCGACGAGGCAGGTGCCGTGCTCGCAGGGCTTGACCTCGCAGAAGGCCTTCTCGCAGTGCACGCCCTCGAAGCCCTCGAAGCAGTGGCACGTGTAGTTGTTGCCCGTCGGCGGGTCTGCCCAACAAAACGGATTTTTACCTTTTTAAATTAAACTACAAACAAGTTCACAGTAAATAGTCAGTAAGAAAAAAACAAGCGATACAATATATAACAAATTCTTCGCTGTCAAAATAAGAAAAAAATTTTTTCGTCACTAAGGGACGTACGCGTCAAATAAAGAAAAAAATACCATAGGTAACTAGTCTCTGCCTAACATAATATGTCAAACATTTTCATATTATTCTTAGTTTATGTTTGTATTTTATTTAATTAATATAGTCGTAGAAAAAGTATTGTATAAATACGTCAAAAAATGCTCGACGGAGTCTTCTTACGATGCTCGCTAAGGCTCGCATCGTAACCTGCGAAACTCGCATTTTTGAACCTTCTTATACAACTGTTGCATAAAATACTATTATAGGGTTAGCATTGTTATTACTTACACAAAAATATGCTACGTAAGTTGGAGTAACTTCCTAGATTTCACTTTGTTTTTGAAATCCAAATTTCCAATAAAATGTTAAGCAGGATAAATTAAGGTCCGCTGGTAGCGTTGCATCATTTTTCTACTGTTTTGTAAAATTAAAAGTAAAAAAAAAATATACATATTCACAAGAAAACCAACTAAAATCCTCCTTTAAAGTTACTGAAAAGTAACTTTTTAAAGATAGTTTTATTTGACACTTGAGACGCGCAATCGTGCTGTTAAATTAGACGTCACGGTAGGAATAGTCCATACAAAAAAAGAATAAATGGTTTTGTGACGTCAGCTAAAACAATCATGCTGCAGGCCTGCTATAAAGGTATCATAGTACGAATAAGCAAGGCACCCTGTGACCCGCCTGTCGTAGCAGGCGGCGGCAGCATTTCGCTGAAGAGGGCCACAACCCTGAGCGGCATCCCCACTCCCGCCGAAAGGCGGTGTGTGAGACGTACACTGTTGTTAAGCAAGGCAGTTCAGTTTTAGGCCTGCTATAAGAGATAATAGTAAGCTTCCTGATGAGCCTTAAAGAAATGTCGGGTCGGCATCCGTGGTAGAATTAGTGGCGCGCACCTGGGCTGGTGTCGGTGCAGGTGGCCCTGCCGGCGGCGCAGGGCAGGTGGTTGCAGTGCCGGCGGCGCGGGGTGTCGCAGGCCGGGCCGGCCCACTCCGCGCCGCAGCGGCACACGAACCCGCCCGCCGCGTCGCTGCAGCTGCCGCCGTGCTGGCACGGCATAGACACGCACTCGTCGATGTCGTTCTCGCACCTGCACACCACACCACAATTACACTTTACACACAAATCTAATCTAGCAACATTTGTTGCAAATATTGCAATAGTATTTTATGCAACAGTTGTATAAGAAGGTTCATAAAATGCGAGTGGCGCAAGTTACGATGCGAGCATTGGCGAGCGTCGTAAGGAGACGCCATCGAGCATTTTTTGACATACTTATACAACGTTGCATACAATACTCTTTCTACGACTACATTTACTAAAATAAGTACAAAAATAAACAAAGAAAAGTACGAAATACTACCATATGTTTGGTAGATACGAGTACTAGGTATCTATGGAAGACTTATTTTTTTTATTGACATCTTCCTAGTGACCAAAAGTGCCATTTTTGAAACATGGAGTGACTTAAACGAATGTTTTTCATACAAAAAACCGTTTGTTCAGTGACTCCACGTTTGAAAAATGGCACCATATGTCAAAATAACGATTTTATTATGTTGGCAGTATGGTAGATCTAAAGAAAAAAGTTATAGGTCTATGGCTAGGAGTGTCGTTTTGGCGAAATAACAACACATGTAGTATTATATTAGGAATAGACTATAGACTTTTCTAAAATCATATAATCTATGTTCTTATATTAGTGTTCGGGACCATTTAAAAGACAGATAACAGTACAGGAGTAGAAAAAATATATTATTACCAAAAAATATACGAATTTAAGTGAAAACTAGGATTTGATGCTTAAATCAGTAAAAAGGGAGGTAAAAGCAGTCATAGGAAACTTATTACCTCTTATTTCAAAGGAATTTTCATTAAATTGTTACTAGCTAGATACTTCTTAAATAAGCAAATCTGATAACAGTTTTTAATTATTTCCTAGCTTTTATGATAATATGAAAGTGTATCACAAAAGGACAACAAAAATGTGTAAACTTTATTGCTGAAGAAATTTACCCGTATAGGTATTTATTTTTGTAATTTAACTTCTTTCCATTAAAACACAATTATTTAAAAGTTGTCTTATTCAATTCCCTCGCAAATTTCCGAAACGCAACGTTGTTGGCGGAACGAAACGTGACGACACCGTACACTGTCAAACGTATTTTTTTAAGTTGTCTGTGCTGTCAACCAGAAATTTAAAAGATTATCTGTCATAAATCTGTCTGTCACTGTCAACAAGTCGTTTGTATAATTCTTAGAGGTTATTTTCATTGTTTTGGTAAATTATTTGTCTTTTTTGATCATTATTTGATGAAAGCTTACTACTACCTGGTAAAGAAAGACTCGCTTGAATGACTCGTTATCACAAACGCAGTGTCAAACCAAAAACCATTCGTTTAGGTGACTCCGCGTTCCAAATGGCACTTCTAGACGGTGTTGTCACACAAAATGGCGGCGTTAACAACGCGATTAAGTCGTTCGAAAATTATAGTGGTTATAATTATTTTTTTAAGATTATTTAATAATATTGTGGCAGTGTTACATTTTTTTCGGTTACATAATAAAATAACTTATAGAATTTTTTAAAATAATTAAAAAGATATATGAATTTACCCTTTTATTATAAATTTAATAATTTGATTATTTTGTTAGCTATTATTCAAAATATTTTTCAAAGTTAACTTACAATTCACCGTCGTAGCCCTGTGGACAGATGCACGTGTAGGCGGCGACGCCATCTTGACATGTCGCTCCGTTCTGACACTCGTTATTGGCGCACTCGTCCACGTCAACCTATAAAAAAACATTTCTATAATATTGTAATGTGACATGCAAACCATATATAACTTTTCAAATGCAAAAACCGACTTCACTCCAAACTGCATTACCGATTTTGATAAAATTCTGCAGGACCACTTGACAAGCATGCTGTTTCAAATAAAAATAAAAAAAAATTGTGGCACTCGGGGACTGCCGCGGTAAAGCTATTGCATTTTTTATCAACTTATGCAATTATCAATAGTTATTTATTTACTTTTTATTTATGCAGTATTTTTTTCCTTTGATATTAATTCAAGTTTTTTCTTTGATATTAATTCAAGTTACACTTTTTGAGCGTGGTGACCGATAAGAATTTTTTTTTTTATTGAATAAATGAAAGGGTAATATCGTTCAATATATTTTTATTATCTTACAATACATGTAGGTTATTCAGGAATTTTTATTATGAGCAGTTAGCAGCTAGTCTACACGCATACGTCGAGTCGCACGCACACAAACACCGTGCCGAAGTCTGCCGAACTGAAACGACGTTAGACGATGGGTGTAAGGTTAGGTTTTATTTTCGTTACGGAATTTCTTGATTCAGTCGCCGCGCTCAAAGCCAGCGATAAAAGCTATGCAATAGCTTAAAAATATTTTTCAAAGCGGTCCAGGCATCTTCGAATAATCGATAAAGAAATTCTTTTTGGAAGTTGGTTACCATATTTGAAGTTGAATGAGCATGAAAGGTTCGGTCGTGGTACCTCGCAGTAGTCGCCGCTGTAGCCGGGCGCGCAGACGCAGGCGTAGTCGCTGCGCACGTCGGCGCAGTGTCCGCCGTGGCGGCAGTCCAGCTCGCGGCACAGCACGCAGCCCAGCCCCTGCGCGGCGCCCCAGGCGCGGCCGGCGCGCAGCGCGTAGTGCGGCTGCGCCGCCAGCAGCGCCGCCGCCGCGCCCACGAACAGCTCCTCCTCCGTGAAGAACGGCAGCAGCAGCGACCCGATGTGCACCGCGCCCATGCAGCCCTGCACACGCCACGCACCCGATAATACTCAATATTTTATTGCAAACCATAAAGTACATAACATGTCATCAATACAATATAACATCATTCATGGACCCTGTCGGGCACAGCGATTGGGTTAGATCGCACTCAAACGTTAAAAATAAGGTTAGTAGGTAGTATAGGCCAACACCGGTGTCGGATTTTTCAAGCTGTTTAAAGGCACCTGACATGCAATGATGTCAGTCGAGACCAACGGCTTATACGTGCCTTCCGAAGCACGGAAGAGTTTGAGATATTTTTTTTGCCATTATTGATCACCCATCCAGACTTCTACTAAACAAAACAGATATTTAACAATTTTGGATATACGCGATTCGCATCTAATTTCTGAGATGCAATGTTCCCAAATAGATCTTGATGAAACAGAAAAAAAATGTACGCTTAGCAAAAATTCAATCAAAAAACATTGTTGAACATAATAGCTTATCATAGCAAAAAGCTGCGAGTACATTTGGGTCCATCGATAAATTACGTCACACATTAAGGAGGAGGAGGCGCCACTGGAGTGTGACATTGTGTGACAAGGCGTAGGAGGGGACAAGATTCTTCACATCATAACACAAACCTATACTGATACTCGTTATAATTTTTATACAATGTCCTTTTTAATTAAGTACAAATATTTTAAGGGGTTATTCAGTCCATCATTTTGAACAACTTTGCCCAATAAATGTATATCGAAATACGAAAAAAAATATTTAGGTTCTCATACAGATCGAAGTAGTCACGTGATATCGTTACTATGAAAAATGCAAAAAATTTTTTCGTATTTCGATATATATTTATTGGGAAAAATTGTTCAAAATGATGGACTGAATCACCTCTTAAAATATTTGTACTTAATTAAAAAGGACATTGTATATTTCCAACTTTATCAGTTAAATATTTAGTAGCTCCATTCGCCAATTATTCTTTAATTAAATAAAAAATCTGTATCTGTGACGTCTCACCAGGGGATGGGGTTGTCAAAATTGTGATCAACTGTGACAAAGAGGAGAGGGGGGGGGGGGGGGGGGGCAGCAAGTCATGAAATTCGTGTGCAAAAATTCATTGTGGTCCCTTTGCATAAAATACAAATCTTGTTTACAATAGAAGTTAATTTGGTGTAAGTAAACAATTTTTATTAACTACTGCAGGTGTCATCGTACATGATGTTTTAAAAATGTACTGTATACTGTTCCCAATAAATTATTTATTTGTTTCTTTTATTTTCTCGGTTTATAATTAAACCGGTTTACTGATATACACGGGCCTAAGCCAAGTGTATTTCAGGAAGGTCATTACTTTCGTTGTTGTTCTAATTTCTGGTAATACTATTTATTTCTAGCTGAGTTGCTATTAACGCAAATTGTTGGGGATCATTATTTGAGAGGTTCTGGGTTTGTTGTGTATGAGTAGTAAGGTAAGTTGTTTGTGTGATGGATGTATGGGTAAGAGTGTGACCGTCTGTTTGTAGGAACTTTCTCACTAGTCGGCATGTATTTAAAATAACTGCTTTTTATTATTAACACTCGCCTTGAAGTACTCCCCGGCCAGGTTGTCGCTGAAGTCGTCGCCCTCCGTGTACTCCGCCAGCGCCGTTTCCGTGCTGTTCTCGCTCTGAAACTGAACAACTCGCTCAAATACATCCTACTTTATTGAACAGCCCAAATGCGACATACATAATACCAGTTACAAAGCTGCTTCACGGCAGAAATAGGCGACGTTTGATTTTAAGATACATACATTGATCACGTCTTTTTCGATAATGAAACAAATACAGAATGTTGTGTCTTGCTGCTCTGAGCAGACAGAGCCCAGGGCCACAAGACACAAAGGCTACTTTTAGCGAGATGGCGGGCGAGAAAATGAAAAAACGAATTAAAACACTGAATTTGCTGGCTGGCCGCATTGCCTATTAATTGATTCGTTATTTCGCCATCGACCGGTTTCAACGATCTGCACAGATAAGAGAAACAGCTGGTACGCATCATCATCTTCCTCGCCTCCTCCCTGTTTAGGATCGGCTCTGTGAGGCAACCTCCCCCCTCTTCTATATTTGTATAGGGAAACAACTGGTACATTCTCAGGTCAAGTCATTTCTCCCAGATAAGGATGGATTTTTAAAAATTAATAATTCGCTACTTTCCAACAAGTCAAATCAGATACTTTTTTTCTAAACATCAAAACAAACAGTTTCTATGGGATTGAATGAAATACAGGCTAATGACGTCATAGTTTCTTGAAGTCAAATAGCGCTTTTGATACAAATTTTTCTGCAATAATAAATCTAAAATCACGTTTAAAATAGATATGATCAATGACAAGCGACATTATCTTGTGGCGTTTAATTTTCTTAACAGTACCAAATAATTTATTTTCGACCCAGGAAAATAGCCAATAATTGAAAAAGGTTCAACTGAGTGCCGCTTACCAGCGGCATGACGGTGGTGCCGGCGCCGGGCTGGCGCACCCCCCCGAGGTGGATGTCCCCGCGCGTCACCAGCCGCTGCCACGCCGCCACGTCGATGGCGGCCGACATGAGAACCTCCTCGCGACCGTCCGCCTCCACGAATGCTCCTGAGAAATTACAACATTTTAGATTGACTACCTCCGTGGCGAAGTGGTCACCATGCTAAACCGCCACCCAGAGGTCCCGGGTTCGATCCCCGGTCAGGGCAAATTGGAAAATGGCCTTTTTCACATTGTCCTGGGTTTTGGATGTTTATATATATATATGTATTTGTTATAAAATATAGTATCGTTGAGTTAGTATCCCATAACACAAGTGATATACCAAATCAAGGATATACGCGATGGACCAGTTAGTCTCAAGCAAAAAAACCAAGGCTGACAAATTCAGCCCATCTTAACTAATCAGGCAGTCTTTCTCACACACACTACGCGTTGCTCGTGCAGCGTAGCTGTGTAAGAGACAAATAGAGATAGAAAAAGAGATGAAAAGAGATAGAAAGTCTAACCGGTGAAGTGATCCGCGTGGAAGGTGAACCGCAGCGTGGTCCAGTGCAGGTGGTCGCGGGCCCGCATGCGGCGCAGCTCGGGCAGCGCGGTGGGCGCGAGCCGCCACTCCACGGTCACCTGCTCCTTGAACACGCCCACCGTGAACCACGCCAGCGGGGCTCCGGCCGCGCTTTGCGCGCGGAACAGCGTGCCGCCAGTCTTGCTCCTACAATTTAAACATACACTTCTAATTACAAACGGCCAGCAAAAACTACAACAAACTACTAATCGACAACGAGAAACTACCTATTGAAGACGAGAAACAGCGAAAAATACCACGAAAACCGTTAGATTCATTGTACATTACCTGGATATGTGTAATCAACAATGAGAAACATATCTACATATGCGAGAAATTGTGTATTGTGAGAAAAATTTGAAATATTACATTCGTTTGCATTAATACATTCCAAGTGGAATGACATTTGTGTAATGACAAAAGAAAATGATGAGAAACTTATCTAAAAAAAGCGAGAAACAGAGAGAAACCGCGAGAAATACTTGAACTTATTCTAGCATTTATTTTCTAGTTGAGTACTAGCCTGTATGTAATGGTGAGCAAGCGAGGCGGCTCGAGCGGCTGCTCGGTGATGGCGACGGAGCGTGGCTCGCGCAGCACGTACGACAGCGTCGTGTTCACGCCGTCGAACGTCGCCTCCGACACGCACTCGTATCTGTATACAATGCGCATTTCAGTCAAAACATCAAGTTTTTCTTCGCACATGAGCCAAAAGTGGTCATGTTTCGCAAATATGCGAAGAAACCCGGCTTCACGTTCTCACTTTAAACTGTAAACAGTAGTTCATAAAATAGTTCGAAGAGTTATCCCTAGATAACCCTTCAAACTTTTTTATGAAGTACTATTATTTTTTGATCAAGACAAAATTTTAAAGGATATCTTCTTCCAGACAATTTGTTTCAAATGGGGGCAGCACTGAACCCCGAAAAATTCAT
Organism: Acrobasis suavella; assembly: GCA_943193695.1. NCBI lineage: Eukaryota > Metazoa > Arthropoda > Insecta > Lepidoptera > Pyralidae > Acrobasis > Acrobasis suavella. The sequence continues at coordinate 643,382 of OW971930.1, read as the reverse complement.
GTATCCGCTATTGGCGGTAAAGGAAGCGTAAAAGAACATTAATAATTATGATTAATAGATGAAAACAAGTACAAAACGAGAAAGTAAAGAGTGATGAGTGTAAATAAAGTAAAAGAGATATGTTAGGATAATTGCAAGTGGATGTCCATAGTGTCTTCCCCTGTGGAAAATAGGTGTGATAATATGTATGTATGTAAGTCAGGGTTGCCAGATGGCCGGGAATTTCGGAATTGTCCCGGAATTTTGCCTGTGGTCTCGTGTCCAGTAATAACACCTTACTGTCCCGGAAATTCATGAATACTATATTCTTTTCACCAATCACGATTATATACCTATAATTAATTTTATTTAATAAGGCTTGAATAGATGCTCAATTCGTATTTTAAGGTCAATTCATATGAGTATACACAACGTGGGAGGGCCACACCCGTAATAAGTCGAACCACGAACTATACTAGATCACTATATAGTATAATGAAATAGACATAACACTAAAATAAAAACAAAAAGAAATTCGAATATCCCATACAAGTTGCCCGGGCGACTGCACACTTTTGTATGGAAATGCCGAATTTTTTTTGGTTCTTTCTGTTATTTTAAATTCATTATACTGTATAGTCCGTGGTTCAATTTATTACGGGTATGTCCCGTTGTATAATTGATGTTGACTTTCTACCAAAGTTTAATTAATAAGTCTTGAAGAGTTGCTCGATTTTTGTTTTGAGTTCAGTTTTTTTTATGTTAGATACTTTAAGTTTTTTTTACTAATGTTTTAATTTGTATTTAAAATAAGAAGTTGATTTTAGAGGTGCTGATTTCTTTTATTAGTTTGGAGACTAACTTTTATATAATTATCGATGATTGTATACAATCATAGATTAGAACTAGTAATTTTGTAATTTTTTTTATATTGCCCTTCCAACTATCTAACAGCCAACATTTTTAATTGGATTCCCGGAAAAGATAACCCCATAGCTGGCAACCCTGATGTAAGTATAGCAGGCGGCTGACCCGGCGTCGAGGTTCCGGCAGTGCGAGTTGAAGGGGCAGCCCTGCAGCTGGCAGAACTCCACCTCGGCGCACTGCTTGCCCTTGTAGCCGCGCAGGCACGTGCAGCTGCAACAAACGACACATGTCCACGGTGCTAAATCACATCATCGTAGGGTGTATAACAACACATATCGTTAATCAAAAATTATATATAGAGATGTAGTGTAAGAATGACTATAATTTCTAACATGCTGATCGGGATAAAGGAAAACCAACAAAGTGTACCAGTTTTTTAACCGATTTAGAAAATTGCTTTTATTTAAAAGGGGAATTTTACCAGAAATGCTTGAATATAAATAAATAAATATATACAAATTACACTGATTGAGCTAGCCCCAAAGTACTAACTCAACGATACTATATTATATAACAAATACATATATAGATAAACATCCAAGACCCAGGACAATTTAAAAAAAAGGCCATTTTCCAACTTGCTCTTACCGGGGATCGAACCTAGAACTTCTGGGTGGCGGACTAGCATGGTGACCACTACGCCACGGAGGTGCATATTCTATGCACACATACTTATATAGTGGTGGTTTGTTTTATGTCAATAAATCGTGTATTACCAATCATAAAGTGTATTTTAGTACAGCGGAACTGATGAAGAAGACTTGAAATTGAAGTCAAAGAGCGGTGTTAAAAGTTCGACCTAATGTCTGTCTGTCTGTAGCATCGAGGCTCTCGAACAGATGGACCTATTTCAATGTTTTTTTTTAAACCAGAAAGCAAGTTCCCTTGTGGTGGTTCTTAGCTGTTTGATAAAATCGATTCAGTCCTTTAAAAGTTATTAAGGGTTAACGCTTGAAAGTCGAGGATTTTATGTTTGTCTAGCTAATAATAGATGGCGCTACGGATATCAATTGAAATATGTATTTCCGTTTCTCATCACTAGTTGGCCTTCTCGAAAATCGGGGGTTTTTGAAGTGATAACTTCTTTAGCGACGTTGTACACTTCTTTTGTAATGGTTAAAATATGATAAACTCGCGTCAGGGCCCTGATCACGTGACCCTGATTGAAAATTTGTAAGACGGTTGGAGAGTAGACAGGCGCGGCGTATGAGAGGAAGTATCCCCCTCTCTTTCTACGGCGCGGCGAAAATGTATGTATTTATTTCGAGATTTTAGATTCGAATGTTTGTGTGTGTTTTTGTCACAGCGTGCCACGCGCATCCATGGATGGTGACAGTGACAGCTGATGGCTCGACCGTCTGTGTAGTGGCCACACTGTTGTGTATTCGTAAAATTCGTGTACATAAAGTGTTTAATTAATGTAACATAAATTGTTATGTTTGTGTACGATAGCGCAATAAATAAATATTGTATTCTGCCACATAAATGATAGTACTTTAATACTGATAATTAAAGCAATTCGTGCAAAATTATTCCCTAACCATTACAAAATATCAAAAATGCACAACGTAAATATTCAAGTTTTCACTTCTGCCGGCACTCCCGGAGTGCAACCCGTCGTTTTTTAATTTTCCTGGCAAATAAACTCGTGTTCATAATTTTTCAAAACTAAAAACCGACCTCACCCCCGAACTCATAACCGGTTTTGAACTATCTAAGAGACCACCTGACTAACGAATTGAAAACGTCCTTTTTTGGCAAGCCGGTCAGAAATGACAGTGAACATGTGTGTAGGTACGTGAAGTCGTTCCAGGTGAGCGTGCAGGTGGCGTTGTGCAGGCAGGGGCGGGAGGCGCAGGCGTCGTCGGACACGACCCCGCGCAGCACGCCGGCCGGGTCCAGCCACACCGCGCCGAACGGCGGCGGCAGCCGCAGCCCCGCCACCGACAGCGGGAAGAACTCCACCACCGTCACGTTCACGCCGTTCGACACCTGCGACCGACGATTACCACTTTATCTCGATGATGAGCTCCAAATACTAGTGAGCACAGTTTGTAAATGATCTGACGTCCACAAACATACCATCGACGCAGCTGTACGTGTCCCGTCTGCACTGGTCTACGAGGACAGAGGAGGTCGTGGACTACGTCCGAAAGAAGTCTAACTTCACCTTGAGGGTTGAGCGGCTGCAGTCTCGCCACAAAGCGAATTTTAATTCATATGTGGTGAGAGTGCCGACGCATCATCTGCCGACCTTCATGAAGGAGGACTTCTGGCCGCAGGGTGTCGTATTTCGGAGGTTCCGAGGTCGGCTGCCCAACGACACCGTGCGTCACACGTCGCCGACACCACGTGTAAATTAGGATAGGAATTATATATTATATATGTTAGTTATAAGGTATTTATAATATGGGCCTCTGGCATTGTACAAATTTGTAAGTACAATGCTATTGCCTGAAATAAATGTATTATTATTATTATAAATACCAACAACAGTTATGAAATCGAAAGAAAATAAATAATTTATGTTCTAAATGTATGAACGACTACGGGAGTTCACGCGAGAGGAATCGCTTACCTTAAATAGTTGAGTATGAACATATCTGACTATTAGCAGTGGTAGTGCTAAGTTGTTTAGGAACTGGCTGCACGTCTGCGAGTCACGAATTCGATCCTTATTTAGCGCAACTTTGAGTTTGTTGTCATGCACGGTCATTTTCAACCACCACCATTTTCTTCCGGTGAAGGAAAACATAATTCGGATAATAATCCGCGAATAGTAATGCTACTTATAACCGGCTAAGTGCTACTATAAAAAATCACGTGTGTGTATGGAAGCTGCCCTTAAATATTCACTTTATTCTGATTTAATATTTGTTGTTATAGCGACAACAAAAATACATCATCTGTGAAAATTTCAACTATCTAGCTATCACGGTTGATGAGATACAGCCTAGTGACAGACAGACGGACGGACGGACAGTGGAGTCTTAGTAATAGCGTCCCGTTTTTACCCTTTGGGTACGGAACCCAAAAACTAATAATTGAACGAAAACATAGTGAGGAAACCTGCACACTAGTTCACTGGTGTTTTTTACAAAGACTTGTAGCTAGATGTCAGTCATTGAGCTACGACAGATGCATTTAGGCAGCTCGAAAGATCTGCCACCAGTGTTACTACACGCCGTTGACAAATTGTATTATCTTAATATTGTTGTAATGTGCATGTAAGCAATGAACAAATGAAATATAAAATAAAAAAAGAAATGTGGTGTCGTGGGACACCAGGTAGGAACGAAGTTCAAAAGTTCTTGTGTATACGACTGTCGCGCCTGCGCACGTCTCATTTAACGGTTTTATTTAACGAGGTCATCCTTACGGTTTTGCTATCACATTTTTTTCAGTTCGGTCGCGCAGCAAAATCCCTATCTCCTCCAAGCCTGCCGTAAGGAACTTCGTTCCAATATGAACAAAACTAACCTGAACGTCCTGGATGACGCCCTTGAAGTAATCGGTGTCGTCGAGGTCCTGCACCGGCGCCACCGTGGTGACGGCGGTGGTGGAGCCCGGCGCGGGCGACGCGGCCGGCGGGGGCGGGGGAGGGGGCCCGCCCAGGTACAGTACCTGACGGAATTACGAAACCATTACTACAAGCCTTATCTTCCAAAATCACTTAGATAAATACAATAATATTTTTTCAAAACTGAGAGGGTTCCACACCAAAGATTTTCCGTTAAGGGGCTACCTGAATTTCTCGGGGTCCAGTGCTGCCCCCATTTGAAATAAATTTATAGAAAGGAAACGGAGATTTCATTTAAAATTTGGCCTTGATCAGACCCTAGATAACCCTTTAAACTATTTTATGAACTACTTTTTACAGTTTAATGTGAGAACGTGAAGCTTTTCTACGCACAATTGCGAAAAACGGCCACTTTTGGCGTATGTGCGTAGAAAAGCTTCACGTTCTCACTTTAAACTGTAAACAGTAGTTCATAAAATAGTTTAGAGGGTTATCTGGGTCTGATCAAGACAGAATTTAAAATTATGTCTCCGTTTCCTATCAAATGATTTATTTCAAATGGGGGCAGCACTGGACCCCGGAAAATTCAGGTAGTAAACGTATTATATTGAGTTTATCAGTTTATTTTCAATTGATATAATTCCTAATTATTTTTCCTGTAATCTACAAGTAATGAACAATGTAAAAAATATAATGTATAAAAAATATTATTAACATAGGATTTTCTAAAATAAATATAGCTACTTTTGTTATGAGGCCAATCCTGTAAAAGCAATTTATCACATAGCACCCGAACAAATGTTTTTACATGACGCCTACAAACGCGACTTTAAGTGACGTCACTCCTGTCCGGTTTTATTAAGGCGCTCCGAGACGCCGTCCAAAGTCGGACGTGACTTTGTGACCTTTATATCTCATTGAGATTTTGGGTTTGCAAGGTAGTTTTTTCTTGGACGTGCCTATTTTTAGGAACTCTTTCCACAGCACAACGAAAATAAATTATGCATCTTCTCTTATGCGTGGGGAGCTGATGCCGGCCTCAGCTCTCGAACTATGCTAGCTTCTGCAGGAAGCTTAAAACTCCTGTTTCCTTCCTCCCTTCCAACCGTCGGGAGTGGAATGGTAGGTACCTGAGCGTCGAGCTGCTTGGCGGCCGAGATGGACTTGCGGAAGTACTCCGTGCCGTTCAGCTTCACCTGCACCAGCGTCGAGTTGCGCACCACCTATCGGACACATTTGGGATTATTTATCAAACATGCGGTTGATCTTAATGTTATCTAAGTAAGAAAAAAAAAAGAAAAGATCTAATATAAAATGAAACGAACTGTAGCGACCTCTATGCTACTTCAAGAAACTGCAAAGCGAAGCTACAACTTAGTTCACAAGAGGCATACAAGATGTCGCTTTCACGTCCTACATCGCGATATCAGAGTTCCTCTGATTGCAACAAGCATTCCTGGTTGCTATCAGTATGAGAGGTAGTAAAAGAATGCGTCAGAATGATGAGGAAAGAATGTGTCTAGAATTTTAAAATGCTTAAAAAGGTGAATAGAATAAAACTGAGAAAGGAAATGAGTCCATGAGATTTATTGCCACATCGTTACAAACTTAGTTCACAAGATGCATACAAGATGGCGCTTACACATCCTACATCCCGCTATCAGTTTCCAACGTTACCTCAATGAGATGCAAGTGTCCGTTGTCGAGACGGGTGCCGCCCACGGTGTAGTTCTCCGAGGTCTGGTTGAACCGCAAGTGAACCAGCAGCTCCCCCGCGAACAGCGACGCCGACACTTGGGTCTCGTCTGTTAGGCTGGCTCTGCAATTATATAAGTTTTTCCTTTTACTCTGTAACAACTGCAATTTTGCAAACCCATTGTTCTCTCGGTCGGATACGGCCGTCTGGAAATTGATGGGAGCTATAACATCATCATCATCGTCGTAACGTATTCTCGGTTTCATTCTTAGCAATAACGCTTTAGAGCCCGGGGTCCGTTACCTAACCTAGGAGATTTAACGAGGTTACTGGTTTTTACACATGGCGACTGCCGTCTGACCTTCGCAACCCAAAGGATAGACCAGAGTAAAGCCTTGGAACGCATCTCATATTTTTAAAAATATAATTGGGTACTTTCCGGGGCCAAAAATAAATCATTTGGTACTGGTTAAGAAAATAAAATGTCACAAAATAATGTCACTTGTCATAATCATAATATAATACATTATAGGTGTACCTACATGATATTGACATGTCACGTCAGCAATCTGGCTGCGCTATGCGCCCAGTTGTTCCCTGCCTGCCGACTCGTGCTAGTATGTATAACTGTATACGTTTCTGTCCCTTGAGTATTTCATCGTTTGTAAGTTGTGAAAAGTGCGATAAATAAATATATAGTGAACCTAATTCGGACTATAATTGATGGACCTTTGTACCCTTACACCACGTGCACATACATACACGTAGAGACACACACATACTCAAAAACATATTAAATGTAATTTTAGATTTATTATTGCAGAATATCAGTTAGGTAGTCAAATCTTTTTTTTTTTCGAATAATCTAAATATTGACGTGTCTGTCTTAAGAGTCCCCTTACCCTAGACAGAAATAGACTTTCCCATACAAACGTAGTCAACGTTTTATATTGAAACGACATGTCGGATATGGGCAAAATTATGTAACTTTAAAGAAATTGCAATTAACTAGGGTTATAATTGGTTTCCTACAGTAAAATTATAAACTTAAAAGAGAATACAGTGTATTATATCACATTTTACCGTCAGTATGAATTCTATTACGTTATTTGTAAAGTTACACTGTTTGTTAACCCAATATAAAATTAATAAAAAAAAAAAAGTATGGAAAACTTCTACACCCTTATATTTTCTTTCCAGTTCACAATTTTACTGTAGGAATATTATGACCCTAGGGTCATAATTGCAATTTCTTTAAAATACTAAATTTTTACCGAAATCTGACATGTCTTTTCCAAAATAAAACGTAGACTACGTTTGTATGGACAAGTCTAGGGTAAGGGAATTCTTAAGTGCCTGATTATGTACTATATACGTGGCTTATATGTGCATATCATGTATAATGTTACTCTGAGAATCGCGATATCTCAGGAATGGTACCTCTTAGGAAAAAGAACAAGAAGACCATTTTTGTACAGAATTTTAAGATCTACAACTTTAATTTGAGAAAAAATCCATAAAACCTCAAATTTTGACCTCTGACCCTGAATAACTTTTGCAGCACACATAGGATCAATGGGGATTTTTAAAACTTTATTTGTAACGGCAAACCCCAGCTCTCCACCAATATTTGGCTCTCTGGTAATTTTTGTTATTTTAAATGTCTATATTGACCGGACTAATAAATATCGTTAAATGAAGCATTAAAGTGAGTCATTATTTTGTATAGTTTGTAAGAAGAAGTATACGTGTAATAATATATGTATGTATATGTATGTATATGTATGTATATGTATGTATATGTATGTATATGTATGTATATGTATGTTTATTTGTAGTTTGTGTAGTTTTATGTCATTTCAATTTTCTTCCTCCTTTATTTCATGTATAAACACGCCTGTATGCCTCTCATACATAAACATCTCCTCTCACAGGCCTACTGGAAGAGATCTCTTTTGAGATAAGTAGTGCCTTTGTACAACTTTTATTTGATGTATTCTCTGTATAAATGTTCCGTGTACATAAATTGGTAAATAAATAAGAATAGTCGTGGCATACTGACTTGGGCAGCGAGCCGAGGTAGAAGATCTGTCCGGTGGGCTTGCGCGTGCGCACGAACATGGAGATGTCGAGCGCGGCGTGCACGGCGCGGCGCGCGCTGTCCGTCACCAGCACGCGCACCACCGACCGCGGCGCCGCAGACTCCTGCCCGAACGTCGCCGCCGTGTAGTCTGCCCACACAACACACAACTCTGATCAATCGGATAAACAACGAGATGCTCGTCGTGGTACACCCACTGATGTTTTTTTGGAAAGAAGTTCCTTATCGCGCGTTGCGAAAGAGCTAGACGGAAAAAATTAATACCAAAATTGTAACGACACTTGTTGTTCATTCTTTATGAAGATAATAAAAACTTGATTTTAGAACGCAGAAAAGAGTTTGAATGTAATTTAGACCTATTTATATTTATATTTTAATTTGTTCCATCCGGGTGTCCCTTGACACCTCTCAAGTTTTTTTAAACAGAAAAGCCAGAAAGTTCGAGCCTTAGCCTGGACTGAATCAAACTTTAACATACAAACGTAATCTACGTTTTATTTTGACACGATTTTGGGCGATATGGATGAACACTTACTGTACTGGCAGGTGTCGCCGAGGTAGGGCCGGGGGCAGCTGCACACGTAGCTGGTCCAGGCGTCCTCGCAGCTGCCGCCGAAGCGGCAGGGGTTGGGCGATATGGATGAACACTTACTGTACTGGCAGGTGTCGCCGAGGTAGGGCCGGGGGCAGCTGCACACGTAGCTGGTCCAGGCGTCCTCGCAGCTGCCGCCGGAGCGGCAGGGGTTGGGCGCGCACTGCGGCGTGCGCGGGCAGCGCGCGCGCACGCCGCGCAGCTCCGACCGCACGCCCGCCTCCGCCGACCCCTCCGCCTCCGCCTCCGCCTCCTCCGCCGTCGCCTCCGCCTCCTCCGTCACCGCCTCGCTGCTCGTGCCGTTAGACTCTTCCGGCAGCACCTGCACGATCAAACGACACTTAAGCCTGGTTTACATTAACAAGTGCGAGTGACATTTATGCCCAAGTTTATGCCCATTTATACCCAATTTATTTTAGCCCTCGACCCATCTCTATACGCTACACGTGATGTAACTTATACTTGTTACCGTGTAAAAGTGTCTGTAAAGGTCTAATTACTGAATGAACATTAGGATTTTATAAGACTCCGCTGTCTGTCTGTCTGTCACCAGCGAGGCAAGTATGATTGGACGACAAATTTTATCCTTCAAATTTGTCGCATTTCGCGTAATTTACCGCAACAAACAGACAAAATTGAGCGACAAAATAAAGTTCATTCATGAAACGTATTTTATCTCATGCCTAACTCCCGTGCGAGCATGGTTTTGACAGGTCAAAGTAGACATATCGACGGTTGGCAACGTGAAATCATGTAAATTTGTCGCAGATTTGCTAGACCCACATAAGACGCAATTAAACCATTTTTAATCGTATTTTAAACAGTTATTCCATTGAACTAATATTAGATGTATATTAACATATTTAAATGTAGGCAGACATCTTTAAACAATGTATTATTGAAGTTTACAACTATAGCGCCATCTTTTAATGAATCCTACAACCACTCCGGCGGCGGTGAATGCAGACGTACTCGGCGGTGGTATTTTCCTTTATGTTGGTTGTACGACATGAGTCGAAACGTTCCGTTGCACATTCATTTTTAAAGCATTCATTTTAATAATTTTAAATACTCTTTGGTTGCAATATTTTTTCTAGGAATTATTACATACTTATATCATTCTTTTATCTTTGATGATTGTTTTACAAAACGCGTGTTTTAATTTAAAATTATTATATTTTCTTAGCAGACATTAGAAACACTGTTTAAAACCTGCCTGCGTGTGACGACTTATTTTACTACGTGTCCATTCATGAATTTTATCTTGTCGTTACAGAGGGAACATACGTAAAGACCTCTCAGATAAAACATCATACTAAGGCCGCAGGCTGTATCTCATGAAACGTGATAGCTAGACAGTTCTGTTCCACTACAACAACCAATACTAAATATTTTAGTGGGGCTCCCATGCAAAAAACTATGGTTTTTATAGATAAATGTACGTGCTCCAAATAATCGATCGATCGTCTTAGGAGCCGATGCAACTACAGATGTCGCTAGTGGTTGGTTGCATTTGCGATGCGGCGTGACGCGTTCGTTGGATAGGCGGATCGTGCGCCGTAAACGCACGCAGTTGTCAGCCTACGGGAGGGCTGTATTTATTGGTCTAGTTTTTGCCGGACGCATGGCGCGTATATTATTTACCAGTTAATGTATTTCAATTATTTTAATTATAAACTCTTGATTATTAATATTGGTTGATATATTTTTGCCACCCTGTGCCAGAGAACGAGTGATTTTTGTGAAATATGCGGATTGTTCGTAATCACGTAACGATAATGTGACATTTTCATTGTTAGATTATAAGATAATGGTGACCATTGTGAAAAATTCATGAGTGAAGTGTTGTGAACGATTAGTATTTGGGAATCGTGACGTCGAGTGGGGTTTGATAGGGCGAACAATTGATCATTGAAAATCACCGGAGGAGTAAAGACAGTAAGTGTTAGGTTAAGTCATTTAATACTAGTTAATTTTAGTTTGTTAGTTTGTTTGTTCCAACCTTTCGTGGATTCATACATGGTGTATGTACGTATGTCAACAGTCTATGTATACCGCCTTTAGCGGAACTGAATTATTGTTGAAGCACTTAAGGATTGGTTCCGTAGTTTGTGCATTTGTAATTCGTTGTAATTGGGACCGAAATTGGCTTGAGTATGCCCACGCGTTTATGCTGCGCTCAGTACGAAACTCTTTGTGTGCTAGTGCGACTCGCACTTGGCCAGTTTTATTTAAGAATGTGAGAGACTCAATTTCAATTTTAATTTATTTTTTCAATTTATTTATTGCTCTCACATTGTACATATATTACACTTTCTACATAGTAACTTCTTAAATTAGTAGGTACAACATGAACCCTGATAGGGCATTGCAACAGAAAACAATGGAACGGCATGCCGATTTTTTGTTAGTATTTATCAATGCTAAATCAAAGTCATTAACCAAATAAAGATCAATTTGTATGGTAGTTTATTAGATAGGTAAAGTCAAGTAGTTTTTTATACAAAGTCAGTTTTTTTTTACTTATTTAAATACTTGGTATAATTGTTGATTTAAATATATTTATGTTTTTTTTTATTTATAATGAAATGTCATTTATTTTTGTATTTTTATAGACTTTTTATAATATAAATATATATCTTTTGTACTTTTCTATTTATTTATTTATTACTTATGTCAAGTTATTTTGTTATATTAATTACTTTAAATGTCAATTTATTAATTTCATTCTTCATTTATTATATATTTTTTCAAATCTTTATCATTAAAAAACTCGTCCAACTCACCCACTGGTTGTTGACCACGACGTCCTGGAAGCAGCCCACGAAGAAGTTGGGCCCGTGGCGCAGCGTGGCGTAGGACGAGCCGGCGTTGCCGAGCCGCGTGGACGGGAACGACGTCACGCTCGAGTTGAACGCCTCGTTCTGGCTGATGGGGTAGATGGTCTGCTCCTCGTTGGCCGCCAGCACCAGGTGCGACGAGTTGATGGTCACGAACACCTGCCGAAACCACATTCAGATATAACTAGTTCGTAAACCTTGCGAATAGGGATGTGGAATGCGTAATTTTTTTTTTAATTTTATTTAATCCGTCAACAAGATTATTCAAAAATAACGTATATAGTTATACCCATATTTTTTTTCATTTAGCAATGTAGTAAATATTTAGAAAGATTCGACGTTACGGAGTGATTTACGTGACCTTTGGTTAAAAAAAGTAGCTGATCGTGACATCACGCGAAACTTAATGCGCTGTATCTACTAATCAGAGATAATAAAAATTACATATGTATCAATACTTTTTAAAAATTTACTTATCAGTTTAAGTTTTTATGAAAGAATGATATCTTACTTAATATCATTTCTAACTACCACAAAATCTTAGTTCAATAAAGTTTTGAATGTAACCATCGAGTGTAGTGCTCAGGTAGATCTTCGGGCTCTAAAATCATGCCACATCAGGCAAACTGAATCCATTTTTGATCATAAATTTCTTACCTTATGCCATTTACTGTCATTCAAGTAAGATCCAATAAACACGCCCACTTGTTGTTCAGCAAGCTGAAGAGCAAGTTCAATCTTCCGTTAGACAGTTCTAGGAAGAAGTATGGAAGGCTGTTCCCAATGGTGATTTTAGAGCGGAAAGACAAGTAGGATAAAGTGTCTACCTTCTGCCAGTTGCTGTCGTTGAGGTTGGATCCAATGAACACGCCCTCCCACTTGTTCAGCAAGCTGGAGTGCAAGTTCAGTCTTCCGTTAGACAGTTCGAGGAAGAAGTAGGTGAGTCCTGAGCCCATGGCGAGCAGGCTGTTCCCGATGGTGGTCTTAAAGCGGAAGGACAGATCGTAGCCCTCCTCGCGAGACGTGTTCACCTCCGCGTAGCTGCCCTTCTCCAGGGACATGGTGGTGATCTGCAACACGAGGTCAATATAGTATTTTAGTCCATATGAGAATAGATCTAAAAATATATTCTTTAGATAGTTAGGCCAAGAACCGTCGGAAAGAGTTTAGATTTAGTTTAAAAAATACCAACATAAATTATAAATTCAATTCAAAGTTTTCAGCCTGTATAATCTGTTTTTAAACACAAAATAGTAGCCGCCATGTTATTACGTCATACGTCTGTAACTCAAAAGTGTCAACTGTCAAAATGCATACATTGGCGCTTTTGTTTACACACATATCTGACGTCACATGATCATTGGATCAATTTGGCGTCCACTGCTCTAACGTTCTTGGCAATATACGCGCGAAATTAAAAAATGTACAATGTAAATGGATTTTTAAGGCACCTATCAATTATGTAAAAATGTTGTGTATTTTTAAGTGGTTTATTAGCGCCACTGCCTGCGTCTATATTCCCTGAGAAGTACAGTCCCGGGACATTCAAATGTAGATTAAATGGGTATCTTTTGGATAGGCATGCTTCATCCTAGTCTTCATCGTCGCTTACCATCGGGTGAGATTGAGGACAAATGCCTAAACCAATATATTGTAAAAAAAAACCAAAAAATTTTGACACTTCGAAAAAGGATACCCTATAAGAAGATTTCATCTCATACCTCCGTGCTTCGGAAGGCATGAATAAGCCTTTAGCTTGAAAAATCTGACACCAGTATTACCAACTTACATATGAAAGATAGTGCTCCCCTCTCCCCCCCCCCCATACCTTCTCGCAGGTGGTGCCGTAGTGTCCGGGCGCGCAGGAGCAGTTGAACCTGTGTATCGTCTCGTGCTGCAGCCAGGGCCGGCAGGTGCCGTGGTTGCGGCACGGCTCCCCCCGGCAGCCCGTGAGCACCACGCTGCAGTTGCGCCCCCCCCAGCCCGGCTCGCAGTAGCACGTGTACGTGGCGCGCCCGTCGTAGCAGCGCCCGTGCAGGCACGGCTGGTATCTGTGGTCACCACACCACAACACTACTATATTTATTCAGTACAAATATTTCAAGAGGTTATTCAGTCTATCATTTTGAACAACTTTTCCCAAAAAGTATATCGAAGTACGGTATAATAGGTTCTCATACAAATCGAAGTAGTCACGTTATCTAGTTACTATGGTATGATTTTTTATCGTATTTCGATAAACATCAACCTCTTGAAAACTGACTGATCCCGATTTAGGGGTTACAACTTTTCTCAACCTCTTGAGACCCAATTGTACATACAATTGGGTCTCAAGAGGTTGAGAAAAGTTGTTCAAAATGATGGATTGAATCATCTCTTACAATATTTGTGCTGTATCAAAAATAATACTGCACACTAAGATTGGAGAGATTCGGTACGTTTGTCGCCCGTCTGGCCAAAGAGTTATTTGGAAAGGACGCGTCAGCGAGCATCATTTACGAGGAATTGCACATTCTCATGCGCCACGGCACAAAAACTCCTCCTCGCAGTGCCATAATGACATCCAAAGATATAACTTAGACCGCGACCGTCACATATAGCCCAGCGACTTGACCGTAATGGCAGATTGCAAAGACACTAAAAGAAGCATCCTCAAAAGAGACAAAGAGTAGATTTTACAGCTACACGCGAGAGCAGCCTCTCCCACTGACCTCTGACACTCGTCGATCTCCAGCTCGCACAGCTCGCCCTCGTAGCCCGCGGCGCAGTCGCAGCGGTACCCGCCGATGTCGTCGAGGCACTTGCCGTGCACGCACGGGGAGGACGCGCACTCGTCGATGTTCACCTCGCACCGCGACCCTACCGTGCCCGGCACGCACACGCACTCGTATCTGACAACAAACCATTATTATTATGTTGGTATGCTTTTCAGCCACGGGTCCATGAGGCCCGGTCCTTTGAAGCGTTCATGGGGCCAAAACCAACGTGACGAGGCCAGAGGTATCTAAAAATTGAGATGGCTGAATATACTATCCCTTAATGTACCATTGAGATGCACCAACGGACAGTCCTACATAGCTACCGAAGTATTGCCAGGGATAGATTTATTTGGTTTAGGCTATGTGGATGGGATGTTAGTAGACTGGAAAACTGGGTTGTGGAGTGAGATATAGAATAAAGATACCTCAAAATCTTTATTATTATTGTATTAGTACTACGCGTTAGTTTATGAATTCAAAGATGGCGGATTGGTGATGTAAACGATCAGACAAAGGCATTCGACTATGTAATCACAGTACTACTCCTTCATCATCAAATATACATTTTAAACAAAAAAAGTTTTTTTTAAATATTCGTTTGATTTTAATCTCTTTATTGCACAAATAACATAGAGACAGATTTTTAAAGAAAATTCAGTGATTATCAAGATAGGTGTTCCGCAGGGTTCTATACTAGGCTCCCTGTAAGATTGATTACTTGGTTTGCGAGAATAATTTATTTATGAAAAATATTGCTTAACTCTTTAACCGCGGAAATTTTCATGCCCATTACGGGATTGGCTCGGAGAATCCAAGGTCTTCTTGTAATTTCAGTAGGAAAATTCATTGTCAGATAAATCCCACGTTCGCTGTGAAAGGGTTAATATGTGACGGCACTCACCCACTGGCGTTTTCAATGGAGAACCTCGTGTAGAAGGAGGGCGGCAGCTTCATGTCGGGGTGCGGGCCCAGCGTCAGCGGCGCGGCGTCGGGCGCGCGGTACAGGCTGGCGTTGCTGCGCTGCAGGCACAGCCCGCCGTGCAGGCAGGGAGAGCTCGCGCACTCGTCGATGTCCGTCTCGCAGTTCTTGCCTGTCAGTCGACAACAACTTCATTAAATACTAGTAGCTCTGAGCTGTAGGCCTCGCGAGTCACTCCGACTGAAAGTTGTTCAGACAAAAAGGGCAATAATTTTTGATTCTCACTTTTTTGTGTATAACATTCGTTATATATATTTTTTGCATACGTCATTATTGTCCGGGTGACATAGGCTACAATTTGCCTATGTCACCAGGGTAATAATGACGAATCGATTGACATATCATTTGTGAGAATTAGTCAAGTGGTTCGGATGCTACGGTGGAACAGACATCACCCACAATCCCACATACATACAAAAATACAAAGACTGCTAACATAATTACCCTTTTTTTAATTTATTTATTTTCACCAAATAACATACAGTACATTTTTATGCTATCCAAAAACCACGTAGGTTTGTCCGGAGAGCATACATCTACGTTCAATCTTATATAACGTTAGTACTTACATATATTCATTATAAGCTTATATCTAAAGATATGAGAAGACAATAATATACTCATAACAAACTGTTTTACAAAGCAGCTACCTACTTCGCGCCGGCGGCGACCGCATCGCACACCGCAAGACCGGTTTTGTATGCATCACCTATAGGCTGTTCAAGAAGTGCGATTTAAGTTTATTCGTTCGTTTTTTCGTCGTTCTAAATTATTAATAAAGCGTGGAATTAAGTAGGATGTAGTCGGGTAAATAACTAAATAATAATTGTGAAATGAACTACGCCTTTCATCCGATCTCTAACAACTGAGCTAACACGAGTCAAACCCCGCATGTCGCATTGATTTCACTGTGTAGTTTGAGTAGTCAAGTACAGCACGTGGAATGGCTAAAACCGTACCCGTGTACCCGGGGTGGCAGGAGCAGCGGTAGTCGTTGACGTCGTCGAGGCAGGTGCCGCCGTGGAGGCAGGGCGCGGGCGCGCACTCGTCGATGTTGAGCTCGCAGTCGTCGCCGGCGTAGCCCGTGCCGCCGCACTCGCACCGGTACCCGTTCAGCGCGTCCACGCAGCGCCCGCCGTGCTGGCACGGCGTCGACTGCACAAACCTTCACGTCAGTATCACAACGGTCCGAACACTGACCCCTGCGGCACACCCGGTAATATACCACGTAGAAGGGACACGCCCGTTAGAAATCGGACCACGGACTATACTAGATCACTATAGTTAAAATAACAATCATAAAAATATTCGACATTCCCATACAAATTGCTCGGGTGGCTTTTGTATGGAAATGCGGAAAATTTTAGTTACGTGTTTTGACTTTTATTTAAATTTCATTATACGACACTGTTCTAGTATAGCCCGTGGTTTTACGGGTATGTCCCTTCCACGTTGTAAATTACGTGCTACGAGAAGCCATATTTGGAACGAAGTTCCTTATCGCGCGTTGCGAAAGGGAGCTAGACGGAAAAAATTAAGACCAAAAGTTGTAACGACACTTTTTGTTCATTCAAATTCATGAAGATAATAAAAACTTGATTTTAGAACGCGGAAAAGAGTTTGAATGTAATTTAGACCTATTTATATTTTACTTCGTTCTATTTGGGTGTCCTTTGACACCTCTCAAGTTTTTTACTCCAATACAGGGTGTACAATAAAAATTCTCTGAAATGCCTTTCATTCAGTGAATTTTTACCGTAAACTTTTATGCTACTGAAGTGAATCTTTAACATAAACATTACATTACATCGAAAAGCCAAAAAAAGTTTCCCACGGATAGCTCTTTAGATAGATAAACAATATTGAGAAGGTGGAATAGACTGATAAAACATATAGCCCATGACAGGTGAATTAGAAGAAATTTTAAAACGAAGCGTAGACATGTACAATCCCCGGCAGGTTATTTGAACCAAAATGGCGGTCGTCAGCGCAGGTATAGTTGAAGTGTAAATAGGTCTTCATCGTGGTAGCTCGCGAAAATTGATATTCCCGATGAAGTTATCAAAATAAAGCTTTATTTTTGATTAACATCATATGAAAATAGTCATGATAACTGAAAAAAAAAACTATGTATTGGCCCATCTTTTGGATTACTTAAAAATATAGTATGTATACATTTATCTGACAGACTAAAAACAATATGACCCACTAATCACTATCACTCATTTCAACATTGGCTGTGTATAAGGCATGTTACCGTCCAACAAACAGCACAACTCACAAAACAAAACGTTAATTATAAATAAAGACTGCGCGCGACTGTACTCTTAACACCACGACGGGGCGCAAAGGAGAGGCTACTGCGCGCGTGCGCGGAAGAATGGCGTCACTACGTTGCTATGGTTACGGGCTCTATCACACGTCGCCACTTCATTTCGCACCACCATTGATACCTGAAAACGTCCTTCTGCGCATAGGTCAACTTATGCGCCGGGGATTGTACAGACACGAAATAAACAAAAATGTTGCAATAACGAGGAAATAGAAGTGTAACCTCGCAGTCGTCGATGTCGGTGTCGCAGAGCGGGCCGGACAGCCCGTCGGGGCAGACGCAGCTGAAGCTGGCGATGCCGTCGACGCAGGTCGCGCCCGCCGCGCACGGCGACACCGCGCACTCGTCGATGTTGATCGAGCAGTCCTTGCCTGCCGTACATCATTATGTTATTTATCATTTTTCAACAAACTGCACTGCCGATGTTGATAAAATTTCCATGGGACCACCTGACAAGTATGCTCTTTCAAATAAAATAAGAGTTTTGGAGATAAATTGGTCCTGGCTTCTTCGAGTAATCGGTGAGCATACACTAAAATAAAAAATTTGGAGAGATTTCCGTACAATGCCAAAGATTTTCCTTAAGATGAAGTGGTAGCTAAAGTGGCGCCCTCATTTGAATTAATTGTTTAAAACTAAATATGGTGATAATTAAAAAAATGATTTGTATCAATGTCTAGAAAGACCTTTAAACTATTTTATGAATAACCTTTGAAATTATTACTAATAGTCCGTCTAGTTTTAAAAAGGGGTTTTCGCCAAAAGTGGCCACTTTTGGCGAAAATCAGTTTTAAAACCAGACGGACTACCAATATTACTTTCAAAGGTTATTCATAAAATAGTTTAAAGGTCTATCTAGACATTGATACAAATCAAATTTTTAATTATCACCATATTTAGTTTTAAACAATTTATTTCAAATGAGGGCTCCACTTTAGCTACCACTTCGTCTTAAGTGGACGTATTATATTAAGTTTACTACTTTATTTTCAATTCATAAAATTCTTATAAGTTATAGAGGTTTTCCTGTAAACTACGAGCAATGAACTATATTTCGTATGTTTTTTCCAAATTTTAAGCTCTATGGTAAATTTTCATCTTTTTTCCTGAATAAAATCAAACCATTTATTTTAAATAACAACAAAATATATTAAAGATCCTCATAGCGAGCCTTTTCATTTGATATATGTCACAGTAAGGTTTGCCAAACTTTTTTTTTTAATTTCCTAATTTGACCCTCGAAAAGAACCCTTCTTTAAAAAAATATTTATTTAGTTTGCTACCCATAACACACAAATACAAAAATAAAAAAAATATGCAAAATGTAGAGTACGGATACCCTGTCGCTTCGCAAACGTAAGGTACATTGCAGCACACGCTAGTCTAAAAAGTCGAAAGTCATTTACACGACGAGCAAACTAAATGAAAAAAAAAAACAATATTAAAGAAAAAAAACAATAAAATCATTAATTTAAAGGGAGAAATAAAACACTAATGATTATAACAGATTCCCGCACTAGACACCAGTCTGTACCGCGAGCAATCAGAAGGATTAGCAAAATTAAGCACTTTTACATTTTACGACGAGCGTAGAGAGTAGAATGAGACTTTAGTATGCTGTTATTGGGTTTAGTTTTGCATTTTTCCTATCCAGGAACGAGTGATTATTCTGTCCTTTACGCATTCTGTGAGAACGCTGGTGTCCGGCCACTGACCTTCGAAGCCGAGCATGCAGTCGCACTCGTAGTTGTTCTCCAGGTTCTGGCAGGAGCCGCCGTGCTTGCAGGGCGACGACAGGCACTCGTCGATGTCCTGCTCGCAGCTGTCGCCCGTGTAGCCTGCACAGGGGGGCCAGTTACTAAATGCTCCCTCAAATCCATTGTGGCGTCCTCAAACACCAAAACATTTAGGAAACAAATATGTATTCAATTCAAATTAAAATATATCTTTATTGTCATAGGATATTTAAAATATCTCTTAATAATCGCCATCGTCGTTTGCTTTGTTGCCCACAATTGTTGAAATGTTGAATTGTCAAATCGTAACTTGTAGCTAAGTTAACTGCCGCGTCCTAAGCGCTAGTGCAGAAAAAGCTGTAAAAAACTGCACTGCAGCAGAACTATTCAAAAGCTAGGCAGTCGCACGCACTTTTTTGTCATGCATTATGATCGTGTATATGTTATTGAAGAAGTGATAAATTGGGGCAATTTTCATAATGCCCGGGCATTATGAATAGTGACAAGCTAATTTCGGCGAAGCCATAAATTATATATAATATAATATAAAGATAATTTTAAAAGTTTTTATCACACTGCCACCTCATTTTCGTCCTCACCTCACCTCGTCCTTGCTTCGGAAGGAACGTAAAGCCGTTGGTGCCGGCTGTCATCATTGTACGGCAGTCGTCAAGTTACGTCAGATGCCTTTAGACAGCTTAAAAATCTGACACCAGTGTTGGCCACTTCTTATATATTTAAGAGCTGCGCTCCTGTCCTGGAGTGTTTTCCATGTCTCTCTTTCCTCCCCCGAGTTCTTAGCCACTATCACACCCAACCGGCTTCACCCCCCCCAATCAGAGGCGTAGCTACCGCCGTATCTGCCGTATCAATTATACGGGGCCCCCGGGCCACGGGAGCCCCCAACGTGCGTAAGCACAAATTAATAAAAACTTCCCATTTTATTTTATTTTAGAAATGACAAATGTCAATAAAAGCTATTTATTTTTTCCCGCGTAAAGTGTGCGTTCAAAAGTTGGCAACACTTTACATCAGAAAAGGAAAAATTGGAAAAAAGTGACAGATAGATAATTATGATGAATGTCTTTTAACTTTATGCAAACATTTTTTTCTTTTGTGACAAATCTTAACCCTTTCTAAGGGCCCCACATACTAATTTTTATACGGGGCCCCTACGCACGCTACGCCACTGCGCCCAATCTACCACTAAAATTTTACCACCTGACCTTTTATACCCTTTTAAACAAAACTTCCAGGTCCAGGTGTCTTCGAACAATCGGTGAACGATTCGAAAAAAAAAAAAAGAAATGTGGTGTCGTGGGACACCAGGTAGGAACGAAGTTCCTTCGGCTAATGTAGAATCGACACAATTTGCAAAAGAAAAATCGTGCTCAAAGGTATTATACACTACTCGCTTGTGTATACGACTGTCGCGCCTGCGCACGTCTCATTTAACGGTTTTATTTAACGAGGTCATCCTTACGGTTTTACTATCACATTTTTTTCAGTTCGGTCGCGCAGCAAAATCCCTATCTCCTCCAAGCCTGCCGTAAGGAACTTCGTTCCAAAACATAAAAGATCGCGACGAATTAATAACCTCCTAGTTAGACATGATACAGAGAAGTACACAGTACACACCAGGTCTACAGTAGCACTGGTAGGAGCCGGGACTGTTGACACACACGCCGTTGTTGCAGATCTTCGGCGAGCGCGCGCACTCGTCCACATCCATGTCGCACAGCCGACCTGCAAATAATACAATTTATTTTATTTATTTATTTGTTTACAAAATTCATGATGTAGGTACACAAAATACAAACATAGGAACGAACAAAAACGAAATTCGTGAGAAATCTCTTCCAGCAGACCCAGGACAGGAAAAGAGAAGAAAACAGGTAGTAGTTACTTATAACCCTCAACTAAAAAGCGGAGTGTTATAAGTTTGAGGCCGATGTCTGGCTGTGGCATCGTAGCCCTCGAACGGATGGACGGATTTCGATGCGGTTTTTTACGTGAAGGCAAGTTTGATGAAAATCATTCAGCTGTTAAAAGTTAATGGGGGTGAACGCTTGAAAGTCGGATGTTTTTTAATTTTCCAGGAAAATAAACTTGTTAATACAATCTTTTAAATATGTATATATTAAAGAAGAATTGGGCTGACTGAAATATCAACGCACAACACAAACCGCTGGCAGAGAGTCTGAATTTGGCACTGGAGAAAATTAGGATAATTTTGGACTTCTACGCGCACGAAGTCGCGGGCTAACACTGTTATTTATATTTATTTGTCTCTAGCTTACACTTGTTAATAATGACATAACAACAATTTAAATAACTAAACCATGTGGGAAAACACTTTAAAAAAATTATATAAAAAAAATTTAAAAGAAAACCATAATGAGGGCCTACAAAGTCATGACCTGCGTATATTAAACATATGAAAAACGATCACTCGCAACACCGACGGAAACTCACCCTTCAACATAATAAACAAAATCAATGTTTTGAACAACTTGTCCATGTGGCTAATTATCCGACTTATTTAAACTCTATATTTTGGGCGATTGACAAAAAAGAAAATTAGTTTCATCGATTTTAATCAAAAATTCAAAATGCAAGTTTACACAAGTGTTCTGTTGAGGTCGTTTGGAAACCTACTTACCTCTATACAAGGAATATTAGTCAATATATGAAACCTTTTAACCGTAACAAGAAAAAATAAATTGAACATAGCATGGAAAATCGTAAATTGCACATTTATCCGAGGTCTGTGACGAATGATATACCATACATTTAAAGACATTAATAAAATGTGAATACTTTCATCCATACATGAATACAATGATGTTGATTTTAATAGACTATCATATAAATAAGAACAAAATTAATTTCAATGTTAGGTATTTACAATAATAAAAAACAAAAATGTTCTTGGCTGTTTAAAGTAGATCCTTATTCCTCAATACAAAACAACTTCAATAATACTGACATTGTGTATCTGTCAAAGTCAATCAATAGCCTTTCATAACTTGACATTGACAGTAGTGACCCAGTTGTTGTGGTTTATGTTTGGTGTCGTCAATAAAATTGAATTAAAAAATGGCTTGCGCTGCAAATTCAATAAAATTATTCATTTATTTATCGCATAATATTTAAGTCCATGTTAGTATAAACGTGCGAAGTCTTCAGTATGATATACACAACGCGGAACATTTTGAGGTTATGTCGGAGGCACAATGTTTTGTACAAACGATTCAATTACGCTCGGGCTTCAACGAACGCCAATGAGAGCGACAAAAGCAACCAGAAAGAAGACTTCCAGTCGCTTCTACAGCGATACAAGGACAAAATCACGTTCAACTCTTACTTGAATCACGAAAAATTGGAACTTGGCCACTTCAAATATCACTTGAAAACCTTGAAAAAGGCTAAAGAATCTAGTGCTAGAGACTACAAAAACAAGAGTTTGCCGCCCCTGCCAGCCGCGCTGCAGTACTACGTGGATAAAGACAGGCTTTTGGCGGAGGACACGCCCCAAACCGAGAGCAAACCAGAGGTGTTTCAACTACCATTTAGCAGTGCGACTAATGTTGACGTCACCCACGACACTAGCACCGATCCGCCTAAAATCTCCCAGGACAGTGAAGAGTTTGATAAAACCAATATGAAAAAGTGGATGACAAATTATGAATACTATGATGATACGCAAATACAAGAGGAATCAGAGGAGGAAGACAGTAGTGAATGGGTAAAACAATATGGCACTCCAGATCCAACAATGAGTGTGAGTCGTATCCCTTGCGGGGGCTGTGGGGCATTGTTACACTGCAGTGACCCGTCCATCCCGGGCTACCTGCCGAGTGAGCTGTTCAGTGGCCGAACTGAATTGGAGCTGAAGAGCATGGAGTGCCAGCGGTGCCACTTTCTGACACAGTACAACATTGCTTTGGATGTGCGAGTACAGCCGGAGGAGTATGAAAAGCTGCTGCAGTCTATAAGGTTAGTCACTGTTCACCTATTTGTTTTAGAATGAACCTTTATAATTTTTTCTTTTTGTCTATTTAAATATTAATGTTCTTTGTTATGTTATGAAATATTTCTATTCTATGCAGTGGCCCAATTTTAATCTATATATATAAACGCGAAAATCACTCACTCACTCATTCATCACGAAATCTCGAAAACTACTTATCCGATGAAGATAAAATTTGGCAGGAAGGTAGATTGTGACTAGGAGTCGTCCGCTAAGAAAGGATTTTTGGAAATTCCATCCCTAAGGCAGTGAAATAGGGGTTGCTTGTTTGTATGGAACTTCGTAATCTTTAAAGAGAGATACGTGACATTTTTAATTTATTTTAATAGTTAGTACAAAATAATAATGCATTTATTAGATTTTGAAAATTACATCCCTATAAGGGTGAAATAGGGGTTGCAAGTTTGTATGACTCTTCGTCATTTTTGAAGGGAGACACATGACATTTTGAATAATTGGTCAATAAAAAATATAATACAGAAATAAGGTTTTATAAATTGCTTCCCCTGGGGTGCATTAGGGGTTGCGAATTTATATAACTATGAAACATCGTCATTTTTTT
The DNA here is from genome assembly GCA_943193695.1 of Acrobasis suavella. Classification (NCBI taxonomy): domain Eukaryota; kingdom Metazoa; phylum Arthropoda; class Insecta; order Lepidoptera; family Pyralidae; genus Acrobasis; species Acrobasis suavella. The sequence goes on along the minus strand of OW971930.1, from coordinate 619,326 downwards.
AATTGATTAACAAAAACATTGAGACATATAGATCATTTGTTCTCTTTTGCTGTGTAGCAAATGATGTAGTAAGGGAATAGAAACGGGATATTATAACACAATTTATAATGTAAAAAACCAATTAAAGATCCTGTTAGAACTACCATTATAACCATTTTCGATTTCATTTCTATGGGATGAAGTCGGTCGCGGGTTACTGCTAGTAAATAAATATTATGCATGGAAAAACTTACCTTTGAAGTAATTCCTCATTTCAGGAATAGGGTGGAGGCAAAGCAACCAAAGATCTTTTTTCAACCCCCAACAAAAAAGAGGGGTGTTATAACTTTATAAGTTTGATGCTAATGACTGTCAGTCTGTCTGTCTGTGGCATCGTAGCACTTGAAAGGATGGATCGATTTTGATGCAGTTTTTTTATGCGAAAGCAAGTTCCCTTGCGGTGATTCTTAGCTATGTTTGATGAGAATCGATTCAGCTGTTTAAAGGTTAGTCAGGGGTTAACTCTTGAAAGATGGCACTACGAATATCAATTTTAATATGTAGTTTTGCTACTCATCACTAGATGGCGTTAATTTGTTTTTTAATTTTACAGAGCAAATAAATTAGTTCTAAGTTTATAATCTGCATATTGTATGTGTTACAGGTATGTGAAGTCACTTGTCCTCCTGATGGTAGACCTGCTGGACTACCCATGCTCCATCTGGCCGGGCATCGTAGACATCGTTGGCACTGACAGGCCCATTATTGTGGTCGGAAACAAGGTCAGTGGAACAGAGACCTGTCTAACACAGACTGATATATAGGATCCATTTGGAACAACTTTGACTAGAAGTACATTTAATGAGAAGAAACACGGTTTCTGATGGTTAAAGTTTTTCTTTAATATTTCAGGTAGACTTATTGCCTGGAGACAGTGTGGGCTACTTGAAGCGGATTAAAATGTCTCTCATAGAAGAAATAAAGAAAACAAAACTTGGCGACGCGAACATCAAGTATGTGGGGCTCATATCCGCCAAGACCGGCTACGGAGTGGAGGACCTCATCTCTACCATGTTCAAGACCTGGCTTTACAAAGGGGATGTATTCCTGGTTGGTTGTACTAACGTGGGCAAGAGTTCCTTGTTCAATGCACTGCTGCAGTCAGACTACTGCAAGGTTCATGCTACCGACATCGTCAAGCGAGCGACAGTTAGCAGGTGGCCGGGAACCACTTTACATTTACTCAAATTCCCCATAAACAGGCCCTCGGGATGGAAAATCTACGAAAGAACACGAAGACTGAGATCTGAGGCAAAACTGATGAAAGTTGAAAAGGAAATCAGAAAAGCGCAACTCCAGGGCAGGACCACTACAGAACCTCCGACCCTAATGGGTCATATTGGCCGGTCATTCTCTGAAGAATACATTGAAAACAGCGATGTAGCTGAGAAGCTTAGGAAATTGATTGCATTAGATGAGAAACATTTTTTATTTGCAAACAGTAGATGGTTTTATGACACCCCAGGAGTGATACATCCAGACCAAGTTTTATCTCTGCTGAGTACTGAAGAGCTTCTCCTTACTTTACCTAAGAAGACTATCCGGCCGCAAACTTACTACTTGAATAAAGGATCGACTTTGTTCGTTGCTGGGCTCGCGCGAATCGACGTTGTATATACGGAAGTGCCATGTCGCTTGACAGTATTCTGTGCAGAGACTCTCCCTATCACAGTGACGAAGACTGAAGATGCCGATGAAGTTTATGACACATTCCTAGGAACAGAGTTATTAGCTGTGCCGTCAGGAGGCGCCGAGCGTTTGAAACACTGGCCCGGCTTGCAGAAAGGTAATGAAGACTTTGACTTCGTCGGAGAGGGTCCTAAGATTTGCTGCGGAGATATCGTGTTGTCATCAGCGACTTGGGTGTCAGTGACTGCCAAGGGTGAAACGAAATGCAAGCTGCGAGCCTGGTCCGTTGAGGGCCGCGGTCTGCACCAGAGGTACCCGTCGGTGCTGCCGTTCGCAGTCAATTTGAAGGGTAAGAGGATTCAGGACACGCCTGCTTATGGGTTAGGAAAAGTGTTCTCCGAAGAACGGTAGTTTAGTATTATTAGGTATTTAAAAATTACAATAAATCTTCAAAAAAATTTTAGTATATGTTTTTATTTCTTCCTTGCATACAAAAAAATGTTATTTCTGTAGAAACCATTTTTAACCCCCGAGAATAAGAGGGGTGTTAGAAGTTTGACGCTAATGTCTGTTGGTCTATCTGTGGAATCGCATCGCTCTGAGGGATGGATCGGTTTCAATGCGCTTTTGTTCACGTGAAAGCAAGTTCTGTTGCGGTGGTTTTTAGCTATGTTTAATGAAAATCGGATCCGCTGTTCAAAAGTTATTGTGAGTAAACGCTTGTAGGCCACTCTCCTCTTACTCTTTACTTTTCTAGCAAATAAAATAGATGACGCTACAGACATCAATTATAATATGAAGTTTCCGCTACTTGTCACTAGATGGCGTTCTTGACTGTCGTTTTTTTTTATTTGCTTAGCAAATAAAGTTGTTGTGTAATGATAACGATTATAAAGTAGCACATACCGGTGTAGCCGGGCGAGCACTGGCAGCGGAACAGGCCGTTGTCCAGCGCGAGGCAGGAGCCGTTGTGGCACGGGGACGACGCGCACGCGGAGTCCGCCGCCAGCGCCGAGCAGCGCCACAGGCCGCCTTGCTCCACGCACTCCTGTGTTCACAAATATCGTGACAATAGTTGTGAATACCGTTGTAAACCATGCTTGAATAAAGGAATTATCAAAGACAGAAATTTTATGACAACGTAGGAAAAAAAGGCATACACACTATTTACACGCAGAAATTTAGGTACATGCTATTTACGCTGCTGCAAGTCTAAAGAATATGCGATTTTATAATAATTAAATTTAAGAAGGGTCGTCGAAATATCTGGCAAAAAATGTATTAATCGCGGTAAGTCCCGTAATACTAATAACAGTTAGAGAAACCATACATGGCCGCATATTTTCATACATACACACTCTTCTTCAAAGTAATAATTCACTACTTTCCAACAACTCAAATCAATACTTTTTCCTAAACGTCAAAACAAACAATTTCTATAGGATTTGTATCATAGACTAATGAAGTCATAGTTTCTTGGAGTCAAATAGTAATCTCCTTTAGATTCACGTGTCTTTTCACCCCGGTCCTTTGAGAGGCTTGCGTGGGGATACAGATCCAACACGTAGAGGCCCTTTGGAGAAGTTGATGTAATTTGGCGCTCCCGCCAAAACCCATTCCTGAATATATCTATGAAAGGTGTACCCTTGAATAGGTTTCGGCAGGAAAAAGATCTATTGCAAGAAAAAGGGAAAGGTCTGTGGGTTATGGAATGAGAGTGGGATGGGCTGATGCTGGGATATTGCAATAGCTATGTCTCCTGCCATAATCATGATTACTGACTATTGTAGGCAGGTGGTGGCTTGCCGCCCACTAGATGGGCCCCTCAAACTCGCCGACAATAATTGCAGTGCAGGCGACTCAGGGTTGTAGAGGTGTGCTGCGCTTTCTCCGAAGTTACTCGCGGCGTTATGCCCTTTAACACTTCCGCCCCTGGAGCAACAGCTCTAACGACCCCTCTGCACGGCCAATTAAGGCAATGCAGAGCTGAGAGCCCTGTGAGCCCTCTTGGGTCTCCATCCCGACCGACGAAGACACGTCGGGGACGAGGAAATAGCAATCTTATTATTAGTTTTTCTGCAATAATAAATCTAAAATCAGGTTGAATATGGATATTATCAATGACAAGTGACATTATTTTGTGACGTTTTATTCTCATATCGGTACCGAGTAATTTATTTTTGACTCAAGAAAGTATCCAAAAATATTGGCAACTTACATCATAGGCACGAAAAAAAAAACAAAAACAAAAGATAGATGTGATCCGTAGGCACTAGGGAATGAATTAGAAAGTGTAATGAATTGAAGGTTCAGCTGTGACCTGTCTGGGCAAGCAGGAGGTGGCCCGGCAGTCCAGCGCGAGGTCGCAGGCGGCCCCGCCGAAGCCGGCGCGGCAGTCGCAGGCGGGCCCGTCGTCGCGGTCGCGGCAGACGCCGCCGTTGAGGCAGCCGCGCGCGCCGCAGGCCTCCGCGCCCGCCAGCGACGCCTCGCACCGCGCCCCGCCCCACCCCGCCTCGCACTCGCACCTGAACCCCATGCTCTGTGCCCCGAAATCTACACTTTACATCGGGTTCAATACAGATGCCATACAATGAACTTTAGTACTTGGTTTAAACCATTATCCACCCAAAATAAGACCCTCCGCAATGTGTCACCTTCTCTTTTGTTACTGTCAACTTCATTTGGGTAAATAATGGTTTAAACGAAGTCCTAAAGTTAGTTCAGTTTTATAATAAGACGGATAATGTTTAATTGTAATGCTTTGGTGCTCGTGTTCTATACAATCTTGTAGCTCAGTCATTTTAGCGTCCCACCTAGGACTGAAAACTCACATACACCTTTCTGTTGGCGTTCTAAAAGTTGTGTCAAGTCTCATGTCTGTCTCGTAAGTTATTGAAGGTTCTCGCAATTAACTCCGTTTTTGTTGCTCCAATGATGGTAAGGTACTATTCACAAAGATTCACTTTTGGCCTTATAAAGAATTCATGGCTGAGCGCTGCCCGTTAAATTAACATCATTCGAGAAACTTAAAGGGAGATAATCGCGAGAAACTGATTTGTGTGACTTGACCTCCAATAACTTACGACGCAGTCCCGAGATTTTGTGAGACTTTTGACGCAACTTTTAATCTCTAGCTTATTATCTCTTATTCCGAGTTTAAATCATATTTTGGCAAAAGTGATTGAGCTTGGTGTTGATTTATAAAATACGTGAACTAGCTACTCGTTCGTGTTTGATTTACTTTTAGCAATATCACGCGAAAAGCCAGTTAAACGTGAATATTTGATTTTGCTACTTTAGTGACAAAGAAACATTATTTTCTTTCTAAAAAAACTTGAAAATAACTCTCTGAATCGTTTGACATCAGCATGCCACTTTTATAAAAAAAAAATGTAACAAGTAAAACTAAAATAAAAACAATGAAACAAGAAAGAAAAAGCATTCAACCAACACATCGCTTTGTTTATAACGTCCAAGAACAACAACACGTGCGTACACAAACATACAAAGAAGAATGATTGAATATAAGAACAGAACGATCTACTTACATTTACCCAAAGTCTTTACGTTAAGATATTCAGATCTGTGCTTCTTACCATAACCTGGAAGTTGCTACAGCTGCAACATTTTTGCTGTGCTCGACTCGCAGCTTTACGGTGATTCGAAACCGTTTCGCACGCACGTTGTCGCACACCCGTGGTGCCGTTTTTAAAACGCAGAGTCACTACGGTTTTTGTGTCGAAAAATCCATTTTGTGACTCAGAGTTTAAAAACTGCCCCCCCCCCTTATTGCGTGGGTATAAGGGTGTCGGAGACTACACGTACCGTGTCCTGGCAGGCGGAGGCGTGCACGCAGGGCTGCGCGGCGCAGCGCTCGGGCTGCGCCTTCAGCTCCGACAGCAGCGCCTTGCCGGCCGCGCCCGTCGCCTGCTCGCAGTACACGCCTAATAGCGACACACAGAAAGCATGACAGCTGACAGTCGATGCAAGCGGTCACATTCACATTGCACTTTGAAGACTACTGATTCAAAACCTTGCCCTGATATGCTAGGAAACGAGTCCGTCAAACACTGTTGAGAACAGATAAACAGAGCCCAGGGATGTAAGACTAAAGGCTATACGTTCAGCGGTGATCATTGGCGTTAGGATTTAACTGTTAGAAGCATTTTATTATAGGGTCATTCAAAGAAAGTTGAAGTAGATTTTAAGGAATTCAAAATAAATAAATATATAGGGACAAATAACACTGATTGAGCTAGCCCCAAAGTAAGTTCGAGACTTGTGTTATGGGATACTAACTCAACGTTACTATATTTTATAACAAATACATATATAGATAAACATCCAAGACCCAGGACAATTTGAAAAAGGCCATTTTCCAACTTGCCCTGATCGGGGATCGAACTCGGGACCTCTGGGTGGTGGACTGGCAAGGTGACCACTACGCCACGAAGGTCGTCAAATGCAATACTAAAGTACTCAAATTAAGTAATAAAATAGGAACATTATTGTTCTCTTATTGTAAACTGGATCTCAGAAAAAATCTTTATTTTTAAGGGAACATTGTTGTTTATTTCAAAAGAGCCACTGATCTAGACAAACAGTTAAATACTGGGTAGGTATAGAAATTAAAGAAAAATTTACACTAATGTTTTCTAACACATCTCAAATAATCAGTAGCTAATGTGTGTACAATGCCATATCGAAGCTAACATCGACTGTCACAAACACATGCACAAAAGAAAAACAAAACAAATGTAAGATTAAAATGAACATGGCAACAGCGTCAGATGAATGTTACACTTTTAAGTCATTTACACTAGTAGATACAGATGTCACATAACCTATATGGACATGAAAATACTTACTTCGCAATATGTGTCCCAACACACATATGCTTAAATTAACACAACATGGCTTTTATTTCGTGACACTTGTAATTCCTATTATTTTGACCCCGCAAGGGAGGTTACACAAAGACAGCGCTCTGTATCTATTGACAATGTTGAAATAAAATGGGTTGCACTATCACAAACAGGTAATTTTACAAAATCGAAAGCGATAAATTCTGTTCTGGAGCTCTGTACACCAAGGAACAAAATACAGCCAAAGATTTTTGAGAATATGCAATAAATATTTTTTTGTTTACTATTAGTTTGCTACAACCAGAGAACATGCGCACGCGTCTTCGTCAACAGATATGGCTCATGTTTGAACTTAAAATAATTTGAACTTGTATTTTGTGCTGTTGTGTACAAGCTTTCTACCAGACATGCCTGATAAACTCACGAAAACAATAATGATGAGTCAAAACAGGCTTCAGGCGCACAACATACAGACAGAATTAATAAGTCAATTAGCCACATTGACCTGTCACTAACCATCTCTATTGTTCATACACATAGGCATGCTCCATCAGTTCATTCTAGCAACTGGTGTTCACTTGCGCTTAGTGTTTATACTGATCCAGTGCCACGGACACGGGCTGCGCGGCGTGGAGAGGGGGGGGGGGCGGTCACTAGATCGAAAAATAGGCAACTCGATGCTGGACTGGATTGAAACATGTTTACATTGATACAGTGCTGATCCAGCGCCGGAATCCAGTGATGCTGGCACAACTAAATAAATATATACTATATTTTATAACAAATGCATAAATAGATAAACACCCAAGACCCAGGACAATTTGAAAAAGGCCATTTTCCTACTTGGCCCTGACCGAGGATCGAACCTAGAACCTCTGGGTGGCGAACTAGCATGGTGACCACTACGCCACGGAGGTCGTCTGTATCAATGTTAATTACATACATACATACATATTATCACGCCTGTTTCCCACAGGGGTAGGCAGAGACTAAGGACCTCCACTTGCTACGATCCTGACAGACCTCTTTCGCTTCATCTACACTCATCACTCTCTTCATGCATGCCCGCCGGTTACGGGTACTTCTAACCTCTCCTTTTTTAAGAACTTCTGCAATTTGATCGCGGTACGTTCGTCGAGGACGACCCTGACCCGCTCTTCCACTCAAGTTTGCTTTGTAGACTCTTTTAGTGAATCTCCTTTCATCCATCCTTTCTACATGTCCGAACCATGTCAACATTCCTTTCTCAATTTTTGTTACTACATCTTCTTTCAGTCCACACTGCTCCCTTATGACATCATTTCTAATCCGATCTTTCAAAGTAACACCACACATACTCCTCAGCGCTCTCATTTCAACTGCATTTATTCTACTTTCGTGCCTTTTCTGCCATACCCAACTCTCACTTCCATACACCAGCGTCGGTATCAGCACTCCATTATGAACAGCCAAACGTGCTGTGTTTGACACTTTCGTGCTGTTCATAAAGGAGTGTAGTGCCCCATTCACTTGATTTCCCGCATTCACTCTTCTTTCTATATCACTCTCGTGCTTTCCATCTCTACTAAACTTACATCCCAAATAAACAAACTCTTCCACTTGCTCCACTGTACACCCATTTACCACAATATTGCATTCTGTTATACATTCATCCCTCTCGAATACCATTACTTTCGTTTTACTCACATTCATTTTCATTCCCTTTTTCTCCAAAGCTTCATTCAAAACGGTTACCATTTTCTGTAATTCCTCCTCTGAGTCTGCAAGTAATACTTGGTCATCAGCATAAAGGAGGCACTTTATAAGTAACTCATCCATTCTAATACCACATTCAACATCTTTCAGATTTGTCAAACAACTGTCCATGAATAGGTTAAACAGCCAAGGTGACGCTACACATCCCTGTCTAACACCCTTTTCAATATTAAACCAGTCTGTGTATTCGCCACCAAGTCTGACACAAGCACTGGAATCGCTATAAAGTGATTTCAGTGCTCGTACCAGCTGACCGTTCAGCCCATACTCAGACAGTGTCGACCACAACTCATTCCTCACCACTCTGTCATAGGCCTTTTCCAGATCTATGAAGACGCAATAGCCTTTTCGACCTTTAGCCAAAAGTTTTTCTAGAATGCATCTTAAGGAAAAGACCTGATCCGCGCAACCCATTCCCTTTCTGAATCCTGCTTGAACATCCCATATCTTTCCATCAGTATCTTTTATCACTCTTTCAATCAAAACCTTAGCATACAACTTACCGACAATGCTGAGAAGGCTAATGCCTCGGTAGTTCTTGCAGTCTTGCTGTGAGCCTTTGCCTTTATAGAGGGGCACAATGACCGCCTTACACCAATCCTTCGGTACCATGCCTTTTTCAAAGCACATATTAAAAAGGCGACACAGCTGACTTGCCACGATGCCCTGTCCGGCCTTCAGCATTTCAGTATTAATTCTATCATATCCCCCAGCCTTTCCCATTTTCATTCCATTTAATGTTAATTAGTCTTCAGCATTTTGATTATATTTGCCAAGGCTTTAGGCCAACACTTGGTCGAAGACCATCATGTACTTATAAGATATCAAACTAGCTGTAAATTCCCTTGATCGATACGTACTTCCGACTGGTTATATAACGGAAATGCAACATAAAAAGGGTCATCTTATCAGCACTTGGGAGAGTATTAAAGCCTTATTGTCATTTGCAAGTGACAAAGATGGATAGACACAGGTCAATGTACATTGTTGGGCAGCTAATTGGCGCGTGCTATACCGAAGCGCACTTACCTCTGTACCCGGGCGTGCACGTGCAGTTGAAGGAATCCGCCAGCTGCACGCACTGCCCGCCGTTGAGGCACACGTTGGCCTCGCACGCGGACTCCGCTAGGCTACAGTTAGGGGACGCACCCGGAGCACCTGAGGGCACAGGGTTATGACTAGTTTACACAGTGCAAGCTAGCGTACGAGTATTCTTTATTATTTATTGATAAAAATTACCCCGTGCACTTACAGTTACCCAAAACGTGCACGTGAGTCAAAAACTTAAATACTTATCACTAAATGGAGAAATAACAATTAAAAATATTATCATTTTTTTTCAAATTTGTCGTAACTAATTAACTAAGTAACTGCATTGCAGTAAAACACACTGTTTGGACATAACCTACTAGTAAGTCGTAGGTGCGAGTTGGAAAGTGGCTCGCATCAGAGTTACTTTAACATTTTTTGTTTTTACTCGACTTGCAACTCGCATATGGCAGCAGCTCGGTTACGACTCGCATCGATTGGACGCGTTCGGCAGTAGCTCGCCAGCGCCAGCCGGACAGTTGTGAGCGAAACCTGTGGTTTTTGTTTGTTACAAGCGTCGCGAATATCGCGACCACTCGCAAGACTGGGTAGCAGCTACTATGTGTCGTGACAGCAAAGGCGAGGCCAAATTACTGGCGTACGAGTACACAAGCCGAGTAGCTGTCCACTGGCTAGGCAGCAGCTCGCACTATGTAAACGAGCCATCATGATCAAAGATCGAATTAAATCCGTTCAAATTAGTAGTGTCGTTGATTTTCGTAATCATCAAAAGAATAAAGCTGTTTTCCATTGAGTCCATACCATAGTATCCGTGGTCGCAGACGCAGGTAGCTTGTTTCGACGTCATTATTCCGGTTACGGTGCTAGGTATGTCTGGAATAAAAAATATATTTTTAAAAACTTTTTGTTGGTATGAATTGTATGTTATAGTTGTTATTAAAATACTAGTAGAATAATTCGTTCGCGATTCACGGCTATTCAACTGTTGTCCGAAATATTGGACGATAAACTAACTGGTTGTAAAACTAAGTTGCGATGACGGTAGGAGTGAGTTTTTTGGAACGAATTTCCTTACGGCAGGCTTGGAGGAGATAGGGATTTTGCTGCGCGACCGAACTGAAAAAAATGTGATAGTAAAACCGTAACGATGACCTCGTTAAATAAAACCGTTAAATGAGACGTGCGCAGGCGCGACAGTCGTATACACAAGCGAGTAGTGTATAATACCTTTGAGCACGATTTTTCTTTTGCAAATTGTGTCGATTCTACATTAGCCGAAGGAACTTCGTTCCTACCTGGTGTCCCACGACACCACATTTTTTTTTTAATTTATTAAGCTCTACCGTCCCACTACTGGACAAAGCTCTCCCCCATCTCCTTCCAAACATCTCAATCGTGTGCCACTCTCAAACTGTCGCAAATCGTCACATCAACGCTTCCGGGGCCTACCTCTTTTTCAATGACCATCTTCCGGAGTTCATTACTATGTTTTATCATGTTAAAGTGTCAGTAAAGTGCGAGTGTTCATTGTGGTTGTAATCTTTTCAAGAATGAAGAAGCTCCCTAGGTCAGAAATAAATTATTTGGTACATTTAAGAAAATAAAATGTCAAGAAATAATATTACTTGTCTATGAACATTATTATTTTAACGTGATTATTGACTCCAAGAAACTATTTGTTTGTTTGTTTTGACATTTAGAAAAAAGTATATGACTTGAGTTGTTGGAAACTTAATTCGCTTGTCAAGTAATATAAAAAAAAAATCGGATTTGCAAATCTTTTCGAGGAATAACCTCTAGAAGAAGATTTCTCTAATCAGATTTTAAAATAAGGTTTTACTTATTTCGATATTTACAAAAAATCCCAATGACCTTCATTTTTAAGCAAGGTCAAGCGTATTTGAGGAAGTCACGAATTTGATTGACGACGTGCGATTTTGATTAAGTTGGCAATTTCCGCTTTTAATACTGTACTGTCACTGCCACTGTCATCTCCCAACATTATATGTCAAATGACTACAACCAACACAACGCAAGTGATTGTCATTTTTTTTTTACAATTATTTTACGGCTCTGGATACTAGTCCTTTAGAGCCAATCTTTATTTTATCATTTCTTTATTTCTAACCCTAACTATGCAATCAAAGGTTGGTGTAAGTCTTTTGATTGCTTCAAGGGAGCTTCTGGCTACAAATCTATACGAGTCCAATGTTTTTCATAGCCGATTGAGTGGCGGACGGTGCCTAAAGACGCCCACTACAGTCTGCAAATAAATATCACTACAGCCGCACTATGAGTGTCCACTTTAACCATTTCAGACATTGTCCATGAGCATGAGCATTTATAACATTAAACTACACCGATTTCATATTATAAAGTTCACTAGAATTAATTTAAAGCATTCTCCAACTGAAACCCTTGACTTCCCGCCAAAAAACCCATGATTGTCATTGACTAATGTTGTTAGTTTTTTTTTAAAATTATACGAAAAATCCTGATAACACTTCGATTTTTTTTTAATCAAATTACCTTCTTAAAATTATCTATATTTTCGATTTAACCATCTAAAATACTTTAGTATTATTTAGTTGACAAGGTATCGTGACGTACCAGCATGATGCGCGCTGTAAAACTGGCAGTGCGAGTGCGGCGGGCACTGCACGTCGGCGCACGCGGCGGCAGGCGGCGCCGCGACGGGCGCGGGCGGCGGCGACTGCGACTGCGACTGCGGCTGCGACTGCGGCTGCGGCTGCGCGCACAGCGGCGGCGCCCAGCCGCGCGCGCACACGCAGCGGAAGCCGCCGCCGCCGGCCTCCTCCACGCACGCGCCGCCCAGCCCGCACGGGCCGGACGCGCACGCTGACATCTGCGGGTGCACCCAAACATTCACATTTTACCAATGCTATAGAATTAATTTGAGTATTATATACACAACGGAATCTCCTAAAGCCCCGCGAAATATGCGTCCCCGTTCTCCGTCCCCGAACCTCTCTCCCGTTTTCAAAATTCAAAATTCAAATGTTTATTCAGTAATTAGACCTTTACAGGCACTTTTACACGTCAATAAGTATAATTTACATTACGTGTAGTTAATATTGAAATCTAATTTATTTAAAAGAAAAGCTACCGATACCAGCGCTTCGTAACGACCACTACTGAGAAGAAACGCCAAAAGAAACTCATTTTCACAGTATTACTCGCATACTCGCCAGAAGGGCTTTGTCATATTATTATTGTCTATTTTTTTAATAATAAATACTTTTAATATAATACAAATGTTGATTATTGTTGATACATTACAACATGTAATGCTTGCGAACGAGTTAACAAACATAAATTACGTAATAAGAAGAAATACTAAGTAGTCAAAAATCGAATCCGGGCTGACCAGTCCCTCCCGGCAGCACCCGTTCACGAATTGACGCACGGGTCAGCCATCGTTAAACTCAAACATATTAGAGGGAATCTAACAACCCGGCCAGCGACGCCACCTCGCCTTGGCGTTGAGCAGACGGCTGCAGCCGCCTCGACAAGGAGAGAACGGGGAAGAGGTGCGGGGACGCGGAAGGGGACTTTAGGAGATTCAATTCTGTGTCAATGCCTCTCATCTAAATTGAGTAAGCCAAAACAAGGAAAAATGTAATCGTATGTGATTAAAGCCAATTATGAGTATTTTAAAATTGATTTTAATATGTTCGCACTATCCGTGGGAAAACCCACACAGTAATAAAACAAGTACCTACTTAAAACTCTAATACATCTTCTGGTTGATTCTTAAAATTACACATTCGTCATCATTATTTCACCTGCATATCGTCTGAAAATAGGCCTCTCCTAAGGCGAACAAAATAAAATTACACATACAAACATGCAATCTCTATTATTTCATAACATAGCAGTCTCAGAAAATGAAGATTCACGAGAAGCGAGAGAGCGAAAGAGATCAAAATAGACGAGGATGTAGTACTCACTCTGTGACATCTCTCGCCTGTATACCCCGGCTGGCACGCACACACGAACCCTCCGTAGGTGTCGTAACAGACCCCGTGGCCACAGATGTTGCGGTCTTCTTCACATTCGTTCACGTTCGTCTCACATTTGGCACCCATATAACCTAAAAGCAAATAAATATTTAAATCTTCTGAAAAAAGTCAAAAAAGGAAAAGTTAATCATCAACACTGTTTATGTGAATATTTCCGGAAAAAGGAACACTATCTACCTGTAGATGTAGTCAGAGGCGATTTAAGAAGTTAGCACAAACATATCGTGCCACAAATTAAATTCCAATTAGAGATGATATCACGCTGCGGCCGATTGTAAAACCACGGTGAAATAAATGTTACTGGCTTTTTCTATTGCACTTCTTCGGGAAACATTCACATCTGTGGGAAAAAAATCTGGAAGCCGCAGCGAAAGCTCCTAAAAGCACTGCTAGAATATAAGATGCAATTGAGAATGCACTAATATAATCACTATATACCTACCTGTATCGGTGCAGTCGCAAGTGTAGTTGTTGATGCCGTCCACGCAGCGGCCGCCGTTGAGGCAGCCCGCGTCGGAGCCCTGGCACTCGTCCACGTCCGTCTCGCAGTTAAGGCCCGTGTAGCCTGCAAATACACAAACATTAAAAAAACAATGAACCGATAATGCTGCCTTGCGGAACGCCCTGAGAGATTAGTTTTAAAAATCCATTTGAATTAAATTACGCACTTAGTAATAATTACATGTAAAAATCTAAAATTTTTAGATTTAAATCGATACCGTATTTATAATTTAAAGTCTGTGACTCAGTATTTGGAGGGTTTGTTTGTATTAAAAATGCCATTGTAAAATCTAAGTAAAAGTGTAAAGTTACCTGGCGGGCAGGTGCACACGTAGGAGTCAGCGCCGGGCGGCACGCTGCAGCTGCCGTTGTTGCGGCACGGACCCGCCACGCACTGCGGGTCCAGCGACACCTCCAACTCGCAGTATTTTCCTGTAACACAAACTTCCGTTTATCCGTCTATCCTGCAAAAAGCCTAAAGCGTTCGACAAAATAAAAAAAAACAACTAATCCCGGTTTTCCGCATATCAGATTGCTTATGTAAAAGCGAAAGTAATAAAAGCACACCTAATAAATAGGACGATTACCACTGAAGTTCTCAGATGACATGATAGGTTGCTGGGAAACGCTGAATACAGGCCGGTTTTAACTGGTCGTTTTCAAAATCCATACAGACTTATGATAATGACGGATGTGTTTACCATGGTACCGCGCTGTGCATGCGCACGAGTAGTCCCCCCGAGCGTCGAGGATGCAGCGGCCGGCGTGCTGACACGGAGCGGAGAGACAGGGATCCCCAGCGTCAACCTCGCAGTTGTTGCCCGTATACCGCGGTGTGCAGTGGCATTCATATCTGAAACGTACATAACGTCGTTGAAAATTTAAGAAACGCGAATATTTGCAAGGCCCATGGAGACTGCGTGCCGCCAAATTTTAATTTTATTTTGTTTATTCTGTGGTTCTCGAAGTCTACTTGAATAATCACGAAAATAGATGGTAAAATTACTAACGTTACCATGTATTTATATTTTAGAAATTTGTGTATTTGTCAAATCTAATCCACATCTTTTCGTTACAATACAAGAGTCAAGACAAAGGACAGAACGTATTCGATCACAATACAAGTTTAAATTAGTAACTGGTGGCCATAACACAGCACTTATGAAAAAAAGCTGTTTAGGCATAGCACCTGTGATTTACAATAAATTACCAGACATATATTTAAGGAGTTGAATACGAAATCATTAAAATTATTCTTGACGAAAAAATGTTATTACTCCATTGACGATTTCTTAAATGATAATATTTGATGACTAAAGTAAATTATGAATTTTAATTGCCTAATATTAATTGTGTGTATTTAGTTTGTTTATTATTTATTATTGTATGTCCAGTATGGGCCGAGCATGGTGGACTTTAAACCTGTAACACCGTATTTACCTGTGTTCTACAATAAAGAGATTTTGTATTTTGTATTTGTACAAAAATCTGTGCATCTGATTCCCTTGTAAATGCTTTCTCAGTTTCTTCAAAGGCATTTGATACTGTTAACCACTTGGACCCAGTTTACAAATTACTAAAACTTAGCAAAATATGTCTTTTAGTTGTAAGTAGACAAATCATATTTTTGCAATAAAACGTCCCTTATTTAAACTTTAAATCAGACACAAATATAAAAGTTGATTTCGGTATTCCGCAGGGCTCTCATTGAAATCGCGGATAAAACACAATGATGATAAATGGTACCTGTCATGTCTAGAAATGCAAGTCCCGTGTCGCATGCAAGGCTCGTTGTAGCAGTGATCTTTAGGCGGCATCCTTAAAACATCCTTTCCATCTTTACCTGTAAAGAAAAAGCACACCTGAATCATCCTGAATTATAATCTTGGAACAGTTGAATACTGAAAATCGAAACTAACATCTCTAAAATGGCACTCTTTTACTTGTATAAAGGTAGTCAAAGTGATGGTACACTTACACTCGTCGGTGGAGAGCGGGCAGTGTCCGAAGACGACGTTGCGGAACTGCGCATTGTTAGCGTGGAACTCGAGTTGCGGGCCCTCGTGGATGCATCCGCTGAACACGTTGCCAACCAGCACTTCCGCGCCGCCCGCTTCCAGCGCGCCCGGCGACAGCAGCTCCGGGTTCCATGTCACGTTTGATATCACCTGCGGACCAACACCAACTTAAAGAGCGAACGAAGGGAGTTTACTTACAATTGTCCAAGTCCACTTGGACAATCTATCTAGCGTTGGCCATTTTGATATTCAACGATGAGGGAGATTTTTATTTGATCGCAACTTTATGAAAATTGTTAGATGAGATAAATAGATATTTAAAGTTTGATGTCAAATAGGTTGTCGTGATTTAGGATTGTTCTTAAACAACTACTCGTGTTTAACTTAACAAATAAACTTTGACATCACATTTAAACTTATAACTTGACAATAATTTACAAATAATAAATATCACACAATCTTGCAAATAAATACTAAAAATAATAATAATATACTTATACTATTCAATAATATTTTGTAAACATTTATATTTATAAGTTAACTGCATGTCATAAATGTCGCTTGCCGTTCCACTTTTTGTTTTGCGATACCCGACAGGGTTCATAGTGTACCTATTATATAAGACAGTGACTTTTAATAGTTAGAACTGTTGTACTTTATGAAATGCAATAAATGATTTGAATTGAATTGAATTGAACCAAAGTTGGCTGGAAAAGTTAGTTAATAAAAGACATAAGTCTGGGACTAGTACACTTTTACACAGTTCTCGTGCTGTTATCTGAATGTTATGTGTTTCGTGTGTGCTATAAACTATCACGACGAAGTAAGAAACCCTCGTACTTAGTTCAGGCGAAGCATTTTGAGAATTTTGTGGCCATTTGAACTACGTCTAATTCCCTAGATATGCGTTGTCCTCGTTTTAAATTGAGGCATACAATCCGTCAGTTTTACGCGTCAATTTCTAATTGAACCATCAATGGACATTTGTTCAAAAACCTCAATGTAAACCAACTGTTCACTGGAATAGAGCGGTTTATTATGTATCCGTCTGTAGTAAAATAAACTCTTTATTCATTCAGTAGCGGAGTATGACGTCCAACATATTGTAGGAAGCCCTTGCTGTCCTAGGTATAACTTTGGTTGCAAGTCCTTAAGTTAAACATAACACGGCGCACGCGGCACGATACAGGAGATTCTTAGGCTTTGATGTGCTGGCAGCATGATGTGGTGACCTTATGTCACCAATAATCGGCAACATACTCGTATCTTTTTATTTCTCTCCCTCTCTCTCTTAATTGCATTCTTAATTGTACTGCTTTAGAATCCGCTTCTCCTTTTTTAGGGTTCCGTAGTAAACAAGGAACATAGGTATGTATATTAATTATGCGGAAAAAATTGGTACAATAAAATACAGAAAAAAACAACATTTTTTTAGCTTAGCTCCCATACAAGTAAAGCCAAAAGTCAATTTTATTTTCTAGACTAACCAATCATGTGGAGTATCGTTGAATAGGTCTTTCAAAAATATTATGAGCTTGTAAACACAGTTTTTAGATTTAGGGTTCCGTTTCTGAAATATTTGGTTTTAAAGTGAATATAACGAATCTATAGTAAATATAACGAAATTTAAAGGTAAACTATCAGAGCTTAGTAGGGTTTACAAATTAAAAAGTTATAGGCGATCAACTTATAAAATGAACTTGGAAAAGAAAAATTTCAAACAAATTCAATAGAAAATTAGTTTTTACACGTTTTTAGTGGCATGAACTCAAAGTTGGTATTCGTAACTACGGAACCCTTCGATGCGCGTGGCCCGGTACGCACTTGGCCATTTATATTTTTCGATTCGAGACTAAATTCTATGACTATAAATATATATATACGGACAAATAACACTGATTGAGCTAGCCACAAAGTAAGTTCGAGACTTGTGTTACGGGGTACTAACCCAACGATACTATATTTTATTACCACTATAGATAAACATCCAAGCCCAAGGACAATTTGAAAAAGGCCATTTTCCAACTTGCCCTGACCGGTGTTCGAACCCCGGCCCTCTGGGTGGCAGACTAGCATGGTGACCACAGCTGATCGTAAATTGATCGGACCATGCCCATGGCTCACTTACTCTCATGCCTTAACAGCCCAACACCTGTTACGATAGACGACTGCTAAGGGAGTAAGTGGTTACACAGTAAAATTGTATAAAAACGTTCTAATTCTTTGAGAGAAGACTGACCTGAGCATCTTTGTCTACTTCTAGCAGTAGCGCCGGCGGGCTGGGCCGGTACCGCAGCGCCACCCAGTGCCACTGGTTGTCCAACGTCTCCTTCGCCAGCGCCTCCTGCCGCGTGTCCTGCGTCGGCAGCGCCCACGACACGACGACCTGCTCGTACAGAGCTGTCACGTGCAACGTATAGCGCTCGAAGCGCTGCGAGAATAGCTCGCCTCCTGAAAACGCATACAAACATGTGAGGAAGGAAGTTGAGAAAGTATGAAGGTATATACTTCAAACGGAACGAAATAAGGAAAGTCTTAGCTTAAAGCAATTACCTAATAAATAGATAGATACCAATTTCCCTTTCTCTAAGCACCTATTTTACAAAAGTAAGCACGTTAGGGCCGTAACAGACGGGGCGCAAGTTACGCCGCGTAACAGCTAGTGATGGGCGGTGCATGAATACTCAATCAACCCATTTGAGTATTTACTCAGTAGATTAAGTAAATACCCGATAAATATCCTTATTTATCCATTTGGTGAGTAGGTTGATTTATATGAGTTGCGACTTATATTTATGTTCATATTCATTATTTAATCATAATCATAATCATATCTTTATTTGCTTAAACATGGCAATATAGGTCTTACAATAAATATTAAAGAACAAACATGTTTTGCTAGTAGTAATAGCATGCAAATATTAAGTAGTCCAAGAATTGTCTGAGGCTATAAAAGTTTTTGTCAACAAGCCATTTATACGTGTTTTCTTAAAGAGCCTGACATTTAAAATGTTTAGTTCTTCTGGCAATTTGTTGAATATTTGTATACACATATATAAACAACTACTTCTGTATTTTTCAAATTTAGGAGCAACGTCTAAAACCAGTCTATTCGGATTTCTAGTATTACGGTGATATAAATCTCTAGCTTTTTTAAACAGTGATTTATGCTTATAGACAAACATGCATACTTCATAAACATAAAGTGATGGCAGAGGCAATAGACCAAATTTAAAAAAAAATGGTTTGCAATGTTTACGTGGCGGTAATCCACAAATTGCACGAATACACTTTTTTTGTGCAATAAATACTTTTTGAATATCTGTGCTATTGCCCCATACGATAATCCCATAGCGTAACGTGGATTCGATATAGGCACGATATGTAGTAATAGCCGTCTGATTATTAGTTATGTTTCTAATTTGTTTCAGAGCGTATACAAATTTATATATTTCATGTTTTCATGACAATTGTGAAACTTAAATCTAGTATACACTTGCAATTCTTGCCGGAAAGTGTGTGCATACGCCATAATATGCTTAAAATGTAGGCAAATGTTATATGCGACGCTAAAATATATGAAAATACCATTCTAATCATACATTGAAAGTAGGCTTCTTTGACTTATTATCATTTTTTAGTGGGAGGAGTGCAAATACGTAATTTTATGTCAAAATAAGTGAACAGACATCAAATGCGATGTCAATATATGAGCACGCTCTATTTACTCTATTTATTAAATCTAGTGAGTAAATACTCAAATGGGTAGATTGAGTACTATCCACTGCCCATCTCTAGCTGTTACGCGACGCAACTTGCGCCCCGTCTGTTGCGGCACTTAATCTTAACAGGGTGTTGCGAACTAACATGATACTACCGAGTTTAGTTCGCTTCGTTATTGTATATTAAAAACATATTGCCAGCTTAGCTATTAAATTGCTGGGCTTATCGTTCGTTTTATATTTAAACGACTGGCCATATTTAATTAGCCTGATTTTCTACTTTTTCTACAATTGATAGACCTACATGGATAATGATGATATACAAGTAATAGCCAATTTTCCAATAACTCTCTAGCAAAGACAGTAATTACAAGTTAATCAAGCTCTGAGATCGTAAAGTAACGGTTTTTAAGTTTTTGATTGGACTTCACGTCTCATAACAGTTTTTATGCGTTACTAAGCCACGTGAATCAAAACCGACAATGGAAGTGAAGCGATTTTTCTGGCAAATAATTAGGCGTTTGGAACGGGGCTTCTGCTAGGTCTTTGTTGGCTCTAGGTCAAGTGTGAAACACGGCACCGCTAGCTAATTAGTGCCGTGAATCGGCCGTACCTGGGGGGGCGCTCGGGCAGGCTGATGGCGAATGAAACATGAAATGAGGGTGAACCACATGAATACCCAATTACTTCATGTAATTGTGTATTCATGTGGTTATTACAAATGGCACGAAAATACTAAACATTCGTTAGCAGAAAGTTCATTGATATCTCGCACTCCTTACATACAGACGTACAGACTAACAAATTCCATACTGATGTTGACGAGATGAAGATGATTTGAGAAAGTTGCAGTAGCCACAGGGGTGGCAGTTACGTAAGCGTCGGTAGGGTTACATGCACAACTATTGTTAACGCTCGTAAGTCTAACTCTTTCTTGCGTATTGTGTTGTCAGAATTTTTAACGTTCCTAGCGATGGTAACTGACCCAGCGTTGACCTAAGCTTCGAACACAGAACTATGTTTGCTGTCGGGCAGCTACCACTGTCTTCTCTAATTCTGGGCAATGGCATACAACTTCCTCTTGTCGAGTGGAAATATATGTAGTTTTAAATGATCTTTGAACAGTATGTGGCCACGGTGATTCTCTGAAGAGGAGGTTGTTTAGGTCTTATGTCACGTAGTCAATATCCTTCGTAGTAGTCAATGGAAATCACTTTTTCAAGCTATATTTAAATTATAGCGCAGAGCGTTCAGCATTTTTAACCTCCGACAAAATAGAGGGCTGTTATAAGTTTAACGGGTAATATTCCATAAGCCAGGATTTCGGCTAGGAAGCACACAGGCTTATAAGGTTAAAAGTCCCACTTCAAACACTAGAGCGTTTCGACCGGGTCGAGCCCTATAGGTTATTGGAAAAAGTAAATGTGAGATTTCACATGCCTCTCCATTTCGACCAGAAAGCATTCTGGGTTTTGATGTTGGATCTTATGAGTTCTTTAAATCTCGGTGAGCTAGAGTATTTTGTTTTAAACACTACTTATGTATATAAGTGTTTAGGATGCTGTGTGCATTAGACCGAACGCGGACCGATGAACTCCCGAGTGTTAAAGAAGGTATAATGCGACAAAAATAAGTTGAACAAAAATGGCGGACTTCAAAGCATTTTTGTACAATTTCCTGACACGTAAATTGAACCAAAATGGCAGTAGTCGCCGCATTATTTGTACCTGCGCCGATAACCGCCATTTTAATTCAACCTACGTGCTGGGAATTTGTACAAAAATGCTTTGAAAGAGTTTTTGGCGAGAAGTCAAGGGGTTCAGTTGGAGTTGCTTTAAATTATTTTGCAAATTGATTCTAGTGGACTTTATAATATAAAATCGGTGTAGTTTAGTGTTATAAATGCTCATGCTCATGGACAATATGTAAAATGGTTAAAGTTGACACTCATAGTGCGGCTGTAGTGATATTTATTTGCGGACTGTGGTGGGCGTCTTTAGATGCCGTCCGCCACTCATTCGGCTAAGAAAACCAGTGGACTCGTATAGATTTGTTGCCAGAAGCTCCCTTGAAGCAATCAAAGGACCTACACCAACCTTTGATTGTATAGTTAGGTTAGGGTTAGGAATAAAGAAATTGGCGCCCGCGCCATTGGTTAACTAGACACTGGCAAAATAAGCTTCAACGAAGTTTAATCGCCAACAACAAGAAAAAAAAAGAAAATGCTTTGAAGTCCGCCATTTTAGTTCAACTTATTTGTGTCGCATTGTACCTCCAATGAAGGCTGCAAGTTTTTTTGAACTAAATAAGCTACTCAGAGATTTGTAGTTGCATTAACTCACGGTTGGAACGCTCTAACGTATGGAGTGTTTTTCAACTAGAAAAGCCTGTGTGTAAACTGTATTGTAACCTCAATTGCATATATGCCTGTAAGGCGCTGGACACACAAAAAAGACGGGGCACCGACAGGGCGCAGACATGACGCTTACGCGTATGTGTCCTATGCTAGAACATACAGAACGGACGGGGCACAGACACGAGCAAGCGAATTGGGGTTGTGGACCGGTGTGGGGGGACTCGCGCGTCGCGGTGTTGCCATAGATACGAATTTGTATCTGTCACGTCCGTGCCTCCTCTTTTGTGTCTGTTTTCAAAAGTTGCGACGACGCCCCGTCTGTGCCCTGTCCGTGCCCCGTCTGCGTCTTACGTCTTTTCTGTGTCCAGTGCCTAAGTTTTAACAAGTTTATTTGCCAGGCAAATTAAAAACCGCCAAATTTCAAACCTTTTCCATCGAATACCATCAAAATAGCACAGAACCACCGCAAACGGAACTTGCTTTCACGTGACAAAGCAACATCGAAATTGGTCCATTTGTTCGAGAGCTACGATGACACGGACAAACAAACAGGCAGACATTGGCTTCAACTTATTGAACCCCTCTTTTTGCGTCAAAAAGTTTAAAAAAATCGCATCATAATCGGTTGGTTCGCTTGGGAACTATGATGCCACCACAGACAGACACACAGAAAAATGTGCTGTTATGGTCATCATAAGACAAAATGATGTTTCCTGCTGCCAACAGATGGCGCTACCGGTAAATCTAAAACGCGCTATGGTTTATTTTTACACGCACATAAGGTAAATGATAAGAGTTAATCTCTTTACAGCCGCATCGCGGTGTTGCCAGTTACCGATCCATAGATCGGATATTTTTGGGATTCTAGCACCTTTTTTTGTGTTTGAATCTAAATAAATAACCCTCGACAAAACTTGACTTACCGAACTAAGCTATTACTAACTAGTTCCGCTAATATAGCGCCATCCGCCATCTACAATTTTTTGGGAAAGCCCTGACTTTCAAGCTGTAGCTTTTGCGGCTGAACCGATTTTCCTCAAACAGCTAAAAAAGAACCCGCAAGGGAACTAGCCTTCACGTAAAAAAACCGCATCGAAATCGGTACATCCGTTCGAGCGCTACGATGCCACAGACAGACAGATATTAACGTCAAACGCAACATTCCATAAGCCTGTTGATTTCGGCCAGGAAGCACACAGGCTTGTGTAGTAAAAATTCGCACTCCAAACCCCAGAGCGTTTCGGCCGGTTTCCCTACAGTCAGTAAGTATAATCAAATCAAGTGAGATTATTTATTATTTGTTCCTGCGCCGATAACCGCAATTTTTTTTCAATCTGCGTGCTTTGTTTTTATACAAAAATGCTTTGAAGTCCGCCATTTTTCTTCAACTTATATATAACATCTGTGTCGCATTTTACCTCCAATGAAGGCAGTCTTGTTCTGGATAAGCTACTCGGGGATTTGTAGTTGCATTTACGCTATTTTCCAATTCCAACAACCTGTATGGCTCGACCCGGCCGAAACGCTCTTAGATATGGAGTGTTTTTCAAATACAAAAGCCTGTGTACTATCTGGCTGAAATCAACATGCATTTGTAATCTCACTTGATAATACTTACTGTAGGGAAACCGGCCGACCCCCCCATGGGTTCCCGGTTTGTCGTACCGGGGGGGCTCAGTACCCGTGGTAGCCTCGAGCCACGGGGAAGCTAAGAGGAACCCGCGAGGGGGCGCTCCTGCTGTCAACCAGCAGTGAGCGCCCACATTGGGGCGGCGGGGGAGTGGGAAGATCTCCCCCCACCCGGGGAGGGGCGCTCCCGCGGGCTCGGCTTCGGCCTTGAGCCTGTAGGGATGCGCCCAATGGGGCGGCGGGGGAGTGGGAAGTTCTCCCCCCACCCGGGGTGGGGCCGCCGGGAGGGGAATGTTTCATTGCCCTCCCGGCGCTTCAGGCGGGGCCACACCGCCGTGGCTGTGGTTGGAGATCGGTCGCGGAGGAGGAGGAGTGTCGGTGTTACGTTGCCGCTCTCCCTATCCTCCGCGACCGAGCGGTGCCGCACCGCGTTTGCGGCGAGAGGTAAGCGGCGGAGCCTTTCATCTTCTCCGCCGCTGGGAGCCGGTTTATCTGGCTCCCATGGGTCCACAGGCGGTGGACTGCGTGGGAGTTTGCCGCCTCTCAATTGGGCCGAGGAGGTATGGCGCGTCCGTGAGTTCCGGACGCGCCGACTTGGTGAGTGAGGGGGCGCTGTGACGCCCCCGGGGAGGGGCCGCTTTGGCGGCCAGCCGCGCCGGGGTTCGCGGATGTATTTCCGTTCCCGTGTCCCCGGCAAAAGCGGCTGAGATGGAACTCCGGAGGTTTTTTAGTGGGTAGGCACGTCGATCTGGCGTGGAGTCCCACATAACCCGACAGCCTCCCCCGCAGGCTAAAGGGTATCCGTAACAGGGATCTTTCCTTCGTAAAAAAAAAAAAAAAAAAAAAAAAAAAAAAAAAAAAAAAAAAAAAAAAAGGGAAACCGGCCGAAACGTTCTGGGGTTTGGAGTGCAAATTTTACATAATCATAATCATTTATTTGTCAGACATGAGTACAAAAGTTGTTAGTTTACAGTATAGGGCTTCATGCTGCGCCATCAGGCATACAAATTTTGTTTTTTAAAAGTAAGTTATAAATTAAGTCAATTTTAATGTCGTTACAATTGTATACAATTTTTTGAATGAAGAAATTATTACATATAATTTTTCTCGTATCCAATGTTTACTTATATTTTGTTCTGGGCATAATAAAGATTAAAGTTTAGTCAGAGTTTGTCAGATAAGAATTCATCCACAGAATAGTATGCTTTGTCAATTAAAAATTTATGTACAAGTTTCTTAAAATTATTTGTTTCCTGGCAAGATCGAATATGAAATGGCAGTTTTTTTAATACTTTCGGTGCCATTGCGTATATACTTTTGTGTAGGAACTTGCTTTTGGTACATATAAGTTGCAAATTGCTGGAGCGACGCTTACAATAACTACAAAAGCCTGTGTGCGTCCTGGCCGAAATTAACAGGCTTATGGAATGTCGCGTTTGACGCTAATGTCTGTCTGTCTGTGGCATCGTAGCGCTCGAACGGATGTACCGATTTCGATGCGGTTTTTTTTACGTGAAGGTAAGTTCCCTTGCGGGTTCTTTTTTAGCTGTTTGAGGAAAACCGGTTTAGCCGCAAAAGCTACAGCTTGAAAGTCAGGGCTTTCCCAAAAAATTGTAGATGGCGAATGGCGCTATAATAGCGGAACTAGTTAGTAATAGCTTAGTTCGGTAAGTCGAGTATTGTCGAGGGTTATTTATTTAGATTCTAACACAAAAAAAAAAGGTGCTAGAATTCCAAAAATATCCGATCTATGGATCGGTGATTGATTGGCAACACCGCGACGCGGCTATAAAGGCATTAAGCTTTACCATTTACCTAATGTGCTTCTAAAAATAAACCATAGCGCGATTTAGATTTATCAGTAGCGCCATCTGTTGGCAGCACGAAACATCATTTTCTCTTATGATGACAATAAGAGCACATTATTAACCGACTTCCAAAAAGGAGGAGGTAATCAATTCGTCGCGAAATTTCATGTTTTTAGGGTTTCGTTGTAAACAAGGAACCCTTATAGTTTCTTCATGTCTGTTTGTCTATCCGTCCGCGGTTTTACTCAGCGACTATAAGTACTAGAAAACTGTGATTTAGTATGGATATGTATATTAATAATGCCGAAAAAGTGGTAAAATAAAATACCGAAAAAATATTTTTTTATGGGTAGCTCTCATACAAGTAAAGTGAAAATCCTATTTTTTTTTCTCGATTAACCAAGCATGTGGGGTATCGTTGAATAGATCTTTCAAAAATATTATGAGCTTGTTAACAACGTCTTTCAATTTAGGGACCCGTTTTTGAAATATTTGGTTTTGAAGTGAACATTTTTGTTAGAGTTAAGTGCCCCCCCCCCATCTATCTGCTAAAGTATAGAAGAATATGAAATTCGTGTATTAGGTAGGTTGAATAAGGTTTTTGCTTATTTTTATTTAGTTATTACAACGATTATTATGTACATATTTTATTTTTAAACTTTTTTTGTGTTAAAATATCTAAGTTTGATTATTTTTAGTAAAAAAGAAACTGTACTGAAATGAATTAGTTCCTTGTATTTGAAGTCGGTTCAATTTTTTCACATCCCTAAGTTGCCAACATTGATGTCAGATTTTTCATGCTGCCCAAAGGTATCTGACATAGCTTGACGACTGCCATACAATGATGACAGCCGGGACTGTTCGGGTCGGCTGTCATCATTGTATGGCAGTCGGGTTTTGGCGCTCAAATTTTTTTATGTCACTTATGGTGACCCGTCCAAGTGCGGACCACGTCCGGTGTCGCTTAACTTGAGAAAGCGCTTTAACTTGAGAAAACTAGTGAAGAACGGTTTGGGATGAGAACGTATATACGTGTGTCTCGCAACAAGGAAATGATGCCAAATGATCACCGATTGACCGGTAGCCGCTCGCCGGTGCATCGAGACAAAGGATCTCAACTGCCTACATAAAAAACGCTGCATGTCGCAGTCACTATAGCGAATTCAGACATTTTTCTTGAGTTAACCAACTTCTGCCGTAATTACGTAAGTAGTGTTGAAAGTTAATTTGTTTTATTTGTAAATATATGTTTATTACTATTTTAATTGTAAATAAGTTTAGGTAGGTTTGAAAAAATATTTTTTTATGTTAAGTTTAAGTAAAGTTTTAAGTAAAAATGTTTAAAATTGTAATTAGTTTAAATTTAAATTATATTCAATTACCTAAGAATGTGTACTACGTTACAGGTGTCGCTTAACTTGAGAAAGCGCTAGTAATGCGTACTCCCATCGGGCCACGGAGCTCCTCTTTCACTCGGCTCGATACGTAAGTACTTAAAGTTAAAAGTGTTTGGGTGAAACAAAGTACGGAAGAAATGCACTTCGTCATATCGAACATTGTTACAATTGAAATACCGGTAAAAGTAATATTGGATAAGTCGTCATAGTTAAAGAGTAACAAGGTTAAACGAACTTCGAATACACGTAGTGAACCCTGCAAAAAGAGGGGTGTCATAAGTGTGTGTGACATATTTGTGTGTGTGTGTGTGGTGGCATCATAGACGCAAAAAGAGGGGTTTTATAAGTTGACGCCAAAGTCTGTCTGTGGCATAGTAGCTCTCGAACAAATGGACCAATTCCGATGCTGTTTTTTTTTTATGTAAAAGCAAGTTTCTTTGGTTCTGTGCTATTTTGATGGTAATCGGTACAACTTAGGCGCTGGACACAGAAAAGATGTAAGACGCAGACGGCGTACGGACAGGACACAGGCGGGGCGCCGTCGTGACTTTTGAAAACAGATACAAAAGACGAGGCACGGACGTGACAGATACAAATTAGTATCTATGGCAACACAGCGACGCGCGAGTCCCCCCACACAACCCCAATTCGTTCGCTCGTGCCTGTACCCCGTCCGTTCTGTATGTTCTAGCATAAGCACAGAATAAGTACTAGTACTCACGTAATAGGACACATACTGGTAACCTCGTAAGCGTCATGTCTGCGCCCTGTCGGTGCCCCGTTTTTTCTGTGTGTTCTGCCACAGAATAAATTCTGCTTTCTATACATTGTATTAAACAGACGCGGAGCAGACATATGTCTGCGTCCCATCCACGTCTTACGTTTTTCCTGTGTGTCTAGTGCCCTACAGGCATATATGCATTTGATAAAGATTGTTTCTTAAACCTTGATTAAAAAAAAATAAGTGAACGAGTATAACACAGGGCAACAAGGTTTTTAGTGCGTTAAAACTAAAAGCTGTTTATTACTTAACTCAGTTTGTAAAATACGAACCCAGTACTAAAATATGCCTAACAGTTCTCAATTTTATGATACCTATCTGATGACGAAAACTGCAATTTTTATAATTTTCAAACAATGACAATTAACGTTCAAAAATGTTTATTATGTGTTTTATAAATACGCGTGTGATATAGTAAAAATCTTGCTCTTTGCTACAGCGTTTCAATCATTAGTCAATTTAATGTCAGTACGGAGATATCCAAGATTTTGCTGAAGACCTCCCATACTATTTGCATTTTAATTTTTGTATTGAAAATAGCATGGCTAATTCAACTTCACATATCTTTGCAAAATAAAAGGTAGGAACATGAATCAAATTCTGTTTTGAAGGCAAACGTGAAACTTAATTTTGCAATCTAAAACTGACTCTTTACAATTTTGGTTTGTTATAAATATCACCCCTTCAAAATATACAAAATAACTGAATTTTAAATTTAAAAAAAAAGAAATTTTCCACAAATTTAGCTAATTAGTAAAAAACCAAACTAAGTTGATAATCATCATACAAAAGTCTACTGAAAATATTGATTTAATTTCAGGCACCATAAAATATATTCATTTTTGTTGCCCTGTGTAATTAATTAGCGTCTGCGACCTGGCGACAGCACAACCTGCTACACAGTGAGTTTATACCCGTACGTCCCGTAGAATTTTTATCAAAATCGGTTGTGTAGTTTGGAAGTCTTTTTTAGTTTTGGGAAATTATAACTTAGTAATATTCGATTTCTTTAATTCGACGCTCTATTTTGCTAACAAATGCATGTTGCTTAGTGACTCGTATCACAACAGAGCCAGAGAGC
This sequence comes from Acrobasis suavella, assembly GCA_943193695.1. Classification (NCBI taxonomy): domain Eukaryota; kingdom Metazoa; phylum Arthropoda; class Insecta; order Lepidoptera; family Pyralidae; genus Acrobasis; species Acrobasis suavella. The sequence continues at coordinate 590,652 of OW971930.1, read as the reverse complement.
ATTTGGATAGTAATATTGTTCAGGGGGGCGTGTCCGACATAATCTACTTCATGCAAGTATCGACTACTGCAGTCAGCACAACCGTGCAACCCTTTGCGCTCGGGTGCGAACACATTGCATGCGCGGCGCGCATCAGATTTCGTACATGTGGGTGGCAGTTAGTAAAACGTTTATGGGGAACGGTATACTTTTTTATAATAAACTGCCACAATCGGTCCTTGATATGCCTGACAAAAAGTTTAAAGCTTATGTAAAGAAGGTACTCTGTGAGAAGGCTTATTATAGGACCGATGACTATCTTAAAGACAACAAAGTCTGGCTTGAGCTTGGCGCGGGTCCCTCTTAAAGGTTTGTATAATCAGAAATGGTCATAATCTGGTACATTAAGTACATACTGAATTTACAACTTGATTTGACATTATTTCAAAATTTCGACATTAAAAATAATTTAAATTATGACAACAAGCAATGTATTCTCTGTCCACATATCAACTATAAATATTAATTTCATTGTGAGTTGACGTTCTTGGAGAAAATGCTGCAGTGCAGTTTGTTACCGCTTCTTCTGCACTAGCGCTTTGGAGGCGGCAGTAAACTTAGCTCTAAGTAACTATTGACGTCAACAATTATTGTGCAATAAAACAAAGTGACGATTATTAAGAGATATTATAAATAGCCTATGATAATAAAGATATATTTGAATTGAAAAAAAATTGAATTGCAGTACTGTTAGATATTTAAAAAAAATGCAATTAGTATTCAACTGCCTCCGTCTTCAGTCTTCAAGCAAGTAATTCTTTTTTCGCTTTCTTAGTTATAGGTAGGTAAGCCTTAACGTGACATACATGCTGATGTACGAACGAGTATCATTAAAAACGCTATTGTCTAAGCAAACTTGAGACGTTCAATAGAGAAGCCGGCGGGACCGGGACCGGTGAAGGGTGTGTGACCAGGTGACGTCACAATCTGCTATCACAGTGAGTACCCGCTTCGCTTGCCAATGCGAGCGCAGCCTTAACATCGCGTACGTCAATGTTTGTGAATGTATATGAGTGTTATGCACGCGAACGCAATCAATCGATAGAGCAGTCGGCGGGACCGGCGTCTAGCCGGTGACCCGGTGACGTAACAACCAGGTCTCACTGAATTCACTGGTAGACTGGCGTGGGCGAGGGCGGAGCCCGCACCCTTTACTACCGCAGGCCACCACGTCACAGCACACACGACAAATAAACTGGTTGCACTGAATGTGGTCGCTTTACTCTGCCTTCAATACAATCCTTCAGATCTTTATGTTTTGGGAAATTATTGGTCAATAAAGATAATAAAGCAAATCAAAAATCATCGCTTAAACTTGCGGCTCGCCCCTGCTTTGCATGGTGTGTGTGTATATACACATAAAACTAAGAAAACCCTCTACCTACATGTGAAGGCCGCATCAAAATCGGCCCAGTAGTTTTAGAATTTATCGAGAACAATACACGCCGCGCCGGGGGCTGCCTTTTCGGAACCTTCTTATGTTTTTATCTACACTTACACTTAATAAATAAATTTCTATGGGCAAATCACGCAGCTAGCCCTTAAGTTTGTTTGCTTTATTTTTCGTGTGTGTAAGTGGCCAACACTGGTTCAAGGCATCTGACATAGCTTGACGACTGCCATGTGCCATATAATTATGACAGCCGGGACCAAAGTAAGTTCGAGACTTGTGTTATTATGAAATACTAACTTAGCGAAACTTTATCACAAATACATTTATAGATAAACACCCACACACTAAATTCATGAAAGCAAGATTTGGCCTTGAGAAGCCAATTAGAGTTTCTGGTAAGTAATTGGTAAACAATGTGGATAGATCCTATATCCGGAAAAAAATAAAAACATACTTGTTAGATCCAATAAAAATTGATTGTATGATTGAAACTTCCTCTTTCTTTCTAAAGCTTCAAGAATATTTTAGATACCTAATGTCATTTATTGTGTTAAGAATGCGGGACGCAGGGTCAGCGATTGCAAACAGTGGCTAAAGAGACAAGCTGCAATTACGCCAAGTTTAGCCGCCATAACGGTCCGCCACGGCCGATTACGGAGGCGAAGGAATTCGCTTACATAAATTATAAATAACCGATTACATTAGCGGAGCCTTATCGAATGATAGAAAAAAAGACTCATTTGCTTAAGAATTCGAGAGAATTTCTGCGAAGTGCGAGAACAACAGTCTTTAAAAAGTGATGGACGGGCCAAGGCGATGTGAGAGTAGAAGGAGATTTTTATATTAATTTTAATGATTCGGTCCAGCGAGTTAAAAAGCCTAGTGTTTTTTGGTTTAAAGAAAACAGCAATATTTATTTGTCAGATTACATTTACAAATAGTTGTTAAGTACAGCAGTTCACCTTACTGCATCTATTCGCAAGTCTTGCAACAGTCAGTCTATTGACTTATCCGTTGCGCAAAATTCTCAAATTAGCTCTACTGCTGAATTCGTAAGTCTGTGGATGGAAGGTGTAAAAACGCTGATGAGCGTATATCTAAATATATATATAATAGTTATGTCACTCGTGGCACGATGGAAGTTGATTGATGAGCATTGCGTCTGCAATGCATTTTGTGCAATCTGTTCTCCGAGCACTCAACACTGAGGCCGCTGCACCGCGGTCACGAGACCTCACGTACCAAATGAAGGCCGGTAACCAACAGTACTGTAAATTCAACACTATATATTGAAAGCAATCAATGCAATCGAGATTTTAGAGAGGGGACAATACATAAGCCTTAACTAACCGGTTCATTGCCAAGATGTGCAATGAGGATCTAGATCCACATATGGATTCAGACTATAAAGGTACTCGTATACTGTCAAAAAGACCACACTAGAAAAATGCATAGCAATACCAAATGAAGTACTTAATCAATGTATTTTTACGAATAACTGTCATTTGTACTCTACAAGTCGATTTATTCTTGCTCACCGCCTACAAGTTTTTGTTGATACGATACGTAACAATAGTGCCTCTGATACGTACGTTAACCTTAATTTTATTAAGCTGAACTTTAAGGACGGAGGCGATAATTTTGCGGTTAGCGAATTCATAAGAGAATCGCGTACATTGGCTGTTATGGCATCATTCATGGTCGTGGCGGGCCATCCGCTATGTAACGTCCAATGTCACCACCGATGTGGCCAGATGTAATCACGATGTACCGAACAAAACATCGTTACAGTAATGTGCTTTTTACGACTTCTGTCGCATGCCCACATTATAGCCCGTTTCTTTCGGCAAACACAATCAGTTTTCCGGGAAAATTATGTAAATTGCATTGCCAATACCTACATCTATGTGTAATGATAATGTAATGATATATAATGTAAGCTACATTTGATAATGTAATAGTATCATTGAGGAAAAAATTACTGTTTGGCAACGATTTTGCGATTATTCGCATGATTATAAATTAATGAAGATTGATTTTTAAAGCATTTTGGTGTTGGTGCGCCAAGCTCTAAAGTAGATCACTGGGTGTCATCTTCATACTGAAGTTTGGAAGTCATACACTAGAATTTTGAAAAGTATTTCCATAAATTGCTCTAACACTCACCGACGCAAGTCCTGAAACTGAGACCCACCAACTGCTTGAGGGAGATGGGCCTCGTGAGGTGGATGTAGGAGCTGCCGTTGAAGTAGGCCTCAGGCCGGTCCGAAGGCCCGAGAGGCTCCGCGGCGTATGTCAGCGATAGACATGTCGCGCACGCCGCCACGGCCAAGGCGAGACGCGCTGCAACAACAAACAAGAACATTTCATTTAAACAGAAAATAGAGCACATTTTCTATTTTTTTTTTATTTGCTTAACAAAATCCTTATTAACCACAGTTAACAAATATGAAAGAATTAATACAACATCTTAATCAGTGACGAACATGTAATACTTTAAAGTTTCGATTAAAAAGAGAAGTCCGATATGCACTGGTGACGTCAAAGTCCATATCGTCTATACATTTGCCATAGAAAATAGCGTTTTTGCGAGTGAGATAGACATATTTCCTTAAAATCGTATTTACTCGTTCGTTTTTAAACAATTTTTTATTCTGTTTTTACTGTTAGTTCTTTACTTTTGAATATTGATGGATAAACTGGTTAGATTGAGAAATAAAAAAAATATATAACAATATTTTTTCATGCATACGAGTATTCCATATTATTTTTGCAGGTGCTAATTTTATAAATACACTAGCTTTAACCCGCGACTTCGTCCGCGTAGAAGTCGAAAATGCTCCCGCTCCCACTCCTGCTCACGTTCTCGTTCCCTTTTCCGTCCCACTAATTCTAAAATGACATGTGTCTCGCTTCAAAAATGACAAAGATTCATACAAACTTGCAACCCCTATTTCGTCCCTATAGGGGTGTAATTTTCAAAATCTAATAAATTCATTTTTATTATCTTCTAAATACTAAAATAAATTGAAAATTTTCCCTGTCTCACTTTGAAAATTACGAAGTTTTATACGTAAACTGGCAACCCCTATTTTACCCCCTTAGGGATGGAATTTTCAAAAATCCTTTCTTAGCGGACGTCTCTTAGTCACAATCTACCTTCCTGCCAAATTTCATTTTCATTGGCTAAGTAGTTTTCGAGATTTCGTGATGAGTGAGTGAGTGAGTGATTTTCGCTTTTATATATATATATATAGAAGAAGAAGATAGATAAAGACTTATAAGAACTAAGGGATGTTATCATTATCCCTTTAATGTTGATCAAAAATAAAGTAATAGTTAAATAATGGCATATTCTCCCTTTTAAAGTTAAATAAGACAAATCAAACGAACCAAAACTCGATAGGGTTGCTCGTTTCGTTACTGAGTTACTACAGTCACCTTACGGTTCAATCAACTGTCTGGGACATCAAAAATGTAACGAGGAATGTGAAAAAATTCAAAAGTGCATCCTCAGTGCACTCACGGGGCATATCTTGCATTCTATGTAAATAAACCTAATTAAATATGTCGTTGGAACATCATTCGGAACCACAGAATACACTTCGGCGGAGTACGGGCACAAGAAACCCGCAACGTGCAGGTCAGAACCGGTGCGCGGGCGTCACAGCCGAGCGAGCGCAATCGCAACCGACGCGCAAAACACGCAAAAACTGTTTCCAATAACTTTCAATTCCAATTCCGAACTCGAGCAGAGGCACCAGAATACTAGTATTGATATTATTTTTATTCCAAAGCCAATAAACCGATGATATTAGAAAAATGATATAACCGATGATATTCCGAAGGGTACAAGACCCAGATGGATGGCATGCATTGAAAGATTCCTATTAAAAGCAGTAAAAATGTGAAGGGTTGTCGATGTTTTTTTTTTTGGGACAAATAACACTGATTGAGCTAGCCCCAAAGTAAGTTATAGACTTGTGTTATGGGATACTAACTCAACGATACTATATTTTATAACAAATACATATATAGATAAACATCCAAGACCCAGGACAATTTGAAAAAGGCCATTTTCCTACTTGCCCTGACCGGGGATCGAACCCGGGACCTCTAGGTGGCGGACTAGCATGGTGACCACGACACCACGGAGGTCGTCGATGATGAACCATATAAAATAGGAAAGTCCCGGCTTCGCACGGAAGTTTTACACATGTACACTTTACCAGCAAAATGATCTAGATGAGCTAAGTAGTTTATGAGTCTATTGAGAAAGACATATAGATATACGCGCCGGTGATTTCAATTTCAAAAACTATGGATTATAGAGAATATTCATATACACAACACCAGATTCATATCTTGCTGCTAACTGTGAAGACAGATTTGCAATCGACTTAAAAAGAACCAGCGAGACAGCCCGCCTGCATAACTCAGTAAATGTTAATTCGCATTGGTCATCAGCATACGCTTTCTAAGTGTCATTGTATCGCTGCAGATTTCTCGGACGATCTGATGCAGTTGTGCAACGACTCGTGTCACCAGGTCGCCGACGGCCGTTCTGGTCAATGGGGATTAGGTACAAGTACCGGTTTACCCTCAATCGATAGATATGCTGATCAGACTATTACAGTCTTATTATAAAAAAGGCCATAATCGTGGTTTAGTCCCGTATTATCTAAGTCGGGGTTTAGTACGGTAACAAGCGACTTTAGACTTTCTTTTATTACAAATCCTGAACCAAAGACGGAATTAGATAGATCCGACTTAGTCTGACCGGAAGTAGAAAAATCGTTCCATTTTTCATAATAATATATTTTCATCGCAAATATTTTAATTAAAAGCGAAATAATTTTGAATAATATTAATTCAAAACTATGCAAAGTAAATCATTTTACCAATAACCTCTTATTTATTGATCTGATTACTAAATAACATTTATTATACAATAATAAAGTAATTATAGTATCAAAAAACGGAACGAAGCTAAGTTGACAACTTTGACAACGTAATTCTTTATTTAGTCTGTGGGCACTTGTCATAATAAACTGTCATGGAGCGTAACCTATGATTTTGTTTACGTTTGTAAATTGTAAATAATCTTAACAAATATTGTTTTTATATGTGTGTTGTATTGTGTTATAAATATAAAATCGTGTTTTTAATGTTATGAATGGAAATAAACGAACAAAAGTGTTGAAATCGTGTTTGTCATGGAAACTTGTAAAACAATAAAAATACTTTTATATCATAATCATGGCAGTTTTAACACATTTCCTGGATATAATAATCATTTATTATTAGCCATCAGGTAAAATTTCAGATTTACTGAGATTTCACAATAATTTTATTGTTTTGTTTTGATTTCTGTCATGAATTTTAGGTTAGTCGGAGCTTAAACTAGCGTCCTAGCTGGTTTATCTTTAGACCGAGGATCGTCCTCAGAACAAAACATAAACCTTGTTTTATAATAAGATTTTCCTTGTTACCTAGTTTAGACCGACTTTAGAACTCGATCTATCTCTAAACCTTGTTTTATAATAAGACTGTTACACTCGACACTGAAATCCAAAATGATGGAAGTATTAATAAGTAATCGAGCTCAGAAAATGTGTATCGATGTGGCGTGCATGCTTGACCGCCACGAAGGGATCCTCCTCTTGCAAGGCATGGTGTGGTGAATTGGTGATACGTCTATTAGATACCGCGACTTCGACGTTGTTCTGTCGGAGGTTATATTTTTCATTTAATTCTCGAAACTGTTATAGGAACTTGATGCCGTAGCTTCACTCTTTCTAGTTCTGTAGGTTTTGGGGGAAAGGCCGTTACAGAGTAGGTGTATAATGCCTTTAAAACAAAATTTTGATATCTCGTGACGTTCCAATATTATATTCATGTTTCCATTTCCATTAGGTACAACATTAACGAGCCGGCAACACTACAAATATAGCAACACCAATGTCACGCGCGAGTTCTTTGACACCGGGTGTGCTAGACTCCCTGGCACTCGATCCAATTATGTGATGATGGTGAAGCACGCACTGACGGCGAGAGTGAGCCGTAATCGAGTTACAATCGATTCGTCACGAGATCGACTGTATCCAGCCAGCGGTGTATTGTAACACTTCCACAGCATTGTTGTCGTGTCGCTGATGCGCTGGTAATTTGGGCTCTGTGGCTGTGAGCTCCAACGTGGGCTATTAGTGGTCATGTTATTGAAATAGGCTTAGAGAAAATGATATAATGATAAACCAATATTTATACCATGAGGGTAAAGCAGCCTTGAACCGTATGACCTAAGAATGGTAATTTTAGTCACAATAGTACTGAATTAATAAGTACCGGGTTGCTCGTCAGGCAACAAATTCACTCTCATCAAATTTCAATTTAGGAGTTACCTGCTTGTCCACATTTTTTATTACTTTAGTAGTTTTACTTACTTTTCTTTCAGCATCTGAAACCTTCGAGAATCACTATTTTATTTCGAAGAAATATCTCGGGTTAGTTTGCTATTAACGCATTCGTCTCATCTCACCACAGTTCTGGCGATTTTATAAATGGATGTTTTTACACGGTTTATTATACTAATGGCGACGGTAATTACCTGCGAGCCTCGAGAGGCGTTATGTAAAAAATCGTCTTGGCCATACCGGGGACATTGCATTACGGCCGCAGCTGCGGACGCCGCATTGTTTCGAGCCGTTCCGTGAGAAAATATATTTATTACAAAGGGAATTAATTGGTTACTAAAATGTTATGCCATTATCTACAAAGAAATGAAATCGTTTACATAAGTGTTCTTGTGTTCGTCTTCGTTTGATTTAAAGATTTTTTTAAATATAACTCGTAACCTGTGAAAAAACTAAATCTTTAAACAAATGAGTTTATTTGCCAGAAACATCGAAAATTTTGCAAGAAACTCTATTTGTTAGAGGAGACCTAAGTACTATAGTTAAGAACCGGGCAAAGACATGACTGTCTGTGTTGATGATGACTGTCACAGACGATGGAGAAGAGTGATGAAGCGAGTCTAATTTATCGCACATAGGTATGTATCTGATGCTTGACGATAATCAGTCCATAATCAATACATATATTATGATACCGACAGTCACAACGGCTAGGTGGTACGTTTTCTGCGAAGCGTGAGAAAGAATCACAATTTATTATAGTGATTTAATCGTTATAGTAGAGCTACGACGTGTATTAGCAAAGTAGCGGCTTGTATTGTTTGTTACACAACTAACTGTGCATTGCATTACACTGCACGCTGTAGTCTGAATATAGGTCGATGGTAGACTGATTCTTCTACTAATCCTTTGCGCTATCGATTGAAGGCATCCGTATCAGCATTGAAGCCAAGTTGCGCTTTCCGACTTTTTCTTCTAAAAAAATATAAGCATGTCATTGCCCAAGGATGCCGAATATCGTGTAGATATTGTATGATTATCTGGTTTCGTTCATACCGCACTAACATGTATGGCTTCTTCGACTGTAAGTAGTAGTAGGTAGTAGGTACTACATACATTATATTAAATATTGTTTAGTTAACTACTCCGAATGTTTGCGATTATTCCCTTCAAAATTTCGCAGCTCCCATGAGTGAAGTGGGTGTAAGCCGTAAGCTTAGATTGTTTTTGTTGGTATCATTGGCTTGGTCGCTGGTCTAAAACCGGTTGGCGATTATGGACACAATTAACTACTGTAGTGTTGCACGATGACCGATGACTAACCATTACTAATCGATGATGTATATAATAGACTCAACCTTACAGATAGATTGACAAAGGTGATACAGCTGACCCAACTGATATTCACCCATTGACTCTTTCTCGCACAGATTCAAAACAAGGAAAGGGTAACAATAAGAAATAGAATGGCTTAGAATATCAATACCACCCTAGCACACGTTTCTTATTGAGACACCGGAGAGAAAGTTTATGAAGGTACTACATACAACATAGTAACAATAACAAAAGACATTCGCCGTTCTCGCGTCTTTTCTCTGTGGATACTATGGGACCTCGTCCCTCGCAGAGAAAACATAAAGATCACTGATAAGGCCGTGATTTACCGTTGGCGTGTACACTGTACAAGTCAACGCAAGAGATCAGCCGCTTTTAAACTAAATTTTCATGAAGCATACTAAAAATATAGTAGTCATGCTTTACTCTGAACAGAATTGGCTCAAAAAAGATCTGAACTTGAATTTGTTCTTGAACGCCATAAAAATACTTGCAATATTGAAGTTATGAAGCCACGGTTATGAAGCGACGTACTTTCATTTTTATTTTCGCGCATTCCTCTATTTTGAAAGCAACTAAGAAGATGATTGCTCGAGAAATTGTTAATCCATTGCCAAGTCAAGATGGTGCCATTACGACACTGTACACAAAGCAATAGAAATGCAGGCTTTCACGGCGTTGCCGCGCCTGGACAAAACGAAGTAACATTTTGCACAGTTAGTGCTCTGCTCCCATTTGGCAGACAGTTACGTTTAGGTCCAGTAAACTGTGTTCAAGAACATTTACTTTCTTACTACCTACTTGGTTTTCGAGAGCGACTTCACCTGCAGAGATAATAACTAAGAAATTATCTCCACAAGCGGGTGGCGTCGCGCTCGAGGCATCTTTTTAAAATCTTTCTCAATTCAGAAAGGTCTGTTTGATACGAGTAAAAATAAGAACGCTAATCCGGAGCCCAAACACTCTAGCACCACATAATGTATTTACCTACAGGAAATAAAGGAACAGTGCAGAGTATACCTTCTCAGAGGAACTATCTTAGACAAGAAGGCTTTCCTCTATAAGTTGTACTGTACTGTAATTACAACAGAGATTCTTGTAACAAAATCACGTCACGCAGTCTCACCAACTACAAAAAACAGACCGAAATTGCGACTTGTTTTAATAGACGAGGCCTGCCGTAGGCCTAATTCTCAGCAGACAATGGTGGCTGAAAGTCAGCAACGGCTCCGTGAACAAAGATCTTGCGTGTACACCTCCGAACCACAACACGCAAACTTGAAACTAAACACGGTGGCGCAGAGTTGGAGATGGAGTACCTTGAGTCTACAACAATGGACCGTTACTCAGGTTGTGTTCGGTGATTACTATCCTTGGATTAAGTCAAGTATCCGGTGTGCTAGCTAAGTATATCTTGGCAAACGCATCTTTGAGTTAACAAAAATCTTTCGTAGACACACAACTCTGCAGAAAAAGCTCAAAAACTAACTTAGACTAACTTAGTGAAATACTAAACATGTTTTTACACTTGACCTTTTTGCTTAGAAATGCGTGGTGAGATGACATGTTACATTTTCCGTCGTGAGAGTTTTGCCTTTTTTAACGCTCTCAATTTTTTGTGACTCTTCAACACTTGACATAACTCCAGCTTCGACACTTTAGTGGGAGTAGGAATGCTATGATTAAATGTACATAATTTCTAGACACATTATGAATGAATCACTGTGGTGGAACAATCGGCGCAGGCGCGCTTGGCACGCGATGACGTCACGCTCACGACAGGCCGCCAGTCCGCAGGTAACCGCATGGGGCTGAGTCACCGGTCAGTCCTTCCGGCAACCAACAACAGTTACGGCAACCCGCTAATGGGTGACTCCGGACCGGACCCGGGGTATACCCATTGTTTCGCACCTTTTTCCAAGTCTTAGTCATAACAGAAACTCATAGCGCTCGTCATTGTCGATGACACCTCGAATTTTAACAACTTTCACAAAATAACGTAAAATGCTATCAATACGTAGTTCGTGCGTGCGATATTGGCTCGACTTATAACTGTATCAGTGAAAATATATTGCATGAATTTCGCAATTGACGAAGCCTAAGGCTGAATCGGTTCATTAATATTTTTTTTTGTAGTTAACGACAAGTTATTACCTAGATATTGATAAACAGGCCGAATGCGGAAAGTAATAGGTACCTAAGTCTTCCGAACCAGAACACGCGTTTTCAGCATTATTCTCTAGCTAGACCCTAATCCTTTTTAAGAGGTTCTTTTCCAAGAGGATGTCGAGTCGAGAAGATGGTCTTGGAACTTTTCAGGGTTCATCATAGTCAGTCAACTCCACATGGATGCAAAAAACCACTTTGTTGCGTCTTTTGCAAACTCCTGAACGCGTTGCGTGCGTCGTCGATCATTGCATCAACATAAGGCACTGTGTTGTGTCTTGAGTTTGCTGGTTACGCATTTAGTTCATTTTGATTTGAATAAAACCAAGCATATACGATACGATGCGAATCCCTTCCTGGATGGTAGATATACCAGTGCGCATAGACCTTGTATCAGTGTCACGTCTACCTGTAGTGTAATATCCCTGCAATTACGGTGTAATCAGCAGGCTGTGCGGCAATTACGACGCTTCGGAAGGCACGCTAAGCAGTCGCGAGCGCGGCGGCGGCCGTTGACACCAGATAAGGGCCGCATGGAGTGGCTTTATGACTGTATTGTTTCATTGACACATTTCCACGTTGGAAAATTCTAAGAAAATTTAGAAAGACCTTACAAATAAAAAAATACTTGTAATCTCCGCGAAGTTTGTCTCCACGCGCAAAGTACTATGGGCTTTATCTACACCGATGCTATTTCTGAAACAGTTAGCTTATTGCCAACATTGAAACAACCGGTGTCATAGTAACCATAATATCATCCAAACGAGTGTTATAATGTTGTACTAAACATTATGCAACGCAAAATCAATCCCTTCCTTACTCATCAAACAGTTCCAAAAAAAGGACATTGTCATGTACGCGCGTTTCACTACCACAGCTCCGTAATTTTGAAAAAGAACTTAGGTTATTCAATTCACGTCGTATCCCGCAATTTTATTGCGATATTAGTTTATCATTTCAATAATTGTACGATCCGAAATGTTACGTATTATAAATATAATATATACATAGTTTGTTTGTATTAAATACTCAGCAATTAAACTTACCATGAATTTACATAGAGCTCTTACAACACTGTACAACACCCTATAGATTTAGAACCTTTTCAGAGGAGGATTATCGTGGGTGTTGATCACAGAGCAAAAACAAAGGTTAATAGTCTTGTATGCAACTGTAAAAAAATGGTATTAAAAACACTCATGTGATACTATTATCAATTATCATATCACACTCGGCTTCGTCTTGTGCGATAAACCCACATTCGTGTTTTAATACCCCTTATTATACAACAATTGCATAAATAACTATTATAATAGTTGCATTACACAAAAATGTTTTGATGGTCCTGAATTTTTCTTCTCCACTTAGCGCAGATTTTTGACTTTTCGAACCACCCAGCTCTTTTCAGATCCCTTTAACAAGTACTCTGTCACATCACATTTCACATGACCCCCCCTTCCCCCATCGCTGTAACGTAATATGTGAATGGCCCCATATCCTTAAGTGAACATTGACATGCATAGTTATCATCTTTGGAGAAGAAAAAGCCAGCAAGACGCACGCATGCAGTTATGTTGCAGTTCTATTTTAATCACCGTTTTATAGCTGCAACACTTATAAGTTACTAGCTTTAACCCGCGACTTCGTCCGCGTAGAAGTGGAAAATGGTCCTTATAATATTTTTAACAGATTTTTTTTACGTTATTAATTTTGATATAACTTAAGAATTATTATGTTAAAATCTTTATTATAGTGTAAGAATTTACCTTCTCCCTCTCCTAGTCACAATGTACCTTCCTGTCAAATTTTATCTTCATTGGCTAAGTCGTTTTTGAGATTTCGTGATGAGTGATGTGAATGATAATAACTCAGTTGCAACGGTGCCCTGCGTCCTCTCCAAGTACCGAAGCCATTAGAATCGTTCGCCGAATGCCAAAACAAATCATCAGTATTCAAGTCACATGGCAGAATATTAATTCAAAACTGAAAAGGTCCGGCACGATATTTGGATACTAATTCATGCCGCCCCTGTATGGCAGCGCATGCGGTTTTTCGATGTTCTGTGTTAGGTAGATATTAATACGCTCGATAAACACTATCGCCGGTTCCATGCAGCGGAGGCTGGTACATGTTTTACACAAGGAGAGTAACATTGTTGACTGAAATCAGGAGTGATTGAGTAATTTTGTGAGCTAGCCTCTATCTTGTATCCACTTGTAAGATCAAAATGTGAAGCATTGCTAGTTGCTACACCTTTTATGTAGGTATTTATAATATGAACTTATGCAGCAGAAAGCATGAAACGCAATAATTAAACGCAAGGCTGACATCTAAAAAGGATATTAGCAAGGTAAAACAACATTTTTAGTTTCAACATGTCATTTAAAACATTATAAACTTACTTGACTGCCTTGCATCGGTTTTCAAGTCTGAGCTTACGTGCACAAGTATTCTGTTCACTTCATTGTCTTTTTTTAACAATCTTCAAATAGGAGATATTTTTTTTCTTCTTTTTTGTATGTATGTTACGCGATATCTCTGTCAACCGTGGACCGATTTCGATGATTTTTGTTAAGCGTATACTACCAAGTTGATCCCATATTAATTTGGTGCAGATATGATTAAGAATTTAGGAGACAAGGAAGAAACTCCTGAAAAAAAAATAGTTGTTTTTCGAGATCTATTAATTCTAAGTTAACATGTTAAGTCTGAGATGTGATTATTTTGTTTTAAATTCAACTATTCTTTATTTATTTATTTCAGAAACATACTTGTGAAGTCTCCGTAAACTCTATCTTCGTTCTACGGGTTCTACGGCAGTCAGGCTAACTTAAATAAATAAATATAAATATATTGCGACAAATCGCACAGATTGAGCTAGCCCCAAAGAAAGCTTAAGCTTGTGTTATGGGGTACTAACCCAACGATACTATATTTTATATAAATAAACACCCCAGAGCAATTTGAAAAAGGCCATTTTCCGACTTGCCCTGGCTGGGGATCGAACCCAGAACCTCTAGATTGGCGGTCTACATGCTGACCATTACGCCACAGAGGTAGTCAAAAAACCACGGTAACTCGAGGTAATCACGCGCGGCCGAGAAACAAAATAGGGCAATAAATCACGTTCTGCATCGAAAGTGCCGACCGCCGCATACACGAATGGCCGTAAAACACGTGGTGTTTGCTATAATTGTCGCTTTGTGCTCGGGCTCATCGAAATTAGTGATAAGGTACCTATTGATAGACCTGACAGTGGCGGCTTGCATTCGAAGAATCTTACCAGACGGCAGGTCAGGCGCAGATAGGGGATTGAGGGGCAAGGCGGTGACAACTTTATATTCTTTTCTAATCTTTTTAAAATACACATGTTTAAAGAGAAACCTTTTTATACATAGCCCCAGTTTATAGGGTTTCGTACCCAAAGGGCATAAACGGGACCCTATTAGGTACTAAGACTCAGTTGCCCGTCTGTCTGTCATCAGGCTGTATCCCATTAACAGTGATAGCTAGACAGTTGAAATTTTCACAGATGATGTATTTCTGTTGCCGCTATAACAACAAATACTAAAAGTACAAAAACATAATAAAATAAATATAGGTATTTATGTGGCCATACTTACAACAAACGTGAATTTTTATAGATAATGGTACGGAACCCTTCATGCGCGAGTCCGATTTGCTCTTGGCCGGTTTTTATTCTTACTAAATGACAGCAAGTTTCAGTACTACGTCTAAGGACAATAGCGTCTCAACAAGGCTAATAGTTGATGGGTTCAGAGATTGACTATTATCTAAACATTATAAAACTTACTTGATACCCATGAAATGCTTTTAACATGGCATGGCATTTATAGGACGAAGAATGAAACTGCGGCCGCTAAAACGACACGCTTTCGGAAACAATTTCATACAAATCGATAGCTAAATTGACCATGTCTTTATACGAAGAATTACTTTATTACACGCAACAAGCGTGTTACACTATAGAAGCAAATCTAACAATGCTTAACAATAACATGTTGTTTCACCCTTGTTTTATTGAACTGTTATATTAGTTGTAGAGTCATAAAATAAATAAGTCATTAGTATCTTAGTCATCGATGGGGTTGCGTCGTTACAGAGTTCTCCTATGGCCACCTTCCATCTCCATCATCAGATCAGCTCCATGTCATCGTAATATTGTATTGTCACGCGATATAAGTATGCGTGCAAAATTTCAGCTCAATTGGAAACCGGGAAGTGGGTCAAATTTAACTTGCAAGATATGATTACAGCAGACAGACAACAGGACAGGTGAAACTAAATAAAAGCTTGCAAAATACAGAAACCCAAGCAGCACTGGCTACAAAGAAAAAAAGGGAGTGCCGGCAGAAGTGAAAACTTGAATATTAACAGCAGGCGCAGGCATACATTTACGCCGCGCCGTAGAAAGAGAGGGGGATACTTCCTCTCCTACGCCGCGCCGGCTGTCTACTCTCCATCTCCATCCGTCTTACGAATTTTCGATCAGGTCACGTGTCCTGACGCGAGTTTAACATTTTTTACCCATTACAAAAAAGTGTACAACGCCGCTAAAGAAGTTTTCACTTCAAAAATAAAGGCTTTTCGCCATTTCAGGGAATGATTGTCTAAATAAGGCTGTATATTTCTACAAATGCTTGATAAACTAGTATGTATCCGACACAACGAATGTATGCCTAGTTTGATTGGTCGCACATTTCGACCGCCTTTTATAGTTGGTTAGATTTTTCAAATAAATCCTAAAGCAGATCTGACGTCACACCGTAGCTGGTAGCAACCCAGCTTAGGACGATCGGGAGTGTGAATTGCCAAGCATTATGTATGTATGAGGTAAGCACTGAACAACACGCAACAAACTTTCTGAGAGAAAAGTCTTCCAAACAATGCGATAGAAGCACCGCTGCTTTCCCATGCACTTGAGGCTCTTGAAAGTGGAGAGCATCTAACGCAATTTGTAAAAACGCGTCTTATCGCATACTTACATCGAATGCTAAGCGAAATAACTTGTCTTCATTATCTAAACAACCACTTGAAAGTTTTGTCAATTAGGAACTCAAGGGGCCGTCGTAATAAATGCCGATTGGAAATATGTGACACTAAAATCGAGGGGATAAGAACCGCACTCTTCAGACGAGCTGATAGTTTCCAAGAAACAAGAGCGAATTAATAAAGATGTATGATTAAATTTATAAAATATGTTTTACTACATATAAATGAACAGGAAAATAACTCTAAACATAATTGTCGAATTAGTTTTAAAATATATCCCTAGATGGTGTTGTACCAAGTTGAAACTGGATATGGTTATTTTTGTGAGAAAGGGTTTATGTTTCCAAATTTACATGTATTATTGAGTTTTTAATACAGATACTTCTATCTTATACCGGTGTTTTCATAAGTGGACCCTAAGGCAGTGAATAAGTAGCCAATAATTAAGCTAATTAATTAATTACTCGTAGGCATTCAATAAAGTTAAGCATGCAGTGGTGTAGCGTAATATAAATTATCACGATTGAAAATTAAAACTATTTATCATTACTGATACGACAGGTGAAATGGAAGACAAGAATATACGACAAAATATACTTAAATAAAAATAATAGATAAATAAGTATTTTTAACCGATTTTCAAAAATTCAGTTATCAATTCATCGCGACATTATTTTTATGTTTGTTGACCGATTATACGCAGACGAAACCGCGAAGCGGACCCCGGGCTTCTCATCATCACGGCCTGTGATTTCGGCTGAGGATGCAACTGGGAAGGCGCTGAGATGAGAGAGAGATAAGATAAAATTTCTTTATTGCACCAGCTAAGTACGACAATAATCAAAAGTGAATTTAAAATATAGTGGGTACTAAAGAGATTTCTTCCAGGCAACCTTTGGGTGAAAAAGAATATACAAGATGTGGGGGAGTTGGTGGTTGAAACCGACTATTCGAAGATGCCTTGACGACCTCCGTGGCGTAATGGTCACCATGCTAGTCCGTTATCCAGAGGTCCCGGGTTCGATCCCCGGTCAGAGCAAGTTGGAAAATGGCCTTTTTCAAATTGTCCTGGGTCTTAGATGTTTATCTATATATGTATTTGTTATAAAAATATAGTATCGTTGAGTTGGTATCCCATAACACAAATCTCGAACTTACTTTGGGGCTTGCTCAATCTGTGTAATTTGTCCCTATTTATTTATTTATTTATGCCTGGACCGATTTTGAAAAATCTATATTTAGTTAATAGACTCAGGTGTTACTTTGCGGAAGTCAAAGTTACTACATGATTTGAATGACTTTGTGCAATTCCGCCACCAGTTAGTTCATGCAAACTATTGCCGGCCGGCGCCCACCCACTATGCATATGTATATATATTAAATAGCACAAAGTAATTCAAATCATGTAGTAAATCTTTTTTTTGTTTGAAAGGGTATACTTCAGTATCCTGTTAGGGGGTCAGGTGGTCGCATGGAAAGTTTATCAAAATAGGTCGTGAAGTTTAGTGGTGAAGTCGTTTAGTTTTGAAAAATTATAGAAAATTACGAAATTACTTCCAATGATGCCTAGACGTAACGCATTTTTTCCACCATAAAATTAAATTTATGAGATCACAATTCACATGAAATACTAAGTCATTTAAAAAATAAAAATAATTGGCAATGCAATGCACGGCAATAGTCTCTCAACATGTATTTCCTCTCTATTAATTGACAAGAGTGCGTCAAACAAGGCTGCTGAACGAAAGTAGTCTGGTCCAGTTGTTTCGACACGCAAGACAATGCCGTCAGATCCGCGCCTTGCACAACCGAGTCTACTGATGCTGCACTGATACCTAGCTAGCGAGTTTAAAGAGAACCTCCGGGTGAGACGTGTCGAAGACCTAACAACTAATGATGTGCCGGATATCCGTATCCGTATCCGCGGATATCTGAGACAGAAGAAAGATCCGTATCCGTGTCCGTATCCGTGTCCGTATCCGTGTCCGTATCCGTGTCCGTATCCGTGTCCGTATCCGTGTCCGTATCCGTTACCTTTTGGCGGATCTTTTACGGATCTATTTACCTTATTAATTTTAAATTAATAGATAAAATCCTTTAAAGCAAAGGGCAAAATAATTCCAAATTACACTACCAAACTTCTTACCAATATCAAACACAAACGTTATCTATGCTGCCCAGTGTCACATTTAACTAAAAAAAAAAAACAAAAGACCCGCCCGCAATGCAAGTCGAAACATGTCTCAACTCTAGATGCGCGCACCGACACCGATTGTGTAAGAAAGTATACGGATATTTGGTGTCCGAATATGTCCAAATATCCGTATCCGCAGATCTACATTTTTGACGATCCGGCACATCACTACTAACAACAAGGGGCATAAAACAAGGCTGCTAATGAAAGCGGTCCAGTTGTTTCGACACACGAGACAATACTGACAGATCCGCCTTGCACAATCTACAACAAACATGTTCTATCTCATATTTGTGCTGATTCTTCACAGATCTAGCGATGCGATAAATATCCTCCGGGTTTGACGCGTCAAAGACTTAACAACATAACATCACGCCTGTTTCCCACAGGCGTAGACAGAGACTATGGACCTAAGGATAAGTCTTCATCATAATGACGGGCTGAGCGGACCAAGCAAAACGCTGCTTGATTGCAGTGGAAGGCAGGCAGAGGAATCCCTATTCGATATTATATTTAGCAAGTTAGTAATTATAATTTAATAACACACAAAGCAATTTACCTATTTTGCATCAAGGGTGTGAATAGGGCACTAGGTACTAATTAACTATGAAAATAATCCACGTCATTCGCTCTTTCTCATACTACAGAAGAACTAAGCAAGCAGCTTGACAAACTAAAAGTATTAGTTGATATTAATGAAAAATAAATGTTATTGGATTTCTAATAAATAGCTCTGTAATTTTCGACACTATTATTTTTGTACAACAATAAATTATCTTTTAAACCTAACGAAATAATTAAATAAATAAACAAAAAAAAACACCGACTTCATTTCCTTTCAGAAGATTCTTCCATATCTCCAAAGTTCCTCATCGTATCTTCACCAAATTAATATGGGACCAACTTGGTACAGTGGACCAATGAGATACCTGAACTGGCCCTCTACCTATATCTTGAAATTTCTCTTAAACTCAAACTAATATTACCATGAAAATATATATACTACGTTCCTTTTAATTAACTACAAATATTTTAACCATCAGTTCATATGATTAAAAATAATAATTACGAAATACATTTTCATGTTAATATTATTTTAAGAGAAATAAAAATTTTCGTGTTCTCTTTTCGTTGGCCCGCTGTACTAAAGGATTCCAAATAAAAAAATCGGTTCAAAAGTGGCAAAATGGAATTAATAAAATCTGTCGTGGCACATACAACAAAACACTAACAAAACAAACAATGCAAACGAGTGACGAGTCGAGGCCGGTCGCGCGTCACGCGCCAGCGGCGCCGCGGAGTGCCACCTGCCGCGCACCGGCCGAGACACAAAAAAATCGCCAGGGCTAGCGTTGCAACCAATAGTATAAAATATCGATAGTCTATCGATACTATCGTGAACTCGAAAAACAGTCACAATATCGATAGGACTATCGATAGTATCGATAATATCAATAGTATCGATAGTATTGTGACGAATTTCGATATTATAATACTATCGATAGTAGTTTAGCTATCGATAGTTTTTCGTACAAAAAGTAGTTACACTATCGATACTATCGATAGTATCGATAGTATCAATTAAAAATAAATAATAAATATAATAAATAAATAAATATATAGGGACAAATAACACTGATTGAACTAGCCCCAAAGTAAGTTCGAGACTTGTGTTATGGGATACTAACTCAACGATACTATGTTTTATAACATATACTTATATAGATAAACATCCAAGACCCAGGACAATTTGAAAAAGGCCATTTTCCAACTTGCCCTGACCGGGGATCGAACCCGGAACCTCTGGGTGGCGGACTAGCATGGTGACCACTACGCCACGGCGGTCGTAGTATCGATAGTAGTATCAATAGTATCTAAATTCAATAGTATCGACACTATCGATAGTTTTACCTTTCATCAATAGTATTGCAAACTATTGACAATCGATACTATCGATAGTATCGATAGCCCTATCGATATTGTGACTGTTTTTCTAGGTCAACTATCGATAGTCAAACTATCGATTGTTATGCAACGCCACCTGGTCTCAAAGACCCTGACACTTGTTTTCAACACTACTGCCTAGAATGTTTACTGGGATGTGATGGTATAGGGCAGAAGCAAGAGAAAACACCTGTTGTCCACATAGCGTAACTGTACTTTATTGTATTTCACAAATGAATTAGCAAAAAAGTTATTCCTCCACCCTTTGATGTATTCATTTAGTTAAATGTATGCTACATGAGATTGTCAAAATAAAATTAATGTAGTAAATTAGTTTTAACAATATATATGTGTGTGTGTACACATATTGCTTGCTATTTAGATAGGTTTCTTTGCTAGGCAAAAGTCGCCACAATCTTTCCTTGCACTTAGCTGAAGGAAACAAGAATGTAAAAGAAAAAGATTGGTCTGTGGACTTAATAGAGAAGATGCATAGTTGTTTTTTCGTGGTGCTATGGATAGAGTTCCTAAAAAAATCATAACCCTCCTTCAGGCGCAGTCGGGTAAAAATAGGCACGTCCAACAAAAACCTACCTTGCTAACCCAATATCTCTAAGATATAAAGGTTACAAAGTCACGTCCGCCTTTGGGCGGCGTCTCGGAGCGCCTTAGAAAGACCAGACAGGAGTGACGTCACTCATGTCGCATTTGTAGGCGTGATGTAAGAACATTTGTTCGGGTGCTATGTGATACATTGCGTTTACAGGATTGGCCTCATAACAAAAGTAGCTATAATTTTTAAAGCAAACCCTATAGTAATATGATTTTTTAAACTTTTCATTATTTCTAAAATTGACTTTTTCAATCAACAAACCAAAGTAAATGAATCGATAAAAAAAATATAATTAAGCTAAAGGTCTTTTTTATGTGGACACTTACAAAATCAGAGACATTTATCAAAATCTACTCATTATGCATCTTCTCTATTCAAACAAGTTTAATTGATAGGCAAATTAAAAAAAAAAACAAAGTAAAGAACACCATCTAGTGATGAGAAGCAGACCTACTTAAGTCGTATTGGTAGTTTCGCTACTCATCACTAGATGGATATCTGTAGCGCCATCTATTATTTGTTAGAAAAAGCCCTGACTTTCAAGCGTAAACCCCTATTAATTTTTTGCGACCCTAGTAACCGATTTTCCTCAAACATAGCTAAGAACCACCGCAAGGGAACTTGCTTTCCCATAAAGAAAAAAAAGGAAAGGTCTATGAGTTATGGAATGAGATTGGGATGGACTGATGCTGGGATATTGCAATAGGAATATCACCTGCCATAATCATGATTACTGACTATTGCAGGCAGGTGGTGGCTTTCCACCCACTAGACGGACCCCTCAAACGCGCCGACAATAGTTGCCGGCAAAGGATCAACACCGGTGCAGGCGACTCAGAGGTGTCGAGAGGTATGCTGTGCTTTCTCCGAAGATACTCAGGCTTATGCCCTCTAACACTTCCACCCCTGGTTATTATTTATTATTATAATGGAACAAATATCTTTCATTGCAAATCCGTTGCACCTGCTTGAAACAATGACAGAATCAAAATATACTTTACACCTTTTTATTAAAGCTGCCACTGACTGTATTATATAAACATTATCTCAAAAGAAATTTCAACAGAATGTAGTTAATATGGAGTTGACCAAAAACAATGTATGCAGCTGTGTTTGAGCAAACAGCTTTCATTTCAGCGTGAGAGCAGAGAGCAGAGCCCAATGTGCAACAGTTTCACTTTTGTGTTACTTTCAGTGTGCCTCTCCCAATAACGTATAACAAACTCTCTTTCTAATGAATGGTTATAGGCTATAACCATTCATTAGAAAGAGAGTTTGTTATCACACGTATCACTTATACTATAACATATTTAATAGGAGTAGTACCAATTTCTAATCCATTGTTATGTGTCATTAGTAACACTTTCACGAGTCTTTATACTAAACAGGACAGACAGAGCCTAGGGGCATAAGACCCAAAGGGCATGTTTAGTGTGAATTTGGGGTATTCCTCAAAGTGCAACCATTTTCAGGCGCACCTTAACTATTTCTCGAAGCGCACCTCACATCGTGAGGGCAACGAGAAGGTGCGCTTTAAGGAATACCTCGAATTTGCATGTAAAGATAAAAAAATAGAATCAAATATATGATGGGTTGATTTGATAGCACCGCCTATTACCATGATTTAGACGATGACTATCTTAAAGACAACAAAGTCTGGCTTGAGCTTGGCGCGGGTCCCTCTTAAAGGTTTGTATACTCAGAAATGGTCATAATGTGGTACATTAAGTACATACCGAATTTACAACTTAATTTGACATTATTTCCAAATTTCGACATTAAAAAAATTAATTTAAATTATGACAACAAACAATGTATTCTCTGTCCACATATCAACTATAAAAATTAATTTCATTGTGAGTTGACGTTCTTGGAGAAAATGCTGCAGTGCAGTTTGTTACCGCTTCTTCTGCACTAGCGCTTTGGAGGCGGCAGTAAACTTAGCTCTAAGTAACTTTTTGACGTCAACAATTATTGTGCAATAAAACAAAGTGACGATTATTAAGAGATATTATAAATATCCTGTGATAATAAAGATATATTTGAATTCAATTGACTCTCGCCCATTTCCTTGGCTTTTATAATCTGTGTATGAAAAGAAGAAAAAAAACCTGTCCTAAAATGCAACAATTTATTTATTAAAAGACATAAGTTGCTGACACACAAGTAGTTGTGGATCTGTATTTAAACTTTTAGGCCTTCTATCTAACTTCTTATTTAGGCTCAAGACTTTTCTTTTCAAAGATTCAAATGTTTATTCAGTAATTAGACCTTTACAGGCACTTTTACACGTCAATAAGTATAATTTATGTTACGTGGAAAGTATATTAAAATTTAATTTATTTTTAAAGAAAAGCTACCGATACCAGCGCTTCGTAACGACCACTGCTGAGAAGAAACGCCGAAAGAAACTCATTTTCACATTATGGTCGCCTACTCACCAGAAGGGCTTTGTCATATTATTATAATTGTCTTTTAATTAAAAAATACTTATAATATAATACAATGTTGACACATTATAACATGTAATGCTTGCGAACAAGTAAACAAACATAAATTGCATAATAAAAAATATTAAGTAGTCAAAAAAAAAGCGAAGCCGAGCTGACCAGTCCCTCCTTCTTCGTTGTTGTTTCTACATTAGTTGTGTCATATAAATAAAACTAGCTGGCCTCTGTTACTTTTTTTAGGAAAATCATTTTTTTAGCCTCGACACTCACTATATATATAGTTGCACCAAAATCGTTCGAGAGTTTCCGAGACCTTACAAGATATACAAGAATTCCTTGTTTTAAATGTAAGATGATTGTCTTAAAGATCTACCTTGTAGTTAGGTACTTAGTGAGTGTTTTATATAGGTACTCAATCATTTATTGCTTCCTTTGTGTACAATACAGTATGTTTGCTTTACCTTCACCATTTTAAACAGTAAAATATGCGTAAAGTGAGAGAGATTTCTGAGTCCGCCTTCACTGATTGTGATTGTCCATTCACGACGCCCCGTTTTTTTTTTTCAAGTTCATATTATGATGCACTCCATATTGTCGACCAGAACGAAAGTTTATTGGCGAGTCAACTTAAAATGTCATAATCAACATAAACATACACTTAGCGTCTAAACGAATAGGAGTAATTTACCTGCAACGTCTGCAGTCCCGCGTCTCCGTCGTGTTTCATCCATGTCTACCTTCATTATGTCGAAATAATCAACAAAACACAACACACACAAACGACATCAAAACACAAAATTAACACTGATAGTTTACTAGTACATAATTCACTCCAATGAAACTTTCACGTTAATTAAATTAAACAAAATCATACGAAAAACACAAGCCCTAACGTAATGAAAATAAAAACGAACTAAACATAAACATCACCTCCTCTTTCGCATGACTGAAAGTTACTGACTGGACTGACATGACGTTGCGTTGATTTGATTAGTGACTGACGTATCGTTTCGAGTGACGTTCTTTCGTTTTGTTTATTTGAAAGTTTTGAAACCCTGAATATTTTACTCTAGATTCTAGAAAGAGTAGCTTCTAGAGTATTGTGATTTTTATTTTGTGGGTTTAACCAAAGAGGGTTTAACTTACGAGTTTTATCGTTCGTCGTATATATTGGTATGAATCGTCCACAATCATCACAAAGATTAAAGTAGTGAATCATCACTTACATTGATATTTGGCATGGCAAGCCACAGATCTTTTATTTTCGCATCAGTCAAACAAGCGTTAAGAACAATGGTAGTAATATTTTTGAAATGCGAAGTCTACATGAGGAGTCACTAAACGAACGGTTTTTTGTATGGAAAAACCATTCGTTTAGGTGACTCCGCGTTTGAAAAATGGCACTTCAGGTGACTACTCGTTTCAAAAATGACACTTTCAGACAATTAAAAAAATACATGCCATCTCTGTTTGTATTAACGAAAGAAAAAGAGATGACGAGACGAAATTGACGAAAGTCGTCCATTTTAGAAATTCCTATTCACGCATCACGCAGATTTTGAAAACATACGTAATAATCAAATATCTTTTTGGATAAAATACATAATTGTGAAATAATGTTTAATTTTTAAACTATACATAATTTATTTTGAGTATTATAATTATATGTAAAAATATTTATTCTTTTATTGTACTTTACATAAAAATTTTACTATAACCTGAAATGTTGCGTAAAATGAACATAACAATGTTGCTATTTTTCTGAAAAAATGGCAGCCTTTATGTCGTAAGCTTTTCATTTCTTTTCTATTATAATGAAAAGTTTTTATTACTAATTAATAAACGATTTATAATGTTATTTGAAGTGATTCAGATGTTTATTCCCATATTTAATAGTTATAAATAGTTATCAGGTATTCTGTCATGCTTTAGTCGTGTGTACGACGTGGTTGAATTCTTTTTGAAGCTAAATATTTGCTAGAATTTTCCTATTTATTTGACGCTTATTATGCTTAGTATTATCATGAAATTTATTAAATTTCACATATAATTCCATTTCAGACGTTGTGGGTTTTGAAGTCGCTGCATATGCAAATGTTGAACGGAGTAACCGAAAGGGATATTAGTAGTTCAAGTTCAGCATTAGAAAAAGATAAAATGAGTGCCGGGAGTGTGAGCCTGGAGCGCGAGCTGGCGCAGACGCGGCGTCTGCTGTGGGGCGACAACGTGAAGGAGGATGTATTTCGGCGGTGGGCGCAGGGCTTCCAGTTCAGCGCCGACGAGCCCAGCGCTCTCATTCAGCAAGAGGGCGGCCCCTGCGCCGCCATAGCACCCGTACAGGGATTCCTACTCAAGATTCTCTTGTCAGAAACACCCGGACACAGTTTTCAGGACTTGACTTCAGAAAAGTGCAGTTCTCTGCTCGTTAGGGCTGTGTGTACAATATTAAGCCAGTGTCTAGCTCCTAAGTACAATGTGGCAGTGCACCGGAAGAGCGACGCGGATGCCGAGACAAGTGCCAGCCGAGACGCCGTCAGCGTGGAGGAGCAGCCATGCGATGCTATTGAACACTTCCATCGCAGGATCGAAGTGCACTCGTTCCAGACTTTATCTGAAGTGGAAGCTTTCTACACAAGAAACATTCGTATTTTGAAAGATAAATATGGTGTTTTGTTACTGTTGTACAGTGTCATCCTCAGCAAGGGTGTGAGCATTGTGGAGGCAGAGCTGGCCGAGCTTTCAGACCCACTGATACACTCTACATATGGGTATGGGTCACAGGGCCTCATCAATCTCATGCTCACAGGAAGGGCAGTTGCTCACGTGTGGGACCATGACCAGGTGGTAGGAGGGCTGCATCTCCGTGGTATAGAAAAACAAAATGACATTGGGTTTCTTACAATCATGGAGCATATGCAATATTGCACAGTTGGTTCTTTCTACAAGAATCCTAAGCATCCAGTGTGGGTGTTGGCATCTGAGACACATCTTACGGTACTGTTTTCTCTGGAACGAAGATTAGCTGCACCCGAGACGGCTGGAGAGTCAGCAGAGCGTATATTTAGGTCCTTCGACCCTGAAGGCAATAACTTCATTCCATCTGCAGCACTACAAGATGTTCTCTGTGCTGCAGATTTAGTGAGTGAGCCTGAGTATGTGGAATTGATGAGGAGAAAGTTGGACTCTGAGAATCTGGGTATCATACTGTTGAGTGCGTTTATGGACGAGTTCTTCCCTGGCTCTGAGAGAGGAGCCCCAGACACGTTCACCCTGCACCACTACAATGGGCTGCCGCGCAGCAACCCCGGCGGGCGCGTGTCGTACCGCACGGGCCGCGCGGCGCTGCTGGAGTGCCCCATGCGCGCTGCCAGCACAGACCCCATGCTCACGT
Source organism: Acrobasis suavella (assembly GCA_943193695.1). NCBI lineage: Eukaryota > Metazoa > Arthropoda > Insecta > Lepidoptera > Pyralidae > Acrobasis > Acrobasis suavella. The sequence goes on along the minus strand of OW971930.1, from coordinate 563,701 downwards.
GCTTACAAACCAAATGGCCCAGCATTGACGTGGTGTGGGACGACGGACAGTCGCCCTCCCTCAATTAGCAACACTCACCACCATGAATGACCTTATACTCGGAACTCTACTGTGACTGTGAGCATCGAGATGTACCTTTGAATATGTTAAAATGTCGCTGAAAAATTCCATTATTTTATTGTAACTTATGTAAAAATTGTATCAAATGTGAGAAACTCCTGGAGGTCCCTCACACTGGTTTGGACAGCTATTTTGCATAGGTTTAGGATAGTGTTATATAACTGTACGTGCCACACAAACAAGGGCTTCTTTAATGAATAAAGATTTGATTGATCTAATCTGTTCAATTATAATGAATACCTACTATAAAGAATTTTTTGTGCTGGCATGTGAAACAACAGTTCTTATTAAGACCTCTCATACCATAAACCTTGAGACATGATACTACAATAGTAGTTTATTATATAATTTTTGAAGATGTCTGCAAAAGTAGCACCTACTAAAGATTTTAACACAGAAAGATGTTTAGAAACTTCCTAACTAGGAGTTGCTACTAATCATCTACCTTCTAAAGCTAGACTCCATTGACATTCATCGTACTCTGAAGTGGTTGTAGCTCACATCTCATGTTTCAACTGCACTGGCACTTAAGGTTATCCTATTGTTAGAATTAAGCAAGACACATGTTATGGTGAAGATATAGAAGAGAAATTATTGTTAAAATATCACATAATTAACAGGTAAACTGCCAGTGGAGAAATAATTATTTATCTCTTTACATCTTTGCAGTTAATGTGTTAATTTGTGTCTACTATATTAATTTTTATGAAACTGTTGTCAAATGTGATCCATGTTTGCGAAAGGTTGTGCTGTTCCATGAGCAATATTTTTTTGTCTGTAAGGATTTCCTGTGAGATTTCCCAGCGGCAGACATGTTTCGTTACAGTTTCTGTGTGTTACTGTACCCTTGTGGATTGCACACGACAGCAAGCATTGCTGCACTTGTAATAGAATCTGGAAAGTGGAAGTATTTTATGATAGCCAAGTAGTAACTTGCTGGGCTCATCACTACACTTTCTGTGGCTCGGACCCTGTATGTCCAGCAGGGCAAGGGCAGTAGTTCTGTATTGTAGTGTGCATCCTCTACGTTCATTCATGAAGATAAGCTATGGCAATAAAGTGGGAATATGAATACATCTGTGTCTTCTACAGAGTAACAGGCAACCTCTGTTAGCCATAGTGAACCTCCTGGGTACGGGGTCACAAGCCCTTAAAGGCTGTAAACTAGCTGTATTATACTTAGTATTGTACTTGTGCAATAGATTCTGTCAGCATCACTAGCATACCACTTTGTGCTGGAGTTGATCGACTTCTGATTGTAAAATAGCTGTGCACATTAGTGTTGCATCAAGCGTTTCGTTATTGAAAGCTATTTTCAGTTTAGTCATAACATAAATAGTGTAAACATGCTTTTTTAACTACCTACATTTGTTTGTTTCATTTTTACATTTCTCCTTATTTTAAGACACAATTTGGAATAAAAAAAATTTGGCTGCTCTGTCGTAAAACACAAAGAAATACAAACACTTATAAAGAACATTAATGAATGCGAATCTTTAAACAGCACCCATAAATTCTTCTATCGAGGGATAAATAATAGAACATCTAGATCCTCTATGAATTATATATAATTCTGTGACCTAGGTCAGAATGAAGTTTATTTGCCAGGCAAAATAAAAGCCCCCGACACTATCTAATCATGTCGAGTCATCGAGTGGCTGCGGACGGAACCGATCTAAGTAGAAAATAATCTGTGGAATTGATATCCGTTGCGCCACCTATTATTTGCCTGGTAACCCCCAAAAACTTAAAAGGCTGAACCAATTTTAATATATATTATTAATTTTAATAGCTAAGAATATGCCTATGTCCAACAGTGGTGGACTTCCTGTGGCTGATATGATGATGATAGCTAAGATAAGAACCACCGCAAGGGAACCTGCTTTCACGTAAAAAAACTGCATCGAAATCAGTCTATCTGTTCGAGATCGAAAGCTACGATGCCACCATAGCCCACTACTTGTATTTCTAAATTTTTGCACCATAGTACAGACAGACATCATTGTGCACTTATGCTTCGACCGCACTTGTGCCTATCGTCCCGAAGCAATTTGCGGCGAATCTTCGTACGTTTTGTACACTAAAAAGTTATCGCGATAAAGAGCTGGTCACACTAGCAGCTTCGTCATTTTTCACGAACTATCTGGCAATAATCCAAGATGGCGTCATCTACGTTTTTTAAATATGGATGACGACTTTCTTTTCTTTAACATGTGTTCTAACAATAACACAATGCATTTATTGAAACCTAAAAAGAAACCTAGAAAGAAAAAGCTAAAATTTTTTTTTTTTCACTTTCTTAACGTACCTACATGCTGTTGAATAAGTACGCTAATATTATTACAATCTAGCCTATTAATCTAAAACTTATTAGTAATTTTACATTGACCTAGTTTTATAAGCAATTGTATAAGAATGTGTCCATCGGCACTTTTCTTACTGTCTCTATTAAGGGGAAGGCACTTTGTTCGTGTGTCTTTAGTTATTGCACTATGACCGTACTAAGTATTATTTTTTTATTGTCACTACACTACACTAGTTCGAACGGTTTAGTTCGTTTAAGTCTTCTCACTGTTTCCGTGTTGTCGAGGAGCTGGATTGCCTCAACGTTCACATGATGAAGCAATCGATACTCGTGTGCTTCTGCATATTTTTTTAATAACTTTATCGACGAACTGCATGTTAAGGTCCCGGTGCAGGTCAGCATTTCTAATGTACCAGGGTGCATTGACAATGCTCCTGAGTACTTTATTCTGGAATGTTTGGATCATATTGATATTTCTCTGTTTGGTACAGCCCCACAGCTGTATACCATAAGTCCATACTGGCATCAGGACTTGTTTATACAGAAGTATTTTGTTGTGCACTGACAAGGCAGAGTTTCTCCCAAGCAGCCAGTGCATCTTTTGAAACCATATTTTGAGCTCTTCTCTTTTCTTTTTGACGTGCGCTTTCCAGCGCAGCTTCGCGTCCAGAGTCATACCTAAGTCAACTATCAACCTTTTAGATACATTATTAGCTTAACTAAAAATTTTAACACTATTTTATCGTTCCACTCCATTTTTATGCATAAACAACCGTATCACCGTCGCACAGCACGCGTGCGAACAAGTTGAAAACAAATGTCAAAATGAACACAACGCAAGTAGAGCGAATTGTTAGCGTGCATAAATCCACACAATTGATGTATCGCCACCCGCGCGATAACTAACACGAAGTCCGAATATTCGGGACGACACCCGATAGCGGCTGGTCACATTTGCGTGTATCGTGTAATAGCACGAAGCTTCGTGACGATAGGCGCAGGTCCGGCCCAAGCATTAATATAACACTCCTCTTTTAATTCGGGGGTAAAAACAAAGATTTGGACTAGTAGGTATTTAAAAACCATATTCAGAGACGTCGTTGTCAAACTGATCTGTCAACGTCATGTAAAATTACATTACTAGTATTTTCTTCTAATTTGTGTTTGAAACTTACGGAGTAACTAGTACCTATCTAATCTGTGCTTTGAAATGTAAACAATAGTTGGGAAACAAACCAAAACAAACTGTAAAATCCACTTTGTTTAGAGATTTTCTAGAAAATAATTTAAGAATTAATTGTTTGTGATAGACAACGGAGTCGGAGCTTGTTTTTGTGGCAAACAAAGTGGCAACGAGTTCCTCATCTTCTTTTACTTTAGAATGTAGTGTAGATACTTTCTTAAAATATTTTTCAGTGTTACTGTTAGCCTGTTACCTGACCGTGGTTTAAATTATTTCTTCTAAAGTTTGTATATGTAATTTATATAGGCCAAATAAAACAGAGCGTACCAAAGTACCAGCTGCGGTACTGCATTCCCGTAACATTGCAAATATGTGGTTGGGTTAACATCACATCATCCACATCTAGCTTGTAATTTGAATCCATTTGCAATATAATGAGTCGTGATAAGGGTGGTTTCCAGCAGTACGCCTCTGAATATGACCCTATCAAGATTGGATCTATCGATGGTATGTTGTCTTGTATTATTTACATCTTACATTTACACATACACACTTCACAATCTTATTTGTGCAATAAAGTTTAAATAAATAAATACATTTCTGAACATGAGATAGTCAAGGCCAATCCTGAGCTTACTGAGGATTTCTTACTGAGTAAAATAGTCCTCAGTTTCTGAGTACGACAACCAATTCGATAATGATTAGCCTGGCCTGGCTATGATATTGCGACACACAAAATATAATGTTTTAATTTTATACTTTATGATTTTATGTCATACCTTGTCAAGATGGTATAGATATATATAAACATTATGGTTTGTGATGTGACAACAAAATCTTAATAAAAATGTATTTTAAATTAAGTCTTGACTCTACTCACACATTTCCCAATATCTGTTATAATGTATGCAGGCACTGACACAGAGCCCCACGACCGTGCCATCGAGCGGGCAATGTGGTCACAGTACCAGCCAGACAAGCGGGTGGTGGGAGATCCAAGGCACACTTTGTTTGTCGGGAGGTTAAATCCAAGGACCACTCAGGTAAAATGTTATATGCACGTGGTCTGCTTATAGACTACATAGGCTCCCTAGGATGCCGAAAATGACCAATCAAGTGGCCTGGTTCCTTATGACCTTGTTAACAAATCAAATTATTTAACTAATCATCATCATCATATCAGCCACAGGAACGTAGAATGTAGCAGCAGAGCGTAGTTTTATCTTTATGCCTATATATACCTCTGTGTTCAGTCTTCAATACTATCTGAAAACTGATAGAAAGTAATAGCAAGCATTAAACGCAACATGAGGTCCTTTGACATAAAACAGGGCCATAGCTAGGGGGTTTTGGGGTTCAAGCAATCGGCCCTGACATAAAATAATTTAGTAAAAAAAAAAGTTTAATAATTCAATTGAGTTGTGTTTGTTTCTGTTCAGGATACAATAACATCGGAGTTCTCAAAATTTGGTAAAATAATGAGGTGTCGACTGGTGAAAGATATAGTGATGGGCAAGTCCAAACAATACGCTTTCTTGGAGTTCGATAGTTCAAGTGCTGCAGACAGAGCCCACAGAGGTAACTCTATTTTTAAGTTCTCCTAAAAATCTAAACGTGATCACGGGTCGCACAAGATGTTTGTGCTTATTCCTGTAGTCGCTCTGCCTCTTAGGCGATTCGCACACTGCTCCGCACCCCGCTGCGTAGCGCGGGGCCGGACCGTATGCAAGTATCTCAGTTTGTATAGAACACATGCTTAGGACAACACACTGACGCCTACGCGCGTCGTTTTTGAATCGCGGCCCCGCGCTACGCTGCGGGATGCGGAGCAGTGTGCCAATCGGCTTAGAAGTATACACATTACACATTACACACACTAGTCACAGAATCATTAAATAAAGTTACACCGTCTTATTATAAAACCCAGACTAACTTTATTACTAGGTTTAAACCATTATCCAACCAAATCCAGTTGACATCTAGTAATATCACACTATGTGACCTGTCAATGTCAACTTCATTTTGGGCGGATAATGGTTTAAACCTAGTAACAAAGTTAGTCCTGTTTTTATAATAAGACGGATAATGTTTAGGAATGCACAAAGAGTACATCGACGGAGCCGAGATCATCGTGGAGTGGGAGGCGGAGCGGAGGCTCCAGGGCTGGAAGCCGAGGCGGCTCGGGGGAGGCTTCGGGGGACGCAAGGAGTCGGGACAGCTGCGGTTTGGGGGGCGCGATAGACCGTTTAAGAAACCCTTCACAACGTCATAGGTAAGCACTTACAGCATTACAGTTAGTGAACCAGTGACGGCATGCCTATCAATCGCTTTATAAACATAATTATTTCTCTTCCTTGTCACTAGATGGCGCTATAGGTATTAATTAAAACTTTAAAATCTTTTATTACTATTATTTAAATAAAGTAGTACTCTAATTAATTATATATGACTTATATGAAATGCAATAGATATTTTCTAAAGTATATTCAACACTTTCTTTGTCACGTTTTTCCTAGTCGTGTGTGCTGCCATCTCTGTGTCTACCCGCTACTTCAGTTTTGCCTACTTTCGGGCCCTCCAATAGTTTCTATGGCGTTGGGTATCTGTTGCGTTAGTAATTATATTATCTTTGGTGATGGTAACCAGACTTGGGTTGCAGGAGATTGGTAAGGAAATTTTACCTGGCTTTAGTTTACAATGTTTAGGTGTTTTAATTACAAAAATAATTATAACATAAAAATAATAATAGTTACGAATGCCGGCTTTGAGTTCATGCCACTGAAAACGTCTTAAAACAAATTTTCTATTGAATTAAAATTATTTTTCCGAGTACATTATATAAGTTGTTCGCCTATAACATTTTAATTTGTAAACACTACTTAGCTCTGATAGTTCTCCTTTAAAGTTTGTTATATATACTATAGCTGTGAATTTCCCGTGTCCATATAATAACCGTTTAGCAGATAAAGGGGGGGACACTTGACTCTAAAAAAAAATATTCACTTTAAAACCATATATTTTTAAAATGGATCTCTATATCGAACATATTGTCGAACGTAGTGTCTATAGCAAACACAAGCTCATAATATTTTTGAAAGACCTATTCAACGATAACCCATATGATTGATTAGTCGAGAAAAAAAAATACTTTTTACTTTACATGTATGGGAGCTACCCTATTTTATTTTACCACTTTTTCCGCATAATTAATATACATACATACCCATGCCAAATCACAGCTTTCTAACACGTCGTGGACAGACAGACACACAGACATGGCGAAACTATAAGGGTTCCTTGTTTAATACGGAACCCTAAAAATAGGTTTGATTGTTTTTCACGGCAAATGCAAAACCTTAAAAGTAACTAAATGTCTGAAATAAATACTCTTTGCTAAAGCTGATTGTTAGTACGATCTCAGAGGCCATGGCTGTTAAGTCACAACACAACAATCCCATCACTTCAGTGTCAGCTGCAACCATTATTACATATTATCGTCGGCTCGGAGCTGTCCCTAGCGAGCGGGGGCTGGCAGGCGCGCCATGTGCGGCGTCTGCTGCAGCCAGTTCAAAGGATGGTGCAAGTCATTCACCAAGATCGAAGTGTTCCTTTCCATTTTAGAAGCATGCCTTCTCATCATTTTTATCGCTTTTCTCACGTTCGTCGTACTGCACTTCCTGGCGTGCGCCAAGGAAGACATTCCCTTCCACATCGTCCCGCCTGATACAGATGTAACCACAGCCATCGCAGACATCCACTCTACGAGCTTCGAGCACACCACTCTCGCCCCAGGTGTGATATGCACCTGGAAACCTGGTCAGAAGACTGATGCTGCAACCCAGTATTTCGAACAGACCGGCGTCACGCAAGTTGCGACTGGTTCGAAAGGGGTTGTGAAAGAATTGATTCCAAAAGAAAAGTCGCTACCTAAAAACATTGACGATGAGCCGTTGGCATATTTGACTGATGGCGAAGTCGCCGAGCCGGGTTACAAGCAATATGTGTTGGCCTTAGTGAAGATTCGGCCCCCGCAAGAGATAACATTCGGCTGTATCTTGACCATCGTAGACGATTACTGGGCAGTGACCGCCGCGAGCTGCATCGAGGCCATCGAGGAAGTGGATTCTTTGGACTCGTTCGTGATGATGGAGGAGTACGGGGACTCTGCGCACGGGCGCACGCACGGGGTGGCGGACGTGCGCATCCACCCCGGCTACCAGGGCAGCAACCGCAGCCGCGACCTGGTGGCGCTGCGCAGCGAGGACAGCCTGGTGGACGGCGCCAAGAGCAAGGTGGAACTGGCCTCCCCGCTCGACTTCTTCCTCGCGACCATAGGACAGAAGTTCACGATTCTTGGATATGGAAGATATAGGTGAAGCGTCGCTGTGAATACTAGTCATCTTCATTAGCAAAACACTTGTTACATTTTATGTAGGATGAGGGTAAAACTTCTTAACCCTTTCAAAGATTCAAAGATTCAAAGATTCAAATGTTTATTCAGTAATTAGACCTTTACAGGCACTTTTACACGTCAATAAGTATAATTTATGTTACGTGTAAAGTATATTAAAATTTAATTTATTTTTTAAAGAAAAGCTACCGATACCAGCGCTTCGTAACGACCACTGCTGAGAAGAAACGCCGAAAGAAACTCATTTTCACAGTATTGGTCGCCTACTCGCCAGAAGGGCTTTGTCATATTATTATAATTGTCTTTTAATTAATAAATACTTATAATATAATACAATGTTGACACATTATAACATGTTATGCTTGCGAACAAGTAAACTAACATAAATTGCGTAATAAAAAATATTAAGTAGTCAAAAAAAGCGAAGCTTTCATCGCGAACGTCGGATTTATCCAGACAAACAGTGTCGTGCCTATTCCACGAGTGTCGGATATGTCTGACAAAAAAATGCTCATATTGCACATAACTTAAGTATCCACATCCCTTTTTGGTTGTAGGTATTTATTTTAGATTTACTCGCGCTGGGGGCAAGGTAACTGATATAAAGTCTCGCGGTGAAAGGGTTAATGATACCAGTGTAGACAGTGATAGAAGAAGTTTCTAGATTCTGCCACGTTCTACTGAAATCCACTCTCAATAATGTGAAATATTTTCTTTCGTTCTAAAGGTACTATTATTGCGTTAGCATATCAAGTATACATTGTGTGGGGATTTTAAGTTCCTTACCAGCTTAAATCGGAATCGCCAGAGGCTTTACACATGGAAACGTTAAAAATTAGGCGATTCGGACACTACTCCGCACCCCTAATATAATATTTCCCGATAACATTTCGTATAATTAATATCCGCAGATTTCGTTTGATCAAGTATAAAAAATACACATTGTATAGAAAACACGCATAGGACAGTACACCATGTTTACGCGCGTCGTTTTTGTATAGTGGATCGGCGCTTCCATTTCAGGACGATAGACGAGGGTCCGGGCGGGCGGCGGCTGCGCTGGGTGCCGTCGTTCTCGCTGTCGCCGGCGATGTGCGGGGCGGCGCTGGTGTCGCGCGGCGCGTGGTCGCTGCGGCACCTGTCGCAGCCGCAGCGCGCGCCGCACGCGGCGTGCGGCGCGCGCGCGCTGTGCGCGGGCGTGCTGAGCGCGCGCGGCGCCCCCTGCAACTACTGCGCGGGCACGCCGCTGCTGCTGCGCGCGCGCCTCGCGGGGCTCATGAGCGACAACCCGCACTGCGGCGTCGCCTGCGAGCCCGCGTTCTTCGTCAACGTCGCGCTGCTGCGGCCCTGGCTGGCCGCGCTGCTGCGCGGGGGGGACGACCTCGACGACGTCCCCGCGCGATGAGAATCGAACCATGAGCTCAGTTCACTGAGGATGTTCTATAATTATAATGATTTCACCTACGGCTTTTTGGACTCGCCCACTTTCATCGAAGGAGCTTTCTTCTTCAGGCGTGAAATGTTACAGTAACATTTTAAAAATAAATCTATCAAATAAATATGCGCCAACGTTATTCAATCGATTTTCAAAACTCTGTCAACCAAAGAGAATTCAAATAATTGTAAAACACAAGCGCGTACGGTCATAACATAAACTGCCTGACATCTACCTCTGGCACCCATCAAGAAGCAGAGAGCGACAAAAAAGAAAGAATAATATTGACGTGTGCCAAGTATGGTGCGTGTCAAAGGAACAAGACAAACGTAAAAACAAAGGTGTTTCGCTGCGATGAACTGCGCGCTGCTGCTGTGCTCGGTGCTGATGGCGCTGCTGGTGGTGGGCGTGATGGGGGCCGGCATCACGCTGTTCATAGCGGCCCTCAACGAGACACCCGCCACCAACACCAACACCACCACCGCTATCCCCACCACCTCAGCCCCTGAATTACTCAGAACGAAACCTGTCTTCAAGCATTACAAAGCAGGCCAGTCGATGCCCGCGTGGCTCTTCACCGCCACCCCTACCTTCAACACGTATTACGCGCCGGTAGTGACAGTGTTGCAGTCGACCACGGTCGCTGCGAAGAACAAAACTTATACTCCTGCTGCTGCAAATGTTATGGATCATAAATCAATGTTTGTGAGATACAAAGTGGGGAGGTTCCCTGACGTTAAGCCAACGACTACTAGGTGAAGTGAGATCTTTTTAAAGTTACTGCGTTTGAGTGAAGTTTTGAGGATCCCGGGACTCAATCCTACAATCTGAGAAACAGACAATTGTGTCGGTAACAATGTGGTGGACTGTATTTTTTCAAGTACACTTGGTGATCAAATCTTCATCTATGCATGCTGTGGTCATTGAGATTACCTACAGGCCGTGCACGATGAAGTGTTATTTTACCATCATCGATTACAAATATTTGTATGAAAATTTTATAGACACTGCATTGTAATTATTGAAAGTTCATTGAAGTGACACGAGTCGTGTTGCTTAATATCTTAGTTTATATAAAAACATATGATTCTGGAATAAAGAGGCGGCGTAAGGCGTGGGCGGTGTGGGCCACCGCCTACGGCCTCGCGGTGCAAAGGGCCTCGCGCCTCACAGTCTAAAATAAATTTGAAAAAGTATGGAAAATCCAAAAGTACATGCACGCCACAAGGGTTTTCTTATTTCCATTCTTTGGCGCACGAAATGAATGAGAATGAAGCAGCTTTGGTAATTTTATCTATTAAAGTAGATATCTAAATATATATAACTCAAAGGTGACTGACTGACTGACATAGTGATCTATCAACGCACAGCCCAAACCACTGGACGGATCGGGTTGAAATTTTGATCAACTCTATCTCCAAGGGTATAAAATAGGGGATGAAATATTGTATGAAACTTTGCCAATTTTAAACCGATCGGGCTGAGACTTTGCATGCATAAAGCTACTATGACGTAGGCATCCCTTAAGAAAGGATTTCGATAGATTACACCCCTACGCGAGCGAAGCCGCGGGCAAAAGCTAGTAGCATATAAGTTACGGACCAAAACAGTAAAATCAAAAGTAGAAAATTTCTGTTTCTTTAATTTTTTTTTCATTTTTGTTTGATGTTCCAAATAAGTATAGTAAGAATTTAAGTTTGAACTTTTTAATTTTTCTTTCATATTATCTTCTTGCACCATCGGAGGGCCCCGCGAAATGTAACTTGCCCACATTAAGTTTAGGTCTTGCGCCGCCAGTGGAATAAAATGTATACCTACTTATACTGATAAACATACTTTTTATTTTCAATGTTTCCTTTAAATTTATTATTTCATTGCGTCATATGTAGACAACTATACTATGACACAACTGCTGAACCGCGGAAAAACGCACTCTTTGTTCAAAATAATCCAAAATGTCAAATTTCCTGCAGATTCGAGAGGATTTTATACTATAAATGTGTGGTGTGGGCATACCGCTAGGGTTAAAGTTGGACAAATAAAACACTTCGTAAGCATTATCATAAACAGTTTAATTAAATATTTCCGCGAGTTTGAATGACGTAATTATAATACATTTCCGAATACATTGCCGCTGCAAATATACACATAACTGGCGGCTCCCTTACTAAGGCATTTGAATATGTTACAACCTGGCCTGACCTACCTACAACCCTTTACACATTGCTGCTATCTGTACATCGCGATTATATTACATAACATTTCACAAACTAAAAAATAAAATATAGTTTTATACACGAGTTACTCATGAGGAACAGTCGGATTGGCCGTATCTCGGTCACTATGGCGCAAATGTTTGAAACATGTCACGTTTTTGACCGAAAATAATAGGCGCAAGGTGACTTTTTCACGTGAATAAACCATATATGAAATTGAAATAAAGCTCAAAGGATACTTTATTGTCCACTAGTGTAGCGATAGAGAAGTTCTTATTGCACCGTTTGAAGCGAAGAGAAAATGGCGATTTTATCGTCAAATAAGAATAATAATATTCATCATGAAATGGAAATTAAAATAAACTTACAGTAAACAGTATTTGAAATATAAGATAAATAAATGAAAATTGATAAATAATAATCTAGTCGATGTCTAAATGAATGAATTCGAATTTATAACAATATCTAACAACCCGATCACATTGAATTCAAAACTATACTGGTGAATACAAGTCGTGTTTCGTCACTAGATGCCAACTAAAGCGCGTTAGTTGGTGAGCTTGCGGTCCGGTGCGGTCCGTCAGATGCCGCTGCGGAGGTCGGGCTCCGCCGGCGCCTGCGAGGGGTCGTACACGCCCTGCAACGGAAAGCGCGTGTCATCGACGATGATCCTCTTTCATCACTGAATTCATGACGGATTTATTCTTAAATCCTCTTAGGATCTCATTTGTCAGCATGAAACAGCACTTTTCTATGCTGCTATACTTTCTGTCGCTTAGAATTGTCATTTGCTAGAGGGAAGAAGCGAGTGCTATAACGTTCCGTCGCACTATAAAAGTGCTGTTCCCTACTGACAAGTGAGATCCAACCTTTAGGTCCGGCGCACATATGGCGAAGCGCAGCGCAGATTTATTTTTCACTGTCAAATTATTATCTACATTGTAATCTTTGAAATAATATCCAAATTCAATTAACACAATACTTATTGCATAGTCGAAATTCGCCATATTAAGTAAGTATTGTGTTAATTGATTTTGAATCACTGGTCGATAAAATTTTACATTTTTTTACCCACTGGAGTAAAACTAATTTTACTCCAGTAAACTGCTTTATATACCTTGACAACATCAAAGCTACGATAGGCAAGTTACAAGCGTTATTGTTACCTGTTAGTGACCGTTGGGCAAATTGTCAGCTTCCTGAGAGCGTGTGTGACAAAAATGTACTTTACAATCAATGAATACTTACATATAATCATATGATATATTGTGTCTTGACAACACTTGTGTTTCACGAATTCAAAATGTTATTTATTACATAAAGGATAAGGCTTAACTATATAACAATTTTTATATGTATTTGTTAACATTGTAAATTGAGTCAAATCACTAAACCCTATATTCATATAAATTACCAAACGTTTGCTAAACCTCTTTTAGTTAAATATGTTTTGTCTCGTACTTACAATGTCAAATATGCAGAAGAGGGAAAGGGACAAAAGACGTTTTTAATAAAATGGGTTAAACAAATGGTTGTTATTTTTTATGAATATGAGGGTAATTCGTTAAACCAAAGGTAACTGAAAAGTACCTACCTCAGGAGGAGGGAGGTCGGGAGTGCTGGAGGCGCGGGGGGTGCCGGGGGGCAGCTCGATGATCTGTGCGGGTAACAGTGAGGGATACAGGAAAGGATTTGCCAGGCTGGGAATAGGATCCAGGAACACTTTTTTTTGTTTGTTTTTCGTGTGTGTAAGTGGTTAACACTGGTGTCAGATTTTTCAGCTGCCTAAAAGCATCTGACATAGCGTGACGACTGCCATACAATGATGACAACCCGGACCAATGGTTTATATGAGCCTTCCGAAGCACGGACGAGCTCGAAAATTTTTATGCCACTTGTGGTCACCTATCCAAGTGCGGACCTCGCCTGGTGTCGCTTTACTTGCGATAGCGCTAGTAATGCGCACTACTGCCGGGCCACCGAGCTACTCCAATACATTTGTACACAACTACGAGTACGGTGTTTTTTGGATAATATTTTGTTACGATGAGTCAGTAATTGTGGTAATACCAGGCCTGTGTCACTCCCCCTTTAGGTATCTTATTATACCTAAATTATTACTATGCGCACGGCGACCACTCCGGAGGGGAAAATTCAGTTACTTGAATCGTTTGTCCAGAGCAATAAGAATAAAATTGGCTTGTAATGGATGTCTACGAATCTAAACGAAGAGGTGAGGAGTTCTGACGCGAGCTCAAATTAAACCATAGCGCTAACCACATTAAGTAGGTATTTCTTTGAATTTAGTTAGAAAAGTACCGAGTACTTATTTTGTGGTAATACATAAAAGTTGTGTTTGTGTTTGAAAAAGTGTCTGTATGTGTATAATGATGATTATTGGTGGTCTGACCTGATGCGGCTGCGGCACGAAGTAGGTGGCGGGTGGTGCGGGGGGCGCGGGCGGCGGGGGCGGGCCCGCGGGGGGGCGCGCGGGGGCCGCGCCGCCCGGGTTCAGCACGTCCACGTACGACTTCTTTATGTCTGCGGGGAACATGAGAATACAATACAATATTCATTTATTTCATTCGAACATGGTGTGTAACATAAGGTTTTTACAGAATATAACAAGAGCATATTCTGCCACCAGAGGCGTTAGAATTTATTACATGAACAAAAATATTATTAGTATTAATTAAAACATTTAGAAATACGCTCGGATTTAAAATCTGCAACGTAGAATAAGTAGCTATTGTAATATTCTAAAAAAAATATCGATGCAAACCCATCAAAATATTGAATGTAGGCCGTTTCCAATAAGTCTTTCTTTGAAGGTATATATTATTTCAGCTGTTATTTTTTTGCGTTGTTAGACGTACTCAGTTTTTGCTTATTTTTTGATCTGAGACACTCTTTATGTACGAGCCAGCTCCTACATTTGCATTGTAGTAATACTGACAACATCAAATTTACTCGAACAGTGGTAATAAATCAGTCTTAAGACATTCATTCGTTTCCTTTGACATTCTGATATCTTTTACGTAGCTTCAGACTCGAACATCAAATGTGAAGTCGTTGACCTGTCGGAGACATTATTCACACAGAATATATGCAAAAAATTATATAATTTGACTAGCATTTGCCCGCGGCTTCGCTCGCGTAGGGGTGTAATTTATCAAAATCCTTTCGTAGGGGATGCCTACGTCATAGTAGCTTTATGCATGCAAAGTCTCAGCCCGATCGGTTTAAAATTGACAAAGTTTCATACAAACTTTCATCCCCTATTTTATCCCCTTGGGGGTAGAATTGATCAAAATCCTTTCTTAGCGGATGCCTACGTCATAACATCTACCTGCATGCCAAATTTCAGCCCGATCCGTCCAGTGGTTTGGGCTGTGCGTTGATAGATCACTATGTCAGTCAGTCAGTCACCTTTGAGTTATATATATTTAGATTAATAGATTAATATAGAATGGTAACTTACGCCTTCCTTTCTGCATTTTGAAGATGTTGGAGACGGGCGGGGGAGCCGCGGCGGGGGGCGCGCCCGCCAGCGGGGGGGACGAGCTACGTCTGCGAACGTACAAATGTTCTGACATTTCAAACGTGAAATTAACAGAGACCCCTATCTTGGCACATTACGAACAAAGGTATATAAAGATGACCTATCGACTCAATAAGACGAACATAAAACAAGATCGCGACGAATTAAATACTCAATACTCAATACTCAATCATTTATTGCTTCCTTAATGTACATACAGGTCTTTGATTTTTAAATATAGGATCAATTAAGGGCCCTGACGGGCGCTGCAATGAGAGAAGGGCTATTTAAAAAAAGGAATGATTAAATTAATGTATTACATGCATAGGTTTTTTTTTTTTTTTTTTTAGTTTCCGTATATTATATCCATTTGGTAGTTTCCTGCTTTTATTATATATAAACTCATTCAATTAATACGATTTTAACTAATTTAGTCAATCAACAAGACAAAACTCAAAATTCAATATCAAATTTACCATATTTTTATGTAGTAAAAAAACTACTATTTCTTTGGAGACCATGAAAAGTACAATGAAAAGTATGATTTAATTGTAGTTATACTATTTTAAAAGGATTTATTTTATTGTATTATGCATATTATATAGATTTTTTGTATCATTTCTTTTGTTAAATATTATTATTTTTCTGCTTTAATAAGTTTTTCGTATGTATTAGAAAATTGTAATTATATTTATTTATTTAATTGCAATTGAAAAGATTATTATATTATTTAAATAGATTATTGATTAATTTATTTTATTTAATGTATTTTATTTTATAGATTTCTTATAAAAAATATTTTATTATTTATTTTGTATCTATTTCAAGTGAAATTTATCTTTATCTTCTAAATATTCATTTATAGAATAATAGCATTTGTTAGTCAGCATTTCTTTTATGCGCTTAAAAAATATTTTATCATTTTCTAAGGATTTAATTATTTCTGGCAGTTTATTATAAAGCTTTATGGACATTGCCAAAGGGCTAGATGAATGGAGTTTGAGGCGGGAAGTTGGTAGTTCTAACCTACTCTGATGCCTTAAGTGATATTTAGTAGGTATATCTTTCCTTTTTGCATAAAAGTGTGGATGTTTACGGACAAATTTACATGCTTCTAGAATATAAATGCTCGGTAAAGTTAGGATTTTGTATTTTCTAAAATAGGGTTCACAACTGTCTCTCGGTTTTATATTGGCTATTATACGGACCAACCTTTTCTGCAACGTGAAAGCTCTTTCCCAGTCGGTTCCACTTCCCCATAGAATTGTACCATAGCTAAGCCACGAGTAGGCGTAAGCGTAGTAGGTGACAAGTGCTGTTTCAATGTCTGTTGTTTTTTTTACCTCTCTGAGCGCGTATGCGAACTTAGATAATTTAGCGCAAAGTTTTTGGGTGTGAGGCTTCCAATTAATGGAGGTATCTATGTCGACGCCCAACAATGTAAAAACATTGACCACCTCTAGATCTTTTCCGTTAAAATTTAAATTTAAATTTAATTGTGGTTTTTGGTACGGGTGAAAGACCATTAATTTTGTTTTTAAGTAGTTGATTTCCAAATTGTGGTCACTCAGCCAGTCCGTCGTTTTTTTCAGGATATCTGTAAGGTGTTCATTTAGATTTTTACTATTTTTCGCGGATGTTAGGATTGAGATGTCGTCAGCAAATAGGACACAGTGCTCTTTTATTATTTTTGGGAGGTCGTTTATATATATTAAGAACAAAAGGCACCCGAGCACGCTACCTTGGGGGATGGAAGAGTTCATTGGTATACAGTTAGATCGGATATTTTTGATCGTGTGAGTGTCATAATTATAATGCTCAATTTCAACAAACTGTTTCCTGTCCTTGAGATAAGAAGCGAACCATTGATGTGAGATTCCCCTTATTCCAATCCCATATAGTTTATTTAGTAAAATGTTATACAGAACCCGGTCGTATGCCTTAGTCATATCTAACAACATTCCAATGCCATATTTCCCGTTGTCCAATGTCCTTAATATTTCTTGAACATATTTGTATACAGCCAATATTGTTGATCGGTTTTTCCGGAAACCATTCTGGCATTCGTCAAGTAATTTGTATTTTTCGCAAAAACTGTATACGCGGTTGGCCATTGCTCTTTCGAAAATCTTTGAAGCTGTAGGTAAGAGTGCTATTGGTCGATAGTTGTTAAGATCAGTTTTTTCATTTTTCTTATGGATAGGTTTTATTACAGTAATTTTTAGTAGGTCTGGAAATTTAGAAAATTTTAGAAAATTAGTTAAAAAGGAACATAAAATTAAATTTTAGTACATAAATTAGAAAACCAAATAATTAAAATGAGTTTATAGCAAAATTTAAGTAAAATTGTACCGCAATTAAAACTCTGTGTTTGTACACGTGACTTGGCCAGTTGCAACACGAGAAACGGGACTTAAATTGGCTTTTCAGTTCTTATGTTTCCATATGTGCAACGCTGTCCGTTAATGAGTCAAAAAAAGAGTGTCTGCTGACAATCATCTTGTCGATATAAATTGCAATAGATTGCTATACACCGTGAAGGGACATACCCGTAGTAAATCGAACCGCGGGCTATATTAGATGACAATTGTACAACGAAATTAAAATAACAGTTAAAAAACAAATAACAATTTCGGCATTTCCATACAAAAGTGTCCAGTCGTTCGGGCAATTTGTATGGGAATGTGGAATATTTTTTGTTTTTGCCTCTTATTTTAATTTAATTAAATAAATAATAAATAAATATATAGGGACAAATTACACTGATTGAGCTAGCCCCAAAGTAAGTTCGAGACTTGTGTTATGGGATACTAACTCAACGATACTATAATTTATAACAAATACATATATAGATAAACATCCAAGACCCATTTCATTATACTATAGTGATCTAGAATAGCCCGTGGTTTGATTCATTACCGGTATGTCCCTTCCATGTTGTATGTGTATGCGTTAAATTGTTTGGTGAACTGTCACAGAATGAATATAAGTATTACATATGCGTCCCCGTTTCCCGTCCCCGCACCTCTCCCCCGTTCTCGCCTTGTCGAGGCGGCTGCAGGCGCCCGCGGTTGCCCGCTCAACACACTCCACACGTCAAAGTCAAAATCATTTATTTATTTTTGGATATTTGTATCACGGCGAGAACGGGGGAGTAATACTCATATGAATCGGGTATTTTCCTAGGTTAAAAATCAATTATTTTGTACTGATAAGAAAATAAAACATCGCAAAATAATGTCACTTGTCTTTGAAAATCTCTATTTTAACGTGATTTTAGATTTATTACTGCAGAAAAACTGATAATAAGAGCGCTATTTGACTCCAAGAAACTGTGACGTCATCTGCCTGCATTTCATACAAATCCCATAGAAAATGGTTGTTTTGACGTTTAGAAAAAAGTATCATATATATAATTATTTTACGGCTCTGGATACTAGTCCTTTAGAGCCTATCTTTATTTATTCACTTCTTTATTTCTAACCCTAACCTTAACTATACCATCAAAGGTTGGTGTATGTCCTTTGATTGCTTCAAGGGAGTTTCTGGCGACATATCTATTCGAGCCCACTGGTTTTCATAGGTGATTGAGTGGCGGACGGCGCCTAAAGACGCCCACCACAGTCCGCGTTATAAAGTCCACTAGAATCAAATTGTAAACCCATTTAAAGCAAACTCCAATTGAACCCCTTCTTCCCGCCAAAAACTCCAGATTGTGTGTTAGTGTTAAATAAAGCTGTAGCAAACCGTATGTATTCAGTACTGAGTAACGGGTGCGCCGACTAGTACCGAGTAACGAAACGTTACACACGAATGCATTTCGTTACTCGCATTTTTCATAGTATGGCACACCTACACTGTTTTAGTTCACGCAGGTACCATTGACGCGTATATTGAAACATTTGCTGATTGTACGTTACGCATGCGTGCGCTTATTCGTTGAATTTAAAAACGTACGTTACAAAGAACGATGTTTGTTTATATTTGTTAAGTAGTATAATTTGGAAATTCGTCGTCCAAGTTTAGTTTTTTTACTGTTTATTAAATGTATTGTGCGTGTAGATAAAGTTTTAGATTGGAACAGAAACCAACAAGGTAAGAAAGTATTTTTTACAAATTAGAAATATGTATGTTTTGTTTTTTTTTTTATCACGTATTTTTACGTTTTTTATTGTTCTTATCTTAAAAGAGATATTAGAATAAAGCCGCCCTAATGAGATTTAAATGTTTCAAATAAATCATTTGAAAAGAAATGGAGACATAATTTACAAAATTCAGTCTTGATCAGACCCTAGATAACCCTTCAAACTATTTTATGAACTACTGTTTACAGTTTATAGTGAAAACGTGAAGCTTTTCTACGCACAATTGCGAAAAACGGCCACTTTTGGCGTAATTAAAGTCTCCGTTTCCTATCAAATGATTTATTTCAAATGGGAGCAGCACTGGACCCCGGGAAATTCAGGTAGCCCCTTAACAAAAGCTCTTAATTATCAAATATTGTTCGATTTATTATTATTTACACTTATTTTTTTTCAGGAGTATCGAATAACGTAACGATAGGATAGTAACGAGTACTAGCTATAGTAACGAATACACACGGGTACGCTGTTTTGGTTACTTTACACGTGTAGTGTTATAGTGTGGGACTCACTGCGCGGGCTTGGGCGGCGGCGGCGGCGCGGAGGGCGCGGCGTCCTCGTCGTCGGCCGCCGTGTTGCGCCAGCGCTTGCTCTGCTCGTCCCACACGATCTACAACCGCCACCACTCTCAACGCGACACACTTCACACTACTTATTCTATACAATTCACCTTTTTATAAACATCATTGGAAATGTTCTTGTTAAAAATATACGAACAGCTGTTAAAATGGGACGCCATTTTGGTTTTGCCCCCTCTGAAATGTTTAGATTCGGCGCTGACGATACATTCCATTTGTCTTAATTGAATAAACAAATGTTAACTTGTATAAGCAAATAGAAAATTATATATGCATTGTCTAACTTTTTCAGGATGTAATAAGGAGCAAAAATATTAAATACATAAAAAATTACTCTAAAAGATATTAGAAATTTAAACATAGTGTAAGTGTAGACTGCCATTGCGACAAGTTAATAAATACATAAAATACAAATATCAGATACAAAAAGGAACTTAAACAATATAAGAAAAAATGAAATTACTGTACGATAGCCCAAAGGATAAACTAACAATGGCTACCGTTAACTTTTTTTTAACTTTATATACAACGTGGAAAAGACATACCAGTAATAAATCAAACCACGGGCTATACTAGATCACTATAGTATAATGAAATTAAATAAAAGTTAAAAAACAAAACAAAAATCGACATTCCCATACAAATTGCCCGGGCGGCTACACACTTTTGTACGGAAGTGCCAATGTTTTTTTATGTTTTGACAGTGATTTCAATTTAATTATACCATAGCATGTGGTTTAATTTTTAACAGATATGTTCTTTTTACGTTGTATATTGTCAAAATTACGGATGCAATACATAATGTAGAGAGAAACGACAAATACATAATATAAGATGTGGAATCTACAGCGACTTGAGCTTAGATACGTTAAAAACTGGTTGAAAGTTATCGACATAGTAACATATAAATAAAAAAGAAATGTGGTGTCGTGGGACACCAGGTAGGAACGAAGTTCCTTCGGCTAATGTAGAATCGACACAATTTGCAAAAGAAAAATCGTGCTCAAAGGAAGAGAAAGGTATTATACACTACTCGCTTGTGTATACGACTGTCGCGCCTGCGCACGTCTCATTAAACGGTTTTATTTAACGAGGTCATCCTTACGGTTTTACTATCACATTTTTTTCAGTTCGGTCGCGCAGCAAAATCCCTATCTCCTCCAAGCCTGCCGTAAGGAACTTCGTTCCAATAGATACAATACAAGGTGTGCAGTTAAAGTAGCGTGGGCATGGGCAGCCCAGCCGTGGCCAGCATGCGCGGGTCCAGCGGCGGGCGGCGGGCACTCACGGTGGGGTTCTTGTCGTCGGGCAGGATCATCTGGTTGGGCGCGCGCAGCGACAGCTTGCCCAGGAACCCGCCCAGCCAGCCGCCGCTCTTCTTGCCGTTGGTGCCTGCCTCCTCCCTGCTTTTCTCGCCCTTCGCGTTCGTCTTTGGCGTGTCTGTGTCGCGCTCGGATTGCTGGCGGAGATGATCATTTGTATGTCAATGTATTTGAACAGAAATGTCGAGGTCACGAGATGTACTGACTAACAAAAAGTTGGAGGGAATAAACTTCCCAAACGAGTGGAAAAAACATTCTTGTTATTACAATTTTTCAATGTGTCAAATAAGAAATTCATTGAATAGACTCGCAACGCCCAACAAAATGCGGGGCGTATCCGGGAAGCAATCTGTTTTCGATAGAAAACTTTAAATAAAATAAACAACTGAAATATAAAAAAAAAAAAAAAACAAGCTTTTATTTAAAGTGTTCCTCAAGACGAATCAAACAAGCCCCTAGTTGGGTCGTTTTATTACAAAGTACCTATAGTCACCTTCCGGCTCCATCAGCTCCATGACAACATAATATTACATTGTCACGCGATATACGTATACGTGCAAAATTTCAGCTCAATTGGAAACCGGGAAGTGGGTCAAATTTAACTTGCAAGATATGATTACAGACAGACAGACCGACAGACAACGGGAGAGGTGAAACTAAATAAAAGCAGAGACTGTAATATCAATATTTGTATATCGATACCTGATACCAGTATTTAAACGATATTCTTTATCGATATATTGATACAAAGTATTGATAAAATACCGGTATCCGTTATCGATGTATCGATACAAAGTATTGATAAAATACCGGTATCCGTTATCGATGTATCGATACAAAGTATTGATAAAATACCGGTATCCGTTATCGATATATCTATACAAAGTATTGATAAAATACCGGTATCCGTTATCGATGTATCGATACAAAGTATTGATAAAATACCGGTATCCGTTATCGATGTATCGATACAAAGTATTGATAAAATACCGGTATCCGTTATCGATGTATCGATACAAAGTATTGATAAAATACCGGTATCCGTTATCGATGTATTGATACAAAGTATTGATAAAATACCGGTATCCGTTATCGATGTATCGATACAAAGTATTGATAATATACCGGTATCCGTTATCGATGTATCGATACAAAGTATTGATAAAATACCGGTATCCGTTATCGATATATCGATACAAAGTATTGATAAAATACCGGTATCCGTTATCGATATATCGATACAAAGTATTGATAAAATACCGGTATCTGATATCGATACCAAATATCGGTATTACAGTCCCCGAACAGAAGCATGTAAACAAACGTACGTCAGCGCTGGGCGGCCTGTCGTCGTCGAGCGCGTTGAACCGCGCGGCGCCGCCGCCCGGCATCGTGATCATGGCCCGCGGCGCGCTCTGCCGGACAGACACAACTTACGAGGACATGTACCGGAAATAAACAAGGAATCCCATACACAATAGGCGGCCATGCAATTGAAATTCACTACTTTTCAACATCTCAAATCACAATGCGACACAAATAAGTTGAACAAAAATGGCGGACTTCAAAGCATTTTTGTTCGCGACACGTAAATTGAACCAAAATGGCGGTCGTTGGCGCATTATTTGTACCTGCGCCGATAACCGCCACTTTGGTCACGTTCAAGCTGCGTGCCGGGAATTTATACAAAAATGCTTTGAAGTCCGCCATTTTTGTTCAACTTATTTGTGTCGCATTGTACTGTTCTCTAAACGTCATACCATTTTCAATGGAATTTGTATGATATACAGGCTAATGACGTCAGTTTCTTGGAGTCACAAATAACGCTCTTATTATCAGCTTATTTCTGCAATAATAAATCGAAAATTACGTTAAAATGGATATGATCAATGACATTATCTTGTGACTTACTGATTTTATTTTCTTAACAGTACCAAATAATTTATGTTTGACCCAGAAAAGTACCCCATTCGTCGCTATCACAAATAAAAAACCGCATGCCATCTGCGAAATCTGAAATTCAACGAGATATGACTTATATCCGTAATTGAAAAATGTTTCATTCGTACATGAAATGAATCATCAAACACCAGGAGCATTTTTGACTTTTAGGAAATAAATACAAAATGTCTAGTTAAAAATTGTTACTCAAATCTCGTTAAATTCTATTATGATTATAGTAGGAGCAAGTCCTCACCTTGTTTCTTTAACAGATTGCTCCATAAATGTTAAGTTCTTTACAACATTCAACGGGCCGTAGAATATTTGCCGTCCCATTTTTAACAGTAAATAAATACCCATTCCTTGCACACATATTCTACTTCACGCAGGTATTAATAATTATACGACATGCTTTTTAAACCAGCCGCGGTTTGAACTGAATTTCCAAAAATGTTCAAAATGAATGTACCTTCTTGAGTGTATTAAATTTAGGTAATGCTGATTGCGTATATTGACGAATACACTTCCACACACATTATTATTTCAGATTTACTGAAATGAGACAGTGAGATTTCACATTCACTAACATTTGAAATTTATTTTGGATATCCCTTTGATGGCCTGTCCATTGCTTTGTAAGTTTTATCAAATATTAAATTACGGCAGTGGATATAAAATGGCTAATAATATGAAGTCCACAACTGAAAAATTATGTGAATCAATACCATTGTTATGTGTCATTTCGGTTACCATAATTTTATGCAAATAAAGCTACTTTGATTGTGAAGTGGCCATTAAATTTAAATGTCAAAAGTTAGTGATCAAGGGAGCTGTTTCTTGAATAGCATTATTTCCATTGAACTCTAAGGCGGGTGATATTATTATCTGACGCTAAGCGAGACTTTGTCTTCAGAGGCTGGTTAATCGAAGTAGTTTATTACAGAGATAAGCGTATCAAAGTGCGCTGCACATAGATTGTTCTGCGGTAACGTGCCGCGATCGATCTACCAAGCTTATGAGCCATCTAAAGGTCGACAAAGTTAGAAGAAAAAACATTCGGTAGTTTTTATATATATTTTTAAAAACACAAATCCACTCCTGGTTGCAGTTCTTCTTTAAGGGGCTACCTGAATTTTTCGGGGTCCAGTGCTGCCCCCATTTGAAATAAATCATTTAAAAGGAAACTGAGATTTCTTTTAAAATTTTGTCTTGATCAGACCCTAGATAACCGTTCAAACTATTTTATGAACTAAAAGTGAGAACGTGAAGCTTTTCTACGCACAATTGCGAAAAACGGCCACTTTTGGCGTATGTGCGTAGAAAAGTTTCATATTCTCACTTTAAACTGTAAACAGAAGTTCATAAAATAGTTTGAAGGGTTATCTAGGGTCTGATCAAGACAAAATTTTAAATGATATCTCCGTTTTCTTTCAAATGATTTATTTTAAATGGGGGCAGCACTGGACCCCTAAAAATTACTGTAGCCCCTTATGCGTTCGTTTATTCAGTAAAATACTTTTACTAACGGAAACAAACGATATATATAATAATAAAATATGTATTTGTTTATTGTTTAAAAAGTTTTAAACACCAACCAAATTTAGTAAACCATACTGAAATTTTATCTACAATAATAATTTGCGAAACACGCAAAAACTATTCCGTAGTAATATTTTAAGAAAGTCAGTGGCTAATAAACGTGCTAGTATACAAATGTATGTGAACGCTTAAAATAATAAAATGCATAATTACCAGGAGTTGCTAGCTGTTGGAGAGATCAGGGTAACATTCGTGTGAGCATTATTACTGTTACATGTTTATTATGCAAGTCGATGACGTATTGTGGTACCAATGAAGAAAGAGTGTGTGTCTATGTGTAAAGTGTAAAATGCGACACAAATAAGTTGAACAAAAATGGCGGACTTCAAAGCATTTTTGTACAAATTCTCGGCACGTAAATTGAACCAAAATGGCGGTCGTCTGCGCATCATTTGTACCTGCGCCGATAACCACCATTTTGGTTCAACCTACGTGCCGAAAATTTGTATAAAAATGATTTGAAGTCCACCATTTTTGTTCAACTTATTTGTGTCGCATTGTACCCTCTTATTTGTTACTGTGCAGATGGGTTAGCGATTGTAATTGGCATGTTACTAAAATCAATTTGTCAATGGAAGAAAAATAACTGCGCTGTGTCAAATATGGTCAGGCCTTCGAATTGGAATGATTTATTTTGCATTGAATGAGTAAAATGGGTGCCATGTGATATGAAGTGGTGATTTTATAGATGTTTTTGTTGTTATATTTGTACAGAAAACATACATAGTTTGAATTCAACATTTAATTCATAACAATAAGCCGAGATTCACCGAGATACCTGCATCTTAATAATCACTTTTTAACTTAAATAAAGATACAACAGAGAGCTAAATAGATTCCAATCAACGAATTAAGTACAATCCCTGGCACATAAGTTGACCTATGCAAAGAACGACGTTTTCAGGTATCAACGAGGGTGCGGTATAGGCGGCGACAGAGTCCGTAAATATAACAACGTAGTGCCGCTATTCTACTGCGCACGCGCGCAGTTATACAAAATTAAAGTTTTGTTTTGTAAGTTGTGCTCTTTGTTGGAAGAAAACACGCCTCATACTTGACCAACTTTGACATGAGTAATAGTGATTTGTGGATCATATTCTGTTTAGTAAAAAAAAAAAGTTTAGTCCGTCATAAAAAAATTGTATTTTTAAGTAATCCAAATGATGGGCTCTATTGATTTTTTCAGTTATCGTGCATATTTTAATATGATATTAATTAAAAATAAAACTGTATTTTAATAATTTTATCTGGAATTTTTAATTTCGCGGGCAACCACGTAGATTCCTTATTAGCACTTTTGTCTCCAACTATTCTTGCGCCGATGACCGCCATTTTGGTTCAATTTACGTGCCGGGTATTGTACTACTGAGATATCACAAATTAACACACGAATAAAATATATGATAAACACAATAGCGAGAACAAATTACAGAAAATAATACTACAGCCGACTACGGCACTATGTTTCTGGCTTTACACTACCGAAAATTACAATCGTCAAGGTTGTTTCAAGGGCGTCACCGCCATTATTATTTTTTCAGAGTATTTCATAGGATTTACTTTCGTGTCAGCTTTAAAATAAACCAATTGCCAGCTGATATTTTAAGTAAGGTTTTAAAATTAGACCGCATTTCTTTTATCAGAAATATGACACCAAAAATATTTTTGAGGAATTATGAGAAATGGCGTATCGGTGGTGGTCACAGCGGCTCGTCTATATCGAAGGTGCGCGGCGCGTCGATGGGGAAGGTGGCGGCCCCGCGGCGCGCCAGCGCGGCCTCGAACCGCTGCACGCTCCGCTCCACGCGCCGCGCCAGCGCCCGCCGCTCCGCCTCCTCCGCGGTCTCCGCCTCGGGCGCGTCTATCGGGTACGTCCCGCCGAATACGAGCGGGCGGTACCCGCGGGCGGCGGGGGGCCGCGCCGCCCAGCGGTCCGCCCGCCGCGGGGCCAGCGCGGGGGAATGGGCCACTTGGATGTCGAGGTCGGAGATCGGGGTCAGTGCATGGCGTGACGTCACCAACATGCCGGCCCGGAGCGGAGCGGAGCAGTCATCGCGTCCGCTCCCCGCCGCGGCGCCGCGCTGTGTGTCCGGCGCCGCCCGCGGCCTGCGCTGGCGCACGGTACTTACCGTCTGCCCAGCACCAACAACACCGTTAGCGACACACGCTACCACTCCAATCAACTTACAGTTACTGTGACCACGGCACAATTGATATTATGTCAATAGGAAAATGGACAAGAATTCATTGTAACCTTTGTAATACGATTAAAACCGTGCCTCAGAAGACAAAATCGAGTCATGGAAATATTGGAACATAATTTAAATGTTGCATTACATACTGAATTATAAGTTTTATAATGCGCACATATTCTTAAGGAATTTTACACGTAGGACCGGGCTCTTCGTAAAATGAAAAATAATTCTCAGGTGTTTTAATGAAGGAAACAAACATTAAATGCTGTAATTGAATACAATTTTTACGGAATGATTTTTACGTGTGTTGTATGAAAACTGATTTCTACTACCTGCAAAATTCCCAAATAAATATTGGTTATAAAGTTAAGAAAAATAACACCATTGTAAACAATTTTTCATTTTTGAACAATATAGAAAAATTTCATTAACCTTAACCGTGACACTTATTGCCAAACGCTTAAAACAAAATTAACTGTGTCTCAGTGTCCCGCAGAGTGTTCAACTTAGCCCCTTATTGAAAGCGAACTCACCTCGTTGTATCCATAATGGTTGTCCTGCTGCCAGTAGTCGTGCTGCGCCGGCGCAGGGTCCGCGTACCCCGCGTCGTACGACACCGCGGGCTCCGGCGGGGGCGCGGGCGCGGGCTCTGCCGTGGGGGGAGGCGGGGGCTGCTGCTGGTAGTACTGCGCCGCGTAGTCCGGGGTCTCCTCCGTGGTCAGCGATGCCACGGACGCGGGGTCGAACGTGGGGACGGGCTGCGGGGTGTATTGCTGCTGCATGCTCTGTGGAACACGACACGATAGCAATAAAAAACGCGATTACGTATATCAAGAAGTTTCACAAGATAGTAATTTTAGTTTCTTTCTCGCCTAAGTATTTTGAAACAACATTGTTTACATTACTTGATCCTAAAGGTTGTCATTGTATCGATCAGACGCATTTTGGAATCGGTCGAATGCGAAGGATTTGCCACGAGTGATCTTGGCCACTTCTAATTTTGACATTTGTAAGTTATGTCAAAGAAACCTTACATGGAGAATCTGTTCCGATTTACAGTGTTTTTTATTCATGGTGAAATTATTAAAAAACAAAGACACATTTTTGAAGTTTTTTTGCGTAAAACTATATTGTTTTTTGCTTACAAGACGGTTCAAAAATACGACAAAAGGTATTTTACGCGAGCAGTGAATTTGAAAATTACACGTTTTGTGTTTAGATGAGTCCTTAAATGAAAAAAAATGGAGCCGTCACGGGACGCCTGGTAGATGTGAAACATCGACGTTATTTCGTAAAAGTAGTATGCAGAAAAGAACAGATTGTGGTAGGAACTAAAAATGTCAATGAGTACTGTAATAAACAGAGTATACATTATAGGTATCCGAGCTCAGTGGAGCGAAAGAGATGGCTTAACGCCGGATCGAGTGAGAGAGAAACGCACAGTCGATTGCGCGTGGCGACGCGTCGCCACGCCAGAAATCGGTCTCACGTGCGCCTATAGATGTTTCACATCAAAAATAGCACTCCTGGTTAAAGATCATTTAAAATCGATACTATATTGGAACCATTTCGCCTCGACAATAAAGAGTCTACTGTGTTATCCATAGCGCTGTAAGGCTTGGCCCATTAATGGCTGTATTGCTTCACCTAGAAATGATTAGAGAAAAGTTAATCTTCGTCAATCGTTTTTCAAAAGATCTAATTCACCTGGTCTCCCCAGCTGTACTGCTGCTGTTCGTAAGGCTGGTGTTGCGGTGTAGTCTGCAGCGACGCCGCTGCGGACGCTTGCTGATCGGACTGTAAACGACACATTTTTATTAATTTCTACTAAAAATAAATCTTCTTGTTCTTAGGACAATACCCTGGGGAACACCCGTTCTAAGGAGTTAACTCAAGTGAAGAGTTCGTTTTAGATTATTCTTTACTTAATTTATATATTGAATAATGACGAAATTATACAATATTTTCTTTTAAGTACGTTGTAAATTAGTGTGTATTGAAAAGTTTCAAGGTTGACTTAATCAAAGGCCGTAGTCAGATTGTTAAATAAATCTTAGTCAAAGTGTAATGTCGATTTTAGCTAAATCTGTTTTCAAAGTTACCACGAATGTTTTATATATATAAGCTTAACTTATTGTCTCGCTATTCTTTCTCTGTGTAAATAAAGACGTGAAGCCATATCTGACCGTGTGGTAGTGCGCGGCGTGTGCGGCGTGCTCGGCGACTCGCTTGACGTCGTCGAGCCACTGGTGCTGCTTGTGCTCGGGGCTGGCCGGCCCGCTGTCCGCGTCCAAGGCAATCGAACCTGGTTCTTCGGACAGCGCGGGGTCATGGTATTTCAACCTGAGAAATAATGTTAAGTAAACGATTTAAAATTTCTATTTCATCAAATCAATTAATAAGTAGCGTGTCATTGTCAGTAAGAAGCGTATCATAGTCAGTATCATCGTCCCAAGTGTGTATTTAATTTAACATTAGGATTTGGTTTATTGTCGTCCACCTAGCAGGTACTACCAATGCTACTTTTGGCGCGGGGATACATAAAGGAATTTGGATGGAAATATAAATTTTCGAATCTATTTTCTGTTTCGTTTCCGTGAAGGCAGTATTGTGGTTTGGAACCGGCAGAATGTTTGTTTTTTTTTTATAATTATTTTACGGCTCTGGATACTAGTCCTTTAAAGCCTATCTTTACTTTATCATTTTTTTATTCCTAAGTAACCCTAACCCTAACTATACAATCAAACGTTGGTGTAGGTCTTTTGATTGCTTCAAGGGAGCTTCTGGCGACAAATCTATACGAGTCCAATGGTTTTCATAGCCGATTGAGTGGCGGACGGCGCCTAAAGACGCCCACCGCAGTCTGCAAATAAATATAACTACAGCCGCACTATGAGTGTCCACTTTAACTATTTCACATATTGTCCATGAGCATGAGCATTTATAATTTTACACTAAACTACACCGATTTTATATTATAAAGTTCACTAGAATCAATTTGCAAAACAATTTAAAGCAAACTCCAACTGAACCCCTCGACTTCGCGCCAAAAACTCGCAAAATGTTTGTTAAACAGTGACCTGTCAGCGAGTTCAGCCAGCGCCCGGAACAGCCTGTGCGAGTATCTGTCCGGCCGCAGCATGGCGGCCCGCGCCGCGCACTCCACGTACGCCAGCGCGCGCTCGTAGTCGCCCACGTCGCACAGCCGACACGCCATTATTAGCTTGTAAGTCTGAAATACAACACAAATAGGGTCATACAACTGTGAGGTTCGTACGGTTATCTCCACAAAGCTGCAGATAAGTATAATCCGCTACTTTCCAATAAGTCAAATTTGTTGTCAAAGTTCTTCTTGTGTGCAATATGGGAATCACGTTCAATACGGATGTGATCAATGACAATTGACATTATTTTATATAAGCAGAGTAGAGAAGCGTTTATTCAGCTTGCATAATAGTATGTAGATTGTCTATGTACGAAGGACCTGTTCTGTCGATTAAACGTCAGTCATAAATAGCAAGCCGTCTTTCATTGTGTTCCTCCTATATTAATTAGTGGCGACGAGAATTTTTAAACATGTTTCCCACGCAAGGAATGTAGTCCAATTTTGACCACACGCAGCAGGATTGGTCAACTTTTATATCGAAATTGAAACAAAGTTTCATTGCTTGCGGTACCACAGAAGAAACGGACAAAGCCGGCGTCAGAAGGCTTATAAATCTTATTGAGCGCTCTCAGTGACGGCACTTTTCGATCGATATAATAGGTTGGGAAAAAAGTCTTTTCGCATTTTATAAGAAAATTCAAAATATTTTTTAATATAGTTTATTTACATTTAACTAAAGTATGTAGGTACCATTTTGTTCGATAACTTTTTGCCATCTTATAGGTAGGGACATGATCTCATTGCTATAGAAATTTTGGGGCTTCTGATCAAAAAACTGCGTCAAGTAGTTTTGGCAGTCCTCTCGTGATGTTAACCTGATACTGCCTAAAGAATTCTGAAGAGACCGAAACAGGTGGACATCTGAAGGTGCCAGGTCAGGACTATACGGCGGATGCATTAACACCTCCCAGCCAAACTCTCTTAATTTTTGCTGAGTGGTTAAAGATGTGTGAGGTCTAGCGTTATCATGATGAAAAACCACACCCCTTCTGTTGATTAATTCCAGCCGCTTTCTCTCAACTTCTTGCTTTAATCTTATCAGTTGTTCGCAGTAGAGTTCTGAATCGATGGTCCTACCTGGTGGTAACAGCTCATTATGAATAATGCCCCAATCCCACCACACACACAGCATCACCTTGTTGCGAGTTAACCCAGGTTTCGCCACAGTCTGTGAAGCTTGACCGGCCTTTGACCATGACCTTTTTCGCGCGTTCTTGTCGTACGTGACCCACTTTTCATCACCAAATATCGAGCTTTTTTGTGTACCCATTCTTTTTTCAAATGCGCCAAAACTGTTTTGTGGTCAATTCCCAGTTCTTCAGCTACGCCGTAACTACTGATATGCCGATCTTGCTCCACTTTTTCAAAAATAGCATCCATTTCATCCGTAACAGGGCGACCAGAGCGACGTGAATCTTTGTTTCCGGATTGTAAACGCTTAAACCAAATTTGTGCTACTCTCACAGACACTGCACTAGGTCCATAAACATTGCAATTTTTTTTTGCGGCTTGCGTTGCATTTTTACCTTTTTGGTAGTAAAATTTTAAAATGTATCTAATTTTTTCATTAGATTCACTCTTCTTGACGGTAAGAAAAACAAATGAAAATCACGCATTTTCCTAATTTGAATTTGGAATTATCTTCTTTAAAATTTAAACCTTTAAATGATACCAAAACCAGCCAGGTACAAATAGTATATCCAAAGTGTTTTTTTTTATAAGTTCATACATACTATATGCGAAAAGACTTTTTCCCCAACCTAATATTTATTACATAAAATACTCTGCTATAAACATTCTCAGAGTGTAGTTATTGACTTTTTCTTTTCTATTCACCCATTGTTGGGTAAAGGCCTCTTAATAGAGTATTCATTCGACCAGGTCTTCTGCAGTCCAAAACCAAGTGTTGTGTGTTGTAAAATATAGATTTTAGAGAAATCATCGGCCCAGCGCATAGGTGACCCCCTAAAATATTTCCGTCCAGGCCGAGTTCTCCATTCTGCAATTTTACGCGCCCAACGACCTTCTTCTTTTCTGCTCATGTGTCCAGCCCATCTCCATTTCAACGTTATCCAGTGCGTTCCCGTAAGATGCTATTTCGAATTCGATCTATGAGCCACATTCCCAACATCGCATCTCGTCCTAAACTGTAAGTGCTTTATATTTTTGTTAATCTTTCTGATCGCCCGCGATACAGGCTTGTACCTATTGCGGGAATCTTTGATAATCATGGAGTGTAGTGTTCTCTCGTTAAATAAATAATTTTGTATTCTTGTATTTTGTATCGCTCGCTCCATTGCTCTGTGTTCTACCTGGAGTTTCTTCACAAGCTTTTTTGTTAGTGTCCAGCTTCTTCGTTAGTGTCCAGATCTCGGCGATATATGTTTTCACGGTCAGAACACAGGGTTTTATTATCAATACAAAAAAATTTATTACCTATTTTACGTCCCTTTTGGAAGACTACCGATATTGTATAGCTGAATCTTTACACTTGTTACTTAGAACAAGACACACTCAATGTTTGAATGTAGATGTTATAAGAAGCCAGGATCACCTGTAGGGGCTCGATGACGAATTCCTGGTGCAGCGACAGCGCGTACTCGTAGATCTCGGTGGCGAAGATGGCCTCGTTGGTGGCCAGCTGGTCCAGGGTCGCTGCCTTGTGGTCCGCCAGCAGCAGCGACAAACGCGGCACCGACGACACCGGCCCTGCGAGTCAACAGCGTTCATAAACTATTCTTTTGGATCTTCTTTTCCAGATAAAGATGCTGAGAAGCACCGAATAGATTAGCTTGAGAGTCAAAGTAAGAAAATGTGAATACGATATAGGAAGTTTTTATAACTAGCTTAGTCTTATCGCATGTCGATGATGTTGGATCATTAGCGAGACGTTAGGCACGCACAATTAAAGTATAACTTTTTTAAAATGAAGATCAATCTCCTCCCATAGGCTCACAGGCAAGAGATCACTTTGGAGATAAGAAGTGATTTTGTACAAATTTTATTTCATGTATTCTCTGCATACATTTTCCATGTACAATCCCTGGCACATAAGTTGACCTATGCGCAGAACAACGTTTTCAGGTATAAATTGTGTTGCGACATGTTATAAGAGCCCGTTACTATAGCAACGTAGTGATGTTATCCTTCCGCGCGCTCCCATGCTCCCCATTGTCTTAGAGTACAATCGCGCGCAGAAATTTACTTAAATAAAGTATGGTTTTGTCAGTTATGCTGTTTGTTAAAAAAAAACATGCCTCATACACAACCAACTTTGAAATGAGTGATAGTGATCGACTCCACGATGAATCCATATCAGCACTTTTGCCTCAAGCCATACCTGTGCCGACGAACGCTATTTTGGTTCAACTTACGTGCCGGGGATTGTACATACATTGATAAATCTAAAGCTTGTTCACTTTTTGAAAGTACCTGTGTGCAGCGGCTGCAGCGGGTGCGGCTCGGGCTGCGCCCCCGCGGCCACGTGGCAGAACTGCGCCGAGTAAAGTAGCCCGCGGGCCGCCAGCGACGCCGCCAGCGTGCTCAGCGTGCGGGCGTCGTGCTCGGGCCGAGCGCCCGCGTTGGACAGCACGATGGCCGCGTGCGGCCGCCAGTCGCCCCAGCGCCCGTCCGACACGCACTGCACCACAATCACACATCAGCTTAGCACTTAGTTCAAGGTTAACAAATAAGTGGGTTGATCTCACCATATTGCGAAAAAAATCGGAACTAAATTCAACATGCAGAAATAAAAAAACAACGTACAACGTAGAAGAGACATACACGTAATTGATTTGAACTACGGGCTATACTATGTCACTATAGTATAATGAAATTTAAATAACAGTCAAAAAACAAAAAAAAAAAACGACATTCCCATACAAATTGCCCAGGCGGCTGCACGCTTATTGTTACATAATTTTATTTCATTT
Organism: Acrobasis suavella; assembly: GCA_943193695.1. NCBI lineage: Eukaryota > Metazoa > Arthropoda > Insecta > Lepidoptera > Pyralidae > Acrobasis > Acrobasis suavella. Next base: position 529,615 of record OW971930.1, on the reverse strand, counting down.
GTGATCTAGTATAGCCTGTGGTTTGCTTTATTACAGGCATGTCCCTTCTACGTTATATATTACCAAGTTTAGAGAATCATATAGAGAAAGAGGGGAGGCCTTCGCCCAGAAGTGGGACATGGATGGCTAGTAAAAGAATTACATGGCACTCCTGATAACACAGAATAAAAATATAAAGCGTATTAAAGCGTTTAATGGCGCTATCATTTCAGGTCCATTAACTTAGGTGTTCGCCTATACTGGCATGCATTCTTGGAGAGATCATTTATCCAGCAGTGGAATTGTTGTCGTTGATATGGTGATGTTTGAGAACTTATATTATGCCAATCCACAGGTCAGGTCGCCAAAATATGAGTCCGTAGATGTGTAAGGTGTACATCAAACGACAGTATTTTTTTAGTTTTGAATTTTGATCAGCGTAATTTATCGGTAGGATTTTCGATGTCGATTCGATTTTATTTAAAACATATTATGGGATTGAACATTTCTGAATGAAGATTTATATAAGGTGATAATGTATGTTTTTGAAGGGAATTTTGCAAGCGAGATGATGAATGAAAGACAGAGACAGCTAGCCAAAGTGTCATTCGACATTGTACTTTGGCATAACACGAAAACGATGTACTGTAAATTTATTTTTTTAAAGTCAAAATTTCTGGCTGTTTGTTTTAGACGACTTCCGTGGCGTAGTGGTCACCATGCTAGTCCGGCCACCCAGAGGTTCCGGGTTCGATCCCCGGTCAGGGCAAGTTGTAAAATGGCTTTTTTCAAATTGGATGTTTATCTATATATGTATTTGTTATAAAATATAATATCGTTGAGTAAGTATTTCACACCACAAGTTTCGAACTTACTTTGGGGCTAGCTAAATCAGTGTTATTTGTCCCTATATATTTATTTATTTATTATACTTATTCTCAGTTAAGTTAATAATGTTAAGAGGAGAAAGAGTGGGGAAGAAAGAGAGAGAGGTGCGGAGGTACCGTGGCGGCGGGCGGCAGCTTGTTGTGCAGCTGCGCGTAGAGCGTGTGCAGCGGGTCGGTGCGCGCCAGCGCGGCCACGAACCGCGCGTGCACGCTGGCGCGCGCGCGCCGCTCGCAGTGCGCCGACAGCTGCAGCGCGTGCCCCCACAGCTGGCACGACACCGCCCACTCTGACGCAACACACACACGTTACGCTTCACTTTTTGCCGGGAAATCAAGGGATTCAGTTGGAGTTTGCTTTAAATTATTTTGCGAATTGATTCTAGTGACTTTTTAATATAAAATCGGTGTAGTTTAGTGTTATAAATGCTCACGCTCATGGACAATATGTAAAATGATTAAAGTGGACACTCATAGTGCGGCTGCAGTGATATTTATTTGCGGACTGTGGTGGGCGTCTTTAGACGCCGTCCGCCACTCAATCGGCTATGAAAACCAGTGGACTCGTATAGATTTGTAGCCAGAAGCTCCCTTGAAGCAATCAAAGGACCTACACCAACCTTTGATTGTATAGCTAGGGTTAGGAATAAAGAAGTGATAAAATAAAGATGGGCTCTAAAGGACTAGTATCCAGAGCCGTAAAATAATTATTAAAAAAAAAACCAAACAACACACAACATACGGCAGCAAACACAGTGGCGCTCCTATTTTTCAAGAAATTTTAGTAAGTCTGTTCCGAAAGGTAGATTCTTAAAATTCCTTTTCAATCTGAATCATCATGTTAATGATAATTCAGATCTAAATGAGTTCTAAATATTCAACTGCCCTTGAATAGCTATAATATGTTACCACTAGAACGATTACTAAACATAGAGAAATAAACAATTTATTGTTATTTGTATTTATTTTCGTGTACGATTTAAATTCAGCGAAATTCAATAATTTCACTCTCGGTTGGTATGTCTTCCCAATATGTAGACTGGGTTAAATATAAATATATTATTTTATTTATTCCGTCAACTAGATTATGCAGAATTATCGGATCCATATTTTATCACTTGGCTTAGTAGTACAAATTCACAAATATACAGCGTTGGAGTGGGGAAGATTTACATACATATACCCTTGGTTAAAAATCGTAGCTAATCGTGAAGTCACGCGAAATTTAAATGTGCTGTGTATCTTCATCATGATTTGTTGATCAGAGAAAAGAAAATAAACCAAAAAAATAATAATTCCACATCCCTATTATCAAGTCTCAATTAAAAAATTACGTCGAAGGATCGCATGATAGTCTAAGAGCGAACGACAATTGATTGATGCATCGCATTCTCATGTTCACACATGCGCATTTTTATTCTTTAAAACAGACATTCAATTCAATAGAAAATATAAAATATTAGGTACCTCAGTCGAAATAAAATTTGACAAGAATGATATACCTCGTTTAAAAAATCTGAAAAGATAAGACGTTTAGCTAACGTGCAAAGGGACGAGAGTAGCACTCACCGATGGCCTCCTGCCGGTTGCCGTAGATGAGCAGCTCGCGCAGCCGCTCCAGCGCCGCGGCCTCGTCCGCCGGCCGCGCCTCGCCCGCCTGCGCAGCGCCTGCACAAACACACCCCTCTTTACCACTTGCAAACAAACCATTCACAAGACTATATATGGCTAGAAAAGTGCGAAAAATTCACTCAATAATGCAAATTGCAAGCATTGCAGTATAAAAATGGCTAGAGAGTGTAGCAGTATAAGCACGGGTCAGATGCCCCTGGGAAAATTTATGTTAAAAATATTGATAATGAAATCACCGTCTTAAGAGAAATATTTTCCTAAGCTATCACACCTCTGAATGCGTCAGGTTTTAAAAAAGATTTTTTTTATAAATAGCCCTTATTATGCTCTACAACATATATTTTTTTCAAAATTTTATCCAGGGTAGAACAGTCTTAAAAAAATATTATTACTATTCTGATATGAATATTTGAGCATCTGAGCAAGTAATTCTGCTTTGATTTTTTAAATGCAATTTAAATTTACGATGTTCAATAATTATAACAGTAAGAAATTGAAACGCGCTTTTTCTTTATCATGTTTACAATTTTTTGTAACTCTTAATGATACATTTTTATCTATTTTATGCATTCAGTCGTATTTCTACTCAAGTGGCATGAAAATTAACAGAGTATTTTGGCTTTGTTTAAAATAAATTCTTTTAGTTTTTGTTTTATTTGGATATATTTTATATGAAGTTAATTTATATGTATATTGTTGCTTTTCTAGTTATCACTTTATTGTTACATTTCAAGTGAGCATCTAGTCGTAGCCCCGAATACGCGACATGTTGATGCGTGTTTGTTTACTTTGTTGTTTTCTTGAATCCATGGTCTTAACGTATCTTTCTTTTGCTTGCTAATACAAAATCATGTTATTACAAAGTTGGCTCTTATACAGTTCAGTATTAGTGATTCTCATGTAGATGTTTGCACTGTTATCATGAATAAATATATTTTTAAATAATCAAATAATTTAATTTTAATTAATTTGAATTTAAAAATATATTGATTTTTGTCCAACAGTGATGAAGATTAACTATTATTATATTATTAGAAATTACATTTAAAAAATCAAAGCAGAATTACTTGCTCAGATGCTCAATTATTCATATCAGAATAGTAATAATAATTTTTTAAGACTGTTCTAATCTGGATAAAATTTTGAAAAAAATATATGTTGTAGAGCATAGTAAGGGCTATTTATAAAAAAAAAATCGTTATAGAGTCTCTTAAAATACGTGAAATTTTGAATTTTAAAATTTTGAATTGGTGATATTCTGATATATAAATCACTGCAGAGACTTCGAAAATGCCTTATTCAATGCTTCTTTGGTGTATCTAATGTTTGTAAGAAAAATAAAAAAATAAACATTATGTAGTAAGAAAAAAAAAATTTTTTTTTCAAAATTTGAAAAAAAAAATTTTTTTAAACCTGACGCATTCAGAGGTGTGATAGCTTAGGAAAATATTTCTCTTAAGACGGTGATTTCATTATCAATATTTTTAACATAAATTTTCCCAGGGGCATCTGACCCGTGTTTATACTGCTACACTCTATAATCACAAATATTTATAGTCGCTAAAATAAATGAAATCAGATTTTTTAAGTCGCTAACTGGCCTGAACTAAATTGAGGCATGGCAAGACCCTTTGAATCGGATACAAAAAACCGCCACAGGAGCGAGAGCAGTGAAACAACCCGAGGTGCACCATGTACGCTTGTGCTCAGCATGTCTCGTGGTGTCTCGCCGAGAGTGTAGAGCCGCCATTAAAAGCGTCATCAACCGTGCAAAAAGTAAAAAAGAAGTAATACTCACTCGCCAGCTCGCCAGCCGTGAGATCAGGTGTGTCTTGTCGCTCGGGCTCCGGCGCGTCCTCCCGCGCGGACCCCGACAGCGACGACTCGCGGCGACTTCCTAGCGCACACATCATGTAATCAGCATTTTTTCCCGACTAAGGCATAGCCAAGAGGAGGGGTAATGATTTTAGCAGTCTATGGTATGTATGTGGGTATTTTTGTCTGTTCCCATCATAGGATCCAAATCACTTATCAAATTTTGAAAAATGAGATGTTAATCGATTCATAATTACTGTCCGGGTGACATAGACTACAATTTGTATGCAATAAACGTATATAATAAATGTAACATACAAAAAACTGCAAGTTAAAACATTTTTTTTGTTTCCATATCGGGTTATCAAATGAAAAGCCTTAATTAGCTTATTTCAAAAATATTATTAGCTGTAAATGCTCCCGTAGTAGAAAAACATATTACAACCAAAACTTAAAAAATCATTGTTCAGCCAATTTGAAAAATGATCAAAAATGTAATAAAACTTTATTGTTGAAAAGTTGCGTCTTAATTGGCTTGGAACCGGTACCAAAAGGGCAGGTTCTGTACCGGTATGTAGAGGTTCTTTTCATTTCGGTACCTGGGTACCTGTTTCGGTACCTAATTTAGGTACCTGCTATTATCTGTTTATACTTGTACGGTACGCCTCAAAAATGGAGTCTCACTTTCTCAAACAATTAGCATGAGAAATTGGAACTCCATTTCTGAAGCGAACCGCATCTCTGGTATCTGCTTTCTCACTCTGACGTGATTTGTACCGGTATAATACCGATATTTACGAAAAATAGTACCAGTACAGATAGTACAGGTACTATGTCTGGCACGGGTACCGCACCAAGGTCATAGGTACCGGTTCCCGTAAATACCGGTATTTCAAGCCTTGATCTTAATAAAGGTTTATTAAGACGCGAACTTTTTTGTCTGAACAACATTTTTATCTCATAAACTTCATCGGTTGATCTTCATAGACAGTAGAGCGACTGACCGTCGTGTTGGTGCGCGGGCCTGCCGTGGTCGCGGTACTCGTACTCGCGCTTGTTCTTCATCAGCAGCTCCGCGATGTCCGCGCCCACCACCACCTGACACAAGGGAAACTTTTTTGTAAAAAAAAAAATAATTAAAAAAAAGGCCGACTTTTTTGACGTCCTCTCGAGACCCGCATGGCATTTATTAATGCCATTTTCTATTGTTATCCTTGTGTCCGGTATTTTACGGTCTCGAAGGATTAATTACGTTTTTTATTAATAAATCACGCTAATATGATAAAGGCGAAAGTTTGTGTGTTTGTTTGTTACTTATTCATGCGCACAAGGCTGGACCAATTTTGATAAAATTTGGTATGCAAGAAGCTGACACTCTGGATTAACACATAGGCTTTTTTTGCGGGTAACATCGCGGGGCGCAGCTAATTAAACAATAAAATCTAAATATATACAACTCAAAGGTGACTGACTGACTGACATAGTGATCTATCAACGCACAGCCCAAACCACTAGACGGATCAGGCTGAAATTTGGCATGCCGGTAGATGTAATGACGTAGGCATCCGCTAAGAAAGGATTTTGATCAATTCTACCCCCAAGGGGATAAAATAGGGGATGAAAGTTTGTATAAAACATTGTCAATTTTAAACCGAACGGGCTGAGACTTTGCATGCATAAAGCTACTATGACGTAGGCATCCCCTTAAAATGGATTTTGATAAACAACACCCCTACGCGAGCGAAGCCGCGGGCAAAAACTAGTTAATATATATTGGCGTGTGCTGCGTTTGAACCGAGAACATCGTGCATCTCAGGCATACGCTCTTCCAACTGAGCTATCGACGAGATGGTCACACTTGTGAAATTACCTTTCACTATAATTCGTGACGGAAAAATCTTACTTTAATCTTATCTTACCGCCAAAACTGTACTGTAATAAAAGTTTAAGTGGGGCTCCCATAAAACAAATGAGATTTTTAAAGATGAAGAACGGTACGGATCCCTTCGTGCGCGAGTCCAATTCGCACTTGACCGGTTACTTTGACCTCCGTGGCGTAGTAGTCACCATGCTAGTCATTCAGGGGTTCCGGGTTCGATCCCTGGTCAGAGCAAGTTGGAAAATGGCCTTTTTCAAATTGTCCTGGGTCTTGGGTGTTTATCTATATATGTATTTGTTATAAAATATAGTATCGTTGAGTTAGTATCCCATAACACAGGTCTCGAACTTACTTTGGGGCTAGCTCAATCAGTGTTATTCGTCCCTATTTATATTTATTAATTTTTTTCGTAATACTCACCCCATTCTGCCTGAGCAAGAGCGCCAGCAGCTCCCACAGCAGCACGTACCCGAGCGGGTCGCGGCCGCCATCTTTGAACGCGTTGCGCGCCTTCGCCGTGCAGAACTCGATCACACTCTTCTTATGCGTTATACCTGCGACGAACAAAAAAAAAAACATATTTCATTTAGTCTGTCAACTAGAGCATCCAAAAATTAAGGACCCATGTGTTTTCGTTTAGCAAAGTAGTACAAATTCACAAAGATACAGTGCTTCCAAGTTTCGGAGTGAAGGTGATTTGCGTCGTCTTTGGTTAAAATCGTACCTGATCGTGACGTAACGCGAAATTTAAATACACTGTTTCTTCGTCATTATTTGCTAATTAAAGAAAAGAATCTAATGAGCCAAAAAAATTGTTAGACCACATCCCTATTAAACCATCAGAGGAGCTGCCGTCAGTCAGGTCATGAGCTGCCATGGATGCGATGCGATACAAGTACCTCCATGTGGCATGGAGGTACTTGTATCGCCTCAGAACTGAGGTAGGTCGATGTATAAACAATCTGGCGTACTGGCACTATATCTGGCGAAGTACAGTGCCTGTGTGGTCAAAACGATCAGACCACGCATCATCTCCGCTCATGCCCTTTGTGCCCCATCTGTACCAAGCTTGACCTATAATCTGCCTCGGAGGAAGGTGTAAAGGTACGAGTAGCAACGTATTGGAAAAACAAAATTTAATCCGTCTTATTATAAAACCAAGACTAACTTTGTTACTAGGTTTAAACCATTATCCGACCAAATCAAGTTGACATCTAGTAATATCACACTATCTCACCTGTCAATGTCAACTTCATTTTGGGCGGATAATGGTTTAAACCTAGTAACAAAGTTAGTCTGGGTTTTATAATAAGACGGAATAAGTCTTAGAGTCCAATGGGGTCGCACACATAAGAGGAAGGTTACTAGAAAATCCGGGAACCATGGCGGGATCGTACAGGGCGCCAGCAGTCGTTTTAGGCAGGAGCTGGGCTGGTTCGAAAACTGAGACCGGCGTCAGCTCCTGACCGACCAATTCGGACCTAATTGCGGATAATGTCCTCGAGGGAAGTAAGTATTTGAGTCAACGACACGATAAGAAGAAGAAGAACAATTAGAAAACATTATGATACGATATCAGCTGGCATGCATTTGCATATCGTTGACATAACATGAGTATGAAAAAGTTGGTGCTCAGAATTCGGGCTTTAAACCAGCACGGCTAAGGAATACCAACAGGTCAGGCGCAGTTCAGGTATGAAGCTAGGCCGCTCCATAAACGCGACTTATTCACAAACATAAGTGAACGAATAAATGAATGAAAACCTCTTCATTGCACCAATACAAAAAAATATATAAAACAGTTGTTTTACATTTGAATAAAGAAAAAAACGTGGTACAATGGGCGGTCTTATTGCTTAGTTAGAACTATCTCTGCCAGAAATTGTAAAATTCGCTTGTCAAGTAATTTGAAAAAAGATCTAATTCGCAAACCTTTTTGAGGAATAGCCTCTAGGATAAGCTTTCTCTAATAAAAAGCTAAAGGTCATCTTATTTGAGGAAGTGAAGACACGATGAAGATTCGCAATTTCCGCTTTTAGTACTGTACTGTCACTGTCATCTCTCTACAACAAAATTTGTCAAAGGACTACAACCAACATAACAAAAGTAATTTAAACACTAGGTGACATTGACAGCTGACCATTGTCATTGTTTTTTTTTGTGTAGGCATAGGATTCGATTGCTGTGTGTCGTCACTTCTGGTGTAAAATTTAAAATTATATAAAAAATTCCTGATAACAATTAAAATTTTTTTGTTCAAATTACCTTCTTGAAATGGTCGATAAAACCATCTATAAAACTTTTTCATTATTTAGTTGACAACCCAATTGTAAAAAAATTTAAAGTTAGAAATTGTTAAAAATGAAGGGATCGCAGACGTAGGCTAATAAGTTAAAAGTCATTTACGCGGCGTGCTAAAATGATCCTACCTACCCAAGAGTGGTTTTTCTGTACCTTGGTGCTAACAATAATCTGGAGATGGAGACAAGAGGCAGGGAGGTGTACCTTTGAGCAGGGGGCCGGGGTACGCGGCCAGCTCCCGCTGCTGGGCGTCGCGGGCGCTGCGCAGCGCGGCCGCCAGCGACACCACGTGCACGGTGGCGGGCCGCCCGTCCACCGGGTACACCGGCCGCACCACCACCACGTTGCGGGACGCTATGCTGCCCTGCACACGTCATAGTACATTACTGCAGAGGCCGGGAAATATGGCGTTGCCGGACGAGTAGTTTATTATGAGTCGAGAGGACAATAATTATGAGTCCGGCAATGCCATTCCCGCTCAAGGCATGTATAAATAACCAGAAAAATGCAAATATTTATCGAAAGCAATTAATGTTTACTGCAAAGAGTACAAAATCAATCAGAACGTGCTTTGAAAGAAAACAACTGCTTTTCCGCGTTTTTTAGTGCAAAAGAAATATACCCATTTATATTTTACGCAAAAAATGTAAAACCGTAGTTTCTTTTTTTATCGCAACGAAAATTAGGCATATTTTCGAGTGATTTTATAACATTATTTTAACAAAGTTATAGCCATTAGAATATAAATAACAATAAATAATGCTCGAAGAGTGAATTTTTCATAATGTGCTTGCAATCGACTGTATGACAAGTTTAACTAATGTCTTTGCTAAATGTAAAAACAGAACTGTCATCTGAAACGTCAATGTCACTGTCTTGTCATTCTGAATACACTTTATTCGTCTTTTTGCTTTGAGCAGCGGCCACGAATGAATTTTCATTCTACTTTCCTGGCCTGGTCCAGTAAAGTAATGCACGAACCAAGAATTACAAACTTCGTGTCTTCTTTTTACTACAGTAATGCCTACATTTCCAAGCATGTTTTAGAAAACAAACTTTACAACTATATAGCTTCTTGCCAGTGGGGTGGTCCTTGTCTCTCTATTTCGGCTAAACTCTTGACCAATCCGCTATTTTCCAACAAGTCAAATCAGATACTTTTTTCTAAACGTCTAAACGAACATTTTCTAAGGGATTTGTATGAAATACAGATAGATGACGACATAGTTTCTTGGAGTCAAATAGCGCTTTTTTTTATCAACTTTTCTGGAATTATTAATCTAAAATCACGTTAAAATCGATTTGTTCAAAGACAAGTGACATTATTTTGCGACGTTTTATGTTTTTGATCCATCAAAATACCCAATTCCGCCATGATACACACATGCGATGAGTAAAATGGTGAAAGCTTTACAAAGAACACTAGGTATAAGAACTTGTACTCTCTTACAAAACTCAATCAGAAGCCAATCCGCTATTTTCCAACAAGTCAAATAAGATACTTTTTTCTAAACGTCAAAACAATTTTTTTCTATGGGATTTGTATGAAATACTGGCAGATGACGTCACAGTTTCTTGGAGTCAAATAGCGCTCTTATTATCAGTTTTTCTGGGATAATAAATCAATATCACGTCAAAATGCATATGTTAAATGACAAGTGACATTATTTTGCTACGCTTAATTTTTTTAACAGTACAAAATAATTTATTTTTGACCCAGGAAAATACCCAATTTGTCTGTACAATCAGTTTAAATGATAATGTCAAAAATGGTCAACTTTTTCTTTGTTTCGTATTGATTAAAGTGAGAGACAGATAGAGATATAAGGAAAGAAAGAGAGGTGTTACCTTGATGTGTGCAGTGGAATATTTGAACGGCGTCATCCGCTCCGAGCGCACCGTGGACTCTTCTAGCTGCAGGTTGAGCGACGCGTCCGTGTTCAGGTCTCTGTACACACGCACACACATTTTAACACGTTTCTTCCTGTTGTTTTGTAATCTGAGGTTTCGTATAACGACTCTAAATAAGAAGTGTCAATAATTGGCCAAGTGCGTGTCGGGCCACGCGCAGTAGGGTTACGTAGTTACGAAGCCACCCTTGAGTTCATGGCAGTAAAAACGTCTAAAAACTAATTTTCTATTGAATTTGTATGAAATTTTCCTTTTCCGCGTACATTATATGAGTTGATCGCCTATAACTTTTTGATTTGTAAACCCTACTTACCTCTGATAGTTTTCCTTTAAATTTCGTTATACTACAGCTGTGAATTTTTTCACGTGTCCATATATAACCGTTGAGCAGATAGAGTGGGGGGACACTTGACTCTAACAAAAATGTTCACTTTAAAACTAAATATTTCAGAAACGGATCCCTAAATCGAAAAACGGTGTTGACAAGTTTATAATATTTTTGAAAGACCTATTCAACGATACCCCACATGATTGGTAAGTCGAGAAAATAAATTTGACTTTTGACTTTACCTGTATGGGAGCGACCCTAAAAAAAATTTTTTTTTAGTATTTAATTTTACCACTTTATCCACATAATTAATATACATATCCATGCCAAATTACAGCTTTCTAATACTTATAGTCGCTGAGTAAAACCGCGGACGGACAGACAGACAGACAGACATGGCGAAACTATAAGGGTTCCTTGTTTACTACGGAACCCTAAAAAAGTGACTACAGAAAGCATCGTTAACAATAATATTATAATGCCTCAACTAATCTACAAAAATAAACTTGTTATATAATTCAAAAGATATTTTTTAAGGTTCTAGTAAAGCGGACCAAACGTCTAGGTCTAAGTATACAAATAATAATAAAACAATTGATCTGATTTGTAAGGATTGCAGCAAGTGGAGGTCCATATAGGCTCTGCCTATCCCTGTGGGAAATAGGCGTGATATTATGATTGAACAAGCGAAACTGTTGATGATAGGCTGGCGACCAGTGCAACATGGTGCGTAGTGAACAGCATTTGCAGCCCGTGCATGGGATGATTATCATAATTTCTAACTATTGCTAACTGTTCATGAATTCGCGAGTTTTTTTACTTCTTTGGGAGGTAATAGTAAAAATTTTTGTACAAAAAAAATTGAATTTGATTCTCAAGCAACGTATGTAACAGGTAATTTTTTTAAATGTAATATAAAATTAGATTGGAAAAGATAGTTTAAGTAATTAAACTCGCGAATTCGGGCATACAACGAACGGCTACACACATAATGACAGTAGAAACGGAATTTATTTTGAATATGAATAATTATGACGCAACAATGAATTCTCAGTACATATATCAAATTTCAATATTAGTCTAAGTGTGAGTGTTTGGTAAAAATATTGCAGTGCAATTTGGTACCGCTTCTTCTGCATTTGAGCTTAGGAAGCGGTAGTGTCGCTTCCTAAGCATTAAACTTAGCTTATACAGTTTAGGGAAATGATCTGACGTCACAATTATTCTTAAACCGAAAAAAAATTAATATTATCAAGTGATAAACATCCAAAGTGAATCAAATATATGATTTTGAGTTCGACTTTAGACATAATTGTGCATTTTATCGGCTCAGTTGATTTATTTGAAACCGCTAGGTGGCAACTAGTCAAATCAGACACTTTTTTCAAACAAATATAACAAATATGAATAAATATATAGTTTTTTTAGAGTCAAAAAGCTCTTTTACTATCAATTTTTCTGCATTAATAAATCTAAAATCACGCTGTTAATGGATATGATGTATGAGAAGTGACACTTTCTGTGACGTTTTATTTTATGTTTAATTAATTTTCGAGCCAGTCTTCTACCCAACAGTAGTTGTGTGTGTAGCGGCCGTAAGACGCCACTGGCAGTGTGGCGGTACCTGTCGGAGAGGTCGGTGCGCAGGGAGGCGTTGCCGGCGCCGCGCAGCGAGCCCGCGCCGCCCGCGCTGCCCGCGCGCGCCTGCGCGTACGCATACAACCTGCCCGCACCACACCCACCACTCAACACACACTCGAACAACACATCGCCCACGGATCACAGCTTTTATGAATACTAATGAACGAATATTTGATTCCAAATAGGTTGGAATTGGTTCCAATGAGGGTTTTAAAAAATATGGGACACCAGATGGCAGCACACACATTTGACGGAGAAAAAGAACCTGTCAACTGATGGTCCAATCACAACAGTCGATTGGAGCTGACGTCACTGTGCTGCCATCTGGCGTCCCATATTTTCGAACACCCTCATTTCGTGCGCGCAGAGTGCATAATTAAATAATAAGCATCATTTTGAGGAGCTCGGTGCCCCGACGGGAGTGCGCGTTACTAACACTCTCGCAAGTAAAGCGATGGTAGTCCGCACTTGGATGAGTGACCACAGTGGCATAAAAATATCTCGAGCTCCTCCGTGCTTCGGAAGGCACGTATAAACCGTTGATCCCAGCTGTTTAAATTGTACGGTAGTCGTTAAGCTATGTCAGATGCCTTTAGGCAGCTTTGAAAATGTCAAATAAAGTGCATCGTCACGTGGCGATATTATGATTGTCTTGTGGCAGACCGTCAACTCTTTACAAAAAGCAGAATATATGTAATCTGTGGCAAGCAATCAATTTAAAATTGAAACTATGATTCGTGATCGTGGGAAATGTTATTGTTACATTGAAAATGAACTCAAAAATTGCGAGTGAACTTGACACTGACTGATTAGAAGGAAAATGCAGTAAGTTCATTTGTAACTTCATTTTAAAGAAACTGTTTAATCAGACAAGCATCAAGATTACTCGCATGGCATCGTGAGGCAATAAGCTTTGCAAAATCTCTAAAAAAACCCAAGTAATGTACACCTGTTTATTGGCACCAATTTTATAGTGTGGACATCAAAACATAAACCAGGAAAATTTTAGCTCGTATAAACTGCGTTTATATTTTTCCATCGATAAAACAAATTGGGCCAAAGATAACATTTTGCTAATTATTTAAGCCGTTACCGCACCGACGCTTTCGCGTGTATTGTGCTCACAATTCATTTCATATTACAAAACTTATACGACATGAGAAAACGTCGGTGTTATCAAAACCAAACATAGTTCACATTTTGAATATATTGGTGTATTAGATGCCAGTTAGCATGTAAATAGCGGTTATTACGGTATAAAATATCGAGTGACAGGGAAGTCACTCGATATTTTATACAGGGTTACTGGTAACTAACTCATAACCTCTTAACATCGAAATCAGACTCCCCAGCACATTATAGATCTGCAAGAAAAAAGGCGAAAATTGCAGAAAAAAAATTGGCCTCTCATACAAATTCACTGATCACCTGGTCGAGTTTCTATAAAGAGTCCATTTTTTTTCTTAGATATTTTTTATTTTTTTCTTGCAGATCTATATTATGTTAGGATTCTGATTACGATGTTAAGAGGTTTTGCGTTAGTTACCAGTAACCCTGTATAGCTGTACAGAGTTAAAGAGGTCACATTGCAATGTTTCTAGGGCTCCGTATCCGAAGGGTAAAAACGGGACCCTATTACTAAGTCTTCGTTGTCTGTCTGTCACTCCATCTGTTAGTCGCCAGGCTGTATCTCAAGAACCGCGATAGCTAGACAGTAACAATTTTCACAAATAATGTATTTCTGTGACCGCTATAACACCAAATACTAAAAATAAAATAAACTAAATATTTAAGGAGGGCTTCCATACAACAAACGTATTTTTTTTTATAGATAGTGGTACGGAACCCTTCGCGCTGGTTGCCCGGTTATTACTTTTTTATACAACTAAGAAGATATACAGCCCACATCATGGTAGTAAATGATTACCGAATTTCATGGACGTCTGAAATACCAAAATTGTCACATACTTTTTTCTATAATCCAAATGTAAAAAACTGTACTTTAATTTATATATTCGAAGGACTCATAAGGTTAGATGTGGGTCATTCACTATTGACATATAAGCTAGTGTCTAGAAATAGAAGCATACTAAATATTGCCACAAAATTGTATTGGTACTGTAAGTTAATTAAATGTGACTATGTGTTTGGCAATGAGAGGCGTGAAGCGTGTCCGCATGAATATTAATATCGGCATGATTCGATGTCCCATTGTGTCGTGGCGTGATCGCAGTGGTTTACTATTAACTGAGTAAGCATACATTGCGCGTAACGAATTTACAGATATTAAAATGACGCGGGTAAGCGCGCAATGGTTGCCGACTAAGTTGGTGTTTTTTAATGTGATGCAATAAACGTTGCATTAGGTCAAAGAAATTGGAAATTTGCTATGAGCAAGGCGGCTCTAGCGACAATGCAATTCTTGAAGTTTAGCCATGTTTTCTAAGTAAAGTACTTATGATATCTATCTGGTTTTATATATTTTATTTGTTATGTGGACGCCAACTTTCTTATCTGTTTTTCTTTTCCTAAAAGTTGACAGGGAGAGAATGCTTTAGCATTAAGTCCACCTATTGTAGCTTTTGGCTCAATAAAGATTTGAAATAAATAAATAAACCATTAAATTTGGATCACTATTCGTAACAACCAAAACCTGATAAATAATTCAGTTCGCGTTTTTCATTTTTCAAAAATAAAATACATATTTATACAGGGTGTACACTGTATACGTACTTACATTCGATATGCACTTATTTGGATGGGCAACTCAACTCTTCGATATGGACAACTTTTTCAAAGGAACCAACAATGATCTAGATATAATATTCGTCTTAGTTATTTTTGACCAATTTCAAAAAAGGATGAGGTTATCAATTCGACTGTATGTTTTTTTTATATCTTAGTCAACCGAAGATCGATTTCGATGATTCCTTTTTAATTGAAAGTCTTTACTACCAAGTTGGTCCAGTTTTAATTTGGTGAAGACATAGAAGAAACTCCCGAAGAAAAAATAAAGTCAGTTTTTTTAAATTAAAAATTGAATTACGTGTTAATATGAACTAGAAGAATTTTTTACAAGATCTCTAAAAAAGTTGTTCTCATTAAAGGGCTGAGTTGCCGTTTAAGTATATGTCAACCAAACATTTACACCTAAATATAAAGAAAATATCTACACGTGTGTGTGTGTGTATACTCACGTGTCGTTCCCCTTGAGGTCGTTGGCGCTGGAGCGGCCCGAGTGCACGGAGCCGCGCTCCTCGGGCTGGAACTCGCGCAGCGCCATGAACCCTGCAACTGCAACCAATTTTCGTCCTTATTAACATGACCCATCATAGAAAAGAATGAAAAATTACCGAACAAAAAAGTACCGAACATAGAATTATACTAACTCCCTGGGCACTGTAAGCTTTACAGTTGTATACTTTGCGTTCGTGACAGTAAAATCCAAATTACCCACACTGGCCCTGAAAGCCCCTATCAAGCACACGATTTTGAGCCGTATTATTATTTTTGTACCATTTGCTCAAAAAAGGCACATTCTATGGCACAAAAAGCGAACATAACAATAGTCATTATTAATCTGTTAAAAACAGCGAAAGAAAAATGTACTGAATTTCATTCAGGCTCTAGACCAAGAATGAAAACAGGAAAAGAAAAGTATGCTGAATTTCATTCATCCTCTAGAGGGAGAATGTGGTTTAAGTTTGGAATACTTACCGAAATTTATACTGAACTAATTCATTTCTATATTGTTAAGCGTAAAAAAATAACGATTTTGAATCGACAACATGTATCCACAAAGTCCACAAAACCACTTAAATTTCATAAAATAAAAATCTAAATCAAGTCATGTCATTGTTTGTTTACACCAACTGTTTAGTTTTCCAAAAAGAAAAAGCAAAGGGTCATTTGCGTCTCACACATACAGCCAAGTTTTCTGCGTACCTATATTTATTGACAACGTAAAACATCTTGTATCTTTTATGTAACTGGTAAAAATTAATTAAAATATATATTTTAATAAATGCTTGTCTCTTGATATTATTGTCTTTATTTTTTCGCAAATGGTACGAAAATTAGAGTATTTTCCTCGGTGATAAAGCTGTCTTTGTCTTGGGTGAATTTAAATCCGTCGCTACACTCAGGACTCGTCCTAAATCCCTCGCTTCGCTCGTGATTTAAGTATTTAACACCCTCGCTCCGCTCGGGAGTAAACCTCGAGTCCTTCGTTGCGCTCACGATTTAAGTCGTCACCCGCGACAGAAGACACTGCTTTATCCCCTTGGTTAATAATTTACTATTATTTCACTACCTCAGCTCTGTAATTTAAAAAAGGAACCTATTGGTTATTCAAATTCACGTCGTATCACGCCATTTTTGTTCGATGTTTACTAATATCGAACAAAAATAATTTGCATTCCAATATTTTTTATTTCCGATCCAAAATTTAAATAGTTATTACAATAAATAATTTAATTATCACCTATCATAGATAGTTAGTATGTATTAGATACTCAGTAAAAAAAAATACCAGCACTGTGCAACACCCTATGGACTTAGAACCTTTTATAGAGGATTCATATCATGGGTGTAAATAAAGTTTTGTATGCAACTGTAATAATTAGGTATTAAAACACTCATGTGATACTATTATAACACCCGGCCTTGCCTCATGTGATAAACCCACATTCGTGTTTTAATATCCCTTATAATACTACAGTTTATACTATTTTATGAATAACCTTTGAAATTATTACTAATAGTCCGTCTAGTTTAAAAACTAGACGGACTACCAATATTACTTTCAAATGTTATTTATAAAATAGTTTAAAGGTCTTTCTAGACATTGGTACATATAAAATTTTTAAATATCACCATATTTAGTTTTAAACAATTTATTTCAAACGAGGGCGCCACTTCTGCTACCATTTCGTCTTAACATCCATTGGAATATGCGGTTCCGCCCCTCATTACATAGATGGCTACATATGAAACTTTTACAAATTAAGAGTTCTTTATTTCGCCTGGTAAAAAAACTTGTTATTGGCGGAAAAAAAAGCCGAGCATCTTTCACTGTTGTTCAACCCCACAGACTGGGTCATACGGGTCAATTAAGGACTGAGTATGCTGTAGCTTTGTGAGCAGATTGTAAGTGATAACGTGATGTTTAGAGATTTTTTATCAGTGAGGACCTGTAATGGACTTTATGTGTCTATATTGTTATCAATATAGAATAGTTGTTGGTCTTCCCAATAAAATAAAAAAAAATACCTTTGGCGGTGAAGTCGTGCGGCGGCGGCGGCGGCTGCTGGCCGGCCATGAGCTGCTTGTACACCTGCATGTAGGCCGCGGGGTCGGTGTGCCGCAGGTGCTCGTAGTACTGGTACTGCGCGCGCTGCAGCGAGTACGGGTCCGCGTACCCGCCGCCGTACCCGTGCGCTGACAAACAAACACTACAATTCAAATACAGGTTTTTTAAATCACTGCCATCCTTTCTACTGGTGAAAGTACTCATGAATATGAGCAACATTTTGTATGGGACCAACTCAATCCAACCGAAAAAAAAATCAGCTGTTCCATACTATTTTACGATACTTAGAATCCCAAAATATATTTGATTTTTTTTGCTCATATTCATGAGTACTTTCACCAGTAGAAAGGATGCCAATGATTTTAAAAACACCCTGTATATCTTAATTATTATATCTCTTAATAATCGTCACTTTGTTTTGTCGCACAATTGTTGACGTCAAAAAGTTACTTAGAGCTAAGTTTACTGCCGCCTCCAAAGCGCTAGTGCAGAAGAAGCGGTAACAAACTGCACTGCAGCATTTTCTCCAAGGACGACAACAGTAGCGTGCACTTCATACAGACTATAGAAGATATTGTCTACTATTACCACCCTATATAATGTCGCCTGTCGGATACTAGGGAGAACCGTTCTCGTAATTTAGAACCCTTTCACTGCGAACGTCGGATTTATCCGACAAACATTGTCGTGCCCATTCTGCGAGCATCGGATATTTCCGACAAAAAAAACCGCTCGTATTGCACATAACATAAGTATCCACATCCCATTTCGGTTGTAGGTATTTATTTTAGATTTACTACCCCTCGCGCTGGGGGCACGACAACTGATATAAAGTCTCGCGGTGAAAGGGTTAACATTAGTGCCTACCCAGTAAAAAACCCAGTTCATTTCATTTCATTTCATTTCATAAAGATTTCATTTCAAAATATTTGTGCAGGTCACTACAAACAAACGGCCATCATCATCACCTTGGCTACTGACGGCCATGGCCTCAAGGATTTCTAAGGACTTCTTCTTCTTGAAAGTATTATTAATAATTGGCCAAGTGCGTGTTGGGCCACGCGCAGTAGGGTTCCGTAGTTACGAACGCCAACTTCGTGTTCATGCCACTAAAACGTCTAAAAACTAATTTTCTATTGAATTTGTATGAAATTTTCCTTTTCTGAGTACATTTTATAAGTTAATCGCCTAAAACTTTTTAATTTTTAAACCCTACTTAGCTCTGATAGTTTTCCTTTTTTCGTTATAAATTCTATAGCTGTGAATTTTTTCACGTGTCCATTTATAACCGTTTAGCAGTTAGAGGGACTCCAACAATTTTTTTCACTTTAAAAGCAAATATTTCATAAACGGATCCCAAAATCAAAAAACGGTATTCTCAAACTCACATTATTTTTAAAAGACCTATTCAACGATACCCAACATGATTGGTAAGTCGAGAAAAAAAATGAATTTTTTAATATTGAAAAAAAATTGAAAAAAAAAATTTTTTTTCACTATTTAATTTTACCGTTTTTTCCGCCTAATTGATATATATATATATTCATGCCAAATTACAGCTTTCTAGTACTTATAGTCGCTGAGTAAGACCGCGTACGGACAGACAGACAGACATGGCGAAACTATAAGGGTTCCTTGTTTACTACGGAACCCTAAAAATGATGTCGGATTTTTCGAACTGCCTATAGGGACCTGACATAGCTCAACGACTGATTTAGTGACTACAATCATTGTTACGAGTGAAGTAGTATAGGTTTCTTTGTGAAGTATAAGTCGCGCCTAGTGAGAGTCGAACTTGTGCCTCAGAGACGCAGAGCCAGTGCCTAAACCACTTAACCATGACCACTTCAAGGATGTCCAAATTGACTAATCGTATTTTCCAGCAACTTTGGTCAAGAGATTTAACCAACGAAGTAAACAAACAAATTAGTAAGTATGTAATAGTTCGTATCAGCTTTACTTATTTCGATAATGTCAATCAGTTTCTATCAGCAGCTGGCAGTATCAGTAATCTATAATCCCATCCTCTATTAAACCGGATTATATTGAGAAAAGATTTATTTGGTAACAGATAGTAAATTGTTGTTTTACTGCATCACATATTGTTACGGGCTAAAGTGTGTTATTGCAAAAAATATGTTAATGACATATCATCAAACTAGCCATCATTAATATATATTTTTATCGGCAGACGCAAGAGAAGATAGTTTAAGGGTTAACCCTTTCACCGCGAACGTCGGATCTATCCGACAAACATTTTCGTGCCTATATCGCGAGCGTCGGATATTTCCGACAAAAAAAGCTCGTATTGCACATAACTTAAGTATCCACATCCCTTTTTTGGTTGTAGGTATTTATTTTCAATTCACTAAGCCTCGCGCTGGGAGCACGACAACTGATAAAAATTCTCGCGGTGAAAGGGTTAAATTTCAAAGTTTGTTCAAGAACTAAACACGTCATTGATAGTTTTCAGAATGTTGTTCGATACGCATGAACGAGACGTTTAGTTTCGCAGAGTTTTTTGAAGATGTTGGCTGTTTTTGAGGTACGCTCATATTAACATCTTAATTTAAATGAAGTTCAGTAAATTCGGAGTAGGCAAGTCAGAAAAACAGAAAACCATTAAAATGTAGAAATTGAGGAAAATGCAAGTTGTGTAAAGTATGGTTTCTTCTTATTTTTATTTTATTTATTTATTTAATTTATTGCACTTAAAATCTTAAGGTTATAGTACAAAAAGGTACAACTTAATGCTAAGCATTGTCTACCAGTTCACCTTTGGGACGTAGCAGAAAAAATGGTAGATGGGGTGCAAATTTAATCAGATAAGTATATCGAAAGTAATGAATTAAGATGTATTTCATTACATAAACTATACACAATCTTCTTATAATGATTTTCGTCCAAAGTTTGCTTTCACCATCACCGCCTGTAGGTTGACTGGTATAGAAAGCCTTGAGCTTTAGGTCTGCCTGGTTTAATTTTAACCACCGAAAAAAAAGAGGGGTGTTATAAGTTTAACATTAATGTCCATCGGTCTGTCTGTCTGTGGCATCGTAGCACTCGAACTTTCCATTTAGTTATTTTTTACATGAAAGCAAGTTCCCTTGCGGTGATTCTTAGCTACGTTTAAAAGATATGGGGGGTTAACGCTTAAAAGTCAGGGCTTTCTCTAGCAAGCAAAAGATGGCGCTACGGATAGTCGTATCGGTAGTTCCGCTACTCATCACTAGATTGTGTTTTTGACAGTCGGGGATTTTTTCATTTGCCTAACAAATAAAGTTATTGTAAAACTTTAATCCCAACTAATATTATAAATGCGAAGGTGAGTTTGTATATTTGTTTGTTTGTTACAACTTCACGCTTGAGCCATTGAACCTATTTAGATAAAATTTGGTATGGATATAGTTCGAGACCCGAAGAAGGACATGGGATAGTTTTTATCCCAAAATTCCCACGGGGACAAAGCCCGCGACCCATCTAGTACGTAGATACAACAAATGGTTTACGCGGGCTTGGCAGACTCACCGTCGTAGTAGGGCCGCGCGTGCCTCGCGCGGCGGCGCCGCTCGCGCTCCTCGTCGCGCGGCTCGCGGGACTCCGCGCGCGCCGGCGACCCCAGCTCCTCTGCAACAACACCACACCCTCTCATCTCATTGTACCGAGCGTAGGGCGAGACTGGACCGAAGCGAAGCGGACTATCGTCAACTAATAGGCTTTCGTTTTTAGACTGATTTCAGAGTGACGCCAGCGAGTTTTAAAGCACGCCCTTCGGCAGCGTTGGCCGACGGCGCGCACGTTTGACGAACGGCGCGTTTGAATTGCGTTACTATGAAACGAAGCTACTATCTAGTGTAATTACAAAGCGCGCGTGTCTGGACGGCGCGGTTCAAACGCATTACTCTCAAATCAGCTTTAACCCTCGACAAAAAAGTTTGACGCTAATGTCTGACGGTTTGTCTGTGTGTCGAACGGATGGACAGATTTCGATGCGGTATTTTTAGTTCCTTTGCGGTGGTATTTAGCT
Source organism: Acrobasis suavella (assembly GCA_943193695.1). Taxonomy (NCBI): domain Eukaryota; kingdom Metazoa; phylum Arthropoda; class Insecta; order Lepidoptera; family Pyralidae; genus Acrobasis; species Acrobasis suavella. Next base: position 507,907 of record OW971930.1, on the reverse strand, counting down.
ATGTTTGATGAAAATCGGTTGAGAAATTTAAACGTTAATTGGGGGTTTACGCTTGAAAGTCAGGGCTTTCTTTGGCAAATAAAAGATGGCGCTAGGGATATCTCTAGTGATGAGTAGCGAAACTACTCATAAGGTTTTTTTTTTAATTTGTCTAGAAAATAAACTTTTTGATACTTTAAGTAGAGATGTGTAACTCTGTCTCTCTACGATACCTATTGGTCGTTATGAGCCCGCTCGGATGGAGTCTCGCCCACTACGGTGTAATATGTACAACTAGACTCCAAAATTAGACATTTTGTCAAAGACATAATGATGTGTTTGTTGAGAATTGAGATGAGTGCATTGAAACATTTTATTCGTTATGTCACAAATCCATCTAGGCGTTTTTACAGCTTTATTAGAAACAAAAACATTCCCATCTTTATTTTGGGCAAATGTAATAGCTAATAGCTTATTCACTTTACGCAAGAATCGGTTACGATACCCTAAAAAGGCACGTAATATTCTATACACACTACGATCAGCGGTGATAAAAAAAAAAACTCCAGATCACATAATTAGTGATGAATTACTAAGAAAAGCCTCAATCTTGACACATATACAATAAAGTCTCACCCCCGTATTCACAAAAGTTATCAAACCTTTGTGTTAAATCTCTTTTAGTTAAAATATGTTTTGTCCCATTCTGACTATGTCAAATATTGAAAAGAGGAAAAGGGACAAAAGATGTTTTTAACTAAAATAGGGCTAGCAAACGGTTGGTATTTTTTATGAATGAGAGGGATAGTGTTTGATCGCCAGTTATTTTTTACTTGGCAACACTGAATTGGAGTCTAGTTGTAGTTCATTCAACAGCCACCTGGACCCTACAGAGGACTACATCCTTCAACCGAGTACTAACTTATATGGAAGTGAAAGTCAGTGCATATTACTGAGAAAACTTGTACAATAGGTTCACAATTAAACTTCAAAAGACAGAAAACGAAATGTATTCTCGGAAGACTCCACACGATTGAACATTTATCATCCAATGACGAATGAATTGAAGGAACTGTGACTTTTGTTATTCTAAATTTCATACAAATCAGCAAGACAGTATTATTTTAATGTACAACCCGCGAAAGATTACTTGAGGCATTGTAGCCGGCGTGGTAGTAACAAGTATTATTTAAATTTAAAATTTAAAAACAATTTTATGAGCGAAAGATTGTCAAAAAATATTCTTATAAAGTAGTTGCTAATACGAATGTGAATAGAGGACATTGACCCATATCTCGTCTTCATCTCGTCGTCTCAAGTCTCGTAATTGGGAGACAGGAGTGGGACTATTAAGAAAAATAGAGATATGAAAACAGGAAGTGTTGCCATTGCTAATTAACTTGGTTTGGTTACAAGCCAAGCTAAACTGATTTCATGTGTTATCAATAATTATGTTATGTTGTCGTTTTTATTAATTTTAAACTTTAAATAATGAGATGAAAATAAATTAAGGGGATACATTAATTTTTCGGGGTCCAGTGCTGCTCCCATTTGAAATAAATAATTTAAAAAGAAATGAAAATACCTTTCAAAATGTTGGTCCCATAGAGCTCTAGATAACACTTGAAACTATTTTATGAACTATTTTTTACAGTTTAAAGTGAGAACGTGAAGCTTTTCTTTGCACCTTTGCGAAAAACGGCCACTTTTGGCGAAGAAAAGTACTGGACCCCGAAAAATTCATGTATTTAAACAAAATCTACACGGCATAATTTTGACTGTTGACTCTCTAATTGGCGCCAAGTATAGTTTTAATAATTAAGTCTAACGAATACTTGAAACTTTTACCACTACGACCGCACAAATCTCAAGTAACTAGTTGAGGGTTGTGTTGGAAGCGAACAGAATGATCAGCGAGACGCATGTGGCACTCAGATCAAACGTGGCATGCATATCATACAGTGCGGTCGAGGCTCGCAGGCCACTGTACCTTCTCGTCTACCACAATTAGTCTTAGCGTCGCCCGAGAACGTCACCACTGCAAATAAATACAACATCAGTGTTCAAGGGTACGTCAACTGCGAAGAGTCATGGGGTCATTTCCGTTAAACATTTTTGCGTCATCCCCGGGCCGCAAGCAGCGCTTCGCGCCTGTTATGAGTGCGTAAAATTTCACTTCCTGGCCAAGAAGAAACGTAAAAATGCATACACACATCAGGCAGCAATTAAGAATAACATCTTGTTGCATTTCTTGAAAGTTGTCAGTCATGTCTACATATGTCAGTTGTTATTTGCCAGTCTGATTGTAGCCTCGTCAAATCACCTAGATTAGGTAGCGGACCCCAGGTTTTGAAGCGTTACCACTGTGGATGCAATGCACCTGAGAAAATACTCTCAGATGATGATGATTGCCCAGTCTGATTGTCTTTTTAGTCAAGAGGCTGGAGTCCCACATATGCCTCAGTACAGTGAAAGGCTTCAAAGACTGCCAGCGACATGTTGCAGTAGATAGTTTACTGGCACTCACCGCGGCGTCTGTCGTCGTCGTCTCTTTCGCGGCGCAGATTGCCGTACTTCCTGTTGGGGTCGATGTCTCGGTATCTGCGCTCGCTGTGCCGCTCCCGCTCCCCCCGCTCCCGCTCCCGCTCGCCCCGCTCCCTGCGACGGCCGGCGCCGTCCCGCTCGTCGTCGTAGCGTCGGTCGCGCTCGATGGTGTTGTACCGGCGGCTGCGTTCTCGGTCGTCGTACCGGCGGTCCTTATCGTCCGGCCGGGGCGGCTTCGACGCATATGAGCCTTCGCGGTAGCGCCTGTACCGTAAATTTCATGAAGATTTGAAGACACTTGAAAAATCTTATTCCTAAATTTTCGGTTGAATAAAATAGGCTATGCACAACGTGCTTGTCCAAAGTTATGTTTGCTCTTTTTTGCGTGAGTGGGAAATATAAAAATCTTCATATACTGCCTGCAATGCAAGGCAGTAACCGTAACAGATTTGTCTGGAACGTAATCGTTATATTAATTATTTACTTTTCAGATCTCCAACATAAAGACAAAATAATGTTGAGCATAAGAGAGTAAAAGAATAGTATGGAAGTGAAATGGTGGCGATACCTTCGCTCCCGTTCCCGGTCGCTGTAGTAATCGGTGTCCTCGGTGTCGTACCGGCGCGAGCGCGCGCTGCGGCGCTGGCGGCGCGCGGCGGGGCTGAGGTCGCGCTCGTCGCGCTCGCGCCCCGACCGACGCTCACCCTCGCGCTCGAACTTCCGCTCTCCGCGCGAGTACCGCCCTTCCTTGTCCCGCTCTCTGGAACTCCGATGCTTGTCTCTCCTCGGAGAATTCTTGAACATGCGATCTCTTTCCGAATCCTCGCCCGAAGTGTTGACGTGATTGAGCGACTGTCTCCTGGAACCGGTCGCCGGGTGGTCCAGAGAATCGGACGCGTCGGTCTTCCTGTCCGCGCCTGCGTCGACGACGTTCATATCGGCGCCGTCTAAGGTGTGCTCTCGCGAGTACGTCAATTCCGTCGAGGACACTATGCTCAAGTCCTGCAAGTTTTCGCCCTCCATCGTGACCTCCCTCTGCTGCTCCTCCGGAGCGGGGAAGTCTGGGGTCAAGTCGTTGTTCCTGGACGTTTGTGCGCTGTAGTCGGAGCCGTCGACGTTTTGCTCCCTGACGTCGGTGGGGCCGGCGTCGGCCTGCGCGGGGTAGTCGCGGTCCACGCCGGTGACGACGCGCTGTTCGTACTGCGAGTACTCGTCGTTGCGGGGCTCGCCCGGCACGACTCGCGCCAGCCGGCCGGGCCGGCGCGCGGGCTGCGCGTACTCGGCCGTCTGCCGGCCGTCCGGCTGCCGGTACGGCCGCGCGCCGCTCTCCGTCGGCTGCCCGTCTATGTGCCGGTCCAAGTAATTGTCACTGCTTTGGTTGTAGCCGTTCTCAGCCTCATTCTGCTGCCCGGGAACCATCCTCGCAAGACCTGGCGGTGGCTCATCTCCAGCCATGTTCAAAGCCTGGTTGTATTCGGACTCCTGCTGCCCGACCACCATCCTCCTTAAACCTGGAGGAGGAATGTTTCTACTGAAGTCTGTATTCTCTCCGTAGTCCCCACTGGAGAGATGTGCAGTTTGAAGGTATTCATTTCTATCACTTTTAGGGGCCACTTCCAAGTTTTCTGGGACTTGCTGGGCGACTTGCATCGGGCGGAAAGGCATCACTTGTGGATGGTCAGGTCTTTCTGAATTATCAGGAGTTGTTTCTAAATTAGCACCGAAACCCATGGGGGCTCTGTTGTGTTGAGACACTTTGTTGACTGCAGCAGGAGATGTCAAGCTTGAACTGGATATGGGAGTTGGGAACGGCTGGCTGGAGGTCGGGTTTGTCGCTGGTGGGACTTTAGCTGCAGTGTTTTTATGTGAAAACGGGCCTGCATGCTTGAACGGATTTGAAGATTGCATGGGAGGAGGCATAGACGAAGATATTGGAGGAGGAGGCATAGACGCAGATGTTGGAGGAGGTGGCAAAGTAGGAGGTTGTGATGACACAGATGGAGGCTGTAAAGGTTGACTGATTGATGGAGGAGGAGGGAAGTTTGATGGTAGAGAGGAAGGAGGGGGTGGTAAAGAAGGCATCACATTCTCTTGACTGTTCACAGCTTGTGGCTCTTTTACTACAGCATCTGGTGCTGGGTTTTCACTATTACTTATACTCATTTCTTGCAAAGAACTGGCCAAGTCACTATTTTTTTCATTCTGATTAGTATTAGGCACTTTGTCAACTAAGGTTGGGTCATCAATAGACTGCCGGGACCAGTCAGCGTTCTGAGAGTAAGGCTCATCGAGACTGTGTTGAGAATAGTTTGACTTATCTGAGTTTCGAGACTGCATTTCACTTCTAAAAGTTCCTTCAGACTGTGTCTGAGGGCCATCGCTGGAGTCCTGGGACATTTGAGACTCTATCGACCATTGGGGAGTTAAATTTTCTATATGAAAACGCTTTCCAAGTGCCAGGTTAGGAAGGCGTTCTTTGACAGCCTCTGTGTCATTCAGTGTCCGCACCTCTTCAGTTGCTGCCTGGGGGGTGGGAGCAGAGTCTCTTCTACTTGGTTCAACTGATAAGTTATTGTCTGCAGAAGAGTCAACATTCTGTGCAGGACGTGCTTGCTCTGCTTGGTTGACAGCATGATGCTCTTGGACTTCTTTCTTGTCTTCCATGGCCCAGTTCCAGCTGTCTGTGGTAGCAAAACTCTCTTCTAACACATTGGCGTTATTGTATGTAGGTTGCGCAGCCTGAGGCACTGTTTGTTGCACCACAGCCTGGCCTTTTTGGTTCTTGGACTGATCCTCCCAACCCCAGTCCCAATTGTCCTCCCAACCGTCATCACCTTTTTTTGGAGCATAGTTGGCTGTTGCTGCTGACTGCTGAACTCCTTGGTTCTGATAGTAATTTTGTTGGTAGCCCTGTTGGGGGTTGTGGGCATAAGTTTGGTTGGGGTAACTCTGGTTGTACTGTGTCTGCTGCTGGTAGTACTGGTTGGCGTTGCTGGTGTAGTCCACTTGTTGGTACACCTGCCCATATTGGTGGTTGTACTGCGGCTGCGGGGGCTGTGGGGGTGCTTGCCAGTATTGCTGCTGTGGATTATTGCCACCCACACCACCCTGGTAATTTGTATATGCATTTTGTTGATTTCCATACGGCTGAAATAAACCAAACAAATCCTTACATTATTTTGTTACACTGAGAATATATTAGAAGTAAGATGCTATATCCACAATCTTAAACAAGGTAAGTAAGCGCATAGTGAATCTCCAAATAGATAAAGTTACAGATAGTTTATCTCAACAACAAGGTTCCAAATGATATGTCATGTCATGCTTGTACTTTCTTGTAGATGCAGAAATTGCAAATAGAATTCTGTTGTAAACAAATGTGAGTGATGCCCTGGGCGCTGGTGGAGCGCCAAGGAGGTTGGTCCACGTCATTGTTTACGTCGGCCGCGTATAACGTGCTCACCTGGGGTGCGGCGAACTGCTGCTCGGCGGGCGGCGGAGGCCCACCCTGCGCCCGCTTCATCCACGACATCCCGGCTAGCAGCGCTTACGTAACATTCGCCAGCCGACGGCTCACATATGCTGCGGCTACAAGTAGCCCCGTCACTCTCATGGAACAAGACACGACAAACACTTTCACTCTCACTTCCTCGACGACACGGTTTCCAACGAACGATACTATTGTGACGATCAAAACGTGAAACAAAATGAAAAGAAATCGCACTATAAATTAATTTTGTTATTGCTTTTATTTTATAAATATTTTAAGATTTTTGACAGCAGCCCATCGATCGAAGGTGCCCTGTTGGCAGTGTCGCCATAGAAAATCCAAGACTCGTGCTACTTAATGTCAGAAAAATTAATTATTGACGAAAAATCAATTATTAAACGTGCAATTTTATTAATATTATCAAACAATACCATTCTTGTATAATTCACAGCAAATTGATAAAAAATTATGAAAGAATTACATTTTTCGTGTAAAATATGGCTTTTATGTGGAATATAAATTCTATGGCTGTATTCAAAAATGATCTCAATGTAACAATCGGTGTAATAAAAAAAAAATGACAATGTCAAATTTGGCCGTACAACAGTGTTACAATTTTTACATATTTTCCTAAAATTCAGGGAATGTCTCACCAATATTGTGATATTTCATAAAAAGGCTACGTCCTTTTATCTGACCTAAGTCCAAACTTTCCCTACCTCCTATGGACTCCTACCTACCTTTATAATAGAACAATGATTTTGAGAATTTTGTAACCCATTTGTTAGTCCCGTATTCCCCATAGATAATGTCCCGGGCTAAAAGTAATTACGTCATAAGTATTGATGAGTGATCCCCGTCAACTTGTCACACACATTATTTTTACAGGGAATATTGTATTTAGAAGTGCGCGGGGTTGGAAATTTTTCGCTCCTTTCCCTGCCACGTTACGTGGGTACAAATCAACAAATATAATACAAACGTACGTCACGTGCACCTCGCAGTCGCCAAAATGGCCCTGCCAGCCGCACGAGAAGTGCTATGCGGAGTCACCTAAACCACAGAATAAGTACTAGTACTCACGTACCTAAACGTTTAATAGTTTTTTCATACAAAAAACCGTTTGTTTAGTGATTTTGCGTTTGAAAAATGGCACCACAGCACATGGGGGTTAACTTAAATTATTAACTTTTTATGTTAGTTTGGTTGGGGCTAACTTAATCAGTGTGATTCGAATCACCCTTATTTATTTAATGGTTACCCAGCGTGCGCAAGTAGTTGTGGTATGTGGACTTCTGTGACTTGTATGGGTTGTGCGTAGCGTAGTGCGTACGCTCACCCCATCCCTGGTGTTTGTAGGGCATGCAGTAGCGCCTCACTCAATCTTCTCTACTTAGTTTGTGGGGTAAACACAAATAAAAAGTGGCAAGCCATGCATGTCATGTCAAATTGTCAATCGAACTTAGTTGATATTTTTTGTAACTAGTATCTCACATAGTATCTAATCTGTGTTTTTTGTTTATGTTGTTTTGTGGGTAAAACAAATTCAATAAAAAAAGCGTTTAATTTGTGTTAAATCCGTAAATTGAAACTGTGGGTAGGCATTAAAGAGTTCCATTCCATCACAATCACAAAAGGTATATTATTAGTTTTAAACAAAATGGCAAAAAGAAGTAACCCGTTCATTGAAGACTATGTGCCTCAAAGTAAAGTTCATGTTGGACTCAAGCAATTCAATAACAACAAGGAGAGACTGCAATCAGTTTACGGTGAGCGTTCATGTGTTTATTTTGTGAAATGTGATCCACAGCATCTGTTTGATGGTTTTTGTAACTGCTATTGTAAGATTGGGATAATCTATACTTACTTTCTTCGGCGCTACATCCCTTTGTAGGTCTTGGCCTCCACAACGATTCTTCACCATTTTGGTTTGTCTCTGGCCTGTCTCCTCCATGCCGTGTACTTTCCTATCTTTTAAATTAATCCATATGGATGCCATATGGCATAAGGACCGCCTCTTGTAATTTTTTAAACTGTGCAATAAAGTTTAAATAAATGAAAAAAATCTTTTATAAATCTTCTTCACCTCCATCTCTCCAGTGCTTCCTGAGACTTTTTTGTTGTGGTGTAACCTATAAAGGTTAAAATTCTAACAAGTAATGACCACACATTCAGATCTTTCTATTGAAAAGTTTATGGCATATCAATAAGTTTGGAAAATTCAAAAGTTCTAACCTCAAAATCATAATGCTCATTTAAAAAAACAATCATTTCAATTTCAAAAACTAAATTAGATAGTTATTAGTAGGAAAGAATCCCATGACTTGAAGCTATTAAAAAAAATGGTACAAATACATAAATTTCGACTGTAAAGACATCTGGATGTCCAAAAACTTTATTTTAAAATCATTTATACAATATGTAACAAAAATCCTGTCCGATCCTTGCAGACCGTCAATATAAACAACTTTTCCTATGGGACCGATGACAAAAGGGTTTGGCCAGCCTGGCAATTTGTATAAAAATTTCGACTTATCAAGTTGCAAGCATTGGTCCCATAGGAGAAGTTTTTCATATTGACGGTCTGAGTTGCTCCTACAAGGATCGGATAGGGTTTTTATAAATAATTTCTACAAGTATAAGATGTATTTATAAGAGGGTTGTTCTTTATATCTCTGTACTTATATTGCAAAATGAATGTAATAGAGACAATTTCAGTCCAGAAAAATGTTTGACCCTGACTTGTTGAGAGTAGAGCACTGCCTCAACGCTCCACTTCAATTTCAATTTCAATAGCCTTTATTGCTTAATTTACAATAATTGTTTTATATACATTTACAAAAGCACTCTAATCAGTCGTTGGCATCTTCAGCGTGTCCTTGTGACACATAGGCCTCCTCCAGAGCTGTCCACTTTTGTCTGTCTCTCGCCACTCTTCTCCATAAGGACAACACTCCACTTATGAGGTGCAAAAGTAGGTATGTGACAGTCATGTCATAGTAAAAAATAAAATAATTTTATATTCTCATTCTGTCATAACAAAATTTAATTGTGTGTTGTTTATTTTTCAGAAAAGACTTTAGAACTGCTTTTTAGCGGCGCTAAGAAATGTACTGCACAAAATGTATTGGACAATGCTGACACAGCTGCTCCCAATAAGAAGGACCACATGAAACAACTGTTCATTGGGAAAGACGGGGCTCTGCTGCACTCGGGCACAATAGTAAGCATAAGTTTATTTGAATTTTTCCAGACCAAGGTGGGAGTTACAATTTTACCATCCGGATGTCACTGACAAGTTTTTAGAAATAGTTTCAATGAAAGATTGTTATTTTTGATTGTGGTATAGAAATTTTATGATGAGTTCTCAATTAGTATCAGTCTCTTGTGATTCATAAACTTATAAATAAATAAATACATACGGACAAATCACACAGATGGAGCTAGTCCCAAAGTTCGAGACTTGTGTTATGGGATACTAACTCAACGAAACTATATTTAATAACAAATACATATATAGATAAACATCCAAGACCCAGGTCAATCTTAAAAAGATCATTTTCCATCTTGACCTGACCAGGGTTCGAACCCGGGACCTCTAGACAGCCTGGCATGATGACCACTAGACCACAGAGGTCATCAAAACTTATGAAGCAGAATAATTATTTTGTTATTATAGTGCCTGCCTTGGGACTCCCAAGGCAGTAAGTCAGTCACTCATTTGAACATATTAAACCTGTCAATAATAGTAATAGTAATTTGATCCACCATTTGCAGACCACTCCAGATGTGTCCACGGCCAAGTGCAGCTGTGGCAGCAGCAAGGAGGCGACTTGTGGGTACTGTGAGAAGGCCCTGTGCCCGACTTGCCAGCACCTATGTGTTGTGTGCGACGGTAGTTACTGTGCTCACTGCTCGGTGACCGGGTATGTCCTCACTCTATTCAGATACTTCTGGACATCACGTACAAGGCCTAGGATTAAAAAAATTATGCATTTCATGACTCTGAAACACTGTCGTTAAGGACAGTTATGGTGAAACAATCCACTCTTTTATGTTAAATACTGTCACAAATTGCATTTTTACATTAGAAGCCATTAGCCAACCATTGTGTTAGCAGAGATGACTTATGGCTCTGAAACATGGTCCCTTACTATGCATCTCATAAGGTCGTTTAACACGCTATAAATCAAAAATGATGAAATTCGTAGGAGAACAAAGTCACTGACATAGCCCAGCGAATTAGTTCGTTAAAGTGGCAGTGGGCGGGATACATAGCGCGACTAACCGCTGGTCGATGGGGCAAACGAGTTCTCGAATGGCGACCAAGTCCTGGCAAGCCAAGTGTAGCACACCCAATCACAAGTTGGCTGACCTGACCAAGACAGCTGTAAAACGCTGGATGCAGGCCGTTATGATTAGGTTATTTCGGAAATCCTTGGGAGAGGCCTATGTCCAGCAGTGGTTGTTATGCGGCTGAAATGATCATGATGATGATTGGAAGCCATTTTTATGCAGGCGCGGTCGCAGCCTGAAATTTTGGAGGGAGTCACTCACTACACTAATAAAAAATAGGTATACTAGATGACATTTCCAAGTTATTTTGGCCATCGTACGTAGTTCATAAAAACACCACTAGATGTCAGCAAACTATAAATTTATCGCTGTTAGGGGATAGCTAGAAATTTACTTTTATTATTTGGCAAATATTTGAGATTTTTCAATTTGACCTTAGATTTTGGGGGGGGGGGTCATGTCCCCTGTGCCTTTAAATATGTTCACCTTTAAGTAAAGAGCGGTTTTTATGCGGTAATAACTGCCGTTCCTAAAGTGTACATTTGTTTTGTACATAATTTTTAGGGTTCAGTACCTAAAGGGTAAAAACGGGACCCCTATTGCTAAGGGTCCGCTGTCCGTCTGTCTGTCTGTCAAATTCAATTCAATCCAAATATATCTTTATTATCAAAGGATATTTATAATTAATAATCGTCACTTTGTTTCGTTGCACAATTGTTGACGTCAAAAAGTCACTTAGAGCTAAGTTTACTGCTGCCCCCAAAGCGCTAGTGCAGAAGAAGCGGTAACAAACTGCACTGCAGCATTTTCTCCAAGAACGTCAACTCACAATTAAATTAATATTTATAGTCGATATGTGGACAGAGAGTATATGGTTTGGTGTCATAATTTAAAAAAAAAAAAATTAAGTAGAAATTTTTTAATAATTTCAAATAAAGTTGTAGATTCAGTACCTTATGTACCAAATTATGACATTTCTGAGTATACAAACCTTTAAGAGGGACTCGCGCCAAGCTCAAGCCCGACTTTGTTGTCTTTAAGATAGTCATCGGTCCTATAATAAGCCTTCTCACAGAGTACCTTCTTTACATCGGCTTTAAAAACTTATTGTCTGGCATATCAAGGACCGATTGTAGCAATTTATTATAAAAAAATATACCGTTCCCCATAAACGTTTTACGAACTGCTTTGAGCCTATAATACGGGGCAACTAAGTCACTCTTATTGCGTAAGTTTCTGACGGTAAAATCACTTACTTTATTGTATGAGGAAATATTTTTCCTAACATAAATTATGTTTTCAAATATATACTGTGATGATAAGGTTAGTATACCTATTTCCTTGAATAATTCTCTGAGTGAGTCTCTAGATCCTAAGCCGTAGATAGCACGAATTGGCCTTTTTTGTAAAATGAAAATAGTCTGAATATCGGCTGCACTCCCCCATAGCAGTATGCCGTATGACATTAAACTATGAAAGTAACTAAAGTCAACTAACTGTCTGTCACTAGGGTTTATTTCATGAACCGCAATAGCAGGGCAGTAGAAATTTTCACAGATGATGTATTACTGTTGCCGCTATATCAACAAATACTAAAAAACAATAAAATAAATATGCAAGTGGGGCTCCCATACAACTAACTTGATTTCTACGGAACCCTTCGTGCGCGAGTCCGACCCGAACTTGGCAGGTTATTTATACATATAATGTGGATTTCTCCATAGACTAATTTCAAAATTTTAAAATATTGGGTTTTTTTTCAGATATGAAGGAGCAGAAATATGTGTAACCTGTTATAACTAGCTAATTAGGTACAATGGATAATTTAATTTTATGATAGTATTAATATGTTGATGTTGCTGCTAAATGTTTAAAGACTGTTGATATTTATAAGTGAGGTTTTAACAAAGGCATTAAGAAATAAATGAAACACATGAATATTTCTCGTCATTTATATAAAATACATAACAAAAGTAACTTAAACTTCAACTCTGTGCGAAGTAATTCTGACAGCTCTCCTCAGTGCAGCAAATGTACCTAATCCAAATAGAATGGTTAACATTAGGCAGTGCCGGATCTAGACCGTTTTGCAGGAGGGGCAAAATCTAAATATGGCGCCCCAGCATCCAAATAGGATACTAATAGGATACTATTAAATGTGCCGCCCCATGTCCAATCATTCCCAAGTCCAACAGGGTAGTTGACAATATTAGCGCCTGCTGAAACTGCGCCCGGGACGGGTGCCCCGGTTTGCCCCCCTCTAGATCCGGGCCTGACACCAGGCCGATCACTACGAACTATAACATCCCTTAAGTCTGACCAGCGACCCTGCTAAGGTGAATTAATCCTTCATTGGTAAAAAATATTACAAAATGGAAAATCAAAAATTACTATAAACTGATGCTATTTTCAGCTTTGTCCAATGAAATATCCCATTTGCTAAAGTTTCACTTTATTTTTTCCATCCATTGGTTGTCTGAAAGTAGCGATAAAACCGCCTTTTTTGTGTGAAACAATGTTATTATTGTTATTTTTTTATCCAAACTTTTGAACAAATTACAATTGACTATTGCCAAAGAAATTACGAACAATCTAAAATGCTTGCGCTGTTCCCAAAAATAAACACTGAGTTCCCTTCATCCCTTTCTTCATTATTACACTGGCAGTTTTCGGGAAAGAGACGGAGAGAACTCTAGGTATACTTTTTTTGGGAACGTTAGGAATTTAAACATAAGCATTATGGAAATTCATTAGGTTAAATTTTCATTGTAGATTTTTTACGAAATTATCACTCGCATTTTTTCTAGTTTTCATGTATTTTCTTTGACTATTACCAACTTATATTCAAAGAAGGAAAAAAAATAACTATTTGCTTTGAAATTTTGATGGTAGTCAAGTTTAAATCATTTGAAAACTATATAATCAGCCAAATAAAAAAAATATCAGTTTTCTTAGCAGGATATCTGGATTGTATTCCTACTTCGTACTTTCCTGTAGACCTACTTTCGGCCATCGGATCAGACACATTGGCAGCACCGTCATTGCAAAATGCTTATAATGTATTACAGAGTTATTGGCAACTTGGTAGCTTATAATATCTGTTGAGGTCAAGGCTGATGAGCCTAGGCACCGACGATAGTGAAACACACACATAAGATTTTTTTCATATTCAAATCATATTCTTTGTATGCTAAATATTCAAATCAACTATTAACGTCAAAAATCTGACTGTCGTAGATGTTTTCACTTCTATTTATTCAGAGAATGCGTGTTAAGGGGCTTCTTAAATTTTCCGGGGTCCAGTGCTGCCCCCGTTTGAAATAAATCATTTGATAGGAAACGGACGCGTTAATTAAAATTTTGTCTTGACCAGATCCTAGATAAACCTTAAAACAATTTTATGAACTACTGTTTACAGTTTAAGGTGAGAACGTGAAGCTTTTCTACGCACATACGCCAAAAGTGGTCGTTTTTCGCAATTGTGCGTAGAAAAACTTCACGTTCACACTTCAAACTGTAAAGCTACTCTTTCGTAAAATAGTTTGATGAGTTATCTAGTGTCTGATCAAGACAAAATTGTAAATGATATCTCCGTTTCCTTTCAAATGCTTTATTTCAAATGGGGGCAGCACAGGACCCCGGAAAAATCAGGAAGCCCCTTAAAACCAACAGGCGTGAGGTCCGGAGTTTCAAAGTTGATTGATTTTTCAAATGCAAGGACATAACATTGCATAGCAAGGCGGACTCCAGGGTTCACACCTGAGGATGCAACTGGAAATACGCTGAGATGAGTAAGAGATAATGTCATAAACATGACTCAACCTTGGAAAACCCCGTCCACGGGTAGACAAGCTATTATTGAAAAGAATTTCAGGCGAAGGAACTAGCAGGTATGTGTGTCCTTATCATCGACGAATATACAGTGGGATAAACAGCAAGCGTAACGCGAATTCAATGTGGTGTTACGTTTGCTGTGTGTCCGAATGTACACACTGGGCTCTCATTTGTGCTATTACAGAAAACATGGAATCATACAACATTCATTAAAGTTTAATTGACTTAACAACACTCTGAAAACCATTAGCTTAACGTCATGCAAAATATGTCAACTGTTTAAAAAAAGAAAACGGTTTGCCTGAACATTACAAAAAAAAGAGTCTTTACGTCAATGCAATAAGATTCAGATCTCGCAAATCGTATTAGAAAGTTTGTCGTTATGATTATGTTTCAACACAGTTGATAAAAAAAAAAGCTTTCAGTTTGTTCATCTAGTTAAAATACAGAATAAGGACAGTGTGAAGAGCTCCGTGACTGCCTCCGTGGTCCAGTGGTCAAGGCGTTCGCCTTGTGACCCGGAGGTCATGGGTTCGATTCCCAATGGGAAGCATACTTTGTGAAAAGTTGTTTCCAGTCTGGATAGGATATTGCAGGCTTGAATCACCTGATTATCCGAAAAGAAAGATGATTCCGTGTTTCGGAAGGCACGTAAAACTGTGGGTCCCGAACGCCACCTAGCGTGTGATCATCAAACTATCCAAGGATTGGTTCCTGGTTTGCCCTTTGGGTTGTGGGGGTCAGACGGCAGTCGCTCTGTGTAAAAACCAGTAACCTCGTCAAATCTCCTTGGTTAGGTAGCGGACCCCGGGCTCTGAAGCTTTACTGCTGAGGATGCAACTGGGAATACGCTCGGATGATGATGATAAAGGACAGTGTGAAGAGCAAAAGAGAACAAGGCACACAAATACTACCCGCGGTCCCAAATACAGGACTCGTTCCTTATCCCACAATAAATGGCTAATATGTATACATACATTACAATACACTACTCTCATGTCGCGTCCCACTCTGTTACTTTCGTTAGACTACTTACTGAAGCTGTACTAAAAAACGACGCGTTTTTAACCCCGCTCGTAAAAATAAAAATTAAAACTGTCTTATTATAAAACAAGGTTTAGAGATACATCGAGTTAAGTCAATCTATACTAAGTAACAAGTAGAAAATTATTATAAAACATGTTTTTAGGTCTTTGTTGTTACTTTATTTATTGTAAAATAAACGTTATTTAGTAATCAGATCAATAAGTAAGGGGTCTTTGGTAAAACTAATTACGTTTCAGAGTTTTAAATCAATTCGTTTATAACTTATGACATACTTAATTCCCTTTGAATTAAAAACGAAACTACTTGCGGTCAGACTGAGGCTTAACTTACACCGGAAGAGAAGCCTACTTTACTGTCAAACCATAATCACCTTTATTGCTTTTTCTGAAATGCATAGAATAGCTTTAAAAAAACTCGGCCGCTTGGCGCCGCTGGCAGTCGTGAGATGTCACGAGGCTTTTGTTTGGTTCAAGTTTTACTGTGCATTAAATGAATAAATAAAGTTGAATTTGGTTTGACTATAAAAGTACGCTGCCCGCCGCTTTTCTTCCGGTGTGAGTTAAGGCTAAGTTGGAAACATGGTTGGATATATCTTGATTCGTCTTTACTCTTTAGTGCAAGTTTAAGTCTAAAGTAGATAAATCGTACTAAACCCCGACTTAGATAATACGGGACTAAACCATTTTTCATAATAAGACTGAAAATTTCGTTAAAAACGCGGGCACCCGTGTTTTCAGCGCATTATAAAACGCTGTAAAAGAATGACACATTTTTAGGCGTTTCCTAGCACACATTCGGTAGAAAATAACACTTATTGAAAATACATTGCAAAACATTGTCTGCAAAAAACACACGAGGTCTCTCGCAAACATAAATAATGCACTTGGCATAAGCTCAAACAACAAGTTGATAAACTGCATATTTATAGAACCTTATAGGACGTAAACATCTGCAAAATGGGTCTTCAAAGTACCTGCGGAGGCGAATGACCCGGAATCAAAAAGGATTTGACAACAACTCTACTCATTATACACCCTGCTCGAATATAGGGACGGTGGTCACAAAAAAAAAAACTATGCAAAAACAACAAGACAAATATCCAGGTAGCATTTCAAAAATACTATATTAAGACCACTCATAAAAATACCCATGTCCCAGAAATTTGCATTAAAATGAGATTAATTTAGATATTTGTTTAAAAACACTTAAGAAATACTTAAATATATGTATTTGCCACCCAATACTCCTTGGCAATGTAAATATCCTTACGAGGTAACTTAACATAATGTAAAGTCTAAATATATTTGTTATGCAAAATAATTACTATTATAGCATAGCTATAGCTTCTATTGTAAACTTTCACAAAAGTTTCATACTTATATAATAAATGCATGCGTCGGTCGCCGCCCTGCCCCCTTCACTAAGCACCTATGTGACAAAATATTTACTGTCTATTTATTAAAGGAATATTTTTTCAGTAAGTAAATCATTTGTCTTCGTCATGCATTTAATTCTGACACTGAGACAAGGCACCTGCAGTACATTTAATCAATAATCAGTAGGTAGTTTAGGTACCTATATAAAATCGTGTACCTAAGTTTATTATACGTTTACAGGTGCACGATTTGTATACAAACTCTCCATTACTGTACAACAAATAAAATACTAAGATTACTTGACAATTGACCAAAAGCAAACTGTTTTGTGTATCGTTTAAATCTCGCAACAGTTCGCTAGGAGGCAGCACCTGGACATCAACCAGCACGGGGTACCACGTGACGCAGCGCGCGGTGATGGCGACTGACGGCGGCGGGCGGGGCGTGCAGCGGGGCGTGTAGCGGCCCCTACGCGAACAGGTAGCGGTACAGGATGGTGGCCGCGATGCCCAGCAGCAGCGGTGCCAGCCACGAGCTCCATGAACTGGAACAAACACTTATTGATCAGAACGACGGATCAATTCCGAGGACTTATCCAATTATCCATAAGACCCTGTGGTAGAGTGGAATAAGAAGTACATTAGGTTTCGAGGACTTGACATCTCCGCAGACCCGGTAGAGTGGCGTACGTGAGACTAACACATTATGTTCTATTTCCTACGTATATTGCAATCGGTTGGAATTTTTTTGATATCATGTATACGTTTAACGTGATGGTGAGTGTGTAGGTGAAGTGTGTAGGGTCATTTCCTTGAATTCCTCAATCAGCTTTTACGACGAGCTCCGCGGAAAGAGAAGCCTCTGGCAAAATATGTACATTTAACTATTTCTTTCTACCTAAGTATTTCTGACTCTTTTTCAAACGCGGAGTCACTAAACGAACAACATTTTGATTGAGGAGCCAGTTACAATACAACATATTTTCCAAACCACTAATTTTGCGTAACTGACTCTTGTCCTACAATTCTTATGTACTTACTACTAAATAATGAAGAATTGCTTATTTAAGAATGACGAGACGTAAGTCTGAGGAGCCACACATAATAATGAATAGTAACTATTTTAAATTTTAATACTAAGTAACTCAAATTTCATTTCGAACTGCTCTCAAATGCTACTATACCATACCAAATAATGAAAAATATTCAATGATGTTTCCAATTCCAGATACGACATGGCTCCTCAGTTCATACATTTAGACTGAGGAGCCACCTAGTTTATGTTCATGTAACTTTTGAATTATTATACTACAAAATCGAGGATCGCGCCTACAATATTTTGGATATCGACTATAACGCAAAAAATTCAGACGGACATACGGTTTTTTGTATGGAAAAACCATACGTTTAGGTGACTCCGCGTCTCAAAAATGGCACTTCTGATGGCTAAAAACACTATGATAAATTGATTAAAATTGAAATGTTTTCACGCCCGATCGTTAAGAAGCTCTCACAGACAGACGAAACTGACAAAGAAATTTATTTTCTAGACAAATTAAATAAACCTCGACTGTTAAGATCGCCATCTAGTGACGAGTAGCGGAACTACCGATACGACTTGATATCCATAGCGCCATTTTTTTGTTTCGGAAAGCCCGGACTTTCAACCTATTACCCCGAATAACTTATTTTTATCAAACATAGCCAGCCAGCATCCAACGAACCACCGCAAGGGAACTCTTGATATATAGGTAAGTCGTTTTTATCACATAATATCATATTGGTATTCTCATATTGGATGAGAGGCTATAAAATATCAATACGACTCATGGTGTGCGAATATAGGTTTATAGTTATATCCAACACAGCTTGCGGGCATGTCGTATTGCATATTTTACGACCTGCATTATTTGCTCATGTTAAATATGCCACAAAATACTCGAGTACAGAAATGAAGCTCATGCATGCACTTTATCTTTTGTTCTATTGGAATGGAAACCATAGGCAGGGGAGGCAAAATGGAAAGGTGTAACTGACCAACTATATTTAGCCAATCATCAATAAATTTAAGATCTAGATTCCTGTCGTTTCAGCTAATGTTTGACCTCCCTTCAATCCCTACACAACTTTCCATCATCATCATCATCATTTTCCTCGCCACTTCCCTATGTGGGGTAGGCTCTGTATGTCAACTGTTTCCACTTCTTTCTGTCATTTACCATACTTGCACTAGCCCCTCGTTCCTTCATATCTGTCCTTACACATTCTTTCCACGTCTTTCTCGGTCTCCCTATACCTCTCATATCAGACTAATAATAGAATCTCAAGCGAGCTCTACTACTTTTGGAACGAAGTTCCTTACGGCAGGCTTGGAGGAGATAGGGATTTTGCTGCGCGACCGAACTGAAAAAAATGTGATAGTAAAACCGTAAGGATGACCTCGTTAAATAAAACCGTTAAATGAGACGTGCGCAGGCGCGACAGTCGTATACACAAGCGAGTAGTGTATAATACCTTTCTCTTCCTCCCTCTTTCTTTTCGTTCTCTCATCTCTTCTCTCTCTATTACCACTCCACCCCTCCAATGCATAGTATATACTTATGAATTCATGGACAAGCACGTGGCGAATACTCACATTATAGATACATTTTACTCGTGAGTAGCCACGTTTATTTCTACATTAGCCGAAGGAACTTCGTTCCTACCTGGTGTCCCACGACACCACATTTCTTTTTTTAATTAATTCACACATAGGTGCATGGTAGTTACTTAGTTACGGTTCATGAGATACATTCTGGTGACAGAAGGACGGACGGACAGTGGAGTCTTAGTAACAGTGTCCCGTTTTTACCCTTTGGATACGGAACCCTTAAAATGTATTTGTATACAAAATGTTGACGTCAGGTCATATCGCTGTACTGTCGCTTCTGTATGCGAATGCCGATGCGAGCCGCGCCGCGCCACTTGCGTCGCTTCGATAACGACCTGCACTCACTGTTCTATATTTAGCGTCGGAATAAGTGAAGTAGCGGCATCTGTACGATATATATACAGAGTTTTGTGAACCAAGGATTTCCTTTGGCAGGGTTGGTCCTTAGGGCCCAAAGAAGTAGAGCAATTTTACACTAATAATAAAATATATTTGAGATTCTCATTACGAGCCCTTTCAATTGATATAATCTTATAATGATGATTTGCAAGACTCTTGTTTATTTTCCTGATTTGTCCTATAAAACTACCCTTATTTATAAAAGATATTTATTTACTTTGCTGATCTGTTTGTGGGTCATAGGAATACACTATCCTTCCAAATTTCACCTGATTTAGTCCAATAAATTCGGAGAAAATTGGCTGTGACAGACCGGACGGACAGGCAGACGCCCCAGTGATTCTATAAGGGCTCCGTTTTTTTATTTTTTGTACGTAATCCTAACAACAAAACTGTCTGTGATTGATTTTTGATCCCAACTATTAGCTCCTTAACAATTCGCAGATGTAAAGAGGTACTAGTACCGACCGACTTACAACCAGATTTTTTCCAAGTCACCTTTCAACAACCTTGATAATTTTTTATCAAAAGGAAAAACCAAAAGAAATCCTCTAAAAACCGCGTCTTCGCTCGCTCCGAATAGCCTTGGCCCTTGAGTCCCTTGACACAAAAGCCGAGAGAAACGATTTTGGTGGCATACGTGAATAAATTGTGTTTTTTTTATGTTTAAGGGGATACCGAAATTTTCCGGGGCCCAGTGCTGCCCCCATTTGAAATAAATCATTTGATAAGAAACGGAGACATTATTTATCACATTTTAAAGTAAGAACGTGAATCTTTTCTACGCACAATTGCGAAAAACGGCCACTTTTGGCGTATGTGCGTAGAAAAGCTTCACGTTATCACTTTAAACTGTAAACAGTAGTTAATAAAATAGTTTGAAGGGTTATCTAGTACCTGGTCAAGACAACATTTTAAATGATGTCTCCGTTTCCTATCAAATGATTTATTCCAAATGGGTTCAGCACTAGACCCCTATAAATTCAGGTATGAATTGATGAAAAGTATTTTATTTATAAATTGTATTTTATATGTTCAATGAAATTTACTCCATCCAACTATGAGACAACAATAATTATAACAAATGAAATTATTAATCCAACTTATTAATTTCTATTTCTATGCCTGTTTTCTAGGTTGAATGACGTCAGTGTGTACCTAACATGCAATGCTTGTAAAAAAAAACTAGAAAAAATGAAACGAATCAAAACTAACGGCACATGAGTCTGTGTAAGCAAAACTCAAATGAGGTGAAATCGAGAAGCGGGAAGTGAAATGAGAACGCAATTCCATAATATGCTTTTTATTGAGCTACGATACAACAAAATATTGTTATATATTTATTGATTATATTATAGTGTTGTACACAGAAAATATTATCAGCACCATTATTCTACCGAACGACTGAGAATCGTACAAAAAGATCTAAAATATAAACACGACTGCGTTACATTCTATGAGCAAACTATATTATTTTCTCACAAAATTACTGCTTTTTACAAAATTTGAAAAATCATAACCTTTTGAGCCGGAAATCGCCAGAACGTTATAAGGATTACAATACATTTACTGTACCCTGTAACTACTCTACTAATACATACATTGTACTTACTAGTAATGACAAAAGCGAATACATGTAAAATGTATCATTTTTACGCAGCCATGTATAATAAAAATAATTTGAGCTTCTTTTTTTGAGATCTAAACATTGCAACGTGGAATAGTGTACTAAAACTAAGCGATGAGGTCGCCACATTGCGATATCTAAGTACATAATATACAAATTCATATATCTATCATAATAAGTAATAAAATTAGCTAAAGATCATAAAAATCACAGCGTCCAAGCATTGTAACTAAGTGCGGTACAGTGCGTGAACTAATAGGAAACTTTGCTACGGCCTACACAGAGCCATGTGCACATTTAGTGCCGATACAAACAGCCAATAATATGCTTAAGATGTGGATTCTAAAATACTTCTAGCGAAATGTAAACAATTATGTGGGTGAGATGTACAGCAGTTGCCACTTCGGGCGTGAATAAGGATCGTTGACCCATATCTCCAGTCTTTTCAGTCACACTTTGCGTTCGTATCACCTCAAAGATATAGGTAACTGATATGAATAGAAGATAGAACAGATATGAATGAATTGTGCTATTGAGAAGACGGCAACCAGTTACTAAAAACATTGCCACGATGCTTTCGGAGAGATCTATTTGTCGTTTCAGCCTTGTCAGAAATAAGTTAGAAATTTGTAATGAGCTATCAGAGCTTATTTTAAATTCAAATGAACTCGCGACATGCCGCAGCCCTGTGGAACCATGAAAAACGTAAAACCATCAAACGTAAAAAAGTAGCACCATGAAAATATAGCAATCATGAACCCTGACCCTGACCCCGCTTAAACCATGATAGAACCGTGCCTAAACTAAAAATAAAGGATCGTAAAATGTGCTATTGACGTTGTCAAAGAGTAGATTTCTAAATATGTAAGGAAACAAAAAGATAAATGGAGATGCTAATCTCCACAAGCTGAGAAGCCCCGCAATCAAAATTCAGTAAGTAAAAAGAAACTACCCGAACCTGTACTGCTAAACATACAACTTTAGTGTTAGTATTCTTATCGATTTTGACGTACGATACAAACATTAAGCTATATATAAATATGAATTGAAAAGATAAAGCGCGATTGCAAATCTCATCATAGTCTCTATAGAAATCTACTCTGTGACACGATGCGCGGGCGCCGCTGGCGCGAGTGACCGTATTAGTGTACTGTCTAGTGCCGACTACGAGCGGTGGTGGGGATGGCGGCGGTCAGTACTAGGCGAGTACGCACTTGCCCTGCTCCTGCGGCTGGTCGTTCCAGTCGGCCGCGTACGCCGGCTTGGCTTTCGTGCGGTCTGCTTCCACCAGCTCGCCGATCTTGTACTTCTTCATCAGCGACCTGCGGATGGAGAGACGTGATGAGATTTTTTTTAAAAAGACATTATGTTGTCTGTTGAAAGAGGCCACTATAGTTTGCAGTAGTTGGTATTTATATACCTTTTACTGCGATCACCGCCTTCCCGTGGTAATTATTATGGGTTGAAGCCTCCTTTCATTGGAATATGGAGGCCTTAAGTCTAAAAGTGGAATTATGGAAGAAACTTATCGCTAGCCGCACAAGTACTTATAAGTAAACTGTTGACATGATTCATAAAGCAGAATTTACGATAGGAGTGGAAAGAGAAGCAGCTGATACATTCAGCCTTTTCTATTTCCTCCCAAAGCATGAAAGCACCGCCGGGGTGCTGCGGACAAACTGTGGCTGACGTCCTTCAGTTAGGTGGCGTCTTGCCCCGCCGGGGTGCTGCCGACAAACAATGCAACGAAGAGCAGGTTACCTGGCGTCGGAGTTGAAGCTGACGTCCTCGAAGGGCTCTGTGGCGTCTTGCCCCCCCGGGTTGCTGCGGACAAACAATGCAACGAAGAGCAGGTTGCCTGGCGTCGGAGCTGTGGGTGACGTCCTTTAGCTCGGTGGCGTCCTGCCCCGCTGGGCTGCTATGGACAAACAATGCAATGAAGAGCAGCTTACCTGGCGTCGGAGCTGTGGCTGACGTCCTCGAAGGGCTCCGTGGCGTCCTGCCCCGCCTTCTCCAGCAGCACCTCCTCGCCGCCGGGGTGCTGCGGACAAACACACCAGTTACTTCTGTCGCATATCTCGGAGCAGGCTGGGTCGTCGAGCGAGACCCAATGCTGCGTGGCGTGACTCTCAAGGAGGGATGGATGCCAACGACGCAAAATCAAAAAGACAAATAATATCCAATGCTTTTTTTTACCCCGACAAAAAAGAGAGGTGTTATAAAGACGCTAACGTCTGTCTGTGGCATTGTAGAGCTCGAACGGTTGGACCGATTTCGATGTGTTTTTTTTTACGTGAAAGCGACTACCCTTGGCTTAGCCATGTTTGATGAAAATCGGTTCAGTCATTTAAAACTTATCAGGTGTTAACGCTTGAAAGCTGGAGTTTGTAATTTACCTGGAAAATAATAGATGGCGCTATAAACAAGAATATTAATTAGTTCCGCCACTTATCACTAGATGGTGTCGTCGGGGGTCAACAAGTTGATTTGCAGGCAAAAAATTGCCTGCAAATAAACTTGTTATCCGTAGTGTCCCTTAGTTGCGCAAAGATCTTCCATCTAGTTTTTTCACAAACTTCTATCAGCGGCAATCTAATGAAAAATACGAAGCATTTCGCGCACTGATATATATCAAGGTGATTTCACTACCTATTTTAATCGGCGATCTGCACGAAAGAAATTTTATTAAAGAACAATGCACACAAAATGGATTTTTTGAAAATAACACGAATTCAATTTAAGATACGACCAACTGTGAAACAGACTTAAAGAGTTGAAAACACGCCATAAGCAAAAAAATACAGCTTAGCGTTCAATGACGCCCTGGTCATCAGGGGAAGGCCCTACAGGACCGCGGATGAAAAAACACTTTGTGACATGTTGCTTTGCTAATCTATTGCTTTATTAGCTATACATCTGTGATTTCACCTCTAATAGCAAACTTTTGACTTTGGGCTAAAAAATCTCTTTGACAAATCGCGCAAAAGGCCAAGAGTTATAGCTGGGCCGATGGTAGTAAGATTATTTTTTACTCAAGCAATGATGTACAGTCAAGTACCAAGATACCCGACCAGGCCCTCTACTTATATCTTCAATTTTCTCTTAAACTAAAAACAATATTAACTTGAAAAATTTTATTCAGAAAGACTTAATTTAAATCTGTCTGAATATACATTTTCATGTTAATATCATTTTTAGTTTAAGAGAAAATTCAAGATATAAGCAGAGGGTCTGGTCGGGTATCTTGGTACTTGACTGTACAAGGCTGATATAATACCACTTAGCAGCATCATCAGGTTGGAAATTGTTGATAGTTCAAAGGCTTTGAGCATCAAGCAGCACGAAACAAAAAGAAGTACTTAATCTGTGGTAGACGGTACAACATTATCACCTGACACCTTAAACGCCCTTCACCTCGTATTTCCAAGTAAAGTACCCAGTAAGGAGCAGGGACAACTTGAACTAAGATTGAGAAATACGTTCAAAGTCGTCGATTACCTTACGCAAGCGTTCTCCACGGGCGTCTCAGTTACAAATATTAAAAAAAAAGAAAAATATACGACTTCATTTTCGTTGAGGAGTTTCCTCCATATCTCCAAATTTCTCAGTGTTTTTGCTTTTCCGTTATTTTGGACAAAAAAAAATATTATTCATATTTACACGACAGGCGGATTGTTATCAATATGGCCGTTTTTCGCAATTGTGCGTAGAAAGCTTTACGTTCTCACTTTAAACTGTAATCAGTAGTTCATAAAATAGTTTGAAGGTCACATCAAGACCAAATTTTAAATGATATCTCCGTTTCTTTTCAAATGATTTATTTCAAATGGGAGCAGGAGTTTCTTCCATATCTCCAAAGTTCTCAGTGTTGTTGCTTTTCTATTATTTTGGACAAAAAAATATATTTCATATTAACACTATAGTCCGATTGTTATCTGTAGGAATTAATTATAAATACTATTATTATCTGTCCATCGATAATGGCTGCGATTTGCAAATCCGATTATAATTATTGCTTCCAAAGTCCGGAACCAATTTTGATATTATTTCTACGGTACCAATCTGGAAGTAATTTCTTTTAAATAAAGAATTTGAAATGGGTTTATAAATGACACAGCTCTGAGGTGATAAATGATTTTAAAAAAAAAACGACGGTTTGCACTCCGGGAGTGCCGGCAGAAGTGAAAACTTGAATATTAACGTTGTGCATTTTTGATATTTTGGAATGGTTAGGGAATAATTTTGCACGAATTGCTTTAATTATCAGTATAAAAGTACTATCATTTATGTGGTAGAATACAATATTTATTTATTTACAGCGTGCCACGCGCAAGCGCCTTGCGCCGCCTAAACGAAACAGCAGGCGCAGGCATACATTTTCGCCGCGCCGTAGAAAGAGAGGGGCTGGCTACTCTCAATCCGTCTTACGAATTTTCGATCAGGTCACGTGTCCTGACGCGAGTTTAACATTTTTTACCCATTACAAAAAGAGTATACAACGCCGCTAAAGAAGTTTTCACTTCAAAAACATACAACCGATTTGATTATCTCAGAAGATAATCTTCCTTCATTTTTTAAAATTGGATAAAACTTACAGTATTCCCGCTCAGGTCATACCTATAAAATAACCAGTATCTCCAGTTCTAGTCTAGACAAATGTAGGGTAGTACGTGTCCTGGCCCCTTGGTTCTCATAAGATAATAAAACGTCACAAAATAATGTACCTAACTTAATATTCATTTTTATAAAATAATTTTAGTTTTGAAACAAAAACGTATCTGATTTATCTTGTTGGCAACTAGCGGATTTGCGCATAGAAGTAGAGAATTTTATCGCAATTGGCTCCCAGTACTCCGAGTCTCGGACCATAGCAAGAAATTGACATGTGAATGTGACGTCACAATCACAACAGAGATAACCCTAGATAAGTACGTTACAAAATTGCGGACAAGAAGAGACAAAAGTATACACTCAACAGCGAAGCTAAGTTACCCTTCACGCTCCTCTATGTAGTAGTAGAAGGTGACGTAAGAGAGGAATTTACGTTGAATTTGGGTAGCTTGGTGCGTTGTTGACTGCATTTGAGAGTGAGGCGGGTACATCCGCAGGCCACATGGTCAGCGGCGACCTTCTGGCACTTATCTCTAGCTCCAGATATATAAGCTGGGAAGCTCGCGTGCGGCACGCGACGCGTTGCGCTCTCGTCAGAAACAATCAGTCTATGACCGAAGATGATGCATTTTTAGGGTCCAGTACCCAAAGGGTAAAAACGAGACTATTATAAAGACTCCGCTGTCTGTCTGTCGTGCTTCTCATGATCCGTGATAACTAGACAGTTAAATTTTTTACAGATGATGCATTTCTGTTGATTTATGACCCAAAAAAACTACTTACTAGATCTCGTTCAAACCAATTTTCGGTGGAAGTTTGCATGGCAATGTAAATCATATATTTTTTTTAGTTTTATCATTCTGTTATTTTAAAAGTCACAGGGTCAAATGTGTCCCACATTTTACCACTTTGGAAGTGACTCTCGCGCAAACTATTCAGTTTAGAAAAAAATGATATTAAAAACCTCAACATCATTTTTGAAGATCTATCCATAGATACCACCACACGTATGGGTTTGATGAAAAATTTTTTTTGAGTTTCAGTTCTAAGTATGGGGAACCCCAAAATGTATTGTTTTATTGGAACGAAGTTCCTTACGGCAGGCTTGGAGGAGACAGGGATTTTGCTGCGCGACCGAACTGAAAAAAATGTGATAGTAAAACCGTAAGGATGACCTCGTTAAATGAGACGTGCGCAGGCGCGACAGTCGTATACACAAGCGAGTAGTGTATAATACCTTTCTCTTCCTCCCTCTTTCTTTTCGTTCTCTCATCTCTTCTCTCTCTATTACCACTCCACCCCTCCAATGCATAGTATATACTCATGAATTCATGGACAAGCACGTGGCGAATACTCACATTATAGATACATTTTACTCGTGAGTAGCCACGTTTATTTCTACATTAGCCGAAGGAACTTCGTTCCTACCTGGTGTCCCACGACACCACATTTCATTTTTTTTGTGTAAAAATCTGAATGCGGTTAACAGAATACATCTACTTACCAAGTTTCAACAGTATAGTTCTTATAGTTTCGGAAAAAAGTGGCTGTGACATACGGACAGACAGACGACAGACATTTTTTGCAATTTGTCTACGGAACCCTAAAAATGTGCAGCCGGTTGCCAGCCGCTGCCACTTCAGTATGAATTTAGAAGCATTATACACGCTTTCCGTGGAATTTAATTTTATTAAGCTGTTTAGTATCATCTGTGGCGAAAGGGACTGAGTCCCACAACACAGGGGACTAACTATTACTGTGAAATCATTAGAGTAATAAACAATTTATTGTAATAGAAATCCGAGATAGAATGATAGAGGTGCTCTCTGTAGAATAGGTGTTTTTTCTGCAGGTGCTTTCGAAACTGGTGCCCCTTATATACGTCACACACTTTTTTTTTTATTATAATTATATTACGGCTCTGGATACTAGTCCTTTAGAGCCTATCTTTATTTATTCACTTCTTTATATTTTATTCCTAACCCTAACTATACAATAAAAGGTTGGTGTAGGTCCTTTGATTGCTTCAAGCGAGCCTTTGGTGACAAATCTATACGAGCCCAATGGTTTTCATAGCCAAATGAGTGGCGGACGGCGCCTAGAGACGCCCACCAAAGTCCGCAAATAAATATCACTACAGCCGCACTATGAGTGTCCACTTTAACCATTTCACATATTATCCATGAGCATGAGCATTTATAACACTAAACTACACCAATTTTCATATTATAAAGTCCACTAGAATCAATTTGCAAAACAATTTAAAGCAAACTTCAACTGAACCCCTTGACTTCCCGCCAGAAAAGAAAACTCTCACACACTTGTTGATCAGCTAAGGGCTAGGCTACATTTGTCAGCACGGAACAGCAGTTTCGCATGCTGCCATCCTTTCCTGTCGCTCGGAACCGTCATTAGAGCGAGAGAGAGAGCGACGCAACGCTTCAGCATGGCCGGTGCTGATGCGTTCGCTCTCGCTCTCGCTCTAGCTAATGACGGTTCTGAGCGGTAACTGTAGTACTCTAGCTAAGGAAAAGAAAAGTGAAGACGTAGCCCAATCCTAATAGTTTCTCAAAATGTCTACGATTCAACCAAGACTGATTCAAATAAAATACTTCGCCCCATCTACCTGACACCACAACTGGTGTACATTTTGCCAAGGATCATTAAATTATAGAAATAGCAGATAATGAAGTACCTAGTCTGTAATCTGACATGTTCTCGCGTGAAGAGCTAAAATTATTTTAGATACATCGAGCGAGCACTCTTTTTACAAGGCAAAAGTGCCTGCGAAAGCTCAGTTTCTAAATGAACATTTGATTTTAGTGCCGGAACAGACGGGTCGCAAGATGCGTCGCGCGCAGTGGATAATACACAATAGAGTAAATATAGCGTGCTCATATATTGACATCGCATTTGATGTCTGTTTACTTATTTTAACATATAATTACGTCTTTGCACACCTGCCAGCAAAAAAATGATAATAAGTCAAAGAAGCCTACTTTCATAGTATGATTAGTATGGTATTTTCATATTTTAGCGTATGCACGTACTTTCCGACAAGAATTGCAAGTGTAAACTAGATTTAAGTTTCAAAATTGTCATGAAAACATGAAATAATGAATATAAATATGAGTACACAACTCATATAAATCAATCTATATCTAGGTATTTACTCAATCTACTGAGAAAATTTTCAAATATGTTGATTGAGTATTTATGCATCGCCCATCACTAGCTGTTACGTCTGTTACGGACCTAATACATATATGCTTTGAGCAGCTGGCGCCCTTACAAAGGTCACCATCAAAACACGATACCATTGAAACATGTCATTTTAAATTAATGATAGTGGAATAAGAATTTTTATCATTATTTACTCGTAGTTTGAGTACTTAAGTACTGAATTTTGAATGCCTGAAAATTTAAACAACTATTCAAAACAAAATCAAAACAAGCTTTTATATAAATCAATGAACATAAAAGTTTAAAGTGCTCTCTGAGACGGAGCCCAAACTCATACATCCTTTCAATACAGATTTCCTATGGCCACCTTCCAGCTCCATCATCAGATCAGATCCATGTCATCGTAATATTGTATTGTCACGCGATATACGTAAACGTGCAAAATTTCAGCTCAATCGGAAACCGGGAAGAGAGCCTTCAACGTGCAAGATTTGATTACAGACAGACAGACAATGGGACAGGTGAAACTAAATAAAAGCTAAATGTATGATGAGGGTTAATCATACTCAATCAAGGTATATCAATATCAGGTGATATTGATTAACTGACTTTCATACATGCTGTAGGGCTCACTTAAGAGCGGCCTTTCCGTCTTACTTTTCATACAAACGCTCGTACGTGATTATGGCGTTGTTTCTATCGAAACAAAAAAATTTTTATTTAGAAAAACAAAGTCACTACAAGCCTCCAAAAATCTGCTTTTTTGCATAAATTTTAACTGAACTTCGACCGTTCATAAAGTACCTACTCATGAATTGTAAAAGTAAAGAAAATACTTCGATACAAACCTCGCAAATGGAATGAAAATTTTGAAAACAAAACATTTATTTCACATACATATAAGGCTTACTGATAAACCATATCACCTGGAACAACTTTATGAAATTTCCGCAATAGTTAATATTCGTTCATGGAAAGTTAATAATAGTTCTAATTTCATTTAATAGAATGCAAACCATGCCCTTAGGCGCTATCTCTCTCTGTTTTGGTTTGCCTCTTTTTCTAGCATTGCCCTGGATAAAACATCAAGCTTTTCAAACTATGCTCGCGTTGAAAACAGAGCGGCCGGGAAGGGCCGCCTTAAAACAATTGATTGGTGTGCTACCTGCCTGATAGACAGAGACGCAAGTTTATTTCCCTTTATCGATTTCCACAATCTCTGTGAGAAGAGAAGCATTCTACGATTTTAATTTACTCCCTAGTCAGCTAGCGATATACCTACTACGGCGATATTCACCAAATAAATGAATAATTCATAAAGCCTCGTTAATAGAGACGGGAGGGTTTCCCGGAACGCCGCGCCGGAATTGGGTCGCACGCGCCGGAATGCAGGCTTTCAGTGGGTCATCCCTATCTCTATATCTACCCTACCAGTCCGCCTAGGGATGTCAATATGTCAAGCCAGTAATATAAACTCAATCAAATGAAGAAACTTGAATACGAAATGACAATTTTAAGATTATATTACCTATCCATTTATTCTAGTAGAGAAATGACTTACATAACTAGAAAATCGCTTAAGGATTTTGTGTGCTGACGTCACGTCCTGTTGCACATCATGGTGACTTCCCACGCTATTGTGCAAAGTTGCAGAACTTATAAAACTGCTTATCATTATCAATTAAAGAATCAATTCTAAGTAGGATTAAGGCCCAACATTCATCCATTATTTAAAAGCAGCGTTCTCGACGGTGGAGATTCTTCTATTCTCTAATTTTCCGCTAGCCTCGTGACATCTTGATACAACACTGTCATCACCCTTTTCTTGACTTGCCTTATGTGGCTGGGCTTTTCTTTTCCACTTTCTCCTATGAAATTCTTCATCGAAAATGCGGCATTAAAACTATAGCCCGTCTTTTACAGTTCTGTTTTTTCTCAAGGAACGAATACAAAAGCAGATTCTGATCTGAGAGAAGAGAAAAACACACTCGTTTTCCGATCGGCGATCGTAAAAGCCGATACAGGAAATGGAATTTGAATACTTCACCTTCTCGCTCACCATCACCATCATCATCTAAACGTGTCCTAACCGCCCCAGGCTCTGTCTCCTCCGTTAGGTATAAAGAAGTGATGTTTGTTGTAAAGTTAAGTTTCGCGAATGTAGCTATGGAAGGCAGAGAGAACAACTATCTTACAAATGTAAAAAAAAAATCCGTACTGACGTGGTGACCCTGATTGATCAGACAAGGGGACGGTGAGGACACCGCCATGAAATTAATGAGAAATGCCATCGCGGTAACGTTTATGGTCCCGTGTTACTGGCTGGAGTAGAGTTAACTAAAATGCAATCAGCAGCTGATCTGCAACCCTAATGTACGAGTATAATCACTTTTTAAACAGAGGACAATAAAGAAAAAGTCTGTAAGTTTAACTGATGTTTTTTTTTCATCTTTTACGACATGACTTCACCTGTGACAGTACGTGACGGTGAAGATAGGTATGATAAAGAACTTTGGTTGTAGTCATGGAAGAAACTCCTCAGCATTTAAGTTGTTAATTTTTTTTTGGACAAAAAAAAATCATGTAAGGATTTCTCTAGGCTGACCCCACATTGGTCGTGCGCGTTCCTCGAGTGTGTGAACGACGCGAACACCGCGTGCGCACCGCGACAGAGAAGCGGCGGGCGTGACCGTGAGCGTCACGTTTTGCCGGCATGCGGCGTGTCGTGCAGTCTATCTCTGACATAAACTCTACATGCCAAAGAGATAGCAGAATACGTCGTGTGATACCGGGTCTCTGCCTGCGCTCAATGGACGCGCACGCCCGTTGTGGGCTGAGTCTTTCTAGCGAGCAAAATGGATTAGGTACTCGTAGTTTGTTGCATAAAAGGTAAAGATACGATTTTCCTCATATTGAATGAAGTTCTAAGAGTCTACGACAAGTTTATATTCTATTTGGGGCTATTGGTTATAGGTCATTAGTAAATTTGGGGGATTTGTTCTTGCCTACTCATATGAGAATTCATTATAAGGGCCGGCAAGTTAGAAAACAATAGTGCACGATTTAGGTCGGCTGACCTACTAGTACCCAACCCTGTTTGGAATGAGCTCATCACCGACTTTCATTAAACGCAACGGGTTGATTGGGTGTCTGTCTGCAATATTATTATCCACTTACTCATAAATTAAGTACATCTAGTATCAATACCGGGAATAGAACAAAAAGTCGCTTTTGTAACAGATTTTAATGTGGGTGAAATGGTGGAAAAAGGAATCAATACAGTTAAGGGTTGTTAGCCGCATCGCCTATCAACATCATTCGCATTTCACCCATTCCCTCGATCGGCTTCTACGATCTGCGCGGGACCCGAAGCAGCTGGTACATTCAAAGTTTTGCCTTTTCTCCCAGACCAGCATGAGAGGATAAGATAATAGAAATAAACACAATATAATCAATACATAACCTGGTTAATATAAATTGAGTGTTGACTGTTACTTACATCCTGTGTCCCTACAGGAATAAAGTAACAGGCATTTTGCACAGGCAATGCGCTCAAAGAAATACTAACTGCAAAGTGCAGAATAATTCCGAGCTACTTTTGACCCCTTCACAACTCGAAACCTAATATACCTATGTAACCTAAATACATGAAATTTAGCACAAACATTAAAGCCCCTTTAGCTTATCTTGAATAGAAAAATTCAAAAATGTAGCTTAAACAGTTATTGATAAAATAACGTTTAAAAATGTGATTGACCACTTATCCATCATCAAAAAGGTATCCTACTTCCAAATGACCTGGAAAGTTGATATTTAGCATCTAGGTAGACTATTACGCGTATAAAAAATTAAAAAAACAGTGAATTTCGTAGATTTAATTTTTTTTTTGATTATATTAGTTAAAGTGCCTAACAAAATTATACGAGCAAGCATTTCTATTTTTATTTATATATGATATCCATCCAAAAACATAAATGTGAAAATAGGACCCAAGTTCAAAATCCGACAAAAGAATTTAAATCTAAATGGCCACCAAGATTTTTTAGAGAATATTGAATTTTATTTATAAGTATCTTAAGATTTGATTTTCAGATAATTCAGAAGATTCAAAAACTTAACAACGGAAAAGACAATATAAACAGGCACGAAATAATAAAGCAAGCAACAAATTTCTATACAGAATTATATAAAAACCCACATCAAGAAACAGACGAAGAGCAACAAACCAACAATAAACAAAAACAGGAAATAATAATAGCCCCAATTACAAAAGATGAGATTAGAATACATATTAAGAAACTCAAAACAGAAAAGAGCCCTGGACCTGCCAAATATCAAACGAAAGTTTAAAAATTGGAATGTCAATGCTAATAAACTATTTAGAAAAATGTTCAAGTTGATTATAGAAAAAGAACAAATTTATACCAACACAATGGTACCTATCAAACATAATCTTGCTTTATAAGAAATGAAATCCCAAGTCATATCGGAAACAATAGACCTATCAGTTTATTGTCTGCTATATACAAGCTCTTCTCATCAATAATTCAAAGCAGAATAGCTCAAGATATTGATAAAAACCAGCCAATGGAGCAAGCAGGTTTTAGGCCACATTACTCCACCACAGACCACATACAAGCTTTGGAACAATTAATTGAAAAATACAAAGAGTAT
Source organism: Acrobasis suavella (assembly GCA_943193695.1). Taxonomy (NCBI): domain Eukaryota; kingdom Metazoa; phylum Arthropoda; class Insecta; order Lepidoptera; family Pyralidae; genus Acrobasis; species Acrobasis suavella. Next base: position 474,198 of record OW971930.1, on the reverse strand, counting down.
CGCCGGCCACTATACATCGCCTATGTGGACTACACAAAGGCATTTGACAGCTTGGTACATACATCAATATGGAAGGCCTTAAGAAACAACATTAACCAGAAATACATAAATATAATAAAATGTATATATTCCAAGAGCAAAAGCAGAATTCTACTAGAAAAGCAAGGAGATGAGTTCAAAGTAGAAAAAGGAGTGAGGCAAGGGGATCCTCTTTCCCCTAAGTTATTCATTGCTGTTCTCGAAGATGTATTTCAGAACCTTCACTGGACAAACAAAGGAGTATGAGTAGAAGGAAAAAGAATCACCCATCTAAGATTTGCAGATGACATAGCCATATTTAGTGAATCAAAATTAGAAAAAATGCTACAAAGCTTAAATCGAGAGAGTAAAAAAGTAGGCCTACATATGAATGCCTCCAAAACCAAAATAATGACAAACAGCCACAATCGAGAGATTAAAGTGGAAGGAATGACAATAGAATATGTAGATCAATATGTATACTTGGGAAAATTGGTCTCCTTCGATGCAACCAGCAATGAAAATGAAGTAGACAGAAGAAGAAACAGCATGGAAGAATTTTTGGGCCCACAAAGAAATACTAAAAGGTAAATACGACTTGAAAACAAAAAAGATAATACTGGATTCGTGTATCCTTCCAAGCCTAACCTACGCTAGTCAGACATGGGTATACACCAAAAAAGTAAAAAACAAAATATTGTCCCGTCAACATGCAATGGAAAGGTCCATACTAAAACTTAGGAAAATACAAAAAGTAAGAAATGTGGATATTCGCAATAAAACTAAGGTAACAGATGCCCTCGAGCACTGCCTGAAACACAAATGGAAATGGGCCAGACATATAGCACGATGTAAAGACAAGAGATGGACATATCTAGTCACAAAATGGCTGGGTCCAATGGGCAAAAGAAGGGTAGGGAAACCAAGGAAAAGATGTGTGGATGACATTGTAGAAGTGGCAGGAAAAAAGTGGATGGAAAGGGCCAAGAACAGAGAAAAGTGGAAAAAAATGGAGGAGGCTTTTACCCTCAAGGGACTGCATGTCCAAGAAACTAAAAACAAATAACTAAAATTGTAACTACAGTGTGGAACATGTGGAAATAAAAAGCTATAATAAAACATTTGATTTAACTAGTTTTAGCAAGCCTATTTATATTTGGCTAATCAACTTATCATCTTTATGTTATATGTTATTGTTATTACATTGCAAGGTCCTTTTCTTCTAAATATCAGACTTGCTGGTAAAAAACTAGCCAGGTCAAATGTTAAGATTCCTGTAAATAAAATTCAATATTCTCTAAAGAACTTGGCTGCCATTTAGATCTCAATTCTTTTGTCAGATTTAGAACTTGGCTCCCATTTTCACATTTATGTTTTTGGTGGGATGTAATTCACTTAGGTATACATAGCGAACACCGTGGCATATGGGTGAATTTTACAGCCTTCTAATAAAATAAACAATGATTGTATTTAATCAAATATGTTTGACCCATAAACACAATTTAAAAAAATGTGTACTACTGATAAATATTTTGTCTTCATGAAGGTACCTAAGAACATTCTTATTACAAAACAAAGTTTTTTAAGATAAGAAGAAATTAAATCTTAATTAAGGTTGATGGTGTTATGTAAAAGACATATTGTTGCGGACAACAGCAGCAGCGCCAGCGCACACGACCGATCGCCGTGAGCAACTGGCGGCAGAAGTGGTGGGGAGGCCGGAGAGAACGGGACGCGTAGAGCGAGACAGAAGATATTCGCGCGTCCCTATTGGTACATGGCCAACGCGAGCCGTGTACTACAATTAGTGTTAGGATTTTGTATATATAACTGTAAGTTTAGTTAATAAAATGTTGTATTGTGTAGTGTTATCTGCGGTGTGCCAACGAACAGAACTACAAGGAGCCTCCAGAAGAAAAGAACCATTGTGAAATAGTGATTAGGTTAATTTGTATTCAGCCAGATTAGCGAACAGTGTAATAAATATCTAGTACTACGAACTCTTTGTTTAATTCGAACTCAAGTCATACAGTCCACTATAGCGCGAGCTATCGTCAACAACACATAGTTAGTAGATAGATAAATAAACCATTTGTTAAGAACTTGCATCATACTGAGCAGGCATTTGTAATTATGCTGAGAAGCTAAAGTAATTAGGAGAAGCCATTGCTCTACACACGCTCATTATTATATTAATGTCACTCAACTTTGCCTCTGTTTTTTTAGTTGTATGTTTTTACCTACTTTTCTTTACAAACTGAAGGAAAAGTACACATTCCAATATATTAAAAATTAATAAATGAATGAAAGCCTTGGCCAATCCCTGGAAAAGAAAATTGGTTTATGTTTTAATAAGATAAAATATGCTTTGAAAAGAGAATATTAAATCAATAATCAGTTGACAAACTTGATATAATTAATCTGTTTTAATGGCAGAGCTGGGGTGGTTTTTTGTTTTGTTTTGTTTTGTTATGTAGAGGAGCTCGGTGGCCCGGCGGGAGTACGCATTACTAGCGCTTTCGCAAGTTAAGCGACACCGGGCGTGGTCCGCACTTGGATGGGTGACCACAAGTGGCACAAAAATTTCTCGAGCTCCTCCTGCTTCGGAAGGCACGTATAAGCCGTTGGTCCCGGCTGTCGTCATTGTATGGCAGTCGTCAAGCTATGTCAGATGCCTTTAGGCAGCCTGAAAAATCTGATATCAGTGTTGGCCACTTACACACTCGAAAAACAAAAAACAATTACTATATTAAAGAAAATTATTCTAAATTCATTGAGCTCTGTCCAGGATAGGATTGCCAGATTGGTAGGCTGAAATATCTGGACAAGATGAAATATCGGGATTTTGTCAATAATGTCTGGACCAAGACCAAATTATAAATTTTTGGTGCATGACCACGACCAACTGGCAACCTTAGTCCAGGGTCACTGCGGTCACTTTTTTCGTTCTCCATCCGTATCAGAATTTTGTGCTCAATAATCTATAATGCGTAAGTGACTGAAGGCAGGGATTTTTTACTTCATTACTTGTTGCATCTCCTCTATACAGATGTCTCTTTTTTAACATTATTTATGTGTGAAGCAACAGAAAATAATGAGTCAAACGAACATGTGATCAATGAAGACAATGACTATTGAAATCAGGTACCTATAGCTTATCAATAAAATTTTATTTCTAACAATAGTCAGTGTAGACTTTCTTGAATTTAAATACATTGGACTTTGAGTCACATAAAAAATTACTTCAAAGTCAAAGTCAAAGTCAAATCATTTATTTATCTTTGGATATTTATATCACTTGATAATTGTCATTTCTTTTTTCTTTCGATTTCTTAATAGTTAGTTGTTGACGTCAGATCATTTACTTACAACTAAGTTTACTGCTGCCTCCAAAGCGCAAGTACAGAAGAAGCGGTAACAAACTGTACTGCAGCATTTTCTCCAAAAACGTCAACCTTACAATTATACTGATATTAAAATTAGATGTGTGGACTGAGAATACATTGCTATGTCATAATTATTAATTAAAAATGTCAAATTTGAAATTAATGTCAGTTTGTATAAAATACATGTACTGATTGTACTCAAATTATGTCATTTGTGAGTGTACAAATATAAACCTTTAAAAGGGACCCGCGCCAAGCTCAAGCCAGACGTTTTTGTCTTTAAGATAATTACATTTGTGTGCATATGCACACATTAACCCGTTCACTGCAGGACTTTATATCAGTTGTCGTGCCCCCAGCATGAAGGGTAGTAAATCTAAAATAAATACCTACAACCAAAACGGAAAATTTAAGTTATATTATTGCACATACTAGCATTTCTTTTTTGTCGGAAATATCCGACGCTCACAGAATAGGCACGACAATGTTTGTCAGATAAATCCGACGTTCGCGGTGAAAGGGTTAAGAGATAGAAAGATAGTAAAAATTTGTAAAATAGATAAAGTTTTTTACATAGGTTGTTACATAGTTCTAACTAAGAATTTATAATTATGAATTAACAACACTCTAAAACTCGCTTAGAAGTTCTAAGCGAATAATTAGAAAGAATTTTTAAAAGCGATAATATTCTTATAAACTCTAACTTGATGAACATTACATTTCATGAACATTGAATACTAATTGGAAATACGATAAAAATCACGATATCTGAAGTACCTAATGAGAAAACGATAAGATAAGCGGACTGACCTCTTCCAGGAATTTTGTGACGTCGTAAACGCCGTTGTGGATGATAAGGATTGCATCGTTGCGAGTGTTGCGGGACTTCAGCTCCTCACGTGTGAACAGCTTGACTTGCTCTTCCATGGCAGTTGCTTGGGGCTCTGAAACACGACTGTTCTAAACTGCTGCCGCGAGCACACTCACGAATTCACGATTCTCTTGTGTTTGATTCACGCGCTTAAAACACAACGGTCAACTAAACCGGCCCGGACTTAATAAGAGCATTAAGTTTTTGTTTGCGCTGTAACCTCTAAGCAACGAGGAAACGATATTATGAGGAAAATATTATAAAACAAGAAAGATTTCGCACACACCACTTCAATACCTCCACAAATTAAAATACTTCTGACTCTGACAGTCTGCTGACACCACTTCACAAATTAGATAGTTATTGCACCACTTCACGCTCAGTGTGACCAACTTTAAATTAAAGATCCTGCCCGAACTGGGCAACAAAACTAATAAATCCCGCCGACCTCAATATACAAAATGCCGAAATAATGCTGATATAATTTTAAAATAGATAGTCACATGATTTTTTTATTTTATTTAAAATATTGAACTGAAAGTTAAAAAGTTAAACATGCATGATAATGATAAATCTTTAATAGAAAACATTCACACGGCACGAAATTAAAATCAAAATTGTGTCTTCAACAATTTTTCGGTCCGACTAATTAGAAAATTAACTGGTAAATAAAGATATAACATTTCTATAGGGTTTTTAAGGCATTCAAGATGCAGTACTAAAGTACTCAAACTAAATGATGAAATAAGTAATGGTGAAAAAAATACCACGTGAGCGGGTGAAATAAACAATATTAATATAAACATTTTGCTCAGCATTTTTAGGTTCGCAATCGCAATGGAATGAATGAACTACAAATTCAATACAACTGTACGGCGCAGGCTTCGGTTGTCACCTAGACCCGCACCATACATGAAGAGATGTTGATGTTTGATGATGTTATGGAGACACAAGACCACGTCAGGTAGAAACTGTTTATTGTCGATATTAATTACATTGTAGAGTTGGTTGTGACGGGTCCTTTCTCGATCGTCGCTCGATGGTGTCTCAATTCTTATTTATATTTAATTCAAAATTTAAAGTAAAACAGCTGAAGTGCCATTTTTCAAACACGGAGTCACCTAATCGAACGGTTTTTTGTATGGAAAAATCATTCGTTTAGGTGACTCCGTGTTTGAAAATTCGCACCACTGACACGCGACCTACGTAATATGTGGCCGCGTACATCCGAAATGTGCGAGCTTGGCTCGTACAACAACGGACGCATTTTTTAAATTACTTGTCACATTAAAAATGGTTTGAGCTAGCGTTTCCAAGCGGGCGCATTTTTGAATCGATCGTACGCGAAGTATTTGCAACGAGTGGTTTTGACCACTCGCAATTTTGACATTTGTAGCATAGATATGTCGATGGAGAATCCGTTCTTATTCACGCTACTTTTCTATTCATGGTGAAATTTTTAGAAAACCATAGACATAAATTTAATGTTTTTTGCGCATAACAAATATAACAATATTGTTTTTAGCTGACACGACGGTTTCAAAATATGGCCAAATGGTTTTTTACGCGAGCGATGAGTTGAAAAACTACACGATTTGTGTTTCGGTGAGTCCTTAAATGAAAAATAGAATTCCTTGAGAATTTTTGAAATCACTTACCATATTACGAATGGTTTACGCGAGCGTTTCCAATCGGGCGCATTTTTTAAAAGATCGTATGCTAAGGATTTGCAACGAGTGATCTCGACCACTCGTAATTTTGATATTTGTGGCGTAAATATCTCAAAGAAACCTTTCATGGACAATCCATTCAGATTTATGCTGCTTTTTTAGGGTTCCGTAGTAAACAAGGAGCCCTTATAGTTTCGCCATGTCCGTCTGTCTGTCCGTCCGCGGTTTTACTCAGCGACTATAAATACTAGAAATCTGTAATTTGGCATGAAAATGTATATTAATTAGGCGGAAAAAACGATTAAATAAAATATAGTAAAAAAAAATTTTTTTAGGGTAGCTCCCATACAAGTAAAGTAAAAAGTAATTTTTTTCTCGACTAACCAATCATGTTGGTAGGTATCGTTGAATAGATAAAAATATTTAAAAATATTGTGAGTTTGTAAACACCGTTTTTCGATTTTTAGATCCGTTTCTGAAATATTCGCTTTTAAAGTGAAAAAAATTGTTAAAGTCAAGTGTCCCCCCCCCCCTCTATCTGCTGAACTGTTATATATGGACACGTGAAAAAATTCACAGCTATATGTATATGATATATAACGAAATTTAAAAGGAAAACTATCAGAGCTAAGTAGGGTATACAAATTAAAAAATTATAAGCGATTAACTTATAAAATGTACCCGGAAAAGGAAAATTTCATACAAATTCAATAGATTTGTTTTAGACGTTTTTAGTGCCATGAACTCAAAGGTGGCGTTCTTAACTACGGAACCCTACTGCGTGTGGCCTGACATGCACTTGGGCAATTATTATTCATGGTGAAATTCTTAGAAAACCATAGACATATTTTTGATGTTTTCTGCGTAAAACAATATTATTTTTAGTTTAGCTGACACTACGGTTTAAAAAATACGGTTAAATGTTTCTTTACGCGAGCGGTGAGTTGGAAAACTACAAGTTTTGTGTATCGGTGAGTCATTAAATGAAAAATAACACTCCTGTGGTGCGATTTTTCAAACGCGGAGTCACTTAACGCACGGTTTTTTGCATGGAAAAACCATTCGTTTATTTGACTCTGCGCTTAAAAAATGGCACTTCCGTCTTTCAATGAAAAATAGCACTCTCAATGATATGGAAAATCCCTGAACCAAAGGCTTCGTTATTTAGGCTTTGAATATTTTAAAATAGCTCCTACCTTCTGCTTTTTTTTTACCGATACTGCACCTTACTTCTTTTGTAGGCTATACTGCCAAATCTGCCAGCTTTTATTGCTATATTCTGCTGGACGAAACTGGATTTCTAAAACGTCAGACATAAATGCCAAAGAGTAAAAAAGGACTAAACCTGCCGAAAAGACAGGATCTTGCCATATATGGTCACACTCTTCACGCTTTATTTTTTATTGACATGTCATAGTCTTGTCATCAACCACATGTCACATGACAGCTTTGACTTTGATAGTAGTTTTTTTTTTTCAAAGGTAAAATAAGGACGACGGTATCTTACTGTAGAACGCTTTTTCCATCTTTGTACTTTATTTTTACACGACCGATATTCTCTAATATATAAAATTCTCGTGTCACAGTTTTCGTTGCCATACTCCTCCGAAACGGCTTGACCGATTTTGATGAAATTTTTTGTGCTTATCCGGTATCTATGAGAATCGGCCAACATCTATTTTTCATCCCCCTAAATGTTAGGGGTAGTCCACCCCTAAATTTTATTTTTTATTTTTTAGACAAAATGTTTAATTTCTATTTTTTTATGATACAACATACAAAAATACATACAATCCTCAATTTTGGCAAAACAACGTTTGCCGGGTCAGCTAGTAGAATATAATATTTGGTTAAAGACCTACTTCAAGGACCTCTCGTACTTTGATGTAGTTATTGTATGTCAAACAAGATAAAGATTTGTAGACATATGTACTATTAACATATATTTTGGTACAAATAAAGTACAACTATTCCAACTCTATGAACATAAATAGGTACCGATGTTATGTTATGTTATGATACAATACGTGTACTAATATCTTCATCAGAGAGCAAAATAATTTTTTATACTTCCTATATCTTTGATCTTCATCTTGCTCGACATATATCAAAGTACGAGAGGTCCTTAAAGTGGTTTTTAACCAAAAGAGATAAGTATTTATCTTATCGCTTTCTATTTATACAATTCTGAAGTGTGCTTTCTTATCACCTTATATTCTATCTATAATATAAGCATACTTATTCAATTATTCTTAATATGATAAGAAAAAGAAAAACCTTATTTTTTACCGATTTTTCAACTCCATGCCTGTGAATCCTGTAATATATATCTACTGATGGTAAATAAAACTGGGAAAATAAAACACAGACAAACAATGCTATAACTTTACTTTAATAGCCTTATCTCTAACATCTAGCACCGCTCCTCCTCACTAACCCTACACCTTGACGCTGGATGCCTCCTGCACCTCCTTCTGCTTGTGGGTTCCGTCGCAGAACGGCCGGTTCTTCGTCTGTTTGCAGTTGCACAGCCAGTAATCCTTTGTCTTCTCCACTGTGAACCTTATGGGCCTGTTGAATACACATTATATCAATTGCAAAAATAAGTATATTAATGTCAGTACAAGCTAAGAGTTGTAAAATATCCGTTTGTTCCTGATAAATTACACCCTCTTAAGTACCACTGTTACTCAAGTGGAAAAAACTTCCCCATGAGTTTCAGTGTTACTCATTGCAACTCACATTCTTCCCAATGAGTACCACTGTGTCCTATTGGCTCTCCAACAGCGCACCATATTCCCGTCAAGTACCACTTAAGACACAGTGTTACTTGACGGGAATTTTGTATTCCCGTTGAGTAACAGTGACATAATGAAGTACTTAAAAAAAATTTATTAAAAGTCAGCCATAACTGGTAGTTCATTGGTAGATTATAATTAACAAAAACAGATTTGTTATGAATATATCTGAAAAACATACTCAATTTATATTTGATTTGTAATGTACAACATAATACACATACTGGACACGTGAAGTTATCAAATGATGTATTAAGTTAACAAATTCTACTGTTTACTTTTAACCTTATAACATACAATCATTTATATAAAAACTGTGTTTGTTTCATATACCCCAATATCATGCATTGTTCAACACATGGTACAAATTATATCTCGGTTACTTTAAAATTTTATACCTTTGTGTTATTTTCAAATATACGTCCTTGTGTGTGCCATCACATAGCGGCTGCATCTTGGAGCGGCCACAGAGGCACCAGTGGTACGTCTTGCCGGCCTCCAGGACCAGCTTGAAGGGTTTCTTGTCGTAAACTACGCCATTCTCCTTCTGGCTTGGGGCCGAGTACACTGCAGCCAGAGGGTTCTTTGGTATCTCCGGCTTTGGGGGTTTCGTCACATAGTTCGCCTGAAAGTCATGACAATATAATCAAATATGAATACATTTGGACATACACATACATTTGCATTTTGGATCATGGGGCTCTAAGCAGACAGACCCGAGGGCAAATGTGAATACCTTGATGAAACACTATGTTTTATATCGAGATTTTATCGTGATAGTAACAGATCATGGGTTAAAAACAGTCCGTGGTCCTGACAGTTATCTGCTATCAGCTATAATCAATTTACCGTTCTGATGCCAGCGCGTGCAATATTGATGCGTAATTTGTAAAACATTATTCTTAATATTAATTCAATAATTTATGTGTGTAAATATTGTTCTTTTAACTCAGTCTTTCAACAAATTTATTGCAAGATATAGCGTAGAGTTTATGGTTTAGTTTATCTTGTTATTTTACCGGCATGACACAATTACTCTATGGCATGACATATGATTGATTTTGACATTTATGTTTTTTTTTTAAATGATGTGTTTTTTAGTCTTTTGATAAAAATAAAGCTCTAGACATAATCGACCGATTGTATGAAAAATGTCAAGATACTATTTCCTTCAGATGCGATTTTTGAAACGCGGAGTTACTAAACGAACGGTTTTTTGTATGGAAAAACCATTCGTTTAGGTGACTCCACGTTTCAGAAATGGCACTTCAGCCTCCCTTCATGTGCCCTTCTATCTCTTGTCGAAGTTGTCGATGGTCTCTTATTTTCAATTTTGTTTTGCATTTGCAAGGTTATGAAAATGTTATAACTTCCATTTATTTATTTTAGGAGGAGGATGATTTAAGGAATGTCTAGAATAAGGGGCATTGAAGCCAAAGTGCAAAAAGAAGTGTTACAGACACGATCACATGAAAATAACATCGTAGCTATCAAAGAGAAAAATGAAGATCAGTCTGCCAAGTCCAAAGATGAGGTGGAAAGTAAGTAACACGTCTTTTGTATGTCTTATTTGATTTTTGTCATCTACTATCTACATTGCTTTTTATCTAATAAATAAAAATAAATTTTAGGTTATTTTGTGGTAGGTAATGAAGTGTAGGGTACTTATGTGACTGTCAAATGTGTATTTCAGAGCAGCAAATCCAGGAGCTCTTGCACAAGTTACCAAAGCTGGACAAGATATTCGAGGTGCATCGCAAAATAGGCGAAGGCACCTTCAGCTCGGTGTACCTGGGGTCCCTGCGGCAGCAGGCAGGGCTCTCGGCAGCCGAGCGGCGGTGGTTCGCCATCAAACACCTGGTGCCCACCGCTCACCCCGCCCGGATTGAGCACGAGCTGCGCTGCTTGCAAGACATGGGGTATGTTGCATCATATTGTTATGATTAGCGATGCATCCGATACCGATACCGATATATCGGCGATACTTCGGGTTAGCCGATATATCGATATCGACGATATTTTTATGACCGATTCAACGATACTTTTTTTTTAAATCGCCTTTCTCCGCAAAACTTAAGATTACTTTGTTTTTTAAATAAAAATGTTATTAATGTTAATTACTAAAATTTATAATAAATATCTAATATCGACCTATGTAAGACTTTTCATATTAATAAAAAAATAATCCAACTGGTGATTTATTTATTTTATCTTCATGTTTGATTCAATTAACGTATCGGTATCGGTATCGGTATCGCCGATATTTGTATAAGAGTATCGGTATCGGTATCGTATCGGCGAAAAGGCGTATCGATGCAACCCTAGTTATGATATTGTTTACTATGCCGTTTCTATTATCATTCATAAAAAAAATATGAACGTTTGCTAAACCCATTTTAGTTAAAATATGTTTTGTCTCATTCTTTCTATGTAAAATAATGCAAAGAGGGAAAGGGACAAAACATGTTTTCACTAAACTAGGTTTAGCAAACGCTAGTTACTTTTTATAAATAAAAGATTTAGTCATCTTGTGTGTTTTTAACATGCAATCTGGAATAGGTTCGCTGATCAATGGGTGCCTTTCTTGTATATTTTATAAACCAATTAACATCTTAAACATAACTTCCTACCACAAACTCCTTCACAATAAAATTTACGCCATAGACCTCACCTACTCTATTCTTCGTACTGTTTCCTATAATATTTCCCTGAAATCCTTGACTAAGACCTTTTCACTACCATCTTACAAAACTAACTTAGGCTTCCACCATCGCCAGAATTTGTACCACCTACAATAAAATAAATAGTAACTTTGAACTTGTATTTTTCACAATAGTTACTATAGTTTCAATTCTAAATTGCTGATCACTGAGTTGTAATATTGTAAATACATACTTTTAATTTATGAAGTTTGTTATAACAATATTGATTTATTTTTATTAATTCCAACTAGAACATATAGTTGTATTTTTAACTGACTTCAAAAAAGAAGGAGGTTATCAATTCCACTATATGTATTTTTTTGTTGTATGTATGTTACTTATATTTTCTTCAACCATGGACTGATTTTGATGATTTTTTTTGTTTGAAAGTTTGTAGCACCAAGTTGGTCCTGTATTAATTTGGTGAAGATATGATAAAGAACTTTGGAGATATGAAAGAAACTCGTGAAAGAAAATGAAGTCGGTTGTTTTTTTTTTTTTGTCAAAAATTGTATTATCTAATTACAGCAGCAAATTTGTATGCAAATGCTGTGTATGCTGTAAATTGGTGTTTACATTTGGAAATGTATATGCTAATAATTTCTATATCCAATAGCATACAAAATATATGTATAATCACTGTAAGTATACTTTTTAAATAAAAAAATAAAGATATGATTTAAGTTTCACTATCAGAGTAGTAACTGTATTTTTTAATTGTATGTGGTTGTACACGAATCTGATGGATACAATGTCACTGTTTTCAGGGGCCAGGACAATGTCATTGGAGTGGAGTTGTGCCTTCGACATTTTGATACTATAGTTTTTGTAATGCCATATATACCTCATAGAAAGTTTTCGGTAAGTAACAATGCCTTAATTATTCACGATATGGAGATGCGTGTACATCTTCTGTGTACTTGCTGCTAATTGTTTTATAATCTCATGATATATGTATCAGAAGTCTTAGTCGGAAAACAAATTAAAAAAAATATCTACTTAATGTGGTTAGCGTTATTATGGTTTAATTTGGCTCATGTCAACTCTTTATCTTGTTGTTTAGAGACCTAGACATCAATTGCAAGCCTTGTTAATCTGCACAAACGATTAATGTAACTGAATTTCCCCTTCAAAGTGGTCGCACCCGATTAGTAATAATGTAGGTATATTTTCGATACCTAAACGGGGAATGACACAGGCCTAGTGTTTCTTAAATTATATGTACCAAACATTATGGACAATGTACAGACATTCAATATATTGGTTGACTGGTTTTTTTTTTTGTTGTTGGCGATTAAACTTCGTTGAAGCTTATTTTGCCAGTGTCTAGTTAACCGATGGCGCGGGCGCCAATCCTAACCCTAACTATACAATCAAAGGTTGGTGTAGGTCCTTTGATTGCTTCAAGGGAGCTTCTGGCAACAAATCTATACGAGTTCACTGGTTTTCATAGCCGAATGAGTGGCGGACGGCGTCTAAAGACGCCCACCAGAGTCCGCAAATAAATATCACTACAGCCGCACTATGAGTGTCCACTTTAACCATTTTACATATTGTCCATGAGCATGAGCATTTATAACACTAAACTACACCGATTTTATATTATAAAGTCCACTAGAATCAATTTGCAAAATAATTTAAAGCAAACTCCAACTGAACCCTTTGACTTCCCGCCAGAAACCCTTGACTGGTTTAAGCATTCGACATGCAGTATGAGTAGTACAACTTATCACTATGTCTTAAAATATGACTTCTTCCTTTTAAGTCCATCATCATCATCGTATATTAGTCCACTGCTGGACTTAAAGCCTCTCTCAATAAAGACACATAATGCAACAATGGATTCTGTTTGTTCTCAGCTACATAATATCTCCCTTACTGACTCCCATGGGAAAGAAAATGGGTGGTGACAAATCATATTCTACTCTGCCATCTGCTTTGCTCTTCAAAGTTAGAAAAAAACCAAAAACATGCTTTTCTGGGAGAAAGGAAAAAAACTTCCCGCGTAGATCGTAAAAGCCGATTGAGGGAATGGGTAAGATTTGAATAATGATAATAGGCGATGCAGCTAGCTATCCATCATAATTTTTATTCCTTTATCTTCGGGTCTTACGGCCATTGGCTCTGTCAACCTTGTCGTGGCTAAAGACGTGAAAATGTACCTGTCAACCTCTGTGGCTTCGTGGTCATCATGCCATGCTTTCACACTGGAGGTCCCAGGCTCAATTCCCGGTCAGGTCAAGATGGAAAATGATCTTTTTCAGATAGACCTGGGTCATACATAACCGTAGGAAGGGACATACCCGTAATAAATCGAACCAAGGGTTATATTACATCACTATAGTATAATAAAATGAAAATAACAGTAAAAAAGGAAAAAAAATTGCTATTTCCATACAAGTGTGCAGTTGCTCATGCAATTTGTATGGGAATGGCCATTTTTTTTGCCTTTTGACTGTTATTTTAATTTCATTATACTAAAGTGATCTAGTACAGCCTGTGGTTTGATTTATTACGGTTATGTCCCTTCCACATTGTATTTTTTATAAAATATAGTATCGTTGAGTTAGTATCCCATAACACAAGTCTCGAACTTACTTTGGGGCTAGCTCAATCTGTGTGATTTGTCGGTATATTGATGTAGTGTATGCACGGCAGGAGTACGTGGGCGACATGGACGCGGGCGAGGTGCGGCGCTACATGCGCGCGCTGCTGGTGGCGCTGCGGCGCGTGCACTCGTTCGGCGTCATCCACCGCGACGTCAAGCCCAGCAACTTCCTCTACGACCGGGAGAACCAAAGGTCTGGACTGCTATCTTTCATTGAGGGACACACCGACACACAAAACGTGTACTTTTCCAACTTGTGTAAAATACTATTTGCTCGTGTTTTTGAAACCGTCGTGTCAACGAAAACAATTTTGTTTTCCGCAGAACACTTCGAAAATTTGTCTATAATTTATAAAAAATTCACCATTATTAAAAAGTAGCGTGAATCGGAACGGATTCTTCATTAAATGTTTCTTTGACATTTCTTTCTACAAATGTCAAAATTACTAGTGGTCAAGTTAAGATCACTTATTGCGAATCCTTCGCATAGGAGCCTATGACCGATTCAAAAATGCGCCTGTTTGGAAACGCTCGCGGAAACCATTCGTAATGTGACAAGTGATTTTAAAAATACATTCTCAACTCTATTGCATTTCATCGCTATTTATAAGCCTTACTCTCGTAAAAGTCACTATATTTAATTGAATTTAATCAAAATTTAGTCAAATTACAACTTCGGAGCCAGCCTTCAAAAAAGGTTGTGGTCAAGACTCTATTTTGCACCGCTTTGAAAGTGTGACGTTACAAGTCTGTCAGGGTTCTTTAGCCTATTTAGATCTGCATTTTTAAAAGTTGCCACAAAATGTCTATATATGCTAAAGAAGTAAATTTGAATATGTTTGTTTGTTTGTAAAAGGTTTATTGTACACACATAAATGCAAAAATACAATTTAAGAGACCAAGTGTAGTTCAAAGGCGGGCCTATTCCAGATAGGGATCTCTTCCAGTCAACCTTGGATTGAAAGGAATAGGTTTTACAAATAGTTTAACCCTTTCACCGCGATACTTTATATCAGTTGTCGTGCTCCCAGCGCGAAGGGTAGTAAATCTAAAATAAATACCTACAACCAAAAAGGGATGTGGATACTTAAGTTATGTGCAATACAATCAATTTTTTTATGACGGAAATATCCGACGCTTGCGGTAAGGGCACGACAATGTTTGTCGGATAAATCCGACGTTCGCGGTGAAAGGGTTAAAGTGGAATAGTATTTTAGGTGTATGTTTCCCGTCAGATACCTGCTGGTGGACTTCGGGCTGGCGCAGCGGCTGTGCCCCGCGGCCGCGGACCCGCCGCCCGCGCACACCACGCGCAAGCGGGCCCGCCCGGAGGTCTGTGGAATCTATACTTTGCTTTTTAATTCCCGTATTAAACATGGCTGTTATAAGTTTGACGCTTTAGTCTTTAGAATAGATGGACCGATTTCGATGCGGTTCTTTTTACATAGAAGCGAGTTCTTTTGCGGTGGTTCATAGCTTACGTTTGATTATAATCGGTTCAGTCAGTTTGAAATTAATTGGGAGTCAACGCTTGAAAATCGGATTTTTTTAGTTTGCTTAGCAAATAAAAATGGTGCTACGGATATCGTAGTTCCGGTAGTTATCACTAGATGGCTGTACGAGCCAAGCTCGCACATTTCGGCAACACGCGGCCACATACTATGTAGGTCGCGTGTCAGCAGTTTTTACTTTACATTATGATTCAAGTACAAATAACAATAAACAGTTTCTACGTGACGTGGTCTTGTGTCTCCATAACATCAAACAACCTCAACATCATCATCTATTACTGTATGGTGCGGGCCTAGGTGACAACAGAAGCCTACGCCGTATAATGGCGTTCTTGAAAGTCGGTGTTTTTTTTTTTATTTGCCTGACAAATGAACTCGTTATCATTATTAAACAGTTGTTAAATTGTCCTCCATATGTAGAAGCGGTGTTTTGTCGGCAGGAGGAGTGGTCGCCGGCCGCGAAGCGCGTGGCGCTGGACCTGTCGCTGCGCGCGCGGGCGCCGCCGGCGGCCGCGCACACCTCGCCGCGGCTGCCACAAGTCATTCCCGCGATCAAAGTGAGCTTTTTATACAACACTCAACGTTATAATTAAAAAAGGAATACCCGACTACGGGAGCCATGTACCGCTAACAATGTATATATTTTTGAAATGTGCTAATCAAGATCTTTCATTTGATATTTCAATCGAAAAAGAGAGAAAAAAATATTTTATACCAGTCCCCCTCTCGAAAGTTTAGTTTATCACTGAAAACAGTGAATAAAATGCACTTTTACTCACTATTTTGATGTTTGAATTTAGAACAATTTACTCTTAATTTTAGTAATTGTTTCTAATTTTAATGTCCATTTTAATTAATTTAACCTTTTTTGTTTTTCATCAATTGGCTTAAATTTTACTTTTTAACCGACTCCCAAAAGAGGAGGTTATCAATTCGTCGGAATCTTGTTTTATATATGTTGATCGATTTATTCGAAGACGTTTGTACGCAATTCAATTCAATTCAATCCTTTATTGCTTCCTTAATGTTGTACATACATGTGGTGTTTAATATAAAATGAGAACCAATTAAGGACCCTGACAGGCGCTGCAATAGGAGAGGGGCTATTTTATCTTAAAATTGTTATATATTAAATCATGTAAATAAATTATATTTTGAATGCTAATGGATATGATTAATTTTATTATAATTCGCATTCAGAATATTCTTTTTTTTAAAGGGAATACCTGTCAGGTGGTCCCATAATGTTTTTGTATAGTATGCAATTCTTGAATAAAGCGGATTTACATCGAGGGCCATAAATCACTCGCATTGCTCAGGATTCTAACATTTGAATCACTCGCTATGCTCGTGATTCAATCATCATGAATCACTCCCTACGGTCATGGATCAGTCGTTAGAATCCTTCACCTGCTCGTGATTCATCTATGGCCCTCGAAGTATATCCGTCCTTTATTCACTAATTGCGTAATATACTATTTTTTGTTACTCACTTTTTTGTGCGTGACGTTCGTTGCTTACAATTTTTACACACAAATTGTAGCTTATATCACTTGGACAATAATGTCGAATTGATTGACATATCATTTGTGACAACTGGACAAGCGATTTGGACGTTACGGTGTATCAGCCATACATTTCCACAAACATACATAGACTGCTGAAATCATTACTCTTTCTGACGGTTTTGCTATAGTTGGGTAAAAAGAAGTGTTGTAAATCCACAGTGTATATTTGCATATGTGAATCCCATGATATGATTCAATAATACGGGCGTTGACATATATGTTTGTTCCCCGTCCGTTTCATGCAAAATATATAGAAGCGTCGCAAAGCAGAACACACAGTGTCCGCCCGTTTTAGTGAACATACGTGTACTAAAACGGGCGGAACGGATTTGCGGGTGGGTCAGGGGACTGGTGCGGTGCGGGCGTCAGTGTTGCCATAGATACGGATTTGTTTGTATCTGTCATGTCCGTGCCTCGATTTTTTATGTTTTCTAAACTCGCGACGGCGCTCCATCTGTGCTCTGTTCGCGCTCCGTCAGCGCCTAATATAAATGCAGAGTTTTAAATCGGTTCGGGTTCTTAAAGATTTGGCAGTTGACATAGTTGAAGGAATTGGTATGGCAGGAGGTGGCGGGCTGCGCGTGCGCCGGCGTGGGCGGCGTGTGCGGCGCGTGCTCGCTGCGCGCGGCCCCCCGCGCCCCGCGCGCCGGCACGCAGGGCTTCCGGCCGCCCGAGGTGCTGCTGAAGAGCCCGCGCCAGACCACCGCCGTGGACACGTGGGCGGCCGGCGTGGTGCTGGCCAGCCTGCTCACCGCGCGGTACCCCTTCTTCCGGGCTCCGGACGACGTCTCGGCGCTGGCCGAGCTCGCCGACCTGCTCGGCACGCAGGCTCTGCAGCAGGCTGCTAATTCTCTGGGTCAGTTTTTCATTACTAAATTAATAGTTTCATATCATTTAATTAAATAAATTTATTTTATATTAATTTTAAGCCAAGGAGTATTTAAAAATGAAAACTAATTTATTTTATATATTAATACAGTACATAAAGATAGGTACATAAAACTATAAATTTTACAAGAATAAGACATACGTCTACAGGGTACAACCCATTCGTCCACCAGACAAATGGACCAATTTTTTGTTTTGTCTGTTTCGATTGACCCCACCTCGTCGTCACTGGGGACGCATCAAGTCGGAATTAATATTTTTTCACAGTTCCATTCGTCCCTAGTGGGGACGAATGGGACAGACTTCCATTACAATTCGCATTTGTCCCCAGTGGTGACGAATGGGAATTTACGTTTTTTGATTCCCATTTGTCCCCAGTTATATTAAATAGAATATAATGATTTTCAAAAGGTATATTTTTAGTATAGATGGAAACGAAAACTTCATTAATATAAATAAATAAAAGTTACATGTGTTCACATTAATGGCAACCCTACTGCTGCTGTGGAGCCTCCTGACGTATGTCTTATCTTTTAGATTGTTATATGTAACTCTTAAGAGTCCCCTTTCCCTGGACAGAATCAGACTTTCCCATACAAACGTAGTCTACGTTTTATTTTAAAACGACATGTCGGATATGGGCGAAATTATGTAATTTTAAAGAAATTACAATTATCTAGGGTTATAATTGGTTTCCTACAGTAAAGTTATGAAATTAAAAGAGAATATAGTGTATTATATCATATTTGACCATTAGTATGGAAAACTTCTACACCTTTATATTTTCTTTCCAGTTCATAATTTTACGTTGAAAACCAATTATAACCCTAGATAATTGCAATTTCTTAAAAAAATACTATTTTTTACCGAAATCTGACATGTCGTTTCAAAATAAAACGTAGACTTCGTTTGTATGGACAAGTTTAGGGTAAGGGGATTCTTAAGCCTCACAAAGAAGATCATTTAAATATGAAACTAATAAGTCTTTATAACATAATTATATAAAATTAGGAAAAAAAAATTTATAAATATCGTCTATATTATACATCATTTCCGCTGCTTATACAATTTACGAACTTCTCCAATGTAACATAGGTACCTAAAGTGAATAATGTACATATAGTTAATAGTTACAAATATTACGCATTATACCTATATCTATTAAATTAGTATCGAACTTTGACTATTTAATTTAAAATGTTACATTCGATGTTTGAATGATTATCTATGAAATTTTTATTTCAATATATTTATATAAAGTCATCCTTTGTTTCTATCCAAAGAATATAGGTATTTTTAAAAAATCATAATCAGATATTCTATTTAACATAATTAGCAACGAAATAAAATCCGTTTGATTTGCCACCACTGGGGTTAAATGGGAATCACTAAAACGAAAATTCTTATTCGTCACCACTGGGGACAAATGGGAATTGTAATAGAAGTCTGTCCCGTTGATCTACACTGGGGAAGAATGGAACTGTGAAATAATAGTAATTCCCATTCATCTCCAGGGGGGACGATGCGGTGGTGACAATCGAAAAACACACAAAACTAAAAAACATTCAATTTGTTTATTTTTTCGTTTGTTCTCACTGGGGACGAATGGGATGTACCCCAACTACATACCTTAATTAAACAATTATATTTCCACATAACATGTTTTTATATAATTGGTTACGCATAAATTAAGTTATGAAACAAATTTACCAGTAAAAAAGAAGCAAATTGAAGTTATGTTGGATTATAAATAAATTAATGAACATTATGTTATAAGTTGAAGAGTAATCTGCAATGACAATTTATTTGACTGCCCAAGCGAAGTGCAGGAGATTATGCATAGTATTTTTGTTTCCTGTATTTACCAAACTGTGTATTCAAATTATTTTCTACTTGGTCCATTGGTTCACTGTCAGAGAACGCCATTTGTACACTGGTTTTGTGCAATAAAGTTTAAACTAGCTTTTCGGGCGTCGCGCGGGCTGCAAGCAGCCCGAGGTTTTTCGTGCAGCTGTTGAAGTAGGCTAAGATATGATTCCAGAGTTGAAATAAATGAAATGATTCCGTGCAGGGCGTCGGCTGGTGATGTCGTCTCCCCGTCGCGGGCTGTGCCTGCGCAAGCTGTGTGCGCGGCTGCGCGGGTGCCCGCCCGCGGGCGCGGGGCCGGAGGGCGCGGGGGCGGAGGGCGCGGGGGCTGCGGGCGCGGGAGCCGGCCCCGCGCGCTGCACGCGCTGCGCGTTGCCCGCGCGCGCCTGCCTCTGCCGGGACGACAACGTGCGTACATCACACTCGTGCCGTTTGTCAAACGCGGACTCACTGAACTAACGATATTTTTCTATGCAAAAACCATTTGTTTACATGACTTAACGTTTCAAAAATGCCACTCAGCGTAGCTGCCACCATCACATCAGTTTCACGTTCCCTGCTCAACTAAAGCCCAGTTTACATATTGCTAAGTGACTAGTGCGAGTGACAATTGATAGTGCGTGTGATCAAGCACTGGCAAGTGACAAGTGCGAGTGACAAGTGATAATGCGTGTGAACAGGCACTGAAAAGTAAATAAAAGCCTTTTTGACGTGATAACGTCTTATAAATCGAAGAACGCCGGCTGCACGCACGAAAAATGGTCACGTTCCGCCTAAGCCGAACGTGCGAGTAAGACCGCGGAACGAACGAGAGCGCCGAACGAGCGATCAGTAGGCACGATCAACCTAAGCATTCGGCTTGTTACGCATCTATCATGAATTCATGATTCATGATGATATTTATATAAAAATTTTCGTCCGTAAACCGAATTTACAGACAACCAATTTTTTATTCTTTGATAAGTAGCTGTCCCCGCGCTACCTCGCTTTCCCCGCACTCGCCCACCGCCTCTGCTAAAGCCGGCACGTCACGCATAACGTCCAGGCGTGTAATGAACTTACTGCATAATCACTTGTCAGTGTATGTGAACACCTACTTGTCAGTGTTTACTTGTTAATATGTAAACCAGGCTTAAGAGGAACTAAGGCTTCTCTCATGAATTTCTGAAATATTATTGAAAGCTAACTGCATCCGATGTTAGCTAGAAAACTCTTCAAATACAGTCTAACATGATGAACGACTATCAAGTCATAGTATTTATTTTGAACTCGCATGTTTCCAAAACAAAGGTCTTGATGCGGTTAGCAATTCATCACTATTTGTACTTGCCCACTTTACTGGTAAAAGTAATCTATTAGTCTTGCATACCTAGGTCAGACTGCTCAGAGACACAAGACTCCCAAAATGCTTTTTGCCTCTTACTTGAGATGAAAACGTGATTTCACTTTGGGGTTAGTTAAGACGGAGAAGAGCGCAGCAGAGAGGATTTTTTTATGACACTCGAATGTAAACTTTGAACTATTAGCATATGACGCGAGTGAGCTCGCGCGGTCTCGAGGCCACGCAAGCTCGCGTCTTGTACTGTGTTATGTTTAAACGTTTATACATTTCAGGCTACGTTAATACGGTCTCATTTTCAATTATTTTTTTTTATATTTTTTTTTAGTGACAAATCACCAAATCACACAGATTGAGCTAGCCCCAAAGTAAGTTCGAGACTTGTGTTATGGGATACTAACTCAACGATACTATATTTTATAACAAATACATATATAGCTAAAAATCCAAGACCCATATTATATACCCATATAATAAGTTAATAAATTGCTCGTGCATTTTTCCTCTCTGCCTAAATTTGCTTATGTTAACATGTTTTGACGGAGAACGGAATTTCCTGCGTTCCCGCGCGATGTGCGTCCCCGTTCTCCGTCCTCACACCTCTCCCCCGTTCTCGCCTTGTCTTGCGAGGAATGGAGATTCCGTTCTGTATTAATGTAGCATTACTCTAATCAATGTGCTATTTTCTAACAAGTCAAATCAGATACTTTTTTCTAAACGTGAAAACAAACTTTTTCTTTGGGATCATAGTTTCTTGGAGTCAAATTAATATCAATGTGTGTTACCAGTGATGACTTATGGCTTTGAAACGTGGTACCTTACTATGGGTCTCATAAGAAGGCTCAAGGTAGTTCAGCGCGCTATGGAGAGGACTATGCTCGGTGTTTCCCTACGTGATCGAATCAGAAATAAGGAAATTCGTAGGAGAACGAAAGTCACTGACATAGCCCAGCGGATTAGTTTGTTGAAGCGGCAGTGGGCGGGACACATAGCGCGAAGAACCGATGGCCGATGGGGTAAAAAGGTTCTCGATTGGCGACCACGTACTGGCAAGCGAAGCGTAGGACACCCACCTGGTGGTCAGACGACCTGACTAAGGTTGCTGGAAAGCGCTGGACGCAGGCCGCTCTTGATCGGTCGTTTTGGAAATCCTTGGGAGAGGCCTATGTCCAGCAGTGGACGTTATGCGGCTGATATGATGATGAAATTAATATTAGTTTTTTTGCAGTAATAAATCTAAAATCACGTCAAAATGAATACGTTTAAGAGAAGTAACATTGTTTTGCGACGTTTTGAGACGACCTTCGTGGCGTAGTGGTCACTGCTAGTCCGTCACCCAGAGGTCCCGGGTTCGATCCCTGGTCAGGGCAAGTTGGAAAATGGCCTTTTTCAAATTGTCCTGGGTCTTGGATGTTTATCTATATATGTATATGTTATAAATTATAGTATCGTTGAGTTAGTATCCCATAACACAAGTTTAGAACTTACTTTGGGGCTAGCTCAATCAGTGTTATTCGTCCCTATATAATGAATTGTTTATTTATTTTATTTTGTTATCTGTACAAAGTGATTAATTTTGACCCAAGAAATAGCCAATCGTGTGACGTTACAAAGGTGTGTGTGTGTGTGTCAGGCGGAGGCGGTGGCGGGGCGGCTGACGGCGGGGTTCCCGGACGCGGCGTTCTCGCTGGCGCGGCGGCTGCTGGAGCCCGACCCCCGCCGCAGGCTCTCCGCACACGACGCGCTGCGGCACCCCTTCCTCGCCGACGACTAGCCTCGTTCATGTACTCGACTGTTTGCTAAACCTATTTTTAACCGACTTCCAAAAAAGAGGTTATCAATTCGTCGCGAGCTTTTTTTTATGGTCACCGATTATTCGAAGACGCCTGGACAGATTTGAAAAATTCTTTTTGGAACGAAGTTCCTTACGGCAGGCTTGGAGGAGATAGGGATTTTGCTGCGCGACCGAACTGAAAAAAATGTGATAGTAAAACCGTAAGGATGACCTCGTTAAATAAAACCGTTAAATGAGACGTGCGCAGGCGCGATAGTCGTATACACAATTCTTTTGCAAATTGTGTCGATTCTACATTAGCCGAAGGAACTTCGTTCCTACCTGGTGTCCCACGACACCACATTTCTTTTTTGTTTTAAGGATCCTACTTGTCATGTGGTCCCATAAAAGTTTTATCAAAATCGGTTGTGTACTTTGGGGGTGAAATTAGTCTTTAGTTTTGAAAAATCGTAGTTTTAACCCTTTCACCGCAAACGTCGGATTTATCCGACAAACATTTTATTTTGCGAGCGTCGGATATTTCCGACAAAAACTATTGCTCGTATCAGCACATAAGTATCAACATCCCTTTTTGGTTGTAGATATTTATTTTAGATTCACTACGCCTCGTGCTGGGGGCACGGCAACTGATATGAAGTCACGCGGTGGAAGGGTTTAGGTTTGTCCTTGTCTCTCTTTTCAATATTTAACATAGCAAAAACGAGACGAAACATTTTACTAAAATAGGCTTAGCAAACGGTTGATATTTTTTAAAAATATGAGGGTACCTTTCAAATCACCAGGAAAATAAAGATGGCGTCGAACATTTTTTAATCTGTGATATATGAAGCGACATAGTATTTTTGTACTTACGCAAGAGTTACAAGGAAAGGGTACGTTCAATCGAAAAAAATGTACGCGAGATCACATCTCTATTGAGGCACATCTCGCCGATATAGATATTTTACCCGGTAAGGTAATTTCTTATAAAAAAACTCAACTCTCGTGCCTTATATTATGACATTCAAAAATTCAATTGAATTGTTGAATAATATATGTAGTTCATATCAAGTGCTTCCTTCTTCTGAATGTACCTTTTCAAAGTAACCTTGTGCTTTTCTACAATACGACAATATTTTTTATTTTCCTGGTTGCGTTCTTATACTTGAGTCGCCGGATGCGGGGCCACCCATGGGCGTAGCCACAGTGGGGCACAGTGGGGCGCTTGCCCCACCCTGGCTCAGACCTTTAAGTTACCGAATCAAACCTAAAAATTAAATTATCTAGGTACTTACTACAATACTTAATATTCTTAAGAAAGTTCACACTCGACATTTTATATGTAAAAATTAACTGGGGTAAGCGGCGGACCGTGTAGTTTGCTAGTTACATATTATTTCAGATTGCTGCCCCACCCTGAGCCCATGGCTGGCTACGCTTATGGGGCCGCCGACGAATTTGTTTTAAGGATCTATAGAAGTGGATATTGTATTTGTTTGTTCCACTCGTGCGACGTTACTTGTCGATTTGTGCCAAAAAGCCCGTTTATCTAAATTCAATACAGTAAAATAGCTGTAGGATGTGAAAGTTTTATCAAATCATGCAACTTTACAGCGAAAAATTGGACGTTGATCTTCCTACACGTTCAATTTGTCTACGGAATTAAAATTGTTATTATTTAGCGTTGCATGTTGACATGACTTTCCTCGATGTGAGTGGGACGTGTATTTGTTTGTGCGGTCCCCCGGCGACCACACGGCAGCTGTTGTTGTTAGTTCTTGCAAGGATCTCAAGTTATTGTAAGTTTCGGAACAGTACAAAGTAGGTTAGCGCCTGCGGGCGAGAAGTGCCTTGTTGCCACTAGGGTGTTTTTGTTACCTAGCTATTAACCACCTCAATAAACAGACATTTCCATACTGCGGTTTTATTTTTGAATTTACATTTTCTAAAAAATTAGATAATTTTAACCCTTTACCCGAACGACGGATTTATCCGACAAACATTGTCCCGAGTGATCTTTTCGACAAAAAATGCTCATATTGAACATAAGTTTCCACATCCCTTATTGGTTGTGTTTATTTTAGATTTACAAATACTACCTCTCGCGCTGGGGGCACGGCAACTGATATAAAGTCTCGCGGTGGAAGGGTTAAATGGATATAGACTTTGAATGTGGAGATACATAATGGAAAGGCAAAGAAAAAGCAGGAAGTTGTACTTGATTAACTTCAATTTATTAAAATATCTTTCATAAGCAGTCTTTGTTAACCACGCTTTACTAAAATTGCAACCACGCACTTCAACGTGAGTATAATTATTACGTAAATCTGCACAAGCATATTCACAATACAACTTGTGTTGTAAATATTTGATTTGTGACTAAACTGTAGTCACAAGTAGGTTTTCAACCGGTATTTAGAGGTTATTTTCATTTTGGTACCGTACTAGATGGGTACCTGTACTCCTCCAGGTACATTTACCTAGCTAATTTAAGTACCTAGTTGCTATCTGGTACAGTACCGATACTTACTGGAAAATAGAACCGATAGTGACGGGAAAATAGTACCAGTATAGATAGTACAGGTCCTATATCTGGAACCGGTACCACACCAAGGTCAATGGTATCGGTTCCTGTAAATACCGGTAGTTCAAGCCTTGAACGTAACACTGCGCTGGCTCAGTGACTTCAAGGGAATCTTGGCGACCAGAAGAGACTTGTTTGCATTGCAATCTTTCTGATGTTTAAACAATTTTGTTAATATTAGTTTGCCCATACAATTTTATTAAATCACACATAATGTGTGGATATCTTTCGAGACTTGCTTAATAGTATTTCCCAAGCCGCGGATGGCATTAGGAAACACTTTGTATCTCACTCTAGTCTGATGATGACCTCTCCTAATCCTCTTAAAACGAAAAATTGAGTACACAATTTTTTTTAAATACAATTATCTATTCTTATGCCTTCATAACAAATTGTGCACTTAAATATTAATTCTGTACATTTCATTAATTGGATTTTCATTGACATTTCTGAACAAGACTTGACAAGTTATGTACAGGTGTTAGAATTAAACCAGCTAGGCTTTCAAGGATAAATTAAAGTTCAGCTGACACATTCAAAGCATTCAAATTCAATTCAGCCTGAGTCCTGCCTAAACCGCAGACATCAAAAATTAATTATAAAACTATCCTTAACCTTAAAGGTAAAAAAAATGTTTGGACTAAGCGTTGAGCAGTACTAAACTTTCCAGAAGTTCGGGTTTTGCTGCAGCCGCCGCTCGAAGTTCTGGTACCAGGTGTGGAGCGTGTTGAGCGGGATGTAGGACACGCCGGGCGTCGGCGTCATTTGGTCTTGTGTCACAGAGAATGATGCCACAAAATTAACTAAGTTCTCTAGCATCTTTTGTGCGAATGTGATGTAGCTGTTGGTTTGCTGTGCCTGAAAAGAATTTAATATAAAAATAGTACTTTAAAATGGACAACACAACAGCCTCCACTGCATTAGCATTGGTGTATATGTCTTTGTATGTATTGCATTGTAGGACTGATGCACACATCACAACATCCCACAAACAAATACCAGCCATAGTTTGAGATTTCAATGCGTCTTTGCAATGTTATGGGCAGGCAGTTTCTTTGCACAAAGAATTTCTATCGTGGTGCAGAGAGGCAACGCTGCCAGCCTTCTGGGTACTCTGCCTCGCAGCGATATGTTGGGGTCTCTTTTTTATTTGTAATTTTTATTTTATTTAAATTTTTTAAACTTGACGATAGTTGAATAAATAATTAAAGTTGCTAAAACCAGCCTCATAACAATAAGTATTTACGCCCACCCGGAATCCAACTCAAGACCACCATATGATAAGTTCTATGATACGGATGATGATTGGGTCAAAAAAATGTATTTAATCAGTGAGATTATCATTGATCTCAAAAACAGATATCTAAACTTATAACAATGGTCAATTTATTTACGATTCATCAAATTAGAAACAATCAGACAAGTTTGTTTCATTGCATCTTAAATTACAGTTTTATATTACTTCGTAAATGTTAAGCTTACCACAGAGGAGGCCAACAGCTGCACGTTGGCTTCAGGTTCAATGGAGATGCCGAGCTGGGCGTTGTGGCAGATCTGCTGCTGCCCGAACGCACTCACAAACTTGTTCTCCTCTGAATGTCGTCAAACAATAAAAATCATTGTAAGAAAATACATTTACCAGACAGACACCCACTGAGAGAAAGATACAAAGCAAAATTTCAGGACATTTCAGAGACTGCCCATCAAAGAAATGGGGCAACATATTCTAGATTAGTAAAAATATAAAAATTGTAAATGAACTTTATACAGATATGAAAAAACAATCTTACTATTTGCTTTTTTTAGGTCACCAAAATGTAAAGAACCAGAATGGATGCTTCTAGAACTTACCTGTCAGTTCGTGAAGTTTTTTAAGATTGGAGATCTTGAATATGGCAGAGGGTTTGCTGTTGGAGATGTGTCCGAGGAGCTGCCAGTTAGGTGGCGCGGCGGGGTCCGGCCAGCTCCAGTAGACCATGCCCACCGAGCCGACCGGCAGCGGCGCCAGCCCCGTCAGAAACACCACCACATGGTTGATAGCGTCCGCTTCGGGGATGGTGATGAGAAACCGCGTCTCTTCGAGCGGCGTGAAATCCGTCTGCACCTGAACCGCGGCATCAGAACACACAAACACTGGAGTTATAACACCACAACAAAACTAAACAGAAAAACAGCGCAAACACTCTTATCGCATGGTTGCCCGTCACTTACCAATCGTCCTGACACTATTAATCCAAAAACGTTAGTCATTATTACATAAAATCGATTATATCACAGATGAAATCGTGCAAAATAAAATATTGTTAATCAAAATATAACCTCAATTTTGAGGCAAAATGTCAACAATGGCCAAGTGAGTAGTGAAGAGTCAACGACAACGACAACATTAGGTGGCGATACGACAATGACAAATGAA
Organism: Acrobasis suavella; assembly: GCA_943193695.1. Classification (NCBI taxonomy): domain Eukaryota; kingdom Metazoa; phylum Arthropoda; class Insecta; order Lepidoptera; family Pyralidae; genus Acrobasis; species Acrobasis suavella. Next base: position 446,199 of record OW971930.1, on the reverse strand, counting down.
GTTGAATGACGTTTTGTTTTTTTTTAGTTGCATCATGATGAGGCATGTTGGCATACAAGCATAAGATGGATAATTTTACCCAACTGCCGAAAAGTGTTAGGTATGTTGGTTTTGCAAATGCTTATCAGTTATCATCAGTCACGCAAATTTTTTTCTAGCCCTTTTTTGACTAGAAACTGTTACAGGCTGTTGTTTACTTCAAATTCAATGACCTCCAGACAAACCGACAGTACAGATTACTATGTAGACAGGCGGAATCGTAGTTGTGTTGTGTACCTACATACTACCAGTCCATGGTAGGGGGTTCTAATAAACAAGCGGCTCGCACCGGCTTCGCACGTACTTAAGTCTCTGTGTACTTGTTCAGTCTGTCATGTACCTGCATGGCATGTCCTTAAATCAGTGCATGTCATAACTTTACCGGTGGAGTAGGGTAGGTACCGAATTTAGCTAACGAAAACCCCATAAAAATCGGCGTAGTAGATTCTAGGTCAGTCCAACAGACAGATATGTGCATGAGAATGTTAATAATACGTAGGGGCAGACAAGAGCTTAGTTACCTCTTTATTTAAGGCGTTAAGTTATTAAATAGGGTAATCTGACAGCATCTGTCCATTCCATTTTCGTCAAACGATCCCTTGCCAGGTAGGTACATGTCACAGACAGCAGCTTTAAGTGCCTATTTGTTGTTCTGAGTGTATAATAGTTCAATCTGGCCTTGAAAGATTTGACCACACCCACCTTAAAGAAAATCGCCTGCGCTTGCGCAACATTTGGCGGAAAATAACTGACACTATATTTATATCTTTGTTTACAGTTTACTAATGCTAGGTCTCATAACACCTAATAGGCACCTTATTTGAGGTTTTCCTTCACAAACTTACACAACTAAAACGTCGGACGTATTCTATTATCGTCGTAATTCATTTTTTTTTAAAGGAAACATTAATGTTCAGGATATGCTTCTTCGAAAAAATTTTTTATTGCAAATAGGTCTACGCACGTCATCTCGAAATAGCGCCTTCGAAATTTCCTTGTACTCAATTATACAATCGGATCATATTTTTTCAAGGCGAAATTAAATAAAAATACATGAAAATTACAATGATTGAAGACAAATCAAGCTGAAAGATAAATTATGTGATTTCAGCCTTACAAAAACTCCCGAAATGTTAATTTACATATGAAAAAAGCGAATGCGTTCATATATCTTTTTAGAAATAGGCTTTTATAATCTGCGCGGGAAAACAAGCAGCTGCTACAATCATCATTTCATCTGGTCAAGGAGAAAAATAGGCTTGGTAGGGTTCAAAGCCGAAATGTTTATTCAGTAATAAGTAATAAGTCCTTTACACGTCAACAGGTATAATTTACGTTACGTACGGGTAGTGTAAATTACCTAAATTAGAATTTACTAGATTTTTTAAGAAAAGCTATTCGATACCAGCGCTTCCTAACGACGTCCTACGGATTTGTCCCACTGGTGGGACCACGGGGTATGATGGCCTTTGAGTCCTGTGCTCCTAGGCTTTGTATGCCCCTTGAGTAAAACACGTAATGGATATAGATACAGGGTGGTCAAAAAGTCGTGGATCAAACGAAACAGGGAGATAAAGGAGGTAATTTCCAACAAAAAATCTTTCCCCAGCATGGCCATAACTTCATTGCACGAAAAGATATGAATTATTTTAGTTTTTTCAATGAAACTACCGAGTTTTTTTTTACAATTTAATCAGTAAAAAATTAAATTGATTAAAAACAATAAAACAAAAGGTGTTGTATTATGAGTCGATAATGTATCAATACTACAAAAATTGTATTGCAGCTCTTCGTATCAAACTTAACGAGCAATGATTTTTTTTCCGTAAATTTTAAAGCGTTACAAAAAATTACTTCTCACTTTAAGAGCACTTATTTGCAATGAAGTTATGGCCATGCTGGGGAAAGATTTTTTGTTGGAAATTACCTCCTTTATCTCCCTGTTTCGTTTGATCCACGACTTTTTGACCACCCTGTATAGCTGACTTGCATCGGACACGTGCTTCGGAAGGCTGTAAGATACCTTAAGGCAGCCTGAAAAATCTGAAACCATTGCTGGCCACTTAAACATACAAGAAACGAACCACTCTAAAGCTGCTAAGTAGATTTCTATACCGTTTCACTTACATGTAGAGAGGATTTACCTGGGAAGGCTAACTTGTTTATCACACATACATATGTCTGTGCATATACCGAATTACCCACCCGTAATCGTACGTAGAGGCAAAGATAAGATTACTAACGTAAGTAGAGGCGACCAAGATAGAAATATTCAATTTATAAGACGCGTAACTAGGGAGAAATAAATTAAAAGAACATATTAGAACGGTGTTTTATTATTGAAAAGGACAATACCAAGTCGGTACTACACTAGATTAACATAACGACACAGGAACTCCACAATAAACTAGCGAAAAGCAGATTTATCGACGTATCTTTAGTGATCAAAATAGGACAATTAGTAAGGGGAGTTACGTTATAAATGCACGTTTAATATAATCAGAGAGCAGAAAATATGTTAGATAAAAGGAGCGAGATAAAGTACTCAGTATGCGTAAATGATAAGAGGGAAGAGGCCAAAGATAAGACAGTAAGCGGCGCGAGCGGCGGCCGGCGCGGGCGCCCCGTGACAGCGCGGCAGCGTTGTCTTAAATCTGGTATGCGATAATTTCTTTCTACACAAACTATACCAAATTATAGGTAATTTAATTTCCCCGTATTTATTATCCTTGTAGTTGTTATTGGTATACATTAACACCTCTTACTAAAACGCCCTACACGACGGCATTGTGTTAGAGCTTTAAATATAAATATCTTATACATTATCAACAAGTTAAAATGCCAAACTAAGCGACATCATAGGTTAGCAAAAAATATAAAAATTAATTGTGATGATAACAAAAAATCCTGAATTGCACACAAACGTTTGACATACATAGTTGAACATTAGTTATTTAAAGTCAATATCATAAAATAAAGTATAATACAAGATGAAATAAATTGACTTTAACAAGACATGTTACAGAAGAACTAAAAGAGAAATACTTAAACAATCACACTCTCCTCAAATAATTCACTCAATAATTTAATACAATAGAATACTGCCTCAACATAATATACAGATTCCCCCACAGAAATGCTCTCAACAAATTTCACAATCTGAAACAGTAGACATTCCTTTTTTGGAGCAAACTTAACAGGAGCAAGAAAAAAACAATATAAACATACAACCATGCTATCCTTATGAACGTTTCTAACTTCCAACATATTTCATAGTAGTTACATCCGCCCAGATATGTCCAAGTATCTGGACAATCTCCTCCCTTAAATATTTAGGAGACTTTCTTAAAATTAAGAATTATATACTAATTTTTCAATAACTATTATTGTACTGATAATTATTTGATGTTGTTTGGAGCCCTGATGTGGAGAAGCTCGGCGCCTGGTTGCAGCCATTTTAGTCCAGCATATACGGATATGAGACATCTTTAAGTGGTACGAAGGTCTCCTTGATGGACTGTGGCGTCGTCCAGCGCATGACGTAATTAGGGCCGCCCGCCTTGTCGTTGGTGCCCGACTTGCGGCCGCCGCCGAAGGGCTGCTGGCCCACCACGGACCCGGTCGACTTGTCATTAATATAGAAGTTGCCTGCGGTCATTTTCAGTTTGTCGAGCGCGTGCTTCAAGAACTTTTTGTCTTGCGCGAATACGGCGCCGGTCAGAGCGAATTTCGTGGAAGAACCGACGAGGTCCAGCGCCTTGGCTAAATCGGCATCTTCATACACATATATCGTCAGCACAGGGCCGAAGATCTCCTCCCTCATCAGCTTGTCGTGAGGATCTTTTGTCTCGATGATAGTTGGCATTACATAGTAACCTTGACTGGAATCGAATTCTCCTCCACCCAAGATTGTATTCTTGGAGTTCTTCTTCGCATCAGTGATATATCCTGTAATCCTTGCAAATGCTTTGTCATCAATGACAGCTCCCATAAACGAATGGAAGTCACATGTGACATCTCCAACCTTTAATTTAGCTCTCTCTTCTAGTAGACCATGTTTTATTTTATCATACAGAGACCTAGGTACATACATTCTGGAACAAGCTGAACATTTCTGACCGCAGTATTCAAATGCAGATCGGATGGTGCCAGTCACTACTGACCTCACATCAGCCGTTGGGTGCACAAAATGGTAGTTTTTGCCTCCACATTCACCAATAAGCCTTGGGTAGTTGTGATATACATCGAGATTCTTGCCAACTGCATTCCACAACCAGTTGAAAGTAGGGACAGATCCAGTGAAGTTGATACCGGAAAGGTGAGGTGATGCTGTTATAATTTTACCAAATGTTGGGCCATCAGCAGGCACAAAGTTGACTACTCCTGGGGGCATGCCTGCCTCATGCAAGATGTTGAATATACGCCAGTTGGACAGAATGGCGGTGTCAGATGGTTTCCATATGACACCATTGCCCATCAACGCTGGGGTGTATGCTAGATTGCCACCAATAGCAGTGAAGTTAAAAGGACTAATGGCAGCAATGAAACCATCAAGCCCTCGGAACCGCATAGAATTTCTTGTTACCCTAGGGTTTTCAGAGATTGGTTGATATTTCAAATTCTCTTTCAGGAAAAACACGTTGAACCGAAAGAAATCAATCAACTCACAAGCAGCATCTATTTCAGCTTGGATTACAGATTTGGACTGTCCTATCATGGTGGCAGCATTCAGGCTCTGGCGGTAAGGGCCCGCCATCAGATCAGCAGCTTTCGTGAATATTTCTACACGCTTTTCAAAAGGTGTCTGGTCCCATGTGACCTGTGCCTTAACGGATGTGTCAATGGCTTTCTGGATGGTTTTCTCGTTGGCGTGCCAGTACTTGGCGACTTTCATCTTGTGATTGTGTGGCATGACCTGGTAGCGCGGCTCGCCTTCCTTGATGCACTCCTCGCCGATGACGATGGGCACCTCCTCGGTGAAGCATATGGTGCGGCTGAGCTCGCACTCGAGCGCGGCGCGCTCCATGCTGCCGCTGCGGTAATTCAGGATCGGCTCGTTCGCGACGCCCTGCAGCGTGGGAAGCTCCACCACACTCGAGTACGACCGCTCCAGCGAGCGCGCATTGCGCAGCGCGCGATTACACGCATTCAACATAATGCCGGGCTTGCTCTTCCGTCGCGAGGGTCACAGGAGCCGAACAGGAGTTCCCAGGTCACGCGTTACGTAAACACAGCGAGCGGCGAGACGAGGAAGCACTACGCCGTTCACTTGACGACAGCTTTGCAATAATTGGCAACAGACGACTTGTGACCTTCACACTAACTCACATTTTGTGACGAAACATAAGGATGGCTGCTGGCTGAAGCACAAATTGTATGTAGTTATTGAGAAAGTAAATAATTGATTGATCACCGTTTCTGCCAGCCGAAATTACAAACCGGTGTTTCGTTGACGCATTGCAATTGTACTAAATAATGTTTTGTATATTCAGGATTTTACTAATAGGATTTTGGTCCTGTTAGCGTATTTTTTTTTTTATTTAACCCAGTATATAACGCTGCGCTGCGTCGACTGGGTAGGCCATTGTCTCAGCAGCTGACTGACGTTTGTTGTCACTTTCGCACGTCGTAGTCGTTCGTACAAAGTAACCATAGATATTTTGGGTACGGTTTCCTGATTGAGACTTGCGATTTTCGCGAGCGAAGCGTCTCAGTTTCGAGATTAGCCAAAAATGCTTATGTCCGGCTTTTAATTTGTCCGGTTGTTCTCACCTACAGGTCGCATTTCTCAACAGATTCTCGTGAAATTTTGTAAGAAGGTTCGGAAATTATATAAAAAAAGTAACGTCCGTCTTGCGTACCACTTTTGGAGTAACCAAAAAAAAGTGGTTGATAGGTAGTTCGTACTCAACTGATGACATTCGTAGCGTAGTGGTCCGTCACTTCGGTTGGAGGTTCTGGGTTCGATCCCATCCAGGACAAGTTAGAAAATGGTTTTTTTCAAACAGTCTTGGATGTTTATCTACATATGTTTTTATTATAAAATATAATATCGTTGAGTTACTATAACTTAGTTTGGGGCTAGCTTAATCGGTGTGATTATTTATTTATAACTTTTATCGCGAGGCAATGCAGCGAAAACGTTAAAGTACTAACTAGTTCCTTTATTTCTGTATTGTAAGTAACTCATGAAAGTCATGAATATAAAAATAAAAAGTTATACCTATCCCAGAATTGCAGAATATTTTTACTCCTAGTTCAGCTCAATGAATTCAGCTATCTACATTAATTTATTACATTATGACCATAGTCAAAGTGGCTGTAACTCTTTAACGCTGCTTGTAGCACGTTACAGCCACTTTGTCTTGGGGATTTTGAAATTAATGATTTGTTTAGGGATTTGTTGAAGTTTTATAAAAGTCCCGTACCAGAAGTCACGGAACCATTTAAATGCTAGACGCGCCTGTAGAAACGTACCCATTTTCCTTGTTTGCAGAAGAGAATCCCTGCGCATGTTCAAACACTCAAATCATCAAATGACCTAGTTTCAGTACGCAAGCGCAGTGCTCGTGGGGTCGATTGTGAATAGGTAGGAGAAAACATCTACTAGTTTCTGTGGCTCAGAGATCACGTATGACGGTAGAACTCTACTGCGGACACATAATAAGTATTAGTACCCACGTAACTTACTTTGCGAGCGTTTAAAATCAAATTTAAATAAAACGCTATATGCTACTCAGGTGTAAAGTTCGTTGTTGAATTTCAATAGACAAAGTAGTAGCAAGCCGCCAGCAGGAAAAATAGCCATGTAGGTACACATTTGTCCGGTCTCGTTCCTGATGGTAACCACTATTACCAAAATCGTGTTTTAAAGTTAGGTATAAGTAGATACGGCACGATAGTATTATTTGTTATTACTTAAGTAGGTACTATAGGTCCTGGGAGCAAATGCAAAACCGTGGTAAATGGTTTTCATAGCCATCAACCTTCCACTTAGTTGTAGTCAATATTAATAGTAAATTATCTTTCAATGTGAGGTTGACGGCTGCGGATGAAGATGATAGTTACAATGAATTGTTTTTTTGTGTTTGAAAAACGTTTTATAGTGGTCCCACTTTATTTATTGTTTCCTTTTAAGGTGGTATTCAGTTCTGTCTAATCTATAATTTAGAAGACCTCACTATATTATAGAAAAAATATAAATTAACTAATGGAAGCACCACCTTAACCACCTATAATAAAGAAAAGTATTATTAAACGCTTCGGCAGTCAACGTCAAAAATATTACATACTTTGTTGTTAAAAGTTAACAACTACACTACACTAGCGTTGCATAGCTATTGATAGTTGACCTCGAAAAACAGTCACAATATCGATAGGACTATCTTCAGTATCGAATAACCGATACAATCGATAGTATCGATTGTCAATAGTTTGCAATACTATTGTGTTAGGTAAAACTATCGATAGTATAGATACTATTGAATCTAAATTCAATACTGTCGATAGTATCTAAATACTATCGAGAGTATTCGATACTACGATGTCATCAATTTTGGTATGGAATTTTAAAAAAAGTCTCGTTGTGTGGGGTATCAAATGAAAAGGCTTTATGAACTGAATCTAATATATACTACATCATTCCATTTCAGACACCTGTTTTCAGAAAAAACCAAAATCCCTTTTCAAATATGAAAAAAAAAAGTAAATGTTCATATTTTCAAAATTGAAGATGTAACAAATTATTGGAGGTATAATTTTCAATGTATTAAGTTGTTTTTTACCTGCAAGAATACTTGGTGTGTGTTTGAAAATGTTTCGGTTTTTTCAGAAAACAGAACAGGTCATTGAAATGTAATGATGTTGTATATTTTTAAAATCAGCTCATATAGCCCTTTCATTTGACACCCCAGACCCCACCGACACGAAAGGTAAAAATAGCAATAATTGCATACCAAAAATCTTTGCATAGGTTCAAGTCAGCCAAAGGAAATTCCTTGATCACCAAACGCCGTATATTGCATTTTTATGTCGTGTAGCCACGCTACTTATAACCAGAAGGACGAAGGGAAGGTTGTGAAAAAAAAGTCGTTATCATATTTGTGTATATTCAATTGCGATTTAACATCAGTACATAAGATAATAATGTCAAAATAGCACGCATTACATTCGCGCCCGCGTGCCGGGGGCGCCCCTGCGCGCGTCGTTTGATTCCCGCCAGTCGGCCGGCCGCCAGCCTTATCATGATATCATCGCTTATCGGAAACTAACAAAGACTTTGGCTTGATCATAAAAAAACCAACTGTCCCGGCACAAGTAAGATAAATATTGTGAAGCAGTATGTAATAATTATATGTATAAGCAGTAAATATGGATTTTATGCTTAGCGTGTAGCCTTCAGAAAATGGCCAACGCGTCGTCATAGCTATCAGGCGCCGACCAACTTGGGATTTTACTAGACAATACAAAATCTGCATACCTGTATGATAATAAATCAGTTACCTACTGATCTAACGCTAAACTATAGTAATGTCAAAATAGCATAAAGTACGATAAAACTAGGCATTGGCAAGTGTGGCCGGGCGGCCGCCGTTGTGCGCACACGCATAACAACGCTGCTGAAACCTTATACAAAAACACGATAACTGATCAGATTCATCTTTAACTTGAATGCTGGAAAATCGTACAGTTTTTTTTGGTGCATTTTAAATTCTTGGATTTGGGGTTTTATTAATACGTAAATATATATAGTTAGTAAGTCATAATGCAGTTATATCCATTTGTCAACGGTATACGTGTGCGCGCAGCGTTACAATTACATAATATGACACTGTTACAGCGTGCCGGACCGAATCAGCTCCTAACCTACGCTAACTACAAAGAAGCCATTATTACTTGGCCGAAGTGCAAGTAGAGAGCCTACAAAGAGGCATGTTAATATGACACATGGCAACGAACGGCCAATAGCTCGCCTTAATCCACTTTACCATCGTGCCTCCCTAGATACAAATGTTGTCCCTCTAATAAGACCTAGGTCAAGTAAGAACGGCCGTACTTTACGTCGCTCGGACGATAAATACTGAGCTCACGCGCGCAAGCCTGTATCCTCGTAAGATTGACAGTTCTTTTAAAAAAAACGGATTTTTTTGTCAATTAAAACCTTATAAAGAAACATTAATTTCGTTCTTTTAAAAGAACAATGGTCTATCGAGGTTTTACTGTATACCCGACAAGGCGCATCCATTATACGCAATGCTACACTAAAGCTTCGTAGCTGAGCGCCAGCAGTACTATATAAAGGTCAAAAAAACTACTGAAAATATTTTAGAGATATTTCGGTACGAATCCATCCATCCATCTCAAATCGGTATTATTTTCAAAAATATATATATGGAACCTGTACAACCAAGTCTCGCGTACGGAACTCGCGCTTAAAATAGTTTCAGTTCATTTTCGACCACTGGACCCTAAACTAGAATATAAAATAGACAAATACCAGAGCAGTGTCGTACGCTAAACATAATACGATGCTCCATCGCTACCCTACGATAATGACATAATTTGTAAATGCTCGACGTTTCCTGTCGTCAATACGTGGAATTCATAGGAATGGTTTTGGAATGAGTATATTTCATCACAATATTACAGCCGATTTGTCGACGCGAATATTGTAGTATATTTCGGCCTTTATAAAAGCAATAAAAACATTTTAGGACGCGGCGCGGCATCAAGAGAACGTTAATAAATATTGAATTTCATATATATTTGTGTACGTCATATTACTTTTGTTAAGATATATTTATTTTCATTGCGATGTGACGTCTGTCAATAGTCAATAAAATTTTCGAATTTCTCACAAGTCGTTTTATCGGGATCGTACCTTAAGGGGCTACCTGAATTTGAAGCTTTTCTACGCACAATTGCCAAAAACGACCACTTTTGGCGTATGTGCGTAGATAAGCTTCATATTCTCACTTTAAACTGTAAACAGTAGTTCATAAAATAGTTTAAAGGTTTATCCAGAGCGTGATCGACAAAATTTTAAATTATATCTCCTTTTTCTTTTAAATGATTTAATTCAAATGGGGGCAGCACTGGACCCCGAAAAATTCAGGTAGCCCGTTAATATACACCAATTAATTTTTGTACATTTTATTTTACGTTTACTAAACTGCCGAAGCGGGTCATGTTTTTTGCCGCATATGTACGAAACGTATAGTTTTTAATCATTTGAAAAACTATTTTCCAGGCCGCGCCGCGCCGCGTACATCGAGAATATTGCGCTTAATATTATTTCTACTTTAAATATAAAATCATCGAAAGCGTTATCAGCTAGTCAGTCACTGATACCCCGCCGTTAAGTACGTCCCTATGACTCGTCTCTTACTTAACATTTAAAAACACAGTTGAGCAGATTTCCGCACTTTCGTACGGTGTTAGCGCTAAACAGAACCGTGGACTAAAAAAAAAACAAAAACAAAAAAATATATGAAGAACTAAACAAACTCCTCAATAAGGAAAAACAAAGAGCTTACAGCCAAATACTCAAACGCATTGCAAGTAACGAGATCCTTATCTGATGATGTTAATCTCAATTTCCATAGAGATGCCAGTTTTTTTGCTCAGCGAATAAGTTGGATTCATTGCCTCGACGCGGTGCTTTGGAAGAAATATTTTGTTTACTAGCTTTTGCCCGCGGCTTCGCTCGCGTAGCGGTGTAATTTATCAAAATCCTTTCTTAGGGGATGCCTACGTCATAGTAGCTTTATGCATGCAAAGTCTCAGCCCGATCGGTTTAAAATTGACAAAGTTTCATACAAACTTTCATCCACCATTTTATCCCCTTGGGGGTGGAATTGATCAAAATCCTTTCTTAGCGGATGCTTACGTCATAACATCTACCTGCATGCCAAATTTCAGCCCGATCCATCCAGTGGTTTGGGATGTGCGTTGATAGATCACTATGTCAGTCAGTCACCTTTGAGTTATATATATTTAGATAGATGACAGAATAAGAAATGTTTAATTAAGTTGAAAAGCAAAAGAAAATCTTTTTTTGTTCTTAAGATATGCTTTCTCCGTCTAGCGGAAATTATAGACAAAGTCCACATGTTATTTAAGAATTTCATTACTTGAAATGCTTGTGAGTATTTATCTGACGAAACATCAAGGTAAAAATAAACATTCACATGACAATATACATCGTCTGCTTGACCTTGTTTCACCTTTTACCTTTTCCTTTGATTACCCTCATTTTATTAGAAATGAAAACACAAATAAATACGACAGAACAGCATCAGGTCATTTTCTTATGCCACAAATATTTCCAATAAAAATATTCCATAAATTTCTTTCACATTTCTTTCAGTTGTAAAACTTTCGTCAATAAATAATAAATCATAACATAAATTGTACATAATTCCACTGCACTGTTTAGTACATGTGCTACCAGTTTCCTATTTCACTCACAGTGTCGCCACTATCTTCATTTGTCTATGGAATTTTACGAAGATTACTCAGTTCTCAGTTTATTACACTACGTCAGAAAACTTGGTAGCACTTAATATTTCCATGGCAGTTCATTTCCGAACACAAATTGACATCGTCATCGAATAAGAACACCTCAGTCTAATACATTAATCCAAAATGGTATAGTTAATAATGGAATCGAAAAATATTGATATTTAAAAGTTCCAAAATTCGCGTTGTGAGCGCGAAGTTCATCTATTGATGTAAGGAATAAACCGGTGTGGTAACGTGTGTACCTGAAATAGAAAAAGAAAGGAAATTAATGATAATGAATATATTATATACCTTTGCCTAGAGCAGTGGGACGATAGGTGGTGGTGTCGCTGGTCGGGTCGTTGGATTCCCTCTAATATGGTTGAGTTTAACGATGGCTGATCCGTGCGTCAACTCGTGAACGGGTGCTGCCGGGAGGGACTGGTCAGCTCGGCTTCGCTTTTTTTGACTACTTAATATTTTTTATTACGCAATTTATGTTTGTTTACTTGTTCGCAAGCATTACATGTTATAATGTGTCAACATTGTATTATATTATAAGTATTTATTAATTAAAAGACAATTATAATAATATGACAAAGCCCTTCTGGCGAGTAGGCGACCAATACTGTGAAAATGAGTTTCTTTCGGCGTTTCTTCTCAGCAGTGGTCGTTACGAAGCGCTGGTATCGGTAGCTTTTCTTTAAAAATAAATTAAATTTTAATATACTTTACACGTAACATAAATTATACTTATTGACGTGTAAAAGTGCCTGTAAAGGTCTAATTACTGAATAAACATTTGAATCTTTGAATCTATAAACCGAAAGGGAGTAAACATATTAATCAATGTCAACAACTTTGACTACGGGACCATTCCTGACATTGTAAAAAACAAAATCTGCGGCTCCTTACATTTTCGCACGGTAGGTATTTCATTTTGTATGGAGGTAAAGATTTATTTTTACGATTTCAGTAAAAGTTGTTCACATTGATTGGTATGTTTACTCCTTTTCGGGTTGCTACCCCCTTTCCGTCACTCGTAGTATACAGGCCATCTAGTGATGAGTATGGGAACTACATAATCCAATTGATATCCGTAGCGCCATCTATTGTTTGCTAAGGAAAGCCCCGACTTTCGAGCGTTACACCCCAAAAAAATTTAAACGACAGAAACGATTTTTATCAAACATAGTAAAGAACCATCGCAAGGGAACTTGCTTTCACGTAAAAAAAAAGGATTGAAATCGGTCTATTCGTTTGAACGCTACTACAGACAGACCAATAGACATTAGCGTCAAACTTATAGAACAGTTTTTGTCGGGGGGTTAAAAAGGCTCCGCACTGATCCGAAGCAGTACAGCTGAGGATGCGGTAACGGCGAGTCAAAAAAGGCTTTCATCCGAAGCAGTACAGACAAGGATGTGGTTACGGAGGGTTAAGAAGGCTCTGCATTAATCCGAAGCAGTACAGCCAAGGATGCGGTAAATGAGGGTTAAAAAGGTTCTGCACTAATCCGAAGCAGTACAGCCGATAATACGGTAACGGGGAGTCAAAAAAGGCTCCGCATTTATCCGAAGCAGTACAGCCGAGGATGCGGTAAGATAACAAGAGTGACCTCAGAACAGCAGGTCGGTGTTGACGGCGCGCGCCTCGCTCCACGAGCGCGCGTCCGCGCCGCACGGGCGCGCGTCGCCCGTCGCGGTCGCACCCGCACCCGCACCCGCGCCCGCACACGCACTCGTCGCGCCGCACTCGCCGCCGCTCGCCGCTACTGCCTCTGTTTACAGAGACGTGCATATTTTTGACACGGTAGGCACTAATCTAGCCTAAATTACGAGAATGGCTGCGTATTAAATCTTTGCTGCATATCAAGCGAAATACATTTTTCGGTAGTATCCGATATTATATTAAGTTGGCACAGGGTCGACAAATTCCGTGTCTGTTTAAAATGCACACTACTGCCTGTTTACAAATTTTTATTTAGTTTCACTTGTCCCGTTGTCTGTCTGTAATCAAATCTTGCAATTTAAATTTGACCCACTCGGTTTCCGATTGAGCTGAATTTTTGCACGCATTCGTGTATCGCGTGACAATGCAATATTAAGATAACATGGAGCTGGAAGGTAGCCATATAAACTCTGTAATAAAGCAACAAAACCCTATCGAATTTCGACTTCTTGCATATGTCTTAATAAGTACTTAGACCTCATAACAAAAGTTTCTACAAAAAGTACTCGTCTGGCAATGCTATACTTCCCGGCCTCCGCAAGTCAAGTACCAAGATACCTGACCAGGCCCTCTACTTATATCTTGAATTTTCTCTTAAACTACACATGATATTAACATAAAAATTTTTATTTAGACAGATTTTAGTTAAGTCTTTCTGAATATAAATTTTCATGTTAATATCATTTTTAGTTTAAGTGAAAATTCAAGATATAAGCAGAGGGCCTGGTCAGGTATCTTGGTACTTGACTGTACTATTCCTTTCTCCCAAACCGAAAATATAGATATGACAGTAATGAAATAAAAAGAGTAGTGTAGTGTTACCTGTGTCGGGCCGCCTGGTGACGCCGAGCTGGAACGCGTCGGCGAGCGTCTTGCTGGGCGTGTAGCGGGACAGCGCCGCCGACACTGCGGGCGGACAGTGGACACGTCAGCTAGCGGAACTACACTACTTCTAATCACGAATATCAGCTTTTCGAGCCGTAACAGACGCGGCGCAAGTTGCGCCGCGTAACAGCTAGTGATGGGCGATGCATAAATACTTAATCAACCCGTTTGAGTATTTACTCAGTAGATTGAGTAAATACCCGATAAATATCCTTATTTATCCATTTGGTGAGTAGATTGATTTATATGAATTGCGACTCATATTTATATTCATATTCATTATTTCATGTTTTCATGATAATTTTGAAACTTAAATCTAGTATACACTTGCAATTCTTGTCGGAAAGTGTGTGCATGCGCCATAATATGCTTAAAATGTCGGTAAACGTTAAATGCGACGCTAAAATATATAAAAATACCATACTAATCATACACTGAAAGTAGACTTCTTTGACAAATTATCATTTTTTGCTGGGAGGTGTGCAAAGACGTAATTTGATGTTAAAATAAGAAAATAGACATCAAATGCGATGTCAATATATGAGCACGCTCTATTTACTCTATTTATTAAATCTAGTGAGTAAATACTCAAATGGGTAGATTGAGTACTATCCACTGCCCATCTCTAGCTGTTACGCGACGCAACTTGCGGCCCGTCTGTTACGGCCCTTCAATGCTTTCTTAGCCTACGTTTCATATCAATAAAGTCTATTCCAAATAGCAGTAGAAATGTGTACACCAACCGTCTTATTATAGAACATGGACTTATTTAATTATCCAATAAACTTCCAAGTGGTCAGGAGTATGTACAAAGTCAAACTCACAAAATCTACAGCTCACAGAGCCACGGTAAAACGGTATATAGATTTTAAATCGAAACCCTTGAATTCATAAATAACAACCTAGTTTAGTTAAAGCATGTTTTGTCCCTTTCCCTCTTTTGAATATTTGACATTGAAAGAACGAGACAAAACACATTTTAACTAAATAGGAGCAAACGTTTGTATTTTTTTATTTAAGGGGGTTGAAATATAAGTATCGTTTGAAAGTTCGTCGAGTAGATTAAGGGGCTACCTGAATTTTCCGGGGTCCAGTGCTGCCCCCATTTGAAACAAATCATTTGAAAAGAAACGAAGATTTCATTTAAAATTTGGTCTTGATCGGACCCTGGATAACCCTTCAAACTATTTTATAAACATTACAGTTTAAAGTGAGAACGTGAAGCTTTTCTACGCACAATTGCGAAAAACGGCCACTTTTGGCGTATGTGCGTAGAAAAGATTCACGTTCTCACTTTAAAATATAGACAGTAGTTCATAAAATAGTTTGAACGGTTATCCAGGGTCTGATCAAGACCAAATTTTAAATGAAATCTCCGTTTCCTTTTAATAGAATTATTTCAAATGGGGGCAGCACTGGACCCCGAAAAATTCAGGTAGCCCCTTAATCAGAATATCAAAACGTTGATATCGTGATCAATAATATTGATTAGAAAAAAAGTTGTATTTCCTTTCACTTCTATTTGAAACAGACTATAATGTAAATTTACACTATCAAATGTAAGATGGAATATAACCTTTGGAGTTACACATTAGTTTATGGTTTATATTAGCTTTACACGAGAGCAATGCTACACAGGTTGGCTATGATTACTTTGTAGCTTACTGGCAGGAATCTATGGCCGCTGGAGGGTCCTGCTGCCCCGTTTTGGACCTTTTCTCGAAATGACACGAGGACACGACATACGTGACTGAGTTACAGTACCAAATCAAGCAATATTAAGTGCTATCCAATGATGCTATCTACTTTGGTTTAAACATCGAACGGCTCACGTATCATTTTATGGAGTAATGCTCCTAGTATTCGGATGGCGTACGGAAAGGACAGTCACCTGTTAGGTTGTGCTAGTTACTCAGTATCCCAACTTCTTATAACTGAATAATGATGACTTTAAAGTCAAGCCTGTGTCACCCCCGTTTAGGTGTCATAAATATACCTACTTTATTATTATGCGCGCGGCGACCACTCCGGAGTGCGAAATTCATTTATATGAATCGTATGTCCATAGCAATAAGAATGATATTGGCTTGCAATGGATTTCTAGGTATCTAAATGAAAAGTTGTTGAGTGCTGACGCGAGTTAAACCATTTTGCTAACCACATTAAGTAGATATTTCTTTAAATTTTTTCGCTGAGTGTGACTTCTGTACGTGAGTAATCGTAATTATTTCGTGCTAAGTGATTGGATATTTTCGAGGATCTGCCATTATCTAAGCTAATTGAATAATAGCAGAATTAGAAAATTATATCTAGATTAAATGTATGTAAAATAATCCTGTCAGCTCATATAATGTATTGGTAGTAAAACTGTAAATGTAATACGATTTGAACTTCCTAACTAATATTATAAATGTGAAAGTGTGTTGTATATTTGTTTGTTACCACTTCACGCTTCAACTATTGAACCTATTTAGATGAAATTTGGTATGAATATAGTTTGAGTCCCAGAAAAGGACATAGGATAGTTTTTATCGCGAAGTTCTTACGGGGAGCGAAGCCCACGGGCATAGCAAGTGATAAATAAACGAAATGAAATGAAAAATGTACGACTAGAAGACTAGCTGGAACACTACAGGGGAGTGGGCCGGGTTGGGCGCGTTTCAGACGAAGGTGTCGTCGGGCACCGGCGACACGGGCGGCGCGGGCGCGGCGCGCAGCGCGCGACTGCGCTCGCGCACGCGGACCACGCGCCGGGCCAACACTTCACACACCGTACAAAACACATTTAATGTAACCTTTTCCAAAAGTTCCGTTTTCTTTATTTGACGACGTACTCTGTGGCGTAGTCATCATGTTAGGCTGTCACACCGGAGGTCCCGGTTTCGATCCCCGGTCAGGTCAAGATGGAAAATGATCTTTTACAAATTAAACTGGGTCTTGGATGTTTAGCTATATATGTATTTGTTAAAAATTATAGTATCGTTGAGTTAGTATCCCATAACACAAGTCTCGAACTTACTTTGGGGCTAGCTCAATCAGTGTTATATTTGTCCCTATATATTTGTTTTGTTGAAATCATAGTAAACAAACTGTAAACTGACGAATTTAAAGTTCAGAATCAGTGTTTATTTGCCAAAAATATGCCACAATAAGATATTTAGTTTATTTCAAATTAATCATGCTATCTGCTAATTTTCAACAAGTCAATCCAGATACTTTTTTCTAAACGTCAAAAAAAATTCTATGGGATTTGTATGAAATACGGCAGATGGCGTCACAGTTTCTTGGAGTCAAATAGCGCTCTTATTTTCAGCAATAATAAATCTAAAATCAAGTTTAAACGGATATGTTCAAAGGCAAGTGACATTATTTTGCGACGTTTTATATTCTTATCAGAACAAAATAATTTATTTATGACCTAGGAAAATACCCAACTGAAAGTTCTTAGGAAGAAATAACAGTGGTGCAGAGTTGGGCAAAATGTAATTAAACTACTAATTACTAACTACAATTACATTTTGTAGTTAGTAATGGCAACTACATAATTACAAGAAGTAATTGAAAAAGTAGTTGAACTATAAACTACAAAAAGTAGTTGTAATCACAATTACAAATTACTTTTTGAAACTGAATATTTTATAAAGATTTACTTACTTATAAATTTTCGTTTCTTGCTTACAACTTCTTACACTTACAATTTCGAAATATAACACCTTTAACACACGCCCGCGGTAATAAATTTATATTGTTATTTGTAGTTATAACTACTTAATTACAATTACAAATTACAACTACAGTAGTTGCAATTGATGTAGTTAGATTTAATGTAATTTCAACTACACAATAGTAGTTAACTACAAACAACTCTGCAGTGGTGTCATTTTTAAAACGCGGTGTCACCTGGAGGAATGATTTTTTTATACAAATACCGTCCGTTGTGACGCCGCGTTTGAAAAATGGCACCACAGTGTTGGTGTTCTGCAATATGTCCTACGTTTAATAGTAAAGATAGTTACTATAATACCTATATGAGTGTTGGCGGTGAGCTGGGCGGGGTGCGGGGGCGCGTCGGTGACGTCACAGTGCGGGGGCGGGGCGGCGGGCGGCGCGGGGGGCCGCTCGTCGGGCGAGCGCAGCGACGTCTCCGACGGATACTCGAAAGTGCGCGTCAGCGAGTCGTCGAACTGCAGCTTCAGCTGGAACGCAGGGAGAACATGTTCACAATTACAAACTTGTCATGAAGAAGAACTTCCAACTGAGAAAACACTGTATGTCAGTCCAGCCCAGCCCGCTAATCAGCTTTATCTCTAACTTCAACGGGTCTACTCTTAATCCATTGCACCTCTCACCATGCTTGTAGTTTTAAGAAGAGAAACAAACTACTCTCTTTGTTCGAGCAAATCTTGCACATTTTGGTTACACGCGGCCACATACTATGTAGGTCGCGTGTCAGCTGTTTTTACCTTACATTTTAAATAAAATACAAATAACAACTGAGATAATATCAAGACACACCCAACTAAAAATTGTAACTTAACAAACAGTAATAAACAGTTTCTACGTGACGTAGTCTGTGTCTCCACCCTGCGCCGTACACTCTTCAAAACCCATTCTGATACAAACGGAAGACGTGCCCTTGAAGAAATTAGTTCCTTTAACTTCATAGCTAATGCCTTATTCTGGTCGTAGGTTAATTAAGGGGATTATACCTGAAGATCTATTCTACCCACACAGTGCTCTGTTCTATGTGTTGCCACTCACGCCGCAGGGCGACCTCGACCAGCAGTGTTTCTACAACATGTATACACTTTGCCTTGGCACCACGCCTTATGGCGAAGTCAATCTGCAATATTGCTACAACATCTACACAACTTGGCATGCCGCTCACACCGTATGGCGACGTCAACCTACATTGTTTGTACAACATGTACGTAGACACCTTGGCTTGCCGCTTACGACGCAGGGCGACGTCGACCTGCAATGTTTCTACACCATCTACACACCTTTGCTTGGCGCTCACGCCGCAGGGCGACGTCGACCTGAAATGTCATTTTTCAAACGCGGAGTCACCCGAACAAATAGTTTTTCCATACAAAAAAACCATTCGTTTAATGACTTCGCGTTTGAAAAACTCGCATCACTGCAATGTTTCTACAACATCTACACATCTTTGATTGGCGCTCACACCGCAGGGCGACGTCGACCTGCAATGTTTCTACAACATGTATACTATACACCTTGGCTTACACTCACGCCGCAGGGCGACGCGTCGTCGACCTGCAATGTTTCTACAACAGATACACACCTTGGCTTGGGGCTCCCTATTGGGTCTCTGCGGCATGGAGCTCTTGCCGTTGATGAGCACGTTGTTACAACATGTACACACCTTGATTGGCCGGCCACGCCTTATAACGACGTTGGCCTGCAATGTTTCTACAACATGTACACACCTTGGCTTGGCGCTCCCTGTTGGGTCTCTGCGGCATGGAGCTCTTGCCGTTGATGAGCACGTTGTTACAACATGTACACACCTTGATTTGCCGGCCACGCCTTATAACGACGTTGGCCTGCAATGTTTCTACAACATGTACACACCTTGGCTTGGCGCTCCCTGTTGGGTCTCTGCGGCATGGAGCTCTTGCCGTTGATGAGCACGTTGTTACAACATGTACACACCTTGATTTGCCGGCCACGCCTTATAACGACGTTGGCCTGCAATGTTTCTACAACATGTACACACCTTGGCTTGGCGCTCCCTGTTGGGTCTCTGCGGCATGGAGCTCTTGCCGTTGATGAGCACGTTGTCGTTGACGAAGCGCACGCCGCACGGCGACGGCGGCCCGCTGTCCTCCTCGGAGTCGGAGCCCTGCACCAGCGCCTCAGGCCGGAGCACCACCACGCCTGGCTCGCCCGGCTGGAACCAAACAATACTGGCTTTTATTACATGATCAGCGCTCTGTTCAGGCAGCATATAAGTTAAACAGAGAGAAAATTCCGCTCAGAAAATCTACACATAGAGTTGAATACTAGATATGGCGTTTGCTAAACCGCTTCTCGTTAAAATATGTATTGTCTTGTTTTTGTAATGTCATAGGGCGAGGTAAAAGAAATACTTTAATCGTGACGACAGGGTCCATAATTGATCTTTCAAATTTCTAATAAACAAGGTTCTGTTATTAAACATTTATTGTCACACAGTTTGAATTTCACATCAGCATTGCTCATGGGGAATCTATTAAGGCGCTGCGAAGCAATCCAGATAAACGCGTTTCTATCTAGATACGCTTATAAGGGACAGGCTGCGACGTATATGGCGTAGGTCTTAACAAAAACTTGAACGGAAGCTAAAGGGCCGGCTTGCCCGTGTATATCCCTGCGTTTAGGTTTAGGAATGTTGACTAGAAATTATTCTCGGTCCAGAGTGACCACTGCGAAGATAAATAAATGTTAAGGCCCTGTATTCCAACGGTGAGGGGCGATCTGCGAGGCACCCCGCGGACTTTTACATGTCTCGTGTTACTGAGGGACGGGAGGCGTGGAATTAACGTGAAAGGACGCGGAATGTAGATTTTATCGGTTTTTTTTTTTAAAATAAAGTAATCATTTTCCAGAATGTGACCAGAAATAGTTATAGCATATGTAATTTACTTTTTTTTTGTAAGTAAAGTTTTCATAAACTCTGTAATAATCAATAATACATCCAAAAATCGTCGAATTAGCTTGCGCTGCCGATTTTTTTGATCGAGGTCAGTTATCGATATCATGTTTTGAAACAGAAATAGTCCAAGTGCATATAGTAAACTACAGTGTATATATTTAATTGACTTTCGTAACTTACAGCAATTAGGTTTTGAGTCTTTTTGCAGTCAGAGGGCTGCAAGATCCAAAGGCCAATATAGGGCGAGGCGAAAAAAGATATCAAAATAGTGATGGGTTGCTAGCCGCATCGCCTATTAACATTATTTGCATTTTCGCCCATTCCCTCGATCAGCTTTTACGATCTGCGCGGGAAGAAATTAAAATACCACACCGGACCACCCGCCTGAAATTAAAATTTCATCCACACCACTTGGATAGTTGGCAATCAACCACCGTACGTTTTAAAAAGAACATTTTTCACCACGTACGACCGAACTGTGGAATCAACTTCCTGCAGCAGTGTTCCCGGACTGATACGACATTGAAACCTTCAAAAAACGAGTCTATATCCTCCTGAAAGGCCGGCAACGCTTCTGTTACACCCCTGGTGTTGCAGTTGTCCATGGGCAGCGGTGATCAATTACCATCAGGTGACCCGCTTGTTCGTTTGCCGCCCTATGACATAAAAAAAAAGAAGAGAATCAGCTGCAGTTTTATTAGAACGACCAATAGTTTTTGTTCCGAAGAGTAATTAGTCGACTCAACCGATAATAGCCTACATCCACATCGCGAGCAGGGCTTTGAATGCTTTTTGCTTAAAAACATTTCCGAAAACGGGTTCCCGTTTCCGCCGGGACCGGTTGATGCCATTTCGCTGATCGCAGTAAGTCGTCAATCGTACTGACGATATTCTTTCATTGTTTACGTTTGAGGATATCAGATTAAAAAGTATGCACAAGGAACCTTAACGAACAGCTCCTATCTACTGCACCTATCAATATTTTGGGCAATCTCCCCAGCATGACGCCGGCGACAGCGTTTATCGAGCGCTATAATCTATAACTCTGCGTAAGTTATTTGTTGAATTGGTGTGCACGCCACTGGCAGCGTTCAAGTTTCAGTTTGGTCAAAATCCCACATGAATGAATGTATCTGAAATGTGTTTATATCGTTCTTTATGCAGCACGATTGCGTGTTGCGTTAGCGACAACAGTAGCCATATGCAGGCAGTGCAGGCTCCACCCGGCGATAGCGTGCCGCGGCATATCCGCACTGACTCACGAGCGTAACTTCATTCAATTCCTTTCAATTTATGGCCAGATATGATTTTACATCGACATAAGTCAGCCACGAGCACTCTTGGACAGAGTCACCTCGCATAATATTTGAAACGAGTATATTTATTTTCATTGGTTTGTGTTTTCTACATATTAATGATGTCTAGCAGACTGATTAATTTTATGTTGAGATGGCACTAGTCAGCTTAAGAGTGTAGAGTTTTGGTGATCGTCATCATTTCTGTAGCATGACGTCTACAGCTGGCAATAGTAGGCTTCACTAAGGATTTTCAAAACGACCGACAGAAAAACGACATAAAAAGAATTAATTTAGTCTTTTTATGATAGTCCTTGTGATAAGTTAATGTCTGATAAGTAAATGAGGAAACGGAAACTGGATTAGTCATTATTAAAAATACATACCTAAGTGGATTAGCGATGATCGACTGTTCTTCGTATAGATGAATATAAGTTTACACAAATACACACCAAAGGCTTTCGCCCTATGATCCTGAGGTCGTGGGTTCAAATCCCACGAGAACCATACTTTATGAAAAGTTGTTTTCAGTCTGGTTAGATAGAATAGTTGCAGGCTTGAATCACCTGATTATCCGTAAAGATTGCGTGTTTCGGTAGGCACGTATAAACTGTGGGTCCCGAACGCCGTCTAGCGTTTGCTTAAACCTATCCAAGGATTGGTTCTGGTTTACCCTTTGGGTTGCGGAGGTCAGACGGCAGTCGCTTTGTGTGAAATTCCCGTAACCTCGTCAAACCACCTAGGACGGTAGCGGACCCCGGGAAGTACGGAAGGATAATGATGATGACATCACACAAATAATCACTAATAATACTGCTCCAATATTTACAGTTATTAAATGATATAAGAGAATTAATAGCATAATGGTATAGTTCGAAATACTTCATCGGATGTTGTAATTTATGTATTTATTTTGATCTCGCTTTTACCCTTTGGGTACGGAACTCTAAAAAAGTGCCAGCGAAGGCCTAGCTTCTGAATAAATATGGGATTTTTTGGTTGAACAGCTAATACACGTTCAAATTGACAAACACTTTTGGTGTCCAAAGGTTCATCTAAACTGTATTTAGTAACTTTATCATTAGCCTAAATCCAGCCGAATATCTACATATAAAACAACGATCGAAGTTCTGCTGGTTTGTCCAAGTATATTTTATTTTCAAACACCCACTAGTGTGTTTGAAAATAAGTCTAGTATCTTTTATCGGAACTTCATGAAATTATAAAACTGTAATGAAGTTCGAACACGAACCAAAGAGCTCAGAGTTGCCGAGATGTGAGATTGCAATAGAAGCAGCAAGTTCATTCACAGTTCGGAGCGAAACAAATTACGAAGAGGTAGGTTATGTTCAGTAGTTAAATAGCCAGAATAAGAATACAGAGGATAATCATCATGTGGAGGTCAAAGTCGAAGAATATTACATACAGAAAGGAATCTCCTAAAGTCCCGCGCAATATGCGTCAGCCTGCCGCTCTACACCCTCCATACGGCGCGAACGGGGGAAAGGTACGCGGAAGGGAACGGGGACGCCTATTGCGCGGGACCCCAGGAGTTTCCGTTCTGTATACTTACTTAAATCTATTCTGTGACAGAGTACTTAATGCTATGTGTTCGCCAATCGGATGCCTTGTTCTAGTTTCTAAGGAATTTCCATATGTGTAGACACAACACATGTGCGGCACACGTGTAGAGCTCGGACACGTGCCGATAGCGATGGACACGCTAATCTGCGAGCTCAACGCACTCCTAGGAAGGTATTAGGTACATCACGTGTCTAGTACGTATTAGGCGTAGGTGTATACTTGGCCAGGATTTAGAACAGAGATATAATCAGAACACTGGAGAAAGGAGATACGACTATTCCAAATCTCAGACAAATATTCAAATTTACGTCAAATTTTGCGGACAAAGTCC
Source organism: Acrobasis suavella (assembly GCA_943193695.1). NCBI lineage: Eukaryota > Metazoa > Arthropoda > Insecta > Lepidoptera > Pyralidae > Acrobasis > Acrobasis suavella. Next base: position 422,174 of record OW971930.1, on the reverse strand, counting down.
CTCATGAATCGATGTCGATTGTTCTGGACATACTTTAACAGCGATGTTTATTTATACGGTAGCGAGGGACACGTTACGTCGACCCCTGCTGCTCCATTGCCGGATCAATTCCCAGACAGAACTATAGGCAGGTAGCTATACAATATACATCTAGCGAGTCGTTGCACCCGGGATTGGCTGCAAATACGATTGCAAAAGCAATGAATGCTTCAAGTACTAAGAATTTCTAAAATAAGAAAGTTTTATTGTGTTTTTACCTAGTAAATGGAAATTTTAAACTATCATAAAGACTTCATTATTGTTTTCTCCAAATACGTAAGGCATTTAAGTGCCGCAACAGACGGGGCGCAAGTTGCGTCGCGTAACAGCTAGAGATGGGCAGTGGATAGTACTCAATCTACCCATTTGAGTATTTACTCACTAGATTTAATAAATAGAGTAAATAGAGCGGGCTCATATATTGACGTCTCATTAAATGTCTGTTTACGTATTTTAACATAAAATAACGTCTTTGCACACCTCCCAGCAAAAAATTATAATAAGTCAAAGAAGCCTACTTTCAGTGTATGATAAGTATGGTATTTTCAAATATTTTAGCGTCACATTTAACGTTTACCGACATTTTAAGCATATTATGGCGTATGCACACACTTTCCGACAAGAATTACAAGTGTATACTAGATTTAAGTTTCAAAATTGTCATGAAAACATGAAATAATGTATATGAATATAAATTTAAGTCTCAACTCATACACATAAATCTACTCACCAAATGGATAAATTAAGATATTTATCGGGTATTTACTCAATCTACTGAGTAAATATTCAAATGGGTTGATTAAGTATTTATGCAACTCCCATCACTAGCTGTTACGCGGCGCAACTTGCGCCCCGTCTGTTACGGCCCTAAAGGAGGTCTCCTCCGATCTCACGTGGGGCGAGGGGGCCTAATGCCCTAAAAATAGCTTTAATCATCTCTCGTTATTTGTGAACGCCTAACGACATCTCGCTGGCTGTTCAAACTTGTATTAAGAATTCTAGGTAAAACTACGTGAGTACTAGTAGTTATTCTGTGGTAAAACACAGCACAGGCTCGCTTAGCTCCAAAGGAGTCTTGGCCTTGCATTTGAAAATATTGAACCGAATTCGATTTTCGTACAAAGTATTTCCCTCACATTATTAAACAAATAAAAAATATCTAATCAAAATAAAAAAGTATTTTACTCGCGTTTGCGTATACAATGCCAATGTACGTTTGTTTGAAGAAGCGTTTAATCCAAAACATCTTTGTTATTCATTCGGGTGACGGAAACAGTGTTCGAGTGTAATCTGTAATGAGTTTGAAGCAATTTCGTAACGATCCTATGACGTAATGACCGTTTGTCGAATGATAATGAGGGGTTTTACTTTCAATGAGGAAACAAACAAGACTATCGCGATTATTCATCATCATAAATCCTAAATAATAGTTTTTTATGACATGAATTTCCTACACTGTCTGTGTAGCCAGGCCAGGTTTAATAGTGAAACAAAAAAATAAGACCTAAGTAATTCACCATGCAATGCTGGACCTACTGACTCCCATAGATAGAGCGCAATGTGTTTGATAAATTTCCAACCTAGTTCAGTATTTCAGCATGTACACCGCATGCAAAGCAAATAAACTAGCATGTCACGAGTAGCAGCTAGCAAATACGTGGTACAGAACGCGGCTGCACCTGCGTCAACTAGGTGCATTCTCTGCCTCAATGCTCCATACACGTTACCACAACAACGTAACCAACCGAGCCGCTAACCACTGAAACGTTACACTTGGTAGCTTTACTATGTATTTGTTTATCTTTTGCTCAAATAGGACTGCATAAACATTAATTTATACTTAAACATTTGTGTAAAAAATCTCAGTAACTTTTAAGGATTCTGACTACGGAGGTTATCGTTATCATCAGATTCAATCTCTGCAACCTATATTTAGTTTTGCTCCTAGATTTACTCATAGAATACAATCAAAATAAAGTAGTTGCAATTTTTAGCACTTTATCTTTTATCATAAGCATGTCAAAGTCAACAGCTATCTAAATCTATATAATTATGATATCGATCACGTACTACCATAAAATAAGGACGACGTAATCAGTAAAGTCGTTATTATTGACATCCAAATACTTTTTGTACATTGACGACATTTTGATCAAGTTGTAAGTAGTTAAGTTGACGGTTCCATTTCTTTTTCGAAATTCTAGAGGGAGGCATATGTCTAACAGTGTAGCATAAATAATAATGATGATTATATCGACAAAAAAAGATTCTATCATTTTTTTTTTAACATCTTACATGCTTATATCGATTTCATATTTTCGATGTCAATGGCATGTGTGTCATATTGCTGCACGCGCGCGTACTACTTTAATATTTGTTGATTTAAATGACACGGCTAGATTAAAATGTAGGTTACGCTCTACACATCAGATATGCACGTGCACCGCAGATGACGTTGATGTCGACGATCTGTGATGTGACAAGACAAGGTCAGCCTGAACCGGTCGCACTCTCTAACGAATAGAAAGTCCGAGATTCGGTGTTCGTTTACGATTCCCCGCACGAGACCCTGCTTTTCGTTGCGTCATCTGATACACAGATTAGATAACCGATGAGCATCGAGATCGCCAGAAACAGTCCGCTGAGGTAAGGTTATGTGACGAGACGGCATCCTTCCCAAGATAGCGCGTAGACAATGACCCACATACTTATCACGTCTGACAAAAGTTGCAAATGCCGCGTCCGCTGAGTCGCACATTCCTTTCGCTTCCTGGACAATGAGTCTGCTGTTGTCGCAACACTTTCGTTTAGTTAGTCAGCTTGTTGGAATTATTTTTTGATATTCACTTTAATTGCAGTTGTGTCTTTCGCAGTCGTGTACTCTAATGCCACTCAAAACAGATATTCCACAATTACAAAAAAATAACCTTAACCCTAAGTAAAAGATACGTGAATAAGAAATTAGGTAACTCGTAGATTGCAAAAGACAAAATCTCATAAGTAGTTTCTTTCTTTTTGACCACCCATATTTTGATAGGGTTTCGTTAGCGCTGAGAAACTAGGTATGCAATGACTCATTTGTATCAAAGAACCAGAATTAAAAAAAAACATTCGATGAATCAGATTCGAATTTTGGCATAAAAATGCATCTTGTAAAGAATTTAGCACAAGAACATTTAACAATACAACTAAAATCAATAAGGATAAAAAGCATAAATTATAAAGCTATAAACGGCCCGCATGACAAACAAGACGGCTAAAATAAGCGACCAACCGACGATTGTAGGTCACCCATTGTTTCCATACGGTAGGCTGTAATCATGCGTCGCGCAAAAAATCTAAAACGCTGAACAGTTAGATCAGTTATCCGAGAGCAAAGTGTCAAAAAACTCATATACTAGAACAATGGCGAAGAAGGGAAGCTGGCTGATTACAGTTTTTGTTTAATTATTACGTGCGACTAATAGCATGTGAATCTAAACGTAACTGCTGGTGTGGGATCCGTTTTCACCGAAGTATACGCAGAATGAAAGCAGTAGTAGTAGGGACGATTGATTTAAGAGGACAGGAAGACTGAACAAATGTTTCATCAAATAATGTTGCAGTGCTAAGGTAGCTAGAAAAGGAGATCAACCAACGAGAAAATGATTACAAATATATTAGAAGTGTTGGATTTGAAAAGAAATGGAGACTTTTATTTTGGATTAGATGTAGTAAGGTAGATGTAGTAAATTGGCTTTTTTAGGAAAATGATAATAACTTATGTTCTGGTAGTAAAAGTCATAATATACTCGTACATACAATGTTGCTGTGTGTTTTGTGTGATATTAGGTTATGGAGTCAGTTAGAACCTAGCACCTCTGGCACCGTTACTCGCATGTTTACATTACGGAGCCGACTGAATCACCAGCCACCTCGACGTTCCGATTGTTTGTAAATCATGCTAACGATACGTCAGAGTAATGAAGATTGGCACGGTGATACCTCACTGAATCAGAAAAATATCGCCGCCAAAAGACATATCTCCTGCTTCTTTGGCACGTGAAATAAGCACGGTGAGACTTAAATTCGCAAAACGGGGAGTCCATTTGATGAAAAATGTTAGTAGTCTACCTAAAACACTGTTTAAGCATGTTGATGTCTGCCAGATAAGACATTGAACAGAAAACCGTGATCAAATCATATTCCTTAATATAATTTACGTGTGTGTAGGAAACAACTATTCCATCGGTCTATAAGCATGTCTAGCTAGAGTCTAGACTCATGCAAAAAGATAGATACAATTTTTAAGTTGAGTTAGACAGATTGATGACATGAAAAAGTACGATTAAATAAACAGTAGCTCAGTTTGCCGACGGGAAGTTTAAGTGTTATAGAGTAATTATAGGAAGGCATTTTGTACAGTTTTGTCACGGTGTCGGTGGCGCTGGCGCACGCCATCCGGCAATTTGGAGTAATTTGCACTTTTCGAGATCACGAACTCATTGTCAAAGATGCTACGGAACTCCGCCAAGCGAGGACACGCGTATGAAGCAATTTAAAATGATTTTGAATCTCTATTTACTATTGTAACCGCTATTGGGGTCCATAGCGGTTATTTTATTTAATTTATTTCTTTATTAATCGCTTACATGCACTCATACAGAAGATGGTTAGTAGGTAAGTACATGGACCCTGGCAGGATGTTGCGATTATTGTTGAAGGAAAATTATATTTAGCTGAACTCATAGCTCTGTCACTTAGGGCCAGTGGTGTTTACAGGAAAATTGTAAATTGTGACTTATAAGTTATATATAACACTATTTTTGTCCTTTTTATAGACGGGGAACACATCACATTGAAATATCAACATGAGGAGCTTACGTTAAGCTAAGGAGGTCAAGAACTTAGCGGAAGAAAGAGAGACACGAAAAGCACTCCACCGACAAGAGTCCAGCTCTTAAATATGAGAGGAAGAAGAGAAGCTTACAGATGGGAAGAAACACAAAAAAGCTAACATGCTGAATCGCCAGTGAACCATACCTCCTTTCAGCGCACGAAAAGCTACATTAAATTTTTCTAATATCGCTTCCCTTAATAAGTAATAGATATTTCAAACGAATTGCTCATCAAAGATATCAAACACCGAACTTTTTTAAAGAAAGTACATCCGTGATTGTTGAATCATTGCAGCAATGGCTACGTAACTCATAAAATTTAAAATCGGCGGTAATGAACCAGTGACGCTCGTCCTTGCAGCCGTCGGCGATCCATTAGCGATAGTGTATCAGATACAAGCGGGGCGCGAGCGCCGTGGCCGCGATACCGCGCCTATGTTTCAGACCTGAAAAACAATGCCTGCTGTGTTCAAACTACACTGCTCTAGGCGCGCGTTGGTGTTTAGAGAATAAGTGGAGCGATTTCTCCGCGGATGAATACCAATATTTATATTGATGTTACACTTATTGCTTGTCGGCCCTTAGTTGAGGTTATTCGTAGTGTTTTCACTTCAAACTTTGGAATGTAAACACGGTCCTACTATTATTTAGACAAGTCTTAAAAACGACGACTACCAGCAAGTAGAGGTGTCACCATTGTTGAAACTTTGATTATCCCTTACTGCTGAACTGTCAACATTGGATACGCGTTACGAATTATTCTCAACATGATGTGAAGGCGTTGACGTCGACGCGGGCACAGAAGCCAGTAAATCACGCAGGCTCGCAGCAGACGGAAATCACATAATGGGCACAAAAACAGTGATGCGGTTATCATCCGTTCCGCTCTGGTTCGCGCCGACTCGCTGCTACAATCAGCAGCAGCAGCCCTTGTTATGCTATATGCTGAATCCTCCTCATGTAAGGACGTTTTCAGGCGTATCCGTGATCTTTTCCTTTGAATGTGGTAAGCGGTCTAGACTAGACTAGCAGGACTAGACTATACGGTACAAGAAATTATATAAAAAATGATCCAGATTGTTGTTCGGGACAGATGGAATTTTGATATTAATCAAGTCTGCGAGAGATATATAAATATCCTATGCTAATAAAGATATATTAGAATTGATGTGACCAGTCAATGAAAAAGAATTACAGCACCATAAAATTTTACATGAGTTTTAATATGAGCAAATTTTATAGGCAGGTCGTGGGACATAAAGAAGGACGTCATGTTTTGTGTAGAAATATCCCACTTTCTCAGAATACATAGACTGTTTTAACGACATGACGGGTCATCCAGACATTAGGATAGAGAGCCGGAAAGCGTCCAGTTATCTTCTCACGCGGCCAAATATTTCTACTCTTTCTTTGTGTCTTGAGAAATTCTTTGGCACCTTTTAATTTCTTAAGCTGCCATTGATACGTGATTAACATTAGCAAAACTTCACGCCTTTCAGCAAAGCAAACAGTATAAGCGTGTACTCGTTTGTTGGCGTCCGTGACGCGCCGCCGATGAGCGGCGGCAACACTTTCATCGCGTAACGCTTGCACCGTCACTGTTATGCAAATGCCGCACATTCAGCTGCCTGAATGGTCAGCCATGCCATTTAGCTCCTCGCAAATGACCCTGAATGAAACACTATCGATTTCTGCAACTTTGTTCTTTAATGGGTGCCAGCTCTCAAGATACAGTGCAACAAAGTTTAGAGATGGTGGCCGTATCAGATTCTAAAGCGCTCAACACATCAAAGTTGCCAACCTTAGGTGCATAGAGAGCTTTAGATGGCACAAATTAATAGCATCGAAGTATGGACGCGAGTTACATACTTTTCTGTTACATTATAGTATTAAGACATTGGCAGAGTATTGTAGACGTATAAAATTGATCATTCTGTTTCTTCATCAATGCTACTTTCTAAATTTATTAAATTGTTCACGGATCGAGTGTACCTATTCATGTAGAAGGTGCTTCGTCACTATCATTTCCAAGTGGCACTCCCTGCCACGAATGCGTACTCCAAAAGATAGTCAAGCACACTTAAAAAACTTGTTTGTCTTCATCGAGTACTTCCGATCACCTGTTTTAGAGCATTTGTATCAATTTGTATTCAGTCAAGAATTTGAATGAAGCTTTGGAGAAAAAGGGAATGAAAATGAATGTGAGTAAAACGAAAGTAATGGTATTCGAGAGGGATGAATGTATAGCAGAATGCAATATTGTGGTAAATGGGTGTACAGTGGAGCAAGTGGAAGAGTTTGTTTATTTGGGATGTAAGTTTAGTAGAGATGGAAAGCACGAGAGTGATATAGAAAGAAGAGTGAATGCGGGAAATCAAGTGAATGGGGCACTACACTCCTTTATGAACAGCACGAAAGTGTCAAACACAGCACGTTTGGCTGTTCATAATGGAGTGCTGATACCGACGCTGGTGTATGGAAGTGAGAGTTGGGTATGGCAGAAAAGGCACGAAAGTAGAATAAATGCAGTTGAAATGAGAGCGCTGAGGAGTATGTGTGGTGTTACTTTGAAAGATCGGATTAGAAATGATGTCATAAGGGAGCAGTGTGGACTGAAAGAAGATGTAGTAACAAAAATTGAGAAAGGAATGTTGACATGGTTCGGACATGTAGAAAGGATGGATGAAAGGAGATTCACTAAAAGAGTCTACAAAGCAAACTTGAGTGGAAGAGCGGGTCAGGGTCGTCCTCGACGAACGTACCGCGATCAAATTGCAGACGTTCTTAAAAAAGGAGAGGTTAGAAGTACCCGTAACCGGCGGGCATGCATGAAGAGAGTGATGAGTGTAGATGAAGCGAAAGAGGTCTGTCAGGATCGTAGCAAGTGGAGGTCCTTAGTCTCTGCCTACCCCTGTGGGAAACAGGCGTGATAATATGTATGTATGTATGTATGTATTCAGTCTGTACTCCACTCTTGAACGAGCGAGAGAAGATCTTCTGAGTCTATATGGAGGATCCGCTGTTTGTACGACCATAACTTGGAGTTTGTTTGATCGATTGGTAGGCAAGTAGATAAAACCAACCAATTTTTTCCAAACGTGTTTCAAATCAGATGCCATTTGTTGAAAGATAAAGGGGTAGCGAGTTAACAGTGCGCGGGGAAATACTAGTTTAATAAGCTTCTATGGTGATGGACTAGCATCTAGCAAAATGGCGGTTGGATCTTGAATTCTGTTTTAGGGCGTCCCGCAATTTTAATTAGCTATAGAATAAAATACATGATAGTAATCAGCGCACACGAAAACACGGAAGTAATTCATTAGCCTGAATGATCTTTTGTTTTATCAAGAATTTTGGAAAGTTTCTAACAGTGTATGATAGATGAGCGTTGTGATGAGAGACGCCACGTCGGTCAACCGGTCTAAGAATACCTTCTATTCCAATTTATTAATCGTTATCTTATTATATTTAGGAACTGTTTTCCGCTCATCTGTTTTGGTGACCACAATCGCTAGGGTTTTGGTTGTGGAAACTTCGTTGTCTGTGCAAAGTAGATCACTAAGAATAGTTCTGTTTTGGTTTAATTCATTTTCGTAATTGCGGGACGCCCTAAAACAGATTTCAAGATCCGACCGCCATTTTGCTAGATGCTAGTCCATCACCATAGAAGCTTATTAAACTAGTATTCTTAGAAAACTGAGGCCTAAGAAGTTGTTGCACTTAGAACAGTTGGGTCCTAATCGTAAGAAGTAAGGCAATTAAAGACTATATCATAAAATGTGATCTGGTTTCCACATTTTGAAAATTCTTCGACCATAACCGAAAGTGCATGCCTGAATATATTCGCTGTTCCCAGCTACTTGACGTCCCGTGTGCCGAACAGGTTTCTGTAATGGCCGCTTGCAAAACAAAAGCGACGTCCCCCGCCCGGCCGGTTTATCGATCGTCAAAGGTGACTTGCAGGTGAGTATATAGTTAGAGCCTACACTTGATATGTATCGTATCGGCGAAATTATCTGCAACTTTTGCACTTTTGCAGACATTCGAAAGCATGTACAAGTCTTTTGGGCGTTACCAGGAAAGTTTTTCAAATAGAAAACCAAATGTCGGTTCACAGCAAACTTAGATCATTTAATACAGGATGAGTTACGCAGACAAATCTTCTTACAAAACTTTCTGCCGCTTTTGGTGCGGGGGCAAGCTACTACTACATCTAAACGAAATCACACATTCACAGAAATAAATTTGTGTCGCTATAAATGCACACTTTAAAAAACTCAAACACTAGCTTATTTTCTGCACACCATTAAAACTCACACTGAAATAATATGTAAATACACATAATAATACACTCTTGGCAAGAAAGAGAGAGAAGACAAAAATATATTCAACTCTAATGCACAGGGAATAAAGACGAAGGTTGTAAATCATAAATAAATAGTATCTAGGCTTATCCTGTATTAAATGATCCAAGACAGCAAACGGGGAGTAAGTACGAGGGGGGGTCAAAAAGTTCGCGGAACGGAGGGGAAGGGGGGTGAAATAAAATACTGTACTATTTTTCTTTTTCAATATATTCCCCCTTAAGTCGAATACATTTTTCAGATCTCTCTATTAACTTATTAATACCGTCGAAAAAAAATGATTTGTCTTTGTCCTCAAAATAGGCCGAAATCGCCGACTTGACTTCTTCATCATCGGAAAATTTCTTCCCCCGAAGCTCTTTTTTTAATTTGGGAAATAAAAAATAATCACAGGGGGCTAAGTCTGGACTATAGGGAGGATGGTTTAACATTTCGAAGCCACAGTGATGAAGGGCAGCCATCGCAACGCGGCTCTTGTGTACCGGTGCGTTGTCATGCAAAAGCAGCACACCCTTTGTCAACTTTCCCCGCCTTTTCTCCTTGATTGCTTCTTTTAATTGTCTTAGTAGATTAGCGTAGTATTCTCCCGTTATAGAAACACCCTTATCTTTATAATCTATTAATAAAATACCCTCTGTATCCCAAAAAACAGTTGCCATGATTTTTCCAGCCGATTGTGACACCCTGTATTTCTTAGGGGGGGGCTGACCCTTTTTATGCCACTGCATAGACTCTTGCTTCGACTCAGGCTCATAATGATGAACCCAAGTTTCATCTGCAGTAACAAGTCTTGCAAAAATTCCTTCCTTGTCGGCGCTACAGAGGTCTAAAAACTCCTTTGAATACTCGACGCGCAGCTGTTTCTGTGGTGGTGTGAGCATTCTTGGCACCCATCTTGCGCTGACTTTTGACATCCCAAGATTGTCGTGTAGAATATTTAAAATGGTTGTAGGTGATACTCCAACCATTTCTGCAAGTTGTTTCTTCTTCAAACGAGTATCCTCCAGTATAAGATTCTCCACTTTTTCAACGATGTTTGAGGTGGTGGCCTCAATCGGCCGTCCTGAGCGAGGGTCGTCTTCAAGAGACTCTCTGCCTTGCTTGAAAAGGCTATTCCACTTGTACACCATGGTTTTCCCAGGGCAAGAGTCCCCGTATACTGATAACATTTCTTCCAAAATTTTCTGAGGTGGTTTTCCTTGCTTAGTGAGGAACTTTATGACGGCACGAAACTCGATTTTTTCCATGTTCAAGTTTTTCTTCCGGATTCACTTGTTTGATCGACGACAGGTCAAAGGTTATTGACACAATCAGGTTCAAACTTGGCATATATACTCACAAAGAGTTGCTCATTAGTTACTACCTGCGGCAGGTCCCCCACCCCCCGCTATCCCCTCCATTCCGCGAACTTTTTGACCCCCCCTCGTATGTAAAGAGTAAGGCAGTAGTAAATTACTACGAGAGAGAAGTAACAATCTACATTGTTAGTTACTTTGGTGAACTGTTTTTTAACTCCTATTCTTTCAGCGCCAAATAAAAGCAGTGAGGATTCGATGTTCCGATTCATATTGTTACAGTTCGAGTCCAAATACCAATAAGTCTAGGCAAGGCAATATAGATAACATAAAGTCTGCGCTTGCCGGGCTTCTCTGGCGGCTTCGGGCTCATTGGCAGCCCAGCAGCCTCGCTCCGAAGGCTCTCGCTTACATTCTGCGAGGCTGGCGAGACGATGATCCTGTTACGCCGATTATGACATCGGAAGGAAATGTTAATCAACCTTTCTCAGCACTTTTGTAGGTCAAGGCAACCTTCGGGTGGGATTATAGTTCTAGATTTGCAACCTCTAATGTTTTTAAAATTGATCTAGGTACTCCTAATAGGGCAGGCTGTTGGTTTCATGTCATTATTACGCGGGCACTCGTCAAATTCGTAAATGGAAAATATTATCAACAAAATGGATCGCCGAGACCACATGTTGGTCATAGATCGCGTAAAATTGAAACTACTAGAAGAAGTATAGAATGTTCGCAAATGGAAATAGTCCATAGTAGCAATTCAGAGAATAAGACAGGATCGTTGTAATTTGCGTAAAAGACCTATCCGACAATGGGCTGTTTATGATGATGAGGCATTCAGTCTGAATTGATAGAGCTAAATAAACTGACTGAGTTGCCCAATACAAAAACAGATATACATCTGCCAGACAAGCCTCCCACTACACTCCTATTATGTCCAACTCATAGTTCTCGACAAATGCACCCGTCGTCCTTGACATTTGCAGATCAGACGCTCGCTGTTAGTTCGACAAACCCGTCGAGCTAATATTGTCTCTGTTTTACATAAACGAGATAACGAGATGAGCAAACGATGGAGATAACGGGAGTTTAATAAACAACAATATTTACCAGGCTTAGAGAGTCAATAAGTTAATGCTATGTAAATATTATGTAAGAGTTAACAAAGTAAACGAATGTGTGCCTATTGTAAATACAGTACAGTATATTCATAATGAGTAGATAATATATCGATATCATGATGGAATGGGTGACAGTGCGACGATGTATGTACACGCATTAGTAATTATGTAGGTACGTACGATAAATACAAGTATTCGATAATCAATTGCCCCTTTGAAAGCAAAAGTCGGAATTTCCAAGTTCCTGTCAAGCCTGTTTTCCTAATCAATAACTGTGCCTTATTCGGAAATTCAGTACACCCGACATTGGGCTGCGAAATCTCTTGATGCATTTGGCGACGGCAGAGTTGAAGAGAATACAATTTGTAATCACCTTGTTCTCTTCCGTGGGAGTCGTAATTTAAGAGTATTTAAGAGGGCCTTAAGAAAGGTATAGGTAACAGAGAGAGAAGAGAACGAGCAGAGCATGTAACATCTACGTGATGATCACGGGTAAATTCTCACTATATTGGGACCTTTAGTCGACCGATGGACTGACATAGGCTAGTAAAGGACGATAGAAGATGTCTTACTGATTGCAAAGTTTTGGTCATTGATCAAAATACATGTTTGAGACTGAATTGCCACCACCCCAGCATCACACGTCGCGGAAGGCTGCTCACCTCTACCGCTGGGAACCTTTTTTCGGCGGCCATTGTTGCGGGCGCGCCACACGCGTTTTTGTCGCGGATAGAAAGCTGTTACCGTAATATCACTAATTACCGCGCTCGCTTCCGCGCCATCCAGCCTGCGCGTGCGCGTGCTGTTATGCTGTGTCAACTCGGCATCACCGATGCGACGCGGACGTCACAGGTGTACAGCGCAGTTGATTGACATTACAAAGGAAGAAAAATAGGTCGCTCTCGCTACCAATCGGTCTATTATGACATTTATGACAACTATGGACTTCTTAAGAGTGAAATGATGACAACGCGGGATAGATACGAACGAAAGCAGATGTGAAGAATCTGGTGTGCTTTTAGTTTTGACACGCTACAGTACACATGTGCATTGTGGGTGTAATAATATTTACAAATACATTTAATAACTCGTTCGCCTGCCAAACGAAGATATATTTTGCAATAATAAGCATGACGAATGGAAAAATACTTTTAGCCCATAGGTTGGATTATTAAAAAACATTGTACACGTATTTTTTCTTTTCTCTGTGAAACAAAAAATGACAAAGATGCAGCGCAATTAAATTTCGTATGACGTCACGGCTACGAACGATTTTTACATAGAGGTGACGTCGCAAGCCCCCACTCCGGAAGTTTGATGCTTCGTATCTTTGTGAATTTTTACGTTTATGGAAAATTAAAAAATATGGGAATTATATCCATTAATTTTGGACAATCTAAAAGACAGACTAATTACAATTATACTTTTCAAACCCTGTCATCACCCCTATTTAAGAAAAATGAACTTTTGTAGATGCGATAGAATAATAAATAATTGCTGATGACGTGCGTATTATAGACTGTATTAGATCATAGCGCTAGTTAATTTTTTCAATAAATAACAAAATAGAAATACGTACACGTCGTTCCTTCTATTTGCAAATAGTTGATAATGCAACGTCTGTTAGAGTTTGCCTGCAAGTGTGTATGTCGTGGCTATATCGTAGATTTGATCACTTTATGAAATGATCGAACATTTCATGAAATGGTCGCATTTCATGAAACGGCCAACTTAATTTGACCAGATCATGAAATCGTCAACGTTTCACGATTTTGTCATCCACGTTTGGCCGGATCGTATAAACGGGCTGAAAAAAGCAAACAAAAACAAAAACTTGTGACAGAGCGCTATAGGTAGGTTAAGGTTGCGGCTTGGGGTGGTATAGTGTAAACTAAAAATATAACAATTTTACGAAGTGACCATTTCATGAAGTGACACGGTAAATTCATGAAATGGTCGAAATTATTTGATCATATCGAGAAACAATTTCTTATCATTGATCCGCCCAATCCACATCACGATGTGGCCAGTAGCCAGAGCAACATTTCATGAAATGCGACCATTTCATGAAATTCTCGATCATTTAATGAAGAGATTAAATTTACGATATGGCTACGACATGGTTTACACTTAGGCATACTTATTTCATTTCTGTCTGAGACAGCAGAGTTACAAAGAATCAAAGGAATGCGTCACACGCCGCGCCGCATTGCGAAACCAATTTGTCGCCAGATAATTGGCAGAAAATTGTTCAATACAATTTATTACTGCAATGTACTTATTTGTTCTGACAATTGCCTATTTATAGTTCAATTGACTTATGGTTAAGTTGCTAATACTGCGAGTCAGGTAAGCAAAGAACATGATCAAGTAGAGTTAAGTAACTGATTGAGGTAATATGATGAGTAACCGGTTGGGAATAACTCTATTTCTCATAAGAATTACATGAAATAATTCATTTACTGAGAAAACACAATATTTACACATTTAGTACAAACACGTTTTAGTACAAAAAGCAAGCTATTACAAACAATAAAAACAATTCTAGCTTTGATACAAATACACTTATTCTATTCATATGTATATCAATCACTTATCTAACACTATATCAAACACTTATGTATATCAATCATGCTAACCCCTTTTTTTTGGGTCTTTCAGCCCTGGGCTTTGTCTACCCCGTCAAGGAAAAATACGTGAAAATGTAACTGTATAATATGTATGTACTTTGAAGGTCGTCTGGACTCTGGGCTAAGTTAACTATACGAGTTCACAAGCGAAGAAGTTGATGTCGAGAGAACATTTTCCATAACAGTCAGAAAGAACAATGAGAAGAGACAGTCTTAATTAACAAAATTTTGGTGTTGATCGTTCGTTTACTAAACCTGGGCTCCGATGAAGCATAGATAAGGAAGGAATGCGCAAAGATCGCAAGAAGATCGGGCATGTACCTACTAACAGTCTGCACAAAGGGTCTTCTAAAACTAGTGGCTCTGTGAGGTGTGGACCACGCGAGTCACCCCGACCCATTGAAGTTGATCGGATAAAAAAGTTGTTCACGCAAAAAGTTGCGTCTTAATAAGGGTAACAAAAAAGTTTTAAGTATTTTTTGCAGTTTTTCGGATAAAAAAGTTGTTCGGACAAAAACTTGCGCCTAAACAACACAGTTTTAAGAAATTTTCGAAAACTTTTTAGGAATTGCTGAAATATGATATTTTTAAAGTTTTCAAATCCCCCTTATCAGCCATTTTACAAAATTTCGAAAAACTGCATCGACACAAAAAATCTAATAATTTTCGAACCTTTTCACAAAATTTCACGAGAATCGGTTGAGAAATGCGACCTGTAGCGGGACAGACAAACTGACAGCCGGACAAAAAAAGCATTTTCGGCCAACTTCGAAACTAAGACGAGGCTTCGCTCGCTCGGTCAATAAAAAGATCAGGCAATGCGGATTTATCCGTCATAAGTCAAAAATTGTCATATAGACGTGGTTGTCTGATAGTCACATCGTCCGAAGATCAGCGAGCACGGATCAAGGCCAATTAGCAGCGCACCACCTGGCGTCCCGTTACCGACGCGGATGCGTGCACTTTAACCGCGGCCCCACTGTCCTCTATCGCATTCCATCGCATCATTCCACGAAAACTTCTTTACTCTTTCAAGACATAAAAAAAAGTTTATTAAGATTGATGTTTTGGATCTATTCTGTACAAGCTGCGCCTCGCGGTACCTGCGGTATATGTAAAAAGTTGCCTATGTGTTAATCCAGGAAGTCAGCTTCCTGCATACCAAATATCAAAATTGGTGAAAAGTAACAAACACACACTCACCAACTTTCGCCTTTATGATATTAGTGTGATTTTGCACGGTCTTCAGTATGCTTGGGTATCATCCAAGCATACTGAAGACCGTTTCCATGCATATCATATTTAGAAGAAGAAAAAGTCGGAAAGTGCCCCCCGGGCTCCGGAGTATCGCAACTAAGGATACGCGGGAATCCCGATCAGTTTAAACAAGATGGCAATGCATCAAAAAAATTCCAAGGCTATGTAAATCCGAGTAATTTGTCGCATATCAACTCTTTATTGAAGTGAAAAGAACCAGAGGGGTTACTCCAAAAGCGATACGCAAGACGCACGTTACCGCGTATCCGCGTTTCAGTCTCAAGCATCATGGAGCACTAACGTTAATGATGATAAATTCTAATTTGGTTTGAAATGGAAACAGGACATCACTATCGTACGACTAACGTATTTTTTTATGGAGTAAAGTTTTCACTTCTGTCGGCACTCCCGGAGTGCCACTGTTTTTGTATTAGTCGAAGCGATCGAGCAGGAAGTAGGTGTATTGATAACGATATCAGCCGGCCTTGGTGGTAATTACCAGGACATAAAGCATAGCACTCACCGAGCGGCAGCTGATATGCTTTGACTACAACTAGTGGAAAATATAAGGATTTTGATTACTTCATCGAATACAATGATTTTTGCGGAGTTCTCAAAACTTCCAACATACTTGTTGGATTATAAAAAATTGAGGATTCCAATTCTTTATATTATTTACAATAAATCAATTACCATACATATAATATTAGATGTCATATTTAAGACCCATTCAGGAAATTTTGCCAAGGTTGGATAGGGATAATTCTGGCACAAGCAGTGAGGTAGCTTTTCTTTAAAAATAAATTAAATTTTAATATACTTTACACGTAACATAAATTATACTTATTGACGTGTAAAAGTGCCTGTAAAGGTCTAATTACTGAATAAACATTTGAATCTTTGAATCTTTATCCTTGTAGGAGCAACTCAGACAGTCAATATGAACCACTTTTCCTATGGGACCAATGCTTGAAACGTCAATTTCATACAAAAGTGTTCGGCCAGCCCGGCAATTTCTATGAAAATGTAGATTTTTTCTTAGAGTTTCAAGCATTGGTCCCATAGGAAAAGTTGTTCATATTGACGGTCTGAGTTGCGCCTACAAGGATCGGACAGGGTTTTTGTTACATAAAAATATTCTTGATCAAAAAAAATGTGTGGATATAAGACAAAGACGAAATATTATCAATAAAAAACCGGAAAAAAGTCTTTATTAAAATGTGATTTTCGTGTTTCGTGTCTTTTTATTTCTCTTTAAGTAATCGGTGTATTTTCTTCGAAGTCGTCTCATTTGAAAGCTACAAAGTTTAAGAAGCTAAGAAAGTAAAAATAACTAACAATACCAAACAGAAAATATAATTAGTCAAAAAATTCAAGTGCCTGGATTTTTGTGAACAACTAACATAACAATTTTCATTTCCCGTTTTTTTTTATCAATAATATTTCGTCTTATATGTGCACATTTCGTTTGATCGAGTATAAAAAATACACATTGTATAAAACATGACATGACATTAGCAATGTTAATAAGCCTGGCACAAAAAATGTTACTCTGTTAATTACAATAAAAAACATATATATACTAGTATTTTTCGCCTCTACTAGCCATGGATGGATATAGGCTATCGGCGTGTTTATCGAATTGTGCTAGTAACATATATAAACGAGTATAATATTTAAAACAGAATATTAATCATGCAGGAAATAAAGCCATGCAGCGGGCAAATGAATCAGGACAGGACGGGAGGTTGAGCTGTCAACGAATGGCTATTGATACAAAAAATGGATTATAGAAAACAGATATCATAACTTCATAAGGCTTACGATATGTCATTATTCATTATCATGAAGATAATGACATATCTATCCTACAAATGCGGTGTTTGCAGTTTACAGAAGCAGAACAATACATCCTACACGTATGTGTACTTCTTTCTGTCTAGTTCTGGCAGCATGGTGCGCTGACGGTAACAAAGATCTCGACCTCTGCTGAACGGTCGCCGATCGCAACGAAACGGCAGACGATACGCTCTGCGACCGCACGCGACCCACCGTGACGTTCGCAGGCTTACTAGCATGCGTCATCATCGGATCGCCGCTCCTGACACTCGCTCTGATGATGATCGTCTAAATCGATTCAAACTCATCTGCCCGTCCGACCAAACTACGTCGATAAACCGTCTTAAATATTCATTATGAATTTATCACACGTTAGTTTTGATAATATTATTTCAATTCAAAGAAAATCATTTATTTATTGTTGGATATTGTATCACTTGATTTTTTTTTTCTTTAGATAATTGTATTCCTAATTCTCAAAAACTTTATTCAAGTTTATTCATGTCCGCCCAGCCGCTTAAGGGGATACCCGCATTTCCCGGGGACCAGTGCTGCCCCCATTTGATAGGAAACGGAGACATCATTGAAAATTTTGTCTTGAGGCACTAGGTATCCCTTCAAACTATTTTACGAACTACTCTTTACAGTTGAAAGTGAGAACGTGAAGCTTTTCTACGCACAATTGCGAAAAACGGCCACTTTTGGCGTATGCGCGTAGAAAAGCTTCACATTCTCACTTTAAAGCGACCCTTCCCGGCCGCTCTGTCGTCAACGCGAGCATAGCTTGTTGTTTCATCCAGGGAAATGCTAGAAAAAGATGCAAAGCAAAAAGAGAGATAATGCATGAGGGCTCGGTTTGCATTCTATCGAATTAAATTAGCATTATTAAACTATCCATTGAGCGCATATTAACTATTTACAGGTTGCGAAAATTTCATAAAATTTGTTTCAGGTGTTAGGTTTTTACAGTAAGCCTAACAAGTGTGTAAAAAAAAATGTTTTTGATTTAAAAATCTCATTAAATTTGCGAGGTTTATATCGAAATATTTTTTTTACCTTTACAATTTATGAGTACTTTATGAACGGTCAAAGTTTAGCTAAAATTTGTGCAGAAAAGCAGATTTTTGGAGGCTAATACTGACTTTGCTTTTCTAAATTTAAATTTTTTATTTCGATAGAAACCTAGACATAGGGCACAAGATACCTGTTAGCTCAAAAAAATTCAAGAAAGATCAGTTACAACGTCATAATCACGTACGAGCGTTTGTATGAAAAGTTAGACGGGAAGGCCGCTCTTAAATTGTAAACACTAGTTCATAAATTAGTTTCAAGGGTTATCTAATTATCTAGCGCCAGGTCAAGACAAAATTTTAAATAATGGTCTCCGTGTCCTGTCAAATCATTTATTACAAATGGGGGCAAATCCCCTTAATAACATCACGTAGCGGAGCAACATGGCGAAGTTGTGTTCTTTGTACATTTGTGAGCGACGTGAGAACACGTCGGGAATGTGACTGCGGACCGGTCGCAGACAAGACGACCATTTTCATTTCTTTTTAATTTTATTTACATCATAAATAGTTGTGTTGATACGAACAAAAAAAAAATGTAACGCCGCCTCTCTTCACTGCGAGTCCACCTGAACCCAATCGTAATTGCTGAAATAAGGATTTAGAACTAAGGAATAAAAGTAGCTCAAAGTTGTTCAAGCTATTGAACAACTTAGCGAACTTTGTGTTGTTTGTGTAGTTTGTGAGAATTAGGCATATCCTGGGTCAATAATAAATTATTTTGGTACTGTTGAGAAAATTAAACGTCACAAAATAATGTAACTTCTCATGATCACACCCATTTTCAACGTGATTTTAGATTTATTATTGCAGAAAAACTGATATTATACTCTCCAAGAAACTATGAAGTCATTAGCCTGTATAACCAGTATTTCACACAAATCCCAAAGAAAACGTTTGTTTTGACGTTCAGAAAAAAGTAGGTATCATATTTGGGTTGTTGGAAAATCGCGAATAATTGTAAGCGACGTGACAGAACGCCGGGAATGCGACGTGGACCGGTCGCAGACGAAGACACGAGCAAAACGAAATGCTGTGCTCGCCAGACACTGCGTGTACACCTGCCTCTATTTCACACGCTGCGAATGACTAGGAACTAAGGACTAGAATGACATTGAACGTTCATCAAAACTCGAACTTGGATATAAATTTTGAATAATTCGATTGTTAGATAGATGCAAAATGTAATTTAAAAGTTATTGTTACCCAAACCATGCCGGGTTTGCCTTTAATTAGACAAACAAAACAATTAGCTTTATGTTTGTAGTTAATAAGTGTGGTTGTGTGAACTGTTCGTGAACTCCTCGTAATAAATAGCTTAAAAACAAATACAAATCAACAAATAGAACTTAGTGATGATCGAAGTATCAAAAGACATTTTAAGTGTGAGAAGCAACGTAGCAGACTATACTTGAAGATCAAGCGAACTTACAAAGTGCAGTTCGATCGAAATTATGTGAGCAGAATTATTCGAAGTTACTCTCTAAATTCTCAACTCTACCTCAGTTTTATTTAGGAAGCACAATGTAATAATCGCAATATAATTTTTGAAGTGAAAGCGAGTTTGTTTATTTGTTCCACTTTCCAATGGTTCGGCGGATCGCCATGAAATCTGGCGTGGAATCGCTATGGCGCGCTTTCGAGGGGCATCGTATCGAACGCGATGGAGTGCGAGCGGCGCCGGCGCCGCGGGCGAGCGCTAGCTTTGTTCTGCTGTACGGCGGTCGGTGACATGTGTACGTTAGAACTTAGGGCTGAGCAAGACCCACATCGTGTTGATCGATCTAACCGGGCAAGTGCAAGTATACCATTATCTATAAAAAAAACGCGTTTCTTGTATCGGAGGCCCACATTTTTTTTGTTCTGTTTTTAGTATTTGTTCTTATAGCGACAATAACTTAAATATTTATTACGGAGTTCCTTATCGTGCGTTGCGAAAGGGGGCTAGACGGAAATAATTAAGACTAAAAGTTGTAACGACACTTTTTGTTCATTCAAATTTATGAAGATAATAAAAATTTTGATTTTAGTACGCACAAAAGAGTTTGAATGTAATTCAGACCTATTTATATTTTACTTCGTTCCATCCGGGTGTCCCTTGACACATCTTTATTTCAAAGTTTTTTTTTGTTCTGTTTTTATTTTAGAATTTAACTTATAGCGGCAACAGAAATCATTATTAACAAGCACGAGTTACTCACGTAGAGAGTCAGCTAATGGTACGCGCGTCACATTCGCCCTGATGAACACCTCCGGATGAGTCGAAACATGTCGGCCAGTAGCTGACTCTATAGAGTAACCCGTGCTTGTAAATAATGTCTGTGTCCCACGTTAGTTTAAAAAAAAAGCAAGCAATACATCATCTGTGAAATATCACGAAGGAGCTATCACGGTTCATGAGATACAGCCTGGTGACAGACAGACTGACAAATGGACAAATAGACGGACAGACAGACAGACGGACGGCGACTCCGCTGTTCGTCGTGAGGAATAGGATCCCGTTACCCTTTGGGTACGGAACCCTAAAAATCAATAGGTTTTCCTATTGCTTTTCTAGTAGTGATTCGAACTGCATCTGCCAGGTCATTAGCTTGAATATAATTTCGTTTTTATATATAAAGTACCTAGTTATTATAAAAAAATAATATAGTGACATAAAAAAAAACTGCCAGCGAAGCCCTATTATTTATCAGCATAATTATTTGATTCTAGAAATTGGAGTAGTAAGTGTGGCGACCTCCACGACCGCTACGAGGCACTACAACCGAAAATATAGTTCACAAGGAAACATATGAGATAGCGCCAGCAGTATCCTACATCTCGATCTCAGAGTTCGCCCGATTCGCTGCATATATACAACTTCCAACGATACACCGTCGGAGCCGCGGTTCCCCAGGCGCAACAACATGCCTGGCGGGAAGACCTTCCCTTTGTGGCGGTCGAGCATATCACCTCGCTCCCGCTACATAAGTACAATTAGTAATTTTTAAGATCTCATTCTTGATTTCCGACTGTTTGTCAGCTGTTGCTATAGTCTGACAACCCTATTATTTGTTTGATTGATGTCCGACAAACTAGCTTCTTTAGTACAAGGCAGCGAGGTTACAGAAATAAAGCCAACAAAGCATTCACCGCGGCAACGCGCTAACTCCAACTCCTTCACGCGTGAAATGGGTTTTGCTAAATAAAAACCTCTAAAGAACTATTTCTTATATAACATAATAATTTTGCTCAGCTTTGTTTATTTAACTAGCTTTTGCCCGCGGCTTCGCTCGTGTAGGGGTGTCATTTATCAAAATCCTTGCTTAGGGGATGCCTATGTCATAGTAGCTTCATACATGCAAAGTCTCAGCCCGATCGGTTTAAAATTGACAAAGTTTCTTCCCCTATTTTATCCCCTTGGGGTAGAATTGATCAAAATCCTTTCTTAGCGGATGCCTACGTCATAACATCTACCTGCATGCCAAATTTCAGCCCGATCCGTCCAGTGGTTTGGGCTGTGAGTTGATAGATCACTATGTCAGTCAGTCAGTCACCTTTGAGTTATATATATTTAGATTCTGTACGTCGTAATAGATGACCATCATCATCCAAGCGTATGAATTCCCGGTTGCATCTTCAGCGATAACGCTTCAGAGCCCGGGGTCCGCTACCTAACCTTAGGTGATTTTTCGAGGTAACTGGTTTTTACCCAGAGCGACAGCCGTCTGATCTCCGCAACCCAAAGGGTAGATACCAGAACCAATCCTTTGGATAATTTGATGATCAAGCGCTAGATGGCGTTCGGGACCCACAGTTTATACGTGCTTTTCGAAACACGGAATCATCTTTCTTTTTCAGATAATCAGGTGATTCAAGCGTGCAATATCCTAATCAGACTGGAAACAACTTTTCACAACTTCAAACTTTTCCCAGTGGGATTCGAACCCATGACCTCCGGTCACAAGGCGAACGTCTTGACCATTGTACCACGGAGGCAGTCAATTTGATTGGTATTACTAATATTTCTATATGCATTACATACATGTGTTTGATTTCTCTAGTATCCGTATTCTGTGAAGTGGCGTGCACTGACATTGCTCATTAACATTCCGTGGAGTTCGCGGTCGCAGGGCGCCCGCGGAAGGCGGCGCTTTCGAGCCAACTTCGCCGAAAACGAGAGTGTTGTTATTCATCGGCCGATGCGCCCACGCCGGTTTCACCACGTGTGCCGGCCCATCACAACTTTCTCCAATCGTAGGAAATGTATTAAACATATCGATGATTATACAATCGGTAAAGGATACGATGTCAAACCAAGATGTGTATGTAGTATTCGTGAGTAAACGTATTCTATCTATCTATTTAACCACCAACGTGGTCGTCAACCACAGGCATTAAAATAACAGTTGCTAAGCCCTATTTTCGTATCGCAAGGGAAGAGTCGCTAAGGAGAGTAGCAAATTAAACCACTCCACTCTCTATATAAAATAAAACTATAGCTTTATTTAGCACCGTAGAAAATTTAGGAATGTTAAAGTGTAAGATAACCCTTCAAACTATTTTATGACGTCCTGTTAACAGTTCAAAATGAGAACGTGAAGCCAAAAGTGGCCGTTATTCGCAAATGAGCGTAGAAAAGCTTCACGTTCTCACTTTAAACAGAAGTTCATAAAATAGTTAAAAGGGTTATCTTACTCTGTAACATTCCTAAATTTTCTCATGATCAAGACAAAATTTTATCACCGTTTCCTTTAAATAGTTTATTATAAATGGGGGCAGCACTGGACCCCGAAAAATTTATGTAGCCCCTTAATTTTTTTAATGTACATTCAAGTACCAAGATACCTGACCAGGCCCTCTCAACTTATATCTTGAATTTTCTCTTAAACTAAAAATGATATTAACAGGAAAATGTATATTCAGACAGATTTTAATTAAGTCTCTCCGAATATAAATGGTCATGTTAATATCATTTTTAGTTTAAGAGAAAATTGAAGATATAAGTAGAGGGCCTGGTCAGGTATCTTGGTACTTGATTGTACACTGAAATCCGCGTCAGAGATTTCAGACCACAACTACGTACGTACTTTTTGACCAATCACAACATGTAGATTTTTGTATCCAAGATTTGCAGAGGTCGCTTTTCGCTTGCTATCGTACCCGGGACCTCAAACTTCTGCAATTTTTTTTATCAATTCAGTAAATGATTTCAATTTTCAAGCCACAGATTACACAATGGAACAGTTTTCTCCGTACTACTGGAAAGTGGATCGGTACCGGAGGAGCGTCCAGTTGATCCGTGAAATGGATGCAAGTCGAGCGTGCAATATCCAGCGTCGGCGGCGGTCAATGTGAAATTGCTCATTCTGGACGGCGACGCGGAAGAAACGCCAAGATACTCGTTACGTCACACCACGGCTTCATTGTTATTTGGGTAAGACACGGTATGTACTACAAATGTTTAATAAGTAGCCAGTTGTATTCCTCGCTCGTTGAAACAAAAATACATTTAAATAATTGGCCAAGTGCGTGTCGGGCCACGCGCAGTGTTCCGTAGATACGAATGCCAATTTTGAGTTTATGCCAGTGAAAACGCCTAAAAACGAATTTTCTATTGAATTTGTACGAAATTTTCCTTTTCCGAGTACATTTTATAAGTTGATCGCCTATAACTTTTTAATTTATAAACCCTACTTAGCTCGGATAGTTTTCCTTTAAAGTTCGTTATATTTAATATAGCTGTGAATTTTTTCACGTGTCCATATATAACCGTTTAGCAGATAAGAGGGGGGGACACTTGACTAGCATCATTTTTCAAAACTAAAAACCGACTTCACCCCCAAACTACACAATCGATTTTGATAAAATTTCCATGGTACCACCTGGAAAGTATACGCTTTCAAACAAAAAAAAGAATTTTTCAAATCGGTTCAGGCGTCCTTGAATAATCGGTGAACATACATAAAAAAAAAATAAAGGATCGCGACGAATTGATAACCTCCTCCTTTTTTGTGAGTCGGTTAAAAAATGTTCACTTTAAATCAAATATTTCAAAAACGGATCCCTAAATCCAAAAACGGTTTTGACATGCTCATAATATTTTTGAAAGACCTATTCAACGATACCCCTCAGGATTGGTTAGTCAAGAAAAAAATGACTTTTCACTTTACGAGTTCTTGTATGGGAGCTACACCAAAAAAAAATTCTTTTTCAGCATTTTATTTCCCCACTTTTTCCGCATAATGAATAAACATACCCATGCCAAATCACAGCTTTCTAGTACTAATAGTTGCTGAGTAAACCAGAGGACAGACAGACAGGCAGACAGACATGGCGATTTGTCCATATATTTATTTATTTACAATGGACCCCTAAAAACTAATAACCGACTACGGGACCCATGAACGGCTAACAGTGTATATACTTTTGAAATGTGCTAATCAAGTGCTAGTGGGGTATCAAATGAAAGGGCGCTTGATACCCCACTAATATCAAAACAAAATAAAATTTTTATGGCTTTCTCTCTCTTCTTATGTAACATTCCTTATATAGATTTTTTGCATACAAATTGTAGCCTATGTCACCTGGACAATAATGACGAATCGATTGACATATCATTTGTGAAAATTGGACAAGCGGTGCGGATACTACGGTGCAACAGACATTCCCACACACATACATAGACTGCTAAAATCATTACCCTTCCTCTTAGCTTTGCCGTAGTCGGGTAATAACGCTTATAAGGCCGAGACCCTCTCAATTGGCATTGGCATGCAATGAAGTGCGGTTTACTAAACTGGGTCTATTCATTCTGAGCGTCTGTGTCAATCTCGAATATAGTTTGGCCACCACTAAAACCACAGCTAAAATATTGCTAGAACTAGCTTTTGCCCGCGGCTTCGCTCGCGTAGGGGTGTAATTTATCAAAATCCTTTCTTAGGGGATGCCTACGTCATAGTAGCTTTATGCATGCAAAGTCTCAGCCCGATCGGTTTAAAATTGACAAAGTTTCATACAAACTTTCATCCCCTATTTTATCCCCTTGGGGGTAGAATTGATCAAAATCCTTTCCTAGCGGATGCCTACGTCATAACATCTACCTGCATGCCAAATTTCAGCCCGATCCATCCAGTGGTTTGGGCT
This sequence comes from Acrobasis suavella, assembly GCA_943193695.1. Classification (NCBI taxonomy): domain Eukaryota; kingdom Metazoa; phylum Arthropoda; class Insecta; order Lepidoptera; family Pyralidae; genus Acrobasis; species Acrobasis suavella. Next base: position 396,557 of record OW971930.1, on the reverse strand, counting down.
GTGCGTTGATAGATCACTATGTCAGTCAGTCAGTCACCTTTGAGTTATATATATATTTAGATTAGATTAGTCAATTGTGAAATAGATGTATAAAACGTCGTCGTCTGTCTTTTAGATGTATATGTCGCGGCAGTAAGCATATTGTCGATAACTGAGTTGGGAGAGCGTATACCTGAGATGGTCGATGTGCCCAGTTTAAACTCAGCACACGCCAGTATTTTTTTTAAAATTTTATGGACTGTAAGTAAATGATCTGACGTCAACCTTTACCTATTACAAAATCGAAAAAAAAATTGTCTATTATCGGGTGATACAAATATTCAAAGAAAAATAAATGTTTTTTTTTTGACTTTGATGTCCGTCTGTAGCCAGTGCGCTAGTTTTTTCTAAATTGCGAGTGATATGAAGCTGAAATAATGTATAATGAAGCGATAAATAAACCATGTCTATCAAACGATGGGTGGCGGAAAGAAGAGTTTGGGATCCGGCGTCTGCAAACAATGGCGCGAGCGCGTGCCGCGGCGGCGGCGAACCGTGACCTGCCCTCTGCGCCGCGCGGGGCGCTAGCGCTGCGACTGCGATATTTTTACTGCTTTTACCCAAATATTTTTATGAGAGAGAGACCTAACACTGATTTCTTAGATGTAGCACAAGCTTTCGACAAAGTATGGCATGAAGGCCTTATCAAAAAACTGAAGAAAATGCTCCCTAAAAACTCTGTTGACATAATAACATCGTATCTATCAGATAGAGTTTTCAGAGTGCGGCAAGAAACTGATTATTCTGAACTTAAGGCAATAAAAGCTGGAATACCTCAGGGAAGTGTTTTGGGCCCGGTCCTATACCTATTATACACCTGTGATATTCCTTATTTAGAAAACAACACCATTGCGACCTTCGCCGATGACTCGGCTATAATGGCAGTCGGAAGCACCCATGCGGAAGCTGCAAAAAAGGTCCAAGTAGCTGTTAACAAAGTTTAAAACTGGACAAAACGATTGTGAATCAAACTTAATGAATCAAAATCAATTCACGTGAACTTTACACACAAGCAAGACCAATATCATCCCATATACATCAATGAAAAACCAATACCGTACGAAGACACAGCAAAGTATTTAGGTATGACCCTAGACGCAAAGTTGCGCTGGAAAGCTCATGTCAAGAAAAAAAGAGGAGAACGCGACATACGGTATCAGAAAATGCAATGGTTGCTTGGAAGACACTCTACCTTGTCAATTAAAAACAAACTACTCTTGTATAAACAAGTCCTTATGCCAGTATGGACTTATGGCATACAGCTGTGGGGCTGTACTAAACAAAGCAACATAGATATCATCCAACGATTCCAAAATTAAGTGCTGCGGGATATTGTCAACGCCCCGTGGTATGTAAGAAACGACGACCTGCATCGGGACCTTAACATACAGTTCGTTGACAAAATTATAAAAAAGTACGCCGAAGCACACGAGTTTGGGTTGCTTCACCATGTGCACGTTGAGGCGAACCAGCTCCTCGACAACACAGACATTGTGCGAAGACTTAAAAGAACTAAACCGTTCGAACTAGTGTAGCAGTGACATATGTGTATAATAGTGAAAAATAGTGACAATGAAAACTAAAGACACATGAACAGAGCCTTCCCCTTAATAGAGACAGTAAGAAAGTGCCGATGGACACATTCTTATTAAATAAGTATTTTATAAAACTAGGTCAATGATAAATTACTCATTAGTCTGAGTTTAATCTAGATCGTAATACAATTAACGTATTTATTCAGAATATAGATACGTTAACACACAGAAAAAAAAAACTGCTTGATGTGGAATCATGACCTCTGCGCTCAACATATCAGTATTCAGTAACTCGGCTAATGACAGAGTAAGTGTGGCCATCACGACCTTATGAAAAAGTAATTCCGACTCGCTAAGAAGAACATATCAGTTCTTCGCGCAAGGTGAGGGTTCTGATCTTTGAATTAAACAGGAATAATGAATGCAATTTTGGGTAACAAATGTATAGACATGCCGCCTCCGCTTGGATCCGGCAGACGTGGTAGAGTTAAGAAATGCAAGCTTGTCGTCAGGGATGATATCTGTGCTGATGATCTTACTGCCAAGGATGCTGGAATTGAGGACAAATCTAGTGTTGTCAAATAGAAAGTATAATTTGTTTGCCAAATCCGAGAATAACCAATTTATAATGAATTCTGACATTTTTATTCTGAGTCACTCTCACTCACAAATTCTTGGTAAATATTCCATTATGATGCGTGATTTGTCATCGACGTCAACCGCAACTTGTTCTCCCGAGCAGAGGTCACGTATTATGTATTGATGAGAAAGTAAACACGCGTGAGGTTGACATTAGAGAGTTACCGAGATCATGTATAGAAAACAACTTAATAGCGCCAAGGCGACAGTTCTTGCCGTTATACTTGGCTTGTTAAAACTCTGCTGGATGGTTTGATACTGTATACTTTATCAAGAGGTCCGAAGAACAATGATTAAATGACAGGATACATATTATGAGTCTTATATCACAAAATAAAAGGATGAGTGATTGTTCGAAAGAATTATATGACGCGTTTGTAACGCTTTCTAATAGGAGCACGCATTTTAAACAAGAAATGGGGTGTGTAGTTGTGTACATCCATTTACCTATTCTTCTGATACAGCAAAAAAATAAAACAATGGTATGGATACCAAAATATTACATGAATAAAACAATGTGTTTTTTTTTTCACCGCCGAGGTGTGGAATAAATTACATCTCGTTTTTATCGCACTTTCCGCATGCGTACCAGACGTAATACGGTCCAGGAGGACGTAATTAACTGTAACTGAAATGGTCAAGGGCTTTTGATTACATCGCAGTAGTGAGGAGGGACTCACCTTGATCCGGTTCCGGCGGCTGGCGCGCAGCACGAGCCCGTCGTTCTCGATGTAGTCGGGCACGTCCTTGCGGTCCGAGAAGTTGAACACCACCGAGGTGGCGGGCGGCGCGGGCGCGCGGGCGCGCCTCGCTGGCGGGCTGCCCGCGCTGCCGTTCTGCCCACACGCCAGCCGGGCCCACGGCGCCACTGCCTTCTCCTCCTTCTCTATTTTCTCCTCTCTCTTCTCTGGCGTCCCGTTCCACGCGCGCTCGACGTCCGCGCCGCCGAGCCGCGAGTGCACGCTCGTCACTTTCGAGTGTCCGTTCATCAGCTTCGTGATCTCTGGCTCCGTTTTGGTCTCGGAGAGCTCAGGAGTCCCTTCGCGGGAGGAATGTCGCGACGATTCGATCGGAGTCGCGGCGCGCTCCTCGGGCGGCGAGCGGAGGATCGGTTCCACCAGAGCCGAGGGCGGCGGCTCGCGACGCTCGGTCCGCACCGGCAGGGCGGTCTCCGTCTCCACGGGCGGCGGGGTCGCTATCCGTGGAGGCACTTCGGCGACTTTTTCCTCGATTTCGGCCGACAGCGGCGGAGGAGTCGGGCTCTCGGTGGCGCGGGCGCGGCTGGGCGCCGGCATGGGGCGGATGACGCCGACGCGGCGCGCGCGGCCCAGCAGCACCGGGTTGGCGGCCGCCAGCGGCGGCAGGTGCGAGCCGCGCTTCGGCGCCGGGAACGAGAACCGCATGCTCGAGCCGGCGCGGGCGATGCCCTCGAGCGCGGCGCGCGACACCGGCCGCGCCTCCGCCGACACCAAGCCGCCTTCCGTTTCGTCGATGGCCGACACGTCTGCGGCGACGGGGCTCGGCGAGCGACAGTCCACTAGCTCCCGGGGTTCCGGGGTCGACGTGCGAGGTCCTTCCAATCCTCGCAGAACCGCCGAGACGCGCGCGGCCGGCGCCGTCCTCCGAGTCGGTGCGCTTTCGAACTTTCTGAGCGTCGAGCGAACGACGTCCGGCGGCGGCCGCTCGGTCTCTCGCAGCAGGGGAGTTGGTCGTCGCGGAGGACGAGCAGCCCGCGCGACAGGAGGGCGCGGCGCGGGGGGCGGGGGCGCCACCGGCGGAGGCGGGGGCACCACCGACGGTGACGAGCACGGCGGGGGCGGCGGCGGTGGAGACGGTGACGGCGGAAGCTGCGGCGGTTCCTCGCGGGACTCGAGGCGGCTCAGAGCGTCCACGGATCGGGCTCGCTTGACGGATTCGCGACGTACAGAGAAGCCCCCGGTCGCGGGCGGCATGGCGACGGAGGCCGGTCGCGGGGGCCTTGCGGCCGGCGGTCGCGGCGCGGGCGGCGGCCGCTCGTCGAGGAGATGCTCGAGCGACGCGGCGCGCCTCAGCACGGACGGCCGTCGCCGCGGCGCGTCTCTCAGCGCCAGGCTGAGGTAGCGCGACTTGAGCCGCTTGACGATGCCGGGCCCGTAGCGCAGCTCCTCGTCCTCGTCGTCGCCGGGCGGCGCGGGCGGCTGCGCGGGCGGCGGGGCGGCGGCCGACGGCCGCGACCGCGCCGCGCGCCGCTGCAGCAGCTCGCGCTTCCATTGTGGCAGGGCTCCGTTAGACATGCCTGCACACAAATCAAAGGAACACTTGGAAATGGACTCTTGAATTATATTACGGACTCCAATTTTTTTTATCCAATCCACATAGAATCCTGACATGGTATAACTATCTTTATGGTCAATATGACTATCAGTGGCATATATATTTTGAATGTGCTAATATTACAAAGATTCCAAGCATTCCATTCCACGTGAAGACAGTTGTATCAATACCAAAAATGTATGAAATGTTAGCAGTTTGCAAACAAACACATACAGTATAAAATTCTTTGTAAACATTCATGTAATACGAGGAAGAAATTGAATGGGTATCGTTTTTCCACAACAGTGGCTGAAAGGATGTTTTTTTTAACTCCGACAAAAGGGGGGGGGGGGGGGGGGTTTAAGTTTGATGTTAATGTCTATCTGTCTGTTGGTTTGTGTGTCTATCTGTGGCATCGTAATGCTCGAACGGATGGACCGATTTCGATGCGGTTTTTTTACCGTCAAAGCAAGTTCCCTTGCGGTGATTCTTAGCTATGTTTGATGAGAATCGGTTTAGCCGTTTAAGAGTTAATGCTTGAAATTCGGGTCTTTTAGTTTGCCTCGCTAATAAAAGATGACGTATATTCATTGGAGTATGTAGTGCTGCTACTCATCACTAGATGGCGTTCTTCAAAGTAGTTTTTTTTTAATTTGCTTGGCAAATTAATGTGTTTTTAATTTTGTTAAATAATCATATCACATAAGTAGTACTTTTTTGACACTAAACTTACAGATTATGTATATACAAGTTACTTATTTCCTTAGTAACTAAAACATGTTCTAACAAAGACAGCGCAAATGTTTATTATGCATATTAATCTGGCATCTTTTTAATTCGGTCTAAGGCTGATATTAGGAGAGGGTGAAGCAGTTTTGTGGTACCACTTTGTTTACCACATTTGTTGATGGTGCCATATATTACGGACTCAAAATTAATGCACTATTTGTTTATTCATTTATCTCCAGATCTCCATACCATATACCACCACTTAGCCAGATGAGAAAACAAAATATCTGTTATAAGAGTTCAAATATTACATGTGTGACTTAGGATCTTGCACAAGCTTAGTGCACTACAGGCTGATACTCACCGAAGTCCTGCGCGGACTCGAGCATGGTCTCCACCATCATCTTGGCCGGCCCCAGCAAGGCAACTGACGTGGAAAGCAAAATAATAACACATTAAGCTTATGAAGCACATCAACAAAAATGTTCAAATAGTATATATCCTGACAGGCTAGAGGTTAGGCATTTAAAAAAAATTAACGCCAGTCCCTTTAGCTTGGCACTGGCGATAGTGTTTAATCAATTTGATAGCGTTTAATCAAGTCGATAGCATTTAATCAAGTCAATAGCAATTAATCAAGTCAATAGCAATTAATCAAGTTTGTAGCATTTAATCAAGTTGATAGTGTTTAATCTAGTTGATAGCGTTTAATCAAGTCAAGCGCTATCAATGCTATCATCTTTCACTATCTCCCTCAACATAATAATAACGAGTGGGATAGTACTAGTGGTACTAGTTGTCGTGTGATATAAATTTTATCAAAATTTATTGACGGTGCCATGCTATGGGGGCTGGGGAAGACATAAAAATGTATCATTCAAGTGGTGATAGAGAAAGCCTTTTGCTTACTCCTTTTCTTTCTTCACCACCTCGAGTAATCTACTACTCTGATTTACATGCAACAGCCTACAATCATTTAGTATTAATAAGTTACTAAAAACCTTTCACTTCTGAAGGGTTATAGAGTGTCTACAACTCATCAGTAGACCCTGCTATGTAACGCTCAGTATGGGCGCACGGGGGCACAGGTGATGATGCTTCACATCACTGGCTGATTCATATTTACTTATACATAGGGCGCACTATAAGTTTCCGGAACTGGCCACTTACATAAACAATATTTAAAAATTTATTGCAACATTTGAAAATAGAACTCTTTGGCTGTAGAATGCAGTTTGTTTCATCTGACTGTCTTTTGTTTTTACCTTGTGGCGCCATTTAAAAAATTGTGTGTCTGCATCAACATGGATTTAACTCGGGAAAATTTTCGTTGTATGATTTTCTACGATTTTAAGTGTAATTTGACGGCTCAACAGAGCATCGCTCGGCTTGAAACAGCTTTTGGCAATGAAGCACCATGCAAGACAACTGTTTATAGCTGGTTTGCAGAATTCAAGCGTGGTCGTATCAATCTCAGTGACGAATCTCGCGATGATCGGCCGTCCACCGCTGTGACCAACAAAAACATCGATGCTGTGCGCCGTATGATTGAAACAGACAGGCATGTGACCTACCATGAAATTCGCGCATCCTTAGAAATAGGCATGAGTCAAATACAATTAATCCTACACAAACATTTGGGTGTGAGAAAGCTGTGCTCGCGGTGGATCCCACACAACTTGACCGAGGCTCAAAAAACGGACCGCGTCACTTGGTGCAGTGCCATGCTTACCAGATTCAACGAAGGTGCGTCAAATTTGGTGTGGGACATAGTAACAGGTGACGAAACATGGATTTATTGCTACGATCCCAAAACAAAGCAGCAATCGAGCGTATGGGTCTTTCAAGATGAGCCGAAACCAACCAAAGTGGCGCGCGTGAAAAGTGCATCTAAGCGGATGATTGCTTCTTTTTTTAATAAAACTGGACACGTGGCTACTGTTGCTTTAGAGAATCGTCGTACAGTGAATAGTGACTGGTACACGACCATTTGTTTGCCGGAAGTTATTGACGAACTCCGTAAAAATAACCGTAAACGCCGTATCATCCTGCACCACGACAATGCTAGTTCTCACACGGCCAGACAGACAAACGACTTTTTGAAGGCGAAAAATGTAGAACTCATGACTCATCCTGCATACAGTCCCGACCTGGCACCTTGTGACTTTTTTCTGTTCCCAAAAATTAAGAACCAATTACGCGGTCAACGATTTTCATCACCAGAAGAGGCTGTCGAGGAGTATGAAAAACACGTTTCAGAGGTCACCACAGAGGAGTGGCACAAAAGTTTTCAAAACTGGTTTCATCGAATGAAAAAGTGCATAGACGCCAAGGGAGATTATTTTGAAAAACAATAAATTAATTTTGTACCTTTAATAGTATTTTTTCATATTCATTCCGGAAACTTATAGTGCGCCCCACGTATAAAGAGTTATTTCTCAAAAATTTTTTTTTTTGTTCTTTTGAGATAAATCCTTCATTACATCTATTTAAATGGATTGGAGGGTATGATTATTGCATAGAATGGATAAGACTTACTAGCTAGGACGGAAAATCATTTTCATTTTTAAAATTTATTTTTACAAGCATTTGATGAAGTATCGATGGCCCCATCATTTGCCCTTAAACTGAGCATTAGATAACAGGGTTTATTCATCAGAAGTTTCATTACTGAAACGCGGAGTCACCTAAACAAATAGTTTTTACATACAAAAAACCTTTCGTTTAGTGACTCCGCATTTGAAAAATGGAACCACAGGAATATAAATATAATGATCAAATGAGTTAATAGCCAAATTACAAGGGAGCAGTCATCACATTCTCATTTCAACTGAATAACGTCCACTAAGGAACATAGGCCTCTCCCAAGGATTTCCAAAATTACCTATCTAGAGCGGCCTGCATCCAGCGCTTTCCAGCGACCATCTACAGGTGTCCTACGCTTCGCTTGCGAGTACGTGGTCGCCAATCGAGAACCTTTCTGCCCCATCGGCCATCGGTTCGTCGCGCTATGTGTCCCGCCCACTGCCACTTCAACGAACTAATCCGCTGGGCTATGTCAGTGACTTTTGTTCTTCTACGAATTTCCTCATTTCTGATTCGATCATGTAGGGAAACACCGAGCATAGCCCTCTCCATAGTGTGTTGAGTGACCTTAAGCCTTCTTAGGAGACCGTTATGATAGGGACCACGTCTCAGAGCCATAAGTCATCAAGGGAGCAGTACAAAACAATAATTAATTACTTAGAACAATTAAAAATTTGCAATTACATGCCAACATAGCAATGCCGTTGCCATAAACTCATGTTATTAATGGAGGTACTATAAACAGTAGCCACTATCTGGGGGCATTTATTTCGTTTGACATATCTGTGATTGATTATAATGCTAAAATTAAATGATCTATCTATCCTTAACATGCAAGGCCAAGGGATTCAAGCTGGATTATTAAAGCATTTGATAAAAATTTTGTTCCTTTTAATCCTTCAAGAATTTAATTCAAAATTAAAAACCAGTCTATTAAAATGCAATTGTGATAAAATATACCTGTAGATTATGCTACAAAGGGTAAAGGTAATTTTTAAGGCGAGGCTGCTACTTAGAATCCAGAGCGAAACTGCCATTACATTTGTGTTCAGTTTTCAAATTGTTTATAATCCCTAGGGAAAAAAATCTGCAGTAACTTTAGCTCCAAAGATTTTGGGATGGAAACTAATAAGGAAAAATTCCTATCCTTATAGGTATTGATAAATTTTAGTAGGTACTAAATTAGCTATAAAATGCATTTACTACCAAGATCATAAATATGTGCTAATCTCACAGCAATGGAATTAAAACAGTGCATGAAAGTCCATACATCATGAAGGAAACATGACCAGCCTTAGAAGTATGGAATTACTTCTTTTATGAAAAGATTTCAACAGGACAAATGCTGGTGATTCAGTGACTGACCACAGGACAAGGAATAACCGTGATGACATGTCCTGCTAAAAATAACCCCTTAAAAGTGTCAGTAAGCCACAATTAAGTATATTGCATGCCACGATGAAACAATTTGGGTACAACATGAATTAGTGGCTGCTGGTTTGAGTGAAACATTTTAAATTGGTGACACATCACACCCGTCTCATTGCCTCGAAAATTTATTGCTATTCTGAACGATGTTATGGCTGCAGAATTTCAGAACTGGATATAGATTTATTTTTAATTATGTGGTAGTTTTGAACAGTTTCAATTACAGATTTATAACTGACCAAACTTTTTATTGGATTTGGTTACAATTTTGGATTGAGATTTTTTCAGATATCTGATAGTTTCTGTTGTAGTTATGCAGCTGCATAATATCACATATTAAAGACCTCTGAGGCCTAGTGGTCTTCATGCCAGGCTGTCATACTGGAGGTCCTGGGTTTGATCCCCATTCAGTTGAAGATGTCTTTGATGATAATCTTTATATGTATTTATTAGTAATCTATAACACAAGATTTGAACTTAGTTTGGGGCTAGCTCAATCTGTGTGATTTATCCATATATTAATTTATTTTTTTATTTATTACTGATTCTGACGGATTGTGATAGTAAAAAAAAGCATGATTATTATTATTATTATGCTGGTACGCTTTTCAGCCACGGGTCCAAGGGGACCCGGTCCTTTGAGGCGTTCATGGGGCCAAAGCCAACATGAAGAGGCCTTTTAGTACCTTTTTATCTAAAAAGTGAGATGGCTGCATCTATGGAGGTCTATCCCTTAATGTACCATTGAGATGCACTAACGGACAGTCCTCCACAGCTGCCGAACTATTGCCAGGGAGGGATTTATTATTAGGATTGTGACCACTTGACTTAGCAGCAATTTATTTTGCATAAGTTATAATATGTGTAAGGTGTTTATAGTAACTAAATGATAGCTAAAATTAGATATTATACATACAAACTTAATACTAGCTTTGCATGCAGCTGTTAAAAATTGGAACACCTAATTTAAGTATACTACTATTACTAGTACTAACTCACATCAGATTGATAAAAAGCAAGTACAAATGTGGTGGCGAGTATGGGAAACATCTGCAGTTGATAACAGGGCACGGTCGGCTGGCGCTGACAGGCCGGCGGCGGCTCTTGACCCCGACAGCCGCTCATGCCGACTCTCATAACTGTTCATAGCTTTAGTCTCGGAAGCATGCACTAAAACCGGGATAACACGGCAGTAGAGCGCTAAGGACGCCACATCAAGCACCTGAGGCAACGCACGGCCGTTCCACGCATTTTTAACATTCTTAGCATAATTCTACCGTACCTGTTAGAAATCCATCGACGACAGTTCACACGGCCGTCTGACTCCAGCTAACTTTGGTCGCACGACACCTTCATACGATATCGAATAAACGCCGCAATATCCGAAACGCTTGTTTATCCACACCGCACAACACTATTGATATGCACTAAAACACCAAACCGCTTTTTAGATCACCCCTGTTTCACTGACAACTAACAATTGATCGTTGATTATCACACGTTACACGTCCACCAAAATTATTATCTAAGTTACTTTAACCTACGCGTACACCACGAATATTTTAAAGTTGCAGTATTTTATAAATGATTAAATTATAAAAATAATACACAAACACAAAACTGCAACGTAAACTACAACGGCTGACAGAAAACCGACTGAATTAAATTGAACGAACCGAACAATAGCTAGTATTGGAATTTGACGTTTGTTGACGTTTGACGATTGAATGAAATGAATGATGATCATAGACAAATGAGTTACAGAGTTGGGGCCCTATTTTTAAAAAGTTAGACTAGCGCCATCTATACATTCTCTGAAAAAATATTATCTTAGTAATTTGTCACGAGTAATGTAGATGACACTAGTAGTAGCCATTCTAAGATTTTTGTTTTTTTTTTTAATTAGATTTACGCTCACGCTTTTTTTGTAGGTTTCCGTACTCAAAGGGTAAAAACGGGATCCTATTACTAAGACTCCGCTGTACTGCCGTCCGTCCGCCCGTCTGTCTATCTGTTTGTCACCAGGCTGTCGTATCTCATGAACCGTGATATGTGGTACTTTCTTTTATAAACAAAAGTTTAATAGATTTTTATTTTACACATTTTTTCTCAGATTATTATTGCATTGAATAATTAAAACGTAGATTAGTTAGTATGAAGAATTTTTAAAAATAGATTTTTGTTACACAGAATATCAATACTATGAAAGTCTTTATAATATTTATCATAGATTTTTTAACACATAACATTTACTTTTACTTTTTATTAATATCAAATCAAATACATATATTTATTGTTAATATGTTTTTTTTTTATTTGTTAAATTTTAAGTCATAGATTTCAATTCATTTTCTAGTAGGTTTGATTTACTTACTACTTTTCTGGTAGCAAGTCGTTTCTGACGTGGTCGCAATTCTAACATAACCTTTCCTACTTTTTTCGTAGCAGCCCGTTTCTTATAGCGATTCGTTTTCTGGTATGGTCACAGTATTAACCTAACCTATTTTTCTGGTAACAAGTCTTTTCTGACGGGTCACAGTATTAACTAGCGTTGCAAGTAATAGTATAAAATATAGATAATCTATCGATACTATCGTGACCTCGAAAAACAGTAACAATATCGATAGGACTATCGATAGTATCAATACTATCGATAGTATTGATAGTTTTAAATTTATACAATCGATGGGTAGTATGTATAGTAAAGGTACTATTTGTATTAAAAATCGATAGTATTGTTACGAATACCGATATTACGTTTTAGTTTTTCGTACAAAAAGTAGTTACAGTATCGATATTGTCCATAGTTTCTATAAAAAATTATCAATACTATTGATAGTTTTACCTTTCATCAATAGTACCTATTGCAAACTATTGACAATCGATACTATCGATATTGTGACTGTTTTTCGAGGTCAACTATCGATAGTCAAACTATCGATTGTTATGCAACGCTAGTATTAACCTAACCTACTTTTCTGGTAGCAAGTAGTTTCTGACGGGGCGGGGCCACAGTTCTATTTAACCTACTATTCTGGTAGCGATTTCTAATCTATTCTGACATATTACATGGTAAATAATTTGATTGAATCTTTTTGAATAAAAGATATTTATTTATAAAAATTATGAGTTACATAACGTATAAGTTAATTTTTAGTAAAATAAAATTCCATGTAAGAATATACCAAACAAACAATATTCTTTATGAGAATAAAAAAATATTCTGCATGAGAATATAACATTCATTGAATTGTGTTTCTATAAATTATGTTTCATTCAAGTAAATAGTAATTGAAACAATAATATTAGGAATAAAAAATACAAGAATTAAATATTCTACGAATCATTTTCTGTGAATCGGAATTCTATGAAATTTCTGTCTATGAAACAAGGGTATACCACCATGACAGGTAGACAGTTGATATTTTCACAGATGATGAAAGTACCTATTTCTGTAAAACAGAATAAAATGAAAAGGGGGGCTCCCATACCACAAACGTGATTTTTATAGATAATGATAAACGGAAACCCTTGGTGCGCCAGTCAGACTCGCTCTAATTGGCCGGTTATTTTCTTCCAGGACATGGCGTTCTTCAGACGTAATGTTTTAGCTTACAGATTTGTATATTTGTTAAAAAAAAAGAATGCAACCATGAACAAAGGCGTATCATAGGTTTGGTCGAATATCTTAAGACATAAATTTTTAAATTGTTGAAAACCATTGATACTTTAATCAATAAGGATCCACCTTGAAATTAGCATAAGCATAGAGAATAAACGCGACGAACGTTTTTAATTTCTAAAAACGTCGACGTCGATTTAAAAGTGGCGCAGGACGCTGGAGCTGAAATAGCTGCCACCAATTAGGTAAGGAAGGCCCGCTGCTAATGAAAGTTGGCGAACTCTAATGTCTTTAATCTTATTTCGACTAAACAATGTCGCTAGATACTAATTGCCTTAAAACTTCACTACTTCAGATACGTAACAAGAAAACTGAGTAAATGAAGAGGCTGTTTAACTTTACTAGTGAGGTAATTATTCTAATTATGACTGTTATTTAAGGATAGAAAAAACTCTAGTGCTGCGGTCAAATACTTAGGTAATGATTTTATCACAAGAACAAATTGTTATAATGATGTATCAAAATAAACGTATTTCATAGCTGTATTTTGCTACTATCAACGCCATCTCTTGTGCAATGTAGACACTATATTGTATAATGATAAATATGTCTTTATGGAACGTCAACTTTAAAAAAAATTGTATGATTGTCTATGATACTTTTTAAATAAAACTAGTCTGTTAGCGACATTCACTTGTTTCATTAGACAAATATAAAGACATAAAAATCAAGTAAAAGCAAGCCAAACATTAGTGTCAATACTCATCATCGACCTCACCACCATGTCGGTCTTGTGCCATGCGAAACTATTCGAATTTCTGATGTCCAAACAATTGATTGGCTTAGTTTGAGTTTGCAGTATATCTTTTTTCTAAAATTACATTCAAATAGTCGTGTGTTTATGTTTTAGGTATTATTTAAAGAGAATCTTTGCATCTCGTGCATTCATAATGCATATTATGCATATGTATTACTTGAATCCCCCTTGTTTATAAAAATAATCAAACGGAACGGTATTTTGTAGTTTGCATATGCTTAACATAAAACCACAAGTGCTACGAGATGCTACGAGGCTCCTAGCGCTACGAAATGCTACGCAAATTCGTGGAGCCATACAACAGTTCCTTTGATTACCATATTTCATGATTGGCGCGTTATTCGTTGGATGTTTAAATGGAAAGAGGATCTGCATGTTCATGGTTAACCAACGATGCCTAGTTCCTGGCGAAGTGGAGGAGAAATTGATGTACTGCACTCACCTGAGATTGAATAATGTGTTTAGTTAGTGTCAATGTAATTTATGTTGAGCGAGCGGCAAACCACAACAAAGGTTAAATAGGTATAGATAACAACCGCAGAGGCTATTGAAGTCTGCCGGCGAGCAGCCACGCGTGACCGCCGCGCGGTCGGCCGGGCGCCGGGAGCTGAACCACTGCGCTGTGCGTTGACTGATAGTGGACAGTGTTTTGGAACAGTATGCCGAGTCCATTAATTTTGTTGAAGCCGACCCGAATCCGATTACTGTATGTACATCAGTAAGAAAATTTGTTTCCAATTGAACCTGGAGCTATATTTTTGTTTATGTAAAACTATCCGTCGGTGTAGCTATTAGGAGTTTATTACACGACGTGGGCGGCAGTTGTTGTTATCAACATTCTGACATAAATAGCGCAGCGGTCTCTAGAATAAATTAAGTGTTAAACTACATAAAACATCTTCCCTTTTTGTAAACTAGGTACTAACCGTTGAAACCCTACATACCACCCATCTCAATATATCCCGATTCACCTGTACCTGTAACATTGCCGCTTTGAAACCAAAGCTTTACATCAAACTGGCGAGCGATCTTTACTAAGCAGGAAACTTGTTTCGGAAAGCTGCTTCAAGTTTGATCTGCCCTGTGATCGGAGCGGCAAGTTTATCTGATCGCTCTTTTATTTGTTAGTACACGTGGGACGGCGTGCAAAATGTCTAACGTAAATAATAATATTGACGATTGCTTGTCATGTAAGAAAAAGGGAAAATTTATATGTTGATTTAAATAAACTATTTTAAAGAAAATCTCTCTGTTTTCGCCAATAAAACCCGAGCCAGCGCCTCTCATCGCCTACAATAATAGTTCTATTGGAAATATCAGATCTCAGAAATCTTTTTTTGCCAGAATACTTTATAAAATAGGTGTTCAGTACATCTAATAGCCGACTTATAAGCCGCAATAGTTTTATTAACACAAAACTACTTGAAGGCGACCCTGAATCCTCTCGACTCGAAATGTGGCGCAACCGCTACCCACCTCCCTCTGATTTTATACCACCTTTAGAGGAACTGCCCCCGGGTCATGAACTACCGTGGTCCACATGGAAGAGCCTTAATCGCCTTCGGACTGAGGTAGGCCAATGCAGACATAACTTGGCTCGATGGCGTTACATTGATAAATCCGCAACACATTGCCAGTGTGGCCATGGCGACCAGACTATGTCACACCTTCTCTCCTGTCCATCCTGCCCCACCAGCTGCCCTAAACGTGACCTTTATGAGGCTTCAGACAAAGCTGTGAGAGTGGCGTCATTTTGGAGGGAAAAATTTAATGTTTGAGCCAACGACACGATAAGAAGAAGTACAACTATAGTTACTGTATTCAGCCTGCAAGTAGACGTGAAAAATATACATAGTACGTCAATCGTTACTAAATTACAAGATAACTAATATAATATATACAAGTTCAATGTACATACTAGTAAAGCAATACTCGTATCTTTCCAAAACGTTGTACTAACTTGAGTACAAGGTTTTCTTGTTTACAGTTTCACCATTACACCCTTAATATCTTCAAAGACAAAAGTACTCGTTTGACAAACTAAACACGGGGAAACTTTAAAAGTTAAAAGTCAAAGTCAAAGTCAAAATTGTTTATTCAATGTAGGTTAAATTTATCGCTTATTGAAGGTCATAATAAAATAAATAAAATAAAAAAAGCCTTTTATTTCTTGCACTTCGTTACAAGTTTAATAAATCCGAATATAAAATTTAACGTATAACCGCGTTGCACCTACTCTATTTTGATAAAAAATAATAATATGAAACCTATTTTTTATTTACATTTGCAACAAACACACAATCAAACAATTAAATCTTTTCTTTTTATAATATTCGTCTAGATTACTATTTGACTATATGGCTGGACACTTTTGTGTGGAAATGCCGATTTTTTTTTTTAGACAGTTATTTTAATTTTATTATACTGTAGTTATGTAGTACGCTTTATTACGGGTATGTCCCTTCCAAATTGTTAACTAAATATCTGCATCTCGTCACATGTCATCACAGCATAGGTATACCTACCTACTTCTAATATCTCTCATGTCACCGTTTTCCTAGTTGCAACCTTAGTTATAATGCTGTCTGAAGCTCGGTGGTCCGGCGGCGTGCGCATCTCTAACGCTTTCGCATTGAATATTATTTTAGTGCAAAAAACTACTAGCATTTCGGAACGACCACTGCTGGGAAGATTACGCCGAAAGAAACCCAGTTCAGCATTGGTCCCTACCCAGCCTGATGGGCTGTATTACAGTTACAATACAGATTCACACTTTAGCTAGGTATACATTATACTATATATTTAAACAATACAATTAAAATTTGCAGTCATCTATTTCCAGGAATTGTGATCAGACGATGATAAATAGTAATTTACATGATAATACGCAATTTTGATTAAATGATTTTTGATGGCAGTCTTAAACTTAGAGAATGGTCACGCTATTACTACATTATCTGGAATCTTATTATAAAGGCGTAAGCCAAGACCCACAAAAGATTTTTTTGTTTTTAGCAATTGAAAAGCTGAGATAGCTAATTTATTTTTATTTCTAGTGTTTATACTATGAATATCACTATTTTTCTTATATGAATGTATATTTTGACGCACGTACATAATGGTCGCATAGATGAATTATGTAATTACATGTTATAATGTGTCAACATTGTATTATATTATAATTATTTATTAATTAAAAGACAATTATAATAATATAACAAAGCCCTTCTGGCGAGTAGGCGACCAATACTGTGAAAATGAGTTTCTTTCGGCGTTTCTTCTCAGCAGTGGTCGTTACGAAGCGCTGGTATCGGTAGCTTTTCTTTAAAAATAAATTAAATTTTAATATACTTAACACGTAACATAAATTATACTTATTGACGTGTAAAAGTGCCTGTAAAGGTTTAATTACTGAATAAACATTTGAATCTTTGAATTGCGAAGGTAGAGTCAAAAAAATTAATGTCTTTAAAAAGTTCCCTTAGAGACTCTTTAGCAACTAATTTATATATAGATCTAACAGCGACGAGATTGCTTGGATTCATTGCTGAGTTGAGTCTGAGTTATCAGACCACATGATATTGGTTTATGAGTTTATGATACTTGTTTTCTGAGTCACTGTAAATGTAATAAACCTAGCTGAAGCATGAAGATGCCTCGTGGAGAGGTGAAACACGTGTCGCGTATGCGGTGTCCGATATTGCTGCAGCCGCAGCGGATGCAGCAGTATCGGAGGAAGCATGCATCAGCTGTTGGTGGCGGGTGCACACGGGCTGTTGGTGGCAGGTATGCTGGGACTAACAGTAGTGAGTGGGCGCCGGCCGGCAATATTTTGCATTCACTAACTGGTGGCGAAATTGCACAAAGTAATTCAAATCATGTAGTATCTAGCTGAAGCAATAATGCATGGACAAAACTGTGTATGCGTGAGTTATTAACGATTTTGTAGCTTCGTTTCGTTCGAAGCGCGTCCTCGCCGGACACCGCATTCAATTTCAATATTTTCGAAGCGATTTGTCACCGTCCGCGCTAAAAGCCAGATTGATTTGGACGAGTATTTTTTTTTTCGCGGTATTTCTGTTTTGAAACGGACGGAGCTAATGGAACATTGTTTAAGAAATTTATTTGATAAAATAAATATAGAACTGAACCGTGATAAAAGATGATGATTGGGAGAGGTCTATTCCCATTATAGAGGTGAATATTCATATTATTTGTAATTTATTTATAATTCTTTCAGTACATTAAGTAAAAGAAGATATTAAAAAATATTTAAAATACGTTTTTAGCTTTAAATTTCAGTTAGTTTTAATTATTTACTTAATTTTATCTTTCCACCACCACCACAATTTCGTAAGGAACTTTTGATTTTATTTCAATCTTCTTGTTCTTAAAGTTTACATTTACAGTTTAATTCAATTTTAAATAGTGTGATATGTAATCTAGGATTCTATATGGCTTAACTGTACCAAGATCAGAAAGTAACCATCTCTTCTCTGTTTCATAAAAAGAACGTGCGATACTCCAACCCATAGAAGGTTTTTCAAGAGCACGACAGTGATGCATGACATGGAGCCGAGTGACCCCACATCACATCACCGACGACAGGAGTTCGATAAGGAGACAGCAAGAAGCTAATCTTAATTGACGCAAGGGCTGAGGGCCTCCCCCCGGGCCGCCTCCTCTACCCTACTTTGATATTTATTAGATCGAGGATTATTTTCTTTGTATTCGTATGTTGACTTTGTTTGGGCTCAATGCCTCAATTGACTTAATCATAAATAGGTTACGTCGAGCCTAGACTTGACTTGAATATACATAATCATAAATAGGTATAATAACGTCGAGCTAGGTAACGTAGCGAAGCTCCGCGGTTTTGCTCAGAGAATATAACTACTAAAAACTGTAATTTTATATTAATCATGCCGACAAAGTGGTAAAATAAAATATAATTATTTTACCACTTTGTTGTAACATAATTTTTGGTTTTACAGTGCAAGTTTTTGTTAGAGTCAAGTGTCCCCTCTATGTGCTAAACGGTTATATATTGACACGTGAAACAATTCACGGCAGTAGTATATTTTTATGAAGTTTAAAGAAAAACTTTCAGAGCTAAGTAGGGTTTACAAATGAAAGAGTTATAGGCGACCAACCTATAAAACTGGGAAAAGTTAAATTTTATACAATTTCAATAGAATTTTTTTTTTTTACTTTTTGGTCTCGATATCTCGAAGTAAGCATTCGCAACTAAGGAACCATACAATGCGCGTGGCCCGACACGCACTTGACTGATTCTGTAATCTGTGAGGGACCATTCAAGTTGTTGTTTGGAAGAATGCAGGGTTGCATTATTTATTTTTTATATATTTATGTGCTTAAAGCATATTCATAAAATGCTAAATATAATATTCTTGTACGTGCTATTCCTCACAAATCATGGATACTGTGCAACCAATATAATACAAATATATTCTGCATTTTGCTGCGCATCACTGTAAGCAGCTTATTCACAATGAGTCAAGCAAATCTCGTTCGTGTTGGTATTTTCCGTATATTTCGATAAGTCTTCCATTCGTTTTGAGTTTAGGAATATAGGATCGAATTTATAGCTCGCAGTTGAGCTGTATATTGTCGATTAAAATTACTCCATTCCATTTTGCTACTGTAACTGCAGACCCCTCTATCATTCTCAGTTACATCCATAGCTGAGCTGCTTAGGAGCCTGCAGTGCTTTCCGGCTTTTTCTTTAAAATGACCAAGGTCGCCCAATGGGATAGAAAACCGTGCAAAAATTGAGAAGTAGAATTCAGAACCCCTAAAATGATTTGGTGACTATGATTTTATGATTCCATCTACGTGGCATCAACTTCTTTGGGAATAACATCATATTGATCCGCTAGAGTTTAGCACGCTGGGATTTAGCTGGTTAAACAATAATCTTTAAGTTTTTATTTCTAAGTTTTTGTAAACAATTATTGTTTTTAATATTTTACCGTTGGTGAAATAATAAACAAATACAAATACAAGTAGGGTTTTAGTACCTAGCCCATACAAATAGACCACCAGAAGCGGCTTGCAAGCAGCTGTGCCATGGATTGGTCAATATATACACTTACTGTATACTGTGGAGTATACTGGTCAGTATACCACAACTATACTTGTAGGAATCTTAACGGGTAAGTATCAAAGGCACCACATCACCCGAACTCGCGCAGTACGTATTTGGTCATAAAGCCGTCACGAAATTATGAAATATGAATTTCAAAGTGGCGCTGTGATTTACGGAGTTATGACCCGATCCGCGGGGTCGGGGTAATTGAATGCTGATACTTTCGGCTTTAATTAAGCCTGTCACGAGTTGCGATCCAGCGGAGCAAACAAAACATGTCGTCGTAAATTAGAAGATCAACATTAAGGCGTCGTTTCCACCACGGGCGATTTGATCGCGGCGATACAGATTTAATGAAACATCGTGATATCATCGTGATGATACGACGGGTATATTCCATTCGTAAAGGGATCATTAAAACAAAAATTCCCATTCGTCACGACTGGAGACAAATGGGAATTGTAATGGAAGCCTGTCTTTATTTTCATTTTTCCCCAGTGGGACGACATAGTGATGACAATCAAAACACAAAACTAAAAATTGTCCCATTTGTCCCCAGTGGGGACGTCCCCACTGTTGACGAATGGGGTATAACCGATACGTCGAGCGACTTTTAAGCCACAATATTCTCGCCGTAGATCAAAATCTCCCGAGTCTTCACATAATCCTTAAATAGTAGAAATAAAATCATAGAATGTACCAGCTGCTTGTTCACCTGCACAGATCGTA
This sequence comes from Acrobasis suavella, assembly GCA_943193695.1. Classification (NCBI taxonomy): domain Eukaryota; kingdom Metazoa; phylum Arthropoda; class Insecta; order Lepidoptera; family Pyralidae; genus Acrobasis; species Acrobasis suavella. Next base: position 376,032 of record OW971930.1, on the reverse strand, counting down.
AAAGCCAATGGAGGATGGAGGAAATGGTTGAGAATCTGAATCTTGTTAATATGTGCTATACATTACTGTTAATTCCCCTTTTTATCTTCACGCAAACCATGAAGTTAAACGTGAGTAACCTCGTAAGACTATGAATGTATTTATATTTGCATCTACACTCGACATCAGCGAGGTATTCTAAAAACAAAGAGAATTGTTTTCGATGACTAAATAAAGAAATGTCATTGGTTGGTGGAACATAGTACAGCGTCGCACATCTTGAGTCGAAGCTCGACCTTAACGAAAGGCGTGACGGCGAGCTCGAGCTTTAAATTACCAAAGTCACAAAGACACGACGGGAAGAGATTACGGGAAACTTACGCTTTTCCATATTATAATTTGTTTGAACATACGAGTGAGAGCTTTAACGAGACATCTCGAGTCATTAAGTATATTAAACACATTATGAATTTTGCGACTTTCATCCTGCAGGAGTAGATTACATACAGTACTTAGGTACCCTTTACATCGTGAAATCGGTGCAGCTATATGGGTGTGAGACTTGAAAGGTGCTGAAAGAACTGACTCATCAACTTCAGGTCTTCGTTAACATGCCTGCGCTTCATAATGGGTATTTTTTGGCCGTACACAGTTATTAACGAGGACTTGTGGAATCTATGCGAGGAAGATCCAACTGACGTACAAATCCGTAAACGAAAGTGGAGCTGGATCGATCATACGTTGCGTTGGTCCCACGACCACATTCCCCGTAGAGACCTTGATTTTAATCCAATGGGTTGGCGTAAGCGTGGCCGCCCCAAACAAACTTGGCGCCGTACCGTCATCTCGGAAGCTAAGCAGCTTGGATTATCCTGGCGCGAAATCAAGAGCGCAGCGGTTGACAGAACAAATTGGCGACGTGTTGTATCTACCCTTTGCCCCGACAGAGGGACGTAGGAAACGAAGAGTTACCGTTTCCCTGTCCATTGACTTATTCGTATATAATTCACAGGACAGGAAACCCCATAAGGATATATTGATTAACAAAATGTAAGAAAAATTGCTACAGAAGACTCGTCAACAGGGACAAGTAATACTTCATTGTACACCAAGAGAATATATAGTGAAACGTTAACGGACGGGGTGTAAACGACTAAATTACAATACAGAGTTCGTCAACATGGGGGACGCATTAGCTTCGCAAACACGTTTCAGTTCAATACAATGTCAGTAAGCAGCAAATCAGTCGCTCACTGAGTCAACATCAGCTTTGCAACCAAATGGATAAACACACTACGCTACTGACTATCGTGTGAACGTTTCACAGAAACTTATAGAGCAAGAATAGGCTTGTGGCAGTCCCAACGTGTCCGTTGAAGTGAGTGCAGTTACGTTTAGTATTTAACCTTGAAAACTTCATCTTTATCGCGCAAGTCAATTGGTCTTTTGTTTTTAAACTATCGTCAGGGTTGAAGGGTTTATGGAACGAGCTAGTGAAGTTCTCCGAGTCTACTTGGCCGGCGTTTGTAAGTATGTTGTAATTTTGTTCAGAACTTTTGTTGATAGGGCCAGAATATAATACTTTTGAACGAAGCATGTTGCAGATTCTTTTCTGTGACTCGTTGACGAAACGTGTTAAGATGTGAACAATATTTGAGTTTAAAATTTGACAAATACAGGATAAAGTAAATAGCAAGCAGCCGACGACGTCCGCGTGTGTATTACTCCTGCTGCTAATATTTGGGTCCCAACCAATCCGATTACGGCGCGGAGCGTGTAGCGAGTATGTTACTGCCTAATCCCGAAAAACCTCAAGGTCGGAATATTAGGGCATATCAACCCACCCCGGTTTGATATGAACCAAGAAATCTACTTAAAAAGAAGAAAACGGCATACATAAAACAAACACCATTGTTTTAAGTATGGCGTTTTCTTCATTTTAAGTAAAGTTTAATTTTATTCTTCTTTAAAATGTGCTTAAGTTAAGCAATTGCACAAAGTAGTACATTTATATATCTCTATATATTTATGAATCTTTAGTCACCTAGGGCGAAAAATTATAAAAGCTTCCAAACGCAATGTTATACAATAAAGTTATTTATTTTATTTACACGGAGAGACCAACAGCTACAAGTAATTACAATAAAAACATAAAATATAGCAACAATAGAGCCAATTAAAGGACCGCACCGCAAGGAACAGTATAGACGTATAGAATTGAATATTAATATAGTATAACGACTTTTCCAAAGGAACATTGATAACTTTGCGTGTCAATCTACCTTCATTATCATCCGAGCGTATTCCCGGTTGCATCCTCAGCAGTAACGCTTCAGAGCCCGGGGTCCGCTACCTAACCAAGGAGATTTGACGAGGTTACTGGTTTATACACAGAGCGACTGCCGTCTGACCTCCACAACCCAAAGGGCAAACCAGGAACCAATCCTTGGATAGGTTGATGATCAAACGCTAGGTGGCGTTTGGGACCCACAGTTTTACGTGTCTTCCGAAACACGGAATCATCTTTCTTTTCGGATAATCAGGTGATTCAAGCCTGCAATATCCTATCCAGACTGGATAGGATATTGCAGGCTCGAATCACTGGACGTGTCAATTTACCTTATTAAGACTTATTTGGAGAAATTCTTAGTAGAAATCCTGCCTGAGTAAACTTAAGTATTAAACTCGCAAAACTTTCCGAGTTCAAGCGCAGCGCCACGTTGTCACATCGCTATGCGCTTGTTAGGCACTATTTCTATTCCACTTAAAAAACTCTGCTTTCTTGCACGTGCAAACCTTGTTATTTGTAATATTATAAAGTGAGTCGCGAATGAGGTACCACATGACCGTGAGCTCTGTTCTGCAAACTTTATGACAAACTTCACATGATCTGATAAATTTTCCTCAAGAAAATGAATTCTTCTCATGGATTTGATTGATGATCTGATTTCAATTTTAAAATGTAAAAGAAATCTTCTCTCTTTTTCGTATGCTTATGATTCTTGAAGCTGCCTAACCTTCCTAATGTACATACAAAATCCAATAAGTCGGCGGACCACCTGCTACTCCGCAGTTGATTGTTGGCAATCTTCGAAATATAGAAAGTGCAGAGGAATAACTCTGTGTTATACCTCTCGCTAGAGATCTCAGATACATGGTATAGTTATCTGTTTTAGTTCTTTCAACTTACTCAGACATACTCATCATTTGATGAAGATGAGTATGTTGATCGTCAGCTGTCATGAACCCACTTTGGGCATAAGCCTCCATCTCTTCCTGTCTGCCCCATTTTGTTCGGTCCCTGGCATACTCAGTCTGTGATATTGATCGCTTGATTAAGCGTTATGTCAATGATGTTCGTGATTTGAAAAAGGACAAATGTTTAAAAATCGACGTCTGAGTAGTAGCGTCACCGCTTCTATGCTTCGTTCGGTGAGTGAGAGAGCCGGAGCACCCCCCTCCCTCCCTCCCATCCCCCCTCCCTCTACATCTTCTCATCCTGAAAGGCCGGCAACGCTTCTGTTACACCCCTGGTGTTGCAGTTGTCCATGGGCAGCGGTGATCACATACCATCAGGTGGCCGGCTTGTTCGTTTGCCGCCCTATGACATAAAAAAAAGAGATCTCTATCTGGGATAAATCCGCCTTTGTAATGTTTTTAGTTCTAACCTGTATTTTTGTCCTGTGTTTACGTACAATAAATATTTTACAAACCAACTTTACGTCAGAATTTGGCCGCTTTGTTGGTGGCTTAATCTTTGTGCAAGGAGTCAGGAAGCTAGGACAAGACAAAACGTGGTCTAGTCTGAGTGACCTCGCAGTAATATACCACTATTATAACACACATGTAAATAAAGAGTTGTTTAAGTATAGTGAAAAAAATATTTTTTTGTCACTTTGAAGGATCAAGGTGAGTAAATTATGTACGAGCTATGTTCGAGCTCACCTCATTCATATTATTGAGCGTATATTGTTAAAGGGGTCTATTCTGTGCGCTCGATATTCCATTAACGAAATTAGCTCGGTAATTTAATTCTATCACCGAATTTACCGAGCCGCTCCGGTATACCCACCACGTCGATTTCGTTTCGTTTGACAGAGGGCTCGGACATTATATTTGGATCATCTTTTTTGGCTTTGCTCACATTTATCTCATTTTTACTGTGGTAACTACCAACGTCTTTTACACGTTCAATGTTTTCTATGTAGAATACAAGGTTTTGTGTTGATAGCACATCACAATTTTTTTTTTAACTTTTGACTCAAAAATATTTTAGACATGTTCTTCCTTGCTTTTTGGTGCTTTATGACGGTTGGCTGGTTCACTACAGAAGTCATACTAGAGCAGCTCACTCTCTAAGTGCAGTGACTGAATTTTATTTATTGCTTATTGTCACGGTGTTTCAGTTTAGTTACAAAATTTCGTGATAAAACTGAAACACTTCATCACTCAATATACGCACAGAGAGAGAGACATAATGGTGACCCTGTCTTTCGAATAGTTCCCATTAGCCCGCCATATGTCAGTAAGCCATCAATCGGCAGCTTCTGAAGTGCTATTTCTGAACCGCGAAGTCACCTAAACGAATGGTTTTCCCATACAAAAACCATACGTTTAGGTGACTCCGCGTTTCAGAAATCGCATTTCTGATCGCTTTGTCCTCGCCCGGCCGACGTGTGCGAGACTTCGAAACACACACATAAATTACCGCTGTGAGCATCGACCCAGTGTACGCAGGGTGTGCTGATATATGTACTCTGCCAGCAGCGATAAATATTAAAAACAAATGAGAGAGCTCATAAAATAAAAAGTTTTTACCGAATTATCAAAGATGACGACAGCATGAAAGTCTAGCTATATTCCTAGTGCCCCCTGTTTTAAAACGTACCCCAACCATCGGTAGCTAATATTGAATTGGCCTTGCAATCGTTACATTTATTCTTATAAAGTGAATTAAGTTTGTGAGTTTAGCAGAAGCGACATGCTATAGTATAGTAGTATGCATTTATCTCTCAAGTTTTAATATTATTATTTTTGCTTAAGAAAAGCTTCAAGCCAAAATAGTAGGCGTCGATCCAGCGTGTAATGAGATTAGAAAGCATTATGCCTACTCGTTATTATCCGACTCAATAGAATTACCGCGTTATGTCTTAATACGGTAAACCATAATCTTTCCTCCACAGCTCCGGGGACGAGATCCTCGCACGCGACGTTATTAATTATATCAGCTAAGATAACGCCATTATTGTAATGCTACGCCTTTTCAGAGAAATTAGCGAAAGTTTGCGAAGATGAGGTGGGTGAATGTTAAAGTCATGTGATCGTATAGGTTATCTCTTCATTGGTAATGTCAAACATTAGAATGATTCACATCATCATCCTCTACGCTCGTATCGGAAGCGCTGATATCGGTAGCGTATTTTTTTAAAATAATAATATTTTAATATGCACTACACGTACTGTAAATTATACTTATTACCGTGTAAAATTGCTTGTAAAGGTTTTATTAATGAATAAACATTTGAATATTCAATTTCGTTCTCGTTTAGGGTCGGCTTTCTCTGTCGCCTTACTCTATGGCTTAATGCGTCCAAAGCATTGGTTCTTTGATTCAACTTGTTGTTCTTTAGATTCTTTCAATTTCAAATCGTCTCAAGCCAAGTCTACTGAGTTGTCGAGTGGCTGATAGAGTGAACTTTCATTTAAATTCAAAATTTTAATTCAGGCGTCCGGATAAAGCCGGACATAGTCAGGCTTTTTGATTGCGTGTTCGGCCAAAATAAACGGTGTCCGGATTTCGTTAGGCTTTTTACATTTCGCAAACGAGCGAGCGCTGAGTCCAAGCGCAGGCGATGAGTCGAGTCGTCTATCGGTCGTTCCCGCAGAATTTAAGAAGAATCAATAAAATTTTGATAAATTTATTTCATTCAAATCTGAGGATAATTTAAATATGTTAATAAATGTTTATCAAGAATTTAATTTAGACTGATGAATTTATTTGGCTGATTAATAATAAAGCGAATTCATTTATATTTTATTAGAATTTAACATGATTTATGGTAATAATCAAATAGCTTGATTTTTCATTCAATTTTTTGTTGTACATACCTGTTAATACTGAGACACAAAATCCTCAATTATGTAGGGTGTCCGGCCATTTACCCAAATGTCCGGCCAAATTGGCTGGTCTGTCCGGTTATTAAGTTTGGTGACCTGGCAACCCTAGCCACGCGCAAGATTTTTACACAGAATCTATCACGATTGTACCTACGTTGTAAATGCTTAACCAACTATCCTTCGAATCAGTATCGTTAATACACTTTTTCTATACATACGCCCCAGTATCCGCGTCCGATGGCTCCCTGCCGCCCGACAACACAAACATCAGCAAATGATTATGTATGAGTTCACGCGACTCGCCGAATAAATATACTTACACGATGGACTTTCAGGGGTCGGCGAGGCTTAGCCTTTAATACAGTTTATATTTATTTACACGCAGTCAAAATTCAGCTAGTCTTTCCGCTTAAGGTGCCAAATAGGCTAGATATTTTAAGTTAGGGTTATTGTAGAAAAAAGTTTGTAAAAAACCATTAGTCCCTAAAAAAAATAAGGTTAGTCCGATTGTCTTGTCACCTTGCAGTGTTGTGTTGCACCCGCGAGCAGTTCACTTTTATTTTTTCCGGGACATACCCGCCAGGGCTTGTCTCGCCTCGTGAGTGGCTCTACTTTTCTTGAGATGTTACTTAAAAGAAAAAAATTAAAGAGTTTGTTTGCTCGATCGGCAAATAAAAAACCTCCGATTGTCAAGAACACCATCTGGTGATGAGTCGCACCTGTAGTTCTGCTACATATCACTAGAGGGATATCCGTAGCGCCATCTATTTCAAAGTAAAGTAAAGTTCAAAAAAATATTCTTCTTGACAAACTATACGGAGTAGGTATAAGGGGAGTTGCTCACGCGTGGTTCAAATCATATTTGCAGGATAGGGAGCAATATGTGATGTTCAACATATAAACTGGTCAATTCCCCAAGGAAGCGTTGTCGGATGCCTACTGTTCCTCATTTACATCAATGACCTACCAAAAATCATGGACCATACATGCGTTTTATTTGCTGACGATGTTTCAATACTGATCCCATATTCCAAACCTGACGACTTGAATCAGATACTAACCCAAATAATTGACTCAACTGCATCGTGGCTATCCGATCATAACCTGGAAATTAACTTTAAAAAAACTAAAATTATTGAATTTCGACCATATCAAAAATCTCCTTTAAATATAGACTATAGTTATGATGGTAAAAAACTTGAAAGTGTCGGCACATTTCAATTGCTTGGAATAGTGTTGGACACAAGCATAAACCGGAAAGCCCACATTGAAAAAATTACAATTAAATTACAAAAATTCACTTACGCGCTCAGGGAGCTTAAATAAACCACGGACATTAAAACTGCGATAAACGCTTATTATGCGTATGCGTACTCATGGCTTACGTACGGAGTACTCTGGGGAAATAGCACCGATGCGGAAAGACTATGAATGCTACAGAAGAAATGCATACGGATAATTACGAATATAAAAGGGAAAGAAACTTGCCAACCTCATTTTAAAGACCTTAAAATATAAACTTTGCCCTGTATTTACATTTTAGAAGCATGAAAATTTGTTCGCAAATATCCCCAGTTTTACACAAAAATTGGAGACTTACCAAGACGATATCCCACACGACAAAAAAATAAACTAGTGACACCCGCTTCCAAGCTAGAACTTTTTAAGTCTGGCCCGCTAGCTATGACGATAAAAATTTATAATGCTCTACCCGACAGCCTAAGAAATGAAGAAAAAAGTTCCTTATTTATAAAAAAATTGAAATTAATTCTAGTAAATAAAACGTATTACAAACTAGACGAGTATTTTAACGATAAATTTTTAAATTAAAATTGACAATTCAAAAATACCTACTTAACAAATAAACTTTGACATCACATTTAAACTTATAACTTGACAATAATTTACAAATAATAAATATTACACAATCTTGCTAATAAATACTAAAAATAATAATAATATACATATACTATTAAATAATGATTGTAAACATTTATATTTATAAGTTAACTGCGTGTCATAAATGTCGCTTGCCGTTCCACTTTTTGTTTTGCGATACCCGACAGGGTTCATAGTGTACCTATTATAAAAGACAGTGACTTTTAATAGTTAGAACTGTTGTACTTTATGAAATGCAATAAATGATTTGAATTAAATTGAATTGAATTCTTTGCAAGACCAAGCCCTTACTTTCAAGCGTAAACCCCCAATAAATTTTAAACGGCTCTACCGATTTTCATCGAACATAGCTAAGAACTAACCAAGGGAACATAGCAAGGGCACTTGCTTTTAAATCGGTCCATTCTTTCAAGTGCTACGATGCCATAGACAGACACACAGACCGGCAGACCGACAAACATTACCGTCAAACTTATAAAACCCCTCTTTTTTGTCAGAGGTTTTAATAAATACGAAAGAATTTGCAATGGAACGTTAGGAGAGATAAATAAAAACATTTCTAGATATCATTGAGAAGAAGTGAGACATTTTCGCACCGTAAAATGTTTGTGGCAACGCAATCAATCAAGAAAATAAACACCGAGAATTCCTATTCGAGTTCAGCCTGTAAAGATGGTAATGGAGTGAATCGAGCCTCGAAATGAGTAATGCGTGACGCGTGACCTTGCGGTGTGTGGTAGCAGCGGGGACACAGACTTCTGAGAGTTACACGTGATATCATGGAATATGTAAGTCAACAGATTAACTTCATTTGTTCATGAAAAAGCTTTGTATGAATATTTCATGCAGTCACATTTGAGTATTTCCCTGGATCAACACTAAATTATTTTGTACTGATAAAACATCGTCACTTGCCTTTGAACATATCTATCTAATTTAACGTGATTTAAGATTTATTACTGCAGAAAAACTGATTATAAGAGCGCTATTTGACTTCAAGAAACTATGACCTCATCTGCCTGTATTTCATACATTCTAAATCTTTGTTTTATACAAATCCCATAGAGAATGAATTTTTTCGGTGTTTAGAAAAAAGTATCTGCTTTGAGATGTTGGAAAATAGTGGGACAGAGCATTTTGATTCTTACAGCTCTATAGGGCCACAAGAACCAAAAGTCAATTTTAACACGAAAAGGTCAAGTAAGCCGTATCACCTAGCTATTTACGCATTTTAACTTAATGCCTCGATTGGCTTTTACGATCTGCGAGCGAAGACAAGCAGCTGGAAGTAAACACATTCATTCCATCTGGTCTAGGAGAAAAGAATAGGCGTAGGGTTTACAGCCTTTACGGAAATCATATCAATGCTATGCGGTTATTACAGTAACCCATAACTATTTTTAGTTCCTTTGGGTCCTGTGCTCCTAGGCTCGGTAGGTCCTATATAGTGCCACTCGATAGTCCACTATATCACTATATAGATAGCCTATCGAAACAATCGATAGTATTGCTCTACAAGAATATTAGAATATTATCGTCCGAGGTATTTAATTTGCATGCAATTGATTTGTATGCAAATTAAAAACTCCCGTTTACGACACCATCTAGTGATAAGTGGCAGAACTGCATAATATTCTAATACAAAGCGCCATCTATTATTTTCCAAGCAAATTACAAATCCCAGCTTTCAAGCATTAACACCTAATAACTTTTAAACGACAGAACCGATTTTCACCAAACATGATCTACGAAGGTATCTATATAAGCTAAGAATCAACGCAAGGGAAACTACTTTCACGTGAAAAAAACCGCATTGAAATCAGTCCATTCGTTCGAGCGCGACGATGCCATAGACAGACACACAGACAGACAGACGTTAGCGTCGAATTTAGTACACCTCTCTTTTTTGTCGAGGGTTAAAAACAGCTATACATCCATACTATCGAAAGGCCTATCGATTGTTTGTCATTTTTCGATTAAAACTATTGATTGTTAAACTATAATTTATATATCTCATATAGCAAAAAAAAAAAAAGTAATTAATACAGCTAGGGAGAGACTCTTGCATAGTTACACGATAAAAATAATTTTCAAAACTATGGTTTGACTGTTGATGTTTAGTCACTGCTTACGTCTCGTAGCTGGTCCATCTTCGAGAAGGCTGTGTGGAGCCTGCCAGCATACAATAAAAGATAATGATATTCAATCCTGACGGAGGTGTTTGCTCGGGTCGCGTGACGTCTCCGTCCAGACATAAACAAAAACATTTTGGGTAAAATAATCACGCTTGAGAAATTGTTTAATTTAGTTTTAAAATGCATTCATTGTTAGAATTTTGGTCTGTCTTATTGACTGTAGTAACTAACATTGGTGTCAGGTTTTCGAGCTGCCTAAAGGCATCTGCCGTAGTTCAACGACTGTCTGCACTAGTGAACTAGTGTTGTTCTAGTCTTCCTCACGAAGTTTTCCTTCACCGAAAACAAAAGGTGGGAAAACAAATTCAGAGGTACACGAGTACAAAGTCGCGCTGAAAGAATAGAACTCGTTGTTTATAAACGCTCTATAATGCTAGCTTTTATACCCTGTAGCTCCTTAAAATAAATAAATAAAAAAAAAAATTGTATGAGACAATCGGAATCCATACAAACAATAGATTAAGTAAAAGAAAGTTGAAAGAAATTACATTACATCAACCGAAAATTCGTTGATTGTTATCTAAAAGATGGAAATCAGTGAATCTCCTAAAGCATTGATCGAAGAGCTAATGGCTAAGGGTTAGATCTCACTAGTCAGCACGGAGCAGCACTTTTCTATGCTGCTATCCTTTTCCGTCGCTCAACACATTCTCGTCGTTTGCCGGAGCGAGAGAGAGCGGCCGAACGCTATCGCATGTCGGAAATGATAAGTATGTTGAAACCTTTTTTCAGAAGTGATCATAAACATTTTCGGGATATGAGCAAAAATCTGAAAATACGTGTAACTTCACTACACTCTCAGCACACCCCCACTCTTGAGACCACAAAGTATAAATGTATCAATTTTCAAAACTGCACGAATTATTTCCCCTGATTTAATAAATTTTCCTGAACTAGCTTGACAATCGGCCCTGTAGTTCAGAGTTCACAGAATATAAATCGATATACGCGCCGAGGATAAAAATTCAGCAAAAAATGCCGATAAAGATTATCGTAAAACATAAACTTATACAGTCTTATTATAAAAATAAATAAATAAATATATACGGACAAATCACACTGATTAGGCTAGGCCCAAAGTAAGTTTAAACTTGTGTTATGGGATACTAACTCAACGATATCACATTGTATAATAAATACACATAATAATCTTCTCCTAGCTGTCCCAAATTATCGAAGTGGGTTTTTCCCACATACTTTCACTGCTACAGCCGTACAGCTTTGGAATGCCCTCCCAGTAGATATCCGCAAATCTTGTAGTCGCCTCGCGTTCAAAAAAGCCGTGAGTGACCATTATCTGCACAAACTGTCAGACGGATAGAATATATTTTTATGTATATTAGATTTGTATCATTTAGATATAATATATGTAGTTATGTATCTATATTTAGTATTTGTATTTATGTAGAATGCAGTAACTTTATATTTATATATATCTATATTAGTGTATATTTATTTATTTTTATTTTCGGTTAGTTTGCATTGGTACGTATATTATTTATTATTCTGTGGTAACGTAGATATGCACGTAGGTAAGTATTTTGTTAAAATATAAGTCCTCTCAGTTGAAATTTTAGAGCTTTTTCACTAATTTCCGAAATGTACGTATGTCAGCACCACCTGTAGGTTGGTAGAAAAGGCCTACGGTCTTAAGTCCGCTTGTAATAAAGTTAAATAAATAAAAAATAAAGATAAACACCCAAGACCCAAGACAATCTGAAAAAGGCCATTTTCCAACTTGCCCTGGCTGGGGATCGAACCCAGAACCTCCCTATTATAAAACCCAGACTAACTTTGTTACTAGGTTTAATCTATTATCCGACTAAATCAATTTGACATTTAGTAATATCACACTATCTCACCTCTCAATGTCAACTTCATTTTGGGCGGATAATGGTGTAAACCTTGTAACAAAGTTAGTCTTGGTTTTTTAATAAGACGGATTAGCACCAATATTATGAGTTTGACACCGTGGGCCAAGTCGGGGTAGTTAATCAATGAGTTAGCGCGGTTTATCTGAAATTCTGCTCAGTGTCGGCGCGGGCATGAATTAGTGGTACGACGGAACTCGTGTCACGACGCCGGTTGCCAAGTTCACGCAATATACGTCATGCAGCGGCGTGGATTTAATTGATAGGGGTTGGGGCTGACGCCACAATCTTGTAGCGGTCGATACGTTATGAATATACACAGTACGCGCCGAGAATATCGAGATCTCTTGATATTTTATAGAATATTTTTTTCAAATTGTCCTGGTTCTTGGGTATTTATCTATATATTTATTTATCATAAAATATAGTATCGTTGGGTTAGTATCCCATAACACAAGCTTAAGCTTACTTTGGGGCTAGATTCATCTGTGAGATTTGTCCCTATATATTTATTTATTTATATTTATGTATCATAAATAACTTCGTTTTTAGTTTGGCTCTCCAAGCGTGTGCATTTTCGTTTTAAAAAAAGTGTTTGGCCTATATGGCTATTTAAAGAAGTTTTTATTTGTTGAGGACAAATATTCGATTGTCCAGATTATCTTTATATATTTTTATAAAATATTTTTCTCACTGACCATTGACCTATGATATTTTAACATAAAAAGGCTCACAAAACGATTTACACACATGCAAAGACGCACTGCACCGTGCCTCATCAATCTTCATCGCAGATAATATGATGAACGATTTGATGCGTATTCTCCGGGAAGGCTGCCAAAATCCCATTACGGCGTTATGTGTTGTAATAATTGTTATCGAATTACCAGTCCATCACGCTGGCAGCGCTGCGTGATGTGGTGCCTACGTGTGGGCCGGCATTAAAAGCAATACACAAAATGGCGTATAATTATACTCCATATCGTAGTTGAGTGAGATATTATCACTAGACGTTAGCTTAGTTTTAGGTATTTTTATATCTTTTGGTCGACGCTGAGCGTTTACTTAGCCAATGCACGGTTTAATTTAAAAATGCATTTCTATGCATGTGCTATGCATCCTGTGACAACAAAAAAAGATATTCGACTCGTTCCTAGTCGCACTAGCTCAGAGGTTCCCAAACTTATTTAGTCAAACGCTCACTTTAAAAAATCTGTTATTTTGTAGCGCCCCCCATTTTTTTCACCATAAAAACCTGAATCACATATTTGTCTTGCCTGTAGTTTAATTCAACCTATATTCTAAACTAGACTTTTTTACAAGAGAGAGCAATAATAATACATACACCAGTACATTAGAGTATCTTTTATAAAAAATAACAATAATCAACATTGTTAAATTTAAATAAAAAAATAGCAATAATAATACAATTTTACAATAATAAAGAGTATCGGAAGTGGGGACCTCACCTGCGAAACTTTAAAACACGAAATTTTTTCAGTGTTTGATTCCTTTAACGATATAAATAGCGTTGTGAACGCATTAAAATAATAAATATTAATTACATTTTTAGTTTATATTTGTACAATAAAAAAGGATATAAGTATGAACTAATAAATGGATGTTGTGTAGTAAGAGGATTTTAATTTCAGTGAATTTGAAAATATGAAATAGCTGAAGTTATAAATCACTCATTGCTTAAATCACATCAGCGCTCCCTAACTTTATTCTGGGCCCGTTACCGCCCCCCATAAAGCCTCCAGCGCCCACAAGTGGGCGTTATCGCCCGCTTTGGGAAAGACTGCACTAGCTATAAGGGGATACATGAATGTTTCGGGGTCCAGTGCTGTCCCCATCTGAAATTAATAATTCGAAAGGATAAGTAGATATAATTTAAAATTTTGTCTTTGATTGCCCTAGATGACCCTTCAAACTATTTTGTGAACTACTGTTTACAGTTTAAACTGCGAACATTTGCCAAAAGTGGCCATTTTACGCAAATGTGCGAAGAAAAGCTTCACGTTCTCACGTGGACCCCCAAAATATTCATGTGTGATAGATTAGTAGATTATCCTCAACTGCTCGGCAAGTACAATTTATTGACTCTTGAATCCAGACGTAAGTACCTTGAAGCAATATTTCCATTTAATATAATCCATAATAAAATTGATTCAATTCGTTTAGTTAATAAACTGTCGTATACTGTCCCACGAAGAGGGAGCCGCCACAGGCTCTCTCAGCTCTTTGCGACGGCCACTCGCCGTAACAACGCTGGTCTTCGTTCACCAATTCGTCGTATGGTTGAGTTCCATAATAAATTGTTCGTAGGAAAAATAGACATATTTAGTTGTAAATTCCAAAAATATAAAAAACTGCTTAACACTGCTTTGACTGAGCATGACGTTAGTTCCTTTTAAGTTTTTAAGTCAACATTTTTCTATACATTCTTCTAATTTTCTATTTTTTGTTTTTTTTTTATTTCTTTGTAGGCACATATATTTTATGTAATACTCATGTAACTATTTCCTCTAGTGGCTACTTTATAATTAAGACGCAAAATTTAAACTGTGAATAACATAGTGGGTTACTTAATCATTACCACTTCATATGTAATATTATATCTGTTAGATAGTTAAGCCCTTATTAATGTAACTGTTTGTTGTTCCTCAATAAATAAATAAATAATATTGCTGCATTCTAAGCATCATGTGTGTATTTATATATGTACGTGTGTATAAGAAATATATTATTGTTTTTATATTTTTTCTTGTTTACTTACTATACCTTTATATTGCGACTCTCATTAAGACTATCTGTATAACCCAATAGGTGTTGACGTTTTTAGCGATAAGTTGGCATATTGTTCTGCTCAATTTATATTTGATGAACGATAAAGATTAATTCAATAAGAATAAATAAAGTTCAATGACCCGACCATCCAACTGGTTTATTTTTCGTCTAAGCTTTAATTTTTAGCTTTGCTTAATAAGAAAAGGATTTTCTAATCTTGACTTTAGCATTTTCTACATCGAGGTCACGAACTTGTACAGAATTGATTCAGACGTTTCTAAGGACTGAAATCCGATGCACCACTTGAGAGTACAGTCTCATTTGGGATATCTGAGAAACAGCGAGCTCAGACGCTGTCGCTTGTATTTGACTTAATGCGATATTCTTCATACGAATTACATAAAGGATTTCTGCTTAAAGAAAACAAACCCGAATTAATAAAACGTTTTATTGAGCTTTGGATTTGCATTACTCGTAAACTGAGACGTAAACTCGAGTTTTGAACAGAATTGATTTCTTTGCGACGAAATTGTTTTCGAGCCGATTTGAGGAGCAGCTGGAGGCTGGATATAGTAGTCGTATTGCTTCACAGGCTCGTCCGATCAACTGCTGATTTATGGGAATATACATTTTCTAAATTATTGGTTTTAACAGCATTGCAATGCTTGAATTATTATCCAAATAAAAACATGTGACGAAAAATCCCACTCGTGGTGAAATTTTTCATCACATGTTTTAATTTGGATAAACATTGTCTGTTAACAAACTATTCATATTGTTTAGTTGCTTCAAGACAGTTGTATACATATAAAGTAAATAAAACATCTAATGTATATTATTAACTTCGCTTTTTTGATGATCTTAAATAGGGACAACCACAAGAGTGAAAAATAACTTCTGAAAGGCTTTCAGACTAGAGACGTATGAGTAGTGTTGTACCGGTTGTGTTACGCTCATCGAGATTGCTTAGTGCACTCAACCGGTTAATTGAGCGCTTCATTGAAGAGATTACCGGATCATGATATGGATGCGGACTTCAGAGTGGATACTGACGACATGGACGCATACAAAAACTTCTTGTAACCAGAATTCCTTCTGCAGGTTTGGCAGAAAAGAAAAATAACCAGCCAAGTGCTTGTCGGACCATGTGTAGTGAAGGTTTCCGTAAAAACGGGACCCTATTACTAAGAATCGGCTGTCCATCCGTCCATCTGTCTATAGGCTGTATCTCTTGTACCGTGACAGCTAGACAATTGAATCTGTTTCCGCTATTAACAACAAATACTAAAAACAGAATAATGTAAGGCTCCCACACAAGAAACGGGATTTTTTTAATAGACAATGGCATGGAACCCTGACTCGCACTTAGCTGGTTATTTTTACTTAACAGCTGAAAGGGCGGCTAGAATCTGAATTCGAATCGAACTAAAGGCGGCCCTTCCCGGCGGCTCTGTCGTCAACGCGAGCATAGTTCGAAAACCTTGTTTTTTCATTTATGGCAATGCTAGAAAAAAAAGCAAACCAAAAAGAGAGAGATAGTGCTTTAGGGCACTGTTTGCACTGTATTGAATGAAATTAGTATTATTATTAACTATCCATTGAACGAATATTAACTATTCATAGGGTATGGAAATTTCATAAAACTTGTTCCAGGATATACGTTTTTGTCAGTAAGCCTTACAAGTTTGTGAAATAAATGTTTTTTATTTAAAATTTTCATTACATTTCAGAGGTTTCTATCGAAATATTTTTTTTATTTTTACGATTTATGAGTACTTTATGAACGGTCGAAGTTCAGGTAAAATTTGTGCAAAAAAACAGATTTTTGGAGGCGTATACTGAACTTGTTTCTCCAAATATTCATTTTTTATTTCAATAGAAACCTAGAAATAGTGCACAAAATGTCTGTTAGCTTAAAAGTTTTCAAGAAAGATCACGTACAACGGCATAATCGCGTACGAGCGCTTGTATGAAAAGTAAGGCGGGAAGTCCCCTCTTAAGATATATTTATAGTAGGGTTGCCATCTCTAAAATTTGGCAACCAGGACAAGACGCGCGAAAACCCCGGGTTTCAGAGCCCGGACATGTCAACAAGTTTTTTTAAACATAGTGTAATTAAAAACAGGTGAAATGTCATAAAATAATCTTTTTATTTATTTTCAGACCTTAAAATTAAATTACGTAAATCATCTTTTACAATCATTTAAAATGTACCTAATAAAACAGAATCTTATTACAGTTTGTTACAAATATAAAACATAGTATAAATAACAAGTTATTTTTTTTTAATTAAACACAAATTATTGATATCCTCTGTTAAGAAAACAAAACCTTATTGAAATGTTAAACCTAACACAATTCAAATTCGTGAATACTTAAGCGTTGAAACTCGTATACACCTGTGTGAGTCGCTCATCTTATCAAAATTAAATTATGCTGACGTGGTTACTGGAAAGTGCTTGTTGGTCCGTACCAAAAAAATTATACAACGTTTACAAAATTCTTGTGCAAGATATTGTTTCTCTATTCCAAAAAGAGCTCATGTTACACCCTATCTGAATGGAAATAATCTTCTTAATATGGAATCCAGACGTACTCTCCACTTTGCATTACTACTATTTAATGTGATTAAGAATAAAAAACTGTACTTGTACAAAAAATTACAATTTACCCAGTGAGCAAGACAGCCTGACCTTTTAATGTGCCCCAGACATAGAACTGCTGCTTTTCGAGGCAGTTTCAGATACGCTGCAACAAGTTGCTGGAACAATATTCCACCACCGATCAGAAAATCTTCTTCTATTAAGTCTTTTAAAATTAAACTCAAGGAATATTTATTAAGCAATCAAAAATCTTAAAATTGCAGCATAAAAACACGTTTATTTATTATTTAAGTATATATATTTATATATTATAACTCATTGCATGAATTAAATCATTTTGGCTTTATTACTTTAAATAAATAACATATTACATATATTACTATTATTACATACACTTTACATTATTACTTAAATGGATAACTTCATAAAACCGTGTTTGCATTCTCTTTAAATAAATTAAATGAAGCGCCAACCTAGTAGGCTTGTATTATTATTTATTTATTTTTATTTTTATGTTGTGTTGTACGGTATCCTCGGAAGACCAGCGTTGTGGCCCTGCCACGACACCATGCTGAGAGGAGGCCTTTTTGATGTTGCCACAAATTGTATGTGTATTTGTAACAACTGTGTCATTTTATTACTTTCAATGTGATATATCAAATAAACTATTTTTCTTTCTTTCTTCTTCTTTCAATTCAATTATTTTTTTAAACAAAAACCTTAAAAGTACTGAGACCATTTTAGTATTCAATCTTACAAATTTTGAGATAACTCTTTTTACTTAATAATAATTATAATAAATATTTATACCTAGACGAAGTAGCAAATGCCGTCCGATGAAGCCTAGGTATGTCAATTCAAAAAAAAAGCCGGACTGCAAATGATACCCCGCCCGGACGCTCCCCGGATGCCCCCTAAACTAGGACTAATCCGGGGAAACCCGGACGGATGGCAGCCCTAATTTATAGGTACATTTATTATACCTCAACTCACGTATATGTACTTGGACCATTCTGCTTCTCTCTCGATAGTATAACTAACAATTTACACGAAGTACGTCAAAAAAATCTAGGTCTAAGCGAAGTACTGCTTAAAACTGGTCTAAAATCAATTTAAATAGCTTGTTTTGTCTTTAATTGCTAGAAAAATAATTGGCTAAGTGCGTGTCGGGCCACGCGCAGTATAGGGTTCCGTATTTATGAATGCCAACTTTGAGTTCATGCTACAAAAAACGTAAAAACTTATTTTCTATTGAATTTGTATGAAGTTTTCCTTTTCCAAGTACATTTTATAAGTTGATCGCCTATAACCTTTTAAATTTGTAAATCCTACTTAGCTGTGATAGATTTCCTTTAAATTTCGTTATATTTACTAAAGCTGTGATTTTATTCACGACTCCATATACAATGTCCTTTTTAATTAAGTACAAATATTTTAAGGGGGTCGAAATACGAAAAATTTTTTTGCCTTTTTCATAGTAACGATATCACGTGACTACTTCGATCTGTATGAGAACATAAATATTTTTTTTCGTATTTCGATATACATTTATTGGGAAAAGTTGTTCAAAATGATGGACTGAATCACCTCTTAAAATATTTGTACTTAATTAAAAAGAACATTGTATAACCGTTTAGCACTTGGCTCTAACAAAAATTTTCACTTTAAAACCAAATATTTCAACAAAAGGATCCTCAAACGAAAAACTGTGTTCGCAAGCTCATAATATTTTTGAAAGACCTATTCAACGATACTCCACATGATTGGTTAGTCGAGAAAAACAAATTGACTTTTCACTTTACTTGTATGGGAGTTATCCTAAAAAAATATTTTATTGTACCGCTTTTTCCACATAATTAATATACATTACCATGCCAAATCACAGCTTTCTAGTACTTATAGTCGCTGAGTAAAGCTGCGGACGGACAGACAGACAGACATGGCGAAACTTTAAAGGTTTCTTGTTTACTACGGAAACCGAAAAACTGTCATCCTTTTGAAAGATTTCCATTTTAATAAATACTTTTATAAACGTACACTGAGAATAAACAAGCAAATCAGTGAATCAGCAGCGAACAAGCTTTTCGTTGAAAAATGCAGCTACGAGAGAGAATTTACGGTAAATAGCATAAAACAAAACCGATCGTTTTCGTAATTTGAGAAACAACCCTCGGCAAAAGGTTTCAGAAACAAAGGCACCGGTGGAATCCCCAACTGATGCGGTCGGGAATCACAACATATGAGCACTAAGTAAAAGGATATGATTTTGCTCATATTTACATATATACGGGTCTGAAAAATGTAGTAAGTTATCACGTCATTAGAGGTTTAAAGAATTTGAATTTGAATTTCTAGCACCCTTATTTTATTTACATTGGGATTCCATGTAGAATAACTGAAAGTTTTTGTAAATACTACATAAAGTTACCATTATTCTGCACCTTATGCAGTCTTGATGATCTGTGCAGGTGATGGGTTTAGTCAATGTCGGTCCTGTGTTCGATTCCCAGCTTGCACCATGACTATTACTTTTTCACAAACTTGTCTACGGTTCAGGGGTTTGTTATGAAGGTTAATTTGTGTCAGTGTTGGAAGGACCGGTCATACTA
This sequence comes from Acrobasis suavella, assembly GCA_943193695.1. NCBI lineage: Eukaryota > Metazoa > Arthropoda > Insecta > Lepidoptera > Pyralidae > Acrobasis > Acrobasis suavella. Next base: position 355,969 of record OW971930.1, on the reverse strand, counting down.
GCCGTGCTTATAATTTAGTCCATTGAGTGTTGTTAAACGAATTACAGCAATACTACAATAAGCCTTTGCACACTCCTATATTTAAAAACAAAATACACTCTTAACAAAAACAAACAAAAATCCTCGCGTGAATGTTCAAAATAAACAAAATGAAAAAAATATATATTAAAAGAACAATGGGGGTAGTATCCAGGGTCAAAATAAATTATTTTGTACTAATAAGAGAATAAAACGTCACAAAATAATGTCACTTGTCATTGATCATATCCATTTAAACCGATATAAGGAGCGCTATTTGTCTCCAAGAAACTATGACGTTACGCCGTGCTATTTTATACAAATCCCATAAACGATGTTTGTTGACGTTTAGAAAAAAGTTTCTAATTTGGCTTGTTGTAAAGTAGCGGAAAATATTGCGCATTCAGGGAAAATGTCATTTTAATGTTCCATCAAAATTACATCCGTAATTGTTTTTGCGACAACGTTGTATTACGTTGTTTTGACAACCTCCGTGGCGTAGTGGTCACCATGCTAGTTTGCCACCCAGAGGTCCCGGGTTCGATCCCCGGTCAGTGCAAGTTGGAAAATGGCTTTTTTCAAATTGTTCTGGGTCTTGGGTGTTTATCTATATATGTATTTGTTATAAAATATATTATCGTTGAGTTAGTATCCCATAACACAAGTCTCGAACTTACTTTGGGGCTAGCTCAATCAGTGTGATTTGTCCCTATATATATATATATATATATATATATATATATATATATATATATATATATATATACAATGTGTCTGGTCAGCGTTGTCGGAGACTTTGGGGGGATGAAATACGGTATTTTTTATCGACAAATCACCCCTCATAAGAAGTTTTTCTCCTACCATAATAAAATGGCAGCCATTTTGTTTTTCTTTTTAATCGAAGCACGAGTTTTGTACTAAATTAGCCATAGCTCCCTATGTAGAGGTCCTAGAAACACAAAATAAGTCTCATTCGAAAGCGAAACATGTAGACCATAAACTATTGGTAAAAAAAATGCTAATTTTATTTATAAAAAGAACCAAAAAAATTGCTAAAAGAAAATAATTATGTAATTATTTTGCATTTTTTTTACAATATTAGGTTTAAAAAAAATCTAAGCTGTTGGCCTACATTTTTTTTATGTCTAAACGATAGAACAGTATGTTCCCTAAATAAAACAGCATACATCTCAGCCCTAAAATACATAGTTTAGAAGCTATGATGGTTTGAATAGACCCCTTATTGTCTAATCCGGCAGTTGAGAAAGAAATAAAACAAAATACTCAGTCTTCACGACATTTATTTTGGCAATAAAAAAAAAACAATGTTTTAACCATTGTTGTAGAGACTAATTAGGACCTGGTGATGAAGCGAAGCGAAGCGTGCAAGCCCGCGGGCTTACACGGGCAATCCGCTCCCGTGGGCACAGCTATTAAATAATATAAAACAGAATTAGATAAAAAAAATTACTTTAAGGGGCTACCTGAATTTTCCAGGGTCCAGTGCTGCCCTCATTTGTAATAAATCATTTGAAAGAAAACGGAGATATAATTTAAAATTTTGTCTTGATCAGACCCTAGATAACCCTCCGAACTATTCAATGAACTATTGTTTACAGTTTCAAGTGAGTACGTGAAGCTTTTTTACGCACTATTGCGAAAAACGGCCACTTTTGGCATATGTGCGTAGAAAAACTTCACGTTCTCACTTTAAACTGCAAAAAGTAGTTCATTAAATAGTTTGGAGATTTATCTAGGGTCTGATCAAGACAAAATTTTAAATAATGTCTCCGTTTCCTATCAAATGATTTATTTCAAATGGGGGCAGCACTGGACCCCGGAAAATTCAGGTATCCCCTTAACATAATACTCTCTACTTCTTTTAATATTTTGAATCAAGAGACATAGTGTGTCATTCCCACCGAACACATTGAGCCAAAATATTATATCAACCAAAAAAGCGTTGTCTACACATACTAACTTATTTCCACAACAACAAGTAAAAAATATGACTTAAAGTAAAAATCATGTGATAATAGACAGCAGAATTTATTACAATATAAAAGATAGCATGCTTTATCCAAATTTTAAACAAGCGACAATTTTGTTTCACCAAATCCACGCACAAGTGAGAATAAAAGAGTTTTCAACTTTCCTCACAGTTGCTCCGTACTAGCAGCCTGTGCTCAGTATCCAAAATTCTATATTTTTAACATGTTATAGTTAAAAAAAAACTATAAATACATCATACAGTACAGTAACAATTCAAATAGCAGGTCAAAATGTTTCGCCTCGCATACACATTGACCTCTAATTTTAAAGTATGCTGACTAGAGTTTACAAACTTTCTTGACATTAGTCAATCCTTCGTACAAGGGTCTGGAAGCCCTTTGGTCAATCATCAGTTGGAAAAAGATACTTTCTTAAGAAAGATAACTTTTCAGCTAACTGAATCAGTTTAACTTAATAGAGAAGCGGCGGCGGGTCAGGGCGGGTCGGATGGGTCGGTACAGTCCCGCGCACTTTATTACATTCCACGCTAACGCAAACCAGTGCGATTCCAGAAGTTAAGCTAGTGTGTACAAATATTCATTTGGTTTAACCGGTTTTATTTATCTTGACCCGCTTGCATCTTGTGTGGGTCTAATCTAATAATTTAGACTTTCCGGTGACCGATTGATCTGTCATTTGGTACACATGTTTAGTTCTGATAACAATACAATTATACGTATTTATTATTGTTCTTAATTGCGTATATCTGACTGGCTATACGTAATAAACTTTAAACTAGTTGGCAATTTTGATGCGAGTTTCTAACATGTATTTTCCCTGTCGGGCTTTGGCTAAGGGGTACCGTTTAATTTCAGCCGTGCGTTTATTACCGCGTAGTATTTTGTAAAGTAGCTAAACTTTATATCTCTACTTAACAACTGTTTGGCTCCGGTAAGGGAGGAAGCCAGTTTTGTTTGCGTTTGCTGATTGTCGGCGCCCGGCCGCCGCCCGCGGCCGGAAATTCCACATTTGTACAAAGATTTTCTCGTTTTTGTCTAAAAGCCAACCTTTATTTTACAAGCTTTTATTTCACGAAACTATATTTAATTAGTTTATCTTTCGGTTTATTGTTTAACAACCAACATTTATTAAATGACGTCATCATAAAAGAGATATGGAAATACTTACAGCAGTGCACTGTCGATGGCTCAAATGTATGATTATTGATTACTTATGATTTTAGAATCGTGCATTTTTTTCATACTATTTATTGAAACAGTGACCTGATATAAAAAGCAGTAAGTTCATCAAAGTCCACCGGGACAACTCGTATAAGTGAGACCTAACTTTGGATCCTATGTTTGCAAACTTTGGCCTTTGACACTTTATTCTCTAGAGCTCGTCTAGAGCCTGCGGAAATAAGACGAATAAACCACATATGATAGTCTGTAAAAACTGACTGTTCGGAGCTATATCAGCTGTCCTTGTATGTACTTCTGTAAACCTATTACGTACTTGCGACACTATCAAAATGTGAGCAGGTAGATGCGCGTCGAAGTATAACATATGTAGTAATTTGCTGTGCAATAGGTGCAATGTGGTGCATATATGTAAGTATTTATATAAAACAAATCTTAATAGGGCATTGAAATATAAGATTTTGCGAGAAGCACCATTTAAGATCTCGATGATTTTTTTAAATTATAGAAAAACGCGATAAGAACACATAAGTCTTATAGTTAGCCCGGTCTTATTTTTGAGGATCAGACCTCTGAAGAAATGTTCTTTCAAATTGCAAATACGAAGTCTGTTTAAGAGCGGTCATCTGTTTGCCTAAACTTTGGTCACGATACTCATTAACATTCATCTCCAGTCTCCATCCCTCCCGACATAATTAGGTTTACATCTTTCCAACTAAGATGGCCGCCAGCGACGCGCCTCTTGCTCAAAGTATTTATGATTTACGAGGCGTATACTCCGTTACTTAATTCGAAATTGTATGAAAATTGATGACGCATCTGCCACGCTCGTCTTTAATGTCATGGTTATAAATAAATATAGTGAAAGGTTGTAACGATGTTGCAATAAACTGTATCCTTCATATCCTTACATATCTCCTGTCTCCATCATTTTATTCTGTCCACCTTTTTTTAATTTCATTTTTCCTAACTTTTGACACATTTATTCCATCCTCATTGGACTAATAATTATTGAATGATATAATTTTATCAGTGCTGACAAATAAATGTATTAACCCTTTTCGTGTCTCTCTTTTGCTCTACGACAGTTTTGAATCTACATAGTTCATGTGGAAACACACCTGCTAGCTGGGACAGGTGGAGTTCCCACAAGGTTACAGACCTTTTTACAAAATATTAAATCAGTGATGAAGATACAACAGGCTTATAAGCTACACAAGTATCTTTTATATTTAAAAATACTTTACAAGACACTTCACTACACATATTAACAGTGGCTTTATATTTTACTTTTACCTGTAAGTACTCAGATTAAAAAAAATATCTTTTTATCATTCACATATCTTTTAACCATCTTTTTCATAGCATCGTTTGAATTGTATTATCAACAAACACTGGTGTCCTGTTTTCAAGCCACCTGAATCCAACAAGATACGTGAATGTTTGAAAGCTGTCGCGAGTATCTGCGGCAGGCAGGGAAGTTATAAATGTCAAATTTTCTACATTCGTGAATGCGAATACGAATGTTTAGGCTGCGAATATGTGAATGTGCGAATGCGAATGTAGACATCAAGTATTACAAAAAACAGACATATTAATTAATATTTTTTATTATTTAGGCCATTTTAGCCATATTTCATTTTTCGTTCCCGGTGTAAAGTTGCCAGGCGGATAAAGCCGGACATAGTAAGGCTTTTTCATTGCGTGTCCGGTCAAAATTAACGGTGTCCGGCTTGTCCGGCTTGTGTTAGGCTTTTAACATTTCACAAACGAGCAAGCGCCGAGCAAGGCCTGTGTCACTCCCCGTTTAGGTGTCAAAAATTTACCTACATACATTATTATATGAATCGTTTGTCTAAAGTAAAAAGAACAAAATTGGCTTGCAGTGGATGTCTAGGTATCTAAACGAAGAGGTGGGGAGTTCTGACGTGAGCTAAATCAAACCATAGCGTGCCATAGCGCAAACCATTACATATTTCTTTGAATTTGTTTTCTGAGTAAGACTAGTTTAGTTAGTAAGTATTAGTTACGTAACTTACGTAAGTTAGTACTTATTATGTGGCCGAGCGGAGACGAGTCGACTGTCGGCGCTCTTGCAGTAAAAATGTTGATGAATGCATTTCATTAGAATTCAAAAATGTTTATTTAGAAATGAATTTAGACTGATAACTTTGTTTTACTGTTTTATAATAAAGTACTTAAGACTGATTTGGCATTCGACTTTATGTATATTTCATTAGAATTTAACAAGATTTATGGTAATAAATCAACCAATTTTTTTTTGTCTTTCTTATTCCGTCCAGCCATTTTATCCAAATGTCCGGCTAAACTGGCTGGTCTGTCCGGCTGTTAGGTTTGGGGACGTGGCAACCCTATCCCGGTGTCATAATGAAAATTTGTTTAATTATCCCAAAATAGTTTGAAATAAACTATTTGTTTATCTAAAAAAACAATTACAGCAGACTGCCACTAAAACAAAACAAACCAAGTACTCACAGAAAAGTCATGGGAAATAAACGCTTCATATTAGTGGGAATAATCAAGTAATGCGCGAATCATCGAAACGAATGGCGAGGCCGATGGGCATGTCATGACCTGCACAATTCGCATAACATTCGCATTGATTGATGTGAATGCGAATGTCAATTCGAATGTTCTAAACGATGCGAACTATTCGCATAATGCGAATATTCGTAACATACCTAATCTGCGGCGACCTTTACTTGCCTCCGCAAGCAGGTGTGCGGCGGCCGCGCGCCGGGTACCGTCAGCTTTTTATTTGCTGACGCGTAAGTCTCGGTGACTCGGGTTGGTTGGAAAAACGACTGTCACGTGTTGTGTACCCAAATAACATAAACGAGCTTATTCGTGACGAGCTACAGCTTCGTCGACTTTCCTTTTTTTATGACAACTCGGAGGCGTTAGCGAGAATTGCGCAAATCAATTTTACGTTCTTCTGCTGACCGGTGGGCGGGGCGCTATTATTGACATTTTTCTGAAAGGAGTAAAATTCATATTCAAAATCAGTCAATACTTTCTACAATATAAAAAAACTCGAAGTCACAAAAATATTTCTATTTTTAAAACAGATATGTCCGAAAAGGTCTAATAAGCCTCATTTTAAACAAAGTTTCTATAAATCCACCTTTGCAGTCAAAGAGTCTTTGATCATTGACCCTGTATTCGAGCACGTTTGTTTACGATCCCGAAGATAAGCCTAAACTTTACAGTTAATATAAAGAAAGTACATACTTATTTCCGACACTGAGAATTGCGTATTCTTTTTCTATTTTCACTGTCCCACTTGCAACGGCCTCCATTCCAGCACGCCAACTCTATCAATCGAGGGCCTCCAGGTTCCAATTCCTGCAATGTGGATTGTGCGTGGAAATCACTAAATATCCGTTTATAAACTAAATTGTAAATAGTAAATAAAACTCAAGAATTGTTACAAGTTGTTATTTGTTGTTAAAATAGAAAACAACAAGTTCGGTGATAAAATAACAACCTACTTACTTACTCACTTACTCCGCTGGCTCAGCGACCCGAAGTGGATTTTGGCCTCCGAGACGAAAGAGCGCCACAATTTCCTGTTCTGAGCGATATCTTGCCAGCCGACCACTTCCATCTCGCGCAGATCAGCCTGCACCGTATCGCTCCAGCGATATCTGGGTAGACCGACTGGTCTTCGGCCTGATACCTTCCCCATATATGCTGCTTTGACGCTACGATCTTCCTTCATTCTTTCCAGATGCCCAAACCATTGTAAGCGGAGCGCTTTAGTAACACCAATTATATTAAAATAACAACCATATTAATGTTATTTTTCGTCCCCTAACTTTTCGAGCACTTAAAGTTAAATTAATAATTAAAAAGTGTCCTTCCATGCCATCTGACCTGCGGCAGGCTTTTTATGGCTACATTTATAATTCAAAATACTGGACTCTGTCAGGATCTTAGTGGCGATTGACTTAATCTATAATGTCTTTACTGTAGTAGTGCTATTTATATTAGTTTTATGGTAATATTTTATGTCCACTGGAAAGAGTTGGCCGTGTGGTGATATCAGGGTAAAATACGTTTTGTCAGTATCCCTTTCTTCTCTTAAGGGTATCATAAGAACCACTAAAGGAGATATAGGTACCAGAGGAGGGGCAGCAGCATCCTCCGTGCTAAGACTTTCCCATCTACTGCGGCCGATCTGTCAGCCAGAAAAAATCTTCCTCAATTCGATTCATTTATTGCATTCATGTACATCCTCCGTCATCACCTCATAATAATCTCAGCTCTTCTTCCACCCACTGCTGAGCATAGGCCTGGTTAATGATATCGATGCAATAAATAAATTGAATCACTTTAATGGGCAGATAGTGGACAGATATAGGTTGTAAAAAAAAAGAAGAATAAAGGTTGGGTTGGCTACCAAAATAGATTTAACAGTTTTAAGTTAGTAAGAAGAAGTAAGAACAATAAACATTTATTTTAAATAATTCCTTAGACTATTAAAGATCTGAATCTTTATTGAAATAATCAAAAGTTGACGCCTTTGCTGGTACTCATCGTAGTAACTGCATCATCAGAGCTGCCCCGTTAAAACCACAAACACAGCAAGTAAATACAAAAGGTAACCAAACGTTAATTTTCGACCGGTTAATTCTATTTTAAGTTGGCAACGCTTGGTCCACATGAATGAGAGTGTTCGGTCCGCGCAGTTCTAATGAGCCCGAGTAATGAGAGGTGCGGCTTTGAAGTTTGTAAGGTTTGCTCGACCATGACCCAAACACTGTAAAAATACTGGTGTGTTTGTAAGTTTGTTTGCAATGGTTAAACTCAAAAACTATTATTTAAAATTCTCTCACATATAGAAAGCTACATTATCAGCGAGTACCATATATATTTTATCTTTAAGACGCGGGCAACGCAGCGGTAAACAACAAGTAATAGAATCGTGGTCGTAGATGCGCTACGCCGTAGCGTCGAGCATTGTAGCTTCGTAGCGCCGTAGCGGGCGGGAGCGGCGTGTCCGTACGCATGGTTGGTCAACGCCTTTTCGTCGTCAAAAAGAGGTTTCGGTCACATCATCAGCTGTGCTGCTTCGAATCCAGAGATTCGCGTTTTAATGTTCAGGGTTCCGTACCCATTATATTAAAACGGAACCCTATTACTAAGACTCCGCTGTCAGTCTGTACGTCCGTCTGTCTGTCACCAGGCTGTATCTCATGAACCGTGATAGCTAGACAGTTGAAATTTTTACAGATGATGTATTTCTATTTCCGCTACGTGTATAATAAAAAAATACTAAAAACAGAATGAAATAAATATTTAAATGGGGCTTCGATCCAACAAACGTGATTTTTTATTGTGGTACTGAACACTTCATGCTCAACTCCGACTCGCACTTGGCTGGTTATTTATTTTGATCTTTCGTCAGTAATATAACCATAACTATAATGATAATATCTAGGGATGAGCGATATTCATCGATGGTGAATAAACATCGATGTTTAGCGGGAATACATCGATATTTTGGCATCGATGTTTTTACTTCGATATCATCGGCACATCGATGTTTTGAGAATAAAATATCGTTAGGGCGTCATCTAGCGGGCATTGGATGTACTATATGGCTATCAAGTTCAACTTTTTTCCACTAGATGACATTGATCAACGTAATCAGAGTAAGCCGTACGAATAGTTATTTCTTTGCATTTCTCGAGTGATAAAAACAAATACTGTCAACGACAACGTCGTCAACTTCAATAAATTTTTTCTTAAAATGTTGAAATTTCTGTAACAATAAACATGTTTAATCAAATATAAGAGACAGTTTTATTTGTTACCAAAAACATCGATGTGATTAGACATATCGATGTTTTTCAATCGATATTTATCGTACATCGATACTTTTGATTCGATGTTGACATCGATGTCAACATCGATGTCAACATCGATGTTTTTCTAATATCGATCATCCCTAATAATATCTACCTACAAACTAAGCAATAAACCATAAATCAGGGCTCAAGAAGTAAAATGTTTGCCATTATACAACTACACAATGTGTTTAACTAATACTCACACACTACTTTAAACACCTTATCTTATTACTTCACTGTATAAGAACACTCGAGGTGCAAGCGGATCGCTCAGAAGAAGTTCAATTGTGATAAAGAAACCATAGCGCGTTTGAATTTTGTTCAGCGCCATCTAGTGTGAACTCACAAAAGCAAAATAATAGATTGAGTTTAACACAATGTAACATTGTGTAGTTCCCGTCGTTAAACAAAGCGATGATATTATAGCCGACGGCCGCCGAGTGCCGCGGGGTATTCATTTACGAAATCCGGGAAGTATACGTTCAATCTTACAAAACAAAGTTACTACTGTAACTCGATAGAACCGCTTCCTACGTCAGGACACGTAGTTACCATTGTTTATTATAGTTTTTGAGGGATAGTGTATATATACTAGACGCAAACTCACAAATGGGTGAATTATGCTTTTAAGACTGGCAGCACTTGTGCTTCCCTTGATAATTTTTTTATACTTAGCCCTCAACTGTTTACAAACTTAAACTGCTCCAGCACTCCTCCGCCCCTCTTCGGCGCAGCGGGGGGGGGCCCATGCCCATATATAAGGCGCGGCGGCCGGCGCTCGTGCTCTCTTTTCTTCGGCTGCATCTCAAGCTAAGTAGTTCTTCTACGTAGAAGGGCTACTCAACGGATCTAGTGCCTATAACTCACGACCCTGACTACCTAATCTGTACCTAGTGTTCTTGTGAATCTTTGGAACTAATGTAATGTAATAGTTGTTCATTATACCTATCTCATTTGCCAATATCTAGTCTTTCCTTTATCTCATCTATCCTCCTAGATCCTAAATCTAGGTTTTACTAACCAAAACGGTACAACATGCTGTAAGTACACACATGTGTTGAGTTGATGCCTTGCTATAATATTTAAACATATATGTATATAATGTACATTTGGTAACAATTTCTTATGTGTATCTCATTAAAATAAAATTATACCATACAAACTCGGCTGCTGTGGCTGCTACATTCCAACATACAAGTTATCCGAAATAAAACAATTATGTGTCCTGGAGGCGTTTATTTCCGCGGTGTTCACGATCGCTGTCATTAAGGTCGCTATTACCGCGCCAAAGCCGGGCGGCGACCCTTTACCGCGCCCTGGGAATGTACAATGTACTGCCAGATAAGATACGTGGTCCTGAGTCGGCGGGATTCCGCTCAGCTCCCGAGGACACAATGGCTAATACATTACAGGTACAATGGCGATGTCCCGTAATTTTGTGCGGTTAGCAGCAGATTACCAAATGTAAGGTGAACGGTGATTGATGGTTGGACTGTGAAAGTTAATCTTCCATGCTAGTCTGGGAGAAAAGACAAAACTAAGAATGTACCAGCTGCTTCTCTTCCCTCGCAGATCGTAAAAGCCGATTGAGGGAATGGGCGAAAATGAAAGTAATGTTAAGAGGCGATGTGACTAGCAACCCATCACTATATTGATTGCTTTTCCACCTTCTTGCCCACCGTCACGCTAAAAGTGGCCTTTAATTCTTGCGGCCCTGGGCTCTGTCTGCTTAGAGCCGCACGATACAAAATGCTTTGTCTGCACCGTTAGTTATGTATGTATGTATGTATAATACGCATTTTAACATTATTAACTTTTCCTTTAACAATATTGAAAATATTTCCATTTGTCCAATTCATATTAATTAAAACAAAGAAGAAAAAAATGTAAATAACAAGAAAACATTTAACGAAGTTACTCATAATTAAAGAAATTAAATAAAAGATTGATTCTTACAAAATATTTGAAATCAGAGGAATGGAAATAATGGACCTCTCCAGAATTTATCAAGTTCGTTTACAGTTCGAAGTTCCGAAGCACCGCGTCGCTACACAACTTTCTTTGCTCAGACGCGATATGATGTCTATCTATTGGACACCCCCCTCCTCTCCGTTCCTCAATCACTGCTAGCTGTCGAGGAATGCTGGAATTTCCAATTAAACAGCTTCGGATATTTCTTTTGAAACAATTTCGAAATTGCGAAAATTGAAACAATTTCGAAAATTCAATCTGACTTTTCGTCATTAGCCAGGTATTTTGCTTTCCAGTATAAAAGTAATACTTGCGACCTTTTAAAATTATTAACTTGTTTGTGTTTAATATAGTACTATATTATTAATCACAAATAATAGAAGCAAGTCCGAATTGGGATACCGCTTTTTCCTCATTTAGTTCCTATGGTCAGGCCACCACACTCGGCTCCATCATTACACCCGCTGTTTGACATTATAAATTAACATTGTTGTTCGATATACACGTCGCAAAATTTCTCCAAGTGCTTGAAAATGGATTGCAAATTTTTTAACGGACACAGTTACAAACAAACATACAAGTACGTACAACGCTCACGAATAAATGCTATCATAAAATAGTTGACCCGCGCGGCGCTTGCTGCAAACAATAACAAATTATTCAGAGCTGTGAACCTTATCTCAATACCAAATACATGTGGAGTATGCAATGAACTGGTTACACTTGCAAACTCGCTGCGAACCGCGGAGCTGGAACGAATAATGAACGCCACTTTATTCTGCCCCAACCCTCCAACACTCGACAATTTGCATTGGTCGCCGCTAACAAGGGTTTAAAGTGGCTTCATTTAGCTAATAAGTTTGGTCGGACATCTCAATTAACAGCTACTGGAGCATTAAACGTAAGCGATGGAGTGAAATGTGTGTGTAGGGACCGCTTTACTGAACTTTAATGTATGGAACATCAACAAGCTATGAATATATTGCGCCATCTTTCAGAAACATGCTTAAGAAAACACAGTGGCTTCATTCATTCAGTAAAAAAGAAGGTTACGAACTCATTTCTACAGTAGTTTAATAGAACGGGTGTCAAAGTACGACGTGTTTATATTTTTAGTATATTTTTGTCATCAATAATTAATAAACGTCATCTCAGCGGCGAGTTGTTTATCTTAGGTTTACGACAGGACTCGAGTAGGTACCTTGCTTGACTCGATAATAAATTATTGTCTCTCAGGGGACTTCTGTCTTAGAGATAAATACTTGAGTAGCTTTCTTTAAAAATCTCATAAATCAGATAATGATATAACGTACACATTTTTGGTGATTTATAGAAAAAGTTGCTATCTTAACACGCACGGATTTTAATGATACACGATGCGTACTTACATTCATAACTACAAAATATTCTGCCCAAATGACAGTTTTTAGCCTGTTAATATACGCAATATACGTAATTATTAGTCTACTAATAGGAGTTAAAGCAGCTTAGTGTTGTCATAACATTTTCACGCTCACTGAAGTTTCTCGAAAGTCGAGTCAGGTGATCAAAGTAGCTGATAAGAAAGCGACGAGTATGACAAACTATTAATGAGAGCATTACGAGTTCACCGAACGTGACATCGCGGGACGTGTGTAGACATAACACAGTGGTAACAGAAAGGAAACAGTATCAGTAGTCCTTTAGGCTGGGTTTACAGGGACGCTTACCGTCCTTGAGGGTGGTAACGCGGCTCGAAAGCCATACATTATTCTGCGGTTGACTATGTAACAATCGACACTCAAAGCTCGTCGCCTGCGACGAGGCCCAGCCGCGCGTGCGAAAGCGTGACTGTAAAACCAGCCTTAGACATGAGGAATCGCTGTGGAGCGGGCAAGAATCTAAATGTATTCAGGCGGCCAGTAACCCGTCATTATTTTAATTCTTTCGCCACCTGCATGCCCACCAACATCGGATTGTATGGAATTTTTCAATCGCGAGATAAATATGAGATTAGTATGTTTAGGAATTGTAATAATAATTTTGTTTTATTCGAATCATTCTGTTGAAAACCCTGCATTTCACAATTAGATCAACACACATTCTGCTTCCTTTTTAGCTCCTAATCACCCAATTTTGGTCGTAAGCGCCTTGTACGGCCTTGTTTTGCAACCTCCTTCTAGAAAACACAGCACATATCTTATCGCGTTACAGTGGTTGTGGTTTTACACTTCTAAATAATTATTTCAGAGTAGACTGAATGATGGTTGACCTACTGTTAGGGAAACACATTGATATACAGGTATCAGAACAAAACTCTAGATCTAGAGAAACTAGTACAGGGTTGCTAGCTCTTCGCTTGCCTATTCACTCGCAAAACAAAATAATATCCAGTAAACATATTAAACCACACAATGCTCCTAGTATTTAAGACTACCATCACCACTGAAAGTCCACTGGTAGGCATAGGTCTCTCACAAAGATTTCCAAAATGACCGATTGAATTGCTGAGTTATCGAGTCACCAAATAAAGGTCATTAAGTTTAGTCGCCGGCCATTATAAATAGCCGCTCTCGCCGCGGCTGTAATAAATAGCTCGCTGTAATCTGCCAGCAAACTTTAATTAAGACGTTACGGAGAGTTCAGCTACACCATCACTCGCCGGGGCACACAGACGAGCGACAGTGTCATGAAATGTCGTACTAAAGTCGCCGTCTGTCGCTGACTGTTGACTTCGCCAATTCGTCGCGCGAGATGCGCGAGCTGTCGGTGGCACTCTTGCAGTCATCTGAAAGAGTTGTTTATTCCACCGAGGGCCACAAACTAATCACTTATATTAAAATGAACATGTATCCTTCGCTGCGTCGCTTCGGAGCTTGTGGTAGAAAACTAATAACACAACTAGTTTTAAAGAATTCTCAACTTGTACATCAACTATTATACTGACCCCTAAATTACACTTGATTTTTCAAATAATTTTTAACATTAATATTTATTTAGATATTTGAAATACCTAAAAGCCCTATAAAGATATTTGAAATGTTTAAATTTACCAAAAAACACATCCAATTTAAGTGATTACAACGTAACCGAATTTCCCTGAAATTAATATTTAACTTCAAAGTTCTACGTATCCGTTGACATTCAATTTAATTATCTACCAAAATTTTGACATAATCCATTCATTATATTCCTGAAGTCACTATTATTATATAAACTCAACGTCATACTTATAGTTCGCAACGCCCTGCCAGGGTTCATGTACTTATTTACCTACTAATCATGTTATGTATGAGAGAAAATAAAGAGGGCAACTCTCCAACTTTTCTTCTGCACAGATGGTGTGCACGTCAAGGGTCCTGCCATCAGGAGCGTTAGTTACAAACAATTAAAACGATTTGCTTGTGGTTTTACAACCGCTCGTCGCCAGACGAACACTCTTCAGAACATGTTTATACCCGCCTCGTACAACACTCTCACGAAGTAATGAAGTGTCGGAAACCACACGGGACACAATGTACACGGGTGAACATTATAATGTACAACACACCCGCCTATATTGTCTAAGTTTTCGGTTACTTCAGGTCAAGCTGGCGCAGTTCCTTGTCTGTTTACTTGACGTCATACAGGGGTCGTTGGACTGAAGTCATTGTACCGGGCTAAACCTTTGACCGGAATTGTATGCCTTGGCAAGATAGAGTTAATATAAAGGAAAACTAGACTTGTTTTAGGCGATTGGTACACTGCTCCACATCCCGCTGCGTAGCACGGGACCGCCATACAAAAACGACGCGGGTAGACGCGGTGTCAGTGTGTTGTCCTAAGCGTGTTTTCTATACAAACTGAGATACTTGCATACAGTCCGGCCCGGCGCTACGCAGCCGGGTGCGGAGTAGTGTCCAAATCTCGAAGAAGAGAATTTTTCTCAATATGCAGTACTCTTCTCTACAATTTTCAGGGGCGTAGCTACCGCCGTATATGCCGTATCAATTATACGGGGCCCCCGGGCCACGGGGGCCCCCGACGTGCGTAAACAAAAATTTATAAAAACTTCCTAATGTTTTATTATTACAGAAACGACAAAAGTAAAAAAAAAATTTTTTTTCTTGCGTGAAACGTGCATTCAAAAGTTGCCAACACTCTAAATCGGTTATCGCGGGATTTCCTCGTTTAAGTCATTTACTTCAACGGGGGAATCCCACAAAATTTTGGAAAAGTTACAGATAGATAATTATGATGAATAAATATTTATTTTAATTTTATGCATACATTTTTTTTCTTTTGTGAGAAATCTTTACCTACCCTTCCTAAGGGCCCCCAATTTTTTTTATACGGGGCCCCGCCAATGCACGCTACGCCACTGACAATTTTCCTGTGTGTCGATCTGTATCATGAAGTTAATTACATAGAAGACATAAAATGGAAACATACATGCATTTTTATCCATATGAGGTACTCAAACTCAAAAGTCACAAGACTTAAAAACCTGATGTCTATTTTTGGGCCCTTTGTAGAACCGAAATATGATACAATGTAATGCTACCCTCCACCTATTTAGAATTCATCCCCAGGTGTAGATGCGCCCATTTGCTTTGTCGGCTTTTGACCTGCGCTGGAGAAAAAACCACTTGTACGTTTTCCGAACTTTCTTTTCTCCTGGTACAAGTGTATCACTGTACACACACGCACGAGATGTCGCCGGGGCCGAACAAATTAAATACCTCGTAATTGTAATTGAAGTGTGTCACGGTCAGGCCCGTTAACACAAAGTAAATTCCACGGCGATCCAAAGTTCCGAGCTCCAATCCTGTCCGTCTTCATCCGCTCCAATTTACAAGAAAAACAACCCAAAATTTCGCGGCGAAGAATTGAATTTCTTTCTCAGTATACAATTACATTTCATTATTCAGCAGAAAAACAAATTAAAAGAATATAACTTAGCAGCGAGATTGTAAAATCCGCAGTTTTATTATCTCGCACAATATTGAAAGCGGCACCGGCCGAAGTCGCCATTTTAAACATTTTTAACCGAAACGGCGAGTGCTCTCGAGATAAACTCGTCCGCCCTTAGGCCGCGGCTATACAAGCGGTTGTTTTACCCGAGAGGTTGATATTGTAATTTAATTATACCTTTCATTATCCTTTACTTAATTACACAAGCCCTTTTTCGGGCCACTACACTTGCAGCCACCGGCATTTACCACTGGTGGGTGGAATAGATAGGGATCCAATTACTTAATTAATAGGGCATTCAGATTTATCCTTACATCAACTGGTGCAAAAACAAAACAGAAGAAATGGTAGGAGATACTGATTTCTTATTAGTTTGGTGACCACCAGAATGTATTGAAAATTTTTCTGCAATCAAGACAAAAATTTAGTTGTAGAATATTTGACATCGACAGGAAAATATTGGTGGTTTCAGATTCTTAGGATTCGTGCATTTTGCAATGTTTTTTCGTGTCAGCATTGAAGTATTTTATCTATTATAACAAGTTTATTTGCGATTGTCAAAACACCATCTAGTGATGAGTAGCGGAACTACCGAGTCATATCGGTAGTTCCGCTTCTAATCACTAGATGGACATCCGTAGCGCCGTCTATTATTTGACATTATTTAGAGAAAGCCTTGACTTTCAAGCGTTAACACGGCTCAACCGATATTCATCAAAAATTGAACTTGATTTACGTAAAAAAAATCTCATCGAAATCGGTCAATCCGTTAGAGCGCTACATACATCATACGCACAGACAGACTCACTTAGACAGGTAGACATTAGCGTCAAACTTACAACACCATACTTTTTCGTCGGGGGTTAAAAACGTAAACCATCAAAAATGGATACAAGATTTGGCCAGTAGCACATAAACAATAAATATTAAAGATAAGAAAATTCAAAATAGCTAAGAAAAATAAGATACAAATTTTAAAATAGCCTAAAATTAGGGCAGAGTACAAAAATATGTGAAGTGTGTCCTAGGCTCTAACGACGTAGTAACAGTGCGCGGGGCGGAGTGCGGTGGCAAATTCTGTTTACATTGGATAAACTCCGCTTTACGTCCGCCGGCGCTCCGGCCGCGCTTTTGTGGCACTATTATTTATTTCTTGGGGCAATAAGGAAAAGCTGTGTCCTTGCCGGCCTCGACACAAAACAATGTGTTGTAGGGTCGGGCCAGAGAGCAAAACTTGCGGATTTTTATTACGGATAAATTTAAATGTATTATTTGTAATGTAAATTTCGTTAGTTATTCAGTAGGGATTTTTGATACTGAAGTATTTTTATTAAGGAAGTATAAAGTATGAACCAATTTCTTTTTATTTCGTATACTTTTTACTTACAAATTAATAAATCTTGGCACGTTGAACTACACACAATCTTTAAACAATAATTAAAATCTGACTCGCGTGTGTGTTAATGTTGTCACTTAAACATACAAAACAAAAGCAAACAAAACCCCAAACAGAAAAATGATGTACGATCTAAGTGAAATATGACATGCACACCACACCGTTCTTCTTCTATTTTTCGTGTCCATGGGCTTAAATTACACTGTATTTTGCCCCTCCAGTAAGTTCCACTCTTATGCCTCTCTCTGACGCCGAGAGCTGGTCGTATTTTGTACAGCTGTTTAGGCACGATGCGCTTGAGAGCAGGTGCTGCATGGTCTGGTCGGCGTGACCACATTGGGAGCGGCTCTTCGATTTTTCAATATATCACCACAGGGCGCGCGACGGATACTATACAAAATAAAGAAGTAAGTCAATTAATATTTAGGGATATAACATATATAGGGACCAATCACACAGGTTGAGTTAGCCACAAACTCCACAAAGTATGTAGTTTTTCAATGAATCCAGAGTTATTCCAATTCAAAACGATTTGAGCAAGGCCATTTTCGACGACCTCCGTGGCGTACTGGTCACCATGCTAGTCCGCCACCCAGGGGTTCCGGGTTCGATCCCCGGTCAAGGCAAGGGCAGGAAAATGGCCTTTTTCAAATTGTTCTGGGTCTTGGATGTTTATGTATATATGTATTTGTTATAAAATATAGTATCGTTGAGTTAGTATCCCATAGATAACACAAGTCTCGAACTTACTTTGAGACTAGCTCAATCAGTGTAATGTGTCTCTATATATTTATTTATTTTCCAAGTTTCCTTGACGGGGAATCGAACCCAGAACTATGCCAAGCACATTGTTGTACCTAAAGGCACGCATAATTTCAATGCCACAGAGATCTAAGGCACTTAACAAAAGACACAAATCCCCGAAATTACGGCTTATTCCATAGAGCTTAAAAAAAATTGTAGTTAATTGTCAAGTTTTAACTCAGAAAAATTTTGATTGGTTTGAAACAATAGTTTCTTACAGAATAAAGCAAAAGCGCGGTTATACAATTTAGGTGACGTTTGTATAAATATCCCTCAAGTGCAGCTGAGGGATGAAGACAAATTGAATTTGATTGCAGTGTGCGCACAGCGAGTCCCCGCTCGGAAAAAGCCCTTGCGATTGTAAATCGATTGTAAGCGTTGTTTCAACTTATGTACTGCCAGTGCAGTATGGGTGCATTGAAGTAGTATTAATTTATATTTGTTTAAGATAGATTTTGCTTTTACATTACATTACAGATATATTACATTTTATCCCCAACGGGGACAGAGCCTGGGACCACAAAAAAAGGCTACTCTTAACATGAAAATAGTTAAATGGAATCAAAACAGTGATAGATAGTTAGCCTATTAACACGATTTTGATTCTCGCCCATTCCCACAATCGCCTTTGACGATCATTTCAGGTTTTTGCCTTTCTTTCAGACCAGAATGGAAAGATTAACTGCTTTCAGATTTTATTGTTTCTTCAATTTTCAGATAAAAAAGTTTTATTTAAAAAAATTTTTATTTAAAAAAATAAAATGAAAGAAATATTAATTAATCAGTCCAAGATAATCCAAGACACGCAAAAGCAATGGCGATCATAAGCTCATAAATTTACAGTGTGACCTCTATCATTGGGACATAAATTCGATAAGGCCAATCTTATCTTAATTGATGGTCTGAATTGTAGATCATTAGTCTTGTGTTCTAGCCATCTTTCATATGTGTAAGTGGCGAAGACTAGTGTCAGATTTTTCAAGCTGCCAAACCAAGATTTCGTGTTCATGTATCTTGTTGTCTTAATTATAAAGTCTTATTTCAAATATTATTTATTTAAGATTTTGTTTGATTTTGCGTTAAGACTACATTATAAAGAACAATGATAAGAATTCGGGGAAAACAAACTGCAAAACCGAACTGATTTAATTGTATCGGACCCAAATCTGCCCTGTCTGCACGTCTCCCTCGCTTCAGTGAGGCTTACAAATTAAATCTTATAAACAAACTTTGTTATATGAAATAAAAAACAATGATGTATACACTGACAAGAGAAAATATTTTCAGTTTCTTTACCAATTTATAGAGTATGAAGAAAATAAAAAAGGCCAAGTGCGAGTCGGACTAGCGTACGAAGGGTTTGTACCAATATATATAAAAAATCACATTTGTTGTATGGAAGCCCCATTAAATATAAATTATTTACATCATCTGTAAAAAATTCAACCGTCTAGTTATCACGGTTCATTAGATACATCCTGGTGACAGACAGACGGACAGCGGAGTCTTAGTAATAGGGTACCTTTTTTACTCTTTGGGCACGGAACCCTAATAAGGAGTTTAAAGAAAACTCAAACAGAAAGTTTAAATTTTTTAAGTAAGAAACCTCTTGTATTTAATTTAATTTAAATCAAATCAATTAATTTTATTTCAAGCAACGAAATATTAGTTATAATATTAAAGTTAATATTAATGAACTTTCAATTTTGTATTTATTTCGATTAAACAAGGAATGAACTTAAACAAAAGTCCTACTTTTGTTTGGAAATAAAGTTGAATTTTCCAGAATACACCTAAATGTTTTAGAATCGCTTTACAACAAAACTCTCGAAGAATTCCAAATGAGTGCTTTGAAGCTTATTTGATGAAGAAACTTTTAGTCTTTAAGTTGAGGATATTCGATATTCATTATTGTGTGCCTCGCAGCGTCAGGTTTTTGTCTCGAGAGTCCAGCTCTCGGTGCAGACGGACTTCACCCGGCGTCGTGCTAACTTACTGGACTCGGGTCAAAGTTTAAACTTATTGTATAGTAAACGAGTGGGACTACACAAGGGTGATATCGTTTTATGACTTCCAATAAAATACGGGTCTAGGTACTTTTAGGAATAAAAATGAATATAGTTTCGTAGCGGTCCTAGGAAAATTCGTAGCACATTTGGTTAAGTGATCAAATGAAGGTCAGGTAATTTTTCTGTCTGTTTATAATACAGGTAGGTACTCAGTGGTCTTGAGTTTATAACGTTAAAGTATAATAAAGCGAAACCCTTTTGCGCCTCTGAGTGTTTTTAGGGTTTATTCGTTGTTTATTCATTCATTACATTGCATTACATATGATTTGTGCATAAATATTTTACATATTTTGACTCAATACATATGTACCTTGTCAGGCATTGCAATGGGACAAGAGGGAGCTAGGAATCATGCAGATATTCTGTAACGGAATATTAGGTCTTATTTATTAGAAATTCTTTTATTAATTTTAAAAACTTTTTGTAATTTGTTTCTTCTTTTATATGTTTAGGCAGTTTATTATATATCTTTATCGACATTGGATAAGGTCCTTAGCTGTGAAGTTTTAACTTTAACTGTATTTGAACCAAGTCATTTGGCTTGCGCGATTTATATCCGCGAGGAATGTCACTATGCTTACGGTATAAATTTGAGTTTTTCCTTACGAAAGAACCCCATTATTAAGACACCGCTGTTCGTTTGTCTGTCTGCCTGTCAACAGGCTGTATCTCATGTACCGTGATAGCTGGACAGTTAAAATTTTCACAGATATTTGTTGCCGCTATGACAACTAATACTAAAAACCGAATAAAATAAATATTTAGGTGGGGATCCCATACAAAAAATGTGTTTTTTTTCGGGCAAGTGAAGTCTAACTCGCACTTACCCGGTTTTTCTTGTTTATCGAGCCGCGTTTGTTGTTCATCACCCACGGCCCACAAACGACTCCTGACCTGATGTAATTGAGAGCCGCCGACCAGATTAAACTTTAAACAGATAGGATCTCGTTGTATAATTTGGCGCGCGGACGCCGGACGCTTCACTTTGGGTTATTTTTGCCGGTCCAATACTTCCCTGTTGCCGCCCGACTCTCTGGAAATAATTGGAATATATTTAGCGTCGCTAGTTTGTAGGTTCCGTTTGAGAGAGAATAATATCTCTTGGCTTTACCTTCTTGACAGTCTGTCAAAATATTTCTGGAACCAAAATATCATGTTCACTTGTAATTATGTCAGTATGATCCGTTTCACCAGTTTATGCAGTAAACATATGTACAGGCTCAAAGTGGTTGAACGGAGACGTGGAAACATTTTTATTTATCGACGTTTGTATATAAACTAGGTGGTAGGGTTGGGCTTTATTGGAACAGCAGTTTTGTATCCTGTTATTCTTTTCTGTCGCTCAGAACCGTCATTCGCTGGAGCGACAAAGAGCGTCCATCGCTCTTTGTCGCTCCAGCGAATGACGGTATCAGCATCGAGGATTCCGCGGCGTTCAATCGCTCTCTCTCGCTCTAGTGAATGACGGTTCTGAGCGACAGAAAAGAATAGCAGCATAGGAAAGTGCTGTTGCGTTCTGACAGATATAGCCTAACCCTTCAGAGTAAATATAGAAACATATATAATTCTAATGCAGCCCTTTCTACATTGCGCTGAAAAAGTTAAAATGTATAGGTAATTAAGAATTCCACTCGTGGGAAAATAGAACATGCATTTATAATTTATTTAAAAATAAACGAATTAAAACTGAAGTGTGCGTTTATTTTAACATAAATATAATAATAGTAAACTTCTTAAATTAAATATAGAGGTATAAGAACGGTTTTATTCACGTAAAGTAGTCGGAAAAGGCCGACTAGTTTCGATCGGTTTAGTTAGACGATCATCATCAGAGCGAGTGAAGGGGGAGACTAGTCGGCCTTTTACGTGAGTCAAACTTATTATATATAGTCATCTCACGTTACTTTTAATGATATTATGGCGACCTTCTTTACTTGTTAACCTAATCTATCGAACAACGACTAAAAAGTGATAATACTCGTAATTTAATTTAGCAAAGAACTTCGCGCCCCATTGTGTATTCCAGTAGCCTCTCCGCGAATTATTCATCCACTAACAGAACCACTCGCGCGAGTCCCTTCGAATTGGTGTGGACCGCTCACCGCCAGCTATGGAAATTAAAATCTGCGCTGAAACCTCCGTTGTTACTAACCAAGCTTCAAAGACGTTTTTCATACCAGAAATTTAATAATATTTTAGGTTGAGCTTTGTTAGGGTCACTTTAATCGTAGCGCGTTCCCGGGATTCTCTAGGTTTTTCTTTACTACATATGTATGGTCTCACAATTACTATCCTTTCACATATGGTAGTGAAGTGTGGTCAGTGTTTATAAGGAACAGTAAATATTGAGTAAAAGACAAACGATCAAGAATGAATTTGATATTTCTTATAGTAGCGCAACGTAAAAATGAGTGAATTGACACTACTTGCAATTTAGACGAGCTGCTATCTTAACGAGTTCCTTAAGTTGCGTTTTAGACTAGACCCTTCGAGTCTTACTCAGCTTATTTACTCTGTTGATGGCTGTAAGCATTTATGGGGTGCAGTTTTTAACCCCCTAAAACGTTTTTGGCTAAAGACTTATCCAAATCGATTGTTTTATTGTGCTTACGTAAAAGATTTCATTTATAACAATTCTTTCAACTTGTTCAACCCCGACAGCGTCCAAAAGCTGAGATTTAATAATTTTGTGTCCGAGAGAACTAATCACTGTCTCTGTTTGTGAAGAGCACAAAAGGTTTATTTATTGTGACAAAATACGAAGAAACGTCTCTCATTGAGAGCTGGAAGATACCAACACACTCGGAGATCTCAAGCAGCGATTTCTTGAACGTCGGTTGACCTCCACTGACTTCACAGTAGGGTTGTATATTATATTTTTTGCCGACAATGTATCAGCTATACCGATTTTAAAAAAGAAGCAAGAAATAGTAGTTTTTTGTCATCTTTCCCTTGTGAGATGTGTAAAGACCTCTTGCTTTAGAATAATTTCTTTCAGATCTTCTTTTTATTACTGTGTAATAAACATAAATAGTGAATTGCAGTGCTGTCTAATATCTTGTTGCATCGTAGAATAAACTCATTAAAGGTAGTGAATTCTGTGTTTTCAAAAAGGCAGGATTAAAATATATCAGTATATGTGCGCCTATACCGGTGCATTTCAATAAGTACTGCTTTTTAAATACACACGATGTGCGCACTCAATATAGCAACCACTGGTGTATCGGAGAATAGCCGAAAAGCCGATCTAGGGTTTCAAAGCGACACAAACGAGGTGCGCACTATCATGAATGTCTCACAAATCATCGATACATAGGAATCGAAAGCAAAGTCAATGTCAAATGCCGGGAATTCAATGAGGCTGCAGTTCAGCTGCGAGCTTCGAGCGGCGCTCATTTTCAACGGATCAGCTTCTGGGGAACCGATCGCTGTTCGTGCTCTGTCTGCTGCGGCTATAATTGGAAGCGTTGATTGCGATAACATTTAAGGATAATATTAATGATGAGATAAAGCTATTCTTCCATTGGGAAATAAAAATTTAGAAATAATGTTTTCATTGGTTAATATTGTGTTTTAGACAAAAGTATCTTTAGTTTCCATTAGTTTTGTGAATGAATAACAATAAATAAATGATAATTTCTCTCTGTCCAAACGTCTTGAGACATCAGAAAATACATGTTAAATCGATTGTAAATTGCTTTTCAATCAGGCATTTACGCCACAAGCCACAATTACCTCGGCGGCGCGGCGTGCGGTGCCGTTATTAAATTAAATCTGTTCCATAATTATTTGCACACGTTACATCGGCTTGCGGCATCTTTAATTAATTTTAACAGATTAAATTGGTCTTGAATAATGCTGAAGTTTGATTTCGCATTAATGGTGTAATTTTCAGAGCCGAATCAAATTAGAAAACCTGAATCACGTATTGACATATAACTTTTTGTTATGCTTTCAAAAGATTATCAAAAGACCTTTCAAGAATAGAGATATTAGTGAAAATATATTCTGCTTACACAAAAACTTTCCCACCGAGTTACCCATACCTAAACTAATAGGTTTATTTGATCAAAGACATATGTGGTTCAGTTATTTGGACTTCATATTATATGAGCTTGAAACTACATTTTATAATACGAGTATGTGTACTCTAATGACCAATGCAATAATAATCCCAATTGTAATATTTCAGACATCACCATGATTTCAAGTACAGTTCAGTGTTATGTTGAATAAGCTGACTTTACTATATCTCAGAGTTCAGAGGCGTGGAGTCACAGAAAGTCTACTTGAGGCGAACACTCGGCTGCTCCAGTCGAGCGTTGCTTTGATCCCCAGCCCACTCACTGCGAGGTGTGGAGAGGGGTTGTGGCTGCTCTTTGCGACGTTGCTCGCAGCCGCGGATTACGCTATAAACAGGTTTTCTCAGCTTTATGCCACGGTAACTCATATTCGTAATCTTTCGTCAAGCGAGCGATCCCTTTACCGCCATGTTTTACTGCTATTCTGTTGAAGTATTTATGGATGTTTTTATTTTGGTACACAATTCATCTTTTCACCTGACTGCGTTGGAAATTGGGTTATACTCGTATTTTTCGAGTGTGTGTATGTATATAATATTTATTTGGCACTCTCTGCAGCCTCAACGGTTTGATGGCTTTTATGCTTGAGAGGCGTCGTTAAATAGATTCTTCTTTATTGTGAGAGTGACACTGAGTATATTTGGCGCCAAATTATATTGGCCACAAAACCTAACGTGTGACTGAAGTATCAAGTTTAAGGATTTTATTTTAGGGAATTCAAAAATATTATAATAATGTACTATACCTACCGCAGCGGCGACGCAGTTACTACTCCGCCGTACTATGTTACAAAAGCAGTGTTCGCGCCATATTGCTTTTATTATATATCCTCCTTTCATACATTTATCATTTCATCTATGGCCTTCTATTGGCTTATTGTCAAGAAAGAAGAAAATTAAGTTCAGTGGACATTATAATTCTATGAGTGTCACGGCAACGCAAAAATATTATTTACGCTCTAAATATCGCTTCGCATCATCTCTTCAGAAACAACAATAACATCAGTTTACTATAAGTGTAGGGATGCAGCCTGAAAAAGAAATAATGCCAGTGAACCCTATCAAGTGAAATCTGCCCAGCTCTTCAGTCTCTTCAGGTAAGCAGGCCTTCACATTCTCATTTCATTAAATAAACGAATACAGTCCACAATCGTTCTAACGCTTAACCAAGCAGTACTCTTTCTCTTTTAACAGCTATTTCCTATATTCAGGACCATGAGTCCTTAAATTTTATTTGAGTGTAACATATTGCTTTATTTAGAGGCCAATATTTGCAAGAATGTTTTGAAAATGGGCGGCTAATGGCACAGGGAAATATAAAACGGGTAAAACGCATCCATGAATTTTCCGCAGCGTGTGTCTGACAGCGAAAAACAAAGGACACATAAGTGTGCGATTTTGTTAAATCGATGCTGTACGTTAAAATGCAAATCTAAAAGCGATATAGATTTTTTGTAAACTGTAGCACAAAAATGTCCTGGTTTTAGGGATAGAGATAGGGCTCACTTGGCTCGTTCTAAAAATGGAGTGGATCAAATTTCAATCAAAATAAAAATCAGGAACGGTCTTTTGTTCCAAAATATGGTAAACCTTTGACTTATGAGTTTTTTTGACGTGTGTGTCCGATGGTCTTTCTTCTAGGTTTCAGAGCCATATGGCTCCGTTATAACGTTATGAGTGCTTGATGGATTCCAAGGCCAATTGCCCGTCATTTGTCATATATCACATGACTGAATATGCCTGCAGGGTTACACCATTTGCATACCTACCACATACGAAGCGGGTGTTATAGACAGACAGGATACTGATGGTCTCACCAATCATCCAACTTCTGCTTGTCTATAATTTATTACTTTCCAATATCTTTTATTTTTTTCGGAATAAAAATATCATTCTAGTAAAAAGGAATTATTAAGTTCCACATTGGTCAAGTTCTGTACAATATGGGAGTAAAAAACATAGAAAAGTGAATACTTACTACCCAATAGGATACCTACCAGTATATTTATATTCCTTCAACTTGTAGCGGCCTCTACGCCACTAAGAGAAACTAAAACCACAAATAACAATGAACGAAGTGATATCATAGTTTACAAGAAGCATACGAGATGGCGCCAGCAGTATCCTACATCTCGTTCTCAGAGTTCGCCCGATTCGCGGCATATATACAACTTCCGACGATACACCGTTGAAGCCACGGTGCCCCAGGCACAACACAATGCCTGGCGGAAGATCTCCCCTTTGTGGCAGTCGAGCATAACACCTCGCTCTCGCTACAGTGGTGACCACGACGTGATTAAAAATAATTAAACCGACTACTAACGACATTGTTATGTAAATACCTCGATGTCCTTTTCAGTCTCCCTTGAAGATAGATTTTAGTTCGACGCCGGTTTGCATATTTGCAAGATATCGCCGCCATTTCATTTCCACCAGGCGCTGTCGCCGCCATTCTTATCTAGCACAACACGTGGTTGCTTTTGCTGTGGTGCCATTTTTCAAACGCGGAGTCATTAAACGAAAGGTTTTTTGTATGAATAAACCATTTATTTACGTGACTTCGCGTTTCAAAATTAAATTTCTGAACTTTTGCAGTGCATATTTAAGCACTTTTGCAACTTTTGCAGTGCACGGCTTAAGGAGTTTTTGCAAGCTTTATCCTTTGTTGTCATGCAAAGTGTGAATAGGATTAGGTGACGGGGTTACGCTACTGTAATCCAGGTTTGCTACTAGGATATTTGTAGCGAGAGAAAAATAATGTTATATTTTATTAGCTGCATAATTTAAAACATTCAGGCTCAGCAGCAGAGGTTTTGTGTGTACTACTTGAGTTCGACAAGCAGATGTTACATTAAGGCTTAACGAAATAACTTTTATTCGATTTATTATTTAAGCTGTTGTCATGCAAAGTGTGTGTAGGATTAGGTGACGCTAACTGTAATCCAAGCTTGCTACTAGGATATACTTTGTAACGAGAGTAAAATAATCTTTTGTAAGCGTTTTATAATAAATTTCAGCTGAAGCTGATTAAAAACGTATGCCGATAGGAAAAAGGAAAGATGTAAATACAGGGGGTTAGCAGGGTCATGCATTAAGAGTCATAAAAGCCGAAGCATAAAGGTTCTGTGATTAAACTATCATAGTTAGTACTTGAAAATAAATTACCAACGGAAATTGTCAACCAAGAAATAAAATCACTTAATAAATTGTTGAATTGAAGTGAGAGTGCACTCGCCAGCAAACTAGAGAGTGAAGTACCATCGAAGAGCGTGCGGCGGACGGCAGCGCGGAAATATGCGAGTGTCAGTTTAATTAATACTCCTTGCTTTTTTACAAGTATGTGACTTGTTGCCGACGCGTTCGATTCGCCATTTCACTTTACTGTGAAGATTACAAGTGATAATATTTTTGAATTTTTATTCGAGAATTTCAAGCATTTAATTTCGTGATTTTTCATTATTATGATAATTAATTAAATAAAACAACGTGCTTTCTTGGGACAAATGGCGATCGACAATTTTATTAGGTACTATGACCGGAAACGGTTACATTACATGCCATAGATAAATCAATAGACAATGTACACATGAGCCTATACACGTTCATCTGATGTCACTATTATAACATTCATTTTACATGAATACAGCAATAAGCATTTTAAAGGATACAATGAATAGACCGCGCAACTCTTGCAACAAAAAAAAAGCAATTGCTTAATTAAGTAGGATAGAGGTAATTTAATCTGTACTTAGTTTACCACAATGTTTGTAAACTATCCATTTAAGCTCCAAACACGGCACTTTAACCTAATTCGGCGGGTCTGAATAGTTATTATAACATTTAATTTAAGGATGCCTAAATTTTCCATAGAGTATTCTATAACACTTATGTACTCTTACGTATACACTTACGTAATCTTTGCTACAAAATAACATTTACGCACTTTTGCTACAAGAAGATTGATATGATTGGTTTTGTCACTCTTGCAATGCTTGGCCACTTACACACACGAAAAACAAACAAACAACTTTTGCAATTTTAGAGACTATTTTTACATTATATTCATAGATATTAATAGAGGCCGTTCTTTTATTATGCATTGCATCAATATCAAGCCAGTAATGAAAATTCTTTTTAAATAGAAATTATTTACAAAAGTTTGTCCCAAGTGTGTGAATTGTGTCACAAGTTCCATTAGCGCGGCCTCGACTGGAAACGCTACACAGTGGCCGCGCGAATAGGGATTGCAATCCGGTCTCATTTTCGATCCGGACGAATCCGTCGGGATTTCCATCAACCCGGCCGAGTCCGGCCGTTTAACCCGTCAACTTTCAGATGGCCGAATCCGACCGGGAGAACAACTGATAATGGGTCTGCAAAAATGCAGGCGTTGAAGGATTAATCCTTCAAGCACATAAATCGCAGACACAATTGAATTCAATTGTTCTTATGACCCGATCGGGCCAATCGGTGCTTGAAGGGTTAAATAGTACCATATATTGGTTTTCCTGTCCCCTATAGGTCTCTTCATGCTTGAATTGGGTTTTAAAGTTAACTGTTTTATAACTTTCGAATTATCGATTTAATTAAAACGTTTTTTTTTTACAGATTCTGTGGCAGTTTATTTTATCCTAAATCTAAAGTCAGAAAAAATCTCTTTACTATAATTTGACGAAACAGGGTCAAAAAACTACACATTTGTTGACTCGAGCGAGTAGCAAATGAAACTGACTGAACTGAGCATGTAGCGACACGCTGCGGGCGGTAGGTGGGGCGCAGGAGGGGCTCATTGGATTGGTTCCGGTATATTGGTCCCGGATCCGGGAAGTGCAAAATGATGCCGGATCCGCCGGACTACCGGATCCGGCGGTTTTCCTGATTGCAATACCTACGAGTGACCGTCGGCAAGATATTAAACTTTCACCGGACTTTTAGACCAACTCCATCTACGACTGTCATTGGATTCTCTGATATACTATCTATTATATTTTTATCTGACTTTAGAAACTTCTACTTATAATGTTATATGGGCAAAAAAATATTCATATAGCATTATAAATCGTATGATTATTATTCCGGAAATGACCACCTCCCGGATCAATTTCTTTAAGAAACGAAATCACGTTGTTTAGAGTTGTGTACTTTGTGTAGGATATACCTAAAGATTAGATTAGGTATATTGTGTCCAGGGTTCGATGATAAAGCCGAAGGATTCTCGCTTGGTACTCGCAATAAAAGCTTTAAGTCTCATTAATGTATCCCTTTTGCCCAAAGGATGTACAGGCATATTGTCTCGCTGCCTACGCAGAGGTACCTACGCGGTATGATGGCTGATTCTAATTGTTTCCGTGGGCATTATTTCGCTCGTTTCGGTAATGGCCGCCATCTCGCCGCCGTTCAGTAACCTCTCGCTACTCGTCCGACATAAACTGCACAGAGCAACAGAAGTATGGTTTATATTGTATTCTTTATTTTATGGCGAGTGTGTTATTACCTGGTGTCAGATCAGGTATATTGTATAACCTGCATATAATATAAACTGTACTTTTGTTAGGAGTTCCTATAATTCTTGACACCACAAAATACGGGATATTTATTTGGATTTCTGTTGGTACGATTCCTGGTTAAGGCTATAAAAGATATATAGTTTAGACCATTATTTGATATCTGCGTTTATTAGTTTGATTCCATGGTTTTTCCGCCCGTGTCAACAAAACTAATTAAGCACTAGAGTTAGATGCATTTTTTTTCTGCGATTCTTATTGTAAAAATCGTTATTCTGATGGCTCAAGACTTCGGGAGAGAAAATTATAATTACTTGCAAAAAATACATAGAGTCAACGTGTGATTTTTACTCTCCCAATTAACAATCTATATCTGTGGTTATTATTTCTTGTACATGTTGATTCGATCGTAGTTTTACGTTATTAATTTTAATGTTAAGCCTTTTCTGAAGTATTTCTTCTCTTCTTTAATTTGTGTGTTTGTTTACAACTTACAGGCACTTAATTAACTCGCGTTAATCTTACCGCTCCGAAATGAACTTACAAATATCTCGGAGGCTGTGTTTTTGGACCGTTACACCGCAGCGGATAATTTACTGGCGACATCCACTTTTGAAATATCGCTTCAAAGGCGGATAAAATGGAGCCAGTGAAATGTTTTTCTGCCACTAAACGAATTGAGACAGTATCCATGTCAAAATCTTTCACATTTGACTTAGAAGGAGGCCGTCCGTTCACTGACGCAAAAGTTGTAGACTAATGTTCCACTCATACTTGGCTCATACATTTCTGATTTTTATTTATTTATTTTGATGGTGCAATAAAGAGTATTTTTATTGTATTGTAAGTGCAACAATATCGGAGCTGATCGTTAGTGCACAAATATTTACAAATAAACGCGTCGTCCCGCACGCTGCTGTTGAGTAGCGTAATATTGTTGCGGCACTAATTGTGATAAAGGGCGGCAATTACTGCGACGATTGCCGAGTGACGCCAGCTTCCGACCGAGTGGACACGTCCGTCTGCATCATCAGGCGTACTTTCAATGTAAAAGGCAATTTGTTTGGCCTTTAAATACAATTAAAATGTTTTAAATAATTGCAATTTTAATTGGCCTGTATACAATTAAAATTGCAATTATCCATTTCTGAAAAATTCCTGTTTTCGTGTGAGTAAGTGTGTCAGGTATTTAAATCTACCTAATGGCATTGGATATAGCTTGACGGTCACCATCCAATCACAGTTGGGATTAATGGATTAACGTGCCTCCGAAGTACCGAAGACATCGAAATATTTGTATGCTATTTGTGTTTGCGAATTTATGTGCAAACCACGCTCGGATCAGCTCGCATGATGCTTGTACATACTAACGTATACACAACGTGGAAGAGACGAATCCGTAATAAATTGAACCAAGGGCTATCTAGATCATACGCAGAGGTTCCCAAACTTATTTTGTCAAACGCCCACTTTAAAAAATCAGTTATTTTGTAGCGCCCCCCATTTTTTTCACCATAAAAACCTGAATCACATATTTGTTTTGCCTGTAGTTTAATTCAACCTATATTCTAAACGAGAGAGCAATAATAATACATACACCAGTACATTAGAGTATCTTTTATAAAAAATAACAATAATCAACATAGTTAATTTTAAATAAAAAAATAGCAATAATAATACAATTTTACAATAATAAAGAGTATTGGAAATGGGGACCTCACCTGCGAAACTTTAAAACACGAAATTTTTTCAGTGTTTGATTCCTTTAACGATATAAATAGCGTTGTGAACGCATTAAAATAATAAATATTAATTAAATTTTTAGTTTATATTTGTACAATAAAAAAGGATATAAATATGAACTAATAAATGGATGTTGTGTAGTAAGAGGATTTTAATTTCAGTGAATTTAAAATATGAAATAGCTGAAGTTATAAATCACTAATTGCTTAAATCACATCAGCGCCCCCCAACTTTATTCTGGGCCCGTTAGCGCCCCCCTTAAAGCCTCCAGCGCCCACAAGGGGGCGTTATCGCCCACTTTGGGAAAGACTGCATTAGTATATAATTAAATAAAATAAGAATAATTGTGCAGTCGCCCGGGCAATTTGTATGGGAATGTCGATTCTTTTTGTTCTTTGACTGTTATTTTAATATCATTATATTATACTGATCTAGTATAGCTCGTGTTTTAATTTATTACGTGGCTTATTTATTACGCTGTGAATGTGCTTATGAAAATTGCAAACCGTATACAATACTTACAATTAATTTATCACACGATAATTTAAGTGCTGTTATTTCGGTATCACACAAATCTATTGTATCTATTGAAATAAACTCTGGCAACCTTTGTTCCCATTACCGCTACGTCATAAATCTGCGATATTATTCGACCGAGGTAACCACGACAGGCGTGATCCGGCCGAAGTGAGTAGATAGTTTCGGCTGGCCTGATTGTATTGTTCTCCGGGGACTGGGACAGAGAGCACCGACTTATAAATTTTTCATCGGAGCAGTTTAATGGTCCAATTTTTCAAACGTGGCGTCAACTAATTAAACGGTTTTTTGTATCGAAAAATCATTCGTTTAGCTGACTCCGCGTTTAAAAAATAACACTTCAATTACCTATAAAGCGTCGCCAGGGCCCATTAGCATTCGTCGCTGAATCCTTTTTCAAAGGTTCTGTGCAGTAATTAATGTTCTCGTTATCCTATTCTCGCTACATTTATTACAAATAATTAATTACATGGGAATATCTTCCTAATATCGTTTGTATGGGAGGCCCTTCGTCCAGTACTGGGACATAAATGACCTTAAAATCCGAAAGCATAAAAGTAACAATTACATTTGTACTAAACGATTATCACAATTCTATTTCCCATTCTAAAGTCGGTTATTTGAAGTTTATGTAATCCAGAAATTATAAAACAGCAAAGAGCGAGGGCTTTTCTTGTAGCCAAAGTCACGGTAAATAAATACCAATCGGAAAGTTGGTATTTATCCAATAACGATTGACTAAACGAGGGAGGCTGTTCCCGCCTCCGGCGACCTTTAACTTAAAGTCAACAGCCGGCACTCCTGCCTGCTGACGGCGAGGGTTACGTTGTTAATTTAGTTGACAGATTAAACATATTTTAACACCATAATTTTTGATGTAGCGATCGTTCTCCGAGTCTACTTAGAGTAACCACACAACAGTGGCGTTGGGTTAAAATTTGGGCTATTGCAGCTGCAAAACTATGTATGAAACAATACCGACCTAATTAGGTTCTATAGAGGTTATAATAAGCCATTCAATCGCCGGCTTATAATTCGCAAATCTTTTTGATTAACCTAGTGTGACTAATATGTCTCTGAGCCCGTTTATATAAAATCTATCATTGTGAGTGTATTTTAATACACAGCGAAATTTTTTTCGTAATTTGAATATGTGTGTGTGTGTGTGTGCAATCCAGTCATTCTGCTAGTCATAGAGTACTATAATATCTGCTAGTTTACGGCTTATGAATATAGTAAATTGTCATTTTTATGCGCGGTGCGCCGATATACGTAGGTTATAATTGTTGTAAGTCATATAAATGCGTATCGATGAGAATCGGCTTCCAAGGAGGCCCCGCGACTGATACACAATCCAGTTTTTTGTGTGTCCTTATATATAGTTATATAGGTCCTTATATATAGTTTATGTTTTGCATGATTGTTAATATATTTACAAACTGACTCTCTGAACAAAGATTCAAAGATCCAAAGATTCAAATGTTTAGTAATTAGACCTTTACAGGCACTTTTACACGTCAATCAGTATAAATTTACGTTACTTGTAATGTATATCAAAATTTATTTTTAAAGAAAAGCTACCGATACCAGCTCTTCGTAACAACCACTACTGAGAAGAAACGCCGAAAGAAACTCATTTTCACAGCATTGGTCGCCTACTCGCCCCAGAAGGGCTTTGTCATATTATTATTTTTGTATTTTAATTAATAAATACTTATAATACAATGTTGGCACATTATAACATGTAATGCTGAACGTGATGTCATTCGTGGAATTTATCGACATAAATTTCGATATAAATTCCATGAATGACATCTCTACTTACACGAGAATCTGGATAATCTTGCCAAAATTTGTGACATCTCGAAAGGCTTTTGAATTTAACCAACCAGTAAACAAGTTATCTTGCCGAATTTAATTTAAGTCGTTAACATAAACAGAAGTAATATTCAAGGTGTATCTCCCGAGTAAAATCTTACATTTGATATCCAAAAATACGAGATCATGAAGTTCACAGCAACAGTAAATATTTTATTGCGAGCGAGAGTCGTGTGTGGTGTGGCAGGTGATGTGCCGTGTGTACAGCAGCATGATCACCGCATTCGGTAGGATTTGTGTTACTTCTTTGTCTTTATTGAAATTCGATCATGTTATTTGGTTCTTATTATTGGAAACATTAAGATGTGTTATTGATTTGTAAATAGAATCTAATAACCTGTTCGAGTATGTCTGCAAAAGGGTTTTTCTTCAGTCCAGTGCACTCGCGGCATCAGCCGATCGTAAGACGCATGGGAATGAAGGACATAGAACATCCTATCCTATCCTATTATCTACTATAAAAATAAATTAAAATTTTGAAAGTTTAATCCTACTATCCTATCCTATTTATATTATAAATGCGAAAATGAGTTTGTTTATTTGTTTGTTACCTCTTCAACTACTGAACCTATTTAGGTCAAATTTCGTATGGATATAGGTTTAGACCCAGGAAAGGACATAAGATAGTGTTAAACCGAAATTCCCGCGGGCACAGCTTATGATCATTTCACATTGCATTTATTTCCTTTTGGTGGCATGACTTGATCTGACGTAGAATTGGCCACTAACAAAGTATATCAAAATCATGAAGGTATACAGTCTGTACGAAGAATTGTTAAGAAAATACGTTGTATTTGTTGCGTCAACAGGTCCATTACTTCGAAACAATAATCAGAACTCGGTTCATCATTAAATAAATTAAATGAGTCAGTTTGCAGTATTGACAAACTCGGAACGTGCTCCCAAAGTCAACAGTCAACTTTTCGCCGCCAGCATTTTGTATCGGTAGAAGGTAAAGTCAACTTTTACAATGCGTAATTAAAGTGCCACTGTTTATCTTTTTGTGTGTGTGGCTGTGTGTTTAGCGGTACAACATATAGGCTTTATTACCTAAAGACACCAGACAAAACATAGTCATATGATTACTGGACTGGACCAGGTCACTGGAGGGACAGGTCAAATGTCACTGAAGTATTTGCATTGGGATATTTCACTATAGTGTTTCTTTTTTACCAAAATTTCTTGAGAATATTGAGAATCTGTCACTTATGGTGCTCCCACACGCTGTTTACAAACATTTTCTAACATTTAAAACATTTACTGACAAATGTTAGGACTTGTTACATTCTGTTAGGAATTGTTGGATGTTATGAGTGCTCCTACAATGATGAAAACCGCCCCGCACTCTCTGCATCCCCCCTGTCACCTGTATAAATGTTAACGAACGAAAGATAACAAATATATTATTTTGTTACAATGTGTTAGCTAACAATTTTATTTATAATTACTTAACAACTTACTTAACATTTTATAACGTCAGTGTGAGAGCACCATTACAACAAGAGTGGAATTCGTAATTTTCTCTTGGGAGACGATTGACAATGTATGCATTGACGTCTGGCTCCTCATGCATTCTCAATGCAGCGAAGCTGTCAGGATTGCTGCTAGACAGTGGCACAGAAACTAAGTGAACGAACATTTAGTATTTTAGTCCGCAGAGTACTCGGATTTTTAAATTAAATGAAAATTTATTTTGTTTTATTGCACACTATGTTATAAATTTTTCTTTCTCCACAGCTATAACCAAGACAACTATATATTAGCGATCGCAGCATTCAAGCCGCACCTCGTGTTTCTCATCATTTATTACTCGCAGAGTACTAAAGGCCCGGCGGCCCGCGTTTGTGTTTACATAATGTTCGAAGTCTTTGTATGTTGAGTATCATGATATTGCCAGCTGAATAATATACGCATGATCGTAAACTTCTTTGTTCATGTCATTGGAGACTTGCTTTTCTGCTTAGTATCTCTGAAAAATTCTTTGGCTGCTATGTGTGTTGTGTATTATTCTGGCTATTCTTTTTAGTACGCCATATGTATTTAAAGCATCTTCAGTCCATGATACTGATTACCACACATTTTATGATACCATACGATGAAACGCGATAGAGGAATGGCAATTTTTTTTTGTGTTTCTTGTTGTGTTTGCGACATATGGCGTTTGATGCTTCTTTGACTAACGTATGAAAAAAAAACCTGAATTACAAATATACAGGCGAAAAAGGATAGGGATTACGATAACATTAAAAATGTATCATAAATGTGTTGCCTGCAAAGGTTTTTATAAAACCCAAACAACATAGAATTACGTAAAACTACCTATAGTTAAGCTCAAGAAAGGATTGAATATCACAATTTAGTCACCGTAATGAACGACGATGCTTAGTGTGTGGATGACTCGTCGGGATAATTTTAGTTCGTTATCAAAAAGTGTGGGGAAAGGGTGGGGGTGTAAGGTGATGCTAGCAAAGGGATAATTTAAGCTCGTAACTAAGATTGTTAGGCTCGTGATGCTAATAATGAACAATACATGTCGCCGTAAATTAGAAACGCCTCCGCGGGCTGTAGACAGGGATTATCAATATTGTTCTAACAGCTAACAGCAATCATAAGTCTACCAGATATTATTAAAGTTCTATTATTATCAGCATCATCATTTCAGCCGCATAACGTCCACTGCTGGACATAGGCCTCTCCCAACGATTTCCAAAATGACCGATCTAGAGCGCCCTGCATCCAGCGCTTTCCAGCGACCTTATTCAGGTCGTCAGACCACCTTGTGGGTGGGTGACCTACGCTTCGCTTGCCTGTACGTGGTCGCCATTCGAGAACCTTTTTGCCCCATCGGTTCGTCGCACTATGTGTCCCGCTCACTGCCACTTCAACGAACTAATCCACTGGGCTATTTCAGTGGCTTTAGTTCTTCTACGAATTTCCTCATTTCTGATTAGATCACGTACGGAAACACCGAGCATAGCCCTCTCCATAGCGCGTTGAGTGATTATTATTATATCTAAATGTATTTTTTGAGTGTATTTTTTAATTATTGTACTAAATTCTTTTGTGTACAATATTGTATTACTTAACTTATTAATACTTAGTTGGATATTATTTTTAGTCCCGTAAGTACGAAGTAGGCAAACCACTTTTCTCACACACGGTTGTCGTAAGATATAGGTAACAAAGAACTGGCAGCAGTCTTTTGCTTCATCACCAGTGCGATCAGGATCACCAACCCAGCGCGGTGATTATGTGAAATCTTCACTTTCTTGGTACAGGCCTTTAGATAAGATTTCCCCCTCTTTTATTCCATTACTTTCTGTCCCTGGTCTTAACTTAGAGTAGATAAGATATTTTTGTTTGCAAAAAATGAGGTTGCCTGCGCAAGATGATACTCACAGGCCTCTTATTTTATCCAGTTCGGGTGTGCAAATTGGCCTAGCAGTGGACCGATATAGGCTGCAAAGAGTATACAAACACTTGTGCTTACTTCTTTAGCGGTCTCCTGGCCGAATCATACCTCATCCACAGGAAGATATGATTCCCTTTCATTACTCAAAGTCTAAATCAAAAACCATTTATATTTTATCACTTGACAATTGTCAATTTTTCTTTCGATTTCATAATAGGTTGTTGTTGTACTATAGATATGCACTGCCACCAGAGCCCGTGCAGGCCGCCTCCCGCGGACGCGGGGTTCTAATGAGTTCAGTAATTTGGTTGTAGACCAGCCCGGATTAACACTCAAATCGGGACCGTTTCGTTTCATTGCGTTAATTTCGCAGAGAGCTCTTGGCATTATATTTAGATTTCATATTCTATTCCTGAATTTTCGTAGATTGATTTTTTTGTTCATGATTTTTTTCCAGTAAGACAATGAAACGTCTCAATAAAATAATGGATTAATTTTATCCTATTAATGAATATTAAGAACATGATTCGAATTTGAAAGATACTTAAGTTGGCAGGAATGTAGATGGTACTTTATCCTTGGAATGGGAATTCCGTTAAATGTCTGAGAGAGCTTATAATATGGTTTTTAAGAAAATTTGTTATGTCACAAGAAAAAGTTTCTTGGCTACAATAACTTCCCAAGAATAAATCCGCAGAGACAGTCGCATTCTTTATCTACTTTTCAACGTGCTACACTATCCTACTTTCCCCTCCTATCTGCGAGAGCGTTTCTCCTTTTTATATCCTCCGAATTCTCCTTGCAGATCCCACCTAAGAACTGTCCTTAAATTCCCTTCTCACAACACTGCTACCTTTTCCTATTCCTTCTCGGTACATGCAGTCAGACTATGGAACTCATTACCACCTGTAATACGCGACTCTAAAACGATTTCGGTATTTAAAAGACGAGTAAAAGATCATTATTTATTGGAATCATCTTAATTGTAACTTATAATGTTCATATTAAGTATATATTTTATTTTATTCTTAATAGACATATGTATTTATTTAGGTATATGTGTAATAATATATGTATGTATATGTATGTTTATTTGTAGTTTGTGTAGTTTTATGTCATTTCAATTTTCTTCCTCCTTTATTTCATGTATAAACACGCCTGTATGCCTCTCATACATAAACATCTCCTCTCACAGGCCTACTGAAAGAGATCTCTTTTGAGATAAGTAGTGCCTTTGTACAACTTTTATTTGATGTATTCTCTGTATACATTTTCTGTGTACATAAATTGGTAAATAAATAAATTTCCGAAAGTTTTGAAACTGTGTTTGGTTTTGAGGAAATAGTTTGGTCAGAATATCATGCGTGGGTTGTTTCCAGCAGTTTCATTCGATCGACACTTGGATCGTGGGCGAAGACGGAGTGATTAATATATCAGAGCAGTTTGTGTGTTTCTACACTAAAGCAGAAGAGGCGATTATTGTGCGCCTTATAATAGGATGACGTCAAGGGAGTCTGATCCGAACAGACGCTCTGTGGGCGGAGGATTGCCAGCAGGATATCACCGCTGTAGGCTCCCACGCGGTGACAGGGGATAACCTTGTAATAGCAGGCGATAGGGTGAGCTCTGCTGAAACTAGACAATTTTACACGAACTTAGGTCTTTTTTGGTTAGAAAAGTAATTTTGTAATTATTCCGTCTTTTAGATTATCCAAAAATAATGGACCTATATTTTTCAGTTTGCCAAAAAGTAAAAATTCACAAAGATACGAAGCATCAAATTTCCGGAGTGCGGGCTTGCGACGTCACCTCTATGTAAAAATCGTACGTAGCCGTGACGTCATGCGAAATTTCAATGCGGCTGTATTTTTCTCTTTTTTTTCTCAGGGAATACATTTTTTTTTAAATAATCCAACTGATGGGCTAAAAATATTTTTCTATTCGTCATACCTGTTCTTTATGTAAGGAATATAATAAATGGAACATTAGGTCGGCGTTAAAAATTAACTAATATAACATATTTATTAGTCAAGAGTATTTAAAAACCAAAGTGCAAAGGAAATAATAATGAAGTTTTTGCGAATTTAAAAACTAAATATGGCTCTTACGCCCGCGACACGTCCTGTCGGCGACCGTCGGCGACCGCTTACACGTAAACACATAAAAATATATTAGAAAAAAAAAATACGGCGGCATATTAGACAACAAAGACTCCTTTCATTTCTGCTAAAGTTTTGCACAATATATAGACATGTTCAAATAGAGCTAATCTTTTTAAACCCTCTTTCGCGTTTATAGTCT
Source organism: Acrobasis suavella (assembly GCA_943193695.1). NCBI lineage: Eukaryota > Metazoa > Arthropoda > Insecta > Lepidoptera > Pyralidae > Acrobasis > Acrobasis suavella. The sequence continues at coordinate 316,256 of OW971930.1, read as the reverse complement.
ATGGAGATCAAAATTCATTGGCTTTTAGTATTTATCATTAAAAACGGCCACGTTGCTGGAAGAGAAATCGTTTCTGAGATTTCCAGGCCCTCCATTTGCCTTTATTTCACGACTATGGGACGCCCTTTACGTCCGCATTGTTTAGCTAAAGCAACCATTATCTAAACGTATTCAGATTTTTACTGCAATATTACGAACGCTCCAATCGTATATTACTCAAATAAATTGTAATGACTGTACCCTTACACGAAATGTAAATATTTCTATAAGTTTTACCAGAAAATATTGATTCAGCGTTGAATGGCAGCTACTAAAGCCATATTATTGAGACTCGTTGTTTTATGGAATTTCGTTATTAGTTCGGAAAATCGTTGTGACGGAGCCGGAATATTTCGCGGCACTTATTATTATGAAAGCGACGACGTACTGATAGGAATACAGCTTTATTTTAATTGAATTTCATTCCAGGAGAGCTTACCGGCTGACGAAAACGTTCCGTGTATGCGTGTCGTAAAAAATTGGTATTCTAAGTGCGCATTACGAATTTTGGTAGAGTTGTAAAATGTAATGGATTGTGTCAAAAGTAACGTGAGCAAAGGAATCATATTTTCAGTGAAATTCAATATTATGTTTAGTTTTCTAGTTAATTTACTCACTTTAAGATTACTTAGTTACTAGTTTTAGTTAAATTGTAGTTTTCCTTATTGTGTACTGGAAGCAATTTTGTACCGGTATAAAGATTTCCTATTATTTTTGTCCATGAAGTTCTATTATTTAAATGAACATTATTAACGAGTACAGCCGAGGCGGTTTTGTTCAAAGCAAGCGGATGAAGACTAGTTACGGTACGAGTGTCTACGAGTTTGTTAAAGACCCTAACCTTCATATTTTGATTTCAGCGTTGCGTTTTAACACATATGCAATGAAATTTGTTGAATGTCAAAGCTTTGAAAACAACAATCAACCCATAATAACATTGGAAAACCCCGCCAATAACAAAAAACGCATTTTCTTTAAGGCTCGGATTAAAAGCATCAAAGAACCCGACCTTGTAAGTGACGGGGCGCGGGCGACGGAGCCTGTAATGTAAAATAAAGAAAAATCAGCCAAGTGCGTATCGGGTCAGGCGCAAGTTAGGATTCCGTAGTTGCGAATGCAGACTTTGAGTTCACGCTAAAATTTTTAAAAAACTAATTTTCTACCGAGTACCTTTTAAGCTGTTCGACGATAACTCTTACTCTTGAGTTAGTATCGAATTGTATTAAACGCAAAAGGTCTATTAAATTATAATCGACTCTAACAATTTTTTTTTATTTTTATTTCATTACATTTTTAGAAATACAAACAGAATACAATCATATCAAGACCAATATATCAAATTTTCAGGACCAAAATATCTACTTTAAAAACAAATATTTTACAAACGGATTCCGAAAATATTTTTGAAAGCCCTATTCAACGACAGGCTACACTATAGGTAAGTTGAGAAAAAAAATGATTTCCACTTTACAATGTATGGGAGCTACAATAAATAAAAAAGAAACAAGTTTTTAATTTACCACTTTGTCAGCGTAATTAATTATACATACACTTGCCAAATAACATCTTTTTATTACTTAAAGTCTCTGAGTAAAACCAGGGACAGAAAGACAGACATGGCGAAACTATAAGAGGTCCTTCTTCAATACGGAACCCTAATATAAGGTAATGATATTCAATCCTGATGGATGTGTTTGGTCGCGTGATATCGCTGGGGAAATTTATTATTCATCATTTTCCCAATATGTTTCAGGCGGTTTTATTTCTTGGTAAATCTATACCTCATTATATTTTTACATACTTACGAAATGTAAATGATGGGAATGGTAGAAGAAAGACAGATCTGGGAATCACTTCACTGACTTAAATATATCATAATAACCTAGCACTTATACCAGTATTCTTATTGTACAGTTATTTCATAAATGTTTTTTTTCTAATGTAACGTGCCGCGACTAGATTGTAGACGTTCTTAAAAAAGGAGAGGCCAGAAGAACCCGCAACCGGTGGGCAGGCATGAAGAGAGTGATGAGGTCTGTCAGGATCGTAGCAAGTGGAGGTCTATAGTCTCTGCCTACCCCTGTGGGAAACAGGCACATTTACCAAAATTAACATCAAAGACCCAGAACAATGTGAGAAAGGCCATTTGCTCTTGCTGAAAAACGAACCCAGAATCTCCGGGGTGGTGAACTAGCGGGTAAACTGTAATAGTAGTAGTCACGGAGGTAAAAAATAAATAAAAAAGAAATGTGGTGTCGTGGGACACCAGGTAGGAACGAAGTTCCTTCGGCTAATGTAGAATCGACACAATTTGCAAAAGAAAAATCGTGCTCAAAGAAAGAGAAAGGTATTATACACTACTCGCTTGTGTATACGACTGTCGCGCCTGCGCACGTCTCATTCAACGGTTTTATTTAACGAGGTCATCCTTACGGTTTTACTATCACATTTTTTTCAGTTCGGTCGCGCAGCAAAATCCCTATCTCCTCCAAGCCTGCCGTAAGAAACTTCGTTCCAAAAATATTTATTACTAAAATTGGAAAAATCATCTTCCTAAACTAGGAAGATCTTTTGGGAGCCAAGAGCACCGTGAACAATAGGATTACACATACGAGTAGGTAAGATTGGTCATATTATACATTGAAGAACTACTACCCGTGGCTTGACTAGGCATCCTCAGTTTCCATAGTTAAATTTAAATTATGAAGATTATAGTGCATGCATCCGAATAAAATAGCCATTATGCGTTAGTTCATGTATAAAATAAGAAAGATAAGGCAATAGCGAACTGGCAACTATTTTCTGGATTGACTTTCTGCCCTCACTGCGGTCACCAACCCGTCTGCCGAGTACGGTGATTATGGAAAAATCTTCCCATCGTTGGGAAGCCTTTACCCTACAGCGGACTGATTCAGGCTGGTAATAGAAAAAATGGTAATGAATAATCATAAGTTGAATTTACATATTATAGGCTAGATAGCTCTACACCTGAGCGGTTCGGCATAAATTAACGAGTAATGCTAAATTACGAGTGCTCTCGGCAGGTCTCGCCGGCAGCGCGGTAAATTATCCGAACCTCCTCCAACGAGCTGTTGTTTCGACATTTACATTAAATTATTTACCTTCCACGCCGCTTGATAAAATTCGTTCAAAATTATGGTTATGGCTAGGCCTATATAGACGAATACTTTATATTGGCCTGAAAGGCCAACATGTACCACTTATTACAGCTAAATAGTTATATTTTGCTTACTTGCTAAACTTGGTGACTGAGTTTTGCAATCCTTGGATCTTTCTGTGTAGTATTTTCTTCGACACAATGCTGAAGCGACTATGATAATCTACTTATAGTGTATGTGACTTAGATACGGATAAAATGTCACGTCTTCTTCTCTGACGGAGTAGACAAAGACGCAGGGTTTCAAATACCAATAGCCATGCTAAGCGTTATGGTGGACCTATAACCGAAAGGTTCACTTCACTCCTATTCCTTTAGCAAACATTTAAACTGACGACCTGACTTCCTTATAAGCTAATACTGTCACAAATCTCAATGATATCAGTTAAGCGTCGCGTGCGAAGGCGCCGTGAAAATATTTCTTACGAAAACACCGAGCATTATTTCGATGTTATTTCTGCTGATTAGATTAGCGATAAAATTAAATTGAAGTCAGTGGCTAATTGTTTATTAGTAACTGATAGTCTCATAGCAGGGAGGAGACTGTTGAGAAACTTTTTTCTTTTTAGCTGACAGTTCGTCTTGAGACTTCATTTTAGGAAATCTCTAGGTAAACTGTTAGCTAAAAAGAAAAGTAAAAAATATAAAAATGCCCACGGATTATATATTTGGTAACAATACCTATTTAGGTCTAATTGAATCCACTCATTAACAAGCTTGTATGGACGATTGGACGCGATATGTGACAGCCTCATCAATCTCCATCCGCAGATAACGTGCTCCCGTCAACACACAGCGTGCGGTGTGTGGTGAAGAGTATTGAATCGAGCTGTATTAGCGGTCATTGTCATTGAGGGGAGATCGCTACTTTTCAGAACATTTAATTACCAAATATTATATCTGCACTTTTGGCGAAATTTCATCAAAAAAATATTTAAGTCGTTTATCGTAATAATTTCGAAGTAAGTTCTCGTGATGTCCCCATTGTTATAGAAATTCCAGCCACGTGAAAACTAATATACGAATTGGCGAGCCACGCCTCACAAATTATAATTGCCCAATTTAGATCAAAAAGCTCACAAAGGCACCACACGTCATAACTGGAAAGACAACCACCTCGGAAAACGGAATTTTGTCCATAGCTTTTTCTCACTCTCTGACACACATTGGCGCGAAATAAATACCATTATGAGACTTAAAACTGTATTTTAGACATTTAAATATTACTTATAAATTTATTGATTGAAATAAATAGACATCCGAATTTTAATCGTGATGGTGGATGGAATTTACCTGCCGCTTGGAGACCTATTCTTCAAGCTCTTAAAAGCTCTGGCAGTGAGACCATAAAAGCAGTGATACAGTCAGCTCGGTACACAGGCGCTTTGAGTATACCCGAGGCTGAAGACGACGATGACACGATGATTTCTACAGCTACAAGAGTATCACCAACAACTACGGACACACCACCATTAGTCATCGTTTCCAATAGAGCAGTGCGGGCGGCGACACGCGAGGCTACGCTCAGTGCTTTGAGGACCATCGCCATCCCACTTAACAACACTCGCCCTGATGATGATGATCTAAACCGATCGAAACTAGTCGGCACTTTCCCACTACACTACGTGAGTAATACAGTTTTTAAATATTTACTTATAATTCTATTAACAAATGTTATTTCGGAAAATATAAGTACTCGTAGTTATAAAATTATCCGTTTCCAGTGTATTCATCAATAACATCATTCTACGACACAAGAAGAAGAGTCAAGGATTACGCCCAGTAATATAATAAATATTTAACTCATTACAGCACAGATTTCCTTATTAGTGCTATACAACTAGCAGAGGAAAGCGAAAAAAATGTCTTTAATACAATTTATTACGCATTGGATTTGCATACTAATGCTATGCCGAGTACGGAAGGAAAATTGATTTCTTTATCTCAAATTGTTTTCTGAGTCTATTAGGACCGCTCTTATCTTGTTAAAAATTTGCAACTGGGTAAATCTAGATAGATTAAAGGCCGGGAATATAGACAATAGACTATCCGTTTCTTGACCTGAATAGACCGTATCTGGCTTTAAAGATTTTAGAATGTTTTGTGTAATTAATAGTTTATTTTATACCAGTTACTCGTGATTAATGCCGCTTCTAGATCATCACATGACCAGCAGTGCAGCTGAAATTATGATTAGTAGTATTTCGGTTGTGTGTAGATGAAGCGGAAGAGGTTTGTCAGGATGGTAGCAAGTCCATAGTCTCTGCCTACCCCTGTGGGAAACAGGCGTGATATTATGTATGTAGTATTTCGGTATTCGTCAATAATGAGTCCAATTGGAACATGAAACGACAGTGGGTTCACTGCCTCTGAAAATAAGCCTTCTCTATAATAAGCCTCTCATATATTGTACTCCGAGCGAGCATGTTTAATCGAGCGGAATTGCTTTTCAATGAGACGCATTCGCATTCAATATCGACATCAATTTCGCCGCTCGGGCGCCGCCGACACATGTACGATTAATTTGCTCAAATATTGGAACTTATTACTTGCAAATTCTGCTAACAGATGAGGATGCAAATGGACTCTTTACACAAAATATTATTGATTTATTTACACGTATTTTTTTTTACAGATAATACATTAAAAAAAGAAATGTGGTGTCGTGGGACACCAGGTAGGAACGAAGTTCCTTCGGCTAATGTAGAATCGACACAATTTGCAAAAGAAAAATCGTGCTCAAAGGAAGAGAAAGGTATTATACACTACTCGCTTGTGTATACGACTGTCGCGCCTGCGCACGTCTCATTTAACGGTTTTATTTAACGAGGTCATCCTTACGGTTTTACTATCACATTTTTTTCAGTTCGGTCGCGCAGCAAAATCCCTATCTCCTCCAAGCCTGCCGTAAGGAACTTCGTTCCAATAAAAGTTTTAACAAGGCACTACTTACCTTAAAAATGATCTCTTCCAGTAGGCCTATGAGAGGAGATGTTTATGTAAGAGAGGCATACAGGCGTGTTCATACATAGGATCTCAGCTTGCGTCTCTAAAATAAAATTCTAGATAATGTAGTAGCGTTACCATTATCTAAGTTTAAGACTGACGTTAAAATCATTTATTAAAAAAAATGCTTATTATCATGTAAATGTCTATTTATCAGATCAAAATTCTTGGAAATAGCTGACTGCAAATTTTAATTGTATTATTTAGATGTATAATATATTGTATACTGAGCTTAAGTGTACATCTGTATTGTAACTGAAACATAGCCCATCAGGCTGGGTAGGGACCAATACTAAACTGGGTTTCTTTCGACGTAATCTTCCCAGCAGTGGTCGTTCCGAAACGCTAGTAGTTTTCAGCTTTTGCACTAAAATAATATTTAAAAAAATGATCTTCAATAGGAGATTAATTTATCCTACATTGAATAAAAAAATTGACTTTGACTTTGGATAATAGAAGAAGAAAATGAAAATTACATAAAACTACACAAACTTTAAATAAACATACATATATTACACATATACTTAAATAAATACATATGTCTATTTAGATCTTATTTATACGTAGTGTTGTAATGTGTTCTGATTCCACCTATACTCCGAGCATTAGTCTTGTGATATTTTGCGTGCGGACTTGAAATATCATTGATAAAATTTGCTGAAACAAAGCCGCTCGTAACGCCCCAGCTGAGAGCGGGACCGGCAGCCGACACCGTCTCGCCGGCGTCGGACGGCCGGCTGGGAGTTTATTTTTGAAAGGGGGAGTTAGTGAAACAAGAAACGTGCACTTCTACATGTCACTAAATTAGTATATGTTTGAAATTTTCGCCCGGTGTGGTGCGGTCAACCTTAGGAGAAAAATAAATATGGCGAAACCAAAAGTTTTTTTTAAGTAAAATTTTTTTAGCGGCGTTGTACACTTTTTGTAATGGGTAAAAAATGTTAAACTCGCGTCAGGGCGTCAGGGCGTCAGGACACGTGACCTGATCGAAAAACGGCGCGGCGAAAATGTATGCCTGCGCCTGCTGTTTCGTTTAGACGGCGCAGGGCGCTTGCGCGAATGTTCGCGCATCCATGGAAATGCACAACGTTAATATTCAAGTTTTCACTTCTGCCGGCACTCCCGGAGTGCAACCCGTCGTTTTTTTTTCAAATACTTCTTTTCAATAAGAGAAGCCTTGTGAGTCGGAACACCATATAAATAAAGCCGACACGAAGATTTCTTTGACATTGTTAAGTAATATTTGAATTTTCTTTGGACATTAGCAGCGGAAGCAAGTGGTTACGTCCAGAGATAAGGGATATGGGTTATTATTCTTTGGTCACGACCGTTTATACTTTGGTACCTATATGGTCTAAAGTTGGTAGTGAATTCTTTTTACAAGAGCGTTTACAAACTGCGGCACATTGGAAACGAATGAAAAATATTCGATTTTCAAAAATGTGGCCCCGGGTATAGAATATTAGGAGTCGGCGGAGTAAGCACTCCGTCGGTGATATGACGCCACGTTTTCGCTTGTATTTGCATATACGAGAACAACGTTCTGTGGATATGTATGACTGTTTTACACAAATGTGTTCTGAGGAATCTGGGGGAGTTTTCAAGAAAAGACAGAAAAGTCGAGGCGTACGTTATTTTTGTATAAATTTCAATGTAACATTTGTGTGCAAAAACTGTCAAAGATATAATAAAAGCAAGATTTTCAACAGATATTATTAATTTTTTCAACATTATCTTTAGATACCATTTTATTTGAAATAGGGCAGCATAGTGCTGATCGTATCGACATGAATTGCAGCATCTCTTTGGTCGGCAATTGCAGCAATAAAATAAAAGGAACTTCAGAATATTGTGGACCGACAATAGTTGCAGAAGCAATAGTAACAACGGGCATTGAATATCAAGCAGCTTTGTGGGAACTCGCTCGAGAACGATCTCGAGTAAAGGACTCCAATCTCCGAAGGCAGACGATATCGGATTCTAAAGAATATTACTAAGAACGCGACTCAAAGAAATAACACAAATAATTTAAAAATAATAACTGGCCAGGAGTATACCTGGCTCGCACAGTGTAGGGTTCCGTAGTTGCGAATGACAAATTTGAGTTCACGGGTGAGTGACTTTTCCGTGTACATTTAATAAGTTGATCGCCTATAACTCTTGACTTTGTAATCTTTATTAAGCTCTGATAGTTTAAACTTACCATTACCGTATTTTTTTTTACGTGCGACCGTTTAATAGATAGACGGGCGATCAAATATTTCAGAAACGGATCCCTGAATTGATAAATGGTGTAAACAAGCTCGCGATATTTTTGAAAGACCAATAACCCAAATGATGGGTAAGTAGAAAAAAGCTAACACTTTACATATACATATGGGAGCCAGCCCAATTTTGTTTCATGATTGTATTTTAACTATTTATCTGCGTGATTAATATACATTTGCGAGCGACTGCCCGTCGAGCGGGCGCGGCTGCAGCTGCGGCGGAAGCCATCAAGAGGCGCAAATATTCAGCTCTAGGTGAGCCTTATATATATATTCGCCGTGGAGACTTTGGGGCCTTGGGGTGCGGAGGCGCGTCAAATTTTAAAAGAAATCTCCACACGCCTGATCGACGTTTCTGGGGACCTAAGAGCTGGTGCGCATTTTGGCCAGAGATTAAGTCTGGCCATACAACGAGGCAATGCTGCCAGTCTCTTAGGCACCCTGCCTTGCGACCGTAGCGACCTGGGGTCTATTTTTTATATAATATGTATAATGTTTTATTTTTAATTAGATATATTTTAATTTATAGGTAGGTTATTTTGTTTTTAGTTTAATTATTTATTTTATGTATTGTGCTGTGTAAAATTTATTCTGGAATAAATGAGTTAATATGCATACTCTTGCCAAATTACAGTTTTCCAGTATTTATAGTCTCTCAGAAGAATCGCGGACAGACACGGCGTGACTATAAGGGTTTTTGTTTATTGCAGAAAACTAAAAACGAATTATTAAAGTAAAACGAAAACGTGCGTCTCTTGAGTTGGTATCGAGTGGTCGCAAACAGATAGATATTGTTTATGCGGAAACTCGTCTAAAACGCGACTCGGAACTTGTTTTAATATCAACTGATCTAAGTTGCAAATTGTCTCATCCCTAGTAGATTCTAATAGTCAATCAAGGAGAGTTACTATCGAATGGTCGCAAACGCAAATAGTTTTAGTAGAAACTCGTCTAAAACGCAACTTGTCTAAGTTAGTCTTTGGGTCTCTTGTTTGTATGTATAAGTAAATAAAAATGTGATTTTCAGAATAAAATACGCGGCTAACCCGCGAAAACTAGATTTTGAATCATCTCGTCAGACACGGGCCCTCGTCGCGTAAAGAGCGTCCTTTTCGGATCATTTTGTCTTTCGACATCTATCGTTTTTGAACCCTCACACTTCATAATCTTTTCCTTTGAACTTGTTACTATAAAATATTTCATCGCTTCATTTACCGTCATCTTTGTAATAATTATTTATAAATAAAGCCTTGTGAAAGTAAACATTGTACAAAGCTGGTGCTACTTATTTCTAAAGAAATTTCTTCCAGTAGACCCGCGAGAGGAAATGGGAAGAAAGATGTAATTTGCGTATACAAAACAAAATTAAATAAATATACAAAAATTATATAAATTAATATCATACCTGCACAAACGTAAGTTAAATAACCTTACATAATTACATAAATAAATATATGCTCATAAAAATAAAAATATTTTCTAAATAAGATGGTATTATATGCCTCTACGAAGCCTGCTAAAGCTACAAGCAGCCTACGACATTTCGTAGTCAGTCTACCATAATTATGTAGGTATGAAAATTCCATTGGTCATGATTCTATTCAGACTTATTACTTGTGAAGTTTATAACGAAAAAACGAAGCTCCTTAACTGGGCTTGTGGTAGGACCTGACAGTTACAAAATGTATCATAACGAATGATTTCTAATATTGGCGACAAGCGATGGCTACCTGGGTAAATTCAAATAGCTAAATTCCACATGAAAATATATAGGATTGCCTAAAATGACACATTTTTCACTTCTCCCGTTCAATCGTCGCCCAAATCAACTCTGGCTCGGCGGCGGCGCGAAGGCCTGAGGGCCCAACATACGTCACCCGTTATTATATTAGAGCGTGATAAATATAAGGCTCTCAAAGTAGGCTTACTATTTCTATTTCCAGTAAGTATGGGAGTGAAAAGTGAATTGTGGTCACTAGATTTATCAACATCTAAGTCATTGAGTAGGTACTCGTAGGGAAAATTTGATTCTTGGTCAAACTTAAAGAGGTCAACCTCGACATTATCTTGTCTCGGAATTCTATTTTTAGCTTGTAAGTCACCGTTATTATTCTCTCAATCAGTTACCTCGACTAATACTTGTATTGAATGGGCTTCAGTAATAAAATCGTTATTTTCTATCATGGTTGATCGCTTTCCTATTACACTTACACATAAACAGGGCTATCCTGAATGACCTACTGTTTTCTAGAAGCTGGTTTTCAAGAAAACAGTTTTGCATCTAACCGGCGCTCATATCTTTTGGGTTTATTTACTTTATCCAGTGTTTGAGTAAACAGAAAATTTGAAATGATACCAAAAGCATACAGCCTGCAGCTGTGTTGATCCCCTCTTCACATAAAAATTGTGCATATTTTGTCTTAAAAGCAAAACTTGTAAAGTAACTCTGCGATTTTATGCTTAAAAATATTTTTCAAATAATTCTGAAGTATTTATACTTTGTTTCGTAACTTTATTTATCCAAAAGTAAAAACCCACAGGGATCCGAGCAGAATAATTTATTTGAACTAAAATGAGGCTTCAGAAAGTTTTGATTTTCAGTTAGAGCCTAGCTTTTTGTTATTCACTAGGTACCTAATCAATTACAGCTTTGTTCAGTTGTAAAAGTAATATTAATTAACTAGTTTGCTCCGAACGACAAGCGAACCCCACAGCAACCCCTTGCTTGATTTGTCTTAGGTATGTTCGGAATAAAATTGTGAAGTTAATGACGTGCTAAATTATACATAATGACTATGTCCCGCATGTTAGATATTATGGTAGCCATCTCCGTAAACGTATAATATAAAACTGTTTACGTCACTGCCAATGTAATGTCATAATCTCTCTCTTGCTATGTCGCCGATTGTGATTGCCACTGTTATGTATTAGATTTAATGAAAATAAATCTCTGCTGTTTCGTGACAATTTATTTTTCTTTTGTCCGTAATCCATCAATGCCAAAGATTTAGAATATACAAGTAAATCAACGCACGGGTCCTAATCGCGCAATTTTCGCTGTCGGTTGCATGAATTATTTACGTGAGAGACTGAATTACATTTTTATTTCCCCACCTACGTCTGGCTTCACAGGGTTCATGAGGCTGTGTCTGACGGCAAATACATCACGCGAGCTCCCGAAACGGCAGACGGAATGTTCATATAGTAAATTAATTCCGCGCGTAATTCACGCCGACGTTTTACGATGTATATTTTGCTGTAACACTGTGTGGCTATTGTCACAAAGCGCATTCAGCTGCAACAAAGATAATTCTGCTGCTGCACTAAAATATTTTCGTCAAAAATATGGGATAGGGAAAAATTCTGCGACAAAATACAGTTTGGATATTTGCTGATAGATGCAGGAAACGTTTGATGAAAACACATCTTTGCGACAAAGAGCCTCCTTTTAGTTTCTTATTTATTAAATATGTAATGATTTTTACATTTTCAGCGCATCAGCCAAAATGATCAATTTTTTTTCAAATTCATTCATTTATTTCCATTTAACAATTTTTACATTGTGTTGGAATTACTTAAAACTAACATTATTATACTACTCATTAATTACATCTACTCTGTCTATGTATAATTTAATAATTTTAACTATATACTTTAAACAATGTAAAAAAAAAATGGTCAACATATCAAAATAAAATTATAATTTTAAAGCATCACTTGAAAAATTCGTCAAGGGAGTAAAAGGCTTTGTCCAACAGATATGTTTTAAGTTTCCTTTTAAAAGGCTTAAGGCCATTTATACATTTAATTATTTCTTTAGGCAATTTGTTGTAAGCCTTATAGCCAAAATTATGTTAGTTCTTGATTTTAAGTTTAATTATTATGTAATTACCTTTTAATTTCATTGAAAATGTAGTTTAAGTTTGTAATTTAATTCTTTATTTAAAATGATAGAGCATTATATTTAATGTGCATCATGCTGTGGTGGCTTCAAGTAGGTTTGCAACTTATTTGCTCCAATTTGTATTGATATAAACTTGTGTGTTGTTCAGCGTAAGCGAACCAAATAGTCCGCGGCAACCATCCGTCACCTTGCGTGAGGGGTGATTGTCCACAACCCAAATAAACCTTGACTTTATATTTGCTGACGTGTCTGCGACGGTGACTCGTGTCTGTGAATTCAATTACACGCAATATTATGTCACGGACTCAAGCAGAAGTAATTTTTGTGACGTTTGTGTGCCGGTCGTTTCGCAAACATGTGCCGCGCAAATTCGGGTCCGGCCGTTAGGCCCTCATACCGCGACGCCCTCGGCCGTGACGCTCTCGTTTTAATATTTTTTTTTTTTACGAAAATTAAAAAATAATTTCATCAAATTCACGTGTGTAAGGATCACTTAGTGTGCATGGAATATTGTAATTTTAAATTGTCTAGAAATATAAAGTGAAATAAAAATATGTAATTTCTGTTGTTGTAACTTTTCAAAATTGGTAAGCAAGTAGTTTTAAATCGCCTCATTTTTAAACATTTGCTATAATTTTTTCTACCATTAAAAAAAAAAGTTTGCGTCTCATATTTCTATACATTAAAAGTATGGTGTGGTGATTAAATTACATGTAATTTAGAAATTACCTATATATATCCTATTACAGAATTTCAATTAGTTTGCCGACAATATTACTGTTAGAGTGACATCTACAGCAACTCCTCATCGACTGCGGCTTCAAGCCAAATTGTACATAATTGTCCGGCATCCGCTGACATGTCATGTCGATGATTACTCGGTTAATGCGGTCGCGCCTGACAATACGCGCACAAAGTATTAATATGATTAACTGTGATATCGTGATTTATTTTACGGAATTCTACTAACTTCAAAGAATTAAAATTAAAAGAAAACACACGCACACAAATTATTATAATACTAGCCACAAGCCACTATTCGACCAATCATAAGACAAAATATATAAGATATTTTTGTGCAATCGGTTAGGTGTATGTCGCGGTCGCCGCGGCGTTGGTATGCAGTGAGGCGGTGACGCGCGGCGAGACTCTGCCGCTGATTGCCGCCACTAGGACCACCACATGTCTGAATTAGTACTATTATTAAAAATAATGGATCCTTGTCCATATTTTGAAAATTTTAGGGCTAGCAGATACAAAGTTACTCCAGTCACTACCACACCGTTAGTAAGTACCGGTTATTCGTATCTCTGCACTTTCGCGCCAACGTTGTTTGAAACTCTAAATTTTTTACCAACTGAAGCAAAGGATCTTGCACAGACTTTGAAAATGTTAGAAATTAGTCGACTTTTAAAATAAATCTGGTCACCCTACTCGCGGGCCGCCGCGCCGCTCGCTAATTTACAATTCGCGCCTGATTTTCCGGCGCTCAATGAGCCTCAAATTGCAGTACATGAGTGAGGCGGGACGTGTGACACATGTGAGCATTACTCGCGTCAAAACCGCGTATTTTCGCAAGAAATGGCATGTAAAAAATAGGTATGTCGACTTGTTCTTTATAAACTAATTAATTAAATAATAAATGGTGAAAAAATACCGCTACCTACATCTTGAATGCTTAGAAACCCTATTTTAAATTACTGTATTATAAGTCTTTTATTTAGGCCAATTTTCCCTAGAGTGCAAGGCCATGCACTCTAGGGAATCGTGCCTTCTACTTCTTCTTCGGACTCCTGCTTCAGCTTTCTGGATTTTTCTGTACTTTCAGGGCGATGGCTTCTCTTTCTCGTCATAGATTCCATAAAGTCCTTCTTTCACGTCATTTTTAGTAGTCACATCGTCGGCATACCGTCATGGTATAAACACACTGCCACTGTTTGGTGTGGCCAAAGATTTGGAATATACAGGTGGCGTTATGCTTGGCGTAAAATGATCATAATTTTTTTTTATATTTTTGGAACATCGGAAGTCTATTATATCCTTCCCTGTGGACATCATGCCCTCTCCGCTTTAAATTGTGACTTTATCCCACACTTTACGCAAAACGCGTAATATTTTATTTTGAGGACTTTTATAACAATCCCTCACAGTCTTCCCCGAGGAAAACACGCTAAATTACCATATTATTTTAGACATTCTTCACGCTAAACGCGTGATTTCATAAAAATTATCATTATTTTAAGTTAGTAATAGTAATAACACGGTACCCCTCACATTATTCCCCGAGGGAATCCTGCTCGCGACGCGTTAAATTACGGCGTTATTTTATAATTCTAGGTATACTTTGTACTACAACAAGACGCGTCACATTATACAATGATCATATTTTCAGGTTGTAATGAGTTCACGTGAAACCGAACGTCGGCTCCCAGCGGGCCGCCGTCCATATACGACGAGATAACCCACAAATTATTAGGCGTGAACTAAACTTCTATGTTTTAGTGCCAGGTTTTACACAAAATTAAGTTAGGACACAAGAATAATACTATACTAATTTGAAGACAGTTAGTTCGTGTGTAATCGTACTCATAAAAATATAAATACTATAAAAACTAGGCCTTTCACAAAGAATCTAAATACTGTAACAATTTAGAAACATACTTTCTTTTGCAGTGAGCTATAAGGTAGAAAAATACCTGAACTCGTTCTCATGTGATAACATTTAATATTCCTATCACTCAATATTAAATTATTCCACGCGCAAATTATCATTTTCAATTAGGATATTTGGGTGTCAGGTTCACGGTTCCAAGAGGCTGTATTTTCGCTGATTCGCAATGAAATGGAGGTACAATTTCTATTGTATGTATATTTTCATATATAGCTATAAAAGGCTGGAAAACTTTTATTACTGTATCATAAAACTTTTTGGCAACAGATTAAATGTTGTTATTGCCGAAATTTAAACTAAACATTAGCTGGAACAGGTCGTTGATCTAAGAGCTGTATAACCCAGGGTCCATGATTATACCCAACTTCTTTGATAGATAGATAGATAAATTGTTTATTTGTCACAAACGACACACACACAAACTAAACTATACATACATTAGTTATACTTAGCTTAAAATAAAATACTAACACAACAAAACAGTAATTACATGTGTGTGCTGCAGCAAGACAAATAGGTCAAAGCTCAGTGATAATATTGCCTCGAAAGCAATGCACTGATATTCAGCAAAAGGTAGGTTCGAATGCGAATCAAATAAGAAATATATATTAAACTAGCTTTTGCCCGCGGCTTCGCTCGCGTAGGGGTGTAATTTATCAAAATCCTTTCTTAAGGGATGCCTACGTCATAGTAGCTTTATGCATGCAAAGTCTCAGCCCGATCGGTTTAAAATTGGCAAAGTTTCATACAAAATTTCATCCCCTATTTTATCCCCTTGGGGGTAGAGTTGATCAAAATCCTTTCTTAGCGGATGCCTACGTCATAACATCTACCTGCATGCCAAATTTTAACCCGATCCGTCCAGTGGTTTGGGCTGTGCGTTGATAGATCACTATGTCAGTCAGTCAGTCACCTTTGAGTTATATAAATTTAGATAGATTAGTGTTAAAGAAAAACAAAAGATAAAATAAATATGAAGTAAGAAGAGATAAACTAAACCTATTATACATATCATATTATAGAAGATACAGTAAAGCTATAATCTCGCAAAATAATAGATTAAATATGTAGACAGTCGATAGATCATACTTTGTTTGATCATACCTTTTGTACAAAAGACTTTGACCTAAACACGGCCAATTGCTGGTCAGTGAGCGTAGACACACATTGCTTGAAGTTTATATTGCGAAGCCAATCCGATTGGCTAGAAATGGGAAGAATAAATTTGACGGATGGCTTACCGTCGATTCGTTTGTGTTCCTGTGCCAAGATGTTTTTTTTTTGAAAATAATTCATTATTCCCACAAAATGTCCGAGTCTACTTGAATAATCCGGCGTTTGAACGTATGTATTTTAACTCGAGAAGTTTTGATCGGATCTTCATGAAGCTTGGTTAGCATCTAGTTGTAGCCAACAGAATTTTAATGTTTGAACATGAGCCAAATCGGTTCAGGGTTTGCCGAGATAAAGGGGGCTTAAGAGTTCACAGTTCAGGGTGATCTACTAGTAATCTAGGTTTCAATGATTTTAGATAATGAGAAGTTGATCAAGTATGTGTCGAAATTTGTACCCTGAATATTGGATACAGGTCTTAAGGCAGGAGAGGAACCCGAATTTGCTGCACGGGGCACACCGCTGTGTTGGCCCGAAGTTAAAGGTCGCCGGAGTTGGCAAAAGCCTCAGTTATTAAGTTAACCGCGGCCATTCGTTATTGGACAACAAACTTTCGCGATTCTCATTTATTATCCAACCGCCCTTGATTGGGCAAACACAGAAACTATCTTTATTTAGCGGTACTGTATTGTATTTTTATTTATTTAATGTATCGCACATAAAATCTTAGATTATAACAGTAAAAAAAATGCAATTTAAGTAATGCTATACATTGTCAACCAGTTCACCTTTGGGATGTTGCAGACAAAATGGTAGATGGGGTGCAAATTTAATTATATAACTATATCGAAAGAATAAACTAGTAGGTACCTCTGTGAGGTGCAGACTTTGCGAGTCTCCCCGACCCGTTGAAGTTTCTCGGATAAAAAATGCGTGAGTGTCGTGGAACATTCGAGTGGAATAAGGTGAAACTTAATATTTCTGATTGCATATCTCATTGTAAATGTAAACCATTCTCGAATCCATTGGTACACACACAATGAAATCATCAAAATCGGTTCAGCCGTTTAGCAGGAATATAATTAATTACAAACACACGCAAAATCATATTATTGTAAACCTTAACGATTATCGAATCCGCTTGAACACACAAAAAATTTCATCAAAATCGGTTCAGCTGTTTAGGAAGAGTTTAATACAAACACATGCAAAATCATCTAATTGTAAATCAAAACCATTCTCGAATCCATTTGAACACACAAAAAATTTCACCGAAATCGGTCCAGCCGTTTAGGAGTTTAATCACAAACATCACAACACACGCACAAAAGATTTATATACGTATGATACATATATAAACGAGACGAAAAAAGTGATGGAAAAATCTTACACTTCTTTTCGCCTAGCTCCCGTCCGTACCGCCGAAAAGGAACTTCGTTCCAAAAAGTTCTTCAGTCAAAAAGTGGTAATAAGGGCAAATAGTACCTATATTATGCAAAAACCTATATTATGTAAATCCGTTTTATTCAAGAGTTGCGTACTATACTTTATACCACTACTACGCGAAAAAGAAAGATTTGAGCAAAAACAGACATTTAATGAAGAAAAAGAACGCTTAAATAAAATTTAAAAGTACATTGATATGCACAATTACTAACATTAAAAGAAAATGTTCTAAACTCAAACAACAAAATAGTTTTTTTTATTCATTGTATTCAGTGAATAAAATATACTTTTAAGAGGGGGAATGGTATAAAAAAAGTTTGACGACATGTTTGGAAAATTTGTCAAAATCGCTGAAATATGATATTTTTTGAGTTTTTATCCCCTATATTTCCGCCAATTTGAAAAATTTCGTAAAATTGAATCGACAAAAAAACTTACAATTTCCAAACTTTTTCACAAAACTTCACGAGATACGGTTGAAATTTACACTTGTTCATTAGTTTACATACGTTGAGACAGCATAGGATGTATGTATTGTAGGTCACCTATTACTAATATTGATAAAGCCGACCGAGGGAATGAGCAAGAATCTGAATCAGAGGCGAAAGGCCAATGCTGGTATCAATTTGTCAATTAATTCCAAAGTTTTCCACCATTCATGCTTATAGTGGCTTTTATTCTTATAACTAACTTATAACTAACCGCGGCTTCGCTCGCGCAGGGGTGTAATTTATCAAAATCCTTTCTAAGGGGATGCCTACGTCATAGTAGCTTTATGCATGCAAAGTCTCAGCCCGATCGGTTTAAAATTGACAAAGTTTCATACAAACTTTCATCCCCTATTTTATCCCCTTGGGGGTAGAATTGATCAAAATCCTTTCTTAGCGGATGCCTACGTCATAACATCTACCTGCATGCCAAATTTCAGCCCGATCCGTCCAGTGGTTCGGGCTGTGCGTTGATAGATCACTATGTCAGTCAGTCAGTCACCTTTGAGTTATATATACATAGGGCGCAATATAAGTTTCCGGAACTGGCCACTTACATAAACAATATTTAAAAATTTATTGCAACATTTGAAAATAGAACTCTTTGGCTGTAGAATGCAGTTTGTTTCATCTGACTGTCTTTTGTTTTTACCTTGTGGCGCCATTTAAAAAATTGTGTGCCTGCATCAACATGGATTTAACTCGAGAAAATTTTCGTAGTATGTTTTTCTACGATTTTAAGTGTAATTTGACAGCTCAACAGAGCATCGCTCGGCTTGAAACAGCTTTTGGCAATGAAGCACTATGCAAGACAACTGTTTATAGCTGGTTTGCAGAATTCAAGCGTGGTCGTATCAATCTCAGTGACGAATCTCGCGATGGTCGGCCGTCCACCGCTGTGACCAACAAAAACATCGATGCTGTGCGCCGTATGATTGAAACAGACAGGCATGTGACCTACCATGAAATTCTCGCATCAATACACAAACATTTGGGTGTGAGAAAGCTGTGCTCGCGGTGGATCCCACACAACTTGACCGAGGCTCAAAAAACGGACCGCGTCACTTGGTGCAGTGCCATGCTTACCAGATTCAACGAAGGTGCGTCAAATTTGGTGTGGGACATAGTAACAGGTGACGAAACATGGATTTATTGCTACGATCCCAAAACAAAGCAGCAATCGAGCGTATGGGTCTTTCAAGATGAGCCGAAACCAACCAAAGTGGCGCGCGTGAAAAGTGCATCTAAGCGGATGATTGCTTCTTTTTTTAATAAAACTGGACACGTGGCTACTGTTGCTTTAGAGAATCGTCGTACAGTGAATAGTGACTGGTACACGACCATTTGTTTGCCGGAAGTTATTGACGAACTCCGTAAAAATAACCGTAAACGCCGTATCATCCTGCACCACGACAATGCTAGTTCTCACACGGCCAGACAGACAAACGACTTTTTGAAGGCGAAAAATGTAGAACTCGTGAGTCATCCTGCATACAGTCCCGACCTGGCACCTTGTGACTTTTTTCTGTTCCCAAAAATTAAGAACCAATTACGCGGTCAACGATTTTCATCACCAGAAGAGGCTGTCGAGGAGTATGAAAAACACGTTTCAGAGGTCACCACAGAGGAGTGGCACAAAAGTTTTCAAAACTGGTTTCATCGAATGAAAAAGTGCATAGACGCCAAGGGAGATTATTTTGAAAAACAATAAATTATTTTTTTACCTTTAATAGTATTTTTTCATATTCATTCCGGAAACTTTTAGTGCGCCCCACGTATTTAGAGAAGAGATGGCTCAAGGTTCTAGCTGCTCTATGTAATAAAGGTACTAGAGGCTCGGAGAGCTGTAGACCTCGCGAGTCACCCTCCTCACCGCAAGTTGCGTCTTAATAAGGGAAACAAAATTTTTTTTGACTGCTTTGATTTTTTCCTAAATGGCTGAAATAAGATAATAATAAAATTTTCAACCCCTAGATTTCCGCCATTTTGAAAAATTTCGACAAACTGAATCGACAACAAAATTCTATATAATTATCAAACCTTCTCACAAAATTTCACGAGAATCGGTTGAGAAATGCGACCTGTAGGCGAGAACAGCCGGACAGAATGACATACTGACAAACTGACAGCCGGACAAAAGCATTTTTGGCCAATCTCGAAACTGAACTTCGCTTGCTTCGCTCGCTCGGTCAATATGTATATGTACGTGTGCATGTATTTAATACAATATCACATTTATAATTTAAAATGCCGTTATTCGTGGTCTACGGAACATTTCGTTATTTTCTGGCCGTTTGAAAATAAATTATGTACTTAACGAAAATCCGTAGGTGTGAGTGTGACCGTATTTTAGCTGTTATTGTAATAGATGTGGTTTCTGGCCGTATAATACCACCATTAGTTTGGGAAATCTTAGAAAAAGGTAATTCGGCGCGAATCCGCTAACGAGTCCCCGGCAACGCGTGAAATACTGCCTCCAGTCTGTGAGTTACTTTGCTTTTACGGGTTCCGTACCCAAAGGGTAAAAACGGACCCTATTACTAAGACTCTACTGTCCGTCCGTCCTTCAGTCTGTCTGTCACCAGGCTGTATCTCTTGAACCGTGATCTCTAGACAGTTGAAATTTTTTAACAGATTATTTATTTCTATTGCTGCTATGACAACATATACTAAAAACAGAATAAAATAAATATATAAGTGTGACTTCCATTGAACAAACGTGATTTTTTATAGATAATGGTATGGAAACCTTCGTGCGCGCGTCCGACTCGCACTTAGCTAGTTATGGTTTATATCACAAAATCAAAAAGCGACGCGACGTGTGAGTTAGTGTTGGAGGGCGTCATAATAACCTAGAAAAGGACAGAGACTGATTTTGAATGCGTTATCATGACGACAAACAACTGATATCAGCTCTGGCTATACTCACACGCTTGATACGAGGCTTGTAAGATCTCGAAGCTTAAAAAATCAAGCATAAGAAAATCGTTTCTCAATTTCAAAGAAAAGAACAGATTCAGAAAGGAGTACAGTCGATGAAATTTACTATCTGCAAAAATAGAATATAGGAGTTACAATTACCACATCAGTATCACACATAATTCATTTTAATAATATTTTTAACCGACCTCAGAAAAGGAGGAAGTTATTTTTTATGTATGTTCACCGATTACTCCCGCTTGACCAAAATGGAAAATTCTTTTTTTGTTTTAAAGGATATACTTGTCAGGTGGTCCCATTGGTTGAGTAGTTTGGTCTCAAGGCGGATTTTAGTTTTGAAAAATTATCTTTCACTAAAAAATAATCATAGTAAGTACAAGTAGCGAATTGACCTCTGTCTTGAGTGATATCAGCACGAAGTCCCGTGACGTCACTGGACCCCATCAGCGTGGCCAACGCGACGTGACGACACAAATGGTTTCATTTTTCTTGTTGCAGTCCGCCCGACGACCGCTACCTTCTCCCTAAGGTCCACACAATCAGCTACAGCCGGCCGTGTAAACAACTGCTTTCCTGGCGAGTTACGTCTTTAATGTTCATCTTTCTTGGATAATATATCTCTCATGAAACTTTATTGCGTACGTTCTGTGATGTAAACGTAAAATCTTACCGAGTTTGAATAAATTTTTCTATAAATATCTTACACGTTATTGAGCATTCTAAAGTTACCAAATAAAATTATTCCTTTGCGATTACGGTGTCATTCATACCACATTTTGTCGTGTTTGAACTGCCTTACGTCGTGCACCATCGTGGACCTCATTTAAGGCTAACGACAGCGGGATCGCCGCGGCCACATACTGGTCAAATATCATTTGAAATAGAAACTATATTGGAACAATTTTGACTCGACAAGAAGAAGATTATTTCACTAACAATTATTCCAGTATATTACGAGTAAAAACAATCACGTTTCAGTTAATAACAAATTGGTGACAGGACAGCAACTAAATTGCGCGTGACAGAGCTAATTAATGAATCGTTCAAACGTGTCCCGTGACGCGAACACTCGGACGCTCGGAGGCTGTGCCCGCTCGGCCGTGCTGTCGGCAGTAGCCTCCCTTTGTCGCAATTAGTTCTACAAACAACATTTTGCCCGCAAATTGATACGGTCAATATAACATTACAGAACATTAATTAGTGACCATTACGACACAGGTGATTGACATCGTCCACCCCACATCGTGACCTGATCGGTGGCGGAGAGTACGCATTACTAGCACTTTCGCAAGCTAAGTGATGCGGGGTGCGGTCCGCAATCGGATGGGTGATCATGATCACAAGTGGTATAAAAATTTCACGAGCTCTACATGTTTCGGAAGGCTTGTTAAGCCGTCGACTACCTACGACAGATGCTTTAAGGCAGCTTAAAAAATCTGACAACAGTGTTCACTTACGCACACGACGAGTACATTGTTTATATCCGCTTTCTAAATCTTTTGGATAGAATATCCATTGTAACTGTCTTCTCTCTCTCTCTCTCTCTCTCTCTGTTTAGTGTGTATCTAGTAGCTATGCTAGTAGGAAAGGACGTAATAACAGTAAGAAAAGTTATAAAAATGTGGTGTCGTGGGACACCAGGTAGGAACGAAGTTCCTTCGGCTAATGTAGAAATAAACGTGGCTACTCACGAGTAAAATGTATCTATAATGTGAGTATTCGCCACGTGCTTGTCCATGAATTCATGAGTATATACTATGCATTGGAGGGGTGGAGTGGTAATAGAGAGAGAAGAGATGAGAGAACGAAAAGAAAGAGGGAGGAAGAGAAAGGTATTATACACTACTCGCTTGTGTATACGACTGTCGCGCCTGCGCACGTCTCATTTAACGGTTTTATTTAACGAGGTCATCCTTACGGTTTTACTATCACATTTTTTCAGTTCGGTCGCGCAGCAAAATCCCTATCTCCTCCAAGCCTGCCGTAAGGAACTTCGTTCCAAAACTACAAGTACTTGCTGGCGAGGAACCAATGTGGCGTGAAGTCTGCGGTCCGAGAAATTTTAATATCGCACCGTTTATGGCGGGCGGCGGGGAATCGCTGGACAGTACTTTCCTTCGTGTTCCCGAGGCCAGGGTTGGGAACTAGTCACACAGTTCCCTGAAACATACAAGGTTATTTATGAAGTTTAATGTATCTTTAAATAAGAACTACTTTTCCTTATAGAGTTATTCTAAAAGCGTAAAACCACCAGTTAGTTATCTTATATATATTTTCACCTGTCTGAATCTACTTGTTTCGTGAAGTATGTACTAGTATGTATATTAAAACCCAAGTTATGTGAATATTTAAGTGGCGAAGCCAGATCAAAGTTATATGCGTAGGCTAGGGTCCCGCTGGGTTGACATGCATTTACAAGACCTTCAGTTACTGGTAGTGGAGGCCAGTTAGCGAAAATCCGCTTTCAGCCGCTTCTAAAATGTTTCTCAAGCCGAAAGTGCGAGGCTTTGTAGACCGCGACGCTGCAGGTCTATCATATGGTCTAAATACCTAGTGGCTCTGTGAGCTGTAGACCTCACGAGTCACCCTCCACCCGTTGAAGTTAATCGGATAAAAAAGTTGTTCAGACAAAAATGGTGCGTCTTAATAAGGGTAACAAAAAAGATTCATGTAATTTTTGATTTTTTTTCGAAACGACTGTAATACGAGTATGATATTTATAAAGTTTTGAATCCCCATATTTTTGCCATTTTAAGATTTAAAGAAACTGCATCGACAAAAATATAATTTTCGAACGTTCTTCGAAATTTCACGAGAATCGGTTGGGAAATGCGACCTGTAGACGAGAACAGCCGGACAGACAGAACGCCGGATAAAAGCATTTTCGGCCAATTTGGAAACTGAGATGCTTCGTTCGCTCGGTCAATTAAATACGTGAAAGTATCCCGAAAAGTAATTAGGGTCGTGATTCGTGACGCAAACAATTGCCAAGGAAATGTCGTTGTATATAATTGATATAATATAAGTAAGTAAATTGGGTATAAGAACTCCCATCTCGTTTCGAATTCATTTTCCTCTACCCGAAGGGCTGGAAAACATTGCATTTAGCGGTAAGTCCGCCTTTGTACCCAAATGTCTCTTGTTATTATAATTTTTGGTGTTCATTATGGTGCAATAAAGTTAATTTGTATTTGTCGTTGGGCGTCGTGATGGAGGTTCCGTCCGTTCATAGATTACCGAGGCTGTATTAAAGGTTTTATGAATGTAGATACGAATAATTGTACAATAGATTCAGTATCAAACGTTGGTACCTACGATGGTTGTGAGCGACAGCCAGAAAATGTTAAAAGTTTACAAAGATAGAAAATGATCTTTTTCCGATCGACCTGGACCTTGGATGTTTATCCATATATGTATTTATTAAATAATATAGTATCGTTGAGTTAGTATCCCATAACACAAGTCTTGAACTTACTTTGGAGCTAGCTCAATCTGTGTGATTTGTCCGTGTATAAATTCATCAATTAATTTATTATTGTGTGTAAAAATTACTGTTGACACTAGATGACAGCCATTAATCCACGTCTGATGTTTTTAGGCAGCTCGAAAACCTTTACAACAGCGTTTACTATTATTAAAATACGATAAGAAGAAGGCATATAAGTACGTGAAAGCTTTACCTGTCGTTTATACAATTGCGGTGAATGTGACTTGTTTCACGTAGCTCCAAATTCCAGAACTGCACTCTACGCTGCTTACATTTGATTACAATAGAATAATTTTAAACACACACTCAAACATTTTGCAATTCACACCGTCATTATTTTTTAAGCATTATTTTATGTTTCAAAATCGTGACACTTATCTAAAACAAAAGGTTTACAGGTACGCAACACAGTTTTGTGTTAATGCTGCCAGTTCCATTATAACAATCTTATCAAGTAAATCGTCTTAAACAGCGCATAATATGAATTTTCGGCAAAAAATAAATGGAAAATTGTCTTTTGTGTGTAACGAGCGCGCGGAGAGAAATGGGGAATACTCGTCGCCAACAAGTCACCAGTCACCAGTCGTAAAAACGTCACGGGAATTGCAAGCACAATTAGTTTAATTCGTGATATTTGTATTTTTCCAGCGCCGCTGTGTGGATGTGGGCTGCTCGCCGCGTGCTCTCTATATTTCATTTTATCTCATGATGGTGACTTTAGTTACCATTCTCATCGTTTTTGAGGGTTTATAACTTAGAATAGAATAATAGAATAGAATAATCTTTATTGAATATAACTAAACACACACAAGCTATTTAGAAAGACGAAAAAAAACACATAAAAATACAGAAGTTATTATATAAAACAATAGTCTGTGTGAGATGCAGCAATTCAAAAGGTCAAAGCTCAGCGTACATCTTTACTCACAGATGCAAGTAAAGCGCTGGTTTTCTGCTATGACCTGAAGTGATCGACACTGATACAAAATAATAATAATAATAATAAATATACAGTACAGTGTAGCCAAAACATTATAAAGCAAAACAATTCAACAACAAACAACTTAATGATTATTGTTTCCAGGTCTTTCTTTTTGTATTTTGTCTTGATTTTTTCAGTTTTGCAGCAACAAGCAGTCGGTTGAAATGAACCAAAGCACACAGGACGCGGTTATGCAAAGTCTGTTCATGCATTTATGCAAAATTTAAGCAGCAATATATTGCTTGTCCATTAAATTTAAGAACATTGAAAAATATATTGCTGCCATACGCACGTAGGCTGTAACAATCAACAAAGTTTTGTAAAAAGATTATTTGGGTTTATGAATTGTGGTTCGGAGTGCACTTTCAGAGTTCAACATCGATGGTTATAAAGATACCTCATACGGGTAGTGTACTGTGTTAATGGTCCGGTAATAGCGCTCCACAGATTGATGTGCGCTTGATAAGCTGCGAAAATGGCGGCGACAGTCTAATGGAAACAAAATGGCGGCCATGTGTCGGAACTGAGCGAGATCGATCGACCAGATTTATTGAAAGCCACAACACTTACCGCCGGAGAGCCCTGCATGGGTGTTATTACGTTTGAACGATGAGGCGTGATAGCAGCAATGAAGTAAGGAAGAAATACTCAAATATCGTTGACGATATTGAAGTGCGTTGTAAGATTTATTATGTTCGGATTTCATGTACTGGTTCCTGTTTCAGGAAAACATCCTAAGATAACCTGCACATGTCTGTTAGTCCAACAACGTGTCTGTTGTTGGACTAACTTCTAACATCGTTGAGTTCAGTGACGGCTGCTCCAAGCATCACCTCGTGAGAGTCGTGAGCCACGGGGAACTAATCTATTCGGTGCAGTTTAGAAGAGGAGCTCTGTTGCCCGGTGGGAGCGCGCAATACTATAGCGCTTTCGCAAGTAAAACGACCCCGGGCTTGGTCCGCACATGGATGGGTGACCACAAGTGGCATAAATATTTTCTGAGCTCCTCCGTGCTCCTGAAGGCATGCATGAGCCGTTGGTCCGGGCTGTCATCATTGTATGGCAGTCGTCAAGCTATTTCAGATGCCTTGAGGCAGCCTGACAAATCTGACACCAGTGTTGGCCACTTACAAAGCACATTCATACCGATGAATATTATCTTTGCTCACTCGATCGCAACTCTGGTCGTGGCTCGTAGAGGAAAATGTCATGGAACGACTTTTCCATGTTAAGGGGCTACCTGAATTTTCCGGGGTCGGCTGCTATCGGTAGCTTTACTTTAAAAATAAATTAAATTTTAATATACTTTACACGTAACGTAAATTATACTTATTGACGTGTAAAAGTGCCTGTAAAGGTCTAATTACTGAATAAACATTTGGATCTTTGATTTTGAATCTTTGCAGCCGCCCGAAGAATTTGTATGGACATGTCGAATTATTTTTTGGTTTTATGTTGTTATTTAAATTTCATTATACTATAGTGATCTAGTATAGCCTGTGATTTATTACGGATTACCTTTCCATGTTGTATAACATAGGCAAAAATAATAATATAAAGTAATAAAATAATATAACTAAAATGTTCTACCCCTCCACCCAGCACTGCTGCTCAAGTGTCTATTACAGCAATGGCAGACATAGGAACAGCTTATAACATCAGCAATCATCGCCAGGACAGCAATCAGGGAGAGCTTACACTATCAGCAAAAACGGAGATATCATTTAAAATTTTGTCTTGATCAGACCCTAGATAACCCTTCGAACTATTTTATGAACTACTGTTTACAGTTTAAAGTGAGAATATGAAGCTTTTCTACGCACATACGCCAAAAATGGCCGTTTTTCGCAATTGTGCGATTCGCAAAATTTTAAATGAAATCTCCGTTTCCTTTCAATAGATTTATTTCAAATGGCAGCACTGGACCCCGGAAAATTTATGTAGCCCCTTAAAGTTAAACATGCTTTGTTTCAAATAGTTGTGAAACTTTTGGAGACCTCATATGAAAGATTAATGCCGCCTGCTTTCATTAGATAGAGTTATGCAGTCTAATGATTTTGAGCAGCTACAAAAATCTACCATAAGTAACAACAAAGAAGCAGATTTATAAATAAGGAACCCGAAATCGATTGCACTCGTAAGCCAATCAATACTTTTAACCTATCAAATGATTTGGCTTCGGGATATGCAAATATGTGACCCGAGTTTATATCAGGATTTATAGGTATACTGCGGAGATAACTCGATCGTGTCGAGAGAGATACGACGGCGCGGCTCCTCGGGCTCCTCCATCCATAACCGTAATATGATAACGGAGACGTATGGGTGCCCGGACGGACCCGACAGCGGGCCCTACGTATCACGCACATGTTACAGCTTCGTTGTGTATCTTGTTGTATTATAAAAGGCATATTTGTTCTTGAATAACAAAGAATATTTTATTTGAATGATAGCTAAGATTACCTGATTCAGGCAAAATTATAAAAAAAAAAACAGCCTAGTACGTGTGGGACTCACGCGCGAAGATATTATATAAAAAATAAGTTTGGGGTATAGGAACTTCACTTAAATATTTATTTTAGTATTCGTTGTTATAGCGGCAACATAAATACATCATCTGTAAAAATTTCAATTGTCTTAGCTATCACGGTTCATGAGATACAACCTGGTAACAGACAGACGGAGAGCGGAGCCTTAGTAATAGGGTCCCCTTTTTACCATTTGGGTACGGAACCCTCATATAAAAATTAAAGATGGTGGCCGTTTACAGGAAGAAGCCTGTTGGCTGTCCAATTAGTAACTACTTAATTCCGGATGGTTCCGAGTACATCGCGGGGCGTGACGAGAGTAAAGATGTAATCCTTATTCCGATTTCCGCATTGAGAATCAGTTGTATATATTATATTTAGGTATTACGCTTTGTCGCAAATGTACCTATGTTGGTTTCAAAACCCACTAATATTTTCAAAGCACTTTCTATCACAACCCAAAGGTTGGATGGAAGAGATTTTTTGTGCTTTGTATATTTTTCTTATTGACCTTTTTCCATTGCATAAAGAGAATTTACCTATTTAAATTGCGTAAAAGATGAAATTCCGTGCGGATATCCGTAAGAACGCGTTAAAATTGCAGAAATATGTTTCAGATTTTTAAAAATTTCCCGTACATTTTGCAAGGGAATTTTGTCGCTACAGTTCCTAAACAAAACCCAATTTTTCCAGTTCAAGAAACCTTTTGTTCTTTTCAAAAAAAAAAATTAATAACCTGAAATAAGAGGCCGGCGAGTGCCTCCAATTGAAATTGTAAAATCACTTTCTTATTATTGAAATACCTTTAGAGTGTTATTAATGAAGTAAAATTTACTTTTAGAGTGTCGTTATTCCTCAGAGTTTACTTTTTATTGACAAACTCAAAGTCAAAAGTTAAACATCATTTATTAATCTTTGGATATTTGTATCACAATTTCATAATAGGTAGATGTTGACGTCAGATCCTTTACTTACAAGTAAGTTTCCAGATCTTTCTATCTAAATGCGTTGAACTTTATTATTATTTTGTCTATACCCACACGTAACATACAGCTGTGGTAAAAGAGGTTTGAGATAAATACATAGATAGGGTGCTACCCGAAGCCAACCATAGCATGCAAATATTAGTAATCCAATTCTTGGTCTACTAATATTTGCATGCTATTACTACTAGCAAAACATGTTTGTTCTTTAATATTTATTGTAAGACCTATATTACCATGTTTTAAGCAAATAAAGATATATTTATGATTAACCGTAGTATCAAGGGGACCGTATCCCGTTTTGACTAAGTACATAACATGACAGTTAGCCACAGAAACTAACCAAAATAAGTGGAAAAACATGTCATCTAAGTAGACAAGATCGGTTAGTGATGGACATACAACCGATTTGATAACCACCTCGTTTTGAAGTCGGTTGAAAAAGATCATCTTCACACCTTACTGGGTTTAACGACATTGCGGAGATCAAAGCCGCAAACTGTCTCGGGATCCCGTCTCGCACCGAGCTGCGGCGTGAAGTCGGCTTTCTCGAGGCTGTAATATTGTTTGCTGAGCGGATTCAAGGTCCCACCCCAGCAGGGAATATCGGATTTCTTCATCCATGGCTTCCACTTTGCTTGATCAAATACCATCTTAGACGGAAAGATTTTGTCATATCTTTTACATGGTTTTACTTGAATAAGTATGTTTTTATTTCCTGATATACAATTACAGATAAAGACTCGACGTACCGCTTTTCGTTCTGTTTTGAAGAAGTTTTGAAAGAAAAGTAAAGCTACCAAACATATCGTCTATTTATAGGAATCTTACAAGCTTTTTCACCAGGCCTCTTCAAACTCAGACCAGAGCAGAAGCACTGCTGCGTTTTTATACGAGTATGTCATCAGTCATGGATTCATTTTCATTGGATCAGTTATTTGACGACCTCCGTGGCGTAGTGGTCACCATGCTAGTCCGCTACCCAGAGGTTCTGGGTTCGATCCCCGGTCAGGACAAGTTGGGAAATGGCCTTTTTCAAATTGTCCTGGGTCTCATTTTATTTATTTAACTTAATTACAAATGTAACAGGCGGACGTAAAGCCATATGTTTTAATTATCAGTCAACCAACTGGTGTTTCCGAGAAAAGAAGACTTTTTGACTTATGGTTTACTTCGTTTTTCGTCTGAGGCAAAGAAGTTCCATATAATATAAAAGCACTCGCAGTAAGAACACCATTAAAAGCCTATAAGCATACTCACTGAACGCAGCGTATCATATTCCGCAGTCGCACATCCATCACCAGAATTGACATCCATTTAACATTGATTACTTATTCCTTAGGGTTTCGAACCCTGAGAGGAAAACGAAACCCTCGAAAGATCACTCACGGGCCGGATCCGGATGTCTGTTAGTCGCAGCCGTTTACTCTCAAAACAGATCAAACACGACCAACTACTTTTTTGTAAATAATTTCCGAATTGGTGTTCACACTTAGGGGCCTGAAAGATGAAAATCCGGAATTGTTAAATTTCTGAAACATTATGTTTTGTGCAAAAAGGCAAGTATAATAAGAAAATAAAGAAATTGGTGAAAACTTTGTCATAGAACGTAGGTATATCGAAAAACAGAAAAGAAAATTTAGTCATGTATTCTGGTTGCTACAAAAAGATCTTATAGGTTAATTTTAATTAATTAAAAGACCCTATGATTCGTCGCATTCTTTTAAACACAAGCTGCCTGAATCAGGCCCGCTCCGGCTGGTATTGAAACTAAGTAACAGGCTCGTATCTATTCCTTACTTGATTGGTGATTTATTTGGGGTTTGAAACTAAAAACCTTTAACTTTCTCTCGTTCTGAAAAGAAGTCGCCATCTTTTGGAATTAACAGTCTGAAGCAGGCTTCCTCGATCTGTTTACCTCTAAATAATTAATTTAACCCGCGGCTATTAAACAGATTTACAGGAACGCCCACGAGCTCGCCGTAGTTTCTTGATTGGTTTTTCATTTAGGTTATAAAACGGAATACCGTTCACAACTTTTTCATCATCAAATTATATAAGGTTTCAATTTACGTAAACTTTTTGAAGACCGCATAAATGGATGATTTAACCGTTATATTAGTAATATAATTAATTTAATTTAGACAGTTAGCGCCCCGCAGGCAGCGGGGCATGAGGCGCGGGAGCGGGGAGCGGCAGAGCTGCCACACCGTAATCACGCGCCGGATATTGCGCATTACCGAGCTGAGGTGAACTTCTCCCGGGAGCTTCAGGTTAAGTGATTGCAATCATTGCTTAACATACACGTAGATAATTAGTCTAGATGATTAAGAAACGAGCTCGAGTGCTCAACTTTCACAATTCCATCTTAATCACGCGTGAAAGTAATATTATGTTCTTTCTTTACTTCGAGAAATAATAAATCCTAGCAGTATGGATATAAAAAAAAGATAAATCAAAGATTCGAATGCCGATTGTTAGGACCTACCACCTGGAATTCAATATTTAGGTATGAGACTATGTATAAACACGGAAATCCTGGAAATCGTTTTGACGTGCTTTAAAATATTTGCCATACGAATCTTTATTATCATTGCTGCAGCAAATTGCCTTGTCACCGATTTGTAAGACTCAGCTTGAATGTCATACTGACCAAAATGTAAGTACCTTTTTCGTTCATACATACATTCATTATAGCCCAGCGGATTAGCTCATTAAAGTGGCAGTGGGTGGAGCAGATAGCACGAAAAACCGAAGGCCGATGGGGCACAAGGGTTCTTGAATGGCGGCCACGTCCCGGCAAGTGCAGCGTAGGACACCCACCAACTCAAAGATTCAAAGATTCAAATGTTTATTCAGTAATTAGACCTTTACAGGCACATTTACTCGTCAATAAGTATAATTTATGTTACGTGTAAAGTATATTAAAATTTAATTTATTTTTAAAGAAAAGCTACCGATACCAGCGCTTCGTAACGACCACTGCTGAGAAGAAACGCCGAAAGAAACTCATTTTCACAGTATTGGTCGCCTACTCGCCAGAAGGGCTTTGTCATATCATTATAATTGTCTTTTAATTAATAAATACTTATAATATAATACAATGTTGACACATTATAACATGTAATGCTTGCGAACAAGTAAACAAACATAAATTGCGTAATAAAATATATTAAGTAGTCAAAAAAAGCGAAGCCGAGCTGACCAGTCCCTCCCGGCAGCACCCGTTCACGAGTTGACGCACGGATCAGCCATCATTAAACTCAACCATATTAGAGGGAATCCAACGACCCGACTAGCGACGCCACCACCGGATTGGACATTTTAGTGAGCATGAAAAACCCGAACTCGCAGACCTTGTCAAGAGAAAATATTAATTATATGTTGGTCACTTATTGATCGCAGAGCATTTACATGTTTTTACAGTAAGCTTATTATGGTAACAGAAAATGCAGCTATTTATGTTTCATGTGTGAAGTGTAATGGAAAATGTTTAGGAAGTATCCACGCGTTTTTATAGCTTAAATAATCATTTTGGTAGGTTAACGATCGCTTCGGGAAGTTTATTAAATAATGTTATACTACAACTAGGTGGTCAAGGTTGCAGGAAAACGCTGGATGCTAGACGCTTCCAATCTGTCGTTTTGGAAAACCTTGGTCTATGTCCAGCTGTGCACTTCCTGTGGCTGATATGATGATGACGATGACTTTTTTCGCAACTTATTCTTACATAAGTCGGCACTTCTTCAAGTAAATGTACATACCTATGTATATCGTACATTTTCATGCATGTATAGTGGAGTCAACGTACGTATCACGACAGTTAAGTACTTGCAGTTATTAGCGCACGTACGCTCCTCGTAAATGGTTAACTTAACGGTATTCCTGAACTCCGCGCACGTCTCCATGTAGTTCGGTCGGGAATCCCCACCGGCTGAAGTTCGGTAAATGAAGCTAACTAACGGATTAATATTGTCGAGATCTCATAGCTGTAAACTACCACGGCATTAAATTTATTGCAAACGTTAAGGCAAAATATACCTTTGTAGGGTTCCGTACACGGGACACTATAACAAAGACTCCGTTGTCTATCCATCCGTATTTCTGCCGGTCTGCCACTACGCTGTATTTCATGCGTGATAGCTAGACAGTTGATTTTTTTACAGATGATGTATATCTATTGCCGCTATAACAACAAAAAAAAATTAAGCGGATCTTCCGATCAGCAAACGTGATTTTTATAGATACGGAACCCTTCGTGCTTGAGTCTGACTCGCACGTGCCCGGTTGTATATTTATTTCTCGGGATTCACCGACCGTGTTTAGTCAGCGTGAGATTTAAGGATTTCATTATGTACTTAAAATATGTAAGTTTAAAGTTTTAGTCGTAAACCGTAAGCCGACTACTCTACGTCAGCACAGTGAAACTAAATTTGCATTTTTGTGGCTAGATTTTTATTAAAAATAACAAGATCTTTATTCACAACTAATAGTACAATTACTGAAGCCTCATGAATTATAACTAGTTTTACTATCGGCAACGGCAACAATATACCTTAATTGTCATAGTGGGAAGGAATTAGTGTTGGTGACGTAAGCCTATTGCGAGTTAAAGTAATAGGATATGAAGAGCATGGTTGTATTTTTTCAACATTTCTTATTTCATTATTTATTCAGTTTGAGTACTTTAGTACTGCCTCTTTAGCACCTAAAAATCCCTATAAAATATCGGCAACCTGTTTTTATGTTAGCTATCGAAGAGAGATTGTTCAGAAGTTTCGTATCGCAGTATCCCCGTATTGGCTCAGCGTAAGCTTCCAATTATCGTGAGAGCACAGAGTGGTATCAATGTCAGTACTACAAACATTGATACGGCTCTCTCTGAAGCTAATCCTGTGAATCGGGCGCTCGCAGCTAAACCTCAGCCTTATTGAACCCTGGCACTCGGGAATACAGGAGACACAGAATATGTTTGCGAACTTACTTGGACTTGATTGAGTCACATGACAGACACCGGAAGAGACGGTTGAACGATTGGAGCAATTTGTGGCTAATTATATCGATGAATTCCTAAGAAATTTAAATATTTTCGTAGCGATAAGAAATAGCGTTTATAATTTGATTAGGTTTGATGATACAGGTATTACATAGGTATTCTTTTTACATTGTACACTTATATGAAAGGAAGAGCTTTATAAAAAGGAAAAACTAATAGCTTATTCCAAAACTTCTTTGTCTTTACAGGCAACAATAGACAAACTGCGGCATAATCCGAGAAGATAAATCAAATTAAGTTGCCACATCAAACTTTTGGCCCAATCGTTTAAAATCTTATTCAATTTAGTGATTATTATTGACTTGATTGATTGAGGGATAAATCTCGATTTGTGGCTCCGGGCGGTCGGGTCCGCGACGACCGAAGTCTCGGAGCGCAGATTTCTACTTCAGTTAAACTCGTATTGAACGGTAATACCAGTCAGTTCTTGTCGTCTTCGATAATCATTATTTTACGGCTACAAGGAAGAAGCAACGGAATCAACGAAAATAATTGAAACTTTATATCAGAACATGATAAACGGTGCATTTCGTTGTGAGAACTATGGAACTGTCTACTTCGCAAGGGATTACGGGTATACCCGAATTTTTCGGGGTTCAGTGCTGCCTCCATAATTCAAATGAAATAAATAATTTGATAGCAAACAGAGACATCATTTAAAATTTTGTCTTGACCAGGCACAAGATAACCCTTCAAACTATTTTATGAACTACTGTTTACAGTT
The DNA here is from genome assembly GCA_943193695.1 of Acrobasis suavella. Lineage (NCBI taxonomy): Eukaryota > Metazoa > Arthropoda > Insecta > Lepidoptera > Pyralidae > Acrobasis > Acrobasis suavella. The sequence continues at coordinate 281,444 of OW971930.1, read as the reverse complement.
TACAGTGAGAACGTGAAGTTTTTTTTGCGCACAATTGCGAAAAACGGCCACTTTTAAGTGCCTAAAAAAACTTCACGTTCTCACTTACGCGATAGTTTATGTTTCATCTAGTCCGTATTCAACGCTAATCCTTTCTCTCAAAATGGGTCCGGAACGTATTAAAATAAGTTCTTTTAGTTAACAACTTGAAGGACCTGCTTAAAATTTCAATGATGTACAGAATTAAACAATGAACGAAACGAGTTCCTGTCTGTCGAAAAGTTTAATCGGAGTTCGAACCGATACAATTAAATTAGGATAAATTTTGGGGGCCCGCGGCGCAGGTGGAGGACGAGCGATTCCTGAGTGGGAAACGGCCAAGTGTAGCTGTTTTAGGGATTCTGTAATTCGTCAAGAATGCACGAGACAACGAAATATCAGCACTACGTATGGTGGGCCACATAGAAAAAGTATATTACCTCTATATATCTAGTTCTGTTGGTGGTAAACTTTTCTATGTGGTCCACTGTACCTTTTGATGTTGCGGCCATTCTTGTCATAAATTCAGTGCGTTATGTTTTTTATGTGTCAAAGATAGCAACACACAGATCTTTTGCTCACTAAGATAAAGTAACAAAACTGTTGTAGTTAATTAACTTATGATAGGAAATATCTATAAAGTTGTATGCATACTGCTAAATTGGATACCTATTTGCAAAATTATCCAAACTATGAAACTTGTTAAACACACATTTGATCGAAATGAAGCACTCTGGAGAATACCGAATTCAGAATTTGACGAGCAATGAGCGAATAAGTTTGCAACTCAAAGATTGAGCTGTGCCGCGCTGTGACTTGCGATGTGAGCTAACATGTGAACTAGCGTTTGTTTGCGTAGCAACACAGTAACTGCTTGAGTTCCTCAAGTAAACAATATACTATAAAGTATTGTCTCAATTCCAATCGTCTACTTATACTAAAACTGATATCAACCTCTATGTATAACAAGACACGCGAGAAATTACTGTTATTACTGAGTGCTTTAACTTTTGACATTACAACCAAAAAAGGTGTAAACATTTTTTTATATAAACCTCTAGCAGAACTTAAATGTTCATAATAATACAAAACGCGTACAGAGCTTTACGCTGCGTTTTACAATTTAAACATTTTCCTTTGATACTGGTTTTTAAAGTTATTTCAATAAAGTTTGTGTAAATGAAAAAAAGCGTTCTGCGAACGGTGCGGTGAATAACTTTGAAGTTAACCAATTCGCATTTTTATTCTTTGTTTAGCAGTTCAAAGCTAAATTAACACCTTGTGGTACATTCAACCTAACCAGACAATAAAACAATTAATTTATATTAAGGTATTAGAAAACTCGGGAGTCTATATACATACATACATTAATTTTTCAGGGTTTAGTGCTGCCCCCATTTGAAATAAATTATTTGATAGGAAACGTGTGTGTTAAAATGTAGAATATTTTTCCTAAATTATATTCAAAGGTAGTTATAATATTTATTCTCTTATGAATAAACAGTGTTAAAAAAGCCATAAGGAGACTATGACAAGAAAAAATACGGAAAAATACCGTCTCGCCGAAATTAAAGGTGAGCAAAATTGGTAGTCTGGCATTGTGGCATACAGTTCGTAGCAATGTTTAAAGGTTCCTGTCGTTATATCTATCTAAAAATACAATAATGCGACACGTCTGTCCATATTTTTTTATATATACTATGCTGTAAAATCCATTTACAATCTCGCTTGAAGTTAATATGGCCGGACATAATAAGACAGCTCTCTTTACAATCCGTCTTATTTTATTTTAATGTGTTTCGAGAACACTATAAAGAATTGTAACTAAAAGCCGAGATTAAAAATTCCATTGCTTTTTACCAGCTTTGATTGCGATGTTTATTACATTTCGGCCAGTGCAATCGCCTTTAGAGTCTAGACTACAGTTTAAATTCTAGAATACTGAGTTACTCGCTAATCATAATTGCTAGATATTGACAGGTATACATACAATAAAATAAATATCAAATTATTCTTGACAGGTATTTAGCTGATGAATTGTGACCGTACTTATAAATTTATTTGTCCTGTTTTTATAGTTGTAAACAGTAGCACAGAATTAATATAAGTAAGAAGTATTACATACAGGACGGAAACTCCTAGAGCCGAGCACAATATGCATCCTGTTTCCCCGTCCCCGCACTTCTCCCTCATTCCCGCCTTGTCGTTTGTTGAGGGCGAACACACACACATTGACGTGTGTACGGATGTAGTTTAGTTTGTAGTAGTAGTAGGCATAAATTACGCTCAGCTTCTGTGAAGTGCCGTACCTGTGACAGTAGATACACTTAATAGAAGTAAGTACGCTTTAATAGAGCTTTTCTTCAACATATAAAACAAAAAAACGCTTAATGTCTGTTCATTATTCACAGACCAATCACAGGCCTTATCGCTGACGTCAGAGCTGTCTTCACCGCCCGCTGAGGTAGCTATATACAGGTTGTGTACATAATAATGTGAGGATCGTCAGTCTTCTCGACGCCTCGGAACACTAGCTGATGTGGAATTACCGGCCAAGTGCGAGTCGGACACGCACACAAAGAGTTCCGTAACATTCTAAAAAAAAATCATGTTTGTTTTAAGGGACCACTTAAGTATTTTTTTTATTCTGTTTTCAATATTTGTTGTCATAGCAGCCATCGATTGTGAAAATTTTAACTGTCTAGCTAGCACAGTTCGCTTCGTGACGGATATACAGCGGAGTCTTAATAATAGGATCCCGTTTTTACCCTTTGGGTACGGAACCCTAAAAACGGCGGGACGCAGCGTGAGATCTAATAACCCGGTGCTTGCATTGTCGCCTGTCTTGATTAAAGTTCATTTGTTATACATAATAAACTTGGTGAGTCACCAGCAGGGAAACAGCCGCGGCGGCTGTGTCTTCGTTGAAGTTTATCAGAGCGTAGAAGTTATTTTTTGAAAACAAACTTTCTTAATAAAGAATAGAAGAACTTTCACGATTTCAATTTGATAAATGTCGGTTAATAAATTTGTATGTACAACGCGGTGAATAAATATTTGAATGAAACGACTATAATACTATATTTGTAAGATAAGTGTCGATTTTTCAAGCTGCTTCAAGATATCCAATATCGTTTCACGATTGAAATTCATAGTACGATTGATAGGCCGTAGGAAATAGACAAACAACGAGACTAAATTCGCAAAGCGTTAAGCAAAATTGAATTTTTCTGGTTTTACTTCCTTATTTTGCGAAATATTGGCAAAATTTGTCATTTAACTTTTATTTGGTCTCAAAACGTCGTCTGTGAAACTAAAAGTACACTTACATAGTCAAAGGCTACACTCAAACGAAAAGAAGGTAGGTATAATGGGTTATAGAGGCGAAAGACTCAATGTACACAGTGTTATTGGAAATTAGACTGGAATCTTATAAGAGGCGATGGAGGAGGTCATTTGCAACAATATTGATCCCAAAAGTAATATAACCGCTTCGTTTACGGCAAAAAGACTTGTACGTACATCGAAGTTCTTTCTTTTGTCTTAGTTGTGTGTGGAGAAAACTTGGTCATCTTCAAAGTGCGACAGCTTGGCTCAGCGTCGATTAATAGAGCTGTGATTAAGCTCGAATTGTAGGTAATTTAATACAGTTTATAAGTGTAGAAAACATTGTTCACAAAAAATGCATGGTTTTGACCCTGGAGAGGATATAGTGAAAAAAGTCCCAAAATTTCGAAGTTTTTCTCGTTTTTTCAATTTCGACAGTTTTTGACGTTGCAAATTTGAACTCGCACTACTCTAACAGACCCGTACAACATACCAAAAATATGGAACTACATCACGCTTTGCGAATTTAATGTCTATTTCCAACGGACTATGATAACAGCCGATAGCAAAGGCTTAGTGATTGTTATTCACTAAGTACTCCAATTGAATCCCAGTTGTTGCAATTGTAATGCAAATAGTTGGAGTGTTTGGTTTAACTAGTGCGGGAATAAAACAATGTTGTTCCCTCGCGCAACTCTGTCTCAGTTCGCGGCGAGTTGTTGAGTGATACAATGTTTCTGTTTGCAGTTTTATTGTTTAGACCGTTCCAGTCTGCAAGAAGGCGTTTAGAATTTTTTAAAATGTTTTTACAAAATTCGACAATACTGTAACATTTAGCGATTAGCACTCTTCTTGGTGTCACAATGCTACCCCTTAGCTATATTGAATTCTGATAATCAGAATCACTAATAGAAACCGTACAGCCATAGTGACATTGAAATGGGAGAATGCATTTGTCAGATAGCTTTGGTTTTTATTATGGAACAAGCTAGATATGACAGAATATGTATTGTTTATTTCGCTATTTTCCTTGAATATAGCTAGGAGGTTCAAAATAACCGTACATAAAGTAATACGAACAATATGAACATATTTCTTTGAAATGTAATTAAATAGTCAGTATAAAAATAAATAATACTATTTCATGTAAAACGTCCAATTCCTACACTCACTTAAATCTCTACTCGTATCATTGATATGAAAATGGCTTCCTCGTTACGTAAATACTAGAGATCGATACGAAGGCTCCCAGCTAGTTATTATCGAGTTACAATATGAGGGTAGTTTGTGAATTCTTCGCGAATATTGTAAGCGAAAGTCCCGCGGGCGGGGCGGGGGGCGGGGGGCGACTAAGTAACAAGTTGTGGGTCACGCGGCATTTCACTGTCCCGGGATTTGTGCTGCGCTGCGTCACAGCCAATTTACGAATAAGGAAACACAACCATTATATGAAGCTAGCCTGTTAATCGCTCTAGAATGTCTTTCCCAAAGTGGGCGATAACGCCCCCTTGTGGGCGCTGGAGGCTTTAAGGGGGGCGGTAACGGGCCCAGAATAAAGTTGGGGGGCGCTGATGTGATTTAAGCAATGAGTGATTTATAACTTCAGCTATTTCATATTTTAAAATTAACTGAAATTAAAATCCTCTTACTACACAACATCCGTTTATTAGTTCACATTTATATCCTTTTTTATTGTACAAATATAAACTAAAAATGTAATTAATATTTATTATTTTTTAATGCGTTCAACGCTATTTATATCGTTAAAGGAATCAAACACTGAAAAAATTTCGTGTTTTAAAGTTTCGCAGGTGAGTTCCCACTTCCAATACTCTTTATTATTGTAAAATTGTATTATTATTGCTATTTTTTTATTTAAAATTAACAATGTTGATTATTGTTATTTTTTATAAAAGATACTCTAATGTACTGGTGTATGTATTATTATTGCTCTCTCGTTTAGAATATAGGTTGAATTAAACTACAGGCAAGACAAATATGTGATTCAGGTTTTTATGGTGAAAAAAATGGGGGGCGCTACAAAATAACTGATTTTTTAAAGTGGGCGTCTGACAAAATAAGTTTGGGAACCTCTGCTCTAGATACACTACTATAAAAATTCTGTATATTATGTTCTTTCTCGGATAGATGCCGCCTGTTCCATAAAATCATTCCGAAAAATTACTTTTCGGGTTTGTTCTTTGTGAGTAGAATATGAGGTATGTGCAGCAAACACAGCCTCGCGTCGCGGACACGCGCCTTGCACTCGGTTCATGCAAGCTGCGTGCACTGAGCAGCCGCCGCTACGGGCTGCGCGGCTACGAGCACCACGCTACGCCGTAGCACGTCTACGACAGGTTTTGGCCACGTGCTTGCTACAAGTTTACCACATGTAATGGATTTTTTTTTGTGTATTGCCCCTATTCTTCGTATTCAGTTATATGAGTATATGTAAAATTTTACCTTCCCCGAACGGACACCACGTAAAGTTCGTCCGTCGAAATAGTCTGCAAGGGATGTGAGGAAGACAGCTTCGCCTCTTTCCAAGTCCTGCCCTTTGTGTAGTGCCAGCTCTCTGCACACCATTTGGAAGAACGAAGTCATTTTTTATACGGACCAATTACACAGATTGAGCTGGCCCCAAGGTGAATTAGAGATTTGGTGTTATGGGGTACTAACCCAACGATGCTATATTTTATAACAAATACATATATACAATTTATCGTCAAAGACTGCACTGGTGATGGTAAATAATGCCTTTAAGTCACGTATCATTTATTATATTAAGGCTAACATTCGGGACAGCGCGGGAGGGACGTCATCTATTTCCATAGCGATGTGATATTATTGGAGGAAACGAGACATCTCATAAATCATATATATTCCAGCGGCGCTCGCCTCGAACGATGGCGCCGTGTCGTTCTTTAGAGATCTCGGTCCATATTAACTTTTAACCAACACAAACTTTTTTGGATAAGAAAAATCTTGTAAGTAGAGCTGAAAACTAAGAAAAACGTAGAATGTACCAGCGTCTTGCTCTACCGGCGTAAATTGTAACCGTCTTATTATAAAACCAAGACTAACTTTGTTACAAGGTTTAAACCATTATCCACCCAAAATGAAGTTGACATTGACAGGTGAGATAGTGTGATATTATTAAATGTCAACTTGATTTGGTCGAATAATGGTTTAAACCTAGTAACAAAGTTAGTCTGGGTTTTATAATAAGACGGTAAAAGTCTATCAATGCGATGTGCAAAACCTTGGACAAAAGTTTATTTTATTTCCATCTTTCAAGCTACAAGCATAGACGCTGAAATAAAGAGCCCATGTTGGTACTTGTGGCTTTTCAGGTCATGTAATTCTTGGCTTTGTCTACTCAAAAATAAACGAGAAAGTGTATGTTAACTTATGCGGTTATTACGTACCGAGCGCAGCGAGCGAGGCGTCTCAGTTTCGAGATTGGCCAAAAATGTTTTTGTCTCCGGTCTGTCTGTCCGGCTGTTCTCGCCTACAGGTCGCATTTCTCAACCGATTCTCGTAAAATTTTGTGAGAAGATTCGAATATTATATATAGATGCTTTATGACGATTCAATTTTTTCAAAAGTTTTCTAACTGGCGGAAATATGGGGGTAAAGTAAATTCTAAATATTCTTATAAATTTATGTTACCCTTATTAAGATGCAACTTTTTTTTATTGGATATACTTCAACGGGTCGGGGTAACTCGCGAAGTCTACAGCTCACAGAGCACACAGTAAATAAAATGATCAGTTTCCTGCATCACTGAACTCCCGCGCTTCAGTATCCCACACTGCGTATCGCTGTCCGGTGCGATTTGCGTTCTATTCATTTTGTTGAGACTCTCGTAAACTCTGTGGTTTAGATGATAACAAGTGACATCATTTGGTGTCCCCAGATTGAGCTTACTAAAAATAGGTCCTGTGACACAAATTGACGACTGAATGGTTTTCGTTCGGCAACGGTAAAGGACCCCGCAGCAATGGATGGCTGTCATATATCCAGCTGGTCGACGCAGAGACCGACGCTAGCTGTTATTGAGTGACATCATTCACTCGGCGCTGAAACCGGCCAGTCGGCGGGGTGACGTATATTGGGCTTCACGTTGATTTCGCTAATTCCGTATTCCCAAGGCAGGTGCTGGTAATTAATAATTGTTACGGTGTAATGTTTTGAATAATTAATAGATAAATTTGGCGAGACAGAGCATAATCTGCGTTCATCGTATCACTTAACTCTGTGGTTTTTGCACGCGCGTGAACTGTGCTACAATTCATTATTAGCGCTGCGCCGTCGTAGCCAACCTTTTTTTATAGCTATTGTATAAGGAAAAGCACTACAATGTGCCATAGTGCAGTTTGTTACCGCTTCGCTTCTTTTGCATCACTAGCACTTTGGAAGCGGCAGTAAACTTAACTCTCAGTAACTTTTTGACGTCAACAATTTTGAGGTTCCGGGTTCGATCCCCGGTCAGGGCAAGTTTGAAAATAGCCTTTTTCAAATTATCCTGGGTCCTTGATGTTCATCTATATATATATATTTGTTATAAAATGTAGTATCGTTGAGTTGGTATCTCATAACACAAGCCTCGAATTTACATTGGGGCTAGCTCAATCACTGTGATTTGTTCCGATATATTTATTAATAATTTTACTGTACAACAAAACTAAGTAACGATTATAAGGAGATATTTATTAAAAATATCCTATGATAATAAAGGTTTATTTGAATTGAATTGAAGAACTGTTAATCATATTTGGATATTTTTTGTAACATATAAAACATTTCACTTGAAAGCACGTAATATATTCAGAGGCACCAAACACTCCGTAAAGTGTTACAGAGTGCTCATAAACAGAATATGCGGTCCCAAACCGTAACGCGATTCCCGCCCGGCGCGACGGTGGCGGCCGGGGAGCTCCCAGCCGGAGGCCTTAGGGCTTTCAAATCCTCTTTAGTGTCTTCAATCTGATCTTCAGTATCAGCAACGCGAGTGTGACACTTCTGACTTCGCAGACGATTAAAAATACATCAACTTTAAGTGCCGTGAGACGATATGAGCGACAGGAACCTTTTTTGTGATACATTGCTCTAAAGTTGTAAACAAAACGTGATATGAACGAAACATAAAGATGATAGTCTCGAACAGTACCTTGACTTTTGAATTTAAGAATAACCGCCCAATAAATGGAGTTATGTGGTTAAAAAGTCCGCGCACACTTATTTCATATGTCCGAGGAGCAAGCAAAAAACTGCAATGCTTGGAAAGTTGAAGACCATTTCCCGGTGGCCGTGATTCTCAACCATGAGGATCTTCTTCTCCTGCCTTTTCCTTATCCCAGTATTCCATCTTTTCCATCTCCAGTCAATTTATCCGTCTCTAACATTCTACTCATATCCTCCTTTACACATTCTGAGTCATAAGGATATAAATATATACGAACAAATCACACAGATTGAGCTAGCCCCAAAGATAGCTTTAAGCTTGTGTTATGAGATACTAACCCAACGATACTATATTTTATGATAAATACATACATACATACATACATACATATTTTCACGCCTATTTCCCATGGGGGTAGGCAGAGACTATAGATTTCCACTTGCTACGATCCTTGCAAACCTCTTTTGCTTCGTCAACACTCATTACCCTTTTCATACATGCTCTCCGGTTATAAATACATTTTATTATGCAAATGAATTGACCAATACCCACGCAGTTATATTTACGTCTATTTACAATATGTAGCGAGTAATAAGTTCCAATATTTGTGCAAATTAAACGTATATATAATAGGTGCCCAAGCGAGCGAAATTGATGTCGGTATTCAATGCGAGTACGTTTCACTGGAACGCAATCTCGCCCGATTAAACATTGCTGCGAGATCTTACCACGCACTCTTTTAGAAGAAAGATTCTTTGCAAGCAAGGAAATTCATGTTTACAGAATTATTTTTGATAATGTAAGCTCTCAGCATTTGCAAATAAACGGTAGAAACGACCGTCCTGTGTGTATGCATGGACGTGTATTTTTACAAGGTTTAAATTAAAATTAAATTTGTTTTATTTATGAAAATTTTCTGAACTACGAATTAGTGTCGTATATTTTTTGGCCTTTTTTAAAAATAATCTTTGTTTTGGGTGTTTACCTATACGTGCATTTATCATAAAATATAGTATCGTTGGGTTAGTATCTCATAACAAAAGTTTAAGCTTACTTTGGGGCTAGCTCAATCTGTATTTATTTATTTTATTTAATACTACACCAACACCATCAACATTCGTTGTTTATTTTTCAGGTTCAAAGGCACTATTTAAAATGAAAAGAAATGTGGTGTCGTGGGACACCAGGTAGGAACGAAGTTCCTTCGGCTAATGTGGAATCGACACAATTTGCAAAAGAAAAATCGTGCTCAAAGGTATTATACACTACTCGCTTGTGTATACGACTGTCGCGCCTGCGCACGTCTCATTTAACGAGGTCATCCTTACGGTTTTACTATCACATTTTTTTTAGTTCGGTCGCGCAGCAAAATCCCTATCTCCTCCAAGCCTGCCGTAAGGAACTTCGTTCCAAAAATTGGCAACAGAGCAGCAATTAAAGAGTATTATTATTTTGTACACTCCTATGAAGGACATTAACAAATAGAAATTACACGTCACAGGGCGCAGCCGCTTTTTCGGTTATTGGTTCTTGATATAATGAAGATTGCTATCTACTAACAGCTGGTGACATGACGGTACCAATTACAGTTCTGTCCGGTAGTGTTAAACTTTATACAAATATTTAATGGAGCAGCTGAATCCATAATACAGGAAAACTTTTCCAAATTAATGTACATCTAAATACAACTTTAACTTAAATTAAAGCAGTAGTCTTGATTCTCTTAAAGTGTTTTCTGTTTTACATTTCAAATTCAGATATAAATTTATTAAAGAAAGTTTGTGAATATCATTGAATGAACTTACCCATATAGTAACCTTGTACAGGTCGGTAAAGAGTTCGGCAGTACACCGCTCGTTAGGATCACATTATCTGATGAAGATTGATGAGCCGGTCGGGTGCAGATCACGGGGCAGTGCACGGCGCTGCATGGTGTCGGCTGAAGGTTGCAACGACTGCAGAGGTACTCCTGCAGAACTACTGATAGATAGATAGATAAGACGTTTATTTGCAGCTATAGTCACATACACATATACAGAAGAAAAATACAACATTACAAAACAAAACATGATAAAACATTGTAATGGGAATATATATCAACGTCTTTGTATCTTTGTGCTATAGCAATCCAAACAGGTCATAGCTCAGTGCTCGGTGCTGCTCAGAGAGTAGCTCACTGATTTTCAGCTACATGATTGCAAAGCATATTGTCTCCAATCGCTACATAATTCAGAGTTTATTTTACCGCACAACTAATATTTTGCTAGAAATCATATTAAAATAGGATACGTAATCGGTGCGTGTGCTTAAATTATAGCTATGGCATCTCGGCACGCAATGTTAAATGAGTTGGATGATGTGACCGTTAAAAGTGATATATAGCATTTATTATAAACGGAAAAAATGTGATTTAACAAACAGGGTAGACAAAACCGAGAGCTATAAGACAACAAGGTTATTTGCTAGGCAAATCAAAAAAACCCCGTCGACGCCATCTAGAAGCCATCTAGTGAGAAGTGGCGGAACTACATGTTATTCTAACCTATGTTAGGGAAATTACAAAAGGTAAATTACATCTATTACTTATCAAGTTAATTGCAAAAGCGTTAGAGAATAGCAGCTGGAACCTCTATTGTTTTCTTTTCTTTCATACTAGCCTTGAAGATCTATAAAAGAGATTCAAACGATTAAGTTTTTCTGATGAGAAGGAAGTCTAATTCAGTCACATAGCAACAGGCCAGACGAAATCAAATAACGAAATGGAACAAAGAACATAATATAATGTCAGGAGCTCTTTGCATAATGAAGGAAAGACAGTGAGCCGGCCCGATGTTAGTGTTGACTCGGAAGAGACTGGATTTGATACAATTACATCACGGCGGCAATGGACGGACTACGAACTTGAATTGAAATAGGTAGGTGTGCACTACACTAGGACTTATAAAATGTATTACCACGTTTGTTTGCCCACTACAGGCAGGTAATACGCCAGCGTCTGGGCGCCGCAGCACAGTGTGAAAAGTAGTAAGAAACTGAAAAATTTCATTCGAAAAGTGACTGCTGTTTTAGAAGGATGACGGCCTTCGCAGATTTTTATGATTTTCACAAACGTAGTAGTACATTATTAGTATGAAAAACTAGAATCGTACTTTTTTCCACAATTTTAGGTATACATACACGTTGTAAACCGTTAATGTGTGAATCCTGCAAGTATCACTTAGTTATAAGTAAAATTCCAAGTAGGTTTTAAGACCTTAACTTATTCCTCTTGTTTAAATAAATGTGGGTTAGTTTTTAAGCGGTCGGGGCAGTCGCCGCGTTTTAGTTTATCTTCCTTAAAGTGAAGTTCTCAGAGTGCTAACGAGCAAAGCTAGCGGTGCGGTTAAGTAGCAGAGACATGGAGCATCAGTCGAGCACAGTTTCACATAAAGTTAAAGCATAAAGAAACCTCGTTTGTTGCAGTTGTCTGCTGCTTCTAGAGGCTGTGGCGCTAACCTTACATTTAGAGTTGGGCTACATCTGGCAGCACAGAACAGCAATTTCGTATGCTGCTATCCCTGTCTGTTGCTCAGAACCGTCATTCACTAGAGCGAGAGAGAGCGATGGAACGCTTCAGAACGTGCTGTCCCTTATCCTATCCTAGAGGGACCTGAAACTTCTATTCCCAGATCCTTAAACTGAGCTCTCTATACTTTTAACATCTATCTTCGATGCGAGATTTTTACAAACTATGTACCTTGGAGGATTAAAAATATTGCATTATTCCTGTATCATCGCCCGATGGGACGTTTCAGAGTAACGCGTCAAGAGTTTTCACTTGGTCTCCGTGTTTGTGTTTATTACAGCGAGTTAAACGAGTTCCAGACGACTTTCCTGCTGATTTGTGGAGTTGCAGCCTCGGTTGTTGGCTTCCAGTTGGATTCACCGAAATAGCTGACGACAAATATTTCAACAGTGCACTTTATACAAACAAAATAAATTTGCTTCAATATTAAGAATATAGGTCTGCGTTCACACTGAAATTCACAAACAAAAACAATGACGTACGTATTTTTGCTTTCAATCAATATAATCATAAAAATCAAATCTCATAAACGTCGTGGCTAATAACTGGGAACGTCAATCCCGAGGTGAGTAGGGGTATTCGGTCGCAGAGGTTAGCAACACTGTATAAAGTTTGCAACACTATTACTTGGATAACGAACTGTCATTGGTTTCTGAACCTTTATGATTTTGGACTATAAACTCAATGGGTTTTTTGATCTTCCTAATCATAAAGCAGACCTACCACCTCGTCTAACGCCATTTCTATAAATATGATTAACCAGACTTTACTCATGGAAGCACAGTATCAAAAGTCGAGTAGCAAGCTAAAATGGCCTGACTAGTGAAATATGCAATGCCGAGTTATCTCTGGCCCGGGCGCTGCGCTGTGTGAGACGTCAGGAGCATTCGTACTGAACGTCTCTGGAGAGACATACATCTGTTCATATTTCATTTCTCTTGTTGTAAATATTGTAGGGAAATTCAGACGGGCTCAAGCCTGCAAGGTTGTACTCTTGCAAGTAGGTTCCCATTGAAAAAAATGTTTGCGCTAAGTAAGAATAACATTTTGTTTCTGATACGTGGTATCGTTTTCTCTATGCTGACATGACATATGCAAAAAGATGTTCTTGATCAGTAACAGATTGAGAAACTGACACACTGTAGTTGAAAGAATGTCACAAGTAGAAAGGTTATTGTGATACAGTCAATGTTCAACCTACGACGGGTATCGAATAGATATACTCTATATGCTTACCGGGCAGACTGAGCTGAACAAAAAGGGCCACACTTCGGCTTCTAAGCTTGGCCGTTGTGGGTTGTAAATGCAAAAGCATCAAGCACTGGGAACTCAGGCCCTGAGGGAGTGTGCATTGCTAGCTCTTTCGCAAGTAAAGCGACACCGGGAGTGGTCCGCACTTGGATGGGTGGCAGCAAGTGGCTTAAAAATTTCTCGAGCTCCTCCGTGCTTCGGAAGTCACGTATAAGCCGTTGGTCCCGGTAGTCATTGCATGGCAGTCGTTAAGCTATGTCGGATGCCTTTAGGCAGCTTGAATAATTTGACGCCAGTTCTGGCCACTTACACACACGAAAAATAAAAATAACAACCGAAAACTTGAACATTGAGTTTGTGTTCCGGAAGCTGAGTTCACAAAGTTTCCCGATGTGCCGCTTACCCGGAGCTCCGCCGCCGCGCGCCCGGCAGCCGGCGTCTTGCTCACTTATCGATGGAGCGAGTTTTGTTTTGAGTTATTGTTTCGAGGCCGCGGTGAACACTGAAGTAATTTTTCTTCACAATTTCGGACGTTGACTGTTTATCTTTATGATTTATACGGACTTTATATTTATCTTTAATGGTACCTAGGCTTCATGTTAGACTAAATGTATTTATTTATTTTTTAATATTTTTGGTGTCTGTTACATTTCACCCGAATGCTAGGTGGTCACCTTCTTTTGGAGGTAGACAAGAAAGTAGTGTTTATCATACTGCGTATTGAAAATTAAAGAAATGTTAAACTTCAATAAAAAGTTTGTTGATGGTTTTCACACTACTATTATAAAGGCGAAAGTTTGAGTGTGTGTGTGTGTATGTTTGTTACTTCTTCACGCAAAAACAGCTGGACCAATTTCGGTAAAATTTGGCATGCAGGAAGTCCTGGATTAAAACATAGGCTACTTTTACCGCGGGTAACACCGCGGGGCGCAGCTAGTTGGTTTATTTAGTGGCAATTTTGCGACCAGTTACGACGGTCCAAGTCAACCCAAATAATACAAATAGACTGTTTCGTACAATATTGTTTATCAATACTGTTCGAGGCGTTTGATAGCCTCACTGACAAACGCCGGCCGGGAACGAGCGGAGGTGCTCGGTTATGGCCACTTTTAGTGTTACTCGTATAGGGGCACGGGACAGCTGTTATGATAACACCAGACGAACATAGCAACTACTTATAGATCTTTTGTATTGTCACGTAGAGAGATGAATGACGATGTCAACGTCACGAATTTGAACAAAAAGTATTCACCTGAAGGAAAATTTCGTCAATCATGTCAGATTACGATTGACCTAGTGGTCTAAGCGATGGACTGTGAATCCAGAGACCGCTGGTTCAAATCACAGTCACGTATAGTGTTTTAAAGTTTTAAAACGATGTTTCTACATAATACTAGACTAAAAGGAAAAGAAAATACGGGACAGAAAATGAGTGAGAGAGAAGGCGATAGAAAATTATTTAAGTTTGGGACATTATTGTGATTTTGTACGAATTTGGGGGGTATATAAACGGTACAAGGCGCCGCCTAAGGCAGAGTTCTAGTAGGAAAGTGACATCCGAAAAAGGAAAAGGAGAGAAAAGGAAAAAAATAGTACCTAATAGTGAGTAAAGTAAAGTACTGAGTATAGTGCGTAAAGTGAAGTGTTCAGTGCAGTGAATTCCGTGCGAGTGTCAGAGAAGTGACAGTTCCGCGCGTAAGTGACAGTGCAGCGACGTTTCCGCGCGCGTGACAGCGAATTGATATTCCGCTTACGTACTAGTGCGGTGATACTAAAAGAAGACTAACGCTGTCAGTTGTTAATGACGCTTAAGTTGTAAATAAAGACACTAGTATATAGGATTGTCGTCTCCTTTCCTATCCCCAACCCACTTTAGTGATAGAATTATCACAGACACAATAGTTTTGTGTAAAGAATTTGCCTATCTAGACAAAACTGCTAAGGACAGGACAAAGTAGCGGTAATATTGTAGAATACAAACTTTTATTTATATTTACTCTTTTTGGATGTTATAATAATTGATTTAATTAAAAATTACCTTATGTGTTAGAAGCCGTAGGTGTACGCGCGATGATGGCAAAGCCGCAGAAGACGCCAAGCGGCTCTAATGAGTATATTTTTGTTCCGCTTTGCGTCAAACCTTTTGGTCCGTGGATCCAAGTAAAAAAAAAAATAAGAAATTCTGCATCATTCAACATGAACCACATTTAGATTTTTAATGTGGTTTAATTTATTTTATAAAGACTTTTAATTTAGTTTTTAGTTTATTATTGTTTTTTAATTCAACATAAAATTATTTAACATTTAAATAAAAACTATGTACATGTGTTTACGTACATACGTACCTACAAAAAGCCATATAGTAATGAAAAAAAAATGAAGATTATTCATATTTTATTTACTAATAATTTATAATCAGATTTACAGTAAACACCAAAATATTTGTATGACTTGGTACAAATATATTTGACTGACATAATATTGATCGAACTTCATTTGGTAAGTTCGTTTAAACACATATAATAAAATGCTATGAAGACATAGTAAATCCTAGCGTGGTCGTAGCACGTCATAGCCGCAGCACGTGTGACGTGACTCTTGTCCCGCCATGTGGGTCCTAGCAAGCGTCGCCATGCCGACGCGATTCACTCGACATGAGGTCGATTGAAACCGCCATACCTTTTGTGTGACAGGAAAATCTGGTTTCCCAAGGCAAATTATGTTGTAAGGTTATATAAAGTCGCTTTGATCCATTACTCAAAAGCACTTTGGCAACGTGAGCCTCTTATATGTTTACGACTTCCTTACTAATAATACAATTATGTGATAGATGAATTATGGAATTCAAGCGATACACTCACACTACAGTAAAAGACTTGCGAATTTTATTTGAGGAAGACTTTTGTAAGGTATTTGAAGTTATATTAAGACAGGTATTTTTAGAATTCAGATAATTTTGATTCCAGTTTTACATATCCAAATTAATATAAAATAAGCTCTCCTTTTTACTCGACTGCATCAAGATGAGGATAATGTTTTTGGAGTGTATGTATATTTCTGAAACAAGCTCTGATTAGTTATGTAAAAAAATTGCGGATTTTTGGCGTCAACATAAACGACTTCTTTTTTTTTTTAAGTAATTTAATAAGTTATATACTTTTTACACAGGCCGTTTTTCTTTTATAAAACTTTGTATCTTGATTTATTCTTGAATCGATATCCCAAACTTGTAATGTCAATAAACTACTTATAAACTCTGTTTTGTAGTTGCTATTGGATTTCTAGCTCACGTCTGGAACTCGGTGGGTAGTTAACAACGTTGTTTAGTAGCGAAACAAGATTACTGTTCACGACGACTTTGTTTAATTTGTAAACAAGGCTTCGATTTCCAAGTGGTGCGCTTGCTTCTACGGAAGGTAATTTATATCTTTGAAGAAGGAAAAGTAAGAGAGCTGATCTCGAGTTCCGGGGCAGCACAGCAGTGATGATGAGGGTTCTTCATTAATTACCATCCAATCGTGTGTGAGCTCATGTGGCTAAAAGATCAAAGAAGATGTTTAATTCAAAAAAGAAAATACTAGTTTACAATGGATAATTAAACTCAATTTCTAAGAAACGATGACTTTTAAGTAAATCTGTCAAGACTTGCAGATTATTACGGCTTACGTTCAAGATAATTATATAAATTTGCACGAACAGCTTTCAACGAAAAATTGTAGGCTTTGTTACTTTTCTATAAGAATACTTTGAGCTCTCAACCTTTTGTTTCAAGATGAAATTGGGTAACCTCAATAAAAAAATAGCAAATAATTATTTCTTTGTCATTAATAAAATATAAAAACCAACATATTTGCTTCAAATAGATGAATTATGAATAAAACGACGCGCCCAACACTGTCAGTAAGAAACTTCATTCGTTTTTGAATTGTACGCAATGAAACATATTTTAAAAATCTTTTAAAATTACAATTAACTCAATTAGGTATTTAGTTTTGTAAATGAAATTGAAAATAATTACATAATTTTAACTTGTTACTTTGTTATTTAAAAAAATTACGATGTTGGATTATAACAAATTATAAGTATAAAGTTATTAAATATACAAAAATATTAAATCATTTCTATATAATTTGATGACGTACACGAAGCTATTTAAGACATAAATTTAAATTTGCCTTCGGCATTTATTTGAATTTGAACACATCTAAAAAGTTATCCACATGACTGAAGTTTAATAAAGACGTTTCCGGTTCCGCAGGTAATGTTTGATTGCACTCACGGCTGGTACACCACAATTAAACTCGAATGGAGGCATCCGGATCATGCCGGCGAGCAGTAAACATCGCGCAGTAAACAAAATATTTCATCGCAATAAAATGTTTTACGTTGCCGAAGAACATCAAGTCCCCGTGTTTTCGGCTGTAAAATTGTAACTCATTTACTTCTAATACGAGACGTGGCTTGAGAAATAAAAAATATGTACGAGGACGTGCTTACGCCTGCTGCGAATCCATTCCTCCTTTAAAATATGATAATAATTATAATTTCCATGGACCCGAACGGTGTCCACAGGGACTCCCGGCGGACTTCTATGTCCAAGAAGCGTTAAATTGGATTCTATCAAAAAGCCTCCTGTTATCCATAGTGACATGTGCTCCCTCAATAATCACTTATATTCACTAAGTTTTTCTGTTTTTTCCTCTCCTTATCCCAATATTTCTTATATAATTTCATTTGTCACATGCTTTTTATAAAATATTTTGATTTTATAGTGTATGGATGGATACTTCTTGGTTAGTTAGATATAAAACCTACAGATGAGTATTTTGGAAAGTTGCTCTGACGCTTTCATTTATGTTAAAATCTGTCTTGTGTGGGTATAATATAAAATAAATAGTTATAATTCGAGTGAAAGGATTTTGATTCAACATCCACCTTAGTGCAGTTTTATGTTTTCTATCTTTGACCATAATTACCATTATGTTATGTGCGCCACATAACATAATGGTAATGTCCTAGTCCTAGGGCGGTGCGAGCGGTGCGACCGCACCGGGCGCTGTCAAGGGAGGGGCGCCGAAATGTGAGACAAACGAAGCTCAACCAGGCGGGCGAGCCGCGCGACAATTGTGATATATCTGGACAAGAATTGGTTGAAGAACTTGTAAGCCTAAAGCCATTATTAAAAGATCTTCAATTAGGAGAGCCGATAAAAGCTCTCCGACTAATAAAAAAAAATTATTTGCAAGATATTTTCCCGAATTTATGGACAGCGCTTCGTATCTTAATAACTGTTCCTGTAACTTCTGCCAAAGGAGAACGAAGTTTCAGTAAATTAAAACTTACAAAAACTTACCTACGGTCTACTATGTGTCAGGAAAGACTGTCCGATCTTGGAATTTTGTCTATAGAAAATGCTATTTTCCAAAAGATAAATTACTCCGACTTGATAAAAAAATTTGCAAGAAAAGTGACTATACTGTAGGGTTTTTAATATTTTTTGCTACATATTCATTTACTTATATTAATGTTTGCATTGAACACGGAATAAATAAAAGGTGTCAATCATTATTGTTATTTTTCATTTGTCCACCACATCACAATAGTATACTCACTGGTTAAACGAACTTTTCTATGATATGGCATTTTTAGAGGCAAAAGGCAACCTGAGGCAACTGATTTTTTTAGGTTAATTGTTTGTTTTTACATTTTTTTTTTCATTTAGAAGGGCGCCACTTTTGGTTTCCGCACTACCTGAAAATTTAAATAGGACCGGCACAATGTGGCTTACGATGCTATCGCTTGACATATTAATTAGTCATCTCATATAGGTAGATAGACAAAGACGTGTGGTATGAAGTGTTTTTGTTGGAAACAGGGAGCGCGGTGGAGTCTGTTTACTTAGTTTAGGTAACTGCGAGTGGACGCGGCGGTGTGGCGGGGGGCGGGGGCAGGGATCTCGAGCAACAAGTTCGTAGTTGCACTTTCAGTTACGCAAATCTTAGTGATCGCATAAATAATGTGGTGGTTTTGTTCCTGGTCACAGCTGTGCAACGTTCTGCTTTCATTTATTTTTGTTGTTTCAAAACTTTTTAATTACCAGATAAATACAAGTATTTGCATTTTACGTACCCAGTGTATCACTTTTTATACCAAAGGAATCGAAACTATAAAGGTTACAAAGTTTGAATTTCAAGGGGCAAAGCTACACTTATATAAAAGTAAAGGGGATCATTAATTGTATGGGCTGCACCGCCGGCTGTTGACTTTGTATTGAGAGGTCGGAGTGGCCAACTCCATCATTGTTAAGAGCTAAGGCTCCGTATCCATACTGAACTGAGCCTCGGTAATTACACGGAACCCGTTCCGTTTTATGGCCCTGTTCTATTTTGTACCAGACTTGGTGATGATTATCAATTCAAATGGAAGAATTACCAATCATACCTTTATTTTAACTCTGTGACTCTAATTGTAATAAACGAGGCAAGAATATATTACAGCAGGGTCATTTCTTAAGCTTGGAAAAAAGTAATTTAGCGCGAGAGGGCTAACGAGCCCGGCTCGCTCCGTCCCTTGACAGGCTTCAATTTGCACTCGAAAATAAGCAACTAGATATTTTTTGTGTATTTTACTTTATACTCAGTAGCTAGCATTACTTTCTTTGGTTGTTTTGCAAATACAAAGAATTACCGAATTATCCCAAAGGCTTGAAAGATTCGGCAGTTAGTAATGTTCACAGGTAATGTTGTTAATTGTAGTTGTAGGCTGAGGATAAGAAAGCGAAGAGGTGCGGAGAGGTGAGACTGTTAAACTAACAAGGGTACTCCCTCGTTAGTTTGACAGTCTCACTGCCTTTTTTGAATACCAAGAAACACGTAACACTCGTTAATTCACCCCGGGGAGACGGTGCCTACTGCCGGCAAGTAGGTATATGTTTACAACTGTTTTGAATTAATTTCAATAATAAAAATGTGTTGACAAAAAGTTTGTTGTTTATAATAATAATAAAATGAGTCATCCTGCCGAAACCTATTCAAGGGTACACCTTTTGTAGGAATGTTCAGGAATGGGTTCTAGCTGGAGCGCCACATTACATGAACTTCTTCAAAGGGACGTGTTCGATCTCTATCCCCACGCAAGCCTTCCAAAAAACCGGGGTGAAAAGACTCGTGAATCTAAAAGAGATACATAATAATGAGACATAATATCTAAGTTTTAAAATAAATCAAGGGAAAAATATTAAGACATCCATAAAAAAGTCTTTGAGTCTACCTGAATTTTCCTTGGTCCAGTGCTGCCCTCATTTGAAATAAATCATTTAAAAGGAAACGGAGATATCATTTAAAATTGTGTCTTGACCAGGCTCTAGATAACCCTTCAAACTATTTTATGAACTACTGTTTACAGTTTAATGTGAGAACGTGAAGCTTTTCTACGCACAATTGCGAAAAACGGCCACTTTTGGCGTATGTGCGTAGAAAAGCTTCACCTTCTGTGTTCTTTACTTCTCTACTCTTTAGTTCATAAAATAGTTTGAAGGGTTATCTAGAGCCTAGTAAAGACAATAATTTAAATGATATCTACGTTTCCTTTTAAATTATTAATTTCAAATGGGGGCAACACTGGACCCCTGAAAAGTCAGGTATCCCCTTAAATCTTGGAACTTATGTCTTAATTTTTCAGCTCACTACAATTATATTTTCTATAATACATATCTTCTACGTGGACCACTGAAGGATAAGTAGGTCGCCGTCAAAACAAAAAAATCAAACAGTTTTAATAAGTGATCGTAATAAGTGAGAACTCCCTGCAAGTGTCGCAAGATCCCTAAGGTATACAAATTCGTTAGATGTCGTAGTTCTTCGAACCTCATTAGCGTTTTATTATCGTAGACTTTCTTAAAGCTGAAATTCTGAAAGCCGAACAATTAAGTACCTACTGTAACACGATAACGATATTATGAGACGCTTTGATTTCGCTCTTTGCCTTATAACTTTATTACTTTATTAGTTTCAGATGAACAAACATAATTTTGTTTCGCACGTTTGATAAGCTTATTTGCGAAATAAATTGAATTCTGAAAATATCTTGGAAACTTATTGTTATTGCTACTAAAATATTTCATTTTAAGGCTTACAGTTTTCCCCGGGGGGGTGCACACCAGATACTTAAATTAATTTAGTGTGTAATTGTGAATTTTTGTAATCTTGATTAATTTAATTTATATATTTTAATAAGTATTTTGAATGAACGCACTACTAACACTAGGCTTTTAAGTTTTTTTTTTACTAACATTGTTGTCATTGTACAACCATATTATTAATAGGTTGGGGAATAAGTCTTTTCGCATTTTATATGAAAATTCGAAACATTTTTTAATATAGTTTATTTACATTTAACTAAAGTATGTAGGTACCATTTTGTTCGATAACTTTTTGCCATCTTATAGGTAGGGACATGATCTCATTGCTATAGAAATTTTGGGGCTTCTGATCAAAAAACTGCGTCAAGTAGTTTTGGCAGTCCTCTCGTGATGTTAACCTGACACTGCCTAAAGAATTCTGAAGAGACCGAAACAGGTGGAAATCTGAAGGTGCCAGGTCAGGACTATACGGCGGATGCATTAACACCTCCCAGCCAAACTCTCTTAATTTTTGCTGAGTGGTTAAAGATGTGTGAGGTCTAGCGTTATCATGATGAAAAACCACACCCCTTCTGTTGATTAATTCCGGCCGCTTTCTCTCAACTTCTTGCTTTAATCTTATCAGTGGTTCGCAGTAGAGTTCTGAATCGATGGTCCTGTCTTGTGGTAACAGCTCATAATGAATAATGCCCTTCCAATCCCACCACACACAGCATCACCTTGTTGCGAGTTAACCCGGGTTTCGCCACAGTCTGTGAAGCCTGACCAGCCTTTGACCATGACCTTTTTCGCACATTCTTGTCGTACGTGATCCACTTTTCATCACCAGTTATCAATTTTTTCAAATATGGTTCGGTCTCATTACGTCGTAATAAAGAATCACAAATGAGTACACGGTTCATTAGGTTTCTTTCAGAGAGCTCGCGAGGTATCCAAATATCGAGCTTTTTTGTGTACCTTTTTTTTTAAATGCGCCAAAACTGTTTTGTGGTCAATTCCCAGTTCTTCAGCTACGTCGTAACTACTGATATGCCGATCTTGCTCCACTTTTTCAAAAATAGCATCCATTTTATCCGTAACAGTCCGACCGGAGCGACGTGCATCTTTGACATCAAAATTTCCGGATTGAAAACGCTCAAACCAAATTTGTGCTACTCTCACAGACACTGCACTAGGTCCATAAACATCGCAAATTTTTTTCGCGGCTTGCGTTGCGTTTTTATCTTTTTGGTAGTAAAATTTTAAAATGTATCTAATTTCTTCATTATATTCACTCATCTTGACGGTAAGAAAAACAAATGAATATCACGCATTTTCCTAATTTGAGTTTGGAATTATCTTCTTTAAAATTTAAACTTTTTAATGATACCAAAACCAGCCAGGTACAAATAGTATAGCCAAAGTGGTTTTATTACAAGTTCATACATACTATATGCGAAAAGACTTTTTCCCCAACCTAATATTATATATATTGATAACGTTTTACAGGTCAATATTTTTAAAACTCACTGTAAAAATCTTTTTAAAGTTTTATCTTATTTTGAACAGAATCCAATCTTCCCGCAACTTATTCAATTGAATATTTAAAGAGTGACACGCGGAGTTTGAGTCGTTTTAAATTTGTTACAAGAAGTTTTTTAACGATATTTTTCTTTTTCTATTTTAATAATCCCTTTGCACATTTCTATAATTTTACTATTTGTCTAAATGCAACGATTTGTAAGAAAATACAGGACATTATTACGGAATAGTTCCTTGAACTAGGAACTCGCGCCAAGAGTCCCGTACAATTTCGAATATGTGCGTAATGGATGGTTTACGCAATTAAAAGCATGGAAAGTAGCAGTTTACGACAGACTGTTTTGAAAAATATAATTTTATTCTCATATGTTCCAAAGTGTCTTAAGTTCAGATCAAAGATACAAGAGGTATCAGAGAATGAACAACAAACATGTCACGCATTTCACAGGCGATTTAGAACATACAAACTCCAGACTCTGAAAACAAATATTTTTTAAATCAGTAAAAGCCGAATGAGTAGCATGTACGGTCGGGCTTCAAAAATGGGGTCATAATTTCTCAAACAATTGTTATGAGAGATAATGAGTCTATTTGTTGAAGCGTGCCGTACTTTAAAAGTTGTATTACGTAACGCTTGAAGTATCTTTCGCACGCGTAGCAGGGCTCCGCCCGGCGGGGCGCCGCGGCCGCGGCTGTCGCCAGGAGTTACGAGCAGGAGCTCGCGGGGATCTTCCGCAGTTGCCAAATTAATTGCTCGTCACTCGCTCTGTTGCATTGCTCGCTTTACTTGCGGGAGTCGGTTTCGCAATGTGGATTGCGAAACCGACTCCCGCAAGTAACACGAAATGTTTTTTCGTATTTACCAAACAAGCATTTTGTGTTGCGCATTGTTTTTCATATCTTCTTTATTAAATATCTTCTTTTACTTATAAAATATATAAGCTCAAAGGTTAAACTCCTCGGAAGGAGCTCCTGCGGAACTGCACAATGCGATCGCTTCTACAATTTTTTTTCAAAACTAGAAACCGACTTCACCCCCTTTCTACTCAATCAATTTTAATAAAATTTCTAATAACGTTACTAAGGCGATGGACACAGAAAAGACGCAGGGCATAAAAGGGACGCCGTCGCGGCTCATATAAAAAAGACGAGGCACGGATGTGACAGATACAAACAAATCCCCCACACCCGCACAAGCCCACAAGCCCGTTTCGCCCGCTCGTGCCTGTGCCCCGTCTGTTCTGTATGTTTAGACATTACGTTTACGCATCTGTGTCCCAAGATGCGTAAACGTAATGTCTGCGCCCCGTCGCGTCGGTGCCCCGTCTTTTCTGAGTGTTCTGCTTTGCGACACTTCTATACATTTTGTATGAAAGGGACGCGGAGCAGAAATTTGTCACGTCTTACGTCTTTTTTGTGTGTCCAGCGCCTAACACTACTTACTACCTACTATGTATGTTACAATAAAGTTGAAAATCAGTTTAAAGTGTAGGAAGCCATACAATATTTTTTTAAGGGTTTTTAGGCATTCAAGATGTAGTAATAAATTACTCAAACTAAATAATGAAATAAGCTTGCGCTTCGTCTTTGTTTTTTGAAAAAATTAAATTTTTTGTACAAGCTTTTATTACTAAGTTCCATTGACAACCTTCCGTCTCCATGATCAGCTCCTTAGTATCGTCTACTAAAAAGTGCTCAACAAGACAAATCAAATGAATCCTACTCAAAGAGTTTATGTTGATTTATAACTGAGTTCTCTCGAATATCTTGCGACTCCATCATCAGAATAGCTCATTGACTCCATAATATTGTATTGTCATTCGACTTACACATCGGTTGAGGATAACTGGTATTGCT
This sequence comes from Acrobasis suavella, assembly GCA_943193695.1. Lineage (NCBI taxonomy): Eukaryota > Metazoa > Arthropoda > Insecta > Lepidoptera > Pyralidae > Acrobasis > Acrobasis suavella. The sequence continues at coordinate 256,577 of OW971930.1, read as the reverse complement.
ACATTTATCTGCAGCTGTATGTGATTAAATAAATTATTTAATTAGGTAAAGCTTTTTTCTTATATTCCTATAACATTTATCCCTTTTAGCAGTCGGATAAAAATAAGCAGTAAATAAAAAAGCGCAATGTACATCGTTTATCAAAAATACAATGAAGTGAACTGTCACTGACTAATGACAAGCAAGGGGTTTTTGGCGGGAAGTCAAGGGGTTCAGTTGAAGTTTGCTTTAAATTATTTTGATTCTAGCGGACTTTATAATATTAAATCGGTGTAGTTTAGTGAAATAAATGCTCATGCTCATGGACAATATGTAAAATGGTTAAAGTGGACACTCATAGTGCGGCTGTAGTGATATTTATTTGCGGACTGTGGTGGGCGTCTTTAGACGCCGTCCGCCACTCATTCGGCTATGAAAACCAGTGGACTCGTAAAGATTTGTTGCCAGAAGCTCCCTTGAAGCAATCAAAGGACCTACACCAACCTTTGATTGTATAGTTAGGTTAGGGTTAGGAATAAACCCCCCCAATGGGTTCCCGGTTTGTCGTACCGGGGGGGCTCAGTACCCGTGGTAGCCTCGAGCCACGGGGAAGCTAAGAGGAACCCGCGAGGGGGCGCTCCTGCTGTCGTCAACCAGCAGTGAGCGCCCACATTGGGGCGGCGGGGGAGTGGGAAGATCTCCCCCCACCCGGGGAGGGGCGCTCCCGCGGGCTCGGCTTCGGCCTTGAGCCTGTAGGGATGCGCCCAATGGGGCGGCGGGGGAGTGGGAAGTTCTCCCCCCACCCGGGGTGGGGCCGCCGGGAGGGGAATGTTTCATTGCCCTCCCGGCGCTTCAGGCGGGGCCACACCGCCGTGGCTGTGGTTGGAGATCGGTCGCGGAGGAGGAGGAGTGTCGGTGTTACGTTGCCGCTCTCCCTATCCTCCGCGACCGAGCGGTGCCGCACCGCGTTTGCGGCGAGAGGCAACCGGCGGAGCCTTTCATCTTCTCCGCCGCTGGGAGCCGCTTTGTCTGGCTCCCATGGGTCCACAGGCGGTGGACTGCGTGGGAGTTTGCCGCCTCTCAATTGGGCCGAGGAGGTATGGCGCGTCCGTGAGTTCCGGACGCGCCGACTTGGTGAGTGGGGGGGCGCTGTGACTCCCCCGGGGAGGGGCCGCTTTGGCGGCCGGCCGCGCCGGGGTTCGCGGATGTATTTCTGTTCCCGTGTCCCCGGCAAAAGCGGTTGAGATGGAACTCCGGAGGTTTTTTAGTGGGTAGGCACGTCGCTCTGGCGTGGAGTCCCACATAACCCGACAGCCTCCCCCGCAGGCTGACGGGTATCCGTAACAAGGATCTTTCCTCCGTAAAAAAAAAAAAAAAAAAGGGTTAGGAATAAAGAAATTGGCGCCCGCGCCATTGGTTAACTAGACACTGGCAAAATAAGCTTCAACGAAGTTTAATCGCCAACAAGAAAAAAAAAAAGAAATGACAAGCAAGACCTTGTTATTATTTGACAGTTAACTGTCATTTCTGACGACTGCATATTGCCAAGGTTCTGTCGCAGTTCTGTCGGTACATCGACAGTTTTACTTTGTAAAAAACATTTAGTTTTAGAAATTAATTGAAATGTTATTTCATACTTATTAAAACAAACTTATTGGTTTAAAATAAAGTGTGCAAAATTCAACACTAGACACTTCCTCTAAGGTCGGATACTCATATCCACATTATTCTTTCAGCTCAATCGGCTGAGGATAACTGGTTGAAAATTGAATTGCAAGATTTGATATAAGCAAACATACATACAAAATCCATTGCAAGTTAATAAAAGCTTATAAAATAGTTTCTATTTTTGAGAAGATACAAGTACCTACTTAAATCTTCTCCAAAGTAACGTGACGAAGTAGTGTGTCCCCTGGACACTAACCAAACTTACTATAAATCCTTGAAAATTGCTTTGGAAGCTTCAAAGCAAATATTTGACGAAATTACTTTAGTTTCATCTAGGACCAGACTAGATGACACTAAACATCATGTACAAACAGCTGTTTGATAAGTTGCTGAGTGCGAGACTCTTAACTTATTCGCCATCTTATTCGCCACGACAGAAGTACGCCATAAGGTGGTGAAACTATCAAATTGTCTTGTTATGTCGTGTGAACGTACCCATCAGGTGTTTGCTGCAGCGCTCGTGTCGGCCGCGGAGACTGTTCTCCCGCCGATCCCACGCACGGTGTCGCAGTTGCACGCTCTCGATGAGCATTGCTGAATCAGCAGCCTGACATTTAGTGGCCAATGTTCTGTTATCTTATTTTTCAAGCGTATGGATAAACAGAATCTTTTTTTGTGTGTACTTTTCCTTGTATTTTGCCCTGTTACGTTGTTTGTTTCAATAATAGTGTAGACAAAACATTACGGGATAAAGTAATAATAAGATAAAATTATTTTCTCTGAAATTTATAACCTTCGTTAAAACAAACATTTTAAATCAGGGTTCTCGGGATTATTTACCCTCCAATTAATTAATCACGGAGTCCGCTGTTTCATTAAATTAAAATATTTATTCGTATAAACTGCTAATTTAATTGCATTATGGGCGCTTATTCTCAGCTGGTCATTGTCCTTATCTGTAACAGTGATGTAATACCTAACAGTTTCAGTTTCAGAGATCTATCGGATTGTAACGTTAATATATTTTTGTTCATCAAAAGCAACTCAAACATAACAGTAAAAGCATGATTTAAATATAAATACTTAATATTATTTAGTTAAAAATTGTGCCCATGTGGCGAAGTGCCAAGAAAGCTGGCCGCATTCGCCCCCTGTTGGATCGCAACACTGATGCGTTTGGTGAAAAAACAGCCAGCCCTCTAGTCACCAGCGGCGGAGATCAGTCTTGAAGAGATCACTTTAAGGAGACCCCCAGCACCGTGGTCCGAAAGTCTAGTCGTAGATTATTTTATTTTATCGGATTATTTCTATCGGACCGAAAATGATGCATATTTTCAAGTGATTTTATAACCCGTCACTTCGTCCGCGTAGAAGCCGAAATTGTTCTAATAAGATTTTTAATTGTGTTTTTTTTACGTTGTTAATTTTGATATAACATATATATATGTTATAAGATTATTATAGAGATTACTATAGATTATATAGATATTATAGAAGAAAATTAAGTTATTTTTGACAGATAAATGTTATAATAGTGTTAAGGATTTCATATCTGATAAATTGTAAATTGACTTTGTTTCATAGTAAATTGTAAAAGGTTTATAGATTTATTTCACTATATTTTTATAGTATTGTGATAGATAGCTCTTCTGATAAAAAATGCACCCGGTGATGGTAAACATAATTGGACGAAACTGAATGTAATATCATGTAACACATGTTTGGCAAATAAATGATCTTTATCTTTACCTTAACCTTCACCTTCACCTTCACCTTCACCTTCACCTTCACCTTCACCTTCACCTTCACCTTCACCTTCACCTTCACCTTCACCTTCACCTTCACCTTCACCTTCACCTTCACCTTCACCTTCACCTTCATCTTCATCTTCATCTTTATCTTTATATGTTAAAATCTTTACCCTCTCGCTCTCGCTCTACTTTCTCAGTTCGTTTAGTGGCAGAAGAACATTTCGCCGGCTCCATTTTGTCGTTAAAGCGATATTTCAAATATAGATGTCACCAATAAATTATCCGCTGCAGTGAAACGGTCCAAAAACACAGCCTTCAAGATATTTGTAAGTTCATTTCGGAGCGTTTACATTAACGCGAGTTAATTACGTGCCGCGAGGACCGCGGAAATTGTACGTTGTAAACAAACACACAAATTAAAGAAGAGAAGAAAATTACTTAAAAAAAAAGCTTAATTATATTTATATAATAACAAATAAACACGTACATGAAATAACAACGGATAAAGATTGATACCTGGGAGAGTAAAAATCAAAAGTTTTCTCTATGGTGTTATTTGCAAGTTATTATAATTTTCTCTCCCGAAGTCTTGACCCCACACAATAAAGATTTATCACACTAAGTATCACAGAAAAAATAAATGCATCTAACTCTAGCGCATAAGTAGATTTGTGGACGCTGTACGAAGAAATTGTTGAATAAACCTGATATCCGCAGATATCAAGTTATGGTCTAAGCTATATATCTTTTATATTATAACTTTAACCAGGAATCGAACCAACAGAAATCCAAATAAATACCTATTACGTTTTTTGTGGTGTCAAGAATTATAAAACTCTGCATACATTATAAACGGAAGTACAGTTTATATTGTACGCAGGTAATACAATATATTATATCTGATCTGACACCAGGTAATGACACTCGACATAAAAGAAAGAATACAATATAAACTATACTTCTGTTACTCTGTGCAGTTTATGTCGGACGAGTAGCGAGAGGTTACTGAACGGCGGCGAGATGGCGGCCATAACCGAAACGAGCGAAATAACGCCCACGGAAACAATTAGAAACAGCCATCATACCGCGTAGGTACCTCTGCGTAGGCAGCGAGACATTAGATCACCACATGCGTGTACATTCTTTGGGCAAAAGGGATAAATTAATGAGACTTTAAGCTTTTATTGCGAGTACTAAACGAGTAACCTTCGGCTTTACCATCGATCCGTGGATAGCATTTAACACAAAGGCCAAAGCACTCGTACTCCACAACTCAAACATACACAAACCGGATGGTGATTACATTTCTTATAGAAATGGATCCGGAAGGTGGTCATAGAAAGTTTCCGAAACAATAATCATAAGATGACTATAAAATAACCCTTGTATTCATAAAAAATTACAAACGTTTGCAAACCTATTTCACTTAAAATATGTTATGTCCCTTTCACTCCTTTCAATATTTGACTTTGCAAGAGCGAAACAAAACATATTTTAACTAAAACAGGTTTAGGAACCGTTTGTATTTTTTTTTGAATAAGGGGATAAGTGTTTAACTGCGTATTGAGTAAACGAAATTAATCACAAAGTTTATTGATCTTTTCATATATTTTTTTACTCTTGTTGCATTATAAGTGGAAGTTTCTTATATCAGTTATAAAACATTAAAGATAGTAAATGTCAGAGAATCCAGTGACAGTCGTAGGTGAGGTTAAAGTGAAAGTCCGGCGAAAGTTTAATATCTTGCCATCGGTCGAGCGTTGGTATTGCAATACGGAGAACCGAATCCGGTATTCCGGCGGATCCGGCATCAATTTACACTTAGCGGATCCGGTACCAATAAAGTCCGCCACTGGATCCGGCGACCGGATCCGATCTAATGAAACCCACCTCGCAGAGTGTCGCTACATGCTTAGTTCAGTCAGTTTCATTAGCCACTCGCTCGAGTCAACAAAATTGTAGTTTTTTGAGGCCTCTATACAGGACAGTGAAACAAATTAATGGAATGATTTAAAAAAAGCAAAATGATAAGTGTAAACGCTTAATTTACAGTGATATTTTATTTGTTTTAAGATTGAGAAGTTAATCGTAGTTTCGTTTAAAAATTAGTCATAATAATAAAGTTGAGTTTGTTTGGGTATCTTTTTATCTTAACACCTCACTAACGGTTCATTTTGGAATGAATAAGGAAAGCTGTTTTGTTCATTCCGGCCGGATCCGGCGGGACTCGGCCGGGTTGATGAAAATCCGGTCGGATGCGGCCGTATAAAAAAATGGGACCGGATTGCAATCCCTAGCTCGCGCGGCCACTGTGAAGCGTTTCAGTCGAGGTCGCGCTAATGGAACTTGTGACACAGTTTCGCCATTTTATTGAATGAAAGAAACTTTTTTATAAATTCTGTTTGAAAAGAATTTTTATTACTAGATTGATATTGATGCAATGAAAAATAAAAGAACAGCCTCTATTAATATCTATAAATAAAATGTAAAATATAGTCTCTAAAATTGTAAAATTGTTTGTTTTTCGTATGTGTAAGTGGCAAAGCCAATAATATCAATCTTCTTGTGGCAAAAGTGCGTAGCAGGTATTTTGTAGCAAAGATTATGTAAAAAATTGTAGCACTTTGTAGCAAGTGTTGTTGAGTATTCTATGGAAAATTGAAGCGTACTAAAATAAATGTTATACTAACTATTAAGACCCTGGCCAGCCGTTAAAGAGACGAATTAGATTAAAGTGTCTGTTTGGAGCTCAAATGGATATTTTGCAAACATTGTGGTAAACTAACTAGGTAACAGACGACCTCCGTGGCGTAGTGGTCACCATGCTAGTCCGCCACCCAGAGGTCCCGGGTTCGATCCCCGGTCAGGGCAAGTTGGAAAATGGCCTTTTTCAAATTGTCCTGGGTCTTGGATGTTTATCTATATATGTATTTGTTATAAAAATACAGTATCATTGTGTTAGTATCCCATAACACAAGTCTCGAACTTACTTTGGGGCTAGCTCAATCAGTGTAATTTGTCCATATATATTTATTTTATTTTATATTAAAGTATAGATTAAATTATATCTCTTATTTAATTCATCAATGGCTTCTTTTAAAATTTTTTGTTGCAAGAATGCGCGTACTGTTTATTGTATCGTTTAAAATGCTTAAAGCTATATTCATCTTTAGAATGAAATGCTTGGGATTTTTAAACAAAAAGTCAAAAATATTGTCGCTTGTGATCTTTAAATGCCCGCAAAGAGAAATGGTGAATTAAACGCGTCGGCAACAGGTCACACACTTGTAAAAAAAGCAAGGAGCATTAATTAAACCGGTGACACTCGCAAATTTCCCTCGCTGCCGTCCGACCGAGGCGGGGGCGACGCCGCTCGCTGCTGGCGAGTGTACTCTCATGTCAATTCAACAATTGATTACCCCCGTGGCGTAGTGGTCACCATGCTTGTCCGCCACCCAGAGGTCCCGGGTTCGAACCCCGGTCAGGGCAATTTGGAAAATGGCCTTTTTCAAATTGTCCTGGGTCTTGGATGTTTATCTATATATGTATTTGTTATAAAATATAGTATCGTTGAGCTAGTATCCCATAACACAAGTCTCGAACTTACTTTGGGGCTAGCTCAATCAGTGTAATTTGTCCCTATTTATTTATTTATTTATTAAGATATTTTATTTCGTGTTTGACAATTTCCGTTGGTTATTTATTTCGGAAGTACTAACTATTATAGTTTAATTTATCTGTCCCGTGTCACCTGCATCTAGCTTCGGCTCGTATGACTTATAATTGTTACTCACAATAGTTAGTCACTAGGATAGTTGGCAATCAACCTAGGAAAGTTTTAAAAGGAACTTTATACCACGTACGACCGAACTGTGGAATCAACTTCCTGCAGCAGTTTTCCCAGGCCGATACGACATTGAAACTTTTAAAAAACGAATCTTTATCCTCCTGAAAGGCCGGCAAAGCGTCTGTAACACCCCTGGTGTTGCAGTTGTCCATGGGCAGCGGTGATCACTTACCATCAGGTGACCCGCTTGTTCGTTTGCCGCCCTATGACATAAAAAAATAATAATAATAGTCATAATGCCTGACCCTTTTATTCCCTTTTATTTAGATCATTAGTTTTTAATACGCTTTATTCAGCTTAAATAGTGGATCGAATAAATGTTATTTGTTTGTCGAACTCAAGTAGTACAAACAAAAACTTTGCTGCTGCGTCCGAATGTGTAAAGCTTGCAGCTAGTAATACAATAAATAAATATAAATATACAGGGACAAATAACACTGATTGGTACAGTTAGAATTTTACTCCAGCCCAGAAATCTAAATATATATAACTCAAAGGTGACTGACTGACTGACATAGTGATCTATCAACGCACAGCCCAAACCACTGGACGGATCGGGCTGAAATTTGGCATGCAGGTAGATGTTATGACGTAGGCATTCGCTAAGAAAGGATTTTGATCAATTCTGCCCCCAAGGGGATAAAAAAGGGGATGAAAGTTTGTATGAAACTTTGTCAATTTTGAACCGATCAGGCTAAGACTTTGCATGCATAAAGCTACTATGACGTAGGCATCCCCTAAGAAAGGATTTTGATCAATTACACCCTTACGCGAGCGAAGCCGCGGGCAAAAGCTAGTTTATTATAAAACGCTAACGTAACATTACTTTTCTCTAGCTAAAAGTACATCCTAGCAGCAAACATGGATTACAGTTAGCGTACACGGTCACCTAATGCTACTCACTCTTTGCATGACAAAAGCGGATAAAGCATGTACAAACTCCGTAAGCCGTGCACCGTGCACTGCAAAAGTTGCAAAAGTGCTTAATCCGTGTATGCACTGCAAAAGTTCAGAAGTGCCATTTTGGAACGCGGAGTCACCCAAACGCATATTTTTTGCATCAAAAAACCTTTCGTTTAGTGACTCCGCGTTTGAAAAATGGCAACACAGCAAAAGCTACCACGTGTTGTGCTGGATAAGAACGGTGGCCACACGCCTGGAAATGAAATGGTGGCGATTTGTGTAAATATGCAAACCGCAAACTAAGATCTATCTTAAAGGGAGACTTACTTAAAAGGACATCGAGGAATTTACATACGAATTTCGTTAGTAGACGGTTAACTTTTTTAATCACATCGGCGTCACCACTGTAGCGAGAGCGAGATGATATGCTGGACTGCCTCAAAGGGAAGGTCTTCCGCCAGGCATGGTGTTGTGCCTGGGGCACCGCAGCTCCAACGATTTTTCGTTGGAAGTTGTAGGTATATAAGCGGCGACCCTGCAGGCATATTCAGTCATGAAGGTATATGATATGACAAATGATTGTGCTTGTGGTTCATCAAGCATTCATAACGTTATAACAGAGACATATGGCTCTGAAACGTGGAAGGAAGACCATCTGTCTTGTTGAAAATTGATTATTATGTAAAAAAAAAGAAATGTTGTGTCGTGGGACACCAGGTAGGAACGAAGTTCCTTCGGCTAATGTAGAATCGACACAATTTGCAAAAGAATTGTGTATACGACTGTCGCGCCTGCGCACGTCTCATTTAACGGTTTTATTTAACGAGGTCATCCTTACGGTTTTACTATCACATTTTTTTCAGTTCGGTCGCGCAGCAAAATCCCTATCTCCTCCAAGCATGCCGTAAGGAACTTCGTTCCAAAAAAAAAAAACTCAGACCTATCTCTATCCCTAAAACCAGTACAGTTTAGTGATACAGTTTACAAAAAAAAAACTATTGCGCTTTTAGATTTGCACTTTCACATAGAGGCCGAAGGCCGAGCGAAGGGCAAAGTCCGAGGCGAGGGCGAAACCTACGTACATGATCATACAAAATCTTCAATGCTATTTGTAGTCCTAACATGAATATACCCGTACAGCATCGATTTAAGGGGCTACATTAATTTTCCGGGGTCCAGTGCTGCCCCCATTTGAAATAAATATATTGAAAGGAAACGGAGATTTCATTTAAAATTTTGTCTTGATCAGACCCTAGATAACCACCCTAGATAAGAAGCTTTTCTACGCACATACGCCAAAAGTGGCCGTTTTTCGCAATTGTGCGTAGAAAAGCTTCACATTCTCAATTTAAACTGTTAACAGTAGTTCATAAAATAGTTCGAAGGGTTATCTAGGGTCTGATCAAGACAAAATTTTAAATGATATCTCCGTTTTCTTTTAAATTATTTATTTTAAATGGGGGCAGCACTGGACCCCGGAAAATTCAGGTAGCCCCTTAACAAAATCGCACACTTATGTGTCCTTTGTTTTTCGCTGTCAGACACACGCTGCGGAAAATTCATGGATGCGTTTTACCCGTTTTATATTTCCCTGTGCATTAGCCGTCCATTTTCAAAACACTCTTGCAAATATTGGCCTCTAAATAAAGCAATATGTTACACTCAAATAAAATTTATAGACGCCTGGTCCCGGATATAGGAAATAGCTGCTCAAAGAGTACTGCTTTCATACCACCACTCTATTAGGTATAGTAAATTATAATAGTATTTTGTATCCTCAGTCTCTCGATAAGTTATGTGGCCAATATAATTTGGCGGAAAAAATACCCAGTGTCACTCTCTAGAGATGGGTAACTCCGCGATTTTTACGGAGTCGGATCCGGATGCAGATCCAGCTCTGCGGAACCGTATCCAGGTTTCATGTCCGCCGCCGGACTTATTGTATGGGTCATGTAACTAAACTACTTGTGAATAAAATACGGTGCGTTGCGTAGTCCACCGGCCCTGCATAACCTGGAACATCTCCTCTCGTATACTTAAAGTTTAAAGGAACTAACCTAACGAATATATTAGGTTGGGGAAAAGTCTTTTCGCATATAGTATGTATGAACTTGTAATAAAACCACTTTGGCTATACTATTTGTACCTGGCTGGTTTTGGTATCATTTTAAAGTTTACATTTTAAAGAAGATAATTCTAAATTCAAATTAGGAAAATGCGTGATTTTTATTACCGTCTTACCGTCAAGATGAATGAATCTAATGAAGAAATTAGATACGTTTTAAAATTTTACTACCAAAAAGGTAAAAATGCAACGCAAGCCGCGAAAAAAAATTGTGATGTTTATGGACCTAGTGCAGTGTCTGTGAGAGTAGCACAAATGGTTTAAGCGTTTTCAATCCGGAAATTTTGATGTCAAAGATGCACGTCGCTCTGGTCGCCCTGTTACGGATAAAATGGATGCTATTTTTGAAAAAGTGGAGCAATATCAGTAGTTACGACATAGCTTAAGAACTGGGAATTGACCACAAAACAGTATTCGCGCATTTGAAAAAAAATTGGTACACAAAAAAGCTCGATATTTGGGTACCTCACGAGCTCTCTGAAAGAAACCTAATGAACCGTGTACTCATTTGTGATTCTTTATAACAACTTACAAAATGACATTTATCTAATTTTTGAGTGGAGTATGAAAAATAAAATGAAATTTAATATTAAAAAATGTAACGTTATGACTTTTGATAGGAAAAGAAATCCGATTCATTTTACATATCATTTGGACAACCATGACATAGTAAGAGTCAATATAGTAAAAGATTTAGGAGTAATGTTCGACCGCAGCCTAACGTTTTATGACCATGTCGAACACCTGGCAAAGGAGGCATATCGTAGACTGGGTTTTGTATTAAGGAATGCTAGGGATTTCCAGAACCCTCAAGTTATCAAAACATTGTATAACTCACTGGTTAGAAGCAAGCTAGAAAGTAGTGCATGTGTATGGAACCCACATCACGCCAAATGTTTATCGCCGCCCTTAGGCTTGAAAAAGTTCAGAAAACTTTCCTCAGGGCTTTATATAAAAAATTATACGGTTACTACCCGTTCTTGTATCCGACTAAATTCTTACTCGGTCAACTTTGCTTTAATTCGCTGGAAGTTAGGCGCATGGTTGATCAACTCACCATCTGCTTGAGGATACTGCAAGGGTCTATAGACTGTCTAGAGCTACACAATCTTTTATGCGTGTTACTCGTTCCTAACGAACTCGAATACCCGGTAGACAGATATGGGGAGAGACGAGTAGACAGACGTGGTTGTAGTCAACAGCCTGACCTTTTCCACGTGGATCGTGGCCATAACATAGCGCGCGCGATGTCACTTTTGGTGCGTCCTCTGAGCCATCTCAATGCACTTCGGAGCACCAACACTGATTTAGATTTTTTCTTTGACAACTGGTGTACCATTATTAAGTCACTCCTAAAGTACTCTGAAAATCATGACCAATGTAATACTCGCGACTATGATAGTGACGAAAGTGAATAATGACAATATTTAAAATTAAATGTCTTATAATTAAAATTATTATCTTTGTTATTAATTCTGCAATTATTATTCTATTTTTGTAAAAATGCATGTGTGATAAATGTAATAGATATAAGTCGTTTTTATCACAATAAACAATTAAACAATAACGACGTAATGAGACCGAACCATTTTTGAAGAAATTGATTACTGGTAATTAAAAGTATAGTCCTGACCTGGCACCTTCAGATTTCCACCTGTTTCGGTCTCTTCAGAATTCTTTAGGCAGTGTTAGGTTAACATCACGAGAGGACTGCCAAAACTAATTGACGCAGTTTTTTGATCAGAAGCCCCAAAATTTCTATAGCAATGGGATCATGTCCCTACCTATAAGATGGCAAAAAGTTATCGAACAAAATGTTCGTACATACTTTAGTTAAATGTAAATAAATTATATTAAAAAATGTTTTGAATTTTCATATAAAATGCGAAAAGACTTTTTTCCCAACCTATTATTATGTTCTGGTGCGATGATGATTTCGTACGTTCCGCGCCGCGCAAGCGAGTGGCGGGCGGCCGGCGGGGCGCGACGAGCGGCGGCGGCGTTGACTGATACGTTTCCGACTTAAAGTTGGATATGCATCACGCAAAAACACAATGGAAAAGGATCCGAGTAACCGTATCCATCCGGACCTACACACCTCTATCACTCTCACAATAAAGAAGAATCTCAAAACGACACTTCAAAAGCCGTCATGCCGTTTAGGCATCATCTTTTCTGCGTTGGAAAAATATAACTCGATTTCCAACGCAGAAAAGATGAATTGTGTATTAAAATAAAAGAATCCATAAATACTTCAACATAATAGCAGTAAAACATGGCGGTGAAAGGATCGCACGCTTGACGAAAGATTACGAATATGAGTTACTGTGGCATAATGCAGAGAAAATCTGTTTATAGCGTGATCCGCGGCTGCGAGCGAAGCAAAGAGCAGTCACACCTCTCCACACCTCGCATTAAGTGGGCTGGGATCAAAGCGATGCTCGACTGGAGCAACCAAGTGTTCACTTCAAGTAGACTTTCTGCGACTCCAGGCCTCTGAGCACTGAGATATTGTATACTAAGCTTATTCGACATAACACTGAACTGTACTTGATCTCAGTTGATGTCTGAAATATTACAATTAGGATTATTATTGCATTGCTCATTAGAGTACACATACTCATATTATAAATTGTAGTTTCGAGCTCACATTTGAAGTCCAAATAACTGAACCACATATGTCATCGATCAAATAAACCTATTAGTTTATTGGTAACTCGGTGGGAAAGTTTTTGTGTAATCAGAATATGTTTTCACTAATATCTCTATTCTTAAAAGATCTCTTTATAATCTTTTGAAAGCATAACAAAAAGTTATATATCATGACGTGATTCAGGTTTTCTATTTTGATTTAGCTCTGAAAATTACGCCATTAATGCGAAATCAAACCTAAGCATTATTCAAAACCAACTTAATCTGTTGAAATTAATTAAAGATGCCGCAAACCGATGTAACGTGTACACATAATTATGGAACAGATTTAATTTAATAACGGCACCGCACGCCGCGCCGCCGAGGTGATTGTGGCTTGAATGCCTGATGAAGAGCAATTTACAATCGATTTAACACTCTCATGTCTCAGGACGTTTATACAGAGAGAAATCATCTTAAACCTTTTGAACATTATATTACCTCGTCAGGCGTGATGATAGGGATCAAATTTTTCGCCTCAGTTTCGTTATTTTAACTATATTGCATAATAGTAGTTTTTGATACAAGTGTGGTAAGTTGTTCATTACAGTCGAAGCGGGTTGACTCACAAGCGGGCGAAGCCCGCGCGTGAATCAATGGAGCCGAGACTTGTGATGAACAATACACACGTGTGCCATACTACGTTTTTCAACACATTAGTGAGGAAAAAAAACTTCAATAATAAAATACTTCACTTAAACTTACAATAAATCTTGTTAAAGAAAATTAGAAATATGGCGCGCTTAGATTTTCTTTTTCAGGCGCACTTCGCGCATGCGCGAGTCTGTAGTGATACAGAAATCAATCCACCAACAGCCAAACGAAAATAAAAAAAAGCTTTTTTTTCACAGGACAGATTTATAAATTCATTTTTTGTACATTTCAGGTATCTTTTGACAAGACCTTGCTGGCAACACTGGGCTGCTTACTCTCCATCCGTCTTACGAATTTTCGATCAGGGTCACGTGTCCAGACGCCCTGACGCCCTGACGCGAGTTTAACATTTTTTACCCATTACCAAAAAGTGTACAACGCCGCTAAAGAAGTTTTCACTTCAAAAATATTTTTTCACGTTATATTTAATATCGGTATAGCTGATATATTATTGGCAAAAAATATAATATGCATCCCTACTTGTGACGTCACTGGAGGTCAACCGACGTTCAAGAAATCGCTGCTTGAGATCTGCGAGTGTGTTGGTATCTTCCATCTGTCAATGAGAGACATTTCTTCGTATTTTTGTCACAATACGATAAACCGCTTGTGCTCGTCACAAACCGAGACAGTGATTAGTTCTCTCGGACACAAAATTATTAAATCTCAGCTTTCGGTCGCTGTCGGAGTTGAACAAGTTGAAAGAATTGTGATAAAAGAAATCCTTAAGTAGGCACAATAAAACAATTGATTTAGGTAAGTCTTTACCAAAAAAACGTTTTGGAAAGAGTTAAAAACTACACCCCTTGAACGCCAACAACGGAGTAAATTAGCAGAGTTAGAGTCGAATGGTCTTAAATACAAATAGTCTATGTAGAAACTCGTCTAAAACGCAACCCAAAACTCGTTAACTCGTCTAAATTGCAAGTAGTGTCAATTCACTCATTTTTATATTGCGGTGTTATGACTAAATTGCAATGGATTTTGTGTAGTACAAGAAATATTGATTTCGTTACATTATCCCTTCATGCTTGTTCGTTTGACGTTTACTCTATGTTTACTCTCTTCTATCTCTTCTTTGCTATTTACTCTCGATATTATTCCGCGGAACCCCGCATATCCAGTGCAGAATTTTACTCCGTGACACGCAGCTCTTGTCTGTGCCTCTCAAACACTGACCACACTTCAATACCATTTGTGAAAGGACGGTTGTGAGACCATACATATGTAGTTAAGAAAAACCCAGAGACCGGTACCCGATCTCGGGAACGCGCTACGATTAGAGTGACCCTAACAAAGCTCAACCTAAAATGTTATAAAATTTCTGGTACGAAAAACGTCTTTGAAGCTTGGGTAGTAACAACGGAGGTTTCAGCGCAGATTTCAATTTCCATAGCTGGCGGTGAGCAGTCCACACCAATTCGAAGGGACTCGCGCGAGTGGTTCTGTTAGTGGATGAATAATTCGCGGAGAGGACAACAGAATACATAATTGGGCGCGAAGTTCTTTGCTCAATTCAATTACGAGTATTATCACTTTTTAGTCGTTGTTGGATAAATTAGGTTAACAGGTAAAGACTTTAATTAATGTTAAAGTAAACGCACACTAAAGTTTTTATTCGTTTGGTTTTAAGTAAATTTTAACGGAAATCACTATTTTATCACGAAGTGGGAATATTAATTATACATTTAAACTTTTTCAGCACAATATAGAAAGGGCTGAAATGATATATGTTTCTATTTTTACTCTGAAGGGTTAGGCTACATCTGTCAGCACTTTTCTATGCTGTTATTCTTTTGACGCTCAGAACCGTCATTCGCTAGAGCGAGAAACAGCGACGGACCGCCGCGGAATCGTCGAAGCAGATGCGTTCCGTCGCGTTGCTTTCTGTCGCGCTCGTGAATGACGGTTCTGAGCGAAAGCAAAGGATAGCAGGAGACAAAAGTGCTGTTCCAAAAGAAAAATGTCTCCACGTCTCTATTCAAACACTTTGAGCCTGTACAGTCAGGCTTCAAAAATAGAGTCACAATTTCTCATACTAGTTGTATGAAAAATTATGACTCCATTTTTGAAGCCTGACTGTACATATTTTTACTTGGTTGTTGATGCAGAAACCGATGATACTTGACATAATTACAAGCACTTGATGATGTTTTGGTTCCAGAAATATTTTGAGAGACTGTTAAGGAGAAACCACGAGATATTTCTCTCTCTCCAACGGACCCTGCCGACTTGAGTCGCTAAATTCTGAAAAATGTTTTTATACTGAAAAATGTTTTTATACTGTAAAAGAATACTTAGAAGATAATTTGACTTAAATTTTTATGTTATTTTACTTTATTTTTGATATTGAATTGTAAAATGAAAATTAATTACTATATTTTATTGTGTATGCCTAATTTTTTATTTTATTTTTTACCTGAAATTTGACCCAATTTAATTATGTTTTAATTATTATTGTACGTCCATCAAGGGCAGGTCACAGTGGTGCTTTGTATATTTATTTTAAGATCTCTTGTAACCTGTTACCACAATAAAGATAATTTGATTTGATTTGATTTGAATTCTTTCCAATTATTTCCAGAGAGTCGGGCGGCAACAGGGAAGTATTGGACCGGCAAAAATAACCAAAAGTGAAGCGTCCGGCGTCCGCGCGCCAAATTAAACAACGAGATCCTATCTGTTTAAAGTTTAATCTGGTCGGCGGCTCTCAATTACATCAGGTCAGGAGTCGTTTGTGTGCCGCGGGTGATGAACAACAAACGCGGCTCGATAAACAAGTAAAACCGGGTAAGTGCGAGTTAGACTTCACTTGCCCGGAAAAAAAACACATTTTCTGTATGGGATCCCCACCTAAATATTTATTTTATTCGGTTTTTAGTATTAGTTGTCATAGCGGCAACAAATATCTGTGAAAATTTTAACTGTCTAGTTATCACGGTACATGAGATACAGCCTGTTGACAGGCAGACAGACAAACGGACAGCGGTGTCTTAATAATGGGGTCCCGTTTTTACCCTTTGGGTACGGAACCCTAAAACACTCAGAGGCGCAAAAGGGTTTCACTTTATTGTACTTAAGTATTATAAACTCAAGACCACTGAGTACCTGCCTGTATAATAAACAGACAGAGAAGTTACCTGACCCTCATTTGATCACTTAACTAAATGTGCTACGAATTTTCCTAGGACCGCTACGAAACTATATTCATTTTTATTCCTAAGAAAACCTAGGCCCGTATTTTATTGGAAGTTATAAAACGATATCACCCTTGTGCAGTCCCACTGATTTACTATACAATAAGTTTGAACTTTGACCCGAGTTCAGTAAGTTATCACGACGCCGGGTGAAGTCCGTCCGCTACGGGAGCTGGACTCTCGAGACAAAAACTTGACGCTGCGAGGCACACAGTAATGAATATCGAATATTCTCAACTCAAAGACTAAAAGTTTCTTCATCAAGTAAGCTTCAAAGGCGGTAAATCGCTATGGCACTTCACTCCTTTGAAATTCTTCGAGAGTTTTGTTGTAAAGCGATCCTAAAACATTTAGGTGTATTCTTAGGAACATTCAACTTTATTTCCAAACAAAAGTAGGACTTCTGTTTAAGTTCATTCCTTGTTTAATCGAACTAAATACAAACTTGAAAGTTCATTATTATTAACTTTAATATTACATACTACATGATTTGAATTACTTTGTGCAATTCCGCCACTAGTTAGTTCATGCAAACTATTGCCGGCCGGTGCCCACCCACTACTGTTAGTCCCAGCATACCTGCCACCAACAGCCCGTGTGCACCCGCCACCAACAGCTGATGCATGCTCCCTCCGATACTGCTGCATCCGCTGCGGCTGCAGCAATATCGGACCCCGCATACGCGACACGTGTTTCGCCTCTCCACGAGGCATCTTCAGGCACCAAACAAGTTGTTGATCGTTCGGCAGTCAAGCGTCATTTCGACGCTTGACTGCCGAACGATCAACAATGCATGCAGCAGTATCGGAGGGAGCATGCATCAGCTGTTGGTGGCGGGTGCACACGGGCTGTTGGTGGCAGGTATGCTGGGACTAACAGTAGTGGGTGGGCGCCGGCCGGCAATAGTTTGCATTCACTAACTGGTGGCGGAATTGCACAAAGTAATTCAAATCATGTAGTATGTAACTTTGACTTCCGCAAAGTAACACCTGAGTCTATTAACTAACTTTAATATTGTTACTAGTATTACGTTGCTTGAAATAAAATTATTTGATTTGATTATAATTAAATACAAGAGGTTTCAGCTTCGACAATATAATCTTTCTGTTTGACTTTTCTTTAAACTCCTTGTTAGGGTTCCGTGACCGAGACCAGAAAAACAGGACCCTGTTACTTAGACTCCGCTGTTCGTCTGTCTGTCACCAGACTGTATCTCATGAACCGTGATAGCTTTACAGTTGAAATTTTTACAGATTTAATATATTTCTGTTGCCGCTTGAACAACTAATATTAAAAACAGAACAAAATAACTATTTAACTGGGGCTTCCATACAACAAATGTAATTCTTTATAGATAATGGTACGGAACCCTTCGTACGCGAGTCCGACTCGCACTTGGCCGGTTTAATTTTGTTCACGCTTTATAAATTAGTCCCGAGACTGAAAATATTTTCTCTTGTTAGTAAATACGTCATTGTTTTTTATTCAATATAACAAAGTTTGTATAAAAGATTTAATTTGTAAGCCTCACTGAAGCGAGGGAGACGTGCAGACAGGGCAGATTTGGGTCCGATACAATTAAATCAGTTCGGACTGCTTTCTCCGAATTCTTATTACTAATGTAGTCTTGACGCAAAATCAAATAAATTCTTATATAAATAAAAATTGAAATATAACTTTATCATTAGAAGCTAGAAACACGAAATCTTGGCTTGGCAGCTTCAAAAATCTGACACCAGTGTTGGCCACTTACACCTATGAAAGATAGATAGAACTATTTTTAAATATTCACGTCTCCCTCTACCCAAAGATTGACTGGAAGAGATTGCTATGCGATAAGTCCGCCTTTGTATACGTATCATAATTCTGTCATCTTTTTTTTCTTTTAATTGTTTTTCCTCTTGTTTATGGTGACATAAAGAGTATTTGTATTATATTGTACTGTATTGAACACAAATCTACAATTCAGACTATCAATTAAGATAAGATTGGTCTTATCGAATTTATGTCTCCAATGATAAAGGTCACACAGTAAATGCCGTTGTGTGTCTTGGATTATCTTGGACTGAAATCAATATATCTTTTATGTCAATTTTTTTAATCAAACGTCTTTCCCAGCTCATCCCATTTCAGTCACAACCTTAGCTGGGCTGCTTCGGAGCCCGGGTGTAGTGCCATGTTGTTGATGTCCACGACAGAACTGGTTCGGTAAACTCGCTCAAACTTTTCAGATAAGTATTGAAGAAGCAATAATATCTAAAAGCAACGAAGCCTTACATTCTGGTCTGAAAGAAAGGCAAAAACCTTAAATGACCGTAAAGCCGATTGTGAGAATGGGCAAGAATCAAAATCGTGTTAATAGGCTAACTATCTATCACTGTTTTTATTCCATTTTACTATTTTCATGTTAAGAGTTGCCTTTTTTTGTGGTCCCAGGCTCTATCCCCGTTAGGGATAAAATGTCATATATCTATAATGTAATGTAAAAGCAATAACTATCATAAATAAATATAAAATAGCTAAATACTACTACATTGCACCCATACTGCACTGGCAGTGCATTAGTTGAAACAACGCTTACAATCGATTTACAATGCACGGGCTTCTTACGAGCGGGGACTCGCTGTGCGCACACTGCAATCAAATTCAATTTGTCTTCATCCCTCAGCTGCACTTGAGGGAGATTTATACAAACGTTTCCTAAATTGTATTACCGCGTTTTTGCTTTATTCTGTAAGAAACTATTGTTTCAAACCAATTTATATTTTTCTGAGTTAAAACTTATTTGTAAACTCACTTAAGTAAGCCGTAATTTCGCGGATTTGTGTCTTTTGCTAAGTGTCTCAGATCTCTGTGGCATTGAAGTTCTGCGTACCTTTAGGTACAACAATGTGCTTGGCATAGTTCTGGGTTCAATCCTCGGCCAAGGAAACTTGGAAAATAAATAAATATATAGAGACACATTACACTGATTGAGCTAGTCTCAAAGTAAGTTCGAGACTTGTGTTACCTATGGGATACTAACTCAACGATACTATATTTTATAACAAATACATATATACATAAACATCCAAGACCCAGAACAATTTGAAAAAGGCCATTTTCCTGCCCTTGCCTTGACCGGGGATCGAACCCGGAACCCCTGGGTGGCGGACTATGTTGTCGAAAATGGCCTTGCTCAAATCGTTTTGAATTGGAATAACTCTGGATTCATTGAAAAACTACATACTTTGTGGAGTTTGTGGCTAACTCAACCTGTGTGTTTGGTCCCTATATATGTTATATCCCTAAATATTAATTGAATTACTTCTTTATTTTGTATAGTATCCGTCGCGCGCCCTGTGCCTCGGGAGTTCTCTATGGCACTCTGCATTCGTATTTCACTTCTCGAGTTTCAGGTGCGGTGTGTTGAAGTGGTGATATATTGAAAAATCGAAGAGCCGCTCCCAATGTGGTCACGCCGACCAGACCATGCAGCACCTTCTCTCGAGCGCATCGTGCCTAAACAGCTGTACAAAATACGACCAGCTCCCGGCGTCAGAGAGAGGCATAAGAGTTAAATATAGTGTAATTTAAGCTTATGGACACGAAAAATAGAAGGTGCGGTGTGCATCTCATATTTCATTTAGATCGCACATCATTTTTCTGTTTGGGGTTTTGTTTGCTTTTGTTTTAAAATTGATAACATTAACACACATGCGAGACATATTTTAATTATAATTTACAAACTGTGTGTAGTTCAACGTGCCAACATTTGATAATTTATAAGTAAAAAGTATACGAAATATAAAGAATTTTCTCATGCTTCATACATCCTCGAGTAAAAAAAATCTTAATCTATGTTATTAACAATTCTTCAGTATCAAAAATACCTACTGAATCGCTAATGAAATTCATATCACAAATCATCCGTAATAAAATCCGCAAGTTTTGCTCTCTGGCCCGACCCTACAGCATATTGTTTTGTGTCGAGGCCGGCAAGGACACAGCTTTTCCTTATTGCCCCAAGAAATAAATAATAGTGCCATGAAAGCGCGGCCGGAGCGGACGTAAAGCGGAGTTTATCCAATGTAAACAGAATTTGCCACCGCACTCCGCCCCGCGCACTGTTACTACGTCGTTAGAGCCTAGGACACACTTCACATATTTGTTATCCTCTGCCCTAATTTTAGGCTATTTTAAAATTTGTATCTTATTTTTCTTAGCTATTTTGAATTTTCTTATCTTTAACATTTATTGTCTATGTGCTACTGGCCATCTCTTGTATCCATTTTTGATGTTTTACGTTTTTAACCCCCGACAAAAAAGAGTGGTGTGTTATAAGTTGTCTGTCTGTCTAAGTGTGTCTGTCTGTGCGTTCGTATGCTGTATTTAGCGCTCGAACGGATTGACCGATTTCGATGAGGTTTCTTTTTATGTAAAAGCAAGTTAAATTTTTGATGAATATCGGTTGGGCCGTATTAACGCTTGAAAGTCAAGGCTTTCTCTAAATAATATTAAATAATAGATGGCGCTACGGATATCATCTAGTGATGAGAAGCGGAACTACCGATACGACTTCGGTAGTTTCGCTATTCATTACTAGATGGTGTTTTTGACAATCGGGGTTTTTTAATTTGCCTATAGCAAATAAACTTTGGTATAATAGATAATATACTTCAATGCTGACACAAAAAAAAAAAAACATTGCAAAATGCACGTATCCTAAGAATCTCAAAGCATTTTCCTGTCGATGACAAATATTCTTAAAGTAATTTTATCCGCAAACTAAAATATTTTTCATCTAGTTTGCAGACAAATATTCACTACCATCTGGTGGAAACCAAACTAATAAGAAATTATCTCCTACAATTTTTTTTCCGTTTTGTTTCCACTTGTGGTTGTTTTTTGCACCAGATGATGCAAGGATAAATCTGAATACCCCATCCAATACACCCTCCAGTAATTGAATTCCTATCTATTCCACTCGCCAGTGGTAGATGCCGATTGCTGCAAAAGTGCCCTGAAAAAGGTGGCTTGTGTAATTAAGTAAAGGATAATGAAAGGTATAATTAAATTACAATTTCAACCTCTCGGGTAAAACAACCGCTTGTATAGCCGCGGCCTAAGGGCGGACGAGTTTATCTCGAGAGCACTCGCCGTTTCGGCTAAAAATGTTTAAAACGGCGACTTCGGCCGGTGCCGCTTTCAATATTGTGCGAGATAATAAAACTGCGGATTTTACAATCTCGCTGCTAAGTAATAATATTCTTTTAATTTGTTTTTCTGCCGAATAATGAAATGTAATTATATACTGGGAAAGAAATTCAATTCTTCGCCGCGAAATTTTGGGTTGTATTTCTTGTAAATTGGAGCGGATGAAGACGGACAGATTTGGAGCTCGGAACTTTGGATCGCCGTGAAA
Source organism: Acrobasis suavella (assembly GCA_943193695.1). Classification (NCBI taxonomy): domain Eukaryota; kingdom Metazoa; phylum Arthropoda; class Insecta; order Lepidoptera; family Pyralidae; genus Acrobasis; species Acrobasis suavella. The sequence goes on along the minus strand of OW971930.1, from coordinate 234,358 downwards.
TTTTCTTTGTGTTAACGGGGCCTGACCGTGACAGACTTCAATTACAATTACGTGGTATTTAATTTGTTCGGCCCCAGCGACATTTCGTGTGTGAGTGTACAGTGATACACTTGTACCGGGAGCAAAGAAAGTCCGGAAAACGTACAAGCTATTTTTCTCCAGCGCAGCTCAAAAGCCGACGAAGCATATGGGCGCATCTACACCTGGGGATGTACTCTAAATAGGTGGCGGGTGGCAGCATACCTTGTATCATATTTCGGCTTTACAAAGGGCCCAAAGATGAACATCCAGTTTTTGGGTCTTGTCACTTTTGAGTTAACCTCAAATGTATAATATGCATGTAAGTTTCCATTTTATGCATTTATTTTTATCCATCAATCAAGGTATGTCATGTAGATACATGATACAGATCGACACACAAGAAAATAGTAGAGAATACTTCATATTGAGAAAAGTTCTCAACCAAACCAAGTCTAGTTTTCCAACTCCATCTTGCCAAGGCATTCAATTCCGGTCAAAGGATAATGTTCAGCCCGGTACAATGACGTCAGTCCAATGACCCCTGTATGACGTCAAATAGACAAAGAACTGTGCCAGCTTGACCTGAAGTAACCGAAAACTTAGACAATATAGGCGGGTGTGTTGTACATTATAATGTTCACCGTGTACATTGTGTCCCGTGTGGTTTCCGACACTTCATTACTTCGTGTGGGTGTTGTACGAGGCGGGTAGGAGTAAGCATAAACTTGTTCTGAAGAGTTGTCGTCTGGCGACGGGCGGTTGTAAAACCACAAGCAAATCGTTTTAATTGTTGTAACTATCGCTACTGATGGCGTGCAAATCATCTATGCAGAAGAAAAAGTTGAAAAGTTTCCTCTTTTATTTTCTCTCATACAAAACATGGTTAGTAGGTAATTAAGTACATGAACCCTGGCAGGGTGTTGCAAACTACAAGTATGACGTTGAGTTTATATAATAATAGTGATTTCAGGAATATAATGAATGGGATATGTCAAAAATTTTGGTTGGTAATTAAATTTAATGTTAACGGATACATAGAACTTTTGAGTTATATATTAATTTCAGGGAAATTCGGTTACGTTGAAATCTCTTAAATTAGATGTGGTTTCTGGTAAATTTAAACAATTTAAGTATCTTTATAGGGTTTTTAGGTCTTTCAAAAATCTAAATAAATAATAATTTCAAAAATTATTTGGAAAATCAAGTATAATATAGGCGTCAGTATAATAGTTGATGTACAAGTTGAGAATTCTTTAAAACTAGTTGTGTTATTAGTTTATTACCTCAAGCTAAACACGAAACAGCGAAGGATACATGGCCATTTTAATATTAATGATTAATTTGTGGCCCTCGGTGGAATAAACAACACACGCTCTTACAGACGACTGCAAGAGTGCTACCGACATTTCGCGCCGATCGCGCGACTTTTTGCCTTTATTGGTGAAGTCAACAGTCAGCGACTGTCGCACGACATTTCACGTCACTGTCGCTCGTCTGTGTGCCCCGGCGAGTGATGGTGTAGCTGAAGTCTCCGTTACGTCTTAATTAAAGTTTGCTGGCAGATTACAGCGAGCTATTTATTACAGCCGCGGCGAGAGACTAATGGCCGGCGACTAAACTTAATGACCTTTATTTGGTGACTCGATAACTCTCAACTAACCTTGCAATTCAATCGGTCATTTTGGAAATCTTTGTAAGAGACCTACAATATGTAACATGAACCCTGTCCGATCCTTGTAGGAGCAACTCAGACCGTCAATATGAACCATTATTCCCATGAGATCAATGCTTAAAAATCGATTTGTATGAAAATGATGATTTTTTCTATAGTGATGGGTAGTCTTAAATACTAGGTTCATTGTGTGTTTTAATATATTATATACTGACTGGATAACATTTTAATTGTTTTGCGAGTATATAGGTAGGCAAAAAGCTAGCAACCCTTCACTAATTCTGTTTTAGTTTCTCTAGATCTAGATTTCTGTTCTAATACCTGTACATCAGTGAGTTTCCCTGACAAAAGGTTCACCATCAGTCAGATAACTCTGAAACAAATAGAAGTGCAACCGCGGTAACGCGATAAGTTATAATAACTGCGAGTATATTATGTGCTGTGTATTCTAGAAGGAGGTTGCAAAGCAAGACCGTACAGAAAGGCAACATTATAGAAGTTTACGATCAACATTGGGTGATTAGGAGTTAAAAAAGAAGCAGAAAATGATTGTGATCTAATTGTGAAATGCAGGGCTAACAAAGGAACGAATATTTGAAAAGAAAAAAAAACAGACCAGCATATTGCGATTCCTAAACATACAAATCTCGTCTATATCTCAAGATCAGCAAACCCCATAAATTCGACGATGGTGGGCATGCAGGTAGCAAAAAAAAATGAAAAAGTGGCGGGTTGCTAGACGCCTAATTATATTATCAGATATTCGCCCGTTCCATAGCGATTCCTCGTGTCTAAGGCTGGTTTTACAGTCACGCAAGCACGCGCGGTTGGTCCGCGTCGCGGGGGACGAGCTGTCAGCGTCTTGGTTACGGATTTATTGGTATTTGTAACGTCCGTGCCTCGTCTTTTCTATGTGTTTTCAAAAATCGTGACAGCGCCCCGTCTGTGTTCTGTTCGTGCCCCGTCCACGTCTTACGTCTTTTCTATGTGTCCAGTGCCTTGGATCGTTACATTGTCAACCGCAGAATTTTGTATGGCTTTTAGGCCGCGCTTACACCTGCGCGGGCGTTAATCGTCACTGTGTAAAACCAGCCTAAAGGGCAACTGAATTACTGATACTGTTTCCTTTCAGTTGACACTGTGTTATGTCTACACACGTCCTGTGACGCCACGTTCGGTGAACTCGTAATGCTCTCATTAATAGTTTGTCATACTCGTCGCCTCCTTATCAGCTACTTTGATCACCTGACTCGACTTTCGAGAAACTTAAATGAGCGAAAGTGTTATAATAAACATTAAGCTGCTTTAACTTTGGTACTAGTAATTACGTTGCGTATATTTACAGGCTTAAATTGTACATCATTTAGGCAGCATATTTTGTTGTAAGTATGTGTCGTGTATCGTGTATCAAAGATAGCATCTTTTCCTTTTTATCAATAAAAAAATGTAAACGTCATGGCATTATCTGATTTACGAGATTTTTAAAGAAAGCTACTCAAGTATTTATCTCGATGACACAAGTCCCCTGAGAGACAATAATTTATGATTGAGCTAAGCAAGGTACCTACTCGAGTCCTGTCGTAAACCTAAGATAAACAACTCGCCTCTTAGATGACGTTTATTAATTATGGGTGGCAAAAATATACTAAAAATATAAACACGTACGTACTTTGACACCCGTTCTATTAAACTACTGAAGAAATAAGATTATAACCTTATATTTTTACTGAAATAATGATGCCATTGTGTTTTCTTAGCATGTTTCAGGAAAACGGCGCGATATATTCATTACATGTTGATGTTCTGCTGTCCCTACACACACATTTCACTCCATCGCTTACGTTTAATGCTCCAGTAGCTGTTAATTGAGATGTCCGACCAAACTTATTAGCTAAATGTAGCCACTTTAAACCCTTGTTAGCGGCGACCAATGCAAATTGTCGAGTGCTGGAGAGTTGGGGCAGAATAAAGTGGCGTTCATTATTCGTTCCAGCTCCGCGGTTCGCAGCGAGTTTGCAAGTGTAACCAGTTCATTGCATACTCCACATGTATTTGGTATTGAGATGAGGTTCACAGCTCTGAATAATTTGTTATTGTTTGCAGCGAGCGCCGCGCGGGTCGACTATTTGCCCGACTGCGCCAGAAGGAGGGGTTATATTTTAGGAGAGTATGTATGTATGTATAATTGTTTGGCACGCTCTGAGGCCTGAACGGCATGATGGATTTAAGCATCATTAAATTCCTCTTGATTCTGAGAGTGACACTGGGTATATAAAAAAAGCAGTCGGGGGTTTTTTTTTTAAATAACAACTTTTCTATGAAAGCATTTATTTGTGAGCGTTGCACGTACTCGTATGTTTGTTTGCAACTGTGTCCGTTTAAAAATTTGCAATTCAATTTCGAGCACTTGGTGAAATATTGCGCAAAGACGCGTATATCGGACATCAATGCTAAGTTATAATTTCTAACAGCGGATATTGTGATGGAGCCGAGTGTGGTGGCCTGACCATAGGAACTAAATAAGGAAAAAGCGCTATCCCAATTCGGACTTGCTTCCCTTATTCGTGTTTAATGTAGTATTATGTGGTTAGTATCTGTCGGTAATATTTATTTACATGGTAAGTTTTATTTACATAGGATAATAAGTACATAAGGTAGATAACTCAGGCATATTACGCGTACGCTCATTCGTGGCCCACGATTTGTTTGTGATGCAGAAAAAGTGCTGTAAGCCATTCTTTATTGAAAAAAATATACTGACGCTCCCGTCGTTATACATATTGGAAACAGCCTTGTTTGTAAGAAAACATAAACATCTATTTATCCAAATTAAAGATACACATGACAGAAATACGCGCCACAAAAATAAATTAAATCTACCGATATCAAATATGCAAATTTTCAAAATAGTCCGTACGTTATGTCAATTAAGATATATAATACAATTCCTGAAAGCATAAAAGTAGAACAAAAAGACACAATATTCAGATCACGCTTAAAATTATAACTGATCTCAAAGGCCTATCATTCTGTAGATGAATTCTTAAACGACAAGTTCAGTAAATAAATTAGCTTGTAGCGTGTGCTACTTCAATCTCACGTTCACGGAAAAAATAAATTAAGTAGGTATAAAATATTTGAATAACGTGTGTATATCCAAATAATAATATTGTTTCTTATTTGTTTTTGCTACACCCAAACTGGGTACATGTTGATCTGCATAATACAATGTTAACTTTTTGCTTATATGTTGCGAATAAATGACTTATGACTCTAAATATAATAAATAATGAAATTAAAACCTAAAATTAAAAGATAACTATAAACTAAAATATACCTAACCGAAAACCTTGTTTAACACACGTTAAACAAGTAAATAATTCTCAAACAACTTGGTCGCAAGTATTACATTTATTTTATTTATTTTATTTTATTGGTTCATGTACACTTGAAAATTTACAAATAAAACCTTATAAAAGTTAACGTAGTACATAGGTGCTACTTATTTCTAAAGAAATTTCTTCCAGTAGACCCGCGAGGGGAAATGGGAAGAAAGAGTAAAGTAGAGACGTACGTAAAATAAACTTACATAAATACATAAATATATACTGATATATACAATTAAACATTTATACTGGAAAGCAAAATACCTGGCTAATGACGAAGACAAATTGAATTTTCGAAATTGTTTCAAAAGAAATACCCGAAGCTGTTTAATTAGAAATTCCAGCATTCCTCGACAGCTAGCAGTGATTGAGGGAGGGGGGGGGGGGGGAGGAGGGGGGTGTCCAATAGACAGACATCATATCGCGTCTGAGTACAGAAAGTTGTGTAGCGGCGCGGTGTTCGGGACTTCGAACTGTAAACGAATTCGATAAATTCTGGAGAGGTCCATTATTTCCATTCCTCTGATTTCAAATATTTTGTAAGAATCAATCTTTTATTTAATTTCCTTAATTATGAGTAACTTCGTTAAATGTTCGCTTGTTATTTACATCGTTTTCTTCTTTGTTTTAATTAATATGAATTGGGCAAATGGGAATATTTTTCAATATTGTAAAAGGTAAAGTTAACTTATTGTTAAAATGCGTATTATACATACATACATACTATCGCGTCTTTTTCTTTAACGGGGCAGACAGGGCAGTTTGTATCGTGCGGCTCTAAGCAGACAGGGCCCAGGGCCGCAAGACTCAAACCCCACTATTATCGTGAGGGAGGCGAGAAGGTAGAAAAGCAATCAATATAGTGATGGGTTGCTAGCCGCATCGCTTATTAACATGATTCGCATTTTCGCCCATTCCCTCAATCGGCTTTTACGATCTGCGAGGGAAGAGAAGCAGCTGGTACATTCTTAGTTTTGACGACCTCCGTGGCGTAGTGGTCACCATGCTAGTCCGCCACCCAGAGGTCCCGGGTTCGATCCCCGGTCGGGGCAAGTTGGAAAATGGCCTTTTTCAAATTGCCTTGGGTCTTGGATGTTTATCTATATACGTATTTATTATAAAATATAGTATCGTTGAGTTAGTATTCCATAACACAAGTCTACAAGCTAGCTCAATCAGTGTTATTTGTCCCTATATATTTATTTTTTATATTATTTATTTAGTTTTGTCTTTTCTCCCAGACCATCATCATCATCCGAGCGTATTCCCGGTTGCATCCTCAGCAGTAACGCTTCAGAGCCCGGGGTCCGCTACCTAACCAAGGAGATTTTACGAGGTTACTGGTTTTTACACAGAGCGACCGCCGTCTGACCTCCACAACCCCTCTGTCTTTTTTCTCCCAGACCAGCATGGAATATTAACTTTCACAGACCAACCATCAATCACCGTTCACCTTACATTTGGTAATCTGCTGCTAACCGCACAAAATTACGGGACATCGCCATTGTACCTGTAATGTATTAGCCATTGTGTCCTCGGGAGCTGAGCGGAATCCCGCCGACTCAGGACCACGTATCTTATCTGGCAGTACATTGTACATTCCCAGGGCGCGGTAAAGGGTCGCCGCCCGGCTTTGGCGCGGTAATAGCGACCTTAATGACAGCGATCGTGAACACCGCGGAAATAAACGCCTCCAGGACACATAATTGTTTTATTTCGGATAACTTGGATGTTGGAATGTAGCAGCCACAGCAGCCGAGTTTGTATGGTATAATTTTATTTTAATGAGATACATATAACAAACTGTTACCAAAGGTACATTATATACATATATGTTTAAATATTATAGCAAGGTAACAACTCAACACATGTGTATACTTACAGCATGTTTAAGTTTAACAGTTGAGGGCTAAGTATAAAAAATATATCAAGTGAAGTACGAGTGCTGCCAGTCTCAAAAGTATAATTCACCCATTTGTGAGTTTGCGTCTAGTATATATACACTATCCCTCGAAAACTATTATGGACAATGGTAACTACGTGTCCTGACGTAGGAAGCCGTTCTATCGAGTTACAGTAGTAACTTTGTTTTCTAAGATTGGTCGAATCCTTTTCGGATTTCGTACATGAATACCCCGCGGCACTCGGCGGCTGTCGGCTATAATATCATCGCTTTGTTTAACGACGGGAACTACACAATGTTACATTGTGTTAAACTCAATCTATTATTTTGCTTTTGTGAGTTCACACTAGATGGCGCTGAACAAAATTCAAACGCGCTATGGTTTCTTTTTCACAATTGAACTTGTTGTGAGCGATCCGCTTGCACCTCGAGCCCGTCCATTAAGCACTTTATGAAAGAAGCGTCCGAACGCTTCTTTGATAAAGCCGCCGACCACCCGAACCGACTAGTTAGAGAGGCAGCTAACTACATCCCGGAGCACAACCCTCGCCGACTCACCGGCAGACGTCCGAGGCATGTTCTCTCTGATTCCGATGACCAGATTATGGCTGACATGGTCCAATTCGATACCTCTGCGGCTCCGAGTAGCCAGAGGAACCTCGCGGTCCGACCCCCCGCATTCGTCGTAATCGAATACGTAGGCGTTAACATTAGCCCGTTCACTAGGTACCGCCCGGCGGTACCTGGACGATTTGCGTCCTAAGTAGGCCCTTCTGGCACCGTAGCTTCGGCCCTTCCGGCAAAACATGGGTGGTTGCAGCACCCCAAAATTTGCCATAATCCCTAGCGCGCCCAAAGCCGAGGTTTCCCCCTTGGGAGCCCTTTGCGCTGCTGCTAGTAGTATAAAAATATAGGAAGCCGGGCCTCTGGCCCGCTCCTCAAACCTTGTCCGGGTGAAATAGGAAATGCCGTCCGAGGCAACCTATGTCTGTCATATCAAAAAAAAAAAAAAAAAAAAAATTGCACCTCGAGTGTTCTTATACAGTGAAGTAATAAGTGTTTAAAGTAGTGTGTGAGTATTAATTAAACACATTGTGTTGTTGTATAATGGCAAATATTTTACTACTTGAGCCCTGATTTATGGATTATTGATTAGTTTGTAGGTAGATATTATCATTCTATCATATCAGTTCTCTCCTCTTTAAAGGTAATTAACCAAAGTGTAATATATTATAGATAATTAACTTTACATGTACCTTTTCTGGAGAGGAAAATAAACGATATTATTATTAGTTATGGTTATAGTACTGACGAAAGATCAAAATAAATAACCAGCCAAGTGCGAGTCGGAGTTGAGCATGAAGTGTTCAGTACCACAATAAAAAATCACGTTTGTTGGATCGAAGCCCCACTTAAATATTTATTTCATTCTGTTTTAAGTATTTTTATAGAAAGTTATACACGTAGCGGAAATAGAAATACATCATCTGTAAAAATTTCAACTGTCTAGCTATCACGGTTCACGAGATACAGCCTGGTGACAGACAGATGGACGTACCGACTGACAGCGGAGTCTTAGTAATAGGGTTCCGTTTTAATATAATGGGTACGGAACCCTGAACATTAAAACGCGAATCGCTGCACAGCTGATGATGTGACCGAAACCTCTTTTTGACGACGAAAAGGCGTTGACCAACCATGCGTACGGACTCGCCGCTCCCGCTCGCTACGGCGCTACGAAGCTACGATGCTCGACGCTACGGCGTAGCGCATCTACGACCACGATTCTATCACTTGCTGTTTTCCGCGGCGTTGCCCGCGTTTGAAAGATAAAATATATATGGTACTCGCTGATAATGTAGCTTTCTATATGTGAGAGAATTTTAAAATCGGATCTGTAGTTTTTGAATTTAACCATTGCAAACAAACTTATAAACACACTAGTATTTTTACAGTGTTTGGGTCATGGTCGAGCAAACCTTACAATCTTCAAAGCCGCACCTCTCATTACTCGGGCTCGTTAGAACTGCGCGGACCGAACACTCGCATTCATGTGGACCAAGCGTTGCCAACTTAAAATAGAATTAACCGGTCGAAAATTAACGTTTGGTTACCTTTTGTATTTACTTGCTGTGTTTGTGGTTTTAACGGGGCAGCTCTGATGATGCAGTTACTACGAATAGTACGAGCAAAGGCGTCAACTTTTGATTATTTCAATACAGATTCAGATCTTTAATAGTCTAAAAAATTAATAATTTCAATATTTATTGTTCTTACTTCTTCTTACAAACTTAAAACTGTGAATCTATCCTGGCAGCCAACTTACCTTGATTTCTTTTTACAGTCTAATTTGTCCACTAAGGCCCAATGAAGTGATCCAATTTATTTATTACATTCATATCATAAATCATTGCTTAGTCTTATATACCTATTTAATAGGGGATATGCACGTATTTGTTTAATTTGCTTTATAAATTTCTTATAAACCATATTAAAGAAATGTGAAAGAATTTATAAAATATCTTAACCAGCGACGAACATGTGATATTTTCAAGTTTCAATTAGAAAGAGAAGTCCGATACGGACTGGTGACGTCAAATTCCATATCATCTATACATTTGCCATAGAAAATAGCATTTTTACGAGTGAGATAGACATATTTTCGTAAAATCGGTATATCTCGTTCGCTTTTCAACTAATTTTTATTCTGTTTTTACTGTTAGTAGTTTATTTTTGAATATTTATGGATAAACTGGTAAGATAACACATTATTTTCATGCCTATTCCCTAAAAACTGACTTCAACTTTTTACAAATGACTTGATAAATATGTCGTAAAATCAAATGAATAACGAAAAAATGTGCATAGTTATTATAATTCTAATATTTAAAAAATTAGCAGAGTGTTAATATAAATACTAATAAAAAATCCAAAGAGGAGTAGGTTATCAATTCATCGCCATATATATTTTTTTTGGACTAGAACACACGCATGCCGTTCCATCTTAGTTTTGCAATATATAATAATATAAGTGAGTAAGGCTCGGACGTCCAGCGATGAGTTGACGATATAGTGAAAGTAATGGGTCGCACCTGGTTTAGAGCAGCACAAGACCGAGTTGGGTGACCTAGACCAACGGAGGCCTATGCTCAGCAGTAGGCAGAAGAAGGGCTGGGATGATGATGAGATGATGATGAAGGCTAAGAACTGAAGTATCATATATAATGATACTTCAGTTCTTAGCCTTGGCTTGATGAAGGCTAAGAACTGAAGTATCATAATAAAATTATCGTTAAATGTATTTTTGGTAAAACTTGAAGATAGTAATTAAATTATAGTTAAATTAGAATGTACCATGTCGTCCAAAATTAGCATTTATCCGCATCACCTGTAGGTTGACTGGTAGAAAAGGCCCTGGGCCTTAAGTCCGCCTGTTACAATTTTTGTAATAAAGTTAAATAAATAAAAAATAAAAAAAATCATACATGAATGCAATGAATTAATCGGATCGAGGGAAGATTTTCTCTGGCTGACGGGTCGGTCGCAGCAGATGGGAAAGCCTTAGCACGGAGGATGCTGCTGCCCCTCCTCTGGTACCTATATCTCCTTTAGTGGTTCTTATGACACCTTTAAGAGAAGAACGGGACACTGATAAATCATATTTTACGCTGCTATGACCACACGTCCAACTCTTTCCAGTGGATATAAAATATTACCATAAAACTAGTACAGTGGAGGCTGTAGTTTAAGTCAATCGCCACTACAATCCTCCCAGAGTCCACTATTTTAAATAATACTCGTATATGTAGCAATCAGAAGCCTGCCGCAGGTCAGTTGGCTTGGAAGGACGCTTTATAATTATTCACATAACTTTAAGTGCTCAAAAAGTTAGGAGACATAATATAGAATAACATTAATATTGTTTTTATTTAATAACCGAACTAGTTGTTTTCTATTTTAACAACAAATAACAACTTTTAACAATTCTTGAGTCCTATTTACTATTTACAATTTAGTTTATAAAGGGATATTTAGTGATTTCCACGCACAATCCACATTGCAGGGATTGGGACCTGGAGGCCCTTGATTGAAAGAGTTGGAGTGCTGAAATGGAGTCCGTTGCCCCGCAAGTGGGACTGTGAAAATAGAAAAAGAATATGCAATTCTCAGTGTCACAAAAAATATGTATTTTCTTCATATTAACTATATAGTGTATAGTCCAGGCCTATCTTCAGTTGTAAAAACTTTGTTTCAAATCAGCTCGCCTTGGTGGAATCTGTTTATAATACCTTTTCAGACGTATCTGTTTTAAAAATAGAAATATTTTTGTGACTTCAAGATTTTTTAATGTTGAATTTCTCCATTCAGAAACAATGTCAATGCTAGCGCCCCCGCCCATCGGTCAGCAGAAGAACGTAAAATTAAGTAGGGCAATTCTCACCTATTCTTAATTCGGAGGGAGTTGGCAAAAAAAGAAAGGCTCGTTACGAATAAACTCTATTATGTTATTTGGGTACACAACATGTGTCATTCGTTTTTCCAACAAACCCGAATCACCGAGACTTACGTCAGCAAATAAAAAGCTGACGGTACCCGGCGCGCGGCTGCCGGCCACACACCTTACCAATAAAGGTCGCCGCAGATTAGGGATGTTACGAATATTCGCATTCGCTTTAGCATATGCGAATAGTTCGCATCGTTTTAAACATCGTATCAACATTCGATCAATCAATGCGAATGTTATGCGAATGCGAACGTGTGCAGGTCATGACATGCCTATCGGCCTCGCCAAGCGTTTATTTCTCGTGAGTTTTCTGTGAGTATTTGTTTTGTATTGTTTTAGTTGCAATCTGCTGTAATTGTTTTTTTTTTAATTAAACAAATAGTTTATTTTAAACTATTTTGGGATAATTAAATAAATTTTCATTGTGGCACAGGGAGCGAATTCAACAGTTATAAGTCTAATGAGGACGAAATTACTGCGTCAAAATATAGAAAATTTATTTTAATAATGAAATTTAAAAAAGGTGAACAAAATGAAATGATGGAGAAAGCATGTATATATTGATATGAAGGATAGAGTTTGCTGCAACATCGTCACAACTTTTCGCTATATTTATTTATAACCATGTCATTAAAGACGAGCGTGGCAGATGCGTCATAAATTTTCATACAATTTCGAATTGAGTAACGGAGTATACGTCTCGTAAATCATAAATACTACGAGCAAGAGGCGCATCGCTGGCGGCCATTTTAGTTGGAAAGATGTAAACCTAATTATGTCGGGAGGGATGGAGACTTGAGATGAATGTTAATGAATATCGTGACCAAAGTTCAGGCAAAGAAATGACCGCTCATAAACAGACTTCGTCTTTGCAATTTAAAAGAACATTTCTTCGGGAGTCTGATCCTCAAAAATAAGACCGTGAGGATTATAAGATATAATTTAAAAAATCCATAGAGTTCTAAGATGATGCTCATTGAAAAATAATATTGTTCAACACCGTACTGGCAGTAGTTTTATATAAATACTTACATATATGCACCACATTGCACCTATTGCACAGCAAATTACTACATATGTTATACTTCGACGCGCATCTACCTGCTCACATTTTGATAGTGTCGCAAGTACGTAATAGGTTTACAGAAGTACATACAAGGATAGCTGATGTAGCTGTGAACAGTCAGTATTTATAGACTATCGTATGTGGTTTATTCGTTTATATTTCCGCAGACTCTAGAGAATAAAGTGTCAGAGGCCAAAGTTTGCAAACATAGGATCCAAAGTTAGGTCTCACTTATATGAGTTGTCCCAATGGACTTTAATAAACTTACTGCTTTTTATATTAGGTTACTTTTTGAATAAATATTATGAAAAAAATGCACGATTATAAAATCATAAGTAATCATGCATTTGAGCCATCGACGGAGCACTGCTGTAAGTACTACCATATCTCTTTTATGATGATGACATTAAATAAATGTTGGTTGTTAAACAATAAACCGAAAGATAAACTAAACAAATAAAGTTTCGTGAAATAAAAGCTTGTAAAATAAAGGTTGGCTTTTAGACAAAAACGAGAAAATCTTTGTACAAATGTGGAATTTCCGGCCGCGGGCGGCGGCCGGGCGCCGACAATCAGCAAACGCAAACAAAACTGGCTTCCTCCCTTACCGGAGCCAAACAGTTGTAAAGTAGAGATATACAGTTTAGCTACATTACAAAATACTACGCGGTAATAAACGTACGGCTGAAATTAAACGGTACCCCTTAGCCGAAGCCTGAGAAGGAAAAAACATGTTTGACAAACTCGCATCAAAATTGACCAACTAGTTTAGAGTTTATTACTTATGGCCAGGCAAATATACGCAGTTAATACTAATATTAAATACGTATAATTGTATCGTTGTCAGAACTTAACATGGGTACCAAATGACAGATCAATCGGTCAACCGGAAGGGGGTAAAGTTTCAATTATTAGATTAGACCCACACAAGACGCAAGGAGGTCAAGATTCAAGATTCAAAGATTCAAATGTTTATTCAGTAATTAGACCTTTACAGGCACTTTTACACGTCAATAAGTATAATTTATGTTACGTGTAAAGTATATTAAAATTTAATTTATTTTTAAAGAATAGCTACCGATACCAGTGCTTCGTAACGACCACTGCTGAGAAGAAACGCCGAAAGAAACTCATTTTCACAGTATTGGTCGCCTACTCGCCAGAAGGGCTTTGTCATATTATTATAATTGTCTTTTAATTAATAAATACTTATAATATAATACAATGTTGACACATTATAACATGTAATGCTTGCGAACCAGTAAACAAACATAAATTGCGTAATACAAAATATTAAGTAGTCAAAAAAGCGAAGCCGAGCTGACCAGTCCCTCCCGGCAGCACCCGTTCACGAGTTGACGCACGGATCAGCCATCGTTAAACTCAACCATATTAGAGGGAATCCAACGACCCGACCAGCGACGCCACCACCGGATTGGACATTTTAGTGAGCATGAAAAACCCGAACTCGCAGACCTTGTCAAGAGAAAATATTAATTATATGTTGGTCACTTATTGATCGCAGAGCATTTACATGTTTTTACAGTAGGCTTATTATGGTAACAGAAAATGCAGCTATTTATGTTTCATGTGTGGAGTGTAATGGAAAATGTTTAGGAAGTATCCACGCGTTTTTATCTCTTAAATAATCATTGATAGTATAGTACGCATTGTTCAATAAAACTTTTTTAACATGTGTTTTAAATTTTGCCATTAGTAGGTTAACGATCGCTTCGGGAAGTTTATTAAATAATGTTATACCTAGACCTAAGAGTGACTTTCTAGTTTTAGCAAGTCGAAATTTAGGCGTATGAAGCTGATTTTTGTTGCGAGTATTATAACTGTGAACATCACTATTTTTCTTGAAATTATTTAACCTAGATTTAACAAATAGAAGATTGTCGTAAATAAATTGAGATGTCACAGTAAGAATATTTATAGATTTAAATAACTCTCTTAAGGAATCGCGTGATTTTAGTCCGTAGATCGACCGAATTGCTCTCTTTTGTAGCACAGAGATAGCATGTATGTTAGCCGCTTTACCCCATAAGAGCAAGCCATATGACATTATGCTGTGAAAATAACTAAAGTATACTAGCCTAGCAGTTTCAACGTTAGTACACCGTCTGACCCTCCTCACAGCATATGCTGCCGAACTAAGTTTCTTGGCAGTGGCCTCAATATGTTTATCCCATTTTAAGTTCCAGTCTACAATTATGCCTAAAAATTTGGTGTTGGGTACCCATTCTAGAACTTGACCATTAAGACTCAAAGGTATGTGAGTATTAGGTTTATTCAATAGTGAAAAATTAACGCACTTAGTCTTTTGTGTGTTTAAGGCCAGATTATTAGTCGTAAACCAACTAAGTACTTGTGACATAGTATTGCTTACATCGTCATAGTTTGTGCATTTTCTGTCAACCTTAAAAAGTAAAGATGTATCATCAGCAAACAATACTACTTCACACAACTTTTCTGCAAGACAGGGGAGGTCATTAATATAAATCAAAAACAAAGATAATCAAGATAAATAAAACCGTTTAATACAAATTAATATTTGTACACACTAGCTTAACTTCTGGAATCGCATTGGTTTGCGTTAGCGCGGAATGTAATAAAGTGCGCGGGACTGTCCGACCCATCCGACCAGCGCCGACCCGCTGGCGCTTCTCTATAAAGTTAAACTGATTCAGTTAGCTAAGAAGTTATCTTTCTTAAGCCCGACTGATGATTGACCAAAGGGCTTCCAGACCCTACAAAGGTTTGGAAGCCCCTCGAAAAGGATTTAATAAGGTCAAGAAAGTTTGTAAACTATAAGGTAGCTTTGTAGTAACACATTAAAATTAGAGGTCAATGTGTATGCAAGGTGAAACATGTTTAAAATATAGAATTTTGGATACTGAGTACAGACTTAGCTACGAGTAGTACGGAGCAACGGTGAGGAAAGTTGAAATCTCTTTTATTTTAACATGTACGTGGATTTGGTGAAAAAATGTTGCCTACAGCATTCTATCTATTATGTCGTAATAAATTCTGCTATCTATTATAGCATGATTTTGACATGTAATCATATTTTTTACTCCTTCCATCGAGAAGGTAAAAAGGTGCTTTTATTATGATATTTCATAGAACGCAGCTAAAGAGCGGCAAAATATGAATAGCCTACTGGCGTCAAATGTGTAAATCCGCCACTGCAGCTTAACGTGCCTTTCGAAGCAGAGAGGATCTCAACATTTTTGTGCGACTTGTATGACCACATGCCTATTCAAATGCCAGCTACTCGTTATTATCCGCTTATTAAAATAGGGTTCATTCTACTTTAAATTACACTTCGATAAACTTTGAGAAAAATTTATACGGAAATATTTAAGAAGAAGGTGTAAAACAGACTGAACTACAGAAACCCTTCTCAGGTTAACTACTCATTAGACATTCAGTCAACATTATGATTGATGACAGAGGCACAAACCCTTACTAAGTCTGGATGTAACAGCACTCCCGCCGAGCTCCTCATTTATAGTATGCTAAACCGTGTGGCGGAGACGACATTATATGACCTACACACAGCCTCGCCTGACATGAGATGTGGCCGCGTAATGGACACGAAGCGGCGGCGATCCATCTAGATCCTCTATGGAGAGGTGGACTGAAGTCAGGGACGGGCTTATAGAAAGCGACATCATTCATCGAGCGGTCTCCAGCGGTAATGCACACTAAATGACGACAGTTTATCTTACGACGTCAGCGTTTCAATAGAAAGACATTGGTAAGCTCGTTGCAAAGCAAGTCTTTAAGATGAGTGATGCCATATTTTTAGCAAAGATACTATACTTACTTCATTCGATGGTAAAATGTACCAGCGAATTAATAATATTTCAAAGCTAAAAACCGACCTCACCCCTAAACTACACAACAGATTTTGATAAGTTGCTGAAAGGTATACCCTTTCAAACGAAAAAAGAATTTTCCAAATCGGTTCAGCATTTTTTGAACAATCGGTAAATATACATAAAAAAGAAGGTCGCGACGAATTGATAACCTTCTCTTTTGTGGAAGTCTGTTTATATACAGTTCGGATGGTTTTTTTTTATAAATGGAACTTCTGAATGCAAATAGAAAATCTATGGAAGACGGAGAGACGATTTGTTAACACGAACGGTCCATAAAATAATTTAGCGAAAGTTTCATGCATCGGGTGACGCATGAGCCGTAGCCTCGGGCCCCCTATGAGGTAGAGAATGAAGTTGTCCGAGACGACGATAGATCACGAGAAGACGAAGGGAATTTTAATCAAAAGACGAAGGGTGTTGTTGTAATTTCACCGTTCCTCCATATTCTTCATATTCGAGTACAGTCTTCATGTAATAACGTATGGACGGATACTCGAGAGGAAAGCATCGTGGCGTGGCTCTTGATACGTGGTAGGAACTCGTTGCTACTCGAAGCAACTCATAGCTACACGTAGCAACTTATAGCTACTCGAAGCAACTCATACCTACTCGTTGCTACCCGTAGCAACTCGTAGCTACACGTAGCAACTCGTAGCTACACATAGCAACTCATAGATACTCGTAGCAACTTATATTATTATAGCTACTCGAAGCAACTCATACCTACTCGTTGCTACCCGTAGCAACTCGTAGCTACACGTAGCAACTCGTAGCTACTCAAAGCAACTCATAGCTACTCGTAGCAACTCGTAGCTACACGTAGCAACTCAAAACTACTTCTAGCTACTCGTATCTGCTCGTAACAACTCGTACTGCTCGTAGATTCAAAGATTCAAAGATTCAAATGTTTATTCAGTAATTAGACCTTTACAGGCACTTTTACACGTCAATAAGTATAATTTATGTTACGTGTAAAGTATATTAAAATTTAATTTATTTTTAAAGAAAAGCTACCGATACCAGCGCTTCGTAACGACCACTGCTGAGAAGAAACGCCGAAAGAAACTCATTTTCACAGTATTGGTCGCCTACTCGCCAGAAGGGCTTTGTCATATTATTATAATTGTCTTTTAATTAATAAATACTTATAATATAATACAATGTTGACACATTGTAACATGTAATGCTTGCGAACCAGTAAACAAACATAAATTGCGTAATAAAAAATATTAAGTAGTCAAAACAGCGAAGCCGAGCTGACCAGTCCCTCCCGGCAGCACCCGTTCACGAGTTGACGCACGGATCAGCCATCGTTAAACTCAACCATATTAGAGGGAATCCAACGACCCGACCAGCGACGCCACCACCGGATTGGACATTTTAGTGAGCATGAAAAACCCGAACTCGCAGACCTTGTCAAGAGAAAATATTAATTATATGTTGGTCACTTATTGATCGCAGAGCATTTACATGTTTTTACAGTAGGCTTATTATGGTAACAGAAAATGCAGCTATTTATGTTTCATGTGTGGAGTGTAATGGAAAATGTTTAGGAAGTATCCACGCGTTTTTATCTCTTAAATAATCATTGATAGTATAGTACGCATTGTTCAATAAAACTTTTTTAACATGTGTTTTAAATTTTGCCATTGGTAGGTTAACGATCGCTTCGGGAAGTTTATTAAATAATGTTATACCTAGACCTAAGAGTGACTTTCTAGTTTTAGCAAGTCGAAATTTAGGCGTATGAAGCTGATTTTTGTTGCGAGTATTATAACTGTGAACATCACTATTTTTCTTGAAATTATTTAACCTAGATTTAACAAATAAAAGATTGTCGTAAATAAATTGAGATGTCACAGTAAGAATATTTATAGATTTAAATAACTCTCTTAAGGAATCGCGTGATTTTAGTCCGTAGATCGACCGAATTGCTCTCTTTTGTAGCACAGAGATAGCATGTATGTTAGCCGCTTTACCCCATAAGAGCAAGCCATATGACATTATGCTGTGAAAATAACTAAAGTATACTAGCCTAGCAGTTTCAACGTTAGTACACCGTCTGACCCTCCTCACAGCATATGCTGCCGAACTAAGTTTCTTGGCAGTGGCCTCAATATGTTTATCCCATTTTAAGTTCCAGTCTACAATTATGCCTAAAAATTTGGTGTTGGGTACCCATTCTAGAACTTGACCATTAAGACTCAAAGGTATGTGAGTATTAGGTTTATTCAATAGTGAAAAATTAACGCACTTAGTCTTTTGTGTGTTTAAGGCCAGATTATTAGTCGTAAACCAACTAAGTACTTGTGACATAGTATTGCTTACATCGTCATAGTTTGTGCATTTTCTGTCAACCTTAAAAAGTAAAGATGTATCATCAGCAAACAATACTACTTCACACAACTTTTCTGCAAGACAGGGGAGGTCATTAATATAAATCAAAAACAAAAATGGACCAATTATTGAACCCTGAGGCACACCCATGCTCACAGGTGCACTATTTGAGGATACTCTGTTGATTTCAACTCTTTGAGTTCTACTATCAAGATAAGATGAAATAACAGAGAGTGCAGTATCAGTAACGCCATAAAATTTTAGTTTATTTTTTAATATTATGTGATCGACACAATCGAATGCCTTCGACAGATCGCAAAAGATACCTATAACGTCTTGTCGATTCTCCCAGGCTTCGTAAATAATTTTAACTAAGGTCGCTGCTGCATCAGTGGTAGAGCGCCCTTTTGTAAATCCATATTGGCGACAGTGAAGTAATTTATTAATATTAAAATACGATACTAGCTGGTCTAATATAATTTTTTCAAATATTTTACTTAAAGCCGGTAATATTGAAATTGGTCTATAATTGTTCGGATCATCTTTGGATCCCTGTTTATACAGTGGTATAACTTTACTTGCTTTCATTAAGTCAGGGAAAACACCTTCTGAAATACATTTATTAAATATTAAAGTTAAGTGAGGAGCAATCAGGTCGATGATACTGCTCAAAACGGAAACCGAAATACCCCATAGGTCCTCAGTTTTTTTAGTATTAAGAGCCTTGTTAGCTGAGATAATGTCATATGGAGTTATGCTAGTAAACGTAAAAGTTGTTTTGGGCGTAGATGAATTACTTTTCAATAGTTCATCGGCGGCGTTCGGACATGAAAGCAATGACTGGGTGATATCTTTGGAAATGTTAGCAAAAAAAGTATTGAATTCATTAGCTACTTCGATATCCGAGTCAGCGGTTTTATCTCCAATTTTTAATGTGAATGTTGAGTCCCTAGTATTGGTTTTTCCTGTCTCATTATTAATAATTGACCATGTTGTCTTAACTTTATCTTTAGAATTTTTAATTTTGTTCGTTAGATGTAATGCTTTCGCAGCCAAACACACCTTTTTGAACTTTTCGTAGGAACCCGTAGCAAATCGTAGCTAGACGTAGCAACTCGTAGCTACTCGAAGCAACTCGTAGCAACTCGTAGCTACACGTAGCAACTCATAACTACTTTTAGCTACTCGTATCTGCTCGTAGTAACTCGTACTACTCGTAGGAACCCGTAGCAACTCATACTGCTTGTAGCAAGTCGTAGTATTTCGTAGCAATTCGAAGCATATAAGTACATAATGCTTATTTGACTTGTTTCTCATTTTTTTGATATCATCAGCAATCTAAGTGACGAACCGAGATTTACTGCCAATATTGCCGAAGGGAGAAAATCAGTCGCCCGCCGCTTGCGTCGCGGGTTTAAACTTGATTTTGAAAATGAGACGCGGTTCAGACTTCTCGCGAGTAATTTCATCAACTATAGTTTGTATAAAATATGATTTACAGGTACGAGTAAGTATCCAATACCAATGGAGACAGAAAAAATCCTTTCGCAAACACTCGGCTGCTTGATATTCAGGCGATATCTGAAACTGTATATTTTGTCGTCTCTCTGACGTCATACGTCTCACTGATCCTCGGGCACGTAATACAAAGATTTAGAATATACAAGTAGTGACATAATACTACTTTGTCACGAAACAATTACGAATGTAAAGGATAGAACATTAAAATGACATTTCCCCTGAATGCGTAATGTTTTCCGTTTGTTTCTAACAAGTTAAATTAGAAACTTTTTTAAACGTCAAAACAACCATCGTTTATGGGATTTGTATAAAATAGCGCGACGTGACGTCATAGTTTCTTGGAGTCAAATAGCACTCCTATTATCGGTTAAAATGGATATGATCAATGACAAGTGACTTTATTTTGTGATGTTTTATTCTTTTACCAGTACAATATAATTTATTTTGAACCTGGGCCCACATTTTTCTTTTAATATAAGTATATTTTTCATTTTATTTATTTAGAACATAATATTACGCAAAGATTTTTTTTTTGTTTTTTGACTAATACTAACGTGAGACACAGACATTATTAATACAGCACGGGTTAATCGAGATGCTGGTTGGAGCTTTCCCCTTACCTGGAAACCGGTTCTTCAAGAGACGCATGATAGATGCCATGTA
The DNA here is from genome assembly GCA_943193695.1 of Acrobasis suavella. Classification (NCBI taxonomy): domain Eukaryota; kingdom Metazoa; phylum Arthropoda; class Insecta; order Lepidoptera; family Pyralidae; genus Acrobasis; species Acrobasis suavella. Next base: position 213,395 of record OW971930.1, on the reverse strand, counting down.
CAGTCGACAGTTTCTGACATAGTAAGCTTTTTTCACGCACGGGCATAATCACCAGCAGCCGACGATGAAGAAGACGAAATTGAGACTCCCAGTACATCAGCGGCAGTCGTTGATGCAGAAAATCAGCAATCGCCACCACTGTCGCTACGAGCGAAGCGAGCGCTCGCTCGCGCCGCCGACCGCGCGACCCACCACTAACATCAGTGTGTCGCGGAGCGACTTTGTGCACGAGCGCGTCACATTCGCCCTGATGAAGACCACCGACGAAAATTAACCTGCATTACAACCCTTGAACTGTAGACAAGTTTGTGAATAAGTAATAGTCATGGTGCAAGCTGGGAATCGAACACAGGACAGACAATGACCAAAACCAATACCTACACAGGTCATCAATACTACATAAGGCGCAGAATAATCGAAAGTTTCAGTAGTATTTACAAAACTTTCAATTATTCAACGTAGAATCCATAAATTTAATTAAAATAAGGGCGCTAGAAAATAAAATTTAAATTCATAAAACTTCAAATGACATGATAATTTTATACACTTTTCAGACCCGTATATATGTAAATATGAGCAAAATCATATCCTTTTCCAAGTGCTCCCATGTAGTGATACCCGACCGCATCAGTTGGGGATTCCACCGGTGCCTTTGTTTCTGAAACCTTTTGCCGAGGGTTGTTTCTCAAATTACGAAAACGATCGGTTTTGTTTTATGCTATTTGCCGTAAATTCTCCCTCGAAGTTGCATTTTTCAATGAAAAGCTTATTTCCTTTAAGCGCTTCGCTGTTGATTCACTGATTGACTTGTTTATTCTCAGTGTACGTTTATAAATCGTATATATCAAGATACTTTTCAAAAGGATGAAAGTTTGTTTTTAGCAATGAAGGACAAAACAAGCTATTTAAATATATTTTAAACCAGTTTAGGCAGTACTTCGCTTAGACCTAGATTTTTTTGACGTACTTTTAGTAAATTGTGAGTTATACTATCGAGAGAGAAGCAGAATAAGTGAGTTGAGGTATAATAAATGTACCTATAAACATATCTTAAAGGCTGAACATGTTCGATTCGAGGGCATTTTACACATATCCAAAATAAGCATTATATAATATTATATGGACGCGTTCCGCTAACTCGTAATCGCAAAGCCATTTGTTATATTCAACATTACTTATATAAAGAGTACGTAAATATAGCTGAATTGGGAGTAGATCTAACACATTGACGAAACCTTACACTCGCAGGACTGGCTCATTTAGAGCACGTTCGAACCAATTACCGAATTAATAGAGCAACCACAAACCATTGTTACGTACTGACACAACGTGAGGTGAGGTGCTCGCTACAATGTTATATAATCGATTAACAATAGTAGTCAGTTCACTGTAAGGTATAAAGTCAATTTACTTTACAATGAACGCTCGTACATAATTTAGTTCTATGATGTTAACACAGACAGAGCATAAGAAGGCTTGCTAGCCGTACCTCGTATAGACAGAATTCAGATTCTGGCCGCCCTTTCTGCTGTTAAGTACTAATGACCGGCTAAATGCGAGTCGGCCTCACGCACGAAGGATTCCGTGCCATTATTTATAAAAAATCACGTTTGTTGTATGGGAGCCCTACTAAAATATATACTTTATTCTGTTTTTAGTATTTGTTGTTATAGCGGCAACAGAAATACATTATCTGTCAAAATTTCAATTGTTTAGCTATCACGGTTCAAGAGATACAGCCTATAGACAGTCGAACGGACGGACAGCGGAGTCTTAGTATCAGCGGGTCCCGTTTTAACGTAACCCTACATAACGCGTGATCCGACGCGCACTTGGCTGGTTATTTTCCTTTTCTGCCAAACCTGCAGAAGGAATTCTGGTTACAAGAAGTTTTATTATGCGTCCATATCGTCAGTATCCACTCTGAAGTCCGCATCCATATCATGATCCGGTAATCTCTTGAATGAAGCGCTCAATTAACCGGTTGAGTGCACTGAGCAATCTCGACGAGCGTAACACAACCGTTGCAACACTACGCCGGTCTGGGAGCTTGATGTCTTTTAATAGATGCATTGAAGAAAGAAAGGCATTTTATTTAAATAACTAAGATAGAATAATTTACATGTTAATACAATACACTATTGAGTTAATATGGAATATCAATACAATCGAATAAACAATTAAGTATGTAGCAAAGACTGGTCGTTTAGTGGAAATTACGCAATAAATACACAACTATGTACATATGCATACTATTTATTGATTAGTGACTATATAAACTAATTTCTACTAAAATAAAGTTTGATAAGCTTACGAGCACAGTTTTAAGTATATTTTTAGTTACAAATTATAAAAGTCACTACTCTAAAAGCATTTTAGAAATTATTTTCTTCCCATACCTCGTGATTGTCCCTATTTAATATCATCTAAAAACTGAAGTCGATAATAAACTTAAGATGTTATATTTACTTTATATGTCTACAACTGTCTTTAAGCAATTAAACAATATTAATAGTTTGTTAACAAATAATGTTTATTCCCGCAAATCAGTTGATTGGACGAGCCTTTGTAATACGACTACTATCCAGCCTCCAGCTGCTCCCGAAATCGGTTCGAAAACAATTCCGTTGCAAAGAAATCAATTTCGTACGTCTCAGTTTACGAGTAATGCAAATCCAAATCTCAATAAAACGTTTTATTAACTCGGGTTTGTTTTCTTTAAGCAGAAATCCTTTATGTTATTCGTATGAAGAATATCGCATTAAGTCAAATACATGCGACAGCGTCTGAGCTCGCTGTTTCTAAGATACCCCAAATGAGTCTGTATTCTCAAGTGGTGCATCGGGTTCCAGTCCTTAGAAACCTCTGAATCTATTCTGTACAAGTTCGTGACCTCGATGTAGAAAATGCTTAAATCAAGATAAGAAAATCCTTTTCTTATTAAGCAAAGCTAAAAATTAAGGCTTAGATGAAAAATAAACCAGATGGACGGCCGGGTCATTGAACATTATTTATTTTTATTGATTTAATCGTTATTATTCATTAAATACAAATTGTGCAGAACAATAGGCTAACTTATCACTGAAAACGTTTTCAACCATTGGGTTATACAGATAGTCTTAATGTGAGTTGCAAGATAAAAGTATAGTAAGTTAATAAGAAAAATGATAAATACAATAATATATATTTCTAATACACACATACATATATAAATACATACATATATTTAAATCTACTCTTATAGATTGGCTATACATGAATTTTTCGGGGTCCACGTGAGAAAGTGAAGCTTTTCTTCGTACATTTGCGTAAAACGGCCACTTTTGGCAAATGTTCTCACTTTAAACTATAAACAGTTTGAAGGGTCATCTAGAGAATCAATAACTCAAGATTTTTTTTCTTATGATATCTCCGTTTCCTTTCAAATTATTTATTTCAAATGGGGACAGCACTGAACCCCAAAACATTCATATAAGGGGTTATAGCAAGCGCGACTAGGAGCGGTTCGAATATCTTTTTTTTGTTGTCACAGGATGCATAGCACATGCATAGAAACACATTTCCAAGTTTACCAGTGCATTGGCTAAGTAAACGCTCAGTGTTGACCAAAAGATATGAAAAAAGGGGGGCACTCGGGGACTGCCGCGGTAAAGCTATTGCATAGCATTTTTTATCAACTCATGCAATAAAATTGTAACCCTCTGCTGCCATCTCAAGGCGGATTTAGGAATCTTTATATTAAAATCAAATCAAATTAGTTTTATATAAACACCATAGAAGGCGTTGTGGTAGAAATATTTTTTTAACAAGCAGGAAGAATATAGCACATGCTATATCGACGGGTGAACGCCGCTGGATCCGGCCGAATGGTGTTTTTTACGTTACGTAACCGCGTGACCTAGTACTTTCGTCCGGATCCGACCGATAGGTAGGTGTTTGAAAGGAATAAAAAGCCAACCGCTCGCTGCTGGTGCATTGACCCCATGACGTCTACATGATAGATTATTAATATCGCCATCTATTACAAGTTAGTAATAACATACACGCACGAGGCACAGTGATGAATGCGCCATCTGTTGTAAAACTTGTAAAAGACACACAAGTTTAAGCCAGCTGACAAATTAGTTCCTCTTGTTAGTGCTGGCGCTGTATACTTTAGCCGGGTACCAAATGGCTAGTATCAAAGATATAGGAAGAATATAAATTCCGCGATGAAGGCTCCAAAACATACACTGTTTTGAATTGTAGCGGAAGGCATTTTGCCTTCCGCTTCGTTTCTAAACGCTGCTAAATAAAAAAAGTCGCGAGATCAGAAGTCAATGTCCTTAAATAATGTCATTTAAATATTGTCGTTTTAAACAGCTCATGTAAACATATCGGCTAGAGTGCATTTGAAATCGAATTGTCTAATAGGTAAAAATAAAAAAAATCATTTCCACATTATAATTTATAAGTAATAGATGCCATCAAATTACATAGTACAGAGATGCAAATCCCGATGGAATTTATAAAAAAAAAATTGACAAAACTTTTAGCTTTCACAGGTGAGCACATATTGTTGACTTGAAATCACAGATTTTTTTAGGTACACATAATACATTTTTGTCTGGAAATTGAGTGCAATCCTTCCCATTTTATTATGAATAGACAACATGGTCATTTATGCTTATATTTCTTATTATTTAAGTATTTCGTAAGCTGTTCGTAATTATTGAGATTTTTGACAATAGGGTTAGAAAAAGCTAGTCGATAAAAAATATCGATACCTCATAATTTATTTTTAATTTTGAAATTAAACTTGAGAGAGAAAAAACTTGAATGAAAGAATTGATGATCAACCAAACTTGTGAGGTTCGATCGAAATTATGGGAGCAGCATCATTTGAAATTGGCTGTGACAGACGGACAGACAGACAGACGCACAAGTGATTCTATAAAGGGTCCGTTTTTTAATTTTTTTTGTACGGAACCTATAATCATCACACATTAACATTCGTACGGAACACCAAAATTTCTCAAAGTATTTGAATTGTCTTGTTATTTATATAGCTCTGACGGCCAATGTTGCGCACTACTTGAAGGGGCCGTACCAACATTGCTACCACCAACCCTCCTTTCGCCGCAATCGGGTAAAGATGAAACGTTGATTTATAATTATTTAGACAGTGAAAAATAATTTGTTTATATTTTAAAAGTTTTTTATTACTGTCTACTTGCTAACCCGTGCACGAGGATTAGTATTTCTCAAAAGTATCGATGTCGACGTTTTTCATGTCATACCTCCCTCGGGGTTCACAAACAGTGTACGCTTTCAATTTTGACGTTTAACGAAGTCTTTGTTCTTTCGAAGTTCTTTGTCTACACGCATACGTCAGTCGCACGCACACAAACACCGTGCCGAAGTCTGCCGAATTGAAACGACGTTGGACGAGTGTTAGGTTTAATTTTCGTTACGAAATTTTTTGATTCGGTGGCTGTGCTCAAGGCCCGCGATAAAAGCTATATGCTTAAAATACCTAAAACTAAGCTAACGTCTAGTGATAATATCTCACTCAACTACGATATGGAGTATAATTATACGCCATTTTGAGTATTGCTTTTAGTGCCGGCCCACACGTACGCACCACATCACGCAGCGCTGCCAGCGTGATGGACTGGTAATTCGATAACAATTATTACAGCACATAACGCCGTAGTGGGATTTTGGCAGCCTTCCCGGAGAAAATACGTATTATACGAATCGAATCGTTCATCATATTATCTGCGATGAAGATTGATGAGGCACGGTGCAGCGCGTCTTTGCATGAGTGTAAATCGTTTTGTGAGCCTTTTTATGTTCAAAACATCATAGGTAAATAAAAAGTAAAAGAAATATTTACTAAAAATATGAAAAGATAATCTGGTCATTCAAATTTTTGTGAGGAACAAGTAAAAATGAACAACACTCTTTGAGGGTTCCGTACCCAAGGGGTAAAAACGGGATCCTACTACGAAGATTCCGCTATGCGTCTGTCATCAGACTGTATCTCATGAACCGTGATAGCTAGACAGTTTAAATTTTCACATATTATGTATTTTTTTGCCGCTTTAACAACAAATACTAAAAACAAAGTAAAATAAATATTTAAGTCGGAAATTTAACAAACGTGATTTTTTATAGATAATGGTACGGAACCCTATGTGCGCGACTCTTACTCGCACTTGGCCGGTTATATTGTTACCTATTAAAAATTCACACGATTGAAAGGCCAAACTAAAAACGAAGTTATTTATGATACATGCCTATAAATAACAAGAGATCTCGATCTCGATATTCTCGGTGCGTTCTGTGTATATTCATAATGTATCGACAGCTACAAGATTGTGAAGTCAGCCCCAACCCCTATCAATTAAATCCACGCCGCTGCATGACGTATATTGCGTGAACTTGGCAACCGGCGTCGTGACACAAGTTCGGTCGTACCGCTAATTCATGCCGCGCGCCGACACTGAGCAGAATTTCAGATAAACCGCGCTAACTCATTGATTACGGACCCGGCTTGGTCTACGGTGTCAAATTCAACAATGGTGCCAATAATTTGATGTTTTACGATAATCTTTATCGGCATTTTTTGCTGATTTTTTATCTTCGGCGCGTATATCGAAGTGTATTCTATGAACTCTGAAACTACAGGGTCGATTGTCAAGGTAGTTCAGGAAAATTAATAAACTCAAGAGAAATAATTAGTGTAGTTTTGAAAATTGGCGCAGTTATACCTTGTGGTGTCCAGATGAGCATACTAAAAGTCTTCAAGAGTGGAAGGTTTGCTGAGGGTGTAATGAAGGTACACCATTTTTCAGATTTTTGCTCATATCTCTAATATGTTTAGGAATAGCGTTATGATTACTTCTAACAAAAGTTTCAACATAACATTTCCGACGTGCGATAGCATTCTGTCGCACTCTCTCGCTCTGGCAAATGACAGTTCTGCCAGAAAAGGATAGCAGCGTAGAAAAGTGCTGCTCGTGCTGACAAGTGAGATCCAACCCTTAATCATATTTAATTTTACTCTTCGATCAATAATTTAGGGGATTCACAGATTTTCATTTTTTACATGACAATCAGTGAATCTTCGGTTGATGGAATGTAATTTCTTTCAACTTTCTTTTACTTAATCTATTGTTTGTTTGGATTCTGCTTATCTCATACTAAACGATTTTTCTATTCATTCATTTAAGGGGTAATAAAAGCTAGCATCCTAGAGCGTTTATAAACAACGAGTTCCATTTTTTCAGGGCGACTTTGCGCTCGTATACCTCTTAATTTGTTCTCCCCCCTCTTGTTTTCGGTGAAGGAAAACTTCTGGAGGAAGACTAGAACAACACAGTTCACTAGTGTAGACAGTCGTTGAACTACGGCAGATGCCTTTAGGCAGCTCGAAAATCTGACACCAATGTTAGTTACTTACACACTCAATAAGAGAGACCGAAATACTAACAATAATTGCAATTTAAAATTAAAATAAATAATTTCACAAGCGTGATTGTTTTACCCCGAATGTTTTTGTTTATGTCTGGACAGTGACGTCACGCGACCCGAGCAAACACATCCGTCAGGATTGAATATCATTATCTTTTATTGTATACTGGCAGGCTCCAAACAGCCTTCTCGAAATGGACCAGTTACGTAAGCGCGAATAAACGTCAGCAGTCAAACCACAGTCATGAAAATGATTTTCATCGTGTAACTATGCAAGAAGTCTCTCCCTAGCTGTATTCATTACGTTTTTTCCCTTATAGAACTAGTGTTGCCGCAAAATCGATAGTTTTACAATCAATGGACAACTGCGCTGCGCAACCTCAACCAGATTGCCGACAGAATAGATCTGTTTGCTTGTTCTCTGAGCGAATTCATAAGATCAGCTTTGTATATAATGTGTTACAATAATTGATTGCTTTTCTATCGTATTGGTTATAACTGTAATGATAGATTGTTGAAATAAATAAATAAATAAATATTTTTAATCGAAAAATGCTTAATTATTTGCTGGCTGTTTAAAGCAATACTTTCGATAAGCTATCGATATTGTGGTATAGTGGTATACCGAGCGGCAATACTATATAGGGTCTACAGAGCCTGGGAAACCAGGACCCAAAGGCCATCATCAACGTGATAGTTTGAGTAAGTGGAAAAAGGACTAAAAACAGTTATGGGTTACTGTAATAACCGCATAGCATTGATATGATTTCCGTAAAGGAGGCCTACCGCCTATCGTTTTCTCCTAGACCAGGTGGAATGAATGAATGTATCAGCTGCTTTTCTTCCCTTGCAGGTTGTTAAAGCCAATCGAGGCAATGGGTAAAAATGCGAATCACGTAAATAGCAACCCATCACTATTTTGATTTCCTTTTTGATCTTTTCGCGCTAAAAGTAACTTTTGGGTCTACTACTAAAACCACATTGCTCTGTTCTACTATTTTTCAACAAGTCAACACAGATTCTTTTTTCCGTCAAAAAAAAAAAAACATATTCCTTTAGATTTGTATGAAATACAGACAGATGAAGAAATAGTTTCTTGAAGTCTATAATTTTTTCTGCAATTATACATTTAAAAACACGTTAAAATAGAGATGTTCAAAGGCAGTGACATTATTTAGCGAGGTTTTATTTTCTTATGTGTACAAAATAATTTATCGCTGACCCAGGGCAATACCCAAATGTGACTGTATGAAATATTCATACACAGCTTTTTCATGAACAAAGGAAGTTAATCTGTTGACTTACATATTACGTGACTTCACGTGTACTATTAGAAGTCTATGTCCCCGGTGCTACCACACACCGCAAGGTCACGCATTACTCATTTCGAGGCTCGATTCACTCCATTACCATCTTTACAGCCTGAACTCGAATACGAATCTTCGGTGTTTATTTTATTGATTGATTGCGTTGCTTCAAACATTTTACGGTGCAAAGATACTGGTATCTCACTTCTTCTCAATGATATCTAAAAATGTTTTGATATATCTCTTCTAAAGTGCCATTGTACAAACATTTATAAAGTGTTTTTTACGTGAAAGCAAGTTCCGCGCTACTCATTACTAGATGATGTTCTTGATAATCGGGATTTCTTTTAATTTGTCTTCCAAATAAACTTGTTAGTATTTTTTTTCTTCTTTTGTTTTAAGTAACATCTCAAGAAAAGTAGAGCCACACACGTGCCAAGGCAAGCCTTGGTGTATGTTTCCCGGAAAAAGCTAAAAGTGAAACTTATTTTTTAAAGGGACTAATGGTTTTTATAAGCTTTTTTTCTACAATAGTCAGGTCGGCTACAAATTAGGATAATTTTTAATCTCTGGCCTATAGTTGGCACCTTCAGCGGATAGACTAGCTGAGTTTTGAGTTCGTGTAAATAAATATAAACTGTATTAAAGGGTAAGCCTCGCCGTTTCCTGAAAGTCCATCGTGTAATATATTTATTCTGGCGGGTCGTAGGAACCCATACATAATCATTTGCTGATGTTTGTGTTGTCGGGCGGCAGGGAGCCATCGGGCCCGGATACAGAGGCGTATGTAGAAAAAATCTAATAACGATACTGATTTGAAGAATAGTTGGTTAAGCATTTACAACGTAGGTACAATCGTGATAGATTCTGTGTAAGAATCTTGCGCGTGGAGCACACATGTATTTTGAATTTAAATGAAAGTTCACTCTATCAGCCGCTCGCCAAATTAGTAGACTTGGCTTGAGACGATTTGAAAGAATCTTAAGGACAATAAGTTAGACCAAAGTGCCAATGCTTTGGACGCAAGCCAAAAAGTAAGGCGACAGAGAAGGCCGACCCTAAACGAGAACGAAATTCAATATTCAAATGTTTATTCAGTAATAAAACCTTATTTATTAAAAAAAAATTACACGGCTATAAGTGTAATTTACAGTACGTGTATTGCATATTAAAATATTATTTATTTTTAAAGAAACGCTACCGATATCAGCGCTTCCGATCGAGCGTACAGGATGATGATGTGAATCATTCTAATGTTTGACATTACCAATGAAGAGATAACCTATACTGGATTACATGTGTTTACTTTGCTTTAACATTCACCCACCTCATCTTCGCAAACTTTCGCTAATTTCTCAGAAAAGGCGTAGCATTTCAATAATGGCGTTATCTTAGCTGATATAATTAATAACGTCGCGTGCGAGGATCTCGTCCCCGGAGCTGTGGAGGAAAGATTATGGTTTTCCGTATTAAGACATAACGCGGTAATTCTATTGAGTCGGATAATAGCGAGTAGACAAAAACTTTCTAATCTCACTACCCGCTGGATCGATGCCTTCTATTTTGGCTTGAAGCATTCTCCTATGCAAAAATAATTATATTAAAACTTGATAGATAAATACCTAACTGTATGTCGCTTCTGGTAAACTCACATAGTTAATTCACTTTATAAGAATACATATATCGTTTGCAAGGCCTATTTAATATTAGCCTACCGGTGGTTGTGTACGTTTTAAAACAGCGGCACTGAGAATATGACTAGACTTTTAGAATTTCGTCATTATACTTTTTATTTTTGAAGCGGTATTATTTGTTTTTAATATTTATCGCTGCTGGGAGAGTATATATTTCAGCCTGCGTACAATGGGTTGATGCTCACAGCCGTAATTAATGTTTCGAAGTCCCGCACACAGCCGCCATTTGTCCCCGGACGAGGACGCTGCCGTCGCTCACGTGTCCGGGCGAGGACAAAGCGGTCAGAAGCTGCCGATTGATGGCTTGCTGACATATGGCGGGCTAATAGGAACTTCGAGTCAAAAGACAGGTCACCATTATGTCTCTCTCTGTGCGCATTACTCGTATATTGACTGGACAAATTGTTTCATTTTTGGCATGAAATTTTGAAATTTCGTAATTAAATTGAAACAACGTGACAAAAACAGCAATAAATTAAATTCCGCCACTGCACTTAGACAATGAACCGCTTTGGAAGCAACTTAAGGAAAAACATGTCAAAATTAAAAAAAAATGAAATGCCTTGTAGAAATAAAATAAATGTGTGCAAAGCCAGAAAGATGATCCGAGTATAATGTCCGAGTCCTCTGCAAAACGAAACCAAATCGACGCGGTGTGTATACCGGAGCGGATCGGTAAATTCGGTGATAGAATTAAATTACCGAGCTAATTTCGTAAATGAAATATCGAGCACACAGAACAGACCCCTTTAACAATATACGCTCAACAATATTAATGTGGTGAGCTCGAACATAGCACGCTAATAATTTACTCAACTTGGTCCCTACCAAGTTCTGTATAGGTAGGGACTTATACAGAACTTCACAGCGACAAAAGAAATACTTGTTTTACTATACTTAAGTAACTCTTTATTTAAATGTGTATTTTAATAGTGGTATATAACTGCAAGGTCACTTAGTCCTAGAGAAATCACGTTTTGTCTTGTCCTAGCTTCCCGACTCCTTGCACAAAGATAAGGCCACCAACAAAGCCAAATTCTGACGTAACGTTGAAACATTTTACAATTCAACATGAATAAGAAGAATAAATAAATGCATGCGGACAAATCATACAGATTTAACTAGCCCCAAAGTAAGTTCTTACTTGACTTGTTTTATGGGATAGTAACTCAAAGATACTGTGTTTTGTAACAAATACATATAAAGATAAACATCCAAGACCCAGGTCAACCTGAAAAATATTATTTACCTTCTTGACCTGACCGGGGATGGAACCCGGAACCTCCAGTGTGACAGCCTGACCACTAGGCAAACTAAAATTAACACTGAGTTATTCCTCTGCACTGTCTATATTTCGAAGATTGACAACAATCAACTGCGGAGTAGCAGGTGGTCCGCCGGCTTATTGGATTTGGTAGGTACATTAGGAAGGTTGGGCAGCTTCAAGAATCATAAGCATGCGAAAGAAGAGAGAAGACTTTTGGTTTCATTTGAAACTTGGAAGCTGATCATCAATCAGATAAGAAGAATTCATTTTCTTGAAGAAAATTTATCAGATTCATGTGAAGATTGTCATAAAGTTTGCAGAACAGAGCATGGTCATGTGGTACCTCATTCGTGAATCACTTTATGATATTAGAAATAACAAGGTTTGCACTTACAAGGAAGCAGAGTTTTTTAAGTGGAATATTAAGAGTACCTAACAAGCGCATCGCGATGCGACGACGTTGCGCTGCGCTCGAACTCGCAAAGTTTTGCGAGTTCAATACTTGAGATTACTCAGGCAGAATTCCTGCTAAGAATATCTCCAAATAAGTTTTAATAGGGTAGATTGACTAGTAAAGTTTTCATCGTTCCTTTGGAAAAGTCGTTATGCTTTAACTTTATTTTATAAAACTGCGCTTTTAAACTTTTGTTAATTTCGTCGCCCTAGGCGACAGGAGATACATAAATATAAAGAAAAATTTAAATGTACTTTTTTGTGCAGTTGTTTAACTTAAACACATTTAAAAAAAAAAATTACATCTTACGTAAACGGCATACATAAAACATTCAATTTTCACTGGTTTCCAAAGAGGGTTTAATTGACGTTTAACTATGTCTAATACTATAAGTCGATTTCTTTGTTCATATCAACCCATCCCACCCAAATATGCCGAGCTTGAGGTTTTTCGGGATTAGTAACATACTAGCTACACGCGCCGCGCCGTAATCGGATTGGTTGGAACTCAAATATTTGCAGCAGGAGCAATACACACGCGAACGTTGTCGGCTGTTCGCTATTTACTGAATTCTGTATTTGTCTTGAACTAAAATATGATTCACATCTCAACATGTTTCGGCAACGAGTCACAAAAAAGAATCTGCGACTTGCTTCGTTAAAAAAAAATATATTCTGGCCCTATCTACAGAGTTCTAAACAATATTACTCGAGTTCTCGGCAACATACTTACAAACGCCGGCCAAGTAGACTCGGAAAACTTCACTAGCTCGTTCCATAAACCCTTCAACCCTGACGATAGTTTTAAAAAAAAAGACCAATTGACTTGCGCGATAAAGATGAAGTTTTCAAGGATAAATAATAAACGTAGCTGCACTCACTTCAACGGACACGTTGGGACTGCCACTAGTCTATTCTAGCTCTATAAGTTTCTGTGAAATGTCCATAGGATAGTCAGTAGCGTGGTGTGTGTATCCATTTGGTTGCAAAGCTAATGTTGACTCAGCGAGCAACTGATTTGCTGCTTACTGACATTGCAGTGAATTGAAACGTGTTTGCGAAGCTGGTGTGTCCCCCACGTAGACGAACTCTGTTGATGAGTCTTCTGTCGCATTTGTAGTTAAATTTTATCTATCAATATATCCTTATGGGGTTCCCTGTACTAAGAATTATATGCGAATAAAACTTTGTTTGTGTGAGTCAATCGACAGGGAATGGGTAAGGTAAATACTGTAGGTATGTAATCTACTCCTGCAGGATGAAAGTCGTAACACGCATTACCAGAATTGACATCTGTTTAATATACTTAATTACTCGAGATTTCTCGCTTGTATGTTTAAACAAATTATAATATGGAAAATCGTAAGATCTCTACCCGTCGCTGTTGTGACTTTGGTAATTTAAGGCTCGAGCGCGCCGTCATGGCTTTCGTTAAGGTCGAGCTTCCACACAAGATGTGCGACGCTGTGCTATGTTTTGCAAGTATAAATACATTCACAGTCTTACGAGCGTAGGGTCGTAGTAAGACCCAAAGGCCACGTCAATGTTTGCGTGAAGATGGAAAAAGGGAATCAAAATAGTGATTTATAGCTACAGCATCTATTAACATGATTTAGATGCTCGACCATTTCCTCCATTGGCATACGATCTGTGCCGGTAACGAAGCAGCTGGTACATTATGTTTTTTTTTTCTAGCATGAAAGGATTATGTGAAGGCTCAGGTGCGTTTTATCTACTGCGAGAATATTATGGCTGATAAGTAGCTCGTCGTATCGGGTATATCTCATTCGTCGCCAGTGAGGACGTCCACACTGGGGACGAATGGGACAGTTTGTAGTTTTGTTTTTCGATTGTCAGCACCACATCTTCCCCACTGGGGACGAATGAGAATGACTATTAGGACAGGCTTCCATTACAATTCCCATTTGTCCCCAGTCGTGACGTGAGTTTTTATGATCCCATTACGAATAAGATGTACCCGGCGACGATGATATCGCCATTTAGAGACACGTTCAAAAATTTGTATCGCCGCGATCATATCGCCCGCGGTGGAGACAACGCCTTAATGCTGATCTTCTAATTTACGACGACATGTTTTGTTTGCTCCGCTGGATCACGAGCTCGTGACAGGCTTAATTAAAGCCGAAAGTATCAGCATTCAATTACCCCGAACCCGCGGATCGGTTCTTAACTCCATAAATCACAGCGCCACTTTGAAATTCATATTCCGTAATTTCGTGACGGCTTTATGACCAAAGGCATACAGCGCGAGTTCGGGTGATGTTGTGCCTTTGATAGACTCACCCGTAAAGGTACGTACAAGTAATGTTATGTAGTATACTACACAGTATACAGTAAGTGTATATGTTGACCAATCCATGGCACAGCTGCTTGCAGTCGACTTTTTGTGGTCTATTTGTATAGGCTAAATACTTAAACTCTATTTTTATTTGTTTATTAGTTCACCAACAGTTAAATACAACAATGTTTGTTTACAAGAACTAAGAAATAAAAACTTGAAGCTTATTAATTAACCAGTTAAAGGTAAACCCATCATGCTAAACTCTAGCGGATCAATATTAGGTTATTCCCAAGGAAGTTGATGTCAGGCAGATGGAATCGTAAAGTATAGACTAACAGTTTTAGGGGTTCGGTTTTCTGTTTTCTGTTTCCTTGGGCGACACCTTGGTCATCTTCAATGATGAAAAAGCCGGAAAGAGCGCTCCGGGCTCCAAAGCAGCTCAGCTATAGATGTAACTTAGAATGAGAGAGAGATCTGCAGTTTCAGTAGCAAAATGGAATGGAGTAATTTTAATCGACAATATACAGCTCAACTGCGAGCTGTTAAATCGATCCTATCTTTTTAAACTCCAAACGAATGAAAGACTTATCGAAGTATACGGAAAATACCAACACGAACAAGATTTGCTTGACTCATTGTGAATAAGCTGCTTACAGTGATGCGCAGCAAAATGCAGAATATATTTGTATTATATTGGTTGCACAGTATCCATGATTTGTAAGGAATAGCACGTACAAGAATATTATATTTAGCATTTTATGAATATGCTTTAAGCACATAAATATCTAAAAAATAAATAATGCAACCCTGCATTCTTATAAACAACAACTTGAAAGCCACTCACAGATTACAGAATAACCAGTCAAGTGCGTGTCGGGCCACGCGCAATGTATGGTTCCTTAGTTGCGAATGCCGACTTTGAGATAAGGAAACTAAATTATATAATATAAGTAAAACAAAAAAGTTCTATTGGAATTGTATGAAATTTTACTTTTCCTAGTACATTTTATAGGTTGGTCGCCTATAACTCTTTCATTTGTAAGCCCTACTTAGCTGTTAGTTTTCTTGTAAACTTCGTAATTATATACTACTGCCGTGAATTTTTTCACGTGTCCATATACAACCGTTTAGCACATAGAGGGGGGACAATTGACTCTAACAAAAACTAGCACTGTAAAACGAAAAATTATGTTACAACAAAGTGGTTAAATAAGTATGTTTTATTTTACCACTTTGTCGGCATGATTAATATACATACCCATGCCAAATTACAGTTTTGTAGTACTTATATTCTCTGAGCAAAACCGCGGTGCTTTGCTAGAGGGAAGCTCGACGTTACCTATTTTATTATGATTAAGTCAATTGAGGCATTGAACCCAAACAGAGTCAACATAAGAATACAA
The DNA here is from genome assembly GCA_943193695.1 of Acrobasis suavella. Classification (NCBI taxonomy): domain Eukaryota; kingdom Metazoa; phylum Arthropoda; class Insecta; order Lepidoptera; family Pyralidae; genus Acrobasis; species Acrobasis suavella. The sequence continues at coordinate 197,511 of OW971930.1, read as the reverse complement.
AGAAAATAATCCTCGATCTGAAGAATATCCAAGTAAGGTAGAGGAGGCGGCCCGGGGGAAGGCCCTCAGCCCTTGCGTCAATTAAGATTAGCTTCTTGCTGTCTCCTCATCGAACTCCTGTCGTCGGTGATGTGATGTGGGGTCACTCGGCTCCATGTCATGCATCACTGTCGTGCTCTTGAAAAACCTTCTATGAGTTGGGATATCGTTCGTTATTTTTATGAAACAGAGTAGGGTAGAAATAGTTTCCTTTTTGATCTATGCAGTTTAGCCTCATAGAATCCTAGCTCATATATCACAAGTAATCACACTATATAAAATTGAATTAAACTGTATATGTAAACTCTAAGAACAAAACATTAAAATAAAATAAATACTTAGTTACGAAATTGTGGTAGCAAAGATAAAATTATATAAATAATTTCAACAAAAATTTTAAGCTAAAAGCTTGTTTAAAATATTTTTTCGTATCTTTTCTGATTAAATGTTTTGGAAGTATTTATAAATAAATTGCAAATAATATAAATATAAATCATCATCTTCTATAATGGGAATATACCTCTCCAAATGAATATCATTTGTCACGGTTCAGTTCCATACTTATTTTATTAAATTAATTTATTAAACAATGTTCCATTAGCTCCGTCCATTTCAAATAAGAAATACCGCGAAAAAAAAATACTCGTCCAAATCAATCTGGCTTTTAGCGCGGACGGTGACAAATCCCTTCGAAAAATATTGAAATTGAATGCGGTGTCCGGCGAGGACGTGATCCGAACGAAACGAAGCTACAAAATCGTTAATAACTCACGCATACACAGTTTTATCCATGTATTGTTGCTTCAACTAGGTTTATTACATTTGCAGCGAATACTCAGAAAACAATTAGTATCATAAACCAATATCATGTAGTCTGATGATAGCAACGCAGCAACGAAACCAAACAATCTCGTCGAGTTTCCCATGTTTAGTTTGTCTTACGAGTACTTTTGTCTTAGAAGATATTAAGGGTGTAATGGTGAAACTGTAAACAAGAAAACCTTATACTCGAGATAATACAACATTTTAGAAGGATACGAGTATTGCTTATTGCGTACAAGGAACGTGTATATCATACTAGCTTTTGCCCGCGGCTTCGCTTTCTTAGGGGATGACTACGCCATAGTAGCTTTATGCATGCAAAGTCTCAGCCCGATCGGTTTAAAATTAACAAAGTTTCATACAAACTTTCATCCCCTATTTTATCCCCTTGGGGGTAGAATTGATCAAAATCCTTTCTTAGCGGATGCCTACGTCATAACATCTACTTGCATGCCAAATTTCAGCCCGATCCGTCCAGAGGTTTGGGCTGTGCGTTGATAGATCACTATGTCAGTCAGTCAGTCACCTTTGAGTTATATATATTTATATACTAGCTTTTGCCCGCGGCTTCGCTCGCGTAGGGGTGTTATTTATAAAAATCCTTACTTAGGAGATGCCTAGGTCATAGTAGCTTTATGCATGCAAAGTCTCAGCCCGATCGGTTTAAAATTGACAAAGTTTCACACAAACTTTCACCCCCTATGTTATCCCCTTGGGAGTGGAATTGATCAAAATCCTTTCTTAGCGGATGCCTACGTCATAACATCTACCTCCATGCCAAATTTCAGCCCGATCCGTCCAATGGTTTGGGCTGTGCGTTGATAGATCACTATGTCAGTCAGTCAGTCACCTTTGAGTAATATATATTTAGATATAGATATAGATAGATATATATAGATATATAGATATATTTATAGATTAGTTATCCTGTAATTTATTATTGATTGACATACTATGTATATACTACATGATTTGAATTACTTTGTGCAATTCCGCCACCAGTTAGTTCATGCAAACTATTGCCGGCCGGCGCCCACCCACTACTGTTAGTCCCAGCATACCTGCCACCAACAGCCCGTGTGCACCCGCCACCAACAGCTGATGCATGCTCCCTCCGATACTGCTGCATCCGCTGCGGCTGCAGCAATATCGGACACCGCATACGCGACACGTGTTTCGCCTCTCCACGAGGCATCTTCAGGCACCAAACAAGTTGTTGATCGTTCGGCAGTCAAGCGTCGAATTTGAATGCGGTGTCCGATATTGCTGCAGCCGCAGCGGATGCAGCAGTATCGGAGGGAGCATGCATCAGCTGTTGGTGGCGGGTGCACACGGGCTGTTGGTGGCAGGTATGCTGGGACTAACAGTAGTGGGTGGGCGCCGGCCGGCAATAGTTTGCATGAACTAACTGGTGGCGGAATTGCACAAAGTAATTCAAATCATGTAGTATGTAACTTTGACTTCCGCAAAGTAACACCTGAATCTATTAACTATACTATGTATATTTTACACGTCTACTTGCAGGTTACGTTATAGAAAAACGAAACAAAAATTTTGACTTTCACACAAATTAGCGCTCAGCCAAATGGGTTTTGTATGAAAAGTCGACATTTTTGTTTCGTTTTACGATAATTGTTTTTATGGAAAGTAGTTCATTGTCCTGGACTGAACATTAACCAAAAAGGTTGCTGGTGTTTTGAAAGTAACCCTGTGTACATTTCAAATATATATTCCTATGTTCAATTGGAACAAATTTCTAACTAATGTAAATATAGTAATCGGATTGGAATCGGCTTCAACAAATGGACTCTGCATGCGGCTCTAAACACTGTCCACTATCAGTCAGCGCACAGCGCAGTGGTTTTGCTTCCGGGGCCCGTCACGCTTGGCTGCACGCCGACATACTTCAATAGCCTCTGCGGTTGGCTGTAATCTGTACCTGTACCCTTTGTTTTGGTTTGCCGCTCGCTAAACATAATTTTTTTTTATTTATTTAACCTTTATTGTACAAAATACAATTTGTAATGCGGACTTAAGACGAAGTGGTAGCTAAAGTAGCGCCCTCATTTGAAATAAATTGTTTAAAACTAAATATGGCGATAATTAAAAAATTGATTTGTATGAATGTCTAGCAAGACCTTTAAACTATTTTATGAATAACCTGACTGAATGACAGGGCCTAAACTATAAGGGTTAGAAACTTGAAATTTTGCACAGGGGTTCCTTTTATTACGTAGGGGAGCACTAAGAAAGGATTTTTGGAAATTCATCCACTCTGGGGGTAAAACGGGGGGTGCAAAGTTAGTATGAGACCTTGCCGTTTTTGAAGTTATTCGAATGAAATTCAGCATGAAGGTTCTTTACTGAAAGGCATGAAACATGAGTAAAATATTTTTTCAATATTCTTCCCTTTTTTTTTCTATTTATTTGGGTAAACAAACAATGGTACATTGTATGATACTATAAAATCTTACAAAATAAACAAATGAACGTGCCATCAAAATCGCAAACCACTGATTACTGCTTTAGAATAGGTAAACAATAATTCGATAGGAAGTTGTGATGGGTTGGGCTGCATTTACATTATTAGATATTTATAAGACTTAAGTTAATTAGGTAACTAGTTATCTCTCATTCTTACAAGTTACATAGCTTGAATTTTATTTAATATAGCCCATTTAAATGCGCTAGCGCGTGTGGCCAGAATGTCAACATCATTAAATAAATTATTATATGTATCAACCAATCGGTGTAATGGTGATCTTTTACCAGCATTGGTACGACAAACCGTGCTATGAAACAGTCTACATGGTTGACGGAGATTTACTCTCCTGGGAACTTTATAGCAAAGTTGATTATGTAACGACATACAGTCGTATCTGTTGTTACAAATTTCATAAAGCACAATCATTTCAAGTTGTAGTCGGCAGTGTTCGAGTGGTAACAGATTATATTTATTCAAAAGATCTGCGTAAGACATACTGATTCTATTGCATCTGTGTATATATTATAAAATGGATTCCATACGGGCACAGCGTATTCAAGTTGAGAGCGTATTAAAGAGGTGTACAAAAGGCAATAACCCTTAGGGTTTTAGACGGGGAAAAGCAGAGGCAGAGGCGGAGGCGGACGCGGAGGCGAGGCGGAGACGGAGGCGGATGCGGAGGCGAAGGCGGAGGTGGAGGCCGACGCATAGGCAGAGGCAGAGTCAGACGCATAGGCAGATGTAGATGCAGACGGCAGACGCCAGACGCAGACGCAGACGCAGACGCAGTCGCAGACGCAGACGCAGACGCAGACGCAGACGCAGACGCAGACGCAGACGCAGACGCAGACGCAGACGCAGACGCAGACGCAGACGCAGACGCAGACGCAGACGCAGACGCAGATGCAGACGCAGACGCAGACGCAGACGCAGACGCAGACGTAGACGCAGACGCAGACGCAGACGCAGAAGCAGAAGCAGAGATATAGATAAGAAATGCGACCAGCTTTCTTGGCACTTTGGCACATGGGCACAATTTTTTAAATTACATTTATAGCATGTATTTCACTTTTTCTTTTTATTTGTAAATATGTAAATTATAATCTTACTTATGCAAATAAATAATATTAAGTATTTATATTTAAATCATGCTTTTACTGTTATGCTTGAGTTGCTTTTGATGAACAAAAATATATTTACGTTCCAATTCGATAGATCTCTGAAACTGAAACTGGTAGGTTTTACTTCACTGTTACAGATAAGCACAATGAAAAAGCGCGTAATGCAATTAAATTAGCAGTTTATTACGAATAAATATTTTATTTTAATTTAGCAGCGGACTCTGTGTTTAATTAATTGGAAGGTAAATAATCCCCAGACGTTTGATTTAAACTGTTTGTTTAAAAGGGAGGCTGAGTGCGACAATTGTCAATTTGCAGAGAAAACAATTCGACCTTTTTTTGACAGTATTTTATTAATTACGTTGATCACTGGTCAACAAAGTTTTTGCCCAGTGATAATGAGTTGTAATATCAAGAAGTACGCGGTGACTATTCATCAACTATAGACGTTTCACAGCTGGCTTAGTTGGATTTTCTGAGTTATGCTCATGGTGTGCTTGTTGTAATACTCGTACGTATTGAGTGATAACGACGCGCATACCCACGAACGTGTTTGGTTTTGTTCAATGGCACATATCTAATGAGTATGATATACACAAACTTGTGTACAGTATTAAATCTGAATCTACTGAACGTGTAGAGTGTTAAATCTGTAGCTAACAAATATTCAAAATATTTGTATATTATTATACTCGTAGTGTATTTTTTATTAAGTGAATTTTTAGTTTATTCATTGAGTTCTACGTGTTTGTTTTTATTTACATCGATTTATATCTAAGTGTTTTATCATTGATAAATTGAAGAAAGAAGAAAGCAAGGCTTGGAAATCCATGGTACCTACATGTTTTTACTAATTTTATGTGAGAGCTGAGAACTATGATCACTCTTATGGGTGTAGAAGACTACTAGAAAACACTTGTAAAAGATATGATTGAAGCCTTGTGCGTTATTGGCTGTAAAATGTATCTCAAAATACATTTTCTGGACTCACATTTAAATTTTCTACCTCAATGTATGGGAGACGTTAGTGATGAGCACGGTGAGTGTTTCCGGCAGAATATAGAAGGCTTAGAACAGCGTTATCAGGGGAAGTGGAGCCCAGCTATGCTAGCAGACTATTGTTGGACGTTAAGAAGAGAAGCTATAGATCTCGATTATAGCAGAAAAAGTAGTTCAACTTTACACTTTTAAAATTAATAAATGTGTATTAATATAAGTAAACATTTAACTGAGCTGCAAGTCTTATTGATATCCACGGTAAACCCGAGCTAACTAAGGGATAAAATTATTCCCACTGTGAACGTTTTTTAATCTTCTCTTAAAATCAGTTGAATTCCTTTCATGGGTTTGCAAAAGTTGTTTTTTTGTTGACCAGTGTTATTGAAAGGAACAACGAAACAGGGTAAAATACAAAATAACGTACACACAGTAAAAAGACTCTATTACCCGTATCCTCCTTATTAACATTCAGAATGCTGATTCAGGAATGACCATCGTAAGAACAGCTCTGCCATTTATGAACGCGGAGACACTAAACGAGCGGTTTTTTGTATGGAAAAACCATTCGTAAAAGTGACCCCGCGTTTCAAAAACTGCCGTTCAGTTTCCGCGGCCGACACGAGCGCGGCAGCAAACATCTGATTGGTACGTTCAGACGACATTTTCATGTGACCTAGAGGTCATCATGCCGCGCTGTCACACATGTGAGAAAATGTGCCGAGGTACTCGCACGTCAAATATCTGGGAGTACCTGAAGTTCGGCAGATGCCTCAGCTTGAAAGCCCACATCGATAGGGTGGTGGCGGTAGTAAAAGTGACCCGGTGGAAGCTCTCTCTACCCAGTACTTCTCTCTCGCTTCCCGCTATGGACGCGGCTCGGGATGAAGTCGCACTTAAGAAAACTTATGTTTTAGGGGCCGATGGGGCTCTGCGTTACATGAGGAACTCATCCATTGGGACTTAAAGTAGGAACGCTTGATAGTAGTGACATGAAGTACTAACAAAGTCACTGCCTATTGTATAAGCATTCAGTTTTTAGCCGTACCGGATCTAGAATTTTTTGGAGGGGAGGGGGGGGGGGGGCAAAATATGTGAATATGCCGCCCCTGTTGGTTTTGCTACCTACACTTGATTACCAGTACCTTGCTTTCGAGGGATGGATATATTCGACGATTTTGCCGCCCTTCTGAATTTCGCCGCTCGGGATAAGTGCAGTTCCCTTTAGTACTTAAACTAAATCAAAAGAGAAAAATATTGTTGGGGGCCTTCATTAACGCATCCGTTTTTACTCTTTGGGTACGAAATCCTAAATATTTACAAATTCGTGGTTTCGGAGCGTTCTTAAAAATTAAGCGGCCACCATGCCAGGTCTGTGAAGCGGGAGTAGCACATGGGCCTGGCAAAAGCGGTAAAAGCGTTGACACCGTAAATCTTACAGCGGCTAGGAATTGCCCATAGATTTATAAAAAAATCTTAGGTCTATGGTATTGCCGCTGTAAACTACCATCACCATCTGTGAAAATTTCAACTGTCTAGCTATCACGGTTCATGAGATACAGCCTGGTGACAGACAGGTCTTAGTAATAGGGTCCCGTTTTTACCCTTTGGCTACGGAATCCTAAATATTTACAATTGTTATGGTTTTGGAGTGTTCTTAAAAACTTTTTTTTTTTTAGGACACCGATAGATGATAGCTCAGTTTAAAAATTTTAAATTTAAATGCGGTTCTGGGCATTTTTACATTTCATAATGAGCATCAGTTCTAACTACTAAAAGTCACCGTCTTATATTAGGTACACTATGAACCATATCGAGTATCGCAACCAAAAAGTGGAACGGAAAGTGAGTTTTAGAGCCTCTGCAGACAGAGCCATTCTCATAAACGACCACGCTGACGAAGTCGCGGGCAACAGCTAGTATTAAATAAACTCCTCTCTCCATATACGTAATCCAAATTGGTGTATAACATAGAATAAAAAAATTGCGAAAATGATTTTCGATCGAGACCACGTAGTTACGCCCGTCCAAAACTGCCGCGTGACTCTGGTGAACTTGAGATCTAGCCGGCCGGCCGACCACCGGTCTACCGCTAGGCGTCGCCGACACTACTAATTGATCTCACGATTTTATTTTAGAGTTTTAGTCAACATTTTTTATTTCAGATTCTTTATTTTGACTAGCTCATTAGGTCTTACTAACGGTCCTTATGAAGTGGTCCTCGGCTCCAAAACCAATGAAAATCACCGTTTTTATTTATTTATTTATTTAACTCTGGAGCTCGAAAATGAATATTCAATTTTTTTCGCAAATAAGATTATCAAACGTGCAAAACAAATTTATGTTTGTTCAACTGAAACTAATAAAGCAATAAAGTTATAAGGCAGAGCGAAATCAAAGCGTCTCATAATATCGTTATCGTGTTACAATAGGTACTTAAGGGGCTACATGAATTTTCCGGGGTCCAGTGCTGCCCCCATTTGAAATAAATCATTTAAAACGGAGATATTATTTAAAATTTGGCCTTGATCAGACCTTAGATAACCCTTCAAACTATTTTATAAACTACTGTTTACAGTTTAATGTGAGAACGTGAAGCTTTTCTACGCACAATTGCGAAAAACGGCCACTTCTGGCGTATGTGCGTAGAAAAGCTTCACGTTCTCAATCAAAAATGTAAACAGTAGTTCATAAAATAGTTTGAAGGGTTATCCAGGGTCTGATCAAGGCCAAATTTTAAATGATGTCTCCATTTCTTTTCAAATGATTTATTTCAAATGGGGGCAGCACTGGACCCCAAAAATGCAGGTAGCCCCTTAATTGTTCGGCTTTCAGAATTTCAGCTTTAAGAAAGTCTACGATAATAAAAGGCAAATGAGGTTCGAAGAACTACGACATCTTACGAATTTGTATACCTTAGGGATCTTGTGGCACTTGCAGGGAGTTCTCACTTAGTAGGACCACTAAAACGTTCAACTTTTTGGTTTTGACGGCGACCTAAGTACATATCCTTTAGATGTGATACATGAAAAAGCTGTAGTTACAGAAAGTATACTAGTAGTGGGCTGAAAAATGAAGACGTAAGTCCTAAACTGACTTTGTCATGGACGCCATATTATTATTCTCTTGATTTACTTTATGTCACATTATTATTATTATTATAAACAACAAACTTTTTGTCATCACATTTTTACTATTGAAATAATTCAAAACAGTTGCTGACATACCTAATTGCCGGCAGTAGGCACCTTCTCCCCGAGGTGAATTTACGAGTGTTAGAGTTTCCTGTTATTCAACAAAAGGCATTACTCCGTCGCGTCGTTAGTTTAACAGTCTCACCTCTCTGCTTTCTTATCTCCATCCTACAACTACAATTAACAACATTACGCTCACGGCACATAATAAACTACCGAATCTTTTAAGCCTTTGGGATAATTCGGTAATTCTTTGGAGGTACGTATTTGCAAAACCACCAGAGAAAGTAAAGCTAGCTACTAAGTATATGTAAAATACACAAAAAATGTCTAGTTGCTTATTTTCGAGTGCAAATTGAAGCCTGACGAGGGACGGAGCGAGCCGGGCTCGTTAGCACTCTCGCGCTAAATTACTTTTTTCCAAGCTTAAGAAATGACGCTGCTGTAATATATTTTTGCCTCGTTTATTACAATTAGAGCCACAGACTTAAAATAAAGGTATGATTGGTAATTCTTCCATTCGAATTGGTAATCATCATCAAGACTGGAACGAAATAGAACAGGGCCATAGAACGGAACGGGTTCCGTGTAATTACCGAGGCTCAGTTCAGTATGGATACGGAGCCTTAGCTCTTAACAATGATGGAGTTGGCCACTCCGACCTCTCAATACAAAGTCAACAGCCTGCGGTGCAGCCCATACAATTAATGATCCCCTTTACTTTTATATAAGTGTAGTTTTGCCCATTGAAATTCAAACTTTGTTACCTTTATAGTTTCGATTCCTTTGGTTTAAAAAGTGATATACTGGGTACGTAGTATGCAAATACTTGTATAGGCATCACCTCTAAAGTTGAACATCATCAAAAAAAATTAAGGGGCCTCAACATGTCGGTAACCTAACTTAGCGAAAATTTGGTAAAATAACTTTTATCTGGTAATTAAAAAGTTTTGAAATAACAAAAATAAATGAAAGCAGAACGTTGCACAGCTGTGACCAGGAACAAAACCACCACATTGTTTATGCGATCACTAAGATTTGCATTACTGAAAGTGCAACTACAAACTTGTTGCTCGAGAGTCCTGCCCCCGCCCCCCGCCACACCGCCGCGTCTACTCGCAGTTACCTTAACTAAGTAAACAGACTCCGCCGCGCCTCCTGTTTACCACAAAAACAATCTCCACTATCTCAATACATACCACACGTCTTTGTCTATCTACTTGTATGGGACGACGAATGAATATGTCAACCGTAAGTCTCAAACCGTGATGGTGATTATGGTGAACCAAAGATAGAAAACAAAAAATGCACTAAGGTGGATGTTGAATCAAAATCCTGTTACTCGAATTATAACTATTTGTTTCATATTAGACCCACATAAGACAGATTTTAACATAAATGAAAGCGTCAGAGCAACTTTTTAAAATACTCGTCTATAGGTTTTGTATGTACTCGTAACTAACCAAGAAGTATCCATACACTATAAAATTACAATATTCAATAAAAATTCTGGAACAAATGAAATTATATGAGGTAAAGTGGGATAAGGTAAGGAAGAAACAGAAAACTTGTGAACATCAGTGATTATTGAGGGAGCACATGTCACTATGGATAAGAGAAGGCTTTTTGATAGAATCCACTTTAACGCTTCTTGAACATAGAAGTCCGCCGGGAGTCCCGTGGGTACCGTTCGGGTCCATGGAAATTATAATTATTATCATATTTTGAAATTAGGTTCACAGAACTTTATTTAACTTGATAACATAGTGTGTGTCTATTATGGCGCAATAAAGTTGATATGTATGTTTATTGTACTGTAACATAGGATTTGCAGCGTAAGCACGTCCTCGTACATATTATTTATTTCTCAAGCCACGTCTCGTATTCGAAGCAAATGAGTTACAATTTTACAGCCGAAAACACGGGGACTTGATGTTGTTCGGCAACATTACCTGCGGAACCGGAAACGTCTTTATTAAAATTTAGTCATGTGGATAACTTCTTAGACGTGTTCAAATTCAAATAAATGCCGAAGTAAAATTTAAATTCAAGTCTTAAATAGCTACGTATACGTCATCAAATTATATAGGAATGATTTGATATTTTTGTATATTTAATAACTTTATACTTGTAAATTTGTTATACTCCAACATAAAAACGTTCTAATTCAATTTTAATAATGACAACAGGTACATATTAAAATTTTGTAATTATTTTTTATTTTATTTACAAAACTATGTACCAAACTATGTTATTGAGTTAATTGTAATTGAAAAAGACAATTTTTTGACGTGTGTTTCTTTGTTTACAATTTAAAAACGAATGTTTCTTACTGACAGCGTTGTGCACATGTTTTATTTAAATCAACTATTTGAACCTAATTTCATCTTAAAACAAAAAGTTGAGGGCTCAAAGTTTTTTTAAAAAAAAAAGTAACAAAGCCTACAATTTTTCGTTGAAAGCTGCTTGTGCAAATTAATATAATTATCTTGAACGTAAGCCGTGATAATTGAAAAGTCTGGACAGATTAACTGAAAAGTTATCGTTTCTTAGAAATTGAGACGTTAATGAGTTTAATTATCCATAGTAAACCAGTAATTTTCATCTTTTTTTTTCGTAGATATATCTTTATTTTGAATTAAACGTCTTCTTTGAACTTTTAGCCACATGAGCTCACACACGATTGGATGGTAATTAATGAAGAACCCTCATCATCACTGCTGTACTGCCCCGGAACTCGAGATCAGCTCTCTTACTTTTCGTTCTTCAAAGATATAAATTACTTTCCGTAAAAGCAAGCGTACCACTTGGAAGTTGAAGCCTTGTTTACAAATTAAATAAAAGTCGTCGTGAACAGTAATCTCATTTCGCTACTAAGCAACGTTGCTAACTACCCTCCGAATTTCAGACGAGGCCTAGAAATCCAATAGCAACTACAAAACAGACTTTTTCCGTTTTATTATAAAACCCAGACTAACTTTGTTACTAGGTTTAAACCATTATCCGACCAAATCAAGTTGACATTTACTAATATCACACTATCTCACCTGTCAATGTCAACTTCATTTTGGGCGGATAATGGTTTAAACCTTGTAACAAAGTTAGTCTTGGTTTTATAATAAGACAGTATAAGTACAACTTTATTGACATTACGAGATTGGGATATCTATTCAATAATAATGAAGATACAAGTTTTATAAGAAAAAACAGCCTATGTAAAAATTTATTAATTAACTGAAAAAAATAATTAAGTCGTTTATGTTGACGCCAAAAATCCGCGAGACTTTATATCAGTTGCCGTGCCCCCAGCGCGAGGGGTATGAAATCTAAAATAAATACCTAAAACCAAAAAGGGATGTGGATACTTAAGTTATGTGCGGCAATACGAGCGGTTTTTTTTGTCGGATAAATCCGACGTTCGCGATGAAAGGGTTAACATAAGTAATCAGAGCGTGCCGAAGCAATCATACACTCCAAAAACATAATCCTCATTCTAATGCAGTCGAGTAAAAAAGAGAGCTTATTTTATACAAAGTTGTATATGTAAAACCGTAATCGAAATTATCTGAATTCTAAAAATACCTGTCTTAATAAAATTTCATATTCCTTACAAAGGACTTCCTCAAATAAAATTCGCAAGTCTTTTACTGTAGTGTGAGTGTATCACTTGAATTCCATAATTCATTTACCACTTAATTGTATTATTAGTAAGGAAATCGTAAACATATAAAAAGCTCGCGTTGCCAAAGTGGGTGCCTTTGAGTTATGGATCAAAGCGACTTTTTTACCTTACAACATAATTTACCGTGGGAAACCAGATTTTCCTGTTACACAAAAGGTATGGCGGTTTCAAACGACCTCATATCGCGTGAATCGTGTCGGCATGGCGACGCTTGCTAGGACCCACATGGCGGGACAAGTGTCACGTCACACGTGCTGCGGCTATGACGTGCTACGACCACGCTAGGATTTACTGTCTTCATAGCATTTTATTATATGTGTTTAAACGAACTTACCAAATGAAGTTCGATCAATATTATCTGAGTCACTTCAGCCGAATGTATTAGTACCAAGTCATGCAGATATTTTGGTTTATAAAAAAACAATAATAAACTAAAAACTAAATTAAAAGTCTTAATAAAATAAATTAAACCACTTTAAAAATCTAAATGTGGTTCATGTCTCATGATGCAGAATTTCTTAATTTTTTTTTTACCTCCGCTCGTTCCCGGCCGGCGTTTGTCAATGAGGCTATCAAACGCCCCGAACAGTATTGATAAACAATATTGTACGAAACAGTAATATGTATTATTTGGGTTGACTTGGATCGTCGTAACTGGTCGCGAAATTGCCACTTAATAAACCAATTAGCTGCGCCCCGCGGTGTTACCTGCGGTAAAAGTAGCCTATGTATTAATCTAGGGTGTCAGCTTCCTGCACACCAAATTTTACCAAAATTGGTCCAGCCGTTATCGCGTGAAGAAGTGGCAAACATACACACACACTCACAAACTTTCGCCTTTATAATAGTAGTGTGAAAACCATCAACAAACTTTTTATTGAAGTTTAACATTTCTTTAATTTTCAATACGCAGTATGATAAACACTAATTTCTTGTCTGCCTCCAAAAGAAGGTGACCACTACATTCGGGTGAAATGACCCAATGTAACAGACACCAAAAATATTAAAAAGTAAATAATAACATTTAGTCTAACATGAAGCCTAGGTACCATTAAAGATAAATATAAAGTCCGTATAAATCATAAAGATAAACAGTCAACGTTAGAAATTGTGAAAAAAAAAATTACTTCAGTGTTCACCGCGGCCTCGAAACAATAACTGAAAACAAAACTCGCTCCATCGATAAGTGAGCAAGACGCCAGCTGTCGGGCGCGCGGCGGCCGAGCTCCGGGTAAGCGGCACATCGGGAAACTTTGTGAACTCAGCTTCCGGAACACAAACTCAATGTTCAAGTTTCCGGTTGTTATTGTTTTTCGTGTGTGTAAGTGGCCAAAACTGGCGTCAGATTTGTCAAGCTGCCTAAAGGTATTCGACATAGCTTAACGACTGCCATGCAATGACTGCCGGGACCAACGGCTAATACGTGCCTTCCGAAGCACGGAGGAGCTCGAGAAATTTTTAAGCCACTTGCTGCCACCCATTCAAGTGCGGACCACGCCCGGTGTCGATTTACTTGCGAAAGAGCTAGCAATGCACACTCCCTCCGGGCCTGAATTTCCAGTGCTTGATGCTTTTGCATGTACAACCCACAACGGCCAAGCTTAGAAACCTAAATGTGGCCTTTTTTGCTCAGCTCACTCTGCCCGGAAGGCATAAAAAATATATCTATTCGATACCCGTCGTTGGTTAAACATTCATCACAAGAACCTTTCTACCTGTGGCATTCTTCCAACTATAGTGTGTCAGTTTCTCAATCTGTTACTAATCAAGAACAACTTTTGCATATGTCATTTCGACATATTTTAAAGAAAACGCCAAAAAGACCAAAAAAAAAATTTTAGGAAACGACACCACTAATCAGAAACAAAAGTTTATTTTTACCTGACTTTTTTTTCAATAGTAACCTACTAACAACCTCGCAGACTTGATATCGACTAAATTTCCCTACAATATTTACGACAAGAGAACTGAAATATGAGTAGATTTATGTCTCTCCGGAGACGTTGAGTGCGAATGCTCCTGACGTCTCACATAGCAGCGCCCGGCCAGAGATAACTCGGTATTGCATATTTCAGCAGTCGGGCCATTAGCTTGCTACCCGACTTTTGATAGTCTGCTTACATCAGTAAAATCCGATTTATCATATTCATAGAAACGGCGGTAAAAGAGGTGGTAGGTCTGCTTTATGATTGGGAAGATCAGAAGACCCATTGAGTTTACAATCTAAAATCATAAAGGTTCAGAAACCAGCGACAGTTCGTTGTCAAAGTAATAGTGTTGCAAACTTTATACAGTGTTGCTAACCTCTGCGACCGAATACCCCTACTCACCTCGGGATTGACGTTCCCAGTTATTAGCCACGACGCTTATGAGATTTAGTTTTTATGATTCTATTGATGAAAAGCAAAAATATAGGACATTACTGTTGTTATTACTGATCTCCAGCGTGAACGCTGGCCCATATTCTTAACATTGAAGCAATTTACTTTGTTTATATAAAGTACCTACACTCTTGAAATATTTGTAGTCAGCTATTTCGGCGAATCCAACTGGAAGCCAACAACCGAGGCTGCAACTCCACAAGTCAGCAGGCGAGTCGTCTGGAACTCGTTTAAATCGCGTTTACTCTGATTCAGCACAAAACACACAGTATACACACACACACAGAGACACCAAGCTGAAAACTCTTGACGTGTTACTCTGAAACGTCCCATCGGGCGATGATACAGGAATAATGCAATATTTTTAAACCTTCAAGGTACATAGTTTGCAAAAATCTCGCATCGAAGATTGACGTCAAAAGTATAGAGAGCTCAGTTTAAGGATCTGGGAATAGAAGCTCCAGGTCCCTCTAGGATAGGATAAGTGACAGCATGTTCTGAAGCGTTCCATCGTTCTCTCTCGCTCTTGTGAATGACGGTTCTGAGCAACAGACAGGGATAGCAGCATAGGAAAGTGCTGTCCTATCCTGCCAGATGTAGCCCAACCCTAAGTGTAAGCAGCCTCTAAAAGCAGAAGATACTCCAAGCAAACGAGGTTTCTTTATTCTTCAACTGTGCTCGACTGACGCTCCATGTCCCACTCTGCTACTAAATTGTACCGCTAGCTTTGCTCGTTAGCACTCTGAGAACTTCACTTTAAGGAAGATAAACTCTTCCACGTGAAAACGCGGCGACTGCCCCGACCGCTTAAAAACTAACCCACATTTATTTAAACAAGAGGAATGAGTGAAGGTCTTAAAACCTACTTGGAATTTTACTTATAACTAAGTGATACCTGTAGGATTCACACATTAACGGTTTACAACGTGTATGTATACCTAAAATTGTGGAAATTCAAAAGTACGATTCTAGTTTTTCATACTAATAATGTACTACTACGTTTGTGGAAAGCATAAAAATCTGCGAAGGCCGTCATCTTTCTAAAACAGTAGTCACTTTTCGAATGAAATTTTTCAGCTTCTAACTACTTTTCACACTGTGCTGCGGCGCCCAGACGCTGGCGTATTACCTGCCTGTAGTGGGCAAACAAACGTGGTAATACATTTTATAAGTCCTAGTGTAGTGCACACCTACCTATTTCAATTCAAGTTCGTAGTCCGTCCATTACCGCCGTACTGTAATTGTATCAAATCCAGTCTCTTCCGCGTCAACACTAACATCGGGGCCGGCTCGCTGTCTTCCCTTCATTATGCAAAGAGCTCCTGACATTAAATTCGGTTCTTTTTTCCATTTCGTTATTTGATTTCCTCTGGCCTGTTGCTATGTGACTGAATTAGTAGACTTGCCCCTTATCAGAAAAGTTTAATCGTTTGAATATCTTCTATAGATCTTCAAGATTAGTATGGAAGAAAGGAAAAAAATAGAGGTTCCAGAGGTAGCTCTCAACGCGATTTTATAAGGTTGAGAATCAAAATTGAAGAATCATGTCAATTGGCGATGCGAATAAGAACCTATTTGTTTAATTCTCTTGTCCATTTGCACGCATACCTTCATGATGAATGTGATCTTTTTAGCCCCCGACAAAAATGGGGGCTTTATAAGTTTGTCGCTAATGAATGATTGTCTGCCTGTGGCTACGTAACGCTCGAACGGATAAATCGATTTCAATTCCTTTTTTTTACGTGAAAGCAACTTCCCTTGCGATGGTTCTTAGCCATGTTTGATAAAAATCGGTTGGGTGGTTTAAAAGTTATTTGGTGAGAACGCTTTATAGTTGAGGTTTTGTAATTAACTTGACAAATAATAGATGTTATTTACCTTTTGTAATTTCCCTAACATAGGTTAGAATAATGTGTAGTTACGCCACTTCTCACTAGATGGCTTCTAGAAAGTGTCGTCGGGGTTTTTTAATTTGCCTAGCAAATAACCTTGTTGTCTTGTGGCTCTCGGTTTTGTCTGCCCCGTTTGTTAAATCACATTTTTTCCATTTATAATAAATGCTATAAATCATAAATAACGGTGACAACATTTAACTCGTTTAGCATTGCGTGCCGAGATGCCATAGCTATAATTTAAGCACACGCACCGATTATGTATCCTATTTTGATGTGATTAATTGTGCGGTAAAATAAACTCTGAATAATGTAGCGATTGGATACAATATGCTATGCAATACTCATGTAGCTGAAAATCAGTGAGCTACTCTCTGAGCAGCACCAAGCACTGAGCTATGACCTTTTTGGATTGCTGTAGCACACAGATACAAAGACGTTGATATATATTCTCATTACGATGTTTTATCATGTTTTGTTCTGTAATGTTGTATTTTTTTCTGTATATGTGTAACTATAGCTACGAATAAACGTCTTATATATCTGTCTTTCAATAGTTCTGAGTTCTGCAGGAGTACCTCTGCAGCAGTCCAGTGCAACCTCTAGGCGACTCCCAACGACCTTAAAACCGCAACAGCAGCGCCGTGCACTGCCCCGTGATCTGCACCCGACCGCTCATCAATCTTCATCAGATAATGTGATCATATCGAGCAGTGTGCTGCCGAACTTATTACCGACCTTACAAGGTTATACTCTATGGGTATGTTCAGTCAATGATACTGCAAACATTTCTCAATTAATTGATGTAACTAAATTCTAATCTCACGAGAATCAAAGCAAGGCGACTGCTTTAAATTTAGTTAAAGTCGTATTCGATATACATTATCCAGAGTTATGGATTGAACCAATCCATTAAACATTACCTGACATAACTATAATTGGAACCGTCAAGTCACCGGTTCTTAGTAGATAGCAATCTTCATTACTTCGAGAACCAATAACCGAAATGGCGGCTCGCCCTGCGATGTGTAATTAGTACTTGTTTGATATCCATCGGAGTGTACAAAGTAATTCTGTTATGGTATGTGATAGTAACTGTTTTAATGACAGTCAGCTATTTCAGTTGTAAAAATGTTTAAACAACGAATGTTAAAAGTGCTGGTGTGGTTTAAAATAAAAAAACCTGCCAAGTGCGAGTCGAATATGCGCACGAAGTGTTCCGTAGCATTTTAAAAAATCACGTTTAATATATTAATTTTATTGTGATTCTAGTATTTATTGTGATAGCGGCAACAGTGATACGTCTTCTGTGAAAATTGTACAACTGTACTGTATAACTATCACGGTTCATGAGATACAGTCTAATGACAGAAAGACAGATGGACGGACGGACAGCGGAGTCTTAATGATAGGGTCCTGTTTTCACTCTTCAGATATGGAATCTTAAAAAATTGACAACACTATTTCGTAGTTTAGAGAATTTCCACAAACAAAATTAATTGTAATTTAAACATTGTAAAAATACTCATCCAAACATACACACAGGACGGTCCTTTCCACTGTTTATTTGCAAATAGTGAGAGCTCATGTCGAAAATAATTCTGCAAACATGAATTTCCTTGCTTCCAAAGAATCTTTCTTCTAAAAGAGTGCGTGGTACGATCTCGCAGCAATGTTTAATCGGGCAAGATTCTAGTCAGACGCACTCGCATTGAATACCGACATCAATTTCGCTCGCTTGGGCACCTATTATATGTTCGTTTCATTTGCGCAAATATTGGAACTTATTACTTGCAACATATTGTAAATAGACGTATTTATAACTGCGTGGGTATTGATCAATTCATTCTGCACAAAACTGTTTTTTATGTCCTCATGGAATGTATAAATGAGTAGGAAGGGAGTGACGGATGAATTGACTGGAGATAGAACAAGATGGAAAAACTGACATGCTGCGTTGACTCCACGTGAATAGTGGGATAAGGAAAAGGCAGAAGAAGAAGATCCTCATGGCTGAGAACCAGGACCAGGGAAATGGTCTTCAACTTTCCAAGCATTGCTGTTTTTTTGCTTGCTTCGCGGACATATGGAATAGGTGTGTGCAGACTTGTCAACAACATAACTACATTTATTGAGCGGGTATTCTTCTTCAGTTCAAAAGTCAAAGTACTGTTCAAAACTATCATGTTTACGTTTCGTTCATATCACTTTTGTTTACAACTTTAGAGCAGTCTATGACAAAAAAGGTTCCTTTCGCTCATAGCATCTCACGGAAAGTTGATGTATTTTTAATCCTTTGTGAAGTCAGAAGTGCCACACTCACGTTGCCGATACTGAAGATCAGATTGAAGGCACTAAAGAGGATTTGAAAGCCCTAGGGCCTCCGGCTGGGAGCTCCCCGGCCGCCGACCCGTCGCGCCGGGCGGGAATCGCGTTACGGTTTGGGACCGCATATTCTGTTTATGAGCACTCTGTAACCCTATACAGAGTGTTTGGTGCCTCTGAATATATTACGTGCTTTCAAGTAAACTGTTTTATATGTTACAAAAATAATCAAAATATGACTAACAGTTTTTCAATTCAAATAAATCTAGAATATTAATAGTATTTCTTAATATCGTCACTTTGTTTTGTTGCACAATTGCTGACGTCAAAAAGTTACTTAGAGTTAAGTTTACTGCCGCTTCCAAAGTGCTAGTGCAGAAGAAGCGAAACGGTAGCAAACTGCACCATGGCACATTGTAGCTATGGCATAAGTTATAGATGCTTTTTCAATATACGAAATATTATACAATATATACGAAAAACGGTTGGCTACGACGGCGCAGCGCTCATAGTAAATCGTAGCACAGTCTACGCGCGTGCAAAAACCACAGAGTAAAGTGATACAATGAACGCAGATTATTGTCTCGCCAAATTGTATTCTTTTGACTATTCAAAACATTACACCGTAACAATTATTAATTACCAGCACCTGCCTTGCGAACACAGAATGAGCGAAATCAACTTGAAGCCCAATATATGTCACCCCGCCGACTGGCCGGTTTCAGCGCCGAGTGAGTGATGTCGCTTAATAACAGCCTGCGTCGGTCTCTGCGTCGACCAGCTGGATATATGACAGCCATCCATTGCTGCGGGGTCCTTTACCGTTGCCGAACGAAAACCATTCAGTCGTCAATTTGTGTCAAAGGACCTATTTTTATTAGTAAGGTCAATCTGGCTATATGAATGATATCACTTGTTTATCAACAAAACTGCGGAGTTTACGAGAGTTTCAATTAAATGAATAGAACGCAAATCGCGGACGCAGCGGACAGACTCACGCAGTGGAGTTCAGTGATGCAGGAAAGTGATCATTTTATAATAACTGCATAAATTCACACACACTATCTCATCTTTATATTTTTTTTTGAGCAGACTGTACCATGAATTACACGACCTAAAAATACCACATATATCAACATTGACTTTATATTTCAGCGTCTATACTAGTTGCATGAAATATGAAAATAAAAGAAACTTTTTGTCAAAAGTTTTGTACATTACATTGATAGACTTTTACAGTTTACGCCGGTAGAGTAAGACGTTTTTCTTAGTTTCCAGCCCTACTTACAAGATTTTTCTTGTCCAAAAAGTTTGTGTTGGTACTGTTGATTAACTATGTGGACCGAGATCTCTAAAGAACACGCGGAGTACCAACACGGCGCCAGCATTCGAGCCGAGCGCCTCTCACTGGAATATATCACATCGCTATGGAAATAGATGACGTCATCCCGCGCTGTCCCGAATGTTAGCCTTAATATAATAAAAGGCACGTGACCTATGGGCATTGTTTATCATCACCAATCCAGTTTTTGATGATAAATTCAATATATGTATTTGTTACAAAATATAGTATCGTTGGGTTTGTATCCTTGTCGTCTTCGTGAGGCGTCAATCCTCGCCACGGCTGCGGTCGCCGAGGTGGTGCGCCGAATCCGGCGGCTGGGTCTGGAGGTTGCGCTCCACAAATCTGAGGCGCTATGTTTTCATAGCCCTCATAAGGCTCCCCTCCAGACGCCAGTCTGATGGTGGGTGGAACCCATATTGCCATCAGGCCGACGATGCGCTACTTAGGCATCGTCCTTGATGGCAAATGGAATTTCGGCGCCCACTTCGAGGCGTTGGTTTCGCGGCTCATGTCGGCGGCGTCGGCGCTGACGCAGCTCCTGCCAAATCTCGGAGGTCCCGAGGCCTCCTGCAGGCGCCTCTATATGGGGGTCGTGCGGTCGATGGCGCTCTACGGCGCCCCCGTGTGGGATGAGTCCCTTAATCGCCAAAACATCACCCTGCTGCGCAGACCGCAGAGGTTGATGGCGATAAGGGCCATCCGGGGATACCGCACGATCTCCTTTGAGGCTGCCAGTCTGCTTGCCGGTTCCATACCCTGGGACATAGAAGCGAGTGCCCTCGCGTCTCTATTTTATTGGCGTGAGGAGGCGCTGGCCCGGGGTCACCGACCGGCACCGAGGGAAGTAGAGGGACGTCGCAGTGAGCTGCGTCAGCGCTCTATCGAGGAGTGGGCCTATAGGCTGGAGCAGCCCAGTTTCGGAATCCGAACGGTTGAGGCTGTCCGCCCAGTCTTAAGCCAGTGGTTGGCGAGGCAACATGGCCATCTCACCTTCCGCTTGACGCAGGTGCTATCCGGACACGGTTGTTTCGGAGGGTACCTGTGTCGCAGAGCGGGTAGGGAGCCGACTGCCATATGCCACCACTGTGACGGGTGTGCGGACGAGGACGCCCAACACACACTGGAGAGCTGCCCAGCCTGGGCGGAAGAGCACGCCGACATGTGTGCGATCGTGGGGGACGACCTTTCTCTGCCGACCTTGATTCAGGTCATGGTCGACAGTGAGACGTCGTGGAATGCGGTGCAGGCCTTTGCGGAGCAAGTGATGCTCCGCAAGGAGGCGGCGGAGCGAGAGCGTGAGGACACCACTGACCACGCAATCCGCCGCCGGCGCACTGGGCGCAGGAGGCGGGCCTATGGCCTGCACCAGCAGACCTCACAGTAAGGGCCGGTCGAGTGGTGGAAACGGGATTCTGCTGCTCGGCTTAACGGCCCTCCGGGTTGTAAGGCGTCGGGTGTCACCACGCCTTAACCCTTTTGGGTGGAGTTGGCGGCCGAAACCCCCCACAGGTTCGCTCTGATACCCTCTCTTAGTGAGAGGGACCCCCAGAGCGAACAGGGACCGCCACAGCGGTCGCCGCGCCGGGGCTATGGAGCGAGAATAGCACACGGCCCCGGCACATAGCGGCTGAGAGGTGACACCGCGGAGTTTTTAGTGGTTACACCACATAACCTTACCGGTTTCCCGTGACTGGTAAGGTATCCGAAGGGATTTTCTCCGCGACAAAAAAAAAAAAAAAGTATCCTTGTCGTCTTGAATTTACGTAGTAGTCTTGAATTTACCTTGCGGCTAGCTAAACCTGTGTGACTTGTCCGTAAAAAAAATCTCCTTCATTCTTCCAAATTGTGTGCAGAGTGCTGGCACGATACAAAGGCCAGGACTTTGAAAGAGTCGAAGCTGTCTTTGTCACATCCTTTGCAGACTATTTCGTCGAACGAACTTTACGTGGTGTCCGTTCGGGGAAGGTAAAATTTTACATGTACTCGTATGTCTGAATACGGAGAGTAGGGGCAATACACTTTGCTACATATGTTAGAAAAAAAACAATAACAATATATTTTTGTCTCATGTGGTAAACTTGTAACAAGCACGTGGCCCAAACCTGTCGTAGACGTGCTACGGCGTAGCGTGGTGCTCGTAGCCGCGCAGCCCGTAGCGGCGGCTGCTCACTGCGAGCCGCATGAATGAAATGAAAAATGAAGAGTGCAGGCGCATGTCCGTGACGCGAGGCTGTGTTTGCTGCACATACCTTATATTACTCACAAAGAAAAAACTCGGATAGTTACTTTTCGGAATGATTTTATAGAACAGAAGGCATCTATCCGAGCAAAAACATAAAGATTTTTTATAGTATGGGTATCTGGAGCGATAAAACGCTTGTTTTATAATGGTTGTGTAAACTTACAAATAAACGAGTCTCCTAGACTAATAAATTAGAAACTCAATAGTACAATCATTTCATTGAATTGATTGTGACGCTGCGCAGCAACCCCCGGGACAGTAAAATGCCGCGTGACCCACAACTTGTTACTTAGTCGCCCCCCGCCCCCCGCCCCGCCCGCGGGACTTTCGCTTACAATATCTACGAAGAATTCACAAACTACCCTCATATTGTTACTCGATAATAACTAGCGGGGAGCCTTCGTATCGCGAGGAAGCCATTTTCATAATAATGATACGTGTAGGCATGTGAGTGTAGGAATTTGACATTCTACATAATAGTATTAGTAAGTTAGTTAAAATATTTATTGCACCAAAACATAATGTTACATAAAAATGAATAACATAAAACAGATGTCAAAAGGCGGCCTCATCGCAACTGCAATCTCTTCCCGGCAACCGAGATACTTGGAGATGTTTGAAGAAAACAGGTGAGGTGCAAAGTTATATATAGGCAACCAAGAAAGAAATAGTTGTAATTACAGTCAGTAATTATATACTTAAACTTACATAATATATACAATGACATAGATACGCAAATACATAATTAATTACATACATACATACATAACTTACATACATATATAAATACATACCTACATAAAATAATTACACATGTACATAGAAAAGATAACCGAACAAGAAAAGTAAGGAAAATAAAAGAAGTCATATTAAATAAGGGATAGATAGTGTGACTTCACTTGAGATTTAAAGCTAGCTAGTGTTTCAGCACGTCGGAGGGCCAGTGGTAGTGCATTCCAGAGCAAAACTGCCCTTACAATAAACGATTTTGAATAAAATTCAGTGGAGTGTCTGGGAATTTTTAATCGAAACGTTACAGCACTACGTAAATTGTGACTTTGTGATGGTGCGTCACTGAAAAAATGAAGCGCTCTTTTAAATACCTAGGAGAAGTAGGATTGAAGAGAATGGTATATAACTGGGAAAGGGTATGCCAATCTCGGCGAAGTCTGAGGTAGCCACTTGAATTCAGTGCGAAATTGAGAGACATGGTCATATTTGCGAAGACCGCAGATAAACTGAATGCACATATTTTGGGGACGCTTAAGTTTGTCAAGTTGCTCCTCCGTAACGTTAAGGTAACAGGTATCGGCGTAGTCAAGGAAAGGAAGGAGAAGGAAGTTTCCAAGCATAATTTTGGTGTCCACCGGCAGAAATTTTCGAAGCCTTTTAAAGGAACTAAAAGTAAAGAAAAGTTTTTTGCTGACTTCAGCTAATTGCGGTTTCCAATTTAATTTAGTATCCATCATAAGTCCCAAATTGTTAAAAGTATTATTTGTTTTTGTACTGAATACTCAATTACATCTACTTTATGGTTATTTTAACCCTCCTAGCTATATTCAAGGAAAGTAGCGAAATAAACAATACATATTCTGTCATATGTAGCTTGTTATATAATAAAAACCAAAGCTAGCTGGCAAATGCATATCATTTGAATGTCACTATGGCTGGTTATTTGCTTACAGTTTTGCGTTTCTATTAGTGATTCTGATTATCAGAATTCAACATAGCTAAGGGGTAGTATTGTGGCACCAGGAAGAGTGCTAATCGCTGAATGTTACAGTTACTGTCGAATTTTGTAAAAACACATTAACAATTCTAATTGCCTTTTTTAAGACTAGAACAGTATGCACAATAAAAATGCAAACAAAAATATTGCAGCACTCAAGCAAACCCACATTTCAATAACAAATGTGTAAATAAACTGTTACCTTGCAATTCGCCGCGACCTGAGACAAAGTTGCGCGAGGGAACAACACTGTTTTATTCCCGCACTAGTTAAACCAAACACTCCCACTATTTGCATTACATTTGCAATAACTGGGATTCAATTAGAGTAGTTAGTGAATAACAATCACTACGCTTTTGCTCCTGGCTGTTATCATAGGCCGTCGGAAATAGACATTAAATTCGCAATACGTGATGTAGTCCTGCATGTTTGGTAGTACGGGCCTGTTTGAGTAGTGTGAATTCAAATTTGCAACGTCAAAAAAGCTGTGGAAACTGAGAAATTCAAGAAAAACTTTGAAATTTTGCGACTTTTTCCATTATTTGCTCTCCAGTGCTGAAACTATGCATTTTTTGTGAACGATGTTTCTACAAATTGTATTAAATTACCTACAATTTGAACTCAATCACAGCTCTATTAATCGACGCTGAGCCAAGCTGTGGCACTTTGAAGATGACCAAGTTTTCTCCACACACAACAGAGACAAAAGAAATAACTACGATGTACGTACAAGTCTTTTTGCCGTAAACGAAGCGGTTATATTACTTTTGGGATCAATATTGTTGCAAATGACCTCCCTCATCGCCCCTTATAAAGTTTCGGTCTAATTTTCAACAACCCTGTACACATTGAGTCTTTTGCCTCTATAACTCATTTCACCTTCTTTTCGTTTGAGTTTAACCTTTGACTTTGTGAGAGTGATCTGTGAGTTTCACAAACTTCGTTTTGAACTCTAATAAAATCTTAATCTCTGAAAATTTCAATTTTCTAGAAAAATTGTTAATCTTCAAAGTACCATAGCTTGACTCAGCATGGTCAATAGAGCTGCAATCGGACTCAAATTGTAGGTAATTTAATACAATTCTAAATGTAGAAATCATTGTTCACAAATTGCATAGTTTCGACCCTGGAGAGGAAATAGTGAAAAAAGTCCAAAAATGTCGATGTTTTTCTCGATTATCTCAGATTTCACAGGTTTTTTGAAGTTGCTAATTTGAATTCACACTACTCTTACAGACTCATACAGCATAACAAAAATGCAGCACTATATGACGCTTTGCAAGTTTAGCTTCTAAGTCTTTTATCTCCATAATCAACTTCTTAATTCTTTTTGTTTTTTTTATTTTTATTGTGACTGAACTGCTAGTCTTACAGACTTTGTTTTGGGCTTTAATAAAAGCTAAACTTTACTACAAAGTATTTTCAGTGACTTTTCTATTTTGCATTATTTCGGGAAATAAGTTCGTAAAACTTGAAAATTAAAAAGTTTTGGGGAAATTAGGTCATTTTCGAAAAACCATAGGTTTGCTTTCATGATGTCAGTAGAGCTGCAAACTGTAGAGAATTTAATGCAATTTATAAGTGTCGTAGTTAACGTTGTTCACAAAAAATGCAGCTTTGGCCCTGAAGAGCAAATAATGAAAAAAGTCCTAACATTTCGAAGTTTTTGTCGATTTTTTCAGTTTTCACAGGTTTTTGGAAGTTGGAAATTTGAATTCACAATATCCTAACAGACCCATATTATAGCATGCCAAAACTGCAGAACTACATCTTGGTTTGCCAGTTAAGCCGCTTTTTTGTCTACTTCCAACGGTCTAATCATTCATATTATGATTGTCAATCGTGAAACGATATTGGATGTTTTGAAGCAGCTTGAAAAATCTACACATGTCTAACAAATAAGGTATTAGAGTCAAAATTTACTCACCGCGTTGTATATACAAATTATTAACCGACATTTATCAAATTGAAATCATGAAAGATTTTTTATTCTTTATTAAAGAAAGTTTTTCTTGTAATGAATAACTTCTACGCACTGATCAAGTTTAACGAAGACACAGCCGCCGCGTCTATTTCCCTAGGCGCCAGGAACGCTGGTGACTCACTAAGTTTATTATGTATAATGAATGAACTTTAATCAAGACAGGCGACAATGCAAGCACCGGGTAATTAGATCTCACGCTGCGCCCCGCCAAAATCAGGACCCTATTACTAAGGCTCCGCTTTCCGTACGTACGTCCGTCTGTCGGTCACCAGGCTGTATCTCATAAACCGTAATAGCTAGATAGTTGAAATTTTCAAAGACGCTATATTTCTGTTGCCCTATAACAAAAATTACTAATAACGGAATAAGATAAATATTTAAGTTGGCTTCCCATTAACATACGTGTTTTTTTGTAGATAATGGTACGGAACCCTTCGAGAGCAAATCCGACTCGCACTTGGCCGGTTATATCACATCAGCTAGTGTTCCGAGGCGCGGGAACACTGGCGATCCACGCATTATTATGAACACAACCTCTGTAAAGCTACCTCAGCGGGCGGTGAAGGCAGCTCCGATGTCGGCGACTTTGTAATGAGGTCTGTGATTGGTCAGTGGATGACGAACAGACATTAAGCGTTTTAATGTTGAAGAAAAGCTCTATTGATGCGTACTTACTTGTATTAAGTGTACCTACTGTTTATACCTACAGAAACAGGACAAATACATTCAGAAGTATGGTCAAAATTCAATCATGTAAGTGTTTACCTGTCAAGAATTATTAGTTTGATGTTTATTTGATTGTATGTACACCTTTAAATATCTAGCAGTTAAGATTATTGAGTAACTCAGTATTCTAGAATTTAAGCTGTTTTAGCTGTCTAGATTCTAAAGGCATGCACTGGCCGAAATGTAATAAACATCGCAATCAAAGCTGGAAAAAGCAGTGGAATTTTTAATCTTGGCATTTAGTTACAATTCTTTATTGTGTCCTCGAAACAAATTAAAATAATATCAGACGGATTGTAAAGAGCGCTTTCTTATTATTAACTTCAAGTGAGATTGTAAATGGATTTAAGAGCATAAGTATATGTAAAAGAATTAATAATATGGACAGACGTGTCGCATTATTGTATTTTTAGATTGGTATAATGAACAATGACAGGAGCCTTTACCATTGCTATGGACTGGATGCAATTGAATATGAAAAAAATATTTATTAGCTTCTATGTTCGTGTCCTGTTAAACTCATTATAATCAGCTTATAAAACCCCACTGCTGAGCATAAACCCCCTATGCATTCCCTTACTATTGTGATTGTTAAACTTGGCTAGCGATAAAACAACTAATTTTACAACACTATATATATTTTGTTATACGAAAATAACTAACCCTCAATAAGCCGCAATCTATCGCAATACCACAACCAGCCAGGGTATCGTCCGGGCCGAGAGTACCTTCATCACCGACGACATGAGTTCGATAAGCAGACAGCAACAAGCTAATCTTCATTGACGCACGGGACGATTTCCAAAAGCCCCCTCCCTCCCCTCCTCACCCCCTGTGCCGCCAAAACGCCACTACCAACGCTGCTCACTATAAATTTCGGAAAGACGGTATTCTTCCGTAAACTTTCTTGTCATAGTTTCCTCATGGCTATTTTAACACAGTTTAGTTAAAGATAATAAATATTATGACTACCTTTTAATACACTTTAAGAAAAATATTTTACATTTAGTCATCAATCCTTTATGTATGGATTCATTGTAAAGCACCGTGTATCAACCTCCCAAGTTTTCTGATACCTAAACATTGACCTTACCTACCTTAATGTAGAATACCTTAATGATACGAGAGGTTTATATCTTTATGTAAATCGATTGTTTTATTGTCTGCTTAGGTTGAATGTGCCACAAGGTGTTAATTTAGCTTTGTACTGCTAAACAAAGAATAAAAATGCGAATTGGTTAACTTCAAAGTTATTCACCGCACCGTTCGCAGAACGCTTTTTTTCATTTACACAAACTTTATTGAAATAACTTTAAAAACCAGCCTCAAAGGAAAAAGTTTAAATTGTAAAACGCAGCGTAAAGCTCTATACGCGTTTTGTATTTTTATGAACATTTAAGTTCTGTTAGAGGTTTATATAAAAAATCCTTTGAACATTTTTTGTTTGTAATGCCAAAAGTTAAAGCACTCAGTAATAATAGTAATTTCTCGCGTGTCAAACTCGTAACAGAGATAAGTATATAAATTTCGAACAAGTGAAGCCATTTAATTTGTTTAAAACTTGTTTTGACCAAGAACATTTTGTCAAGCCGCCAAATGCGAGAGTCGTTGTTTATCTCTTAGAAGCATCAACGTCAACGTTATGAAACTGTGAAACACATCCGTCCCCTGCGACTTTGTTCGCTCCTACGTGAACAGCGTGAACTTCTGCTAAATTAATCTTGTGTACTTTACCTACTGACGTGTTATTGAAGCAAGCTTGGAGCTGGGGTTCTCCTAGTATTACTTAACATTCAAACTTGGACAATCCGGTGTTTGTTTTGCCTATCCATTTACGCACGTTGCCTAAAGTTTTGGTAAAGTTATTGTATTTCCGTTTAAACTTATTTAAATGACATACATAACTTGTTATACGTAGGGGTTGAATTTTAATTGAAACTAGACAGTTGGAATGAAGACAAAGCTTTATAATATATTGTTTACTTGAGGAACTCAAGCAGTTACTGTGTCGCTACACAAACTAACGCTAGTTCACACGTTAGCTCACAGCGCAATCAAATATCGCAAGTCACAGCGCGGCACGACTATATGTTTGAGTTTCAAACTAATTCGCTCATTGGTCGACAAATTCTGAATTTGGTATTCTCCAGAGTGCTTCATGTCGATCAAATGTGTGTTTAACAAGTTTCATAAATTGGATAATTTTGCAAATAGGTATTCAATTTAGCAGATTGCACACAACTCCATAGGTCTTTCCTATCTAATTAACTACAACCATTTTGTTACTTTATCTTAGTTAGCATGAGATCTGTGTTTGCCATCTTTGACAACAATGGACGCAACATTAAAAGGTATGTAGTGCTGATATTTCTGTCTCGTGCATTCTTGGCGAATTGCAGAATCCCTAAAACAACTTCACTTGTCGTTTGCCACTCAGGAATCGCGCCGCCGAGCCTCCAAAATGTATCCTAATTTAATTGTATCGGCTCTAACTCTGGTTAAACTTTTCGACAGGCAGGATCTCGTTTCGTTCATTGTTTAATTCTGGACAACATTGAAATTCTAAGCAGGTCTATCAAGTTGTTAACTAAAAGGACTTATTTTATTAAGTTGCGGACCCATTTTAAGAGAAAGGATAAGCGTCGAACTATCTATCGCGACTAGATGAAACATAAACTATCGCGTCCCTATCCCTTGCGAGGTAGACAGTTCCAAAGTTCTCAAAACGAACTGCAATGTTTAACATGTTGTGATAAAAAACTTAAACGATTTTCGTCAATTACGTTGCTTTATCGAATGCAACGGAACTGATGAACGAATTAGAAGGTACCGTTCAATACAAGTTCAACTGAAATTGAAATCCACGCTTCGAGGCTTCCATCGTGGCGGGCCGGGCCGCCCGGAGCCCTGCGGACGGCACCCACATTATTACATTAATGGGACCCCAATCGAGATTTATCCTTTTTAAAATAATTACCAAATTTAATAAGATTTTGAACGATTTCGCCTAAAGTTTGATAAGATACTTTATCGTCTTTGACTATGGAGCTGATTGTCTGTTGTTGCTTGTAAAGACAAAGAAATTATGGAAATATAAGCTATTACTTTGCTCTTCCTTTCATATTAATGTTTTATGGGAAAATACCTAGATATTATAATCATCTCAGCCGCATAACGTCCACTGCTGGACATAGGCCTCTCCCAAGGATTTCCAAAACGACTGATCTAGAGTGGCTTGTATCCAGCGCCTTCCAACGACCTTGGTCAGGTCGTCAAACCACTATGTGGGTGGGTATCCTACGCTTCGCTTGCCAGTACATGGTCGCCTTTCGAGAACCCTTTTTCCTCATCAGCCATTGGTACCTATATAGGTATATATCTATATCATCAGAACCAATGAAACTATCAGCGCCTTTTCCTATCGATTTGAAAATTACTATACTTAGCCAAAAATCGCTCCAATCGTTGAACAGTCTCTTCCAGTGTCTCTCATGTGTATTTCTCAAGGACTCCATCAGGTCCAAGTAAGTTCGCAAACATATTCTGTGTCTCCTGTATTCCCGAGTGCCAAGGTTCAATAAGGCTGAGGTTTAGCTGCGAGCGCCCGATTCACAGGATTAGCTTCAGAGAGAGCCGTATCAATGTTTGTAGTACTGACGTTGATACCACTCTGTGCTCTCACGATAATTGGAAGCTTACGCTGAGCCGATACGGGGATACTGCGATACGAAACTTTTGAACAATCTCTCTTAATATCTATAGCTACAAAACGTTGCCGTACGCGTACGCGTCATGTGCGTGAACACTGTTGTCAGATTTTTTAAGCTGCCTAATAGCATCTGTCGTAGGTTTTCGACGGCGTAACATGCCTTCCGAATCATTGTGTGTGTTGCCACTTGTGATTATGATCACCCATCCGATTGCGAACCGCACCCCGTATCACTTAACTTGCGAAAGTGCTAGTAATGCGTACTCTCCGCCACCGATCACCTCACGACGTGGAGAGGATGATGCCAATCATCCGTATCGGTATATGGGCACTAATTAGTGTTCTGTAATGTTATATTGACCGCAACAATTTGCGCGCAAAATGTTGTTTGTAGAACTAATTGCGACAAAGGGAAGCTACTGCCGACAGCACGGCCGAGCGGGCACAGCCTCCGAGCTTCCGAGTGTTCGCGTCACGGGACACGTTTGGACGATTCATTAATTAGCTCTGTCACGCGCAATTTCAGTTGCTGTCATGTCACCAATTTGTTATTAACGAAACGTGATTGTTTGTACTTGTAATATAAAATAATTTCTTCTTGTCGAGTCAAAATGGTTCCTATATAGTTTCGATTCCAAATGATATTTGACCAGTATGTGGCCATGGCGATCTCTCTGTCGTTAGCCTTACATAAATCCTCGATGGTACACTAAGTCGGGTAATTCGAACACGATAGAAAGTGGTCCATCGACTGAATGGCACCGCAGTCGCAAAGAAATTTTTATTTAGCAACTCGAGAATGCTCAAGATATTTACAGACAAATCGATTCAAATCTTGCAAAGATTTTATGTTTACATCACAGAACGTACACAATATAGTTTCATGAGAGATATATTATCCAAGCAAGATAAACATGAAAGACGTATCTCGCTTGGAAAGCAGTTGTTTACGGCCGGCTGTAGCTGATTGTGTGGACCTCAGGGAGAAGGTAGCGGTCGTCGGGCGGACTGCAACAAGAAAAATGAAAACATTTGTGTAGTCACGTCGCGTTGGCCATGCTGATGGGGTCCAGTGACGTCACGGGACTTCGTGCTGGTATCACTCAAGACGAGGTTAATTCGCTACTTGTACTTACTATGATTATTTTTTAGTAAAAGATAATTTTCAAAACTAAAATAGGACTTTAAGACTAAACTACTCAACCGATGGGACCACCTGACAAGTATGTCCTTTTAAAGAAAATAAGAGCTTTCCATACATAATTTTCTCCTTTTTGAAGTTGGTAAAAATATTATGAAAATGAATTATGTGTGATGCTGATGTGGTGATTGTAACTCCTATATTATATTTTTGCAGATTATAGGTAAATTTCATCCACCGTATTCCTTTTTGAATCTATCCCTCTCTTTAGAATTGAGAAACGATTTTCTTATGCTTGATTTTGTTGAGCTTCATGATCTTACAAGCCTAGTATCAAGCGTGTGAGAGTTGCCACGGCTGAAATCAGTTGTTTGTCGTCATGATAACGCATTCAAAATTAGTCTCTGTCCTTTTCTAGGTTACTATGACGCACTCCAATACTAACTTACACGTCGCGTCTCTTTTTGATTTTGTGATATAAACAAGAACCAGCTAAGTGTGAGTCTGACCCGCGCACGAAGGTTTTCGTACCATATCTATAAAAAATCACGTTTGTTGTATGGAAGCCACACTTAAATATTTATTTTATTCTGTTTTTAGTATTCGTTGTCTAACAGCAATAGAAATATTATTGAAAATAATTTTTGAAAATTTCAACTGTCTTGCGATCACGGTTCATGAGATACAGCCTGGTGACAGACAGACAGATGGACGGACGGACAGTAGAGTCTTAGTAATAGGGTCCCGTTTTTACCTTTTGGGTACGGAACCCGAAAAAGCAAAGTAACTCACAGACTGGAGGCAGTATTTCACGCGTCGCCGGGGACTCGTTAGCGGATTCGCGCCGAATTACCTTTTTCTAAGATTTCCCAAACTAATGGTGGTATTATACGGCCAGAAACCACATCTATTACAATAACAGCTAAAATACGGTCACACTCACACCTACGGATTTTGTTAAGTACATGATTTCTTTTGAAACGGCCAGAAAATAACGAAGAGTTTAATAGACCACAAATTGGGCCATGAATCACACGCGTCGCTCAGGATTCTAACACTAGAATCACTCGCTTCGCTCGTGATTCAATTGTAGAATCCTTCACTTGCTCGTGATTCATCTATGGCCCTCGAATTAAATCCGTCTTTATTCACTAATTGCATAATATAACTATTATATTATTATTGTGATATTGTAATAAACACATGCACATATACACAAGCGAAGCGTCTTAGTTTCGAGATTGGCCAAAAATACTTTTATCCGGCTGTCAGTTTGTCAGTATGTCATTCTGTCCGGCTGTTCTCGCCTACAGGTCGCACGCATTTCTCAACCGATTCTCGTGAAATGTGAGAAGGTTCGAAAATGATCTTGAATTTTTTGTCGATTCAGTTTTTCGAAATGGTGGTGATATGGGGGTTAAAATTTTTATAAATATCATATTTCAGTCATTTAGAAAATAATAGTCGAAAATCTGTTTGTTACCCTCATCGAGACGCAACTTTTATGTCTGAACAACTTTTTTATCTGATAAACTTCAACGGGTCGGGGGTGACTCGCGAGTCTACAGCTCACAGAGCCACTAGTATCTTTATAACTTCTAGCAGCCAGAATCCTGAGCCAGAATAAGAATAAAAGCCACTGTAAGCGTGAATGGTGGACAAATTCAGAATATAATGACAAAATGATGCCAGCATTGCCTATCGCCTCTGATTCAGATTTTTACTCATTCCCTCAATCGGCTTTATCCATCTTACACTTCGAGTATTAGTTAGTTGTTAATTGCGACCTATAAATACATCCTATGCTGTAAGAACGTGTGTATGTTTTTTTTTATAGGACAACTTGGACAGATTGAGCCAGCCTCAAAGTAAGTTCAAGACTTTTATTATAGGATATTAACTCAACATACATATATAGATCCAAGACCCAAGTCAATCTGAAAAAGATCATTTTCCATCTTTACCTAACCGGGGATCGAACCCGGAACCTCCAGTGTGACAGTCTGGCATGATGAAAAGGCCACAGAGGTCGTCAAACTAATGAACAAGTGAACAAAGTATGTAAACCAATGACCAAGTGTACAGTACAGCTTAAACACGGTAGTTTCTGTGTTTGCCTAATCAAGGGCGGTTGTTAATAAATGAGAATCACGTAAGTTTATCGTTCAATAACGAATGGCCGCGGTTAACTTAATAACAGGCTTTAGCCAACTCCGGCGACCTTTAACTTCGGGTCAACACAGCGGTGTGCCCCGTGCAGCGAGTGCGGGTCCTTTGCCGGCTACGAGGGCTATATCTAGTATACAGGGTAACTGTACGATCTACACATACTTGAAAAAATGTGAAATGTTGTCAACTATTATCTGTTTAAAGTTTGTTGTAAATTCAGATAAAAATATATAAAACTAGATACCTACAAAGAGTTAATTGTTCAGATAGATAGCTAGTTAAAATAAGATAAAAATAGAAGTAGATACATATAATTGTGTAAGTCATCCACGAGAACCACTGCCGACAAACTGCTGCGCAGTTTGGCAGACTTTGTATGATGAACTTGTAATGTTTTAAAAAAATGAATAAACGCTTTAAAGTAAAAAAAAACTTCTACTTATCTAAAATCTTTGAAATCTGGATTACTAGTAGTTCGCCCCGAACTGTGTGTGTGTGAACTCGCGAATTCCATATCTCTGCAACCCCTAAACCGATTTGGCTCATGCTCGAATTTATCACATGAGAAAGAGGTCAGGTAATTTTCTACCTATAACTCACTACAAAAGAAAGTATGGTAAAGTATATTACTATAAACGTAGTTTTAGTGCAAGGCCTAGCTTTTATAGTATTTATATTTTTAGGAGTACGATTACACACGAACTAATTGTCTACAAATAAGTAAAGTAATGTTCTTGTGTCCTAATTTAATGTTGTGTAAAATCTAGCCGTAAAATAAATAAATAAATATATAGGGACAAATAACAATGATTGAGCTAGCCCCAAAGTAAGTTCGAGACTTGTGTTATGGGATACTAACTCAACGATAACATACTTATCTTATAACAAATACATATATAGATAATCACATCCAAGACCCAGGACAATTTGAAAAAGGCCATTTTCCAACTTGCCCTGACCGGGAATCGAACCCAGGACCTCTGGGTGGCGGACTAGCATGGTGACCACTACGCCACGGAGGTCGTCAAAACAAAAGTTTAGTTCAAAGCCTAATAATTTGTGGGTTATCCACTTCACCGCTCGGCGGCGGCCCGCTGGGAGCCACGTTCGGTTTCACGTGAACTCATTACAACCTGAAAATATGATCATTGTATAATGTGGCGCGTCTTGTTGTAGTACATAGTATACCTAGAATCATAAAATAACGCCGCAATTTAACGCGTCGCGAGCAGGATGCCCTCGGGGGATAATATGAGGGATACCATGTTGTTACTAACTTTAAATAATGATAATTTTATGATATCACGCGTTTAGCGTAAAGAATGTCTAAAGAATATGGTAATTTATCGTGTTTTCCTCGGGGAAGACCGTGAGGGATTGTTATAAAAGTCCTCAAAATATAATATTACGTGTTTTGCGTAAAGTGTGGGATAGTCACAATTTAAACCGGAGAGGGCATGATGTCCACAGGGAAGGATATAATATACTTCCGATGTTCCAAAAATAATAAAAAAAATGATGATCATTTTACGCCAAGCATAACGCCTCCTGTATATTCCAAATCTTTGGCCACACCAAACAGTGGCAGTGTGTTTATACCATGACGGTATGCCGACGATGTGACTACTAAAAATGACGTGAAAGAAGGACTTTACTGAATCTATGACGAGAAAGAGCAGCCATCGCCCTGAAAGTACAGAAAAATCCAGAAAGCTGAAGCAGGAGTCCGAAAAAGAAGTAGAAGGCACGATTCCCTAGAGTGCATGGCCTTGCATTCTAGGGAAAAATGGCCTTAATAAAAGACTATAGGTATATTATATACAGTAATTTTTAATAGGATTTTTTCACCATTTCTTATTTAATTAATTAAACCTATTTTAGGTAAAACATGTTTTGTCCCTTTCCCTCTTTTTAATATTTGACATAGTAAGAACGAGACAAAACATATTTTAACTAAAACAGATTTAATTTATACAGAGCAAGTCGACATACCTATTTTTTACATGTAATTTCTTGCGAAAATACGCCGTTTTGACGCGAGTAATGCTGCAATTTGAGGCTCATTGAGCGCCGGAAAAATCAGGCGCGAATTGTAAATTAGCGAGCGGCGCGGCGGCCCGCGAGTAGGGTGACCAGATTTATTGTAAAAGTCGGCTCATGTCTAATATTTTCAAAGTGTGCAAGAATCTTTGCTTCAGTTGGTACAACATGTAGAGTTTCAAACAAAGATGGCGCGAAAGTGCAGTGATACGAAAAACCGGTACTTACGAACGGTGTGGTAGTGACCAAAATTCACTTAGTATCTGCTAGCCCTAACATTTTCAAAATATGTACTAGAATCCATTTTGTTTTATGATAGGACTAATTCTGACGTGTGGTGGTCCTAGTGGCGGCAATCAGCGGCAGAGTCTCGCCGCGCGTCACCGCCTCACTGCATACCAACGACACGGCGACCGCGGAATAATGGCTTGTGGCTAGCATTATAATAATTTGTGTGCGTTTGTTTTCTTTTAATTTAAATTCATTTGTATTAATTTATTTATTAGAATATCGTAAAATGTATCACGATATCACGGTTTATCATAATAATAGTTTGTGTGCGTATTGTCAGGCGCGACCGCATTAACCGAGTAATCATCGACATGACATGTCAGCGGATGCCGGACAATTATGTACAATTTGACTTGAAGCCGCAATCGATAAGGAGTTGCTGTAGATGTCCCTCTAACAGTAATTAGACAAACTAATTGAAATTCTGTTATACTCGTAGGATATAATGTAATTTTTAAATTACATGTGATTTAATCACATGTAATTTTTAAATTACATGTGATTTAATCACCACACCATACTTTAAATCTATAGAAATATGATGCCCAAATTATTTTTTTAATGGTAGAAAAAATAATAACAAATGTTTAAAAGTGGGGCAAGTTAAAACTACTTTCTTACCAATTTTAAAGAGTTACAACAGAACAAATTACACATATTTAAGTAGCCTCTGAGAACTTCGCTCATTCGTTCAATTGTTTCTAATATAATTACAATGTAATTATTATTGTGTACAATAGTAAATTGTAGAAGAATAAAGTTTTAATAAATAAATATATGACCCAAGTCATTACACACATCAAATATTTGGGCCCCGGCAACCGCGGGCACAGATTTAATATAGTTCCGGGTGGCCCGGGGCTGCGGGACCTGGGTACCAACTAATTG
Organism: Acrobasis suavella; assembly: GCA_943193695.1. Taxonomy (NCBI): domain Eukaryota; kingdom Metazoa; phylum Arthropoda; class Insecta; order Lepidoptera; family Pyralidae; genus Acrobasis; species Acrobasis suavella. The sequence continues at coordinate 160,310 of OW971930.1, read as the reverse complement.
CAGTCCCGGCCTCCGGAAACTGCCTTTGACCGTAAAGAAAGGATTTTTTCCTTAGTAGGTACGTAATTTGTTGATTCTGGATTGGTAGTATGGTCAGCCGAAAAATAAGCACGCCTTATTTCTGTTTGTTGTGTTTTGTTGTGTTTGCTCAAGATAGAAGACGCTATGATGATGACGGGTAGGATAATGGGTGGGTGGATAGGATTTGCTAATATTGTCATGGCAGTATGTAATATCGATTTCATGTACTATTAAGTCCGAAAGAGTAATTAATTAAGGTAAATAAAAAAAAACATTTCGATATGGACACTGTACACTCCGGAGAGTTCCAATGTCACGTTTGGAGATTGCCCTCGGGCCCGACAGATGAGCTCGCGAACTTTCCGACCCCGGCAAAAAGTGACGGAAACCCTAGAGTTACGGAGCATAAAGAGGAGCAGATTAGGGCAGGCCGCATCGAGTCTGGCCTGGCCTCATGGTCAGGACTGTGACTTAGCACTATAACCGTGGTATTGCAAGTAGTCGCTACGCATTGCTGGATGTTTGTCGGTAGCATAACGTTATAACTTTTATGAAAAAATATAAAAGAAGCTAAAACTGGTGGCTCTGTCAGCCTACCTCGCAAGTCACTCCTATCCATTGAAGTTATTCGTATAAAAAAGTGCCTCATACAAAAAAGTTGCGTCTTAACTTAAAAAACTTTTATGAAATTTTGTAAAATTTTTGAAATGGCTGAAATGTGATAATTTTAAGATTTTCAACACCCACATTTACGCCAGTTTAAAAATATTCGAAAAACGGAATTGGCAAAAAATTCTATATCATTTTCGAACCTTCTCACAAAATTTCATGAGAATCCTTTGAGAAATGCGACCTGTAGGCGAGATCAGCCGGGCAAACTGAGAGGCGGACGAAAGCATTTTTGGCCAGTCTCAAAAATTAGACGCTTCGCTCGCTCGATCAAATAAACTCGTATCGTCGAACCTCCAAAAGAGATTTTGCGGATGAAACAGATTAGGGAATCTGATGTCAGAGGGCAAGACTACTTGGCTCGCTGAGTGAACGCAGTAAGTAAATAAAATTAAACTAAAACCTACGGGCCACAGCGGGTCGGACCAGCCGCATTGCATTGGACGAAAATTCAAAATAGAATATTTGCGCGGCACATTTTTGCGTTACGACCGGCACACACAAACGTCACAAAAATTACTTCTGCTTGAGTCCGTGACGTAATATTGCGTGTAATTGAATTCACAGACACGAGTCACCGTCGCAGACACGTCAGCAAATATAAAGCTAAGGTTTATTTGGGTGGCGGACAACCACCCGTCACGCAAGCTGACGGATGGTTGCCGCGGACTATTTGGTTCGCTTACGCTGAACAACACACAAGTTTATATCAATACAAATTGGAGCAAATAAGTTGCAAACCTTCTTGGAGCGACCACAGCATGCAAATTAAATTGCTCTCGGACATTTTAAATAGAGAATTAAATTACAAATTTAAACTTCATTTTCAATTAAATTAAAAGGTAATTACAAAATAATTTCATTCGTCATTTGTTCACCGATGCGATCTAACATGTCAATTTCCGTAAATAATTCTAATTAACAATAGCCAGTGCTAACGTAAGCGTGACCTACTCTACTTTTTGTGCGTTTTACTAGTGAAAAATCTGATTTATGTGTATCATATACTCTACGTTTCGAGTTTTATAATTTATAATGTTAAAGAGTGATCCGTGATAAAAAAGAATAATGGATAGCCCCTTCAACCGCAGTGCGTTAACACGTCGTAGTCCCCCGCCAACCCCCACACCACCGCCCGGACAACCCCAGGTACCCCAAGAGTCCAGGAAAGATGATGAGGAAGATACTTGTCTAGAACCGGTATCCACAGCCGAGATCCAAAAATGGATGATCACGATAGAACAGTGTCTGAATGAACTCTGCACGATCTCGCAAGAAGGAAAACTTAACAGTGATCAAAAAATACGCATTAGTAATTTATGTAGAAAAGTGGGACATGGTACTTCCCAAATGGCCGTCCAATACCAGTCCTTAAAACAAAAGGCTATACAGGCGTATGCAACTGTTCATGCCCTAAATGAAAAGAAGGACTTTACGAAGCAATTACAGGACTTTCAACGCAACATCAAGGAATCCATTCAACCGGTCACAGGTACTGTGTCCTTTGCGGATATTGTTAAAAAAAGCGGACAAAATTTTATTACACCAGCCAATGTGAGCGCAGTTGCAATCTATCCCACTGACAAATTAAAAACAAGCGAGGAGACTAAAACACTCGTCCAAAAAATTATTAAGCCTGATGAGATGAAACTACACATCAGAGGACTACGTAAGACCAAAAACGGTGGAGTCATCATTAGCACGGATACCAAGGCCGACATCGAGAAGTTAATGAAATCGGAGCAACTAACGACCTTGGGCTTTACTATTGATGAACCACATAAACGTAGACCCAAAATTGTGATCATCGGAGTGCCTTCCGCGATGCAGGAAAAGGAAGTATTTAGCTTTCTCTACCATCAAAATGAATTAGCCGACAAGCTTCAAGGCATGCCTTTTGAGACATTTTTGGCCACCTCAAAGCTAAGCCACAAATCGGGGAAAAAAGACTCAGAGACCTGCAATTATGTAATCGAAGTGACGCCGAATATACGCAAGGCCATTATAACGCAAAACAGGATCTTCATCAACTGGACATCGTGCCCAGTCAGAGATTTTACACTTGTAACTAGGTGTTACAAGTGTCAGCAATACGGACACGCGGCCAAGTCATGCAGAGCGGATGACGTCACTTGCGGTCACTGCGGCACTGTAGGTCATGGTATACAAGACTGCTCAAAAAAGACAGAGCCCCCAAAATGTGCAACATGCCTTCATTTCAAGAAGCCTTCCAACCACAAGACAGGCGATACAAACTGTCCGGCCAAAATTATGGCCGAAAAAAGGTACATCAATTCAATTTTCTAATTAATTTAGCACTTTTTTTGTGATAAATACTTTAACACATAGTAAGTAAATTATTAAACAATCATAGTTACTTCAATTATGTCAGAAAGAATAATAGATGACCTGGATAATATGTCCATAGCTGAGTCAATGATATGTGAGGTCGATAGCTGTAAACAACTCTTGTCAACCTACAAACACGGTAATTCTTTAACAATACTTAATCAAAATATATGTAGTATTTCAAAAAACACTCCGAAGCTCCATTTACTGACTGAAAGTATGTACATCCATTTAGACATAATTGTTCTTACAGAGTGTTGGCTCTCTACAAATACAAACATACATATACCTGTCTTAGATGGATACTCCTACTACTGTAGTACAAACAATAACTTACAAAATGATGGGGTAGTGGTTTATGCAAATCACTCTCTTTCGAATGTAGTACCCATATCACATCATCTATTCGATGCTAATAGTGTGGTTTTAAAAATAGGTCAGCATACTGCAGTTGTAGCTATTTATCGTTCGCCATCGTATAAAAATATTGCCAACTTCTTAAGTTCTCTTGACACAATTCTCATTAATTTACGATCCTTTAGAAATATAATTCTCGTTGGCGACTTAAACATAGACATTGTTAACGACAATGACGATGATCGAAGTCCTGACTATTTAAATCTCCTAGCATACCATGAACTGCTTCCTGCTCATAATCTTCCAACCCGTATCAATACATGCCTAGATCACATCATGGTAAAAACTAAACTTCCTGCTAAGTGCTTAGTCATTGATACTGTCATAACTGATCATGACCCAGTTATACTTGCCTTGTCAACGGAAACTAACATTAGAAATCGAAAACAGATCGTTTCTCAAATTAACTATTCCATACTTGCTTCAGAAATTGTAAAAATAAATTTTTCTCCTGTTTTCAACTCTAGTGACCCTGATTTTGCAGCAACATACGTAATAAATACCTTAAATAAATGTATTCAAATGAGCTCCAAGATGAAATCTATTTCTTCTCGTAAACGTACTCTAAAACCATGGATAACTCCCGGACTGTTAAGGTGCATGCGAAATAGGGACAATATGCGTAAACGCCTAAAATCAAACCCTGACAATGAAATACTCAACAAAACTTATACGCGTTACAGAAATTATTTGTGTCACCTAATTAAAAAACTAAAGCGATTGTATGACAAAGAGGAACTGAAAAAGGCTGGTCTAAACTCAAAGAATCTATGGGAGGCGATACGAAAAGTAACAGATATGAACAAGCAACGAAACAAGTCGGATTCTCTTCTTTCTATTAAAGCAACGCCATTAGAATCTGTAAATTACGTTAATGATTATTTTTCCAACATAGGTAAAACACTAGCCGACCAAATTAAACAGAATACAACAATTTCTGCATCTTCACAGCCTAATATTTCGTCCAAACTAGAGTCCTTTGTTTTAAATACCACCGATGAGCAAGAAATCTGTTTCATTATTGACTCTCTAAAAGCTGATGCTGCTCCAGGGTGGGATAATATATCTGCAAGGATTATAAAAATTCATAAAAAGTTTTTATCCCCTGCTATCACCCATATCTGTAATCTATGCCTGTCCAAAGGTATCTTTCCGAGCGTATTTAAAATTGCTGTAGTGCATCCAATACTTAAAGCTGGCGACAGCGATCATGTTGACAATTACCGCCCAATATCCATACTACCAGCGTTATCCAAAATTCTTGAACGTATTATTGCCAAAAGCTTTATCAAATACCTTGAAAATAATTCCCTGCTTTCTGAAAATCAATTTGGTTTCCGTTCAGGTAGATCAACTTCGCAAGCTGTAAATGCGCTTGTTGAAAAAACGGTTACAGCTCTTGACTCCAACACAAAGTGTCTAGTGATATATCTTGACCTCAGTAAAGCCTTTGACACAGTGTCAATTTCCCTGCTGGTCTCAAAATTAGAAAAAGTTGGTATAAGAGAGATACAGCTAAAATTATTTTCTGATTATCTCACAAACCGTAAACAACGTGTGAAGATTGGTTCTTATGTAAGTACAGACCATAATGTCGAATTTGGAGTACCCCAAGGAAGTATTTTGGGACCAAATCTGTTCCTGGTCTATGTTAACGATTTATGTAACCTGGTCCTTAAAAATTGTAAAATAGTGTCCTTCGCAGATGATACTGCATTAATATTTACAGGAAACAACTGGACGGAAACCTTTAAGTCGGCCCAATTAGGTTTTGACAGGGTGAAAGGATGGTTAAATGAAAACTTCTTGACACTAAATGTTAACAAGACCAAATACATGGCTTTCAGTATCCGTAATGTCAATCGCCCTGACCCCGATCACTTCAAACTGTATGCGCATACCTACTCTTCACGAAATTGCTCTGAAGGATTTTGTGACTGTATTTCATTAGAGATGACAAATATTAATAGATATCTAGGAGTAATAATAGACTCGAATCTTACCTTTGCAGCACATATCAAGCAACTCACTGGCCGAGTAAGAAAACTGCTTTACATTTTCAAAAAGCTACGCTACATAGCTGATACTTCTATCCTACACATGACTTACATAGCCCTATGCCAATCTATCATCGTATATTGCATCACGGCCTGGGGTGGCGCTTCTAAATCTCATCTTATTGTCCTAAAAAGGGCTCAAAGAGCTATTTTAAAGGAATGTACCTTTAAGCCGTACAGGTATCCTACAACAGATCTATACAAACATTGCCAAGTGCTAGCGGCACGACAGCTTTTCATACTCGCAACTATGATGCAGCAGCAGGCTCAACTTTCTTTCCTTCCTCAACTCCTAAGTAGAAATAATAGACTTAACTTTTCTTTACCCCCATTTAACTCCGAATTTATAAAGAGATTTTTCTATTTTCTTGGTCCTTACCTTTATAAGGAAATCAATCATAATATTTTTGTTTACCCATTAAATAAATATAAGTGCAAAAAATCTATCACTGAGTGGTTGCAAAAGCTAACGTATAACGAGACCGAAAACTTATTAAAAATCGTATATTAACTTAAAGCTATGGCCAAACTAAAAATTTTATTTAATTAATTAAGTAAGTTATGTATACAAATATATTATAAGATATACATATATAGATTGTAAATTTTTCATGTATATTAATGTTTTTAATTTAAAATATGTAGGTCTTATTATATTTTAAACATAAGATCGCTATAAATAATGTGTCATTGTTATATTAATTATATATACCTAAATTATGTATAAGCCTTACCTATATTTATTAATGACGAGTCCTGGTGACCTGTAATACAGGTTCTTCGGAAACCTAGCACGGGCACCAGCTCTCCACTTTTAACACACTTCCTTACCTTTTAATGTATGACTTTTTTACCTATTTATGCTTGTATTAGTTTTATACTCAGTTTTTTATTTAATTAAGTTTTAAATCAAGAAATTACATGATTTTGGTAAAACAATTTTTTTAATTATTTGGGCTGATGCGCTGAAAATGTAAATTTCATTACTTATTAAATAAATAAGAAACTAAAAGGAAGCTCTTTGTCGCAAAGATCGTGCGGTTTCCTGCATCTATCAGCAAATAGCCAAGCTGTATTTTTTCGCTGCATTTTTCCCTATCCCATTTTTTAACTAAAAATATTTTAGTGCTTCTAATCTTTGTTGCGGCTGAATGCGCTTTGTGACAATAGCCACACAGTGTTACAGCAAAATATACATCGTAAAACATCGACGTAAATTACGCACGGAATAAATTTACTACATGATCACTCCGTCTGTCGTTTCGGGAGCTCGCGTGATGTATTTGCCGTCAGATACAGCCTTATGAACCCTGTGAAGCCAGACGTAGGTTGGGAAATAAGAATTTAATTTAGCCTCTTACGTAAGTAATTCATGCAACCGACAGCGAAAATTGCGCGATTATTATCCGTGCGTTGATGGATTACGGACAAAAGAAAAAGAAATTGTCAAGAAACAGCAGGGATTTATTTTGATTAAATCTAATACATTACAGCGGCAATCACAATCGGCGACATAGCAGGAGAGACAATGACATTACATTGACAGTGACGTAAATGCAAAGCGTTTACAAAGACAGTTGTATATTATACGTTTACGGAGACGGATACCATAATATTTAACATGTGCGACATAGTCACATGTATAATCTAGCCACGTCACTCACTTCACAATTTTATTCCGAAGATACCTAAGACAAATCGACCAAGGGTCTGCTGTAGGGTTCGCTTGTTCGCCGTTCGGAGCAAACTAGTTAATTAATATTACTTTTAAAACTGAACAAAGCTGTAATTGACTAGGTACCTAGTCAATTACAAAAAGCTAGGCTCTAACTGAAATCAGAACTTTCTGAAGCCACATTTTAGTTCATTCAAATTATTCTGCTCGGATCCCTGTGGGTTACAATTTACTTAAGGATAAATATAAATAAAGTTACAAAACAAAGTATGAATACTTGAAAAGACTTTGAAAAATATTTTTAAGCATAAATTCGAAGTTTTACAAGTTTTGCTTTTGAGACAAAATATGCACAAATTTTTGGTGGAGAGCGGAGCAACACAGCTACGGGCTGTATGCTTTTGGCATCAAGTAAATAATCATAATCATATCATTTATTGCTTCCTTGATGTATCATACAGGTCTTTATTACCAAAAAAAAGAACCCTAAAGATATGAGCGCCGGTTAGATGCGGAAACTATGTTTTCTTGAAAACCAGCTTCTAGAAAACATTAGGTCATTCTAAATAGTCCTGTTTATGTCTAAGTGTAATAGGAAAATGATCAACCATGATAATAAACGATTTAATTACTGAAGCCCACTTGTTACGAGTATTATTCAAAACTACTGATTGAGTGACTAATAACGGTGACTGAGAAGCTAAAAATAGTATTCCGAGTCAAGAAAATGTCGAGATTGACCTAGAATCCAATTTCCCTACGAGTACCTATTAGATAAATAGATAAAGTGAGTTTCGTATTCACTTAAAATGTTGATATCTAGTGACCACAATTCACTTAAGTTAGCCTACTTTGATTTATCACGCTCTAATACAATAACGGGTGACGTATGTCGGGCTCTAAGGCCGCGCGGGCCGCCGCCGAGCTAGAGTGAGATACTTGGAATGGGTGATCTTGGCGAAGATTGAACGGGAGAAGTGAAAAATGTGTCATTTTAGGCAATCCTATATATTTTCATGTGGAATTTAGCTATTTGAATTACCAGGTAGCCATCGCTTGTCGCCAATATTAGAAATCATTCATTATGATCATTTTGTAACTGTCAGCTCCTACCACAAGCCCAGTTAAGGAGCTTCGTTTCCTCATTATAAACTTCACAAGTACGAGTTATAAGTCTGAATAAACTCACGAATTTACGACCAATGGAAATGTCATACCAACGTAGACAGTGCTACGATTAGCTACGAAATGTCGTAGGCTCGTAGCTTTAGCAGGCTTCGTAGAGGCATATAATATCATCATATTTAGAAATATAATCCTATTATTATGAGTATATAAGTGAGGTTATTATAAGAACGTTTATGAAGTACGTATATATATATTTGTATTGTAATTACCTAATTCTTCCCATTTCCGCTCGCGAGTCTACTGGAAGAAGTTTCTTTAGAAATAATTCTACTATGTTTACTTTTATAAGGTTTTATTTGTACTTGTTCAAGTGGACATGAACCAATCAAATTAAATTTATAAAAAAGATGACGGGTAATGAAGCGATGAAGTATTTTATACTAACAAGTTCAAATGAAATGATTATGAAGTCTGCAAATCAAATCTGTTGCTATTTAAACGAGTTCCGAGTTGCGTTTTTAACGAATTTGTGCATAAGCTATGTGTTTGCGACCATTCGATACCAACTCAAGAGTAGCACGTTTTCGTTTTACTTTAACTATTCCACGTTTTAAATGAAAACAGTCAAAAGCTTAATAGGGATTACCAATAAAAGAGTTATTGGCGATCAACTTTTAAAATGTACTCGGAAAAGTGAAATTTCAAAATTAGTTTTTTAAACGTTTTTAGTCCCGTGTACTCAAATTCGCATCTAAGGATACACTGTGCGTGGTCCGACATGCACTTGGCCGTTTGTTATTTTTAAATTATTGATTGTGTGTAATTTTTTTGAGTCGTGTTCTTAGTAATATTCTTTAGCCCTCGGAGATTGGAGTCCTTCACTCGAGAACGTTCAATACTCAATCATTTATTGCATCTCATGTGTTTACATAGGTAGTTTGTACATATTGTGTAAGGAGAACATTAAGTTCCAACATGAACCCTGTTAGGGCACAGCAAAATTAAATAATCTAAAATAATAATTTAAAATAATTCGAAAATTTAATGTCAAGTTTGATAAAGTAAATTAAATTTATTTTCATGCATGTCTCTGATTATTTGTTTTTTTCTAAAAATTCTCGAGCGAGTTCTCACAAAGCTGCTTGATATTCAATACCCGTTATTACTATTGCTTCTGCAACTATTGTCGGTTCACAATATTCTGAAGTTCCTTTTATTTTACTGCTGCAGTTGCCGATCAAAGAGATTCTGCAATTCATGTCGATACGATCAGCACAATGCTGAACTATTTCAAATAAATTGTATCCATAGATAATCTTGTGAAGTTTAGTAATACGAGTATCAGTTGAAAATCTTGTTTTTATTATATCTTTAACAGTTTTTGAACACAAATGTACATAATGTCAGACTACAATTTTATTGGAGTCTAGACATTTTAATTCTTCATGGCTTGGGAAAGGAATATAGCAATTAAACATCCAAGAGTTTTAAAATATTTATTCATTTAGGCTATTGCTATAGCTCTAATATGAATATATCATAAAATATTTTACCACCGCGTCGGAAAGGCTGTATCATCTCAGAGAAGAGGCGGCCAGAAACTCTGTGGTAGGTCGTTTAAAATATTCCACAATTATTACATAATTGGCATTAAAACATAATCTTAGAATTAAATATTTCATCAGTAATTTAAATGACAAGAATATTAATAATTCAGTACTCACAGTTCCATGAAACGAACACCTCCAAGGTTGGCAACGTAAAAGCCGAGGTTTGTTTGCGCGTGGCATTTTAAAGTCGAAGTTAGATTCTTTGCCCCGCCGCTAGGTGGAGCAACACGCACGTACAAACAAACGTCTTTTAGTATTACATTCTGTTTTGTGATGTTTTATTACTTTAATTATATAACATCTTACATTATGTACTTAACTTCTGGTCAAAACGATCACATGTACTTTTAAGTAAACAAGTGACTCATAACAATACAATTTCTGTACAGGTGATTTATATGAATGTAATGCAGATAATATTAGAAAACTAGGATATATAGATATGGTTAGATATTGTACGTTGACAATAATTACATTAAAATTTATACATAAATAACGTACGTCCCGATTTTTCTGTCTTTTTCTCGAAAACTCCCTCAGATTCATCAAAACACATTTGTGTAAAACAGTCATACATAACCACAGTACGTTGTTCTCGTTTATGCAAATACAAGCGAAAACGTGGCGTCCTATCACCGACGGAGTGCTTACCCCGCCGATTCCTAATATTCTATTCCGGGGCCATATTTTTGAAAATAGAATATTTTCATTCATTTCCAAAATGCCGCAGTTTGTAAACGCTCTTGTAAAAAGAATTCACCACAAACTTTAGACCATATAGGTACTACAAAGTACAAACGGTCGTGGCCAAAGAATATGGCCACGACCACCACCAATAACCCATATCCCATATCTCTGGTTGTGACCACTTGCTTCCGCTGCTAATGTCCAAAGATAATTCAAAATACTACTTAACAATGTCAGAGAAACCGTCGTGTCGGCTTCATTTATATGGTGTTCCGATTCACAAGGCTTTTCTTATTGAAAAGAAGTATTTGAAAAAAAAAACTTTTGGTTTCGCAATATTTATTTTACTTCTAAGGTTGACCGCACCACACCGGGCGAAAATTTTAAACATATACTAATTTAGTGACATGTAGAAGTGCACGTTTCTTGTTTCACTAACTCCCCCTTTCAAAAATAAACTCCCAGCCGGCCGGCGGCGCCGATGAGACGGTGTCGGCTGCCGGGGCCCGCCCTCAGCTGGGGCGTTACGAGCGGCTTTGTTTCAGCAAATTTTATCAATGATATTTTAAGTCCGCACGCAAAACATCACAAGACTAATGCTCGGATTATAATTATAGGTGGAATCAGAAGACATTACAACACTAGGTGTAAATAAGATCTAAATAGATATATGTATTTATTTAAGTATATGTTAATATAAGTATGTTTATTTGCAGTTTGTGTAGTTTTATTTAATCTTAATTTTCTTCGTCATTTATCCAATGTATGAACACGCCTGTAAGCGTCTCTTACATAAACATTTCTCACAGGCCTACTGGAAGAGAACTCTTTTAAGATAAATTATTGTGCCTTTGTAAAATTTTGATTTTATGTATTCTCTGTAAAAAAATCCGTGTATATAAATTGATAAATAAATAAATAAGATTTTGTGTGAAGAGTCCATTTGCATCCTCATCTGTTAGCAGAATTTGCAAGTAATAAGTTCCAATATTTGAGAAAATTAATCGTACATGTGTCGGCGGCGCCCGAGCGGCGAAATTGATGTCGATATTGAATGCGAATGCGTCTCATTGAAAAGCAATTCCACTCGATTAAACATGCTCGCTCGGAGTACAATATATGAGAGGCTTATTGTCAGAAGCAGTGGGCCCACTGTCCTTTCATGTTCAAATTGGACTCATTATTGACGTATACCGAAATACTACATACATACATAATATCACGCCCCTTCCCCACAAGGGTATGCAGAGACTATAGACCTCCTTTTACTACGACCCTGACAAACTCTTCCGCTTCATCTACACACAACCGAAATACTACTAATCATAATTTCAGCTGCACTGCAGGTCATGTGATGATCTAGGAAGCGGCGTAAATCACGAGTAACTAGCATAAAACAACACAATGCATTTTAAAATCTTTAAAGTAGGTCTATTCAGTTCGAGAAACGGATAGTCTATTGCCTATATTTCTGGATTGGAATCTGCCCAGATTGACTCATTTAAGTGCGAATTTTTATCAAAATGAGAGCGGTCCTAATACACTCAGAAAACAATTTGAGATAAAGAAATCAATTTTCCTTCCGTACTCGGCGTAGCATTAGCATGCAAATCCGAAGCGTAATAAATTTTATTATAGACGTTTTTTCGCTTCCCCTGCTCGTTTTATAGCACTAATAAAGAAATCTGCGCTACAGTTAGTTAAAAAATTATTATATTAGATACTGGGCGTAATGCCTGACTCTTCCTCTTGTGTCTTAGAATAATGTTATTGAGTTGTTGATGAATACACTACAAACAGATAATTGTATAACTACTTATTTTATTCCGGATAACATTTATTAATAGAATTATTAGTAAACTCTACAGTTTTAAGTTCTCTTATAGTATTTTATGCAACAGTTATATAAGATGGTTCAAAAAATGCGAGTCGCGCAGGTTACGTTGCGAGCCTCGGCGAGCATCGTAAGGAGACGCCATTGAGCATTTTTGACGTACTTATACAACGTTGCATACAATACTTTTTCTTCGAGTATATTTACAACAAAAATAAACAAAGAAAAATATGCAAATGTAAGACATATTATGTTAAAAAGATACTAGGTACCTATGGTAAACTTTATTTTTTAAATTGTCGTTTACTTTCTACACCTATATGCCTAGTGACCATATTAAAAAAAAGTTTTTCTTATTTTGACAGTAAAGAATTTATATCGGAAAGTTTTATTTTTAATAAGAACTTTATGAATTGAGTTGTTTGTTAAGTTGTATAAGTTGTTGTGCTTTTTTTGTTAAGTCAGTGTTGATCGAGTAACACCGTAACCTAAGTGCATCTACATAGACAATATCGTGATCGTAGATCTAAAGAATAAAAAAGCTAGGAGTTTTTTTTTTTTTGGCGAAATAACGACGCATGTGGATATATTAGGAATAGAGCATAGACTTTACTGAAATAATATTATCTATGTTCTTATAATAGTTAGTGTGTTATATTTAGCCACAGAGCTTATTTAGCTATATTTAAAAAGCTATGGACAAAATTACGTTTTCCTTGGAAGTTGTCTTTCCAGTTACGAGTGTTATGACGCATGATGCCTTTGTGAGCTTTTAGATCTAAACGGCAATTATAATTTGTGAGGCGTGGTGCGATTTCGTATATTGGTTTTCACGATTATTATCGCTTTTCGGCTGGAATTTCTATGACAATGGGCAATTACGAGATCTTAAGTCGAAGTTATTGCGATAAACGATGTAAATTATTTTCTAACTAATTGTCACCAAACGTGTAGGTGTAATATTTTTACCTTAGAGATCGCCTCTCAATGACAATGACCGCTAATACAGCTCGATTCAATACTCTTCACCACACACCGCACGCTGAGGGTTGACGGGAGCACGTTATCTGCGGATGGAGATTGATAAGGCTGTCGCATACTGCGTCCAATCGTCCATTCAAGCTTGTAAGTACGTAGATTCAATTACAACAAAATAGGTATTGTTAGCAAACAGATCACCCGTGGCAACTTTTACAGCTTTTACTTTAGCTAACAGTTTGTCTGAAGACTTCCTAAAAATAGTGTCAAGACGAACTGTCAGCTAAAAAGAAAAAAGTATTCTCAACAGCCTCGTCCCTGTTATGGCGAGTTCAGTAACTTCAATAAACAATTACCCACTGACTTCAAATTCTTATTTTATCGCTAATCTAATCAGCAGAAATAACATTGAAATTGCTCGGTGTGTTTTCGTAAGAATTATTGTCACGGCGCCTTCGCACGCGACGCTTAACTGATATCATGCTATTAAGATTTGTGACAGTATTAGCTTATAAGGAAGTCAGGTCCTCAGTTCATTGTTGAAGGAATGGGCGTGAACCTTTCGGCTATAGGTTCACCATAATGCTAATGGTTGAGTTTAACGATGGCTGATCCGTGCGTCAACTCGTGAACGGGTGCTGCCGGGAGGGACTGGTCAGCTCGGCTTCGCTTTTTTGACTACTTAATATTTTGTATTACGCAATTTATGTTTGTTTACTGGTTCGCAAGCATTACATGTTATAATGTGTCAACATTGTATTATAATATAAGTATTTATTAATTAAAAGACAATTATAATAATATGACAAAGCCCTTCTGGCGAGTAGGCGACCAATACTGTGAAAATGAGTTTCTTTCGGCGTTTCTTCTCAACAGTGGTCGTTACGAAGCGCTGGTATCGGTAGCTTTTCTTTAAAAATAAATTAAATTTTAATATACTTTACACGTAACATAAATTATACTTATTGAAGTGTAAAAGTGCCTGTAAAGGTCTGATTGCTGAATAAACATTTGAATCTTTGAATCTTTGAATCTAAGCATGGCTTTTGGTATTTGTGACCCTGCGTCTTTGTCTACTCTGTCATAGAAGAAGATACGACAATGTATCCGTATCTTAGACACATACACTAGATTATCATAGTCTTTTCAGCATTGAATAAATCAAAGAAAAACTCTTTATTGCGCCCGAATAAAAAAAAATAACATAAAACGGAAGTTTTACAATTTAAAATACATAGGTACAATGGGCGGTCTAATCGCTTAGAACGATCTCTTCCAAACAACCGCGGTGGATGGAGAGGAATGTAGCCACGTCAGAAATAACGGTGGTGCAAATATAAGTTAAATCGATAGGTAATTCAGGCTACTTTTAATTTACATAATACATAACATTAATTAAGTATGTGGGAACCTCTACGGCCACTACAAGTAACTACAATCAAGAGACAACCGACAATATAGTCCACAAGAAGCATATGAGATGGCGCCAGCAGAGTATCCTACATGTCGATCTCAGAGTTCGCCCGATTCGCTGCATATATAAAACTTCGACGATACACCGTCGGAGCCGCGGTTCCCCAGGCGCAACAACGTGCCTGGCGGGAAGATCTTCCCTTTGTGGCGGTCGAGCATATCACCTCGCTCCCGCTACAAGTACATTGATTAAGCATCGTGTCAAAGCAAAAGTTACTACACAAATACATCCAAGGATTCCAAATGTCACCCACCAAGATAGATAGATAACTCTTTATTGCACACCAAAAGAAAAATAATTTTAATTTTAATGAGTACAATGGGCGGTCTTATCGCTTAAGGCGATCTCTTCAAGACAAATAGTGGAGTAACAAGTTTAGCAGTAAGCAAAATAAAACTATTTAGCTCTAATAAGTAGGCCATATTCGCATGTCGGTCTATCTGGGCCAATATGAAGTATTTGCCTAGATAGGCCTAGCTATAACCATAATTTTCAACGAATTTTCTTAAGCGGCGGGAAGGTAAATCATTTAATGTACAGGTGGAAACAACAGCTCGTTGGAAGAGGTTCGCATAATTTACCGCGCTGTCGGTTAGAACTGCCGAGAACATTCGTAATTTACCATCACTCGTTAATTTATGTTAAACCGCTCAGGTGTAGAGCTATCTAGTCTATGATATGTAAATTCAACTTATGATTATTCACTTTTTTTCCATTAACAGCTTATATTATATTGGGGTAAAGGCTTCTTTCTCCCAACGATGGAAAATTTTTCCCATAATCGCCGTATTCGGCAGAAGGATTGGTGACCGCAGCAGAGGGCAGAAAGTCATTTTACAGAGAAAATATGCCTTGTAGACATTCATTTTAGGCATTTTGCTTCGTAGACGAATTGAAAGTTAGACACTCTGATCATAAAGTCTTATTTTATGCATGGGCTAATGCATAATAGCTATTTCAGACGGGTTCATGAACTATATTTACAATTATTTAAATGTAATTAAGGAAACTGAGAATGTCTAGTCAAGCTTCTGGGTGGTAGTTCTTCAGTGTATAATATCACCTATATTACATATGTGTGATCCTATTGTTAACAGTGCTCTTGGTTTCTAAGGTACAGGTCTCCCTAGTATAGGAATCGTAGCTAGTCCTATATTTTTCCGATTTCGGTAATAAATATTTATGTATTGATTACCTCCGTGACGTAATAGTTGACCCTCTAGTTCTACTTGCACCCCGGAGATTCTGGGTTCGATTTTCCGCAAGAGCAAATGGACTTTCTTACATTGTTCTGGGTCTTGAATATTAATCTTGGTAAACGTGTATTTCTTTTTCTAACTCTATGGTTACATACAAATGTACATGTTATTTCACCTGTTCCCCACAGGGGTATACAGAGACTATGAACCAAATCTTGCTACGAGGCTGACAGACCTCATCACTCTCTTCATGCATGCCTACCGGTTTCGGGTACTTCTGACCTCTCCTTTTTTAAGAACTTCTATAATCTGGTCGCGGTCCGTTAGATTAGAACAAAACAATTCTAATTACTACGGAACCCTAAAAACAGTTCGAAAACTGGTAGGTGCTAGATTGTTACGATATAGGTAAGTCAGTGAAGTGATTCCCAGATCTGGCTTTCTTCTACCATTTCCACGATTCTACGTTTCGAAAGTATGTAAAAATATAATGAGGTATAGATTTACCAAGAAATAAAACCGCCTAAAACATATTGGGAAAATGATGAATAATAAATTTCCTCAGCGGTATCACGCGACCAAACACATCCATCAGGATTGAATATCATTACCTTATATTGGGGTTCCGTTGTGAATAAGGAACTATAGTTAGTATAGTTTCGCTATGTCTGTCTGTCTGTCCGCGGGTTTATTCAGAGACTATAAGTTATAAAACGCTGTTATTTGACATGTGTTGTGTATTTGTTGTGTGTTACATACACATCTATTAATTACGCTGACAAATTGGTAAAATAAAATGTTGTTTTTTTTTTTAATTTAGCTCCCATACATTGTAAAGTGGAAATCTTTTTTTTTCTTAAAGTATCTATGGTGTGACGTGATGCTGAATACATTTTTCAGAAATATTTTAAGTTTGTAAACACTATTTTTTGATTTTAGTCCTGAAAAATAAATATTTTAGTTTTGCTATGATTATATTTTATTTGTGTTTCTAATAAGGTAAAATAAAAAATGCAAATTTTTATTAGAGTCAATTATAAGTCAATGAAATAGACTATTTGCGTTTGAAACCATTTGATACTAATTCGAGAGTAAGAGTTATATTCGAACAGCTTAAAAAGTACTCAATAAAAATTAGTTTTTTAAACGTTTTTAACGTGAACTGAAAGTATGCAACTCGCAACTACGGAACCTTACACTGCACCTGACGCGACACGCACTTGGCTGTATTTTAACATTACAGACTCCGCTGCCCACGTGCTGTCACTTACAAGGCCAGGTCTCACAAAGACAATGCGTCATTGTTAATAGTTCAATTTCTTAGCGGGATGTTCCAATATTATGATGGGATGAATGTTGTTTTCAAACCTTTAACACTTAACAAATTTCATTGTATATGTTTTGTTAAAAGGCAATGCTGATACGACATCGTCACATCGCCTTCAGTTGTATAAGGCACAAGTTAGGCCGCATAAGGAACATTGCTCCCATCTCTGGGCTGGGGCACCTAAATACCAACTTCTTCCTTTTGACCGTATTCAAAATTGAGCTACTCGTAAATTCGACGATGTGACTCTCGCCGTCTCGATCCTCTGGCTCTACGTAGGGATGTTGCATCCTTGTGCATTATTTATTGTATTTATCATGGGGAATGCTCTGAAGAATTGTTCGACTTAATACCTGCTGCAAAATTTTACCACCGCACCGCATGTACCCGCCTGAAATTAAAATTGCATCCACACCACTTGGATAGTTGGCAATCAACCACCGTACGTTTTAAAAGGAACTTTTTACCACGTACGACCGAACTGTGGAATCAACTTCCTGCAGCAGTGTTCCCGGACCGACACGACATTGAAACCTTCAAAAAACGAGTCTACAATATCTTCCTGAAAGGCCGGCAACTCTTCTGTTACACCCCTGGTGTTGCAGTTGTCGATGGGCAGCGGTGATCACTTACCATCAGGTGACCCGCTTGTTCGTTTGCCGCCCTATAACATAAAAAACCCTAAAGTGCCTTATGCATATATATATATATATATATATATATATATATATATATATATATATATATATATAAATATATATATATATATATATATATATGCTGAGAGCAAGATACGAAGGTCAGGGTCTTTAACAAACTCGTAGACACTCGTATCGTAACTAGTCTTCATGTGCTTGTTTTGAACAACAACATACCGCCTCGGACACTTAATGGACAAAAAAATAATAATAGGAAAATTTCTATACCGATACAAAATATGTTTCCTGTACACAAAAGAAAAAACAATATATATAGTGTGCAGAAAATAAGCTAGTGTTTGAGTTTTTTGTAGTGTGCAGTTATAGCGACACAAATTATTTCTGTGAATGTGTGATTTTGTTTAGATGTAGTAGTAGCTTGCCCCCGCACCAAAAGCGGCAGAAAGTTTTGTAAGAAGATTTGTTTGCGTAACTCATCCTGTATTAAATGATCTAAGGTGACAGGGGATCAACTGTAATCGTAGGCGATAGGGTGAGCTCGGCTGAAACTAGAAAATTTTTGCACGATTTTAGGTAATTTATGTTTGACAATTCTGTATGTAAGGATTGGAGTACCTCCGTGGCATAGCGGTCACCATGCTAGTACGCCACCCAGAGGTTCCGGGTTTGATCCCCGGTCAGGGCAAGTTGGAAAATGGCCTTTTTCAAATTGTCCTGGGTCTTGGATGTTTATCTATATATGCATTTGTTATAAAATATAGTATCGTTGAGTTAGTATCCCATAACACAAGTCTCGAACTTACTTTGGGGCTAGCTCAATCAGTGTAATTTGTCCCTATATATTTATAATTATTAAAAAAAAATATATCGAACATTAGGTAGGCATCAAAATTTAACTAATATAATGTATTTATTAGTCAGTTCAAGAGTGTTTAGAAACCAAAATACAAGGGAAATAATAATAAAGTTTGAAATAATATTAAAAAAGAATATGACTTGAGTTTATTTATACACGAGTTAACGTCTTAGGGCTCTTACAGACCAGCGGCAGTAAGTCCGCGACATCTGTCGGCGACCGTCGGCGCCCGCTTACATGTGAACACATAACAACTTATTTAAAAAAAAGGCGGCATATTAAACAACAAAGACTCCTTTAATTTCTGCTAAAGTTTTGCGCAATATATAGACATGTTCAAATAGAGCTCATCATTTTGGACCCTTTTTCAATTATAGTGTATGGAGATAAAAATTTATTGACGTTTAGTATTTATCACTAAGAACGGCCATGTTCCTCAAAGAGAAATCGTTTCTGAGATTTCCAGGCCCTCCATTTGCCTTTATTTCCTGACTATGGGACGCGCTTTACGTCCGCATTGTTTAGCTAAAGCAACCATTATCTAAACATATCCAGATTTAACTGCAGTATTACGTTCGCTCCAATCGTATATTACTTGAATAAATTGTGATGAGTGTACCCGTATACGCCGCAATGTTATAGAAATAAGAATAAGAAAATATTGATTCAGCGTTGAATGGCAGCTACCATTGCCATATTACTGAGAATCATTATTTTATGGAATAACATTATCAATTCGGAAAATCGTTGTGACGGAGCCGGAATATTTCGCGGTACTAATTAGTTTGAAAGCGACGACGTACTGATAGGAATACAGCTTTATTTTAATTGAATTTCATTCCAGGAGAGCTTACCGGCTGACGAAAACGTTCCGTGTATGCGTGTCGTAAAAAATTGGTACCTATTCCAAGTGCGCATTACGAATTTTGGTAGATTTGTAAAATGCAATGGATTATGTCAAAAGTAATGTGAGCAAAGGAATCATAATTTCAGCGAAATTCAATATTATGTTTAGTTTACTCACTTTGAGATTACTTACTAGTTTGAGTTTAGTTTTGGTTTTTTCTTTTGTGTACTGGAAACATATTTCGTATCGGTATAGAAATTTTCCTATTATTATTTTTTTGTCCATTAAGTGTCCGAGGCGGTATGTTGTTGTTCAATGTATCTTGCTCTCAGCATATATATATATATATATATATATATATATATATATATATATATATATATATGCTGAGAGCAAGATACGAAGGTTAGGGTCTCTAACAAACTCGTAGACACTCGTATCGTAACTAGTCTTCATGTGCTTGTTTTGAACATGTAAGCGGGCGCCGACGGTCGCCGACAGATGTCGCGGACTTACTGCCGCTGGTCTGTAAGAGCCCTAAGACGTTAACTCGTGTATAAATAAACTCAAGTCATATTCTTTTTTAATATTATTTCAAACTTTATTATTATTTCCCTCGTATTTTGGTTTCTAAACACTCTTGAACTGACTAATAAATACATTATATTAGTTAAATTTTGATGCCTACCTAATGTTCGATATATTTTTTTTTAATAATTATAAATATATAGGGACAAATTACACTGATTGAGCTAGCCCCAAAGTAAGTTCGAGACTTGTGTTATGGGATACTAACTCAACGATACTATATTTTATAACAAATGCATATATAGATAAACATCCAAGACCCAGGACAATTTGAAAAAGGCCATTTTCCAACTTGCCCTGACCGGGGATCAAACCCGGAACCTCTGGGTGGCGTACTAGCATGGTGACCGCTATGCCACGGAGGTACTCCAATCCTTACATACAGAATTGTCAAACATAAATTACCTAAAATCGTGCAAAAATTTTCTAGTTTCAGCCGAGCTCACCCTATCGCCTACGATTACAGTTGATCCCCTGTCACCTTAGATCATTTAATACAGGATGAGTTACGCAAACAAATCTTCTTACAAAACTTTCTGCCGCTTTTGGTGCGGGGGCAAGCTACTACTACATCTAAACAAAATCACACATTCACAGAAATAAATTTGTGTCGCTATAACTGCACACTACAAAAAACTCAAACACTAGCTTATTTTCTGCACACTAACAAAACTCACACTGAATGTGTTAATACGCATAATAATACATTCTTGACAAGAAAGAGAGAGAAGACAAAAAAATTATATCAACTCTAATGCACAGGGAATAAAGACGAAGGTTATAAATCATAAATACATAGTCTCGTGAGGAGTGTGCAGCAATGCGCTATAGTCTCGTGAGGAGTGCGCAGCAGTGCGCTAGTCTCGTGGGGAGTGCGCCTACGTCATCAACTCATCGTTTTTCAAATTGGAACCTTATTACAGAACCTTAAGAATGTAATTTATACATTTAAATCGGGAGTTAATGAACTAGCCTCGTATGCGATCTTAAATTATTTTATGGGCTGGAAGGAAATCAGTCGCAAACGTTATTCGATAATTTTTCCGTAATCGATACTAATAGATATTTCTTCGATTTTTCAGAAATTACATTAGAACACAAAGTTGAAAAAATAAAAAAATACTTGCTAATGAAAGTTTATGCCATTTTTTACACGAGAAAATTGTATAACATGGCATTTTTAACGGAGCACTTATAGACGTCTTTTCGATGCCTTACCGATTCGCATAATGATCATAATCGATTACGCAAATAGTTTTTATGAACGTATTAGATTTTTGTTCTTATACTTTGGCAGAGGGGAACGCGCAGGTAAGGCTTATCCTGTATTAAATGATCTAAGCCGGTCACCGCGTGGGAGCCTATAGCGGTGACATCCTGCTGGAAATCCTCCGCCCACCGAGCATCTGTTCGGATCAGACTCCCTTCACGTCATCCTATTATAAGGCGCAAAATGATCACCCCTTTTGCTTTAGTGTAGTGTCACACAAGCTGCTCTGATATATAAATCACTCCGTCTTCGCTCACAACCCAAGTGTCGATCGAATGGAACTGCTGGGAACTACCCAAATATGATATTTTGACGTGAAGTGTTACGATGAGAAAAGGGGATTATCTACGTCGTATACAACAAGAGAGCTAAAAACCATATCAAACTAAGTATAACTAGTACTTAAAAAATATTTGAGTGACTTATAATTGCTGTTAGCTGTTAGAAGAATATTGATAATCCCTGTCTCCAGCTGGCGGAGGCGTTTCTAATTTACGGCGACATGTTTTGTTCATTATTAGCATTACGAGCCTAACTATCTTAGTTACGAACTTAAATCATCCCTTAGCTAGCATCACCTTACACCCCCACCCTTTCCCCACACTTTTTGATTACGAGCTAAAATTATCCCGACGAGTCATCCACACTCTCAATTATCGTCGTTTATTACGGTGAATAAATTGTGTAATCCAATCCTTCCTTGAGCTTATCGGTATATCTAATTCCATCGGATGTTTTATGGGTTTCATTACTGTTGCTGGTAATACAAAGTTTTATATTTGTTTTAGTTTTTGTTATGTTGTCTTTCATAATTGAACGATTGTATGGTTTCTGAGCTCCTCTTCTACACTCGATCTTTGTACTGTGCAACCGTGTCCGTGCCCTGTGGTGAGAAATAAATCCTTTTATAGCCAACTCGCTTCTCATTTTGCATCCAGCTCAATCAACAACAGTCTGCTGCTAACAGTAACAACTGGAAAATTTTGCAGGCAACACATTTGTGACACATGTTCATTGATATCGTAATTCCTATCTTTTCTCCCCTGTTTATTTATAATTTAGGTTTTTTATGTACTTTAGTCAAAGAATCATCAAACGCCACATATCGCAACATAAAACACAAAATAGATCTGTCATTCCTGTATCGTGTTGTATCGTATGTTTAATATGAAATGCAATCAGTATAATGGACTGAAGATGTCTTAAATACATATGGCGCACTGAAAAGAATATCCAGATTAATACACAACACACAAAGAATTTTTCAGAGATACTAAGCAAGGAAGCAAGTCTCCAATAGTATGAACAATGAAGTTTACGAGCATGCGTATATTATTTAGCTGGCAATATCATGATACTCAACATACAAAGACTTCGAACATTATGTAAACGCAAACGCGGGCCGCCGGGCCTTTAGTACTCTGCGAGAAATAAATGATGAGGAACACGAGAGGCGGCTTGAATGCTGCAATCGCTAATATTTAGTTGTTATCTTGTTACAACTGTTGAGAAAGAAAAAGGATTCATAATATAGTTAGCAATGGAACAATATAAACTTTCATTTAATTTAAAAATCCGAGTACTCTGCATACTAAACTACTAAATGATCGTTCACTTAGTTTCTGTAGCCACTGTCTAGCAGCAATCCTGACACGGGCGATGCTTCGCTGCATTGAGAATGCATGAGGAGCCAGACGTCAATGCATACATTGTCAATCGTCTCCCAAGAGAAAATTACGAATTCCACTCTTGTTGTAATGGTGCTCTCACACTGACGTTATAAAATGATTTCATACATAGTAAACATTTTGTTAGCAAACATTTGATCATAATGTTAAAAATGTTTTCATGTCAGGTAACGTTAGTAAAGAAATTATTAAGCTAACATATTGTAACAAAATAAAACATTTGTTATCTTTCATTCGTTAACATTTATACAGGTGACAGCGGGGTATGCGGAGAGTGCGCGGCCCGTTTAAGCGTGCGATGTCATGTTTTCATCAGTGTAGGAGCTCGCATAACATCTAACAATTCCTTACATTTGTCAGTAATTTTTTTTGTTAGAAAATGTTTGTAAACAGCGTGTGGAAGCACCATAAGCGACAGATATTCAAATTTTGAAAGAAAAAAAAGAAACACTTTAGTGAAATATCCCAATGAAAATACTTCAGTGACATTTGACCTGTCCCTTCAGTGACCTACTCCAGACCAGTAATCATATGACTATGTTTTGTCTGGTGTCTCTAGGTAATAAAGCACACACACACACACACACACACAAAGATAAACAGTGGCACTCTAATTACGCATTGGAAAGTTGACTTTACCTTTTACCGATACAAAATGCGGGCGGCGGAAAGTTGACTGTTGACTTTGGGAGCACGTTCCGAGTTTGTCAATAGCGAGCTCACCGCCAAACTGACTCATTTATTTATTTATTGATGAACCGAGTTTTGATTATTGTTTCCAAGTAATGTTGTCGCAACAAATACAACGTATTTTCTTTAAAATTCTTCATACAGACTGTACACCTTTATTAAGTCAAAGTCAAAGTAAAAATAATTTATTTATCTTTGGATATTCGTATCACTTGATATTTGAGTCTTATATACTTTGTAAGGTGCCAATATTAGTTGGGTCAAGTCAAGCCACCAAAATGAAAGTAATTTGATGTGACATGAATTTGGGGATAGTGTGTTATTTCCTTCAATCCCACGCACGGGTACACTGGACTAAAGAAAAACCTTTTAGAAGACATACTCGAGGTTATTATACTCTATTTACATATAAATAACACATCTTACGTTTACAGTAATAAGAAACATATAACTTCAGATCGCATTTCAATACGGACAAACAAGTAACACAAATCCTAATGAATGCGGTGATCATGTACGAACGATTTGTGGCATATCACCTGCCACACCACACTCAACACTCGCTCGCAATAAAATGTTTACTGTTGCAGCGAACTTCATGATCTCGTATTTTTGGATATCAAATGTAAGATTTTACTCAGGA
Source organism: Acrobasis suavella (assembly GCA_943193695.1). Classification (NCBI taxonomy): domain Eukaryota; kingdom Metazoa; phylum Arthropoda; class Insecta; order Lepidoptera; family Pyralidae; genus Acrobasis; species Acrobasis suavella. Next base: position 135,644 of record OW971930.1, on the reverse strand, counting down.
GATACACCTTGAGTATAACTTCAAATGTTATAATGACTTAAAATAACTTCGGCAAGATAACCCTTTTATTGGTTGGCTGAATTTAAAAGCCTTTCGAGATGGCACCAATTTTAGCAAGATTAATCAGATTCTCGTACCGATATAAATTCCACGAATCACATCACATTCAGAGAGTCAGTTTATAAATATATGTCGGAGAGTTCAATGTAAAATTCCCGTTTTTATGATTTTACACGCGCAGAGAGAAAGTTGTTTACTACAAAATGCAACGGTTGGATTTGAAATGGCAACATTCGTTAGCAACAAGTTATAAGACCGGTCGACCTAGCGACCGGGACAGTCTTGTTCAGGCGGCCGTATCGTGCACAACTTGTTTGTGTAGTTTGCTGTAGCTTGGCCATGACTCATTTAATTGTGATTATTGTAATAGATGTGGATTGGTGAACCGATTTATTACAATGACAGTTTGTTTAAGCAAGACGGAAAGCCCAGGTGTATACACAGTATTCAATTCTGTGGGGCCAGGGAATCCAGACATGGTGGTTGCGATTCATGATTCAGTGCGGAGGCGGGGCACTGGATTTCCGTCACATTTTTATAAGGCTCACGTAAGATCTCTCATGTGGCGGCATCGGTAAGGTGACGTGACTGTAAGTAAGTTTTCATCCTGACATCAGTTTGTTCTCGTACTGTAAGTAACTAAGTGGGTAGTTTACGTCACTTGAGATATCAGATGCCGATCACGCCACGCTCTGCCCCCTTTTATTCATCCGTCTGCGACATCAGAAGTGAGATCTGGACTTGTAGCTCACATTTGAGTTAAGATTTGTATCTGGAGCTCACATCGGAAGAAGATCCTGTTGAATGCTACTTGTGGTTTGCCCGTTGTTCAGAGCGTTAGTTCTCGAGGTAAGGTTTTAAAGTGTTAACAAGTGATAACAATGTGCCAAGTTGATGGATACCGCGTGTTGCGGCCGGATAGGAGCTAGCAGCGGTACGCAGCAGGTGCTGGCTGGTGAAGTAAAGAAAAAATGTGAGCGGATCTCGTGTATGTGTGTCTGTGCTCGCGGCACATGGCTTGTCTGCTGGATCGCCAATAAAATTTGGTGAGTTTTCATTTTATATTCGACTTTAAAGCAGAGTGCAATTAATTTTAAATCCTTTAGTTTTTAAGTGTAAAGTTTTATGAAATCTAGTCTTTTGACCACTATTCAAGCAGTAAATTGGTTTTGAGAACGCTAGTTTTACGAAGAGTGTGTAACATTTGCTAAACTTAGTAAGCTAACGATCGGTTGGAGCCGGAATATTGGTTGTTGTGTAGAAGCAACATGAGGTTATCGTCACTGGAGGTGGCATGAGTCGCTGTCGGCTGACGCCCGAAGTTATTGTCAATGAGGTGGCATAAGTCGGTATCGGAAGGAGCCGACCGTGGCGCCAGATTGAAAATTGAGTCATTTTTGAGTATTGAGAATTATGAACTTGCAATACAGTACTGTGGCGCGTGAATACTGGTCAAAGATGATTTTAGGTACTCATTCTTTGTATAGTAGTAGAGATAACCTCTCCTAGCATTTTCTCAATATTGGACTTACGGTGGCTGATGATGATGATGATGACGACGATGATGAAGAGTTGGTGATGATGATGGTTTTATCATCAATAATGACAAGGTGATGATGATGAAAATGTTGACGCTGTTGATGATGAAAACGCGGTGATGATGTTGACGATATCATCATTGATAGCGGGTAATGATGATGCTAAGGTGGTAACGGCTACGTCGGCAAGTCTACAATGGTCATGATCATGATGTTGACATTATTTAAAAAGGGGTTTTCACTGTTTACTATGTGCGTAATATTATTTTAAAACTACACTTTCATTGCTGTGTTGTTTGAAGTAAAATCCCGTTACTTGAGTCAATTTTAATCTAGACAGTTCAAGACGAGCAATCATTCTGATAATTTACTTTCGAAAAGATTTTACAAACACGTTACAATAATCCGATAAGCAATACCATTTTTATTTTTAGGAAGTCTATACCAAATAGGTTAGATTGCAAATGCGTTAACAATATTCTTATTGCGATAGCCTTAGTGCAAAACCACTGTAAATGGCTCTGTACAGGTTTATTTTTGTTGACTATTAGTTACCCAGTTAAGATGTATTTTGTCGTATTTCCCCTTCAGCCATTTGCCGATTGGTGAGCGACGTGATGAGTGCTTCCCATTTATGACGATTTTGCACCTGTTCAAGTTCTTTAGAGATCAGTATACTTTCCGGGCATTAAATTAAAAGCGAATGAGTAAGTGTGAGCCCATTGACCACTATTTAGTCGAGTTACTAAATTGTAGTTGTTTGCTCTGGGGAGGCAACATGGTGAGCGTCACTCGATAGAGTTGGCAAGGATATCGTCACTCGGGGAGTGGCATGAGTCGCTATCGCTCGATTTAGGTGGTAGCGGCGATAGAGTTTGAGATATCGTCGCCTGATGCAGGTGGCATGAGTCGCTATCGCTCAATTTAGGTGGTAGCGACGGCCGTTTTGAGATATCGTCACTTAATACAAGTGGCATGAGTTGCTACCGCTCGATTTAGGTGGTAGTAACGCCGGTTAGTAAGAGATATCGTCACTTTACGCAAGTGGCATGAGTCGTATCGCTCGAATTAGGCGATAGGACGACCGCTTCTGAGATTACGTCACCTTGCGAAGGTGGCATGAGTCCTTTTGCTCGAATTAGGCGATAGGACGACCGCTTCTGAGATTACGTCACTTTGCGAAAGTGGCATGAGTCTTATCGCTCGAATTAGGCGATAGGACGACCGCTTCTGAGATTACGTCACCTTGCGAAGGTGGCATGAGTCCTTTTGCTCGAATTAGGCGATAGGACGACCGCTTCTGAGATTACGTCACCTTGCGAAGGTGGCATGAGTCCTTTTGCTCGAATTAGGCGATAGGACGACCGCTTCTGAGATTACGTCACCTTGCGAAGGTAGCATGAGTCCTTTTGCTCGAATTAGGTGATAGAGATGACCATGATCGATAGAGTCGACAAGAGTAATTTAACAGAGCAAGTAGATTCTTAAGAATGGTTAATTTTTGAAGTGTGGTTGAATAGTGAGTGAATAATGGTCAGTGGTCATTTCATAGTTGGTAAAAAGTTTGTGATTATCCCTAGTAATGATGTAAGCTTAATTATTAGAGAAAAAGGTTTTTGTTTATTAAAAGAGTTTGTTTTAAGCCCTGTCTTAAATCGTTTGATCAGGATAGGCCGAGTAGAGATGATTTAATATTGCAGTTAGGTTAAATTATTTTCAAATGCGTCACACTGGGACGTGTGACTTGTCAGAATGGCCGTGTCGGAGAGTTCAATGTAAAATTCCCGTTTTTATGATTTTACACGCGCAGAGAGAAAGTTGTTTACTACAAAATGCAACGGTTGGATTTGAAATGGCAACATTCGTTAGCAACAAGTTATAAGACCGGTCGACCTAGCGACCGGGACAGTCTTGTTCAGGCGGCCGTATCGTGCACAACTTGTTTGTGTAGTTTGCTGTAGCTTGGCCATGACTCATTTAATTGTGATTATTGTAATAGATGTGGATTGGTGAACCGATTTATTACAATGACAGTTTGTTTAAGCAAGACGGAAAGCCCAGGTGTATACACAGTATTCAATTTTGTGGGGCCAGGGAATCCAGACATGGTGATTGCGATTCATGATTCAGTGCGGAGGCGGGGCACTGGATTTCCGTCACATTTTTATAAGGCTCACGTAAGATCTCTCATGTGGCGGCATCGGTAAGGTGACGTGACTGTAAGTAAGTTTTCATCCTGACATCAGTTTGTTCTCGTACTGTAAGTAACTAAGTGGGTAGTTTACGTCACTTGAGATATCAGATGCCGATCACGCCACGCTCTGCCCCCTTTTATTCATCCGTCTGCGACATATATTTACAAGCATACAAAATATAAACTATATATAAGTAAATCTGGACTGTGTGGCAGTCGCGGAGAAGAAGCCGATTCTCATCGATACGCATTTATGACTAACAACAATTACAACTTACATAATATATATCGGCGCAGAACCACAAAATCTAACCACGTGCACAAGCCACCTGCAGAAACGTGTTCAAATTGTCGTAAACAAGTGCACAGCTGCTCTAAGTATCAACGAGTATAAAAGCGGTCGCCCTAGCGACTAGTGACTCAGTCTTGTGCGGGCCGCCGTACTGTGAACATCTCGGTTGTGTAGTGTGCTGTGGGCTTGGCCGTGATTCCTTTAATCGTGATTATTGTAATAGATGTGGATTGGTAAACCGATTTATTACAATGACAGTTTATTTTTAGTTGGACGATAAGCCCAGGTGGACACTGAATATGTGTGGGCCAGAGAATTCAACTAACGTGGTTGGAAATCATGGATCAGCGCGAGGTGGGGCGCTATCTGTCGTCACATTTTTATAAGGTCTCTCATGCAGCGGCATCAGTAAGGTGACGTAACTGTAAGTGAGTTTTCATCCTGACATTACAGTCTGTTCTCGTTCTGTGAGTAACTCAGTGGGTAGATCACGTCACTCAGGATGTCAAATGCTGATCCCGCCCTGCTCTGCCTTTCGTTTACTTGGCTTCCGCGACATATATGTATCGGCGCACCGCGCATTAAAATGGCAATTAAATATATTCATAAGCCGTAAACTAGCCGCATGACTGGATTGCACACACACCCACATATTTAAATTACGAAAATTTTCGCTGGGTGTTCAAATGGTTCACTATTTATAAGCATAATATTTTTTGCCATAATGTAACATAGCATACTGTTTTTTGGCATAATCATATTTAGGCATAACATTATAAAGCATGAATGTATTTAATCATAATGATATCAAACCATAATTTATCAAGACATAACATTTCTCTAAGCATAAAAATTATTAATCATAAATTTATTAAAGTATAAGTATTCAAAACCACAAGCTTTTACAGATAAATACGCAAAACAGTTAGCTCCTAAAATGTTAAACACTAATACATATTTTAATAAAATATACTGTAATAAAATTTGAATAACAGGGCAAGTGCGAGTTGAACTCGCGTGGAGAGGGTTCCGTACAATACCAAAGATTTTCCGTAAGTGAACGTATTATATTGAGTTTACTACTTTATTTTCAATTGATACATTTTCTTATATTAATTTTCCTGTAATCTACGAGCAATAAACTATATTGGGATTTTTTTTCAAAATTTTAAGCTCAGTCGTTCCGGAGATCAGTATGGTCAATTTTCGTCTTTTTTCGTAAATAAAACTATTTATCTTAAAATAATAACAAAAATATATTTGAGATTCTCATCACAAGCCCTTTTATTTGATATATAACACGGTAAGGATTGCAAAACTTTTTTTTAAATGTCCTTATTTGACCCTCGAAAATGACCCTTATTTTGAAAATATATTTGTTTGCTTATTTTTCCTGTAATTTACAACCTAAATTTTGTATTTTTTCGAAATTTTTGGCTCAGTAGTTTCGGATATCAGGGAATATGGTCTACTCTAAGTAGACTCTGAGAACGATTGTTACTCAAAAATTATGGTGTTAAAATATGTTTAATCTGTCAATTAAATTAACAACGTAACCCTCGCCGTCAGCAGGCAGGAGTGCCGGCTGTTGACTTTAAGTTAAAGGTCGCCGGAGACGGGAACAGCCTCCCTTATTTAGTCAATCGTTATTGGATAAATACCAACGTTCCGATTGGTATTTATTTACCGTGACTTTGGCTACAAGAAAGGCCCACGCTCTTTGCTGTTTTATAATTTCAGGATTACATTAACTTCAAATAAATGTTTAATAACCGACTTTAGAATGGGGAATCAAAATGTGATAATTGTTTACTTTTTTTTTCTTTCGGTTTTTTTAAGTCATTTGTGTCTCAGTACTGGACAAAAGGCCTCCCATAGAAACGATATTAGGAAGACATTCTCATGTAATTAATTAATCGTAACAAATGTAGCGAGAACGGGATAGTGAGAACATTAATTACTGCACAAAACCCTTGAAAAAGGATTCAGCGCCGACTGATACTGGCGACGTGTGTTACAGGGACTTAAGAGCGGCCTTCTCGTCTTACTTTTCATACAAGCTCTCGTAAGCGATTATGGCGTTGTAAGTGATTTTTCTTGAAAACTTTTGAACTAACATATATTTTGTGCACTATTTCTAGGTTCCTATCGAAATAAAAAATGAATATTTGGAATCACAAGTTCAGTATACGCCTCCGAAAATCTGCCTTTTTGCACAAATTTTACCTGAACTTCGACCGTTCATAAAGTACTCATAAATTGTAAAAATAAAAAAAAATATTTTAATAGAAACCTCGCAAATGTAATAAATTTTTTAAATAAAAAACATTTATTTCACAAACGTGTAAGGCTTACTGACAAAAACGTATATCCTGGAACAAGTTTTATAAAATTTCCGCACCCTATGAAAAAAATATTCGTTCAAAGGATACTTAATAATAATACTAATTTCGTTCAATACAATGCAAACCGTGCCCTAAGGCTCTATCTCTCTCTTTTAGGTTTGCCTTTTTTTCTAGCATGGTCCTGGATGAAAAAACACGCTTTTCGAACTATGCAAGCGTTGAGACGACAGAGCCGCCGGAAAGGGCCGCCTTAAAGTGTTATTTGTGAAACGTCGAGTGATTTTCCTACATAAAACCATTTATTTAGTGACTCCGCGTTTGAAAAATGGCACCATTAAACTGTTCCGATGAAGAATTTCTAAGTCGGTGCTTTCTGTCCGCACTCTTTGTTTAATATTAATGGTTATAAGCTTTATTATTTTAAGGTATATCATTGTCTTGGATTACACTAATATGACGTTACTCCGAATAATGTCGTCAAGTGTGGCACAACATACCGAGTCCAATTAGATGAAAGTATATTCAAATTCCCTGCTATACCTTCGAAGTTTGCCATAATTGGTGACAATATGTTGAAATAGTCGATCAAAATTTAACAGTAACAAAACAAGCAATGTTTTAAAGGTTTATCTATAAAGATATGAATACATAGGCCGCCAGGGGCCTCTGACAGCGGCCTAACAGCACGTGACTTTGCAAATTGTTTCATTTTCTTTTCTCCCGCCATCACCCGACCGCAGGCCGCAGTCCCCGGGGAACAATACAATCAGCAGCCAGCCGAAACTACTCACTTCGGCCGGATTACGCCTGTCGTGGTTACCTCCGTCGGATAATATCGCTGATTTATGACTTAGCGGTGATGGCAACAAAGGTTGCCAGAGTTTATCTCAATAGATGCAATAGATTTGTGTTATACCGAAATAATAAGGCGGTACACTTAAACTATCGTGTGATAAATTCATTGTGAATATTGTATACGGTTTGCCATTTTTATAAGTACATTCACAGCGTAAAATAAACTACTCTCATTATACAACATGGAAGGAACATACCCGTAATAAATCGAACCACAAGCTACGCTAGATCAGTATAATGAATTCGACATTCCTATACAAATTGCCCGGACGTCTGCACAATTATTCGTATCTGTAAGTTCATCACTAAGTTACCTTTATTGTTGATCAGACTCCAATGAAATTAACTAGTAGGAAAATAGTGTCCACAGTAAAACAACAGGTTTGCAGTTCACGAAAAACCGGGTATATTGTTCTTAAAACTTTTCTTAATACAAGTACAAATCACTAAGTCAATTAGAACACAAAAATACATATGGGACAGAAGTTCGCGAGTGGGAGCAGAGGCAGGCGGGAGGCGACTGCTGTGCGCCCGCGCTACAGAAATTTGCGGAATTACGTTATAAAAATGTATAAGTGTACGCCTAGCCCTACATATGTATGGAAATGTCGAATATTTCTTTAAAATTTTGAATATTATTTAATTCCATTACACTAAACTTTTGTTTGTCACGTTTGTCGAATGCATCCTGACAGGTAGACTCCCGAAGATGGCCGAAGGAAAAGAGGTAGGCCCGGAAGCGTTGGTGTGACGATCTGCGACAGTTTGAAAGGGAATGGTTGGAAGCGGCACACGATCGAAATATTTGGAAGGAGATGGGGGAGACCTATGCCCAGCAGTGGGACAGTAGAGGCAAAATAAAAAAAATAAAAACTTAAATTACGGGTATGTCTCATCCGCGTTGTGTATACGTTAGTATGTACAAGCATCATCCGAGCTGATCCGAGCGTGGTTTGCACATGAATTGGCAAACACAAATAGCATACAAATATCTATCTCTTCGGTACTTCGGGAGGCACGTTAATCCATTGATCCCAACTGTAATTGGATGGTAACCGTCAAGCTATTCGATGCCTTTAGGTAGCTTTTAATACCTGATACACTCACTCACACGAAAACAGCTATTTTTCAGAATTAATATTTGCAATTTTAATTGTATACAGGCCAAACAAACTGCCTTTTACATTGAAAGTACGCCACACGGCAACGCATTTACGCTACACATTACGCTACTCAAGAGAAGCGTGCGAAACGGCGCTTTTATTTTTGACGACCTCCGTGACGTATTGGTCACCATGCCAGTCCGTCACCCAGAGGTCCCGGGTTCGATCCCCGGTCGGGGCAATTTGGAAAATGTCCTTTTTCAAATTGCCCTGGGTCTTCGATGTTTATCTATATATGTATTTATTATAAAAATAGCTTTTGCCCGCAGCTTCGCTGGCGCAGGGATGTAATTTATCAAAATCCTTTCTTAACGGATGCCTACGTCATAACATCTACCTGCATGCCAAATTTCAGCCCGATCCGTCCAGTGGTTTGGGCTGTGCGTTGATAGATCACTATGTCAGTCAGTCAGTCACCTTTGAGTTATATATATTTAGATATAGTATAGTTGTGTTAGTATTCCATAACACAAGTCTCGAATTTAATTTGGAGCTAGCTCAATCAGTGTTATTTGTCCCTATATATTTAATTTTTTATTTTTAAATGTTTGCGCACTTACGATCCGATATGGTTGCACGTACAATACAATAAATAATGATTTTACCCTATCTTCCCATAATCATTTTTACGCGACTACGGCAAAGCCAAGAGGAAGGTTATTCAATATGTAACAAAAGACCGTCAATATGAACAACTTTTCCTATGGGACCAATGCTTGAAACTCGAAAAAAAACGACATTTTCATACAAAAGTTTTCGGCCGGCCCGGCAATTTATATGAAAATGACATTTTTTTCGAGTTTCAAGCATTAGTCCCATAGGAAAAGTTGTTAATATTGACGGTCTGAGTTGCTCCTACAAGGATCGGACAGGGTTTTGTTACATATTGGATAATATGTATGTATTAATACGCTGTACGACATGACGTTTACCTTCTCCTTTAATTGCTTCATGTAGCTATGCCTGGGTGTTCGTGGTCCTCTTTTCCCTTCTAACTTCATCCAATTAAAAAGCCTGCCGGACGGGAGAGGCAAACGGAAGAACATTCATAGTCCACTGACAAGAGCATATCTCTTAAATAATATAGTATATAATGTATGTAGGTGGGTATTTATGTCTATTCCACCATAGCATCTGAATCACTTATCCAATTGTGACAAATGAGATATCAATCGATTCATAATTACTGTCCGGGTGACATAGGCTACAATTTGTATGCAATAAACGTATATAATTAATGTTACTCACAAAAAAGAGTGAGCCAATAAAAAAATTTGTTTCAATATCGACTGGGGTACCAAATGAAAGCTCCAAATATTTAAAAAATATATATATCGGTAGCTGTAAATGGCTTTCATAGTTGGGTATTAGTTTTTTAAACGTAAATCTTGTTGAAAAAAGAACAGTCAATTACGTCAGTCATGTCAGCGAGTGCGGCTCCGGCGGTTATTACGTAGGCGCGTACTGACTAGGATTTCACTCGTCGGCGATTACTGCAGTCCGGACCCTGCTCACGTCCCACTCATATCATATCTGGCTGCTCAATCAGCTACTAAACTGAACAGGCTACGAGTAGGGGCTTTCGCTGGATCTGCCACCATAATCAATACCAAGTTGTTTGGCCCGAACGGCGAACTCGCGACACCAACTACCTTGCTGCCGTTTACAACTTACAACTCTTTAAACTATTTGGCTCATGTTTCAATATTTTTCGGCCTCATCTAGTCACCAATTAAACATAAAGTTATGTTCAAATATCCTAGAGTTATCATCGAACATACATACAAACGCCGAATTGTTTTGTTAATTAGTGTAAAAATCAGGTCCAGACTCCCTCTTTAGAAAGAACACAAGCTGGCTTATCGCAATATCCCCGTATCGGGTCCATTTAAGCTTCCAATTATCGCGGGGCGACGGTACCCGACTTGGACACCGCTCCCGCGGCTAATCCCGTCGAGCCAGCGCTCGACGCTCGCGGCCAAATCTCAGCCTTGTCGAACGTACGGTACGCTTTAAAAGTGGAGTCCCAATTACTCATACTAATTAGAAAGTTTCCTGGCTCAAAAATATTTTTTTTGGTACTGTTAATAGAATAAAACGTCACAAAATAATGTCACTACTTATTGACCATATCCATTTTCCACGTGTTTTTAGATTTATTATTGCGAAAAAACTGATATTAAGAGTAAAAGTTGACTTTAAGAAGCTATGACGTCATTAGTCTTTATTTCATATAAATCCCATGGACATTTTTTGTTATGGCGTTTAGAAAAAAAGTATCTGATTTGAGTTCTTTGAAAGTTCTTTATTGTATGAGAAATTGAGACTCCATTTTTTTTTTTTACGGAGGAAAGATCCCTGTTACCGATACCCGTCAGCCTGCGGGGGAGGCTGTCGGGTTATGTGGGACTCCACGCTCCTAAAAAAGCTAAAACTAACTAAAAAAGCTCCGGAGTTCCATCTCAACCGCTTTTGCCGGGGACACGGGAACGGAAATACATCCGCGAACCCCGGCGCGGCTGGCCGCCAAAGCGGCCCCTCCTCGGGGGCGTCACAGCGCCCCCCCACTCACCAAGTCGGCGCGTCCGGAACTCACGGACGCACCGTACCTCCTCGGCCCAATTGAGAGGCGGCAAACTCCCACGCAGTCCACCGCCTGTGGACCCATAGGAGCCAGATAAACCGGCTCCCAGCGGCGGAGAAGATGAAAGGCTCCGCCGCTTGCCTCTCGCCGCAAACGCGGTGCGGCACCGCTCGGTCGCGGAGGATAGGGAGAGCGGCAACGAAACACCGACACTCCTCCTCCTCCGCGACCGATCTCCTACCACAGCCACGGCGGTGTGGCCCCGCCTGAAGCGCCGGGAGGGCAATGAAACATTCCCCTCCCGGCGGCCCCACCCCGGGTGGGGGGAGAACTTCCCACTCCCCCGCCGCCCCATTGGGCGCATCCCTACAGGCTCAAGGCCGAAGCCGAGCCCGCGGGAGCGCCCCTCCTTGGGTGGGGGGAGAACTTCCCACTCCCCCGCCGCCCCAATGTGGGCGCTCTCTGCTGGTGGACGACAGCAGGAGCACCCCCTCGCGGGTTCCTCTTAGCTTCCCCGTGGCCACCGACTACCACGGGTACTGAGCCCCCCCGGTACGACAAACCGGGAACCCATTGGGGGGAGGCTAACCGTACCTATGTCAAGCTACAACCATTCGGTTGCTGAAATATTGTGGCTGAAAATCACTAGAAACTAACAAATTTTTAAAGAGTGCGGGACTCACAAATTGAGACGTTTTAATTTTCGATTGCTAATTAGTGTTGTATAGTTCTGGTCGTATGTGTGTTAATTTCAATAATAATAGTTTGTGTAATAGGGGTAATAGTTTCAGTTTTATCATTTTTCATCATATAACACAACAAACCACAAAGGCTTTCGATCGGTTACTGCAAGATAGAACCATTGTCGATTTCCACTCCGACCATATGAAACGGATCATCTTTTTTTGTTCTCAACCATATAACTTTTTGGTTGGTCCGAGGTAAACAGCATATATATTTTTTTAACTTGAAGTTTATTTAATTTTTTTAATCATTCAATTCGATTTAGCGATCGTCGTCTAGAATAGAAGAGACTATTTATTTAATCCTGATTCAATAAAAATGGGATGATTTAAAGGGATCGTTATTTCTAATTTTTAATCCATTATATTGTTTTTATTTTATTTTTTTATTAAAAGCTTTTGACATAATTTTATTACTCATATGACAGAAACTATAGTGTGCGGTGGATGGCCCTTTGACCATCTCTAAGCCGTGGACATATATTTAATCGGGAGTATGATACATATATAAATGAAATGATGGTTAAGAGTTGGTTCTCACTTATCAGCACAGAACAGCATTTCTCTATGCTGCTATCCATTTCTGACGCTCAGAACCATCATTTGCTAAAGCGAGAAAACGCTACAGCACGGTCGGTGCTTTATCGTTCCGTCGCTCTCTCTCGCTCGCTCTGGAAGTTCTAGGTCTATCATGAGAACTTCATGATCTACCTTAATATAGTCATAGTCAGTCAGTAGGAAGTAAACGCCAGTTAAAAAAAAGATTACCATAGATACCTAAGTATCTCACGAACATACGTATATCAAACGTTTTTCATATTTTTCTTCGTTTATTTTTGTATTTTATTTAATAAATATAGTCGTAGAAAAAGTATGTTTTGAAACGTTGTATAAATGCATCAAAAAATTATACAACTGTTGTATTAAATACTATTATGTGGAGCTATATTACGACCGATTATTTGATTAATAAAAATAAATATATACTGTTTTCAATGATCTGATACTTTTATTTATCTATTTCTTCTTGACATGTAAAGTATACTATACTAAACCAACCTATTTATAAATCTCCACTTACCTGTCCAGCTAAAGATTTATGAAAATCGAAAACCTTTTGCTGAGGACACAGACTACTCACCATGTCCAAAGTTGTAGAAAAATAAAATGGAACGAAATCCTGGATGCTGTAAGGTTTAATCCGAGATAAATCCGATCGAGTTAATTTATTGAATTTTGAAGTGACACCGCGACGGGCGTGAATGGCGGGGGAAGGGAAGGGCATTATAACTAGGTTATAACTCTAGAAGGTACTTTAAAAATATTTGACCTTTTTATGGGTTTACAGCAAAAAGGTGTGACTTCATTTCGTAATACATTTCGTAAACGAGAGACATTTTTTTATTTAATTTTTTTTGTTGTGGCAGAAGCAAGACAATAAACGATGATAACATTAATTGCTGTTTGTAGCTTGAGAATAATAAATTTCTCAATAAGCTTGATCGTCTCGTTTATTCGTTTCTTTTTTAGCCTTCGCAATTATGATATCATCTTTCCGTTCTGAGCTTAAATGGCTTTCTATCCGTGAACGCAGACAAATGCGAACTCTTTGTACTCTCTATTCAATTCTTTCAAATCCAAATTATATTCAATACCAAAAATGCAAATTTCAATTTCTTTTCGACACTCATGATCGGCAACTTCGATCTGCCGATACTCGTCTTCTTTCTTCTCCTTTACATCACACAAATTTTGTGACAAACTCCTTTATCCTACAAGCTTCACAGCTGTGGAATGCTTTACCCGTTGACATCAAGGACAGTTCAACAAAATTTCCTTTTAAAAGAAAAATACTCTCTCATCTTCTAAAATAATGTAGGTATATTTCATTTTCAGCAACATCATTCATTGTTTATATATTGTTAATATGTATATACATATAATAAGTGTTGATATATATATTAGATACGTGTTGGATTTATTTAGGTTATTATTTTGCGCCGCAACTAGATCTCTGTTTATTCTTATGGTTGACTGGGAGACAACGCTTTAACGTTAAATCCGCCAATTGTAAACAATTGTAAATTGTGGATCAATATAGTTTTTATAAATTAATAAAGGCAACAGATTAACTTAATAAAAAAACAGAAATGGTTGTCGAAATCTATCTGAGCCAGCAAACTCCCGCCAAAGACTTCCGCACCGCCAGTAAAATATGGACGAATTATACGTACTAGTTCGAAAAAGATTGGAGCATAACCTCGAAAGATCCAATGTTTTAGGCGTACAACAAGAATCCGCTAGATGACAGCAAGTCCAACCAGACACGTTTTTTCAAACATCAAAACAAACATTTTTTATGGGATTTATATGAAATACAAAAGCGTGACGTCATGCTTTTAAGGAGTCAAATAGCGCTCTTAATATCAATTTTTCTGCAAAAATAAATCTTAAATCATGGTGAAATTTGATATGATCAATGAAACTTGACACTATCATGTGTCCATATTTTTATGATAGTTAATAGATTCAGGTGTTACTTTGCGGAAGTCAAAGTTACATACTACATGATTTGAATTACTTTGTGCAATTCCGCCACCAGTTAGTTCATGCAAACTATTGCCGGCCGGCGCCCACCCACTACTGTTAGTCCCAGCATACCTGCCACCAACAGCCCGTGTGCACCCGCCACCAACAGCTGATGCATGCTCCCTCCGATACTGCTGCATCCGCTGCGGCTGCAGCAACATCGGACACCGCATACGCGACACGTGTTTCGCCCCTCCACGAGGCATCTTCAGGCACCAAACAAGTTGTTGATCGTTCGGCAGTCAAGCGTCGAATGATAAAACTACACCGTATTGCCATCCTTTTATACTGTTAGAGAAGAGGGTGGGGGAGCGGAGTTGCCCGAACTTTCTATAGTAAAAATATTTAATAAAGGGGAATTATTTACCTCAAGCTGTTTATTTATTAATTGAATATTAGATTTTTTAAATTTATTTATTTCTAGTTGCTCCCAAATACTCAATTTTAACCCTTTTTCTTCGGTGTGTAATATTTTATACGTATTATTTGATGATAAATTATGTTTTTTTTCAAGAAGGTGTTTTGCAAAATTTGACCTTTCTGGGTGTTTGTTCTTATACGCATTTATGTGTTCATTATATCGAGTTTTAAAATTACGGCCGGTTTGTCCAATATAAACTTGTTGACAATCATCGCAAGTTAATTTGTATATACCAGATTTTTTGTCTGACTCAATTTTATCTTTTACGTTACAAAGAGATCTTAACGAATTTTTTGTTTTTAAGGCTACGAATACCTTATTATTTCTGAATATTTTAGACACTTTATCTGTAATTTTACCTAAATATGTTAAACTTGCTGTATATTTCGATTTTATATTTTGTGGTACTGCATATAAAAGTGGTTTAATCATATTCTGTCTTTTCTTACGTAATAGATAAAATTGAGTCAGACAAAAAATCTGGTATATACAAATTAACTTGCGATGATTGTCAACAAGTTTATATTGGACAAACCGGCCGTAATTTTAAAACTCGATATAATGAACACATAAATGCGTATAAGAACAAACACCCAGAAAGGTCAAATTTTGCAGAACACCTTCTTGAAAAAAATCATAATTTATCATCAAATAATACGTATAAAATATTACACACCGAAGAAAAAGGGTTAAAATTGAGTATTTGGGAGCAACTAGAAATAAATAAATTTAAAAAATCTAATATTCAATTAATAAATAAACAGCTTGAGGTAAATAATTCCCCTTTATTAAATATTTTTACTATAGAAAGTTCGGGCAACTCCGCTCCCCCACCCTCTTCTCTAACAGTATAAAAGGATGGCAATACGGTGTAGTTTTATCATTCGACGCTTGACTGCCGAACGATCAACAACTTGTTTGGTGCCTGAAGATGCCTCGTGGAGAGGCGAAACACGTGTCGCATATGCGGTGTCCGATATTGCTGCAGCCGCAGCGGATGCAGCAGTATCGGAGGGAGCATGCATCAGCTGTTGGTGGCGGGTGCACACGGGCTGTTGGTGGCAGGTATGCTGGGACTAACAGTAGTGGGTGGGCGCCGGCCGGCAATAGTTTGCATGAACTAACTGGTGGCGGAATTGCACAAAGTAATTCAAATCATGTAGTATGTACATATTTTTATGAACTGTACCGAATAATTTATTTCGACCCAGTCATCTACCCATTTGACCTCAAAATAAATAAAACCTGTACACATTACACTCACTCTGCAATATCAATAAATTCAGAGTCACACGTGCCACAAATCGATTTACAATCTCATAAGTTTGCCTCCAGAGCGGTGCTCCAAGCATATCAGTGCAGGCTGCAGATAGCCACTCCGACTCGTGTGCATATGCGATTAAATCGGATTTTGCAAATCCTTACCACATTGTACCTAAAACCGCCCTATATGTCAACGAAAACGCAGAAACAAATGGTTTACTTACAGCGTTGGTTGTGTATGTATCTGATTCATATTTACTTGCTACAGGCAAATTATTAAAAAAAACCTCGAGTGACAGAAACACCATCTAGTGATGAATAGCGGCACTACCGAAATCATATCGGTATTTCCGCTACTCATTACGAGATGGATATCCGTAGCGCCATCTATTCTTTGCTAGATAAAGCCCTGACTTTCAAGCGTTAATATCAATAACTTTTCAACGGCCCAACCGATTTTCTTCAAACATGGCTTAGAACCACCACCGCAAGGAAACTTGCTTTCACTTAAAAAAACCGCATCTAAATCGGTTCATCCGTTCGAGCGCTATGATGCCACAGACAGACACAGTGACAGACAGATATTAGCGTCAAACTTATAACACCCATCTTTTTTGTCGGAGGTTAAAAATATACTCCTTCAAAGGTAAGGTTGCATTGTGTACTGAATATAGTTGTAAATCAATTTCTGGCCCATTGCAGCCTTTCTAGTCTGACCCCTTCTAGTCACGTCCCGTCCCCCGGCTCCCACCACGGCGCAGCACGGCTGCTCTCATATATCAACGTCCGCTGGTTGCAGCTGCACGTGACGTTCCTGCTGTATTTCGCTCTTATATCATTCTTCTTCACAATTCGATAATAGATTTGTTAAAATATATATTTCCATCAACACACAAGTCAGTAGAGAGCGCGTCTCTTTAAACCTAATGTGCCTATGAGACGCGCTCTCTACTGAAGTCGTGTAATATTTGATGTTCAATTCTGGTTGAAAAGAAAGAAATCCATAGTGATTGATCAAGGAAATAAGCGTTGGCTAGCAAGTAACCTATCACTGCATGTTATTCTTATTTTCCTGAGATTTTTGCAGGACTAGGCTGGTCAAAAAAAAAAAAACAAACAAATCCACACTGCCTTTTTATATACACAGCCACTCTGAGAATAAGAATAATGATACCTCTCAAGCTTCCATCCATCCATTCAAATCCATCGAGCCATTCAGGCTGCAGAGCGTGCCAAACATTAGGATTTGGCGCCAAAAATTCGCCATTTTGTTTTTATTGAAGTGAAATCTTCTTTAGCGGCGTTGTATACTTTTTTTGTAATGGGTAAAAATGTTAAACTCGCGTCTGGACACATGACCTGATCGAGAATTCGTAAAACGGATGGAGAGTAGACAGCCGGCGCGGCGTAGGAAAGGAAGTATCCCCCTCTCTTTCTACGGCACGGCGAAAATGTATGCCTGCGCCTGCTGTTTCGTTTAGGCGGCGCAGAGCGCTTGCACAAATGTTCGTGTGTGTTTATGTTACAGCGTGCCACGCGCATCCATGGATGGTGACAGCTGATGGCTCGACCGTCTGTGTAGTGGCCACACTGATGTGTATTCGTGAAATTCGTGTATATAAAATGTTTGAAATATGGAAATTCAATAAAATGCATCTATTAATAAAAAAAATGACAATAAAATAGCGAAAGAAAATGAGTGAGTACTTTATAAATATACTAGATGAAAATTTTATTGCAATTCGTGCAAAATTATTCCCAAACCATTCCAAAATATCAAAAATGCACAACGTTAATATTCAAGTTTTCACTTCTCCGGCACGCCCGGTGTGCAACCGGTCGTTTTTTTTATTTTTTTGGTTTCATACCCAGTGTCACTCTGACAGTAAATACAAATGTACGAGATATAACCCCTCAAGCTGAAATCCATCGAGCCGTTCAGGCTGCAGAGCGTGCTAAACAATGTTATACATACTCTTGTAAAACATATCCCTCTTTCTGACGCAGTCGGGTAAAAATGAGCTCCGTATAAATAACTAAGCAACCGTAATAAGACTGAAACTTCTTCATTCGCGTCTCACGTGACTCCTTGTGCCCACACTTTTTAACATATTGTATTTGCGTTGACTAAATTATTCTTATTGCTTGAAGTTGCTGCCAAAGGATAATTAATAGTGACACAAAAGCGCGGGCCGGAGTACTGTTTGCCTAAAGCCAAAATTCGGCATAGCTCCGCGTCCGCCTCGCGATCGCAGCCTAAGTCACACGCACGTAGTTGTTATTTCATCAATAATTTTTCACAACTAAAAACCGACTTCCTCGCAAAACTTAACAATCGATTTCGATACATTTTCAATGGGACCACCTGACAAGTATGCCCTTTCAAATAAAAAAAAGATTTTTTCAAATCGGTATAGGCGTCTTGAAATAATCGGTGAACATATTTAAAGAAAATATTCCGACGAATTGATAACCTCCTCCTTTTGTGAAAGTCGGTTAAAAATACTTTGATGTAGCCTATTGTCTGATAAACACAAGGAAAATTCACGTCAGACCAACAGTAGGACTAGCTTGGTTGGTCTAAAGCTCTAGTGTGCCAAAAGCAAGCTTAAAAACAGAGTTGCAATTTCTTTTTTTATATATATTTTTTTTCATTTTCTTCTGGTTCGTGGAAAGCAACAGCAATTAATTTTTGCTTTGTGTCAACTTTGCTCTGACGAGTTTATCTCGAGGACCACTCGGCTTTTGGCGAATTCCGGCGAAAAGTATTTAAAATCGCGACTCCGGCGGGTTTCCCCTTTCTGTCCCAGATATTAAAACTGTTGACTTTACTGTCTTTGTTAATATTCTTTTAATTTGATTTTTGTGGAAAATGAAGAAATGCCATTATAAATACTGAGAGGGTTTCGAAAGTCTTTTTGTGATAATATTTCATTTCGAGTCGTTTTAACAAGTTAAACGGTGATGGACGGTTTATTTTTTTACACACCACACAAAATACTTAATAATTTTGGTCACAAATGAGAAATGTGAAAGAATCTTTGGATTATAAGCTTTTTACTTCGTATTAATTGAAGGATATTATAAGGTGATTATTTCAGCAAATTCAAGAAATGATAGGTGGAAATTTATAGAAGGAATAGGTCGGAAGTGTCGAGTTACTTAAATCCCATTGATAAACAGCGCCAACAAACATAGGTCACCGAGGGTGACCTAGCACTGACGTCACTGAGCTCCACAGACTGGGACTGCCTCTACCGCCCACTATGTCTCATTCTCCGAGGGCGGTGTGTACACTGTAAATGCCAAGCCCCAACGAAACTTAAATAGTGGCACACGACTGAACTATGTCTCTAGTACCAAGTTTATGAAATGGGAGAACTATTTAAACGACTAAGCTATCATCATCGAACTTCTCATTCTTAAGTGTGAAAACAAAGCAATGTGGCTATGGTCCTGCTTACTTTTCGACAAAAAGAGGGGCGTTATAAGTTTGACGCTAACGTCCACCTGTGCGTGTGTCTGTGCCTCGTAGTTATTGAACGGATGAACGGATTCCGATGCGGTTCTTTTTGTGAACGCAAGTTTCCTTACGGTGGTTCTTAGCTACGTTTGGTAAAAATCGATCCAACAGTTTGAAGAATATCACTAATCTATCCAATCTAAACCATGGTTAGTGTGTTAGTGGTAGGTTTCCATTCCAATACTATTCAAGTTAATAGTATTGAGAAACAATAGATGGCACCATCATCTCTACAAAACCCCACTAAATGGTGTGTATGATATTATAAACTATTATTAATTCTGTGTCAGAATACTAATAATCATACATAAGAAACTATGTAAAGTCTAGGGATTTGTTAATTTGCTAGGCAAATAAACTTGTACTTGGCTATATTTTATCAGGTAAATTGCTGTCGCGACCTGTAACGGACTGCGACGCGGTCGGGGCTGGTTACTTTCAGGGAACTTTAATGAGCTTTAGGATTTAACGACTTTAACAAACTCCTAGAAGTTATTATATCAACAGGCATTTATATCTAGTGTTTTTTTTTACGATCACATTTTGTATTCATACTTTGTTTAAAGAGATATATGTTAGCTGAATTCACTTTAGCTTTTTTTTTGGTAAAGACAATTGTGCGAAATAGATTTTTGGCACGTTTATTTTAAAAATAGCATAAGCTTTTAAAGCTGAGCGCGTCGGCGTCCAAAATGGCAGCTTTTCTGCTCGTGTAAGTTTGATATCGGCACAGGTACTTATATCGGAGCATTGCTATCGATAATCTTGCATAAATATCGATAGTATCAAATAACCGATACTATCGATACTTCCGATAGTACTGATTTTCAATATTTGCAATTCTATTGAGGAAAGGTAAAACCATCTATACTATTGAATTTAGATACTATCGACAGTATTCGATACTATCGATAGTATCAATAGTATCGATGCTATCAATAGCCCTATCGATATTGTGACTCTTTTTCAAGGCCACGAAAGTGTAACACTAGTGCAGCCACTCGCTATAGCGACACTTTAGATAAAGGCCACTCATTTGGAATAGCAGTCGAAATTTATTCCATATCGTTATAAAAATAATTCAGTTTCAGAAATATACTCAGATGGATTACGTGGCTGTTATTGGAAAACATAAAATGTGAAGAACAAATAAAGGTGAAACCTTTGATGGATTCCAGATCGGAAATATGTACTACTTCATGTCCATAATTTTTTTATCGAATCACATCTATCAAATGTGTTTGGATGTAACTCGGCACACATGTGTATGTATCACGTAAATTAATGGTGTTTCAAATTTATTGTTTAAAAATTGAATGAAAGTTGAATAAGGTATGTAGCGACCGTGTTATACTGAGACCACACCGTCGTTACGTACGTAATCATTGAATATTCCTCATTAATGCCTTGAAAACATGATACTTCATTCTACAAAACGAGGCTATTATTCTCCGCGCCAACTTTGACACAGTTTAGCAAGTGGAACCAAGTTGGAATATTGGTACTGGAGCGCGGTCCGCCGCTCCGGATAACTCTTGACTCTGCATGTTATTGTTTGGATCCGCTTCGAGTGCTTGATAATTAACAAATGCCAGTACCTTTAACGAAGTTATTACTGGCAGTGAAGGTTTTAAGTAAGTAAGAAACTGACGGCTAAGAAACAAAAGCCTATAATTTGTTTTAAGACTCCTCTGTACCTGTGCATATCAAGTAAATGTGAGAAAATATGTAAAAATATATTTGACGGCCTCCGTGGCGTAGTGGTCACCATGTTAGTCCGCCAGCCAGAGGGTCCGGGTCCGATCACCGGTCAGGACAAATTGGAAAATGGCCTTTTAAAATTGTCCTGGGTCTTGGGTTTTTATCTATATATGTATTTGTTATAAAATATAGTATCGTTGAGTTAGTATCCCATAACACAAGTCTCGAACTTGTAATTTTTCCCTATATGTTTATTTATTTATATGGAAATTAGAAAGTTTAGGTGCAAAGCTACATTGTGACACAAATCAAAACATCTATATAACAAGATGGCAGAATGAGTGAGTACTTCACAAACCTAAAATAACTTAAGAGCACCAACTTCTTTATGTGGCTTTAAGTACTCATCTGATTGCAGCTCTGGATGCAGTTTAGAATGAAATACCCTTGTTCAATTAGAAAAAACGAGCACTCTTGAGCAGTGACTTTATTCGAATGTGGAAGCTCAAGGGGTGGAGAGGGCGGTGGGAGGAAAAGGGGGGACTATATCTGAATGAGTAAAGTTCACCGAGACGCTTGCTTCGGTTATCGAATATCAAAACATTCGATTAATTTCCTTCTAGTCACTGATTTCAATCTCCGCATTGGTTCCTAGTATTTTCTAGAGAATATTGACAGTGACGATTGAAACTAGCGAGATTTTATACATTATTATCGAGACCAATAACGTATACACAGGAAAAATAGGTTAAGAGGAGAAAGAAATCCTGGCTACGAAACATCCAAGAGTGGACCGTCCTAGCGAGCGCTGCTAAGCTATTCCGCCGAGCTTAAACAAGGAGCACTAAAGTAAGCTGATCGCCAACCTTCTCAAGTTGGTTAAGAACATGCTAAAGGAGGTAGCTATTAATGAAGGAAAACCTAGGCCTTTACTTTTAACCTGGTCTCTAAAATCCCCAATATATCTGTTGATAATGAGTATGCCTAACAATAAAAGATTACTTTTTATTGTTGAATTAACAATAAAAGGTAAGTACCGCGATTGCTATCTGTAAAGTGGCCCGGATTGTATCTCCGGTGATTCAGTGGCGGTTTCCCGCTTCGTTATCTTCACAATGTCCTAGGGCTCGGTACAGCTCGACCACGAGCAGAAGCGACGGTACGTGGCTCCTTATATTCTAAACGGATTATGGCTTGATAGTGATAAACCAGCGTTGAATGCGTAAGTTGATGTAGGCGTCGCCCGTCCCTCAAAGACCGTGTTATCCAAAGGGTGACATTATAACTTAGCTCAGACTCGTAATGACGGCCGAACTGTCTGGCCTATTTCTCGCGAGTGCTCTAACTCAGCTGTTGTCCGTTGCACTGAAATTGTGTCATTTCTTTAGTTTGTAAGAATAGAAAGATTCGCGAGGCCTTGGTGAATTAATTTGAACGGTTACATTTCATGTTGATCATGATATTGCTCCTTTTTTTAGGATTATTTTTCAATATTAAAACCGACTGACCCCCAAACTACATAACCAACAAGTATATTCTTTCAAACAAAAAATAATCTTCAAAAGTTATGAATGTTCACCGATTACTCTAAGACGCGTGGTCTTAGAGTAATCGGTGAACATTCATAAAAGATACAGACGAATTGATAACATAAAAGATTTAGACGACTTGATAACCTCCACCTTTTTTAAAAGTCGTTTAATAAGTACAGAATATTATTAGGGACCTGTTTTATTGGAACGAAGTTCCTTACGGAAGGCTTGGAGGAGATAGGGATTTTGCTGCGCGACCGAACTGAAAAAAATGTGATAGTAAAACCGTAAGGATGACCTCGTTAAATGAGACGTGCGCAGGCGCGACAGTCGTATACACAAGAACTTTTGAACTTCGTTCCTACCTGGTGTCCCACGACACCACATTTCTTTTTACTATTGATGATACTCTTACACATATTTAGTACTGGAAGGGATCCCTACATGGAATAAGTCCACCTTTGTATGTTTGGTCTTTCGTATGTTGTCTGAGGGAAGCGATGAAATGATTAAGCCGATGATTCAAGCAGATGAAGTATATTGAAGTAAAGAAAGTACACAGAAGAAAACAGTTCGGATAGTACAGCACAAGAGAGAAGGTAGAAAGTTCATAAGAAAGTCAGGAAAGCACGGAAGCACAAGCTATGCACTTAAATGTCCACAATAATTATTACGCGAACGCGGGCTAGCAAGCGGCGGGAGTGCGGGAGCAACGAGTGACGCAGCTCACGCGTCGCACAACGAAATCACGACAGGAGTGGCATTTTTGAATCACTTGTCACATTACGTATGGTTTACGCGAGCGTTTCCAAACGGGCGCATTTTTGAAATGTGCGTATGCGAAGGATTTGCACGAGTGGACTCGACCACTCGTAATTTCGACATTTGTGGCGTAGATATGTCAAAGAAACCCTTTATGGAGAATCCGTTTCTATTCATACTACTTTTTTATTCATGGTGAAATTCTTAGAGAACCATAGACATATTTTCGATGTTTTGTGCGTAAAGCAATATTGTTTTTAGCTCACACGATGGTTTCAAAAATACGCCCAAATGGTTTTTTACGCGAGCGGTGAGTTGGAAAACAACATGTTTGGTGTTTCGGTGAGTCCTTAAATGAAAAATAGAACTCCTGGATGATACGTAAGGCGCAGCCGCCGAGCGCCAGCCGCCGCACGCACAGCTCATACCTACGGGCTCCGTTGGAATTCGAGTTTGCCGCGGTGATGCTTGTGTATTATTAATTGCAAAGTATGTTGCAATGTATCAATTACAAATTATAGGAAATATATGTGTTTATGTATAAGTAACTGTTTGTATAATATGTATATATATATATATATATATATATATATATATATATATATATATATATATATATATATATATTAATTATTTAGGAGTCAGTATTCGGGGATACCTGCATTTTCTGGGATCCAGTGCTGCCCCATTCGAAATAAACCCTTCAAACTATTTTTAACCGACTTCCAAAAAAGGAGGAAGTTATCAATTTAAAAAGTTCTTTTTTTGTTTGAAAAAGTATACTTTCCAGGTACCATGGAAATTTTATCAAAATCTGTTGTGTAGTTTGTGAAGTCGGTTTTTAGTTTTGAAAAATTATATGTACTACTGTGTACAGTGACATACGTCAAAAGTGGTCGGTTTTCGCAATTCTGCGTAGAAAAGCTTCACGTTCTCACTTTAAACCGTAAACAGTAACTACTGTTTACAGTTTAAAGTCTATATTTCATTAAATAGTTTGGAGGGTAAATTTTAAATGATGTCTCCATTTCCTAATAAATGGTTTATTTCAAATGGAGGCAGCATTCGTCCCCTAACAATTCAGTAACTGAAGGGTGAATTGCGTGGCGGCACATGCGCGGCGCGCTCGCTTCATTCAAGGCCTGTGCATTGATAAGCTCCCGCTACGAGGCTACGGGGCTACAAGTGCCGCGCTACGCCGTAGCACCCTTCCAACAGGTTCCTTACGTATCATCCACTCGCCCCCTCCCTACGGTGGCGTTTGTACCTAAAACAAAACTTCAAAGCCGCTTACGCCTCATTAGCAACTTCACAGTGTTGTAAACTGTGGGCTGACGACAAACTGTGTACTGTAGCTGATGATACAGGATGTAAATTAATTGTCGACGCGTACTTGAGGGGGCTTCTGCTAACGGACCCCAGACTTTACAGCATTTCAGCTGAAAATGCAATCAGAACTACAATAAGATGAGAGACTTGGAGGGACTACTGAGCTCGTCAATTTGAAGAACTTTTAATAATTAAAAGGTAACTACCGCGATTGCTGACGTTAATTAAAACTGTGTAAATTGTAAAGGTTTTGTCTTCTTTTAATTTTATTAAAATTTTCACCAATCAAGCTCCCAAAGAAGGTTGTATTTGTCTGAGTTTTATTTTTAAAACAAGCGCACTAGCCACTGTGAATGGTTGAATACATGGTAATTGATGAATGAATGAAATCTTGGTTGCAAAACATTGCAAAATATACTTTTTACCAAAAAATTAAAGGTTCAAGTGAAGAATTCAGGTGAAAATAAAGGCAAAGTCAGTTAAGGAAAACTTATTACCTCCGATTTCAAAGAAATTTTCATTAAATTGTGTAAGAAGATATTTCTTAAATAATTAAATCTGATATAATACTTTTCGTAATTTTCTCGCTTTTATGATAAAAAGTAGAGTGTTCAACTCGAGTGAAAGTGATCAATAACACCCTCGAACTATAAGCTCCTTCGCTCGCTTCGCTCGCTCGTGAGCCTAAATATCTCGGGTGTAATTGATCACTTACAACCCTAGTTTAACAATCTACTATTAATTTAACCAACGCCAGGATCACAAAATATTTCGATATCCCTTTTAATCAACCGGAATATCGAATGAAAAAATATTTTTAGCCCATCGTTTTGATTATTAAAAAATATTATAAACGTATGTTTTCTGAAAAACAAAAGTTAAAATCGGTACAGCGCAATGTTCAGATTGATGGTCTGGACAGACAATAACATTTTTGTATTGTTTTATTCAAAACTGAGCTCACAATTATTATACAATTCTCATATGAAGAGCACTCTATAAGTAGTAAACTTTTCAACACAACTTGGGATAATACAATTTATGAATAGCCGTTACTTACGAAACTCAGCAATTCGAAGAAAACTTGCCCGAATAACCCGTATTTATTAGTTTCGTCGACCGAAAGAAGAAACTGTGATTAGCAGAGTGTCGGCAGTTTGCAGTCGCCGAGTAGTTGGCGGGCTCTAGGAATGAAAGTAAGGGCCGCAAGGGGGGGACGTGGGGGGAGGGCAATCAGTGGCTTTGATAACTTGCTGGCTCGAGATGCTGGTCGCTAGACGGAGCTCGCCAGGCGAGCTTACGCCGCGCGTATTGCTTTTACATTATTGAAATTGTCTTGAATATTAGTTTTGCAGCTTCGGAAATCTTCGGCGGTGCACTACATCTAGTAAGACAAGTTTTCAGCTTGCCTCAAATACCCAGAAATGTCTACTAGCTATCGGAATAAATATTCTCATGTACCATGGATGACAAATATTGTGCGAAGTGGAGAAAACAATGTCATTATTAAGTACAGGTTTTGTTTAAATTAAAAAAAAAACTGGCCAAGTGCGAGTCGGCCAGTTATCTAGAAAAAATCACGTTTATTGTATTACGGCCCCTTTTATTTTAAACTTTATCTTATTTTTAGTATTTTTTGAAATAGTTGCTACAAACACCGTTACATAATACAAATTTTCAAAATTAGAGACGGACGAATAGACATCGGAGTCTCAGTAATTGGATCCCGTTGGCACCCTTTGGGTACGGAAATTTAATAAAGCTACTACTAAAAAGCTACTTGCGTCTGACAGATTTAAGGAACCTAGCTTAATATTATGTAAGAGAAATTATACATGCGTTACTTTGATTTTATTTTATCATATGTGCTACGCTTTTTTGTAACGTGTATCTTCGAAACTGCTCTAAGCGTGGCCCAACTCTCACTTGGAAATGTATTTCATGCTGAGAGCAAATGTCGACAATTTAAACCCAACGTAAGTAAACACAGCAACACAAACTGATAGCTGGAACAACACGGCCGCCGCCGAGCAAACAAACACCGCCCGCGACATGTTTTGCAACAATATTTGCCGAGGGCCGCGTGCGCCGCGCGTCGCGTGCCGGCCGGCAACGTAAACTGTGCTCCACCTCTGAATCATTTCAGCCCTATCTAGAAATAACACACTTCGATTTCCACCACTTGTCAGTAAATTTCAGTCTATTGTGGTATCATCAAATGACTCCGAAGCATTACAGCTAAAGACGCCACTCGGTAAGATGAATAGAGAGGTTTAATATAAACTTTTTAAATTAAACGGTTAGTAAGCTATTTTCTAACATGAAGATCTTTATTGGGTTAAATAAATATGAAGAATTCCTTAAATGTATATTTATTAAATACATGAATTTTACGGGGTCCACTGCTGCCCCTATAAATAGTATTTTATGCAACAGTTACATATAAATAATAATAGTAATAAATAAATAAATGTATACGGACAATTTACACTAAATAACAGTTGTTAAGGAATGTTAAAAAATTGCGAGTGACGCAGGTTTCGATGCGAGCCCAGGCGAGCATCGTAAAGAAACGCAATCAAACATTATTTTGACAACTTTGCATACAATACTTTTTCAACGACTATATTTAATATTAAAAAACAAAAAAAAAACAAAGAAAAATATGAAAATGTTTAACATTTTATGTTTCGCGGATACTAGGTACCTAGGGTAAACTTTATTTTTTAAATTGAGGTTTACTACTTCCTATAGTGACTATACTAAAAAAGTATTTCTTAATTTGACAGTAAATTATTTATTTCGGAAAGTTTTATTTTTAATACGAACTGTATGAATTCAGTTGTTTGTTAGGTTGGTACTTGTGCTTGATGTGAAGATTGAAGTGTTAATCGAGTAAAACCTTAACCAAGTACATCTACTTCTTTTCTTTAGATCTATGCACCGTAGTGCCTATGCACTACGGTGCATAGATCTAAAGCAGTCTTTCCCAAAGTGGGCAATAACGCCCCCTTGTGGGCGCTGGAGGCTTTAAGGGGGGCGGTAACGGTACCAGAATAAAGTTGGGGGGCGCTGATGTGATTTAAGCAATGAGTGATTTATAACTTCAGCTATTTCATATTTTAAAATTCACTGAAATTAAAATCCTCTTACTACACAACATCCATTTATTAGTTTATATTTATATCCTTTTTATTGTACAAATATAAACTAAAAATGTAATTAATATTTATTATTTTAATGTGTTTACAACGCTATTTATATCGTTAAAGGAATAAAACACTGACAAAATTTCGTGTTTTAAAGTTTCGCAGGTGAGGTCACCACTTCCAATACTCTTTATTATTGTAAAATTGTATTATTATTGCTATTTTTTTATTTAAAATTAACAATGTTGATTATTGTTATTTTTTATAAAAGATACTCTAATGTACTGGTGTATGTATTATCATTGCTCTCTCGTTTAGAATATAGGTTGAATTAAACTACAGGCAAGAAAAATATGTGATTCAGGTTTTTATGGTGAAAAAAATGGGGGGCGCTACAAAATAACTGATTTTTTAAAGTGGGCGTTTGACAAAATAAGTTTGGGAACCTCTGATCTAAAGAAAAATAATCCAGGTCTATGGCTAGGAGTATTTTGGCGAAATAACGACACATGTGCTATTGGGATATTAGGAACAGAGTATAATTTTTTGCTGAAATGATATAATCTATGTTCTTATATTCGTGTTCGGGACAATTTCAAAGACAGATAACAATAGGAGTAGAAAAAATAAATTATTTGAAAGGAAACGGGGACGTCATTTAAAAATTTTGGTCTCATCACGATTCATATAAATCTTTTAACTATTTTATGAACTCCTTTTCAGGGTTCCGTAGTAAACAAGAAACCCTTATAGTTTCGCCATGTCTGTCTGTCTGTCCGTCCGCGGTTTTACTCAGCGACTATAAGTACTAAAAAACTGTAATTTGGTATAGGTATGTATATATACATTTAATAAAACTAAAATATTGAAAACAATTTATTTAGGGTAGCTCCCATACAAGTAAAGTCAAAAGTCAATTTTAACTTCTCGACTAACCAATCATGTGGGGTATCGTTGAATAGGTCTTTCTAAAATATTATAAGCTTGTAAACACCGTTTTTAGATTTAGGGATCCGTTTCAGAAATATTTGGTTTTAAAGTGAAAAATGTTGTTATAGTCAAGTGTCCCCCCCCCCTTTATCAGCTAAACGGTTATATGGACTCGTAAAAAAATTCATAGCTATAGTAAATATAACGAAATTTAAAGGAAAACTATCAGAACTATGTAGGGTTTACAAATTAAAAAGTTATAGGCGATCAACTTATAAAATGTACTCCGAAAAGGAAAATTTCATACAAATTCAACAGAAATTAATTTTTAGATGTTTTTAGTGGCATGAACTCAAATTTGGCATTCGTAACTACGGAACCCTACACTGCTTGTGGCCCGACACGCACTTGGCCAATTATTAACATTTCAAAGTGAGAACGCGAATCTTTTGTTCGCACATTTGCTAAAAATGGCCTCTTGTGGCAAATGTGCGAACCATTTATAATTAGTAGATTATTAACCAAGGGGATAAAGCAGTGTCTTCTGTCGCGGGTGACGACTTAAATCGTGAGCGCAACGAAGGACTCGATGTTTACTCCCGAGCGGAGCGAGGGTGTTAAATACTTAAATCACGACCGAAGCGAGGGATTTAAATAAATATAGGTACGCAGAAAACTTGGCTGTATGTGTGAGACGCAAATGACTCTTTGCTTTTTCTTTTTGGAAAACTAAACAGTTGGTGTAAACAAACAATGACATGACTTGATTTAGTTTTTTATTTTATGAAATTTAAGTGGTTTTGTGGACTTTGTGTTTGTGAATTTAAGTGGTTTTGTGAAAATAACGATTTTGAATCGACATGTTGTCGATTCAAAATCGTTATTTTTTTATGCTTAACGATATAGAAACGAATTCAGTTCAGTATAAATTTCGGTAAGTATTCCAAACTTAAACCACATTCTCCCTCTAGAGGATAAATGAAATTCAGTACAATTTTCTTTCCCTGTTTTCATTCTTGGTCTAGAGTCTGAATGAAATTCAGTACATTTTTCTTTATGTTCGCTTTTTGTTCCATAGAATGTGCCTTTTTTGAGCAAGTGGTACGAAAAATATAATAATGACCCGATTTGGTAACCATTAATAATATCCCTTTTGGAGATTGTTAATAAATAACAGCAATTAGTTTCGCCGGCTCTGTTTGCAGATTGCTTCGAGAACAGCCGCGCTCTAATGGCGCGTCTATTATTCACGAAATGGACGCACTTGATTGATCCGGCCCGGCCGCTCATTGTAAATGGACGATATATTATTGAAATGAATATTTTACAACCATCGATATTGATTTCCACAAATCTTGTGGCACAAAGCGTTTATAATGAAATACATTCGTAGTCTAATTGACAGGATGAGTAGTGAGATAAAAATACACATTAAAAAACTTCTTTTAAAAAAAATCTTGATTATTTTTGTCACGAATCATAGTGAAGTATTACTAGACAAAAACCAAACTCGACTCCAAAAAAAACTGGTTAAAGTTTTAATCACAGCAGACCTTATCAGGTTTTTGTACGATCACACCGTGAATGAATTAGAAAAAGTCGTAAAAACCTCAACCTATAAAAAAGGTTAATATTAACCTAATTAACAGAATAAACAGATGGTGAAAGGTAGCGTACAAAACCCAAATAAAAGAGAATTTTTAATAGCTTTTCAGGTACCATTGTTATTTCGGGAAAAGATCTTCTTCTTTTTGTTATGTCCAGAAAAGGAGAGTCTAGCAGATTTCAACATGCAATGCATTCTGGGGTTTGGTCTAAGAGCCAATGCTAGAATCCTCATTTAAATATTTAGAGTAAAGTTCATTAGGTGACTGGTCATCAGCTGTTCATTGCCCACCCTACCTGCCTACCTTTGCGAGCAGGCCGTCCACATGTAGGTAGGGTCGGCGACCGGCGGCCGCTGCCCGGCGAGCGGTGACTCACTGCCAGAGATTCGCTTTTTTGTTCTTCCAGATAAAACACAATTAGCCTTTTTGCCGCCGTTTAGCGTTTTTTGCGGGATTCCGAAACGAGCTAGGAAATTTCCTCTAATCCTATTCAAACCTCATAGGTTACCTACCTTTCGGTGTTTATAGTTTTCGAGAATTATTTGACATTCTCACGCTTCGACTATAATTGCAGTTTTTAAAAGTATCGCTGTGTGCAAGTAGTAAGTGTTTAAAGTGGGCTTAAAATAAAACAATGACTCTAAAGGAGTCTCATGTATTAACCCTAGAAAAATAATTTTTCATCTCATCTACTCGAAAAACGATGTTTTCATCCCAAAACATTTGGCGCTAAAGTACTGATTATTCTCTCGGGACTAAAACGTGAAAAAGAAGATCTCTAGAGATTAAAACCAATTTGAAAACTGAAATATGTGTAATCTATGTAGAATCAAAAATAATGTTGGCAGTCCAGCAGAAAAAGAAGAATTTTGTTTCAAAATAAAAAAATTAATTGGCACTGACGTCGTGATTTTTTAAATTTGGAATACATATCGTCGTCAACATGGATGAATGTAGGTAAACATTTTTATGTTCTTCGCTTCGAAAAAGAAATAAGTATAATTAAAAAAGCGCATTTTTTTATTATTTTTGTAAATGTAAATACTTTTTCGTGAGTTTAAGCCAAAAGTGAATAGTTATCAAGTTTACTTATAAAAATAAAAAGACACGAAGGACCACGCAAACAAAGTTTTGAGTGAAGATTTTATCTTAAGTTGGTGGTCTTCGAAAAAATAGTTCTTAGTATGTATTGTATGAAAACGACACCAAAGATTAGCATTAAATTGTATTGGAGGTGTTCTGCTGTCCCTAATATGCTGTTTTGTATTTGCTAGTTTTTCTCATAGATGGAGATGAAAAGTAGTAGTGTGCTACTCGGGTACGGTATTTTTTTTATCTCGGGCGATATACATGAATCCGTCGCTACACTCAGGATTCAAAGTAGCGTCCTCCCTTCAAAATATTACCTTATCCTCTTGTAGCACAATCTACTATTATGTTATGACCATGCATTGTTCCTAAACAAGCTAATTACTCGTATTCTCTTTATGGCATAACGTATCAATTTGTACCCGGTAAGTTTGCTTGGTGAACATACTTGCGCCCCGCCACATCTAAGTTAAATTAAATGAAAAAGTTGGCAAATTAAACGGCTCTTGGTTACGGGCTGTTTCAATATATTTCGCTGCGATCGCAAGAGCCCTCCGAGTTTAGAACAAATCTAACTCAAGTTTAGCAATAAAGTGCTTTATATGTGTGTGCCAGAGATGTGCTCATTCGGAAGATACAGCACGGATTCGGAAAATAGTAAAATAAAAGGTGTTGTCAGTGCGGGTATCCCATGTGGTTGACTAGCCGGCATTGGTCATCAAAGAAAACGAAGAGGATCTCTGGCATTTCATCAATTTATCTTTTTTTAGGGTTCCATAGTAACCAATGTAGTCAACAAGTTAGTAAACAAGGAACCCTTATAGTTTGACCTTGTCTGTCTGTCTGTACGCGGTTTCATTCGTACACTATTAATACTATGAAACTGTAATTTAGCATAGGTATGTATGGTATATTAATTATGGTGACAAAATGGTAAAATATAAACGTGAATGTTTTTAAGGTAGCGCCCATACATGTAGAGAAGACATTTTTTTTTCGACTATCCCATGCGAAGTTTCGTTGAATAGGTCTTATAATATTGCACGTTTGCGAAGACTATTTCTCGATTTAGGGATCCAATTGTAAAATATTTGGTTTTTAAAGCAAATTGCAAATTTTTATTAGAGTCAAGTGTCGTCCCTCTATCAGCTAAATGATGGTGTATGGAGGCGTAAAGAAATCACGACAATAATATAATGAATTTTAAAGGAAAACTATCAGAGCTAAGTAGAGTTTACAAATTAAAAAGTTAAAAATAAACAAAAACATAGGGACAAATTACACTGATTGAGCTAGCCTCAAAGTAAGTTCAAGACTTGTGTTATGGGACACTAACTCCACAAATACATATATAGATAAACACCCAAGACCCACGACAATTTGAAAAAGGCCATTTTCCAACTTGCTCTGACCGGGAACCGAACCCGGAACCTCTGGGTGGCGGACTAGCATAGTGACCACTATGACACGGAGGTCGTCAACCAAAGGATAACATACGGAACTCTACACTACGCTTGACCTTGGCCGGTTATTAGTAATAATTCTACATGTAGTACTACCGTACTTATTACCATAAGGTCAAGGTATTTTTTTATAAATAAGTAGAAAGTATACATTTGTGTATATGAATACTCTCATTCCAAATACTTTGAACAAAGCTTGTCTTTCAAAGCGTATCTTTACAAACAGAGCATCAATGGCGCGTAGAGACGGCACATGTGTGCTGTGTTCTTCATCGGCTGTTATTGCTTTTAATTGGATTTCGCGCTTTAAGCGATCGCTTTCCGACGAAATCTTTCTTTTCCTTATTTCCTATCTTATATTGTGTCAAACAGGAAAATGGCGGGAAATGGACACGTAGGCCGTAGGCGTGCGGCGGGGGACGCGACACATCAGTGTCATATTGTCAATATGAGCGAATTGAGCGGGACAGGGAAACAGGTTTATCATTTTGTGTCTTATACCCTTATTTATTAGGTATACCAATATTACTAAATATACTAAATGTCATTCTTTCCTTTGGTTTTGGGTTGACTGGGAGAGATCCCTTAAAGGGATAAGTCCGCCTTTGTATTGTTTTCTTTTGTATTTGTGTTTTATCCTTTTTGTATAATAAAGAATTTACATAACATAACATAACATAACATAACATAGCATAGCATTGCATAGCATAGCATAGCATAGCGTAGCGTAGCGTAGCGTAGCATAACATAACATAACATAACATTAATTATATAATTTTTGAAAACAAAAAACCGGCTCTATTTTTAAATGACAGTCATAGGAAAGTAAATACGCAGCAATTATTTATTTAGACGACATCTATTTTTTCAGTTAATTTTGGATGAAAACCAAACTACACGACCTAAGACCATTCTGAAAAATATTCATTTAAACAAAATAATATATTTTCCATTTTGGAAATAAGTACTTATTAAAAATCGTTCGAAGTGAAAATTTTTAAAGAATTCCCTCGATTTCTCTAAGATTGAATCATCAGTTCTCATCATCAGATCCTGACTTGATGACTATGAGACATTTGAAAAATATATCCTTTCAAACAAAAAGAATCTTCCACATCTATGATTTATTCAGAGCGTTGTCTTGGAACAGATTGCTAGAGATTAGATAAATTGCATTACCCCATATTGCACACTGAATGAATTTACTAAGGTAGCACTACATACAAATAAGTTATGATGATGTTCCTAGAAGTAGTAAATAGAAACAAATAAACCAAAGGCCGGCACCGAGGGCCGCCCGCATCTACTTTAGCCGAGTCAGCCCTAGCGTGGATTTGATTTTGTGGCCACTTTGAGATGGACAGAGTTCTACAGATAGCAGTACTATACCGTATTTGGATCTCACTAGTCAGCACGGAGCAGCACTTTTCTATGCTGCTATCCTTTTCTGTCAGGGCCGTCATTCGTTTGCCAGAGCGGGAGAGAGCGACGGACGCTATAGCACCGGCCGTCTCTCAGTTATCTCTCTCTCTCTAATACTAAAGCAGAACAAAGCGCAAACAATTACCCCATCAAAATGCATTCAAGTAGGCGATAGATACTTCCAAACTTCATCTTTTTTCCGTATATTACTTCATGACAATTGCTGGGCCAAACAGTGACTGCTGTTTGATGTTGCGACATCGCGTACACTGGCTACTTCGTGCAATAGCCATTTTTAGGGCTCTATAGAAAACAAGGAACCCCTTAGGGTTGGATCTCATTTATCAGCACGGAGCAGCACTTTCCTATGCTCCTATCCTTTTCTGTCGCTCAACACCGTCATTTGCCGGAGCGGGAGAATGCGCAGAATGCTATAGCTTGCTATCGCAGGGCCGGTGCGATGCCTGTAAAAGTCTAATTACTGAATAAACATTTGAATTTTGAATGTCAGGCCTCTAGTGTATTTACCATTGCGAGAAAGACTAGATCCAAACATCATCTTGTCCTGGTTGACCTTACATCTCACTACTAATGAGGAGCTACGAATATAAACCCAAAACAAATTAAATAACAAAAACCACATACGCCGCCGCTCGTAAAGGTGTCATATCGTGATAAAATCTGTAATAAAATATAAGATAGTGCGAGAGCAAGTGTGGTGTCAACGTAGACCTTTATCGTTGTACGAAAGACTTGATAGCCAAAGCAAAGACTTTTCATTTCCTTAAAGAAAGAGAACACTTTATAAATTACATCATATTGTGCCTGTTTATTCGAGCAATGCACTGCGTCAGAAAGGTTTTTTTTTTTTTTTTTATTCGGTTCGCAAACTGGTTGTTACAATAATATAAACTGTTCAAGTGAAATATACATGGCATATAATGTACAACCTAAAATAATAAAAAGGTTGTTATTATTTTATAATTGCTTGTTTACATTATGCTGTGACTGCCAGGCTCCGCACTGACCCAGCACATCTGAGCATCTGCAATCAAAGGATAAGATTAAAAAAAGAATGTGGTGTCGTGGGACACCAGGTAGGAACGAAGTTCCTTCGGCTAATGTAGAATCGAAACAATGTGTATACGACTGTCGCGCCTGCGCACGTCTCATTTAACGAGGTCATCCTTACGGTTTTACTATCACATTTTTTTCAGTTCGGTCGCGCAGCAAAATCCCTACCTCCTCCAAGCCTGCCGTAAGGAACTTCGTTCCAAAAATTGCAAATATCAAAAGAAAATAAACGAAGCTAACACTTGTTTACATAAACAATGGGAACAAAATTAAATAAAGAAGTTTAACACTATGGCCTGCTTCATCAAATGCTTGATTGTTATTCATTAGTATCTGAATTAAATAGAATAGGGAAGATGATTGGACATCTAATAAGACATGACAATCTCTTCAGAATAATAATAGAAGGAAGGATAGAAGGCAGACGAGGAAGGGGAAATCCGAGGATGAAGTTTTTCCAACAAATTAAAGGAAGTAAGGTCCTACCAGGACATTTTAAAGATGGCAGAGTAAAGAGAGGAGTGGAGGCAGCTTTATTTCACTCCAGACAAGAACAAACTCTTAAATTACAAGAGTGAGAATGTCTGAGTTTACAAACCAAACCGTCGCGTAAGAAATGTAGTCAATTTTAACGGGTCTGCAAACCAAGAGAAACGCAGCAGAGACGATTTTAATTAAGGCACTTGAAAAACAAATTTAAAACTATTACTTTAAAATGCATAGATGCTTGAACAGAAGACAAAAAATGCTCGTGCGTCCTCAAAGATACGCCAGAAATCCCGGTTTCTAATACATTTATGAAGTCTCCGGCGACGCTGCCCTGCGGGCGACCTCAGTGCCGTCACACGCGGTCGTAAAATATCGGCTGCTTTTATGTAGGGCCGATAAACGCGCTTCTACATATTTTCTCTCCGGGTTTCGAGCCCGAGGTTTATAGTGAGGCAGAGGTCGGGAAAACAGCTTCGTGGCTTCCTACTAGCGAATATAAAACGCTTGTGTGTAGCTGTACATGATCAAATAAACTTTGAAATTTCTTGACCCTTTTTCTTGACCCTTGTTCGGTGGATTGTGAATGTTGAGAAAATTTTAACGTTAATTAAATCACTATTAAGGTGGTAAGAAACCATTTATAAGTAAACTT
Organism: Acrobasis suavella; assembly: GCA_943193695.1. NCBI lineage: Eukaryota > Metazoa > Arthropoda > Insecta > Lepidoptera > Pyralidae > Acrobasis > Acrobasis suavella. Next base: position 98,875 of record OW971930.1, on the reverse strand, counting down.
CTTTCTGAAAATCATTTAGGAAGCACAAGAGCTATATACGATTGTTGTCCAATATCCACCATCAAAGAAAGAAAAGGGGTCGTTGCAGAAATGTATGGTAGCTGGGCGAGGTCATGGTACACCTACTTAAAATTTGTAATTATTTATGGTATGGTAAGCAATATGTTATCGATAGTTTCCAAAAAATCATTCCATTTTTAATGTAGTTTTAGTTTGAAATGCCGTAATTGACGTAATAATAACATTATCAACTTCGCGCTTCTCAAAATGACTTTGACTTTTGATTGGCATTAAAATATGAATGACATTTTCACAAATTAGACAGAATATATACTGTGGAGTGATTTTTCAAACGCGGATTCACTAAACGCACGGTTTTTTGTATGGAAAAACCTTTCGTTTAGGTGACTCCGCGATTGAAAAATGGCACTTCTGCAAGAATGATCGTCCGCCGGTCGATCGATGACGTTATGGTGTTTATCAATCGTTGTTTGACTTTGACACTTACTAAATATGACATTACACATTGATGTTCAGTGGTGCCATTTTTGAAACGCGGAATCACTAAAAGAACGGTTTTTTGTATGGAAAAACCATTCGTTTAGGTGACTACGCGTTTCAAAAATGACACTTCAGAAGATGCTTAGAAATGGTGCCACAAGTTTGAATGCACCGAAAGGTAGCCGCCATGACAATGTCGTCATTATATAATATTACACTCGATTTTGAAGTTAAAGTTACTCTAAGATTACAATGAATAAAAATAAAATGTTAGCCTCATTACATTCCTACTATTTTAAAGTATTTTTTGGAACAACCCCTTTTCACGAAAATATAAGAAGCCTTAATAATCCAATCTTGTAAGGCTGATTTATGGCTCGCTATTTATACGTATTGTCCTTTATAATAAAGTTCATTGAGTCACGTTGCTTTCGTTCTGAGACAGACTCGGCGTCCTCTGGTCCGTCGCTCGGCGGCTCAGAGTCAGCGAAAATCTGATTGAGCGCAAATTTATTTTATTTAAATTATAAAATAGAAATTAAATAAATTTTGTACCGACGACCTTCCTGCTCCGCGCCGCACCTCACCGCACCGCACCCCGTGCTGACCATATAAAAGCGGCAGCGAGCTGGACCTCGTTCTCTTTCCGCTATTCGGAAGCCGGGCTGTACACCAAAGCTGAGTACTTCCATTTCCCTGAATCAACGAATCTCGCGCCTTTCGAACCTACGACCCCTATCTGTGGCATTTTTCTTATTTCAGTACCTAAATTGTTAAAATTCGAAATAAAGAGTATGGTTTCCTTAATATTGTTTCCTTTAAATAAATTTAACGTCACAATTTAATTAAAATTGCTAAACTAGGGCCAGCTCCATTAGCATTTTTTGCCTTACAATATTATTTGCTGTTCCAATCTATGTCACAAGGCACAAGTCACAGGTTCACAATACTAAACATTCTGTGGTGGCCGATAATAAGAGTAATTAATGTCATAAAGACAACATTATGGGTAATATAAATTAAGTGATGTTAGATTATAAAAAGCGCGATATTATCTGCTAGGAGTATAATGTTTGAAATGGGCGCTGAATACATGAAAAAAGCGCTAGATCTAGCGCCCAAAGCGCTAAAGCGGCAGCACTGGCGACATGGGCTTCATTCACGAGCATGATGAATGGCAGCCCACTCGTTACCACCGCCATTAACTCGCCCATATTCTTGCCTTTGTCTTACTTTTTACAATGCGGCCGTAATGTAGTGAACCTACTTTTGTATCAAGATATCTTTTTCCTTTTGTATTTTTTTTATGTCGAATGCTGTTTTCATCAGTCCTTACTAGGCAAAATTAGTTTATTTATGAGACATGATTAGACGACTTTGATAAAAGTGAAACAATAGTGGGTGAACATAATAGTCTCCGAGTAAAATCGCTTTCAGCAAGCCCCGTGGACCATATTAACAAGATCTTTTGTAGCGCGCACATAATTAGACACTTTTTGTCTGAGTTACGAGCAGAAAGTAAAAAGCCGCATCCGTGCTGCTCAATGTTGTCGCAATCAATTGGCGCGGCGAGTGCGGCGACCGGCCGCCGGCGAGTCGCCGGATCAGGGCTGCCAACCACGGGTATAATTTAATTACAAATTACCGGCCAGGTGCGAATTGGACACGCAAAGGGTTCCGTACCATTATTTATAAAAAAATCACGTTTGTTCCACTTAAATATTGTTTTTTTTCTGTTTTTAGTATTTGTTGATATACATCATCTGTAAAAATTTTACTGTCTAGATATGACGGTTCACGATATATAGACTGACAGACAGACACACAGATGGACAGCGGAGTCTTATTTATAGGGTCCTTTGAGTACGGAACCCAAAAAATTTAAGATTGACTAAATATTGGATTTAGTCCTTCCTTCAATCCTTCTACTGAGTTCAACTTTCAACTTACTGAGTAGCATTAAACTTAAAGTTATTGTATGTATACGGACGGTATAAATCCTCAGTTGTGCTGTTTCGGAGACCTAGGTGCGCTTTACAGCCTTTATTGGATCCAAAGATGACATGAATACCTATGAAGGGATACCAATCATGAGAAGTAGGAAAGAAAAAGCCAAACCTTGAAAACAATTTAACTTTAGTTTTATAATCATCCGCCTACCTGATGTCAACCCTAGCGTTGCATAACTATCACAATAGTGATATTAATCGATCGTTAATAGTATCTAATCTAGTAATAGTTAATAGTTTGCAATACTATTGATAAAAGGTAAAACAATCGATAGTATCGATACTACTGAATTTAGATACTATCGGTACTATTGATAGTATCGAATATTGTCAATATCGAATAACCGATACTATCAACGGTCCTATCGATATTGTGACTGTTTTTTGAAGTCACGATAGACTATCTATACTTTATACTATTGCTTGCAACACCAGCCAACCCTCGTTCCTCCTTCTAGAAATAAATTTAATCGGCCATCCCGCGCATAACATCAACTGTCAACTCTGTACCACCAGCCCTGGCCGCCCTCTCTTCACAAGCGGTATCTATCAGGTTCCAGCGCTCTCGTCGGCCATCATTCATTACGTCCGAAGCTACCCGACACCGACTGAAGCCGACGTAATCTCTCAGATATACTTGATGGATTTATGTTCTTTCATCGCCTGTCTAATTATAATGCTACTATTCGATTTTCGACGTGTTAATTACGGAGAGGATCATTCGTCTCTGTATATTTTTGCACAAAAGCATTGCCATTCAAAATACGATAATTTGTCGAATGGCTTAAAGTAAAGTCATTTCGTGTCATCATTATAGACGCACTACTAAGCTTGATATTCAGAGTTGTATTTTTTGTTGTTTGTTTAAACATTGCATCACGTCGTTTCTGACCAAACCCAGGTTCATATTTCAAAGGTGCTGTTTGTGATGTGCCTTCATTAAAACGTTAATTAAGACAAAGATCACGTTGCCTTCAAGTGGTCTAAGTAACGTACTATCATTAACAGTTTTGTATTAAAATTTCAGGACACAGAATTAGTACCTGCAGTTATATTAAACTTACCTAGGTCACAAAGCATCCGCTTTCTTAAATAATGACTTTTTTTTTTTATTCACGTAGCTAACGTGAATTGTACATTGGCTTATCCACGTTTAGCTCAATAACGATCGACAAATCCACTCATCATGGAATTCTCGCATCGACCGACCAGATCATTAAACGTACACGTTAATAGTAGATTATTAACCAAGGGGATAAAGCAGTGTCTTCTGTCGCAGGTGACGACTTAAATCGCGAGCGCAACGAAGGACTCGAGGTTTACTCCCGAGCGGAGCGAGGGTGTTAAATACTTAAATCACGAGCGAAGCGAGGGATTTAGGACGAGTCCTGAGTGTAGCGAAAAATTTAAGTTCACCCAAGACTAAGACAGCTTTATCACCGAGGAAAATACTCTACTTTTCGTACCATTTGCGAAAAAATAAAGACAATAATAAAAAGAGATAAGCATTTATAAAAAGATATATAATACTTTGATTCATTTTTTTCCAGTTACATAAAAAATATAAAATGTTTTACGTTGTAAATAAATATATAAATATGTACGCAGAAAACTTGGCTGTATGTGTGAAACGCAAATGACCCTTTGCTTTTTTTTTTGGAAAACTAAACAGGTGGTGTAAACAGACAATGACATGACTTTATTTTAAATTTTATGAAAGTTAAGTGGTTTTGTGGATTTTGCAGATACATGTTGTCGATTCAAAAACGTTATTTTTTTACGCTTATCAATATAGAAATGATTTGAGTTCAGTATAAATTTCGGTAAGTATTCCAAACTTAAACCACATTCTCCCTCTAGAGGATGAATGAAATTTAGTACATTTTTCTTTCCCTGTTTTTAATAGATTAAAAATGACTATTGTTATTTTCGCTTTTTGTGCCATAGAATGTGCCTTTTTTTAGCAAATGGTACGAAAATATTTTTATACGCACATTTAAGTAGTCATATAAGAGCGTGTGCGTTATGCGACGGTCGTTTAATGTCGCTGATTGTTATCTGGGCGATCTGCCGACCATTAGCAAGTGGGTTAACGACGGACATCAAATAATTAACCCATTATACCCCAAGCACGTCGCGCCCTCGCTGCCCGCAGCCAATCCAACCGCTGTAATTTATTCGCTAATCTTTATGTATAATACAGTAAACTCTTGCGGGATGATCGGCTCAGGGCCGATACACAAGTCGCGGATCGCGCCGCGCCGCACAGTCGGCGAGCCTGTCGTGAGATGATAATGTAATCCTCCGACAACATTAGCTGAACTACCTTCAACGTTTAAGGAATTAACAATAACAATAGGAATTAATACTATCATTGATATCAAGCATAAAGCATGTTTATGTATAACTTGCCTAATCTTGTCAGTCACAAACAACGTTATTAATCTTATTATTAATATTTTTCGTTATTTACTTTGATACTGACGATGTGTGGGAAAATATTAAGGGTCTTAAAATATTCCAGATAACACAACATAGACACGTTTCGTGTGACGAAGGAAGGTTTTTGTGAGGTTGACAGTTTACAAGCGAACAGAGTACGCAAAAAACGATGCTTAATATCTAAAGAAAGTCAACAGAGGTTTAATTCTGTGAGTGCTTTCAATTGTTTAAAGAAGGAATTGCAAACGGATAAACCTAATGTAAAACGTTGCCAAGAATGTTGATGTCACATGACAAAAAGAACCGCAAGCCGACAAAGCTAAGTAATAAAAGAGACACTTCTAAGCCATAAAAAGTGATCCAGCGGAATTTAAATCATTCATTACAACACAAGGTCGTTACGAATAAAAGAGGCGAGATCAATTGTATCAAAATAGTTTGTAGCAATTTTCGCGGAACGAAAACATCTTGAATGTTTTAACCTTGCGGCGTTTTATTACATAATAAGTGCTGATACCGTGTATATTCCGGAGCGGAGACTTGTGCTGTGGTTTGTACCCTAGATAAATGGTTAACGAGTTGGCCACTTACATTCGTTAGCAATTCGGGCTGCAACGGACACGATGAGATCCTCGGCTGCATGCACATGTACATTGTTTGATAGAAGACATATTCAAATACTTACACACTTCAGATCAAATGCCGTTGCATGGTTTTGTAAAAGACACTCTAGTGGCACATTTATCTATTCATATCTTGTCAAACCGTGCGTCAGTTCACATCATGACAAGGTAATAGAGGGAGTCGACTGTCGTGAGCTCCGAGTTAGTTCCTTTAACTGCATTAATTAATGATTTCTTAATTTCGCTCTCGTCGCCGCTCTGTCCAATTTCACTCCAACAAAGTCGTTCCAGGCCTGCGAGTACATCGCGGCGTGGCGTTTTATTGCGCCCATAGACGGGCACAATGCAAACGCGGCCGCGACATAAAGACGCCATCAAGTCGATAAAGGCTTCATTAATTAAACGGCGATAATTATTATTACAGCACTGGTTTGTGTACGGCCGAATGGTGGCGTCGATCCGTTGTTGAGTAATGCCGGGGAGCAGTATCCACGAGCACCTACTGCAAATTATGCGGTTACTGAACTCGCTCGTATTTACCAATCCATTTATTGATGGCCAGTCCTGTGGTTTGGTGGAAATTACCCGGGGTAGCTAACCGTGCATCGTTTTTATTACTTGACTTATCTGGTGCTCTAGCTAATAGCTACTAATCCTCGTAGTATTTACCAGCTTAGGGTTCCCGGTTTCCCAGGAAAGTACTAAGTGATTTTCTGATATTATTTCACTATTGAAACATGCAAGCTCAGTCATGTACAGCAGGTGACGCATGATTTTGAGTGATTTATTTCTGCATTTCACGCACCAGTCTATTTTAATACGTATATTATAGGAGGGTGCTGTTTTTCATAGTTTTAGCTCCTTCGGAATCAAGTAGTGATAGTTGAAAATCACCATGTACAAATTATAGGTAGCTAAGAGGTACACGTCGCGTCTAGTCTGGTTTCACAACTGAGCTGACTGACTGTTTACAAATAGATACTCGGTACGTCGATTGAGCGGTAGGTTAGGCAATGAACTCCTGTCGTTATCATCTCAAATACACAGGAGTGAGAACCACACTCAAAGCACGCTCACAATACGCGCGGAAGAGGGCTGGGTCGGCCACAGATCTAGATTCGGCGATAGCAAAGACTAAAGGCTAGAGACTAAAGTTGTACGTTTACAAATGGTGTGTCACTGTTGAAGGCGTACACAGTCTTCAGCACATTGGTAAGTACCAAAATAGGTACCTCTGCAAACTTTGTAGCATACTTTTGTATCAGGAATTAGTAAATTTCTCGAAGCTTTATTTTCTTTACTTTTGGTAGTTTATGGACCCGCTTGCACTACAAGCATAAATAACCGACAAAGTCCGAATCCGAACTAGCGCACAAAGGGTTCCGTTATTCCGTACAATTATTTATAAACAAAAACACAATTTCATTCTATTTTTAGTATTTGTTGTTATAGCGGCAACAGAAATACATCATCTGCGCAAATTTCAACTGTCTAGCTAACACGGTTCATGAGATTCGGCCTGGTGACAGACGGACAGACAGCGGAGTCTAAGCATGAGGTTTTATGACGAATAACAAAGACTGACCACGGCATGCCGATACATTTTTCGAAACAAACAGAACTTAAGTGCATTTCAAAACTTTGCTCTGGTTTCAGCCCACACACTGTATCACCCGCTAATGGATTTACTAGCGGCTATCTGCGTATAACAAACGATATATTTTTATCAAAGCGGCTGCGACGCGCCGCTTTGATAAATTAGTAAGAGAGCAAACAATCCACTGACTTAAATATGTACGGACAAATCCCACTGATTGAGCTAGCCCCGAAGTAAGTTTGAGACTAGTTTTATGGGTTATATATAATACTAGTGGTTCTGTGAGAACAGTAGACTCGAGAGTCCTTACAACCATGAAATAACCGATATTTTACTTAGCGAAACGTCCGTATTGTAAATATAATTCAACGATACTATATTTTATAACAAATATTTATATAGATAAACACCCAAGACCCAGGACAATTCGAAAAAGGCCATTTTCCAACTTGCCCTGACCGGGAATCAAACCCGGAACTTCTGGTAAAAAATAGTTAAAACGAAATTCGTGGAAAATGATAGTAATTGTTTACGCAACAAATTTATTTAAAAAATCAAATTGTAAAACCCCCGACCAAAAATGTCAAGAAAGCCATCTAGTGATGAATAGCGGAACTACCGATACGATTTGATATCGAATCTGTAGTTCCGCTGATATAGCGCCATTAAATTTTTTTTAGGGGAAGCCCTGACTTTCGAGCTGTAACCCCAATAACTTTTAAGCGGCTGAACTGTATTCCTCAAACATAGCTAAGAAATACCGCAAGAGAATTTGCTTTCACGTAAAAAACTGCATCGATGTCACAGACAGACGACAGACCGACAGACAGACCTTAGCGTCAAACTTATAACACCCCTCTTTTTGACGAGGGTTGAAAACATTAAATAGTAAAGTATTCTGAATTGAGTGTTGTGGACTCGACTTAAAAAGACAGCACAAAGTCTTATCGTAGAATTGTAACGCATATTTATCATTTTAGAGGGTTTTTAGACTTCTGTACTCTTGTTATTATACATTTCAGTGACAATAGAAGTCGCGCAAGGCGTCCCACGCCGATGCAAATAATATTTGACGAGAACTTGTTTATTACTCCAATAAATGTCTTTTATTAAATACTACATAATAGTCAATTATAGGACATTGTTGAGACATTTTACAAACAACCTCCTCGGATATGGTCCTAACAATTAATTACTTGTCAGTAGCATATTAGAGGAAGAAATGTATGAAAAACTAAGAAAATAATAAAGTTACGAAAAATTAACATAGATTTTTTGATAACAATTACATAATACGTTTATTAGATGTTTGTCATCATTCTGAAGTGGTCAATAATAAAATAACTTAACTTTATTTTATTGAGTTAACTTAATTTTATTGAGTGCGCGTTCTTCGGCAACGCGCATTTTCTATTTTGTGTGTCCTGAGGTACCTTTTACCCCAGTATTACGTAATTTCACCTTAAAACATTCAGAATTTGAAACTGCATCGGATCACGCTGAAAGTGCATGAAATCACATTTTTGATCAATCAAAAAGTTTATCTAACAAGCATGACTAGATGAGGGTTTATAATAAATTTCATATAAGTTGTTTGCTGTGATGACCCGGGAACTTTTCCAGTATGATAATAATCAATGATCATTCTGAAAATATTTAGGTAAAAAAATTAAGTACATTGTTACTTCCGTTTATAATTATCTATGCAAAAGAAAAAAATACACAATTTCAGAACTTCGTGTGAACACTGGTTTACAGTGACAAATCTCCAGCAAAAATATTTAAATCACGAGGAAACAAGTGATTATTTAATACTATTAAATAGAGTAGATCTATGAGTATGACGACAAACTAGTTGTTTCTCCGTCGTCACTCCATCTCGAACGAAGAGATGAATGGCTGTGTGTATGTGTGTGTGCAGGGGAGACGTTCGACCTCGACGCCGCAATCTCGGCGCAATCAAGCAATTGCTGCCTGAGACACATTATTCATACATTTGCATGCACAGGGTTAGGGTATGAGCGGCTTTCTGGCGTAGCGCTATTATTTACTCAAGATCATGTGTTCTAGAATCTTTAGCGATAATCGTTTGTAATTGCTTTGGACTTGAGTTAAAAGCAGTGATAACACAGACAGGTGGAAGTAATTGTAGTTATTGTATAAAGACATCAACCATTATTATCATTGTTGATTTTCTCACTCAACAATGAAACAGGCAATGCCGTGCGCAACAGTACAGGATAACAGGCACTAAGAGGTCTTTGGAAATGAATTTTGCAATACAAAGGCTTTAAGAGAGCGAAGTCATTGATGAAAGTTGTGTACAAATTGTACAATACGTAGTATCTATAATCTGCGACAAACGCGCGGGCGCGCGACTGCGCCCACGTAGGCTATTTCGATGCTCGCGCGACGCTCTCCGCACAATCAACACGAGCATTACAGCGACAGCTCATTGTACACCCGGCCTTCTGCCGCCCTTGGCCTGACACCGCGGCGGCCACTGTCAACCCCGTAGTTACGGAAACCTACCATAACACCCGGCCTTGGACTCATTATAATATTACACGGTGGAATAATATCTCAGCTCTCTGCCAGCGATTTTAAAGTCAATCTTTATGACACTAACTAGATAGTTCTTGTAGTGGTTTTACTATCGTTTCAAATAATTGCGGCGTTGTAAAGATTTAAAAGTAGATGAGGTTTATGAAGCTCGCAACGGCTGCCCACAGCACTACGCAGCAGAGCTAAAAATCAAACATTCACAGGTATGAAACTCAACATCTATAAGTATTACTATTTTATTATCGATTTCGAATCCCATATCTGCAAAAAACTTTAAATAACCAGCCAAGTGCATATCGGGTCACGCAGTGTAGGGTTCCGTAGTTGTGAATGCCCACTTTGAAATCACGCCACTAAAAACGTCTAAAAATTAATTTTCTATTGAATTTATATGAACTTTTCCTTTTCCGAGTACATTTTATAAGTTGGTCGTCTGTAAGTTTTTAATTTGTAAACCCTATTTAGCTGTGATAGTTTTCCTTTAAACTTCGTTATATATACTACTGCTGTGATTTTTTTCACATATCCATGTATAACCGTTTAATAGATAGAGGAGACACTTGACTCTAAGAAAAATTTGCAATATAAAATCAGAAACGGATCAAATATATCAGAAACGGATCTTCAAATCGAAAAATGATGTTTATAAGCTCACAGTATTTTAAAAACCTATTCAACGATACATCACACGAAAAATCAGACGAGAAATAAAAATTGACTCCTACTTTACACGTATGGAAGATAACCTAAAAAAAATCAATATTTTATTATACCACTATTTTGGCATGATTAATATACATACCTATACCAAAATTACAGCTTTCTAGTAGTTATACTCTGAGTATAACCGCGAACGAATAGACAGACATACAGACATGGCGAAACTATAAGGGTTCCTTATTTACTACGGACCCCTAAATATGATATGATTCTGAAGGTGAAAATGTCAATTGCGCGGCGTTTTCTCTGTGGACTTGTCTAAAAATGTTAAATGAAGAGCTTCTAAAAAAGTGACATAAGTTATTTCTCTGTTATTTTAGTTTGTATGTTCTCTCGCAAAATAACAATAGAGCAGTTTATGAGGTGCTAATGTTTTATCGCCTGTTACCGCGGAACACGACCTCCACTCGTATCTTCTGGACACCTGTTAACATCACATTACTTTCAGAATTAGGAATTTGATGGAAAACGATCGCGGTGCAGATACTTGTTTGTGTAGGATGTTCGGAAGGTGAGACAGACAAATACACAATGAAATTATAATAGTAAACAATTTATTTCAAATACAATACCCGGCACGTAAGTTGAACAAATATGGCAGCCGTCGGCGCATGTTTAATTGGAGATAAAAGTGTTAAAAGAAGAAGAGTTAGGTTAAAGAGATTTTTTGGTCTTTCTTCAAAGCCGAAATCATTTCTATCTGAAGTTCGGACAGAAATGTTATAGAAATATGTGATAGAAATGTGATTCTAAATGGCCAAACAACGTACAACAATGACCGCCATTTTTGTTCAACTTACGTGCCCGGTATTGTATTTGCGCGCACCTTCTGCCCTGTCTCAGTCATAACTAGTGGCTCTGTGAGCTGTACGCTGCTGCTGCTGACCCCACGAGTTTGTCTTTGCATCACACCTCTGACCACTTGAAGTTTATCGAATAAAAAAAGTTACATCTTCACGAGTAACAAAAAAATGTTCAAGAATGTCATAACAATTTGTTATGACATTCTTGAACATTTTTTTTAAATGGCTTACATATGATTTTGACGATTTTTAAGTTTTCAAGACCCGTCTATAAGAACAGCTCCTAGTCGTTTGGCTTTCAAACGGTACATTACTCGTAATTGTTTCTACAGCAGTCGTAGCCCCAGTCATCCTGATATATATATTCATTTGTATGTATATTACATATATGTCTATTAATATGTATGTTATATGTTTAATGGTTTATTCTTGTAAATATACTTATGTAGATATTTATATTTTGTTACTTGATCATGAATTTCATCACGCCAGCCACACATATTTTCCGCTTGGTCTAATGGTTGACCGGGAGAGAATGCCATATGGCATTAGGTCCACCTCTTGTACATTTTTTTTTAAATTGTGCAATACAGTTTCAATAAATAAATATTTCAGCCATTTTGAAGAATTTTTAAAAACGGAATCGATGAATAAATTCTATTTTATTTTCAAACCTCTCAAAATTTTACGAGAATCGGTTGAGAAATGCGAGCGTAGGCAAGAAAAGCTGGACAGACTGACAGACTGACAACCGGGAAACTGAGACGCTTCGCTCGCTCAACGCCAACATCACACATTTGATAACACCGAAACAAGACATAGCTAATAGGGTTAAGTACGCAAGACAATATTTGGAAGTTATTAATATTCAGATTTTATCAGGGCACTTATAAATATCTCTCTTGCGACGCAGTTACCTTTATCCTTCAGCAGCGAAGCCTTAAAATTGAGGAAAACGCCTTAGGGGAGAAATGAATGGCTTTTCTCTGCCATTCGATTTGTTTTAATTTGACATACAAAAAAATGGGGAAAAAATACTACACGAAATATGGAGTCCTTTCATATAAGCTTATGGTAAAAGAATTTTCCTCGAAGAAAATAATATCACTTGGCTATGTCAATTATAACGCTGGAAAATGGTTCTCATTATTTTGCAATAACTTTTTTGTAACTCAAAATACTATCGACCCTTCAAGGTTCCTACTATAACAATATAAATGAGAAAGTTTGTATGTTTGCTCCACTTTCACGCCAAAATGGATTGAAATAAGTGTTTCATTATGCTGTATTTTTTGTTATATATATATGCTCCAAATATTTTTATTTTCTTTGTTAATTCTAAGTGTTTCATATTCTGTATTTTTTTTTTTGTTGTTTATAAGCTCCAAATATTTACCGAGCTTAACACAAAGAATTGACGTTCCCGTGTAATCGTCGTAAGTAATGAACAATCAAGTCCAAATTTTTCATCCTAATTGACCGAGCGAGCGAAGCGAGCGAAGCGTCTCAGTTTCGACTGGCCGAAAATTCTTTTGTCCGTCTGTTCTGTCTGTTCTCGCCCACAGGTAGCATTTCTTAATCGATTTTCATGACATTTTGTGAGCAGGTTCGGTAATTATATAGATTTTTCTTGTCAAGCCCGTTTTTCGTTTTTTTTGAAATGGCGGAAACATAGGGGTTTCAAAACTTAAAAATCTTTCAGGCAAAAAAGTTGCATCTTAATAGACGCAACTTTTTTGTCTGAAAAACTTTTTTATACGATAAACTTGAACGTCTTTATAGTCGCATTTCGCCCAAAAGTTGTCTAGAAATCCATTTTCTGTATTAGTGCATTCAGTAAGATGTCGTAAATACAAACCTATGAGCTGACAAGTACGAAACTGGTGGGTAATAACTGTGACGTCGGCGATGCAGAGAAAAAAATATTTTCTATATAAACATACCGTGCGCGGTATCAAATAATAAATATTAATAAATAAATATATGGGGACAAATAACACTGATTGAGCTAGCCCCAAAGTAAGTTCGAGACTTGTGTTATGGGATACTAACTCAACGATACTATATTTTATAACATATACATATATAGATAAACATCCAAGACTCAGGACAATTTGAAAAAGACCATTTTCCAACTTGCCCTGACCGGGAATCGAACCCGGGACCTCTGGGTGGCGGGCTAGCATGCCTAGCCTAGCCTGGGTGGTGACCACTACGCCACGGAGGTCGTCAAATGAAGGGCTTTATGAGTAGATTACACAGTAATAAACTTCACTACTATATTGGCCAAATCCACAGACTATATGTAGTACAAAAGTAAAATATAAATTAAAATGAAAGAAGTTGAAGTTCGTGAAGTGGGAGAGGAAGTGAAATTGAACAACTCTCCCCAAGGAACATATATCAAAATATGAATAATATTTTTTGGCCTTTTTATTAAAGCATGAATACTGAGAATCATTTTTATGTTTGGAAACACTGAATAAACTTAGAATGCTGAAATAAAAAAAAAGCCACGGTATCATGCTTTAATACAAAAGTCAAAAAATATTTTTCATATTTTTTATATATTCCTTGGTGAAAGTTTTTCAATTTCACTCCCTCTCCCACTTCACTTTTTTCTACTTTCTTTCCAGTATTGGTGGTTGGTTTCAAAACTCTCAAATGACTTCGCTATGCCAGGGAAATCGTAAAATATCGTTTATTTCGTGGTTGTAAGGGCTCGCGAGTTCTACTGTTCTCACAGAACCACTAGTTTAAGTTCTGTCTGTTTTCAACCTAAATACGATTCGTTGCACACATCACGGTGGTGAAACAGCCTCATCAGCGATGATGATCATCTGAGAGTACCTACGAGACGCACACACCGCGCGTGGATACGCGAGCGGCGAGCGGGCTCCGCGCGGCACTCGTGTTGCGGCGCCACTCGCGAGCTCTCGCCGGCCGCACCGCGCGTTGTCACGCTGCTCGGAAAACTTGGGAAGTCGCGGGTGACGGGAACACAGAAAATTTGTGCAGTTGAAGTGCAAGTGAGACTGTGTAGTGAAGTGCAGCGAAACTATACCCGGACGACGGTACCGCGACAGGTATGAGATGAAAAGTTCGCAATAGTTTTAATTCAATTTTTTTGTGTAAGTTTATAGTTACCACAATTATTTATGAAAAAAATTTGATGTACCCATTAACCAGTACAAGAGCCCAGCTCTTAAATATAAGAAGAAGAATCAATACAATATAATGTTTGCATAATTTATAGTGCAAATATTCTTAAAAACTTTTCTGTTAGACTTATTGAATACCTACTATCCTAAAGCATTGTTTTAAATATAATATTTGTATGTCAATTGAAGTGAATGAAATGTCCATAAGCTACGGCAACATGCATATTTGCCTACTGAAGAAACCCTAAATTCGTCTTCTATTTTTATAGTTTTTAAGCAAAATTCAGACGATGGAGCCATATAATCCAGTAAATTGTAATTTAGCCACTATTTATTGACCTACAGCAGATCTCACTCGACGAAACCCTGACAAAGTCCGGCCTCATCGCGACATACCTTTTATCGTTTGTTACAAAATGCGTGCCAAAACAGATTAAAATATATTTTGGTGAAAATAAAGCGCGAGGCCCGCGGCAGCGCTCCAACTCACGTGCGACGCTGCTCGGGGAGAAACAACCCGTGAACAAAGCCGCTACCGAAACCAATGGTCAAAGTAGTCATCCGAGAAAGCTAATTAGACGAATAGGTTATCAAGGTCTCAAAAAACGTATATTTTAACAGTGCTACTAGAAGTTTAAAAGAACAATTTAAAATAAATAATCTAAATTGTCTGAAGATAACATATTGAAAAATACTACGAAACTGATGCCAGGGTCATGGTCACAGATACTCGTAAGCTGTGTAATAAGCAGTATTGTTCGCAATGCAAGTGAAGGTGTGTTACATAAATCGTCAAAATAGGACACGCCTGTGTGTGCGTTTGGTTGCACGCGATGAGCGGAAAATATAACGATCTCTTTCAATATTATTAATAATTTAACCAACATCAATCAAAGCGAGCTGAACAAAATCGCTTGTCTGTCGTGTATATTATAACAGACAAGTTATTTCGTTCAGCTCGCTATCTCTTTATATATCAAAATTACATACATACTTATAATAACGCAAATAAGTGTGCTAAATACAATCTTAATCAAATACTCGTATGTTGCGCGAAAGTGTCCGCACTTCGGTAGCAGCCACATCGCACGAGCTTTGTATGGCAGAATACGAATGAAGTGGATCTCCTTATTTGTCAATTGCAAAAATTATTAATACGACACTAGTGTAACTATAAAGGCTGTTCTCTAAGCTGGGGTTGTTGTGTAAAGGCTAGTGTTGCAAGCTATAGTATAAAATATCGGTAGTCTATAGATACTATCGTAGCCTTGAAAAACACTCATCACAATATCGATAGTATCGATTGTCAATAGTTTGCAATACTATTGATGTAAGGTAAAACTTTCGATAGTATCGATACTATTGAATCTAGACACAATCGATTACTGTCGATAGTATCTAAATTCAACAGTATCGTTTCTGTGTTATATTGTGACTGTTTTTCGAGGTCAACTATAGATAGTCAAACTATCGATAGTTATGCATCGCTAGTCAAGGCATCGCGGCGCTGTTTTTGCGCGTTGCACTTCTTGTGCCGACGGCGCGGACGTCGCAAAAACGCCGCATTATTTGTGTAAACACCACTTGGCACCTGCTCTCCAAAAATTAACATAAAAATGATATACGCTCTCTTGTCAGCAATCCATGACGTTAGTAGTCTCAAGTGGGCAGCGAACATACTTGGATCATCGCTGCTTACAACAAACGCATAGTTTGATGCTGTCTTTGAAACGTTAGGTCATAGTGTTACTATTATAGAGATCATTTTATTTGGGCCAGACTTCGCGAGTGGAGCGGTGTTTTTTAATATCAATAGCTTTGCGTTATTACTAGACCTGTATTCTGCATTATTAGTTGTCAAAAGACCGCTTAGCTTTGATGTAGATTTAACATTTTGTATTATCAGATTCTCTGTCCCATGAATCATATATGAACAAGTGAATCGTTTTACTATTGTTTTAATTTATGAGCAGCGAGTGGGTTTAACGTTTAGTATTCTATTTTATTTATATACACGTTTCAATATTGATGCCACAAAAATATTATACCCAACAATCTTACATTCAGACTGCCTCGGAGCTATGAGAGAGATGTTTCTCCCGTGGGTTTCGGCTGGATGGATAAAAATAATAAAAACATGAAAATTGCATTTTTTTATTCGTCTTCTGGACTCCGCTCATATAGAAAAACTGTCGTCTAATTAAGCATTAGGGACATTTCCGCTGGTTCCTTATGGATTATTAATAACACTATGAAAATAATGTAATAATCATTAAATTACGTTGTACACGCCAGATCCTAAAAATAATGGCTTCTTGCTGTTTCAGGATCGTCTTTGAATATCATCCTAGTTATTTTTTCATACATTTCTACACCAACACAATTAGTCTTTTCTGTATGCAGTACTAAAGTGTAGTGCTGTATGTTTTCTTAACCCACGTCCTACACCGCTTTTTGTAGAAATGGAGGCTATTTGTCTGGACTTATCAGCGTATGAATGATTCCAGTATATAAACCAACCCTTAGTTCGACAAAACGTGACGTCATTTCCAACGTACGATGTTTGCTATTCGACATTTTATATCTGGATGTACGAAACTTACTTATGTATGCCGTTTAGTCTAGACCCGTTGGAACTGACTAGAACAGGGCTAAGTAGAACCAAACAGAGTAATAAAGTATGTAATCTGAGAAAATAATGACAAATTCCAGGTTGGCTGGAAGAGATCCCCATGTGGGATGAGTCGGCCTTTGTACGGTGCATTGTATTTTTGTATAATGTGTATAATAAAGTGTTACAAAAAACAAAAACAAACAAATAAACTTTTTTTGTTAGCGAGTGCTTAATGCCTTTAAACTGTTTTTGATTGAGATGTAGTTTTTCATGGCAAATAAGTTGCTAAGTGTCTTTTAAAACTTGACATTAATATTGTATAATTTTATCTTCATTTAAAGATTTTATGCAAATAACTGGCCAAGTGCGTGACAAGCCGCGCTCAGAGTAAAGTTTCGAAATAACACGTTACTACAACAGGCTTTTATTCTCTATATTTTAAATACTAACTGCTCATTTTAAACAAGTTTAAAAATCACTAACCCCCGACGCAAAAAGACAGGGGTGTAATAATTTTAACATGTCTGTCTGTGTATCTGTGTATCTGTCTGTGGTCTCGTAGCTCCCAAACGGATGATCCGATTTTCGTTTAGTTTTTTTTTGTGTCATAGATAATTTTATCCCGTGTGTTCTTAGCCATGTTTGAAGATCATCAGCTCTTTTCTAGTTCATGAGGGGATCTGGTTAACTTCCTTATGTCCGATCGATTCGAAATTTGGTACCGTGTTACTTCAATGATATTGAAAGGATATGGTAAGGTATCCATGACCTGATCAGCCAGTTGAAGATCATCAGCTCTTTGATAGTTGATTTATTTGTTAGTTTTCAGAGTTTATTTCTTGTATCGGGGGGTTTTAAAAAAAATACTTTTTTAGTAATGTTTTCTTAAGAAAGACATTTAATGAGACTCCTATTTAATTAACTACTTAGACAGCAAATGTGCATACAGAATTACAGCTTGCGGATGAACAGACGGACATATCGAAACTTTAAGAGTTCCTTCTAGGGACTTTAAAACTCAAAAAAATATTATTCGTATGATAAACTTCCAGTCATTGGACGCTAATAGTCATTGGACAGAACACAATAAAACCTTATTTATTGAGATTGCTTTCGAAACGGAAACACTATAGCTACAGAGTATAAAAATATCAGTTATAAAGAGAATGATATATGATGTGATGATAGTGATATGATGAAAGATAATGATCAAAAGATAATGTGAGCATCCAATGATTGGAAGTTTACCCTATATAGTATTTAATCTGTTCAGGAGAACTTAGTTTAGAGCGAATTAATAAAGTTCGATAGTAAAAGTTTAATGTCGGCGATGGTAACAAGTAATTGCCGTTTTATCTGGCATCGTCTCACGTTAACTCCGTCGTTACCATCCCACAGCAATCAGCCTCAGCCTTTAGAGGCAATGAGACGAGTGTCGCGAAGGCTGAGTGGCCATAAACATAGAGCTGCGAGTTTTCGGAACTCTGATCATCGAATGAAGAGGATTTTCAAATTACGAGTATAGTTGGACACTCGACATGCAATTTCATTCCCATCCCCTATAACCGTAGGTATATACATTTCTACATAAACCTTTCTATAAGATAAACAAAATCCTCAACGGCTCACATGCTCATCATATCTCCCAAAGCCCTACCAACTTCCAGACTCTCCATTTTTTCTATAAAATAAGCATGCAGTATGCGTCTATGCGTGCGTGTGTCAGTTCGTAGTGATATTGAGAATTTTCTTCAAACTTGGTTGAGTATTTCCAAGTCATACTCCACAAGTTATGAAAAGTGACGCCCTGAGTCTTTATCCATTATTTAATAGGAGTCTTTAACATTTACATTTCAGCAGATGGTAAATTACCTAATCAGCCATAAAACAGATTGTTTCCACAGGTGTCCGTCACATCACGCCACCAGACATTTCTGTGTAAATTAAATTAGTAACGAGAAAATTTGTCGTCATAATTTGTAATATTAGGTAATGGATTATAGTAACTTGTGCATGTTTGACTAGCTAGAAAGGAAGTATCGAATGGGGAAATATACATGTAAAATAGGAATCAATTTATTTTTCTCGACTAACCCACGGTGTGAGGTGTCGTTGAACAGGTGTTTCAAAAATATTGTAAGTTTATGAACACCATTTGTCAATTTAAGGTTCTGTTTGTGAAATATTTGGTTTTAAAGTGTATTATTAGAGTCTAATGTACCCCTCTATCAGCTAAACACGGCAATATATAAAAAAAATCACGGCAATAGTAAATATGACAAAGTAAAATTAAAACTATCAGAGCCAAGTCAGGTTTACAAACAAAAGAGTTATAGTCATCCAACTAATAAAATGTACTCAGGAAATAAAAATTGTATACTAAGTTCAACAAAACTTTTAGTAGTTGAACCGTGGGGCGTGAACTCAAAGTCGGCATTCGCAACTACGGAACCCTACACTGCGCGTGGAACTACACGCACTTGTCTGGTTTTAATCCTAATGATTCTACAAAATACCATCATAAGAAGAAAAGGATCGTTAAAAATATATTTGCGATATTATTTGTTGGCTCAACGAAGTGGATTAAAAGCGTATTTTCTTTTCTTAAATTTACGTTCAATCGTTCAATTTGCAACACTAAAAACTGACTTCAACACCGAAATACACAACCGATTTTGATAAATTTTGTGGGACCACCTGCAAGCATGCTCTTTCAAACAAAAACATAGAATTTCGCCAAATTGGTCCAGGCGTCTTCGAGTAATCGGTGAACATTAATAAAACCATTCCAAGGAATTGATAACCTCCTTGTGGAGTCGGTTAAAAAAGAGAGGTAAAGTAATAGCCATAATAAAATATAAAATAAATTGGTAACCAATCTCGCCTCCACAATGCCACATGTGTCGGTAATCTGAGCGTTCGCGTGATTGGCCTTGTGTCCGTATCAATTCCGAGGGTGGCGTCACTGGAAGGATCAATTCACGTAAAAAATTGCCGCAAATCAGGCAGGCACAGAATAAGTACTAGTACTCATATAAAGAAGTCTTACTCAGAAAAGAAATTCAAAGAAATATATATTCAATATGGTTAGCGCTATTTTCAATTCAGATCTCTTCTGAACTAAGCACCTCTTTGTTTAGATACCTAGACATCATAGTTCTTGACATCAGTTCATTTTTTATACCATTCCTAAGCGCAGGTACAGAAGAAGCGGCAACAAACTGTGCGGCAAAAAAATGCCAACTTTCAATTATACTGATATTAAAATTAGATAGGTATGTGGACTCAGAATACATTGTTCAAAATGATAGGATTCAATGGCTCAAAAACAAAAGGAGGCTCATGGCTTGCAGCCAGCCCAGCAGCAGTCGTTGGAAGCTGACGATGATGATCATGAATAGTCATGATTTTATAAACACCGAGAAAAGCCTGCAGTCCCTAAGGGGATACCTGAATTTTCCGGGGTCCGGTGCTGCCCCCATTCGAAATAAATTATTGGAAAGGAAACGAAGACATCACTTAAAAATATTGCCTTGACCAAGCCCTTGATAACCGTTTTAACTATTTTTTGAACTACTGCTTACAGTTTAAAGTGAGAATATCAAGCTTTTCTTCACATTCATTAGCCAAAAGTGGCCGTGTTTCGCAAATGAGGGCAGCACTGTACCCCGGAAAATTCAGGTATCTTCCTCTCCCTTATTTATTGCATAAAGTTACCGTTAACGTTTTGATAACAGTACGGTGCAATAAAGGGACCCCAGCCTGCGATAGTTCGCCCCATTTCCCCCGCACAGTGGCGCAAATTGGATTCAAAATGTTAACTCAAGCGATTTACGCGAGTCTAGCTCACCATATAAAACTCACGTTACACGCATTTGCAACGCTACAGTGAAGTGTGGCGGAAACGATTTTATGTTCCAAGCAACGCCTCTAACATTTGGTTGTAATATTATATCTTAATTTGTATCTGCATAATACTTGTGACGAAACTTCCTTCAATCTACTCTGATTTTATGACGTATTTCATCATCATCATAAGCAGAAGCCTCTCTGTACTACCAGAACCACACGGGATCCGTTTTTTTTCCGAACTTTTAAATCATAATATGGTTTCTCACTGTTTCTAATGACGACTTATATTTATAATATAATTTTCTCTGCCATAATCAAAGATTCACAAAATGTCTTTCTATAACTTTTTTCACAATAGTACATCTTCCTTCCCTTATTCCATTATAAGTGGGGTTTATTTACCAAAAGATATTATTTAGATTTTATATTATGACAGTAAAAAGATATCATTTTTACTCTCATAATATTTTGTCCGTCCGGGCATTATTATAATGCTAATCAGTATCACCTATATGGCAGAATAGCCGCCAACAGCAGACTCGTTCTTGCAAAGTCATGTAGACCATCCAGGTCATGTAGTATAGGATATGGTGGCAAGTCAATCGTACTTTTAAGATGTAAGACCCGTGGCATTTGCCAAGCAAGATTGTATACCGACTGACCTTATCGATGCAACTACTTGTACTACGAATGTACTTTTACTCAATTCACGTTTAGAGATAGTTTAAAACGTCTTATGATCATCTGAAAACTCCGTCAGAAAGTTTTGTATAAATGAATACCGTATTGAGCAAACATTATTAAAATGCACTAGTTTTTGCTATTGCTAGAAGCTTTCACAGTGCAGGTGAGTGCACCGTCGTGTCAGACGATGAAAGATGGAGGACTAATGGATCCTCAGTGCTGGCGGCTGCAGACATCGCGCCAATCTAACATTCCCTCACATTGAGACTGAGATTTTGTAACCTAAACACTCGACACTCTAGCTTGCAGGGTTGCCATATATCGTTTGCTGTTTAATCACCTCTTTTCCAATTATGAATAACAGAAAACTTAAAATTAATTTGGATAAACAGTTTTTAAACAAGATTCAATCAAAAACTATTGTGTATTAGTATTTCGTTAAAATATGTAGAATACAAATATACCAAAACATTTTTTCGTACATAGTGTCTTGATGCATGGAAAACCCCTACAGCTACTAATCTACATTAACACTTTAAATGGACTTGATAAATTGACGCAGTAAAATCAAATAAATAAATAAAAAAGTGTATGGTAAATTAAAATTGCATGTAATAAAAAAATGATTTATGCGATATTATGTCAAAAAGAAAAAAAAATAAAATATAAAAAATAAAAAAACCTCTGCTTACAATGCTAATAAATATTAATGAATAGTTTTGAATAGTATTTTCATTAATTTATTTGTTTGTAATAAATTTTTCTTGGTCTAGAACACCCGCTTGCCGTTCCATCTTATCTTTCCAATACCCAACAGGGTTCATATTGTACCTAATTATAAACAGTGGTAATATTAGTAAAACTAAGAACTGATGTATAATATGAATGCAATAAATGAATTGAATTGAATTGAATTGAATCTAAGAACTTTCAAACTAATTTGCTCATTATGCCAATTACCCATTATGAGGCAACATGACCCGCTCATCAGAAGTATCTGATGATCCCGACTCGTTGAAGTTTATCGGAGAAAGAAGTTGTTCAGACAAAAAAGCTGCGTCCTTATAAGGGTAACAAAAAGTTTTATGACATTGTATGGTTTGAGAAATGCGACCTAGGAGAGAACAGCCGGACAGACAACCGGACAACCGAAAAAGAAACATTTTTGGCCAAACTCGAAACTGAGACGCTTCGCTCGCTCGGTCAATAATACGATGACGCTCATAAAATGAAACAGTTGAGCGGCTGTCGCGTGCGAACCTTTTAGCGATGCTGGCGGTCGCGAGCTGCGACCTAAACTCACCGCTATTATCACTCGCTTTCCCTCTTCACAGGCTGCGAAGTGGTTTTCCGTCCCGAGACGTGCGCTACCGCCCCCCACCTCAGCACACCACACCCAGAGACGCCTAAGCCACATTCGTAATTTTGACAACAACCTCAAGAATGCGAGACTGGCATTGTGTGTGCCACATGGCTTGCGAGAGTATTCGTTCTTGCGAGTCCGTGTGACAAGGTGAAACAAGCAAGATTTTGGCTAGTTCCCAACACCCAATTTCATACTGCTGTCTATGCTAGAACAGAATTATATTTTTTACTTTCACTTCCTGTTTTCAAATGGCGTCACCCACATGACTAAATTCTATTTCTGATTTTAGTCATTCATTCAACCAATTTGCCAATCAGTCACGAACGTTATACACACAGAGTAGAATGTCCCGCAACTGGGAGCAAGCCCTCGTCTTGCGAAGGTATTATAACTTATTACTATAAGCCATCATTCTGAGCGATTGACACTCGCCCCGACCGAAATCAAAATTAGCGCTTTAGCTATACAAGTGATGTTCACTGATGTAGCCCTACTAACTTCAACAATTCATTCATTTATTCATTCATAAATCTTTATTGATCCACAATTCAAAATGGTTTACAATTGGCGGACTTAACGCTAAAAGCGTTGTCTTGTTGTTTCTATAGATTTAAATTGAAAATAAATTTAGTTAAAGCAAAATCGTTGAAAGAAATTAAGGAAATATTATTGGTTTCTACTCGCTTAAAGCAAAATATATGTCTTATAAGTGGACTCTTCTTTGTTATATACTTAAACTTGCATGAGTTATTCAGCTGTACTGTAGAAATTTTACGACTAAACAACCCGCAAATATAGTCCTCTCATATATTTTTGGAGACCGAAGGTACATCGAAACCCTTCACTACGCGCTCCGGCACGACAGTGTGCCGGCTAATGAAATATGTCATTTGTCTTCACGACGATGTTGACTCAGTTCTATGAGTTTGCGATCGCGGCTGTTTGATGAGCCACAATGGCGTTACGAGGCCCAAACCGGCGAACAATCGCGTTTTAATGATTAACTAAATTGTTTGCGAAGCGCGCGTTGTGTCCATGCAAAGCGGCTGTTTATAACCGGCCGGGTTCGGCAGTTCCATGCAGGTGGTGGCGGAGAGCCCGCGACATCTGATGTGTATTCATTACGTGAATCGGCGCGGTGGCGTCGCCGCGTCGTCTGCTTCTGATAGCGGAAAATTACGTACCTATTAGGTACTTGATTTTGTGGATAGTTGTCAACATCACGTGTACGTTTTTGTTAACTGTAAGGGCACGGGGTAATTTTTATCATAAGTCATAAGTCATTTATTCGCAACATGTAAGCAAAAAGTTAACATTATATTATGCAGATCAACATGTACCCAGTTTGGGCGTAGCAAAAACAAATAAGAAACAATATATACACGTTATTCAAATATTTTATACCTACTTAATTTATTTTTTCCGTGGACGTGAGATTGAGGTAACACACGCTACAAACTAATTTATTTACTGAACTTGTCGTTTAAGAATTCATCTACAGAATAATAGGCCTTTGAGATCAGTAATAATTTTAAGCGTGATCTGAATATTGTGTCTTTTTGTTATACTTTTATGCTTTCAGGAATTGTATTACATAGGGCGCACTATAAGTTTCCGGAATTGGCCACTTACATAAACAATATTTAAAAATTTATTGCAACATTTGAAAATAGAACTCTTTGGCTGTAGAATGCAGTTTGTTTCATCTGACTGTCTTTTGTATTTACCTTGTGGCGCCATTTCAAAAATTGTGTGTCTGCATCAACATGGATTTAACTCGGGAAAATTTTTGTAGTATGATTTTCTACGATTTTAAGTGTAATTTGACAGCTCAACAGAGCATCGCTCGGCTTGAAACAGCTTTTGGCAATGAAGCACCATGCAAGACAACTGTTTATAGCTGGTTTGCAGAATTCAAGCGTGGTCGTATCAATCTCAGTGACGAATCTCGCGATGGTCGGCCGTCCACCGCTGTGGCCAACAAAAACATCGATGCTGTGCGCCGTATGATAGAAACAGACAGGCATGTGACCTACCATGAAATTCGCGCATCCTTAGAAATAGGCATGAGTCAAATACAATTAATCCTACACAAACATTTGGCTGTGAGAAAGCTGTGCTCGCGGTGGATCCCACACAACTTGACCGAGGCTCAAAAAACGGACCGCGTCACTTGGTGCAGTGCCATGCTTACCAGATTCAACGAAGGTGCGTCAAATTTGATGTGGGACATAGTAACAGGTGACGAAACATGGATTTATTGCTACGATCCCAAAACAAAGCAGCAATCGAGCGTATGGGTCTTTCAAGATGAGCCGAAACCAACCAAAGTGGCGCGCGTGAAAAGTGCATCTAAGCGGACGATTGCTTCTTTTTTTAATAAAACTGGACACGTGGCTACTGTTGCTTTAGAGAATCGTCGTACAGTAAATAGTGACTGGTACACGACCATTTGTTTGCCGGAAGTTATTGACGAACTCCGTAAAAATAACCGTAAACGCCATATCATCCTGCACCACGACAATGCTAGTTCTCACACGGCCAGACAGACAAACGACTTTTTGAAGGCGAAAAATGTAGAACTCATGAGTCATCCTGCATACAGTCCCGACCTGGCACCTTGTGACTTTTTTCTGTTCCCAAAAATTAAGAACCAATTACGCGGTCAACGATTTTCATCACCAGAAGAGGCTGTCGAGGAGTATGAAAAACACGTTTCAGAGGTCACCACAGAGGAGTGGCACAAAAGTTTTCAAAACCGGTTTCATCGAATGAAAAAGTGCATAGACGCCAAGGTAGATTATTTTGAAAAACAATAAATTAATTTTATACCTTTACTAGTATTTTTTCATATTCATTCCGGAAACTTATAGTGCGCCCCACGTATATATCTTAATTGACATAACGTACGGACTATTTTGGAACATTTGCATATTTGATATCGGTAGATTTAATTTATTTTTGTGGTGCGTATTTCTGTCATGTGTATCTTTAATTTGGATATCAATCTCACTAATATTATAAAGGCGAAAGTTGGTGAGTGTTTATGTGTGTGTATGTCTGTTACTTCTTCACGCGCAAACGGCTGGACCAATTTTGATAAAATTTGGTAAGCAGATAGCTGACACCCTGAATTACCACATAGGCATGTTTGTTATGCAGGTAGCTGACACCCTGGATTAACACATGTTTATCCGCGGGTAACACCGCGGGGTGCAGCTAGTAAAGAATAAATGGTAGAGAGTTATAGAGTATAGAATAGAGAAAAAAATAAAGTAAAAATAGAGAATAAAAACTCAATGTAGGTACTGTGTGCATTAAGGTATGAGATTTCTGTGGTATTGTTAGGCACAGAGAAAAAATTGATCGTTCAATGAGAAGTTACACGACGTCAGTCAGGCGCCGTATAGTTGGAGTAGTTAGCAGGATATTATTATAAAGACGGGTGAATAAGAAGAGATGCTATACTGTGAGCGGCCGGAAATTCAGAGGTTTTTCGAACATGCAACGCAGCGAGTGGTTGGCCAATTGGCCATGCGTATCATTATGATGCCTTAAGAAATATTTAAGAAAGTGAGAATCATTTGTATTTTGTTTCTTCTACGCAGAACCTTAAGCAGCAGTATCGATGTGCTTAGTCCTAAACTCATCGGCAGCTACTCGTAGTACTGCAGCGTCGTAAGCCCCGTCCGCAACGCTACGAGCGCGCCGCACTTGTTTAGCATTTTGCCAGCGTCCGCTACAAGCTTTTCCACTCTCGAGCTACTCAGAAAATTTAAATTTTATATCCAGAGCGAGGATATCTTGAGACAAATCCGCTTTCTAATAACAGTGCGTTTGTATCGAACTTTAGATACAATCGTGGAAACTATGAACTGATTATAAAGTTTGCCCTTTCGCTTGGAGTAGCAATTACGTTTAGCATTATAACAACAAACATTCCGCTCGGCGAGCCATGCTCTGTGTCTTGGATTGACACTGTGACACCCATATAAATAGTCGGCGCGACGTTAATGAAATCGTCTCCCGGCCTGGCTCGCGACCTGTGCTGGTGACACACTGCGGACATTCCACACTGCGTACCAACTAACACAGACTCGACTTTGCTGACTGTTAGGATTCCGTACGAAAATGGAAAAAAACCTTATAGGATCACTCGTGCGTCTGTCTGTCCGTCCGTCTGTTTGCTCCGAATCAAGCCCGCTGGCATAGAACAGGTGAAATTTGGTTGGATGGTGTAATCCTATGACGCAAAAACAGATGTGCAAAGTAAATTAATTTTTTAAAATAAGTTTCATTTTCAGGGGATACATTAGGAAATTAAAAAAAAAAGTTTTGCAAACCTTACTGCATTATGTATCACGGGTCACGGATCGTTTCATACATGTTATGTATGAAAGGACACGTTATGAGGATCTCAAATATATTTTAGTTTTTATTGAAAATATTACCGATTTTATTCATGAAAGAAGACGAAAGTTCACCATACCCCTCCCCACCTGATCACTAAAAATAAAAGCTAAAATTTAAAAAAAAGATGTAGTTCATTGCTCGTAGATTACAGGATACTTATAAGAATTCCATCAATTGAAAATAAAGTGGTAAACTCAATATAATACTTTCAAAAAACACCACTAGATAGCGCTAGTAGTAGTTACCTTGTGTCTTACTGCGAGGATTTCAAATGAGATATAATAAAAACATTTGTCTTTGGCATCGTACAGAAACCTCCCCATGCGAGTTCAACTCGCACTGGCTGGTTATTTGAACCGCACGTTAAAACATAACAAAAGAAAATTGAGAACAAGTTCGAGTTCAAAGTGTGCGTAATCTTGGAGACATACTATACTCATGTCGGTGAAGTATGAATTTTCTTCCATTTGTTACGTTCGTCCGCCTGTACGACACGACGTCCACCTTCCTTTATTTCCTTCATATAGCTATGCCTGGGTCTTTCTGGTCCTCTTTCACTGTCTATCTTCTCTTTAATGATGTTTTTAATGAAATTACGTTCCCTACACGGGGTGGCTTTTTAAAAGAGAGAAAAAAAGAAGTGAAAACTAATGAAAATGAAATATATTTTTTTAATTATTCCACCCTTTGTTTCCTTGGAGTAGGTAGGTGGTGGCTACGAACATGACAGTTTGCGGTAACGTTAGCGAGAACAAGCCGCACATACGAACAGAAATAACATTCCAATACGGTGCGATGGCACGTGATGTGCCTCATATTACACCGAATGTGTAATAAAAATGGCGGCTCTTTTGCCTATTTTAATAGAATATGACGTGGGTAATGTTCATTCCTGATATGTGAGAATCTGATCGCGCTGAATATAAAAGAGCCTGTATAAATATTGGAACGAAGTTCCTTACGGCAGGCTTGGAGGAGATAGGGATTTTGC
Organism: Acrobasis suavella; assembly: GCA_943193695.1. Lineage (NCBI taxonomy): Eukaryota > Metazoa > Arthropoda > Insecta > Lepidoptera > Pyralidae > Acrobasis > Acrobasis suavella. Next base: position 70,534 of record OW971930.1, on the reverse strand, counting down.
TGCGCGACCGAACTGAAAAAAATGTGATAGTAAAACCGTAAGGATGACCTCGTTAAATAAAACCGTTAAATGAGACGTGCGCAGGCGCGACAGTCGTATACACAAGCGAGTAGTGTATAATACCTTTGAGCACGATTTTTCTTTTGCAAATTGTGTCGATTCTACATTAGTCGAAGGAACTTCATTCCTACCTGGGGTCCCACGAAACCACATTTCTTTTTTTATTATATGTTTTGCTCACGTATAATAGTCGGAAAGGCCGACCAGATTTCGATCAATTTAAATGATCATCATGAGAACGGGTGTTAGGAGCGGCGGTACGGTATCACTGCCACTGAATCTTTCCGACTGTATTTACGTGAGTAAACCACATTGACTGAATAATTTATAAAATCTTCAGGCACGTATAAGCCGTTGGTCCCGGCTGTCATCATTGTATGACAGTCGTCAAGCTATGTCAGATGTCTTGAGGCAGCCTGACAAATCTGACACCAGTGTTGGCCACTTAAATACACGAAAAACAAACAACGAGAAATCTTTCATTCAGCATAGAGTCTCTCTCTCTCTCCCCCTCATATGAGGACATGTGTTTTATGTTCAGACATAATGATTAGTTAAAAAAAGCAAAAATAAACAGTTCCACTGTCTGTGATATTCATAACTATGGCGTTGTCATTATGTATTCATGGCGTTGGTCGCCCGTAGCTTGTGGCTACTCTTGCTTAATTCCCTTAACAGTAATAAAAAAATCAAATAACGCAATGAATCCCAGTAAGAACGTCCGAAGAGGCTCGGGGGGGGGGGGGACTGACTTGATTCGGAATCCCAGCGGGTTCGCTCGCTGTCATCGAAATTGAATTCACAGACCGCAATTTAATTTCTTAGTTACTATTTTTAAATATTAAATTACGTATTCTCATGGATCTCGCAGGAATAAGATCACAGTGTACTCTGTGTGAATTTACAAAGGTTGCCGTGTGTATAATAAGTTACAAATAATCGATAAATGTGTAATGTTTTACTTTTCTATTGTACAAACCTGTAAAAATAGAATAAGTGGAGAATAAATAAATACTAAATACATCTTTTGTAATTAAATTTTATATTTACTTGTAAAAACTTTATTGATCCCCAATATACAATTGTTTACAATCGTTCTCTCCCAGTCAACCATAAGGATAAACAAAGATCTCTTTGCAGCGCAAAATGTATACCTAAATAAATCCAACACATACCTAATAAATTTACCTACATATACCTACATTTATTATATCTATGTACATACATACAAAATATAAACAATGAAATATACATTATTTTAGAAGATGGAGTGTACTTTTCTTTTAAAAGAAAATTTAGTTGAAATGTCCTTGATGTCAACAGGTAAAGCATTCCAGCGCAGTGAAGCTGGCAGGATAAAGGAGTTTGCCATAAAATTTGTGCGATGTAGAGGGATAGAAAGAACATGAATATCGGCAGAGCGAAGTTGCCTCTATACGTTATGATGAGAATTAGTAGGTTAGGGTTAGGTTAAGGCGAGTAGAGTTAGGAGCTTAGCACTCCATGAGACCTAATAATTTTTATAGTTCAAGCAATATGTACGTACGGTCTTGGCAATATTTTACATGAAAATGTTTTGGTGGGCCAGGTATGTCAAATAAGCCTGACTAAAAAATCAGACACGAGTGTTGGCCACACACACACACGTAAAATAAACAAACATGGAAACAATGATGATATAATATTGTTGCAGTACGAGTATATTCTGTAAATACTGTAGGTTAAATAAAATCCTCTCTACAAGTCGAAAGCCCAGTTTTAAACGGTCCCATTCTGCGGTCCACCAAAAAGGGTCACTTTACAACATCGACATACTTCCGTCCGTTCCGAGTTTAATTTCTCGAAATTCTGAGCTCCAAAAAGGTTCGCTCAGCCTCCGTTCCAAATAGTATGAAGTGATATGTAGAGGTCGGTCGGCTTCCTGCGTTTCGTGTGTTTTCGCACTTACACTTCCGACCGCTTCAGGACATTACAGTAAAATGACACAAATACAGAAATAACGCTTAATGTACACAACGTCACACGAGCAGGTAATTTAGTCACGAACTGTAGTTACGAACTTCTTGACGTCCACAATTGTGCAACAAAACAAAGTTAAGAAGATATAATATATAATATAATATAATATAATATTAATATATAGGGACAAATAACACTGATTGAGCTAGCCCCAAAGTAAGTTCGAGACTTGTGTTATGGGATACTAACTCAACGATACTACATTTTATAACAAATACATATATAGATATACATCCAAAACCCAGGACAATTTGAAAAAGGCCATTTTCCAACTTGCCCTGACCGGGGATCGAACCCGGGACCTCTGGGTGGCGGACTCGCATTGTGACCACTACGCCACGGAAGAATGAAGATATATTTGAATTTAATTGAATTGTATGTCGGGGAGTCGATAATACAGGTATGACAGTGAAGGGAAAACGCCGTTCACCACGTAATGAAAAATAAAGAGTGGTGTTATCCAGTTCAAAATGGAATGGCTTGTGCTTTTTAACTTACTTTACATCTCCATGAACAAACATGCTAATTTCATAAAGTGGCTCAGGTTGCAATAAGTCGTTACACTATCAGATGTCTTTTAACAACTTAATATTTTTTATTTGTTTTCAAGGGATCACGCTGAGCCATCAGATATTGCAATGCAAAGCAAATGAATGGATATCGGAGAGCCAATGAAAGGAATATAATAAATAAATATATATCCGGGACGAAACACACAGATTGAGCTAATAAAGATAAAGATATTTTTATTTGCAAACACATAACATACATTTATAAATGCAGTTGATACTGAATTAATATCGTGCAAAAATTTTTACCGTCATCGGTGTGCAAATAGCCAAATATAGGTCAGATATAGGCTGCTAAATATTTATCATTTACTTTAATGTCATTGAGTGTTAATTAAGAATGGAAGGAATTGTCAAAATAACTTCCAAAAATACAAAATAATAGTAATAAAAATTAAGGTGATATTAAATTTTGAAAATAATATTATTGCAATTTGGCATCGAAATAACATTTGTCAATTAGAAATAGTTTAAGTTTTTTTTTTGTTTCAATTGTTGCGGAATCTTATACACTTGAGGTGCCATGCCCACTATAATGACACAAGTGTTGGTTACAAACCCAAAGGATTGATAGAAAAAATAGGAACTTCAAACTCAAAACTTCAAAAAATTCCTGACCCATGCATGTGTCTCTGGATCCTATCTGTTTTGTTATAAACCCTGCTCTCCGGAGCCTCTTCCGCAGCTGCCGAAGGATCTCGGTGGCACTCGTGCTTTGTTTCCATTGTCGCGGTAATCCGGCGATAACGGACCATTGTTGCCCGGCGCGGGCGGCGTAATGGCGCACTCTCCGCGCGGCCCGCACTGTGTGCTCTGCACTCGACAGAAGGAACACATTATAAAGCGAAATTGACTTCCGCCTCGCGCCTCTGTCCCGCGCTGTAATGTTTCCGCTACTGCATGTCGTAGTCGATGTCCGGAGACTACAAAGTCAGGAAGGCAACATCATCCAAAATACGACATGGATGTGTTGATGTTAGCATCGTCTTCTCTATCTTTATAATCAAGTGACGAGATAAAACATACTTTTTAAAACAAGCTTTAATTGTTTCTTCGTTAATTTATTTAGTCCTTTTTTGTTTTAATAAATTGTTATATTTGAAGTGAAAAATTCGGTAGGCGAGTTGGGAATTTTTTGAGATGTGAAAGAAAAACCACTGAACTCGCGACACTATTACCGAAACCGACACCAAGTCCTGTCGGCACTCTCGGAGTGCCACTGTTTTTTTAATGTATGTTCACCAGTTACTCGAAGACGCCTAAACCAATATAGAAAATTCTTTTTTTTATACTTGTCAGGTGGTCACATAGAAAACTTCGTTAGGCGAGTTGAGAATTTTTTGATATGGAAAAAACCACTGAACTCGCGACACTGTTATCGAAACCGACACCAAGTTTTCACTCCTGTCGACACTCCCGGAGTGCCACTGTTTTTTTAATGAATGTTCACCAGTTACTCGAAGATGCCTAAACCAATATAGAAAATTCTTTTTTTTATATACTTGTCAGGTGGTCACATAAAAATTTCATCAAAATCGGTTGTGTAACTTAGTGTTCAGAGTAGACGGGTTTTAGTTTTAAAAAAATTATATCATATAACTTCTTGTTACTTGCGAGGTCTCTGTACAGCTCACAGAGCCACTAGTCTATAGTGCTCCTTAAGGCAAATCAAATGAGCCCAAACAAATTACAAATTTCCTATGGTCACCTTCCGGTTTCATCATCAGATCAGCTCCATCATAAATTGCATTGTCACGCGATATAAAAGATAAGATAAAATTTCTTTATTGCACCAACTAAGTATGACAATAATCAAAAGTACATTTAAAATCTAGTAGGTACAAAGGCGGGCTTATCACTAAAGCGATTTCTTCCAGCCAACCTTTGGGTAAAGAAAACTATAAAAGATGTGGGGGAGTTGGCGCAGTTAGAGTATTACAGTGTAGAAGAGTATTAGTATACCAATAAATAATAGGAGTACATACTATAACAAATAAATGAACAATAAGGTAATAGAAATACATAAACCATACAATTTGTACGAACATTAAAAAAAGTAAATGAAAGTAGCCAGTAAAAAGAAAAGAAGTAAAGAGATATTAGTTAGAGCTAGAGGAAAGGTAATGAGACGTTACCAAATCTTTGAATTTTTTCAATGATTCCACTTTACGAATATCCAGTGGCAAAGCATTCCAAAGTTTTACTGCCTGAACTGAGAAAGAATTAGAATAGAAATGAGTACTATGAACAGGAATTGAGAGTTTAAAGGAGACTGTGCTACGCACACTTCGATTCGTGTTCTCACGAAAGAAGCTAAAGCGTTCTTTAAGGTATAGCGGAGTAGAAGGAACGAACATGACTGAATAAAGAAGGGAAAGGATATGCAAGTTACGACGTTGTCTAATAGGGAGCCACTTGAGTTGTGCACGAAAACTAGAAATGTGATCATATTTGCGAAGTCCAAATATGAATCTAATGCAGAGATTTTGGAGACGCTCAAGTTTATTTAATTGCTCTTCCGTGAGATCGAGGTAGCAGGTGTCAGCGTAATCAAGGATGGGGAGAAGTAAAGATTGTGCCAGCGCAATTTTAGTCTTCACAGGGAGAAAGTTATGCAGTCTTTTAAGAGAACTCGCAGACGCAAATATTTTTCTACTAACCTCTGTGAGCTGAGGCGACCATGTCAAATTCTTGTCGATCAAGACACCTAGGTTTTTTACCTTGATGCTAAAGTCAATACTGACGCCGTTAAATATAATTGATGGAAGGGATGGCCAATCAATGCGCGAGATATAATATGTATTGCCTATTATAATAGCCTGTGTTTTAGAAGGATTAACTATAAGCCCATGAGACTTACTCCATTCAGATATACGCGATAAGTCACCGTTGATTAAATCAATCCCTGAACTGAGGTTATCCAGACTAACATGGCAATAGATTTGGAGGTCATCTGCATACAGGTGGTAAGATGAGCGAAGATGATTAGAAATAGAATTAATAAATAATGCAAATAACAATGGAGAAAGCACACCACCTTGAGGCACACCGGACGATGTTTGACACCACGTCGATGATTTACTTTCAATACGTACACATTGTCGGCGACCATATAGATAAGAGTGAAACCAGTCAACAACTGATGGAGATATGTTCAGCGAGCGCATGGTAGCTAAAAGAACCTCGAAATCAACAGTGTTGAATGCATTAGAAAAGTCTAATAATGACATAACAGTTAATTGCTTATTGTCCATGCCGGCTCGAATGTCATCAGTGATCTTAACTAACGCTGTAGTAGTGCTGTGACCTGTTCTAAAACCGGATTGGAAAGGTTTGAGGATGGAGTTTTTACGCAGAAAGGGATCGAGTTGTTTTTGGACAACACGCTCAAGGATTTTCGAGAGGAAGGGAAGTATAGATATTGGACGGAAGTCAGAGAAGGAAGAAGGGTTAGCTTTTTTGGGTAATGGAGTGATAAAGGAACTTTTCCAAGCGGACGGAAATATGCCGGAGGATAAGGACTTATTAAGGATAAGAGTAATAATAGGAAGTATAATGTCTAGGATAGGAAGGAACATTTTACGACTGATGTCATCCGAACCTACGGCATTAGATGTTACCGAATTTATGCACTCTTGAACATCACATTCAGTTATAGGACTAAAAGAGAAAAAAGGATAGTCAGGGGAGGGAATTGAAGCTAGGTGGTTTAATATCTTACTTTTATTATTGCCACCAAAATCTGTAGATGTTGAGAAATGTTTATTAAGAAGGTTAATATCAAGATCATTTGATGGCTCTTTCCCACTCCCATAGACCTAAGAAATTTCCAAACTTTAGCTGGATCCCCGTTTTCAACGGACTGGTGGACATGACGGCGCTGTGCATCTCTACACATCCTGTTGCAGGCGTTACGAGCTTTGATATATTTATCACGGTATTTGTCCGGATCAGCTTTAAACTTAGTCTTGGCTCTGAGTTTTTTGGCAATAGCTACCCTGATCTTGTCTGTAAGCCAAGGCGCTGGGAGATGTTTAACTCTAATAGGACGCAAAGGGGCATGTATATCATAAAGGCTGATAATCATTTTATTAAACAATTCCACTTGCTCGTCAACAGAGTCAAGATTAGCAATCGCATTCCAGTCACTGTTCAAAGCATCTTCACGTAACAGTTCAGTTTTGATAGATCTTAAATTGCGCTGAAAGAGGATTTTGGATCTTGGTTTAGGTGGACGAACCTTGTAGGAGAGAAAAAGAAGATGATGGTAAGAGAAGATGTCAGCGTTAATTTGACCATGCTTTGCAACATGATCCAAAGAGGACACTAAAATGAGATCCAATAGAGACGGTTTACAGTTAATGAAGAAATGAGTAGCTTGAAGTGGAACTAAGGATAAGTTACAGGCGTCAATGGTGGAGCTGAGATTATGAGCTCGAAGGTCATTCTTGAGTAGGCAGGTGTTGAAGTCACCCATAATTATTGTATGACTATAAATTGGTGATAATTCTTCAAGCAGCTTTTCCAAGGAAGAAAAATAATTAATGGAGTCAGAAGAACTGTAGAAAACTCCAAGAAGAATTTGTGTGTGCATTAGGGTGACTTCAATGAAGAGGTATTCTGCTTCCAAAGAATAATCAGAGACCTGAGAAACGCGAAGAACCTTAAAAGGTATATGTGAACGAAGATATATAGCAACACCGCCACCTCCCTTACCAACGCGGTCATTGCGAATCAGGTGGAAGCCAGGAAGTGAGTAAGAAGTAGATGGGAGGCAAGGCTGTAGCCAGGATTCTGAGACTAAAATGGCATCAATTGACTTGCAATCAAATGTTGACAATAAGTCAGGATAATGACCCGGAATGCTTTGGGCGTTCAAGTGAACAACATTAAAGTTTTTTGGTATATCATTAAATGAATTCTCTAACGTTTCGTTGAGAGGCATTGGGATGGAATAAAAACTGTCACTTTCACTACTATTAGATGATATTGAGTGAAAACTATCATCTTGTTCGCTAGACATATATAAATATGTAGGTACGTTTATAAAAATAATAAATTATAAGATTATAATAGTTGCCTAATAATAACTTAAAACTGCAACTCACTGCATACATCTACCCGCCAGCAGGGAGGTAAAATCAAACTTCTAAAACTAACAATAGCACCAAAACAGAAAAAAAAACATTGCTTATTTTCACACAAATTAAGTGCGCTTAGTGTAAGTTCATATGCCTAAAAAGAAAAGAAAAAGTTATTGATTGACACATGTTTGTCACTTGGTAAACAAATGTCAGTGTCGCAACAGTGTGACATTGACAACAAAACAAACAAAACAAATTATGTGTGGACTACACGCAGATTAAAAGTGAAAAACTTACAAAATATGTGGGTGCCAGACTGATAAGTTACATAATATGGTAACACGTATATAGGAGACACAACCAGCCACCATCAGAGAAGGAAATCACTTTCTGTTACGCTTCGGACGTGAGGCTTGCGGCTCAACCGCCGCGGAATCCGAAGCTGACGCCGCACTAGGCGGCGCGGCCGCCGCCGACGTGCTAGCCTGCGAGGAGCTCCTGAGCAGCTCCACGTCCCTCACGGAGTAGACACGATGCCTTCTGCCATTATCATCGATCACAATGACGCAACCGTCCCTCGTCCAGGACTTGGAAATTCCGTACTGTTGTCGAGCAGCTAGAAATGCATCGTGCCTCGTCTTGGTTAAAAACTCGGACAGTGTGATTCCCGATCCCTTGAGCCCGGTTTTGGCCATCCAACAGCGATCCTTCATTGGCATGCGAAGAAATTCAATGAGTATTGGTCGAGGCCGGTCCTTTGAGTTGCTGCCCATTCGATGAACTCTCCGCATGTCTGCCTCGGAGAAGCCATCAATCTTCAGCAACTCAATGACATTGTTCACAACCACTGATGCTGTGTCCTCCTTTGGGTGTTCAGCTACCCCATGCATAAGAAGCACATACCGCCTACTGGACATTTCCAAGTGGTCTTGGTGCCTCATCATCAATTCTAGCTGACCGTGAAAACTCTTCATAGATGAAGCCATAAAGGACTTGAAGGAGGAGAACTCCGCAGCCAGGGCACTGACTGTAGGTGTAGGGCTGGCCTGCTGTAACTCACTTTGGAATTCCGCCATCTTGCTATTGAAGTGCACCATCATTGTAGACATTGACTCTTGAAGTGCTTCCATTGTTTTTAGTGAAAGGAAATAGTGCTGGCAAGTAGAGTGTATTATATGTAGATTTTGTACATACAGTAAGTAGTATAAAACTCAGTAATAAAATTTATTTTAATTTTTAAAACAGAGAGACTTTAGTTAGATGTTATTTAATTCACTCCTACCCGCCAAAAAAAAAAACGATATACGTATGCGTGCAAAATTTCAGCTCAATCGGAAACCGTAAAGTGGGTCAAATGTATCTTGCAAGAGTTGCAGACAGACACGGGACACGTGAAACTAAATAAAAGCTTGTAATAACCAGCCAAGGGTGGAGTTGGACTCGCGGCGCACGAAGGATTCCGTACCATTATCTACCAAAAATCACAGTTATTGTATGGGAGCCCCCTTAAATATTTGTTTTTATTTAATAATTTAATTTTAAAGTGAATAAACAACTAAATATTCTATGAATATTTCAAGCGTCTACCGTGATTTCTGCTCCATATTAAAAACAGCAACCGTTTTTAATATCGAGCAGAAATCGCGTCTGATGTATGAGAGCCCCTTAAATATTTATTTTATTCTGTTCTTAGTATTTGTTGTTATAGCGGCAATAGCTATACATCATCTGTAGAAATTTAAACTGTCTAGGTATTACGGTTCATAAGATACAGCCTGGACAGACAGACGGACGGACAGCGGAGTCGTAGTAATAGGGTCCCGTTTTTATCCTTTGGGTGCTGCTAGGTATAAGCCTCCTTTTGTCTGCGTTATATGTTCTGTCCCTGGCCATTGCGGTCTAATCCTTCCCAGTAACTGTTTGATACCGCAGACCCACCAAGCCTCCGGACGTCCAGATCCAATAAAGTTAACATCATCAACAATTCTAATAAGTAGTTACTTAATTCTGATGTCAATGTATTGTAACTAAAGATTTAAACGTATTTACTATTAGTCCTGCGCTGTGACGACGGTCCGAGGTTTACCTTCGCCCCATTGCTCCCGAGATTATACCGCAGCTCCGCACAACAAATCCCGAGACGTTTACATTGGAACCCGTGTCGGAATTTATCCCAATAAATCTGCAGGAATTCTTTCAATTGTTAGATAAAGTTTCTCGTTTTACGGAGATCACCTTATTTTAAATGTGTGATTATGGAAAGAGAGTGGTTCTACTTTTTATTCCAAGCTCACTCATAAAGAAGATATGTACTCTGATTGCGTGTCGTGACATTGGTTTGTCTTATAAATACTTCTTCAAAGGCGACATCGTTCCTTCATCCGTCCTGCCTGCCCAAACAGCTACAAGTCAATTGAATAAAGTAAGAAATCAATTTTTATAGTATTAAGAGAACTAGATATGAAGCCTTGTAATTAATTATTCACTCAATCATTTATTTTTCTGTCTTGTAAATCGTTTGCTATTTGTTCCTTTAATGTTTTATTGATAATCTTTTCAAATATTCTTTCTTATCGTTTATCCGATTTATAAGTACTTCTAGTGGCAACTTCTTTTATAGTATGCATATAATTTAAGCTGTGAATGACGTTGTGGGTTATGTAATTAATAACACATATATATTTGTAGCGGGAGCGAGGTGATATGCTCGACCGCCACAAAGGGAAGATCTTCCCGCTTCCCGGGGAACCGCGGTTCCCCAGGCGCAACAACATGCCTGGCGGGAAGATCTTCCCTTTGTGGCGGTCGAGCATATCACCTCGCTCCTGCTACATATTCAATATTGTATCTGTAAGATAACTAATACACTATTATGTAACTGCTTGTTATTCCGTAATAAATAAATAAATAAGTCTGAGCGATCTCGTAGCTCTATAGCGGTGACTCCATGTCCTCACCTGCCTCCGTTATTTCAGTCCCGTCACTTCTTCTCACGCTTTCGGCGGTCGTCCGACGCCGCCCGACGACACCCGAACGCTGTGATTTATTTCAGACCGCTCTACACCTGTTTGCTAAACTGACCGAACACTGTTACGCGGCCTTCAGATAACGTTCAATTTAAACACTTAACACTAAGTGGCTGCAGACCGCAGAGTGCTTCCGTATCGTATTCAGATTTAACTGCGGCAGGAAGTTTGTTTAACTGAAGCGTACGGCATACCTCGAGCTTGACCGTTTGAGCGAAGCGACTCAGTTTCGAGATTGGCAAAAAATGCTTTTGTCCGTTTGTCTTTCTCGTCTTCAGGTCGCAGTGTCGTGGTTGGCATCGCGTCAAATTGAGAACTTAGATATACGGCTTTTCCTGTAATTATAATGGGGATATCATACTTGAATTTGCAGAACATAATAATATTCTTTTAAATTCAGCACTAGGAAACTCCTAGAGACGTGTCATTTAAGTTGATATATATTTATGTAAGTAGTATATTAGTTGTATATTTTTATGTACTTAAAGTTTTTTTTAAAATGTTATATGTAATCATATTGTACCCACTCTCTACCCTGTTTTGTAAAACCTATTCCTTTCAATCCAAGGTTGACTGGAAAAGATCCCTATCTGGGATAAGTCCGCCTTTTTAATGTGCTTGTTCTCTTAAATTATATTTTTGTATTTATGTGTATACAATAAAGTTTGTACAAACAAACAAACAAACAAACATAATAAGACTAAGTTGCTGACTGCATCGCAACATTCCTCTGTCTGGTCCACTCGGAACGGCACGCGAGGCATGCGTCCCGCTGCTCCCATTCCGCCAATAGTATCAATCGATGGCTAACGGACATATTTTAGGTTAAATCGAGCCTAGACAAACAGCCAGCGAGCGGCATTGCAATCTAAATTTGATTAAGCACAGGGAAAACCTGTCAACTACCGTAACAAATTCGAGCGTAAACTTGACTGCATAGTTTTCGAGACCCGAGCTTTTGTGACATCTGATATATCAACAGAATTAGATGTACGGATCCTAAGTAGGAAACCGAACAAACCGCTTCATTCGTAATATTATGTCATTGTGATTAAATTACTTAAATGATATTTTTTTCGAGAGAAAATCATCTGTCTAAAGCATTTTCTTTTTCCAATATTATGTTAGTTACAGAGTTGTAAAGCCCAAGTTATCCTTTATCCGTCATAAATCACATTTGCTACGTAAACTACGAACTACGATGTAAAAACAAGTTTTAGTAAATTACAACATTGCCAGATGAGTTCATTGTATACAGTTCCATGGGCGTCTGTATAACCGAATACCTCAAGAAAACTCACAAAATATTAAGATTTTACTACAAAGAAGGTATCTATGCCTAATTTAGTCCCGTATGGTAAAATATTCATCTATCATTGTTATTGATACATATCAGATTCCTCCATGGATGATCGAGAAATAAGCGGTTTTCGGTTACGGGTACGCCCACGATACACCCGATCCGCGACTAATATTTTATTTGGGGGCACAAAACGCGACTAGGATGAAGAAGGCTTTATTGGCCTTTTCTAAAACATACAAATTGCGATTGATTCGCTTGTTTACAAAAAACCAACAACGTACGAAACAACGACGATTTGGTACTTGAGTGGTACCAAAGATAATACAAATATTAACGTAACAGATACCCAACGCCATACAAACTATTGGCAGGCCTGTGTCACTCCCCGTTTAGGGGAAAATATACCTACATTATTACTATGCGCGGGGCGACCACTTCGAAGGGGTAATTCGATTACATGACTCGTTTGTCCAGAGTAATAAGAATGAAATTGGCTTGCAATGGATATCTAGATATCTAAACGAAGAAGTGAGAAGTTCTAACGCGAGCTAAATTAAACCATACCGCTAACCACATTAAGTAGGTATTCCTTTGAATTTCTTTTCTGAGTAAGACTTCTGTACGTGATTACTAGTACTTATTCTGTGCTATTGGAGAGCCCGAAAGTTGGCAAAACTAGAGTTGCGAGTAGGCAATACAGAGATGGCAGCACACACGACTAGCAAAAAACTGACAAAGAACGTATTGAATATGCTTTAAAAATATTTATTGCATTTCATATAAGTCATATTTAATTAATTAGAATACTATTTAATTTAAATAATAGTAATAAATATTTCAATGTTTTAATAAGTGGCTATAGCGCCATCTAGTGACAATGAAGAGAAATAATTATGTTTATTATATAATGGGTAGGCATGGTGGTACCGATAATACGCGATCGATGCGAGCTCGCGACACTCTCTTGCTAAAGTTCAGTTACCGACCAGCAGCAACCGACACAAGAAGAAGAGCGAAGGCAAGCAACTCTTTGATTGACTGACAGCAAAGAGCTATCGCTCTATATACTGCTGTGTTAAAAAATGTGTCGAGAGACATAGCTGCACATACTTTCCTATAGCAACCGCAATTATCCGAGTTATACATAAGCCAGGGAACGTGTTGGCAGAGCTGTCGTGTTATTTTTATGTTGCGCAAGCGATGCCCGAACATGTCGCTCATTGTTCGTTATCTAGTAGAGCTACAGCGGGCATAAAACGAATGCGGGCGTAATCGTGCCGCGCCGGGCCCGATTCGGAGCGGCCGCTTTCCATAGCGGGAGGTCCTACCACGCCCGCACGCGGCTCTCATTGCGATGCCGTGTTGTGGACGCTAGCTAGGACCTACTAGCGTTGCATAGCTATCGAAAGTTGACCTCAAAAAACAGTCACAATATCCATAGGACTATCATTAGTTTCGAATAACCGATACTACCGAAAGTATACTATTGATGTAAGGTATCTACTATATATTTTGAATTTAGATACTATCGACAGTATTCGATACTATCGATAGTTATGTTATGTTATGTAAATTCTTTATTATACAAAAAAGACACAACACAAATACAAAAGAAAACATTACAAAAGCGGACTTATAGTTTTACCTTTCATCAATAGTATTGCAAACTATTGACAATCGATTCTATAGATAGTATCGGTTATTCGATACTATCGATAGTCTGATCGATATTGTGACCCTTTTTTATAGCCACGATAGTATCGATAGACTTTCGATATTTTATAATATTGCTTTCAATACAACTACCTACCTACTATTTAACCAAAGAGCAAAAATCATTTTTAAGGTATATAAAGTATAAGTATAAGTTTGTCTAGTTGTAAAAGATCGAGATCTTTCAAAACTGTAGCAACAAAATTTAGTACTTAACTTCTATTATTTCTCCTTTTCTACATATATTCGTATTTATCCCTAGGGAGGCAGGCAGAGCCCAGGGCCGCAAGATCCAAAGGCCACTTTTAGCGTGATAGTGGAAAAATAATTCAAAATAGTAATAGGTATTCAAAAGAGTAATAGACCTATTAACATGATTTTCATTTTTGCCTATTCCCTCGATTAGCTTTAACGATATGCGCAGAAAGAAAAGCAGCTCTTACATTATAATAAGTCTTTTTATTTACTCCCAGAATATTTCTTTTCCTGTTTCCGCAGAGAAACAAATACAACGTACAAGGTAGGTATAATCTTAACAAATCTGCTGGGACTTGTGCCGTGCGTGCAAGATGGAAAAGAAATGTAAAAGTACGTTACACTGGCTAAGAACTGCACTTGCAAAGTTAACAAAAATATTTAGCAATATTTTTTTAAATTAAATATTTTAAGTAACCCCCGTCACAACTGTAGCTAAGAACCATCTCGACCACGTCAGCTTTCAAACAAAAAAAACTGCATCATAATCGGTCAATTCGTTTAGGAGCTACGATGCTACAGACAGTCACACAGACACGTCAAATTTATAACAACTCTCTTGTCACGCCGGGATATAAAAATAGTACAGCGGTTGCTACGTCCGTCTGTGTCGCTGTCAGCCGCCCGCGTCGTCGCCGCTTTTTACCGATTTCCAAAAAGTAGGTTACATTTCATCGCGATCTTTTAAATTATTTTTTTATGTATGTTTACCGATTTATTTGAAAGGGCCTGGGCTGATTTGAAAAAAAAAATGTTTGAAAGTGCAATATTTGTCAACTTACTTGTTGTATAGTTTGGGGGTGAAGTCGGTTTTTATTTTTGAAAAATTATTGCTGACATTATTCCCGAAATCCCGACTCCCGAGCGCGTCCGCGTCTCAAATCTCAATTCATTCCGCGGCGCGGCGCGGGCGGCCTTTATAAATAATCTTATTATAAACGCATAAACATTATGTCTTATAATACAACACAGACGTGATTTTTATCGGCCAGCTTCCGTTACACAAGCTAATTTATCTTTTAAATATCATCATCATAACTCTAGCACTAACAAACCAAGTATAAAAAACATATAATTTGAATCAATCAATGTGGACAGTCTATTTTGTTTTACAATTTTCAAATGAAACGATCTGCGGCTGTACATTATGGCGTGATGGCAATGGCATGTGTTTTCGGTTAAATTGTGATGGATGGTGTGCGTCGGCCCTGCGCTGACACTGATGTATGGAAGTGTCGATCGTGTGCGGCGACAGCAGTGGAATGGTATCTGCCCAAAGCGGCGGGCCGGCTGTTCATTGTAAAAAGTATTGTCAACAAACACTTCAGTCAGATTTCCATGTAAAATGAATCATACATGAATCGATCTTGGCATGGCGCGAGGGATGTGAAATGCAATCACCTGACAAAAGAAAACGTATGCAATAAATTGGCATAGATACGAGTACGAATGATCGCGCAACTACTTGGTACCGCAATCATAAAATCCGAAATACAAAGGAAGCAGTACTGCATGGGCAGCCCCAAATAAAAAAAGAGTGAGGAAATGAAAGGATAGTTGGTGATGAGATTTCAAAATGAATAGAAACAAATAGACACTGGGGAAAATCAATGAAGTGCTGGTTCCTGCCCGAGGTGACTTATAATTCGGAGGTATGTAGAGGGTCTGCTGTGAGTGCTGTGACACTCTAACCAACTATTGGGGTGTGAGCAAGCACTAGAATTAAAAATAAATTAAAGTATCTTGCGACTTAATTTTAAGTTGTCAACAAACCTCTGGTATTTTTTAAAAGCCAGGGAAAAAATTGCATTATGATATCTATGCCCGTTATCTATTACTGGTAACACTTTGTATCATGTGTGTTTGTGATTCCTAGTGCAGTTTACAATCAATAATCGTGGACTGTTTTTCTGTATTAATAAATTACACTCCGTTGACAAGAATCAAATATAATAAATAGTACCTATATGCAATTGTCATCATTGTTGAAAGCAAATATAAAGTGTTGTTTGTCCCCATTGTTGAAGTATATTAGTAGTGTTTATGTTATTTATGTACGGTTTATTATTATACAATTATTATGTATATTTTTGTTATACTTGTTAAGTTTACTTCTGTTTTGTTAGTTTCAGATTTTCTGTTGTAAATACTTATCCCAAAAGATTACTTTCTAGTATCACCTGTTGGTTGACTGGTAGAAAAGCCCCCTGGATTTAACTCCGCCTTTTACTATATTGTAATATGTGTAGTAAGTCGGGCCAAGGTATTAAAGAAATGCGTGAACCTCACCTCTGCCACTGATGCGACAGCTAATATTACTGATGTACATATATTCGTTACTAACACAAACTAAATTACATGTTCTTCAATTTTATGGATGATACTAAATGTCCTTAACTGACAATAAAGGTTTAAGTCACTGGACTTAATGCTGGGCAAAATTGCTAAAGGTATGAGCGAGAAGCTATATGTATAGTCTTTATGACTCGAGAAGGCATGCGAAAGTTACTAATTAAGTCCCTTTGAAAGGTGTCGAGATGAGATTATAACATAAATTGTCAGGTTGATCATTAAACAAAGTGTCATTCGTTGTAATAAATTACTCTCAATGTACACTTAATACAGATGGTAGACAAAAAGAAAGAACTACTTTAAGGTTTCACAATTTTTAGGGAATTTTCCATCGTAATTAAAGTCAAAGTATAATTTCCTAATTAACTTTATCTCGGCGGCCGGCGGGCTCGTTACGAGGCCGGAGAAGCCCCGCCACAACGCTTTTATTTTTAGGATTATTGCTTAAACCCTCTTTCAAAGACCCTGAGCCGTAAATTAGAGGAAATCTGGGGGCGCGGTAGTGCCCCCGCCAAGACGAGACCTGAAGGCGTAGGGCACTACCTACCATTTCTCGATTCGATCTGGATTCTGCTAAAAAGTTCAAATACTCAGGCAGGATATTGTTTATTATGGCATACACAACAGGTAACAATCACTTTTGCTAAAATTTAAGAATTTACAGACACTTTTCTCTGGACTGAGATCCAAAAACGTGTACATACATCATGACAGGCAGTGTAGATAAACATTGTTAAGCTCAAGATACTGACTGAAATGGACAGCTTAATAAACAGTTACAGTTTATAGTTCACAGCAAAGAGTAGAGTTAGTTCGTTACATACTACACGTTACAGCAAGTATTTAACAATTTGTGTCACTTAAATTGTTTAGAATTATGATGACCGAAATTGATCCAAATTTATGTGAAATTATGAAAATCAGGTCAAAAATTTCAGTGGAGTATGACATCGTTAAAGTATTTTTCTACTCCTGTACTGTTATCTGTCTTTTAAATGGTCCCGAACACTAATATAAGAACATAGATTATATGATTTCAGAAAAGTCTATAGTCTATTCCTAATATAATAGCACATGTGTCGTTATTTCGCCAAAACGATACTCCTAGCCATAGACCTATAACTTTTTTTCTTTAGATCTACCATACTGCCAACATAATGAAATCGTTATTTTAACATATGGTGCCATTTTTCAAACGTGGAGTCACAGAACAAACGGTTTTTTGTATGAAAAACTTTCTTTTAAGTGACTCCATGTTTCAAAAATGGCACTTTTAGTTACTAGGAAGACGTCAATAAGAAAAAAAATAAGTCTTCCATAGATACCTAGTATCTACCAAACATTATAGTATTTCATTGTTTTCTTTATTTATTTTAGTAAATGTAGTCGTAGAAAAAGTATTGTATGCAACGTTGTATAAGTACGTCTAAAAATGCTCGATGGCGTGTCCTTACGATTTTCGCCAAGACTCGCATTTTATGAACCTTTTTATACAACTGTTGCATAAAATACTATTATTAAACATGCCAAGTTTCAAATTTGTAGCTATTACACTTTATATTATATTAACATCTAATATACCCAGATTTCGTCACTCACTGATACACTGACTGATAGTCAAAAAAAATGTTGAGGTATTTCCAGAAGTTATAAAATACTGAATGTGGTCTGCGTACAAAATTTTAGCCTTTACATCAAAGAAGGCTAAGATTTGTACGCAGACCACATAACATTAAGAAATCTGTAAATTTTCCTACCCATTCCTTAAAATGTGAGAGGATGAAAGTTTGTATTCAGCATATCTACAAATTTGCGGCTTGGTCTTTTCTTTATTTATGGGCCTTTGGCTTAAGTAGAAGTGCCTACGTCACTCTCACGGAACGGCCAGACCACACATCTAAAGTGCAAGGTTTATAGAGATCTTATTACTAGGATTCACGCAAACCTCTATACGATATGATGAGAAATAGTCGGTGTTAGGTTAGGGCGTATAGTGTTAGAGGAGCATGGCACTCCATGAGATCTGATATCTTTTTATATAGTTCGTTTAGATAAAGATTTCTAAAACAAACGCAGTAACTTAGAAACACTAAGGTCGAGAGAATTGAAAAATAGGTACCTAATTTGTAAAATTTATCGCTGTCGCTTTGTCAAACAAATTGTTACGCTGTGCGACGGAGGCAACTGTAGCTTGAACTAAAAATACCTATGAAAAGTAGACAAAATCAATGTTTCGTAGTCCTCTGATTTCCCAAATTTAACCGATTTAAGTTCTGTTTTAATAAAATAAAAATAAAGAAATCTATGGCTGTATTCCTATGTTTCGTTTTGTTTGTTTTAACTCTTTATTGCACTTTTAAAATATTTACACAAGTTACACATATGTTTAAATGTATTAAAATTAAAAATGTGCTACGGCGGGCTTATTCCATTGAGAACTTACTTTTTATTATATAATCTCGTCTTAATTTGCTAGTTGTTGGAACACAGTGGAAAATCTTACAATTTTTTTTTGTAGTTTTTTTCATTCAATTTTAGATTCAATAAAATCACATCTGTTTTAATTATAAAATTATGAAAAAAAGACAACTTAGGGACAAGCCAATATATCCAAATATTTTTATATCTTTACTCTACTGGCACTATCTGGCGAGGAAACAGGGTACTACGCTTATATGGAACTATGGTCCAACGATTTCATCTTAAGAACAAAATTGTGATACTTTAATTTGTGCCAAATCCACAGAACGAACGAATCAGCTAACACGTATCAGCCTATTTTCTTTAGGTTGAATTTTATAATATTCTTATATTACTTAAAAAAACTCAATGAATAGGGAGCAGGAGAGGGAGAGTTTAACGTGTATATGAAAACAAGCATGGCGCGTGTTTTACTTTTACTGCATTACGTTGTATATTAGTTAGCAGCCAGTTGTACTAAAATAAACACGTCACCGCGTCACCGCAGCATCGCGGGCTGTCTATTCGCGGCGCGGGAGTGCGCTCAGCTGATCGCGCGTACGCACACACACGTGCCCGCGTACTACACACACGCGCACATGTGAATAAACACGTTGACACGCGCCGGAGAGGTGACGACAGGACGTGCGTGGCTGCGGTCATGCTGACCGAGTGGCACAGCTTTCCATCGAAATTTATTCGAGAGAAAAATTAGCTTCAATAAAATTCACATTAGCATTCAATTCCCATGAACCTCTACAAGGTCGGCTAAATCTGTTAAATATATCTCTATATTACTCCTTTTTAAGGCTGAACTTTAGGTGCGTTGTTCTGCATATTGTAGTGATAATTTGTTAATCTACTTTTTAAAATTGCGTAATTTATACACATTATTAATAATCAAAACAAAAATTGTTTGTCAGCATGTTTCAGAAATTGTATTAATTATACTTAGTTTCGGCACTGTGTTTGTCTATTACATAAACATACATCAATTGTAATAGTAACATAATGACTAGTGCCAAAATAAATGATAAAAAAAAATATCTCATCTTCTGCATTGCATGCATAATTTTTTAATAAGACATTAAATTTTGCTAAGTACATTAGTAAGACCTTCTTATCAAGCGTCTGCTCCAGTTAGCCCACTTATGTTGTAATCAAACGTAAACAGCCGTAAATTGCGATTATGAGCACCTGCCGCTCCTTTAAAAATACCAATTCATCATGTTACATTGCATCGGTTGCGGAAGCGGCGCTATTTGCAGCTATTAGTAGCAGTGCGCAGAGAGGTGGCGCGGTAGTAGGCATGCTCGGAGCGCGCCGGTCACTGCTGAGTGAAGGAGCAGAGCTGGGGCTGCGGAGACTGCACGGTTACAATAACCAGCCAAGTGCAAATTGGACTCGCGCATGAAGGGTAAAAAAAATCACGTTTGTTCTATGGGTTATTTTATTCTCTTTTAAGTATTTGTTGTTACAGCAGCAACAGAAATACATCATCAGTGAAAATTTAATCTGTCTAGCTACCACGGTTCATGAGATACAAGCCTGGTGACAGCCAGACGGACGGACAGCGGAGTCTTAGTAATAGGGTCCCGATTTTACCCTTTGGGTACGGAACCCTAAAAACGAAGAAAGTGGCATGTAAAATAGATACAGGAAACAAGCTCTCAAGACCTTATCAATTCCAGGAAATGTAGGTGCCTTCCTTAATCTCTGACATACACGATAATAATGAGTTACTTAGTTAATAATGATCCTTGGTGTAAGTTTTATTTGACGGGAGCAGCCGGCGCTGGCAGTGCCAAGTTGTGGCGCTGACATAACATTTGCAGGAGTGTTGTTTTTAATTGAGTTTCTTTGACATATCTACACTACAAATGTCAAAATTACGAGTAACCAAGATCACTCGTTACAAATCCTTCGCATACGATCGATTACAAAAATACGCCCGATTGGAAACGTTCGTGCAAAACATTCGTAAAGTTACAAGTAATTCCATAGCATGAATTGACATACATTTGAAGTCAAATTATATTTACTAGGTATCTGGAAAAACCTCTCCTGTTTTCTTCTTGCGTATCATCTTTTTGTCTGAAAACACTGGTAAAGCTTAAAAAATATTTTTTATATGTTTAATTTATCAACTACAAGTACACACACACTTTTTTATTTGGATTCATTAGACTTCACTGATACCTATGTGTACTACTCGATCGGTCCAGAAGTTATGTCGTAGCAAATGGCTGTGACTGAGCGACAGACAGACAAGTGAGTGATCCTATAAGGGTACCATTTTTACCTTTTGAGGTAAGGAACCCTAAAAATTGTAATGGTTGCAAAAAACTACACCCGGCTGACGGTAAGCCGACTAAATGTCCCAGATTCTAATATAAATGTAAAATCGAAGCAGCCCACACGAAATAGGATTTACGACAAAAAGTCAACACATGTGATATTCTTTGAACATTCGGAAATAAGTCGACTACAATGTTGATATCCAATACTTTGACTTGGGAACTTCTTGCTGGGAAATGCAGACCGTCGTGCACCGCGTCACCGGTCACCGCGTCCGACAGCGGCTGACCCGGCGGCGCGGCAGCCTGACGCCGGCGGCGGAAGCCAGCCGCGCTTTCGCCAAGTCTTCAGCCGCGTTATTTCCACACCGGTGACTCGATATTTCCGGTCTGCTGCTGCAAAAATATGTCTTCAATAGCCTTGGAAGTCAACTGACCGTACGGTGACATTTTTCTCATTTTCTGAGGGAAGTGGTCTTTTAGCTACATAAAATGACACACTTGACTCAGTCCGTACCACGTGCTCTTCGTGTTTTGTAAAATACGGCGAACGTTGTCCGGTGCCTCGCAAATGAAAGGGCATCAATATTATTGCTGGTTGAAAAACAAAACCACCACACAAATAAAATAAAGTAGGCACACTACACATGTGATGCCAGTGATGCGCCGCCGCCATACAATGTGTGCTCCGTAGCATAAACACTGAGTCGTTTCTCTTGAAACTTTAATTGTTCTTTTTTAATTAGTATAGCAGTCGTACGGCTTGAGAGTTTGTTCAGCATCGCAGTAAGAGCCGGAGCTTTTAATTGTTTTCCCGTCTCCGCGTCCGTCCGACCACGCAGCGTCACTGAGAACAGTTTCACCCCTTTCGCTATACAAGTTGATTTGCAAGCAAATTAAAAAAACCCGACTACACTATCTATAGTGATAAATGGCGGAACTATATAATATTCTAATCCGTAGCGCCATCTTTTATTTTCCTTGTAAATTACAAACCCCAACTTTCAAGCGTTAACACCTAAAAACTTTTAAACGACTAAACCAATTCTCATCAAACATAGCTAAGAACCACCGCAAGGGAAGTTGCTTTCACGGAAAAAAAACCGCGTTGAAACAGGTCCATCCGTTCGAGCGCTACGATGCCACCAACATACACATAGACAGATGTAAGCGTCAAACTTATAACATCCATCTTTTTTGACGGGGGTTAAAAATGAGGTATGTACCGGAAAGATAAATCATAACTAAGTGATAAAGATCGCCACGGCCGTCCGTCCCAGATCGCAGCGCAAAGCCTTCATCCGATCTCCGCCAATCTGGTCCTCTGGCTACCCAAACACAATAGATTTTCTACACGGTGATTTTTACCCACCAGCCCATTTTTTGAAGCAAGTTCAGTCCATGATACTGAACTAGTTTCTATAAGTCCGCCAATGTATATTTGCTCTTACGAATTTTTTGTACTTTATTTTGTTTTTTGGTACAATAAAGTTATTATATTACAAACAAACAAACAAAAAAATTATTACCGATAAAAAAATTTCGTCCCACCCATACAAAAATGATTTTTTGGGATGCCGATTTTTTTCTGTTTTTCATCAGTTGTATTCCTGGAAACTAGTTCAGTATCATGGACATGACTTGCTCCAAACATTTGGCTGGTGGGTGTGAAGTCACACTGTATCGTGTACTGGCAGTGAGAGTATTTTCGATCTATTTGAAATGGCTTGGTTTTTTTTGCTTTTCTGGATGACTGCCTCCGTGGTCGAGTGGTCAAGGCGTTCGTGATCCGGAGGTTGTGGGGTCAGATCCCAATGGAAAGCATAGTAAAAAGTTGTTTCCAGTCTGGTTAGGATATTGCAAGCTTGAATCACCTGATCATCCGAAAAGGAAGATTTTTTTTATGTCATAGGGCGGCAAACGAACAAGCGGGTCACCTGATGGTAAGTGATCACCGCTACCCATGGACAACTGCAACACCAGGGGTGTAACAGAAGAGTTGCCGGCCTTTCAGGAAGATATAGACTCGTTCTTTGAAGGTTTCAATGTCGTATCGGTCCGGGAACACTGCTGCAGGAAGTTAATTCCACAGATCGGTCATTCGTGGTAAAAAGTTCCTTTTAAAACGTACGGTGGTTGATTGCCAACTATCCAAGTGGTGTGGATACAATTTTAATATCGGGCGGGTGGTGCGTTGGTGAAATTTTGCAGCAGGTATTAAATCAATTCTTCAGAGCATTCCCCATGATAAATGCGATAAAAATACACAAGGATGCAACATCCCTACGTAGAGCCAGAGGATCGAGACGGCCGGCGAGAGTCACATCGTCGATTATACGAGTTGCGCGATTTTGAATACGGTCAAAAGAAAGAAGTTGGTATTTATTTTATTTTTTTGATTCCGTGTTTCGGAAGGCACGTGTAAACTGTGGGTCCCGAACTCCATCTAGCGTTTGCTTAAACCTATCCAAGGATTTTCTAGTCTATCCTTTGGGTTGCGAGGTCAGATGGCAGTCGCTCTGTGTAACCAGTACCTAACCTCGTAAAATAACCCAGGTTTGGTACCGAACACCGGTCTCTGAAGAGTTAACACTGAAGATGCAACCAGGAATACGTGAGGATGGTATTTAAATTAAATATTATTCTATTGTCTTCTGACTGCAGGAACCGAACAAAATTGTTACAGATTCAGAATACGTGTCTCGGAAAAAGGCAATGAATGGCGTCGGCTCGTTAATTAATTACGTTTGTTTTGTGGAAACCCCGCTGCTCTGTTACACTCGGATTGTGGCGGCGGGACTCGAGACGCGCAGTTGGTAAGCCATTGACAGCGAGTAGAGGTGGAGCATGCAGCGAGTATGTATCAATAAATTCAATTATTCGGTATTCTTGCAGTGGCAAAATGAGATCATTAAATGAAAATTAGTTCCATTAAAAAAGACCAAATATATTTTTTTGGAATGGCTAAAATGTGATATTTTTAAAGTTTTTAATCCACATATTTCCGCCAATTTGAATTATTTTGAAAAACTAAATCCGACAAAAAAAAACTTTATAATTTTCGAACCTTTTCACAAAATTTCACAAGAATCGGTTGAGAAATGCGACCTGTAGGCGAGAACAACCGGACAAACTGACAGCCGCACAAAAGCATTTTTGACCAACCTCGAAATTGAGACGCTTCGCTCTCTCGGTCAATGGAAGTATAATAAATTGACTAGGCACTTGAAATACTGGTACCCATGCACATACAGGCGTCGTGACTTGAAGATGAATAAAGTTAAATATCTTAATATAGCACAACTATGTTCAAGTCACATAGTGCTGTCTGAGTTTAGCAACTTTCGGCAAACCTATCAAATGTCGGATAAGAAAAGTACATCGGCTCATCTCTACAGCGAGCTGGCGCCGCGCCAACCGCCGCGCAGTCCCCGCGCTCGCTGTAGGCCAAACTATTATTTTTAATAATGCCGTAAAAATCTTAGAACCTCTTAGGAAAGGACATAAGAATGCGACCTACAACGCTATTCGTTTTGATTGCTTTGTACGTCGTATTGTAACTAAGCTCGGTCACAAATTTTAGTATAGGTATTGTCTTTATGTTTACAATCAGAAACAAGTCTGTGGTAATGGTAACTCGTCTGAAAACTTTTATGAAAGTCACATTGCGAATAGGCGCTTACTTAATAAATTCGCAATTTGACTTTGATGATTCTCCGTTGGGCCTGAAGATCATAATATTTCTAAAATATTATTTGTGTAAGTAACGTCACACTGCCCGCTTACTGCGTTTATTGCAAAAATACAATCAATCATTACCTACTTACCGTTTAATGCCCGTACTCACTTGTTTTACGAACTTTTTCATCTTGCTAATTTTATCAGAAGCAACTCTGTAGGTTCAATCTTACCGATATAAAGATCTCCAAAAATTTACTATATTTTTGGATAGGTAAATTTTTTAGATTAGGCACATTTCGAAAATCATAATAAAGATGTTTTATCAAGTGTAATAGTTTTAATTTAAACAAAAAATATCAGTCCAAGTGTGAGTCTGCCTCGCACACGAAGGGTTCTATATCACGTTTGTTATATGGGAACCCCACTGAAATATTTATCTTATTCTGTTTTTAGCGGAAACAGAAATACATCATCTGCGAAAATTTTAACTGTCTATCTATTACGGTTCATGAAATACAGCCTGGTGAAAGACAGACATACGGATGGACAGCGGAGTCTTAGTAATATGTCCCCTTTGCTTTCGGAACCCTAGAAACGATATAAATAGACCATAAAGTTAAGTACCTGTATGTGTTGGGAGCTCCACACTCGAAGTTGTAGACCAGTATATCTAGCTGGGTCAATTGATCCAGGCAGGAAGTTCCTTATGTGATAATAAGTGAATGATGGTATGAAATGATAGAAAGTGACTTATGGCTCTGAAACGTGGTCCCTTACTAAGGGTCTCATAAGAAGGCTCAAGGTCACTCAACGCGCTATGGAGAGGGCTATGCTCGGTGTTTCCCTACGTGATCGAATCAGAAATGAGGAAATTCGTAGGAGAACAATAGCCACGGACACTAGACTGACATAGCCCAGCGGATCAGTTCGTTGAAGTGGCAGTGGGCGGGAAACATAGCACGACGAACCGATGGCCGATTGGGTAAATAGGTTCTCGAATGGCGACCACGTACTGGCAAGCGAAGCGTAAAACACACACCCACCAGGTGGTCTGACGACCTGAATAAGGTCGCTGGAAAGCGCTGGATGCAGGCCGCTTTAGATCGGTCATTTTGGAAATCGTTGGGAGAGGCCTACGTCCAGCAGTGGACGTTATGCGGCTGAAATGATGATGATGAGACCATAAAGTTGATATTTCTATACAATTCACATTACGGGACTTGCCGTGATTAAATTTGGTTGGTGAACTAAGATTTGAGTCTCATTTAGTGAGATTGGTGAAAAACTGTTTCTACCGATTAAGCCTTTTGTACAAAGTTCGTGACTGTCTTACTGAAGACGCGAGGCAAAAGATATGTGAATCACTGATCCTATCAAAACTTAATTACGGAGACCTCGTGTATGGTTCGCGTCTTTTATGTAAGACTAAGCGATTAGTGCAAAGAGTACAAAATGCATGTATTCGGTTTTGTTATAACGTCCCTCCGCGTAGTCACATAACACCATACTTAAATAAAGCGTCTTTGCTAAATATGGAAGCTCGTAGAGAATTGCACCTCGCTAACTTGTTGTTTGATATTGTCAAATTAAAGCAGCCTAACTATCTATACGAGAAGTTACAATTCACTGTAGGAAGATATGTTAGGGCAGCACGTCCAGTCTTAGCTTTCCAACGACACAGAACTATGGCTTTCAAGGGAAGTTTTAGATATGCAGCAACAAAGTGCTGGAACAACATTCCTCCACCTATACGAAATATCCGTACAAAAACAACTTTTAAAAATCAGTATAAAATATATTTATTAAATATTCAACAATCTGGGATTCCCAGACGCTTTGGTTGCTGCATAGTTCAATCTTAACTGATAAATTTAATTTATAACCATCCACAACAAGTCATGTTTTCATGTCAATTATAAAGGTTATTTATATATTATTGGTTGTATTCAATTCAGTTCAAATTCTATCAATCTATATATTGAAATGTAATATGCCATAAAGAAATAATGTAAAAAAATTAAGTTAATAATTATATATGAATGAATTAGAGACTATTATTAAGAGCACGATGTGCGCACAGTACAATATGTTAAAACGTTATTATTGAGAGCTCCGCGTCAACTCTACCAGGGTGACAGCTGAAAATCAGCGGTTGTTCATCTCGAGCAACACTTCGCTGAGCTGTAGCTCTTTTGTGCTTCTGTGGCACACATGGTGCGTGTTAGGTTAAGTTAGTGTTAAGATATTAATGTAATGTAATTTTTCACTTGTATAATGTGTGTTACAGATAAAACAAAATAAATCTTTTATCTGTCTATCTATCTAAATTTTATTTTGTCCCAGATATTTCAACGACCCTACTGCCGTCACGGTCACCGGTGGTAGGGTCGTTGAAAAATTTGTGACAAAATAAAATCAATCGCGGTAAGTCCCGTAATGTGAATATTAGTCACTGTGACTGCGAAAATCTGTTTCTGTCTATCTATTTGTCAGTACATAGGAGCGAAAACAAATGCAAACTGTACAAAATCAAACTACGGTATGTACGTTAACGAAGCAATAAACCCATTTTTTATGAAGTTTCTACTGAAACGACTTTGAGTTACTACTCGCCAACCAAGTTTCACCGCGAGAGGCCGTACACTTACTTCTCAACTTCCTTCCATTTTTAATCTCGTTCACCAAGTTCGCCTCGCCTTAGAAACTTGGCTTATGTTCAGACTGTGTTAATAAGATCATCCCAACTCCTTTGTGCGAGTACACACAAGAAAGTTCAAAAAGAATTTATGAGAAAACATATGCCGTGTCCTGCCCCTGTTTCTTTATTTTCTTGCATGAATAAATAATGAACCCACAGGTACACACCTATATGACAATAAGCGTTAGAATAAACATAGACTTAGCTAGATAGTTGTCGGATGTTACAAGTTTAGTGTTGGAGAATGGTTCCCAGAGGTATCACGGGCTGTTGTGCAAAGTTTACCCCTCACTACACCCCGCACCCCTCGCCTTACACTGTCGTGTAAGATTGCGAGTGCCACCAACCGCGCCACGCGTTTCGCGGCGTAGTTGTAAGTTGTATGTACTCACAGGTCATCACCATCACGGCGTGCAGCGACAGCATTGAATTACTAATTACATTTAGTTAGTTACTCTGTAAGTTGCCAACAGCGCATACTTCCAATAAGTATGTTTTTACCTGAGTTTTTACTATTAATCAAATTTTGGCTATTTTTTTCAAATTGAGGCTCATTTATCACACATAATCATAAGATGACGAAATTACGTAGACCGCTATGAGAAAAAAAATGTCAAGAAAATTTATTTCGGATCGTTTTATGTTTTAGCAGCGCCGCACAGCCGAGTGTTTCAGTTGATGGCTCGTAAAACTATAGGTACTTTACCAACTCGTTTACTCTCTTTTCCATTACTGCCAATTTATGACGTCCTTATATCATCCATATACACGACACACATCTACTTATTTAGACGAAAATACACATGCACGCATGTTGTAATTTTCATTGAAAATCGCCTGAGACGATAAGCTGATTTTTCGTTTACAATGTGTGTCTACACCCAGCCGGACTCCACTTCCAGGAGACCCGTAGTTGGTACAGTGTGTCTCTTACTATGCATGACTGCTTTCGTGAACCCTTCATAATTGCCTTGGGGAACCCGTTAACATAATATTACGTATGACAGCATCCTTATATTAAAAAAATAAAACTTTATAGAATTTTCTTATAACGATATTGTTTTTCGATTAGAGTAGCTTTATTTATTGAAAAGGGTCTATCTATTCTATTGTTTAAAATTTACTGTGCATTGTAACCGCAACGCGGACGGCGTCGATTCATTTCAGAGAAATGAGATCCATATTTTACAGTCGATGAAGAGTAATGTCGGGGCATATTTTATCGGCAACCAACCGTAACCGAAACGAGCCGCTCCGGGCCGGACGCCGGCGGCCGGCGCGGCACGGAGATAACGAGCCGGATGCCGCCCTCCGCCATATTATTATCCGTTATCGTCGCTCGATGTGAAGAGGTTAATAACGCTCCAATATTCGGCGTTTAGCGCCGCGCCGAGAGTGCCCGATTTCGTGTGGCCAGTGATGTACAACCATGAAGATAGCTATATCTTCATGTGTACAACTTTCTATACTGTAGAAGTCGAGGCGCGGAGTCCCGTCGCCGCAGCTCTCCAGCAGCCGCCATTAGCGGTCGCCGTCGCAAGTGATTGATGATTTCTATAATATCTGTCGAAAGAAAATGGATGTTCCGGAGTGACGCGAGCCGCGTCCGCCGCCCGCGGTCCGACGTCGTGCGGTACCGGACCGCTCGTCACGCACACGCTATAACTTCATCTTGACAGTGAAAAATGTTGCCAATAAAAATGAGCAATCTAATATGACATAGTAATGGACATTATTGTGCTTTTTGGAAGATCACATTAGTATACAAACTTAACGCACATAATATGTTAGAGCGTCTAGTGTTTATGAAGATCATTTGAGGCTCATTCGAGCTGAATACATGCGCTGGTAGAAGTAAGATGCACCTTGCATAAGGGTTCATGTGTGTGCCCACAGTTTATATCTGTGCCGAGGGCGCTACAATTTCCTCCGCTCGGTATAATTGTGTCTCACTCGGAGTGACGGCGGAAAGTGTTTAACAAATTGCTTTTACACGTCATTCACTTAAGACATTTTAATACGCAGTTTCTTTTTTTGTTTAAATAGGATTATTTTTTTTTAAGACAAGCTTTTATGTAAAACATTGAACTTAAAAGTTTAAAGTGCTCCTCAAGACAAATCACTAGACACAATCAAAAATAAAAAATCACAAACTCGACAGAGTTGAGTCGTTTTATAACAGAGTTCCTATAGCCACTTTCCGGTTTATGTCATCAAAATACCTATTACATTGCAAAATTTCAGCACAATCAGAAACCGGGAAGTGGGTCAAATTTAACTTGTAAGTTTTAATTACAGACAGATAAACAGACAGACATACAACGGGACAGGTAAAACCATATAAGCTTGCAAAAAGATAATCGGTCTTCCCGGCTTTTTGCAGGCTCAATTTGGAACATAGAAGTTGCAGAGTCTCCTGAGTACCTACACAGAGTTATCTGTGTAGAGGTGCTTCTGAGGAATTTGGTTGAAGAGGAAAATGCTGACTTAGCACGGAATAAACTTTTGAATTCGATTAGCACATTTTTGTACAAAGAGAGTCCTATACTGTCGCACGCGGCTCTTTCAGTCGGTTTCGTGATGAACCTCGTTAGCTCATTACTCTTTTGCCAATCTAGAGTCAGAGTGTAGTGTCGTCACTTCGTCACAGCCGCAGCCGACCGGGGAAGGTTTTCATTAGCGTCAGTGGTGACTTGCAGAACGCTGAGCTGCTCATTTGCTAAGTGCGGCGCGGGCGGGGTGCGCGGGCGGGGGGTGCACACAGCGCAGTAGGCGAAGCTCATCGTCATGATTTCGTTGCAGACGAGCACTATAAAAATCTCACATTCCAAAATTTAATTCTGTTAAAACTTAAAGATTTTTTTCGTAAGAAAGAACGAACCCTTATTTTTACTCCGGTAGATAAATAGACGAGGTAAATCATTTGCATGTTTCGATTGTTCATCACCTCGCTATATATTGAGTATATTAGCAGTTAGAAGTCTGAATTTTGAAGCAAAATAACATCGGTTAATATTTTATTATTAAAAGTTGTAGGACCTTCGTCGAATTAGTAATTCATTGAAGCCGCCAGCGCGGCACCCGTCACGTTCCATTCCCAGTTATAAGGTTCCCGCTCCTTTAATATCCTGCCAATTCTGAATCAAGTCAAATGCTCATTTTGCATAATTCGGGGTGAGATTGTTTTATTGAAATTTTATTCAATAGGTCGCCGCGACGGCGATCTCGTCGAGTCGAGCAATAACAGCGGGCAGGGTCGTCGCCCGCCGTATAAACTGTGATCGGTGTCATGCGCAGCCATTCATACGTCGAGATGAATGCTCTAATATGCTCCAATACAGCCAGCGCCTGGGGCCTTGCTCGGTGACGACGATATGAGAATAAAAGCTCAATATAGCACTAGTTTACGCTCATTGTGGAAATCCTTGGAAATGATATCTCCAGCTGTGGACGTTATGCGGCTGAAATGATATACCATTAGTCGGCAGAACGATTTATACAATAATGTGTGGGTCGTGTAGTAATATTCGGTAGATTTAAAAAGAACATTGTGTTTAGAAGCAAACAATTAATAAAAAAAAACTTGTGGCACTCGGGGACTGCCGCGGTAAAGTTATTGCATAGCATTTTTTATCAACTTATAAATTACAATTATTTACTTATTTTTATTTATGCAGATTTTTTCCTTTTTTATAAATTCAAGTTTTTTCTTTGACATTAATTCAAGTTACACTTTTTGAGCGTGGTTACAGATAAGAAAACAAATGAGAAGTTAATATCGTTTAAAATATTTTTATTATCTTACAATACATGTGGGTTATTCAAGAATTTTTATTATGAGCAGTTAGCAGCTAGTCTACACGCATACGTCTAGTCGCACGCACACAAACACCGTGCCGAAGTCTGCCGAACTGAAACGACGTTAGACGATGCACGGCTTTCAACGCCGCGCCGCTGTGTGGGCGGAGTGGGGGGTGTTAGGTTTTATTTTCGTTACGGAATTTCTTGATTCGGTCGCCGCGCTCAAAGCCCGCGATAAAAGCTATGCAATAGCTTAAAAGTATGAAAATATTTCAGCTGTTTTACAAAACCGAGCTTTAATGCCAATCAGCTAGAGGTTTTGTCAAACAGTGGATTATACAATCGAACTGCGACATACGCAACAGATATATGCCTAGGCATCCTAGGATGCAACCGGGAACACGCTGGCAATGAGCGAGAATATATGTTCGTATAACATTTCTCATTAAGGTTTGGTTAAAAATATATTATTTTGGTGTGCGTGAGGCGGGTTTTACTCTGTAGCCGTGACATGCAAATATATTGGTGTAGCAAAGGCCGCCGGCAGAACGAGCCATCAAAGAATGGACTGAACATGGCGAGTGTGGGCGGGAGATTGTGGCGACGTATTTGCATTTATATAGTGTGACGTCACACTAGTCTGAACGCTGCCGATGCAACGCCGCGGAAATCAGCGGTCGAGATGACCGGCGCGGGACACTGGCAAATTCTTTATTTTAATCGGTAGATGACTCATTTTACTGTATTTGATTCTTTTGATTTTGTTTCCTAAAGGCAAGCAATTAAATCAGTTTCTGCATATCGTCATCGCCGATACGAGCCCTTTTTTAAATAAATTTCATGCAACGTCAAACAAGCAGTTTGTATGGTTCCGTAGTATAAAAGGAAGTGTTGCCTTGTTCGTTTCGCCATGTTCGAGTAAAACAGCGGACAGACAGACGTCTGACCGCAGTGTTACTCGGAGACTATTAGTATTAAAAAGCTGTTATTTGGCATGGGAATGTTATGTTATGTATATTATAACCACGTCGAGTAAGTATTAAAACAAAATTTTATAATTTTGAAGTCAAAACTTCTTTAGCGGCGTTGTACACTGTTTTTGGTATGGGTAAAAAATGTTAAACTCGCGTCAGGGCGTCAGAGCGTCAGGACACGTGACCTGATTGAACATTCGTAAGACGCGCGGCGCGGCGTATGAGAGGAAGTATCCCCCTCTCTTTTGCGCCTGCTGTTTTGTTAAGGCGGCGCAGGGCGCTTGCGCGAATGTTCGTGTATGTTTATTTTACAGCGTGCTACGCGCATCCATGGAAATGCACAACGTTAATATTCAAGTTTTCACATCTGCCGGCACTCCCGGAGTGCAACCCGTCGTTTTTTTTTAGCTTAGCTCTTTCATATATGTAGTGTGGGAATATTTTTCTTCTCGACTAACCCATAATATGGTGTGTCGTTAAATAGGTCTTTCAAAAATGTTGTAAGTTTGGAAACATCATTTAAGATTTAGGGATCCGTTTGTAAAAAAACCATTTGGTTTGCAAACTTTTCTTACAGTCAAGTGTCCCCTCTCTTTCAGATAAACGGTTGTATTGGAACGGACACGTGAAAAAAATCACGGCTGTAGTATGTATGAAGTTAAAGGGAAATCTATCAGGGCTAAGGAGGATTCACATATAGAGTTATAGGCCAACTTATAATATCTACTTTAAACAAATCATTATTTAAAAAAAAAACGTGTGGCACTCGGGGACTGCCGCGGTAAAGCTATTGCATAGCATTTTTTATCAACTTATGGAATATAATTATTGATTAATTTTCATTTATAGTTCTTTTTTCTTTGATATTAATTCAAGTTACACTTTTAGAGCGTGGTGACCGATAAGAAAACAATTTTTTTTTCTTTTATTGAATAAATGAGGAATTAATATCGTTTAAAATATTTGTATTATCTTACAATACATGTAGGTTATTTAACAATTTCGAGCATAGATTTTTTATTAGAGACCACAGGGACCCCCCGATATCGAATTTGAAGGCTATCGGTCCAGAAACAAAAAAGTTCAAAATGGTGGCAAAATTTTTCAAATTCGAGCACAGATTTATTATAAGAGACCACAGGGACCCCCAGATATCGATTTAGAAGGCAATCGGTCCAGAAACAAAAAAGTTCAAAATGGCGGCTACCTTTTCCAAATCGAGCATAGATTCATTATAAAAGACCACAGGGACCCCCAGATATCGATTTTGAAGGCAATCGATCCAAAAACAAAAGAGTCCAAAATGGCGGCTACCTTTTTCAAGTTCGAGCATAGATTCATTATAAAAGACCACAGGGACCCCCGATATTGAATTTGAAGGCTATCGGTCCAGAAACAAAAAAAGTTCAAAAGGGCGGCTATTTTTTTTAAATTTGAGCACTGATTAATTATAATAAGAGACCACAGGGACCCCCAGATATCGATTTTGTAGGCAATCGGTCCAGAAACAAAAAAGTTCAAAATGGCGGCTACCTTTTTCACATTCGAGCATAGAATCATTATAAAAGACCACAGGTACCCCCAGATATCGATTTAGAAGACAATCGGTCCAGAAACAAACATTTTTACACATCTATGTTTGGGTTATAGGATTTCACCATCCTAGCAAATTTCATCTAATTTGGTCCAGTAGATTCGAAGCGAATTGGCTGTGACAGACGGACGGACAGACATGCGCACGAGTAATCCCATAAGGGTCCCGTTTTAATTTTTTTTGTACGGTACCCTAAAAAGGGACATTTCATACAAATTCAATAGAAAATTCGATTTTTTGACGTTTTTATTTATTTATTAAATTACGCACTCGGCCAGTAATTTAACAAGTGATTCAACAAATCGATTTGATCAATCTCATTTGTATGGGACGTATAAATAGTCCCTATTTTGGGTTGTGATTGCTCACTAAGAGTAAAATACCTAAAGGTATCTCACAGCGTTTGAAAAAGAAAATGAGAACTGCATTCAATTTACTAATTGTCTTCGTCGATCTGCTGCAGGCACTTCTAGAAATTTCTAAATGGTGGTCAGTTAACACGCGATCAGCTTTACACAGAAGTCTAAAGTTCACGAAACTATGAGTCCTCACTAACACCAATTTAGAAAAAGATACGAGGACAAACGCCACAGCGTCAGACAGGCATCGTTTCCCAAAATTGGGAATCACAAGGAAAAATGTGCAAACGAGGTGCACACTAGTGGCACAAGAGCCGTGCGAAAAACAAGCGAAGAATCAGAGGGCTTCTCCGAGAAGCCTTTTATGAGAATGACCAAAACTGTCACTCCTAGTGCCATCTCTCGGTTTCATCGAGAACTCCAACAAAACCAGAGGCCAGCACAACACAGTAATTGAAAAGTAGTGATACAAATGTTGATCTGCTATTAAATATCAATGTTTATATGAAATAACCGGCCAAGTGCGTGTTGGGCCACGCGCAGTATAAAGTTCCGTAATTGCGGTTGCCCACTGAGTTCACGCCATCTTTGTATGAACTTTGCCTTTTCCGAGTACATTTTATAAGTTGGTCGCTGATAATATTTTCATTTGTAAACCCTAATTAGCTCTGATAGTTTAACTTTTAACTTCGTTATATATAGTACTGCTGTGAATTTCTCACATGTCCATAAATAACCGTTTAATAGAGGGACACTGGAATTTAACAAAAATTTGCAACATAAAACAAAATATTTCAGAAATGGAACCCTAAATCGAAATTTAATGTTAACAAGCTCACAATATTTTTAAAAGACTTATTCATTGATACCCCACACGATGGTTAGTCAAAGAAAAACCGCGGACAGACAGACATGGCGAATCTATAAGGGTTCCTTGTTTACTACGGAACCCTAAAAACAGACTCCGCTAGCACGCTACTATCATTCAATAAAAGCAGCAGTGTGTACACTCGAAGCAGTGCTACGGCGTAGCGCTCGCGTAGACCGCCTACGAAAACGTTTGCATGCATCTTTGTTGCTTACGTTTCATGTTTTTACGGAGATACCTCCTTGAAAATATAATATCCCCCCAAACTACACAACCTATTTTGATTAAATTTCTATGGGACCACTTAACAAGTATACCCTTTCATATAAAAAAAAATCGGTTCTGAAGTGCCATTTTTCCAACGCGGAATCGCCTAAACGAATGGTATTTCCATACAAAAAAAACCATACGTTTAGTGACTCCGCGTTTGAAAAATCGCACCACAGGCATTTGGAATAATCGGTGAGTATACATAAAAAAAAGATCACGACGAATTGATGACCTCCTCCTTTTTGAAAGTCGGTTGAAAATACAAACTAATCATTACAAACAATTTTTCAATTAATAATTTCAGAAATATCACGCTATACTGACTCGGAGAATACTCGCTTGTTAGTTCCTTCTTAGCTTCATATGTCTCAATACTGGAGCGGCCATTGAATCTCTTTTGTCACCGTCGAAGTCGAGCCATGGACAACAACTCTGCGGACACAAGCTGTCACCCGAACTAGCGGAGTTTGCAAACAAGTTGTGTAAATCGACCTTTTTTCCCGCCCGCACAAATTTCGCTCTAATACCGGCCGCCGGCTTTTGATGTATTTAATAGAAATATTTCAAGTTCAACATAGTCGGCCCTTTGCTGTCGCATGCAGGATAGTTTCCGGCGCCGGGCCCGCCGTACGTTGTATTATGCTCCATAATTATGTCATTTTCGTTGGACACTTACTAACTTACTCGTACTTTTTGAATTTAATAATTATTTTGCATAAAGTAATTAAATATGGTTTAAAATTAATAAAGTAAGAATGAGTACTAAATCTAAAAATAATATTTTTAAACCTATGAAGATAACACCCGATGGCGCTGATGACCAAATACTTATAAGTTTTCTATTCTGTGTTAACTCTATAGAAAGCAAATCTTGGCGTCTACTAGTAAAGCCCCTGCATATATACGCCTGTATGATCGCTGCCGCAGCCGCGTGGCGCTGGTACGGAAGATAACTGCCACAATCGGTCCTTGATATGCCTGACAAAAAGTTTAAAGCTTATGTAAAGAAGGTACTGTGTGAGAAGGCTTATTATAGGACCGATGACTATCTTAAAGACAACAAAGTCTGGCTTGAGCTTGGCGCGGGTCCCTCTTAAAGGTTTGTACACTCAGAAATGGTCATAATCTGGTACATTAAGTACATACTGAATTTACAACTTGATTTGACATTATTTCAAAATTTGACATTAAAAAATTAATTTAAATTATGACAACAAACAATGTATACTCTGTCCAAATATCAACTATAAATATTAATTTCATTGTGAGTTGACGTTCTTGGAGAAAATGCTGCAGTGCAGTTTGTTACCGCTTCTTCTGCACTAGCGCTTTGGAGGCGGCAGTAAACTTAGCTCTAAGTAACTTTTTGACGTCAACAATAATTAATTGTGCAATAAAACAAAGTGACGATTATTAAGAGATATTATAAATATCCTATGATAATAAAGATATATTTGAATTGAATTTGAATTTGAATAAAATGAACTCGAGCGTAATAAGCAAAGAGTTATTATGTACTAAAGAACTAGAGAAGACATTACATATTACTGTTTTGTCTCGTTCATTTGTAGCTATCTCCATAAACTTCACTTAGTGGCTTGCTAGCTCTTATATGCCATGTTCTTATGACAGTTTATCAAAACCATGCGAAAACATGATAAACATGGTTGTATGGTCGGAGGTCGTGAGTTGAGATGACCATAAAACCACACAATCCTTGTAGTTAAAAAGTTTATTAGTAAAGTTACAAGTTTAAGTTGTTTAGATGCTTGTCCGCGTAGTTAATGGCAATGAGTCATAAATCGACTCGCTTTTATAATTAATAACTAATATTATAAAGTAGGGCGACGACCGACGCCGACGCAGCAAAATTGTACGTGTACTTACTCGTACATGTTCCCGAGGGAGAAAAAAAGGAATGAGGAGAAGCATCTATTACAAAGCAAAGAACACAAGTTATAACGTGAAATTAATATAAAGTACGAATAAAATATAAAATCGCTAGTCGAAGTTAAGATCGAAGCGCCTCTTCTCCGGTGCAGGAGTGCACCGGTGACGTTTCATTTCTTGCAGTTCGATTCCTCGCAAATCTGCAGGTTCTTGTTGGGCCTGGTTCGCCGTATGTTTCTTCTTTGGTTTCCGACATTTCCTTAATGCGAAGTAAACGACCAGAACTAGTGCTCCCACGCATAATACAGATGACATTGTGTAGTGGTAAATGTCGTGGTCGTTCAAGTCAGGCTTAGGTAGAACTTCATGTTCCTTTTGTATGGCGAGCTTCTCTTGAATTTCAGCCAAGTCGGTTGATATGGCGCTGAAGTTGGAGTTCGTTAATGTCAAGTTTGCGTTACGCCAGTTTTTGACAACCATTTGGTTTATCGTCGAGTTTAGATTTATCTCTTCTATATCAGCTGTATAGTACGATTTACTTCCGAATTCATTGAATGAAAATATTGTCTCATCTTTCGTTTTTAATAGGCATCGCGGTTTCATTACGATTATTCCAGTTCCACGAAGTGATACTAATGTAACTTGATCACCGCAGACGATTCGTTGTAGGTAGGTATCACAACTCGTGTACAACCATATGTTTGCTTTGCGTAATTGCCTCCATTCGTCCTTGCATAATACGTCATCGGTGACGCAGGTTAGTGACGTGTGTTGACTAAATATTTTCGCTTCACACGGTGCATCCTTGTCTTGCAGGTGATAAATTGGTTGATTATTGAAGCAAATAAATCCATCTTCGTATACCATTACGCAGTTCTGCAGGTAAGCCGCATTAGTTGTTATAAAAGTGTCCTTGGCAAAGTTTATGCCGATATAGTCAGGAGTTCCTCTTATCAGTTTCAACTTTCCATTTGATTTGAATGGTATAGGTATAACTCGATATAATGTGAAAAGATCTTCAGTTAGCAGTGGAATGTGTATCTCAAATAACATGTAATTTTCTGTAATCCGAGCCTTGACGTAGGTAAGTTTGTATATGTTATGTATGTCTTGTTGAATGTTCTTGATAGGCAATGATAATCCTTTCGGTAGTTTGCTTGATATTGAGTTCAGCTGGGTAATAATAAATGATGCAGGAAATACTCTCATATCCAGATGTCCTCTGTATACGTCTGCTAAGGCGTCGAGTAATGTAGTTTGGATTCGGTGTAGATTATTCAATATCAGGCTTGCTGTAAGTGAGACACTGTTGACGTCACTCATTGTAAACAATCTTTCTACCCTGTTTTCTATGTTCTTTACTTCCGAGTGTTCTTGATCCATGTAAGTATGTATAGCTTGAAATTGTTGTTTCATAGTTTCTTCACTTTTCTTAATTATATTGTTCTCAGATTCCACAATGAGCGTCTGGTTCCTTATCAGTTCGAGTAGGTGGCGATCGTTTGTTTGTAAGGCTTCAATATCTCTCTCGTACTTTTGTGCAAATTTACTGTCTAATACTCCGAACATAGATCGCATCAGATTCCCAACTCCATCAAAGTAGCTTCTTCGGCGCCGGGTCATGTGTTGTGATAATAAAAGTGTGTTGTATTCAGTTAGATGGGTCGCTTCATGACGTAATTGTTTCACCACCGCGTCACAGGGCGCATGAGTCATCCGTTTGCATGTTCTATCTATTTTGTCGATGTATGTAGTTATGTCATGTGAGACTTGCCAATAGGTAGTTAAGTTATAATAGGTTAATAACGTCCATTCGTCATGAATTATTTGCAGATTCCCTGTCTCGTCGAAATAAATAGGCTGATCTTGTTGTAGGTTCGTAGTCTTATAGTTAGTTGTTTCGCAGTAGGTACCCGTGAAGGTCATAAACAGTATTGCCAGGAGAGTGAAGCAGTTAAAATTTACTGTTGATTTAGTGGTGACCTTCGATTTTATTTGAGATTTTTGTTCCTTTTCGGTAGGTTTTTCGCTATCGTTGATTGGTAGTGGAGCTAGTTTTGTTATGGGCCGTTTCAAGTATCCCCCTTTAGTTTTTAGCGTGACAACGCGCACGTGGCCGTCGGTCCCGGGATGCAGTTCGATGACACGGCCAAGGGCCCATCTTCCAGGCGGTAAGTTATTCTCCTGTATAAGTACCAGGTTCCCTTCTTCTAGGTTTTTTCTAGGTTTCTGCCATTTACTTCGTGTTTGCAGCTGATGTAAATATTCGTTTGACCATCTCTTCCAGATGTGTAGCTTCATGTGTTCTACAAGCTTCCAGCGGTTGACGTTATCTATTTTGTTTGAGCCATCATCTTTTTGCGGTAAAGAAATAATGGGGCCACCGATAAGAAAATGGCCAGGCGTGATATAGTCGAGGTCATCTGGGTCCTCTGTCAACGGGCTCAAGGGGCGGGAGTTCATGCAGGCTTCAATCTCGGTAAGTAGTGTTGTAAATTGTTCAAAGGTAAGTTTTTGTTCTCCGAGGACCCTTTTCAGATGGTACTTCATGGACTTCACCGCCGCTTCCCACAAGCCACCTGCTGTAGGCCACAAAGGGGCGTTGAAATTCCAGTTTATGCGTTGTCGACTCATTTCTTCTCGTAGCTCAGGTGATGTTAAAGTTAAGTTATCTTCGAACTCCTTGCGTAAAAGTTTCTCCGCTCCCACAAAGTTAGTTCCGTTATCCGTGAAGACGTTCTTCGGTGTTCCTCGTCGTGAGCACATTCTTCTAAATGCTGCTATAAAAGTTTGCGTGCTAAGGTCGGATACAAGTTCCAGGTGCACGGCCTTTGTCACCATGCAGATAAATATCGCGATGTACGCTTTGCAAGTTTTGACGCCTCTGCCCTTGTTTATTTTAATATCAACATGACCGGTAAAGTCAATTCCGGTGTTGGTGAAAGGTCTCGATGGTGTCACTCTCTCTGCTGGTAAGTCAGCCATCAACTGTTCATTCCTGTGCGGTTTGAATCGATGACATCTCACACAAGGTCGCAGGTATTTCTTCACAGTAGCATTTCCTCCAAGTATCCAGTACCGAAGTCGTGTATTAGCCAAAGTAAGGCGAGCTCCTCCGTGTAGAGTTTTCTTATGCGCTTCGTCTATAATCAGTTCCGTTAACCTTCCCGAAGATGGAAGGATGATTGGATGTTTAGTTTCAGCAGGCAGGGTTGAGTTATCCAGGCGTCCTCTTACACGTAGCAACCCTTCTTCATCGAGAAATGGAGACAGTGTGAGTAATCTACTCTTCTTCGATACTGTCCCAGTTCCCTTCAAATGCTGTAAACCTTCACCAAAATTTTGTTTTTGAACTTGCTTGATGATTAATTTTAATGTCTTATCTTGTTCCGGTAACGATAAATTATCTCCCATTGTTATATTTTTGTTTCGAAGTTGATTTGTCCACCGTAATAACCAGCTGACTACTCGTATTACTCGAGTCAATGCACTGTATTTATGCAATAAATTACTTATAATGCTCGTGTCTGTCTGCGTGTCAGATTGCAATGCTACACATATTGTTTTTATTTCATTTTCTGTTACGTAACTGCTCTCCTGTTGTGATAGTTTTTCTTCGTTATAACTTTGAATAAATTGAGGGCCCTCCCACCAGAGTTTAAAGTTTAGAAGTTGAGATGGTGAAAGTCCTCTTGACGCACAGTCTGCTGGATTTTCCTCCGACTTCACATAACGCCATGGAACGCCGGGAAGTGCCTTGTTTATTGATGTTACTCTCGCAGCCACATAACTTTGCCATTTCGTGACTTCTCCTTGTAGCCACGCAAGGACGACCTGTGAGTCGGTCCAGCAGTAGATGTTAAGTTGTTTATTGTTATATGTATCCTGAAGTTTCTTGACAAGTTTGCTCAGTAGTACCGCCCCACAGAGTTCCATGCGGGGTGTAGTTTGTTTTGTTTTGAGCGGCGCGACCTTCGTTTTCGCGCAAAGTAGCGTCACTACGGGTTCTCCAGTTTCATTTCGCGTTTTGCTATATATGACGCACGCATACGCCTTATCGCTTGCGTCACAGAACCCATGAATTTCTATGTTGTTTTCGTTACAGTGTATCCATCTTCTCAATGAAAGTTTGTTTACATTAGATAAATCTTGTCTTAAGTTTTCCCATTCTTCTATTATTTCGTTAGGTAAGCGTTCGTCCCATTCTAGTTTTGTAGACCACACCTTTTGAAAGATAAGTTTCGCCTTGATAGTTATTGGGGATAGCCATCCCATGGGGTCATAAAGTTTGCTGATTTCCGACAATAAAGCTCTTTTAGTTAAACCTTTTGTTTCAGGTAGTTTCCAGTTAAATAAGTAGGTATCATCTTTCGCATTCCATCTTATACCTAATGTTTTAGTTGGGCTCGTTGAACTTCCGTCTTGATTAAAGTTAATTGTGTTTTGTAAACATTTTTGTTCTTCTTTGAGTTCGTTTAGTACGGCAGGCTCGTTACTCGACCACTTCCTGAGGTTAAACCCTCCTTTCTTCATAAGTTCAATGAGTTGATGTATAAGTTTTTTAGCGTCCTTGATGTTATCTTGACCGTGAACCAGATCATCCATATAAAAGTAGTTGCGTAATACGTTAGCAGCAACCGGGTACGCATGGCCTTCGTCCTGGGCGAGTTGATGTAAAGTTCGCATAGCGAGGTACGGGGCGGCTTTCGTCCCATACGTAACCGTAGTAAGTTGCCATTCCTTCAGTGGTTCACGAGGCATGTCGCGCCAAAATATCGTTTGTAGATGTTGTTGCTCTTCATTAAGCATGATGTTTCTGTACATTTTTTCCACATCCGCCGTAAAAACATATTTGTAGAGCCGCCAGTTCATTAGTAGAGAGCACATATCCTTCTGTAAGTTAGGGCCAGTGTACATTAAATCATTAAGGCAGTGATTGCTGTTGTTAGGTTTGTAAGATGCATTAAATACTGCTCTCAACTTAGTGGTAGTAGATTCAGTTTTTAGTATACTGTGATGTGGTAGGTATACTTGTTTTTCGACAGTTTTCTTTCGTGGAATCATGTGGCCCATAGTTATGTAATCGTTCATAAATTTTCGATATTCCTCAGCAAAATTAGAGTTCTTCTTCATTTTCTTCTCAAGTTGATAAAATTGCGAAATAGCTTGCGGACGCGTGTTACATATGTTATTTTCGTAGTCAGGTTTCATAGGCATTTTTACTACGTACTTTCCATCGGATTGTCTCTCAGTAGTTTGTTGATAGTAATTTTCACAATATTCTTCCTCGCTTGTTAACGTTGAGTTTTCCGGTATTTCTTCAGACTCCCAAAATTTCGTCAATTGTTCCAAATCAATAATTGTCAAGTTACAGTTGAAAGTTTTGACGTTGCCGCATAATATCCAGCCCATCTTAGTTTGCTGAGCAATGGGAAAATCGTTTTCTCCTTTCACAAGGCCATCTAAGATCAGCTCAGAATAAATATCTGCTCCCAGTAACATATCGATAGGTCCGGAGATGTTAAAGTCGGGATCGGCTAGTTTTAAGTTTTTCAGATAGTTCCATCCTTGTGCAGAAAA
The DNA here is from genome assembly GCA_943193695.1 of Acrobasis suavella. Lineage (NCBI taxonomy): Eukaryota > Metazoa > Arthropoda > Insecta > Lepidoptera > Pyralidae > Acrobasis > Acrobasis suavella. The sequence continues at coordinate 27,681 of OW971930.1, read as the reverse complement.
CGATGTGTTTGGTAAGTTGTTAATAAGCTTGTTTATAATAAAAGGTTGAACTCTGAACTCTTCATCTGAGTGTAGCGACTTGCATTCTAAGTTAATAACACCCTTGCATTTGCCGTTGATAGAACCAACGCTCTTGAACCCTGCGTTGAATCGTTGACGTGGTAGGCGTAACCTTTGCGCAGCATTCTCGCTGATAAGGTTCATTTGCGAGCCCTGGTCAAGTAAAGCTCTTAAAGTTATGTAAGTTCCGTCAATACATTTTGCCTGTAGTTTGATAGTGGCTAAAAGGACTTCCTTCCTGTCGTTAGTTATATTATTGACAGCTCGGTTCTCCCGGTGAGAGGCTGTGTTGGACCTCTCCCCGTTGTTGCTGGTTGTTAAAGTTTCATTTTGATGCAGGAGAGTATGGTGAGATTTTTGGCATTCTTTACAAGATTTTCTCGAAAAACATTGTTTATTTCCATGACTGTACAAGCAGTTTTTGCATACTTGCAATTTCGAAACAGTGTCATTCCGTCCGTCTGGGCTCATGCTCAGGAATTTGTCACATTGCATTAACACATGACTAGTTGTTTTGCAGAGCGGGCATGTTTTTGCAGTCATGCAGTAGGTTTTTGGCGTTATTTCGTGCTTGTTATAGTGCGTTGACCTGTAGGCATTCTGACCTTTATAATTGTTATTGAATCTTGGTTGTCCAGCGTATGTTGGTCTGTTGTTATATTTATAAGTAGTATAATTATTGAAGTTCGAAGGCTTGATCGACGTAACATGTTTTTGATTCTGGTTTCGCTGCATTGTTTCGTATGCCATGAATTTAGTTTCTAGGAACTTTATAAATTCTTCAAGGTTGGGAAGAGCTCTTGGTGACTCCAAGTCTCTTATATAATCTCCGTACGTTGCGCTGTCAAGTTTTTGGCTGATGAGATGGACGATAACCGGATCCCAAGTTGTTATGTCGAGACCAATGTTCGTAAAGCCGTTTAAGCATTCCAGTGTGACGTCATGTAATTTCTTGATGTTAAATGCGTTTGGCTGTTGAATTGGCTGTTGATTGAGGAGCGTATTCATAAATGATGTAAATAGCAGTCTCTCGTTGTTATATCGATGTTGTAATATATCCCAACAGGAATCGTAGTTTTCAGTGCTAATCGCGAGATGTTGGATAAGTTTTTCAGCTTCACCCTTGAGTTTCGACTTCAGCAGCTGCATCTTCTGAGATTTAGATAGAAGAGGATTGGTGTGTACGCTTTCCATAAAAAGATCTTTGAACGATATCCACTGAGTGTAGCTACCGTGGAATTCAGGGATTTCAATTTTTGGGGTAGTTTTCTCGTAATGAGTGTTGTTCCACATCTTTTTATTTATTTCTTTTTTCAGGTTATCGTATCTTGTTTCCCACGTCGAATATTGTTTTTGGTATTGAGGATTAGAGCCTTGAAGTATGTAATCAATTTTCCAGTGAGTTTTGTCGACCGTGTCCCATTTTGCCTTCAAAATGTTTAGATGATCTTCTAGTTCCCATTTCTCCGTTAAAAAATCCACGTTTATTTTCGCAGCTGACCGTTCAAACGCTTTAAAGTTGCATTGTTGTTGTTTCAGTAGTTCTTGAATTTTCTCTCCGCTCAATTCCTGTATTTTCCCTCCAGTAAGCATCTCATGGCCGGTATTATCGATCTCATCAAAATCAAAGTTCGATTTCAACGATGTTTGAGTTTCAGGTAATGTTTCAGAAGCGAATTTTTCAAGTCGAGCTTGAATATCGTTGCGTATGTCTTCAAACAGAATTCTAGTTTTCTCATAAACTTGGTTCACGTAGTAAAGGTGCGATTTGTCTTCTTGTTTCATAAGTTTCTCGTTGTTCATCTCAAATTCAGCCCAGTGAGAGTTCAAGGCGGTGAGTCTTGTAGTTAAGTAGCTTTTAGTTTTCCTGTCCGATCCATCTTTCTTGTAGTTAACGCAGAGTTTCTTGATGTTACCGAAGCATTCATCTTGACGTGCTACGATTTCTTCAAAGTTTAAGGCCATTGTTGAAGTTGTAGTTTTAGTTGAAGTTAAGTTGACTGTAGTTTTCTGTAGGTAGTTAGTTCACGAAGACCACGTAGAGCGCGCAGTCCTCTGTTGACGTAGCGAGAATCTCCTATACGCTATCTGCGCCTTCTCAATTTAACTGGGGGATTCCGCTTGTGGAAAGCCAGCTAAACCGATTCGCTAACGTATGGAAGGATACGACTCACTATGTCTTGTTGCTCGAAGGACCAAAAAGGATGTATGGTCGGAGGTCGTGAGTTGAGATGACCATAAAACCACACAATCCTTGTAGTTAAAAAGTTTATTAGTAAAGTTACAAGTTTAAGTTGTTTAGATGCTTGTCCGCGTAGTTAATGGCAATGAGTCATAAATCGACTCGCTTTTATAATTAATAACTAATATTATAAAGTAGGGCGACGACCGACGCCGACGCAGCAAAATTGTACGTGTACTTACTCGTACAATGGTGGTGGGGGTGTATTTTAAAATACTGTAAGACTAATTCGAGGAACACGTCAGAATGTAAAGAAATAACATTACATAGTGTTTAGGCAAGGTGAACATTTCATAGTTCATATTTTTTACAAACGCAGCATCTGGCTGCGACCCACATTTAGTACGCTGACATTGAGACAATTCATATAAGTAGCATTTAACTTTTAGTGTAATACAAGCACTACGCAAATTCGATCTGTTTTGATTTTATACATAGTACTAGCGACTGGGTTTGTCTGACATCTATGACATCCCATCTCTGATATAACATTGTATTCAGCGCCTAAGCAGGGAACCGTACACATAGGTATTTACCGCTAACTAGATATTTTGAAAATTAAATACGTATGATAAAATTCATGCCGTTATATATTCAAAAATGGAACATGCGCCAATGTTCGAGATAGCTGGTCTATACAATCTATGTCAATGGTAAATAAGTAACATGTTCGGCGGCGACGGCGCGGCTATTCACTTAAACTTCAAGATGATTTCAGTTCGCTTTTATAACTAAATGGTCAAAACATTATTACTATATCTTTTGTAAGTAGATGAAATAAATTAAGAGTATTGTATTATACAAATATTTTATCAATTTACGATCTCTTTTTAGATCATCACTTTGAGTACGTACCAATGGTCCTAGGATCATCACAATACGAGTAAGAGAGACTATTTTGAGAAACGAAATCTAAACTAATATTACAAAGAGGAAAGATTTGATTGTTTGTTTGTTTGCACTAATAGGCTCCGAAACTATTGGTCCGATTTTAATAATTTTTTCACTGTTGGAAAGCTTCACTATCCAAAAATTACATAGGCGGATCTTTCCTTAAATTCCAATAATTTAACGCAACGTGTAAAAATTACTTAAAAAATTCCTTACATCGCGTACGCTGCGGAAACTATTGATGATAGAACAAAATAATGTACCACAACTTTGCAGGATACATCATTTTCTACAAAAAGTGTCTCGACAGTGTATGTCTAACTATTATAGTTATGTCATAATAAGCGATTTTTTATATTTTTAATAGTTAATTGAAATGCCGCCGCTAGAAAAGGCTCTTTATTTGTACCTTGATATTAATCCTCATCAAAATAAATTACTTGTGAACAAGACTGCTTCAATACCTTTCTATAACATTTTGAATAATTAAATTCGGTCAATCCATTTTAAAAATATCACGAGTTTAAAAATGTAAGTAAAAAAGTCGCGTGGTCGTCGCTCACCCCGCTCGGCTAGCCAGGCAGCACTTTGATATGCGATGCGATATAGGCGCTACTGGGACACAGGTATGGCACTTCATAGAAACGGAGTATCATTTATGCAGTGTGTGTGCTTCAGTGTGTGTTCGCCCCCAACACACGCAACTAAGCGAGAACGGGGTAGAGGTGTTGGAACGGGGAACGGGGGGTGCGAAGCCGGGGCAGTCATTTCTTTCTTTGAACGTTTACAATTTACAACAGTCTTTTTTTAATCTATGTTTTCATTGATAAACAAAACCAGTATTTTTGTATTACGTCCGTGCTGTATTCGTGATCGCGGACACTGAGCGACGTTCGTCACGTCAGATTACTGTGATTGAAAACAAAGGCCGGCATTAAGCGGGCGGGTGGAGTGGAATTGATTGAATCGGAGAGAGCGGCGCTACAAGTTGAACGTAATTCGTATGCAATAAATGGCGCGGCGCCTTATTAAACTCATCACGAATAATGTTAAAAATATGGGGGTCATATTTTTTACATTATTCCCGATTGCGCTCTTTGTCGCATTCAATATTACCATGTTCACTTGCTCATTTTGGATAAGCTTTGTGTGAAAAATTAAACAAGACAATCACTTGAAAGTTGTATGTCTATATTTCTGCGCTGTTTTAGAAATAATCAAAGAAATATCATGCACAGTTGCACACCTTATTGTATCACGAGCTTTAGACTACGTTTGTGACGACATACTCATTCGTTCGTTTCTGTGTAAATTTCCTCTTTGTTAATTTTTTTTTTCTCGTGATTTAAATCCATTTGCGAAGTGCGGGAATAAGAAGAGCTTTGATCTCATGATTTATAACGAGCTCTCAAATAGAATCCGCGGCTGCTGCGAATCTCTCAATCACCGCCAATAAAGTTCAATGACGAGCCCCGCGGCAGCCAGGGGGAGGGGAGGGGAGGCCTGCTCGACATTTATCACTAACAGAGGCAGTACACACTAGGAGCTAACCTAATAATTGGACTAAAACCATATGAACTTAAACTTTGAACTTAAATTATCCACACAAATATTAAGGAGATTGGTGGCCCGGCGGGAGTTGCATTTCTAGCGCTCTCGCAAGTAAAGCGACACAGCTCGTGGTCCGCCCTTGGTTGGGTGACCACACATGTTTAAAAAATTCTCGTGCTTTTCCGTGCTTCGGAAGGTTAATTTATAAGCCTTTGGACTCGACTTTCATTGTATGGCAGTTGTCAAGATATGTCATATGCCTTAAAGAAAAGCTTATTATTCTATGGGAAAAGAAATTGCTAAGATGCTCGTCACTGCCAAATCAAGACTGTTAAAAATATTACTGGCAATGTGTCAAAACTACTGTCCGTTCTACGGCAACCAACCACTACGCAGGCCGCTCGCGCCGCGACCAGCAGCCACAAACTAAACAAAAGCATATTTCTTTTGCGACAATATTGTAAAGTACACCACCATCATTGTTACTATTATAATTTGGTGAAATTTGTATCATGGTAGTTTAAAATACTTACCCCAGAGTCCCCAGAGACTGCGAGAGGCCTTGTCGTGTGAATATTACGATAGATGAGACGATGTTCGGAGGACGCTGACAGAGCACAAATTTATGATGCTTATAATAATAAACAGTATCGGATGAGCTACCCACAAACCCTGTGCAATACTACACAAGTACTCGTCGTTGTTGCAGGAACAGGACCGATGTGGCGCCGCTCGCCCCCCGCCCCGCCCCGTGCCCACCCGCGCACCGCGCTCGTCTTAGCGCCCGCGCATTCCATCACGTAAGTATACCTACTTAATGTTTTCTAAACATCTACAACTACGATGTCTACTTGTCATGCCCACTGTAAGTATTCTACAGGGTGGCCAAATAACAGGTACAATGCGACACAATTAAGTTAAACTAAAATGGTGGACTTCCAAGCATTTTTGCACAAAGTCACGTAGGTTGAACCAAAATAGCGGTTATCGGCGCAGGTACAAATAATGCGCCGACGACCGCAATTTTGGTTCAATTTACTTGTAGGGAATTTGTACAAAAATGCTTTGAAGTCCGCCATTTTCATTCAACTTATTATTCAAATTTCAGTCTATGAAAAAAAACAGTTATTAAGTATTCATTTAAAATATACTTTTCGGGGCAATTTATTATGGAAAATAATATGAGACAAATTTCCAACTCGGCAACGGCAGATGCGAACCCTTTTCATTGCGTTTTTCATTTGCATATTCATAGATTTCTGTGTTATTTCAGTGACTATCGCGGATATTTTGTTTTAATTTAAAGGTCCATAAAGGTTCTGTTAGCGTCACGTCTTTTTAGATAGCCCAACAGAAAAAGTCAGGAGCTGTTAAATCTGGGGATCTTGTGGGCGCAAATGGCAACAAACCAAGGCCTCTCCTGCTAGTTTCTAACATGTCGAATCAGAAACTTTTTCTAAACGTCAAAACAAACGTCGTCTATGGAAGTTGTATGAAATATAACACAGCGTGACGTGATAGTTTCTTGGAATCATATAGCGCTCCTATTGTCGGTTTTCCTGCAATAATCAATCTAAAATTACGTTGAAAATGGATGATCAATGACAAGTGACATTATTTTGTAACGTTTTTTTCGCTTATCAGTACAAAATAATTTATTTTCCTTAGAGTCCTTAAATAAGTCCTCTTAATTCCGAGTTGTTGAGAACGTTGCCTGGTAGACATTGTGGGTTACCACTCTGAACTAGCCCTTCTTACCGAGGAACTTTATTTAATACAATGCAAATCGTAATGAAAACAATGTTTCCGTGTCGGTTAATTTCGAGTTACGGTGACATTGATTTGCCCCCAAGATCCCCTAATTTAACAGCTCCATACTTTTTCTGCGGGGCTATCTAAAACGACGCGTCTATGCTAACAGGCCAATGAACGTATAATAAAAAACGCAAAAAGGTTTCGCATCTACCATGCTATACTTGGAAATTTGTATTGTACCACATTATTTTTTATAATAAATTGCCGGCTTGAAATAACATATTTCAAAATATATATTAAATAACTTTTCTGTTTTATAGAATAAATTTTTAAAAAATGAACTGTACAGTTTCCTGTTATTTGTCCTGTCCTGTGCACAAACTCAGAGTTGCTGAGACAGCCATGTAGCGTGCCATGCTTGGCATCAGGTTGCAGCATCGTGTTCCCAACGCCGTAATCCGACAACGTACTAAAGTACGCGATGTTGGAACAGCGACCATGCACTTAAAGTGTAAGTGGGCAGGGCACCTGGCTCGACGGAGTGGTGGCAGGTGGCGCAGAGCTTTAGCCGAATGGTGGCCCTGAGCAGGTGAAAGAAGCGTCCGACGTCCAGTAATGAGATGGGTTAACGACATAGTAAAAGTCATAGGTCGCACCTGGTTTAGGACCGAGATGGGTGGCGTCGACGAAGGGAGGCCCATGCTCAGCAGTGGGCGAAATAAGGGCTGAGATGAGATGAGATGAGTATTATTCTCATTCAATCCTTTTCCAATTCCCATTTTTATTTAGAGTTGGAACTGTGTGTAAGTTTATTCCATTTGACTCCAACTTTATCCTTTTATCATCTCTTTTGATACTCTTTTTCTGTCTCCTTCTCCTCCAAAATCCTCTCTAATACCTTTGCTTGCGTGATGTAACATTACATTACTTATATGTATACTTAGTCTATGTATATTTATCTATTACTAATAAGTATACATATAGATGTAATGCTACATCCAAACAAGGTATTTATATTTACCTAGCCGGTTAGACCACGGGTCGCGACGACTCATATTTTCCTAGCAATATATAAGTAAGGTACCTACTTATTATAATTGAAAACGTTATAAGTACTTAATCCTTCGAGACCGTAAAATACCAGACATAATAGGACAATAGAAAATTGCATTAATAAATGCCATGCGGGTCTAAAGTGGCAGAAAACAAAAATATTTAAGCTGTGTGAGTGTCAATCATAGTAAAAAAATGGTCGAATTTGTATAAATCGTTATTATAGAATAACATAAGTACCACATATTGTGAAAGCGTTCAAATGGCGAGCAAACAAGAAATGGCGGCAGCGACGAGTGCGAGCGCGGCGGCGAGCGGGGCGTGCGGCGGCGCGGCGTTGCCGACGCGCTGCATGCTCAGCTCCGCGTCCAGGATGGTGCGGTTGATGATGTCGGCGTACTGGTGCAGGGACGTGAACACGCTGGTGGCGCGGCCCGGCCACGACGCGTTCTCGCGCGCGCACTCCAGCGGACCCATCGACGTCACGCCCACCTGCCACACACGCCACTCTTTATACGGGCAGACTGCTTCAACTTCGTCCAATAGGAAATCATAAGGAAAAAGTCACTGTGTCAGGGTACAGCTGCGAAAAGTATTATTGAATATCCGCCAAATGTAAGAGCATTGTTACAGGCATGGTGCATGACTAAAGAAGTATTTTTGAGAAATATTGTTCACGTACTTTTTATTTTCTTTGACTAACAAAAGATTACGAGGATACAGCGCGTTTAAATTTTGGCATTACATACATTACGACTTCGTAAGACTTTAATAGGAGCGTGGTGTCACAAGCCCCCACAGCGGAACTTAGATGTTCTTTGCTAATTTGGTAAACTGAAAAATATGAGTCCATTATTTTTTGGACAATCCACCTTGACAATCGAACTGAAGGACTAAATCATTAATTGGTCGGAAACAGATTTAAGAGATTTAATTACTATGCGACTAGCTCATGCACAATTGCGTGTTTGTCCGTATGTATAATGGAGTAGCGATGAGCAACCTGCACGCCCTTGTAGACGACGGGCCCGCCCGAGTCGCCGGAGCATACGCCGCTGGAGGCGCCGCGGCGCGACACCCCGCACACGCAGTGCGTCCACGTGGGCCGGTCGCAGCTCACCACGCGCAGCCGCGCCTCCAACAGCTCCTCTCCCTGCGCCGCCGTCTCCGTGCGCCCGTAGCCGAGCACCTGCCGACGTAACGGCCATGTCTCATCAAAGGAACATTCACAACTTCCCAAACATAAGTGGACGACGCTACCTGAACCTCCTGGTCCCGCAGCTTCTCCGCGTCGAAGTCGACCATGCCGCGCAGCGGCTCGACGTCGGAGCGCAGCGTCAGCTGCATGTCGGCGCGCGTGCGCACCAGCCCCACGTCGTGGTGCAGCAGCGTCACGTCCATCCCGCGCCCCTGGTCCTCTTGCATCACCTTCAAAATCAATTCTATTGACATTATCACAATATGTCACAATCCAATTTGGAAACCTTCAAATAAAATCACATACAGTAGGATGTCACATACAGTAGGTAAAATGGTCTCAAACCGTACGACATACTACTGTCAAGTATTCAGAGCAATGACGCGTAGTTGTAGTATCCAGATAGCTCGCGGTGTTCGAGCTCTTGAAGTGTTGTAGAAATCCTAAAGTGCCTTATGCAACCCGAACCGAGCCAACTTGTCCTGGGGCGGAAATATGAGGTAAAAAAAATTGTCGCGAGGTAACCGATTGACTCTTTACTCTTCCTATATGTATATAGGTATCGTATAGTGGCTCTGTGAGCTGTAGACCTCGCAAGTCACCCCCAACTCCCAACTCGTTAAGTTTATCGGATAAAAAAATTGTTCAGACAAAAAAGTTGCGTCTTGTTGCGCGGGTAGTAAAATTTTTTAGGACATTTTTGAAAAAAGAAACTTGAAGTTGCTGTAATATGATATTTTAAAGTTCTACACCTCCATCTCGTCTTTAAAAATGAAAACTGATTTGACATAAAAAGTCTATATAATTATCGAACCTGCTCACAAATTTTCACTAGAATCGGTTGAGAAATGCGAACTGTAGGCGAGAACAGACGGACAAAAGCATTTTTTGTACAATCTCGAAACTAAGACACTTCGCTCGCTCGGCCAATAAAATGTACTGTATAATATGTAATCAGCATTACGGGCACACCTTAAACTCTGGATGCTTATAAAGATATTGAATGGCGACGATTTGGCCGTCGTTGGAGCGCAGAGGGTGGCGCGTGTTGTACTTGACGTAGGCCAGGTTGGGCGAGATGCAGTGCGCGGCGGTGAGCACCCAGCGCGTGGCCACGATGGAGCCCGAGCAGCGCGCGCCCAGGAACCGGTCCAGGAGCGCGCACATGCGCGGGAAGTCCTCCAGCTTGGCCACCGCGCCGCCGAACACGCGCCGCGTGTCCACCCAGCGGCCGTGCGGGCCCATCGTGCGGTAGAACCCGTAGCCGGCGCCCGGCACGCTGTCGTTCTGTTGGCCACTGGCGGTGTCGGAGACGGCGCCGGCACCGTCGCCGCTGCCGGGGCTGGCACTGTAGCCGCTGCTCTGGCTGCCGCTCTCGCTGACACTGCTGCCGCCGTCGCCGACACTGCCGCCCCCGCCGTCCCCCGCGGGGCCCGCACTGTCTCCGAGGCTGGGCATCCCGCTGTCGCCGAGATTGTTGCCCATTTCACCATCGTCGTCCACGTCGCCTTGCGCTGCTGCCGTCCCTACGCACATAACTGTCACACACAATAACCATGATATTTTAATCATATTTAGTATTTATTTACTGAATACTTATTAAATATTATGTAAACTCTGTAACATTGCAAATTAAATACAGCCGTAAAGTCAAATTATAAGTCATTACTCAAATTTCATTTCTTTTTCTTTATTTAGATTTAAAAAATATAGTGACATTTGTAGACGAAAGAAGAATTATTAAGAAGTTCAATTTATTATAGGTCGAGGGTTAAATAAAAATCCTTAACGGGGTAGACAGAGCCTAGGGCCGCAAGACCCAAAGGCCACTCTCTAAAGGAAAGCAAATAAAATATTAAAAAAATTAACCGACTTCAAATAAACTCACTAAAAAGTAAAAAATAATCCAACGTAGATTTTTACTCAAAAAAAAAAAAAACGTTTTAAAATAGAATATGTACATAATAATCGTTGCAAGAACTAAACAAAAATAAAAAAAAACCTTATTTAACCTATGTACTACACGTATTTTATATTCTACTATACACACAATTTAGCTTTATACCTACCTAAACCTATATATCTATTTACAATATTATTTTAACTATTACCAACTGATCAGTTTGAAGTCAAGAAAAAATATGAATAAAGAAACAATGGTATGAAATACAAATAAATATTTATTTATTTATTTTACTTTTTTCTTATACATAAATATAAGAAATAAATTGTACGTATTCAAATAATAATCTTTATAATATACTCATCATCATCCGAGCGTATTCCCGCTTGCATCCTCAGCAGGGACGCTTCAAGCCTCGGGGTGGTTCGCTACCCAGCCTAGGTGATTTAAAAAACAAAAGTCATTGCCCCGGCTGGGAATCGAACCCGCGACCTCCACGTGTGAGCTTAATGCTATGACCCCTACACCTTATAAAGCCCAAATACTTATCGCGAGGCTCCAGCACAGTCCTTCGTCATAGCCTGTACCCGTTGTTGCACCGAGACTGGAGTAGCGTCTGCTAAAAAAGCTTCCAATTAACCATAATGTTCAACATAACTATTGGAATAGAATAGAATATATAATTATTTCATTTTATTTACTTATTGCTCAAATCTATGTAAACAATAACAACAAATAGTTATAAAATTTAGCCTTTAATAAGTTTCCTCTTAAAGAAAAAAATATTGCACTTAAACAAATTTGATGACACTATTTTAAGTTCAAGGACACATTAGTTCATTGTGATAAACCGAAACTTAAAACGAGAAGAATAATAAAATACAAGGATTTCGAAAATAATGTAGCTTTTATCGTTTGTTCCCAGGTGTTTGTGTCGCGCGGGAGTAGCAGATATCGCGTTGCTGTAAGCTCACGGTGACCATGCTCGCTGCGAGCGCGAGCACGCGCGCGGAGAGCGTGGCGAGCGCAGCGCCGGCGGCCGCGAGCACGCCGAGCACGCCGAGCGGGCCGCTGGTGGGCGACGCGACATGAACAGCTCGGTGCAAGTGGAGCCCGCGGAGACCGGCTGCGTGTCCGATGAGGGCGTGCAGCCGGCCGACAAGCTGGTGCGCTTCGTGGTGCACGGCGTACTGCTGAACGCTATCGGCGCGGGCGGGCTGCTCGGCAACGCGCTGTCGGCGCTCGTGCTGTCGCGCCCGCAGATGCGCTCCTCCGTCAACTGCCTGCTGGTGGGGCTGGCCGCCTGCGACACCGTGCTCATCCTCACCTCCGTGCTGCTGTTCGGCCTGTCCGCCGTGTTCCCGTACACCGGCCGCCTGCGCTACTACTACTACCACGTGTGTCCGCACCTAACGCCGTACGCGTACCCCATCGCCAACGCGGCGCAGACCATGTCCGTGTACCTTACGCTCATTGTGACGATCGAGCGATGGGTCGCCGTCTGTCATCCCTTTAGAGCGAAGGCACTCTGTACGTCATCACGGGCACGATGGTACGTGCTGGGCACGGCAGCTTTCGCACTCGCTTATAACGCTCCAAAGTTTTTCGAAGCGGCGGTATATACCACAACAATAGACGGAGAAGAAGTATATTGCGTGACGTCAAATACAAATTTCCGGTCGGAGTCCTACGTCGCCATCTACATCCACTGGATGTACTTGATCGTTATGTATATCGTACCGTTCTCAGCTTTAGCGGTATTGAACACTTGCATCGTGAGACAGGTGCGGCGCGCGCAGGCGGAGCGAGCGCGACTGTCGCGCGTGCAGCGCCGCGAGATCTCGCTGGCCACCATGCTGCTGGTCGTCGTGCTCGTGTTCTTCCTCTGCAACCTGCTGCCGCTAGTGACAAACTCTTTAGAGCTTTTTTTTGAGAGCGAGCTGGAGAGGCTGGACCCACTCGTGAGGACGAGCAATCTCATGGTCACGATCAACAGCAGTGTCAACTTCGTGATTTATGTCATCTTCGGAGAGAAGTTCCAACGCGTTTTCTTGAAGATGTTCTGTGCTGGAAAGGTTCGACGGCGAGATTCTCCGGAGCACACGCGCGACGACTCATTCGCGTCTTGCGGCGAGCGCGTGTCGCTGCGGATGACGCGCAACGGGACGCTGCGGCGCTCGGAGGCGCGCGCGGCGCGGGGCGCGGGCGGGGGGCGGGCGCGCCGCGCCCCCTCCCCCGCGCCCACCGTGTACTACCCCGCGCCGCCCTCCGACCTCACCAGCGCCTCCGTCACGTCGGAGCCGCCGCCGGGCGCCGCTCGCTGGAACGGGCATGCGCCTGGCATGCGTGTGCATTTCTAGATCTGCTCGACAGAACATATTGAGTGCGCAAGTTAGGCAGGAAGTGAGAGCGATGAACGCTATCAAAAGTGAACAGTGTGACTGTGTGTTAAAATAAAATGGACGTTAAAAAATCAAATCCGTGCTGTGTGTGACTTTAAATATTGAGATTGTATTGCAATCTATGACTAAAATATTAAGTGCCAGCACAAGCGTTTCATCGTTAAGACATGATGCCGCTCGTGTCATGTTTCTCGATAAATAAAACTCGTCGTTAAGTATATCATTGACTTTGTTTTATTACCTCCACAGAGTATTTTCTATTGACAAAATTATTTGCCAAGCAAATTAAAACCCCCTTTTTCAAGAACGCCATCTAGTGATGAGTAGCTGAACTACATGTTCCAATTGATATCTGTAGCGCCATCTATTATTTATAGGGAAACTAAAAAAACCCCGATTTTCAAGCACTAACCCACAAAACCTTTTAAACAGCTGAATCGATTTTCACCAAACGTAGCTAAGAACCATTGCAAAGGAACTTGCTTTCACGTAAAAAAGACGGGTGTGAAATATGACATGATAACCGATAATACAATGTGTATTTTTAGGGTTCCGTAGCCAAATAGGAAAAACGGTATCCTTATGGATTCATCATGTCTGTGTGTATGTCTGTCTGTCCGTCCGTATGTCACAGCGACTTTTTTCCGAAACTATAAGAACTATACTATTGAAACTCGGTAAGTAGATGTAGGTATTATGTAAACCGCATTATGATTAGCACACATAAATAGAAAAAAAAACAATAAATTTTGAGGGTTCCCTATACTTAGAAATGATCTGTGTGATCATACTTCAAAAATATTTAATAATCTGTTAGTCCGTTTTAAATAATGCTTAAAACTCGTAAAAGAAATCGACATTTTTATACAAATTGCCGGGCCGGCCGAACACTTTTGTATGAAAATGTCGATTTTTTTTTGGAGTTTCAAGCATTGGTCCCATAGGAAAAGTTGTTTATATTATTGACAGTCTGAGTTGCTCCAACAAGGATCGGACAGGGTTTATGTTACTTATTGTAAAGATAAACATCCAAGACCCAGAACAATTTGAAAAAAGCTATTTTCCAACTTGGCCTGACCGGGGATCGAACCCGAAACCTCTGAGTGGCGGACTAGCAAGGTGACTACTAAGCGGCGGAGGAGGAGAAGGAAAGAGGTTGTAGCGCCTCCTTGTTTGATCGACCGCAAGGTTTGACAAATGTCGTAATAAAAATAAAAAAGTGGATTGTCCTGGCTGTCACATCTAGAAAATTACTTTTGACAATACAGAATTAAAATAATTTTTGTGAATTATAATAAAAGTTAATTCAAAGAACTTTCAGCCTTTATTTTCTTCAATCAAGCAGCGCTTCATTGTGTTACTTTAATTTTATTATATTATTATTTTATTTGAATTAAATAACTATAATGTAAATTTAAAACATGTGATACGGTAATCTACGATATTTCATTTATGGAATGTTCCCAAAAAAACTGTAGGAAGTTGTACCACTTTAAATGCCTGGGGATGTCAACGGATAAATTTGAAGGATTATCTGCCGAATACAAGAGTACCTGGATCTGTCGAACAGTCGACTAGTACGTACTCGTAAGCCGTAAAATAGAGACAGGAATATGAACACTGGTAACTAATCCATACCTTCAGAGTACATATGCTCTATGATATCTACTTATTGAAACGAATTTTATCTTTTTTACTTGGTCTCTTTATTATCAACCAACAATTTGGTGTTTGACTCGATTTTTCTTATTCATATCAAAAAGTAACATGATACGAAAACCGAAATAATAAATAATAATTTTACTCCGCTCAAAAATAAGCAAATCCTGTTGAAGGGGAAACTATCAAATAACAGAAAAAGGAAGCACATACACCCGCGTGACGTCACTGTCATTAGGTGTCACGCTTACGAAAGAGATAGCGAGATGACCCCACCAAGCTCCCACTCTTATATTTAAAATGATAATTGCTGCCTCATTTATAACCAATTTACTTTCTTTTTTCAAAAAACGGTTTCTTGTTAGTGTTATTTGTTATTACTATAAAATATAGTCCAAAAAAAACTAAGTCAAATAGCCTATACATACTATTATGATATACAAAACAATAAATAATTTCAAAAGAATACTGGCAACATTTCCTCGCTGAATCGCTTTACTTATAAGCTGGGCGAGATAGCTGCCAGCTCTATGATCACCCTCTGCCTCAATGAGGCGCGTCGTGATGTCCTTAACCCCTTCACCGCGAACGTCGAATTTTTGCGACGGTGAATTTTCTCACTGAAATTAGAAGAAGACCTTAGATTCTTTGAGCCAACCCCGAAATGGGCACCGAAAATTTTTGTCGGATAAATCCGACGTTGGCGCCCAAGGGCCCATTGTCTTTAATGCAAAAGGTCAAAATATATAACTGTCACCCAGACCTACGTATTTCCGTTTTTTGCTTGCCTCAATATCCACACAAGTCGCATCCCAGACAAGACACTTGCCCTGTCTCCATGGCATATTTTTATCTCTTTTTTTACAATTTACTATTAAATATAAGCGATACAAAACTCTCTCCTAGTTTTGGGCATTAGGAATGATGCAGACACATAATGTTGTAATAGAAAAACAAATAGACAATGTTTACTGGCGATGGCAGCGCTTACTCACGCTGACGATCTTGTAGGTGGCCATGCACAGGATCCAGCTGCCGATGCTGAGCTGCACCAAGACGGCCGTGCCGAAGATGTCTTTCAGCAGCTCCAGCATCCTGCACAGACATTGTGACTAATGACGCTTGCCGACGTGTGAAGTGGTGGTGGCTAAATGGTTAAGGCACTGGCAGTGCGTCTATCAGGTACGGGTTTGATTCTCACGAGACGTGACTTTTCCCTCTGAGTCTGCACTCATGTACAGTCATTTTAACTACCACCACTTACATCCGGTGAAGGAAAACATCGTGAAGAACCACGTACACTTGTTCACGAGTACGTACACATTGCAATTACTGCCAGGTGGCAGTCATTGAGCTACGTCTAATTTCTTTAGCTCAAAAAATCTGACACCAGTGTAAGCTATTATCAAGAAACTTGCCGAGAATTTCTGGTACTAAAACAATGATATCTTTAACTCGTACAAATGATATAATGAATACGTACTTATTACTTTGATCATATAAATCTTACTAGACTTGTTGTACACAAATTTGTATTCTAGTGTCCCAGTTCGAGATAAAGGAAAAATTAATCACAAACTCAGACTCACACTGTTATCTTTTTGTAATGGACCAGGCAGTCCACGAGCATCTGATTCAAAATAATATCATTTATAATATCATCCCAGTTCTGCGCTATCTCAGCATTTCTCTTGGTGAGATGTTCAAAATTTGTTTTGAGTAATAATAAATCAATTTATTAGATGACTTTTATATGTCTTTTTGTTGAATAAAAACTATCACGGAAATCCGGAAAGCCACAAAATGTAAACTTTCGTGGCAGCTACGGCTCTCTACAAACCTCAAGATCTTGAGTTGAGTTTTACACTTTTACAGCACGGTTGACACGAAAGCGTCCATGGTGGTGTTGGCGATGCCCACCAGCGTCGGCACGTAGGATGAGTACAGCAGCACCAGCGAGAACCTGCACCTGAACATAATTTAAAAACAAAGGTTACTAACATGCCGCTATGATTGTAATCGAGTCCGGTCCAGAACGTAAACTCGACGGGCGGGCGCTTGAGGTGGTACATGATGGGAAAGACGATCCACAGCGTGCAGGTAACGACGGCGCCGCCCAGCGGTAGCGGGCGCTGCCAGCCTGCCGGCAACACGCCGCCCCAACACGCATCTGATAATAGTACTTATTGATCAAGATCGACTAAAATGTGACTAATTAATACTGTTTATTGGAAATGTTTAGGAGACCTAAGTTAAGGTGTACAAATCCTGTGGTTGAATTGAAAATTATTGATTTTTAAAAGCATTACAATGCTCGGATTATTATACAAATTAAAATTCGAATCCCACTCGTGGCGAAATTTTACATCACATGTTTTAATTTGGATTGATGAGGTTGTTTTTTTTTTTTCATATCAAGTGCATGTCGGCTGATCTCGGTCGGTTACTAATGCACTATTTTACATTTTCTTTTTCTCTTTTATCTATCTATCTTTATTTTAAGATTGTGGTACGTAAGGAATACGAGCTTTCGAAGCAAGAAATAGACAGGATAGTTAATTTAGGCGAACACTTTCAAGTTTTTGCTGATACTTCCAGCTACTCAAAAAGCTTACTGAGATTTACCATGGTGCATAGCAAAACCTCCTTAAATCTGTGTATAAGGGTAATATTTATCTCTTAAAGAAATTTTACCTGCACAGGAAGCAATTTTGCACCTGCACAGGAAGAAATACATAAAATTGTTCTTTTTTTTTCACATAGCTGGACGAACCGATGACCTATGGGGCAAAAGTTTCTCGAATGTCGACCACATACTGGCAAGAGAAGCGTAGCACCTACAAAGTGTTCAGATGACCTGACCAAGATCGCTAGAAAACAGTGCAGGCGCCCCTCTAGATCGGTAATTTTGGAAATCTTTGGGAGAAGCCTATGGCCAGCAGTGGACGTTAAACGGCTGAAATGATG